>OX596184.1:0-2725189 GCA_951394245.1 Cyclophora punctaria | reverse complement strand
TACAGTAATATACCTAGGTTATACAATATACATCAGAATAACACATGGGATACATATTATCCCGATATTCCCGCGGGAACGGGTACAACGTGGGTAACACCGCGGGGCGCAGCTAGTAATTTATAATATAGGTAGGTGAAAGCAAACAACCTCTGTCATACAATTAAATTTATTTTCGTCACAATAGGATATCATTATTGGTATCTAATATTATCAGGGTACATCATTTTCGTACCTTTACAACATCAATGTTATTTACATTTCAATTGGCACTTACTCTTCTATATATTAATATATTTTTATATATGTATTCTAATATTAATAACTCTATTTATTCTTTGTATTTTTTTGTGATTTATTTATTTTACTAGATGCTTGAAACTAATTTAGGTAACGATGTATCATTGGCGTAGGTATTTGATTTTGTCAAAGAAAGTTTGTACAATAAGTATACATATACATACAATAAGTAGCGTTTTTAAATACATATATGACTGACTGTACAGTCACGAGCATTAATTTGGGACCCACCGAAGGTTGAATATCGTGTATAATTTGGGACCCAAAATGTTCTTTTTTGCGGAAAAGTTAATCTAAGTTTAGTCAGAAGAGACAAAATTACAAATAATGGTGAAATAACAAACAAGTTATAAATGTAAGTATACTAATTAAAATTATCAAAAAGCAATAAACATAACAATGGAAAAATTATAACAAAATTATTTAGTAAGGAACATTCGTAAACAGATAAGAGACAGACTCAGCGTAATGAGTGCGCCTAATAGCTTCAGCTAACATCACTGAAATGTCAATCGTTTGTAGCTTAGGACAAAGCTTCAAATTCTTCTCCTGCGGTATAGTATTAGTCACCACCAAAGCTTCTAAGCAAGAGTTATTAATCTTATCAATAGCATTACCAGCAAATATTCCATGAGTACAAATTGCGTAAATCTTACTAGCACCAGCCTCGCGGAGAGATTCAGCTCCTTTGACAATCGTATCACAGGTGTCAGCTAAGTCATCTACGATTACAGCTGTTCTATTCTTCACATCACCTACTAAGACTGTTGCGTCACCTTCATTTGCTCTTTGCCTCTCCTTATGAATGATAGCGAAGTCGATATCAAGTCTATCAGCTATAGCTGTCATTCGTTTGACACCACCAGCGTCGGGTGACACCATAACTAAACTCTTCCAATCTGGAATGTTCTCTTTAATCCATTTGGTAATAGCTGGCTCAGCGTACAAGTTGTCCACTGGAATGTTGAAGAATCCCTGGATTTGAGAGGCGTGAAGGTCAATTGTTATGACGTGGTCTGCACCAGCTACAGAGACTAGATTAGCTAAGAGCTTAGCTGTGATTGGTGCTCGGCTTTTCTCCCTCTTATCTTGCCTGGAGTAGGGGAAGCAAGGTATGACTGCTGTGACTCTTGATGCTGAAGCTATTTTGCAAGCGTTGATCATAATGAACAGCTCCATAAGATTGTCGTTGATTTCTCCACAGCCGCTCTGAACAATGTAGACATCTTCACCTCTGACCGACTCACCGATTTCCACATTAGTCTCCTTATTGCTGAACTTCTTGGTTGTAGCTCTGCCAACTTCTAGGCCGAGTCTCCCAACGATCTTCTTCGCTATTTCGGGATGAGAGCTTCCCGTAAACACTTTGATATTCGGCATTCTTCCGTTTGCTGATAGAACGTTTCTTTTTTGATGTTCTTTTTCGTCTAATATTTCTTTATTCATTAGTTATTGTGTGTCGCTTTCGAGCGTCAGTAATGAAATAAGTTGTTTTCTGTTTGTGATATTGATAACTAAGTTCAATTAAGGGTCAGGTTAAATAATGTAATCTGTTTTGTCCCCCGCAGTGGAAGTGTACCGTTGTTACATTATCAGTCGGGTATCTTACTGTTTGTTACTAGTTACTTATTAAGTTGTTCGTTAGTGAAATCATAACTAAATATTGAATCATGTTTTATCGAAAACAAATGTTGATGTAACTGCATATTAAGTTGACATTGGATTAGGAGCTTAGTTGATTGGATACTAGCAACGATCCGCGGTTTTACCCGCGTTGGCGGTCATTCTCGTGGGAATTTCGGAATGAAAAAATACCCTATAACCTTCCCTTTGAATATGGCTATCTATTACAAAAATAATTAATTCCCGCTATATACTAGATAAAGTATAGAGTTTAGTAGTTATCAAGAATGTAGTCTAATGATTATTTCATAGTACATACATTTAGTATTGATATATACGTACGTCATCCACATAGAACCGAACGAGGCTGGCATAACTGTTCTTTTTACAATTTACTTCTTTTTTGATAAATTTGTAAGTTTGTTTCTATGTTCGAGGTAATCTCAGGAATTATCAGTCTGATTTGAATAATTCTTTTTGTAATATATTATACGCGCGATAGCCACATTCAACGGGAAGGTTATAGACTATTTTTCATCCCGAAATTCCCAGGGGAACGGGTTCAATGCCGATAAAACCGCGGGACGCTGCTAGTATAATATATAGGAAAAGTGTGTCGCACCGTTATTTTGGTAGAAGTATAGGTACCTGTATATATGGAATCAGTTCAGTGAACCGGGAAAGGTTAGCGAGTTCTAATTTAATTTGACAGGCTTTAATTTCGGAGTCCCTTCCGCGTAGTAAATTTAATATGAGAGACATGTATCTATTGTATTACCTAATCCCTTTCGTATGTCAAGTCTTACAGCCGAAAATTAATTATGAAAATATTTGTTTCACGGTAAAACATAGGCAGGTGTGTACATAGGTACAGTACTGTGCGATAGTCGCATTAAATTGTACCGCAAGGGTCGACGGCTTTGGTGTGAAGATAGCTTCACTACATATTAAAAAACAAAGTCCCCGGCCTCGTCTGTCTATCTATTCGCGACAAACTCAAATACTACACGGATTTTGACGCAGTTTTTAAAAATAGATCTAATCACTTCCCGTCACTAATGCCCCTCATTAACTAATCACCAACCGTCACTAATGACCCCTCATAAACTAATCACCACCAGAGTTATTCAAGAGGAAGGTTTATATGTATGAAAATTCCCGAAATTCCCACGGGAACGGGCACAACGCGGGTAAAACCGCGGCGCTGCTAGTTACTTCATAATTAGTAGGTTAGGTAACAATTCCACTGTGTTAAAATGAAAAGCAGACATTACTTTACATACCTATGTATATACAATACAACTTAATTTCGTTACTATCGCTCGAATTCGACAAGTTCGGAATACTATTACTTATAGAACATAAGTTTCACTCACTGTAAGTTCACATGATTTTCACTTTACTTATTTCCTAAAGGAGTTTATTCGTTCATAATCCATATTATCACATCGGCAATTTTCGACTAATAAATTGATATCGATAAAATAAGCTCCGCAACTAAGCAACAGAAAATAATTGGTTCAGGCAATAAAAAACGTTGGTTTGTTGTAATGATCGATCATGTTATCCAATTCCGTTTAAGTATTTTGTTTTGTAACAAGTGATTGCTATTTTTATTATTCCAGTACTGAGATGTTACTACGTAAGTACGTAGTACGTTAGTACGTTGTTAGATAGTATTACATTAGTTATATAGTTCTCGAGCCAACATTTGGCTTGGGAATACCGATATGTGCCTAGATTAAAAAGCTATTGAAATTTAAAAAAGAAACACCCCAATTTCAATAGTTTTGATGGCTGGAAGTTACCACCTGCTTGGGATCCCATCATCAACAAGGAAGGAAGTCCCAACACTGCAAGATATCAAGACACTTAGCTCTTTTCGAATTAATTTCGAATCATACCGTTCCTTAACTAAGATTTTAATATATTTGGCGGTAGCTGCGATATTTTGACTTTTTCTTTTAAAAACGCATAGCATTACCTACACCTCAATTTTCTGTGACCACAGTTCCTGTCAAGGAGCCCAAAGGTCAGATAAAAATGTAAAATAAAAACAATATAGTATAGTATCCGTATATTCTATCTATTAAATAGATATCCAAGACTTTATTGATTCTATTTAAAACGGATATTGGAAACTTAATCTTTCTTTGTTATCTCCGGGCTGAAAGGCATTAAACTTATAATAATAGGTTTGAAATACTAGAGAGTTCTATATCCCATTTCACGTCTGGTGAAAACAATATGGCGATAGTAAAACAGTCTAGACAGGTCCATCAAATTGCTTCTATTAAATTTTAGATTTCGCCTTGTTCTTAGTGGATTCCATTATTGTCTTCAATTCTGCTACTAATTGGTCACTTCCTGGTCTGTTCTTTTTGATGCAGAAGTCTTTTTCGTTCATCTTTGTTAGCCAGGCTTTTAGTTTTGGGTACCTGCAATTAGAGAGATACAAGTTGTAATAAAACATTAAACATCAACATCATTAATTAGTTGGATCTATGCCCCATCGCATACGTCAAAAGAAAGGCTGGTCCCGTGACTTTAGGGAGAAACACTTTAATAATAAAATAATGGGGAATTTATGGCACTGCAGGATACTAAAAGAATCTACACCAAACGCGCTCACCCACTACCGCAACTAGGCGTTGGCCGCTTAGTGGATAGAATTCGAATCTTCGCCTACCAAAATTAAAATGGGATAACTCATCCTAGGTTCATCTTTGCATAGCAGACGAGTTTTTCTAACTTATTCACCAACTAACGTCTCGTTGGTACAGTGGTATGTGCCTGCCAAGACTGAGGTCCCAGGTTCAACTCCGCGTCGAGCGAAAACACGTTCCTACTTTTCAAACATGACTGGGGTTTGAGATCACCAACCCGCATTTGGCAAGCGTGGTGGTTATGCTAATCTTCCTGACTGTACTGATATCTTCAGTGAGATGAGAGGCCTTTGCCCAGCAGTGGGACATTACAGGCTAATAATACTTTAACGTACGTTTCAATTAATAGTAAAATATTCAAAATACTCGAAATAGGCCAGCCGCTTGGTGATGGTGAATACTGGTGATGGTGAATATAAAGTATAAAATAATATAAATTATTTTTCCATCACCAATCGGCTGGCCTATTTCGGGCGTCAAGTTCAGTGTGCAGTCTTCTTAAACCATACCTTTTACCATCAACAGTATACAATCCGTCTAAAGAAGACACTGAACTGACGATGCTGATATCGGCTACCGTCATGACACTATCAGCGATGTACTGTGTCATAGTCAAATACATTTCAAGTATATTGTATGCGTCTTCAATACTTCTGATCATGCCTTTTGTCAGTTCTGGACATCTTCCAGCGAATATCGGGCCCTGAAAAGATTTATAAGTTTTTGGTTTACTGATATCTTCAGTGAGAGAGGCTTTTGGTCAGCAGTGGGACTTTGTAGGCTACAACTTTACTTTTGGTTTTAGTTTTTATTGCTTTTCCAGACCAAAAAAGGAGTGTTTTATGTTTAAGGTATGCTGTTGTTGTTGTGTGTTTGTGCCATCATGAGTCCAAAACGGATGAAACGAAATTTCAATATTATAAATAACTAATTTATTTTGTTTGAAAAATTATCAAAAGGGTTTTGTCCCCATGGATACCGGGGTGTGATATAATTGATCCCGCCAACTTGTACCATCCTACCGGGATCAGTTTCCAAAGAACAACAGAGATCCTTTTGGTTATTTTTGGAAAATATTTAGTTTTTAACCTTTATGGTATACTAGCCGCGCCCCGCGGTATTACACGCATTTTACCCGTTCCCGCGGAAATTTCGGGATAAAGTGTATCCCCTGTGTTATTCTGATGTAGAAACTAAATAACTGTAAAGTTCTGTCCAAATCCGTCGAGCAGTTGTTTCGTGAAAGAATAAGAAACATACATACCTACATACATCTTCACAAACTTTCGCATCACTACATAGTATAAAACAAAGTCGCTATTTTTGTCTGTTTGTTTGTCTGTTTGTCTGAATGCTTAAATCTTTAAAATTACGCAACGGATTTTGATGCGGTTTTTTGTAATAGATAGAGTGATTCAAGAGGAAGGTTTTTATGTAAAAAAATCCCGAAATTCCCACGGGAACGGGCACAACGCGGGTAAAACCGCGGGGCGCTGCTAGTTTATAATATTAGTAGAACATAAATATATACATACCATGACAGATCGGAATCTAGTAAAAAGGACTCCGCAGTCGAAAAACATTCTCTGTAGTATAATAGCTCGTTTCTTTTTATCATTTGGATATAATTCAAGACTTTGTTGTCCGTAATTTTCCATTAAATAGACGATTATTGCGTGGCTGTAGGAGAAAAAACGTGCGAAAATCATACAATAATAAAACAAAGTCCTCGGCCGCGTCTTTATGTATGTCTGTTCGCTATAAACTCAAATACTACTGCACGGATTTTGACGCGGTATGTTCAATAGATAGAGTGATTCAAGAGGAAGGTTTATATGTATAAAAAATCCCGAAATTCCCACGGGAACGGGCATAACGCGGGTAAAACCGCGGAGCGCTGCTAGAATTGAAATAATTGAAATTATTAATATTAAAAAAAAAATTTTTTTGTCTTTTATACAAAAGACAAACAATTTAATATTTTTTTCGCCTTGGGCCAACAGCTATGATATTAATTAAGCGAATCCGCCATTTTGTACGAGCGAACACGGTTACTTTATTTTCGTATTTTTTAAGTATTTTTTCATACAATTATATTCTCTTGACAATAACAAACACATAAAATATTTATCCAAATGTTTATTTACACGTTTGTAAGTTATACAAACATTTCGGTGATTTTAACTAGCAGCGCCCCACGGTTTTACCCGCGTTGTGCCCGTTTCCGTAGAAATTTCAGGAATTTTCATACATATAAACCTTCCTCTTGAATCACTCTATCTATTTAAAAAAAACGACATGAAAATCCGTGCAGTAGTATTTGAGTTTATCGCGAACAGTCAGACAGACAGACGCAGCCGAGGACTTTGTTTTATACTAAGTAGTGATGATATATTACAGAAATACCCAGGAAAGGTAAAATTAGGTAAATCCTGCTTACCTATCAGCTATTGAAAATTCTCCATCATCGAATATAGGTATAGTTCTCATCGGATTTTTCTGAAAATGTATTACAAATAATGTGATTTATTTAGGTACACGAAAAAAGTGGAAATACTATTAATATTATAAGGGATCGGATATTCCAGAGGGTGTAGTAAAAATGTCGTAAAAAGTATAAGACGTATAAGTAGGGTTATATTGTACAAATTGGGGATGTAGGCACTCATAACTCACCTACCTATCATTACTTCTATACTAATATAATAAAGCTGAAGAGTTTGTTTGTTTGAACGCACTAATCTCAGAAACTACCGATCCGATTTGAATAATTCTTTTTGTAATTGATACCAACATTCAACAGGAAGTTTACAGGCTATTTTTCATCCCGAAATTCACACGGGAACGGGTGCGCTGCGGATGAAACTGCGGGTGATTCTAGTAATGTACTAATAATGTGAGAAATAATTAGGTTCGTTTAAGGTGCAGGCATCCCGTAACCACGAGCGGTGTAATTCCCTCGAAACGTCGGGTACGTATTTTAGTAAAATACGTTAAATTATCTATAGCGATTCAGACCATTCATTTGTATAATAAATGCATGAAACCGAGAGTCTATATAAAAGTACCAATTTCTTAATCAAGATTCTGTTTATCGTTAAACCATAAACCATGTTGAACGTCTCTATTCGATCTCTGAAACCAGGGTTGGCCACTACTCTTACAATTAGTACTTCGCACTGCCGTGCTTACCATTATCAATTCAGGAGTATCCTGTTCTCTTTTCAGTGCATTCAGCACTTTGTATTCCGCATCAATTCCAAGGATATCCAACATCATCATAACGGAACGAGCCGGCGGACTAGTCCGGTTCATATATAGAACTCGTTTCGACGCCATTTTTGCTGAAACATCAAAATAAGCTTATGAGTCTAAAACGTCAGAAAAGAATGTTAAAGTGAAGTGACTGGGTTAATTGTATATTAATATTGTGTATTGTCATCAGAACGAATAAAGGTTATATGTAGGGAAAGTTAAAGGAAAAGGTTATATAATAGGCTATGCAAAATGTCAGTTGATTCAAAATTCCAAGACTTTTTCTCAATTACAAACAGTTCATAATAAATAAAAACTCTATGAAGTTAAATAACTTTACGGAAAAAATGCGCATATCTATTTCAATGAAGTTGGTTTCAAACAAATGAAAAATAGCTTACGTTAACTCAAATTCATCTCACGCAATTTATGACTTTTTTAACAGGAGTATAACTAATCTAATAGCCGACAAAATATCACAAAAAAGCTTACCTTTAAGTTAATTAAAAACCTTTCCTAATGTTACTGTCTCTTGTTCTTCTAATAAAGTTTATTAAAATACTTGCTGATATTATAATGGTTATAAATGTACTGCTTATAGCGCTATTCTTATAATTCTGTCTGTGTAAATGTTAGGGGTCAATGGGGCAATGATAACAACTTTATATAGAAGACTTAATACTCGTAGAGGCCCGCGGAACAAATACGACGTTAAGCCAATATTTATATTCCAACTAGCAACGGGTTTTTACCCGCTATGTGCTTGTACCCGTGAACATTTCAAGAAATAAATAAACGCATAACCTTTCTCTTGGATGTAGCTGTCCAATACAAAAGGAATTATTGAAATCGAATTAGTAGTTTCTGAGATTAGGTCAAACAAACAAAAAATAGCTTCATTATATTAGTTTACTAGCAGCGCCCCGCGGTTTTACCCGCGTTGTGCCCGTTTCCGTGAGAATATCGGGAATTTTTATACATAAAAACCTTCCTCTTGAATCACTCTACCTATTACAAAAAACCGCATCAAAATCCGTTGCGTAATTTTAAAGATTTAAGCATACAGACAAACAGACAAACAGACGCGACTTTGTTTTATACTATGTAGTGAAGATAGCACAAGAATTTAGGCCAGCGCTACACTTGATTTGGAAGCATTTGACGTCTCTGAGTAAGGGGGTTAGTAAGATATTTTTCTAGTTTATAACGCAAATAAAAAGTCTATTATCCAATAAATACATTTGTTTATTTATTTAAAACGATACAATCATCTCATGTTAAATCAAATAAAATTTCTCCGTTTTCCTGCAAATCACACAAATCTATTGCAGTTACAATATTCTTATGATAATCAAAATTGTTCAGTGTTTCATCGAGTCCATAAACATCGATGTCATTGATAACCGTTGACCAAGCTGTGTCTTCACAAAATTCATTAGAATCACCCATTTTGGTAATTTTAAGTGTTTCATGAGTTGCTTCGAAAATCACTGTTCTTCCTTCATCAAGATAAAGCTCACCACTAGCTGTACAGTTAGCTATCGTTGTAGTCACATTAGCTTCGCCTATGTCAGTTGTATTATACTCGTTAGTACAATTCAAAGCTATTTTCAGTGAAAGACTTGATTCGGCACGTGTTTTTTCAGCGGTTAATTTAACATCCTGAAAATAATTTACTATGTATTTATTATATTTTCTGTGGTTTCACCGAAGTAGAACTTATTGAAGTTGCTTTTATTAGGATTACCAGTAATTTGCGTGTTTCTAGGGAAAAAAGAAAGACAATTATAAATCCTAAAAGATTATGACAAAGTAATTGAGTTTTGCCGTCGTAATTCAAGTAGGTTACGATTAAATTATTTATACTTTTTACTAAGAACTCCTTCCGATACGGAAAAAGATATTAAATAAACTAGCAGCGCCCCGCGGTTTTACCCGCGTTGTGCCAGTTCTCGTGGGAATTTCGGGAAATGCAATTATTTATATTTTTTACTAAGAATTCCTTCAGATACGGAAAAAGATATTAAATAAATGATAATTAATTCTATTCACATATATCATTGAATGAAATGTTACGTACCTTTTGCAAAACAATCACAGCACCAGCTCTCAACAAAACCAAGAAATCCGAATCAGTAGTATACATAGTGATCACTTGCAAAAACGAACTTTCTAATTTCAATCCACTCCAAAGTTCGTACCAAGTTCCTGCTGGCATACTAAAATGGACCATACTTTGGTAAGGTTGCAGATTCGGTACTATCATCAAGTCTTCACCAACACCGAACTGATTGGTCAAATCATGAAGCTCTTCTATCTCTGGAAACTGGTAGAACATCGGTCTTATCAACGGGCGTTTTTGGAGCGTCGTAAAAAAGTACGGCGCTAACATAATCCGGTTTCTTAACGCATTGATCATCAAATCTTTTTGGAAAGCAGAAAAGGATAACGGGTCTCTTTTTTCTCCTTTTGACTGTATGTTTATGATAGGTAAGTAAGTAGACGCTAGATACCATTTTGTGCATAGACTGGTTTGCGTTTCAGGGTTAAAGTTTTCAGTGTCTCCGCATACAGGGGATGACCAAAACCATTGTCCGGAGACACTGCCTAAAGCGGCTTCTACAAGTTCTTTATTTAAATTTGTCCATGACGTTTGTATGTTTTGTCTATGGATGTAGATTTTGCTATTCATCCATTGGCTAGCAGACCAAGTTGGCACTTGTTTTATTAGTTCAATTGATTTGGCGAAGTGATTTCCGTACTCGTTGTGTCTGTAGAAGTGTATGTTGCCTTTATTGTCGGTGGTATTCCAGCGAAGAGTGAAATTGGTCACGTTTTCAAAGTTCTGAAAGGAAAGAAGAATAGAGTTTAAATTCCCGTACTCAAAGACATCAAATGCATCGTTAGTAGAGATTTTATGAGTGATTGTGACGTCATATTGTAATGTATGAGAAATTACATCAATTAAAGTGTCCATTTAATGGACGTCTCCAGTAGGAATAAAATAATTAATGATAAGGTTCAAATATATATGTTTATAAAAGAAGTTACTTAGTAGTCACGTACTTAGTACAAAGTATTTTGTAAGTACAAAATACTTTGTACTAAGTACGTGACTACTAAGTAACGTGAGTATTCACGAGGTCGAATTTTATTAATTTAATCGTGTCCTATTTTTCTTTTAAAAAGCTACTCAAGAAAATAATAAGGTTAGTCAATTTAATTAATAATAACTTACTCTATAAGAATACTTACATCACTGAAATACGGTAAATAATTATGAGTTTCATTCACAAACTTCTCCGACTCATCAATACCCCAAGAATTTTCCAGAATAATACCGTCAAAGTCGAGTCCAAGCCACAATTCGTTCAAAAAATCTTGACTCATATTTTCATAGTTAGGATATATGATGTCACTCAGATTAACTTTCCCTTTATACATTCCTGTGGAGTCTGGAGAGTTTAATACGTATTCTGTAAAGTTTGCAAAGTCAAGGTAACAATCTGTTGACCTTGATTCAGTTTCATTGGATTCTGGTTCTGGTAAAGTACTTTCTTTGTAGATTACCTGTAAAAATTTCGATCAGTGAATTAACAATTTGGTTTTATTTAATAATTAGCGGTTTATTGCGATTTTACGCACGTTTGGTTGGTCGGTATTTTTTCATATAAAGTCGTAGCTTACGCCGACGTCAAATGCTTCCTTAGTAGAGATTGAATGAGTGATTATGACTCTATGAAAAATTATGTCATTAAGTTAATTGTCCACTTAATGAGCATCTCTGAGTACGGCGGTTAGAGCCTTTCATGTGCTTACAAGTATGACTCAAGGGCGGTCGGGAAACAAAACAACGATATCTTCTAAATTAATTAAAAGTTTGACAAGCCCGTTGGCATAGTGGCCGTGAGAGTACTGTCGGGGGGTATTATCGGGGGCTGCGGGTTTGATTCCCACCCGGAGTCAACAATATGTGAAGACATAGTTGTTGGCGACGACGTCTGGGTATCAATTATATATTAGTGTCAATGTATTAGTGACTTAGATTCCATAATATAATTAGAGCTTACTTTGGGTCTAATTAACCGTGTGTGAATTTGTCCGGGTATATTAATATATTATAGCTACCAAAAGTAGCATAGCACTGCTGCAAAGGAACTATTCAATAAATAAATAAAATAAATAAATACTTGGACAAATTCACACACGGTTAATTAGACCCAAAGTAAGCTCTAAGTTTGTAATAAAAACTTACAATTGAATTGAAACAGATGTAATTCTCATTTACTTATCTAGTAACAGAACCCAAGCTCTTACGAAATTACTCATTCATTACGTGCTAAAGGATTATGAACTAGACAGTGGAAGACAAGTAGTGGTAGGCTGGTAATAGAGACATTGATAAATGATCTCTTAATGGAGACCTCTACTTAAGGTTGGGTCGTAACGAACCCTGTTGTGAAGGCTGTTATAACTGTCTAGATTGTAGACTGACACTTAGAGATCTATTAAGGCATATTTATCTAAATTAGTATATTATAAAAATAAATAAGTACTAGTGTAACGCCTCGGTGGTCTAGTGGTATGTGCACTCGCCTGCCAAGACTGAGGTCCCGGGTTCAATTCCCAGGTCGAGCGAAAACATGTTTCCTACTTTTCAAACATGGCTCGGGTTTGAGATCACCAATCCGCATTAGGCAAGCGTGGTGATTACGCCTGAAACCTCCTCACTGTACTTTTCTTCAGTGAGAAGAGAGGCTTTTGCCCAGCCGTGGGACATTACAGACTAATATGTAACTTTTTTTACTGTTATATGTTACTAGCAGTGCCTTGCAGTTTTACACGCTTTGTGCCCGTTCCCGTGAGAATTTTGGGATAAAATATGTATTGAAATCGGGCTGGGAACTCTTTTAATGTGTTTCAACACTAACACCTTTACTCATAGACGTAAAAAACTTCCTTAGTAGAGATTAAAATAGTCTGACATGTAATGTATAAAAAAATTACGTCAAATACATAGTTAAGTGTCGATTTAATGGACGTCTAGTGAGCAAGTAACAAAGGATATACTGTAATTTACACGATCAATTGAAATTCCTAAACCCATTTATCTATTCAACATATTGTTGTTTACAAACCGTTTTCCGGGAAATATAGATATTGGCTGCACCCACATTAAAGCAATACCGAGCCTTGTTGGTGTCCATTACAGAGAAATTAAATATACGTATAATAGAGGAATAATTTTACTGCTATTTTCATTTTACAAGCCTTTATCATATGTTTGCAAAGGAACAAAACGTTGTTATACATATCTACGTTCATACTGAATATTATAATTTTATTTGCATTTATAACGCCTCCTTGGTACATAAAAAGGAACATCTTGGTATGGATATTTGTTTCAGTATTCACATATATATATTCAAAAGGTCGTTTCGTAGAAGTGTTGTCAAACAAGCAATCTTTAATGGAAAGTCACAGCACTTAGCAGCTGCGGCACTGGCAGTATAATGTTTTAAAAAAAGAACATTGAGGGTGCATTGCATAAGGATTCTTAACTATATTTAGCTCTTAAATAGGGATGTTCAAAAAACAAACGACGTTCGTTTCAAGTGGTGCTATTTGATGCAAAACAAATACAATTTCGAACGAATAGCTTTTGTTTCTTATACATATTTAGGAACTAAATAAAAAGAGTAAAGGTGCGTTTATATTGAAGTGGAGATGGTCGGATCAGAGATGTGCGTAACTCCATCGACCAATCACGACCAGTCACAACGCATTGACATTGTCAAAATCTTTCCATAATGCGTTCTAATTGGTCGATTGAGCGAAAAGCGATGGAGCTATACGGAGGTATAGCTCCGTTTCGCTTCAATAGAATTCCTTCCTTCCTTAAATTGTTAATTTGTGTCCTCTGACTGCTGACGTCGTTGAGCACTACACCATTTTGTAGTAATCATAGCATTGTTTACGTATTACAATCTGACTAAGCGATGCTTGGATTGGTGGCCGATAGCGGCACTATACCGCGTACCCAGTACGTTAAATTGTCGGTTCCGGTTGTATCAGTATCAGTACTATGTCGGAAGCCTTAAGTGGACCATAAATTCCGAAAAGAGCCATAAACCACTCAAATATATTTTTTTATTATTAAATACTAGCTGTGCCCCGCGGTTTCACCCGCAGCGCCCCCGTTCCCGTGGGAATTTTGAGATTTTTATTCCCTATAAACCTCACGGAGCCCGAGACCTTTCCAACGAAGCAAAACCGTGGAAATCGGTCCAGCCATTCACGCGATGCCTTGACCAAGGAAAACGGGTTTTATTTTTATATATATAGATAGATGTAAGACTTACATGTGGTGACAGATGTGGAACAAATCTCTTCCCAGCATTCTTATACAAACTCGCTCCTTCAGTGATAAGCGTTTTTTGACTGTGCTCACAAGAGTTTTCAAAAACTATGGGTGTTACGCAGTGGCTGTCGTAAGTCATGTTATGTCTGTCAGCTTCTTGTATGAAGTAGGTAATTTCTGTTGCGTTTTCTGGTTCACTAAAAGACGTAAAAGAAAGTAAATAATTAATACCCTTTTTCTTAAATAGACGCATAACACCTCAGTCTTCTGTGACCACGGTTCCTGTAGAGGGACCGTAACGTCAACAAAAAATGTAAAATAAAATTGTATTCGTAAACGTAGTTTCAATTCAAAATAATTATTAAATTAAATTATTAAATTAAATAGGATTCATTCACATCTAATAAATAATATTCTATATATTATATATTCTCGTGTCGCGGTGTTTGTAGTTAAACTCCCACGAAACAGCTTGACCGATTCTCATGAAATTTTGTGTGCATGCATATCGGGTAGGTCTGAGAATCGGACATTTATTTTTCATCCCCCTAAATGTTAAGGGTAGTCCATCCCTTAATTTTTATATGGCAAAACGTTTGCCGTGTCAGTAATATACTAAAATTCATTAGGTAGGAATTAATCATTTAAACACAGACCCCGTCTAAAACGTAAGTTATTAATAAATGTTACAATATTATATTAAAAGAAATATCGAGTAATTTTTAATTTTACTTTACCAGCTAGAAAAAAGGGTCTTAATGGACAAAAATGAAATAAAATTTACAACAACGTTAAAAGGCACTTTTCCGTATAATAGTGAGTTGAAAAACTTGGGTCCAAAGAGGACAGACTTGGCAATGTAGCAATATTAAAATGATAATTACTTATTCATTTCAGTATTAAATTGATAGATAAAAAGTTGAAGTAATTTTCTTAATGACAATTACGAGTATAGGGTAGGCTTTAGTATCTTAGGGGGAATATTCTGACAATTGCACAGTAAAGAAATTATGCCTTTCACTACATTACTTTACTAAATATATCTGGGGAACCAGGACACAAGGGTCCTTGGTCGTTCCATATTTGTCTAAGGTTAATTATGTAACTTCAAATATCTCTTTAAAGTATTCAAATAGTACTTTATGTTTCGGAAATATGATGAAAAATACACAAAAGAATTGCGGGCGCACGCGACGGGCGCACGCGACGGTTCACTTTTGTATGAATCCGTAACGGACCCACGCTTAACGCAGTTTCAACCCTTATACTTTTCATAAATTGCCACACCAAAGCTTACTAAATATAAACAACGTCACATAATAAAATTATATTTTACGACGTATGTAAGTAGATTACATTAAGGCACGATTCCACCAAAACAGTGTGCAGCACATTTGTTTACAAACATTTTGTGCAAAACTCCAGCAGTGCGCGTACTAAGCTGGTATCGCATTTGGCTTCCATGTCTACTGGTAAGCCTGTGCGTAACTTTTGTAAGCGCACAGTTCAGCACATTTGTGCGCGAACATGTACACTGAGCCACAGATTACTAAATAGTTACTACGTAACTGAGCAGAGTTTCTGGCGAAGACAGTTCAGTAGTTAATATGGACGGCCAAAATAATCTTCCATTTTCTCATTACCTCAGTCGAGTCACAATTGAAGCTTTGCGCCAACTCTTGAGTGGCGTCATATTTTTTGTTCTTATTTTTATAATCACTGTGACTAGAATCCCACAGCACAGGATAAGTTTCAATAGCTTGAATAAATTTAAAAAGTTTATCATTCGTCCAATCCATATTTAATTTGGGTAATTAAAAATGTACGCGCACAAATAAATGTTTTCACTCCGGTAGCGGAAGCAAGAATTAGTTCGCGAACAACAGGTTCGTAGACGTCGACGCGAGTCCACTGCCTGCATGTGTGCGCGCACAAAAGTTACAAGATGTGCGCGAACATACCTAGAATGTTCGTGCACAATTTGTTATTGTATGCTTTAATGAGTCGACCAGAATGAACATTTGTATCGCACAATGTGCATTGCAGTGCGGCACAGTTCGGCACACTGGTGGAATCGTACCTTTACATATTTATGTGATAAAGCTGTATATTATATAACAAAGTATTTTCTAGGTTTATTTTATAAGATACCATCGTGGAAAGTTGTGTAAACATGGTTGTATTTATTTTTTGTTATTTACAACATTTAGCGCCGAAACTGCATTAAGCGGGCGCACGTGACGGTTCACTTTTGTATGAAACCGCGCGGGCGCACGCGACGGGCGCACGCGACGGGCGCAGGCGACGGGCGCAGGCGACGGGCGCAGGCGACGGGTGCAGGCGACGGGCGCACGCGACACGGAACGGATCACTTTTGCTTGAAACCGCGCGGGCTTAACGCAGTTTCGGCTCTAAGGGTGCATTTCCATTGAAGTGGAGCGGAGTTGTGCTCAATTGACCGATAGTAAAATGAATGAATGAGTACAACTGTGATGTCTGTATCAATTAATTAATTGTATTAAAAGCAACACATCAGACCATAACTCTGGTGAAGAAATCAAAACCAAACCGAGGAGGTTTATTAATATTAAATAAGCAATCGCCATAAATATTGCCTATTATCGTAACTCTTATAACACTATTACCATAATCCTGAAGAAATGAGCTTCACTCTCTCACCTTTCGTTCTTGTGAAATTTATTTGATTTGAGGTCACAGCTCTTGTAAAGTTACGTTACTATTTACCAGCAGCGCCCCGTAGTTTTACCCGCGTTGTGCCCGTTCCCTTGATAATTTCGGGAATTTTTATACTTATAAACCTTCCTCTTGAATCCCTTTATCTATTAAAAAAAACCGCATCAAAATCCGTTGCGCAGTTTTAAAGATCTAAGTATACATAGGGACAGACAGATAGACAGACAGACGGAACGCGACTTTGTTTTTTACTGTGTAGTGATCCTCAAAAGTCACGTCTTATAAATGAATTCACACTTAATATAATACGGAGTAGAGTTTGTTTTTGTTTGTTTGTTTGAGTGCGCTAATCTAAGAAACTAAAAATCCTATTTTAATAATTATTTATGTATTCACCGCGCGGTTTCAAGCAAAAGTGATCCGTTCCGTGCGCCCGTCGCCTGCGCCCGTCGCCTGCGCCCGTCGCGTGCGCCCGTCGCGTGCGCTCGTCGCGTGCGCCCGTCGCGTGCGCCCGTCGCGAGCGCCCGCGCGGTTTCATACAAAAGTGAACCGTCACGTGCGCCCGCTTTAGAGACACATTCAACAGAAAGGTTATAGACTATTTTTCATCACAATATTTCCCCGGGAACGGCCACAACGAATTAAAAATCGTGGGGCGATGCTAGTCAAGCTATGTAAATATATTATTTAAAGTTGAACGACAATTTCTTTGGAGACTGTAGCGTGACTTTCATAACACGTTCCTATAAATGACACTTCAGGGCCTTTACCGCGGGCCTGTAATATCGTGTTACTGTCATATTTTTCTTCAGAACATAATCTTAATTGAAAAGTGCCTAACTGTAAGGAGCCTTAGATTTTGCAAGAGGGTTCCTTTTAGGAAGAAGCTCCTCTCTAAGAAATTTTGCGAAATTCAACCCCTAACTAGGGGTCTTTTTACTGGAAGTGAAGAGAGGGTAAAACGACACTAATGAATATCAACTAAGGGTGGGTTGTGTTAAACGGTTTGCTATCGTAACATACCTTCGTTAAAAAGTTGTTAAATACAAAGAGTTGTTCATAACTTAAATGACAGTCTAAGTTAAAGTCATTCGGGCTGTCAGTAAAAAGTAACGATGTTCCATTATCTTACGGTCAAGACTGAAATTTTGCGTTAAGCAGCCCTTAGTGGCTAAACTGGCCTTTAACAGCAGCTTATAGTACTAATAGTTGTTGAGTGAGTAAGTGCGAACAACAATGTATGGGGGATATGGTGAAACTATTAGGGCCTCATTAATAAACTATCAAATGGTTTGTCACTTTCTGACATACGCAATTTTCTGAAGAGCAAAAGAGACAAAACATAGTATAACAGTGTTTTAGTTACACCGCGTTTATAAGACCCTTAGGGTTCCTTGGAAACACCGCAACCTTAAACAAGACACTATCATACAATCAATCTATACTAATACATATTATAAAGCTGAAGAGTTTGTTTTGTTTGTTTGTTTGTTTGTTTGTTTGTTTGTTTAAACGCGCTAATCTCAGAAACTACTGAATCGATTTGAATAATTCTTTTTGTAATAGATAGCCACATTCAACGGGAAGGTTATAGGCTATTTTTTATCCCGAAATTCCTACGGGAACGGGTACAACGCGGGTAAAACCGCGGGGCGCTGCTAGTATGTACATAAGTAAGTTAGAGCAGGTTAGTGGCCAACTCTGGTTTCGGAGTTTTTAGACCACCTCAAGGCCTCCGACATGGTCTAACGATTGAAACAACTCCCCTAGTTCAACGATCGTAACGTACATTCGAACTACGATTGTTATAAGCCCATTTCAATAAGAACAACGGATCGTGTATAGACTAGCAGCGCCCCGCGCTTTTACCCGCTTTGTGTATGTTCCCATGAGAATTTCGGGATAAAAATATAGCCTATATCCTTCCCGTTGAATGTGACTATTTATTACAAGTAGAATTATTCAAATCGGACTGGTAATTCCCGAGATTAGTTCGGATATACAAACAAACTTTAAAAAATTGCCTCCTTATAATAATATAAGTTATAAATTATAAAATTGACTAATGGCACCCTTATACAGCACTAGCAGCGCCCCGCGGTTTTACCCGCTTTGTGTCCATTCCTGAGGGAATTTCGGGATGAAAAATAGCCTATATTACTCGTGGATAATGTAGCTTTCGAATGGTGAAAGAATTTTTAAAAACAGTCCAGTAGTTTTTGAGCCTATTCATTACAACCAAACAAACAAAGTTTTCCTCTAATATTAGTGTAGATGTCGCTTGCTATTATTATGTATGTCATAGCTTGGTACGTGCGATCGTTATGAAACAAAATAATATTATGGAAATCATATTTTGACGCGACGGTATATGATTTCATATTAAAATATGAAAATTGGATTACTAAATGAATATTATTTCCTAATAATCACGAATCAGTAACCTCAATGTACTATTGAGGTTACTGATTTCTGAACTCAATGAACTCAATGAGTATGTATAGTCAACTATAAAAGTGAATTCATTCAATATTAAAGTAAAATATTTAACTGTAATGTCCCACTGCTAGGCAAAGGCCTCTCATCTGAAGATATCAGTACAGTGAGGAGGATTAGGCATATTCACCACGCTTGCCAAATGCGGGTTGGTGATCTCAAACCCGAGCCATGTTTGAAAAGTGTGAAACATGTTTTTGCTCGATCTGGGAATAGAACCCGGGGTCTCAATCTTGGCAGGCGAGTGCAAATACGACTAGACCACCTAGGCGTATTCAATTCAATATTACACTTTCAATATTATAAAAACGCTGGAACACTAAAAGAGTGTTCAGGTAAATGGTGATTACCTACGTGTTTTGGAACACCGTTTGTACTTGATTGTACCTGTAAAAGAGTTTCGCTTGGTAGTAACCCACTTTGTACCTTTTATGAAAGACTGTGATAAATTTGGGTTGCTCTAAATGATTAATTATGTTATATTTAAGTAGCACAACTTAAAATAACATTGGTGCTTAAGATTGTATTTTAAGATGTAAATAATACGAAGGAATTGTACGTTTTTTGTTGATTGTATTAAATTCTAAAAATATAATAAGCTATACTTATATTATAATCACTACATACCTATTATAAAACAAAGTCCCCGGCCACGTCTGTCTGTTCGCGATAAATTCAAATACGACTGCACGGATTTTGACGCAGTTTTTTTTAATAGATAGAGTGATTCAAGAAAAAGGTTTATAAGGATAAACATTCCTGAAATTCCCACGCGAAAGGGCACAACGCGGGTAAAACCGCGGGGCACTGCTAGTATATGATAAATTACGTCAAATCGTCAAGTGTCGATAATGGTCGTCTCTGAGCGCCGCGCAGTAAGTAGGTCTAGGTGTTTGCATAAACCGATAATATATTACTTTTCTTGTGAGAATAATACTACATCTTACATCGTACTAATATTATAAATGCGAAAGTTTGTGAAGATGGATGTATGTATGTATGTTTGTTGCTCTTTCACGCAAAAACTACTGAACGGAATTAAATGAAACTTTACAGTAATATAGGTTATATATCAGAATAACACATGAAATACATTTTATCTCGAAATTCTCGCGGAAACAGGTACAACGCGGGTAACACCGCGGGGCGCGGCTAGTCTATACTAATATCATTATGCTGAAGAGTGGGTTTCCTACTCTTTTGAACAGGATAATCTTCGAAACTGCCAATTCCAATTTGAATAATTATTTTTCGTGTTTAACAAAAAGCTATAAGTTACTTTTATAGCGGCGCTGAATATTCGTTTCCTATTCGGTATTCGGCTTATTCGGCATCTTTTCCAATATTCGTATTCGGCCAAATTAATCGGTTCTGGTGCCGAATATATTCGGTTCTAGATTTGGGAACACGATATCCTCGGGAAGCGGTTATAGGTACCACGCTGGTAAAACCGCGGGGCGGTGACTTTTCTTTAATAAGTTTCAATAAGACTTCAATTTAAGCTTTAAGCTCTCAACCCAAAATGAAATGAGAAACATTACTTAAAGCCTTGAGGCTTCAAGCACTCTGCGTAAATTTGAATCAACAAATAATTTCCTAGCCCAGAGGATTTTAGACAAAAAGTACGTATATATTACCCCAATAGCCGTTAACGTGATTTATAAGGGTCTGTGGAATTGAACGAATTTATTTGAATTTGATTTCCTTTTAAACGGTTTTGTTCATTTTAGAATCACATTGAGTATAGAATTTTTTTCCTTTTGAATTTGGAATGTACTTTCATAGTAATTTTTTCATACTTCGGTAACCGTCGACGCCAAAAGGGACAACGGATAATATAATATATATATTTTTTGGGTAATAATTCACACAAATTTATATCCTGTTGTTATTATTGTATTTGTATTGTATTGTTGTGAGATTACCATATCAAGATTATAAAAAAGATTGCTAGAAATTTAATTTTAATGTGATGAACAGGTTACTTACCCCTGCCTACTGTTTTTGTCCCAAAAACCTCTTCGATTACATTATGAAAGAGCATCAATATAACAGGCAAAAAAGGTTAGTCCTGCCAACCCTGGTGCCAGGTTTTTAGACCGCCTAAAGGCCTTCGACAAGGTCTGACGATTGAAACAAACGAGAGCGACAATTTTTCATGCCCTTTGAAGTACGGTGCGTTCAGATAGAAATGCTACTATCGGCCATCCATTCAAGTAGAGGTTGTCGTTGCTTAACAATCGCAATGAACTTAACAATGATCTCTAGACAGAATTGTTGTTTCAATGAAAAATAAATACAGCCTATATTTAGAGGTTTTTGTTACTTTAATTGATATTGAGCACTCAAATAAAATTTACCTTAATATTAATTTGTTTTTTGTTTGCTACATAATTGACCTGTCTGCTCGAAAGGTCAACTTATTAATGTACTAACAGTGTCTTACGGTTTCACCCGCGTAACACTAATTGTTCAATAGTTAATGTATCCCTCCATAGATACACAGAAGTGATATTACTAGTTTTGTCAGCAAATTGGGTGGCTCGACTTCCTAAACATACTAAGCACCTTGTCCAATTCAAATTTCTAATGAACTATGTAGTTATTACATAACACAAAAATATCAAACAAAATTACAAACTTTTCCCTTTTATTACGTGTATATTAGTATAGTCTAGCAGTCTCTCGCGGTTTTAACCCGTTATGCCCGTTCCCGTGCGAATTTCGGGATGAAAAATAATGTATAACCTTTCCGCTGAATGTGGCTATCAGTTACAAAAATAATTATTCAAAACGGATGGGCAGTTTCTGAGATAAGCGCGTTCAACAAACCAAAAATCAAACTTGAACAGTTTAGCTATCATAATAATATGGTTTGTCACTTTCTGACATAGGTACGCAATTTTCCGAAGAGCAAAAGAGACAAAACATAGTAAAACATTGTTTTAGTTACACCGCGTTTATTAAAAAGGCGGGAAGCGCTTATTTACTTAAATCATCTCAAATTTACTATCTCTAAAAATCTTCAAAGGTACGGTACATCTTAAGTTCAGTCAGTTCAGTTCATATTGGACTTAAGTAACTTCCATTTTTCAACCCCTTGGGTGTAATATAGCTTGTTTGTACTCATTCAATTCCCTCCCGCAAATATTTACAAAAGAGTAATTTTCCGAATTTCTGCGAACCGATTTAAAAAATATTTAAGTGATTTATGGACTTTGCTTTGGCGCTGTTTCTGTTGGGTAAACATATTACTGTGCAGAGAAAAAGGTTTAACTTTTCTGGTTTTTATTGTTTTAAAACGTCTCGCCTCTGTAAATGGCATTTGCTTGGCCAATTCTTGGATTTACTCTAACCAATTTTATTTAGATAGTAACGTACTCGTACAAATCTTTGCTAGTAAAGTTCAGTGTCAACGAACGCTTTAGGGCCGAAACTGCGCTAAGCGGGCACACGCGACGGTTCACTTTTGTAAGAAATCGCACGCGACGGGCGCACGCGACGGTTCACTTTTGTGTGAAACCGCACGCGACGGTTCACTTCTGTATGAAACCCTGCGGGCACCCGCTTAATTTGAATAATTTGAGATTTTGATAAATCATAACTCATAAGTGAAGTATGTACTCGTATGTGAGCTAGCGTTAGAAACGAAAGTAGCTAGGTTTAAATAAAAATAAATGTTTGAAATACCTGCAAAAATGTGCTCCCAGCATCCAATATTCAAAATCATTTTCGAATTGCATGAATTTCATAACATCTTTCATGATATCCGAAGGTTTGGGTCCAGAAAAAATGTGAAACTTCAATCCAAAATTATTTATGCTTCTCACTATAATCGCATTAAGACCCATAAAAACCACTTCAGTAGGTTCCACCATATCAATCAAAAGACCATGAAAAGTGCCATTTGATTTTGCAAAAATCAGCGGAATACCTGAATAACCATCTTTGTTACTATACAGCATTTTTACTGAATCATTTTTGATAGGAATTTCTCCGAAGCCGTACATAGTTTCGTTGGTCAATCGGAAAGTTATTTCCCAGATATCTTTGGAAGCAACCAGAGGTCCTCTTAGCGTATCAAAAATAGTGTGTCCTCTGTTCGAATTTACTATCACATTCAGTTCAGGCGACGCAATTTCGTAGGAATAATCCTTCTCGTCATCCAGACGGCTACCATTAAGCGTGACATTAGTAGAGTCATAGTAAGTAAAAGCCAAATGCGTCGCCGATATTTCGTCAATAGACAATCTAAGATTAGTAACACTGTTCTGGTTTTTATAAGGTACAGTAGCCACTCTAGGTTTCAGCGTAATGTTTTCAGACCAAACTCTGTCCATGATGAATGAAAATCTTGATGGGAATCTATGGAAGCACATGTTGTTGCTGAAATCATAGCAACATTGGGAGTGGCATTCTTCTGCGGTGATATCTCCATAGCCACAAGGGACCCTGGATTCTCTAGCGATCAGACAGGATCCTAGAGAAAATCCATCGGAAGTATGCAAGTCAACTCCAGATAAGTAGAGGAACTGGTATAGAAGTAACGGTGTTACGACAGCTATCAGAAGAAAAGCGGCAGTGATTTTCAAAATATGGTTGAGTAGCATTTTGTCGTACCATTTTTCATCTGCAAAATATAAATTGAGTCATTCAAATGATCGATAGAACTAAAGCCTAATTCAATCTAAAAAGATTTATAGAAAGATAGAATAGTGCGATCAAGGTGGCCAAATTCTAGTCCGGACACGTATAAGTAAATAAAAAATATTAACCATATTGACTCGCTATGAAGAAGAATAATCTAAGTAGAAAGACTAAGGTATATTCGTGATATTATTCATTTAAACGCCACTTCAAGTAGTGCAACGGCACAGCCCTGATGACTGCAACTTATATTAAAAAAATAAACTTGAACATCAGTGTGCCGAAGGTAATTGCCATCGTTGCACCGTGGCAACCCTTATCGTGGAATCAAGAGCCATGCTCAATCTGTTCCAGGCTGTTCTTCAGCAGTTGACTTACTTTTGTCATCCTCCTTGTACTGTAAATCGACGTCCTCGAATTCATCTTTCTTGATTTCCGCTTGCGGTATCATTTTTCATGATTCTCTGTTGAGTTATTAGGTTCTGAGAATTAAAAAAACAAACATTTATATAAGTTTTGCACCTGAAAAAACTACACAGAATCAGTACTTTTGTTGTTCCAGTACAGTATCTAATATTTATTAATAATGCGAATGTTTGTGAGGTTGGATGTATGTATGTTTGTTACTCTTTCCAGCAAAAACTATTAAACGGATTTGGATGAAACTTTATGGGGTACATTTTATTCCGAAATTCCCGCCGCAACGGGTACAACGTGGGTAACACCGCGGGGCACGGCTAGTATTCAATATTTAAACTTCAGGGGCGTTGTAGAGAAACGATAATTGTTTAAGAACAAAAATGTCATTAACCTTTCACTTTTGTATTATTGTGGGTGTATCATAAATAATTCATGACACGTTACGGCTATACAAAACTGTTTAATGTTGTTTTATCGAATAACCACTAATTTTGAATACCCAAGAATTCATCAGAATTGAGTTTTCATTTGAAAATATTGTTTACAAAATAATATTATACAAATATCATGAGCTTTTTAAACATCTGCGATCTTAAATCACGTATAACGGTTTTTTCACTTCAAAATAAAAAACCGTGACCACAAATAATGTAATAAACTCGAAATGCGCGACAGAAAATGAAAAGGATTGCTTTATAAACTGATTTACGGCAAAATCTCACAATTCTTTAATATTTAATAAATTATTTTGAATTGAAACTACGTTTACGGGTACACTTTATTTTTATTTTAAAATGCGATCGTCACATGTATAGATTTATACATATTATAAACAAAATTGGAGTTATGGACCGATTTTGACAGCATTTTTACTGGCAGGAAGCTGATGTAATAAGGAGTAGCTTCAGCTACTTTTATTATAGAATTATTCCACGCGGCCGAAGTCACGGGTTCAGCTAGCGTTAAATAAAATTAATTTTGAAATCCTAATTTCGCCAACTCACTCAACCTACCCGAGTAACGCCTACTGATTGCAAACTCGTCATTAATTATTCTGTATTTAATAAGTATATGTAAATTACTTCACGTTGCAACTGACGGTGAATTAACCTCAAAATAATCAGTATCGACAATATAATTAAAACTTGTGGGCGTATTTGATAGCAACCGAATCGATCAATACAAAGCTTACTATTATGTCACTATGCGTGAATTAATTACTCGCAATAAATTAATACGGTACCCCAAACGGAGCATCAGTTTATTAAATACCAGTGTAATTGGTATGGATGGAATATGTGAAATATTGACCGACCGCAGAATTAATTGAGCATGTGATCTCTATTTATTCAAAATATAGTACTTAATTATTTTTTTTTAATGGATCTTACGTTTCGTTAATTATCTTTCTTTTTTCTTCAACTTGTATCGTCCCACTGCTGGGCAAAAGCTTCCAACCTTCCCTATTCTGTTACTCAATTATCTTACTTAGTTCACTTTAAATGTAACAAATCTGATATGTTAATATACTCGTAGGTTCATGTTAGACTCTTTAACTAGACTCATAACTATATTCTTATATATAAAATTCTCGTGTCACAGTGTTCGTTCGCGTACTCCTCCGAAACGGCTAGACCGATTCTCATGAAATTTTGTGAGCATATTGAGTAGGTCTGAGAATCGGCCAACGTCTATTTTTCATTCCGAAATTCCCGCGGGAACGGGTACAACGCGGGTGAAACCGCGGGGCGCAGCTAGTATGTATATAACATATTTTATGTCACATAAAAGACATTTTGTAGCTATAGGTATAAACTTTACTTTACTTTATAGCTATGAGTTTCATTTATACGTCTAGTGGATTTGTCTAATAAAGTGTATTTGTTGCGTCAAAGTACATACAATTGCTATTTTAATAAGTTTTTAGTACGGACGGTTGACGCATAACAATGTGCATGACTAGTTAGAACCATGTCATATTAAAACTTCTCTAATACCAACTAACATGTCAACGAGCATATTAAAATTTCATAATTGGAAAAAGTACTAAAATACTCAAATCTAGAGGCTATGAAAAAATTTGTATGTTCACATAGTTTATGTTCTTGTCATGATCATATTGTCAAACTCAAAACATTCGTTTTACAAGAACGTCTTTGATGAACAAATTGTGTTCAATATGATGTGTATCATAATAGACATTGCATATCAATACTTACTTACTTACAAATCACTAATTTATGTGACACACAATCCAAGCACTTGATATAAAGAACAGTTCTTTACCCACACAAAGCCACACGATCAAGAAACCACATAAACTATTTAAAATTCGAATAATTACAATCACCACAAATCAAAACAATATGTAACGTTATTAATAAAATCGATTAAACAGTTTATTGTGTGTTATCAGTCCGCTATGATAAGACGTCGATAGTTAAGACTGATATGATTGAAAGATAAAGTGATAAGGAAAATTCCCTTTTCGGTATTCAGAACGTTATTGATAAGTAAATAATTACGATTGATAAGTAATAAACAATTCCTGTTTTCTTTGTATAAATATTTGATGATGTTTTTTGTTGTCAGCGGATAATCTATGCGTTCACAGAAGCGTATTGTCAGGCCTAGTGTCCGAATGGTTTAGTACTTTTTAGTACTGGTAAGAATTTAGGTTTGGGATTAAGATGTTAGTAGGCTAACATAGTTTGTAGTATAACAAGGTTCTTAGTATGCTAAATATTATCATAGGTCGAAAATATAATTTGATTATATAATGTTTTGGAAATGACGAAACTTTATACTGTATAACCATTATGTCTACACTAATATTATAAAGAGGAAAACTTTGTTTGTTTGGTTGTAATGATTAGGCTCAAAAACGACTGGACCGTTTTAAAAATTCTTTCACCATTCGAAAGCTACATTATCCACGAGTAACATAGGCTATTTTTCATCCCGAAATTCCCATAGGAATAGACACAACGCGGGTAAAACCGCGGGGCGCTGCTAGTATAACATATAGATATAGCCACGGAAGAGCGAAGCCCTTACTGTCTCTATTTCGTGGATATAGCATACACTAGAAAATATACCATATTAAAAAGATTCAAATTCAAATTCTCGGACTTTTGAGGCCCTTTGGCGGTCTTAATACTCCAGATCAGGTCAATAACCTCTATGAACTTACTTGTTTATCTAAATCCTTAATTCCGCACATTTTCACGAGTTACATATTAAACGTGTAATCCTTAAGGTCTAGGTATCATTTCGGTGCCTAACAACGGTGTATTATAATACACCATAACGTTTAATGGCAGTAGTTTCGAGGTCAAAGACCCCAATATTGTGGCGAAAATTGTATGATGTCTTACTACATACGCCTCTTTATGTTGCCTTTCATAATCTATCTTCTATCTATCTATCTATCTATATAAATAAAAATGAATTGCTGTTCGTTAGTCTGCTTAAAACTCGAGAACGGCTGAACCGATTTGGCTAATTTTGGTCTTGAAATATTCATGAAAGTCCAAGGTATAAACCTTTTATACGGTAAGCAGTGAGAAAAAAAATGCAGGTGAAACCGCAAAGCACAGCTAGTAATTTATATTAATTTTATGAAGATTTTTACTTAACAAAAGATATGGACGCCCACTAAATAAGGTAAAATGTCGCATTCCAAACTTCTTTACACTTGAGCCATCTATTGAAGCGTGGGTGGAACCATCGCGCGGAACAGCACGTTTGTAGTAAACATATGTATAAATAAACTAGCAGCGCCCCACGGTTTTACCCGCGTGGTGCCCGTTGCCATGGAAATTTTGGGGTAAAAAGTAACCTATAACCTTCTCGTTGAATGTGGCTATCTATTACAAAAAGAATTATTCAAATCGGACTAGTAACACCCAGAGAGTATACAACAACTATGTCGGTACAATGCATAATTTTTTAACTCTTGGCGGGAATCAATAAAAAATAGTGATTAGGAAAATGTACTTAATACAATGTTTTGAGTATTTTCTCTTGAAAATAGGAATAAATTTCGTGGTCCTGATACCATTCTTACTTTGGTTTGGTTTTTTCATAATGTCAAAAACTTCAACAAAACTATAGTATAATGTCTGTAACAACATTAAATTAAAATAAATACTTATAGTTGCTAAGCAAAGAAATCCCTTATTTTTTCCATAAGATAAATCTCTAACAGTCTTGAAAATATAGCTCCCGTAGCCGCTACGTCACAAATTGCTACGCCGCTACGGGATCTACACGTGTTGCTACGGCGTAGTCATTTCGCGCTCAATTTGTTCGGAAATAAGAGGTGTTGATAACAATAATTTGGAAACAATAGATTTTTCTTAGGATTTTTGTGTGAGATTTGTAAATCAAGTTTTTAATTTAGATACAGTTTAAAGTGGTTTAAGGTGATTTTCATGGAGTGTTAAAACTAATTATTTGCATAGACAGTGCAAATGGAAAAAAATTAAAAAATAGCAAAAAATATTGAAAAATATACTACAAACTCATAAATTACAAAGTAAACGAGTGTGTTCTTAAGGTTCAGTGTAAAAAAAATACCGTACTTAAAGTAAGATTCTTAAAAATAATTTAATACAATATATGTGACCAGTTTCCTAATTAAGACTTAAAAATTAAGAATACCTATTTAAAAAAAACTATTAATAAAAATTTTATAAAAAAAATCATTTACTGCCAAAACAAAAACAAGAAAAATAAAAATCACAACAAAAATAATGCATTACTAAAACAACATTCTGTGCCGCAAATAAACCCGTAGTCCATTCATTAAATAATGCAGCAAAATGAGACGTCTCTACTGATGCTGTTCAGAGACCGAGATCTCCCAACAGACCATCAACTCAGTACATATACTTAAAACCATTTCCCAACAAAACATGTTCCATCAAAACATGACAGACTTCGCCGAATTAAAAAACAAAAGTGACATCACTATGAATAGTGCAGTGAATTTCTCAGAACCATTAAAGATAATCCCCTCGGAAGGCCCCGAATTAGTAGTCACAGTGTACAGTGTGTTACTGGCTATTAGTGCTGTGGGCAATATGGCAATGTTCGCAACACTAATGAGGTCTAGAAGACGAAAGTCTAGGGTTAACCTGTTGATGACTCATCTGGTTGTAGCTGATATGATAGTCACATTCATTGTTATTCCTTTGGAGGTGAGTAAAGAATTATGTACGTAATTTCTGAAATTCCCACGGGAACGGGCACAGGGCGGGTAAAACTGCGGGGCGTATTTTTGGTATAAATTGATCTTAACAGATTTAGGATAAGGTAGGCTTACTATAGACATATAAAAGCCGTGATCAATCACGTTATGTCTTTAACTAAAACAATTTCCTTTATCCTCTAGATAAATGATCTTTACGACCGTACCTGATTAATGTCTCATCTCTATGCAGGATTATATACTGATCGTAATCCAACAATCTATTAACCCTAACTTAATATTATACATGCGAAAGTAACTCTGTCTGTCAGTTACGCTTTCACGCCAAAACTACTGAACCGATTTGAATGAAATTTGGTACACAGTTAGTCCAGAGCCTGAGAAAGGACATGGCTACTTTTTATCGCGAAATTCCCGCGGGAACGGGTACAACGCGGGGGAAACCGCGGGGCGCTGCTAGTGTATTATATATATGCAGGGTTACGAGTGTGTATTTAATTTGGTATACATTTCCGCATTCGATTGATAGGGGTACCTTTACAAACAGAAGTTTTAAACGAGAAAACTTTATTCAAATAGCGGTGAAGCTGAGTTAATCCGAGTTTGGATTTCATATTTGATTTAGTGTTGGTAAAAGCTTCACTGTTGAACCAGAATCAAAGTGTTGCTATGCTAGGTTAATAAAGCCGAAAAAAATATTTTTCCTTTGTTTAAACGTGTTTATCTCTGACAGTACATGTCAGTGTCAAATTAATCTCCTTGTATTTCTTACTAACTGTCCGGCGCGGTGGTTCACCCGCAATTTCAACAGATGACGCTAGTGTGAAAATATTCTAGATCGCGCTAACGTTATTTTCTCAGATTTAGTGAGGTCACAGGCCTATACATTTTTATGAGGCAGAAATAAATCTTCCTCTTTAAATTATTAAGTGTAGATAAGATATTTTAGATGTAGATGTAGAATATTATACAATAATAATATAATATATATCATAGCCACAATTATCCGAAATTGTTTATGGAATGGAAAACCAAAAGCCGCGGGTCATTGAGAGTTATGTAAAATAATTATAATTATAATTATATTTTAATGCTAAATCTATTTATACCAATAAAATAAAGTTGAAGAGTTTGTTTGTTAGAAACGAATATATTGATGTTATTTTTAGCCATTTTCAACGGAAAAGTATAGGCTATTCATCTCGAAATTCCCACGGGTATGGGCCCAACGCGGGTAAATCCGCATGTATTTAATAAGCTTAGTGGTTTAGTTTAAACAGTTTTATAAAGCTCTTTTTATAAAGAATAATACACTATTTTCTTTTTGTTATAAAAATACGAGACTCTCCTACTTTTGAATCTAAAGGTGCGGTTACATTATAAAGCTATTAGCCTGAAGGTCGATTGTAAACTGTCAGTTATCTAGCTAGTTAATTGTTCATTAACGGGACCGCCTTAACGATACGGCACAGTAATAGTTATAAATAAAGTTATCTTCCCGGTCATGGTTAAATGGGTTAAAGCGCTAGACACACATAGTGCATGTGCGAGGCGGGTGCGGATCGTGTGACGTATTCTTAGTATACTCTATTTTTTTTGGATTGGCACAAAATGTGGACCAATGTCGTCAATTTTTCAGCCGAAGACGATTGCTCCTGAAGAGGAAAAAGGTTTAGTAATTTTATTTCATTATTACCCTATCTCTAAACCGTTTTCCTCTTCAGAAGCAATCTTCTTCGGCTGGAAAATTGACGACATTGGTCCACATTTTGTGCCAATCCAAAAGAAATAGAGTATATATGTTTGTATGGAAGGTGTCACACAGGTCCCTATTGGGCCTGTTGCAGTGTGACAGTTGCCTGTGTGACACTGTGTGTGTCCTACGCATAACCGACTATATACAATCTCATTACGTTGACTTAGTAATTACGTCGCTCCAACGTTTAATGGTGTTTTATTGAACGGACGTGTGTGATTCAAAATGTAGCACGAAGTGTTTGTATTGAGTTACTAATGAGATAATTTATATGCAAAACTTTATGGTTTGCAATGGACAGATAATCTATACTAATACTAGCTGTGCCCCGCGGCTTCACCCACAGCGCACCCGTTCCCGTAGGAAATACGGGATAAATGATATCCTATATCCGTCTCCTGGTTCTAAGCTAACTCCCCACAAATTTTCAGACAAATCGGTTCAGCCGTTCTCGAGTTATAAATAGTGTAACTAACACGACTTTCTTTTATATGTATAAATACGAGTAGATAGATTATAAAGCTGCAGAGTTTGTTTGTTTGAACGCGCTAATCTCAGGAACTACTGGTCCGATTTGAAAAATTATTTCAGTGTTGGATAGTCCACTTATCGAGGAAGGTTATAGGATATTTTCATCTCGAAATTCCTACGGGAACGGGCACATAACATGATGGACATAACATGATGTTTGACTCTTGACCGCAATTTTTTACTTTTATGTGATAGTACATTCAAGAAGAAGGTAAAAGAGGCTGCTTATTAACCTGACACAGATATATGTTACTTATCATGCCGGAAATCCTACAAAAATGGGTATAATACAGTTCTGGTAAAGCAGAGAGGCTGTCAGTGTCAATATAAGTGTATCCATTAGTGTTTATCTATCATAGCTGATTTGTTAGTATAGTTAGATATAAGTTGATCGGTTCCTGTCTATGTTAATCTAAACTAATATCATTAAGAGATACAATTTATATCAGTAAAGTGAGGAGGATAAGGCGTAATCACAACGCTTGCCTAATGCGGGTCGGTGATATCAAACTTGAGCAATGTTTAAAAAGTAGGAAACAGTTTTCGCAGAATTTAATTAGAGACTTGGCTTGGTATATGCCACTAGACTACCACAAGTACAATGCGGGTAACAACTGTGTCGTTGGCACATATGTGAAGACATAGTTGTTGGCGACGACGTCTGGGTGTCAATTATATATTCTTATAAAGTGTTTGTGTATGTGTATGTAGTAGTATCAGTTAGTTAGCTTCCATAACACAAGCTTAGAGCTTAGTTCGGGTCTAATTAACCGTGGGTAAATTTGTCCGGGTATATATTATATTATTATAAAACCGCCAAGCACTCCTATTCTATTGCAATTAAAACCATATAATCATTATGTTAAAGCTGAATTACAGATTCTTAGTCATTGATACGTCGCTTATTCTGAGCGCGATACCTACGGAATAATCCACAGTGAATTGTTAGTCTTATAAATTAGGCTCAGTGCTTCCACAATCCATTCTAACTGATCCAACTACATAAAGACGGGTATATAATAGTTCTGTTGTGAATTTTTGATTAGATTTTCGTGAAAATGTGGTGTGGTTTCACTTAGTATTTTGAATAAATTTGTTGCTCCGAAATGTTTGTTATTCCATTGATACTTGCTCAAAATAGAAAACAAAGGTTTCAAATAATTGAATGAACGAAAATACTTGTTCCAACTTTAGCGCTTTCATGCATTTTGTTTGAAAAACAAAAGAATATCCGTGCGCGCGGACTGCGTACTACTTCGGCGCGTAAGCGGACGACTACCAAATGTTGAAGGACCCTCAGTATTAGTTCAAGTAGTGATAGTAGCTTGTACCCAGTTATTAAGTTTATTCTTCTTCATCGAGTGGATGGTCAACCTGACCAATCCTGGTGTCAGAGTTATTGAGCCGCCAAAGGCCTGACATGGCTCATGTAACGACAACTATCCGTAGAAAGTAACCCGGGCCGACGGCTTAACGTGCCCTCCGAAGCACGGAGTTTATAAGCCGTTAAGTTACTTATTTTAAACAAAAATTGCCATGGCATTTGGCACGTGTAACATAGCTGGCGAGGTTCATAGATCGTTATAGATAATTCACCACAGTACTATTATAAACTCTTATTGCTTAAACCCAACTAACGCTTGAAAACATAAGAAAATATACATTTTGTATAACAAACACGTGTACGAAAGCCCGGAAATGCCAAGCATACCACTTTTCATGCCCCTAGAGCCCATAACCAACCTCTCTAATTAGGAAGTGACCTGGAAGTAAAGTTGTTTCCTCGTTTCTTTACATTTGTGGTTAATTTCATACCATTTTCATGTTTTCGGGGTCAGTCTACACGATTTATGATAATTACATTCAGATGCGGTCATTTGGCTTTAAAACAAAGATGGTGGGAGCTGATCAAAATTATGAGGGAGATTGTTTTAATGGGGTGTACGGCGCTGCCTATTCGATAAGCTTTGATAATTAAAGTTGATATTGATACTTAAACTTGTATGAAATGTAAATAGGATTTATTTACATTCGCAACAAAACACATTATTGGAAAATTGTACCCGTTACCGCGGGAATTTTGGGATAAAATGTGTTATTCTGATGGTACAGTTTACAAGCTGCAACATCGAGGTCTAAATAAAGCGAGTGTCACACAGGCCTTTGATACTCATTTGTAAATACACTGAATTTAGTAAAGAATCGTAATACTTTTGAAGTCATATTATAAGTACCTATGTAACTTTGATAGATTTTCAATAATAGGCATTTACTTGGTATTAAGTTAACTTATTTTTCCTCTGGTCATATGAAGGTGTGGTAACTCTTAAATAGAAATGCCTCTGTCTGATCTGAGCCATCAGATCTGAGCTAACATCGCTTACAACCCTACGAACACTTCACCGCATATTTCATGCGGCGAACGGATACTGTTATCAAGCCTGTACGGTTATCGAAACAGTATGAAAACATTAATAACTTCTATTTTGAGTTCATTGTGAACATCTATTTTGGTCCAAATTCCATGTTGCTGAGAGAAAAGTGGTTAAATTTGTTTAAGCGAAACAAAAGCAACACGAAACAATTTTGTTACTAACCGAATATGTCCCTAAACACACATTTTTGAGGTCAACAAAACCTTTCAATGCCACCAAATAAAGCCCGTGGGTTGGTTTGATGATACTTTTAGAAAGGAGGTCACATAGGGCCTTTATTATAGGTTCCAAAATAGTCTATGATCAACAAAATCGCTTATGAACTAATATTCCGTTGATAAATCTATACTTCTATATACTAATAAGCTGAAGAGTTTGTTTCTTTGAACGCGCTAATCTCAGAAATTACCAATCCGATTTAAATAATTGTTTTCTTTGGTAATGGATAGCCACTTTCAACGGGAAGGTTATAGGCTATTTTTCATCCCGATATTCCTACAGGAAAGGGCTCAACGCGGGTAAAACCGCGAGGCGCTGCTAGTATTTAGATAATTTTCACTCATTTTAGCGTTAAAGTTTGTAGTTCCTCATTTGAGTGCCATATAACATCCCATTATAGAATTTAAGCCTAATTAAATATTACTCTAATAATGAACTAACTGTTCCGTGCGGTGTTTCCACCCGCGACCCAGTAGATGGCGCCAGTGTGAAAACTTTGTAGATCGTGCCTACATTATTTTCAATTTTTTTCATTACAAATAATTATTGAAATGAGTTTGGTAATTTCTGAGTTTATCGCGTTCAAAAAATCATAGAATAGTTCGATTTTTTCTTTGTTTGAACTTTTCTATTCTAAGCTTTATTACATTAGTATAGGTATCAGTTTCCATCACGTATTACGAGCTCTATACTAACATATAAAGTACATATAAGTCTTCCGTTATACGTCACCAATGTTTGCTTAACAGTGTTCCCAACGTCAAACGATATGTTGATGTGGTTAGAGCCCATTTTCTAGGCCGCACCATAGAGAAACAATTTTATCACTATTGCTTAAACATGGGAGCGTTTACATTGTTACGTAAACTTATATTTTTATATTGTGAATGCGATAGATTTTGAGAAGGAGTTGGTTATTCTCTGATGAATAAAAAGCATACAAATTGATGTGACTTCTTATATCTTGAAACACAATGTAGAGTTTTAAATTTAATTTCTTCTAGGGTACAAATACTGAAATAGGTATAGACCGAATGTATTATAAAAGATTCCACTACCAGGCAGTCACTTTTCATTGAATTCTTCTTTCTTAAATTCTTCTCATTGAACATATCAGCACAGATGGGAAGAATTTGACGTAAACACCACACTTGCCTTTGCCAACCTTTACACTAAGGAAAACTACAAGCTAAGTTACCGTTTGTACTTTTCCACCTGTTCTATTCTGTTCCATAATTTTCCACCTGTACTATGCAATGGAGTTAATGTAGTTGATCTATAAAGATGCGGCACCGCGAGCTAGTTGTGCGAGGAAGATGCATAGCTTACATATGTCGCATACATCCATATATCGTATCCAGAGCACGCATCTATAACACGCATCCTCCCATATAAAAACATAGCTTATTTGAATCTGTTTCCACCTGTGCTATGCTATGTAGACCAATTAATATGATTGGTGTATACCAAACGTATCATAGCAACATACAATAGAAAATTGTGATGAAAAAGGACCTTATTCGGAATGGTAATTTAAACCCCAAGTGAATGAACCAAAGGCTTTAATGTGAAACCGAATGGGTGATAATATTGTGTCGTAAAGCGAACCAGTCTGTCGGTAACTTTAACGATGACGATAAACGTGTGGCCAAAGATTATAGAGGAGGCGGGCTTTTTTTTGTTTACTCCCAAATCTTGTTTACTTCTTCTTCATCGAGTGGAAGGTCAACCTGACCAATCCTGGTGTCAGAATTATTGAGCCGCCAAAGGCCTCTGACATGGCTCATGTAACGACTACTATCCGTAGAAAGTAACCGGGACCGACGGCTTAACGTGCCCTCCGAAGCACGGAACCTTGTTTACTTATACTACGCTTATAAGAGGGCCACAGTGTACCAACAGCTATGGTGACCAAACATTTGTATTAAAAAAATAGCAACGGCCCGCGGTTTTACCCGCATTGTGCTTGTTCCAGAAATAATTTCGGGATAAAAAAGAACCTTCCCGTTGAATGTGGCTATTCATTACAAAAATTTTTTTTAAAATTATTGTCTGTCTGTCTGTTTGTTCCGATTAATCTTTGAAATGGTTGGACCGATTTTGACGGGAGTTTCACTGGCACCAAATTAACACGGAAACAGGTACAACGCGGGTAACACCGCGGGGTGCGGCTAGTAATTAAAATAAACAAAGTTTAACAATGAAATACTGATACGTGTTGAAGTAAAATAGTTTACGATCAAATAAGAGGGTTGGGGTGAATTTGATTTCATTTACGTGTATGTTGAAAATTTGGTGAATTCCATAGAGCCTCTACGAATTCCTGTACAACTGAATATGTTTTCTCTCGCAAGTCTCTAATGGGTAGAGGTTCAAAGGGTTGAACTATCTATTAAACATATTAGCAGAACTCCATAATATACAATTGTATTATGAACTTTTAGATACAGCAACAGAGTCCATATTACCTTGGCTAATCAAAGGGATAGCGTAGAGTAACAGTTGTATTGTAGTAATAACATTTTAATAATTACATACCCGCTACACAATATATAGATTACTCTTACGTAGCTTAAAAATAAAATAAATAAATACACCGGGACAAATTCACACACGCTCCGCGTACGTAAGTTCCCGTTTCAACAAATAATAATGACATCAACGTACGTTTCAATTAATAGTAAAATTCACACACGGTTAATTAGACCCAAACTAAGCACTAAGTTTGTATTATGGAATCTAACTAACTGATACTACTGATTCATACACAAATACTTTATATGAATATATAACTGACACCAAGACGTTGTCGCCAACAACTATGTCTGTAACTGTATTGTTGACTCCGGGCGGGAATCGAACCCGCAGTAAACGTTCCCACTGCCACTGTGCTAACGGGCTTGTCAAAATCATCTCTTCATATGAATCAAAAACACTGCAAGTATTTTTTTAGTCACACTATCAGACATGTCAAAAATATAACACCACTCTGTTTGCGTCGGGATAAGTAACAAACAGGAAGTATTTACTGAAAAGAAAATCAACTTTTTCTCTTTCAAATCTCATTTACTCAAGGATAAGCCGCGTCCAAAATTCACCTATTATAATAAGCTTTCTTAACTGATTGTTCGTTACATTTCAACTCATAATACACTTCTTTTCGTCCTTAATTTCGTAAATCTTGATATTGTGCCTTCTTCATAGCGTGGTCTAAGTGCGGTCATTACTTACTCAAGTGATCATTAGAAGCATTAGTTTAATGAGAGCTTACGCAGCTTTGGTTTTTATGAAGTATTCATACCTACTAGTTACTAAACTAGTAGGATGAATTTAGTAAATGGATATGTTATGTGGTAGGTAATGGATGTGTAAGTGAGTGGCCTACTCTGGTGTTGGAAGTTTTTAGACCGCATAAAGGCTCCGACATGGTCTGACGATTGTAGTAATCGAGACCGACAATTTAACGTGCCCTTCGAAGTACGGTAAAGTTGTTATTAAATGATACTTACGCAAAACATATAATTACTTAAATGAACGGGAAATTATATACGTTTATGTATATCGATGTACTCGACACTTTCAGCTACAAGCTGTGACCTTCTTTAGGAGAAATGCGTCACTGACTGCATCTCGGCCCCGTTTCGAATAAATTTGTATTAAATAGCCACATCGGAACATAAAGTTAAAACATATTTTTATAGGTAAGTTCTCCGCGGTTTTACGAGTACTCGAGTCGTACCCGATTCCGTGGGAATTTCGAAATGAAAAATTAACTTTAACTTCCCGTTGAATGTTGCAATCCATTACAAAAATAATCTTTGTATCAAACTGGTGGTTCTCGAGATTAGACCAAAGATACTAACAAACAAAACTACTTGCCTCTTTATTAATTAGTATAGATTCACACAGGAACGTGCGCAACTCAGATGAAACCGCAGAGTGCTGTTTGTTTAATGTAAACATAACATCTTTGATACCGGGAGGCTTTTACTCATACATTACATAATATAATTCAGTACCTAGTAATTACGAAACAACTCTCTCATTAGAAATACCACAAATTCTATTACCAGTATTATGATAAGAGTTTACAAACACTAGGTTCTTCTTCTTCTTCATCGAGTGGATGGTCAACCTGACCAATCCTAGTGTCAGAATTATAGAGCCGCCAAAAACACTAGATCACTAAGTAAACAAAAGTTGGGTTGAAAAAAAAAGTTAGGTTAAAGGCCTAGAATCAGTTACATGAGTCAGATTAAAGAAAAAGTATCTGTCATGACTTATAGAGATGTGAAGGAACTTGCACTGAATAGGAATAGATGGAGAAGTCTGCATCGGAATCACCTACAAGAGCCTTGCTCTTAAATTTATGATGAGTTAATACTAGAGCTTATAATAACGGCTACGCTTTGATTACGAACAAAATTGCTTCATCTAGAGAAAGCCTACATTCAAGGGTCACGTACTTGGAAAATAGTGATGTCACCTTCTTTTATAAGGGTGTGATATTATCTGTATAGGAAGGTGACACAGCGACTGTGGCGTAGAGTAGGGAAAATGTGTAATAAACGTTAATTTTATTTATCTCAGGGTTGGTTAAGCTTACGATCACACACAAGTAAATGTTAATACAAAATATCAGCCTCAACAGACGTAACTAAATGAAAAATCGTGGATTTCTATCTGTCCGAATAACTTTAACAAACAACGTTATGTTTCATTTTAGTTTAACAGTTACTGCTTCACATTTACTGCACTGATATCTTCAGTGACCGTAAGGTTTATAGTTTTGCAGTGGATATTACTGTCCAACACCTAACTTTTAGATTTTTCATATCTACTGTTTACCTCGGTGAGATGAGAGGTCTTTGTACAGCAGTGAGACATTTAAGGCTTATACTTAACATCTACTTTTTATATTTACTTTTTGTTAGGTTATATTTGATGTGGACGGTTCTTTACTCCTCTGCAAAGTAGTAGCATCACTTAACCGACCTTCTGCGAACTGATAAATGACCTGCGGTCATGGGGTTTCTGCGTAATTTGTCACCCGGAAAAAGACCAACGGAGCTGAAAAATCTCAGCAAGCATATTATACTTTATATCATCTTGAAAAGGGAATTTGTTCTAATTTTACCAAAAAAGGAGGAGGTTACTCAATATGCATATATTATGATGCTCTATGTATCAAATGATGACTTAGAGCGAGCTTACAAGTTTAGATATGCATTTTCACCCTGTAAATAAAAAAAAATGGTTAGCATTTTTAGTTTATTAGCCTTGGGAGACGCCATTGCAGCATTGGGGTATAAACTCTAGAGGTATGTGCTTTCGACGCTAGATAGCTAGAACTCAGTCTGGGCAGTCGAGTGCAATACCACTAGATCACCGAGGCATTAGTAGGCGTATTAGTCTTATCTTTGTATAAATACTGTTCACTGAACCAAAATGAACATTACATAGCTAAGACGTAATATGTACCTAATATACAATATACCATAACCTAAATATATTTTGTGTTGTTCGTTAGAACGGTAATTAATATCCCATTCTGATACAATGGATAGATTACTTTTAACGTATTGTCACCATTCGGTCACGATCATTTTATTTATGCCTCTGTGGTGTAGTGAGCCAAGTCTGGGGTCTTAACTCTTAGTCTCAATTCCAAGGCCAAGGCCCCAAGCGGAGGTTGCGAAGCTCAATTTTTGTCGATTTCAATGCGTTGCGATTGGTCAATTAGGGATAGTTTTAATTGAAGCCGAGCGGAACTCAATCAACCAATCACAGCTTATTGAAATTGAGAAATAACGCATTGACATGTCACAGTCTTTTCATAATAAGAGGTGATTGGTCAATTGCTCTGTACAGTTCCATTCCACTCCACTTTTATAGACGCAACCTTATTATATTGGTATAGTAAGACACCGTGTGTCGAAAGAATAACTCATATTTCTTTAAAAATTGTTCCGCAATAGTTCCCAAATTCTCACGAAGACTTATGACAAGTAACATTTCAAGTTATTCAAAGGACGACGTAAATTACTTTGAAAGTATTTTCTTAACTTTCAGGAGCTTAATTGGAGTTATTCCTTTCGAGCTTTGACAGTTTTTTTATTATGACTGGAGTCACAATATGGCCGTGTAATTTAAGATTTTATAAGTAAAACAGGAAAAGATTTGATTCCAAAAGCAACTTGTACTCTGATTCAGCCTTACTTACGTATTCAGAGACGATAATTAAATCAATAGTTAACTAATCGACATTATTTTTCATACATTTCATGTCACAAATCCCTCACTAACTTTTCCTAAAGAATTATTTGACATCATCACATCTGACTCGGAAGAGTATATCGGTTAGACATTTTCATCAAATTGTTTATAGTCAATGGGTTGAATCAATGTTCAATGGTTCAACCCGCATTGAATCAATATTGAAATCATAATTATCAAAATCATGATCATCATCAACATCATTAGTGTAACTGAAATCATACGTAATCTATTTCTACAGTAATATAATACAGAGAGTTTGATTTTTGTATTTATGTAATAGAAATAACGAGTCCGATTACAATAATTTTCCTTTGAATGGGATAGCTTCATTGAAGAGGATGTTAAGGGCCGGCGTGTGCTTACGTGCACGCCGGGGCTTCATACAAAAGTGAACCGTCGCGTGCGCCCGTCGCGTGCGGTGTCATACAAAAGTGAACCGGAGCGTGCGCCCACCGCGTGCGCACGCTTAACGCAGTGTTGATCCTTATAGATTAATTTTTATCCCAGAATCTTTGCGAAAACGAGTACGATAAAACCACGGGGCGTTGCTTGTCAAATTAGGTAAACATTTAAGGAGGCAAAGCGACCATACTGCGTTGGTAGTTAATAGCTGACAACATTTCTTTACATTCGTAATGGTAACATTAAGTTTATTTCATTGTAGACATTACGAGCCATTAAAATGTAGGCTGTGAATATTTCTGCGCCATTTGGTAGGAGCTAACAAAAGGAAATTTGAGTCATAGGGACACATTTCAAGGTATACAAGGTTAATATAATGTTTTCATGTTAAGCTAGATATTATTTATTAGTTGAAGATGTAGTTAATAACCTGTAATGGCGTAAATGGTTAGTAAGTAAATTAACAATTGAACCCCAGCGACATATGTCAGAAAAACTATTAAGCTCTTTTCAATTTAAGCGTTTAAAGTTATCCGACTACGCGGTGCAGTAGTGTACAGTCGACAGTCGGTGCACGGATATTCTTTTGTTTTTCATACAAAACGCAAATAGTAGAACGTCTGGTAATGCTTAATTTGAAAAAGACATTTCTTCAAAATTCGCTTACTCAAACACAAATGCTTAATACACTTGAACGCTCATATTATGTGGTTGAAATATTTTATTTGCCAGTAAAATACTCTCATAGCATAATAAAATAATTCCCGCAATTCGCAACGAGTAACGCATAAAATCTAATTTATCTCAACATAAACCATCAAAATTTCGTGCCATTATGTAATGTACTAATACACTTATTGCTACACAATATGGTGGAGACATAACCGAGAACACAATCTTCAATCTATTTCCCGAAATTTTCGTTTTATTTTCCCTTTACAGTTTGTAAGAAGTTCGAAGTTTGTTGTTTAGTAAGAAATCTTAGGGATCTTTACTTTTGAGCGGTACTTCTACGTATTTCAGTGATGTTTTTTTCTATTTTTTTTTTGTACATAATAGTTAAATTCAAAAGGAATTACTTTTTCACCAAAAAGTTCTTAGTACTTATAAGGATTTCTTGCCAGCGTTACAAAGGGCAAGAAAAAACAGTACCACTTATTTTTATAAAGCAAACAAACCGACAGTATTTCTCATAAATGCTACCTGACACTACTCTATACTGAGTATTTGATTAAGATCTTGAACATACTATGGTCAGCCAGATGGTCCTTAGATTGACTTACACAACGCAGTCAAGCCTGTCTTTAGTTATTTCACTATTCATTGAATATCAATAGTTAGTCTTAGAATAGTTTATTGTATGTGCATGAAAAAAATATAAGATCTTTAAGGGTCAACACTGCGTTAAGCGCACGCGTCGGTTCACTTTGGTATGACACCGCACGCGACAGGCGCACGCGACGGTACACTTTTGTATGAAGCCACACACGGCGGGCGCCCGCAACGGTTAACTTTTGTATGGAACCGCGGCGTGCGCACGCTTAACGCAGTGTCAGCCCTAAGACTATATTGTTTCTAGTGTGTACTCCTTTAAATATATTCTAAAATCTGCCTGCCTTAGATCTTGACTAAGTTAAGCTCAAGTTTTAACTTAGTTAACACTACACTACGTGTCATATACGTAGGTCATTACTAGGAAAGCGTACTTGTATCTCCAGTTAAAGTTCCACTGACTGTGATATGAGTTTTCCTAACGAGATATTCAAGCTAGGAATACCACAACAGAATACTGTTGTGGTATCTCTTTTGCGGAATTTCATTTGAAAATATCTTGTCTCTTAAAAGTTTAATATGTAGGTTGGCATTTTTAAATCGGTTAGTATGGGTAAGCCTGAAACAATAGCCTGATACGAAGACTACGCTTTATAGGCGCACTCACACATAAATGTACGCTACACTATGGACTAAGAGCCCGTGAACCCCAGACCTTCGTTATTTTATAAAAGCTGAAAGTTTGTCAGCGCATGCTCCCAACACAGGTAAGAACGATGGACTATTATGAAGTTTGGGTTACAGTGGCTCTAGGTCTACTAGTATTGAAAGGTATTGAACATGGCGTAGCTTGACTAAGCGATGTTAGCTCTTAGCGATTGTTAAGCAACGTACAGCTCGGCCCTTACTTAGATGGGTGGCCGATAGTGGCATTTCTATCTGAGCGCTACCGTGCTTCAGAAGGTACGTTTAATTGGCGGTCTCGGTTGTTTTAATCTTTAGACCATGGCGGAGGCCTTTAGGCGGTCTAAAAACTCCGACACTTTGTTGGTGGTTGGACACTGACCTTCTCGAAGTTACTTACTTATTTGTTAATTGTAGAGATTGGATATTTAATTTTTAAGTTTAAGCTTTTTGTCAGTAAATATTTTTCATTTAAAAACGTGTAAATACACATCTACTTATATGTGTCATGTGCATCTACTTATATGTATGAGGGCGTCTGTTTGTTATTCGTTGTTGACCTTCGAGTTCTATTATTTTTTTGCCGAAGGTCTCCGTAACTGAAGGACTACCGTGGGTTTTGAAATCATTACCTAAATAGAATACAAAATTCTTGGAACTTCAATCAAAACAATTTTCATTTTAAGAACCATTTCGTAATATTAAAAGTCGGCGGTCGTGTTAAGCAACTTGCAGATCAGTCGGTACTTATCTGAGTGGGCGAGACTGACATTTATATAAAAGTGTCACGTGCTCACGTTACACGCCAATTTGACATTTAATTGTCGGAATTGGTTTTTCAACCTTTTGATATGGTGGAGGTCATTAGGCTGTCAAATAATCCGATGCTAAGTTTTGCCACTAACCTACCTAACTGTCTTCGTCCCCTTAAAGGAGGGTCGTTTTAAACAGTTGATTATCGTAACATACGCTCGTTAAAAAGTTCAAGATTTTACTGGTAAATGTCTGTTTAAATGTACATATCTGATTCATAATTTAAATGATAATCTGTTAAAGTTATTCTAGCGGTCATTCTACTAGCAGCCAGAATCACTTTAGTTAGGGTCTAGACAGACGGACTGCAATTCAACTGCAATTCGACTGCCAAATGGCAGTTCAGATGCAGTTTGAATGCAGTTGGCTCGACTGCAATCAAACTGCACGTCGACGGGCAGTTGGCGTGCAGTTGGATTGCAGTCTGAGTGCAGTTAGTCGTTGTAACTGCACTCAGACTGATTGATTGCAGTCGTTGTAACTGCACTCAGACTGCAATCCAACTGCACGCCAACTGCCCGTCGACGTGCAGTTTGATTGCAGTCGAGCCAACTGCATTCAAACTGCATCTGAACTGCCATTTGGCAGTCGAATTGCAGTTGAATTGCAGTCCGTCTGTCTAGACCCTAACAGACTGTCATCAACATCCACGATTCTAATTTACTTCTGTTAAGACTGACATTTTATGTTAAGAGTGGGTACACACGTACGTACATGCGCGACGAGCATGTTTCATCCGAGCATGACTATCTACAAACATGCTCGATCCTGCGTCTACACGTAAAAGCTTGCTCGAAGAACATGTTTAATGTGCGTTGAAACTCTTCGAGCAACGGACGTTTCAATCTTGTTCGAATCGAACATTTTGGTTGGCTTCGAGCATTTGTCTTGAGACTTGCATGGTACACACGTTCGTACTTGCTCGAGATCGAGCAAGTTTATCGAGCAAGTACGTACGTGTGTACCCACTATAACATTCACTGGTACGTAAACGTTCGTTTTCTGACGCCCACCCTTAATGTTTCCATTTGTTACAGATCGGTTGGCGATCAACAAACGCGTGGTTGGCTGGCAACTTGGCCTGCAAATTCTTCTTAGTACTAAGAGCTTTCGGCCTGTACTTATCGTCAAACGTACTCGTCTGCATATCTTTAGACAGGTAAGTAATAAATTTAACAAGTATTGATTAGGCGTAAGTTAAGAGCGAAAATAACTGTAATTTAACAAGTTTTAACTTTTACTGAGTGTCCTAAATAAATAAATAAGTTTTACACTCATAAAAAACAATTTTAAACTTTCACTTATAAGTTAAAAGTTCTTAAAAAAGATCGGGCTGGTCTAGAAAAACTAAGTACTTATTGTAAAAAAAAAACTTTTAAAGCTTTCAAAATAACATATAAGTTACATCAAATAAAAGTAAAATAAATTATACGAATACAAAACAAACTAAAAGTAATTACTACTCCACTTAATCGTTATAAAACACCAAACTTTCACTATTTACGTTTCAAATATTAATATTTGTTACTGTAATATAAATTGCACCTTTTAAAGACATTCATCTTTTTAATGAGACGTATTTTTATACTTTTCAAGTCAACGTACTTAATTAAAAAAATACCTTTGTGACTCCTTTAAAATTTAATGTTAGTAATTAAGGGGCATATTAAAAGACGCGCGATTAATAACATTATAGCTCTAGGTATATATGTGTGTCTAGTTATTAGTTTTTTGTTTCAAGTGAACACTACTCATTTCGAATTGAAACTACGTTTACAGATACGCTTTGCTTTTATTTAACACTAGCAGCGCTCCGCGGTTTTACCCGCGTTGTGTCCATTCCTGTGGGAATTTCGGGATGAAAAATAGCCTATCTTACTCGTGGATAATGTAGCTTTCGAATGGTGAAAGAATTTTTAAAAACGGTCCGGTAGTTTTTGAGCCTATTCATTACAAACAAAAAAAAAATCCTCTTTATAATATTAGTGTAGATTTTGATCAGACGTTTCATTGCCTTTACAGTCACTGTCAAAGAAGACCAATTAGATAATAAAGCAATCAGAAGGTGAATTAGTTGAATAAATAAATATTGCCGGACAAATTCACACGTCGTCATGTCGTCACGCGTCGTCACACGGGAGGTGTTAAAACACATATAGTGCGAGTGTGAGCTGGGTGCGGGTGGCGCGATGGCGTGACGTTGTATTCATCGTATTTGTATAAAAGACTAGCCGCGACCCGCGGTTTCACCCGTGTTGTACCCGTTCCCGCGGGAATTTCGGTATAAAATGTATCCCATGTGTTATTCTGATCTATAACCTATATTACTGAAAAGTTTCATCCAAATCCGTTCAGTAGTTTTGGTGTGAAAGAGCAACAAACATACATCCATACATACATCCATCCTCACAAACTTTCGCATATTTATAACTAGCAGTGCCCCGCGGTTTCACCCGCGTTGTACCCGTTCCCGCAGGAATTTCGCGATAAAAAGTAGCCTATGTCCTTTCTCAGGCTCTGGACTAACTGCGTACCAAATTTCATTCAAATCGGTTCAGTAGTTTTAGCGTGAAAGCGTAACAGACAGACAGACAGACAGAGTTACTTTCGCATTTATAATATTAGTTAGGATTAGGATATTAGTAGGAAGTAGGATCTCACACCGGCTCACCGGCCCAGCCCGCACTATGTGTGTCTTGGGCTTTAAACGTTAGTAAGTTGTTTGTCGATTTAATATTACACAAAATACTTTTACTTTACGTAAATTAAAAGCGTTGGGCGAAATGTTCAGGACGATTAAGAACTCTTCAAAGACATTTGTCATTTTAATGATTCGCTAAAAATATTTTTGCATTAAAGAAGGATTTTTGAATAAGACGTCGCAACGGAAATAGAATTCTCGTTTTGCATAATCTACTACGATTAATCATATCTTAAGGGTCTTTTAGACGGGCAATATTGAGCAACAATTGCTATGATATCTTAAAGGAGCAATATAGAGCAATATCTAGCGTAATCAACCTAAGCTCGTAATCAAAGTAAGTGCTCGTGGCATAGTTTGACCAAGCGACGTTAGTTTATTGCGATTGTTAAGCAACGTGTGTTTGCATAGTTCTTTCCATTTCTCTCCATCTTCCCATCCTCTTCAGCTGTCCGTACGACACGACCTCTGCTCTTTCTATCTGTTCGTCTGCGTATGCCCTTTAGTTTACAGTGTCATCATCGTTTTAAGTTGTTCCAGTTGATGGTCCATGAGCCAAATACTTTTGTCTTTTAATTTGATTATTGTTTGTTTAAACGTCTTTTTCTCAGGAGCTAGTGACCGTAATTAAGCTATTTATCCCTTAATTACTAAGGGAACGGGCACAATGCGGTAAACCCGTAAGGTACAATTAATAGTAGAATACATTCCAAAGTTATCTTCGGCTAGTGGTTTACCTTTATATGCTTGTAATTGTGTTAGTATTTTGATTTGAAACTACGTTTATAGATACTTTTTTTTATTTTACACTATCCGGGCTCCGCGGTTGTACCCGTTCCCACGGGAATTTCAGGATAACATGTATCCCATGTGTTTTTCTGATGTATAACCTATATGACTGTAAAGTTTCATCCAAATCCGTTCAACAGTTGTTGCGTGAAAGAGTAACAAACATACATACATATGTACATCCACACAAACTTTCGCATTTATAATATTAGTAGGATAGGATTTTTATCTGACATTTCAGCCCTTATACAAGAACTGAGCTCACAGATCCGTAAACGTAGCTTCAATTCAAAATGAGTAGTGGTCGCTTTTTTTTCAAACCAGTATTGTGCGACTTTAGTTGCTCTGATAAGAAAGCGCCTTAAGTATGTCAATCCTGCGTTTTAGTAAGTACATTATCCTGTTATTCCTATGATTAATGAAATACCAACTTATTGTTTTTGAGTGATTTACGAGCATCCGTTTTAATTGACAGAAACTTCGTAACCAAGTTTCAATTAAAATTGAAATCGGCTCCATCACATTACTCATAAACGATAATTAATGATAGTATAGTGATGTGGCTAAAATTGCGGCGAAAATTACGTGAACTGGTATTAATAGGAATTAGCGGGCAAATTGTTATAAATGCTCTCAATGTTTAGCTGGGTAATTAGAATGTTTGGACGTCGTTTGTGGATTAAGAAGTATTATTATAAGTAAGTTCGTGTAGGTTATTGACCAACCCTAGTGGCAGAGTTTTTACACCGCCTAAAGGCCTCCGACATGGTCTATCGATTGAGACAACCGGGATCGACAGTTATACCCTCCGAAGCACATTAGAGCTCAAATAGATATGCCACTATCGGCTACCCAAGTAGGGGTCGAGCTGCATGTTGTTTAACAATCGCAATGGAGCCCAATCCTACGTGTATGTAGTTTTTTCAATGTTTATGAAGTATCATCAAGCCCGTTGGCACAGTGGCAGTGAGAGCGCTTACTGTGTCGGGGGTTGCGGGTTCGATTCCCGCCCGGAGTCAACAATATGTGCAGACATAGTTGTTGGCGACGACGTCTGGGTGTCAATTATAATTATTCTTATAAAATATTTGTGTATGTATATATAGTAGTACCAGTTAATTAGATTCCATAACACAAGCTTAGAGCTTACTTTGGGGCTAATTAACCGTGTGTGAATTTGTCCAGGTATATTTATTTATTTATTTATTTATTTATTTATTTATCATCCCATTTGTAGTACGTTTCTCAACGATAAGTACACTTTGATAGTACTTGTACAATACTTTGAGAGTCACTAGTCAGTATTTTCATATTTTATGTAATGTAGTATTCGACTACGATTATGTTTTATCGTCTTCACGTATATTAAGTCCTTGAGGAGGACTTACTTATTCTTTTTCTACAATAAACTTGCCTAGCTTGTTAAGTGCTGTACTCTCGAAAACATAGTGTTTATAACATATTTCTATTTAAAGTAAATCATTGTAGACTCTATTTTCACTGTTGTAGAACTGAAAATGGTTTGATAGCGGAGAATTCGCTACATAGGTTGAATATTTACTTTGGATATTCTAACTTGAACGGGCGTATCGTTATCAACGAAACGTGCAATACGAATTTCTTTCTAGAGTTTGGGAATTTTCTACATACGATTTGCTTCGTTTATTTTTACATTTTACTCACATGATTTTCATTATTTTAGACCAAATGATTAACATTAAAGTTATTAACACTAAGGGCCGCCACTGCGTTAAGCGTGCGCACGCCGCGGTTTCATACAAAAGTGAACCGCCGCGTGCGGTTTCATACATAAGTGAACCGTCGCGTGCGCCCGTCGCGTGTGGTTTCATATAAAAGTGAACCGTCGCGTGCGCCCGTCGCGTGCGCCCGTCGCGTGCGCCCGTCGCATGCGGTTTCATACAAAAGTGAGCGGTGCACGCTTAACGCAGTGTTGGCCCTAAGGACTTCATTTGTCAGGGATTTTTTCTCACAGATAAAATCTGAATACATATTTGCATTATTATATAACTACCAGCGCCCCGCGGTTTTACCTTCCCGTTGAATGTGGCTACCTATTACAAAAATAATTATTCAAATCGGACTGATAATTTCTGAGATTACCTCGAACATACAAACAAACATGCAAACAAACAAACTTACAATTTTACCTCTTTATAATATTAGTATAGACATATTTGCATATCGTATAATTAAGTACATTATACCTTTTATATAGTTATTGTTCTTTCTTTACAGATTTTTCGCTATAATATATCCATTAAGATTAGCAATTGCAAGGAAAAGAAGCAAAACCATGTTGAGCACGGCGTGGATCTTCGCTTTGTTGTGTAGTTTACCTCAAGTAAGTATCTCATCCTACTAAACCTAATAATATTATGAATGCGAAAGTTTGTGAGGACGGATGTATGAATGTATGTTTGTTACTCTTTCACGCCAAAACTGCTGAACGGATTTGGATGAAACTTTAAAGCAATATAGGTTGTATATTAAAATAAAATAAAATAAAAAATAAAAAATCCCGAAATTCCTATGGGAACGGGTACAACGCGGGTAAAACCGCGGGGCGCTGCTAGTATTAGTATATATAAAAAAATCTGAACTATTTCCTTCTTTTCAGAGTTTGGTATTTGGCGTTATGAAGCATCCGGAAATTCCAGAATTCGAACAATGTGTTTCTTTTGACGCTTTCAAAACTCAAAACCAAGAACTAGCATACAACGTCTTTTGTTTATGCGCTATGTATTTCCTACCGCTGGCGATCATATCATGCTGCTACCTATGTATATTCTACGAAATATCGAAGAATTCTAAAGAGAGTTCAGGTAAGAATCACACGCAGGTACTCAGAGACATCAAATGCTGCCTTGGTAGAGATTTAATGACGGATTTTGTCATATAATGTATGAAAAATTACGACAATCTGTAGTGTTGATTTAATGGATGTCTCTGAGTGCCGTCAGTCATATCATACACCATGCAAAGTCACTGCACTATCTTTGCTCTTAAATGTTATAAAACCTAGATATTCTAAAAGATTAATACGAGTATATTCCAAAAAGACAAAAAAGCGCGCTCTGATTGGTTGACGCAGTCTGACGCGGGGTGTAGAAAATGGCGGGCGCTATGGAAGCGTTGTGACATTCTTTTTTTAAATTTTCTTTATTTGTTTTTATTTGCACAGTTCAATCCGATACCGAAAGCTTTCGTTGTCCGTATTGTTGACTCGCTTGCAATACACTGCCTTGTCCATTCTTCGAATTTCGGATCATGAAAGGTAAAGTTGAAGGAAAGCGAGGTAGAGGAAGGCCTAGAATCAGTTACATGAGTCAGATTTAAGAAAAAGTGTCTGTCATGTCGTATAGATGTGAAAGAACTTGCACTGAATAGGAATATATGGTGAAGTCTGTAACGGACTCACCGATAAGAGCCTTGCTCTTAAATTTATGATGATGATGACAAAATAGATTCGTCAGAGAGAACGAAATAATCTAGATTGTTAAGTATGGACAGAATAAAGACAATTCTCTATACATATATGTATGTCGATAATTACCCTCATTCCCTATATAGTGTCAGTACTCTCCATAATACCTTTTGCTACTCATCGAGAGAATTAAAAAACTAATTACCGTTTATTTTCTAATTTTATTCCATTCTTTTATAAATTCAAATGTTGGAAACAGATGATTTCTGCTTATGTTTTATTTTATTTTTGTTTATATAGGTATTTTAGTTCAACCAATTTTTGGTAAGCAATAAGAACAAGAATAGTTTTATTTTGGTTAATAATAATCATTTGTTTTTGTTCTCTATCTCTAAACTGAACTTAAATTTTATCGTGTTTCTCAAAATAACTTGTATTCAAATAACTTCATAAAATATAAGAGAAAAATAAAATATACTACGTACTAGAAATACTTTTCTTCAATCTTACTTAAAATGTAGTTGCTACATTAATATTTAACTAATCCCAAAAAGGTTGAAGGAAAGCTTAAGAAACTTTTTGCATCGTTCACCATAAGCTCTCGACTTGCTTGATGGATTGCGTATCATATTATTGCGGTTACGACTTTACGTATAATATGGATCTTATTTCGGTTGAACGGAGGTAATAAGTAATGAGGTTGGGTCAAGAACGGAACAAGTGTACTTATGCATTCAAAAGTTTTAAACTCAGATCAATGGACCATTATATTACCTTTTTATTATTCTTTCTTATTCAAAAGTATCTTTTCCGATTCTACTAACTGCAGGGTTACCTAACATGATCGAATTTTAACAAAATTGGATCGACTTCGTGTCAAGTCGAAACTGACGTAGAAAAACGGCACAGAGGTATGATCGATATCTTGAATAAAAATTTACAAAATTGTATGACAAAAAGTGTATTGGATCGTGAACATAATGATGAAATAAGGAATAAAATGGATTCGATCGACGACCGAAAATATATCCTTTCAAATTCGTTAATAAACGAATTTCATATGTCATACGCCAGTGTCAGAAAACAACCGATGAAAGTCAAATATTTTAATCAGTTTTGGCCCCATAGAGTCTCTTTTGAACGGTTGCTGGTTATTTTTTAATCAAACGATCTAACAAGCACGATCTAACAGACAAACGGTTGGAATACCTCGATTGGAAAACCTCGATCGTATTTAGTTGGTAACCCCAAAAGGCCAAAGGAACTAGACCGAATCTTATAAGAATGACATCCCAAATGTTTCAACGAGATCAATTGAGAAACATAAAAGATAATAACGTTATTTGTTTCAGACAAATGTCATTACAATCATAGCCGAGTGACGTTACGGCGATCGGATCAAAGGCCGTTGGCTAGAGCTCGTCGACGAACACTACGGATGACAGTGACAATTGTGACAGTATTCGCTTGCTGCTGGCTTCCTTATGCTACTATGACTCTTTGGTAAGTTGCTCATTGTCTTTTTCTTTATTCGGAGGCTCTGTGTTGGCGAGGTGACTAGCAATAGAAAAGAACACTTTATACTAAGAGAGAACACGTTATAGTGTAATGTTCTAATTATCGATAATTAACTAAATAAGTCAATTTCATTGTAATTTATCAATCGTCAATTGTCAATCGCATGAATGTCTTAAACGAAGTTATGAAACAAGTCCTTGACAGCGACATAACAGTGTAAAAAATCGTGAACTTTAACGAACGTATGTTACATTAACCAACCGTTTCAAGCACATGTTTCAAGCAACCCCTGATCGAACTTCACTTCAGTACCGTATGACAGAGATAACGCTCTACAAAACTAGCCGTCTATCTCCTTCCAAAAGCCGAAGAGATATATATCGTCCATTAGCATTTAAGTGTAGGTAAACGAAAAACCCTATCTTCCTTAATGGAGGATTATATTTCACGAACGAAGTTTATTTCTAATTAAGAATATAACAAAATTTAATTTAGGCGGGCCTTCCCGAGATATATTACTGTATAAAACCGTGTTGCGTTGTAAAGTGGTTTATTTAACTTAATCGTGATTACTGCTTTTGTTTAATAGACTTTTTAGAACTGTGTCGCTTTAGAGATTCTGTTTTCCTGGTACATGTTTTTCGTTAAACCTTTAACTGCACTCAGAGACATTTAATCGATACTGAACTATGACGTCATTATACGTACATTACATGTCAAAATTACTCATTAAATCTTTACTAAGGAAGCATTTGACATCTCTAAGTACGGGTGTAACCTATCAATTTAAGTAAACAGGCTATTTATTTCAATCATATTATTCATACATAATATCATCAATATCATAATAGTTTCAATTCAAATTGTTTTTACCTCTTTATTTATTTCAAATAACACCGAGACCCAATTGCATTAATTGAAAGAACTTATAACTATATCAGTAATGCATTAAAAATATTGCACACTAACAAAAGAAGATGATCACAATTGAAAACAAAATATATCACACAGAATAATAAAATAAAGTTAGATCTGTATTCCCTCGCGTGCCTCTCAAAAAGACCGGGCTTGTCCCGTAACTTCGAAGAGAAACACCATAATAAAACATCGTTAACAAAAGGTAGGGTGAACTATAATTTTATATTTTTAAATCCCCGCAGTCTATTTTCCAAGAAAATTATGACGTTTTCTTAGTCTTGACTTCACTTCTCCCAATCGTGTCCCGATATGTGCCTAAATACATGTGTTCTCAAACGAAGCTTATCAACTTGTACAGGTTTTTGACCAACACTGGTTTCGAGAATTCCAAACCTCCTAAAGGCCTGCCACGTTATAATCCTTGAAACCGACAATCCTATTCAATTAAACCTGCTCTTTGAAGCATGAATAGAATACGCATAGGACGTAGCCAAATCCTATTGATCGACATTTGTACAACATACTGTTTTGATCTAGTATCGTTAACATCCAAACGTACAAACCCGGACAAATTCACTCACGGTTCATTAGACCCTAACTAAGCTTATTGTATAATGGAATCTAAACTAACTTATACTAACACATATACATACACAAATAACTTAACTGAATATATAATTTACACCCGGACGTTGTCGCCAACAACTATGTCTATATAATAATATAAATCTGATAAAATTTTAGAAACTACGAATCCCGATGTATCATTTGTCTTTACCACAGCTCTACCTAGAACATAATATGTTTACAATAGGTACAGGCTCTATCTCAAACATTACTTTTAGGGTAAAAACGGTACAGGCGGAAAAGGTATAAAATATTACACTATCATAGAAAACGTCAACGCTGAATGTTCACCTGACTTTCTCTGGAGAAATAGATTTTCGTAACAAAACTGGCAAAAAAACTATTTACGTATTTCAATAAAAATGTAATAAAATCTACCCTTATCACGTGTGTGCCAGATTGTGATTCAATCATCCGTGAACTACGTAACGAATACGACGTGTTATATACAATATTAGATCAAGCTTACTCGTGCTACTAAATTGTGAGACAAAATGTTAGATGAAATTAATACAAAAAAATATCCTGTAATGTCCCACTGCTGGGCAAAGGCCTCTCATCTCACGGAAGATATCAGTACAGTGAAGAGAATTAGGCATAATGTTGCCTTCGCCTTGTCGCTTGCCTTACATTTCATAATTCACAACATTTGACTAATGGACTAGAGACATTCCCAGTGACAGCAACATCAATAGCTGTTACAACAACAACATCAATAGCTGCATAAATTGTATCAAAAAGCTGTTACCATATTGGTACATTGGTACCACATTGACGCTGATGGTATAATATTATTATGAAATTTATGTTTAAAACTACAACAGTTAAACTGTTGTGGTTTTAAACATAAATTTCATAGATACTTACTGGAGTCACGAGCACATTTTTCATAGACATAAAAAAGAAATAGAAATAAAAAACATTTATTCAGACGAATCACACAACAAGAAACGCAAAAACAAAACAAAGACCAAATACACCAAAGTAATCCCATTACATATACATACATACATAAATACACAATGTAAACTAAACATTAAACATTACAATCGTCATTCATTCATTCATCGTATCATATCATCGTATCATCGTATCAAAAAGGTTTCCTTTTCTGTAAAATTCATTGCCTTTTTAGGGTTCCGTAGCCAAATGGCAAAAACGGAACCCTTATAGATTCGTCATGTCTGTCTGTCTGTCTGTCCGTCCGTCTGTCCGTCTGTCCGTCTGTCTGTCCGTATGTCACAGCCTTTTTTCTCCGAAACTATAAGAGCTATGTTGTTGAAACTTAGTGTGTAGATGTATTCTGTGAACCGCATTAATATTTTCACACTAAAATAGAAAAAAAATAAAATTTTAGGGGGGTCTCCCATACATAGAAATGAAAAAAAATTTTTTTTTTTCATCAAACCCATACGTGTGGGGTATCTATGGGTAGGTCTTCAAAAATGGTATTGAGGTTTCTAATATCATTTTTTTCTAAACTGAATAGTTTGCGCGAGAGACTCTTCCAAAGTGGTAAAATGTGTGTCCCCCCCCCTGTAACTTCTAAAATAAGAGAATGATAAAACTAAAAAAAATATATGATGTACATAACAATGTAATCTAACACCGAAAATTGGTTTGAACGAGGTCTAGTTAGTAGTTTTTTTTTTACGACATAAATCGTAAACCGCAAAAAAATACTGATTATTCATTCAATAACTCAAATGTAAATATAAAAACATTTATTTCAAGAACTTCTTTATTATGTTACTCGCTGCTACGGAACCCTTCATGGGCGAGTCCGACTCGCACTTGGCCGCTTTTTTTATTATAGTCTGCGAATATTTTTAGATGAAAACTTATAATTTAAATAGTATTAGGTTTTTTATTTAAAGCTTTTAAATTTGAATATTCTGAGAATATTTTTAATAACTTAACTTATTATTTAGATAGTACTATGGTATTCTAGTTATTTGTGCATCTGATTTATGTCTCTTCTTCCTTTGGAATAAAATAATTGCCTTTCATTTCAATGGATTCTTTGCGTGTATTTTTCACAATAGTCCTATAAATCGTTTAGTCCTTTACAATACAGTATATTATTTTTGTAATGTTTTATTATTTCTCACATTAATAATCGCTATGCTTTTTCATTTTCATCGTACCTTTTTCTTGATTTATTAGAAGAAAAAAAGATCTTCATATTACTTTTTTATACTAGTTTTATTGAATTTCAAACCTCAGACTAATGAAACATCTTAGATGGATGGCCGATAGTTGCATTTATATCTAAAACTTTCTTCTTCTTCTTACTTTAAACTTAAGAGCTGGGCTCTTGTCGATGGAGTTCTTTCCACTTTTCTCTATCATCTGCCATCCTCTTCAGCTGTTCGTACGACACGACCTTTGATCTTTCCTTCAGTTGGTCTACATATGCCCTTCCTGGCCTTCTTCTTCCTCTCTTTGCCTCTTTATGTCCTTCTGTTATGGTTGTTATAAATTCGTCGTGTCGTAAAAGATGTCCAAACATCTTCTCTCTCCTGATTTCTATCGTCGTTAATATTGCTCTCTTTTCCCCTATTAGATCCAATACTTCCTCGTTGCTTTTCTACCTAAGGCGAGTAATGATTATAAAAAGACTGAAGACTCAAACTAGACATTTGAAATGAAGCTTGTTAAATACTTTATAATATTTGTTATTTCTATCAAACAAACAAAGCGTTATTTCAAACTCAAAGAAAACAGAATAATTGTTCTCATTTGTTGAAATAAATGGAAACCTTTCAACTTTGCCGTCTTTGAAACTGTTTGTGTGATGTTTTATTTTTATTAATTACAGTAATAGCGCGTAAACTTCTTAATTAAAATAACTGCTTTATTTAACTTCCCATTGAATGCACATTTTTCTATTACATCAATGCGATAAGAGGAATATTTGTTATATTAACATTATTAAGCAATTTGATAGTAACAGTGCAAATTTCGTTGCAACGAATATACAAGTTTTTCATTAAATCACTAGCCGCGCACCACTATTCACGAATCACTAGTTTTACGTTAGCCGAGTTTCGGGATAACCTATTATAGACTTTCTTTTACATGTGGTTATCCAATATAACAATAATTATTTGGTTCGGGTCGGTAATTTCATTTAAATAGTTGAAACAAAAAAACAGTAAATTAAACTGTTCAGCCTCTAGATGTATTTATTGCAAGACCATTAGAATTACAATTAAGGGTGGGTTGTTTCAAACGGTTTGTTATCGTAAGGTACGTTCGTGAAATCAGTTCAACCATTTTTGCGCTGTTTAATGTCACTTCAATACATTGCGTATTGCATTTACATAACTTAAGTGACAGTCTGTTAATTATTCTGTTTACTGATGCGTGAGTTTAAGCTCAAGTAACCCGCCCCCGCTGAAGTAAAGGAAGTCGCATGTATCTAAACTCTTACGTACGATTTTATTTAAAACAGTTCCTGTTAGTTGCATCTGACTGGACATTATATGATGGTCCCTCTACCCACATTCGTAAGTTATAGCCCTACACACTCCTTGTGTGTATTACGGTATTTATGTTGGTGTGGTATCGAGAATGCCAGCAGATCGTGCCAAGAATGTTAATGAGATAATGATTCATAGAACGTTTAAAACCTGGTCTTGTAAGGGGTAAATTTATAAGTATACACTTTGGTGCTAATGTAAATAATTGCATATGTCGTGAAATACGGTTTAAAAAAAGTTTCTCATTACGTTCGCTGTCTTCTTCTTGATCGAGTGGATGGTCAACCTGACCAATCCTGGTGTCAGAGTTATTGAGCCGCCAAGGGCTTCTGACATGGCTCATGTAACGACTACTATCCGTTGAAAGTAACCGGGACGGACGGCTTAACGTTCCCTCCGAAGCATGGAATCGTCTTACGTTCGCTGTTAAATGTCTGTTTAATACAAAGCGTGGTTTTATAACTTAAATAATAGTCTATTAAAGTAATTAACAGTCTCCGTGGTCTAGTAACTGACACAACAACAATAAACTCATAATAGTCATAGTTAATAATTGTTCAGGTACAAACTAAATATGTTAATCTTTTCCCAAGGTACATGGTAGACAGAAAGTCTGCAGTCCACGTATCAGCTCGAGTTCAGGACCTGTTCTTCGTAATGGCTGTCTCCAACTCCTGCATGGATCCTCTGGTCTACGGGTCTTTTACGGTAGACCAGAGGACCTTGAAGAAGACTATAAGAAAGCTGTTCTGTTTGCATGATGAGCCTGTGGAAGTATCAGGTATGTTCTGTTTTTGAGTGCAAAGAAATAAGTTAATTTGTCTTGCATTCTTGCATCAAAAACACCTTAACTGACAGGGGTCAAATTAAAATACGCATTTGTTTGTCCCCAGGAATAAACTTACAAAGCACAATAAAGGCAAAGTTATCACACGTGGATATTGATAATAATTTAAATAGTGTAAGTATTTAGTTTGTTATCTGTAAAAGTTTTATGTAATGATAATTTAAGTGTCTAATATTGATTTTAATGTCTTGGATGTGCAACGCTTTTCCTTATAATTGAATTGTATCAATTATGATTTAAAATATCAAATTACATATATATATTTTTTTACTGTGAACTTTTAATTACAGTAGTGTCTTATAAATCCGTTCTTTACTTTGCTCTTTAAGTACGGACACTGCGTTAAGCGTGTGCACGCCGCAGTTCCATACAAAAGTGAACCGTCGCGGGCGCCCGCGGCGTGCGGCCGCCCCGTGTGACTTCATACAAAAGTGAACCGTCGCGTGCGGTGTCATACAAAAGTGAACCGAGGCGTGCGCCCGCCGCGCGCGCACTCTTAACGCAGTGTTGATCCTAATAGTCATGAACTATGGATCTTTTATATATGTTCAAACTCATGCATATCTATTGAGAAAATATGTCTTCCCTAGTGAGAAGACGCATAGACATTTAGACATTATTTGATTTCATGTAGACAAATTGTACTTAGTATTGTACTATTGTTTTTTAAGTGATTTTTATGTGTTAGTGCATTTTATCCGTAATAAATATATTTGATATTCATTTTTCATTTATTTTCCGTAACTTATTAAGCGAAAGACACTTATAGTGCGGCTGTGGGCTCAACGGACCAGTGTGACACATTTTATACAAATACACGGAATACAATGTCATGCGACCCGCACTCGGCCCGCATCCGCACTATGTGTGTCTTGCGATATTATAGTATTTAAAGAAGTTATTTATCAACATTAACTGCCGCACTTAGTGACATTCTATAAACTCAACTCTTAATTATCTGACGTAACTTTTCATACATAGATTAGTAACTAAATATCTACTAGGATACTTGTAGTTTATTTGTTATTTTGAGGATATAAAAATATAGAAACTTATTGAAGAGAAGTGTCCAAATTATACTTAGGTTAATAATATTATTAAAAAAATATTTATCTACATTAACTGCCGCACTTAGAGACTTTCTATAAACTCAACTCTTAATTATTTGACGTAACTTTTCATACATAGATTAGTAACTAAATATCTACTAGGATACTTGTAGTTTATTTGTTATTTTGAGGATATAAAAATATAGAAACTTATTGAAGAGAAGTGTCCAAATTATACTTAGGTTAATAATATTATAAAAAAAATATTTATCTACATTAACTGCCGCACTTAGAGACATTCTATAAACTCAACTCTTAATTATTTGACGTAACTTTTCATACATAGATTAGTAACTAAATATCTACTAGGATACTTGTAGTTTATTTGTTATTTTGAGGATATAAAAATATAGAAACTTATTGAAGAGAAGTGTCCAAATTATACTTAGGTTAATAATATTATTAAAAAAATATTTATCTACATTAACTGCCGCACTTAGAGACTTTCTATAAATTAACTCTTAATTATTTGACGTAAGTTTTCATACATTACATATGTCAAAATCACTCATTAAATATCTACTAAGCAAGCATTTGACGTCTCTGAGTATGAGTGTAAGAGCCAAGGTTCATTGTTGCTCTCTTTAATCTTAAACAGTCAAGTGTTAACTCAATACCTAGAACGTTCAAATTAGATAATCTGCATTCTTTGAGAGAATACAAACATTAGAACGAGATGTCGTTTTGAGTTAACAAACACACATTAATTTCAAAGTGTTTGTACGTGTTCTGTTTACACTTTCCTGGTAAACGTATAACTGTGTCGGTTATCCGTACAAACAAACTCATTGAAGGGTTTGTGGATGCAAAATTAGGGATCTGTTTTTGTATGAATTTTGTATATCTCTAGCTAGAGGATATTAACGTAGGTACGTGTAGTGAGAGAAAATGACCTCGGGACTGATCATCCTATTTCAAATAACACTTTCAGCTTAATATAGGTTAAGTGCTTGCCCACGTTGACTCGCGGGCGCGGTGGCGGGCGCGGTCACGAAATATCAAACATATGACGTGATATCCAAGTGTTCACGTTCAAAACGCGAGTGCGGTGTAAGTAGCGAGCTAGCTAGCGACTAGCGCGTGCGGCGAGCTCGCGGCAATTTCAAACGCATGAAGACGTTTGTGTGTGTTCACGTCAAACTAGCGGCGGCGCGCGCGATTTACTCGCGACGTCAGGTAAGTTCAACCAGTTTGAACTTGTCGCTAGAAACGAAGCGCGTTTTTATCATTTTATCGTTCAATACAGAAGAGTTTATTAGTGCTGTTCAGGCTAGAACTCCTATTTGGCAAAGTAAACACAGTCATCATATGAATAGAAATGTTCTTAATAAGCTATGGAAGGAAATTGCTGGATTGTTTCCTGATATGGAGGGTGAGTAAATGAAATACATATTATTATGCTGGAAATATGTTAAATTTGGAGGTATTTTAAACATTTTATTTCTTTATGATAAGATAATAATAAAAATAAAAGATCGTGGTCCATGTTTACGACCTCTGACAATACGTCACATTCGCGCGAACGCCTGGCGGTTAACGTGAACACGAGCTCGCAACGTTTCCCGCGCCCTCCACCGCGCCCGCGCCCGCGCTTTCAACGTGGGCAAGCACTGAGCTAACACAGACTATCGTTGAGTTTAGAACTATCAATTTTAACCGACTTCCAAAAAAGGAGGTGGTTCATAATTCTTCAGAATCTTTGTTCAATTTTTGTTTCTCCATGAAAATTCATGAAAGTGCGTTCTTAGAGACATCATGTATCAAATAATCTGCCTTGATGTAATTTAAAAAGTAGACAAGAATAAATAGCCTGTAATAGCCCACTGCTGGGCAAAGGTGTCTCATCTCATTGAAAATCTCAGTGAGGATTAGGCCTAATCATCACGCTTCCTTTAAATATAATAATATAAATTTTCAAACTGTTAATACTCGATTGTTTAAAGCTATATTTGCAAGCCTAATTAAGGCCAAACATGTTGAAGATACCCTTACATATTTTACTACCTGTATGTACACGTGTATTTAGCAAATATATTTAGTATATTTCATTTTTATTCTCTAATGCGGGTATAATAGATATAGCAATTCCTCATAGTAATAATTCGGGGACCCAAAATGTCGCATCATGTTTTATGCCAATTATCTTTCGAAACATCTTATTTCCCGAGGTAAATTATAGTTGATCGGTCTGACAGAGCTATCAATATCGGAAATAAGGGAACTTTGAGTATAAGTAATGTAGAGTCAGTTTCAGCTCTTGATTAGAGTGTCGTCAAGGTTTATATTGGGGTTAAAGATCTTTAAGTATACTCTACTAGCAGCGCCCCACGGTTTTACCCGCGTTGTGCCCGTTCCCGTGGGAATTTCGGGAATTTTTTACATAAAAACCTTCCTCTTGAATCACTCTACCTATTACAAAAAACCGCATCAAAATCCGTTGCGTAATTTTAAAGATTTAAGCATACAGACAAACAGACAAACAAACAGACAAAAATAGCGACTTTGTTTATGTAGTGATACTCTTTTTATATTACCACAAAATGTGGACCAATGTCGTCAATTTTTCAGTCGAAGACTTTACCTAAAGAGGAAAAAGGTTTAGAGATAGAATAAGAATGCAAAAAATCACTAAACCTTATTCCTCTTCAGGAGCAATCGTCTTCGGCTGGAAAATTGACGACATTGATCCACATTTTGTGACAGTAAAAAAATAGAGTATACATTGAAACACGAACCACCCGCGATTTGTTTACGTACCTAGATTAAGAAAAAATATTAAACGAAGCTTTTGGAAGGAATCTTGATCTCATTATACTTTAATAACATAGTTGAAACGTTGAGGATGTTCACAAAATATTTTATACCTAAATTGAATAATTGTGGATATTTTTTATCAAAATATTGCTTTGAAAACAAGTGAGTGAAAAGAAAAAAGCTGGCTTGGTATTTATTCTTGGTAAATGGTTATAACTTGATTCACTGGCTATCAATAAATAAATAGACTTTCTCATAACAAGTGGGCGATAACTCACCGTACTGGTATCTTCAGTGAGATGAGAGGTCTTTGCGAAGCGGTAGGACATTACAGGCTAAAACTTAATGTTTATTCTTTATTACAGATACGTGAAACTCGTCTATGTATCGACAAATACACGACACAGCAAACCGTCACAACAGACGCTGTTCAGTGCTGGAACGACAAGAGCATAGAAGATCAAGTTATGAAGCCAGCAAGGAGCTATGAAGTCTTCATATTACATTCACCACCTCAGCGAAATAGTCGATAAGAACTTTTAGGGCCATATTAGTGTCAAGAACATTTCAGCTATCAAATGGTTTGTCACTTTCTGACATACGCAATTTTCCGAAGAGCAAAAGAGACAAACAGCTAACAGTGTTTTAGATACAGAGCGTTTCTTAATAAGGTGGGAAAGTATATAGTAAAGTTAATACTGGGCAAAATCTTACTGAAGATGATACAATTTATAGTGAGGAGAATAAGGCGTGCTATTAGACAAGTGTGGTGATTACCAAACCAACCAACCTTGGAGTGCTCGAGGCGTAGCTTGAATAAGCGATGTTAGCTCATTGCGATTGTTAAGCAACGTGAAACTCGATCCCTACTTGGATGGGTGGCCGATTGTCGCATATCTATCTGTGTGCTACCATGCCGAGGGCACGTGCAATTTTCGGTCCCGGTTGTTCCAATCGTCAGACCATGTCGGAGGCCTTTAGGCGGTCTAACTCCGACACCAGGGTTGGCCACTAACCTTTTCGAACTTACTTACTTACCAACCAACCTGAGCAGATTGGTTATCTCAAAATCGGCATATGCAGTTTTTCGTGACGATTTTTTCAGAAGAACGTACCACCTGCATCATTTTCGGAACATCGTGTTTCGTATCGATGGCATTAACAAACAACCATAATCCGATGTTTAAAACCGAAAAATATAAATAAAATTAGACTTATATAAAGAATCTGAAAATTTTCATATATTAAGTTCAGTAATCGCTCTTAAAATAAATTAATATTTAGTTCTTGGAATTCTGTTAAAATCTAATCTCGATCCTAACTAATGCTCTTTGAAATAGTTGTACATTTTAAAGAATTTAATCAAAAGCTCACTATTTAATAAAAACGTTGTGAAGTTTAGTAATTCGTTAACTTTAAAGTGTAAATTATCATAAATTGAATCTATACTAATATTATAAAGCTGCAAAGTTTGTTTGTTTGTTTTAACGCGCTAATCTCAGAAACTACCAATCCGATTCGAATAATTAATTTTGTAATGGATAGCCACATTCAATGGTAAGGTTATAGGCTATTTTTCATCCCGAAATTCTTATGGGAACAGGCACAACGCGGGTAAAACCGCGGGGTGCTATAAAGTAAACTATTTAATAAAATGTTACTGGGATATATGTGTGAAATTAATTAATTCATACGATACGATAAGTGAAAGACCGTTCAGTTTATTGGAAATCGAAGCCTCGTAAATTGCCATAAAGTATATTGTTAAACAATAAAACCTGAACAATACATTTTTGCCCAAACCACATTGTAGTAGGAATAATAGGGAGTATGTGTAATTAACTCTTTTGAAGGATTATGGAGACTTTTCAGGACTATGCTATGTTACTGTGTAATAATACATTTGATATCTGTTACTGTTACAGTTAGCCTGTATCATCCCATTGTTAGGCAAAGGCCTCCCCCCATTTCTGCCACTCTTCTCGATTCGAAGCCACCAGATTGGTGGATATGCCACGGGAAATTTGTAAACACCTTTAATCGTTGGTTTATAATCCAACTAGCAACGCCCCGCGGTTTTGCTCGAGTTGTGTCTGTTCCCGTTGGAATGTTGGAATTTCGATTTTTTTAATACATATAAACCTTCCTCTTGAATCACTCTATCTATTTAAAAAAACGCGTCAAAATCCGTTGCGTAGTTTTAAAGATCCAAGCATACATAGGGACAGACAGACAGTGGACAGCGACTTGGTTTTATACTCATGTAGTGGCTAGTAAGATTGTATTTCTGTCGACAGATCGTCATTTGTAAAAAACATTTACAATGTAACGCATGCGTTTTCTTTATTTCATAATCTGTCTACAGCCAACCGTAAGATTGTAAATATCACATTAATTAATTCGTAACCTCCAGAGTAAGTGTAAATATATTTGATCTCATTTGTAAATGTATAATTTTAAAGTTATATGAATAAGTATTAAAAAGTTCTCATAAAAAATTATATATCGTCGGGTGTTTTATTTTAACCTAGCTGTTTCACCCGGTTTCACCTGAATCAACCCTTTAGGTTACAATGTAGGACTGGCGTCGTTAGCCGAGCCCGTCCATGTCTCGGCAACCCTAGCCTACTTGTCGCAGAGGTAGGGTGATGTATCTGCGCGTCGTTTCGCGGCGAAGGCCTATATAAGTTTATTCAGGAAGTTTAATGTATAGAATATGAAAAATAAAATACGAACTATGATTCAAAAATATATTATTTCAACACATTTATACAACAGCAAATAATCACTTATCACACACGCTTTTTAGTTAATCACTCTTAATGTAAGTTGAGTATTAAAATCATTATTTTATATTTGACTAAAATAATTACAACTACTTATCTACTTCTAAAATATTCCTGATGTCTTAATTTTTAACACATTTTTAAGTTCTTATAACATAGTATTAAACTTAGAATAAGTACAGATTGAAAAAATGTCGGTCAACCAGTTTTCTATCGGTTGCTTCGTTACCGATGCAAACGCAAACGTCTAAATTGAGAGAACCTCTAAAGTGGTGTTTGCTTCATCTGGTTAGCCGCCAATTTTTCTAAATGTACTTTATACATAAGTCCCTTTGTTTTGGTCAGGGCCTTAATTCAAACTTATTATTATGACTAGAGAAATTTTTAATAACAATTTTCGATAAAACAAATTTGCGTAAAATTAAATGAAATGAAATATGCTTTGTTCGATATCAAAAGATACTTGCTTTTCAAATTCATTTTAATCTATATTTTTAATGAGATATTCATAAAGGTAAGTAATTTAGAGTAGATGTATGCGATTATGGTTGTATATGTATATTATGATTATGAATAAAACGAGTATAAAAATAGTATGAAAATATTACGAGTTACATGCTTGTCTTTGAAATCACCAACATACGTCAATTGGTGTAACATTGTGTTTTATAAAACCAAACTCACAGAAGAGCGAAGCACTTACTGCTTCTCTATTTAATCAAAGTTGTTGTTCCACGCAGTGGTTCCAACCGCGATCCAGTAGATGGCGCCAGTATGAACATTTTGTAGATCGCGTTTACGTTACATTCCCAAATTTAGTGCACTAAATTTGGATTACGCTGCTCCTTCGCTACTGCAGTAGCGTTCATACATTTTGCTTCGCAGGAAAATATTCCTGTTTATAAAATTAGTAGACATATTGCGGATGACACATAGACAAGATAACATTTATAGACTAGATCATAGACGAGAATCGTGTACTTACACTGGCCTCTAGACAGGTGCCAAACATATCGCATTCTATTCGCTTTCTACTATCGTCAATGTGCTAAGACCACGTGACAATTATGCAATAACGAGCTGAAGTGTAGAAAAATAAAGAGAATTATAAACGCATACTTTCGTGGCCAATCCACTAGTTTAATATTATATGATCAAATCGCGAAAGATTAATAAATATTTTGCATAAACTTTTTCAAAGATTTCAACTCTTCAATCTTTACCTTAGCCGAAACGCACCAATAAAAATTGTCCTTAACTATTAAAACTTATATTAGTAACCTCAATGCCTTTCTGGCATTGGTGAGACCGATCTTCTAGCTTGCATGGCCTTGTTGTCGCAATACGATCTTATTTCTTGGATGGATTGCATTAGGAATATGGGGACGTCGTCATCTTGTTTCTGAAAAGAATTAAGAAGAAAAATATAAGATTTAATGGTACTTATTGCCTTTAGTAGCAGTTGGACCAGTATTTTTCTATAGGACGAGTTTTTGCGGTCGAAATGTGACTTGACGCCCGTATTCAGAGAGATCAAATGATTTCTTAATAGATAAGTATTTAATGAGTGATTTTCACGTGTACTGTATGAAAAATTATGTCAAAGAGTTAAGTGTAGATTTAATGAACGTCTCTTCAGCTTTATTATAGTTATAGATACGGTCATATTATAAACTTACTTGAAAAAGTACTTCTCCTTCGAAGAACGTGAGATGATGCTTCCTCGTTCGTAGCAACAGACCGACCAGTTTGTCGTTTATAACTGTATATATCTGAATCAACATAAAATATATTATGCTAAGTAGGTAGAAGGTAATAATAATTAGGCTTTTAGTTTTATTCACAACGAAGTTAAGGGGTCGAAATTGGCTCGAACTGCTTCGATAAGGGTCAACACTGCGTTAAGCGTGCGCCCGCCGTCCGGCGCACGCGTCTTTTCACTTTTGTACGACACCTCACCCACGGTTCACTTCTTCAGGCGCCCGCGGCGGTTCACTTTTTTATGGAACTGCGGCGTGCGCAGTGTCGGCCCAATTGAGCTTTTTTGCTCAACTTGGCAGGAGCACTACCGTGGTCCCAGATAATGCTTAATCCTTTCACTGTGATGATATATTCAGTGAGACGAGCGGTTTTGGCCCAACAGTACGAAATTACAGGTTTACATACATTCTGTGTTATTAGTATATATTGTTATATCAGTCCTGCAGCGGTGAGCGAATTGTCAAAGGCCTGAAAAAGACAGCCTATTTGACTGACTCCTATCCAAATGAATCTAGTAAATTATTCTGACCAAAATGTAGAATAACAAGAAGTACCGAGATTTATGAGATAACCAACGTCTCATAGATAACATATCTTAATCTGACATTTGCGAGTCAGAATAGCAGTACGTACCCTTATGTGTCTAACAGCCGCACTCAGAGACGTTCATTTAATCGAAACTTAACTATTTGACATAATTATTCATACATTACACATGGCAAAACTGGTCATAAAATCTCTATTAGTAAGCATTCGAGTTCTCTGAGTACAAGCGTAGAGTAGGAACAATAAAAACAGCCGAATATTAATTTCAATTAAACGTTCATCGTTAAACTTCTCTAACATTGTTACCGTAATTTTCCTCAACACAAATTCCCAGACAAAGGATCACTGTTCAATAATTCAGCGGAATTTTACAGAAAATTCCGCTGAAAACAGCTGTGTCAGTATTAACACGATGACTCAAAAACGCAAGGTTGAAACAATACTAACGCAAATACAAAACTGATCATTTCAATCGAAAACTGTTTATGCAATGGAACGGCTTACATCTGTTTATAATGATCGGTTTAAAGGTGCTCACTCATTATAACGTAGCATAGTTTTTTTTGTTAAAATAAAAGAACGAAGGTAAACTAGGTGGGTACCAACTTTTATACCTAACTTTTTGTACTAATTGAAACGGGTCTGTTTCATATTTATTTATAACGTATTTATTAAAATACGCGACGTTACGAGCGAATTACAACGCTCGTGGTCACGGGATGACCACTATCAGTCATCCCGTGACCACAAGCGGTGTAATTTCAGTGCACATCGTGTGAGTTTACAAATTATGATGTACATAACTTTGTTGACTAACTATACTGAAATAATTAAACTTTAATAGTTTTCTATGAGATGAAAACTTAGAAATACGATATTGAAAATTAACACCAACAAGTTAAAAACAAATCAAGACAGTGGAAGCTACACAATTTTATAAGGAACATAGTAAAGTACGTTCTAATTTAATCCGTCTCTTTCTAACAATGATGTCTCATATTATATAAATGCCATTTTTTAGAAAAAAATACTTTCTTTAACGACTATGTTTACCCTTACGTGCTAATGCACCAAGACCCTAACATAGTCACACTCACGGAAGCGAAACGTGACATTGAAATTCGAACTCAAACTAAAATCGTTTAGAACACAGTCATCCAGCGAACATTCATAAACAAGAGACGATACATCATACGTTGAACGCGACTGATACATTAGATCTTTCAGCCCAATACATGACGTCACGACATTCCAACTTCAACCGTCATTCACGGCCAACATTTATATTTGGATTTCATTTACAAACGTTCTGCGCGCGCAATTACCAACATAAACAAATGAACGCCGAACCGAATATGGAAACGGATATGTCCAGACAAAAATAAATCTAAAATTATAGTGTTTGTTTATTTTAAATATCGAATGTTTGAACTATTGACGTAACGGTACGGGATAGTGACGTCATTTGAGCGCTTTGTTTTTGTTTATTCCCTAGTTTACTATGGCTTTGTTTATGGTTGTTAATTTTAGCTTATTGATTGAAAAGCTTATTTTCAGGATACTTGCTCTGTCCTGAACTAATTGAGGAAGAGAGAAGACGTATGTCATTTAAATATCCACAGAACAGAAACACAATTTGTAGGAAGTTTGGTAATGTGACGCTTTAGGACACAAGAGATCCTTCATATGCGGAAACTACAGAGAATTCAGTTGATTTATTTGGTAATGCCAGAGCATTAGATTATGAAAAAATATATGTTCATGTCCAGAGACATGAACATATATTTTTTCATAATAAGTCTCTACTACTATTATAAAAAGGTAAAGTTTCTAACTTTGTGTGTTTGTTTGTAAGGACTTATCTCAGGCACTACTTGTCCGATTCGAATAATTCTTTAAGTAATCGATAGCCACATTCAACGGGAAGGTTATAGGCTTCTATTTATCCCTAAACTCCCACGGCAACGGACATAACGCAAGTTAAACCGCGGGATGCTGCTAGTAAAGTATGTATGGCAATAAGTAAGTATAACGAATTGAAATGTCACATGTGTTTGATACACGATTCTGACGTTACGTCTCAATACTCGTATTTACTTGTAAAGTTTTAGGTTTGTCTAAAACTAGCGTTGTCTACTCTGCGGTTTCACCCGCAGCGTTCCCGTGGGAATTTCGGGATTTTTATAAAGTATTGTCTATTCTTGACCAATATAAATAAAATTGAAAAGAATCATTAAAATCGGTCCAGCCATTCTCCATAAGTGATGAAACTAATACGACTTTCTTTGATATATAATGATGTTTTGTACATACGATCCCCATTCATTTTATTTGTAGGATCATCCATTTTTTTCTTGGTCAGGAAGAAATTTTACTAGTATGTATATACTTCTGTGTCTGAAAATGAAATATATATAATCCCCGTCACAAAACTATACAACACGATTATCAAACTTCGCACAACTTGAATTGTTTCGCCTACCATCTGTTACTAGCACTACTTGTTAACTTTTGTAATGAAAATAGTTGTGATATATTATTCGTCTTTTATATATACCTAAAACAAGCAGCTGCTCGCGGTTTTACTTGCTTAGTTCCCGTTTCTGTGAATTTCGTAATGCAAACATAGCTTATTATTATTACCTTCACGTTGAATGTGGCTATCTATACCTACTAATAATAAAAAAGGTAATTTTTTAAAGTTTGTTTGTTTGTTTGTATGTTCGGGGTAATCTCAGGAATTATCAGTCCGATTTGAATAATTCTTTTTGTGGTAGATAGCCACATTGCGCTGCTAGTCTATTATAAAAATAATTGTTCAAATTAAATTGGTAGTTTTTGAGATTAGTGCGATGAAACAAACAAATAAACAAACTCTACAGCTTTATTATATATAGATAGGTAGATCATCACATCACATACAGAATACAGATTTTAATCTTTGTGGTTTTTATTCCCTTTGAACTCGATTTGCCGGTGTTTTTGATCTGCGGTTTTTGTACAACGAATATTTCTGTATAATTTTTGGGCGTCGGTTAATTTGAACAATATTTTTTCAGAAAGCTTATAATGGGATAGGATTACAATTTTTAATATTAAAATAAGATAATTATTTAAAGAGAAAGCTAAAAATTTTTGGTGGGTGATAACGATTTTAATTAGAAGTCTTTGAAATTACTTGTTGATAATATTTAAAATAGATTAACCTTTTATAACGAAGTTGTTATTCAGATAAATCCAAAGTGCTTTGTAAAATATTTCACTTTGTTAGGTTATCTAGTTTTATAAAATTACTCAATGTTTTAACTTGTACCTAAAGGTTTTTAGTCAGAGGATTCATAATGTTTAAAAGATAGTTTTCCAATAGTTTTAATTGATTAGAGATACAAAATTACTTATCCAATAGGTCAAAAGGCTCCGAGGTAAATATTATAACTTTCAACATCTTTTTCTTACTTTCTACGGTTAGTAGACGTCACATGAGCCACGTCAGAGGCCTTTGGCGGCTCAATAACTCTTAGACCAGGATTGGTCCGGTTGACCATCCACTCGATGAAGAAGAAGAACATCTTAAAAGGATTCGGAATACAAAATATGGTACCTTTACAGTACCTTAAACGAATCGCGATCATAAAATAAACAAACAACATGTCCCCCTGACATTGATTCTTCATCCGAACACATCCGAATTCTTTATCTGTTCGTCATAGTTATTGTCACAGTGCCAAGCCCTGCCGCTGTTCAGGGCACAACCGACCTTTTGAATACGTCGCCAAAACGTATAGGAAGTGCGACGATGGAAAATGAGGTGAAATTATTCTCGTCTTGTTGATTTTGAAATATGCCCGTGAAATAGGTGACAGGTGAAATGAAATAATAGGTGACGAATTAGTATTTTTTTAAGATTTGCGATTGGTAAGATTGCACACATGCATTCTTAATTTTTTTAGCACCTAATAAATAAATAATGTTCGTTTAAAATTGTGTTCTATTTCGTGCAGTTTAAAACGAAATTTTGAACGAACAGTATTGATTGAACTTCTTGTACTTACAAGCCGCTTTAAAACAATAATTTTTAATATCGATTTTCCTACTGGATAAACTCTGTTATATATGTGCTATATGTGCTCAGCATATAACATATATAACATATCTTCTACAAAACCTAGTAAAAACAGCTGAGCTACCATCTAACATGATTGAATTTAATTCAAATGGAAATCGGATCAATTCCGACTGAAACAGTCAATTTAAGACTAGCCTATCGAGTACACGATCGAGCGTTTAAATTGATCGAAAAAAAGGGGTACCAAGTGGGGATACTGTTATCGTACGATCGAATTACGATCGTGTATGTATATATTTTATCCTACAGTGCCTGTGCAAAAATAATTAGATACAAGTACATGATAATAAGGGTCAAATTCCCCGCTCAAAATCTCGAACCACTGTCATCTCAACTCGATTTAACTGAATCAATTTTGAAGTTTTGATCTTACTTAGTTCATGAGGAATTAGGTGACAGTTAAACTGATCAAGTTCAGGTGTAACGGTGAAATTATGCATTTCTATCTGAGCACTCCGTGCTTGGGAGGGCACGTTAAATTGTCGGTTGCGGTTGTTTCCATCGTCAGACCAGGTCGGAGGCCTTCAGGCGGTTTAAAAACTCCGAACCGGCCCACTAGCTTAAGCTATAAGTAGTACACTAATTTTCCGTAGGGTTAGAAATTAACTTATATTTTTTCAAAATAGAAAATTAATTGTCACAAAAAAATAGGAAAAAGACATTCACACGTTTACATAAAGCTAAATAGTGTAGCAATATACATTTAAGAAATGAAAGTTTTCTGTGAAAATACTAGTGAAAACAAATTGTTTCAAGATAAAATACATTTAAGATTCTTTCCCTTAATCGACTACAAATGAAACGAAAGAATTTCCATTAAACATTCCAATCTGAAGGATTCCAATCTGAAATCATTTGAAATCTCGCGTTCATGTGTCGAACTGCGATCCTCATGTCGGCCTGATTAAACTTCTTTATACATAATAATCCGTTGCGTTTTTACACTTTGATTTCATTTTATCCCTAGAGTAATTGCTAAAGTCCCAGGGCCATAATAAACGCGTAATAAAAACATTTGAGCTATCAAATAGTTTGTCACTTTCCGACATACGCAATTTTCCTAAGAGCAAAAGAGACAAAACACTTCATAACGGTGTTTTGGATAGCGTTTATGTATAAGGCTGTTAGAGTATTTGATAACTTGATTTCACAATTTTTTATTTAACTTTACATGTTCACTTTTGAGCAAACATCTCCCATAATAACGTTATTATAATAGACTAGCAGCGCCCCTTGGTTTTACCCACGTTGTGTCCATTTCTGTGGGAATTTCGGGATGAAAAATAGCCCATGTTACTGGTGGATAATGTAGCTTTCGAATGGTGAAAGAATTTTTAAAAACGGACCAGTCGTTTTTGAGCCTGTTCATTACAAACAAAAAAAAATGTCGTCTTTATATTAATAAATGGCGATGGTGTGACAATGTTGAAGATTGTGCTTATGATGTTATTTTTCAGATTTAATTTTGTTCGCACCCAAACATTTTGTTGAGCAGAAAATTCTTTTTCTTTATAAAATTGGTATAGATTACCAGCGTCTGCGGTTTCACTTGCGCTCTCCCATATCGGGAAGGAATTTCGAGAAAAAAGACGGACTTTATGTTATTCCAGACTCTAATCTACCTCTGTGCCAATTTTCATTCAGAACCAATCAGTGGTTTTTGCATGAAAGCGGATATCACATTCAAATATTCAATCAATCCAAACAACCATACAAAACTTTCACATTTATTAGTAGAATTATATTGTCAATTTATATGGAAAGGAAAATCAAAGAGCTATAAATAAAACCTCGACCCAGATGCCCGCTTGACTGAAAACTCTCGCTCTAACTTAGATTTCCTTTTTTAAACCAAGAAGCAAGGGAGTTTTATAGAATGATTTTCTTAGAGAATTTATAATAGACTAAACAAAAAAAACGTCCTTTTTATTATTATTAATAAAAACTATATAATATGTGAGTACGTTTACTATGTGTTCAAATCGTGTAAGTTTAAAAAAGACTAAAGTAGACTACCCAAGTAGTAGAACAACTGAAAACGTTTAATTTGAAAGAGCCGTAACAGACCACCGAGACACTACTTCTTAATGATCATACAAGAATAGAATCCATTGAAATTCCTTTAATTTTATTGTTCAAATATGTTTTGCGAGTAATTATTAAGAGATCTGCACCTACACGAATAAATTATCAGTTTTATCGTGTCACTGAACAATGTGAATAACACCCACTACGTATTTAAACTGAACTAAAGAATGTGGCGATTTAAACAGCTTTAACGATACAATGATCTCAATGAATAATTAGTTTTATTACGAATTGTATTACTTCTTTGCTTGGCATAGTAACTGTAATCTACTTAAATGATGTTTTTTTTATTAAAGTTTGATATAAAAAACTATAATATTTGAAGAATAAATCTATATTATGTAAATGAAAGTCTGTTAGTACCACCATTTATACTCGTTACTCGAGAACGCCGGGACCTCTTTCAATGTTTTTAAGTTTATCTAGGTTAGGAATAGGATATTACCCGACTCGAAATGATCCCCGTAACGGGTGATTGTGCCAGGGGTGATTCCAACATACCCCGGTTGTTTCCACAAACAACCGGGATGCATTAATGCATTCCCCATCCATAAAAAAAGTGGTCAGGAATAGGAAAATAAGTAATAAAATCCCGAAATTTCCACAGGAGCGGGTACGCTGCGGGTGATGCCACAGGGCACAGCTATATGAATAAAATAAATTCTTTATAGAGAGAATATTTTAATAAAACTAGGCCCAAAAATAAGCTCTTGATCAAACCGTACCGGTCGCTAGATCATCAGGAAAAGCTACGAGTATGAAACTCTGCCGGTTATTTTCTTAGTAAGTCAGTTACATTGTTACTCGATTGCTTCTGAAATTCCAATGTTTTTCATAAACCCTCACCTTGAGACGTTTGTTTTAATAATAGACAACAATGATTCACGTAATTTGTTTTTAATTTTGTGTCTCGGAAATACAGATCATTAGCAGAACCGAAAATCGCAACTGAGTAGGAGTAGTAGTTAGTGTTATGTCATCTGTGACTCAAGAACAATACGCAAACTTGGCTATTGACCGTTTTAGACATTGATATTTTAGGTGGCTGAAAAAAAGGAAGCCCGATCGGAACTTATTTAGACGATTGGTCGAATTTAAATGGAGACATATGAAATCTGACAGTTAGTGTCAAAAAAATTAATAAAACCTTATGTTAACTTTCTAGGTTGCATCTTTGTCGTAGAAACATCATCGAAATTAGTTCATCATATTAAAAGTCATCATTCATTAATCACCTCGGCTTAAAACATTAGATTAAATATGAGCTACAAAATATTATACAAACAATCAATATTGTTAAGATCAATGAAATGGCGGTAATTTCATTTGTATAGCTTGTGAGTCTGAGATTGAGTGTAAGAGACTCCATTAAATGAAGAAGAGAGATGCGATGATGTCACGCAACGCATTGGCTAGTCTAGGCCGGGCATTAAATGAACAAACATCTCAAAACGGATTGACAGACACATTCCCATTAGTTGTTGAAGACTTTCTTAATAAAAAACAAGGGGTTGCACTCCGGAAGTGCCGGTAGAAGTGAAAACGTCAAAACGTCTTACGAATTTTCATGCAGGTCACGTGTCACCTGTCATTTTTTACTCATCGCAAAAATGCACAACGCCAAGAAGTTTTCACTTCAAAACCCGTACCTACGCAAGTTTCTGTTTAGTTTTTAATTTAACATTAGTCATAGGTATGCGGTATAGGTCACACTACTTTTGTAAACCATAGCCAACTTTGCTGCCAATACTTACCTATCTGCAATAATTTTAAACGGTTTTTAATAGACTGAGCTATTTCAATGAGTTATAATTTGTTCGCAGATGATTTTGAAATGTACGGGTCACCGTACAGTTCATTGCACTAACGAAACGCTGTGTTAGCGTATTTCGTTTATTCACTTAATTAATTATTTTTACCATCAGTTCACATATCATCGTTGTGCCGCGTACACATCATAATCATAATCATACAGTGAATTCAATAAATTATAACTTATACCAGCAATCATTATATCTTATCATTTAACTTAACTAAGGTGTTAGGCTCTACAAGCCCCAACATCTTATGGTCCTTCGAGCCTCCGAATAGGCGGGATCTACTCACGCGAGTGTCTTACAAATACCACGTGGGTTGGTAACCAGTCTTCGGTGAGTCCACTTATATTATATACCCATATAACTTCAAAATGGAAGACCTTCTATCAAAGCAGCAGCAGAACATGGGAGCCATGGAACGGCTCCTAAGCAACTTTAAAAAGGATGGTCCAAATCGTAGAGATTTTTTGTATATTAAGAAGCGCATTAGCGACTTAGATAGTCTCTTTCAAGATTTTCAAAGCGACCATATAAAACTGTGTGAATTTGACGATAAAAAACATGAGTATTTTCTCACTGATTGTTATAAGCAAGCGTCAGATTTTTATCAGGAAGCTAGAGCATTCATAATGAAACATTTACCCCCTGAACCGTTTCTTAGGCCAGCTACTCCCCTAGGGTCCCCAAACGTCCTAGCCCAGCAATCAACCAGCAAGCACGACGGCGAGACGGCAGCAGTCAAGGATCAAGGGACAAGTAGCAAGCTAGAAGAAATGTTAAGGAAGCAAAAGAGTTATTTCAAGGCGTTACATCATACTTTGAAGAACATTGACCTTGAAGCGAGTTTGGAAACTTCAGAGTATCAAGAACTGTTAAGCGTATTGAAGTCGCGGTGGTCTCTCATCGACACTCTTCATTGGGAGATCGACAGCGAGCTCATTGAGGATAATGAGGAGTACGAGCAAGCGTTTGGTGCGTATGAGGTCAAATATCAACAGATGAAGAAGGCTATCACGGAAAAATTGCGGTCACAGAGTTTTCAAGAAAAATCGACTCCAGTAACAGAGATCCCAATTTTCAGCGGTAGTTATCTACATTGGGTTACTTTCAAGGATTTGTTCACCGGATCTATACACAACAATCGGTCCATAACAGGTGGACAAAAGATGCAAATTCTTAAGGGGAAACTCCGAGGTGAAGCCGAAAAATTGATTCACCACCTGAACATCAACTGTGAGAACTATGAAGCTGCCTGGGAAATCCTTAACGACCGCTACAACAATAAGAAACTAATATTGAACACCTACCTTCAGAACCTCATGAACCTACCTACACTCCATCATCAAACCGCAGCAGCCATTAAGAAGTTACATGACACCACTAACGAGTCTCTAAACGGAATCCGGAACTTAGGAGTTGAAATTAGCCACTGGGATTCGATCATAGTCTATATCCTAACACAAAAACTGGATATTGAAACCCATGACGGTTACGTTGAATCGCTCAAAGGATCGCGTGAGATTCCTGTTTTAGCGGAGTTAATGTCTTATTTAAAGACGAAGTTCACTAATCTCGAGAGCTCTAAACGCAAACAAGAAACGCCAAAACCTCAACATAGTCAAGTGAAAGACAGAGAGGTCTATAAGCAATCACCGGAGAACAAAAAGACTCCTTTCTTCAAATCATTCAATACGAGTATTAACAAGAAAACATTTAATTCAAATAAAATTCAAACATGTCCTATTTGCAATGAGGCACATGGTATTTACAATTGTGAAACATTTCTCAAGTTTACACCGGAAAGAAAATGTAGAACAATAACCGATTTGTCGTTATGCAAAAATTGCCTTTATGATCATGATGGTAGAGATTGCTTTTCCACCAAAAGGTGTAGAACTTGCCAAGGCCAGCATAATACATTACTGCACGACAGTTTCGCAAAATCAACAATAAGCATAAAATCAAATGCAATTAAAGAACACAAAATTAATACTAATATTTTACAAGAAAATATTAGTGAAATATTGCTAGCTACAGCGAATATCAAGGTACAGGCTTCTGACGGGTCATTCCATACCATGAGGGCTCTCATTGACCAAGGGTCACAGACCTCACTGATATCCGAGAATGCCGCACAAATATTAGGGTTGCCCCGCAAACAATGTAAGGGCATAATTTTTGGCGTTGGGGCACGAGAACAAAATTGTAAAGGAGTTGTCAACATACGGATGACGTCATCATACAATGATTCATTTACATTCGACACCGATGCGTTGATAATGAAACATTTAGTCAACAATTTGCCGAATAGATCATTTTCAAAACCTTCCTGGACTTATTTAGAACATCTGCAACTTGCTGATCCAGAGTTTTATGTCAGTCGCCCGATAGATATTCTGTTAGGCGCTGAAGTATACTCTTACATCATTCAATCAGGGATCGTCAAGGATACAGAATGCGTGCCAGTCGCTCAACAAACACGTTTAGGTTGGATATTATGTGGAAATGTCGTTTCGTTTCAATGCAACGTGGTCAACATCAATGTAAAGGACATTCAACAATTTTGGGCAATAGAAGATTTAGCTGACGATTCAAACATCTCCAATGAAGATCAACAGTGCGTTCAGCTGTACGAGTCCACAACAACGCGCCAGGAGGACGGTAAATACGTCGTGCGCCTCCCTATGTTGCACGACGCAAAGGAAAAATTAGGCTTATCAAAGCCCAAGGCGGTGGCACAATTTCATCAGCTCGAGCGGAAGTTCACCAAACAAGAAAGCGTAGCAAGAGATTATAAATCATTTATAAACGAATATATAGAATTAGGTCATATGGAAAAGGCACCAAAAAATGGTCCTCTTACATACTATTTACCTCATCATTGCGTACAGCGACCAGATTCAGCAACAACATCACTACGGGTTGTGTTCAATGCATCAGGCAAGACAACTACCGGTATAAGTCTCAATGATGTTATGTATCAAGGTCCCAATTTGCAACGGGATCTACTTACACTTGTTTTGAAGTGGAGGAAGTACAAGTACGTACTTACAGCAGATTTAGAAAAAGAATTTCGTCAAATTCTAGTTCACCCCGACGATCGACAATTTCAAAACATCGTTTGGCGAGACTATCCACAAGCACCACTTCAAGATTATCAGTTGAAAACAGTTACTTATGGAACTAAATCAGCCCCCTTCCTAGCTATGATGACTCTGAGGCAACTGGCTAAGGATGAAAGACATCGTTTCCCTACCGCGGCCAAGGTATTAGAGGAAGACTTTTACTGCGACGACCTGATGTCCGGAACCTACAGCATTGAAACAGCAAAACAACTACAAACAGAGCTGTTAGCTCTACTCAAGAGCGGAGGATTCAACTTAAGGAAATGGGCGTCCAACGAGCCTCAACTGATCGAACATCTCGACAAGACACAATCCACTAAAGACTTGTTTACATTCCGCAATCAAGAATGCACAAAGGCATTAGGTCTTACTTGGAATCCAAGACTAGACATTTTCACATTTGAATGTAAAATGAGTAAGAAAACAAGTTCACGGCTTACGAAAAGGATTTTATTATCCGAAATATCTAAGATCTTTGACCCACTCGGATGGCTAGCTCCAGTGATCCTGCAGCTGAAAATCCTCTTTCAAAATGTCTGGGTGACAACCCTAGCATGGGATGACGAAATTCCCGAGCAACTACAAACGGAATGGTCAAGGTTACGTACAGACATAGAAAATATCAATAAAATCAAAATACCACGTTGGATTGGCAGTAATGAAAAGGAGAGCATCGAGTTACATGGGTTTTGTGACGCATCAAACGTAGCCTACGCATGCGTAGTCTACGGACGGATACAACATAAAACACACATCTCAGTTGTACTGTTGGCGGCAAAAACTAAACTGGTACCGGTCAGCAAATCAGACAATTCAAAGATGGGAATATCGCTGCCTAAATTAGAGCTGAGCGGAGCATATTTGTTATCAAAACTTATGAGCAAGGTCACAGACAGTTTGAGTACGCATAACCTGCAAGTATACGGTTGGTGTGACTCTACAGCAGTATTAGGGTGGCTACAAGGCGATCCTAATAGGTGGAAACCGTTCGTAGCAAACCGAGTCAGGAGTATAACACAAACAATGACGTCATCATGCTGGCGCTACGTTAAATCAGCTGAGAACCCAGCTGACTGTGCCAGCCGCGGCACTACAGTTGAAAAACTCCAAAATCATCCACTCTGGTGGAGCGGCCCGAGCTGGTTGTCCACTGCAAATCATTTTAGCAACTTAGAAAGCCCAAATTATACAACCGATTTGGAAATATCTAAATCAAAACAAAGTTACGTCGCTACCAAATGCAGTGCATCAAACGATAATATAATTGAACAATTGTTATGCAAATTCAGCAGTTTTATGCGAGTGACGCACGTTCTAGCTTGGGTACTTCGTGTCATTTCACGTGAGAAATTATCGTACCTGACAGTACACGAAGTACAGTCAGCGACATTCAAAATCATCAAACATGTTCAAGCGACCGACTTTGATTTAGAAATAAAATGTCTCAAGAGTAAAAGCAAGCTACCATCAAAGAGCAAGTTACTATCTTTGAACCCATTTTTGGATGAAAGCGGTTTACTGCGTGTTGGAGGACGTCTGCGGAATTGCCACATACCGGAAGATATGAAGCATCCTTTAATCATCCCACCGGACAGTCGTCTCGCGCAGTTGTTAATAGATTATGGGCATCGCGCAACCTTTCACGGAGGGGCCCGCCTAACATTAGCATGGTTGAGAAAACAATATTGGATTGTCGGTGGCAACAGAACAGTCAAGAAACGTCTACGTCAATGCGTAACTTGCAGAAAACACAATCCAGCCAAATTACATCAAATTATGGGTGACTTACCGGAACCAAGGACCAATCCTACGAGACCCTTCTATCATACCGGCGTGGATTACACTGGAGCGGTCGAGATTAAATTTAACAAAGGCCGAGGAGCAAAAACAACGAAGGGATACATAGCAGTTTTTGTCTGTATGGTCACCAAAGCGATTCATATAGAACTAGTATCAGACATGACATCGTCAGCATTTTTAGCAGCTCTAAGACGATTGTCAGCCAGAAGAGGTTCTCCGTCACATATGTACAGTGATAACGGGACCAACTTCGTAGGAGCAAATAAAATCTTGGCAAAGGAGTACATAGATATTAAAGCTATCTTAACTGAAAGTTTTCACTCATACCTCAGCGAGATGCAGATACAGTGGCACTTCAATGCACCATCGTGGCCCTCAGCAGGAGGACTATGGGAAGCATCTGTCAAAAGCTTAAAGTACCACCTTCGTAGAGTAATCGGCGAGCAAAAACTTACCTTTGAAGAGTACTCGACTATTTTAGCACAATTAGAAGCTTGCCTCAACTCGAGACCACTTTGCGCTCTTTCGGAAGACCCAGATGACTTGGATTATTTAACACCGTCTCACTTTTTAGCCAGTGGTCCAGTTTTAACTATTTACGAAACCGAAAGAGATGCCAGAACTAGATGGCGGCTGGCTCAGAAAACCTTCCATGATATTTGGAGGAAATGGCAAACAGAATATCTCAGTCAACTATCATTGCGAGGCAAGTGGCAACAAGCACAGGATAACATCAACCTCAACGATATCGTTATCATCCACGAAGCTAATTTACCCGCGGGTAAATGGGCATTAGGTCGAATCGTTGATTTGCACCCCGGCCAAGATGGATACGTCAGAGTAGTATCAATTAAGACAAAAAACGGCATAATAAGGAGACCTATTGTTAAACTTTCGCTTTTACCTGTCAACTTCGAATACCAAGATACCATTAACAGCAAACAACAAACAAATACACAAGGCGAGATTAACAAAAAGCCCCCAACAACTAGAGGACCAAGCATCAATATCATTACAAAACTATTTCTGTTGTTTATGATGCTATTCGTTTCCTCGGCAAGTGGCGCTTACAACATTTCATCAGTTCCAGCCTATAAAGGACTCTACTTCGATAAGCTATCTGACATGCGTTTAATACAGGATCAATGGAAAGTAGTAGTGTATTATAAAATGGATGCATACTGGAACGGAATAGGAACATTCAAGTCATACACGGATCGACTGGAAACAATATGCGATCAAATGGATATTAAAACTCAATGTACAATTATATTATTGCAACTAAATCATGACTTTAATGAATTAGAATATTACAATGACATGTTGCTCAATCAGCAGTTTAGAGTGCAGTCACCCGAGGCAGCGCGTCAGCGTCAGCGCACGCGCCGCGGCCTTGTTAACGGTGTCGGTTACATCGCTAATAGCCTTTTCGGTGTATTGGATGAGCACTTCGCCGAACAATATCAAAAGGATATCGCGCTAGTTAGATTTAACCAAAAGCATCTGTTGTCTCTAGCGAGGAATCAAACGTCTATCATAGAAGCCGAAAATAGTGTTCTGAAGAGAATAGAAGCGGGCTTACAAAAACAATCCAAAATGTTTAACCAACACCTGAGTAGTCTGGACAAGACGTCCCTTTCCATCAGAAAGGAGGTTCTGAAGGCCAGAACCAGTGAAGACTTTGTATTGACCAGTATTATAGCAAATAATCTTCTTAATAGCCTAAAGAATATTCAAGGAACGTTATTGGACACTTTAACGCACATTCAGCAACTTAACATCCACCTCATACCACCAACGCAACTTCGCGATGAGCTCTATACTATATCAAATCAGATATCAAGAGAACTCTCTTTGCCTATTGAAAACATAGCAACGGACTTATATATACTGTATCAAATAATGCAAGTCAAGGCACGCATGTCCTATCAGTACTTTATTTTTGAAATAAAAATTCCGCTAGTATCGCGAGACAGTTATGAAATCTACCGACCTATTCCTATCTCACAACAAATCAAGAAAACCATGGTAAAAATAGCACCTATCGCAGATTACTTAGCCTTAAACATAAGACAAAATACACACTTGCCATTGACACAGTTTGAACTACAGCAGTGTATTCATATTACTACCACAAGTTTGTGTAAGGTCCAGAAGCTGATTTACCAACTAGACTCCGACAATAATCTATGCATCAAGAGCGACCAAGGAAACTCCTGCAGGACAACCACCACGGTTTGTGAAACTACATGGACGGAGCTGTTTACAAATAATCACTTTTTATTATCATGTTGCGGTCTGTGTAAACTTCGTTTTATATGTGGGAGTCAGGTTACCGACGAACAGCTCACCGGGGTAAATGTTGTTGCTCTAGCAAAAGATTGTGTCATAAAAGGGGACACTTTTACAATAATATCACACGCAGAACTGACAAATAACATTAGCATCAAATCGGACCTTTTGAATATAAAGTTAGCACCCGTCAATAACATAATAAATGTTTCGATACCGGTTGCCGATTACCAACAGCCGGACAATTTGACGTTATCATTTCAAAACATAAACGATCAGATAGATCGTTTGAAAGCATCTTCATCGGACGAGGAGTCGGGAGAGGTGTCTCTCCACGACGTACACCACTACGTGGCCATCTACTGCGTGGCGGCGGCGGGGCTCACAGCGGCGGGGGCCGCGTGGTGCCGCGCGCGCCGCCGCGCCGCCGCGCCGGCCGCGCCCGCGCCTGCTCCCGCCCCCGCCCCAGCCCCGCTCCCATCAGCACTCTCACTGATATGTGCGCGAGTGTCGAATGTGAGAAAGGTGAACAGTGCGCGAGTGATCAATCGAGTGCGCGAGTGTTCAATAAATCCACTTCTCCGATTATCGGCAAATGTTATTTTAAACGTGTAAATTCATTATAATCATTGTTTACTGTCACCTTATAAATCATTAACTAACACTTAGATCTAAGTAATCAATGGCATCATCTTATAGCATCTCAATCACTACTAATCAATCATTACACTCATCCCTCAGCCTCCAGCTTTCTAGCCCCGGAGCATGTACGGGTCACCGTACAGTTCATTGCACTAACGAAACGCTGTGTTAGCGTATTTCGTTTATTCACTTAATTAATTATTTTTACCATCAGTTCACATATCATCGTTGTGCCGCGTACACATCATAATCATAATCATACAGTGAATTCAATAAATTATAACTTATACCAGCAATCATTATATCTTATCATTTAACTTAACTAAGGTGTTAGGCTCTACAAGCCCCAACATGAAACGTGATTCATAAATCTCGGTTTTCTTATTATTTGTCCCAGTGAAGTGGCAAATGGGAATAGTTGAGTTGTTATTGCATCGTTTTTTTATGAAGAACATTGTGGTTGAGTTTTAGGTATAGGCTGAGGGTATAGGTATGTATACATATGTATATAGTTTTACTAGCTGCCCCGGCGTTGTTTTGCCATATAAAAATTAAGGGGTGGATTACCCTTAACATTTAGGGGGATGGAAAATAGATGTTGTCCGTTTTTCAGGCCTACCCGATATGCACACCAAATTCATAAGAATCGGTCAAGCCGTTTCGGAGGAGTTTAACTACAAACACCGCGACTCGAGAATTTTATATATTAGATAACATATTATAGTTAATGTTATTGATGAATTAGAAACAGTGGTAATATTTCTCCTACATTTTTTTTTCACGACACTACGTTATGCGTGCGCACGCCACGGTTCCATACAAAAGTGAACCGTGTCGCGGGCACCAGCGGCGTGCGCACGCCGCGTGTGGCTTCAAACAAAAGCGAACCGTCGCATGCTCCCGTCGCGTGCGGTGTCATACAAAAGTGAACCGCCGCGTGCGCACGCGACGGGCGCACGCTTAACGCAGTGTTGACCCTTAAACTGACGCCTACTTGATCTTCTTTCTGGTACTTACCGTAAACAATTCTCCAAATGAGATAACCTTCGTAGCACTCTTCAGCTCGGGTGGTAAGAAACTCTTGCAAGGCACTTTGCCGTACTCGTTGATGATTTCGCACAGTTCCTTCATCTCTGTACATACTCTCGCCTGCGCCTCTGCCCCTCGGAACTCCGTCATTGATCCAGGTACTGGTCTGTAATGACGTAGTTATGTGAGTATATAAGACATGGAGAAGTCAATCGGATCAGATCGGATTGAAACATAGACATCGATTTGTACTAGCCGCGCCACGCGGTTTCACCCGCGTTGTACCCGTTTCCACGCGAACTTCGGGATAAAATGTATCCCATGTGTTATTCTGATGTATAACCTATACCTATTACAGTAAAGTTTCACCCAAATCCGTCCAGTAGTTTTTTCGTGCAAACATACATATATCCATCCTCACAAACATTCGCTTTTATAATATAAGTAAAAGTAAATTTACTAATATTATAAGGCCGCACACGCGGACGCAGTTGCTTTATAATAAGCAAGTATTCTAGTCAAAATATAAGTGAGTTGGAAAATAATAGGCTGGTTACACTTTCTCGTTGGCCGCATGCGACATGCGGTGACCGAAACAATGTAAAAAGCTCAGTAGTCAGCCGCATTCGGTGAGAACAGCTGCAACCACGATAAAGAGAAGTGTGGTACAGGTACTTCGGTCTTCCGTAGCTGCAACAACCTAATTAGACCACCGTTGTCATGCTTGTCAAAAAAAGTAGTGTTTTACTATAAAAATACTTGTTTTTATTTACTTTTATAGTACTGTAATATATATGTATATCTACACTAATATTATAAAGAGGAAAACTTTGTTTGTTTGTAATGAATAGGCTCAAAAACTACTGGACCGTTTTTAAAAATTCTTTCACCATTCGAAAGCTACATTATCCACGAGTAACATAGGCTAGTTTTCATCCCTAAATTCCCACGGAAACAGGTACAACGCGGGTAAAACCGCGGGGCGCTGCTAGTATATCATACTTGTTTTAATATACTCACTTGCCATATTCATCTTTTGAGAATGTAGGTTTGTGGTTTTTGTCGAAGGAGCCGCTGAAAGCTGTTACTTTTTGAAGATCTGTGTGTGCTTGCGCCTTTGTGTCAAATGCCGATATCAAATCCGTTAGAGACGAACTCTAAAACAAAGAAAAACATAAAATAAGTTATGATATTACGAGTGCTTGTGAATATTAATAAGTTTTAAAAAAATCTTGCGAAACGTGTTTTTTTGTGTTAATTTGATGTAAGTATAACCTATATTACTGTAAAGTTTCATCCAAATCCGTCTAGTACTTTTTTCGTGAAAGAGTAACAAACATACATACATTCACACGACTCTAACGTATTGAAGATACAAACAATGGAACATACAAAGTAGGTATGAGACATAATGTGTCTCAAATACGACATAGAGATGACTACAATGATCAAGTGATTAAGAGAAATATATATATTGTAAAGGTTCAAAGTTCTTCTTTATACGTAGAATACACCCTTTTTCTGTTAAAATTCAGATTTACAAAAACCTTGTCAAATCAAATAAAAACGCCCAAATATAAACAAAACAAACAGACATTGAAATAAAATATTTTTAAAACCGCCAAAATTTACCAATGTTTAGTTTTCATAAAACACCACATTATTTATATAATTATATGAAAAAAACTTGTAAAGTTATGACAGGGATCTGCGTTTTAATGCACAACATCATTTTATTGGCGATAAAATATAAAAATTAAACACATTTCTTTGAAAAATTTCTGTATTACTTTGTGCTAATGTTATCTCAAAGCTAAATGGTTTTGGCATCGTTCAGTTGACAGATTTATTTAAATAAACAAAGGGAACAAAGAAAAGAACAAAAGACAGTCGCTTGAAGTTTAATTTGTAAAACAAAGGTTTAGAAAATGGAATCTATTTATATTAGTTAGTACTTAATAGTTAGTAGCTTTTAATAACTCCGACAGGGTTGGCCATTACCCTTCTCAAAATGAATGAATAAGTAGCTAAGTGTTTCTGAGTGTTTCACTACCGATCTAATAGATGGCGCTAGTGTGACTATATAGATCACGCTTACGTCATTTTGCCATATTTGGTGAGGTCACGCTTATCAATCCGGCCTAAATCTCTACTAAGGAAGCATTTGACGCCTTTGAATATGGGAGTTAGATAAAAATATAGTTTATCAATTGCTTAACTTATAAAAACTATAACTCGTCAAATAAGGCCCTATAATAGCCTAAATGCCCCACTGCTGGGATCAGGTCTTTCATCTCACTGAGGGTGAGAAAGATTAGGTGTTAAGGTTCACCACGCTTTCCTGATGCCTCGTTTCTAACAGCATCTTACAGGTTCGCGATCAAATCATTTGTGATAAAGAAGAGTGAAAATATTATGTAGTAGTTATAATTTAAATTTCTTCTGAATCTCACATATTCGAAACACGATAAATATATTATAAATAAATAAATAATATAACATTAGTCAGTTAACACTAATATTTTATATTAATACTTCTTCGAGTTGGATTAAAAATGTTTATTTAGATGTCGGCCTTGTTCCAATTTTAACTAAATTTAGAATTACGACTAGACACAAGAATGCAACTTCATTCACGACTTTTCTCTTTGGTGTCGCTCTATATTGTCTATTTAATTCGATAATAAAGTTTGTAATTTATGGAAGTACAGTTTAATTGGCGAACGTGGCTAACAACAACGATTTAAAGTGAACATCGTTCTAATATTTTAAATGTTGTGTTCCTCAGGGCATTGCACAAGAACTTTAATTTCTATCTAGTACCAAAATATGTTTAAGAAACAGAAGGTTCATTCGAAAATGTACTCTATATTGCACCATATAGAACACAATTCAAAACGAATGTCAAATGTTTTTTAAACCAAAAATTTAGACGCTAAATGAAATAAAGGACCCTTGTGCAATCGGGTGGATTATTAGGTCCAAATTTCCCTTATGTCACGGTCTACTGAATTTGATTTTAGTCCACCAATTTTGAAGATTTCGATTAGATTTCGGTTTAGCAAGTATGTTTAGTTAAATCGTGTGTCGCGTTGCCATAGTGATGGGACGGCGATCAGTAACAATAAAAAAAAGATACCGAATTGAGAACCTCCGTCTTCGGTATTTGAAATCGATTTAAAAGAAAATAGAACGTTAGATAATGTTGTGTTCTTATTTTAAAATGACACTAGTTGATCGACTCCACTGCGGCCCTCCTCTAGAAGCCAACAACCTCCTTTAAATCAAACATCTCTCACCTTTTTAGGGGAAGATGACACAAGAACTCTTTAATCTAATTTAGTACTTTAATATGTTTAAAAAAAAACAAATGACATTCGTTTTAATTTACGTTTTATTGGGTGTATAATAAAGTACAATTTTGAACGGACAGCTTTTGTTTCTAAAATATGTTTAGAGGTATTTAATAGCTTTTCTAAATATACCTAGTTCTTCGAGTTGGATGTGTGTACCTCTCAGGATTGTCCCAAGACTCTAAGGAGAAGCACAATGACGTAAACTAGTATGACTAATGTCTTAATTAAAGAACATAAATCATAATTTATAGAAATAAAGCTTAGTATGCACAGGTGTTGCCCAAAAATAGATGAACCTCTGTACCAATTATATCCCAGATAGAGTGCGCAAATAATATTCTGAGATGACATCAAATTATAGCGCGGAACCCGTTATGCATACTGTAATGATTCATTAGTGTTATGATGTGCCAAAATATGGATATGTTTTGATCCAATTTCGTCTGTCCAGTTTTAATATATAATTAAATATACCCGTACAAATTCACTCACGGTTAATTAGACCCAAACTAAGCTTTAAGCTAGTAATATGGAATCTAACTAACTGATACTACTACATATACATACACAAATACTTTATAAGAATATATAATTGACACCCAGACGTCGTCGCCAACAACTATGTCTTCACATATTATTGAACTCGGGAATCGAACCCGCAACCCCCGACACAGTAAGCACTCTCACTGCCATTGTGCCAACGGGCTTGTCAATAATAAATATCAAAATATACAGCTATAATGCATGATTAAAAAATAATTATCTAGGAAGGAGTGTACTTGGTTTTGAGTGAATATAAAAACACAGAAATCGCTGGATCTTAAAATTATTTATCATTATCCTTGTTTTTTTACTGCCAAAGCCAAAGGTGAAATTGAATTGATACTACGTGTACAGATACACTTCGCTTTCATCTGACGTTTCGGCCCCTTAACAGAAACCGTGGTGTGAAAATACAGGAACCAATGTTCCTTATATGTATTTTTGGGCACGTACACTTGTAGGCATATTGATGAATACAATTGTACGTGCCCTTCAGAGTGCATTAAACTTTGCATTGAATATAAAAAAATGAATAAAACGGACAGATAAGCGTTAACAGCGCCATACACAAATGTTTGGATCTTGCTTGTTTCAAGTTTTAATCGCTTCAGCGCTGCAAAAACAGCAAACACCCGAAGACGATCCAGTTATAGCTAGAACACGGTACATAAAAACAGCGATGATTGAGACATATTTTAAAATATGACAGAATTGAAAACAAGACACATCAATGTGTTGGAAATAGCTCAATATTTGTCATATTCAGGGTGAATGTCTGTTGGATGAAATACGGCTTGGCGAGTCGCCTGCGCGGGCGCAGCTCCACTCGTTATGTTTGAATGATTGTTCAGTCTGACGTACTGACTGATTCACTTCCGCAACACATTATTAGATACATATCAAACGGATCTCGTCAAATAACTAAGCCAAAATTACCTATATTATAATTTGCTTGAAGTTTTCATAATAAAATGATTACTGACATTTTTTTATGGGCGGGTTATAAAGTATAATCGTACCAAATGGCGGTGTCGTTAAATTTGATAGCGTAATTCTTGAAAGTAAAATTGTCATATGAAACTGATTATTATGTTTTTGAAGAATTTATGGTTCTACGAATGTTTATGATAAACACAAATTAATTAGACAAGATTTTCTGTATCGTTCTTTCTTTGGTACTGAGACCGTGAATATAATTAATATTTTTGTACCTATTAAAGAAATTCGATTTATATTATTATGTACCATGTTTACATAAATGTTTTTTACCAGGCAACCACAATTCATAGTTTTCAAACTTGAGTCCAAGTTTTTAGACCACCTTAGGACCACCAACATGGTCTAACAATTGAAGCAACCGGGACCGACAATTTAACGTGCCCTGTAGCGCTCTAATAAAAATGTCACTATTGGCCACCCATCCTAGTAGGGGTCGAGCTGCACGTCGCTTAACAATCGCAATGAACTAAGATCGCTTAGTCAAACTACGCCACGAGTACTACACACTTTTCAAACCATCATAAACAATGTAACCTAACCCAAAACTGAAACAATTTTCGAAATCAAAAACTTAGCTTCCATCATTAGAAGTTCGCGTCAAACTACACCGGTAACCCAATTTCAGTAAATCCTTAGCTTATACAACCGTATCGTCAGCCAAATAATATGCTTTGTAGATAAATTAATGTACTTATAGGAGGATTAGAACAATCCACGAGAATTACCTCAAACTGGCTTACTGGATTTAGTTTTAATAGGTCACAGTGTTTAGAATTGAAGCATGTTTTTAATTTGAGGAGTTCGTAATGGCTGATAGTACGGATTCCTTTTAATGGCCCGTCCTAATGATATGTTATCTCAGGACCGAAACTGCGTAAAGCGGACGCAAGCGATAAGCGCACGCGACGGGCGCACGCGACGGGTGCACGCGACGGTTCATTTTTGTATGAAACCGCACGCGACGGTTCACTTTTGTACGAAACCACATGCGTCGGGCGCATGCGACGGTTCACTTTTGTATGAAACCGCGCGGGTACCCGCTTAACGCAGTTTCGGCCCTCAGATGGAAAAAATAACCGCCGTCCAACATGACCTATAACGACGTAAACGGCGTCTTGACTCGTTTCGGCTGTTTCAGAAGTTTTACTGCCATAATCGGTTATATCAGTCATGAGAGGGCGTCAAGTTTATCAAATTATTAAAGAAAAGCCGTTTCAGGCCATCTTAGCTGAAATCGGCGTGGGAAGCATCTATCAGATAGAAGATCAAGTTTTGATATTATTTCTATGTAGAACAAAAAATGTTTAATGTTCTGGTTTAGTTTATGCGAACACTACTCATTTTGAATTGAAACTACGTTCACGGATACACTTCGCTTTTATTTTACATTTTTATCTGACGTTTCGGCCCCTTTACAGGATCCATCTTCTGTCTTCTGTGACCACGGTTCCCGTAAAGGGACCTTATATCTATATGCACTTAGTAAAAAGCGGTTATTTTAATATTACAAATAGCCACTTCAATTTTATTTATTTGTATAGATGGTGCGATAATCCGTTTAATTAATTATTGGAGTGGATGAACTCGCACAATGCACTACTTAGTACTTAGTAAATCGCATTACTCGTATCTATGTCTATAATGTAGCAACAGCTTAAGGTCAGTCCACATTGCACTTCCTATTAACGGCCAGGGTTGGAGAAACCTTACAGATTTCAATTAAATACATCTGCAAATAAGCCGAGCTGCCGACCGTTAGATCTATCTAGAATCTAGATTTGTATGTAGTAGGTATTAGGAGTTTACTAAGTTGATAATCGATTTAACACGAGAAAGTAAAGTAAGGCCTGTAATGTCCCACTGCTGGGCAAACACCTCGTCTCAAATACTTTATAAGGATATATATTTGATGCCCAGTCGTCGTCGCCAACAACTATGTCTTCACATATTGTTGAATCCGGGCGGGAATCGTACCCGCAACCCCCGATACAGTAAGCGCTTTGACAGCCACTGTACCAACGGGCTTATTCAACAACATAGATCATCGGTTAACACAAGAAAACTTTAATTAAATACAAACAAAGAAGCGCAATTTAACTCTACTCTAGAATGCAGTAATAGATTGTCCAGCAGAAAACAGCTTTAGTAATCGAGAGCATTCGCAATAGACTAAAACCATAGATAATTTTATATGCGAAAACACAATTAATGGTGTTTTAATTTATACTTTGTTTTTTTTTTTTTAGTTTAAGTTACACTGTATGTTTTCCAAATAAAATAAAATAAAATAAAAATAAAATAAATAAATTGATACAGTAACTAAAATTATTCTAAGAAAAAACAAACAAACAAGAGACTGCGTATATAATTAACACAAGAAAAGAAAACGAATCAAGCCAACCGTTAAATTTCGGTCAGTACCCGCCCTAGTTCTAGCCAAATTAATTTGAGTTTTGACTGTCACACAAAAATAAATTGTATGTAGATTTTGTTGTCGCTGGGTACTTTAAATTTTTTGACAATAAATTAATTGACTTATCTATAAACTAGCAGCGCCCCGCGGTTTTACCCGCGTTGTACCCGTTCCCGTAGGAATTTCGGGATGAAAAATAGCCTATAACCTTCCCGTTCAATGTGGCTATCTATTACAAAAAGAATTATTCAAATCGGTTCAGTAGTTTCTGAGATTAGCGCGTTTAAACAAACAAACAAACAAACAAACAAACAAACAAACAAAACAAACTCTTCAGCTTTATAATATTAGTATTATCTATAAATCTATCTATAGGTACAAGCTATAATAAAACAAAATTTTGAATTTTCCGAATCTGAAATGAAAGTTATTGAATGATAACCACATTCAACGGGAAGGTTTGAGGCTATTTTTCATCCCGAAATTCCTACGGGAATTGGGACAACGCGGGTTAAACCGTGGAGCCCTGCTACATCCACATCTGCTAGCTTATTTACATCCTACTATATAATATTATAATTGCGAAAGATTGAGAGGACGGATGTACTCTTTCACGAAAAAACTACTGGACGGATTTAGATGACACTTTACAGCAATATAGGTTATAACATCAGAATAACACATGGGATACATTTTATCCCGAAATTCCCGCGGGAAAGGGTACGACGTGAGTAACACCGCGGAGCGTGGCTAGTTATATATATGTATCTCAAAAATCACAATTAAAAAACATTATTAACGCTAAGTTCGACTATTTGGATAACAACATCCATTTTGAATAAAAAACAAAACTTCTATAAATCAAATCGTACGTTACAATAGTTTCGTGCGCATTCATAAATACCGATGTCCAGCCAACATCGTAGTGAGTAGTAAACTGAAACATCTGCTGAAACAAATATCTATCGAAATAATCCAAAGAAATACAAATCTTGTTTATTTTCAGTTATTTCAGAACTACTGAATGTCTAGAAATGTTTAGCTTGAACAATTGGAATGGATGAGTGCTTTTAATATTGTTGATTTAAACCGACTTCAAAAATGGAGGATTCGACGTTTATGTTTTGTTCGAGAACTTATTGTTTGTTTGGCCTTTATCATTTTTCATCACATTAATTGCACTTCTTTTAAACGAACGAGTTATTTCCGATTTGGTATCATGGTGTCATAACTTTTTGTATTATTAAAAAAAGGATTTTCAATGTTGTTTTCGAAAAGGCACTTACAAATATTTTAAGTAGGTATAATTCCTCAACTTCTCAATGATAAAAATAACTGAAAGTTGGGGAAATGAACCCTAAGGTCGAGATCCCAACAAAGAAAGAGGAAATATCAACACCATCAGACATACATAAGTATAAATAAACAAACAAACAAACAAATTAGTACTTACTCTAGATCGTTTCTGTATCTGGTCTTCCCCAGGAATCGTCAAAAAGTTTCCGCTCATTGTCACAATTTAAAAAAACCACTTATATTTGAATTCAGAACAAAAATGCTCTTTGCACTGTTTTAAATTTAGAATCCGTGTTTTGGCGTGCGTACGCGGCGGCGATCGACACAGGAATGCTTGTAATGGTATAAACATTTGTATCTTCATGAATGGGTGACGTTTTTTAAAATAACCTCCCCTCTTTTGTCTTGTGACGTCATGTGACGTCACAGTCTGCGTTCCGATTGTTGATGGAATGTTGATCGAATAAATAAGAGTTGAATGTTTGTGTAGGAAAGTTTTTATGTTTGGAGTTTGTATTTTAATTGTAATTGATGGTAGTGATTTGTTTCATGAATATTTTAATTGGGAATGTTATCTTATTTATTCACCTTTTGAGATTCAGCTCTATTACAGGAATCGTGATGGTAACAAAAACGTAGTAAACTTTTCTTCAATTTAAACTAAGTCATAATTATTTACAGGGTGAACGGAAACCTCTCTGGTTTGGATCAGACATAAAATTTTGGATATGTGGGGAAAATGCTGAAAATAATATAATAAAGCTGAAGAATATTAGAAACTACCAATCTGATTTTATTTGGATGGGAAATTCAACGGGAGACTAATTTTCATTCCGAAATGCATATGGTAACGGGCACAACGCGGGTAAAACCGCGGGGCACTGATAGTTATGTATGTGTGTATTGCTGAAGTAATTTGGTTGTTACGTTTTTCATCAGTAAGGAATAAGACTAAAGAATACTAGATTTAGGTCAAAATTTTCAAGAAATGTATAATTTCCAAGGACTTTATATTCAAACAAATTTTCCTACCAGTCCTGTCAAGGGGCAAGTGAGACAGCAACACCAAGGTCTATCAGAAATATTCTAATTTAAGCATTATATGAAAGGAAACAAAGACAATTAAAACAACATTATTATTTCGAAAATGTTGAAGAGCAAGGTTTAAGACTATAATTACCTTAAAATGTTGATAGGAGCAAAGTGAAGTCTGTATTTACCTTTACCTAAAATCTTTGTGACTACAAGAGCTGCACTATAAACACACTTCTTTTGTTTTTGATTTTTTAAACATCAATTTTCATTCACAAAGCGAACGATTGTGAAATTAAAAGCTCTATTTTTGTACCACCTTTATATTTACGAATTGACTTTACGATTTCTCAGTAACTGTTTGGATTTGTGTTGGTATGCGTAAAGTATCAATTCTTTGAATTTGCTTTTAATTTCAATGAATCATTGCGAGACTAGTGGGCAGCATACACGACAGAAATAATTGTATTACCTCGGGGCTTTGTAGCAGTTGCGGTTAATTTTGTTGAATAATGTGTATTCCTAGTAAGTTGAGCCGATTTTACTAAGGGTCGACACTGCGTTAAGCGTGCGCACTCCGCGGTTCCGTACAAAGGTGAACCTTCGCGTGTTGCTTCATACAAAGGTGAACCGTCGCGTGCGCCCGTCGCGTGCGCCCGTCGCGTGCGGTGTCATACAAAAGTGAACCGACGCGTGCCCCCGCCGCGTGCGCACGCTTTACGCAGTGTTGACCCTTAGAAAGGCATCATGTTACAAAGTAAGTTGGGCTGTTTTTATTTAGAAAGGTATGTTTGCTGTTGGGCAAAGGTAACCCTTATTGATATCCAGTCGTCTCTATTCAGGGCCATTGTGACACAAAACTGTCGACAAAATCTCTCCATCTTTTAGGGCCCTCCGCCTTTTTAGATGAGAGAAGGGCTAAGATAAGTATTTGTATAGGCCAAAGGATTATCTAGTGAATGTAACATATTCCAATATTAGTATACACTCTATATAAATAGGTATTTTAATAGCAAAATCATAAATTGGCCACTCTTTGTAAGATCACTACACATACCTACTAATATAATAAAACAGAAGTATTTATTTCTTAGTATAATCGTAAGGATAGACAGGAAAATATAGTTTATCCTTAACATAAATATATAGTGTTAAATAAATCGGTTTATACTTGAAATTAACAAACCGTTTGTAATTGAAAATTTCGGCTCTTTTACAGGTCACAGAAAACAGTCCTCCAGAGGTCAAGTCTTCTGTGACCACGGTTCCTGTAAAGATGCCAAAACGTCAGATAAAAATATAAAATAAAAGCAAAGTGTATCCGTAAACGTAGTGTCAATTCAAAATGTTCGCTTAAACTTAAAAAAACAGTATACACTTCGATCAACAATACACAACATTGTTTATCGAAGAGTATACACGAAACCTCCTCTCAGAATAAAACAAACAATAATAAAACGAAACTAATTTATATTTGAAATACGGATATTTATTTTTTTTTCATAAAAATTCTAAATTCAATAATGTGTTTAAACATGTAACATTTACATATATGCATTTATACAAAGAAATATGCAATGTAATAGTGATATTAATACTATTAGTCCGAGCATTACGCCTCGACTGATTTGAATACAAGTACAATATGACGTTATAAGTTTAGGTACATTACAAAGTATTGTCAAATGGTAGAGATACTGTGACGATACAAAGTCAAATGATTGGCGTGGTGACAGATTTGTCAAGGATTTTAGTATAACATTTTCCGTTTAGCCCCGTTCGGGGACAATGGCACTGGAGCCGATGGAATGTTACCAAAATATTGTACTTATTTTAAGTATGTAACATTAATTAAATATGGCCAATGAGACCCTTTTTTAAGTACTTAATGAGAGCTATTTTCAGTAATATAGACAGAGTAGGTTATATATTACTGTAATTATTACAGTAATTCTGTCTAATGTATGTTATTAAATTAATAATGCGAATGCTTACAATAATAGGCATAAACACATGTGCCTTTATTTTCAACTAGAATTTATACAACGTTTGAATGTAAGTTAAATTGAGTACTGAAATAAATACACAAAATTTCTTTGTAGCAAAAAGATTTTTTGTTTGAAGAAATTTAATGATTTAAGTAAATTGATTCACTTTTATTAACGAAAGGTCGAGTCTCGTGATTGGCCAAAGTATGAAGGAAGAAAGATAAGCCTCTTTGTGAATTACAGTATAATAGTTTTATCTCACGAGCACCCCTGAGTTATACTTGTGTACGTAATTGTACATGCACATTGTCTGAGCATCATGGTCCGCGTCAAAATCCTTTCAAAATTGTCTTTGAAGTAGCGATAGCATGTAGATTACAGTGAATAGAGAAAAGTTATTTAATGGTTATTTGGAGTGAGGTATATCAATTAATGTATATTAACAATGATCTTGCCAACGGTACTGACAGTTACGCACACATAGACGCGCGTCTATACTCATTACAACTACAAGTATGACTCGGGTTTGTGAAATAAAACAACTACTTATAGTTAAGATTATACTTAATTATAACAAATCTGTCACCGCCCTTATGTTTTTATAATAATGTTAGTATTATATGAACACTGTGCGTTTACCTTTATACTAGCTTGAATCGTAATTTATCTTCATAAACGAACAAATTTACTAAAAATAAAACACATCGATATTTTAATACTGATATTTATGAAAATATAACACGACCCTTCCGATTGTTGCTTTCCCATTACTTTCAATGAATGAAATCTATTGCCCGAACTGCCAAAAGTTAGAGAATGCCACGGTGTAGCAACTGCGACGGCGTCTAACGAAAATTTTGTAAAAAAATGAAAATTGAACATTAGCTCTAACATTATTTTTTATTTTCATTTTTCAAAAATTTGGCTATTTGCTGTCGCCGTCGCTCTACCGTGGCATCGCTCCTTTGGCGGACTATTAGTAATGTAACTATTTACAATGCTTTTATTTTGGTACATAATGCATTGTTGCTTGTATAATCAATTATTACATTTAAATTTTTTATAAATTGGCGTTAACATGATTCCCGTAATTTATTAATTTTAGAAGCTTCGTTATAATGTTAAGTACATGCATCGATGCTTGGTAACCAAAACGTTGTAAGTGTCAAATTGGAATTTTTGAGTCACATAGTTATTGCATTTTTTGAGACCAAAATTTTTGTGTTTTCCATATATTGAAAATTAAAACATAATTATTTGTGTATTTTCATGTGTAATATGACGTAATTTTTAAATTTTTGAAAGATTTCTAAATACTGAACAAAAATATTGAACATTATTATCAGAAATTTCTATATCACTAGTTACTTAGATTCAGTCAACTCGGAAATATGAAATAAAATGTTTACAATAATAATTTATTTAGACGATTAAATATATATTATAATTTATTGAAATTTGGACTAGATAAACCACATTATCTATCTACAGATATGTAATCCATGATAAATGCTAATTATTATAAAACCTATGTCCCGTGACAATTATGTGCTTCGCTATAGTACATTATGTTCATTTTCAAAAACGTACCAAATTAAATAACTCATCATATTATATTCACACAGTTCTATAATTATTTATTCAGTCAGCCATTTTTTGTACTGAATTCTATTTGTACGTACAATCTGTTTTTCTTACAGCATTATATTTTATATTATAGCATACTTTCCACCCAAAGACAATTAATTTTATAGAAGAAAAACGTTTACTGATTTCATATTCCAACCCCATCACTATATGATCCTCTATAGAAGGAATTATCTGAGGTTGGGAAAAGAGCCAAAATTTGTTCACATTTAAATCCCGTAAGCAAAATTTGATTGTACACAATTAACACTCATTATTTAGATGAATGGAACTGGTTAATATAGTTTTTCAAAATATAACGTATTTAAAAAATATGTCCCCGACGTTTCGAGTGGACTACACCACCCGGCGTTTCTTGTGGACTACACCATCAGACATTTCGAGTGGACTACACCATTCGCGCTCACGGGAAGACGTTTCCAGTTACATATATTTGAAATAACGTTATACTTTGACCGCGGTATACACTTGTTTCAATTCATTATCATGAGACGAGTTTATTATATATTGTTTTCAATCAATTGCACATACAATGGTAATTTAAATATATGTTTTAAATCAATGTTTTTCAGTCAATAATTTCTAGTTGTAAGTTAATAATTTTGAGTTGGACGGTTTTGAAAATAAACACGCGCTAAAATTAAAGTGATGATTCAAACACTGTGTTTTGAAGTTTGGACTGTGATAATAAGACGTTTTTTTATATTATTAAAATTTATAATAATTATACAATGATAAATTAACAATAATTATTGATTATTGTTACATGTCATAACAAATTACATTATTTGAGCACTGGGTCGTTAAGGGTTAATAAATTAATATGATTAACATAACTAACAAGGAAATATTGATTCATTTTTCACTTATTTTTTATCAAAGTGAAATAGAATCAATTGGAATAGTTGAACTTATTAATTATTGATTTAGTTTTTTATTTCATTTAAGCGTTGGGCCCTCTGTTTATTGTTATATCAAAATATTGTTTTAAGAATGAGACGACATAGTTAAAATAAAAGAAGAAAGAAAAGAAACAACCTCAAGTGTTCATTTGACAGCTTAACATTAAGAGGCCTGTATACACATATATTTGTATTAACATATTTCCGATACTATTTCAATTCAACTAAACTCGACATTGTTTGTATTGACTAGATAAGAAAAGTTTGTACCGAAATGAAGTTGTAACAGTTTACGGGATATTATTATCAAGAGTACAGAGGTGTAAGAAAAAAACAATTTTTGCACTTATGTACTTTTAAGCATTGTTCGTCGAACAGATTTAACTATTATTGTTGTACAGTGGGTTACTCGTTTCAGCTTATAAACCTTAAGACAGAGTCGTTCGTATAAAAATGTAAAAATAATCTACCAATAATCAAAAAGTTCAACTTGTATTAGGATAGGGATATAGAATAATGAGAAACTTAATACATTTTATACCAAAAATGGAATGTTTGAAAACTAAACGTAAAAGGATCCGATTCTCAAGGCACCAAGTAAAAAAACCTCTCCATGATAAATGTTCACAACAATATTTCATAATACTGGTGCTTTAAGAAGATACTTTAACATCCAACAAATATAACCACACAATAAAGATTTAAACATTTAAGATATCCATAATGCATTTTTATTTTATATGTAACAATATCACAATTTTCAATAATAAATATACAAAAAAGATTATTTTGGGTACAACATTTTATTAAACAGGCCAAGCGTAAAGTAAGACCAAAAACGTTTTTTAAAATCTTCAAACAACAATATTTATTTACATTCTGAAAACAAAAATGGACAGATAAAGTAGAATAATCAAAACGGGACCCGAAAAATCAACGTTTTTATATAAAAGACAAAACCGTACTTTAGAATAAATTTTTAGCTATAACTATTAATATTTTACATAACACTCATCATCTAACTAACATGTTTACATTCGCGTATATAACATTACACCACGCATTTAATAAAAAAGAATCATGCCTCGGCAACCATCTAAAACCTCACAATTCCATTAGAATGAAGCAAAATGTAATCAAAGAGAGAAATAATTTACATAAGGCCATATATTTAATATACTGTACATGTATTACGAGTAGATGATTACAGATATATGTTGCATTTTTATTATATAAGAGTTAGGATATTAATGTGTCCATCAACAACAGTTTGGTCCATATAAATATTAATTTACGTGGTTCAATGGACACTTGGTGACGTGGGCCTTCAGTAAACATGCATTTTATAACAACGTGTCCGATACCAAGTGAATGGCAAATATTTAGGGCGGATTGCATAACTCTTAAATCCCTTTAGTACCTAAATATGTTTGAGAAACAAAAGGTGTATGTTGAAAATTTTACTTTATAATGAATTAAATAGAACACAATTTAAAACGAACGGCATTTGTTTGTTAAATATGTTTAGGAACTAAATCAAATTAAAATTCTTGTGCCATCCACCCTTAATGTTACAGATTCAACTTTACTATTTTTTTTGTAATTAGGAGTTACGATACTTTTACTGAATACCCACGAAAAAGTGGCAATCGTATTATGGCACTCACGGCTGCCTACGGTCAGTCTTTTCTGCTAACGTTTACGAATTTGTGCAAAATATTCTACTTCGCATACACAACTTAACCATTATTAAAATTTTATTTACAAAAACTCATCTCGAACAACAAGATTTATATGAAAACTAAATAAACGAGCACTGACCGGAAACCGCCGGAGCGCCATTTTGTGTCATGATCAGTATTCCGTGACAGCGTCTTCCCTCCTTGTCGCACGCGGTATATTGCACGCAACTATCTCGCTTGCGCACAGGCGTGACGTAGTTATCGGAAACGAGGTTATGCGACAAAAGCAATATGGCGTTCAGTTGTGACGCAGACCTCGTACAGGTAGGTTGTGTTAGCGTTTTGCTGAATTGTGTGGCACTTGAAGGATCTTACTCGGTTCATGAAGGCCCTTGGCCTCCGACGGGTGCTTCCGCTCTCATCTCAGATTTTAGTTTGACGAATTCTCTTGCTACTTCGTCGCTGTGTCTTTGTGATAGTATTCGGAGTATCGTCCAGCCGGTCTCGTCCATCTTGACTCTAGTGCCGAGAGGTAACCAGCACGCACATGAACCCTGGAAAGGTTAATCAGAATAAGAATGAGGTTTTTGTCAACTTATACTTTTGCTTACAGGTAATTTCCGGGTCAGCACAATCGGTTCAGCATTATAGCCAGACGTTAAAGCCACAGACCACCAATAACTACAGATGTTTAGTTTTGCCACCCGGTAAAGCCAATTGATGCGGGCCCAAAATAAATATTATGTGGTTACGCTCCTTTCTATCCTAACGAACGTAAAAGTGATATGATATAATATTTATTAATTTGTTCTTGGACATTAAGTTGAAAGAGAATAATGTACCTGTTCTGCAATATCAGCTAGCCGCATCACTGCGACACCGACCAGGCGATCTTCTCTGGCGAAACAGTAGTCCCGAACACACACGTGTAGCTCGAACAACTCCAACTGTTCAGTAGCGCTGACCATGCTGAAAGTATTCAGAGAAAATTGATTTCTGTTTTATGATTTACTCCAAAAAAATAACTTAAATCGGTGTCACGGTTCCTGGGAAAAGATTTTCGTATTTCTTGTCTTAATTATACTGGTTGCTTGCACATAATTCATTAGATTAGAACTCTGCGTTCTTGGTGGTATCGTAATATTTTTTTATGATTCAATGTCTTTATGGCTTTGATAACAATAATTAGGAATCAGACAAAAAGGAAAAACAAAAAAGAAAAAAAAAGAAAGAACATCATGTCGTACGAACAGCTAAAGAGCATAGCAGAAAACAGATAAACGTGGAAAGAACTCCATCGATAAGAGCCCATCTCTTATATTTGAGAAGAAGAATAGGTATCATAATGAGTTGTACGGTCCTTAAATTAGTGCATTTCTGCGTAAATTTTCGTCCAGAACCGTTTTGTTGTTTTTGACTAAAAAGTAAAACATCCATCCAACCATCTTTTGAAATTTTCGGAGTTATACTAGTAGGTTACTTACAAATGGAACGTCTCATTGAATTTAGGACTCCAGTTGTTGCTCTTGGACTTAGTGGCGAACTTCCTCTTCTTGTCAGCCAGATGGGGCCCAATGAGGTTCACCTCGATGAACGGACGGAACATACCGCTTGCTATCACCCATTTTAGGTCGTTCGCTGCCACCACTGCAAGTTTCGATAAGCAGAAGAAAATATTATGAAGAAAATAATGTATGTAAATGTTTTGGTCATGTTAAAAGTATTGGAACAAAGATAATAATATAATGATAATATAACTGAACCGTTCGGATTCGGATATACCTATCGTTTAGTTAACATTAATATACATGTAAAAATAGAAAGGAAAACGAGTAAAAATTTATCAATAGTAGCTACTTTTTTCAGCTTTGATGTTTCTCAGAATACGAGTATTTACTGATTGATTTTATTACAAGTGGTGTTAATTTTACCTTTCACAGTGATCTTGTGTTCGCCTGTTCCCGGGTGTGTGAACAGATCCACTTGAAGTGAGACTTCTCCGACGCTTCCTTCCTCGGCGACTGCAGCATCTAAATATTTACCATCAATTATATCATCTTCTATAAATAAAGTTTTTTTTAAATTAAGTCCAGTCTCTAGTGTATAATCATCCATTGCATTGGCCTATGTAGAATCAATAAAAAGTTTAATATGAATTGCATGATTGGTAACAATTGGTCTTAGATCGATAAGAAAAACAACTCCTAATGATTATATCGTATCATAAACCTTTCATCAAGATTGAATTGCAAAAGTACCTGAAAAGATTATAAAGGGCAAGTAAAGAAGTATAACCCCACTCAAAAAACCCAAAAAAACTTACCCTGATTCTGTTGACTAGTAACAAAAGTCCTGATCAACGTATCCGTGGTCTGCGTGTACAGACTCAGGGCATATCGCAAGGATTGCAGCTCCGGGCTCTTTTCAAGGAAGGTCTTCTTCAGACCGTTGCCTCCGGCGTGGAAGTACAACTTGATCGTATCGAGTGCCGCGTCAAGAACCGCACATTGCTTCGGTGTGAGTGACTTCTCGGCTGATAAGTGCTATTGAAATAGATCGAAATTGGTTATCATAGAAACGGGAAAATACGTTGGTATACCTATGTATGAAACTCTATAAGAATTGTGTGAAATTTTCCAAAACTTTTTGTAATTGCTGTGAAGGCTGTTATTTGATAATAAAGCCATTATGCGAATTTTTGGAATAGTGGTGTTAGTTATTAAAATTAATGCCAGCACACAAATATGCAGTCGTTAAGTGAAAGTTTTTGTTTTGTATTAGCAGGTAGTTTTGTTCTGTTATTTATAGTATAAACTGTATCTAGCAGAATTTACATAGCTCAGGAGTCGCCACGGTCACACGTCTCCATACTAACAGCCGACTGTCATATTAGATTTGTGACTTCAAAATGTAACTGCAATCTCTATAACTTCAAAAATACGTACTTCTTTCGAGATGTCCATAACTCCGGATAGTGCGTGTTTGACCTCCTGTTTTCCGACTGTGTTCTTGAAGAGTGAGGTCATGTCTTCAATCTTCGCATTTGCTGCTAAATTCTTGGCATTGTTCGTTAAGTTCTTCAGCATCATCTACAGAGAAAATGACATAGACTTGATAAGTATCCCAGAACTTAAACTTAGATATTTTTGACGACACGCTCAAGATATTTGTGTCTAAAATTGTAAATAGGAAAAATATCACTAAAAAGAAAAATAAAACATTAAAAACAAACAACGACAAAAGGTTCCTCAGGCCGATCGAAGAAGTAGAGACTTACGAAAAACTAAGGTTTTAATTTCATTCACTCCATTTTCAAAAACCAACGGAGGTTCTCAATTCGACTTTATGCCTGCGTTTATGAATCGATTTGGATTACATGTTGGTTCTCCTTTCAACCGGTTCCAAAAAAGTTATCTATACTAATATTATAAAGCTGAAGAGTTTGTTTTGTTTGTTTGTTTGTTTGTTTGTTTGTTTAAACGCGCTAATCTCAGAAACTACTGAACCGATTTGAATAATTCTTTCACTGTTAGATAGTCTATTTATCGAGGAAGGCTATAGGCTACATTTTATCCCGAAATTCCCACGGGAACGGGCACAACGCGGGTAAAACCGCGGGGCGCTGCTAGTAACTTTATATAATTACTTTATATAATTAGTAACTTTATATAATTACTAGCAGCGCCCCGCGGTTTTACCCGCGTTGTGCCCGTTCCCGTGGGAATTTCGGGATAAAATGTAGCCTATAGCCTTCCTCGATAAATAGACTATCTAACAGTGAAAGAATTATTCAAATCGGTTCAGTAGTTTCTGAGATTAGCGCGTTTAAACAAACAAACAAACAAACAAACAAACAAACAAAACAAACTCTTCAGCTTTATAATATTAGTATAGATGATCTATATTTTACTTACCGTCTTATCGGTCATAGGCGGAAGCACAACAGTTTTCTCCAATATCTTCATCACAATCTTCCACAATTCCTTCAGCAGTCGTTTGAGAACAGTCTTTTCACAGGATTCCGCATACATTGTGAGAGAACCATCCTGTTGGAATAACATTTTTATATAACGGTAAAGTACCCCCAACAAAATAAAATTTAACAAATTAAAACAGCGCAAAAATATGAAGTAACACACGTTACATTTTATTGCTTTCAATTCTGGAGACTCCATATTTTATTTAACCCTGATAGCTCTGATGTTAGTAAAATAATTCAATACATTCCAAATTCGCCGAGTATCGTTGAAAACGGAATTTTACTGAAGTTAAGATCCATAACTTACCCCAATCTCACCAAAACCAGTAGTTCAACATTCTTGAAATCTTACCAAGATATCCATAAGTGGTCGAAGCACTTCATCAGCCTCGTGATGCGCCGGCGGCTGCGGCGCTCCGGGCGCGCCTCCTCCTCCGACCTTCTGGAGCAGTTCTCCGAGCTCCTTCACACTGGCTGTTATCCTGGTCTCCAAACTAGAAACAAAAACAAAGTATGAAATTTAAAGATGAAACTAAAAGGTATTTGAAAAGCATTGAATCGTAAAAGCCTATTATAAATTATTTGGAATATATCCTTGCTTATTAACTTCATTGACTTTGACTAAAAAGATAATTCAGAATGATTAGGATAGTTATGGGACAAAAACGTTGTCCAAGTCTTTCACCAAACTAAAATCATCATAGCCTATTTTACTGGCTAAGACTGATGTAAATAAACAAAAGTGTCTACAATTGCATTGACGGTATACAAGTGTTAGGATCCTCAAGTGACAACGCAATACCTCTTGCCCATGATGCTCAAACCATTAGGATAAGTTACTTACCTAATAGCAAACATAGAAGCCAGCTCATCCAGCGTGCTGTTCAAACTCTGCTGCAGGTCATGCAGGATGTCAGCAGCGTCTCGCTCCAGTTTGGTTCCTCCCATAGCTTCGAACATCTTCTCCAGTTGTACTCGGAGTTGTTGGATGTTGTTCATTAGGATGCATGCCTGAGGAAAAACAGGTATTTCAGAATACAGACGGGAATAAGGTTGAAAAAGAACGTCTTTTTAACTTTTTGGTACATTTGGTCTCTAACAACCTTTGCTTTACTTACGGTTACGAAAAACTAATCGTGTCTTTTTTATTATGTACCAAAATTTACTTTCTAGTATTGTTAAGTTCGTTTCATTTTTATCAAGCTTATTAGAATCAAGTTTGGATTGATTCTTCTTTCAGCTATACATTAAAATGAAAAGATGTTCCACGTGTGTTTGGGATTATGATAATAACACAAAAGTTCTATATCTTAATTTTCCAATAAAATATACCTTAACTGGCAAATGAAATCGCTCATCATGAGATTACTTAAACAAACTACAAAGCACCAAATACTTACCACCCGTTCCTCTTTCAAATGTTCAGGGAATTCCTTCTTCACGATATCAGCATACGCTACAAGTACTTTGACTATCGTCTTGGCGAATCTCTTCATGTACCGTTTCCAGATCTCAGGGTCCGGACACTCCAGTCTCGAGACGACGTCGAAGCATTGCGTCAGTTGAGTGAACACGTCGACTACTGAGTTAGAGAAGAGAGCGTGCTCACTCGATTTTTGGAACTGAAATAAATTGTTGGAATGTTGAAGATGAATATATGGATATGGGCTTAAGATTAGTATAAGAATATTGTCGAAAAGTATTGGTTAAAGATATTTTTGTATGAAAGGATAATAATATATTGATAAAATATATTGATCATACAATAGGGACTATATTTCAATGACTGTGAAAATAAAGATCTGATACAGATCCGCAATGAAAGCTTGTTTTTGGAGAAGCTAATAATCAAAATAGAGATAAATATTGATCTGCAGCGAAACAAGGACGTTCACATATTTCAATTGTTCTTAGAGGCAAATTCGTTGTCCGCTGCACATTTTTTATAAATATACAGAGTATTGAATCAAAAGCTAACTTAACTAAAAAATATTTTTCTCTTGCTTAAAATCTATTTGCCCACTCACCCCATCTCTCTTATCCCTGTTAAACGCTCCGTTCAGATATTCCAAAGACACGTCATCGTTCTCATTCAGCCATTGCATCACAAACGGCTCGAACCAGGCCGGGTATTCAGGCACAGCCCCGCAATACGGTGGGACGTCTTTTACGTAGTTCGTATGGAGCCATTTTACCTGAAAAATAAGAGAGACCATATTGAGTGTAACAAGGAAAGTTCTGATGAAAGTTTTCTTTAAATCCGAATATACAGTTCAAATGCATGAAGACTGGAAGACCTTCAAGGTTTACTTTGCTAGGCTTCTTATTATAACATCCTTAGAAGTAAAACTCTTATTCGAAATAATGTTATTACCACCATAAAAAGGCACAAACCAAATCAAATATACAGTACTTGAGGGCCAAAAATGACAGAGCTTAGATAGAAAGGAACCAGATAGAAAATGCCACCCATTGAAGTAGAAACTATACTCAAGTAGTTACCATACCACTTCTTAGATAGTTCAGATAAATTATATACTAGTGTCCTGAAAAATATTATCAAGATGTTTACCTTGAAGTGGAGGTTCATATACGCAGAAGACTTGCATAGTCGATGTTGTTCGTGTTCTTCGAGAGCATACTTCATGTCGACAGCGAACAAAGACCACATAGTTGCTGCTGATAACTGTAAAAATACGTAATAGTCATTGATATAACATATAGTGGATTCCTAGAGGGATAAAAAAACTACACTTAGTATTTTTTTACCACCAGCCACCACTACTCATTAAAAAAATATTTTTACCACCACCCAATCTTCCTGCTACCACGAGTGGTGTAATATCAAAGACATATACTTTGTTTCTTAACAGTACTTCTGAGTAGTTGATTCCATTGCAAAATGCATAATATGTTAGATGCTACAGCACCAAGAAACAAATAACGATAACCAACCTGTCCAATATTCAATTCCTGCGGGAACTGGTTCAAGACTGGTGCGTAGCTGTTCCTATCCTCATCTATCACAGACACGATGAGAGCAATAAGTTTGTGCCAGAAATCCACTGAGTCCAGCTGAGGCCCGTGGTCTGAAGGATCTCTTTTGGCTTCGTTTGGATCAACCTGAAAGAGGAGATGGATTTTATTTAACGGACTACGGAGTTAAAGAATTTTTTGACTGATTTGCGGGTAATGGTAAAGTTTGACAGGAATGTAGTTATCTACGGTCCATCAGCGAAGAAACGACTAGGGATTTGTTTGAAAATGAACCTGAAACATGAGATTAGAGAACTCAATTCTTTTAAAAAAACCGCTAGTCGCCTTTGCTGCGCCATAGAACTTTCGTGATACATGCTTATAGATGAAGTGTAAATTATTGCGTGGCAAGAAGCCATCACATATATTGTTGCCATACTAAAATCATGTCCAACTACATTACAAGTTTCAAAGGCATGGTCGATCAGAATACAAACCAATTATTTTTATTTTGCTGCTCAGTAAATATATTTAAACAAAGAATTAGTAATACGTAACATTAACGAATTTATTTAGCATGAAGAAACGTTCAATAGAAAATAATATCATATTGATAAAAGCTATTCCGAACGCCAAAAGAAAGTAGTACACTATTAAAATTGAAAGCTATTGAAATTGTCTACAAATTGTTTTTTATTTCCAAACTTTAGCGTCTGTTTAGGAGCAATTACGATTTTAAAAAGTTTTCTATTTTCTTTTGGCGTTCAGTGTATGTACTCACCTGAAACTCTCTATTGTAAAGTTCGTAACAATTTTCGAATAGAAACTGATATGTAGATCTAAGGCATGCCTTCACGCAGTCTTTGACCACAGTGCTGGCTCTGGGCGGGCTGCTGAGCTCTTGGACCTGGGAAGAACATTGCACGTTATTAGAAAGTACTTAGGATCATGAGACTCAGAATCCCTACAGTACTAAGGCTATATTATGTTCGTCTTAGTCAAGTTTGTATAGTCAGAATAACAGAAAATGTAGGTACAATTCTTTAGTCTTACAGACATAAAAGATTGCCATTGCTGAAATAGTCTCTTAGAAGTATTGTTTCTAGTGTGCGCTACTTTATACGTTTAAGATAATTCGAAGTCTTACTGGATCATTGCATACAACTATTGTTGTATATGCTTTTATTATAACAATGAGTCATCATCACTATTATCGTCTGACTTGATGGCATTATGAAAGTATGTATGTATGATTAGTTATGCTTAAAATTACATAATGTTTTTATAAATGTTGATCTAGCTGGTATATTCGTACCTTCATCCTAAAGAAAGTGATGCTGGTAAGTAGATCGACTGTTGACTTGAGGTCCATCAGTTTCTCAGCGCTGGACGCGGGGAAGTTGTTCCTGTACATCGACAGGTCTATCCTGAGAGAGTTGTGTAGCTGGTCCAGGAGTTTGACGAACTTCTCCTTCTGCGAATGTGAAATTGATGATTAAATTAACTACATATTGGCTCAAATTAGACTCAACTCAGAGATTTTACCCAGTAATATAATTATACTTTATTTATGAAACAATTTTCAAAAAGGAATAAACTCGTTTTGATACACATAAAAGTCTTTTAATATAATCATTTAATAAGTCAATAATGTTGGTCCTCCGCTGATATCTTCAGTGGGGTGAGAGACTTTTGCCCAGCAGTGGGACATTACAGGCTAATACTTTACTTACTTAACTTTAAGTCAATAATATTGTTTTAACATTGTCGAATGAATTATGTCACTCACCCCAAAGTTAGAAGCAGCAAATCTGTCGGAAGCCGACACGGCGGACGAAGCCGTGGTGTGCGCGTAGTATGCGTTGATGTTGGCCAGCAACGTTGACATAACTGCCGGCACTCCCGCGCACAGGTACTTCGTTGAGAGGCAGTGGAAGTGGCTGGAAAAAGGGGCATGTTTAATAAAATCCTGTCACAACTTGATATATCATAAAGTATTTCTTAGATGAAAATGAATGGAAATGAAAATCCATTTCATTTAACCTTTCGATAATAATTGAATTATTATTGCACTTGTTAAAAATACACCTAACTTTTGTGTTTTTGGATCGCTTTTTATTTAATGCTCATATGAGGTTTTCTATATTTCCTACTAATATTATAAATGCGAAAGTTTGTGAGGATAAATGTACTCGTATGTATGTTCGTTTGTTACTCTTTCACGAAAAAACTACTGGACGGATTTGGATGAAACTTTACAGTAACATAGGTTATATATCAGAATAACACATGGGATACATTTTATCCCGAAATTCCCGTGGAAACGGGTACGATACGGGTAACACCTCGGGCGCGGTTAGTATTTATATAAAACCAGTTTAACAATGATAATTCCGTAACCCTCACACTAGATAGTTTATTAGTACTTAGATTGCCTTAGATTACTTAGATTGATTAGATTACTTAGAATTAATTCAGTTTCCAAAACTATACAATATATTTCCTAGTGAATAATGTCTGTATTTCAGTCCTTGGTAAATTCAAAATCTTTTCAAGAGCAACATAATTAAATTAATCAACACTAAGAAAGAGAAATAAACGTAAAACAGAATAAAATGAAAGGTCTTTATTCAGTAAAACACCTCCAAAATATTTTGTACACACAACACTGTTTTCTTTGGGACCTAAGTAAATGTTGAGCTAAGTTAGAGATAAGAAGTTAAGTAATCTTCAAGTTACGGCGTTCGTGTGTACTTACATCCGGCACTTGGCTCTGCTTAGGTTTTAAAAGGTCTTAAGTTACTTTAATCTTTTATGTAATTAGTAATATAGCTTTTTATCATCTCATTTATATCACTTTAGTAAGTTGATAAGGAATGTCTTATACTAGCAGGTACCGTGGTTTCACCTGCGTTCTATGAGAATTTTTGGACGACAAATAAAATTCAAAATTTAAAAGATCCCTACACAAAAAAGGCTTCACCGATTTTGAATTAAACATACCTAAGAGCCACTTCAAAGAAACTGACTTTTGAATGAAAAGAGCTTGAGAGCGATGATGCCACATACAGACAAACACACACAACGGGTCGACCGATTTTCATGAAATTTAGTGTGCATATCGGTTAGGTCTGAGAATCGGTCAACACCTATTTTTCATACCCCCAAATGTTAAGGGTGGTCCAATCCCCTTAATTTTTCTTAAAAATAATTCAAAAGGCAAAACAACGTTTGCTGGATCAGGAAGTCTTCTATATTGATATAGATAGCAATATAAAATAATATAGACACACTATGTAGTAATTAGATATAATGTTAGTTATAATAATTATTATAATCTTATATATAAAATTCTCGTGTCACAATGTTCGTTCGCGTACTCCTCCGAAACGGCTTGACCGATTCTCATGAAATTTTGTGAGCATATTGAGTAGGTCTGAGAATCGGCCAACATCTATTTTTCATCCCGAAATTCCTGCGGGAACGGGTACAACGCGGGTGAAACCGCGGGGCGCAGCTAGTATTATCTATATCCGTAGCGGTCTGGTCTAGAAATACTTTCACATAAAGGCATCTTTAGTGTTCACCTAATCTTATATGAGTACACACAACAGACCCCAACGGATTCTCGCTTAATGAAAGCGTTCGGATATTTCGCTATGAAACTACTATTTTGTGATAATCCTGGATATAAACAAAGGTCTAACGATGTGCTAGATTACATTCATATTCGTTAGTGAAGTCATATAGGCGTTAATGAGTAACCAAACAGACTTACTATAAAATGTCTGTTTTTCTTATTGTGCTAATTAGTTACTATTTTTATTTAACCATAGGCGGGTAAAACCACGGGGCACTGCTAGTAATAAAATAAAGTAAAAGAGTTTCTTTTTGTTTGTATGAACGCGCATATGGGATATTCGGAACTACTCGTCAGATTAAAAAAATACATAGTCGGAGCTTATTATATGTTACTTAACATACGGAAATTCCCATGGGAAAGAATAAAATGCGGCTAATATAATGCGGGGGGAGGGTGCGGGGAAAAGGGGTATAATCATAAAGAGTGCTGTATTTAAGACTCGCAGCGCCCCGCGGTTTTACCCGCGTTGTGTCCATTCCTGTGGGAATTTCGGGATGAAAAATAGCCCATGTTACTCGTGGATAATGTAGCTTTCGAACGGTGAAAGAATTTTCAAAAACGGTGCAGTAGTTTTTGAGCCTATTCATTACAAACAAACAAAGTTTTCCTCTTTATAATATTAGTGTAGAAAACTTCAACTCACGTCATAGCTTGATAAATTGCTTCGATGCCGTATCTCATGGCGAACTCATCCACAATCTCCTCGGGGTTCTCATTGAAGTACACCTTCCACGCATCATCACCTCTAGCAGCTGGTAACGTCACGGCACCTCCATTCTCTTCGCAGAGGTAGTGGAATAGGTTTTCATGAAGACATGTGTACTGTAAAGAAGAGAAATGGTTTGTTAGTTATGTCATACAGGTTTCTTGATGTCAGATGATGCAGTAATATAGTTTATACATCAAAATAACACATTTTACTCCGAAATTCCCACGGGAAGGGGTACAACGCGTGTACCACAAGAAGATAGCAAACCAAACTGACAGCCTCACAATTCCATTCGCCCATGTACCCACACCTTTATAAAAGTAATAAATCAAACTGAACACCTGTTTGGACGAGGCCTAAATTAAAAAGTTTTGCAGGAAATACACCCTTAACATTTTCCAATAGGTTCACGTCTGAACAAATCCGAATTCGCATGGGAAATCGCAGAGCTAACTGAAAATAAATTGAATCCGTATACATAACTGGGGGAGTGACAGTGACAAATATATGATGGAATAGTGTATCACTGGAATCAAGTGGATATGAAAGGTATGGTCGGTAACAGAATGCTTACATCTCACATATATTGAAATACTCGTAGTGTCTCGCAGTTTTACCCGCGTTTTGCCCGTTCACGTGGGAATTTCGGGATGATAAGTAAGTTGTAGCCTTCCCGTTGAATGTGGCTAATCGTTACAAAAAGAATTATTCACGTCGGATGGGTAATTTCTGAGATTAGCGCAAAAACAAAAAACATTTTCTTCAGCTTTATTATACATATATGATCGCTCGAAAAAAACGTGGTCATAAGTATTAAGATTAAGTTAAAGTTATAATGTACAATCGATTATGCATAAATACGTAAATCTAAAAGGTCCTAAAAGTCATCAAAGTCGGTTATTGCGATGCAAGTCGAGGTAATTTACTTATAGAGGGCAATTTATATTTATAGAAGAGTTTAAGTATTTCAATTATAATGTGTCATTTCTACCTCCATTACATTAAGCCAAAAATATTTCTATAAACACTTCTGTGCCGTACAGTACAGCGCTATAGCAATGGCAAATGGCAGTGTGAATGTACAAAAATCTTGTATAACACGCCATAATACTCTAGATACGGAGATGTGAGGTAACTACCCGCATTTGGGAAATAGTATTCGTATTACGCGATTTGTCTGCGATATAGACGCTTTGGTGAATTGCGTACAAGTACAAATTATATATACATTTATGTTTTGGTTCAGGAGAACATAGGAAAATGTATGATAATACACCATTCATTTAACTGTTCCTTTTACAAATGTACAGCGAGTACATTTTGCAATTTTGTTTTGTACGGAACAGTACATTTTAAGTTACAGACATTTGTTCTGTAAAAGGATATTATTATAAATGACATAAAAAATACTTAACTTTATTATTGTATAGAATAAAGAGTGCTCTAGAGTTTTGGTTCAGAATAGAGATTTTAACTTATATATTTAAAGTAACTTTATATTTATCCACTAGCACCGCCCCGCGGTTTTACCAGCGTTGTGCCCGTTCCCGTGGGAATTTCGGGATTTTTTTTACATAAAAACCTTCCTCTTGAATCACTCTACCTATTACAAAAAACCGCATCAAAATCCGTTGCGTAACTTTAAAGATTTAAGCATACAGACAAACAGACAAACAAACAGTCAAAAATAGCGACTATGTTTTATACTATGTAGTGATTTGTTATTCAATATTATTACTCCCACGTGTATCACTGATATTATCTATTACTTGAGTAATCAATACTATCTTCTTCTTCTTCTTATCGAGTGGATGGCCAACCTGACCAATCCTGGTGTCAGAGTTATTGAGCCGCCAAAGGCCTCTGACATGGCTCATGTAACGACTACTATCCGTAGAAAGTAACCGGGAATCATCTTACTTTTAACTCTTATCTTATCTCAGAAACTATCAATCCGATTTGAATAATTATTTTTGTAATGTATACCCACATTCAACGGGAAGATTATATCCCAAATTCAAATATTTTTCATACGAAAATTCTCACGGGAATGACACAATTAGTGTAAAACCGCGAGGCGCTACTTCTATAAAATACCCCTTAAATTATTTCCAATAGCTGAAACTCTACTATAACTTTATATTCATAAAATTGATACATTACAATACACGGTTCCTTCGCAAAGGATCGACAGAATGTATACTCAGCAAATTCCATTAGACCGAACGAAATATACGAAAATGATGCTATTGAATTCTGCAAAAAAGTCGTCTTTATACCGATAGCTTATCTTAGACACATTTGTACCCAAAAAGCTATGACCCTCATCAAACAATCCTACTAATATTATAAACGCGAAAGTTTGTGACGTATGTATGTGTGTTACTCTTTCACAAAAAACTACGGGTCGGATTTGGATAAAACTTTACAGTAATATAGGCTATACATCAGAATAACACATGGGATACATTTCATCCCGATATCGCGGGGCGCGGCTAGTGGGAGATATTTAGGCTCTTTATATTCAAGGGTAAGACTCTGTTAGTAACAGAAGGCTATTTTTCATCCCGAAATTCTCATGGGAACGTGCACAACGCGGGTAAAACCGCGGGGCGCCAGTGTCTTGAATATAATGTAATGAGTTTGAATATCATCTATCGTTGTATTTGAGTGAGTATATATAGCAAGAGTACTTGCTCAAAGTAGCTTATAAGGTCGACTTTTAATTGGCGTAAGCATGTACAGTCCTCAATCATGGTCTGAAACGCACACATAACCGTTACAAATAAGGAGAATGGAAGTTAATTAAAGTCTAATGCAAATTCGACTTTATTTACCTAACAAAGGGTGCTTTCTTCATTAACATTGTAAAAGCTAGACGCTTTGTTTATATCTCGTTTTATGCTAGAAGGAAAAACAAACACATCTTAATGAAAACAACATAATATGTGCCAACATGTTGGGTTATGCTTAACAAAACGTAATATACAAAGGATCTTTGAGAAACTAAATTCTCTTTGTAAATATAAAATCTCTTTGTGTGTAAATCCTCTATGAATTGAAATATATTTGCAAAAAAATTTAAATCTGAATTTGAATGGGTATTTTTTAAATATATAAACCAATATGTATTGAATCTGCTCGCAACAAATCTGTAAAGAGAGATTTTTTCTGATATCAATCCTTCTTACTGTACTGACATCAAGCCCAATGGCGCAGTGGCAGAGCGCTTACTGTGTCGGGAGTTGCGGATTCGATTCCCGCCCGAAGTCAACACGTCGACGCATCTAGGTAGGTAAGTTAGATTCCATTATTTTTTCTCTTATTCATTTTCGAAGCTTCAGCACAGACAGACTCAAATGGTCTTGATAGGCTAAAAACCTTAGACCAGGCAGGATTAAAACTATTTTTGGTCTTTAAAAATGTGCACTCGAGAGACTAGACATTTCTAAAAATATTGTACCGACAGTTTTTTTGACAGCCTGACTATATATCTAGACTTAAGTCTCTAAAGGTCTTTGTTTATTTAGTACATTCAATTTATATTACATCAATTACTTTCCCAGAAATATAAATCCTAATATATTAACTTCCTACGAAGGAGGTATTAAACAAATAAAAAGGAATCCTTTGAAAACATCTCAATTCAAATACAATCATGATAATTTATTCGCAAAAAATGTTTGAAACAACCTTTTTTCTTGGAAAATTGCTGAAATGTTCCGGTTTGGATGGGACTCAGTATTAATTTAAGCAGAATTGAGATAATCCATTCGAGGCTTCGTTAAGGAGTCTTCTTGGGGTCTGCAGTATTTTTGTACGAATTTGTAGCTCGGTATAAATTTATTTCGACGTGAATTTAGTGTTGCGTTGGCTCTGGAACGGTTTTAACAATGAAGATATTGCCATTACGTAAGTTGGTATAACAATAAAGGTATTTTATTTCATGATGTCGCAAACGACGAAGTTTATAATTCTCATTATTGTTTGTAATTTATAATTTAATTTATTAGACTTTATAGCACAAAACATGGACTTTATACGCATTGAAATAGATAATTATAACAATTGTTCTTTAAACATAGTTATCAATTGATTTGTTGCATACAGTGAGGAGGACTCCTCCTCACTGTACTCCTCCTCACTGTACTGATATCTTCAGTGAGATGAGACGTCTTTGCCCAGTAGTGGGACATTACTTACTTTTACTTTTTGTTGCATAAAGTTATTGTATAAAAGATATGTTGATGGGTGTTACACAGTATTATATACGAGTTGTTTACTGTTCTAGCAGCGCCCCGCGGTTTTACCCATATTGTACCTATTCCCGTGAGAATTTCAGGATAAAAGATAGCTTATACTTTCCTTTAAATGTGCTTATCCAACACAGAAGAAGTTATTCAAATCGGATTGGTAGTTTTTGAGAAAAGCACGGTCAAACAAACAAAATCAACAAATTATTTGCATTTATTATATTAGTATACGAGTACATAAAGTGAAAAATTGACAAGTTTCCCCGAAATAGTCTTTAAATAACTCGAATCCTATGCCACCTTAAAATAAAGTATTTTAACTTTCAAAATATTAACAAACTTTTCACACCAACTTAATCAGAATAAAGCTACCGAACCTCATCCAATAATTGACTAACTCGACGTTTTAAAGCTTTACGGTGTTTATATTTTTGCATAAAACTTTTAGCTTTATAATTGTTTCTAAAAAAGCTTCCTTGGAATGAGAAAAGCTTAAAAGAATTGGTTAAAAACGGGCACTGTTATTGAGTTTTCCAGGAATAATATTTTATTATTTTCCGCTTCAATACACGTTGCTTGCCACTGGCTGTTATGCTTAAAGATTTGCATATTAATTATGACGCGTAAGCGTGTTGTCGGCTATAGTAGTAAATGGCATATGCACGCGATTTAACAGAAACATGCTACGAGCTACTTTGGCATTACAAAGTTATTTCAAAGTTTAAAATAAAGGCTTCATACGATGACACGCATCGACAGTGTACTGGTTACATTATAAAGGTTTATTTCCGGGTCACAGAGTAATATTAAAATAAGTAAACACGTTGACCCAAGAAACTGTAGCATAAAACCATTTAAATCTTACGTTAATGTTTATACAACAAAAAAACCGCATCATAGTATTCCCAGTTAGAAGCCAAGATGCCACAGACACAAAGACGCGTTAGGATGTTGGCAAATAAGCGGAGTGGACGATGTGGAGCTCAATTGACCAATCACAAAGCAGTACGAAGATATTTGACAATTTAAATGCGTTGTGATTGGTTGAGCTCCGCACGGCTTCGCTTCTGAACAAACACGGCCAAAAATTTGAGGAAATAACCACTTTAGAGATACAAAAGGAGAAGAGGACCTGTCTCTTCAGGAAGAACTTACAACAGCTATGTTCTTACACATTTTACAATCTTTAAATAATGTCTCAATTAATTCATAGATTAAATTAATGGAACCTTGTCAACTTGATGACCATTATTAATTTTAATTTTTGTCCCTCATAAATGTGAAATATTACTGACTATTAAGCGTTCATTATTTTTGACATATTTTAACGTTGCCATACGCCGCGCTATGGTGTTTAGAAGCTTAATGGAATACAATGTTGTATTTTAGAACAGATGTTACGATTTGCAGGCTTTTTCGGTTTTTAATAACGGAAGGCCATTTTTGATTCAGAATGAAAAAAGAGGTCTTTAATTTCACTATTTTTTAAATTTGCTAATTATTATGTCTGTCTAAGTAATTCTCACTAACTCTATACTCTGTATAATTAAGTCTAACTAATTCTTATCTCCGTGTCTGCGGACCTATTTCAACATTCACAGTAAAGTCCTTTCTACAATCTGGTCGTATAATAATAATAAGTTATAAGTTGTTTATTTAATTTACGAATAAGTATTAATAAGTATTCGTAAATGAAGTTTACGAATATATAAGTATATTCGTAAAGAAATGAATAAAAAATGGAGTATTGGGATTCTCCGAAAAAAAGATTATATTGCAGTTTAGTGTTATAATTTCGGTAAGTACATGAAACGTAAGTGAAGGAAATAGTTTTATTGTTAATCTATTTAAAAAGGGTAGTTATTATATCTTAGACTTGTCTAAGCTAAAGCATGACTTTTAGTGTAATAATCGTTCTACTTCATTCTTCTACTAGCAGCGCCCCGCGGTTTTACCCGCGTTGTGCCCGTTCCCGTGGGAATATCGGGAATTTTTATACATAAAACCCTTCCACTTGAATCACTCTACCTATTACAAAAAACCGCATCAAAATCCGTTGCGTAATTTTAAAGATTTAAGCATACAGACAAACAGACAAACAAACAGACAAAAATAGCGACTTTGTTTTATACTATGTAGTGATTCTACGCACCGTTTATTTAATCAAGTCATGATCTTAGATCACTGCTAAGCAATTGCTTCGGCTAAGACTTGTCTTAGAAACGACTATTTATTTAGGCCATAGTATTTTCAGAACGTTTTAAAAATACAAACCGCCAATAAAGTCTGTTGTTTCTACAAATATTTGTCTCCAGACATCCGAACTCGACGATTCAGTAGCTTACATAGAGTCACAACCGACAGACATGTCAATAAAGATGTTTGTATGATGTATTTTATTTATTTAGTCTCTGTTGTTGTTTGTAATTGTATCTGATTCAAACTATTGATGAAGTAAGAACTCGGTTTTTGAAGATAGTTATAGGGTTTGGGTTTTCTTTGCTTTTTATAAAACTTAACTAGCAACGTCAAGCGTTATTTTTACTTGTGTTTATTCCTTTCCAGTGGGAATCTTGATGACTATAGCCTTTCACTTGAAAGTGGCTTTCATTATGCATAAATACTTTATTTAACAACTGGTCGAGATTAGCGTGCTCAAAGAAAAACTTTCAGCTTTAATATGTACCAAAAATGTCAGTACAGTGAGGAGAATTAGGCGGAATCACCACACTAGCCTAATGTGTGTTGGTAATAAGTTGCATCAGGTTAAAAAATAGTTAGTATCAGTGTGAACTATTTGAGTACTAAGTACATACAATAGTCATACAAAAGTCATTCTGCAAACCCCTAAACTCCCCAAGTCTCTTCCATTATTTAGTCACAAACTTTATGCTCTAAAAGTTATAGAGTCTGAATGCGAACTAAATCTCGATCGAATCGGTTTGCAGTTGTGAATAGACCGGCTTTATTTATAGGGTAGCAGGTGCTACCGGCGCTAATACGAACTCGTAAAGATAGAGGAAATAGGTTATGCAGTTAAGATTGCTTTAGTTAAGAAGCGATTACAGTAATGCGTTCAGTGCGGGGACGCTGTTACGAGCGCTTTACCTACCTCCTGATGAAGGTCACCGTATGTGACCGAAAAGTGTTGAGGAACGCTCAACAGTAACCTCCGTCGTACGTAAGTTCCCGTTTTAACACATAATAATGAAATTAACGTACGTTTCAAGGGCTCTCGGCAATTCGTCTCGTCTTACATTAATGTGCTACATAGTAAAATAGTACTGCGCTCGCCGCTTGCAACGTACAGTGACAGCAGCTAGAGAGTGCCGCACCACTCCGCACCTCTCTATTCCACATGGATGCGCTCTTATTAATGGTAATTCACCGGATTTGGCAGACCTCGTATGTACGTTCAAAAGCCTTCAAGGGCTAAAACTAAATAAAAAATGTAACTTTTACGCTGTAAAATAATTACTGGTTGATTATAATTGTGTGATGACGTGTGGCAACCTTATTTGAAGATGACGTTTGGCGCCCGAAGTAGATTGAAACATGATCAGCGACTAGGCGAACGTAGTAGTGTGATTGGCGCATTACTAATAAAGTGGATTTTATTATGTGCCTGAATGGAGTTATAACTTAAAGAGGTGGATTTTGTGTCATCGAATTGAACCAAAAAGTTATTGAAATCGGTCTATCCGTTTAAGAGTTACGGTGACACAGACTAACGCACTAACACACACATACTCACACACACAAACACACACCAATGGACCTTGTTGTAAGCAATAAACCTAGAATTTCGACAAACAAATGTAATAGAAAGTGTAACCCGTCTTGGGCGGTTGTGCGTTTCCGGTTCCATTTAATTAAGGGTCCCCTGCAATAAATCATGGGAAGATAAATTGGATTTAATGAGACCCACCTATCTACAGGTTTACATACAGACTAATTTATACTTGAGTCCTCGAGCCCTAACTGGTTCGTTTTCGAAGGAAAAAATAACACTTAACGAAAAGGTCAAGTATGCGATAATTAGGGGCAATTAGAATTAATTAGGAAACTCCTTGTAGTTTAAGCATTCGGAAAATTATCTCGGTTAAGGGATAATCGATATTTCCTTTGTTTTAGCGCCGACGCAAAAGACGAGTGTTTTAAAAGAGTTGTTATAAAAGGAACCAGTATGTTATGAAAGCGATTTATGTTCGACTAGCAGCGCCCCGCGGTTTTACCCGCGTTGTGCCCGTTCCCATGGGAATTTCGGGAATTTTTATACATATAAACCTTCCTCTTGAATTACTCTATCTATTAAAAGAACTGCGTAAATCCGTTGCGTAGTGATGTGACATTTCTATATCAGCGCTACCGTGCTTCGGAGCGCACGTTAAATTGTTTGTCCCGGTTGTTTCAATCGTTATATCGTGACAATGGCCTTTAGGCGGTCTAAAAACTCCGACATTTGTAAATTGTATATATTCTTTGAAAACAGTTTGTTATTTGACTGCTTACTCTTGATAAAGAGCATTATTCTATGACTAACAAAACAATATCGGTTCATCATAAGAATAAAATATAATATATATCCCCAATATCATTTATCTAGGAACAAGAAACTATTTGAAAGGTAAGCTATAAAAGCATAACAATTCCACTAAATTATTTCAAGTCCTAAACTCGTTTAGGCGTTACACAATACGCCTAAAATGATTCAACGCCCAAAATTAGTTTAGTAACATCATTAACCAATGTTTTGTCACCCAAATTATTATTGGGTTGCTAACTCCACAGTTACAAAACCACACCGAAATTTAGACCGAATTCGGTCAATTTGGAACACAAAAGGAAGGACGGGTAGTTTCACGCATCGTTAATTATTGAACACGGAAATGAATCGGCCGAATTCAGAAATCAACCGTGGGGACTATCGATTAGTTCGGCGTTTTTGTAACCTGCTGAAATAAGTATCTATCTAAATTAGAGAAGTGCGCTCGTGGCATAGTTTGGCTAAGCGATGTCAGTTCATTGCAATTGTTAAGCACGTGCAGCTCGGCCCCAACTTGGATGGGTGTCTGATAGTGGCATTTCTATCTGAGCGCTACCGTGCCTAAAGAACCGATGATATTTTGCATGCGACAATAGACTATAATCGCGTTAACCCTTTACATAATGTAATTCAGTTAAGCACCTTTTATAGACCGATGGGTAATCGTTACAGTCAGTTCTAAGTGTTTTACGTAACCTCGTTTCTTTACATAGAATCGTAAACATTAAATATGTGGTAAATCAATGGTTGTTACTTATTTAAGCCATAAAAATAGAAGTTTCAGTGAACTGTTCTATTTTCGTTGGAATCAATACTAAAGAATAGTTTAGAGATAAGACGTGTTTTGTTGTTATGTTTTTAAGTTACGCTTCGGTGGTCTAGTGGTATGTGCACTCGCCTGCCCAGACTGAGGTCCCGGGTTCAATTAGCGCGTTCAAACAAACAAACAAACTCTGCAGCTTAATAATATTAGTATAGCTATACTCGTAGGTATCATAACCAAACCTAGCAATAATGGGACACCCCAATTTATGTTGTTACTATCCATTGTTGCAAACTAAACCATCTTAGCATACAAATAAAGTCAAAATTAGCATAACAAAGGTCCAACACAGAACACTTTAAATGTAACGTAGGCCAATTAGGTGTACAAAAATGAACCGAGAATTAGTAAAGAAAAATGTACTTTAAACGCAGGTGATATTGGTTGAATTTACATAAAACTCTTGAAATGTTCGTTAGGAGAGAATATTATATAACGTAATATTGCAGAAACACGTATTTTAAGGTTCACGCCAAGTAATTTACGATTTGATAAGCGTTCTAAATGATACTTTGTTGCTGTATTTTGGGTGTCGACGTCAAATATAAGGAATGGGGAATATACTTTATCCAATATACAATTCAATTTAGAGGAGTCAATTGGTTTCTTTTATGTGTGTGTGTGGGTGGTTTACTACAACGCAATTTTCGTGTGTGTTTTGTTTTTACGCTCTGTATGTAGTAATAGTTATACCTATCTTAAGAGTGAGAAAGAAGTATTTAACCTACAGTTGTTACTTAAAGTTCTTAGGTAGTATAGGTATTAATAGGTATATATATAGTCTAGGATTATTATCGTTATAATATCATCCTTAAATTTTTATAGGTTAGGTTTCTAAAAAGAAATCAATAACAATAAATCGTTCATCCTAAAAACGCCGCATTTAAGTAAGTTAGTGAAGTGTGTGTAAGTTAATCATTACGTTTGCTTAATGCAAGGTGGTGATCTCAAACACCCGAGCCATGTTTGTGATTTCGCTCGACTAAGGAATTGAACCCGGGACCTCAGTCTTAGCAAGCGGGTGAACATGCCACCAGACCACCGAAGCATTAGAACCCTTAGTTAAAATTCGATATATAATAAAATAACTAAAACGCCTTCCTTGCAAACATTTTGATGTAATTTATTTACTTCGACCCAGGTAAAATAAATTATACCAACATCGAACCCTTCTCTAGTGATGCGCAGTCGAGCAGAAACGTTCCTAACAAAAGTTTCAGCAACACATCAATAGTATAATAAATTGCTCTTATATCTAAGAGTTTACTAAAGAAAGAGGAAAAGACCCGAAGGTAAGGAAAATAAATTATATATTGTATTTGGGACATGGGATATATTAGGGAAATCGGTTTGATCTATAACGATGATAACAATAAGATCATAATTTAGATATTATCCGTAATATTATCGATGAAAAGGAAACGTATCTTACAAAAATATGTTTTCCTTTAATTTTTCCAAAAGAGCTAGTACGGTATATTTTATATTCTAACGCGAAACAGTCACGTTTCATCTATACTAATATTATAAAGAAGTAAAATTTGTAAGTTTGTTTGTTTGTTTGTATGTTCGAGCTAATCTCGGGAATTACCTGTCCGATGTGAATAATTCTTTTTGTTATAGATAGCTACATTCATCTGGAAGGTCATAGGCTATTTTTCATCCCGAAATTCCCATGGGCACGGGCACAACGCGGGTAAAACCGCGGGGCGTTGCTAGTTTACTATAATCAAGATAGTCTTAAAATATGTCGAACAGTTTAATATTGTTTCGACTATAAAATATTCTTCTTTGGCCCTAATTTCTAAAGACCCTTTCAATAAAAGAAAAAGCAAATAATTATACACTATAATCCTTAAGTTTAACTAACAAATAAACCTTTATAATTTACAAATTTTCAGAATTGTCAGCGTATAATTCACGTAAACCTACCAATTAGGGTAAAACCCGCGCCACTAGTTACCAAATAAAATGAAATCAAGATACCCTAGCCGAATATTTCCAACGTTTAACTAATAAAAATAAACTACAAATAAACCACTAGTTTTGATAAAGCGAACGCAATAATTTTATTACTTTTATTGACTGTTGCCACGCATTGTGGTTTTCACTTTATTTCATAAGATACTAGCAGTGCTCCGCGGTATTACCCGCGTTGTGCTCGTTCCCGTGGGAATTTCGGGAATTTTTTTACATAAAAACCTTCCTCTTGAATCACTCTATCTATTTAAAAAAACCGCATCAAAATCCGTTGCGTAATTTTAAAGATTTAAGCATACAGACAAACAGACAAACAGACACGAAACAGAGACAACTTTATTTTATACTATGTAGTGAAGTGATATGACAAAGCTGAAAATATTGTTTTATTGCTTGTTCTCATCTCAGAAACCAAGATTCCGATTTGATTCATATTTTTGTAATGAACAGCCACATTTAACGAAAAGATTAAAGGCTATTCTCATCCTGTAATTCCCATGGGAACTGCCACAACGTAGGTAAACTACGAGGCGCTGCCAGTATTGCATTAAGTTATTAAGTACTTGCTTTATTAACTTTCTAACACGAAAAAACCCGTGTGAGTACCTTTAAACTATGTGTTCAAATCGTGTAAGTTTAAAAAAGACTAGTACCTATTGCATTTTTTGAATATTGTACACCTTTTCCTATTTGATAAATGACGTATTGTATATAAATAAAATTGAAGCGCTGCTACCTGTTAATATATAACTGACAAGGCGACCTATCTATCTGTTTCCGTTCCTTTACCTTCAAGCAAATTCCTTTCAAGCCTTTGAAACCGCTGTCAAGAGAAACACATCGAAAATAAAACATATAAATAGTTGTTACAAGTACAAAGTAGTTAAGGAAAAGCTTTTGAGGTTCGGTGATTTATTTTACTATTGCGACAAAAGGATTTTTTTATAGTTCTGGCGCTAAAAAAACCGGCCAAGTGCGAGTCAGACTCGCGCACGGAGGGTTCCGTACTTAAAAAAACGGCAAAAAATCACGTTTGTTGTATGGGATTGAATATTTGTTTTATTTTATATTAGTATTTGTACTTAGTTATAGCGGCAATAGAAATACATCATCTGTGAAAAATTTCAAATGTGTAGCTATCACCGTTCTTGAGATACAGCCTGGTGACAGACGGACGGACGGACGGACAGACAGCGAAGTCTCAGTAATAGGGTCCCGTTTTTACCCTTTGGGTATGGAACCCTAAAAAGCAATAGAAATCCATGGTAATCCAGTCTTTGAGTCATATTTTTCTTTGATTTTAAGGGTGAAAATCCCTTGAGATGTAACGTCATAGTATTTGTATTTTGCAACTGTTTCAACGAAAGACCTTGTAAATGATGTATTTGTCCAGAATATTTATTTAAGGAAGATAAATTCGTATTACTAGGGATCAGAAAATGTTTTTGTTTACACCAGTCATTTGGACAGAGATGGATCGACTTGATGGAATGTTCAAACATGTCCATTATTAAATATGAGTAAGTGAATGAACTTGGTGATTTAATACTCTTTGAAACAAAATAACGATTTATAAAAACACTGTTACTACCTAAAGGAATAATTTATTGGTCAAAACTCAAATAAAGAGAATTCAACAACCCGTGTAGAGAAGTAGCTTCGCTTCGCATTCTACTTAGTATTCTAGTCAAAATATCTTGGCTAACAGCTAGCTGAACCCGCAGTTTTACCCGCATTATATCTGTTCACGTGGGAATTTCAGGATAAAAAATAGCTTATAACCTTCCCATTGAATCTGGCTATCCATTACAAAAACAATTATTCAAATCGGATTGGTAGTTTCTGAGATATACTCGTTCAAACAAACACCAAAACTCTTGAGCTAAATTATATAAACGAGCAGCGCCCCGCGGTTTTATCTGCGCCGTGCCCATTCCCTTGGCAATTTTGGGAAAAAACAGACTCCTTAGCTTTATTATATAAGTACTAGCCCCACCCCACGGATAAAATGTATACCATGTGTTATTCTGATGTATAACCTATATTACTGTAAAGTTTCATCTTAATCCGTCCTGTAGTTTTTACGTGAAAGAGCAACAAAAATACGTCCATACATCCATCCTCACAAACTTTCGCATTTATAATATTAGTAGGATAGATCTATCTAGACATGGTTTATCTACCGTCTAAATTATAGTAGATAGACTAATGTTAACGGAAAGATAAGATTGCTACATATTTAAGGAGCAGAGAGAGCCTTAATTGCCTCATATGTTTCGTCCATTGTGTAACACAAACGACAAACAATAAAGCATATCACCCACCCACTTATATCACGCTAATGAAAGCTAAATTGCTCCACTCAAATGCCCATAAATTCGTAGTTCAGACGACTAATTAGTATCTGACATTCGGATTGATTTAACGCTATTCTGTATTCACACGACGGGAGCTGCTTTGGAATTGAATATTGGTAGTGTTAAGTCAATATAATGGTAACGTATGGTGGGGATATCTCACAAAAATCACTTTGTGAGACTGACCTCAGTTTGGTTAGGGCATTGCAGGCTAAATCACCTGATTGCCCGAAAAGTAAGATGATTCCGTGCTTCGGAGGGCACGTTAAGCCGTCGGTCCCGGTTACTTTCTACGGATAGTAGTCGTTACATGAGCCATGTCAGAGGCCTTTGGCGGCTCAATAACTCTGACACCAGGATTGGTCAGATTGACCATCCACTCGATAAGAAGAAGAAGATGGTAACGTACGTCAATTATTTGTATACGAGTATATACAGTACGTAATTAGTAAGTAAATACGGTCGTGTAGGATAGTGGTCAACTCTGGAGTCGGAGACCGCCTAAAATCCTTTTTCTATCGATTGAAACAACCGGGTACAAAAATTTTACGTACCGTCCGAAGCTCAGATAGAAATGCCGCTATCGGCTACCCATTCAAGTAGGAGTCGTGCTGCACGTTTCTTAGGCATCGCTTAGACAGAACGCTAATGGGCAAGCAAAGACGATATAGTTATTGTTCTTCTTTAAACTTAAGAACTGGGCTCTTGTCGATGGAGTTCTTTCCACTTTTCTCTATCATCTGTTCGTACGACACGACTTTTGCTCTTTCCTTCAGTTGGTCTACATATGCCCTTCTTGGCCTTCCTCTTCCTCTCTTTGCCTCTATGTGTCCTTCTGTTATAGTTTTTATAAATTTGTTTTTATACATTCATATAGTTATTAACATGTTCAAATGTTCGAAACTTTGCTCTTCGTCTCTTTGAGATTTACTTGCAATGCTGCCATTCATGTGAAGGTTCAGTATTTTTTTTCCTATCTAAATATACTCTATCTTTATGTAAATTCGACTTTCTCGAGCAGAGATTTCCAATTAAAAATAATATATTAAATTAATATGTGTGTATGCAATATGACTGCAAAACTTAACGGTTCTAAAGTTAGAACGTGAAAATATAAAACATTTATATTCTCGAGATTAGCCGCAGTAAATCCTCGAAGGTAATGTGATTTCATTCGTTTTATTTATGAGCTTGCCTTTTCTCTGCAGCTGATGCATTCACTCCATTTGCTTTCAGAACTTTCTCCTTTGTTTTAAATTGGTTGCTCTATAAGGCTTCTCTATATAAAATAATTTCAAAGACAATTATCATTGTATTTTTGTAGTCGTTGAGAAATTGTACTCATACTTTCAACAAGGAAGCATTAATTAAATTTTTACAGTGATTTTTCATTAAACCGAAGCTGGGCTGTGCGGAGTCCAAAACCAACCTTATCCATCGAAATTATCGAACAACGCATTGACATTGTCAAAATCTTTCCGTAGTGCTTTCTGATTGGACTTCGCTCTCCCAACATTAGATACCAAGGCAGCTGTTCCCGACCTATTATCTATACTAATATTATAAAGAGGTAACATTTGTAAGTTTGTTTGTTTGTTTGTTTGTTTGTTTGTTTGTTTGTATGTTCGAGGTAATCTCGAGAATTATCAGTCCGATTTGAATAATTCTTTTTGTAATAGATAGCCACATTCAACGGGAAGGTTATAGGCTATTTTTTATCCCGAAATTTGCAGGGGAACGTGTACAACGCGGGTAAAACCGCGGGGCGCTGCTAGTTTTAAATAATCATATCAAAGGTACAAATAAACATAGAATAACGAAACATCAAAAGGTTCGAAAAGCCTTTAAAATTAATAAACGAATCCGCTTTCCGATTTACATTTCAATCGTAAATGAAAACTTCCATTATTCAAATCAAATAAACGGTAAATTAAAAAATAACATATTGACAAACAGAAATAATAATTTAACTCTCATGTTTTTCAATAACATGGAATAATGTAAATCAAATATATTTTCGAATCAGGAATTCATTATGGAGAGTATTTATTTTTCTTGTATATAAATAAAGGAACGGCTTACAGCTTGTTTCCACGTGACGGATGTCGGGCCCGTATTTTATCGAACGGTCCGATGGCAGAATAATTTGACTCGGAGGACTCTCTTCTCTTATTCATGCATTTATTTCGAGTAGGTCAATGGCTAACCTGGTGTCAGAGTTTTTAGACCGCCTAAAGGCCTCCGACATGGTCTATCGATTGAAACAACCAGGACCGACTGCTTTCTGTGCCCGAAGCACGGTAGCGCTCAGATATAAATGTCACTATCGGCCACCCATCCAAGTAGGGGGCGAGCTGCATATTGCTTAGCAATTGCAATGAACTCTGTTTGTATGAAAGTGCTTATCTCAGAAACTACAAGAACGTTTTCAGTAAATATTTTTGAAACAGACAGCCACATTCAACGGGAATGATTTAATATTTTGTTTAGTTTGTTTGTTTGACCGCGCTAATCTCAGAAACTACCAATCCTGTTTGAATAATTCTTTTTGTAATGGATAGTTAAATTCAACGGAAAGATCATAGGCTATTTTGTATCCCAAAATTCCCACGTAAACGGGTACAATGCGGGTAAAACCGCAGGGCGTTGCTAGTATATTTCTACCGGTAAATATAACGAGTACATTAGAACAACAAGGCTCCTTTATAATTGGATTAAATACTTAGCACAGACGTTAAGTATCCAATTCTTGGAGAAATTCTATTTATCGTGTTTCTTTAACGTTTCCCATTGTCTTGTTGTTATGACAAGTTTATTATTTCTTTATTTCGTTTGCTAGAGAGCTGTAGTTTTTAATTGAGACTATAATTTAGTTATGTCTAGGTTTTCAGCTGTTTATCATTTTACTGTTGTTAAGATATTGTGTTCAACCGTTATGAAACCGGTTTCTTAGTTTAGGCGAATACCTAAGATTCTGTGACCAAGGTTTCTGAAAAGGGTCAGAAACGTCAGATAAAAATATGAAACAAAAGCGAAATATATCCGTAAACGTAGTTTTACTCGTAATTCATTACCTTTTAAAAACTATCCCGTTTTTCATCGCATTAGTTAATGTATGTATATATTTTGGATTTCGAAGACTACCTCTGGTTAAAATCGCAATATGTACATTCATTACAATTTAATTATAAAAACACAATATAGATGTTAATTTGAAAACGGCAACAGAACTGGAAATAATGCGATCCGAATGAATGAAGCATGAATCATTTTTGATTTCAATTTAAATCCGGACCACGTTTTAATTATTGACGAATAATTGAATGCTTTCATTCAAAATTTATTGTTTTAATAATCATCACATTCTGTTTTTATTTACATGTGATTATTTTCAATAGTACCTTTCGAATCTTCTTCTCCTTCGAGTGGATGGTCAACCTGACCAATCCTGGTGTCAGAGTTATTGAGCCGCCAAAGGCCTCTGACTTGGCTCATCATCATTTCGTATAGAGTCAGAGTTTTAGACCGCCTAAGGGCCTTTAACATTGTCAAGTAATTGATTAACTACAATTCCACATTTACACTAAAAGCGAAATTTCATCATCATCATCATTATTTCGAATAGGTTATTGGCCAAGCCTAGTGCCAGATTTCTTAGACCTAAAGGCCTCCAACATGGTCTTATAATCAAAAAACTACAAATCCACATAACCCATTAAAGTATATATTTTTAAATCTGACATCAAAATTACGATTCTGAAAGAACTTGGCATATTGTGTATGTAGCAACGACTTTCAATGGTTTCGACATAATTACCACCGCTGGAAGCTTAAAATACTACGTCAAAAGGGACTAACTTCAGTAATACGCTATTAAACGAAAAACTTTCCGCAGAAATCTGTTTTTACTTAGAGTTACAAGTGTGTAAAACCGAGCGCTATATAAAGGTTGATATACTTATGAAACAAGTCGGATGAGTATATCACACATAGTATAAAACAAAGTCGCTTTCCGCTGTCTGTCCCTATCTATGCTTAGATCTTTAAAACTACGCAACAAATTTTGATAGATTTAAATAGATAGAGTAATTCAAGAGGAAGGTTTATATGTATAAAAATTCCCGAAATTCCCACGGGAACGGGCACAACGCGGGTAAAACCGCCGGGCGCTGCTCGTAAACTAATATAATTAAGCCGAAATGGTTCCTAAGAAAAAATCTTCGTATCTCTTTTAGTTTCAGACTTGGCTATACTGATTGTTCAAAATAAGCTATCCTATATCATCTTTCATTGGCATTTCTATCTGAGCGCTACCGTGCTTCGGAGGGCACGTTAAATTGTCGGTCCCGGTTGTATTAATCGTCAGACCATGGCAGAGGACTTAAAGCGGTCTAAAAGTTCGACATCAGGGTTGCCCACTAACCTACTTACACATACATACTAACAACTTGCTTTCTTATCTTAAACTTACCTAACAACAGAGTATAAAAGAGGCCGGTACATTTATCTCGAGTAGACTACGTATGTGTGGTGATTTTTTGCTTCAGAGAAAACGCATTTGCCCGACAAATAGTACCTTTTGTTGGCCCGTTTTGGGCTTTTGATTTTTGTTTTTATTGTGAAAAGGTTCCATTGCTTTTTACTGGATTATTTGACGCGTAATTCATTTGACCTGGATTGTTATAGGAATGTTAGCTGTTATTTTATTACGTTACCTTCGTTAGGACTTTTTTGTGAGGTTTTTTATTGTAATCGGATCGGATGAGTAAAGCGATATTAAAACATAACTTGAGTAAATTCTAATCCTTTCTAATTATATCTAACTAGCAGTGCCCCGCGGTTTTACCCGCGTTGTGCCCGTTCCCGTAGGAAATCCGGGATAAAATGTAGCCTATAGCCTTCCTCGATAAATAGACTATCTAACAGTGAAAGAATTATTCAAATCGGTTCAGTAGTTTCTGAGATTAGCGCGTTTAAACAAACAAACAAACAAACAAACAAACAAACAAACAAACAAACAAAACAAACTCTTCAGCTTTATAATATTAGTATAGATTTTGAGTTTTAGATTGAATGAGTGTAAATATTTGTATTGCAGATTTAAGATTGCTTTTAGATGTGTAATACGGTCTAGCGATTTCAAGAATTGCAGCTAAATCATTATACTTAACCAAGAAGAAAGAGCAATACTCTTTACTTCACAATACTCTTTACTTGGCAGAACTCTTTACTTGGCAGAACTCTTTATTTGGGGCACATGAAGGACCCTTCTCGTGTATGACCAATTCTTTCACCACAAGGACTAAAGTTAGGAAATCGATAATGATAAATTGATATAAACTTTTCCGTTTCTCATATCATTATTTGACCAATAGTAAGAATCTTAATCTCGTATCTTTACTAATATAATATAGCTTAAGAAGTTTTGTTTGTGTGAACGCGTGAATCTTAAAAACTATCAAACCGTTTTGAATAATTCTTTATATAATGGATGACCGTTTTCAACGGAAAGGTTATAGGCTATTTTTCATCCCAAAATTCCCAAGGAAACGGACACAACGAGGGTAAAACCGCGAAACACTGCTAGTTTTGTTATAGTTAAGTAAATAGCAAGCAAGAAAACACAAAAATAAACTATCGAAGAAAAAACGCCTTTTCATTAAAACGTAACTTGAAATTCTTTGTAACGAACAATTTTTCCAACAAACATGACCTAGTAACTACCCCCTCCCTCAATTAACTATAATGGAATATTCAATTTTCTTCGTTAATTAAGGCACTATTGTGACTTCCACGTCGACTTTATGAACTTAAAAAGGTCAATAAAGCTCCGTTTCCATTGCATCGGAATCGAAGATCGAAGATTACGTAACGTACGCATTTGTTTTGTTACAAAAATCATAGTATTATATTAACTAGCAGCGCCCTGCGGTTTCACTCGCGTTGTGCCCGTTCCCTTGAGAATTTCGGGAATATTTATACTGTTTATACAGGTAAAACCTTCCTCTTGAATCACTCTATCTATTTTAAAAAACCGCGTCAAAAACCGTGGAGTAGTATTTGAGTTTATCGCGAACAGACAGACAGACAGACGCGGCCGTGGACTTTGTTTTATAATATGTATGTAGTTATTATTGCCTTAATATTTTTTACCCACCCGAACGAGATTTCAATTTAATCAATAAAGTTAATCATTCACACGACTTTTGATTATCGTTTCGATTATATCTGAAAATGCCCTTATCTACACGTGTTACAGTTATTTTGCTCTTGAAAGCGCTCCTCTAAACTTTAAACTAGAACTTGTATTAAAAATATAAATCTTTATTCTCTAAGCCATTGTTCCTGGCCATAACTTCTCATATTTTATAGTGGCCGTGCAATAATTGTGTTAAACTATTATTTTATAGCAAAACAAATATAAAACTGACCGTTACATTTTTATTAGCCAAGTGGATAATTTACGATTGTTGAGAACAATAATTTTATAAATTATTAGAAGCTACGTTGACACGATACGAGTCTGTTCGTTTCGAGTGGACTCGTATGGCTATATGAATGCTTTTGATTAATCATTTCAAAACAAACGAAATTGATTTTTATGATGAACTAACATCGCTTAGTCAAAGTACCAATTATTATTACTTATTATAAGATTCAAATTGAAATTAGCTCAGATTCATATTTACAAAAGGTCCATATTGCTTTAACTATAAAAAAGCATTAAATTTAATTCTAATAAAGAAAATTAATTCTACTACAGATTATCTAAGCACTTTTAGACTCATTGACTTATAAGGACCTTTTAATTGTAGAAACAACACGCGAACGAGTTAATTGCATTACTTCGGACACGGCTTTTAATAGCTTGTAACAGCTGTACGTTATGCAGATGTAACTTTTTAGAGTTCCGTATTTTTAAGCTAACGCCCAAAGAGTAAAAACGACCCTAAAACCATATATATTTCGTGACCGTGATAGTTAGACACTAGTTAGTTGAAATTTTCAAAGATGGCGTATAAAAACAAATACTTAAAACGGATAAATGTTTAAGTTGTTAACCACTACAACCTTACAATCTCACTGTACTGTACTGATATCTTCAGTGAGATGAGAGGCATTTGCCCAAAAGTGACATTACTGACATATATTTCTTTTTTATAAAACTAATTTTCCATTTTAAATAAATAATGGTACGGAACGCTAGGACGCTAGGAACGCTCTCCCATAAAACACATATTATTTTTCCTCATTTTTATAAATAATTGTACAGAACCCTTCGAACACGTGTCCGACTTACACTTGACCGGTTTTTATATAACCTAGTTTATAGCGTTTCATACGTAGTTAGAGCTTTAGGTTATACGGTTATGACTATTATATTATGCACTTAGCACTTAGGTACGCGGTTTAATATTATGAAGTTATAGCTTTTAGTTCCTGAAGCCTGCGAATATTGCTTATTATTAAGTGTTTAAAAGCTTATCCTATTTATCTATATCTAGACAAATAATCAGTTTGTTTGAAACTCTCTGACAGAGTTATTCAAATCCAACTGCTAGCGTCGGATTCAAATATTTATTTTTGTATTGTATCGCCACATAGGTACAGAGGAAGGTTTCATATGTTATACTAGCAGCGCCCCGCGGCTTTGCCCGCGTTGAGCCCGTTCCCGTAGGAATTTTCGAAAATCCTTTCTTAGTGTGCACTTACTTGAAGAACCTTCCTGACAAATTTCATGTTTCTAGGTGTACCGGTTGAGGCTGTGTGTTGATTATCAGTCAGTCAGGACTTTGAATTATATATATATAGATTTGGTCCCGAAATTCCCATGGGAACAGGAAAGTGTGGTTAATTTATAATAATTTGATACCTCCTCACTGCACTGATAACTTACAGGATAATACTTTAATATACACTTCCTCTCTCTTTACGTTATTTGAGTATACTATTTGGTTTGACTATCTTAACTAAGATGGCAAAAGTTATTTTAATAATTATTATTCGTACGGTATTAAGAGCAAAGGAAAGCTCAACCCCCTTTTGTTCCAAACACACTACAGAACCAAATTAAATAAAAAGGAAAGCTTATTTTCTCTATTTCAAAAACTTTTCCCATAGAAAATAAGGACAATATGAAACTTTTTAATGCATTTTGTTTGTAGTTTATCCGACTGAGCTTTTATGGAGGTTGTTTTCATATCATGGTATAAATATAGCCACTGCTAGGTGGCGTTGTAATTTCAACCTTATTCTATGTAAAAATAAGGCAGTTTAGAGAATGAACCGATTACGATTATGGATGCGGTGTGGAGGTAAAGCCTTTTAAAATGGTAGTGAATGTTATTTTAGTATAATTATGACTGCAAAGTGTTTTTCTTGTTGGTAATTTAATTATTTACTTTTATGGTCTTTGTGAACATTAAACTTTATTGTCATTGTAATTTGTACGTTATAGCGGCTGGGTAGAGATTAAAGTAACATTTAGACATTCAAAATTTCAGTCAGGGGGAGCTACGGTGCTACGGTTGTAATAACACGAAGATCAGTATAATATAATATAATAATAATTTTATTTTATTTTTTATTTTTGACTCCGGGCGGGAATCGAATCCGCAACCCCGATAAAGTAAGCGCTCTCACTGCTGTGACGGGCTTGTATGACATCGACTAATTGTAAAGTCTTCAACAAAAAATGTGTGAGATTATGAATAGACAGTGATAATTATTAGAAAATTGTTTCTTTAAGAAAGTGTAGTTATCTTTTCTTATTACTTACTTCTTGCTAAACTCAAAGAAGAAAGCATTATCGTCTGAATTAATAAGTTAAACTTAACATAGATTCGAGTAGTTTTACAAGTCGATCGTCACTATTCACTCGCTCTCAAGTTTCAGCCAATTTTACTGAACATACCAACTTTTAAAACGTATTTAAAGTTGTATTTCTTAACTTGTTTAACAAATATAGTCGGAGAATATTACTTTATCAAGCACCTAACGAGTCTTTGAAAGTGTTGCCTGTCAAAAAAATTCTTCTTGAAAAAAGTGATTTGTTGGTATCTAAAAGTTGGACAAACTAGAATGAACAAAAATCGTTTTTAAGAGCGCGTTCCTATTAAAGTGGAGTGGAGCTGTGCGGAGTTCAATCAACCAATCACAACGCAGTGAGATAGTCTTCTTCTTCATCGAGTGGATGGTCAACCTGACCAATCCTGGTGTCAAAGTTATTGAGCCGCCAAAGGCCTCTGACATGGCTCAAGTAACGACTACTATTCGTAGAAAGTAACCGGGACCAACTGCTTAACGTGCCCTCCGAAGCACGGAACAATCTTACTTTTCGGGCAATCAGGTGATTCAGCCTGCAATGCCCTTACCAAATTGACAGTCTCAGGACAGTCTCACAAAGTGATTTTTGAGAGATATCCCCACCGGGAATCGAACCCGGAACCTCCGGATCGTGAGCCGGGCGCTCAAGCCACAAGACCACGGAGGCTGTTAAAGTGAGATCAAACAACGCAGTGTCAAAATATTTTCGTAATGCGTTGTGATTGGTCAATTAACACATTCTTTATTAAGTGGACGTTGTTGCTTGTAAACTCGCTATAAGCGCATTTTGTAAAATAGCTCAATGTCAACGAATATACAATCAATACATTTTACGGCCAAAAATGTCCTATAAGATTATTAAGTAACGTAAGGTTTGTTAACTTAAGCCACGTCAAAAACAGTATTTGTCCAGGATTTCAGGGTTTCAGGTACCTCTTAAGTTGGTGAAAAGAGATACTTACGTGTAAGTTCGAGTAGCCATATAAAAATTCAAAACGACGCCTCGCGGACTTGTATAATTCAATGAAATACCGCTAAGGTAGCTTTTTGCTTGTGCAAACCTTTCAAGACACTTCGAGGAGCCAACCTTTTCCGTAAAAGCTCCAAAGCAAACTGACCGTTAAATGCTAATACATATGCAAACACCGGAAAATCTCGAGTTTTATAAACTTGGTAATGTTAAATTGAATGAAGCATTAAACTGCGTTTCCACTAGATCGGAACTGTTTTGAGCGAACAACCGTTCGTTATTACGGTATAGCTTGAGCGAGCGAACATGCTTGTTCAGTGATGATCAGCTAAGAATAACTATACAGATATTAATTGAATAAACATAACAGCCTCCGTGGTCTTGTGGTTTGAGCGCCCGGCTCACGACCCGGAGGTTCCGGGTTCGATTCCCGGTGGGGATATCTTACAAAAATCTCTTTGTGAGACTTTCCTCAGTTTGGTTAGGGCATTGCGGGCTGAATCACCTGATTGCTCGAAAAGTAAGATGATTCCGTGCTTCGGAGGGCACGTTAAGCCGTCGGTCCCGGTTACTCTCTACGGATAGTATTCGTTACATGAGCCATGTCAGAGGCCTTTGGCGGCTCAATAACTCTGACACCAGGATTGGTCAGGTTGGCCATCCACTCGATGAAGAAGAAGAAGAAGATTGAATAAAAGTTTCTATTAACAGCGAAAGTTGACATAACAGTAAACATTAGCTCCATCGACAACGCCATTCTAGATTTTTAGGTAATTTTGATAAAGTAAGTTCGAGTTAGTCACTCCGACCCTGGTATCGCAGTTTTTAGACCACCTAAAGGCCTCTGACATGGTCTGACGATTGAAACATCGGGAACCGACAATTTAACGTGCCCTCCGAAGCACGGTATCGCTCAGATAGAAATGCCACTACCGGCCACCAGTATTAGTTGAGCTGCACGATGCTTAACAATCGCATTGAGCTAACATTGCTTAGTCAAACTACGAGCGATCACACTTAATCTTAATCACACTTCACTGAACAGGAAAACTTAACCGTATATCGTCTAACAAGTCTGACTGCGGCACTTAAAGTAACTAATGATTCTTTAAAAAATTGTGAAAGGTAATGTATGTAGAACGAGCTGTGCCCTGCAGTTTCACCCACCACGCACCCGTTCCCGTGGGAATTTTTTATTACTCATTATCCTATATATAAAACAAAAAAAGAATTATTAAAATCGGTCCAGCCGTTTTCGAGTTATAAATGGTGTATCTAACACGACTTTTTTATAATACAGATTATGTCAATTAGTAAATTGTTGATTTAATTGAAGTCTGACAGTTCATTCTTCAAACTTACATCCAGTTTTACCAAAGTAATTCTTTAATACTTTTTCCTTTTTCAGAAACCTAAATCCATTATCATTTAACTTTCCTATATTCCTGGGTAGGTAAATTCTTTCTAACTTTATCTTTAAAGTTTAATATCTACACATAAATTTTGAGGCTGAACTATGTTCCATCTTCTTCTTATCGAGTGGATGGTCAACCTGACCAATCCTAGTGTCAGAGTTATTGAGCCGCCAAAGGCCTCTGACATGGCTCATATAACGACTACTATCCGTAGAAAGTAACCGGGACCGACGGCTTAACGTGCCCTCCGAAGCACGGAATCATCTTACTTTTCGGGCAATCAGGTGATTCAGCCTGCAATGCCCTAACCAAACTGAGGACAGTCTCACAAAGTGATTTTTGTGATATATCCCCACCGGGAATCGAACCCGGAACCTCCGGATCGTGAGCCGAGCGCTCAAACCACTAGACCACGGAGGCTGTTGTATGTTCCATCTAAGCTTTAGACATGTTAATATGTCACAAATATTTCTAATTGCGATTTACAATTTATATTTCGCTAGTGGGTAAAATCCTCGACTAAATCCCTCCGTATCCTATCACTACCAGCGCCCGTGGTTTTACCCGCGTTATATCCGTTCCTGTGGGATGAACAATCTATATATATAAAATGCAAAGTCCTGACTGACTGACTGATAATCAACGCACAGCCTCAACCGCTACACCTAGAAACATGAAATTTGGCAGGAAGGTTCTTCAAGTGACGTGAATGCACACTAAGAAAGGATTTTCGTAAATTCCTACGGGAACGGGCTCAACGCGGGCAAAGCCGCGGGGCGCTGCTAGTAGCCTATATAACCTTTCCGTTGAATGTGACTATCCAATACAAAAAGAATTATTCAAATCGGAATGGTGATTTCGGAGATTATCCCGTTCAAACAAACACAAAATCATACTCTTCAGCTTTACCATATTTGTCCTATCACATCCTACCCTATATATGTCCTACCTCTACATCCTATCCTATTATATATGCTATGTATCCTATACATTAGCAAGAAAATGCTTCACTTAAACAACAGTCATTAAAAAATACTTCATTACACTTTTAAAAGGTCATTAGTACCAAAAATTATTTATTAATTTATTCATCCGTGATGTTTCGCAGATTTAACACAAAGACATCGTGAACAAAAATATACTTTAACACATAAATCATTTGTAACCACAGTTATCTAATGTTTAAGCATAAACTTCCGACTAAAACTTCAGCGTTTGGACAGACTAAAGCGTGATTTAGACGATACAATTTTCTTGTACATTCAAGTGCAATTATTGAATGCAATAAATGAAGTGCGATAATTGCCCTTCAAGAATTGTACGCAACTGTTTACACGAGGATACAAGTAAAAAAATTGAACGCAATTATTGAATGCAAGTCTTGACTGAAAATAGTTGCAAATGTCTTCTGTTTAGACCAATACAATAATGTTTAGGAGATTATTGCTTTCAAGTTTTGACTTGTCTAAACAGAGAATTGTATGTGCGTGACCCGTCAATGAAATGTCATTGACGGGTTGCTTCAAGTATTGCACGTATTTGCGTTGTCAAATTTTTCATTCAAGTGTTGGGAGGTTTTGTAGAGTCTGTTTATTAAAAAATATGAGTCAAAAAGTATTAAAATTTGGTTCTGCTGACTTATTAAAGTTTATAGAGATTTACCGCAGCCATGAGTGTTTGTGGGACACTGAAAATGTAAACTACAAGAATCGTGATGCACGTAATGCTGCACTTGTAGCATTTGCACAAGAATTTGGAGTTGACGGTTTAGGACCTAAGGAAATTACAAACAAAATATTTTTTTTAAGCTATTGCATAGCTTCTATCGCGGGCCTTGAGCGCGGGGACCGAATCCAGAAATTCCGTAACGAAAAAACCTCACGCTCCCCACTAACGCCATCTAGTGATAGAAAAAATAACTATGCAATAGCTTTACCGCGGCAGTCCCCGAGTGCCACACGTCTTTTCTATTTGTAATTCTACACAAAGATTGTTAGACGCTCCAAGAACTCCTCTTCTTGCTATCCATTTTTTGATCCAACACCTCTTTTTACGACGATTTCTCAATATTTCTTGTCTCAGAAGAGCAGCAACGATTAACACACCTTCACTTACTGCACTCATGTTGGCAAATGAAGAGAAAATTGAATGCAAGAATCGCCTAAGAAATTGTTGTATGTGCTGTTTACACCAAGACAATTTTGGCAAGCAAAACTTGCGCAAAAGATCAAAATGTTACGTACTGTTTAGACCATGCAAGAAAATAATTGCTTCAATTTTATTGTATGCAACAGGCAAGAAACTTGCATCATGTAAATGGCGCTTAACTTTCTGAATACATTTAGTATAGACGTTACTCGTTTCTGACGTTTCGTATGTATAATAATATAGAACAGTTAGATAAAGTGTGTTAAATTACTAAAATAATATGAACGCTATTCCAATTGTATGATTGCTTTAAATTCTATTTGAAATCGTATGATTTTATCGTACTTTCTTGTTCCTTTGTGTGAATTAATTGCAATGAAGTAGGAGCTATCAACTAGTAAATGATTAGTATTTTTCCAGATGGACTATTTGAAAAAAGTAGATATTTGTATTGAGATTTGCCTTGCAATTAGATTTTAATTCAAAAGTAATTCAATACAAGCGGTTTTAAAGTTTTGAATTGCAACTACGTTTACGAATGCAATTCGCTCTTATTTGACATTTTTATCTGACGTTTCGTTCTATTATGTGACCACGGTTCCCGTAAAGGAGCCGAAATGTCAGATAAAAATATAAAATAAATCCCTATATCCGTAAACGTAGTTCCAATTCAAAATATCTAGTGTTCGCTGAGATACCAGTCTTATAGTTTGTCTTTAAAAATACTGATATCATAATGATACTCATATATCCTTTTCATAGCAATGATATCCTCAGTGAGAAGAGAGACCTTTACCTATTACAGAGTTTTACTTTTTTCTTCATTAATATTACTGTGACAAAGTAAAAAACATAAATACAATCAATATATTAAATGAGATACATTTTAAACAGTTTAAGGTCAAGTTGACCATCCACTCGATAAGAAGAAGAACAGTTTAAGGTATGTTACATATATCTTTACATTTTCTTCCACAAATATGAACTCTATTAACATTATTTCATCAAACATAACACTAAAGAAGAACAAACTAATTAAAGGTTAAACTATAAGTACCATCCCTTCATTACATTCACAAATAAGCTCCACTTACTACTTTATACCGCAAACAAAATAAATACAAGCATTTTGAGCTCACCACATACGAGTTTGCGTTGGTCAAACCAGACTGAATAATTTGCTTCACAAAACTGGTCATTTCTCTGTTGTATATTTTTTAGTAGGTAAGCCTGGTAATTTGGTGAAATTAATGTTAGTTCCTGTTGTAATCCTACTAATATTATAAATGCGAAGGTTTGTAAGGATGGATGTATGTATAGATGTAGGTTTGTTGCTCTTGTACGTTAAAATTACTGGACGGATTTGGATGAAACTTTACAGTAATATAGGTTATCAGAATAACACATGCGATACATTTTATCCCGGAATTCCCGCGGGAACCGATACAATGCTGGTAACACCGCGGGGCGCGGCTAGTATGTAATAAGCGGCTTACTAAATAACTAAACTCTACGTTCTGTTAAATAAAATTGTTTTTAGAGATGGATAGTTTAAAAAAAAAAAACTTCATTCATTCATTTTGAGTTAGTGGTCTACCCCGGTGTCAGGATTTTTAGACCGCCTAAAGACTTCTGAAATGGTCTAACGATTGAAACAACCGAGACCGACTGCTTAACGTGCCTTCCGAAGAACGGTAGTGCTCAGATAGAAATGCCACTTTCGACCACCCAGATATGTAGAGGCCAAACGTTGCTTAACAATCGTAATTATCTAACATCTACTACTATATAGTATAAACTATTTGATTGTATAAAACAATAGAACTGAATTTAAAGCCTCTGTGCTTTATGGGGAGGTCGTTAAAAAGTTTAATTCCAATGAGCTAACGTAGCCCGTAACGTAGTCAATTTTAGATACGTTTATTAGTGGGAGTATGTATGTAGCATTAAACAAGTAAAAAGTATTAGCCTGTAAATGTCCCACTGCTGGGCAAAGGCCTCTCATCTCACCGAATATATCAGTACAGTGAGGAGGATTAACCTGAGTCCTCAGTCTTGGCAGGCGAGTGCACATACCACTAGACCACCGAGGCGTTAATAACGGTATAATAATTTAATTTAAGCGCCAAATAGATTTAAGATGTGCAATTCAATCAAAATTATGAATATGGAATGTATTCCAAATTCAAATTCAAAAGTCAAGATTTCCTACATGTCCACAAACAATACATACGACAAAATCTCCACCAAAAAGTTTCATCTGTACCTTTCCATCCAATTTAGAGAACTAAAACCGATTCTGGTCGAACAGAGCCGTCGGGTGGTAAAAACGATCTCTGTAATACGAATTAACGTTATAAAAGAACAATTCGACCGAAAAATGTCCAAAGAACTTTTAGGAGTTCCCCGATTTTAATTACGCCGACGGAATTTAGAGGTAGAAACGGATCGAGAAATAGGTGGAATATTTTTGTGAATAAAGTTTTTTTGGAGTTTATTACATAATTTGTTTTAGTACGGAACGTTGCGTAGTCGGTAATTGTTTTAAAATTGGTTGATAAATGTGGAAGTAAAGATGTTTTAGCGAGGAATGATAAAGAAGGTTTAGTTACATCTTTTTTATTTAACTGCGATGATACTTTTATTCACCTGTATCACTACATAGTATAAAACAAAGTTGATTTCCACTGTCTGTATGTCTGTCTGTCCCTATATATGCTTAGGAGAGCAATCAAGCTTAAGAGGTTGATTTTTTCTTTGTTTCAATAGCGCATTTAAACGAAACAAATCTCAGAAACTGCCAATCCGATTTGAATAATTATTTTTGTAATGGATAGTCACATTCAACGCTATTTCAAGTTATTTACGTTGGTTATAAGCTATTTTTCATCCCGAAATTACCACAGGAACAAGCATGACGCGGTTTACAAGTAATAGCGTGGTACACTTAATTGTATCTGTACGCAACATGCGATAGCCCAACCGTGTTGAGATTGCGGTAATCAGCTGCCCACGGCATGCTATTGCCGATCAACTAATTATATAATTGCAACGGGTGTCCACCTAAAGTGAAGCCGCACGTTCGTTTATTTGCAGTTACAACGACTAACTGCACTCAGACTGCAATCCAACTGCACGCCAACTGCCCGTCGACGTGCAGTTTGATTGCAGTCGAGCCAACTGCATTCAAACTGCATCTGAACTGCCATTTGGCAGTCGGATTGCAGTTGAATTGCAGTCCGTCTGTCTAGACCCTAAGTAAGTATTAGCCTGTAATGTCCCACTGCTAGCTTAAGGCCTCTCATTTCTCTGAAGATATCACAGTACAGTGAGGAGGATTTGGCGTCATCACTACGCTTACCAAATGGGTTAGGGTTAGTAATTTCAAACCCGCGCCATGTTTGTTTGGTTATTAGTAAGCTGATTGCCCGAAAAGTAAGACGATTGCGTGCTTCAGAGGGCACGTTAAGCCGTCGGTCCCGGTTACTTTCTACGGATAGTAGTCGTCACATAAGCCATGTCAAGGGCCTTTGGCGACTCAATAACTGACACCAGGATTGGTCAGGTTGACCATCCACTCGATAAAGAAGAAGTAACAAAAATAAAATAAGGTGAACACCTTAATGAAATGTAAAATCCTGTCGCAACTCCAGTCTTGTTTTATGAGTACAATTATCAGTAGACCCCATAAAATTATCATGGAACCCAAAGTTTATCCATATGGAAACGGTCCCATTTTACATACCAAATTACATTTGAATTGGTCGTAAAATAATTTTCAAATCATCATGAGATCTTTATATGTTATGAGATCGTTTCTAAGGTGCAGAGAGTACACGATGAAAAGATAAAGATTGATATTTAAATGTAATGTCATATAGCTATGGAGGTGTGTCACGTTGGAGCTGTGTGTGACGGTGACTGGCATTTTTTTGGAAAAAATACTTACAGTTTATTTATTATGACACACTAACATCTTCTTCACATAATACTCAGTAAAATATAACGAACTAGCAGCGTCCCGCGGTTTTACCTGCGTTGTGTCCGTTCCCATGGGAATTTTGGGATATAAAATAGCCTATAACCTTCTCATTGAATGTGGCTATCTATTAAAAAAAGAATTATTCAAATCGGACTCGTAACTAATTAGTATTATATATGTTTATCAAAAATATAAAGTGCGGCTTTTTACGCTGATGTACTCGTAGTTTAATAGAAAAGATTCGTTCAGAGCATTCTACATGGCAAAATTTCTACGAGGACGAGTCACGCTGTGGGAGCAACCGCGAGGAACAGTTAGTGTAAGTATACATATTTTAAGATATAACTCTTAACAAAGGCTTCAGGGACAGGCCTCTCATCTCACTGAAGATAAGAGTACAGTGATTAGAATTAGGCGTAATCACCACGCTAACCTAATGCGTATAAGTGATCTCAAACCCAAGTCATGTTTGAAAAGTGGGAGACATGTTTTCGACCCGGGAATTGAACCCAAGACCTCAGTCTTGGCCAAGCCTCTAAAACACCAATCAATAACAAACATGCAATTACAATCGGTCAAGTGCATGTGGTAATTGCGTGAAACAATATGGTGATTACTGTTGGCGTTACTCCAATGGGCACCATGCCAGTGACCTGTTGAATCACCATCGCTAACTGATTACAATGTTTTTCATGTTCTCTCTTTAGATACAGTTTTATGTGCGAAGTAACACCTGGTTGGTCGCAATAGCGGTATTGTTTTCGTATAAGATTATCTTCTATCTCTTTTCTTCGTAGAGGAATAGAGAGTGATGTCTGTAGATAAGAGGAAAATGGAAACAAAAACTTTGTCTTGGCGTGCATTTTAGCGGTTTTTGTGCTTACACGGTCGGTGTGATCGTTAAAAGTAAGAACTATCACAGACTACCGTTCAGATAGTCTGTAGACTGACTTGTTTAACGCAGTCAAGTCCGCAAATTAGTCTAACGACTAAAATTATTTTATTGACACAAAATGTCTGTGACAGATGAAAAACTCAGTTTGACAATTTGTCTGAAATTTGTGTTTTTTCAACAGTTTTCAGGGACAGTCTAAAGACCCGACAACTTAACGTATTCTCCGAAGCTTTGTAACACTAAGAAATGCTACTGAGTGTGTGAGTTCGATTACGTTAGTTAGTTTGTTAGTGGGGTTGGTCACCCCAGTGTCGGAGTTTTTGAACCGCCTGAAGTCCTGTGACATGGTCTAACGATTGCAACAACCGAGATCGACAATGATTTTCGAAGCACGGTAGCGCTCAGATAAAAATCTCATTAACAGCCACTAATATACTATAGCTAAAAGTACTTTTTTTTACATCAAAGCTGCTTTATAACTTCAAACGATAAAAAGGCCTAATAGAAACGACCGACCAGTAAAATATCTAATCCAGGCTTAGTTGAAGTTCAAACGTTGTTCCTTTACGTCTGACATCCAATCCTATCTGACATCATTACTTCTCAATCTCACTGGCATTACTTAAAATTAGAGGCATAAATATTTATTATAAAATACTATAATTTTAAGAAGATTTTTAATAATATTAAAGAGTACAATAAAGACTTAAGGCCAGGATATCCCAGCCATTTCGGTCACTGTCTCTCTGGGTAGAAAAGAGCGAGAAACACTACGGCGCGGAAATGGTGGTGGTAGAATTTTGCGACTCATTTTTAAGAATTACCACCTTTCGTTGGATTGAATCGAAATTTTACTCCAACAGTATTGAGTCATAGTTTATTTTACATCACTCAAATTAATTTTAGAAATATGCGTTTGAAATTGTTTAACAAACTAAGTGTGAAAGTAAGGTATAAAAGACCCATCTTTGTGCTTTTTTTCTATCGAGGAAATTAATAGTCAACGTGTTTCGGAAACAGTAGTATGATTAAACATATGATCAAGATTAAAAACAAACAAAAATTGTTCTTGTAACGTTAAGACTTTTGGCTAAAAAATTGTTTATAGTAGCCCGTTTTAGGAACTCATAGGCCCTTATGACAAGTGCCTTGAAATTGAGAAATGTGGTGGGAATGGGGGGAGGCCTTTGCCCAACAATGGGATGATACAGGCTAACAGTAACAGTAAGGCGTAGTTTACAATATTTAGGCGACTTTGCGATCAAGAAGTCGGCAACTTTAATTGAAAACGAGGCTCACACATGTCGCTCACTCACTCACTTGCCTTCCTTAAAATCGTCAACGCACAAAACCAAAGCCACATAACAACATCCCTAAAAATATATGCAAAAAAACAAAGAACGGTTCACAATTTCTTCCAAAAATCTTTACACAACAGTAACAATAACAACAAATGTTACAATGTTAGCAAAATATTTCCAGCGTGTATTTACTCAAGAGAGCCATGTTGTTTTTCTATCCCGCTTCGCATCTTGTGTACTTTGACCGTAAATTAAGGTACCCTTTCTTCTGCTTACTACATAGTATAAAACAAAGTCGCTTTCCGCTGTCTGTCCCTATGTATGCTTAGATCTTTAAAACTACGCAACGGATTTTGAAGCGCTTTTTTTAAATAGATAGAGTGATTCAAGAGGAAGGTTTAAATGTATAAAAAAATCCCGAAATTCCCACAGGAACGGGCATAACTCAGGTAAAACCACGGGGCGCTGCTAGTACAATACAGAACACGTCTCAATACACGTAGAGCTTCAAAAAAACTAGTATTGTGAATCTCAATACAGTTAGAATATACAACCTTTTTCACGTTCGGTCATTCATATAATTGGTAGAGTAGGTACTAGTGGTATGTTTTTAATAAGGATATTATTATTGTTACAAACACGTTATATTTTTTAAGACCCCTTTAAACCGCAATGTCGATCATACCATTTCTGACGATAATAGTACCTTAATACTAATAACAATTAATTCACGTCATCAAAAATATTCTCTGTAAAACTCGTAAGAGTAAAACCTAAAGATACTCCTTTAAGTAAATCCTTAACAAAAAACTTAATGTTCTTTTTTCACAACATTCACTAGTTGCTGCCACTGCTACACCACGAACTCCTTACACCACTGTTTCTTAGAAAAAGCATTCCATATTCAAACTACACTGACCTGAACATGATAAGGCGCCACCTTCTCTTCTCCCTTGATCTCCACATTGATATGTAATCTGATAGCTCCCGACACCGCAGACTTGTCAGTTCTCTTCTCTAAGTTGTACCACACGTCCATCTCACCGGAGAGAGTTCGCACCTGATGAAAAGTATTCATATTAAAGCAAAGCATTTCAAGGTTAAAAACAAATTATTCCAACATAAGTTGTTGTCGAGCAGGTTAGTGGCCAACCCTGGTGTCTGTGTTTTTAGACCGCCTAAAGGCCTCCGACATGGTCTAACGATAAACAACCGGGACCGACTGTTTTACGTGCCATCCGAAGCACGGTAGCGCTCAGATGGAAATGCAAATATCGGCCACCCATCCAAGTAGAGGGCGAGTTGCACGTCGCTTAACAATCGCAATGAACTGACATCGCTTGGTCAAACTACGCTATGAGTCGACGGGGATGTTCGAACAACTCCTAACTTACATATTTTACGAAAACGACTTTTAAATGCAGTTCGATAGAGAATGAATTTGCGCGTCTACTGATATATAAATTAAGTTGAAATTCGCAAAAATGACGTAGCTAGGCATCGAAGAAACAACATCTCTTAAGTTAAGGTCCAACATAACCTGATTAATTTTGGCAGGAAATATATTCTAACTTACAAATGGAAACGTCTCGTAACTTCATTTCAAATAAAACTTTGAGCTAATATCTCCTATCTTCATACGCAAGTACAGTGTTCCCGCTCTAGAGCGAGACAAAAACGGTGCGTCTCTCGCAGTGTGAAAGGGATACCGGCTTACGTGCGCGACGTCTCGTCACTAAGTGCTGTGTTTTTAATCTACTTGCAGCGTTTTTGATTGTTTTTGAGTAAATAATAGTCAATTACTATGCAAATTGTGCTGGACGACATATATTTTACTTGGATTCAACAACCTGCCTCATAAAGTATTTTTTTACGTAACCTCGCTGTTCCCCTGCTGGGCAAAGGTCTCCCCCAATTCTTTCCATTTATCTCTTTCCATAGCCAACTCCTTCCAATCCTTATTAAAATCGCCAAGCTCTTTCCGCCATCGAGTCAGAGGCCAACCTGGGGGCATCCTGGAATTCCCATTCCGTTGCAATCTTTGCCCATCTGTCATTAGCGTTTTCATGGACCAGTAGCTTTTTCAGGCGTTGTCTATTATTATTATTATAACTAGCAGCGCCCCGCGGTTTTACCCGCGTTGTACCCGTTCCCGTAGGAATTTCGGGATGAAATGTAGCCTATAGCCTTCCTCGATAAATAGACTATCTAACAGTGAAAGAATTATTCAAATCGGTTCAGTAGTTTCTGAGATTAGCGCGTTTAAACAAACAAACAAACAAACAAACAAACAAACAAACAAACAAACAAACAAAACAAACTCTTCAGCTTTATAATATTAGTATAGATTAGCCTTGGGTGTCCCATTGTTGGGTAATGGCCTCCCCCATCTTTTCCACTTCTCTCTATTTAGAGCTTCACGACGCCAACCAGCCAAAAATACGTTTAGTTCATCTCGCCATCTCCTCTTTGGTCTGCCGCGGCATCGCCTCTTTGGGTCTGGGTCCCATAAAGTGGCGATTTTTGCCCAAGACTTATCAGGCTTGCAACAGACATGTCCAGCCCAGTTCCATTTTAGCTCAGCAGACTTGCGACCTACATCGGCGACTTTTGTGCGGGAGCGCAGTTCGGTGTTTCGGACTCTGTCCGTCAGCTTGACACCCATGATGCTGCGCTCCATCGCCCGTTGGCAAACCTTGAGACTGGACTTCTGCGAATCTGTCAATGACCAAGTTTGTGCACCGTATGTGAGCACAGGAATTTACACATTAGTTTTCGCTTAAGCGACATTGGAAGGCGTCCCTTCAGGAGTTCCGCTAGGGCCCAATAGCTCAATAGTTGTCTATGCGACGAGCAATTTCTGCATCTTGCCTGTTGCCGAAAGATGCTAACTGGCCCAATTAAAATTAAATGTACTCATTGACATAGCATACTATTAAACTATTATCTTTAAATATTTAGATAACATAATAGTTTAATAATTGTAATAAAAAATTATAAATTATACTTTTAACAAAAAATCTTAGTCATGTTTTCGATATTCTTAACATAAATTTCATTAAGTAGTGAGTTAAAATAGTACTTAACTGTTAAATTTTTTAAGTACATAATTTAAGTTTGTAAACGGAGAGACTTAAATAGATTATGCATAATTATTATTATTTATATAGAGAGTCTTAAGAGTCCTTAGTTATCATTAGAGTCATTAAAGAGATTTTTATTTTTTATGCCGCTTTCTCATTTTGTTCTCGTTGATTTAGTTTTAGGAGTGGGACTGTTTATTTAAGCTTATCTTTGATTTTTTGAAGGATGTTTTATCAATAAATGTTACAGTAATTATAGGATTATAGTTTCAAACACTACAATAAAAATTGCAATGGATAAACATTGATTTCTCAGAGTTATAACAGTGTTTCATTTTGAAAATACCTCCTATCTTAACCGATATAGTGACGATGATGTTGATATTAGAAAGCCAATAACTCCTATCTTCAAAAAAATCGCCTAGTTTGAATATTTGGTCTATTTTTAGTAATTTTTAGATTCCTTTGTTATATTATTACCTAATATGATTGAAAACTTCAACGAGAAATGATAATTTTAAATGATTTCTGTTACTTTTTTGAAGTATGGAAAATACTCCTATCTTCAAAATTTCAGCCACACGAGCTTGGTGATACCTCCTATCTTACATTATCTCGCCAAATACCTATTCCAAACAAATTTTGATTATTACCTTACATGCGGGTCCATTTAAGTATAAAATTGCCATTTACACATTTTTTCTTAAACATCTGGGAAAAATAAAAAACAGTTTTTTTCGCCTCCTGTAAAATTTGGTTTTTGTAAGTTAGGAGTTGTTCGAACATCCCCGTCGGAGTGCTTTTCGAGATAAAGAATAGGTACCCAAAGATATTGATAAACATGAGAAAAGAACATAGTCACAACAACTCAAAGTGATATTATTTTTTCCTAGTAAGCCCTTTTTCTATCTAATGTTTTCGTGTTGCCATCTCTTTCTACTATTGATTTTATTCAATCATAGTGAATGTAAAATTCATTGTGTGTGTTTATTTAAATTAAAAAGCAATTGTATTAAATGTACAATATATTTACAAAATATTTTAGTCAACTCGTAGTAGGATACTCGTAGTAGATCAAGTGTCTCTTTCTAACAAGAATAATTACTCTATTCGTTATTCACTCGCACAAAAGGTAAAAATTGGACAAAAAACTTCGTTTTCACAATTACTTTTCAAATAAAAGCTACGTGGCATGATCGTAAATTTGAAAAATCCATAGAGCAAAATAGAGCTACGTTCACCAATTTTCAGGTAACAACCAATAAAAAACAATAGCCTTACTATAAACTATCTTCATAACGGCAAAAAACGGATAAAACTATTCGACACATAAGTTTCTGCCAACTCTGTATTTCTTATAATGACGCCGGAAAGATAAGGTGTAAAATCTATTCTGTATTATCAAAATCTTTACCTCAATAATCGTTTGGCCCAAGAAGTCGTCCGATTCTCTCGTCAGTTTCTGTCGAAGCTTCGATTTCAGGTCGTTATCTTCATCCCAAACCCTGACCTTGATCCGGTCCGAAGAGTTGTGACATTCGCTATAAAAATAAAATGGTTCGATCTTATATAATGTGTTTGATACCGACATTTGTCTAGGAGTTTGAGTTGTCCATGTGGTTCAGTTTTTGTCAAAACATGAACAAAAATGTAAGAATTCAATATTTTAGTATTTATGTGTTTTGTAACACTTTTATTTCTGTGACGTTAAAATTGGGTGATTTTAGGCTTCCTTTAATTCAAGTGCGATATTGTTTAAATAATGTACGAATTGAAACGCAAACCTAAACTAATCTGCTTGGATCTTGAGACGCTATCAAAGAGGTCATGGTATGGCTACTGTTCCCCACTGTCCATAAAATATAATAAGAGCAAATGGAATCAATTCTATATAACAGTGACCACTCAATTATAAAGGTTATATTGACAGAATGTGATTACAAAGAAAATACATATCAAAGTAACCATTATTATGTTGACAAATAATGAAATAAAAATGTAATAAATATCTCGCTCTTATATTTTCATGAAATATTCGATGAAATTTTGGGAATACCAAACGTTATTGCCTTCGGCAAATCTAGAACATTGGACGGTATAAGGATAAAGGAATTTGGGGGAAAGTTACATAATAAAATGTTTTGTGACAATATTTTACTTGGATTTTTTTTCAAACTACGATTGGTGAAATATAATTTACAAACAAAGAGATAATAATAGTCAATATATTGGGATCAGCAAATTGCCTTTCATATCATTAAGTTTTCAACCGATTCGTACAATATTTCAGTAAGTATGTAAAAGGGTATGTATTGGTCCTATTGTAAGCTGATAACAAATGAATACATATTAAAAAATCCGTTTGATGTAGGGGTTTTGCTTAGAAACTATTTAAATATAATTCTCCTCACTGTTTTGATATCTTCGGTGAGATGAGACTATTTGCCTAGCAGTGGGGCATTGGAGGATAATACTTTTGCTTACTTAGCACAAAGCTGCTGTTTTATAGTATTTATCCTTTTGCATAAGTAGTTCGTAGCTCGAATAATGCAGTTTAGACTCTGGACTACTTAATTGTAAGTAAAGTATTAACTTACCACCTAATTCATAAACGCTTTTTAACTAAAATACTGTTATAAAATATTTTGTCTCCTTTGCTCTTTTGTAAAATGGCGTATGTTGGAAAGGGATAAACGATTTGATAGCTAAAATAACCGTTTATGAATAGACTCATTAATATGACTTACAAGTAAAACTTCTCGTTCCACACTGGATTCAGTTCTTGGGGCATCGTCCGTGTTCGCTTCTTCACCTTGCTAACTTGCACGGTGACGTAAGGGTCCGAGGTTCCACTCTTGTCTTTGGCGATCAAACCTTGGGCACAAATAACTGCCCACAAAAGGGCCACGTTAAAAATACTTCAGCCGTCAAACGTCACTTTATATGCAAATAAAACCGATGCTATTTTGATAAGAAGTCTCCTTGTGAAGGTACCTTGGGCAGAATAATAAATATTCCACAGTGGTAAGCTACATATAACATGTGTGATGTAGTAAAGAACCATTTCAGAAATCCAACGATACGCCTCAGTAAATTCCGTCCATCGTGTTCCTGCTAAATCTCGCGAAAGTAATATTGCTCTCTTATGGTTATTTTATAGCCTCATTTATTATATTTTTCATACCACAAATATTACACCAAATATTACCGTTTTTTAGCAATAAAAATATACGACTATGTATTAAGCTTACGCTAAAGCTTACCTTCCATCTGTAATGTACTCACCAAGCGAGGGCTACAACGCTAAAAACACGGTCTCAATCTGTAAACGGGTTTCGTGTGATCAAACGGGTTGGGGTCAGAAGAAGACGCTAGCTTCAAACTACCAAACTTTTTATCTATGCCCAATTCGATTTCTAAAACAACTTGAACATAGCGCCTACATAATCGCAACTTCTAATGCAAACTTCGACCAAGAAGAAAGTTTCAAAGAAGAAGTGTAAAGATATGCGCGGGAATCAAATCTAATGGTATTGGAATTTTCACGAATTAAAAAGTTATTGGAAGTAACAGAAGGGAAATAGAAGTTTTGGGATAATTGGGTTCCTTCATTCTGCATGCTTTAATTCCTTCTAAATTCATTCAGTTAAACTCTAAAGAAAATGATCTATTCACACTCTGCAAATGAGTAATTGATGTAAGTAGCCCTTGCGTCTCCTGCAGTAATGAGGGCTCCGACGCGGCTCCGTTCCTTTGTAATATTTTGTTGATAAGATCTGAAGTTCATGCAATTTATGTCAATGTAGCAGACGTGCTCTGCCGGTAGTGGTACTGCTATCATTATCTGTTAACGTGTTCGGTATAGTTTGTGTCATTTCAGTGTGTGGGGAGTACAAAAGTGAGCGTGACTAGAATTGTTCAAATTGTATCACCATTAAGGTTAATTCAGGTGAAGTGTTGGATTCGTGGAATTTCCTTTGTGTTAATGATAAAAACAAGCTACGTTTTATCGATGGTAGTGATTAGAGGCGGTGCATTAACGACCGTGATTTTGGGTTAGTATCTGAAGTAAGGTATGCAAAAGAGTTGTTCTTAATATCTGCTTATTTCTTGTATGGTCTCTGTAAATTAAATACAGCGTTATACTATGTAATCGAAAAGCGATGTACATAAGTAGCATTAGAAGCGTTTACTTTTAATATATATTGCTTAAATACGTAAGCAGATATCAAAATACAATTTGAAGAGATATCAGGCGAAGAGTCGTTCTAATAGAGTCAAATTTTGCGAGCGTGCGGTTCGTAGCCGCCAAAGACCATCGCAAACCTGTGATGGCGATCTTGCAAGACCATTTTGAAGTTCCCTCTATAGTGATTTGCTCTGCCTGTTCGAGACTGTCAATGTGAGTGTCTGGGTCGACGTTAAAAGTCCGCCTGGTCGCCACATGAAACGAAATACGGAACGCAATTTAGTGTGGTTGTGTGTGGTGAGGGTTCCTCTTCTTCGCTGCTGCCGTTGTTCTGGAATGTTCTGTGGGAGGAAGGTGGTTAGCGCAGTTTATGATCGAACCTGTGATGGCGATCTTCGCACTCCACTTTGACGTGCCATCGAGGACTGATTGCTTGACTGTGCTCATGTGCGCCGAATGCCCCTCGTTCTCGATGCTGAACACTTGTCTGTCACATACACACACGTGTCAGCTATTTGCTCTGTGCTTGACTGAGGCAGTTTCTATATCATGTTTATAATGATTATCATCATTGTCAATCTAATTTTCATCATCATATCAAGACTAAAGACTTGGTAAAACTTATCAGAACTCTTAGAGTTCTAGAGTTAGAATCATAGATATAGAAACCGGCTCTTTTGTCATAACATGTAGATCAGTGAGTAAGTTTGTGATTATGTGGGATATTGGGTTAAAATGGGTGAAGACAGTTCAGTTGAAAAAGAAAGGTCTGTGCCAAAGTCTTGTAAAAAGTTAAATTCGTTAATACCTTCGTTATCCGACCTTTGAAAAGAAAATTGCAGTTAAAGTTATTTGATCTAGTCTAATGAAACCTGGGCTTTACCTGATGAGTTCGAATATTTCTGGCTTGTCACGTTCTCTTTGCTTCATCCTTTCCTTCATGGCTGTGATGATGGAGTTGGCTTTGTCTTCGGCGCCGTGTTTGGAGGACTTCTCAGCCGCCCCTGCGAAGCACACTGATCAGGCGGTGCCAAGACTGTTCATGGCAGTCGCGGGATGCGCCGGGAAGGCCCCCCGCCCCGCGCCCAGATCCACAACGACAACTCTCAGCCACAACCTGACTAGAATCCAACTTATAGCCAGAAAAAAGTGATTTTACGCCAGACCTGACCAGGTCGTTGACCTCGAGCGGCGCAAGCCGTAGTAGATCTGAGCACGGCGCCTATTGAACAAATACAATACATTCCAAACGCAGTTTTAAAATTCTCTTCACTATTGGCAGATTGTTCACGCCTTTATTACTTCCAACGATCAACAATCTGCCAATTTCCGTCGCGTTTGGAATGTATTCAGCGTAAGTTACATTAATATACCCTTTGTTTAGTATGTAGGTATCAGTATAAATGTTATTTCGTCCACCATGATTTTAGTTTAGTTCAATTCGCCTTTAAATTCGATTTCATTTTGCGACTAAACAAGCTTACATCAGAAGTCCCAGAGAAAAAGAACAAGATAGATAAAAAGAAAGATAAAATAAACATTGAACGTGGAATTCTATAAATTAAAATAGAAACAAATAAACTAAAGGACCACATATAATATTAAAGTGGACAGACATTGGATTGCGTGCACACATTGCTAAAACAGGCACATTTATCATCGTTCGTGAATGTTTGTCGGATTTGTTTAGTTTGCTTGTGTTTGAAACCTCATTGGTCTTTGAAATCAGTTGTGTTACAGAGTGTTCGATGTAAAGTATAGGGTATAGAAGAAGTTAACTAGAAAGTAATTGTTTTTAATAGGGCTGTATTCGGCGCTGGGCGGGGCGACCCGAAGGAATAAATAAAATATAAAGGACCGGATACCCTCACTACGTCATCTACCGTCTACACTTCGAAAATAATCACCAGAATAAATATACAAAGAGAATAAATCATAACAAACATTTAAATAATAAAGTACTTAATGAACAAGAAGTAGATTTAATTGTATTTAGTAAAACAAATGAATTAAATTAATAACAAAACCAAGTTACAGAATAAAATAACACTTTAAATAAATTAAGAGTATAATTTCAAAGTGTAGACTCGGGATGAAAACGGCGTGCAGTCGAAACAAAACATAACAATATGTATCCCGACGGTTTACTCTAACGACTGCCCACCTAAATGATCGTGCAAATTCATATGTAACTATAAAAATTTTAAACCATGGGAATAATTTTGAATAATAATATATAAAAAGTGTATTGTAAACCAATAGCCATGCAAACCGACGAAGCGACGATCGAATCACTTATAGGAAGGGAAAACGTCATGCATATTATATGAGGTCAAAGATAGGAAAGTAACAATAAGAATATAAAATAAAATGACAGAAAAAATAATGAGACCACATCAAGAGTACAAAAAATGGTTTCTCCTAACGATAGTTGCGTGAGCCCTGATGTCTCTATTGGTGTTCTTGCTTCAGTTACCGATGATGGTGTCGATCGTGATAATGTTTGGCGATCGAACGCATGCAAAAATTCATGCACAAATCCAACTATTAATGATAATATTTATATCGACTACGACGACACCTTCATTTACCTGTTACTTTAGACTTCTGGTATCTAAATATAGGAATCTAAAGTGCTTATTATTTAGTCTAAAGGACGTCACTTCAATGTTTAAGTGCAAAACGAGGTTAATGAGAAATTAGGTTTGAACTGTTCTCGATAAAGGTTCACATAAATCGGGCACTATAACAGGATTGTTTAAAGATGATAAGCAGTCTTTGAAATTTCTACCGTGTCTGTAGATATATCTGTCTCAGAGTTGGGAGTGCGGGCACAAAGGACATAACTCTTGAGAACTCGGTTCAATAAAGTGGTGCTCCATTCAAACTGCTTTTGTGAGAAGTAGCGAATATCTTGAACCTTGAACTTTCCTGTCATGCAACTAATTTTAATAATACATTCTACATTGTTTTCTGATCTGAAGATTCTATATACAGAGATCAATTTAACGTCCGAACTCTTGTTCAAAAACGTCCAAACTTGAAGGAAATCCAAAGTCATCTTTCCAATTCTAGCAAAGTTTGTAAAGAAAGCATTACATAAATGATTAAATTTTCAAACGGGGAACAATATAAAAGTTTGACAGTAACAACACCCGAGTAAAATGCTTTTATTTTAAGTAAAGGAAACCCGGAGACTGTGCATTAAATATTGATTTTGTAAGGCGAAGTTGTGTTGTCTCCATTGAGTGACCTGTCGAGTGGTACTTGACTCGTCTTGACTTTAATAAGAACCGAACTCTCCCCCTCTGCTATACATTTTGTGTTATAATTAACAAAAATCATGAAGTGACATTCTTTAACATCATATTATACATTCTATACACATATTTTATTTACAATATTTAGTACCTGTATTTTATTCTTTAAAATTTATGAGTCCTTATAGAAGGAACGCTACTTAAATTAATAAATTAACCTTAGTCGTTTAAAAACGATACAAGCAATAAATTGTGAGGAATTTAAATAGCGTTTAATTTTTGGTATCATTTCATTACCACAGTGCTGATTTTCTGACTTTTATGTGTTACAGTGATCATAGTCACTAGAGAACTCCAATGACCATAAGCAGTGTAACCTATTCCGGAAAAATAAGTATAATATAAGAAAAGGTAGGTAAGGAGTGGACTTTCATCAAAGGAATATTTAGGAAACGTCTCCAAGCTTTACTTACTCTGTAAGCAGTCAGCGTTGAGCAAATCTTTGCATTTTTCATGGCATTTGACGCCACACTCTGTGCACCTGACGCCTTGTCTCGCAATACCCCACAGTAATCCTTCGCATTCATAACAATATGTAGGAGAAGTGGCCGTCCATAGTACGAAGTTGTGAGGGGTTGTCGACGATATTGGATAGATAAGAGCTTGTAGCGTCTTCTTGTAAACGTGCATTTTCTGTAAAACATCTTTCTTGTTTAAGCTCTAGGACTTTTTGGTATCTCTGATATTTTTATCGGGTTTTGTAAATAGTTATTATTTTCTTTCTATCGTTTGTTGTTTCACTCACACATATTTGATTTTGTCAAGTGCGAGTAAGATATTGTTAGGAATCATTTTTTTCAAATTGTTCAGTTCTTAACTATGGTTACAGATATGTTTGTAATGTCTCATCTATACAAATGATCATAGAAGAATCAATCATCGGATGTAGCGAAGAAGACGCTTTATAAAAAATAACTTATTGCAATAGTAGAAGGAATTACTTACGTATCTGTTAGCTAAAATAAAAGTGATTTAGTAACTGAATTTAATATAAAAAATCACTTACCAATTCCTCATCATTCAAAGTCGCTCGATGAACCGCTGACGTCAAACCTGCGTTCCTCTTCGTAGCAGCCATTGTCTGAACGTCAAATAATTGCATTAGCATTCCAAAATAATTACCCAACAAGACTTGTAAAGCAAAGCTGATTTTAACTTCCTTTGACTACTTGTTCCTGCCAAGATTAAAGTGAAATCGCTCGCGAATTCTCTGTTAAAATCTACTCATGCCTTCAAAGCCTTTAAGCTTCCAACGTTTTTACTACATCTCTTTATTTGGTTCAAATATCTTTCAACAGTGTTTTAAACATAAATTGCAGTAACAAGTGCGTGATGTTAGAAATTAAAATTATAGTCAAAATTTTATGACTGTACTCAGTGTCATAGAGTTAGCAATAAATATCAATCAAATAGACAAAAGTGGTTAACGTAGGCATTTGATTGGTAGTTTTGTTAAAATTATGACATTAATACCAAATGACTCAAACTGTTTTAAAGCAATACAATATCATACATTGGTATCACTTAAAAATTTAAAGCTTGGGCATTCGATTATGAATTGTACAGTTGAAAAAAAAGACTGTTGTGTGTGTATGTGTGAAAAAATGAAAGATTAACACGTGACAAGTTCTTGTAATTGGTATCGCGAAACGGATGACGTTTCGTAAAAAACAATATTTGCTGTGAATATCGAAGCTTCGATGGCAACGAAATTTGCAAGCACCGTGCATGCTCTGTGTATCAATTCAAATTGTATTCTCTTCATTTTACGAGTTCATTTTTTTATATATAACTCCATTTCAACAAAGAGCTGAAAGCAATTCATGCAATGCAAACAAAATTTAATCAATAAAGTATTCATAATGAAAGCCGACTATTTACATCGAGTGAAAATAGTTTTACCACAACTCCAAAAGAGGGGTCCGAGAGACCTCGCTCTTTTGAATTTGTTTAAAAAAAATCACTTCTAAAAAGAACAACATGCATAGAAATAGAAAGTGTTATTGGGATAGAAATACCTTGAGAACCTGCGGGTCCGTGGTAGGGGGTAAAATGCAACGATAATATTAATTTTTATCAGGAATTTGTTAGTTCGGGTGACCCCTAATCGGCTTAGGGTGATAATACGCTAAGAAAGGTTTCGGATCATTTGGGGTTAGAAGAAACACATACAGGTAACATAGATACATCAATTAGATAGAAAACTCTTAGAGAGACTCTTGATTAAATTATATTGTAACACAATGTACGGGGAGATATCAGAAACTCTGATAAATCTTCAAAACCTCTTGCAATTAACTGACGTAATCACGGCTCATATAAATTACTTCTTAATACCAAAACATCATAAAGCATAGACAACATTAAAAAGTAAATTAGTATAAAAATGGTAATAACAGTAACGTTTTTATCTCCCCATAAATTGTTGAAAACATTGTATCCTTCTTTTAGAAAGAAACATTTATTACCGGCCTAATATTACTAAGCCTTGGAAAGCAACGTCGATGCAGGCTGATAACATTTACGCTCAGGATTGAGTTACGTGTTTTGAAAAAAACAACGAAATAAATATATTTTTTGGTTAGCTTAGTTTTCACTATGACTAAAGCACAAACTTCCACACTCAGAGTTACTAATGATTGATTTAAATCACTGATTATCCTCTCTCAGGTTCATAAGTGATTTTTGACATGTAATAATAAATTACGTCAATTAGCTCATTGTCGAGGTAATTGGCGTCTTTTACTACGGCAGTGAATCCTTTATCAAATTTCAAAATGTTGTGCATACTTTTCTGGAATAAAATGTAACACATCACACTTTATAGAAATGAGTGTAGAAATTTGCTCATCCACAGTGGAAACAAAGCTAAAGAATATCACTTCTCCAATCGCTCAAGTCACAAAAACAAATGACGATATGTCGAGTTTTTCAGCACGTTCCTTATCGGCCCATTATCTCTTAACGTGGTTATTTTTTCCAGTTTTCCCCCTCTTTGCTTGCATGGAGATTTATTTGTTTCATATTTTAAGAGGCGCTTGCACAAATCCTTTAACATTATCCCTTTCCTTATGATATATCTTTGAACTTTATCAATGTAAAAATAACCTTCTTTATTTTTTTTACGTTTTGATATTTACATTTCCTACTCAAAATATGATTCATTTAGGAAACGGGAGTTAAAGTAAAGTTCTATTCAAATAACCTTTCATTTAATTTCACTTCAAAAACCCACATATCGAACGTCAAATACCAATTTTATTTTAAGAAGACATTTCGTTAAAAAACAACCCTTATTTTGCTATTTGTGCAATCGGCCCTTACGTCCCCAAGCAAACAAAATCTTAAAGCGCCACCTCCATGTAAGTAACATGTTCTATTTTCACCCAATCAGATCGTACTATTTTGACAGCTTAATCTGACAGCCGAAAAAATCTACATTAAGATTGGTTAACCATTGAACCGTACACGTCTTTGGCGCGCATATTGGATACTGGATAGGCTGTTATGACCAGTTTCGCCTTTACTACGCTCATATTAAATCTGTAATCGGTGTTGAATGTACCAAAAACAGTGAATCTTAAACATTGTGATCCAAAAAGGGTATAGAGTGTTATGATATTGAATCCAGTAATAGCCCATAAAAGGTTATTGGTATCTTGGTATTTAGAATATGTTTGTGATAAAGATTGAATTAAATTTTGGGTTTGATAACCTGTGTACCTTTTAGAGGTTTATAACTTAGTTGAGTATAGAAAGAGTTTAATAAGTTACAAAAATAAATATCAACACACTGGCGCCATCTATTGGATCGAGAGTGGAACCACCACGCAGAACGGCTAGTTATAAAAAAATCGAATCACGCGGTCTCTACTTTGTACTGTTGAATTATTCATCTCATTTCAGCTACACTTAAAAAAATACTGATAAGATATTTATTGCATTTATGTACATAATGTTAAGTAACATAGATTTTAAATATTTTAAAAGCCTTATGGTTGCCAGTCTGGGCAGACGCTTTGACACCATTACAATAAAAAACAGCATTAAACAGAATTACAGCATTAAACCCTTTTTGAATCACAATATAAGTACCTACCAATACAATTCAAACCAGCGAAGAATCACGCTGGTACACTCACGTACAAAAGTACAAATCACACAATATTGATGTAAACTGTAAATACAAAAGTGACTTACGAGCTCCGAAACAAGCGGTATCGATTTCCTCCTCGGTCTGATATCGGGCATGCTGTCGATGTTACTGTAGAACGGATTATCTCCGGGATGCCTATAACATAGAATGTATTAATACGTGAAAGAAATTCTGTACACAATTGTACTTTTAAGATTTTACAAAGTGTACGTAACAGTTAAAGGAATGATACGTTTGTCATATATTTCCTATCGATATAGGTGTGATATTGAATTAAATGTCTATAAAAACACTTTTGGGCTTGGATGTACAATTATTACCTGAGCTTACAGATACAGTGGTACACAAAAGATAAGACTAGTAAAAAAAAATTAAAAATAATATTTAAAATGTTATTGAAAACCAAATAACACAAGCTCTAGGGACTGTAAAATGGAAATTATTTTGTTATCATGTCTATTGAACCTCCAAATTACCTTTAGACAAAGTTTTAATTGAGTGTCCAAGCTGCAAAATACTCATTAAAATAATAATACCTATTTGTATATTTGACATACCCATTTCCGCGGCCTCCTTGCTCGTTGAACCCTCCGGAACCATTCTAAAAACAAAAAAAAAACAATAAGCAAAACGAACAAACAAAAAAAAAAAAGCTAACATTTTATTTCAAAAAAATATTACACATTATTTTTATGTTCGATCGATTTTCAAATCCAACACAAATTTTCATATTTTCAATCACTCGTTTGAGTGGATTTTAATTAGTTTCAAGTGAATTTAAAATCGATCGAGTACAATTCGGGCTTAAACTATGGAGAATTTTCAAGGACATTTTTTAAATTATACCGCTGTAAGCTTTAACTGAATATGTATTAAAGTAACCATTAGGAGGTACCAAGGTACAAGCGACCAACGCGACGTTGACAAATTATTTGAAAAAAGAACATACAATCATAACGTAAGATCATACTCTTCATTCAAAAAATTGCTTATTATAGTAGTTTTATCTCACAAGCGCCCTAGAGTTATACTTGTGTAGGTAATTGTACATGCACATGGTCTTAGTGTGTATCATGGTCCGAGTCGAAATGCTGTCAAAATTGTCTTTGAAGTAGCGACAGCATGGTAGATTTGAGTAAACGGAGAAAAGCCATTCGATGTGTATAGTACTTCAAGTATACACAATGATTTATAAGGTGAGTATAAACATAAAGACGCGTGTATACTCATTACAACTACAATTATGATTCAGGGGCGCTCGTGAAATAAAAAAACTGCACCATCTTCGCTGACGTTTGCTCCACGGCACCTCAATTCCACTACTATAGTTAAACACTATTCACTGTCCCAACCTACTGAACGTTTTTTGAACAAATTTCACTTAAACAATAAACCTATTCGTATATCCATTCACATATTTTTAATTCAACATCTATCTCAGCTAAATATATTAAGTGCCATCTAATATATTTTTGTGGTGATAACAGCTATCCGATTATTTTAAGCAATATAACTAAGTTTATATCATTAAGACTATTAATAGTTATGTAAATAATCGCTATGTTTTATGTTGAACATTTTTTTAGTTTTGAAATGTACGATTTCATGTATGTAGGCCATGTATGAGCGTAAATTTAATAATCATGAAAATATGTTTTCAAAGATGTTTTTTTATATGAAAAATATGTTATTTAGTTGATATGGAACGATATGACTATGAATGAGTATTTTTTTTTGTACGAGAAATGCTTTGAAAGCCTGTTATTAGCTTTAAATACGAGGGAGAATATATTAAGAGATTGAGAGCGAGCATAATTATTTTTTTAATTAAACTGTCAAACACATACTCGCTTGGAAAGAAACATTGCTTATTACTAAGCAAATAAGGTTTCTTTTACAACAAAATTCTTGTAAAAAGATATTAGACGTGACCTTTTGATAAATTTGAAAATTAAATTTCAATGAACCTAAATTTTAACCTTTAAAAAAATATACTATATTCCGCTAATATAATCTGTACTATAATATTTATACCTATATAAGTAACTAAAATTCACGCACAATATGTAACGCAGGAAACATTTATATTTGGGGTCAGTGGGACCCCATGGGAGGTTAAGGGTTAATTTGCTCACTCATACAATCTCACTCTTACACCTAAATACTTACATAGGAAGTTTCTACAATACTGTGTATATAATTATTATGTAAAACAGTACAAACATTCTCAAGCAAGTTACTTTATAATAAACCATTTTAGTTGAAGAAAGTTTGGTATTTAATATAAAAATTTAATATTCATATATAAAGTTCTTATATCTATTGCGGTGGTTAAATACCTAGTTATTGCCTTTATTATGTAATAAAGTATTTTTAGCGTTGTGTATATTATATACCGAGTATATGAAAAGAGCACCCTATTCTACTTAATACAATCATCCCTCAAAATATTCCAATCATTATTATATACGTCAAGATGTATTCCTACCTCTTTCTAATATACTTCAAAAGAGAGGGACAAATATATATTTTTGTATAGTTGTTTGAAGAAAGGTTGAAAATAAGATTCGATTTCACAACCACAGTTTAGGTTAGTTTACTTTTGGAATGAAGCATTTTTAGATGCAAAAGTAGGAAGGGGTAACGGTAAAATTGACTACATTAACTACTATTCCCTAATTCTACTGTATAATTAAATAACATAGGTATAGGGTATAAAGCGGTTCGATTTTCATACAAAAACCAATATCTCCCAGTAAACACATTAATTTCATTGACTTCGGCCCCTAAAAGTTCTTCAACAAACCTATGTATAACCTACCTTTGCAACACATCTTATATCGTTCGAAGTTTCCTAACAAAAAGTTTCACGTTCTACTCCTAACAAGTATGAAAAGTCGTTTGTATGAAAACGAACCTAACATACAGATTTAAAGCTGGTTAAATATATTATGCAACGACATTGCGTATAATATCAGTCTAGCTATCAATTTAATGTCAAAACTTCTGAACTACAAATAATATGAATACTTAGCTCTTAACTCTAATTTCATGGAATTTTTGCATTAAGTAACTTACTCCTGCAGTCACTTTGTCTTTCTCTGTTGATGGAGTTGTCGCTGCTGGTGGGTCAGTGGTCTTCTCTTCAGCTTTACGGTCTTTGAGGGCCTTTAGAAGCTTCCACTTGCTTCCTACTGGCGCATCTTGTTGAGGAGCTTGTACTTTAGCTGGTGGTGGCTCCTCATGAATCTGAGGCATGTCGTAATCTTCGTCTAACTCATCACCACTCATGACTGGACTGTCAGGCCCTGAAGTTTCGCCTGAACCGGAGTCCGCATAAGATTTGTCGTCATCATCATATTTGTCGTCGTCCATTGCATCGCCAACAGACTCTTCAATTGTTGGAAAGGTAGTTATGTCTTTCCAAGTCTCTTTCACAGGAGATTCGTCGTATTTATTTTTCACGGTAGCGGTTTTCAATCGTAATTCTCTGAGGACGAAAGACATTTTTTCTTTCAAATCCTCTTCTGATTCTTCTGGTATCTGTTCAAATTCAGGCTCTTCCGCTAACGTGTGTTGTCTTTCCAGTTCCAATTGTGACTGATGTTCCATTTCTTCAAGTTTCCTCAATTCGTAGCAGTACCATTCGTCTTCGGAATCGATGCTGTCTTCCGTACTCTGTCTTCTGGAAGACACTCTTGAACCACTTCTCCAAGAATGAGTACTTCGACTATCATCATCGTCATGTTTATTCGGGATTTCAAGACTTTGTTGATGTCTTGGTTGGAACTTGTTAGGAATACCACGTGTACTTTGGATGGAAGGGCTTCTCTCTGGTAGAATAGTTGTATGAGGAAGTTCGTTGTAAATAGTAGTAGTGGTATTTATAATTTCCGGTGTAGGTGGAGTTGTTTTATGAGGTCTCTTTTCTTTTACGACCGGTTTTTCTTCCAATACTTCTTCGGTCTCCGTTTCTGACTTAGTTGGCGATTCGTCAGCCATTTGTTCATCTGAAACGGAAGTGGACTTCCGTAGTCGATATTTCCCTAACGCTCTAGAAACTGCAAATTCTTGTGAACTTCCACTATACGATTTATTATTCTCACTTTGACCATCATCAGACCCCGAAGCTGAAGCTTTCTTCACGTCTCCAATTGTAGCAAATAGAGATGCTGGCGATTGATTGTCTTCTTTTTCATCTTCTTCGAATAAATCAACGTTTGATATATCTGTATCAATATCTAATTTCTCTAGTTCTTGTATTGAATCTTTTTTCATTTGACTGACTCGAGCAAAGTGGAAGTCAATATCATCGCTTTTGTCTCTTGGAAGGTTAGTATTTGGTGGGAATTCGTTTTCTTCGATAATACATTCATCATCATCATGGAACCCTTGTTCCTGTAACTCTTGAATTAATTGTTGCTGTTCAATTATTTCTTGGTGATTAAGTTTTCGTTGTTTTGGTTTTTGAGGCACTTTTACAAACATATTGCTTTCGTGCGCGGAATCTGAGAATACGCTATCACTGTCTTCGGATTGAGCACTCGATCGACCTCCGGACCATTCCGTTTCAGAAGTTTCTGGATCTGATAGTGATTGATGGCTGGATTGATGTTTTCGTCTCGCTTTTTGTAATAGCCCAGACATTGATGCGACCAAATGATATTTCTTTTTCCTTCGTTGTGCATTCAATATGCGTTCTTTCAAGGACCTTTCTTGTGAAGCTTGTTCTTCGACATTATCTACTCCGGACGGCAATGAATGTGATCTATGTTTTTTAGGCAAGTGTAGATCTGGTAACCAGTGACTCATGGAAGACATAGCAGATTTCAAAGAAGACGTTCTTTTAGGTTTCTTCGGATTTTTATCCTGTTGAACTTTTCCTCTGAGATTGGCAGATATTGACAAATAGCCCGATTCCGATACTAACACACCTGTTGAATCTACATATTGCTCTTTTCTCGGTTTAGGCATATCGGGTTTTTCGTATCCTTGATTTTCGTACATGGCGTTGCCATTCCTTTGATCGTACTGTTGTTGTTTAAAATACTCTTGTTGCAATTGATTTTGAAATTGTTTTCTTTCTGTTATACTCAGTGAGTGAGATTTTAAACTAGAAGTTTCCATAGAACTTGAAGGGGAGCTTCTACCTCCTTGCCATGACAGTTGGTCTTCTAATGACGTTCGTTTGGGTGAATCATATCGACTTGAAGTCGGATAGTAAGAGAGAGCATCTGTTAGATTACCTGGAGGATATCCAGCGCGCCCACTTCCTTTATAACCATTTTGAAAGAAGTGGGGATCATTTGGGCCCATTGAATTCGCTCTCGCCATAGGTCTCTTAGTAGCATTAGCGGCAGACATTACAACAGTATGCGCGTGATAACTGGGTTCGGGTGGATACGAATCAGGTGTAGAACGTACAACGGATTCAGTAATTTCATTTCTATCTAATAATTCGGAAAAACATCTATCTTCAGACAACATTCCCCTCGGTGTGCTATATACAGTAGTGAATATCGGTTGCCTATTTCCCGCAACTGAATATATTGATGATGCTTCGTTACTGTAATAGTAGTCTGGTATACTAGTTACTTGAGTATTTGAATCAGGTACTGTGAAATCGTTTTTTAGAAAATCACTTTCGACTTTTGCTTGTATTTTACTCAGATCACGCGATCCACGAATTTCTTGTGCCATCTCTTCTTTTCTCAAGTTATAGTCACTTTTGATTTTCTTTCCATCGTACATGTACGAGTCGACAAGTGTTTCCAGATATGGTTTCGATTCCATTTCGTAAGACACTCTCTGAACAGATTGAGGTGAAGGTACTCTCATTTTATGAGATTCGTGACCGTGAGTAATTCTACCCGTTTTTGGCGAGCCAGGGCTTTTCTCTAAGCTCGACCATCCACTCATTGAAGATAAACCAGAATCTGATTTAGCAGCAACGATATTAGCGCTATCTCGTTTCAAATGTTTTGGCGACGTCTTCGGTGATTTAGGAGACCTAGGGCTTAGGCGCATTACTTCGGCCGTAATCGTACTTGCCGGCCTACTTGCCGTTAACATCGGTTGATGTGTTGATAGTTCATTATTATTTTCAATTGAGGGAAATAAATCACCGCCATTAGGAGGAGCCGGTGGCGGCGGACTGGGAGATTTACGCATTCTACTTTCTTCGTAAGCTAACTCGAGCCTGTTTTCCGTCGGGCCATTATAAATCTCATGAATAGATAATGGGGAGTGTTGTTCCGTACTGGATTTATAAATCTCGTTTAATGGCTGAGACAAGCCTTTGCTAGTATAATAACCGTGTCTAGAAGTTTCCGCTATTTGATATGATGAGCTGTACTCAAACCGCTCCCTTGAGAGAGCACTGGGCGATTTATTTGCTTTAGCAGCATTAATTTCAGCGTTCGCCACTGCAGAACTGTACGCTAGGCGTCCAGTCACTGTAGTGTAAGGTTCTGTAGAAGTCCTTTCAGGAACAAATTTTCGTCGAGGAGACAGTGTTGGTTGTAAATAGTCACTTTTTCTATCTGCATCTGTCAATGATAATCTCGACGGAGATTTTTCTCTTGAAATAGATTCTTTTGGTGTCGACAACATGAAGTCATCAAAACTTTTCATCATGTCGTTAATTGCCCAGTTATCGCCCCCAGAATACACACTTTTCAGTTGCTCGTTTATAATATTTCCATCTTCAACAAGCGCTTTGGCTTCTATCTCCCTGTCGTGTTTAGTTGACAATTTTGTATCAGGACTTAAAAGCCTAGTTTTCAAGTCTTTGAGTTCCCTGGAATCCTTATGTAATTGAGTTGTCAACCTATCTAATTCATGTAATTTATCTACAGTAATTTGATCTATTGTACTTAAGGTAGACAAATGTACCAGGTCTCTTTCGCTTATTTCTGGCCCACCTTTCATACCGCAGTAGTCTTTGTAATCTGTTGAACTGTACACTTGTCTTCCGTTCGAAGGTACTAACTCTAAATCTGGTTCTTCGGGAGCTTCCCAGATCATGTCTAATTGTGAGGAAGGTCGGGAGGTTTCTTCACATACAAGGTCATCTCTGTAAGCTTGATTCAAGCTTTTATAAAATGCTTCATTCGATTCCATAACTTCATCTTGAGGAACTAACAGTACAGAACTCCGTCCTATATCTAAACCTTCTTCTATACCATCTTCGACCGTTCCATTTCCTAATATTTCTCTAATAACTTCTAGTCGGGTCATCGGATCTCTGCCGGTGACCGTGCGACAAGTGTAGAAGTCAAGTAAGGTGGAGATAACACCCTGTTGATCTGCCAATAGCGTTTCGAGCCTTTCCAACCGTTCCCACATTCTGACGTACTCCTGGCTGAGCAGGTCGAGTGCTCGCCACGCGTACTTGAGTTCTGTTTCAAGGATGTTGAGTCTCGTCCCGAGGCGCTCCATGTAGTCGCTGATGATGTAGTCCCCGGAGTAGGGCGGCAGGTCGGGGGGCAGCGCGAGCGAGCCGCAGTCGTCCATATCGACCTCGACACCCCCACTCCCGCCGCCCTCGCTTCCCTCCATCGCGCCGCTTGCGCTTGCCCCCCCATTGTCGTGAATTTCGCGCATCATCTTTGGTAACACAGGGTTGCACGCAACATTTTTCACTATGAGTCATCCCATATCGTTTTATTATAAACACTTTTCACACAAAACTGTCCTGTTTTTATGACGGTCACTAGATTCATTTTATACCACTGTTTTAGTGCATATTGTCTATTTTTATTCACTTTTCACTTATTATTTATTTTCACTTCTACGTACTTTGTACTTCGACGGATTGATTGTTATTAGGTACTTGAAAAATATGCTTTAAGTTTCATTTATCACTTCACTGTAATGACATATCGTTGGTTAAAATATTCGTTAGGATCCACTGGTTTGGACATAAGCGGCCTTATGTTCACTCCAGTGTTAGGGGTTGAAAGGAATACCTCGGCGGAACACGTAAACTTGAAATATTTAGTGACCCAATTCATGTGAAATGTAGTGAAAATATTGCTGAAGAAATTGTTAGTTGAAAGTTGATGTGTTCCTGGTGAGGCAGCTAAGCGGTTCGCGTTCGATTCCACGTGAGCAAGTGCGTCTCAGAGGTGGAAGGCGTCGCCCGGCGCGGGGAGGAAATAGGATGAAACGAAAGGAAATTAACGCCGGGTCCCACCACCGCTTCGCTTAGATTAACCTTGGAGTTATCGGATTAGGAGAGTAGGTTATAACAGTATTGATTGAAGTAAACAAAACTAAAACGATTTCTTTATCGGAGTTTTATTTATTGCCGGTTGTGGTGCGTGCCGAGACCGCGCTTTCTTAACGCCAACTACTTAAATGAGAAACGTCTATGGGCCGACGTGAGCCGCTTACTGAACAGGGAATGCCTTTGACACCATATAGCGAAATACTTGGAGCGGTAGAGAGGTATGTACGAATACCTATCTGAACAATGTTGGCTGTTATGTGACACTCAAGGATAATAATCGTATAGTATTGTTTGATATACCATTAAGGACGTATTCATATAATAGGGCAGACTATTGTCCTTATAAATGATTATAGTATTCAATATTTCCTATCATTTCAATGATATGAAAAATCAATGGTTGTTTCACACGCGAACGTAATTGTTTTTACTTTTTATACACTTACTGCCAGAGTTAGAGTCGTTTCGTTAAATCAACACTTAACTATTCGACGTGATTTTTCATACATCGTCAAAATTACTCGTTTTTACTAAGGAAGCACAAATGCTTCAAATGCTCAAGAGAGGTCTCTGACGTCTCTTGAGTTCATATATCACACAAGAGCTTTTATTCATCTTTCATGTAATTATGATCAAATATACCTTACATAAGATATGTCTTCAGATATTTTAATATAAAGAGTATAAAAGTTTTAATATCATGAATCTTTTCAAATATTTATCATAATACGCTGACATTGCAACATGGTTCTAACATAATGCCAATTAATTAGAATTAATCCATTAAAGAAAGTACTAAACCAATCCATTATTATAAGTAAAAGAGACTTAATATCTTTTAATATAAAGCAAATGTAATACTAAAACGAAACTTCTACAATAATATAAAACCTTTATATTTGAAATTCTTTAGCCAAAGAGAACATATTGGTTTCCAATAAAATTCTTTCAGAAGCGACTGTGGATTGTAAGGACAGGCGCAGATAATCCTAAATTATACGCCTTTGTAACACCGCCTCAAGCTAACGAGTTGACCTTTTCGTATTTCATTTTATTTATGAATTTGTTTAGGTTCACATGTTGACTAAAATTTTTTGTGTTGTTTAATAAAGTTAATAATGAACTGGCTACGCCCACGACAAACTTTCCCAATATTTAACCAAATTTCATGTTCAAAATGACTTAAAAACCTTCCTTTTTTAAATTTGTCAATGAACAAAAGCCAATCAACATGCTTCCAAAGTTTAATTATAGAACGTCATATTAGTGCAAAAGTCAAAAACAAAAGACAACTTCCATTTTCAATTCAAAAACGTTTCATCCCAAATTCATTAGTGGCACAATGTAAACTATTTAAGTGTCGCATAATTAATTGTAGCGGCAGAAGAGGAGATAAACAAGTGCCTTCAAGGTAGGTATTCAATTTTGGTAACAAACGCAAAGTAATTGTCAAGGAATTGTGTTTCACCTCACGCCACCAAGCTAAATTAGTAGACGCCAATGAACTAACCGGGTGGGATCTTCCGAACGGGAATCACCGATTGAAATTCCTGGATTCTATCCAAAATCTACCAGCAACTCAGGCTAACAATAATTGGATTTGTAGACCACAATCCGTAGAGAATATATAAATGGTCATTATAGAAGTTTAGCGACGTAAAAGAAACTTTGTGGCTAAATGTACGAGTAACTTGGCTTTCTATTTTTAACCGACTTCAAACACCAAAGGCGGAGGTTTTTAATTCGGCCGGTATTATATATATCACTACATAGTATAAAACAAAGTCGCGTCTGTTTGTCTTCTGTTTGTCTGTATGCTTAAATCTTTAAAATTACCCAACGGATTTTGATGCGGTTTTTTGTAATAGGTAGAGTGATTTAAGAGGAAGGTTTTTATGTAAAAAAAATCCCGAAATTCCCACGGGAACGCGGGTAAAACCGCGGGGCGCTGCTAGTATATATATATTTTAAAACACTATTTATGTTCTTGTTTAAAAAAAGTTTTCAAAAAATGCCTTATACTTTTTATTCCGGGTTAAAATCAATGACCCAACTATGTTATTATGTCAAAGTCAAAGTAAAATATATTTTTTCAGTTTTGGCCCCAAAGAGGCTCTTTTGAACTTAGCATATGCCCTTTATAACTCTGGTATTCCATAGAGACTAATGTAAATGAACATTACTAAGAATCTAAACTCTTCAAAAGCACTTCAAGTTCCTAAAAACCCCTCGAAGAACAAATTACTACTTTGACCTCTCACTATCTCTACCAATTCTGACCTTCATCGAGTGGGTGGTCAACCTAACCAATTCTGGTGTCAGAGTTATTGAGCCGCCAAAGGCCTCTGACATGGCTCATGTAACGACTACTATCCATAGAAAGTAACCGGGACCGACGGCTTAACGTGCCTCCGAAGCACGGAATCGTCTTACTTTTGGGGCAATCAGGTGATTCAGCCTACCAATTCTGATCAAAACACTATAAGTTCTTTGAAATACCTCACTACATACACCCCTCATATCGTCTTCATATATGTCAAGGTTATAAAGGTGAAATCCTTTGAAAACCACAATTTCACCTCAATCTCAAAGCAAGTAAATATAATACAATATCCATCAAAAAGGTACACTCCAACGGTTTTCTCGTAGGGGCGGAATAGAGGTCAGTATACTATTACCTCTAGATACTTTCAATTTCTTTACCCAAAGGATTGGGGCTGGTTCACATAAATTCGAGCCAGTGCTCTTGGATTTACTTGATGCTCGTCTCATTCATTTGGGACGAGATGGACTATATTATTAAACATATAGTGAGGCACTCAGAGCCGTCCATTATATCGACACTTGACTATTGACGTAATTTTATACGTTATATGTCAAAATCACTCGTTAAATCTCTACTAAGGAAGGATTTGGTGGCTCTGAGTATAGGTGATAAAGATTTTAAATGTCTGCATATCCAATTTTCAATTATAATTATTAGCAAACAATCATACTTAGTTTCTGCTTATTTAAAACTAGCAGCGCCCCGCGGTTTTACCCGCGTTGTGCCCGTTCCCGTGGGAATTTCGGGATAAAATGTAGCCTATAGCCTTCCTCGATAAATAGACTATCTAACAGTGAAAGAATTATTCAAATCGGTTCAGTAGTTTCTGAGATTAGCGCGTTTAAACAAACAAACAAACAAACAAACAAACAAACAAAACAAACTCTTCAGCTTTATAATATTAGTATAGATTCTACTTGAAATTTTAAAATTTCTACTAACAGGCTGATAAATCTTTCCAATGAGCTCTGAATAAGATAGCCAGCTGTATTCGATTTTGCAGAGCTTTACTATGTCACACGTTAACTATGTGTAGTTTAACTTATGTATATACAAAACCACAAAAAGAAGCCTAAAGTGTCAAACTTCACACTTCTGGTAGTGTCAGAGTCATTGCTCTATAAAACTTAAACTACCCAACCATCTCACTTCAAAAGCCGATGGACAAGACACAATATCGCCATCTACAGACAATAACTCCACTATCTGCAAATATTAATAATCCCCAAGATCGATTCTCTAATTAACTTGTTGCAAACAATTTATCAAACACATAGCCATTGAAAGCTACAACAATACGTTGCCAAATTGAAAAGAAAAAGTGCATACAGAACTGTTACTCTGCCAACAGTGGAAATTGTGTGAATAATGTTCTCCGTAATATTAGCTACGAACGTACTAACTGCAGCTGTTGGCATGTTGTCAACTTATACAGATGTTTCGTAGTAACACTACGCCATTGATATCGCTGTATTATGGTGCAGTCTTTGTTAAATTAGATTTTTTTTATTTATGAAACATAGTCTAGCGATTGACGACGAAATAATCAGGATTGATAAATCAAAGTATCTTCCGAAAACATCGTATTCATATAAAAATGCTACTTTCGCCTACCCTAAATCTAAATTTAAAAAAATTAAGACTTCTATCAAAGATACATTTATGAAAACTTTTTATTCTTGTTCACCAACTATTATTGTCATTTGCGTGCAGTTTACAGAACGTCAATTTAAATCCAGACTGACGTTTCGTTTCATTAAGCTGTCACTCCCTTACTGGTTGCTATTACTAATGCATACCTATTGATAAACCTAGGGCTCAACCACTTAGACTCTAAGACATAAACGAAGTTCCACCACTTAGACTCTTTAAGAAATAAAGTAATTTGAATGGAAAGGCTTTTAAACAAACAACCAGTACAACACAAAAGAAAGTTAAAATGATTAATGAAGGTTGTAATTTCGCACTGCAAAATATTTACGCTGAAGCTTCATTCAATCAGTACATTGAGAAGAATAGGTATAATCACCGCGCATACCTACTGCAGATTATTCAAACCTTCGTTTAATAAGAACTAGCAGCGCCCCGCGGTTTTACCCGCGTTGTGCCCGTTCCCGTGGGAATATCGGGAATTTTTATACATAAAAACCATCCTCTTGAATCACTCTACCTATTACAAAAAACCGCATCAAAATCCGTTGCGTAATTTTAAAGATTTAAGCATACAGACAAACAAACAAACAGACAAAAATAGCGACTTTGTTTTATACTATGTAGTGAAGTAAGTCCGAGTAGGTTAGTGGCCAACCCTGGTGTCAAGAGTGTTTAGACCGCCTAAAGGCCACCGACATGCTTTGACAACAACAACAGCAATTTACGTGCTTTCCGAAGCACGGTAGCGCTCGGATAGACTTGCCACCATCGGCCACCCATCCAAGTAGTCACCGAGTTGAACGTTGCTAACAATCACACTGATCTAGCATCGCTTAGTCAAACTACGCTACCAGCGCAACGGCCTTCGTTTGAACACTAGTCACATATGTTCACATACGTGATAATCTGAGTGAGTAGATAACTCACATTCAAAAAAGGAACTAAAAAGAAAATAGTAAACTATTTTCACGAAAGATACAAATAGTATATCAATAAGTACAAGTGGGAAAAGACGAATGGAGTGGTTGGCATCTGTTCAAACTTCACAGATGTTCGGAGACGGTGCCTCCGTTTTGCGTAACACGCTGTGAGTAAGTGCGATGCTATTTACGGTATTTATTGGAATGTATTCTATTGGACGAAAAAGAAGGCTTTAGGTTTATGCCTATACTTTTGGGTGAAGTAATTTTTTTTAGAGTTGATTAATGCAAGCGAATGGTGAGTTTTGAATGAAGAAAATAACGTTGGAAGTTGTCTCATATATAGTTGGTATAATCTTAGAACGCGCTAATCTTAGAAAATACCAATCCGATTAAAATAATTATTTCTGTAATGAATAGCCGCATTCAACGGAAACGATATATATTTCCGAAAGCTATGTTTCCGAAATTCTCACTACAACGGGCACAACGCAGGTAAAACCGCGGGGCGCTGCTAGTTAAACTTATAACCGAAAGCAAACGTCCTACAACTTAGGAGTAAACATACCACAACAAAACATATCAAACAATTCCGAAACATCTTTTGTTTTTAAAGATATGCTGTTTGTTTAGTTTCGACAACAAAGTTCAGTATGAATTAATTAATTACCATTGTTGAGAGCTAACGAGCTGGAACTTTTGGGATGCTACACCCGACGTTATAGCACAAGTTAAACTTTGAACATTTTGCAATTTTAAACGCATGTCGTTGGTTATGTGAAACTATAACTTATATTTTATTTTACTAGCAGCGGCTCGCGGCTTTCCCCCGTTGTTTCTAAGCCCGTGGGAAAAAAAGTTATTGAGATTTTTACCACAATTCAGATATATCTCTCAATACAAAAGATAAAAGTTACTAATATAATATTATTCCTAATATCATAACAAAACTGATAACATAAGTATTAAGTACACTTATCTCATTTCATCTACGTTGAGCTAAAACGCAATACGATAGCGCTCTAACCAATAAAGTTGTTTGTTGCCAGTCATTCGCCCTAACTAGGTTTAACAAGATCTGTCTGAGTTTTAATTGGTAGCGATTAAGATTGATTGGAAATCTTTAATGGATTTGAGAACATAGAATTTAATCAATTTAATATTGTTATTGTGTTTTAAAATAATCTAGAAACAAGTTGAAGTTTTGAGGCGGTCTCAAACCTCGGCCTCTCTCAGGGTTGGCCTTTTACTTACACGAAGTATGATGAATGCACTCGTATGTATGTATAGTCATACATACGATGAGTAACAAACATACATGCATCCAGTCGGATGCATGTATGTTCGACGAAAAAACTACCAAACGGATTTGGATGAAACTTTACAGTAATATAGGTTATACATCAGAATAACACATGGGGTAAATTTTATTCCAAAATTCCCGCGGGAACGGGTACAACGCGGGTAACACCGCGGGACACGGCTAGTTAATAAAAGAAATTGGACTGATAATATGTACCTACATATGTATGGTTATTATAATTGTGTATGTTTACTGTTAGACGTTACCTAATAACTCCGACGCTACAGTTGGCGACTCACCTACACGAATTTACTTCCTTTACGGTATAAAGCGCATAAAACGAACCACTAGGAATATAATATACTAGCTGTGCCCCGCGGTTTCACCCGCAGCGCCCCCGTTCCCGTGGGTATTTTGAGATTTTTATTCCCTATAAACCTCACGGAGCCCGAGACCTTTCCAACGAATGCAAAACCGTGGAAATCGGTCCAGCCATTCACGCGTGATGCCTTGACCAAGGAAAACGGGTTTCATTTATATATATATAGATTACAAATGTTGTCTTGATACTAGAAAAAAATAAAAACCTTTTATCCTTTTTTACCTATCTTCATTTCACGCAATCCCTTAGAGGAGAATGTCAGGCAACGATTTTGGACCTCAATTTAGGGTCGGCTTACACTCAAATAGTTTCCATAGGGTCCACGGGGCCCTATCATGTCCAATGCCTGCTGTCGCATCATTACTCACTTCTTTTCCTTGAGTATATATGTTTTATTTTCGCTCAAGGCACGTAAGTTGGAAATAAAATTTACTTCCAACGAAATTCGGATATACTTCCCGAGATATCGAGACTATTCTCGACTTGGTGTGATCAGGGATGCATAGCGAGAATTTTTAAATTCAGAATAAAATCGCGTGTTCGGTGTTACAGTTTCAATAGGTTTTCTTCGTCTTTTTTGGAGCGGAGTTGCTGATCGAATTGAATTTTAAAGGAGTTTAAGGCTTTAAGATTGCGATGTGTTTTAGTAATAAATATATGTTTGATCCCTAATTGGGACCAGGCTCTGTGCCAATATACGTTGTATTTGTTGTCAATTTACTGATTCAGACAAATATATATATACTCTATTTATTAATTTTACTTTCATGACTTAAACTGTCTCTTTTCCTCATTGTTTACTCTGAAGTGTAAAAAGAAAGTGCTTCCTATACTTCCATATTGGAGGCCTTTAGGCGGTCTAAGAACCACCTATAGGCCTAAAGGCGACACCAGGGTTGACCAATAACCTACTCAAATAAATGAATGAACTTTCACTTAAAATTGTGATAGATATAGTAGTTTATACTGATATAAACTATATACGTAGTATATAAATAATTATGTCAGAGGCCTTTGGCGGCTCAATAACTCTGACACCAGGATTGGCCAGGTTGACCATCCACTCGATGAAGAAGAAGAAAAAGAAGAACACTATATAGTATAACTATATATTTATAAACTATATATTTATAAAATTAATATTTTTTCCACTAAGCAAAAATCTAAGTTTCATCACAGTAAAGCAATCAAAGTGAACTAATAATAAAATGTTAAAGAGCACAACCCCAACAAAAAACAAACAAAAAACAAATCTCATAACATACAATTGAACCTACGCAAATACACAACTCGATAAATACTCCTACGAACGGCACGAGTACAGCGGCATTATAATCTCTATGTATAAAAACTAGCAACGCCCCGCGGTTTTACCTACCCGTTTCCATGGGAATTTTGGGATGAAAAATACCCTATAACCTTCCCGTTTAATGTGGAATCTATTACAAAAAGAAATATTTCAAATTTTCATTGTAATTTTATAACTCAAGATCGGGCTCACCTATCCAAACCAAATGTTAAACTTTGTTCGGACTATTTAGTAGATGGTTTATGTGAAGTTTGCACAAAATCGGTCGAGCGCTTCTTAAATTCCCACGGGAACGGACACAACGCGGAAAAAACCGCCGGGCGCAGCTAAACATATAACCGTTCAGTACACAACGTGAAAGATCGTAAACTCTGCAACAGAGCCTGTCAAATCACAACCCTTGTCCTAAATACCCGTTTGGACCCGTTCTTTCGGTTACGACGTTTTTTCATCAAACGAACTGTCTGACGTCACCCAGCCCCGGATTATAGAGATTGTTTGATATTTTACATTTTATTTGATATTAGCTGTGCCCTGCGGTGTAACCCGCGTTGTGCCCATTCCCATGGGAATTTTGAGATGAAAAATAGCCTTCCCGTCAAATGTGGCTATCAAGTACAAAAATAATAATTCAAATCGGACTATGGTATTTTCCGAGATTAGCTCGAACATACAAACAAAGAAACTTACTTTTACCTCTTCCAGATACATTTTTTGACAGTTCATTTTGAATGTGGAACATAAAAATTCATAGATGCAATTTTTGATTAGTATTAAATCGACTGGTGAAGGTCGTGCGAAATGTTTGATGCGAACGGAGAATTGTGGTCAAAAATTGATTTATTGGAAGGCCAATGTCCAATGTCAATGTCCAATGTTAATGCACTTTTTTCCTAACTGCCTCTATGGAGGATGTAACCCGTGACATACTTCATTTCCTCTTTAGAAGTAATCGTGGACGACCACATTAGTCCAGATTTTTTATTCTCGTAAGAAAGATGGGGTGTACCCATATCTATACTCTTAAACAGAAAAAGTAATATAGCACAACTCTATTCGCAGGCTAACACACCTGATACTAATAAACTTCCAACATACCAGTCTTAATTACATTAAGGTAATATCACTCATATTGTATTAATACAGAACTAGGTGTACTTAGTACTGAAATTGTGTCGGGACGTAACGATCGTTAAACCTCCATTAGTAGTTTTACATAAACGCTTGTTTCTGCCAACTGGTTCACAGATAATTGTAATTGTGAATCGTTTTTGTTTATTTTTCCTACATTACGTAGATTAAATGTGACTACACGAAATGGTTATAAAAGTTATATCCTTTTGTAGGAGATTTTTTTTGCCTAAGGGCCGACACTGCGATAAGCGTGCGCACGCCGGGGTTCCATACAAAAGTGAACCGCCGCGTACGCCCGCCGCGTGCGCCCGCCGCGTGCGCCCGCCGCGTGCGCCCGCCGCGTTTGGCTTCATACAAAAATGAACGCACGCACGCTTAACGCAGTGCTGACCCTAAAGGCTCCCGACATGGTCTAACGATTGCAATAACCGAAACCGACAATGTTACGGGTTGGCCACTTACCTTTTCTAACTTATATACTTACTTATAACCTTTTGGATAAATCGATTTTTTGCATTTTAGAGTCAGTGAAATGATAGCGTTTATTAAACTTGTATATATACGAGTATGTTGAGAAAAAGAGAAATGAGATGAAAAACTACCTAGGCAAGCATCTATATCTAGATAGATAAAAAAATCATATAACGTTTTTGGTTTTAAAAGTCCTATAAATTAATATAACTAACGATACAGCGATAAACCTTATTTATGTAATATAGCAGCGCCTCGCGGTTTTACCCGCGTTGTGTCCATTCCTGTGGGAATTTCGGGATGAAAAATAGCCTATGTTACTTGTGGATAATGTAGCTTTCAAATGGTGAAAGAATTTTTAAAAACGGTCCAGCAGTTTTTGAGCCAATTCATTACAACCAAACAAACAAAGTTTTCCTCTTTATAATATTAGTGTAGATAAGTTACACAAACAGTCACAAATCACTAAAACTTATTCCAATTCATGAAGTTAAATCCACCCTTCCTCCTTTTGTAGTCGGTTAAACATTTCAATGAAACATAACAAACACCTTTATACCCTGTCGAATTTCATTAAAACTAATTACCGTTGTATAACTATAAGTACAATAATCTACATTAACTGATGTGACGTGTACCGTGTAATGAAAATTTAATAACTCCACCAAAGTTACATGAAAGGTAATGATAATGGTTATATCGCTATGTATGTACTTATATTACGTACAGTAAAAGGCATTTTAATTAGCAGTTGAGTTTGGGCATCTAATTTGGATGAAGTCTTGGAGAAAGTTGTTATTAAGTGAGAACATTTATTATTTATTTGTGTTTTGTTTTATTTTGACATCTAAATTGCTTTACTAATTTTAATAGCGCTTTCGCTTATTAATTACTGGTACGGGAAAATATAATTACAAAAAAATATTTTGCGCCGTTGACTCGAATGAAGAAGAATAGCACAATTGCTTAAGGCAAATACTATAGAAACTCTACCGAGTTAATACGCACAGCTCTTGACGTTTCTCATACATTGACTTGGCAACCTCAGAAACAGCGCCATCTATTGGCATGAGGTGATCATTTTGTTTGTCGGTCCTGTAGAAAAAAAACTAATTTATGTCATTTTCACTCAAAACTGTCATCTCAGATGACGGATAGATATTTTGTTTCAATAATAGAAGAAAAACTTCAATGAAATTTCAACAGATGGCGGTGTATAAAGTTTTTAATTAAATCATCATAAACAGCACAAATTGATCCTCGAGCATAAGTACAAGGTTTTTGCGACATTTTATCAGTTTATTGCCGTGTTTAAGATTGAAATATTAAAATCTAGTGAAGTTTGAAACACAAAACGAACAAAAGCAATGAATGAAATGAAATCGTTCACCTCACGCCGCTTGGGGCGCTAGTGTCGCTTTCTTGCCGGAATTCTTCCGAAGCTGCGCGTATTAACTCGGTAGAGTTTCTATAGTATTTGCTTAAGGATACAAACTTCTGTAGAGAGTTTAACTATCAGAAACAGAGCCACGCTTTGAAGTTAGTGTAACAATATAATTCAAGACCATTTTGAAAAAAAATTTAGTTAACCTTCAAGCGGGCGCGCGTAGTCGAATCGACCGCGCTTAGTACATTTTCGTTCATATTATTATTATAAGTCATCACACGCATTTCTCATTTCTAGTAGCCTGTCGCTATTTCATTCACAGTGAAATAAAGACAATACCGTCGCTCGGGGTGCTCTCCCCACTCCGCAAATTGCAATTGTTTTACTTCGGCCGCAGTCGTCAAAAAGACTACACGCGCCTGTCGTCGAAAAAGTTACGCGCGACGCTCAATGCGACATTCACTAATTACGCGCTGGTTGTAGTTCTTCGGCTTTCGCTGAATATTATCTTATTATATCGAAGTTTTGTTATTTTTTTTATAAAATTAGTCGTTTACGGTTATCACAAAGTGCTATAATCGAGCAATTACAAAGAGAAGACGAAGAAGAGAGTGACTCAGAGCTCAGCGACCAAGGCTCTGAAACTTCCGACCACATCGTTTCAGAGGAGCATCGATCTGATGAGGAATCATACTGTCGGACTCAGATGAGGATAATTTGCCACTTTCGGAAATAAATAGCTGTTTTACAAGGCGTGATAAAGTTACGAAGTGGCAGAAATCTAACAATAACAGAGTATTTGGACGAAAAAACTGATTCTGATGAAAACTAAATCAAAGTTAATTATTTTTTATTCTTATTTTGTAATTTTTAATGTTTGACTAGGTGTATAAACTAGTCTGGGGTGTGTAAAAGAGGAAATGTGTTCCTAATTTTTGTTTTGATTCAAAGAATATTTAAGTTATGTTACTTTATTAATTAATTGTTTCTTTTTCATAATTTCAATTACTTGTTTCGACTAATTAGACTATAAAGACTGATGATGATATCTGCGTACAAAAACTAAATGATTATTGTATAATTTTTGCTTTATTTCTCTTATTCATCCAATAGGTCTTTTCGGTTACGCGCGCCCGCTCCCGTTACAAATGACCGCGCGCCCGCTTGAAGGTTAATAAACGGACATAATAGTAGAAAAATATAAATTAAATAAAAATATAATAAAAAATTACTTCCCTTTTATTTTTTAGTTTTATTAAAAGTTCCAATTCATTTACAAGATCCAGTAAAACCAATATAAACAGACAATCCTATATAATCAAATCTCTACGTTTCTTCAAGTATCCAAGTCTGCCAAATGAATTACCTATCACTGTACATTATGTACTAGAATATTATATGTATCCAGAATTTCCTTAGCGCATGATTTAATAATGAGCTTGGTTAGGTATGTTTCACATCGCGATTAAAATTAGTTACACTTATACATTTTATTATATGAACTTAGAAGTAGCATGAAACATGTTCAACAGAAATTGTATGATTTTCATTTAGGTAACAAGATAGCTAAAACTCATACGAATATTTTTGCCATGGACTTGATCAGCCTAATGATGACCCAATAATTCCTAATAGGGTCGCCGAATTTGTTTCTATTGAACACTGTCTTCACATTAGACTATTTATACAGTCTAGTTCGAAATTCAAAGAAGATTTTCGTTCTATTTCATTCACCGGCTCAGAAATTGTTAACTCGTTCAACGTCAATTAAAAAAATTAAAATCATATTAACGTCAATAAAAAGCAACTGTATCTTTTGTATCTTTACCATCAAACAACACAGCGACACTTTTCTATACCAGTTTAAAAATACCTTTACTACCCCAATCAAACTCGATCGAATATCAATAACAATTTTATTGCTTCATTTAATCAAAACCAAATAACGAAGACAAGCGAACTTTACCAACGGTTCTTGGAAGTATTAAAACGATAAGAGAAGTTACCACGAACTCATAACACGAAGAAAGTTGGCCATAATACCCTGGTTGAAGATTAAATCCTTCACCTTTCTTGTGCTTGGTCGGGTAATAGTTAAGACTTGTTTGGGGTCAGTTGTTTAACACGCAAAGAAAGTATACAATAGGTGTACCGTCTTCGCGGCATTTCGTAATGCACGTTTCTAAACTGCTCCACCGACCTGGAATTTGAACCAATAGGAGCACGCCTTTTTCTATGACGTGCAGCGCTCGCATTGGTTAAAACAGACAGCCTGGCGGGAACAAGACCGCGACGCGGACACACGTGAAAAAAAACATGGCGAATGGTGGTTCATCTTAAAATCTAATATATTCGTTTCCCAATGTAAATTCGAGTTTCTACATTCTATTCATTATCAAAGCGGCGCCGCCGAAGGACCTTAACTGTGGTGTGTGTGTAAAACCTAGTGCGCATACTGTGAGGACCAAAACTGGACATTCTACGAGACCGCAGAAGGCAAGTCAGGTGCGTAGCGTTTTATTATCCTATTGGTTTGAAGCCTAGAGAGCTGGGGTTCTTTAGAAACGTGCAGATAAATATATAAATAAACTAATAGTATACATTTGTCTGACCCAAATGTTGAAAAATCATACATTTTTCTGGTGCCGAAACCCGGGACTTCAAGTCCCAGACAAGTCTGAGACTGATTAATCAAACATTAGTATCATATTCTTTCATTGTGTAATTAGTCTCATCGATTTCCTACCGAAAATCAATCTGGAATCTTCTAGTTCAAAGTTCACAATTTCATTTTGCGTGTGATAACCCGACCATTTAAAGTAGGCACTACGTACCTTTGCGAACCACACTATCGTGAGTCATTCTTAAATCGTTTGGTTAATACTTCTAGAATGTGCGTTGTTGGTTTAACAATGTAAAGTGGAGGGTAGGTACATGCATTCTCACCTAAAGTTATCTAATTCTATACGTGTGTATGTACTTACGTAATTCATTATTTTCGGTGCATTCTCGAAGTATTAAATCGTAGTGAAACTCGAAAGCATAGGATTTAATCGTAATTCATTATCGAAGTATTCATTGACAGTTGTTATTCATTCGGCCGTTTACCTATTCTTTTGTTAACGTTAGCAGGTAATACGGATCTCAGTGTGTACCTAATTAGGTGCAATCGGTCTAGCATCTCGTGTAGGTATAATCATTCATACATTACGTGTATATCTACACTTTTCGTGGCTATTCCAATCGAAATAACAACTTGTTTACATCGTTATCAAAACAACCGTTCGTAGTTGTTATTCAGTCGGCCGTTTATACCTAATCTTTTGTTAAAGTTAGCAGGTGTAATACGGACCTAAGTGTGTACCTAATTAGGTGCAAACGGGCTAGCATCTCGTGTAGGTATAATCATTCATACATTACGTGTATATCTACACTCTTCGTGGCTACTCCAATCGAAATAACAACTTGTTTACATAGTTATCGTAATCAAAACAACCGTTCGTTCGTTCTTTATTCAAACTAAGTAACCACCATGGCTTATTCTATAAGTAAACGAAAGCATTCTCTTAAGAAAACAAAATCTGAGGAGGTAGCACTAACATTGGAAGACCTACCAGTTTTACGTCGTAAACGTACACTTGCGTTAAATCGATTGAAAAAGGCGTTAGGTATAGGTCAACTATCGAAAACCGACCCCAACCAGGCAAACACTTTTTTGGCTTATTTTCCCGAGGTCAAAAGAATTGTTTCTTGTTTCGAATCAGCTCATGATGACATCGTATCTTTATTAGACAGTGACGCCGAAGACTTACTTAGGTCAGAGTTTGACGAAATTCACTTAGAGGTTCTATCTATATATAGGCAATTGACTACTACAACGTGTAGTGAATTGAACACATCGTCAGAGTCATCTAATGTGAAGTCGAGGAACATTAAACTACCTAAAGTAAACATACCTACGTTCGACGGCAACATTAAGACATGGTCGCATTTTTATGATGTTTTTAATTCACTCGTTCATCAAAACTATTCACTCACCGACTCGGAACGTATGCATTATTTAATGTCATGTTTATCAGGTGAAGCTTTAACACTCGTTCGTGCATACCCGTGTGAAGGAACCTATTATGCAGAAGCTTATCAGTCATTAGTAAATAGGTATAAAAACAAACGCGATTTAGCTTTTACTTGTTGGAAAGAAATATTGAATATTAACTTTAAAATTCATTCTCCTATAGAATTTCGCCGTGCGCTCGATTTATTTAAAGAAAATTTAAATATTTTACAACGTTTAGACCTACCGGTACAACATTGGGGTTTTGTGTTATGCTATTTAATACTTTCCAAACTAGATTCAGTTACCCGACGCGCGTTTGAACAAGAGTATTCTGACTCGGAGTTACCTGTTTATGAGCAACTTTTCAGTTTTTTATATTCGAAGTGTGAATCCATTGTGCGTGACAGTCACTTCACGCAGCACGATCGTGTTTCTACTGATAAGAGTGATACATCTCGCACTATCACCCGTCAGTCATACACACCTAGGAAACCTATTTCTACGTTCTTATCTGGCGCAATTAGATCCGAGCAATTGAGTAAACAATCACAATCGATTAGTAAAAATAATGTTAAGGTTTTCCATAGTAATTTGCCTACTTCTACCCCTATTAGTAAATGTTCATTCTGTCAACAAAATCATTCAATAAAATCATGTGACGCATTCATTCAGAAGTCGATAGAAGATAGATACAACATAGCAAAACTTAATCATTGGTGTTTCAATTGTTTGAGACCGTCTCATCAATTGAAGGACTGTAAGTCTATCTTTTCGTGTCAGGTTTGTCGACAGAAACATCACACTCTTCTTCATAGAGAATCTTCAAAGGCCGTCATTCAACAAAATTCTTATGTATCGACGGATCGTTCGGAACCGAGTTCAACGGAACCGGAGCCGCTCACACAAGTTTTAACAAACATGAGTAGTAGTTCAGTAGTGTTACTGGCTACAGCAATCGTAGAAGTGCGTGATTCATCGGGTCGATTTCTTTCTTTTCGTGCGCTCATCGACTCCGGTAGCCAATCCCACTTCATCACCGAACGAGCTTTGGAACGTTTACGTATGAAACCTCAACCTACCTCGCGTAACATACATGGCCTAGGTCAATCGTCAACTGCCGTGTCAGGGATGGTCAACCTAGAGTTAGGGGTTAAAGGTAGGGTTTTATTTAAGATCAATGCACTCACACTGCCAGCTATCTGTGGAAAGATGCCCACAACTCGCGTTAACCTTTCTACATGTGAACATTTACGCAACTTGGTTCTCGCGGATCCCGATTGTGACAAGCCGGGTCATGTTGACATTTTGATGGGTGCGGAGATTTTCCCTTCTATCCTGATGTCTGGAAGTATCCCTGGTGGTCCAGACTACCCCTCGGCGCTGAACACTGTGTTTGGTTATGTCATTTTAGGTAATGTGCAGTGTAGCGAATCATCATCCAGCTCGCGTTCCTTTCTCGTTAACGAAACTGATCCTCTTCATGAGGAAGTGAAGAAGATGTGGGAGTTAGATTCTTTTCCTCAGTCATCGTCGCTAGCTCCATCAGAACAACAGTGTGAAGATTTATTTGTTGAAAACTATACTCGAGATGTGTCGGGAAGATATATCGTGTCATTGCCATTTAAAGAAGATAACAAAATTCTTTATTTTCCCGGTTCGCGTGAAAACGCATTACGTAGATTTCATTCGTTGGAGCGCAAGCTTTATTCCCATCCAGAGCTCCACGAACAATATTTAGAGTTCATGTTGGACTACTTGAACAGTGGTCACATGACTCAGGTTTCAGCAAAGGATCCTAGTAGTGGGAAATATTATATCCCACATCATTGTGTGATACGTCCTAGCAGTTTGAGTACGTGTACTAAACGTACAATTCTTAGCGAAGTAGCTCGTATTTACGACCCTTTGGGTTTCTTGTGTCCTTTGACATTCATCCCCAAGTTGTTGGTGCAACGCTTGTGGATATCAGGTATTGGATGGGACGACGTTCCTCCGATCGAAGTTATTCGTCAATGGAATCAATACGTAGCTGAACTTCCTTCAATCAAACAAATACGTATTCCTCGTTATGTGTCCATAGATTCTATGGAATCGTGCGAGCTTCACGGCTTTTCGGACAGTTCTGAAGTTGGGTATGGTGCGGTAGTCTACTTACGTATGCGTGATTCTCAAGAACGTATTCACGTATCATTCCTGTGCGCGAAATCTCGTGTAGCACCTATAAAGAAAACATCTTTACCTCGACTCGAGCTTTGTGGTGCTGTCCTGTTAGCTGATTTGCTCAAATTCGTTAAACAAACTTATTCCCCCTTTCTGTCGTTCTCTGACATGTACGCATGGTCAGATTCAACAATCACACTTGCGTGGATTCGTAGCCACTCTTCACGGTGGAAAACGTTTGTGGCCAACCGTGTTAGCCACATTCATGAAGCTGTCCCCGACGCTCGCTGGAACCACGTGCGTTCTGGTGACAACCCTGCTGACATAGCGTCGCGAGGTATGTCCCCTATCGATCTCATCCAGTCCGAGCTATGGTGGGCGGGACCACATTGGCTTCGGCAGTCTTCGTCTGCGTGGCCTCTCATTCCTTCTATCGTTGCCGACGAAACCGAAGTACGTGCCGAGGAACGTATCGTATCTTTTATCGTAAATGAAGATATTCATTTTATCGATTCATTGCTAGAAAGGTTCTCTTCAATTCGTAAAGTTCAACGTGTCGTTGGCTTTTGTCTTCGTTTTATTCGTAACGCGAAATCTAAGCAAAATCGTACCTCTGATCTTTTCCTCAATCGTGCAGAGCTTCACGCATCGTTGATGACAATTGCTAAACGCATCCAATCCATTCACTTTCCTGAAGAGATTCGAAAGCTCCAAGATGGTAAACTGTTACCCAAATCGTGGAGGAAACTGAATCCGTTTATCGATAGCCATGGGGTCCTCAGGGTGGGCGGTCGACTCTCTCGATCCGGCCTTGAGTACAATCATAAGCATCCTGCTCTTATTCCGAGAGATTCTACGTTTACGTACATGGTCATCGAAGCAATTCATAGGGAGCATTGCCATCCTGGGTTAGACACAACGCAGTATCTTTTGACACAACAATTTTGGGTATTTTCATCTAAACGTGCTATTCGTCATTGTTTGTCAAAATGTATACAATGCTATAAGACTAAACCAAGTAATCTTAAACCGTTTATGAGCGATTTGCCCGCTACTCGCGTGAATCAGGTAAAACCATTTTCAGTTGTTGGTGTGGACTACGGGGGTCCATTCCAAATCAAATTAGGTAAACATCGCGGTGCTAAAATCGGTAAAGCATATCTATGTTTATTCATTTGCTTTAGCACCAAAGCAGTCCATCTCGAAGTAGTGAGTGAGCTATCTGCGGACGCGTTTATCGCTACTCTTCGCCGATTCGTAGGTAGACGAGGTAGAGTTAGCGTTATACATTCCGATTGCGGTACAAACTTCGTTGGAGCTAGGAAAATCCTAGATTCTTATGTTAGTGCTGCTTCCCAGTCTCAGAACATCGAATTTAAATTTAATCCCCCCGCAGCAAGTCATTTCGGAGGCGTATGGGAGATTCAAATTCGAGCCGCGAAAACTCACTTACACCGTATCGTCGGTAATCAAACTCTTACGTTCGAAGAGCTAACGACACTCTTCGTTCAAATCGAAGCTATGTTAAACTCACGGCCACTTTACCCTTTGAGTTCCGATCCTAACGACATGAACGTTTTAACGCCCGGACATTTTTTGGTTTTGGAACCACTTACTGCCGTTCCAGACTCTAACTATTTAGATGTAAACATAAGTCGTCTTAGCCGTTGGCAATTAATTCAACGCTTCCAACACGATTTCTGGAATCGTTGGAAGATGGAATATCTCAGTTCTCTAACACAAAGGGCAAAGTGGAACAAACACGATTTGACGTTATCCGTGGGTTCTCTCGTACTGATAAAGCATGAGAATACCATACCGTTGCATTGGCCTTTGGCTCGCGTTTCACAATTGCACGTTAGCCCCGATGGTGTGGTTCGCATAGCTACAGTTCGCACTGCTAATGGTAGTATGTACACGAGACCATTGGTCAAATTGTGTCCTCTACCTATTCAATCAGATTAACGTATCAAGTAACTTTGAACTAGATGTAGGATAGATGTTAGGTAGAGTTATCATATTCAATTCAAGTTATCATATTCAATTCAAGTTATCATATTCAAGTCAAGTTCGTATATTCAAGTCAAGTTATCAAATTCAAGTTCCTTTAAGTTTTCAAATTCAACGACAGCATCAATCTTTAAGTAATCATTTTCTATGTTATCATAATCGAAAATACAAATTCCTATGTATTTTGGTGGGCGGAATGTACCGTCTTCGCGGCATTTCGTAATGCACGTTTCTAAACTGCTCCACCGACCTGGAATTTGAACCAATAGGAGCACGCCTTTTTCTATGACGTGCAGCGCTCGCATTGGTTAAAACAGACAGCCTGGCGGGAACAAGACCGCGACGCGGACACACGTGAAAAAAAACATGGCGAATGGTGGTTCATCTTAAAATCTAATATATTCGTTTCCCAATGTAAATTCGAGTTTCTACATTCTATTCATTATCAAAGCGGCGCCGCCGAAGGACCTTAACTGTGGTGTGTGTGTAAAACCTAGTGCGCATACTGTGAGGACCAAAACTGGACATTCTACGAGACCGCAGAAGGCAAGTCAGGTGCGTAGCGTTTTATTATCCTATTGGTTTGAAGCCTAGAGAGCTGGGGTTCTTTAGAAACGTGCAGATAAATATATAAATAAACTAATAGTATACATTTGTCTGACCCAAATGTTGAAAAATCATACAATAGGATTGGTCAAGTGGGTATCAAACGGAAATTCTGATAGTGGTTACTCGATTGTGTGAACAGAAAAGAAGGTTAAGTATGTTCTGACAAATCTTCTAAATATATAAAAGAATGTCGTGTTAGTTACACCATTATAACTCGAGAATAGGTTGACCGATTTTAATGATTATTTTTGAATTTTATTTATCTTGGTCAGAAATAGGATAATAAGTAATAAAAATTCCAAACTTCGTACGGAAGCGAATGGGATGAGAGTGAAACCACCGAGCACAGCTAATATTATAATATTATGGCAAGCCTAGTTGTAAGTATAATCATATGACATAATACCTAAATAATACCTATTTAATAACAGGTATAAACAAAGCTTTATAATGGAAATAATATGTTGTAATTTTAGCCTGTAATGTGTGTTTTACTCACTGCAAGGCAAAAACTTCAATGTGCAATGAATATATCAGTGAAAAAATAAAATTCACCCTTTTTTACATAAAAATGTCTCCACTCTAACAAATTAACGCATTCAAAAGTTATATTACGTTTATTCTGCAGCCGTATACAACACACTCTATTAAACTTAAATATAAAGTCACCGTAAAACACTCAGTTATAAAAAGGTATATAAACAACCCTTCAAACGTAAGAAAGACAGATAAACGAAATATACGGAATCCTAAAAGGAAAATATGTTGCGTATTAAACTTATTCGTAGGTTGCTTGTACGGGAAAATCGTGTTTTTCGTGGCCAGTGCAAATATAGGTCAGAGTTCTTTCCTTATTTCGTTCAGGGCGTTACAATTTTGAGTGTTACAAGGTTCCTTTTTTGAATTTTTCATTGTTTGATTCTGTATATACTTATAAGGTTATATTTTTTGAGAGAAAGTTGAAAGCTTTTAAATGTTTTTGTAGTTAGTCTTTTGTCGCGAAAACAATTAAGTGACTAAAAAAAATATTGTTCATTAGTTTTTTTGTTTGTTACTACATATTTTGATCGTTTGTAAAGCTGAATGTAATAAGTACATATTTTTCTAAAAGTCGTTAATTTATTTCAGAATATATCTGGAATTACTTGATATGAGACCTGTTAAACTTATAGGTACAAAGTAGTACTTACTTAAAAGTATTTTTAACGTAAACAACTTTCAACTTATTATTTATTCTGAGAAATCAGCCTGTTAAAGAGCTTATTAAAAAACAAAATTCTTAAAATATTTACGTAAACTTTAGCCTACTTTTTTTTTCAAAAAACAAATAAACAACTTACCTATAATAAATCAAAATAAAAAACAGCCAAACACGAAAAACATGATTCGTGTAAACAAAGCTTTTTAAACACCCCGTTTCGTGTAAATTCTCATTAGGTTACAATAAAAAATGACGTTTAATTTTTAACCCAGTCACGTTGACACCCTTTAATAGGTCAGGCCGTATCTACACCAAACAATACCAACAAGGAACAATTTACAATAGATTGAACGTTCAACAAAGAATAATATTTTTATTTTCACTTGCATTCAAAAAAAGAATTTTCAACACATTTCTGTCAAGACCTCCCTTTTTAATACAGCGTCAAAAAGTGATATCAAAAATGAATTCTATGCAGTTGCAATACGAGTGATCTGTATTAAAATGTCACCCATCAGAATTCTCGTTAGGGTTTTTGTAAGAATGGTTCTCTGAGGTATTCAGTGGAGGTATTGTGACGGTAACTGGCTGAATCCGGTTCTTCTTTCTAATGAGAACTCGTCACGAACTAGGTTCTAAGGCGTTAAGTAGTTGTAGTAAAACTGACCTTGGTACGTTGTGATTAGAATCACTTTGGCGTGGAAGGTAAAGTGTGTTGATAAAGATTTTACTGTTTACTGAGGACTTTATAAAGATTTCTGGCGTTGAAAACTTAGGACGCGTTTATTTGACACTCTTAGAAAAAGTATACTTTTTCGACCCTGTTACCAAATGTATGTTTCTCTGCCTATTCTCTAAACTGTACTGATATCAGTGAGATGAGAGAACTTTGCCTAGCAATGGGACACAACAGGCTTCAAATTTACTTTACTTTACTCTGTAAACTGACAGGTCTTAAGTGATTAAACGTCTACAAAAGCTTTGAGGAACAACAATATACAAAATTTGATCTTCGTCCCGACTAACGAGTACAAAGCGATCCTTTTATAAGCGAAGGAATTAAAATCAAATAAACAAAATAAAATAATAATTCTTCAAAATAAATGAGCAAAGTTAAAGAAAGATAAAGTTAAAAGGGATTTTATAAAAAGCCATCATCCTATCGCCGTTTCAATGTACAGTCGAGGCAATAAATAAAAGAATAAAATAACATCAAAAGATTTTCCTTGATATCGTTTTACAAATACAATATCGGCAACAAAATGGAGCGTCTCAATGTCAAGTGTTTTAACACATATTACTTGTTGCCTTTGAGATAAAGTTCAATATCGCGTCTCGGGCGTCTGATAAAACTCGTGTGCAATAACGCTCTGCGAATTATAACACAATTTAATCTATGTTTCGGATCGTCACCGTTTTCTCAGAATTCAGAACAGAGATGGTGGACATATCATTTTATAAAATTGATATAAGATTAGTGTATTGATCTCTTCAATGAGCTGAGAGGTCTTTGACCAGCAGTGGGACACTATAGGCTAACATTGCTACTTCTTGTTAGTTTAAATATATGATACACTTATTGTGAATTTACTACGTTAGATGATGATTCCGTGACATATTTGCAAATATTGTTTTTTTTTTGTGGTTATACAAATACATTTACATTTACATACACATTTATCCATCGATTATGACTATTCTTTTCAAATTATTTGTAACTTTCATTTTCTTCTAAATCTCATTAGCTTTTCGATAGCTGTATTCAATACAAACTCAATTCATCGACAACGATTAAAATACTAATAAGATTCATGCGTCTGTAAGTACTAAAGCAAGATAAGCCTCGGAAAAGTTTTGATCACTCGCAAAGACGGCCGTAACGTCCAATATATCCGCATAATATAAATATTTATAGAATTTTTACCATACTACCAACAGAAAAGAGTCCAAGTCAAGGGAATTGGACTTGTGAAATGTTAAATATGTACGAAATCCCGACGGCTGTACATAGTACAATTTCCTGGAAAGTATTAGAAGATAAGAGATCGACAAAATTAGATCTGTTATTGAAATCTTGTTTATATTATGATTGCTATTGTTCTGTTTACGATCGACTTTCTTTGACGTTCGTTTTAATTTAACGAGCTTAGAAGCTAGAAGCAGAGTTTAATGGAACGCGAGCGTCACATAAATCTCTAGCAAGTGTGCGTTTTCTTTTAAGTGCACCGGGGCTGTGCGGAGCTCAACTGACCAATCACAATGCATTACGAAAAGGTTTTAACAATGTCAATGCGTTGTTTGACAATTTCAATGTGCTGTGATTGATAAATCGGGTTCCACACCACTCTTCTCCGATTTCAATGGACGCACGCTTATGGAACGCGAGCGTCACAGAAATTTCAAGTTACTTGCTCGCTCGCATTTTATTGAACATACCGTCTCACTTGTAAAATCGGTCAACCTAAACGCTTAACCCCTCCTATGCCGGAACGCGGATCCAAGCCAGACATAATTGATTTTCTATTGTGTTTCTAATCCCGGCAAACAAAAGGTTAAAAAGCAAGTAAATTCGAATAGGATAGTGGGCAACCCTGAAGGCTAAGTTTTTGACCACCAAAACGTCTTCAACACGGTCTAAAGATTACCGGCCTAACATGTACCGCTTAGCTCACATCAAACTAATCCAATAAACTAAACGCCATAATTGGTTTGACACCACCGAAACAAACTTCAATTAACACCGTAATCTTTGGCTTATTTTACGACTGAGCACACTGGATGTGTCACTAACGTCGTAGTAAGTCCACAAGACGCGACGCCCATGGCTTTAATCCAGCTAATTGTCTGCAGACAAACCGGTCAAGCCACATTAATTATACTCGCCTCTAGATGATCGATCAATCTCCGCCCCGGAATAATGCCCATTAGCGTCAACTTGATCTTATAACCAGAGAAGCTATATAAAACTTTTTACGTTTATTATCTGTCTGGCCGCGCCACGGGCACCCGCGTTGTACCCATTCCCGTGGGAATTTCGGGATGAAATGTATCCCATGTATTATTTTGATGTATGACCTATATTACTGTAAAGTTTCATTCAAATCCGTCCAGTAGTTTTTTCGTGAATGAGTAACAAATATACATACATACATTTTTACAAACTTTCGAATTTATAATATTAGTAGGATTAATTACTGGAAAGATTTCGAAAAACCCTTTTGGGTTAAGGAAATTATGGGGAAAAATGTTTTGGCGGTATAATGTCCTTCTTTTTTTAAATGACGGTACCGTGTGCCGGTTTTGACGTTCCAAGCATGATGATTTAGGGAGTCGTGATAAATGTTTTTAATATGTAAATGTTTTTTTTATTTGTATTCAGATTTATTGGGCTTTAAATTAGAGGTTTTGGTCTCGGAATAATATAAGTAAATAGAAATGTTTATAGATATCAACAACTCTTTCACTGTCTTTTTAAAGGCATTTTTTCAAATAAAGAATCGTAATATTTTGTTGTGTTAGTTGCACCACTTATGACTCGAGAACGGCTGGACCGATTTTGATGATTCTTTTTATTTATTTATTTTGGTCAGGAAAAGGATAATAAGTAATAATAAATGAAATTTCTACGGGAACGGGTGAGCTGTGGACGAAACTGCGGGGCATAGTATGTTAATAAAAATACTATAATAGAACTTACTTTGGGTCTAATTAACCGTGTGTGAATTTGTCCGTGTATATTATATATTATTATTATTTCTTAGAACACAAGTATAGTATCATCTTGTAGTGTTAATTATACAATACAGAACACAACCCAATAACCAATTTCCCATACTTACATAATCTTCCAAGAAAGACAAAATCCCTCCTCCATTTTTCCAAACAACAATGTTTCCTGCGCTCAATAAACTACATAGTAATTTACCGTTACGTAATTAACCACGAAATAAAGAGAGATTAAATGTGATATATTTCGTGAAACAAAAGCGTTGATAACAATTAGAACAATATCTTGAGACATATTACATTCTGACATTCCTAATTTCGGAATTCCTTTACAATTACTTAGGGTGCTTTCAAATTATGCGTTTCGTGTCGGACCGCTGCAGTGCCGGAGCGGTGCGTTTGTCGTATTGTGAACGTACGATCGTGTGTTTTCATACAAATCGAGCAGTCCGGCAACAGTGCGGCGTCGGTACCGCGAACGCACGACAACACCGACACGAAACACATAATTTGAAAGCACCCTTATACGTAGAGTATGTAATAATGCTTCAAATAAACAAATGTATTGAGGTTAACGTAATACGTCTTATGTATACGGAAAATGTTTATTGAGACGAAATGGTAAAGAGGAGAGATAACATACCACGATCAAGAACAATTGAGGAATATCTTACATAACTTGTTATATAGTAAGTTATATTGATGTGGTAAATTAAATGGGGTACATATCTTTACCTTTTATCTTTATATATAAAATTCAAAGTCCTGACTGACTGACTGATAATCAACGCACAGCCTCAACCACTACCTAGAAACATGAAATTTGGCAGGTAGGTTCTTCAAGTGACGTAAGTGCACACTAAGAAGGGATTTTCGAAAATTCCTTCGGGAACGGGCTCAACGCGGGCAAAGCCGCGGGGCGCTGCTAGTTTATATATATAGGTTCTGATATAATTTGGCTAAGGAGATTTTTTTGTTTGTTTGAACGCGCTAACTTCTAGAACTGTAAGTTTAATTTTATTTGTTTTGCATATGAAAAAAAAGTACACAAGTATAAGCCTGTAATAGCCCACTGCTGGGCTAAAGCTAGATGGGCGAAAATGGAATTAATGCGAGCAAAATTACTAGGTCTTGGTAGTGATTTTATATCCTATTTTAGAGAAAGCAGATTGGAGACAGCAATTTTCAGAGCGTATAACATGACCGGTTTGAGTGTTTCAACCATTAGTTAAAGAATACTGCGAGAGCAGTCTATAAAATTTTAGATGAGTACATTTATGAGAAGTAGCTTGTATAAACTATATGTAGAGCTGCGTTACTTAAACTGCAAAGTTAAAGTACCAAGAAACTATCTTAGTACTGAACTTTATCTCTCGTCCAAGGAATGTCGTAAAACCAAAATACTCAGACTAAATACGAAGTTTTACAACAAAAACCTAAAAGCAGAATTGGCTTTGTCAGTACGGGTTGCGGTTTAAAGTTCAACAGGGCATCTAACTAAAATGTTTTGCTCAAATTAGTCCAGTCCGACCTTTAGTATGAAAAGGTACTAACAACGTTAATTCTGATTAGGTTTTAGAACTTTGTCCCTTTTAATTATGTACTCGTAGTTGCTGGTTAGAGGATAAATACATAAATCAAATAAGAGCACATACTCTTCGTATATTGACAGAAAATCATGATTTCTGGAGAAATCTAAACTAATATTATAAAGAGGTAACATTTGTAAGTTTGTTTGTTTGTTTGTTTGTATGTATGTTCGAGGTAATCTCAGGAATTATCAGTCCGATTTGAATAATTCTTTTTGTAATAGATAGCTACACTCAACGGGAAGGTTATAGGCCATTTTTCGAACGGGAACGGGTACAACGCGGGTAAAACCGCGGGGCGCTGCTAGTAATAAATAAAGGGAGTTTCGGTGGTAAATGAAAATTATGTCTAAATATACGAATTATTTCGACAAGGATTTACTTTTGAAACAACTAGTACCGACAATTTAACGAGCACTGTAATGAAGGTTCGTAAAGTGACTAAGGGTAGGTATCCTTTGAATCGGAACGGAGCAGAACGGAGCTCAAGTGACCAATCGCAACGCACCACGAAAAGATGTGTCGTTCGTTAAATTCAATGCGTTGTTACTGGTCGAATGCTCCACACAGCTCTGCTGCGCTATAATGGAAGCCCACCCTAAGGTTATCAAGGCTCATAACACAAGCAATGCGTAAATTAATACTCCATTAAAAACTTCTAAGAATTGTATAAATATTCAATGTCAAGCGAATAGCCCTATTTCTATGAAGGTGTACGTTTCCTTAGAAAATAGCAGCCTTTTCATTATTTTAGTTGTTATTACCTCATTCATGTCTTTCCAAGAACATTTGATTAACAACAAATAGGAGACTTAACTTCTAAGAAATAATTTTATGAAGTAGTGTGGTAGTAAAAGTATACTAAGTATTTATTTGTATGGAGTCGGTTATATATTAGGTATCTATTGCATACGAATAATAAGTAACAATGATTTTAAAAACTTACTTCGAAATTTGTAAATAAGATAGATTTAAAAAGGTTTGTGAGGTCGGATTACTTATGATTTTTTAATTTTATTTGTGTATGTATGTTTGTTGCTTTTTCTCGGCAAATGTACTGTACAGATGATTTGTAGGTCAAGGTTACACATCAAAATAGGACATGGGATACATTTTTGACAAGCCCGTTGGCACAGTGGCAGTGAGAGCGCTTACTTAATCGGGGGTTGCGGGTTCGATTCCCGCCCGGAGTCAACAATATGTGAAGACATATGTAGTTGTTGGCGACGACGTCTGGGTGTCAATTATATATTCTTATAAAGTATGTATATGTAGTAGCATCACTTAGTTAGATTCCACAACACCAGCTTAGAGCTTACTTTGGGTCTAATTAACCGTGAGTGAATTTATCCGGTTATATTTATATTTTTATATTTATTTATAATTTGTCCCGAAATTATAGCGGGAACGGGGATAAAACGGTTAGGACCGTAAGGCTCTAGTAGTACTTTATAATATTGACACCTAAACGGAGCCCACAACTATGGGATAAATAAGCTTTTTTATAAAATATATTTTCTAAACAATAATAAAAATAAAAACAAAATAAAAAATAATAAAAACAATAATAAAAAAGAGAAAAATCCTATTACCCTCACAATAACAAATTAAATGTTCACTTGTACATTACAATGGACGATAATAGAAAAGACGAACGTCAAGAGTAATATTTCTGAAGTATGTTTTGTTCGGAACAAAATTTGCATGAAAATTTATATTAAGAAAGGGCCATATTTTGAAAAGAGGATATAAATAACTATAAGTATCTTCTCTTATATATTTTGAGGTATATAGGATATCGGGTTTGAGATCACCAACCCGCATTACGCAAGCGTGGTGATTACGCCTAATCTTCCTGTACTGTACTGATATCTTCAGTGAGATGAGAGGCCTTTCCCCAGCAGTAGAAAATTACAGGCTTATACTTTACTTTACTTTTTAGGTATATATAATAACAGATAAAAAGGTCCACTACGTCTTAAGTTGTAATTATTTCTATCTTACTGTACAAATATATTCTCAGTGAGCAAGAAGTCTTTATCTTGAGCTTTTAATAGTAAATCAAACATATGACCGAAAGCATTCTTCTCTCTTGACAGTAGAAATAATTTAATCAAGAACATGTATCGATCCCAACTTAACATCGCAAGCACAAACATATTACAGACGAGACGAGAATACAGAAATAGAAAGTAGGAGATGAAATCACTACCCAGTCTAAGGTCGAGAATAGCAAGAAGATACAAAAAAAGTAATCAAACACCAATCTCAGAAAATCTTCAGAGGGTGACCCTCAAAAACCCGACATCACACTGATCATAGATAATAATTATCCGTCCACAATATAGAAGACCTTCCTGACCCAACTAATACCAGAGATAAAAGATGAACCTCTTAGAAAAGATGAGAACCGTACGTTTTTATAAATGGAACACAATTAATTTAGTCGATGGTGTTTTATAAGTAATGGCATGCGATTGCTCAAGAATTTTAATTCCCTTTTTGAAATGGAAAGGAAATAGGACTGTATGATTTCACTGCCGTTTCTACTGCCTGGATTGTCCACATCTCTTATAGTATTTAAGACTATAAAGTGCTAACAGGAAACAACGGCTTTATCTTGGCTTATTCAGTGTCCCATTGCTGGGCATATATCTACGCTAAACATCATCAACCGTCGCCGATTGGTCTCACCAGTCTTTGTAGAAGGTTGTACAGATTGAAAAATCTTTCTAATATTTGAAAGTTGCTGGACTAGAACGGTTGCTTAAATAGCCGAAGCTGCTTTAACCATTACCGTTTTCTTATATTTTCCTTTATTCTTGTTATTATCACAAAACCCATTAGCTGAGACAATCCTGCTAAATACTCTTATGTAATCCGATTACGGCCGAGCCAAAGATTAATCATAAAACTCTCTATAGAGTGGCTTAAAAGCCAAGTTTAGTTTTTATGATTCATATATATATTTTAAGACTTAGTTTGTTTGTAGATTGTTATATATTTTATTATAGAAGTAATTATTGTACTTAGCTCGTTACTAAGAAGGTTATATTCAAACTTAGCTTATATTTTTCAAGGACGTTTTTCCAATATTTCAAGTTTAAGGATTAGTTATAAGACTTAAAAACATGTAAAAGCTGACGTAAAGTAGTTAAAATCCAATCACTATCTACCTAACTAAGTGCGGATATCAGAAAATCTTGAAAATCTCATTTCAGATAACCACAAAAAGCCTTTTACTAACAAAATTTCGTTAGAAGAAAAACCGTTAACGCAATTAAAGTAAGGCAGGTAATGGGATTCAAAGCAATTTCCTAGATAAATATTAATGTTGCTTTAGCGTAGCACTTCGTAGCTTATACCGTAGCAGGTGCTACGAACCGACTACGCTTGTGCCAATTCAAGCGGAACTTCTTAATTATATAAAGCAATTTGTTGATTTAAATTATACAGATTTTGTAACCGATTGAATGAAAACGGGATTCAGTATTCAAGCCTAAAATGACGTGATTAAACGTAATAAGTTTTTTTATAGTTTAGTTGGTGTATTTAACGACATTAATTAAGTTAAATTGTGTATGAATATTTTGTGTAGGTTATCGTGGTTACACAGCCGCGTAATGGCTTGATAAATTGCTGTATGAAAACCGTTGAATATTAACCGCCCGGAGGCTTGACAAAGAAGCTTCATAAATGCATAATATACAAGTATAGGCAGCTCTATCAAACCACAAACATTTCAGTATACGCGTCAAAGACACCCTCTACATAATTCAAAACGTCATAATAAATTTCACACGCGACGTATCGTTGCATAATTTATTGGCTAATTAACACAACACGGGCACGATTTAGTGTTGGGACACGTGTTTTTTTTTGTCACTTCACATAGCACGTTGTTTACCGTGTTGGGTATGTTGGATCGCGGTTGGCGTGACGCCGGCGGGACGTAACGTGGGGAGACGAGCGTTCGGACCGCGCGCGTCCTATGCACTGGTGCGCGCGCCGCCCTGCTTGTCGTTCGATACGCCCGCCCGCCCTCGCCGCGCCCTATACAACCCATTATACCACCTGTACGCTACCGCTATCCCAACACTATTATATCATTTTTGTCATCTTATTCTACTTCCTGTTATCAATCTTAAATTGAGTGTGAAATACGCATTTTATTATAACCTGAATTGATTTATTATTCTCACGGATTCAATTACTGTTTTATTAATGGCGGCATACAATTGATTTTATCAGCCCTTGTTTTTCATTGAAATGTGTTTCTAACTACTTAACTGTAGATTTTAATCGATTTTGTAGTGGTATTGTCCATGAGCATTTTATTACGTATTTCTATTTTAAGTAGATGTTATTTTTATCGTCTCTTCAACAAGAGTGCTTTGCCATCAGTAAACCGGTTCGAACCTGCTATTTGTCTAACGTTGGCGGCGTTGTTTCCGACGTAACACTAATAGCACTTCTTTCATTAAAATGATTAAATGCCATATGGTTTATTTGTGTTATCTTGTTTTGATGTTTTATGTCAAAAATAAATACAAAGAAATGGACTTCAGCTAAAAGCCTGTTTTAGGATATACAAGATCTTTATAGATTTTAACGTTAACTTTAAATATAACTACTCATTTAAGTTACTTAGCTTCACTTCAAATCTCGCAATCGTCAGTATTGTTATACTCAATATTGACTCTTTTTAAATATGACAATGTTTAGTAAAATATTGTCAAATATTGAACAAAGAGATACGTTAATATGCGTTATAAAACATTGTCTTTGGGAAGGTGATTATTAAAATATATTAAGAGAAGGTCTATTAAAATTTAAAAAACAAAATGGTTCTTCTTCTTAAACAGATGCTCGACTCTTTGCGATGGAGTTCTCTTCATTACTGTCTATCTTTCTCTTTCGCTATCTCTTTAACTCTATGTTTAGTATTCAGGATATTCAACTACACTACAATTGACAATACATAATAATATAAAGATTCTAAATTTTGACCTCAAATTTTGCTCAAAATTTAATCCAAAATTGACCTAAATTTCCTCGTTATTGTCCCATTGAAAGCAAATTTTCAATGTTTGTTCTAAACAATGTTATTAATAACGATTTCGGTTACATCATTTAAGATTCGAGCGTTGAGACTCATTACGGTAACGATTAAGGTATTAAGTATTTTAAACGTTTCAAGTTAAGAATTTCACTTCATTTTTTGGTGTTCATAATGGATTTTGGTAAGGTTTAAACCGATAATTGTACCGGTTATTAAGGAAAATTTGCCTTACAATTTGCAAGACATATAAATTAGAATTCAGAGTAACATATAAATGAGACTAAAGATTAATTACTGTTTTTATTTCAATGACTATTGACGATTCTTAAGTCATTTAAGGCTGTTAAAAAGGCTTTTGGTAAGTCGAAAAATAAGAAACTCTTTAAACATACATGATGTTTTAAAAACATAATTATTGAAATGCACCCAAATGTAATTTCACAAAAATACTGTAATCCTATCAACATAAACCATACTTTGTTACATAGAACTAATTTAGTAAGTGCCCAATAAAAACGTTCAATACCAAATCCATCTTCATTCTTCACACAAAAAAAGAAAGGCCAAGTGCGAGTTAGGTACACCCGCAAGAAGAGAGTTCAGTACTTTGATAATGCGAGTTTTTTCATAAATTCCTTACTTTAAAACTTATCAAAGATTTTGTGAAAATCATCACAACAAGGCTTTTTATTTGTATGTCTGACGAATCATAGACATACACACAGATACATGGTTAATCTTGAAGGTCTTCCGGTTTTATCTCAAAGCTACGGAACCCTAAAAAAACCTCCTATATTTTATACCCTCTCGACGCCATGAGCATCACAATCCTATTTCCTATTCGGGCGAAATTTCGGGCAACATTGAAGGGATTCATACCGCGTTAATAACTTGATAGAGGACGAAGGATCAATATGTACGGTCAAGGCAATAATTCATGAACAAACTCGATATAAGGATTATTTTAAACGATATTTTTAACGATATATAAGAATTGGTTTTAAGTAAGATGGGAAGTGGATTGTATTATACACATTCAATAGAACTACGAGTAATATAGCGGGTATGGGCCTTTGCCCAGCAATGGGATGATACAGGCGTTAGCCTGTATCCTAAGTAGTAGGCCTTTAAAACCATCGCAGCGTTATAGCTGAGACAGGCTTACAGGTTCAGGTACACTGACTACTTGTCCGACGTAGACCAGTTTGTCTTAATCTAACAACTGTTTTAAAACTACCAATCCATTTATTTTGTAATAAGCCATATTCAACAGGAAGGAAAGCTATATTTCAATCCAAAATACCAAAGAGAACGGATTCAATGCGGGTAAAACTGAGGGTCATTGCTAGTAATAATATATAGGTCATATGATATCAAACCTGAGGACCAAGTAAAGGAATAAATCTGTAAGTTACGAACAACCAAAAAATCGTTCACAATCATATTTCAAATTACCATGGAATCTTAAAAAACGGGCCGGCAGTAAAATGTCTGTATCAATGCAAGTATATATACTAAAGAGAACAGATAAACCCTTAGTTTATAGACGTCGTTAACTAAGTCTGAGTAGGATCAATCCGTCTATCCGCCTATAGGTACGGTCTGCAAAGTAACAGGATACTTGTGGAACGGTTCGTTTTAAAAATATATATATTTTAGTATTTATATATCTATGAATACACATAGTATAGTGTTAAGGGAAAATATATAGATTGTACAGCGAGATGTGAGGTCTTTGCCCAGCGGTGGGACATGACAGGCTAATGCTACATATTATATTATACTATGTTTACATATGTTTAAGAGTGGCGATACATAAAGATTTAAAATAATACAAAAAACAACTGTTCTTATTTGTATCTTCTTAGGACCTTATTAATAAACGCGGTTTAACTAAAAACACTGTTACACTGTGTTTTGTCTCTTTTGCTCTTCGGAAAATTGCGTATGTCAGAAAGTGACAAACCATTTGATAGGTAAACTGTTCTTAATACACTTTTATTGACATCTTATATATAAAATTCTCGTGTCACAGTGTTCGTTCGCGTACTCCTCCGAAACGGCTCGACCGATTCTCATGAAATTTTGTGAGCATATTGAGTAGGTCTGAGAATCGGCCAACGTCTATTTTTCATCCCGAAATTCCCGCGGGAACGGGTACAACGCGGGTGAAACCGCGGGGCGCAGCTAGTATATCTATAATATAAAAATGAATCGCTGAATCTGTTGCTAAGCGCATAACTTCAGAACGACTGCACCAAATGATTCTTTTTTTAATGTGTTCCTTATTGTCAGGACAAGGTTTTTATATAAGAAAAATAAGGAATAAAAATCTCAAAATTCTCACGGGAACGGGGGCGCTGCGGGTGAAACCGCGGGGCACAGCTAGTGCTTAATAAATGTCAATGATTCTTAATAGTTTTGCATTTTACTAAGTTTATGGCTATCACTTAAAATTAATGAATTTTAGCACCTTTCCATTGAAATGCAAATTCTTTATAACAAAATTAATAAATAAGAAAGTTTTATCAAAGTTCTTACTTTCTTTAGATCTTAGTAATTAAAACTAGTCTTAAACTTATCTAGCAAATATTAAAAAGAGCTACGAGATGGATGGACTCCTAAGTTATAGAATATAATACTAAGTTATATTTTTTGCACTTTTAATGGCTAAGTAGAACAAGGATAATAAGAATAATTATATAATTGATTCTTAAATAAAATGAATAAATTATTTTTTATTGATTTATTTATCCAATTTCTCACAACAGAACAAAGACCTCTATAGGGAGGAGGATAAGGCGTAATCACCATCCTTGCCTATTGTGGGTTGGTGATCTCAAACCCGAGCCATGCTTTTCTTACTTTTCAAAAGTAGGAAAAATGTTTTCTTTCGACCCAAACTAAGTGCCATTTTACACTGTTCTATTTTACTGTAAAACTAGCGGACCCGATAGACGTTGTCCTGCATGATATTTCAAAGCGCCATCTGCCGGGCTGATTTGTGAATCTAAACCACCCAGAATGCCACCCAAACGCATACAAAAAAAAACATTCAAATCGGTCAGTTCAGTGACATACACACGTACAGGGGAACGATATAAATAAAAATAAAACCAAGGCTATTTTAAAATTGTTGCATTTCTAATACATTTGCGAACCGTACTTCTATCGACTGTGCGCGCCAGATGCACTGTGACCTTACTGCTGATACTTTTATTAGAAATACTTTTAAATCCACATCGATAAGTGTTATAAAGCTAGACTAGATTTGTTTGAAGGAAAACAATTGTTTCTATGCCTAGATACGATCTAGGCAATACGTAAGATTAAGAACAAGTAATAAGTAGGTACCTATAGCCTGTCATAACTTTATACCTATCGAATATAAATTAATGACTTTGGTTCCTAAAGTTAAAAACATTAGGTAAATTAAAGCTTTGTAATTATATTTTTCAAACAAATACACTAGTTTAATGGCAAGAAGCAAAAAAATGCATACTATTTAAGATCCATAGTGAGTGCTAAATAACAAATTAAATGACAAAGTTTAGTAACTAGAAACAATGATTATATAACTTAACTCAAAAATCACATTAATTTAAGTCAAAAACATTTCTCAAAGTCATTTCGTAGCGGTCGTAGCATGTGCTACGCTGTTACTGTAGCTACGTCGTAGCAAAGCTACATTGTGTATTTATTTAAAGTTCTGCATCGAAGATACAGAGTAAAAACAATATCTTAGAGATATTTTGTATTCTGATTCCCCAAAGATAATGTCGTATAAAGTGCATTTGGTAATGTGACCTTTGACTTTTGGTATCGTTCTTTGAAAATGTACGTAAATATTAAGTTGTTGTTTGACCCCATTCGAAGTAGACTACTCATATCTTACTTTTTATTATTAACTAGCAACGTTCCGCAGTTTTACCAGCGTTGTGCTCGTTCCCGTGGAAATTTCGGGAATTTTTTTACATATAAACCTGCCTTTTGAATCACTCCATCTACTAAAAAATACTGCATCAAAATCCGTTGCGTAGTTTTACAGATATAAGCATACATAGGGACAGAAAGACAGCAAAAGGGACTTTGTTTTATACTATGTAGTGATTTCCTAAACAGAAAAATACTTACCGCTGACTGCACTTATTAATGTGCTAGCTGCAGTCGTTTGCCGAATGCAGCCGACTGTCATATTCCTTATACTGCTGCGGTCACTAAATTGGAACAGCGCATAAGAGTTCTCAATATAACTTATCTAAACACTTTAAAACCGTATATTATCCAAATTGACAATGCAATTTCCGTATTCAAAAGGAATATTCTGAACATATTTGAAAAATAAAACCGTCGTAAAGATAAGGCGATTCTTCGATACGTGTTCGTCATAAATAGTTATTGTATCCACCGTTTACGATCGTTTAGATGCTATGTGACGATTTTCCGTACATAGGTACTTAGAGCAGGAAAATCTACGCTATTCCCAAACATTGAACTTGTGCTATAAACGCGAAGCTCTAAGACTACAAAGAGGTCGGTTAATTATATTTGTAGTTCAACGAACGGATAGTTATACGTCACATTACAATTGAAATCAATTATTGTGTAGCTTATAAGTTGAAAATGTAACTTTTAAAGGGATTTATTTTATATATTTTAAACGAGTACTTATATATAAAAGAAATTCCTGTTAATTACAACATTTATAACTTAGAAATGGTTAGACCGATTTTAATGATTCTTCTTTTATATTTTTATCTTGGACAAAAATAGGGTAAAAAGTAATAAAAATCCATCGAAATTTCAACGGGAACGGGTGCTCTGCAGGTGAAACCGCAGGGCACAGCTAGCAGCAATATAAAAAATGTCATAAGCTGAGAGGATAGCATAGAAGTACCTGAAGGGTGTGTTCAGTGATCAGTGTAACAATATGTCACTACTCATGACGTCATCCAGAATTACAAATAGTAAGTGTCACATAATGGTAAATTACTGGTTTGCTCGCGTCCTATTGAAGACACCAACCAGCCTTTAGATTGTTAATTCGCACAATCTAAACAACACCTTAGTAAATAATTACTAGTAAGCTTCCTTATCAATAAGCTAATGTTATTTTTAAACAATTTAACGTTTGATCAAAAATGGAATGCGGCAAGAAGCAATTCCTCTACTCCATTATGAATTTAACTCGATTGCAACACTTCGTAACCGGTTGAAAATAGAGAATTTATTTTTAAACTTCCATCTGCAGCGCCGAACGGTAGTTAAATTTGTGTTTTTTAGTTCTATTATATATTTTAAACTAATAAAAAAATATTGTGACAGGTTTTTTGTTACAATGGTACGGTGTGCACATGGATAAAAATGTGACCATTATACTATTATCGTGTGTTTTATTCTCAAATAATACCTATACTATTGTTTTGAATTGAACACTAGAAGCATCCGTGATTGAATTGGTACGTAGAAACTTCTTTAAGAATGGATGAAAGAAAAAAGTAAAAGTCTGTAATTTCCCACTGCCAGGCAAATAATTAGGTGTAATCACCACACTTGCCTAATGCAGGTTGGTGATTGCAAACCCGAGCCACGTTTGAATAGTACGAAACATGTTTTCGCTCGACCCGGGAACTGAACCCGTTACCTTAGTCTTGGCAGGCGAGTGAACATACCACTAGACTACGGAGGCAAATTGAAAGAAAATAAGCAAAAATAAATACATATATTTGTATACGTATATTTGTACGCTAAATGTAAGCTTCTTTGTAAATTCATATTTTCTCATTACTCGCATTCTGTTTGTTATGTATGATACTATGTAACTAATATTACATCCTGAATAAACATCAGTAATAATATAAGCATTGAATAAATAACGAATATGAGGTAAATCAAAATGAAGAAATATTAGTTTTGTTATTTGAACGTTTTGTTTTTATGTCAGTTGAGTTCACGGTTGTTTTGGTAATGACGGGCGATCATCACTTTGTACAGAAACGTTTGGATAAGATTGATTACTTTATTATTATTATTTGCAGAGCCAGACTTTATTTTAGGTCGATTTAGGATTTACTTGGGTTTGAGATCACCAATCCGCATTAGGAAATCGCGGTGATTATATACGCCTTATCCTCCTCACTGTACTGATATCTTCAGTGAAATGAGACGTCTTTGCCCAGCAGTGGTACATTATAGGCGAATACTTGTTTTTTTAAACTAATTCAAACACTTTATTTAATTTATCGACGAATTCTAAAGGTGGACTAACCTAATGTGCTCGTTGCTCGCTCTCTTACATCAGCAAGCAATGAGCAACTTTCTCACTTCAAAAACACGCTCGTCCTGACTGCACGAACATTCGATGAGTTACAAGTTTTGTTACACCTTGTCCTTGTTCTTCAATATCCCCCCCTTAAATCCAAACATCTAATTTGACATAATGTGAAGTTCTCTGGTTGGCAGTTTTAATAAAAAATCGGTAAAAAATATTAAGCTAAAAGAAAATCTCTTAAAAAAGCCTAGTCAAGCAATATAAAATACTGTGGAACAAGACTTTTCTCCAAAGTTTAATAAAAGATATAATGTATGTAATATTTTTACAAGACGAAAACTAAACTTCGGTGCTTTCGAAAAACTTATTTTAATTAGATATCCGTTGACCTAACTCGCTCTTGGCTGTTCTAGTTTTAAGATTGCTACTCTGATAAACTTTTGTTTCAGCTCGTCCTCTGGAGGAATAAATATAATTAGCGTTCAGGGTATCTTCAACGTTGAAAGCATATCAAGTTTATATCCAAGCAATTTGATAGCAACGAGCATTGTTTCTTGGAACTTTTTAGTTCAATCTTATCGTAATGCCTTTCAACGATTTGAAACAAAACTCAATGTGACAAAACATTTAAATGACAAATATTACCGTGTATTTATTTGTTTGATTGCGTACTGATATCTTCATTGAGATGAGGCCTTTGCCTAACAGTGGGACATTACAGGTTAATATACTTTTTTACTGTTTTTTGTTAAAAACACCACCACCAGCCTCCTTAGTAAAACTACGGCAAAAAATGTGACAAGACATGATAAATACTATGCGTTCATTGGTGGATTTGACATGAGTTTTCCACCAATCAACGCACACTATTTATCATATCACGTCTTGTCCTATTTGGTCGCTATTATGTTCAAAGGGTGGAATGGTCCACAAAATAATCATAGGGAAAATAATTGGAAGCATTGTTAATCGTAAAACTTAACCTCGTTTTGTAATGTTGGTTAACATTTCGTATTCAAGTAAGTTATATTTTAAGGAACACAATCTTTCTTCTCCTTTAAGTTCATTATAATATACCTAGAACAAAATAAAATGAAAACGTTGCAATAACATTTGTCTCTGTGATTTGCGACGGTATTCCTGGAATGGACGACATTAGGCAAAAAATAATATGACTTTTATAAAATAATAACTTTGCTTGGTTTATATCATTATATGGAGGAGCTTGGAAATTGAATTTAAACTTGCTTTGAAAAGGTTAAAAATACTCGATTCGTTTTGAAAATATTTTTTCCATAACATATAAACCATTCCATTGCGACCTATTTTGCGAAAAAAAGAACCATATTTATTTCAAACTAGCTGTGCCCTGCGGTTTCATCCGCATTTATTCCGTCACTGCTTACCGTTTAAACCTTCCCTGGATTACAACAAACATTTAAAAACCAGAATCAACTAAATCGGTCCAGCCATTCTCGAGTTTTAGCGAGACCAATGAACCTCGATTGATTTTTATATATATATAGATTATGTTTAACTTTAATGACCCAATTTAGGGAAAAAGCTTCCCATCTCACCATAGTACAGTTGTAGAGTTCGTGGCACCAGGGTTGGCCACAAGCATACACGAACTTACTAAAGTACAGAGCTGTAAGAAGTATTCGGAGTGATCACCACGCTTATATGATTGTCTGAGACTATCATGTAACCCGAGCCACGTTTATGCCATGATGTGCTGGGCTGGCCAGTGTGGCATCTGAATACACCAGAACTAATTTTCCCTTAAAGATAATAATAATAATCTTCTGACCATTACACGCAAACGAATACAATATTCTGCGAAACATATAATTATAAATTACTCTAATATTGTGGTATCATTATGTAACTTAATGTTCAGATGTTATGTTACTCGGAATAAAGGTCGTTGTTCATATTAAGAATACGTGATATTAGTTAATTAAAATGTGGTTTGTGTAAATCATAACATATCATCTCAGTTTTGTCCCAATAGCAAAACATATTCGTGAGAGTAAGATACAAGAGTAAAATATATACGGTGTTTATCATCAATGTCATTGCTATTATTTTTTATTTCTTTCAGCAACATTCAATGTATTTAATTTGGTCATGTTTAAATTTTAAATTACTGTTAAAGTAAAGAATTTAAGTACTACATTAATTTACATAACCCCAGCATGTAATGCTTTTACTCTAGTGCTGATTAAGTTTCAAGCTAACCAAATTACAAAAAAATATTCGATCATCCATCAAAACATGACCAAAACTTGGTCAAGGACTTATCAAAGTTAATCAATCAAACTTGCAGCGATAACTTTACCTGGCACAGAAATGTGTCGAATACTGGTGTATTGTTGAGTTACCCATCCGTTGCTTGCTAAGGCCGTGGTGACGAGGGAACCGATTGGCGGAAACAGCAGTGTAAAGCAAACAAGAAGTAATGACAGACAAAAAGGGGGCGGGTAAATATTGATGGTTTGATATGTCAGTTAAGGATATAAAAAAAATGGTGTAAAATTATTACCGATGGAAACTCTTCCAAAAAAATTATCAATATCGATCTTTTGTTAGTTTGAACGAATTAACAAATCTCAGAAACTACTAATCCGAATCGAATAATTCTTTTTGTAATCGACAGCCACATTCAACGGAAATATTATATGCTATCCTTTATCCCTAAATTCCCACGGGAGCGAGTACAATGCGAGTTGTGAATCAAACCCGCGAGGCGCTGCTAGTTCATTAAAACCATAGTCTAGTCAAGACAAATTATCCACATTAGAATCGATTAACCACCACTCGCTTGCTATTCTAAGACAGTCGTCTGCCTCTATTCATAACCACACAACCGCCGCGTATTCACAGACATTCTATTGTAATTTGTCATCAAAGCACGACATGAGGTATTACATTGCGTACACGTCTCTACTGTATTTACATCCACGTGTGCTATTGTGACCCTTTCATTTCTTTTGCGTACGGTTTTGTTAATGGCATGTGAAGGGTTGTGAGATGTGAAGTTTGTTTTTTAGGTTTTCAGGTATATGTTGTAGGTATGTGTATTTATGTTTTCTACTATAGGATAGAGATGTGCATTGAATTTAGATTCCATTATCTAATAAATTATTGTAGACCTGAACATTATTGACTTTATTAAGACAACATCATCCCACCAAAAACATCCTTTTAAAAACTAGCCAAGTCTCGATGAAGCTGTTTATTTTTCTACTGCCGTGCCCCCAGATTATTGAGAAATGAAGAATTCCTCATATTCATATTCAAATTAATTTATTTGCCATAATCTAAATACATCATACTTTGGCAGGGCAATGCAAACTAAAATAAAAACTTAAGACCTTAAAATAAAATAAATTACTTGTACGTAAATCTCGAGAACGAAAAGAATTAACTAATTTTGATATGGGTAGTCCAGGAAACAATTATATTTGCATAAGTATTTCAATGAAGATGAGACTGCAAGGCAAAGTTAGTATATACAAAGCTCATTGTACTAAATTAAACGGGTCTATATCGCGTTAGAATATATAACGTATTTTTCAAAACTCTTTTAGTACAATGAGTGCAAATCGTGTGAGTTCAAAAAGTATGATATACCTAAAAGCTGACGTTATATTCACGCTTTAAATAAAGTTATCTCAATTCTACTGAAGATAAAGCACTTACTTCTTAGACTCACCATTCCGTATTATTTTCCTACATTGTAAAACGTATAAACTCGGTTACATTATTATTTTACGAGTACTACATAAAAGATTTAACAGTTTTATGGAGTTGGTAATTCTTCGAATATACCATTTCGCATTTGAGTGATATGTCTTGGAGTTGGTGTCATAAACACATCTTACACTCAGAGATAAGTTACTCAGAGTATGTGCAGTAGTAAAATGATAAGCTTTTGGTTTATAGTAAAGCTAAAATTGGAATACAATTGTTAAGTGTTTGAGCTACGTATATCTAGGAACTAACGTCTAACTAGGGACATTACAGTCTTCTTCTTCTTCTTATCGAGTGGATGGTCAACTTGACCAATCCTGGTGTCAGAGTTATAGAGCCGCCAAAGGCCTCTGGCATGGCTCATGTAACGACTACTATACAGGCTAACGGCCTTATTCAAAAACGCTTACTAGCAGCATTTTAGCTATCAAATCGTTTGTCCCTTTCCGACATACGCTATTTTCCAAAGAGAAAAAGAGACAAAACACTTTAAAACAGTGTTTTAGTTGGAGAGCGTTTATGAATAAGGCAGTAATTCTTTACTTTACTCTACTATCCACAATAATTATTACTATCTCAACGATAAGGGCGGTCTCAAATAAGTATAAGGGTGCTTTCAAATTATGCGTTTCGTGTCGGACCGCTGCGGTGCGGAAGCCGTGCGTTTGTCGTATTGTGAACGTACGACCGTGTGTTTTCATACAAATCGAGCAGTGCGGCAACAGTGCGGCGTCGGTACCGCGAAATAATTTTAGTACGCACTGTTGCCGCACTGCTCGATTTGTATGAAAACACACGATCGTACGTTCACAATACGACAAACGCACGGCTTCGGCACCGCAGCGGTCCGACACGAAACGCATAATTTGAAAGCACCCTAATTCGAGCGAACACGCTCATACTAGTGGCAATAGCATTTAATACAAGCTTATAACCGAGTCAACGCTCGCACAAATTGCTCGTAAAACAAAGAGAAAAGACAAGCACAAAAACGAGCATACACGCATTACTTTATTGCCAATATAAATAATTCCTTCATTCGATTCAAGTAGGGTAGTGGCCAACCCTGGTATAGGAGTTTGTAGACTTTTTAGACCGCCTAAAGACCTCCGACATGGTCCGATACATATAATACGAACGCTCGAATAAACGAAAGTCTATTCTATTGTGCATGAATTCAATACTTTTAATCATCTATATGTTTGATATGAAGTATTAGTTTTCTATTCACATTATTGAACATTTCAATTAGCAGTAAGCAGGCCACAAGTTCTTATCAACGGAGCGACACTCGTTCTGGTTTGGTCTAAGTGAAGTACTTTTGTTCATTTGGAAATACTTATAAAGTTTTAAGTGCTAGTATGTAATGTCCCAGTAACGGGCAAAGACCTTTCATCTCACTGAATATATATCTATAATTGACATACAAGCATGAAACATGCTGGCTTAGTTCTAAATTTAAAAAAGCTTTAATCACTATGCTCAATGAGTGCAATAATAAGTCGCACACACACACTAATGCTCACACTCTTACTGCGAATATTGGTTAAATCAGTCATATGAGTACGCATGACACGACATAGAGTCCATAAATTAACAGAGATTGCAGTCGCTGTAGCCGAAATCGGTTATGTAGAAAAGAAATAATAATAGTCACTATGCTATGCTATATACTCGTACAAAGTGTCAGTTAACATGAATAGGTAATTTTTTTAAGTTTATTTGTTTGAGGTAATCTCCGGAATTACCAGTCCGATTTGAACGATTCTTTTAGTAATAGATAGCTACATTCAACGAGTACTCTATACGCTATTTTTCATCTCGAAATTTTCAAGGCAACGAGCACAACTGGGGTAAAACCGCAGTGCACTGCTAGTGTAATAATATAACAAAGTAAACCTCACAGCTTTCCGTCTACACATTACTCCACCAACTTATTCTTAGCAAGATCTCTAAATAGTTAGTCGACTCGAATCGATAATACTCGTATTAAATTAGCAACTTCCTAGATCGACTCCGAGATAAAACTCCAGACTCTATCGTGATTGTCGACTAATGGAAACATTTACTTTACGTATTACGGACTGGTGTTGGGTGTCGAACTATTTGCACTGAACTCTTTGAAATAAGAGTATTTTACTTTGTAAAGTAAGTAAGCTCGAGTAGGTGGCCAACCCTGGTGTCGGGAGTTTTTAGATCGCTTTAAGGCCTTTTGACATAGTGTCAGAGCGTTTGTCCACCGCCGCCGGCACCGGACCGTCACCGGGAACGAGATTATTTCGGCCCGAGTTTATTATGACGTGACGGATGTGCGGTGGACACGCGGCTAAAGCAAAACGCTCTAAATGTATCTACCGCTACTTCGGCGCCGTCATCTCTTTCCCGGTGACGGTCCGGTGCCGGCGGCGGTGGACAAACGCTCTTACGGTTGAAACAACCGGGATCGGCGAAGCACGGTAGTGCTCAGATAGAAATGCCACTATCGGCCACCCATCCAAGTGGGGGTCGAGCTGCTTAACAATAGCAATGAGTTAATAGTTTTTTCTACTTTGTATATAGTGTAGTATCTAGCTTAATATATCTAGCAGTAGGCAAACGTGGTAATTATGCTTAATCTCTCTTCACTGTACTTATATCTTCGGTGAGAGGCTTTTGTCCAAGAGTTGGATATTACGGGCTAATACTTTTTTATCAAGTAGAATGTTGGAGATATTTAAGGAAGACCTTTGCCCAGCTGTGGAATTTTATAGCTATGAAGTTTTTTTGGAAACTAATCAACAGTGGTACAGAAAGTTTAATATTAACTGTAAGTATATCGTCTTTTTTAAACTTACGCGATTTGTACACTTAATAAACGTATTTATACGCGTTTTTATTACCTACCAGCTGTGCTCCGCGGTTTCACACGCAGCGCCCCCATTCCTGTAGGAATTTTGAGATTTTCATTCCTTATTTTTCTTATATAAAAACCTTGTCCTGACAATAAGGAACACATTAAAAAAAGAATCATCCAATTTGGTGCCGTCGTCCTGAAGTTATGCGCTTACCAACACATTATGCGATTCATTTTTATATTATAGATTTGCTACAGGTTGTAAAATGAATAAACTAATAAAGTTTCAAATGCACCATTGACACACAGAAATTGACACACATACTATTTTCCACACATATAAATCCAGACAGTAATAACTTTTAATAATAGTGACACTCTCAGAGTGGTGAACACTGTTCTACGGTTACTGTAGGCTTGAAATGTAAATAGGTCTTCAAATAATATTTGTGGTGTATTTGTGGCTTGGCACAGTGCTATAAAGGTTAAATTAAAGTGTTATTAATTTAAATGGCCGCAGTATCAAAATAGCTTCGTCAATTTCATAAGCCTATCTATACTAATATTATAAAGAGGTGAAATATGTAATTTTACTTGTTTGTATGTTTGGGCTAATTTTAGAAACTGCCAATTCGATTTTTGCCGATTCGTGGTGATTATGTCTAATCCTCCTCACAGTACTGATATCTTCAGTGAGATGAGAGGCCTTTGCCCAGCAGTGGGACATTACAGGCTAATACTTTACTTTTTACGTATAAATAGCCACATTCATCGGGTAAATTATAAGCTATTTTTCATCTTTAATATCCCACGGGAAAGGGCACAACGAGGGTAAAGCCGCGGGCGGAGGTTACTTTATACTATTCATCCCAAAATTCTTACGAAAACCACGGACACAACACGGGTAAAATCTTTCAGCGCTACTGGTGTTTGTATATTCATTTTACCAGCATCATCTACTTTCAACCTATATACTCAGACAATAACAAAGGCTATACTGAAGCCTTTCATGATTTCAGAAAACTCCAATTAGTTTCACCGAAATGTGAACAATGAAACCGGACAATAATTTAAAAAATGTATATTGAGCACAGTAAATTGGTTTTAAAGCACCAGAATGTTGCTGTTTTGGGAGAAGTGTGGGACAAATTTAATTTGATTAAGCTTGTATTTTACAGGGATTGTTATATTTAAAGAACAAATACAAAAATGTGAACAGTGTTACGAATGTTTTTTGCGATAAGGCTTCTAAACCATGATAGTAAATCCAAACTGTTATTGGGATTTTAAAATGTTACTGTCACACTCAAAAACGTCAATTTAATCAACCCCTAATACTAATTGGCGTAATTTCTCATACATTACATGTCAAAATCACTCATTAAATCTTTACTAAGGAAGTATTTGACGTTTCTGAGTACAGACGTTAGACAGTCGTAATTACCTTCTTTCTACGAATTCTTTTTATCCTTATAAACATCCATTTGTGATTATTTGTACTTAGCAACACATCACTATGTATAAGAGTGAGTACATATTAGACCATTTAAATAAACATTCACACAGTGGGCATACACGTCAAAGAGTATTTAAATTTCGAACATCCATAGAACTCAAATATGAAAATACATTTCAAACGTATTCCATATTGGACAAACACTGAACAGGTACCCAACCGTTACCGTTTCGTTACAAAGAAAACGAAACCTCTAAGAAAACTGTAACGGAAAAACAAAACCGAAAACACGAATAGAAATAACTATAACTAGCCTATATGGCCACAAAACAACCGATAGTACATAATAACAAGCACTGCCAACTTGGCCGCTGTCATTCAACTCAACAAGTAAGGATTTACACCAGATGTGATGTTGTTGGCAACGGAACCGAATAACTTTACTATACCTAGAATCATATTTCACTATACGAAGCGAGAAAATGAACAAGTGCTTGAGATTTTTGCAAAAAGTGGTGCGAGTTTATTTTTTCTGGATATAGGAAGTATGGAATAGAGAACTTGTATGTGACTTCATTCATTCATTTCCAGTTAGTGACCAACCCTGGTATTGGAGTTTTTAGACCACCTAAGGGTTTCCGATATGGTCTAATGATTGAAATGATCAGGACCGACTGCTTTACGTGCCGTCCGAAGAACGGTAGCGCTCAGATAGAAATGCCACTATCGGCCACTCATCCAAGTGAGCGAGCTGCCCGTTACTTAACAATCGCAATGAACTGACGTCGCTTGTTCAAACTACTACGAGGGCTACTACGTAACTATTATATGTGACGAATTTTCTATGAAAGTCAATGTTGCCAGACTTACTCATTTGACAATTACCAAATTATTACCATTGTTTATACCAGTATTTTTTTAATAAGTATCAGATTTTTACAGAATACTTTAAAATATTATTTTTATTTAAATCGTACCATAAAAACTACAATAAAGGTTATGAATTCATAATGGTTAACGTACCCTTGAGTGAAAAATGTATATTTTCACGAGTTTTATCATTAAAACTTTTACTACATCGGACCCTGATGGCCAGTTTACATATAAAAACACATTTGGCATCTACTTAAGTAATAGTACCTATACAGCTTGATATACATTTATATTCATATTTCAAAAAACTATAATCGATGTTATAATTATATACATTTTTGATGCCTTGAATTTCTGTGTTGTATTTCTTTCTCTAAGAAAAATATCGGTTAGGAATTTAAAGTATCTAAAAATCGTGTGAACAAAATCTACCTATTAACAAAAACTTGTGTTTTTCAGAGGTGCAAGCAAACTTTATATTTAGGCACAGAACAGATCATATTTGTATACACACGAAATCGGCTTTATTTAAGTAACTATCACCGCCCCGCGGTTTTACCCGCGTTGTGTCCATTCCTGTGGGAATTTTGGGATGAAAAATAGCCTATGTTACTCGTGGATAATGTAGCTTTCGAATGGTGAAAGAATTTTAAAAAACGGTCCAGTAGTTTTTGAGCCTATTCGTTACAACCAAACAAACAAAGTTTTCCTCTTTAATATTAGTGTAGATAAAAAACACCCTTCACTTTAAAAGCTACTCCAGAACCAATAATTCAACATTCCAATCCAACAATCAACATTAATAGAAACGCCCAACAAACGCAAACAATTCTTATTGTTTAAATCGATACCATGGCTGATTTGAACAGGGAAACCGCCCATAATTTAATATCCCGTCAATGAATACTTAATGAACCACTTTGTTGATAGTTCGGGGCGAGTCGCTTCTTAAACTATGACGTCTTGAGCATGGATTCGAAATTGGAACACCCTTTGTTGAACTATAGTGAGTTTGATTTAGGCTGAGATTATATCTCTTTATATTTTACTAGCAGCGCCCAGTGGTTTTACCCGCGTTGTACCCGTTCCTATAAGAGTTCTGGGGTGAAAAATAGCCTATAACTTACACGTTGAATGTGGCTATCTATTGAAAAAAGAATTAATCAAATCGGATCGATAATTCTTGATATTAACTCGTACATACAAACAAACAAACTTACAAAGTTTAACTCTTTATAATATTAGTATAGATTACAGTAAAAGTAACTTCGAGTAGGTTAATACTTATATATAAAGCAAAAGAGTTTGATTTTGTTTATATTTTGGTTGTTTGAACACGTCCATCGCTGGAATTGTCAGTTCAATTCTAGTGAAATTCAGGGTTAAAAATAAGATGCTTTTTATCCCAAAATTACGGGCATACACACAGATAAAACCGCGGGTTGCGCCTAGTTAAATATATGAAGCATCAGAGTGGTGAATATCAAATGTCAGTCCTGGGGATTTCAATCCATATTGGAGGTCTAGACAGTCTTTTTTCCACCCTGCAAAACTATGCCAATTAGAGCATACTATTTGTTTCCCCTTGTACATTTACAAGTAAACAAGTTGTCAGAGTCTGTAATTAATCTAATACTCCTTGTTTAGCAGTGGCGGTTAATTAATTAAGCAATCTGGACAATAAAGGCTCGGACAATCGGATATAGCGTGACGGACAGACAATATGAACCGTTGGAGTAGTGTTATAGTTATGGCTTAGACTAGCAATGGTAGGGTATAGTCAATGCGAACACTGAGTATTTAGATACAGCAGCAGCTTCTTCACATAACACTTATTTTATTATTATGCGCGTTCCCGTGGGAATTTTGGGTTGAAATATAACCTATAACTTTTCCTATGAACGTGACTATCCATTACTCAAAGTATCATTCAAATCGGACCTGTAGTTCCTGAGATTAGCCCTTACAAACAAAGTTAGAAGCTTTTTCTCTTTATAATATTAGTATTAATAGATATGCCGTTACTGTCCCACTGCAGAGCAAAGGCCTCCTCCCTTCCTTCTTTCCATGTCTGTCTGTTCAATAACACTCAGTAAAATATAACAATTGGGTACAGTTTTCTACCATGTGAGAGGCCCATTACAGGAGCCTTCATTATTTATAAATATTATGTATCAAGGAAATGGAACATAAAACATATTATATGTAACTAACCGTACTCCAAGATTTTACCCATGTTATTCTCGTTCCCGTAGGAATTTCGGGATAAAAGCTTTTATGTAGCTAGTACCTTTCTTATGAATTTAACTATACAACATTACTATACACATACAACACAACTATACACTAAGACCAAAAAATAGGTCAAAATTAACTTTGAAGATTTGATTACCGTCAGACAACGAGACAGGTACTCTTAAAACACTAAATAAAAGCACCAAATAAAAGCTTATAAATGAATCTCGGCTTAAAAAATACTTTTTTCCTGTAGTTGTTTGTTTTTTAAATAGTTTTATGTACTTCAATGAGCTCGTTTTCATTCATATTCACGTACAGCTTCGAAATTGTGACCGCAATCTGACAGTTCTGATGACACACGAATTCGAATGTTCCCAGTTGTGCGTATTTGATGATGTTTTTTCAGTTTCGTTTCGTGAAAAAAGTTGAAACAATGGAAGTGACTATTGTTTTGTATTGTAGCTTGATATAGTAGGCAAGTATTTTTGTAGACAGGGGTTGGTATATGTTTGTAAATCTGGGGAGATGAGAAGTTAAAGTTAATAGAAGACTAAAGTCACCGAAAACATGAGTTTAAATTAAAAGATTTATTAGAAAGCAAGGAAATTCGAGTATATTTTTAAGCTATTGCATAGCTTCTATCGCGGGCCTTGAGCGCGGGACCGAATCCAGAAATTCCGTAACGAAAAAACCTCACGCTCCCCACTAACGCCATCTAGTGATAGAAAAAATAACCATGCAATAGCTTTACCGCGGCAGTCCCTGAGTGCCACACGTCTTTTCTTTTATTATTTATTACCATATTGTATTAATCATTATGCACCGATATACCTAATATATTCTTTCGATACTTATTGATGAAATTTTATAAGCTCTTAAGTTCGAGAAACATAATATCAAACAAAGGATGCCGTCCAGCTATTTTGTTCGACTTGGCGGGAGCACTGATGTGAACGCAGATTGAATGATTTAATAAGCGAAACGTTAGCTAATATTTTCAAATTTTCACCTAATTAAAAAAACTCTTAAAAATCAAAGTTCACATCATAAAAGAAACGGAGAATCTTGATTTTTTTTGTCACTAATGCCCGTAGCACACCTTCGCTGCGAAATAAGAATAGCGGTACCGCCTGAATGAATTCCGTAGCGATCAAGACGTGTAGTTTGAATGGCGGCTGGAGCGTGGAATTGTGGCTGGCGTTCGGAGCAGATTCACGAAACCGCGCGGGGAAAGAGATAGGAATAGTCAAATCTATGCGTTAGAACAGGTAGTTTCGCTAGTATTCTGCTTCTGATACATACGGACAAGACATGACGAAATTGTTGCGGTTCCGCTGTGATCGTTTCGCAGCGGAGGTGTGCTACAGGCGTTAACTTAGGTGAGATGAAAGTCAGAGTCATTCAAAGTCAAAAGTCTACCGCAGATAAGTTGAATACAGTCTCTTGCCAGAATAGACTTAAAAGCAAAAGCCTATTACAACAAATTGAACTATCCAAGTACAATACAACTCTTAATGAAATTAACTTTTGTTTACAATTCACAAGGTCAGGGCCGATAACTTTCTACTTAAAACCCTTTTATAGAGTAGTAATAAACACAACTCTAATGTTCTTTCATTCCCAGCCATTACTGAGGGTATTCTACAAGAATTTGTAGCCAACCCTTTCGGTACCCCTAAAATTTTAATTACACATCAACCCTTCTCTGCTTAAATCGTAAGATAATATGTATAAAAACAATTTTAATATGAATATTAATTGAATAATTTTGTTTGTGAAATTGGCATCCTTTAGATGTCCATGGCAACCCCATGGCCGGTCTATAGATTTTAATGGACTTGATGGTATGTGAAGGGTCCAATATACAGGAAATGCTAACGTAAAGGGTTTGGCGCTTTCATAATATTATTTTAGGACGTTTTTGGAAACAGGTTGGTGCTTCGTATTGTATGTTTTAGTATAGCGACGACTTTCTCTGACATACATGCATCATATTTAAAGGACCATTAAGTTACTTGTTGACTTATATTATGAGTAAATACCAGAACCTATCAAAAAACATTTGTCATTCAAAAACACCGAAGACATAAGGTACAAATAACACAAGACACAAACGTGATGCTTTTACCTTGATTTTTATTTTTAAAGCAAATTAAAAGTATGCTACTCAACAAATAGCATCATTACATGGTATAAAACAAATTCCCCGGGCGAATCTGTCTGTCTATTCGCGATTAACTCAAATACTACTGCACGGATTTTCACGCGGTTTTCACCAATCGATAGAATGATTCTTCCGGAAGGTTTATATGTATACAAATTCCCGAAATCCCCACGGGAACGGGCACAACGTGGGTAAAACCGCGGGGCGCTACTAGTATGTTAGGATTTAGAATCGCCCATACAATGATAAAAGTTATAATTGCATCAAGAATGTAAGAGATAAATTACACCACACATTAATAAAGCTTTTAAGACAAAACGGCTCAAAATGGTTCACAAAGTAAAACTGAAAACCACTTCAATACACGAACAAGAACCTTTTTTAAAAGCAAAACCATTTTGCGTGTACAATCACAATTGTAAGATTTATTATCGAGTGGGTTACCGAAGTTAAGCAATAAATATGATTTAAAGAGACCAATTGTAGCGTCTCGATCCTATCTTGATCTAAAAGTGTTTGAATTTAAAGACACGAACGTTCTAACCACGCACACACATTTTAAATTATTCTGTAAGTAAATAAATAAATAAACTTCACAGTAATGTAGGTTATACATTAGAATAAAACATGGAATACATTTTATCCCGAAACTCCCGCGGGAACGGGTACAACAAGTAAGATTATATAATTGACACCCAGATGGTATCGCCTACAACTACATATTGTAGTCCGGGCGGGAATCGAAACCGCGGCCCCCGACACAGTAAGCGCTCTCGCAAGCCACTGTGTAAACGGACTGGTCAAGTATGTATAGTTTTTGATTTATTGGTTTAATAAGTATTGCAGTACATTTTGTCTGACCGTCCGTTGGGCATAGAGAAGTGAAAATTGTTAAAGCTCGTTCGTTTTAAGCACTAAAAATAAAATAATAACGCGTGTCAAAGCTCACAAGCCAAAGACGACTACTATGTATAGGTATATAGGTACGCAGAAAAAACCCTAGTTAGAAACTATCCTAGGAATTTTTTTATAAAAGAAAATAGTATGTTACGTAACAGGGTCAAATGATCACAATCTCCTCCATGCGATGTTGGCTTTGTATTCTGACAGTTTTTCAAGTGAGACGGAATTAATTGAGGAAAAGTGAAGATTCTTGATGACTTTTTGTGAATTTCTGCAAGGAAAAAATAGGCCCAAGGTCTTTCTGAATGCCTCGAGATTTTGTTTTATTACAAACGGAATATTTAATTGTATAATTTGGAAGAAAAACGTTCAACAAGTCGAGTAATATAAAATTAATGTTATATTGCTAAGAGAATTTGATTATGTTTGTTCACTTAGCCGTTTTCGGCGTCAGTGACTTGGCTCTAACATAAGACTCAATGGTCAGGATGTTTTGCTAGTGGCACAACATCAATGCAGTCAATAAACTACGCAATTCTGAAACTGCGATCGAACACAGAGATACACATATGTATTAGCAGACATTATGCTTTAAGAACACATGCTAAAAATAGCATGGATCACAAAAGTAAGTTTAATTATTTTAGTGGCCTACCCTCCTACCTTTTAGTCGGAGTTTTTAGACCGCTTAGAGACCACCAACATGCTATTACACCATTGGTTGAAACATCTTCTACGGGAACAGATACTCTGGTACAGCATCGCAAGGAGCAACTTGTTACGTACAAACGTGAAGTGAACGAAATAGGTCAAAGTCTAAATAGGTCACTTTAAAATTAAATGCAAACAATGTTTATATTAATATTTAATACAAAACAATCATAATTACATTGTAGGAAATTGCGAAACTTGGAATAGTACAGACGACTGTTGTGATATCGTTGTGAATTGTGCACGAAGTTGCCAGATGGAAATATTGCTGTTTGTAAGCATATTTACTATTCGTTTACAGCTCTGAGTAACGCATGGAACTGTATAAGATTAATTTTGAACTATTGTGGTTCATGGTCACGTAAGCATATAGGTAGTAGAGTTTCTATCTGAGCGCTACCGTGCTTAGGGTGCATACAATTGTCGGTCCCGATTTTTTCAATCGACAGAACGTGTCGGAGGCCTTTAGTCTAAAAGTCAGTCGCAGTCTAAAAACTGCGACGTCAGAGTTGGCCACTTGTTCTATGTATTGAAAAAAATGGGACCGCCAATTTTACATACCCTCCTAAGTACAGTAGCGCTGAGATATAAGACCACTATCGACGCAGTAAGGGCCGGGCTACATACACGTTGCTTTACAACCACATCGCTTAGTCAAACTACGCCACGAGCGCAACGCCCAAAACATTTAAACAGTTTATTAACAAAAGACGGTGCAGGTTGCATAACACTGGGGAGAATTCGCATAACTCAGTCATTATACTCTTAGGGGACGCTGGGACAACGCGTCCATACGTCCGATTGTAAATTATTCGGCCAACCAAGTAATAAAGCGGCCCAGTGCACTTTACTGCCGATTGAACTTCCAAACGAACACTTTATTATTCGAAACGAGATTTTTAGTTATTGTTACTGTATGTATGTATTCGAAAATTTCCGATACCGCCACACGTATGCAAAGGGTTAACTGGAGTCCAGGAATTGGTTATCGTTGGAACTGAATTTATAAGTGAGTTCGTCAATGGGTTAACAATTTCGTCTTTTTTTCATTTTGTTTTATAGAACGAGTGTTATTGTTTGAGTACCTTGTTTTTATAGTAGTATAGGCGTTATATCTATCTATATAAATAAAAATGAATTGCTGTTCGTTAGTCAGCTTAAAACTCGAGAACGGCTGAACCGATTTGGCTAATTTTGGTCTTGAAATATTCATGAAAGTCCAGAGAAGGTTTAAAAGGTAAGCGGTGACGGAATAAATGCGGGTGCAACCGCAGGACACAGCTAGTATATATATTATTTAAAGTTTTGTCAACTGCTACAGTAGATGGTTTTACGACTAAAATGTAAAAAAATATCGATAAATCTCGTCTTTTATTTCGAATTAAATGTTTAAAAAGGTAAAAAACATATTTTTTCTCTCAATTGATATGACATTGTTCTTTCTTCTAATTGATATTGACATTTATTTAGTACTCACTACCATGTACTAACTACCATTCCAAATATAATTCTAAATTAATTTATTCCTTCACTTATTGACGGAGTACAGTGGGGTAAGTCGTAGCAGTGAATTATTCGTCCAGTCATACCGGGAACGGTCTCCGTGCACATTTCACTGCCAATTGAACCGTCAAATGAACGCATCTATTATTTCGAAATGAGATTTTTAATAGAAAATAAACGAGATCCAGTTTTGCCGTCAAGACTTTATGGTTTATGTTTCAAATTATTAATTTGTTATGTTCTGTTTTTGATGGCGGTTTTTGTTCAAATGGGTATACGTTAGGTGTTATATATTTTGGTACTATGAATTGCAACTGTAGTAAACAATATTAAAAAGATCAAAAAGAAAAATGTTCAAAAAATATAAAGGCAACAACTTGGCACTATGTTCTGAAAAATTACCTTACAATCTTAAAACGATAATGGTCCCAAAACAAAAAAAGGCCCAAATACTCAAACGTAACTTACATAAATCTAGACAGCCCTCAGCCTCTACAATAATATTTTCTGTCAAAAATGTAAGCAAGGAAGATAGTCTTAACATAAGTTACATTTGATCATTAGAGGCTTCGAGAAGCCCGTTGGCACAGTGGCAGTGAGAGCGCTTTCTGTGTTGGGGGTTGCGGGTTCGATTCCCACCCGGAGTCAACTATATGTGAAGATATAGTTGTTGGCGACGATATCTTGGTGTCAATAATATATTCTTACAAAGTATTTGTGTATGTATAATATGTAGTTGTATCGGTGAGTTAAATATATACAATCTTAAAGCTTAAGCTAGGGTTTAATGGACCGTGTGTGAATTTGTCCGAGTATATTATAGTATTATTATTATGACAGCATAGTTTAACTATCTCTCTTAGTAATAAATAGGAAGGTTATAAAGATTAATTCTCAACAAAGTGTAACCAATAGAACAGCGTTAACCTATTAAATTGTATCGCATAATATATTGCTCACGCCACGTCTAGCTCCTTGGGAAGCGATTCCCGTGAAATTAACTCAATATTGATCTAATGTGTTCTCACTGTGGGCTAAACTGATAGAGAGCTATAACAGTTTTAGTTAGACAAGTAAAAATATAATACTATGGTCTTTTAATACATAGAAAAATAGAAAAGCTGAAAGTTTTAACGTAAAAAAGTAAAGTATCAGCGTGTTATGTCCCACTACTGGGCAAAGGCCTCTCATCTCACTGAAGATATCAGTATTTTTACATATTTCAGAAAATACTTCGGATTTTTTTTTAAATTGAAGGCGTCTTGCACAAGTACTCTTAAATCTATTTACTACCTAAATATGTTAAAGAAACAAAAGGTGTTCGTTCAAAATTGTATTTAGTGTTACACCCAATTTAAAACGAGCATCATTTGTTTATTAAAAATAGTTTGGCACTGAATAAAATTAAGAATGCTCCTGCAACCGTGTTTTGGACGACACATTATATACCGGTATAGTAGTTTCTAGTTGTTTCAATCGTTAGACCATTTCGGGGGCCTTTAGGCGGTCTAAACAATCCAACACCAGAATTGGCCACTAACCCTCTCTAAATGGTGATAATGAATGATATTTTAGACAGAAAAAACCACACGTGTAACTGATTTGATAAAATATTCTATAGACTTCTCTATGCCAATCCAATTTAAAACAACGTCTCTATACTTCCAACTTTATATTGATTGATTGATAACGGTTATACGGAAATTGACAGTGAGCTTACAAAGAGGGAGAAGAGAATATATGAAATGTTCATGTAACCAACAGTTGTAGGTTTATATTGTTAACGAATGAAACGGAAAATACGGAACTAGATACAACTGTTTGAATACCATACCGAGTTAAAACAATAGCTTTTCAATATCCTTTCTTCAACAAAGATATCGTTTATTTACTCTGCATTGAGAAATGTTACATTATACTCTTAGTGTGTGTTCCCACTACGCCGGACCGGCAGATCTGCCGGTCCGGTCAATCTGCCGGAAGGGCTAGTGGCTGTACAATTTATATGAAGCTAGCACAAACTCGTTCACATTTTACCGGGTTCGGGATAATGTGAACAATTTCATATAAATTCATATAAATTGTACAGCCACTAGCCCTTCCGGCAGATTGACCGCGTAGTGGGAACCCACACTTATACTTATCGTTATACAATTATTTACTTCCCAACAACCATCATCGATCACCTAAGCTTCATCGAGTAAAATCCTGTAAGATTTTAAATATTTAATCCACAGTAATGGGTACACGTCACATGAAATAGGTCAAGTGTCAATGTTACGGTAAACGTTGACTGACAAATAACTAGGTGAAATTGCTAGCTATATTGTAATTAATTTGGTTTGAACGGACTATTATGTGAATAGAAGTTGTGCCTTTGGAAACGCGTAATTTATATTACGATGTTCATTCGACTGGATAAGACTGGAAATGTTATTTCGTTTCAATTTAATTTATAGTAATGTAATAAAACTGAAGAGGTTTTTTTGTTTGTTTGAACGCGTTCATCTTTGAAACTACCAATCCGATATGAGTAATTATTTATGTAATGAATAGTCCCGTTCTATGGAGAGGCTATTTATATTATAATAAAGTCTAACGCCTCGAACGCTTCGGTGGTATAGTGGTATGTGCGCTCGCCTGCCAAGACTGAGGTCCGGGTTCAATTCCCAGGTCGGTCGAGCGAAAACATGTTTCCTACTTTTCACTTTTCAAACATGGCTCGAGTTTGAGATCACTTTTTTTAAATTTTAAACCTTTCCATGTAAACTCCAATCACCATTCCATCCAAATAATAAGAAAAAAAAGACCCAACCACCAAAATACACGTATCCACATTATTCTCCACAAATTTGTGTCCAAAATATCAACGCTGCCGTAAATCAGGTTTACCAAATCGCATGTGACACTCATCACACAAGTTTGGTCCCATAGGATTATAAACCCTTCCGAAACCCGTATCAAAGATGGAAAATCATCCGTTGTTTACGCGAAATGTGTTGCTGTGCAGTTTGTCTCATAAACATTGAAAAATACGTAGGTAAGGTTGATTACATCGTTTTTGATTGAATTTGAAGGCAAATTGCAAGTTTCGTGTTTGGTAACGGTAAAAAATTGTTATAGTTTACTACGCCGTAGCGACTACGGAAAAGAATGCTACGTCATTCATTCATTTCATTAAGTTAGTAGCTAACCCTGGTGTCGAAGTTTTCAGACCGCCTGAATTCCTCTAACATGGTCTGACGATTGAAACAACCGGGGCCGACTGCTTAACGTGTGCGAAACACGGTAGCGCTAAGATAGAAATGTCACTTTCGGCCACCCATACAAGTAGGGGCGAGCTGCACGTTGCTTAACAATCGCAATGATTAGTTCATCGTCTAGTCAAACTACGCCACGTAGCGCTAGGCTACGTGACACGACGTAACGGTAACCAGTCTACAGATTTAAAAAAGGGTAACCACACCAGAGATTTATTGTAAAAGGAACTTTGAACATTAGCTTATAAGGTACAATTTTGGGTTCTTATAAAAATCGCCAGCATCGTCGTCACTGCGCTGTAGCATCTCGTTCTATGCAAGGGAGTGAATGATACATAAATATCTCAATAAGTGTTTTAAATACTGTACTATAGGTACTATCTTTAACAAATCAATAAGACTTGTTCACATAACATATCTATGTTCGATTAGCTAAAAGAGCAATCAAATTATGATTCTTATTACATTTCAGAAAGTAATATGAACCGTGCGTTTAAGATAAATTATCGGAAATATAATTACTAATATCGTCGATACAGTAACAGCTGAAATCGACAGGTCCTACACTACATGACGAGGAACTGGTACACCCTGTTATTATATTTGCCTAGCCGCGCCCCGCGGTGTTACCCGCGTTGTACCCGTTCCCGCGGGAACTTTGGGATAAAATATATCCCATGTGCTATTCTGATGTATAACCTATATTACTGTAAAGTTTCATACAAATCCATGCAGTAGTTTTTTTGTGAAAGAGTAACGAACATACATACATCCTCACAAACTTTCGCATCTATAGTAGGATTAAGGGCCTATGAGTTCCTAAAACGGGCTACTTAAACAATTTTTTAGCCAAAAGTCTTAACGTTACAAGAACAATTTTTGTTTGTTTTTAATCTTGATCATATGTTTGATGACACTACTGTTTCCGAAACACGTTAACTATTAATTTCCTCGATAGAAAATAATCACAAAGTTGGGTCTTTTATACCTTACTTTGTGAATTTTAAACACTTAGTTTGTTAAACAATTTCAAACGCATATTTCTAAAATTAATTTGAGTGATGTAAAATAAACTATGACTCAGGACTGTTGGAGTAAAATTTTTGTTTCAATATTATATTTGTAATTAAAATAAATTTCCAACGAAAGGTGGTAGATTCTTGCGAATGAGTCGCCATTACAATTTCCGCGCCGTAGTGTTTCTCGCTCTTTTGTACCCAGAGTGACAGTATGCGCTGAGGCGCCGTGCTAGTCGGACGTGTGTCGCTTTTTTCATTCCAGTGCTACGAAACTTCATAGTGTTTTCTCATTGAGATCTTATTGTTTTTTTCTATATTTTAAGCTATTGCATAGCTTCTATCGCGGGCCTTGAGCGCGGGGACCGAATCCAGAAATTCCGTAACGAAAAAACCTCGCGCAAAAAACCTAAGGCTCCCCACTAACGCCATCTAATGATAGAAAAAAAACCTATCGCTCCCCACTAACGCCATCTAGTATTAGAAAAAATAACTATGCAATAGCTTTACCGCGGCAGTCCCCGAGTGCCACACGTCTTTTTTTTCTATATTTTATTAAGGCGGCCCCTAAACGATCAATTATATTGAATATTGTGCAATATAATTGATCGTCTTGGGCTAATATTGAAGACTGCGCAATGATTGAACGAAAGTTTGAGCGAGTTTAATTTTTATTGCATCATATTTTTTATTGCTTCGTGTAGGGTCAGTATTGCGCAATATTTGATATGTTGCTCGGGATCAAACTATTCTTCGACTGAACAAGAAAACATTGCACGATTTTCTTATTGTGCAATATAATTGACCGTTTGGATCCAAACGCAATTCAATCTTATTGCACAATTAAATATATTGTACAATGTTATTGTAGGTCTAGGGGCCGCCTAAAATGTGATTATTGTGACATTATAATAAAAATAAACTTTTTTCAAAATAGGTTATTATAAAACACTAGCTTTTGCCCGCGGCTTCGCTCGCATGGAATTTAGTCTGCCACATTAAGTTTGGTGATATGTATATGGTTTAAAACATTTTTTTATTAAACCGAAGCAAAAAGAGGCGCCTTTTGCTTTCAAATGACATGGGTCATGTCACTGTTGAGCAACACGGTTATGGTCCATAACATAGCCCAACTCTATTCTTCGGTAGCCATAACACCGAGTTGGCCGTCGATTTCGATATGACCGTCAAAGAGTGACTTGTAAATAAGTCATGCCACTGTTGTGCATTGGGCCAGGGTCCATAGTATCCCAAGTTCCTTTAATTTACTATTATATTTTAGTTACTACTTGCTCGCCCGCACGTACACGTCACTTGTGGCCGTCACTTGTGGCAATATAAAAATATCTTAAAGAAGTAAACATAGTAGGTAGAACCACCATTAGCAACAAACTATCATTTGGTCAACGACATTATGTGTCTAATATTCTTCACACTTCCGCCTCCACAACGTAGCGCACTCCTACCTCCGCATCGTAGCTACCTCCGCGTCGTAGCACACTCCCACCTGCGTATTGTAGCACTCTCTTGGTTCCGCATATACCCCTATGTCACAAAAGCGGCCCGCCTTACTTTATTTGGCTACTTTGTGGCCCTTGCCTGTCAAAAGGTTGCCGACCACTGACTTAATGCGAAAGACAAACGAGTACATCATCTTTGTGTAACTCCAATAGTTTAGGCAGCGCACGCCAAGATAGCTCTTAGAGGGCAGATTTTTTTCCATCCATACATCCATCCTCACAAACATTCGCATTTATAATATTAGTAGGAAGTAGGAAGTAGGATTAGTAGGTTAGTAGGATAAAATTTTATAAGACGGTTTATTGTTTATGCTGACGTCGTGGCGTACTTGGAAACTAAGACAAACTGCCGTCTGCACGTAGAGCAGTTGGAGTCGCGCAACAAAGTGAACTTCAACTCCTTTGTTGTGCGAGTGGCAACCGCCGAGCAGGAGAGGTTCCTGAAGGAGGAGCTGTGGCCTGCGGGAGTTGTGTTCCGCAAGTTCCGCGGGCGCCGCCGACCGCCGGGCGCCGCCGACCGCCGGGCGCCGCCGACCCCGCACCGCGCACCGTCTCACGTTGCAACAACGTGACTCGCGCGTAACCTAGTTTTAGTTTGTTTTATATTATGTATATGTCTATACTAATATTTTATGTCTATGTCTTTAAGGTATTTGTTGTTTTTATCTGAAATTTTATGTGAAATTTGATTACTACTCTATTGCATTGGGGTATCCTGTAATAATAGAGGTAGTTATGGTGAATAAATAAATAAATAAATAAATAAATAAATAATAAATATTTCCAAAAGTAGTCAATAGATAAAGTGGTAAATTAATTAAACGAAAAATACCTATAATAGGTGTTTCGATTTTGATAATTTATTTTATACAGCATATTTTTTAAGATTTTTTCTAAAATATTAAGGTACTTTACACAACCTCAAATGAAAAAGAGTTTTGATAAATTAATGTGAGAAAATAAAAATGAATCGTAATGTTCGGATTCGAACCCGCGGCCTTCGAGATAAGCAAAATGATTCTTCCTGTACTTAGGTTTCATTCACTAATTGCAATGTTATGCTATCGTAACGACACGTCACACGTTGAAATTAACGACTAAAATATAAGACATACGTATATCGGAACTACTCGGCGATGCTTCGTGCTCATACGGAGGCCGTCGCATGGCGACCATGTCACATGTGTCAAACCAGTACGGTGGTGATTTTTCTCCGACTTGCTTTACAAATACTTATTTATTACGACCAAAATTACACAAATTCATTATAAATTGTAGCTTATATAACCTGTTCAGTAGTTTTTGCGTGAAAGAGCAACAAACATACATACATCCATACATCCATCCATACATACATCCATCCTCACAAACTTTCGCATTTATAATATTAGTAGGATAGGATATGTACGTAATTTAGATAAATACAAAATGCGATAAAATGTTGATTGTTAGAATCTATTTTATCAATGTGATGACTATTCTACCCAATTCAATATCTACTAATGATTTTTATTATGTGAATTAGATAATTAAGCGCTTCGCAATCTTCTGTTACAAAACGACCGCACGCGGGCCCCGTATCTCATAGAGTGACGTCAGCGCCGCGCCGCCGCGACGGCCGCTGCGCGTACTATTCCTCCCCGGCTTCACCGCCTGCTTCACCCCCTCAAATGTCGAAATGGCTGGGGTATCCAAGCCTTAATATTAATATTCTACACAATTTTACCACTAGTGCCATCTATTGGCTCACGAATGGAACTATTGCAGAATATTGCTAATAAATAATCGAACAATATTAAATTAAAAAAAACTGCTAAATATGAAGGTTATCTATCTGTAGCGCTCGTAGCGTTGTTTGACTAAGCTCATTGCGCTTGTTAAGCAACGTGCAGCATAGTCCCTACCCGGATGGGTGGCCGATGGTAACATTTGTATTAGAGCGCTACCGTGCTTCGAACGACATGTGGAATTGTCGGTCGTGGTTGTTGCAGTCGTCAGACCATGTCGGAAGACCTTTAGTCGGTCTATCAACTCTGACACCAAGTTTGACTATCTATAGGCTTCCTAAGATATAACAAGGCAGGCCAAGACTGCCAGCGCTTTAAAAATGCCAGACTTCTTGTCAACTGGTCAGTTGCTATCTTGCTTGATTGTAACTTTTCCTTCTATTTGCATAGAAATGACGTTAAAAAAATTGTTTTAATTATTTATTCAGATCACAAGTAATAGGTACGATATTCATAAATATGTTTAATTCCAAAAGTTAAATACAGTTTTATTTCAATTGACGATACAAATTGAAAGCTTTGATACTGCTAATAGCAAAAGAACGTTTTAGAAGCTTTTACAACGTTTTATATAAAATGTTTTACTAATTCGTTCGTATATTTTAGTAACAAAAAAGTATTTTGACTCATGTAATCACAGTATTTATATAACGATTTTTATCTCGTCTGGATGGGTGGCATTTCTACACCTAACCCCTAACGCTACCGTGTTTCAGACGGTACACGTTATGGGGGCCATATACGCTACGAGAAATCGCTACGATCAGACTACAATTCGAACGGTACAATTTATCGTACATGGCATACAAGCAAAAATCGGACGAAACTGTGCAGTACCGTTCGAACTGTACGGACTGATCGTAGCGATTTCTCGTAGCGTATATGACCACCTTTAATAGTCAATCCTGGTTGTTTAAAATATAAGACAATGCTTGAGGCATTCAACCAGTCTATAAACTCCAGCTCTTGGATTGGCTACTAACCTGTTCTAACGTAATTGTATACGTTCTCTACGAACGAAGCATTATACTTTTTCTATGAAACTAAATAAATTTTTTTAGGCACATTTTCTATGTACATTTGCTTATTATAACTTTCAATTATCTTCCACATCACGCACTCCCAGACACACTCAACATAAACAATTTTCTATATGCTCTATGGACATTGTTGGTAAAACAAAGCAAATGTTAATATGCAGACATTGTCACGTACCACAAAATTAAAACAATGAGAGCAGAATGAAAATTCATCCTCAGATTCCTTGGACCAATGACGTCAGAATGTCTTTATTCAAGTCTCGGTCAAACAGCTTGGTATTAAGGTTGCCTAAGTCACGATTTATGACGTAACTAGCAGCGCCCCGCGGTTTTACCCGCGTTGTACCCGTTCCCGTAGGAATTTCGGGATGAAAAATAGCCTATAACCTTCCCGTTGAATGTGGCTATCTATTACAAAAAGAATTATTCAAATCGGTTCAGTAGTTTCTGAGATTAGCGCGTTTAAACAAACAAACAAACAAACAAACAAACAAACAAACAAACAAACAAACAAAACAAACTCTTCAGCTTTATAATATTAGTATAGATTTGTGTGACGCCTAGGTTGTTATGGTTTGGTGTATTTTGAATTAGTCTTCAGATTAGTCATTCTAGGCTAAATAGTACGAGTATACCAGTATGTTGAGCTTAATTACTCTGCATTGAATAAGTTTATAAGACAGATAAATTAGAAGAGGTATTGGCCTTATCAAAGTACTGCATAGGTCGCTTTATTACGTGGACTAGCCGCACTTTATTGTTTTTCCCGTATTTTCGTGGGAATTTCGGGATAAAACATAGCCTATGACCTTCTCTTAAACATAGGAACCCCATAGATTGTCACTTGTCAACTTGGTTATTTTATAAAACCTTGTCTTATTTTCATTCTTCACTTATGAAAACCCATTCATTCAGATTGTACTCGAGCATCTGGTTTCAATCTGCAGTAAGAATCTTTTCTCACAGTTACTCGTACTGTTGGCAGATAAATAAATTTAAAAAATGATATTTTTTCTCGGAGAAAAATGAATACTCATTAGTTTTTCATTTCGTTCACAATATCGTCGTTCGTCACAATAGATGGCGTTAGTGTGATCATTTTCTAGATCGCTTATTTTCCCAGATTTAGTAGGATCGCGTATTTACACTCTAGTAAGCTGAATAAAATCCTCCTTTTTATTCAACTATTTCAGATTTCAGATTAGTTGAAATATTAGTTTCTAAATTTTTATTTGGAACGCTCGTGGCGTAATTTGACTAAGCGATGTTAGTTCATTGCGATTGTTAAGCAGCTACTTGGATAGGTGGCTGATAAGTGACCTTGCTATGTGAACGCTACCGTGCTTCGAAGGGCACGTTAAGTAGTCAGTCTCGGTTGTTTCCGTCAATAGACCATGTAAAAGGCCTTAAGGTGATCTAAAAAACTCAGTCACCAGAGTTGGGTACTAACCTACTCGAAATTAGCCGCGTACCCACCTAGCGCACAGGCCCGCGAGCCGTGGCTCGCGAGCCAGCCTCAGTAGTTTTGTTCAATTTACACGAGGCCGCCTCGCGAGGCAGGCTGAGCCATCATAAGTCGTGTATATTCAGCTGCAGCTATTTTCCTAGCTTCGCGCGCGAGCCAAAACATAACCGTACCCACCTAGCGCACAGGCTCGCGAGCCATGGCTCGCGAGCCTGTGCGCTAGGTGCTCGGCTGGTGTGGACGTGCCTCGGGCTGCCTCGGGCGCGCGTTAGCTCGGCCGAGCACGGCTCGGCCCCGAGCCATCTGTTGTCGGTAAACTTGACGCGCTCAAAGGTGCCTCGGTGAGCGCTGTGTGTTAGGTGGGTACGGTTATGTTTTGGCTCGCGCGCGAAGCTAGGAAAATAGCTGCAGCTGAATATACACGACTTATGATGGCTGGCTAGCGAGCCATGGCTCGCGAGCCCGTGCGCTAGGTGGGTACGCGGCTATTAATGAATGAACTGTACCTTACTAACTGTCTCAAACTTTCTAACCCTATATTTATCAAGCTATGTTACTCCACAAACTAAATATTTAACAAAGGTTCATTAACACAAGCGCCAAGTAAACTTACCTATTCCGAAACTTTATGGACACAAAGTTTGTTCTAATTTACAGTGTTTAGGATGTATCCGCCATCAATCACTATTAACTAGTGTTCAATAACATGGGTATCAATTGATTAACGTTAATCTTTAATTATGATATTAAATACTTTACGTCTTATTAATAAACGCTGTGTAAGTAAAACACTGTTATTTTATGTTTTGTCTCTTTTGCTCTTCGGAAAATTGCGTATGTCAGAAAGTGACAAATCATTTAATACGTAACTAAAATGTTAATATGCCCCTTGTGTTAGAACAATGATGTAGATTACCCTTTTTAAACTCTTTGATTTGTACACATAGCAAACGCACTCACACGGGTTTTTCCGCGGTAGAAAATTCACCAACGACCACGAGAGGTGCAATCCACTCGAAACGTAGGGAAATAAAATTAAGTAATTACTTGCTTAACTCGGCGGGAAGCGCGCCCCATATACCAACACTGACTGTCGCTACTGGGTAAAAAATACCACAATAATATTCATTGTAAGAACTAGAGCTATTTTATGGGTAATTAAATAAACCAATTTTTATATTATATTGTGTTATATTTTCAATTAAACAAGAAAGTTGGAAACTAATTAATGCTTAGTATAATATGTTATATTTGAAATTTTAAAACACAGCCCAAAAGCTCAGCCATTTTGTGCACAAAACGAAAAATATTCTCTAAACTTATTAAAAAACAAAAAAATGAGATCAATTTTAAAAGAACATATATCTTGACAATATATCTTTACTTATAATTATAATCGAATCGAAAAATATTTTAATATGGCACTTTTTTGAAAAAAATCTACTGGGTAAAAATTACCCGTACGCACCTTTTACGTCCGTCGTGGTTTAACAACACGCGCTAACTGGCCCCTTATTCAAAATGGCGGACCGTGGAACATCTGTCGAAAGGTACCTAAAACGGCGCTGCACAAAATTACGCACAAAAATAAATATTTTCGAAAGTATGCACTATGTGGTAAATTTTACCCGGTAGCGCCTCCCGCCGAGTTAATAAGTTTTCCACCGCGAAAAACTGTAAAAAAGACGGTCATTTTAATTCAAACCAAATATCTTAATTTGATTAGTATTTACTATTAACATTTCGCAAAAAAAACAACAAAGCACAATTTCTTCGTTTCTCTGCAAACAGTACAAGAAAATAAATAATTTAAGAAGCGAGTAAACTCCGTCGAAACTCTAAAGGAATGCATTTCAACGGAACAAAGCATACAATATGAAAGCACCGCTGAGAATGTTATCCTCTTTCTAATAATAATAAATCTGTTACCTAGTTGTACTTTACATTAAGACTTCGCTTTGCTCTTAAAAGCAGGTGTTAGAAATTACTTGAAAAGTAGTGAGCCTAAACTGTTCTGTTGGCTTTAGGCGGTTTGATATTCAAAATGAAATATGTAGTAAGGCCTCTTTCAATTATACTATTCGTTCGGCTCACTCCCTAGTATTGTGCACTCGTCCGCTCGCATAGATGTTCTTTTGTTTTTCATACCATACTCACGCAGTAAGCGCTTCATTTAGAATGACTGTAAATCTGGGTGCGGTAGTTAAAAGTATTTATCTACACTAATGTTGTAACATGCTACTTATGTTTCCAATACTTGACTTATAATTACTACTGTTATAGCGCAGACAACTAAAACACTCAATTTAAGCAATTGCGCATGATGTTATAATATCCACATCGATATCGTAAAATCTCATTATAACATCGCGCCCTGCGCGGCGCGCGCCCTGCGGGCCTGCGCGCGCAGCTGCGCTCTCATTGGTTAGATTTTAATGGCGGCAAGTTCACTGTGACAATACACGTACGCGTGAATTTAATGTTTCGCAATGTGTTTTGTTTTTAAAATTTTGTTTGATTAATTGCATTAAATAGTGAAGATAAAGTAGTGTATGCAACTGCATATAACACGGGTATTAAAACACTCGTTACTATTATGAAACTCGCTGCGCTCGTTTCATAAACTCACACTCGTGTTTTAATACCCTTCTTTATATGACAGTTGCATAAACTACTATAAATCCGTAGGAAAGTTCATTTTAATAATGTTTTATTAGTAGGCAAAGAGATGTAAATACTGTGCTGTACAAAATTAATGCGCGCAGCGCTCTTCTTCATCTGCAGCCACTTTTCTGAGATAAGAGCCGGGAAAAGTGAAAATTTGCAATTTTCTACTTGTTTGTTGTATTAAGAAGATGGGATATATTGTTTATATAGTTTTTTCACAAAATTGACGTTAGGATGATACTCGTAAAATGGGTTTATTTGTGGTTTATTTAATCGACTTCGTCTTGTGCCAATAATTTAGCTTTAATGTATCTAAGACCATATAATAACCATATGTCAACCTTAAATGTATGATACTTAAGAGGTTTTACGCCAATACTAAAATAATCTCCACCTTATTTATAAATTCGAAAGTAAAACCTTGAACCAATTTTTACGAATTAAGACATAGACTATCCCAAAAAAAGCTCAAGGTAACTAAATTCTAAGTAAATTATAAAATGTTAGATTAATAACACTTTTATAAGACTTTAAGATTTATAACAGAATTTTGATCCTAAAGATTTTCGTTGCCTTAAGTATCGTGTAAACCTTTAAATAAACTAAACATAGCATCCTATGGCATCTACCGTTTGCCTTCCATCCTAAGTATTTTTAGACCACCTAAAGCTTTCGACACAGCCTGACGATTATCAACACTTTGATAATAATATCAATTGACAGTTTAATGCACGTTCACGTTCCGATACGAAAATTACAATAAGATATAACGAAAATAGAATATTTAAACCCGTCTATGGTATAACATCAAGAACAAACAACCAGAATGAAATATACAATCTCTCGCTCAATATATTTACTTAAATACAAATAAACCCTACAACAAATAGATTTCATAGACTTTTAATACGTAGTATTTAATACGTTCCTAGTATCCTACCGCTATATTCATAAACGATAACTTAGACAGTGTTTAAAAGTGTTTTGTCTCTTTCGCTCTTTGGTAAATAGCGTATGTCGGAAAGGGATAAACCATTTGATAGCTAAAGTGCTGTTAATAAGCGTTTTAAGTTCGATAAAAAATCAAATACAGTAACAAAATGTACGTATTTTAAAAGATTTTCTCTTAAAACCACGTTAAGTTTAAAAACCTCAATATGAAAAAGCCGGAACTCCCTTACAATTTGTTTTCGATGCATTGGCGAAGGAAAAAAGTCATGCTAATGGATTTTTCGAGTAGCGGGATTCAGCTGTCTGTGTTCCATAGATACGTAGCCGCAGATAAAATATTAAGCATCGGCGGATCGACGGATTTTGGTAGGGGACCTTCGTTTTATAAAATGGAATATTACCGATACTCTTTGGTACAATAAATGGTGGGAGAGTTTACAATTTATATCGACATTGTTACGTAGCAACCTTCTTCATAATATCTTTTTTAATCTAAACTGTACTGTGCCGAGTCTAATCAACCAATAACAACGCATTGATATTGTCAAACAACTTTGACCTTGTAAATACCGCGTGTGAATTTGTCCTGAAGATATTCATTATTTTATTATTAACGTGAATATAGTTCACTTTAAAATTGCCCAGTCCTGGTGTCGGAGTTTTTAGACCGCTTAAAGGCTTTCAACATGGTCTGACGATTGAAACAACCGAGACCGACTGCTTAACGTGCCCTCCGAAGCACGTTAGCGCTCGGATAGAAATTTCACTATTAGCCACCCATCCAAGCTGCACGTTACTTAACAATCGCAATGAACTAACACTAACCCTTGCTTTGCCGTGTCGGTCGTTAGTAAGGTGACACGGTCATGAATATTTGAACATTTTGAACACTCTCTCAACTAATTATGCTTCGCTGAAGTGAGTACCAACTACGTTAACAGTATTACGTGATTATTATTAGATGTACATTCTTTATAGTTGTATTGGAATGAGGTGTTTGGGAGAGGGGATGAGGAGTCAATTTTGCAAATATCACCAGTTTTTTTGAGAAGAATCATCGACAGATTTTCAAAAAAATGTATACGGAATAAATCAATAATGAGTTATTCCTGATTTAAGTATGAACAATGTATTTGGGAACGTCCTACTTTTGAAGACAGTTCATAAGTTTTTAATTGAAACTACGTTTACGAATACACTTCGCTTTTATTGTACATTTTTATCTAACGTTTCGACCGCTTTACAGGAACCGTGGTCACAGAGGACATGTTGTACATGTTTTTATTAGGTTAGTTAACCAGGTAGGTAACTAATCAAACTTCGTTCATTCGAACTTTCGAACGCTGTGGCGAGGAAAATATACGATCAAAAAACAATTAAAATATGTTGACACATTGAACACGTTATTGTAACAATTGAAAGCAACTAGTCTTTCTTTGAAACAACAATATTGTATAATATTAAAATATAATTTGAACAATGACCAATTGTGAAAAAGCAACCAGCAATTTAAAACATAAAAAGCCATCCACTTCGCACAAGCATTGCAGTATTTTTCTGAGTGCAAAAAGGTTAAATTGTTCGTATGCGGTGCAACGGGACGGAGAGCGTGACAAAGGTCACGTTATTGCGGGACTAGCATTCTGACACGACGCGGGACATATGAGGTTCGGAACCGGGACATTCGAATGCTCAACCTTTTCAAAGAATAGTTTAAGTTGTTCTTGTTTTCTTATGTGAATTTAGAACCGTTTGAAATGGGCGTGACAAGTGTCACGTCTGTTACATGACGGGAATTCTATTTACTATTGAGTATAGTTATTTAATATAGACTTTTTAATCAATAGGTAACGTAAGCAAGTTAAATATTTAATTTATGAATTTCGTAGTTTTGGTAACATTTCCGTAACAAAAATATTGTAAAAATCTTCATTCAAAATCCTTCAAATAACATTCTTTATTCGTTCATTTCAAAGAAATGAATCATTCTTCTTAAATGCAGCGGGACGGGCGTGACAAAAGTCACGTTGCCATGAGACTAGCAATGTAAGACGTGACGTCACGGGACGAATGAGCTGTTGGAAAGGTATTGGATTAATATTCATTTTATTACACATATGTATAAGGTTTATTTTTCGTTGGCGTATTATAAATCAAAATGATGTTGTTAACCCCCAAAACGGGATGAAAGATTTGATTTTGTTTTGTAAGAAATGTTATTCTTGTTTATTTTCTTTTATGTTATTACTTGATTAAAAGTTCTCATGGATTTTTTGAGATAGATAGAGTAAATAGCTGCTTTTTATTCCACATTTTTTACAGTTTAAAATACTTCACTGCGTACAGAAATTAGTTCAGACAATATTGTGAATTTCGAATCATTTAAAAGTATTAATATCCGTTTTAAACCGCGGAGCGCTGCTAGTAAATGAATACGTACCGTTTTATATAAAAAACTAGCTGTGCCCCGCGGTTTCACCCACAGCGCACCCGTTCCCGTAGGAAATACGGGATAAATAGTACCCTATATCCGTCTCCTGGTTCTAAGCTACCTCCCCACCAATTTTCAGCCAAATCGGTTTAGCAGTTCTCGAGTTATAAATAGTGTAACTAACACGACTTTCTTTTATATATATAGATACAAACATGATATACATATAAAAGTATACATATTATATCTTTCTAGTTTCAATTTCATTCGCACCCGGTTTGCGTCCGAGCGGCCGAGCCATAGGACATGATTTAGTTCAAATGGAGATGCCAATCCGCTGCTCACAATTCCACTCTCTTTTTTCCAAACAATTTAGACTTGAAAAAATGGTAACTTTTAGGCAGTTAACTGCTTTTATTCAGCAGTTATTTAACTGTCGTTAAACGCTATTGACGTATTGATAAAATGGCATTAACGTTTTATTAAAATGTTATTGAAGTTTAAACAAATCGTTTGAAATAATTATTATCTAATTTGTGGAAAAGGTGGGATGCAAAATTAAAATCTTTCCAAGAAGATGGTAAAACGCAACTCTCATCATTTAACCTAATGAATTCGTGGACGGTTTATTTTATTAACATAAATTAATTCTTTTAATCTCGGGGATCGTTCTAACTATTTTGCAATTCAATTAAAACCGCTTCTCACTGATAAAATGCAGATACGTTTATTCATATAACAGTTTCTAATGAATTGAAATTGATGAATTTAAATATAAATAAGAATTTTTCCAAGTAATCTAACCGCATGATAATTTTACTACGCATTTTGTTACTACGTGGCTACGAAAATCGTAGCAGTACGCAGTCTGCTACGAACGTGTCTACAAAAATACGTAGACTTGCTACAATATTATATCGTAGCCAAATAAGATACATTATTAGATAAATGAATAAATAATGTCCAATCAAAATATGAGAAAATGGTTACACGAAACAATTCAAATAAGATGTCTGTATACGGAAAAAGTTGAGATCTTAAACAGTCAATTTGTATTCAGAATCGTTTTATATTCGTATGATCTCACCCGAGAGTCGATAATAATTCAAGAAAATTACATTATTTTGGGGAAATTTCGTTGAGATGACATTTCGCATGAACATTCTACGTGACGTTTGAGATAAGTGGCTATTTGATTAATTGCTTTTGTAATGGTAGAGTTTTAATGAGTTATAGAGGTAATAACGTTAATTAATAACAAAATTATTGTACACTATTACACCGAATGGTAATTTTAGTAAGATATATTAGTTAGCTGACAGTTCTGAGTGTAGGTTGTAATTAGGCACGATTGACTAATTATCTACAACGTCTAACTAACCTTGAGACTTCAGCTATATGCCGAAAGCCTAATTCATATTGAAAGCAACTTTACATACATACCTACATACTACGGGTCATACATAATATATTCTACTATAATTTGCCGTATATATTCTTCTTGTAGCGCACGTGTAGTTTAGCTAAGCGATGCTAACTCATTGCTAATGTTAAGCAGCTTGCAGCTCGGCCCCTACGTAGATGGGTGGCCGATAGTTGCATTTCTATCTGAGCGCTACCGTGCTTCGAGGAGTACGTTAAATTGTCGGTCCTGGTTGTTTCAATGGTTCGACGATGTCAGAGGCCTTGGGGCGGTCTAAAAGCTCCGACACCAGGGTTGGCCACTTACCCACTCGAATTTACTTCCTTATTATATTATAATTCATAGGGGTTGAACACAGATCCACCTTACTTACTATCTACAAACATAAAAATAAACTTTATCTTAATACGGCTTTTAAGATTTAGTTCTAATCTTAAGTTTAGAACCAACAATCAAAAGTTAATCCTTCTTGTTAGCCGCACACACATTTAACTAACAACAATAGCCGTAAACTATCACATAACTGCCTAACTGTAAGGGCGTGTACACGCTGTTAGAAACAGCAAACAATCCAAGATGGCGTTACACGAATTTTAGTTAGTAATATAGGTTTATGACCTGTATGACAAAGTGATTTTATTAAAACTTAGGGCCGACACAGCGTTAAGCGTGCTCACTCCGCAGTTCCATACAAAAGTGAACCGTCGCGGGCGCTCGCAGCGTGTGGCTTCATACAAAAGTGAACCGACGCGTGAGCCCGCCGCGTGCGCACGCGACGGGCGCACGCTTAACGCAGTGTTGACCCTTACGGTTAAAATAATATTACGGTTTAAAACACAATTTAAATGTATCACTCATGAAAATAATTCGGTTGTAAGTTTTATTGAGCAAATAGTTAAAGAAGATATTTCATTTCTTTTTTATTTTCTCTTAATACGTCACACGTTATATTCTTTGCATGTGCATAGAGAAAAAGCGTTCCAAAACTGAAACTAAAGTAAGTTCAAGTAGGTAAGTGACCAACCCTGGTGTCGGAAACAACCGGGATCGACAATATAATGTGCCGTCCGAAGCACAGTAGCGCTCAGATAGAAATGCCACTATCGGCTACACAACTGAAACTTATCCTGCCTAAATATATCCTTCTAAATCTCGACAAGCAAGGCGTTAAGACCATACTATCTACTTCCACCCAAGAGAGTACCTTTCTAACAAAAATGTATCAAGAAATGTAGCAGCTAGTTTCTAAATTTGTGACGCTTCTGAATTCGCCAATTTAACAGTGCCTTGAGCATTTGGCTTGTCTACGTTTGGTTATGAATATAACATAGTGTGTGATAAAGTGGAAAAATAGATGAAAAAATGCTATGAAGCATCTTTAATAAAAGATCACGTATGATTTAGTGTTTTAAAGTTACGTAGAAAATGTTTTATAAAACTTTATATATCTACGTTGAATTTATATTATATTTCAAATACTTTTAAACATACACTTAAGATACACCTTCTAGTCAGAGCATCATTTTTCATGGGATATCTAATGCCCAAACTCAGAGACGGCCAATGCTTCCTTAGCAGAGGTTTAATGACAGATTTTGACAAGTAATTCATGAAAAATTCTAAGGGCCGACACTGCGTTTACCGTGCGGACGCCGTGGTTTCATACAAAAGTGAACCGTCGCGTGCGCCCGTCGCCTGTGGCTTCGTGCAAAAGTGTAACGTCGTGAGCGCTCGCGGCCCTAAAACAGCAGTAAGTATCCTAAATCGTACACCATGTTAAACATTTATACCAACGTATTATATGTAGTTAAACACAAGCTGTCAATCAAGTTAAAATATGAATAACAACTTAACTCATTAATTAGGTAAATTACAAAGTCTAATTATACAGAAAAATCTCGTACAAGCACTTAAAATTATGTAAACTTTTTAAGAAAAAACTCCCTATATAACTTTAAGAGCCTTATTCAAAACGCTTACTAGCAGCATTTTAGCTATCAAATGGTTTGTCCCTTTCTGACACACGCTATTTTCCAAAGAACAAAAGAGACAAAACACTCACTAACAGTGTTTTAGTTAGAGAGCGTAGTGTAAAGGGTCAAATTTGCCAACACACACCAATCATAACTAACGAAACAAAGAAATTTACTTAACTTTACTTAACAGTTATCGGATTTTCACACGAAATAAGTTCCTAACTGTGTATTCCCCTGTATGAACGGTTCCTAACAAGTTGAACTAAGTGCCGAGACGGAATAATTAACAAAGTTTCCAATGTTGCCCAACTTGATTCCCCTATAGATAGTCGGTGACGTCACATCGCTACGAATCGAGTGTTTATAAATTAAAACTTGTTTGATTGTACTCTTTGATTTTCGGATGATCAGCTCGAAAAACCTTATTCAAATGTAGACTTTAAATAGCAAGTAAATAAAGTGCTATCTCTAAGACAGAGGCTTCGCATTTCACTAAAGATATCCACTACGTGAGGAAAAGGCGTAACCACGCCGTCATTAGAAAGACTTAACAAACTTAATATTTATATGAGGTAGCAAACATGAATTTAGGGCCGACACTGTGTTAAGAGTGCGCACGTCGCGTGTAGCTTCATACAAACGTGAACCGTCACGTGCGCCCGTCACGTGCGGTGTCATACAAAAGTGAATCACCGCGTGCGCATGCGGCGGGCGCACGCGACGGGCGCACGCTTAACGCAGTGTTGACCCTCAGTGTATCTCTTGGTTTATGGAATAGGTAAAAAATCATCAATACCTATTTTCAAGGGAAAAATTTAGGGTAAAAAAGGAAAAACATTACTGTTTTCAAAACAAAACAATGGAAAAGTATTTTCCTGCAATAAAATACTTTACAAAAACTCACCGTTATAAAGTAGCTTAATTTAAATTATTTCACTTTTCATCGGCTTTATTCACAATTAAAATTCAAAAGTTAGGGAAAATCAGATGTTGATTAAAATAATATTTTTCCGTTATGTATTCGAGCAGGTTTATTTGAATGAATTCGTTTTGTTTCTAGAAAATTGTTTGGATTGAAAATATACACTTTTTGTTATTTTTAAGGTATTGTAGAGAATTATGTTTACACCTACAAGATTCCAGATTGTTCTTTTTCTACTGCTAAAGAAAGGAGAATGAATTGAGAAAATTTCAGTTATTTTATAAGAGTCTGACTTGTAAGATTAATGTACTACCATATTAGCCAAACAATATTCATAACACAAATACTTCATAAGAATATATAATTGACAACCCAGACGTCGTCGCCAACAACTATGTCTTCACATATTGTTGACTCCGGGCGGGAATCGAACCCGCAACCGCCGACACAGTAAACGCTCTCGCTGCCACTGTGCCAACGGGTTATTCCGTTACTGCTTACCGTTTAAACTTTCGCTGAATTACAACAAACATTTCAAAACCAGAATCAACTAAATCGATCCAGGCGTTCTCGAGTTTTAGCGAGACTATCGAACCACGATTGATTTTCGTATAAAAATTAAATGTCAGATACCAAAACAGCAAACCATACATTGTTATTAATGTATGTAATAAGGGCCAATTCACATAACACCACGTAACTTCATTTTGTTCAAACCCAATAGTACTAAAAATAATTTTCGTAACATAATCCCGACTGTATCTACGATCTTTATTACGTAACACACTTAATCCAAACGATTATTAGCGAGAAAATTATTAAACAAGCGAGTTGTAAGGACCATTGCAGACTAAAGACTACGCTGTCTTTAAACTGACTTGTTTGACACGGGCTAACGTGTCGAACAATGGTTATCTTTAACATAAGAGACAAGATTTTTCTGAGTCCAATAAGTCTGTAAGATTTTGTTTTTTATAAGTCTGCGTTCCTTTATAGGTTTTCATAGACTGGCCTGTAAAAAGTATAATTACAATTATTTTACAAGTAACTTATTGACTTTTAAAAACATTATGTACGTAACAAAGTAACGTATTTTAACGTACTTTTCAAAATGTGTAACATTATAACTTTATAGTTTGTGGAGCGTAATATTAATGATGATTTTAAAAAATGTGGTACACTTGTAAAGTTTTGTGACATAAAATCTGGAAATCAAACAAAAATCTCTCTGGACTAAGATCTGCGCAGGTTCCATTCGATTGTGTGTGTTTAAAAGGGTTAAGGCAAATGAAAGACAACGAGTTTCTTTTATACCCTCAAAGGGAATAAATCCAGCAACGAAGTGTCCCCTCGACGGTTCTGAGCGAAACTTTTCAAAACGTTTTAGGGTACCGCGCTCGTAAAACGTAAATAAATTGAATGGTTTTTTAAGTAGTATTTGCTTCAAGTTGAACTATTGCCATTGAATTTAGAGTTGATTAAAGCCGCATTAGGCAAGCGTGGTGATTACGCCTAATCCTCTATTCACTGTACTGATATGTTCAGTGAGATGAGAATCCTTTAACTAACATTACAGACATAATTTTTTTACATATCAACCTACACGTACGCTCAATGAAATTACTGTTCGAAGCAACATTTCCCTTTAAAACACCTACAATTGTTTAAAAACCTCAATCGTATATTCAGTGGAGTTAGTTAGTAGCAGATCATTGATAAAGTTTTTTCGCTTTGACTTCATAAAATTGAATTTACATCGTCACTTCGGGATTCAAAAGTTCAGAATTCATGTTACTTCAGTTTTAAAGTTATTTTAGTGTCATTTTTATGACGTCAACTTTTTGAAGTTGATTTTTTGGAGTAGCTACGTTTTTTGTATTTATGAAGATTAGTGAAATTATTTTTTTGTCGTAAAAAAGTAAAAAGTATGCTTTAAGGTGTGAGTTGGTAAAGCGACTGCAGCAGTCGACTGCAGACTGCAGGCAGCAGGGCGTTGCAGTCGTCCGCAGTGCAGTCTGCAGTCGCTAATTCACTGCCGACTGCACACCATATAATCAACATTGCCAATGTGTGAAAATTACCCCAAAATGCGGGGAATTACAATCAATTAGAGATTCAATAAAACTATTTAATTAAACGTAATGTAATGGTCAACTCGCACATACCGGAAAAATTTACAACTAACTAAGAACCTGAATGAAGTTGATTAAAAATAAGAATACCTACGTAAATCGATTGATATCGTAAAAAGCCTCGAAAAAGACCACTGGAATTCGAATGTTTTAAATTTTCATGAATTCGAAACTATTATTCCGATCTGATCCATATCCAATTGTTATTACATATTATTATTTAATCCCAGTCCGATATCCTAAACTCCATAGGCTGATAACTGATCTCCTATTCATTGTTCTATTCATCTTTCGATACAGAGATAGATGAAAACGGTTTCTACATTAATCAGGTTTTATTTATTTACAAAAAAAACTAAAATAATATTAAGATCACGACGGATAAGACGATAAAGTCAATACAGTAAAGTTGATACTGCTAAAGTTTATTATTTTATATTTAGTTTTTTTTGTTTTTGGCATGATGAGGTTGACTTGCCTTTATTAAAAACAAATTAAGAACAGAATTTAAAATTGAGTATTTTAACCTAAATATTTTAACGCTTCGATACATTTAAAGTTTTGCCTCCGTGGTCTTGTGGTTTGAGCGCCCGGCTGACGACCCGGAGGTTCCAGGTTCTATTCCCGGTGGGGACAATATTTCACAAAAATCTCTTTGTGAGACTGTCCTCAGTTTGATTAGGGCATTGCAGGCTGATTCACCTGATTATACGAAAAAAGTCCCAAATTTAAAATTAATAGTTTATTTTGTTTTAGGTATAAAATTATTTATAAGTGTACCATGAAATCAAACGACTAATTATGATCTCAATACAAAAAATTACTCTTTTTAATAAATAAATTGAGGAGTAATTATTTTGAAAAATGGTAACCCAAATTCATTTTTCAAATTTTGACATAATACAATTTATGGTCGGAGAGCCGATCGCCACATTTGCTGCCTACCGTTGCAGATACAAATATGATAATAAATAATCGAACGTTTTCAACACAATTTGAAGGAACAAAACAACGTCGGGGACAAAAATAACATGGCTTTGATTAAATGAATTATAGTTATTAAAATACTTTCGTTTAAAGATTTCGGTTTTGTAATGCATTATGTATTTATTCCAACGTGTATTCACTTCGATCAACAATACTGTTAGTGACGATAGCGGATAGGTCTCTCATAGTGTGTACGTAGTTTAAGACTGATTAGAATATTTAAGATAAATTTTATTTAGTCCAGGTATATTTATTTAAGTAATATTTAGTAATGTACATAATTAAGTATTAAGGATTAAGTGGAGTTTAAGTTTTAATTGTTTATTGAATTCCAAAGTAGTTTTTTACGAGCGAGACGGCACTTTCCAAAGCGGCACAATCTTAGCTACCTCGCAGCTTTACCGTAGGGAGAGCCCCTATGCATTTTTATTTATTTCTCATTCATTTTTTAAGATATTTCCATAATTTCTTTTGTAATAAGAAAATAATAATAAGACTTAATGTATAAAAATAATTGGGTGAATGTAATGGATGACTGACCATGTAAAATTATCGAAATAAGGTTTTCCATACAAAAAAAGAAGTGCGCTCTGATTGGTCGGCTCAAAAAGATTGGTGACGCGTGCAACTTTCCTGCGCTCTGATTGGTCAGAGATGTCTATACAAACAGAGCGATTTCCATGATCCGGCATTCAGTGTTCAGTAGCAGTGCCTAGAAGAAGGAAAGGAAAAGGAAGAAGAAAACGAAAAAAGGAAAACGAAAGAAGAAAGAAATAAAGTGGTGAAACGCTGCTCCCGGGTTTTATTTCCAAAGGCACTCTCTCGCCCCGCCAGTTACCCGCTCCAACCCCCTTAGTGCTATACACCACTAGAAGTCGGGTGGGCGCAAAAAGTACGTCTCGGTGAATAACAGCGCACTTGAAAGTGCTCTTATTTTATTCATAAGATTTACTGCTTTATTTTTAGGTCATGGTAGTAATTAATTAGGTTGAAATTAGAAATATTTTCAAACTACTGAGACAATAGTTTGAAAATATTTCGGTAGTAAACAAATAAAGCTGTCTCCACATCCACGCGGACAGCATTTAGCTTTGATTTTGAACGTGACTCGTTATCTAGTTGTGTATTGTTGATCGAAGTGTAATTCATCAAATTCTACTTATTCCAAAAACTAAATTTGTTTTTGTTTTTATTTTATGTCTGTCACGTCGTTGGAACTAAATTTATATTTAAACCTCAATATTTCATTGAACTGATTTTATATTTTTTGGGGTATACATGCCACATTCGTCAATCTTAACATAATGATTTTCTATTGAGTGAAATGATTAATCATTACTAAGCAACCTAAATTGTATTAAAAAAATAACATTAGCTCCTACACTATTATTTTAGTTCGTTTTTCAAAATATTTTTCTCTTATCTGCTGTTGCTCTACGTCACGACTGCAGGACAGCACTCCGCGACCGCAGCAGAAGTGTCACCGCGCGTTCGAAATGTCATAGAAACTAGTAGTGAAGCTGTGTCTGCAGTTGCAGTCGACTGCTGCAGTCGCTTTACCAACTCACACCTTTATACTTTAATTAAAAAAATCTTATTAAGATTTTTACTTAAAACATTTATTTTATATAGAGATATGTACTTCAGTTATTTGAACTAAAACGTTACCAGAAACATAAGGACTTCTAAACATCTAGCTTTTTAAATTCAGAATAGCATCTAAGTTTTATTCGAAAGAGTTAAGAAAAGAACATAAACGTAAGACATTTGCAAACTAACCTCATAAAAACGAATTCACAGACATTCGTTAGTTTAACTGTGTCATGAAAACTTACAAACTTAGAAAATGTAACAAAATGATCTAATTTATTCTTACATTCACATTATATTTTACTTTCAGACTTCTAGTTTGACTTTATTCATAACAGCTTCCTGAATTTGAAAAAAATATTGTCAGAAACATTTCTCATGAACCACTTAATCTATCCGTCGAAACCACATAAAAATCCATTCAGTAATTTCTGAGTTTTTACTGACAATAAAATCGATATATAGTTACTAAGAAGCGATCAACGTATCTATTATAGTTTCAGGTTTGCCCACACTGAGAGAGATATATAAATAAGCCTGTAATGTCCCACAGCTAGGCAAAGGCCTCTCATCTTACCGAAGATATCAGTAGGTATAGTACTGACTAACCCATACTGCTCGTTACAAAAAAGCCAGCTTGCAAAAGCATACCTTTCTATTTCATCAGATCTACTAATATTATAAAGAGGAAAACTTTGTTTGGTTGTAATGAATAGGCTAAAAAACTACTGGACCGCTTTAAAAATTCTTTCACCATTCGAAAGCTACATTATCCACGAGTAACATAGGCTATTTTTCATCCCGAAATTCCCACAGGAATGGACACAACGCGGGTAAAACCGCGGGGCGCTGCTAGTTATAAGTAAAATAAATACCCGTGCTTAATGCTTGCTTGTTAAATGCAGTGAAAACAGAATTAAAGTCGTATTTCAAGATATATATTACATATATTCCACAATGTATTTTCAAGACTGCAAAAGCGAAAACATTGCACCATTTTGCTACCTCATAGTTACCACATAAAGGTGTCTACCCATTACACCGTATCATACCATGACCGTGCTATGAACGTGTCAGGCAAAAAAGTATTCTTTGTATTGAAAAGTATGGGACTATGCTCACTCGACCGTTCCGTCACCAACCAACAACGTCGACTATTGTCACCTAATATTTTGTCGGTGCTGAAACGTTCATAGCACGGTCATGGTATGATACGGTGTAATGGGTAGAAACCTTAAGAGGAAACATTATTCTTTTCCAACCTCAGTTCAAACTGCAATGACCGTAAAGAGATGAGATATAAATAAAATGGATGATCATTTACTTGTAATGGTTATTGTGTTCTATAATATATTTTACCACTTTCCAATGTATCCATGAAGTTTTTACATGATATTTTCATTTATATTCAAACGAAATCTTAAAAATTGTTTTGCAAAGCTTACCAAATCACAGAGTGACTTTTATAAGTCGGTCAATACGGACATGTTATTATTGTCACTAAAGTCGATGATGTGGTTATTTAAGATCTTCGTATCTCTTAAGTTTATTTAAGTTTTATGTTATGACTTTTCAAACAAGTCTTTGATTTGAAATCAGCAAAAGGCACTATATATATTCAGGCAAACGCCTTTTTTATTATGTTACGCCTAATTATGTTTACTGTGCTGATATTTTTAATGAGACGAGTATTTGCCCTACATAACGTCTTCAAGAGGCACATAAAAGCAATTTTCTAGAAATCTGCATACAAAAAGGGAAGTCATAACATTTATTGTGATTGCATTCCAGGAAAAATGCACCTACAATTTTTACTTGACAATAGTAAAACGAGAAAAACTTATGCGTGAATAGCAGCATAAAGAAACTACAAAGGAACTATATTTTATTTCCAGTAGAAATATCAAATAATAGATTTTAATGATGCTTATAACACGATATCGCTTCGGTTGTCTAGTGGTGTGTGTACTCGCCTGCCAATACTGAGGTCTCGGGTTCAATTCCCGGGTCGAACAAAAACTATGTTTCCTTTTTTTCAAACATGGCTCAAGTTTGAGATCACCAAACCGTACTAAACAAGCGTGATAATTACGCTAATCCTCCTCACGGTACTGATATCTTCAGAGATGAGAACCCTTTGCCCACCAGTGGGACATTACAGGCTTACTTTTAACTTTTATAACATTACTAAGCACACCAATTACAAGGCATTAAACTGTAAAGTGTGTCTGTGTGGGAAAAGTGGGGTCAAATGGGAAAAGTAGGTCACAACGGTAACAAGATTCGAAATCCCTATGCGTAGGTACTTGTATTGCTTATTATTTATAATATTTGTTGTTTATACAAAACAGCTGATAACAATTACACGTTAGAGTTTTCAATTTGCGCAATTATTACGTTACATACATTATCAACAGATTAAGGTTTAATTAGTATTTATTAAATTAATACATTAATGGTAGACGAGAGGATTATATAAACGATTCTCTATTGAATTAATTATGATATGTGATATTAGGCAAGCGTGGTGATCACGCCTAATCCTTCTCACTGTACTGATTGATATCTATAGTGATATGAGATGTCTTGGCAGTGGGATTTTACAGGCTTTCGCTTATATGAGACTAACCTACAGAGGGGTATATGAGACTAGCCTACAGGGGTATATGAGACTAACCTACAGGGGTGTATGAGACTAACTTTATATGAGACTAACCTACAGAGGGGTATATGAGACTAACCTACAGAGGGGTATATGAGACTAACCTTATATGAGACTAACCTACAGAGGGGTATATGAGACTAACCTACAGAGGGGTATATGAGACTAACCTACAGGGGTATATGAGACTAACCTACAAGGGTATATGAGACTAACTTTATATGAGACTAACCTACAGAGGGGTAGCCCAACACTAGTCACAAGAAGTCTCACTCAGTTGTCATAGCTTTTCATACATAATACTTTAAAAAGGCTTGGCTATTACAACTCAGCTTCACAGAACGATATTTTCTCTTACCCAAACTGTAGAATAAAATACGAAGCAATAAACAACATATCACTTAGTTCACTTTATCCGTGGATTTAATAAAAACATTCCTAGTTTCAATAAGAGATAACTCGCTCCATAAATCTCTCCCAATCCTAACATTGTAAATATCAATTTTATCTATCAATAAAATGTTCTGTTGTTTTTATGTTTATGACAAAAATAAAACTGACCTGATATTTGTAAAAGCTAGATATTTTCTGTACGCTTGAAAGAAATGCTTGCCTATAAAGGTTTTTTTAGCTTTTTATCTTAAATAGTAGGTATAAAAATTGATTACTGATCCTAAAACAGACATTCACTCAGAGTTGCTTTCACGTCTAGACGCTTTAATATAAAAAGTTTCTTACATAACTCCAAACGGTAATTTTTTCGCGGCTAAAAAGATTTTTGTAGCACGGAAAACATTTAATTTCATATCCCGACGTTTCGAGTGGATTTCACCACCCATGGTCGTACACACTTCTCAAACCTATACATACTTGATCAGTTAAACTAGAGTCTAGCTCACAAGTTAAACTGAGATCAAAATTGTTTGACAAAAACCGAGTTTAGTTGATCGTGGTTCGAGATAGAAACAGTAAATTCGGCCCTAGTCAAAATGTAACTTAATATTCCTCCTACTGCGATGATAATATACCTCTTTTTACGTCCGGCTAAAACAATATTCTTCATCGCGGCAAAGGTTGAAAGCGGAATTTCAGGAGCCTTACGTAAGTCCGTTAGACTTTAAATAGGAAAAAATGAAAGAATGCTAGAAGTTAATGATGCAGTTTCCAGTGTTGGTCTCACTAATGAGAAACTTAGTTACACTGGCCTCTGGAATAATTAAAAAACATTCTAGGAATACTTTAAACGCGTCTTCATATTTTAATGTCAGTTAAGGTGCATTTTGTACAAACTGTCTAAAAATTAAAACTCATTACAACTGTAAATAATATGTTTTTATATTAATACCTTTCTGATAATCAACTTACCTAATGGTTAGTTAACAAACGTGACGTAATATACAGAGTGTAAATTTTTATAAAAATGTGAACGAAAAGTTTCCGCAACAATTGTGTTCTAAAAATAAAGTTCAAAAATGGAAGCCGAAATCATAATGTTCCATCAGAAATTTTGTTTAAAAATAGATGTTTAAAAATGGAACCCAGGCTCCATAGTAAAAAGATGAACTAGTCTATACTGAGCACTCAAACATCCAATTGGAACGGCAAACAAAATCCGCCAATCAAATACGAAATCGAAAACACCAATAAAGGTAAATTCCAATTTTAATTTTAATCTCGGTCGAGTGTTCGAATCATTATCACTGTGAGATCAATAAGTACTGTGATGTAGAATTGTGATAAACTTCAATGCTATTTGTCAACTGCAATCGTACTTGTTAAGTACAGGCGGGAATTAAATTCTTTAACTGGTAAATTGCATGGAGAGTATTCATTTTCATTTATAAAAGGAACACGATTTAAATGTTTCTCTTTTATTTTTAACTACCAGCGCCTGCCGGTTTTACCCGCATTGTGCCCGTTTCCGTGGGAATTTCGAGAATTTTAATACATATAAACCTTCTACTTGAATCACTCTATCTAATAAAAAAAACCGCGACAAAATCCGTTGCATAGTTTTAAAGATCTAAGCATACGAGTACATAGGGACAGACGGCAGCGGAAAGCGACTTCGTTTTATACATACTATGTAGTGATTTGTTTGTGACCAAAGAGGTTTAATATGCTTTGTTTTTACTTGTAATTGCTTCAACCTTTGCTATATTTAGTCAATAATAATACAAATTAACCTAATTGTTAAGAAAACAAAACTCGTTAATAGGTAACGGTAGCTTTGTAAAAGCAGCATACTCGTATAACCTTTTTAATACCAAAGTTTGAACAAAAAAGGTACCTTTTAGTTATTTCGCGAACGGATAATGTTATAAGTACCTGAAGGAACATCATGAGTAATTAATTAATTTTTTGTGCCCTTTCTTGAGGGTTATTAGGTACCAACCTATTTCACTGGGGATTATTTACCTCTTAACCTGATTAGCTAGTCTTTGTGAGGTTGGAGGAAATTTTCTTTGGACCATAAATATGCGATGGACGGGGAAATATACCGTTTTAAAGATTACTTAGTTTCCACACTTTTCTCGTAGCGAGAGGGACTACATTTGCTTGTATTAAAAAGTTTTTTCTGCAAAAAGTTCGAGTTGGTTTTTAAGATTTAAAAATAGAATTTCAAATTTTGTACATCATGGTAATGACAGTTAAATACTTGAAGGGCCTAATTAAACGCGTATCAAGAACATTTTAGCTATCAAATGGTTTGTCACTTTCTGACATACGCAATTTTCCGAAGAGCTAAAGAGACAAAACACAGTGTAACAGTGTTTTAGCTACACCGCGTTGATTAATAAGGGCCTAATTGTTTGGGATCATACACCTTGTAGCATCTATCTAGCTATGTTCAGTCAGAAAATGTTACTGTTACGCAATTTATTACCTTATCAAAAATACATTCAAAAACTCTCTAAAAATATAAGTTGATAGTTGTTCCGTGTGGAGGTTCCGCCTGCGATTCAATAGATGGCGCTAGTTTCAAACATTTTGTGGATCGTGCTTACGTTATTTTACTATTAGTAGAAAAAAAACTTTCGTTTTATAAAATTAGTCTAGTAGAAGCTTAAATATGAGAAAGCTCTCAGCATACTCAGAGTTTAGATGCTTCAGTAAAGTTTTTCTTTCTTTAGGTAGCGTAAAATATAACACTTATATATACACATTTTTGTTGGCTACTATCTAACAGAACCTACACCAACCCACTTCTATAAAAAGTATACAAAACTACCCGCAACGTCAAAACTAACCAACACAATCATATTTTGACGTCACTTGTATTAAATCTAAGAAAAGCCAACTATATCTAGAAAGAAAATCTGTTACGTAAATCCAGGTTAAATAACATGTCAAGTAAAGTTACAGCATGTCTCGTACATAGATGCCATCTTTGTAACAATATTTTCTGAAGGAAATGTGCATGTGTGGTGTGCGTGAAGAGACATCTTAAATTTATTCTCAGTATAAATCGAATGAGCGTGGTGAATGGCGATAGGAATCGATAACCATAACTTCGTTGTTGTAGGAGGAAAGAGAGATAGAGAGATAAAAAAGCTAATAATAGAAGTAAACTAAGTAATAAGCCCGGTTTCTACTGCAAGCGGAGCGGGCTCATTAATGACTCCGTTTAATTACCATTGCGTTACTTGTATAGACGCATAACACCTCAGTCTTAACAAAAACACGTAATGGCTGCCAAACGGAGTCATTAATGGGTCCGTTCCGCTCGCAGTGGAAACCGGGCTTTAGCCTGTAATGTCCCACTGTTGGGCAAAGGCCTCTCGTCTCACTGAAGATATCAGTACAGTGAGGAGGTTTCAGGCGTGATCACGCCTAATAATAGAAACTAATGGAAAAACATGCATCAGTTTCTTTGACAATAGCTTAGCTCTTAAGTTTAATGATGATGTCGGTTTCATATTGGAAGTCTTTAGGCGGTCATCGGTTGACCAATTACCTATTCGAACCTACGTTACCTGGAGGAGCCTACTACTTATACTTATACTTTACAAGGAGTAATATTTTTCTTAGCTCGATAGTAAACCATCCAAGGCCAAAAGCCTTATTTTTTCGTAAATATTTTAAGAATTCACATCTCGTCATAAAGTAAATATCAAACCGTGATCAGAACTTATCGGATCTCTATTAGTCGTTACGTTAGCTTATCTCGACCCTTTCTATTCGTACTCACTTCTCTACTTTGCGTGTCTTTTAGAAAATCTCTTTATAAAGAGGTTGGATAAATCTATTTGTAATGACAATATGGTCAGATATTTATGTGGTAAAAAGTGTACTTCAAAAATCTTCTCCTTAAATATAAGAGCTGGGCTGGTGTTGATAGAGTTCTTTAAGTCAATTCAATTCAATTCAATACATTTATTTCAAGCAATTACACTCATATAGTACATAAAGAAAATCATTACACATTTACAAATACATAGATACACACAACAGTTTAACAATAATAATATAATAGGAATAATAATTAAATTAAAATAAATATATATTAAAATATTAAAACACAATAAATAACACAAACACAATAACACAATAAATAATCTTTATATATAAAATTCAAAGTCCTGACTGACTGACTGATAATCAACGCACAGCCTGAACCGCTACACCTAGAAACATGAAAGGCAGGAAGGTTCTTCAAGTGACGTAAATGCACACTAAGAAAGGATTTTCGAAAATTCCTACGGGAAAGGCCTCAACGCGGGCAAAGCCGCGGGGCGCGGCTGCTAGTAACATATATTTGCTATAAATACTTGGATAGGTACAAGACCAATTCACACTCGGTAAATTAGACTCAAACTGAATGGAATCTATCTAACTAATTCTATTACATATAAACATACACAAATACTTTATCATCACTACATAGTATAAAACAAAGTTGCTTTCCGCTGTCTGTCCCTATACTCGTATATGCTTAAACCTTTAAAACTACGCAACAGATTTTGATGCAGTTTTTTAAGAGTGATTCAATAGGAAGGTTTATACGTATAAAAATTCCCGAAATTCCCACGGAAACAGGCAAAAGGCGGGTACAACCGCGGGACGCTGCTAGTATGAATATATAATTGACACCTAGACGTCATTGCCAATAACAGTTGACTTATCCAAATGGTATTAAAATATCTAGCATTAGTTTTCATATAAAATTTTGTTTATATACATATCTGTGGTTTATTTATATCACAAAAGCTTATGTTATTAATCCACTGAAACACTATATAGAAATATTTATCTAATAGTGCTCGCATTACAAGTGTAAATTGTATTAATATAATATTGAATTAGTATCTGCGTTTTGTTAATTAATAAATATATATAAATATATACTATTACTAGCCGCGCCCCGCGGTGTTACCCGCGTTGTATCGGTTCCCGCGGGAATTTCGGGATAAAATGTATTCCATGTGTTATTCTGATGTATAACCTATATTACTGTAAAGTTTAATCCAAATCCGTCCTATAGTTTTTGCGTGAAAGAGCAACAAACATACATCCATACATACATCCATCCTCACAAACTTTCGCATTTATAATTCCTACTATATATATATATATATATAGTAGGATAATAAGCTTAAGAGTTTGACTTTTGTTTTTTGTTAAAAAACTAATAAAATATTCAAAATGTAACCATCATACGTTGGACAACCAACATCTAGGCCAAAAAATATATATAAAAGTCATAAGTTGGACATCCGAAAAAATCAGGATTTACTGCGCATATCTATATCATGCTTGAAACTGCGAAAAAAACACTACAAAAAACCATTTAACATATTACTTAAGAACAGTTTTTAATACGAGTATTAAGACTTTCTCTACATAATTGTTCACTTCCACAAAGGTCTTCCTGTTCTCTACTTCAAGTTAAGTTAGAACTCTGTGAAAGAAAACGTTTGTGTTGCCAAGAGAAACTTCGCACAAGAATGTTGCTTTATAACGTCCTAGTTATTTGGTAAACAATTTAAATTTTATACATACTTGATACAAAGTGTATTCAGTGAGCGTCAAAATGAAATATTAATTGTGTTTACGGATTTATTGGAGACTTAATTACAGTACAGATATTCGATATCACGTTTTGTTATGATAATTTCGGAGCTTCACTATCGTTGGTGATTGTTACTCGTTTCGTCTGAAATCGTCGGTCATTATACAAGTATCTAGTGATATACCTACCATCTTCTATAATATAAAAATGAATCGCAAAATGTGTTGGTAAGCGCATAACTTCAGAACGACTGCACCAAATTGGATGATTCTTTTTTTAATGTGTTCCTTATTGTCAGGACAAGGTTTTTATATAAGAAAAATAAGGAATAAAAATCTCAAAATTCCCACGGGAACGGGGGCGCTGCGGGTGAAACCACGGGGCACAGCTAGTATACTACAATATAATGAAGCTGGAGAGTATGTTTACTTTGTTCTTGTTCTTTTTTTTAAGTCTGTAATCTCAGAAACTACCAATCCGATTTCCGATCCGACATTTAACGGGAAAGTTATTTTTGATCAAGTAACTCTGTCTGTATGTCACGCCTCCACGCCAAAACTACTGAACCGATTAGAATGAAATTTGGTACACAGTTAATCCAGAGCCCGAGAAAGGACATAGGCTACTTTTATCGCGAAATTCCTGCGGGAACGAGTACAACGCGAGTGAAACCTTGGAGCGCTGCTAGTAATTTAAACGTAACCTTGATATTATATGACAACGTTTTCCTAAAATCTATGAACATTTTCTTCCACCATTCCACAATATATACTCGTACCGGTGCCTTACAATAGCGAACACATACCCGCAGAGCAAAACGCTGAATCACTATTTTCAACAAGCCACTTACCACCTTTGTCTTAAAACGGTGACTAGGCTACCTGTGGAGTTAGTTCCAAATAACTCTGCAAACGAATTAAATTGAAATAAGACATTTATTCATTCATTTCAACTAGGTTAGTGGCCAACCCTAGTGTCGCAGTTTTTAGACCGTTGAAAGGCCACCGACATGGTCTAACGATTTAGACAATACAAACACAATCAAATAGAATAATGAGAAATAAAATCTCAAAATTCCCACAGGAACGGGTGAGCTGCGGGTGAAACTACAAGACACAGCTATAATAAGAGTATATATTGTAAACGTACACGAGTTTACGTCGAGAGTACTGCACAGCAGTATGTAAGTACCGCCATGAGTTAAAGGCAGACTTATCTACCGTGAAGTCTGAGCTAGAACAACGGAGTAAGCGAATTTGAAGGTTTGTCAATTTGTGTACGTAATGTTAGTTAAATTAATTTAGTAGTCGCATTATGGGGAATAACCTTGGGCAAAGATTTGTTAGGATTTAAGACTTGAATGAAGAAAGGAAAAACTGCATGCTTCAATTATTTTTATAGGCATTTACGTAGTTCTTAGTTTTTGAGATAAAAATAATCAAAAGAAGAAGTAGCATTAATGGAGGATGCTGATTAAGACTTTTTACGAGATTTCAATTATAAAATACATACTATATTCAGTCGTTCCCAATAACTGATCTCATTATAATTTTGATGGCACGAAATAGAGTATGATTAAAGTTATTTTCATTTAAAAGGTTGTTTTAATAAAACAATTTGGTCGCAACGATGTAAACAGAGTTTAGTTATCCCCTCAAATAATAAAATCCAAATGAAATAGTCCAATAACTGTAATAAAAATTCAAACAAGTTATTTCATTATCCCCATCCGGTTGTAAATCTCTCACAATTATTCATTGAAGGCAAAATCTTATAATTAAGACGATCGCAAATAAAAAGAGACAGCCACAGTGATCGTAAACGAAAGACAAGGACAGATATAAAACTAAGATAAACCATAGATAAACAGTGTTTATTGAAAACCAATACGACGTCTATAAAATTGGCGTTGATGACTTGATGCCCGCAATATGCCAGTGTAATGTAATAAATGCTTTAAATTGATTGATCATTTTACGATATCATGAATCTTGAAGGATACTTTTTTGATATGGCTAGTAAATTGACCGAACATTGTTGCAATTTGCATAAAAAAAATTATGTGAAGCTTCTGTGCCATAAAATAAAATACTGACAAGACTGTGAAAGTAGGTCATGATAACTTTTTAAATCAAAAAACAGATTCAAAGGTTAGTTATTACAACAACTTCGAGCATATTACAAGCAAGATTATTTTCTATCTTTCCTATATGAATAATTTCCAAAAACTGTTCAGTAATATAATAAGCAATAAATAAGCAGAACTATAAAGCAACTTTTCAAAGTAATGTTTTCATAATGTCAAGTTTCATCCCTTGCCCATTAACTCATTTTTCACTTTTGTACGATACCATATTATTATTGAACTTGGTACTTTATCACAAAACAATAGAGTTTTTTATTTAGAATATCATCATAAAGTTTTACGATTACAGACACTATGATTTTACTCGATAAAATTGTTCATATATTTTAATGAATGTTTCTGACGCTCGTTTAGATATTGATTATCCCAATTCGACTACCAGGACCAAGCAAAAGTGTTTATAGACGGGAAACTTAACTTCCATTATCATGCATCTTCGTCTCGACCCCTGTTTTGATGTAGGTAGCCAATAGTGGCATTTCTATCTGAGCCTTCGATCAACAATACACAACTAGATGTCGGGTCGGCGCAAAAAATACGTCTCGGTGAATAACGCCTCATTTAAAAAGTAAGGTATTATTCTCACTTATTTTATTCATAAGATTTGCCACTTTATTGCTAGGTGTCATGGTTGTAATTAGGTTGAACTTCGATCTGTTTTAAAACTTTTGTTTCAGTTCGGTAGTAAACAAAATAAGCTGTCACACGTCATCCACGCGGACAGTATTTAGCTTTGATTTTGTACGTGACCCGATATCTAGTTGTGTATTGTTGATCGAAGATCTGAGCGCTACTGTGCTTTGCATAGCATGTAAAATTGTCAGTCCAACTTGATTCAATCATTTAATCAAAAATGTTTGGATTGAGAGTTACTTGCCTTTGAGTTGCGATCGAGTATTAAGACATAAGATTCCTATTTCTTTTTAGTATAATGTTATTTCAGACTATCACACTATACACAATACACACCATATTTATGTATATGTTACTCATAGTTATCTGTGAGAGTGCGAGTTAGCTGTAAATTTCTCGTGACACTTTCAGTACATTTATTTTCTGACACTAAAACCTAGAGTAAACAATGCTCACAATTAATGTCTGACATTTATGTCCTTATTTCTGTTGTGGTTTTAACTTTGATACTCAACAGTCTGTAGTTTGCAAAAACATTTTAAAATTACTAAAAAAATCCAAGTAAAAAATCATTTTGAGAGAGAAATGACGTTATTTCTTATGTTAACTTAGTTATCTAAAAATCCGTTATTAACACAAACCTTAACATACACTACAAATCACATAAACAAAATGTGTCTAAAACTGTTCTTTAAAACCGTTCTCGAAACCGTTTTTTCACATCTTTTGTATAAAGAACGTCACTCCATCGACACGGTACCAATGGCGATAATTACGTTCAACAGATTAGGTTACCATTAGGCGTGAGCCAACAAGAAAATAGGTCGAGCATAAACTAAGAGAGGCCAAGAGTGCCTTTTTAGTGGTTTTGTCACTTGAGAAACAAAACACTTATGGCATACAGTGTTATGTGAGTGGTAGTTGATCGGTGTTACCAGCTTAGTTTCGGCAGTGAGTATTGAGGAACCACTGTGAGTATGAAGTTTTCATGTGATATTTTTGGAGTTGCATGAGAATAAAAATCATCAAATGAGATTTGTACTAAATATCGAACTGTGAAAGTAATACTAGATACGAGTAGTTCGTTTTCTGTGAAATGTATAGTATTATAAAGTTATTGTAAAAGATTACCAGTCATATGTATTATGTCTTGCTTACATACCACTTATGTACTAGATAGGACTAGGATTTTGCCAAAATCCGTAAGCTAGGTTCTTTAAAATGTGTGTATTGGAAAAACATAACAATAATACAAATCCATATCACATAAAACTGTTTAAAAAACTACCCTAGTCTCCTTATCTTAATTTTTTCAAAAGTTAGCTTAATTTTTTTGCAAATACATTTCTCAAGAAATTCAAAGAGTCCTTTTGATGTAAATATATTTAAATTGAATTCGCAACCTACAATTGGTGCACCATTCGAGACGAGTCTGCATCCTAGATACAGTCACCTACATTAAAATTGCATTAGCCTATGATGTTGCGACTTCGAAATAAAAATATAAGAAAAGATAGTTTCAATATAGTACTCATCGTTTTCAGGCCACGTTAAGCAGTCGGTACCGTTTGTTTCAATCGTTAGGGCACGCCGGAGGCGTAATATAGGTTATACATCAAAATAACACATGGGATATTTTGTAATTCGAAATTCCGGCGGGAACGGGTCTTCTTCTTCATCGAGTGGATGGTCAACCTTACCATACCTGGTGTCAGAGTTATTGAGCCGCCAAAGGCCTCTGACATGGCTCATGTAACGACTACTATCCGTAGAAAGTAATCGGGACCGACGGCTTAACGTGCCCGGCGGAACGGCGGGAACGGGTACAACGCGGGTAACACCGCGAGGCACGGCTAGTAACATCTAATGCCAAATACATAAGTGACCATAATCTACATCAGATAGATGATCTATTCAGATAAGGTCTAACAAAAGATACAAAGTGTAAAGGTACATGAAAGAACTTCAACAGATACAAGAAAGTTGAAACGATTCCTTGTGGAAAGTAAATGTGACTTGAAAAACTTTATAAGGATCTCAAGCTTTTTATTACATGTGTAGGAAATAACTACCTTTCGGTAGACAAGTTGAAGTTACAATTTCTTTCAACCAACTTCAAAGAAGGTGGTTACTGATTGGAATATTTTTCAGGAGTTTGAATTACAGAGAAGATATCTAAAACTGGTTTAGAGCTTAGTTTGGGTCTAATTAACCGTGTGTGAATTTGTCCGGGTGTATTGATTTATTTATTACATGGTCACCCAAGAAACCCGGCAATACAACTTTAACAAAATCTACTATATAAAAATAAGTCGGGTTTTCCTCCCTGACGCTATAACTCCAGAACGCACGAACCGATTTCCACGGTTTTGCATTCGTTGGAAAGGTCTCGGGCTCCGTGAGGTTTATAGCAAAGAAAATTCAGGAAATTCCCACGGGAACGGGGGCGCTGCGGGTGAAACCGCGGGGCACAGCTAGTTTCATTTATAAATAAAACTTATTATGGTTGATCCATCTATCATTTTCTTATCTACACTATAATATATCTTTAGGTAACCACCTAAATAGCGAAACCATTTCTTATACAACGTGTCTGTAAGTACATAGTAAAACGACAGCCTCCATACAAACGAAAAGGCTTCATCTACAAGTTAAGTCTCAAAGAAAGTATGAGATAGGTCCGTCCGTTCAGTGAATATTAAAATTTATGGGGTCACGTACTTTGATTTATGTGAGTTATGAGCCTTTAACAGAAAGTGGGCATAAAACGACGATGATTTTTGATTGATGTTATAGAGGTTTTTTAAGTTGGGAACCACGTGGTACGAAGAGATAAAAGTTACCTTACTTTAGTTGTTACCTTTCAAGTAGGTGTTAATATCTTCCTTTATGTTAGCACTAGCTTTGCGCCGTGGCAATACCCGGGATATACTCGTTCTCATAAAAATATCTGTATAAAAAAATGTCCTTAGACTTGAATGTGGTTTTCGTACATTTTTATAATTCTAATATTAGTATTTATTTAACTCTACTAATTAAAAACTAAAATATTAAACTCTGTGTGATTGCTTTTTGCATAATTATAAGTTTGAGATGGATAAAAAATATAAATTTCGGAAATCCCATCCAAAACGGATGCGTAGTTCAAATTGAATTCGCAAACCCATTACACCTTCTCTTTTTCAAAAAGAGTTCTAATACATAACATCCTTCTTTTATCATCCAAACAAAACACTATCATTTCGAACTAAAAATTACATACAAAGTCGACGCTATTTCAAACAAAGAGACATTTTAGAACAAAGCATCTTCTCGAATACGATATGATCGATGTAGTGATCTATATTTCATAAGTGCAGCTGGGGCCTAACAAATCGAGTCGCATAGTCGAGATAAATGACTATATCTGGAGGTTATATCAAGAAAACATTAGATGGAAACAAACTGCATTATTATTAAATATTTCCTACAAAAAACTTTACTAAAAAAGCAAATACTCGTATACGGTCTAATTGAGAACTTCCTCCTTTTTTGAAGTCGGTTAAAAATAGCATAAAAGTGTTAGTAACTTTCTACCACTAACCTACCCGAACTTAAACTATTTTTTTTAAATTTTCAAACTTTGATCTGGTTTCATACAAGTCGCATAGGAAATTGGAATAAAAAAATGATACAAGTATTAAATGCTTTTAATCCTTACTTAATGTAACAAATCTCCGAAAGAAACTCGATTGATATAATATTACAGTAGTCGTATACAGTTCTTATGGTACGCTTTGCGTAAAATAATGTTTGTTTCAAAATCTCGTAGACATCGACACTGTATGAAATAATGAGTAGTATAATGATGTCAGTATAGTAGTTAAGAGTATAAATATATAAAAAAATATTGTAAATTGTATAGCTGAATGTTTCGTTTGAAGAGTACATTTAAAATAGGATTACGTACGCCACTTCCGGCCACTCTCGGAAAATAATAAATAATTCAATGCGAACCTTATTCGGGCCCACTAACTTTAAACCGATCGATGTAACCCCGGCCAACTTGTGAAACGATATTGTTTAGAAAATAATTTTCGTTTTTACCAGTACTTTGTTGCTTGGAAAAGTTCAGATGTTTATTATTTGTTGTTTGGTAAAGTTAGTACTATATTCAACAAATAAATCATAAGTAGTAGCGCCCTGCGGATTTACCCGCGTTGTGCCCATTCCCTTGGGAATATCGGGATAAAAATAGCATGTAACCTTCCTCTTGAATTTGGCTATCTAATACAAAAATAATTATTCAAATCGGATGGGTAGTTTCTGAGATTTTTGATCATTCAAACAAACAAAAAATCTTACTCTTCAATTTTTTTAATTTAGTATAGATGTAGATGTATATAGATTTATAACATTCTGTACTACTATATATGTTCTACTATAAATGCGACAATATTTGAGAATCCACGTAAGTTCCTTTTTCACGTCATAACTTCAGATCTAAATGAAAATTAGCATAAACTCGGACACCAGGCTGGGCCACTGACTGACCTACTCGAAATCTATACTAATATTATAAAGCTGAAGAGTTTGTTTTGTTTGTTTGCTTGTTTGTTTAAACGCGCTAATCTCAGAAACTACTGAACCGATTTGAATAATTCTTTCACTGTTAGATAGTCTATTTATCGAGGAAGGCTATAGGCTACATTTTATCCCGAAATTCCCACGGGAACGGGCACAACGCGGGTAAAACAGCGGGGCGCTGCTAGTTAATAAATGAATGAGCCTAGAAATTGATTAAAATCTGGAATGTTCCAAACGAGTATGAAGTGAGCTAGTTAACTGATAGTAAAACCGTGGGTTAACCCCCAGTCTCATATTAATACGTCCTGTAGATTATGTGAGAGGACTAGAATATGAATTTGACAAGCCCGTTGGCACAGTGGCAGTGAGAGCGCTTACTGTGTCGGCGGATGCGGGTTCGATTCCCGCCCGGAGTCAACAATATGTAAAGACATAGTTGTTGGCGACGACGTCTGGGTGTCAATTATTTATTCTTATAAAGTATTTGTGTATGTAGGTATAAGTAGTAGTATCAGTTAGTTAGATTCCATATTACAAGCTTAGAGCTTAGTTTGGGTCTAATTAACCGTGAGTGAATTTGTCTTGGTATATTTATTTATTAACCATATTATACTACAATGATCTAACTACCACGTGTCCTGCACTTTGGAGGATCTATGGAAAGCCAGTAACAGTGCGATAGAGGTGGCCGAATTCTGGTCCTGACACATACCTCTAATATAAAAATGAATCGCAAAATGTGTTGCTAAGCGCATAACTTCAGAACGACTGCACCAAATTGGATGATTTTTTTTTATGTGTTCCTTATTGTCAGGGCAAGGTTTTATAATAAAAATAAGGAATAAAAATCTCAAAATTCCCACGGGAACGGGGGCGCTGCGGGTGAAACCGCGGGGCACAGCTAGTAAGTAAATAATAATAACCATATTGAAAAGATAAGAAGTGAGAGGAACTTAATTATAATGTCAATTAAATTAACCCACTAATAGAATACAATTTCAAGTGAAAATACTTCAAGTTACAATTTCAATAACGCAGAAATTGTCTATACAAAATCCTATTGTATTAAACCCCTAATTAAATGTTTCTTATCATAACACAGTATTACAAAACCCAAGCAAATTTCTTTAGAAAGGCCAAATAAAAGCAATAATCATTGCGACTAAACAAAATTGAACATTCCCGGACACCAATTCGGTACCAACATTTAGTGCTCAAAATAATCACTAAAGATAGTGTTATTAAAATTGTACCCTAAGCTAAACCCTAAGACATAGTGTTTAGTATTCCTAGGCTTTCTTTGAAACTTGTATAGAAAACTTTATCGGAGCGTAGAATCTTTGCTTGTATTAAAAAGTTCTCTCACATATTAATATTAAACTTTGTATATTATTTGTATGATCATTTTTCCTGCGAGCTTAAGTTTAAATACGACCTTAAGTTATATGTGTGAAGGGTGTCTTTCCAAGGTACTCTAATTTTATAAAGAGGTAACATTTTAATTTTGCTTGTTTGTAAGTTCGGTCTTATCTCGGAAATTATCAGCCCGATTTGAATAATTATTTGTGTAATGGATAGCCACATTCAACGGGAAGGTTATAAGCTATTTTGAGTCCTGAAATTCCAACGGGAACGGAAACAATACGAGTAAAACCGCGGGATGCTGCTAGTAGTATTATATAGATGGGTTGTTCTGCTAGGTTCATATTACAAGCTTAGAGCTTAGTTTGGATCTAATTAACCGTGTGTGAATTTGTCCAGGTGTAGGTATTTACTTCATTTATTTATTTTAGTGGGTACCAACGATCATACCAAATGTGGCAACACAACTTAGTATAGCTCTTAACGTATACAAGCATGTATTGTATTGCTGTTACAGTAATATTATGTTAACCCGTCGGTCCCGGTTACTTTCTACGGATAGTAGTCGTTACATTAGCCATGTCAGAGGCCTTTGGCGGCTCAATAACCAATACTGGTGTATTGGTCAGGTTGACCATCCACTCGATGAAGATGAAGAAGAAGAAGTTATATAATATTTGTTTTAAAGGCAAATGACGTGGAAGATGAAGAATACTTGTCAAGGACGTTGACCTAATTTTCTTCATCTATGACTTAAGCAGGAATTCATTACAATTTCGACATTACCGAAGTCCTTATTTTTGAATGCTGAATAACCTAGATAACGGAATTCATACGTTTGGTTGTAATAGTGATGTTTAATGAAATCGCGATTACCAAAATTAGTGTAACTAATACCGAAGATTTGACAAGTATGACTGATATACTGATTTAACGGTTACTATAAGTATAACTTGATTTGTATTTCGTTATCAATCTGCGTGTTTTAAAGGCCGAAAGTAAATCTGAACTTCATTTTTTTATCATTAATATTTATTTTATTGTAATGACTTTAACATAATTATTAACTGTATCAATAACAAAGACTATAGTACTGTAAAGTACAATATAGCTTCTGTAACAGGTTAGGAAACCTAGCATAAGAATAAATTCACTCAAAATAATTTCGTCATTACACCATACTAATTCTATTTCCAACCCTAATTTCTATTCCTATACACAATACTGAATGACAAGAGATATTGAAGTATAAAAAACTGTGGCATACATCAGCCTGTTTTGGAGGGAAGCGGGGAGAGTTGGGCTCAGCCAGAATCCTCTATTGATTTTCCCGCATCCCCCCCCCGTCGCACGCATCTCAACATTCTCGGCTCAACTGTTGCTTAACTTTTGCTACCAGTAGGTCACTGCAGGACAGATAGACACGTCCACTTGAATACTGTTCATATAGTTAGATGATTGTTTTAAGCTTTAGTAAAAAGTTAGTAACCATTCGGTTAAACACTTTAAGTAAAAAAATATTGTTAGTCTATGTTATGTCTTATATCAAGCTGCTATTTATTTGCAACTAGCAGCGCCCCGCGGTTTTACCCGCGTTGTGCCCGTTCCCGTGGGAATTTCGGGATAAAATGTAGCCTATAGCCTTCCTCGATAAATAGACTATCTAACAGTGAAAGAATTATTCAAATCGGTTCAGTAGTTTCTGAGATTAGCGCGTTTAAACAAACAAACAAACAAACAAACAAACAAAACAAACTCTTCAGCTTTATAATATTAGTATAGATAAAACTATTAGTTCTTAAACTCAGCTGCTCTTACTTACAATGAAATACGTCTATCATGAATCTCGAAAATGCTCTCCTTAAACAGTTTAAAAAACTAGGAAGTTCTAAATTCAATTTCTAAGTTAGCTCAAGCATAATTATAAAGGTTGATGTTCTTTTTTCAAACTATTACGTTTTTTTAAAGTTGTTAATTACCAAACAAAATAGGTTAATTACAGCTTACATAATATATCGTGTCATAATCACTGACTACTCAATACTATGAAATTAACCACCCCTAACCCAATACCTAATGATTAGATCTACTCAACAGCGTTAATTAAACGTATTCCGCCCTAATATACTGGTAAATGACGAAAGTGAACCTGCAAATTAATATCGATTCAAAATGAGGTAACAGTAGACTGGATCATTACTGGCTATCGGGCTATGCAATTATGTGACCACAAATTGCAACCATCCATTTAGAGGGTCAAGTAACTATAAGAGGCGATCTTTGAATGATGGAAATCGAGTTGGTTAAGCTTTATTGGCCTCTGAAGGTGACCTCTTTGGTGAGTTAGATAGAGGCCTTTTCTCTATAAAGAAAGGGACTGGAGGTCTTCTTATCTAAAAGATATCACAGGAAAAGGATTTTGGATCGTAAGAAAGGAATATTTATGATGTTCTTAATTTGAAAAGTGCGATCTGAAGCGAATATAAGGCGATTTATAAGTTGAATATGATTCTTTTTAGTTTGTTTTAACGTACCAATCTCTAGAATTACCAGTCAGATTTGAAAAATACTTCTGTGTTAACTAATCATACCTCAAAGTAGACTAACGCTTGCGGCGTAGTTTGACTAAGCGATGTTAGTTCATTGCGATTGTTAAGCAACGTGCAGCTCGACCCCTACTTGGATGGGTGGCCTATAGTGGCATTTCTATCTGAGCGCTACCGTGCTTCGGAGGACACGGTTGTTTCAATCGTTAGACCATATCGAAGGCCTTTGGGCGGTCTAAAAACTCGGACACCAGCGTTGCCCACTAAACTACTCGAACTTAATTTTTACCTCAAAGTTTCAGTCGTGTCGCCACGGCCGTTTACACAAGGATTTTTTTTCAGTTTATTGTAATACTTCTATGTTTTATAAAATATGGATTCATGATAAAATATTAACTCCTACTTTATTTCAGACTACAGAATTTGTCAAAACTCCCAACTTAGATGGAAAGGCTATAGGCGATTCCGAAAGTTTGACAACAAATCTTGAACTTGCCATTAACCGTCTCAAAAAGAAAGGTAGGAAAGTTTATCAACCTCGACCAAAATGAATACAAAAAATATGAAACTTCCTAATTTAGACAAATGGACAAACATCTAACTTGCAAAACTTTGGAAAAAAATGTCTCTAAAAACATAATACCAAGTTTGAAACAAACTATAACTTGACTTGGCTCACAGCGTTTTATCTCGAGAATTTAATTTAGAATTCTTCATCATTCTTCTTAGAAATTGAATGAATTAGACGAATTAATTCAGTGAACTGTTTATTTCACAGCTATTAATTATGGTAACCTTTTTGTTCTTGAAAACTTTACGTGAAATTGTTTTATAAACAAGGTTGCTCTCTAGTTTATTAATTTTCGTTGCTTAAAAATACGGTTGGATTTATTTTGGGGTAAAGAAAAATAAAGAAGAATAAAATACATTTATTGCCAAAAATTAAAAATTGAAATATACACAGAGATAAAAATAAATAAATAAATAGTTTGAGTAGGTTAGTGCCCAAGTTGGAGCCAGAATTCTTAGACCACCTAAAGGCCTTTGACATGGTCTAAAGATTTAAAAAGGTTTTGAATTAACCCTTCGTGGCACGGTAGCGTTCAGTTAACTATCAGCTTCTATCGGCCACTGAATCAAGCTGAGTCGAGCTGCACGTCGCTAGTCAAGCTACTAGCAGCACCTCCCCGTTTTAACCGCGTTGTGCCCGTTCCCGTGGGAATTTCGGGATAGCCTATAACCTTCCCGTTGAATATGGCTATATAGTACAAAAAGAATTATTCAAATGGGACAGGTAATTCCGGAGATCAGCTCGAAAATACAAAAAAACAAACTTACAAATACCTTTTATATTAGTGTAAATTTGGGCATGAAAGAAAAGCTAAGTCAAGGTTCTAATATTCTTAGAGAGTGTACCGACTTTGATAATTCTTCTACCAGGAACTTATCGCCACCCAAACAACCTATGCCTATTATTAACAATGATCCATCACAATGATTAAAATCAGTCACTCAAAATGTACATTACGGGTGTCAATAGTAATTGTAATCCATTAAAGTCTCGCGTTGAATTTTATGTAAAAATTCCCGAAAGCGTAAAATGTATTTTGATTCGTAATACTTAAAAAGTAGGGTCGGAATTCGTTTGATGGAGTGTAATCAAATATATGATCGACCTATTGACTTTTCGTACATACATGATAAAATGAAATGTGGTTTCGTTAAGTTATTTTAACTTTATGGGTTGTGTAGATCAAACAACACTGGCCTTATTAATAAACTCGGTGTAACTAAAATACTGTGTTTTGTCTCTTTTGCTCTTCGGAAAATTGCGTGTGTTAGAAAGTGACAAACCATTTGATAGCCAAAATTTTCTTAATACGCGTTTATTAATAACTAGCAGCGCCCCGCGGTATTACCCGCGTTGTTCCCGTTCCCGTGGGAAGTTCGGAATGTAGCCTATAACCTTCCCGTTGAATGTGGCTATCCATTACAAAAAGAATCGGTTCAGTAGTTTCTGAGATTAGCGCGTTTAAACAAACAAACAAACAAACAAACAAACAAACAAAACAAACTCTTCAGCTTTATAATATTAGTATAGATTTCGAGGTCAAACATAGGACTGACACGTCAGATAAAAATGTAAAATAACTTACAGGCCATTTTGGAGGCTTAAGGCGGTCAAAAAATTCCGACACCAGGTTTGGCAACTTACCTACTCGAACTTACGAGTACTTAAGTTACCCAAACTCAAGTCTTCTTGTCAATTGACACTTTTATTCGTCTAATTCCGAACAAAACTCAATTTAAATTCATTAAATAGGATAAAAGTCTGTCAAAACCGTTTTTCGGAAATAAATTGGTAATTCTAACGACAAGACTGTATTTATTGTCACTCAATGTCTTATTCAATGTCTTGAAGACAAAATGTTCTTTAAACACTTTTAAGTAAGTACTTATAATTTTAAAAAAATAATTATCAATAAAAAAATACAAGACAATATTGTTCTTAACTGAGCAATCGATTATTGTTACGATTTATACTTAGTTGGTTTCGCCTTTTTGATAGTATGTACTTTAGTTATACTCTAAAAATAGTATCACACATATTATAAAACAAACTCCCCGGCGAGTCTGTCTGTCTGTTCGCGATAAACTCGAATACGCCTGCACGGATTGTGTCGCGTTTTTTTAAATAGATAGAGTGCTTCAAGAGGAAGGTTTATATGTATAAAAAATCCCGTAATTCCCACGGGAACAGGCACAACCTTTGCTCTTCTTTCAGTTGGTCTACATATGGCTTTCTTGACCTTTCTCTTCCTCTCTTTGCCTCTATGTGTCCTTCTGCTATAGTTTTTATAAAGTCGTCGTGTCGTAAAATCTAAAGTCCTTATTCATACAAACGCTAACTAGCAGTATTTTAGCTATCAAATGGTTTGTCCCTTTCTGACATACGCTATTTTCTAAAGAGCAAAAGAGACAAAACACTCACTAACAGTGTTTAGTTAGAGAGTCTTTATGAATAAAGCAGTAAATGTCCAATGTGTATGTGTGAGTACTTTTGTAATTATTCAACTTTCTTTTGTTTAGAAGTGACAACACGTGTCACTACTTAACACACAAAACAGTCTTCTACTAAACTCTACGAAACAGTGATTACTGAGAAAGTTCGGTGTTCCGTGTTCTTTTACGACGAAATATTTACCCACACATGCAAACGCGCAAAGATCTACTCAATATTACATAGGCTTGAACTATCTTTAAACGCTTAGGAATCTAATACCACGTAACCAACTAAGTGCAAAGTTACGTTACTTAATATTCCGACATCATAGTTTTCGAAGCGATAAACTACATCATACCTACTTGATCTAAAATCTCTTGAACATTAATTAACACAGAATCTAAACTATCCTACCTAAACAGGGGAGCGATGAGTTCGTCTTGTTACATCTAATTTAATTTGAAGCTAATTACGTACTTGATAGTACTGATATACGGAGTGCTACCACAATGCAGACTACAACTAAAGTGAAAGCATTTGAAGAACTTTGAACATTAGCTCTTGCACAATAATTATTGTGTTCTTTATTCAAAATCACCGTCCCTCGTCTGAACCTTGGCTCTCCGAAGCATAGAGCGTGTTCGGAAGACGCGATATGCGCGCGAATCCGCTCGCTGTTTCAATTTACATTAGGCCCAGATACTGCATTTCACCTCACCTCCTCACTACTGATATCTTCAGTGAGATGAGAGGTCTTTGCCCAGCAATGGGGCATTACAGGCTAACTAATACTACTACTATTTTACTATTAATTGAAACGTACGTTGATTTCATTATTATTTGTTCAAATGGGAACTTACGTACGACGGAGGTTACTGTTGAGGGACACTTACGTCCCCCAACAAATCCCGTTTGAACAAATAATAAAATTACTACTACTACTATTTCTGTATTCTACGCGCATTTCTATGCAGATACATTGCCTGCCAGTTATCAACTTCGACTAGAAAAAAGCGTTTGTGTTGTCGCATCCAAAAAAAAATACTATTGCTTCGCAGTACTTACGATTTACAGCTATATTGGAATAATCTGAAGATCCAAAAAAACAGACATCAATTTGAAACATAACCTGGCAAAATCAAGCTTATCTCTGCAACTTATTTTAGTTTTAATGGCAAAACGGATTATGTCACGACGCAAACACTCTCTATAAAAAATGGTTTCCATATTTCCACTAGCTTAATAAACTAACATGAACATAACTGTCATTAATAGTTAAATAATTAGGGTTGGTCATTAACTTGACCCAAATTTGATTTACAACATCCATTTTCACCCATTCTTGACCCGTAGTCGGGTCCAAGTTTAAGATTGTAAGGACACCCAAGGCTTGTTTATACTGTATCAACTTGAAACCAGTTCGACCCTTGAAGTTAGAATGTAAACATTTGAAAATAACTTGGAAAGTGATTTTATTATATTGAAAGAATTGCTGTTCTTTTTGTTGTTTCCGACTTTCGGAAAATATCCTAAAAATAAAAGTTTCAACTTGTTCTAAAATATCCTAATTATAAAAGGTTCCAAGTTATATTTGATAGATGAAATCTACATTGGTATTATGATTATGCGAAAGACTATACTTCTGGGTCAGGATAACTAATTAAAAAGGTATTTTCCTTTTTAGATTTGAAATACAACAAAAAAACTCATCGCATCTTTCTAATTCCGTTATTGTTCGGATTATATTATTAACATACTCGTATACATACACAAACTCGTATGCATACACAAATACAGTCATTACAAGAATATATAATTGACACCCAGACATCGTCGCCAATAACTATGACATGTTGACTCCGGGCGGGAATCGAACCCGCAACCCAACACAATAAGTGCTCGTACTGCCACTATGCAAACGTGCCAACGTGCCAACGTCTTTGTCTTAATTTTATTAATAAAAAAGCACAACAAAACACTAACACAACAACAAATTGAGTTTAATTTACAACAAAAAGTAATACTGCAGTGACAAACATCAGAGAAATGAGGTAGAACAATTTACAGAAGCAAAAGTTTATTCAAGCGTTAATTTTATTTGTTCCCTGAATTTCTCAAGGCTCTGCATTTGATATAGAGCTTGTACTAAGCTGGAATATGTTAGTAAATCATTTTATTTTGACGAAGAAAAAGCTCATATTGTTTTTGGTGAAAAATATCTAGAAACCAGCCGCTTACTCTGCCGTTTCTCTAGTTATTGGGTTCCTTAAATTGTGGGAAAACGTGAGTTTACTTGCTTTTTTTATTTGCTGATTTGACAGTATGTAAGGTGTTGAATTGCTGTTTTACCCGCATTGTGCCTGTTTCCCTGGAAATCTATACTAATTATATAAAGGGGAAGATTTTTCTTGCGCAACAAAACCTATGGGCGCGACCTCATTTATTTTGGAAAAATACTTAAAGCGCGACCTAGAAAATTTTATACGCCATCTTTTGGATAGCGGTTGGATAAGGAAAACACTAGGGATACATTTTATCCCAAAATTCCCGTAAGAAAGGTACAATGTGGGTAAGACCGTGAGGCTCATAGTCACTACATATTATAAAACAAAGTCAACGGCTGCGTTTGTCTCTCTCTCTGTTCCCGATAAACTCAAATATTACTGCACGGATTTTGACGCGGTTTTTTAAAATAGATAGAGGGATTCAAGATGAAGATTTATACGTATAAAAAATCCCACGGGATCGGGTACAACGCAGCTTATACCGTGAGCCGCTCATGGTATATATATAAATAGATATATAACAACATTTAAAGGAATCCAAACTTCAATTACTTCAAAACAATTTTAGAAAATAATTTAAAACATTGCTCTAGTTAGCAAATAGTTGCAAGACTATTGATTTACAAGTTGGATACTTGATGTACTTTAACAAGGCACTGTTAATAGTTTCAAGAGGCGAAATTGAATTAGGAAGTTCAAGGAGTACTCATTTTGAGTATTTACTTCAAGAAATCTTGAAGATAGATGAGAAATCGACACACAGTTATTTACTAACAAACTTTAATACCGAAGGACTAATTAGACTGTATATTTGGAATTGAAACTACAGTCATATTTATTTATTTATTGATCACCAACACAATGTACACTAAAACAAGATAGAAAATACATTTAAATAGACACAGAGGTTAGTTACATTCCAATTATAGGTGACGACTGCATGCATAGTCAACAATTATGCTTTATTTAATTTGGTGAAATAACAAAGATATAAAAGAGTTTGTTTTGTGACCATGTCTGACTATCTTCTGTGACCACGGTTCCTGTAAAGGGACCGAAACGGCTGATAAAAATGAAAAATAATAGCGAAGTGTATCCGTAAGCGTAGTTTCAGTGCAAAATATGGTGTGTTCATTGAAACCTAAAAAAACAGTATCGACTAGTACCAATGTTTTTTTATAGGTTTGATACCTAATAACTCCGTCGTTTGAGGGTCAATATTTCTGTATGTTCAATGGTGTGCTTATAGAATAGTCCCGGACTTAACCGATTTAAAAAAGGTAGTAGTTTCCATAAAATGTCGGTTTTCGCTTGAAAATATTATTAATATACTGGCTGCTCTTGTAGTTATTTCTGTATACATTAGACCGACAGGACGCGGCCATTTTGAAAACAAGAAGAACATTTCACATTTAAAATATTCATGGGTTTATATTTTTAAAGTCTAGGATATAATACAGTGTCTTTAATGTCTAACAAAATGTCACAAGTACTTGCAAATAAAACGTTTAACAGCCCATGAAATCTGAACTTTATGGCTTATAAAATTAAGACCATTATATTTTTAGTGTTGGATATGACCAATGACAACGTAAATGTCATAAATTAGGATATATCTAAAGCCGCAGGTTTGTGGTTTTATGTTACGTTTGTGTTTTAGTTCAATGGTATTTAGGATTTGCGTTGATTTAACTATATTTTCAGATGTCGATATTAATTACCAGTGACCTGCCGACCTGCCCTTACTTTGCTTTAGTAAATCACGATTACGTAAAGTTTAATAAGAAATCTGAGATAAAAATAATGAAGTAAGCCTATCTGTGATGAAAACCGCATGAATATTCAGTATATAATTATGTAATGAAAAATGCCTTTTTGATCACAAAATAAAAAAAGAGTAAAAATGATTTGTTTTACATGATATGGTTTATCTAGATATTTCTGTAATACGTTTATTTCAGTGCAAGACACACATAATGCGGGCGCGGTCCGGATGCGGGCCGGTTGCGGACCAGTGTGACATCTTTCATACAAATACACGAAATACAACGTTAGACGAACCGCACTATGTTTGTCTTGCTCTTAAGATAACAGAGATAACGCTCTACGAAACTAGCCGATTATCTCTCTCTAGATGTCAAATATCACAACTCATCGTATTTTTTTCAGGACACAACGAAAAATCCTTCAGCTATTGGATCAAAATTCTTTTCACCCTAAAAAATAAATATTCAGCATTCTTGTTTGAAAACGTTTTATTAATTTCGTAACGTTTTTGCAGGATATTGGACGATGGACCATCAATTTTCCAGTTTAATAACAAAGGAATTGGAGACAATGATGACGAAAGTAGCGTGTGGAAAAAACCTCGAATTTTTTAGCGAATGACATATACATGTTAGGTATTGTACCTGACTAGAGTACTTATAAGAATGATAATAAATTTCAAATTTATAAAACTCCCTACGCAAAAACGAACCGACCGATTTTTATAAAACATACACCGCCTCGCAGGTTTACCCACTTTGTGCCTGTTCCTGTGGGAATTTAGATAATTTTTATACATGTAAACCTTCCTCTTGAACCACTCTATCTATTAAAAAAGCGCGTCAATATCCGTGCAGTAGTATTTGAGTTTATCGCGAACAGACAGACAGACAGACGCGACCGAGGACTTTGTTTTGTAATGACTACGCGGTTTTACCCGCGTAGTACCCGTACTCTTTAGAATTTCGGGATCAAAAATAGCCTATAACCTTTCTGTTGAATGTGGCTATCTATTACAAAAATAATTATTCAAATCGGACTGATAATTCGTGAGATTACCTCGAACATACAAACTTACAAATTTTACCTCTTCATAATATTCGTATAGATGAATGAAAAGAAATTTGGTTTACCACAAAGGTTAATTACTCAAAATTTAAACCATCTTACTTAAAATGTAACTAAAAGATAATTAAAAACGCCATCAATCTCCGACCCACACCTTAAAATTACCATCACAATCAACTGAATAAAATTCGCATTTGAAAACATTAAATGCAACGACACTCATTCGGCATACAAAACGTAATACTCTATATTTTATTCAATCCTTTGTTCGCCGGTGTACAAGACACATCATTATATTATGATACAAAGTTTATGATTAACTTTAAAATTTAACGCAGAAGGTAGTAACAGAAAATATTTAGATATATGAATATTCTCTTTATATGATCTAGCCGCCAGCTTTACATATCACACATCACATTTGGGCGCATTAAAAATATTTTAACTATGTTATTACATTTCATGAATATACGAGATTCATATTTATGTACTGTTATATGTATGCTGTATACTGATTATTGTAACGTTACGTGTATATGTCATTTACTTTATATCATCTTGTATTAAATCTTTTGGGTAAAAGAAGTAAAAAATTATTAGCCTAATAATGTCCCACTGCTAGGCAAAGCCCTCCCGCAGGTATCTGTACAGTGAGGAGTTTAAGGCGAAATCACCACGCTTGCCTACTGCGGGTTGGTAATCTCGAACCAAAGTGGGAAATATATTTCGCTCGACCTGGGAATTAAACCCTCAGTCTTTACAGGCTCACAGGAATTGGAACAATGCAGGTAAGCCCGCGGGGCACTGCTAGTAAATGCCTATCATATAACAAAGAATAAATATCATAGTCAAATCCACTGAAATAATACTAAGCTTGAATGCTAAATACTGTAGACTAGTTACTCGTACCACTTATCATCATAGAAAATAGTTGAAATAAAATAGTAGAACCATCTCCCACTAACTTCAACGTCGTTTACTGCACTTGGCATTAAGGAGTCTCTCGGAATTCGAACGTACAAAGTTATTATGACCAAGTCCCACGCAACCATTCCATGAGAAGCTATTCAAATAAACCTTGAAACTAATGCAATAGAGTTGGAAATAGTTTGTAGTGCACCCGATAAATGAGAAAGTGAAGTTTTGTTCTGTCTGTTAATGGACAGTGGTCTTAGAAATGGAATGTTGAATTTCAGTTGTGTTTTATAATGAAAACTAAGTGCCCCGCGGTTTTACCCACTTTATACCTGCTCCTGAGGGAGTTTTGGGATGGGAAGTAACCCTATAACCTTAATAAGTATACATCAAAAAAATATTACATTCTTTATCAAATGGTTTTTGGGGTTAGTACAAGAGTGGTATTCATTTCACAACTCAACTAAATACTTCACTAACGTGTCTTATTTACATAAAATTATAGCATTTTTTAACAAAAGGGGAGGGGGTGGGTGTCCTAGAAAGGACCGAAACCAGAAAACAATTGATAATAACTGAAAACAAATTAAAATTTTGAACCGAATATTTGTTTCGATTCTGATTAGATTATTTCAAACGAAATTGGATAACAGAAAGGTTCTATTCAAAACGTAAAAAAGGCTAGAATTTCAGTGAAAAATCTGAGGGCACTTAACAAAGAGACCTTTTACGCAACAAATTCTAGATAACACACAATAAAAATGAAAATATTGTATATTTTTTTAACGTTACACGCAAACAATGCGAAATATAGTCGAAAGATAAAGGGCTTGTTCGTCACGAGGGACAGAACGAACCCGACGTTTCAGGAAGTTTTATTTACCGTCCCAAGTAATTAAAAACCGGCAAAGTGCGAATCACACTCGCAGGAAAGAGTTCCGTACAAATACCTATAAAAATAATCACGTTTGTTGTGTGAAAGCCCTCTTAAATAATTATATTATTACTAGCTGCGCCCCGCGGTTTCACCCGCGTTGTACCCGTTCCCGCGTGAATTTCGGGATGAAAAATAGATGTTGGCCGATTCTCAGACCTACTCAATATGCTCACAAAATTTCATGAGAATCGGTCAAGCCGTTTCGGAGGAGTACGCGAACGAACACTGTGACACGAGAATTTTATATATAAGATGTCTTTATCATTTATTGCTATAGGGGCAACAAAAATACATAATCTCTGACAATTTTACTCTGTCTAGCTATCATAGTTCGTGAGATACAGGTTGGTGACAGACAGACGAACAGCGTAGTCTTAGAAATAGGGTCCCATTTTTATCCGTCAGGTACGGAACCCCGAAAAGCCCAGAATACTGTAAAGTCCCAAACAAAATTATAGCAAACAGACCAGAGTTTAATGTAATTCGCAAAGTTAGAACGGTTAACGTAAAACACCAGTTTAACGTAACGTGCTACTTGTACCGTTAAATTGTCGGTTACAGTAATTTCAATCTTTGGCCATGTTAAAGACGTTGAGGTGGTCAAAATTCTGACTTCATAATTGACCTTTTAACTACGCAGACTATATATAGATGAGAGAGACTGACTTTTTTTCTAAAAAGACGAAATCTGTGAGATGTCTTGTCCCTTGTGAGCAGTTTCTCTCAAGTACCTTCAAATGATATTTCTGTAGCACTATTAGTAGAGTGCCTTAAGCATCTAGAATTGAAAAAGCTCGGAATCCAATTACTGTCAACGAATTATTATGAGACCTGTTGGATTGTATTGTTGATAAGGTATATTAAAATGTTTACCAATTAAAAATCGTTGCTTTTTATTTAATAATAAAATAAATAAATTAAGGCATATAATATAAGACATTACGAGCTTAACTAATTCTTTCAACCCCTAATTTACCCTCTTCGGGGTGGAATTTCCAAAATTCCTTTTGTAATCTTTAACTACGTTAAATAAAGAACCTACATGTAAAATTTGAAGCAAATACATTAAAGGAATTTAAAAAGTCATACAAACTTTCAACCCCTAAATTACCTTATTAGGGGTAGATTTTCCGAAATTTTTTTAATTAGTGGTTATTTTCTTTGTATAAATAACCTACATGCAAAATTTGAAGCCAATACATCAAAGGAATAAAAAGTTGCATATAAGCGATCATCCCCTATTTTACGCTCTTAGGGATGGAATTTCCAAAATTCCTTTTGTAATCTTTATCTAAATTAAATAAAGAACCTACATGCAAAATTTGAAACAAATCCATTAAAGAATTTTAAAAAATTGTAAAACTTTCAACCCCTAATTTACTCTCTTAGGGGTGGAATTTCAAAAAATCCTTTCTTAGCGGATGCTTACGTCATAGCATCTACCTGCATGCCAAATTTCAGCTCGATCCGTCTAGTTTGGATATAAATATCAGTATTTCTTGAAATTAGTGTCAAATTAAGAAAAACAAAAAAGCAACGAAAAAAAATTGGTAAACTTTTTAGTAATTTATGTATAAAACATAATGCAGAAGGTCTCACATTAATACATTGACAGTAATTGGAGTCCGAGGTCAAACTCCCCAAGCACTCTACTATATGGTTAACGTCAGATCTGTCTTTTGGTAATGTGTAGCGCTCGAGGTGAGGTGTAGTTTCACTAAGCAACATGCAGCTCGGCTCTAACTTGGATGGTGGCATTTCTATCTGAGCACTACCGTGCTTCGGGGGGCACGCGAAGCAGTCGGTTATTTCTATCACCTGATCATGTCGACGGCCTTTAGGCGGTCTAAAATATCTGACACCACGATTAGCCACTAACCTACTAAAATGAATGGATGAATGAATATGAGTCCAAGTCCTAATGTAAGTAATAAATATTTTGCTTTAAACCCAAATCTCTATCTATACTAAAGATATACTAATATTATAAAGCTGAAGAGTTTGTTTTGTTTGTTTGTTTGTTTGTTTAAATGCGCTAATCTCAGAAACTACTGAACCGATTTGAATAATTCTTTTAGTAATAGATAGCCACATTCAACGGGAAGGTTATAGGCTACTTTTCATTCCGAAATTCCCACGGGAACGGGAACAACGCGGGTAATACCGCGGGGCGCTGCTAGTTGTATATAAGCACAGACCTTTTGACAAAGAGCCCTTATTCATAAATACTAATTAACAGCATTTTAGCTTTCAAATGGTTTGTCCCTTTCCGACGTACGCTATTTTCGAAGAGCGAAAGAGACAAAAAAAATTATAACAGTGGTTTTAGTGTAACAGCGTTTATGAATAAAGCGGGAAGTATCTAAGCTTATTCGTTGGTTACCTTCCATATTTTCTATCTCTTTGTCCTGTTACCGCTTTTAATCTAATTTCAAAAAGGTTTGGTAAGCAGTAAATGCTGCGCCGTCTAATAAATTCAACAATTAAGCTTCCACGGTATATTTTTATAGGATCAACGAACTTTACAGTCGTTTTGTTCATAATTTTGTATGTTTCCAAAGAGACTTTTAAGTGTTACGGTTCTTGAAGCTAATTCTTTTGGGCGTAATAATGTTTAGTACAAAAGAAATGGAAGTTTACCCCAAGTCGGTAATAATTTATTTAAATCGAAAACTTTATGAAATTGCCTGTAATAAGAACAAAGTACGTTTTTTATTAATATTTGTTATTTATATATTCTATTATTTATTACATACGTTATAGAATATACTAAAATATGAGAATTTGTTTATTTTCACTTCCTCAACACCTTCAAAGCATTAATTCTGAGCTAGATTAGGCCAATCCCTTTCAATCCGGTCAAGTTTTCTTTTATTAACTTCAATAAATATAAGCCATTAACTACTAGAACCATGTAGTTCTTAATAGTACGGACCTTATTATAACCTTATTTTTCTATTGCTTTTTTCAAGATGCTACCCAAAACAGAATTTATAGCGATGACAATTCTTTTAAACTGTCTAGAATTGTTATTCCGGTTTCTTAAGTTGAAGCGAACACTACTCATTTTGAATTGAAACTATGTTTACTTACTTACTTCCTTACTTTGCTACGTATGTGAAATAAAAGCGAAGTGTATCCGTAAAGGTAGTTTCAAAATGAGGTTGAGAGTAACTCATTTTTTAGACCATGTCGGAGGCCTTTAGGCGGTCTAAAAACTCCAACACCAGGGTTGGCCACTCACCTACTCGAACTTACTTACTTCTTCTTCATCGAGTGGACGGTCACCCTGACCAATCCTGGTGTCAGAGTTATTGAGCCGCCAAAAGCCTCTGACATGGCTCATGTAACGACTACTATCCGTAGAAAGTAACCGGGACCGACGGCTTAACGTGCCCTCCGAAGCACGGAATCATCTTACTTTTCGGGCAATCAGGTGATTCAGCCTGCAATGCCCTAACCAAACTTACTTACTAATTTTTTCTCAGTTAAAGTAAATTTAAGTGGTGATTATGCCTAATCCTCCTCACTGTACTGATAACTTCAGTGGGATGAGAGGCCTTTGCCCAGCAGTGGGACATTACTGGCTAATACTTACTTACTTAAAGTAAATTCACAAAAGGACATCCAAAACCAGATAACTCAATTCATCGAAACTGCGACTTAAACGACCGTATTTTCATTAGTGTAATAACAACTAGCTATTACGCGGTTTATATCGCATTTTCACCTAAATCCCTCAATGTCAATCCGTACGATACGAGCGAATTACTACTATTGTTGATAACTAGCTGTTTTTGTGTTTTTTATGGCTAGTCTTTTATGTTGTGTCTGAAAAACATGTTTTATGATCTACTAGCAGCGCCTCGCGGTTTTACCCGTGTTGTGCCCGTTCCCGTGGGAATTTCGGAAATTTTTATACATATAAACCCTCGCCATGAATCACTCTATTTATTTTAAAAAACTGCGTCAAAATCCGTTGCGTGGTTTTAAAGATAGGGACAGACAGTCAGACAGCGGAAAGCGACTTTGTTTTATACTAAGTGATGTTGTTGTTCAACCGACCTTTTAATAAATAGAGAATGTTTAGACGCTGATGAACTAACTTAAAAAATACAGGTTAATGTTGATTTTTCCATTTATTTTATTTTTTTGTGTCAAGGTTTATTTCGAAATTATTTCACATAAATGTGAGTAAAGTCGATTTACGCTTAACTCAACTTAAAAAGGGTAAGGTGTACAGGTTTCTAAGGGTTAAGCGAACACAACTCATTTTGAATTGAAACTGCGTTTACGGATACGTAATTTCTATTCAAAATAACAACCACAGCCTTCTGTGCCACAGTTCTTGTAAAGGAACCAAAACGTCAGATAAAAATGTAAAATAAAAGCGAAGTGTACTCGTATACGGTATGGTATGGTATTGTTTATCAATTCTATGTTGCTCCGTTGCTTTATGTTGCTCAGTTATTGTGTCAAAGGTTGCGGGTTCAATCCACCTCCGTACCCACATAAAGTACCCGTTAAACAAACTTTCAGTCACAACAACGTCCCCAAACTAAACGTAGAGAAAAATAGATTAAACTTTAGGATTATTTAAACTTTATCGGCCTCAAAATATATTAGTAAACATAATGCTTGGAAAATATGATTACGCGGTAGTAAAACCACTTTAGCCGCCTATTCTATTGACAAAATATTTTAATAGGCTAATAGTTGGGTTGGATAGAGATAACGCCTACTTTACCGTGGCACCGTGGTTAGTAATTACGCTAGAAACCCTATTTTGGAACGTTATTTTAAATTAAGGTACAGACAACAATAACGGGTTACTTTTGAGATAAACTTTCACGTTTTGAACTCGTAATACCCTTAATGAAACAAGTATAATGATTTTGTGTGTAATGAGGTCGATGAGCAAGAAATGTTGCGTTTATTGTACCTATATTGGGAGAGTGTATAGAGGAGAATCCACTAGAGGCAGCCTCGGGTCGGGCAGCCTCAACTTGGAGCAAATTGCCTACAATAAGTACCAAATACTCGTATACATCGTGTTCCGGCGCGCCTCAAGTGAAGGCAGCGTTTCAACTCGCTAGGCAGCCGCTCAACCCGAGGCTGCCTGCTTTATTATTGCTCCTTATGTGATTAAGCGGCTATTTTAGTACTTTGTCAAAGTTAAAAAATTCGACTGACATGTAAGTTAAGAATGATCGACATGTAAGTTGATAATTGTCATTGTTTGAATGAGACAAGGTTCTCTGGTCAGCAAGTCGAGCCATCCAAAAACTGTACTACATTATACTGATACGCTTATGTCAAACCGCTTCTTTCTACTAATAAATCACCACTGAGGAATAAATGACCATAACTTTAAAAAAACAATATGGCGGCATCAAAATAATGACGTATTATTGTATCAGGTATAACAACACAAATTGTGTGTTACATTGGTATTAGGCCTCAAGCTTCCCTAAGGGATGCCATCCTCCACAAACTGATTAATATCTCCCAGGACTTGTTAGTATGAGGGATTGTTACGGGCAACGTTTTTCATGTAGATATTTCGGTACCTTTTTTTATGTACTGTGTACCGTAAAGATAGTATACAAAAGTAAGGTTATGTGTTTTGGGAATGTTTCTGTTAGAAAATATCCTTGTACTAGTGACGCTTAACAAGTAAATGCTACGAATTATTAGTACAAATGTTTCACATACTTATTATAATAATCAAGAATACATTACCGCTGTTACTCAGAAACGACTAATGCTTCCTTAGTAGAGATTTAATGAGTTTGATTTTGACTTGCATATACTGATTTTCGATCAACTTTTTTCTTTGAGGAAAAGAGTTCAATGATAGAATGAGATTGGAATTAAATCATTACAATTTTCCTCTTCAGAAGGAATCGTTGGCTAATATTTTACCACATTAGTTTACATTTTGCCTCAAGAAAACATAGAGTGTGCTTCTCATAGTAAATATCTCAATCAATTACATATAATAACAAATGTACATAAATAAACCTACATCTTACTAACCAAAACTACCCATAACAATGGAGAACGCATTTATAAAACACATAAATTTACAACAATCCTTTCACAGAGAAGGCTCGTTACAGTATAATTTATTACTCTCAATACATCTATACTAGTCAGTAAGTTAAGTCTGAAATGTTAGCTTAGCTCTTTCAAATTAAACGTTTTCAGGCTTCGTGCGTTAAGAATGAAAAACAAAAGAACATAGTGCCGTAGTGTGCGCGGACGACTGCGCACTACGGCGCGTAGCCGGACGACTACAAACGAATAAATTCAAAGAGCCCTTATTCCTGAAATCAGCTTTGACGGCCAGAGGGGATTTTTAGATGGAGCTCCCAGAATTTAGACGGGACTATCGGACGGGTTTTTCGAATACTTGAGCTAAAATTGTGTTGGGCTAGTGGTAGGTAGATGCTATTAAAATTGAGTAGCTGATAGAACACTACTACCACAAATGATGAAAGATTTATTATACTTGCTTGCTGAAATCTAGTTTTAACTTAACACGATAAAATTTCAGTCGATTTTATACCGACCGAAAACTCATTCTAATCTTTACTATCATAAATTTCACAGTGTATTTTAACATCATTATGGTTAAGCAATATTAGGTAATAAGAAAGTACAGATATAAAACTGTCTTTGGAAAGAGACATAGGTTTCTTTCATCTCAAAATTCCAAACACAAAATACCGTGTAAATGGAACCAAACCACAGAAAGAGGCACAACGTAAGTTAACCCGAAGGACACTGCTAGTATATTACAACGCTGAGCAAAATAACCATCAGTACTTTATCATTCCCCCTTTGATACAGACATATTTACAATCGCGTAGACGCCTAGTGATTTATTACACGAGATAATCTCCTGATATGCATCTAATCAATTAGCCTGGCTTTACTATAGTTAACATGCAACGATTAGTCTTAAGTGATTTCAGTTAAGATTGTTATCCAATTTCTATGTACTTTTACATGTAATTGGAACGGGGGGACCTATTAAAGGCTCTTGAAAAAGTACGTAATTGAATTTATATTCAGTCTACATATCATCTTGATGCTTATTATATTTGTAACTAGCTGCACCCCGCGGTTTTATCCGTATTGGGCGCATTTTCGTTGGGATTTCGGGATGAAATATAGCATAAAACCTTTCATTTGAATGAGGCTATCCATTGCATAAAGAATTATTGAAATCGAATTTGTAGTTCCTGAGATTACCGCGTTCGAACAAGCAAACTCTTCAGCTTTCTTATATTAAGTATTAGCCTGTAATGTCCCACTGTTGGGCAAAGGCCTCTCGTCTCACTGAAGATATCAGTACAGTGAGGACGTTTCAGGCGTAATCACCACGCTTGCATAATGCGGGTTGGCGATCTCAAACCCGAGCCATGTTTGAAAAGTAGGAAACATGTGTTCGCTCGACCTGGGAATTGAACCCGGGACCTCAGACTTGGCAGGCGAGTGCACATACCACTAGACCATCGAGGCGTTATATCTTATATTAGTAAAGATAAAAACATAAGCAACAGTGCATACAAGCTTAACAGGATTCAATCAATCTTCCATACTTATATTTCAACCGTGAACACTTAAATCAACCACGAGCGATGGTTCCGAAACCACTAGTATTATCAGATCAAACAGATATTTAAAAAAATATTTAAACTGTTCATTGTTGTGTAAAATAAGCCATTTAGATACCAAATCATTATTTTGTTACCATTAAAAATCATCTGCAATTTCCTTTCACACGAAGGAATATTACAATACAACGATTTATATTTTTGACACTTTTTTCTCATTAAAGACGCAATTACCTGTTTAAAAATGTAAACATAGCGTATTTCGTTAAACAGTAACGTTAACTAATAAAAAGAACCGACAGTTCTTTCTTCCATCGCTGAATCTTAATTAGATGGGAAAAGTTTTTCAAAATGGCTGAAACGTGACTTTCTTTAGCGAAATTGGTCAACATTAACCATCGTTTTGGAGATACGTTTCTGAAATTTGATTTTTGTCCTTCGATTCTAAGGTTTAAACAATTTTATGGCATTTTTTTATAGGTGGAATGTCGTATTGTTGGATTTTTGTCTTGAGAAACATTTGTTACCTAAAGCTAGCTTAGAAGTAAACATAGAGGGCCCTATTATTATACGCGGTGTAACTAAAACAATGTTATACTATGTTTTGTCTCTTTTGCTCTTCGGAAAATTGCGTATGTCAGACAGTGACAAACCATTTGATAGCTAAACTGTTCTTAATACGCGTTGATTAATATGGCTCAGAAAAACATGGGTAACATTTTTTTAAATAGAAACTACGTTTACGGTTGACCATTTCTTTTATTCTTATTTTACGTTTTGCCCCTTTCAGGAACCGTAGTCACAGAAGACAAAAAGAGGTATCAAATCTTTGAAAATATTTTTTTTCAAATCACAAATTATACCAAAATAACTGAATCATCACAAACAGCCGTCAAATCAGCTACAAATACTTTCAATTTCAGTACTTTTAACTATCATATAAATAAGTAAGTAATGACTTATAATATCAGTTCAATCTTACTAACTCGCATCCGTCAGTCATATCAATGATTACACAGTATTTTAAGTATAGTATTTTAACTAAACAAGACGAACAAGACGTTGTCCCAACAAACCACATGAGATGGACAACCAATACATATTACATTCTTCTTCTTCATCGAGTGGATGGCCAACATGACCAATCCTGGTGTCAGAGTTATTGAGCCGCCAAAGGCCTCTGACATGGCTCATGTAACGACTACTATCCGTAGAACGTAACCAGGACCGACGGCTACGTTACAAACGACATATTACATCAAACAATGTTACACGTTACATCAAGACAAACAATGCTTTAGTAACATATTGTGATCTTGAATAGTGGAATGCAATCTAACATTTCCAATCATGGCTGACGTCTTGTTATTTATTACACGGACTGTACATTGTACGATATATACAATATATTCGGTGACAAAACTTTGTAGTGACATCGTTTATATGAATTTGTCGTTTTAACGGATTGCTTTTTATGTATTATGTTACCTTAGTAATTAATAGTTATTAAGAGAATAACTATTAATACCTCCTCACTGTACTGATATCTTCAGTGAGACGAGAGGCCTTTGCCCAACAGTGGGACATTACAGGCTAATACTTATACTTTTTAAGAGAATAACTATTGTCAGTATTTGTGTTATTTTTTTCCGTGTAATTTAATTAATATTGAACTAATTAACCGAAAACTCAAATGGATAGATATATTTCTATGCGTTTTTTTTTCATTAGTAAACCAGTTTCTTTGCGGTGATTTTAAGCTATGTTTAGTAGAAACTGGTCCAGCTGTTTGCGTATGTTGTTTCTAAAAAGGATTAATAAAACTTATATTGAAAAAGTATTCCATTCAAACATTTACTAGAAAAGATCGACAAAAAGATTTTCCCATAAACCCTCGTTAACTTCTACATTCAATATCAATACCTACTTTATGTAGTTCCATTCTCTTAAAAAACAATATCCGACACCTAAAAGGCCAACCAATTACACTGTAATATTTGTTCTCAATACAAATACAATTAACCTCATCTACGGTGACCTACTACGTTGAAAGCAAGAGGAAACATTCATTAATATACCACCGGTAACTATCGGATATTAGCAGTCGTTCACAAAGTACTGTCGGAGCATTTCTATGGCTTTACAAATATGGTCGATATTCGTGTGAAGGTGAACAGCCGTTTATATATAATATGTTGTGGTTTTATTGGTCGGTTGGTTTAATAAAGGGACTTTAGAATTAATATGTTTGTTGTAGTAGTGTTATTGCATGAAATAATTTGTGTGGTAGTAACTAAATAATAGTTGATTAAATCGTGGGTTGGCTATTTTTGGAGTAGCCTAGGTATAATTTGCAACTTTCTCGCTTTGCCGTTTGTAAAACAGAAAGGCATGGTACAGGAAAAAACTATGAAGAACCTTTATATCAATTCTTTCAACTGAAAGTTCCTATGAACCTACTTGTATAAACGAGGAAAAAAACAAGGACATTAAGCTCTTAATAATGTGGTTATCGGATGTTAATGTTCTTGTTATGTAACACACACACTAACCAAATTATGAGTAGTAGAGAGAAAAAGGCAATTAATTTCATACATTCCAACAACTATTTGTCAAAATTGTATGAAATTCACTGCTAAGTAAATTATGAACTACTAGCAGCGCCCCGCGGTTTTACCCGCGTTGTGTCCATTCCTGTGGGAATTTCGGGATGGAAAATAGCCTATGTTACTCGTGGATAATGTAGCTTTCGAATGGTGAAAGAATTTTTAAAAACAGTCCAGTAAACCAAAAAAACAAAGTTTTCCTCCTTATAATATTAGTGTAGATAATCTGAATAAGCTACGCAAACGGCTACTCACCTATCTGGACGTATTTTTTTAACTTTCATAATTTCTCATACCTAAGAGTACAAAACTTCCCCAACAGTACCTAAATACATTCAATTCGATTATCTGTCTCTGGATTGTATTAGGGGCAGGTTGTGAGGCGATGTGTGGCGGAGACAAACACACGACCACAAACAATGAATGGAATAAAATTAATCAAGTTTCCTTCTGTTTGTCACTTTGATACAATAGATAAGTATCAACTTATATGTATTTCAAACGGCTTAGTTATAATTTATCTCTTAGTATTTCGCAAAAAAGTTACGTATTCAATATTACTACATGTATATTTTCCAAAATACTAAGGACTCCTACAAGCACTTCATGTAGTAGCCAAATACAAAAAATCTGATGTTACTTGTGTGTACTAGTTAACATTTGTACTAAAATCCGTCCAATATACAGATAGCCATAATCTCATATAGTTTGCGGTGCATTGCCAAACCTATGCTGTTAAATCTCTAAATCCCAAGCTTCGGAACTGTCACTCATGGACGTGATATAAAGCCACCGCAAAATCCACGTTTTTGTAAAAAATACGATCGGAATGAATAAAAAGGAGAATGGGAAAATTGACAGTGTATTCAAGTTAGTGGACAAATGCATGAATCGTGTACTGTCTATTGTGAAATAATCTGTTCAATCTCTCTGATTGTTAACAGATATCAGAAAAGGACTCTATTATTTCGTCGGAATCTTTTTTATGTCAAACATATCTTATTGGGCGTTTACAAAACCAGTTAAATTAGACATTGATCAACCCTAAGTTTTTTTACTAATTTGTTTGTTTGGCTGGATAAAAAGGTACATACTAAAGCTATCCGCCTCGGCGCGGCAGCAGAACCCGTCCAGCAAGGCTTTATTTACGCAGATCGTAGCAAGATGCAAATGTGGTTGACAGCTGCAGTGTCCAGCGGTTTGTGAAATCAGGCTTTGGTGGGTAGGTAGAGTTGATAGAGTTTAATATCATGGTGTTAAATAATCCTCTCAATGGAATAAGTGAGCGAATAACCTTCGCCTTGCTTGGGCATGACAGGAGTTCGCTTATTCATTAGGGGACAGACCCTATTGAATTGATTTCAATAATGATCTGTATCATTAAGTTAAATTGTTCGTGTTCGGAGTCAGGGCCGCGCGCTAGTTATCTATAAAGACATAAACGTCACTATGAACAAGGCAGTACCTTTCTGATTAAATTTACATTTGGACCGTTGTATTTTAAAGCTGAAACCCGGGGTATTTGAACCAGTTATCCGGCCACCTGTGCTCACCCTCTCTGTGCCGAATACCGAATAAATAAAATGGAAATCTATTGCGTGCCTCGTTTGAAATGCGAATTGTGTCTTGAAGATTATTGAGCGCTGTGTACACTCATGACTTTATAATTTTGAAATGAAACAATTGGATTTGATATTGTGAACTGGGTACGTAAAAATTACAGAGAAGTATGTATATGTATGTATATGTAAGTATATGTATGTATATGTAAGTATGTTTGTGTATGTACCTTTAGGTAGTTTTAACCGGGTAAAAATGGGTGTCATTTTTGTCATATGAAAAACGTAATCATTTTAAAAAAGAACTAACTTCATATTTTATCCAAAAATATAACACTTTATTTTTTGTACAATAAATTTTACTTATAACAGTTTTAACTATAAAACTAAGTCAAATAACTGTACGTCGTAAACAACAATTTATCACGCTATACTTCAATCAAAAAAAGTCAATTTGCAACTGACAACGAAATGTGCATTATTTTCTGTGAAATAGTTAAAACCTGTTACGTGAGGCACATGTGGCGTTATTTCAGAGCAACCCGGTTATATTTCAAACCGGGTAGTGCATTACATCCGGGTTTGTTTGCACCTGTGTGCACTGGCCGTTACGAGTTCGTGCAAACACTTAGCGGAACATTTTTGGTTTTTAAAAGTTTGTTTGTTTTACTTACTTTAGTTTATCCGGCTTTGTATTCAAATATTAATGTAGTGTTTTTGTATTATGATTAAGTTATCACATATTAATAATCTAAAGTAGTATTTGTAACATACTTTTTAATACACTAAGTATAAATAGTATTTGTAAGTTTGTTTGTTTGTATGTTCAAGTTGATCTCGGGAATTACCAGTTCAATTTGAATAATTATTTTTGTACTAGATAGCCACATTCAACGGCAAGGTTATAGACTATTATTATCCCGAAATTCCCACGGCAACGGGCACAACGCGGGTAAAACGCGGGACGCTTCTAGTAGGATAATATAAGTAGATAGGTCTCAGTTTATTTGCATGTTAATAAAGTAATGAATATCAACAAAGCATTCAAACAGATCAGTGTGAATTGTATGAAATAACAGTGAGCAGAGACAAATCTAAATCCCTTTTTTTTCGGCACTTCAGATGTTAAGACGCTTTTGCCCTGCAGTGGGACATTACATTGTTTCATAATGTATGTATAATGTAAGGTGCAAAAAATATATTTTTTAATCTTACCTACAACAAACTACACCAAGCTACAACGCAACGATGAAAATTGAACGTAAAAGGAACAGAAAATGTTAACAAGTAATTTTCCGATGAGTACAATAACAGCGAAAATAAACCAACACAAAGGAAAGTCTAAATTAACCAAATTTAACATTCAGAAAGGAATAAAATATAACTACACGTAATTAGTTACACCGAAATTGCTTCCAAACAACATAGCAATTTGAGTCTTAATATATTCTTTTGAGGGTCATATTCGTAAAGCAATGAGCTAAGTGGTACGAATTAGGGTGCTAGACAGTAGGTATTCAAGCACTTTGTCTACAAATTTAAGCTCTTTGAGATTGTAGAATATCTCACTCTGTATACAGAGACGGGAATTGATAAAATCATTATACCAGAAGTAATTAATTTGTTAATATAAACATATATGGGACTTTCAACGGGAAATCAAAGTGAGCAATTTTACTTCATCATACTCTTGCGGCTATAACTAACTAACTAACTAACAGCGCCCCGCGGTTTTACCCGCGTTGTGCCCGTTTCCGTGGAAATTTCGGGAATATTTATACATATAAACCTTTCTCTTGAACCCCTCTATCTATTTAAAAAAACTGCGTCAAAATCCGTGCAGTAGTATTTGAGTTTGTCGCGATCGACTTACTTATCTTTAAAAATACAAAACATGCACTAAAACACTAATAAGATAAAACGTAAATTAAAACGGCAATTCTGAACATAATTACCCTTAACGTCAGCACTTTAAGTCTCAGGTCCAACGTAGAATTATGCTATTGAATAATACTCCTTAATGTATAAGGAATAAGAGCGGTAAATACCACGATTTTCGTTAAAACTTCATGTTAAACTGTGGCTGTATGCATATCCCTAACGAAGCTCGTCCTTGGAACTCAATGCCGTCCGCTTTACACAATTTCATTGGGGAAATACCTTTCTGTACAGGGATGGACTTAGGTTGGTTCAGGGGCAATATTTCGGCGTATGAGCCCCCTCATACGCCGATATTTTTAATTCGATGGGGCAATTTTTCGTTCGAGGCTGCAATGTTTCGTTCAATCGGGAAAATTTCAGTTCAAGGGGAGCAATCTTATCTATGTTTGTCCTTCAAACAGTACTAAAAAAAGTAAAGTATTAGCCTGTAATGTCCCACTGTTGGGCAAAGGCCTCTCGTCTCACTGAAGATATCAGTACAGTGAGGAGGTTTCAGGCGTAATCACCACGCTTGCCTAATGCGGGTTGGTGATCTCAAACCCGAGCCATGTTTGAAAAGTAGGAAACATGTTTTCGTTCGACCTGGGAATTGAACCCGGGGCCTCAGTCTTGGCAGGCGAGTACACATACCACTAGACCACCGAGGCGTTCAGTACAAACAAAACAGTACTAATTAAAACATATTGTATTTGAGAATTATATGCATAGAGGTCAGGGGACAATAGCCCCCATTAACCCCCATTACAAAAAACCTCTGAATCCACCCCTGTCTTTGTATAAATACTGGTTAAATTCAAAATAGCTACTGACTGCTCCGTCCAATACTAAAATTTATATTCATAATATGAATGTTGAATACTGTAAATCAGGTTCAAGTTGGTAAGCTTTTGTAAGCTGTATTGTACTTCATATTCTAGGTATACTAGGTATTCTAGGATGGCTTCCTTAAAGGGTAAAGTAAGTAAGTAACTGCGAGTGGGTCAGTGGCCAGCCTTAGTGTCGGAATTTTAGACCGCCTAAAGGCCTTCGACGTGGTCTAACGATTGAAACAACCAGGGCTGACTGTATAGGTATACATAATAGGTCAACATTAGCAAATCTGAAACAGAAAAAGATACGAAGATATTTTCTAAGGAAACCGATTTTAGTGACCATAAATCTATATTCATGATAGTTAGAAAATGCGCCCGCCATACCCGAGAATCGTATAATGTGAAAAAATAGCACCCTGTATTTTATTGCGCCAATAGATACGGTTAATTATAACGAATATTTTTACCAAAAAACATAGCTAATAAAATCAAAGATTAAACAAATAATGTCGTAAAAATCGATACTGGTCTTCATTGTCACTAAAATACTTCGTATCTTCTGTAATTTAAAAAAGGCGACACCGTGGCCGACCAAAAAGGAGATGGCGAGATATACTCGACGGATTTTAGCCTGGTTGGCGTCGTGAAGCTCTAAATAGAGAGAAGTGGAAACGATGGGGGGAGGCCTTTGCCCAACAATGGGACACCCAAGGCTAATATAATAATCTCTTGTAATTTCAGACCTGAAACCACTAACCCCAAAGAATATAAAAAAGCACAAAAATCCCCAAGTAATCTTTCAAATTGTTACAACCATTAAACCAGTTAATATATCACAAAGTCACTGGGATTTCATGCAAATAGATGTTGAAAGTGTAATCAGGGAAAAAAGAGAATGTACAAAAACTGTGGAAGCGATATAACGACGCAATTCGCTTTTGGAACGAACCGAGCGAGCCTTCATTACACACGATTGTAAACAAAGGAACAAAATACCTACTTACGAGGTGATACGTGCCTTGGGTATGTGCGCAAATAATTTTAACGTATATTTTACTGTTTCATTTTGTTCTGAATACGTATTCAGAATATTACAATTGGCCTGAATCGTTATGGATTTATAATGTTATCATTGAAGTATCATTATTATCATAATTATATGTCCTAAAGGATACGTAACATATATTATGAGCCATACTGTTACTTGGCGGATGGTACAGATGGTACAGAGCTGACCTATAATTAAAGCGTCGTTGACATTGAATTTAATCATCATCATATTATAAATGCGAAAGTAACTCTGTCTGTCTGTCTGTCACGCTCTAACGGCAAAACTACTAAACCGATTTGAATGACATTTGGTACACAGTTAGTCCAGAGTCTAAGAAAGGACATAGGCTACTTTTTATCGCGAAATTCCTGTGGGAACGGGTACAACGCGGGTGAAACCGCGGGGCGCTGCTAGTTATTAATAAAAATGATTAATATTATTCTTTTAAATAAGTAAATAATTAGCAAAACCAGCGTTCTACTAAGGTAGAGCATCTATCATCATCTGTATAGAGGTCTCAGTGGAGCATCAGCCTCTCATTGCTTCATTATTTTAGTTATTTCTGAAGCAATCCATTAAATTTTATTTTATATTATATTGAGAGGGTTGCCCGCAAGCCAGCGGATCCTAAAAACATCCATTCATGTACGACGCTCGCTTTCTGAAAAGTATAACACTAGAATAACGCTTTTATAGAAAAACTACGTAAGTTTTAATAAGAATTCTATTTTAAAATTAAGTGGTAACACTAAGTAATGTCCTAATTATAACTTTTAAAAACTTATCTTGCATCATAATATAACTTAAGCTTCACTTCTCTACTCACCGTGGTGAGAAAATTCTTTCAGATTTTATGAAAAACTAGCAGCGCCCCGCGGTTTCACCCGCAGCGCCCCCGTTCCCGTGGGAATTTTGAGATTTTTATTCCTTATTTTTCTTATATAAAAACCTTGTCCTGACAATAAGGAACACATTAAAAAAAGAATCATCCAATTTGGTGCAGTCGTTCTGAAGTTATGCGATTAGCAACAGATTCCCTGCGGTTTTACCCGCATTGTACCCGTACCCGCTATTCTGCTATAAAACCTATATTACTGTAAACTCATCATCCAAATCAGCTTGGTACTTAAAATAGAAGGATTAGCCTGTAATGTCCCACTGCTGGACAAAGGCCTCTTATCCTACTGAAGATATCAATCAGTACAGCGAAGAAGATTAGGCTAGTACTTTACTATTTTTTAATGGGGGAAAAATCGCTGACTATCTTTGTCCCTATCTCTATATATATTACTTTGTCTTTCATCTCTTTCTTCTACCGTATCTCTTAGTTTGCCCCATCCCTATAATCTCTTGCTGATAAGACTTAAGATAAAGCTTCAGAGCACAAAATCACTCGAAACGCCAAAGTTTTAAGACAAACAAACGGATTACAAATGAGTTCGACTCTCGGTTTCAACTTAGGACTTAATGTTAGTAAACTTAGTTAAGTTAAGGACTAAGCAGTTTATGTTTCAGTAAATGGATATCGGCTAATTTATGGATTTAATTCCTGAAACTGTTGAGCATTTGTTATTGTTAAACGAAGTATAACATAATTTGCTACAAATTTCTCTGACCATAGTCTAGTATAAAACGTATTTTTTTGTACTTAAACGAAAATGTTAATCTCATTTTTAACCGACTTCAAAAAACGAAGAAGGAGGTTCTTAATTCGGTGGATGTGTTAACTATGACAGTTTTTTTGCCTAGATTATAACAGTGGTTAAATCATAGAATATATAAAATAAAAGACAGTCGCTATTATTTTTAAAATTAGAAAACTGACAGTGATCATAGATTACAATCATAGACACACATTTTAACATTACCCACATCAGACATCGTTCTAAATTCAATTATCAATTTAATCGTTCCATTTTAATTCAAACTGAGCTCAGAAAAATCACAACAGACCTAAAACCTCAAACCATAAATTATTTAATTAAACCTCTTCTACAAAACCATAAAGCAAACTTTAGTAAATAACAGATTGAAATCATATTTATCTCCCGTCACTACGCTCTGTAACTAAAACACTATTATAATGTGTTTTGTCTCTTTTGCTCTTTAGAAAATTGCGTATGTCAGAAAGCGACAAACCATTTGATAGGTAAAATGTTCTTAATACGCGTTTCGACCTATATGTCCAAGTGGGTCGTAATAAGACCGCAAGTATATACCTATATCACCGTCCACGTAGGCTGTATTTTTATTCACCGTTTGCAGTACTATTAACATGCATGCGAGGCGCCACGTTAGCGAGACAACGAGTTTCAGGACGTGATGCGCCTTTTTATTGCTTTTTCAGGCCATTTCGTATCGGATTTTTGTACCTGACAGTACCTATATGTGGTGGTGGTAAGTGGTAATTAAAGACGATGTTAAGTTTTGTGGGTTCGGTTTAATTTGGCTATTGTTGAAGCATAAACTCTTAAAGGGTTCTAAGCAGATTTGAAAAGAATTTTCAAGGTTTTCAACTTAGTGCCAGAATTTTTGACCGCTAAAAGACCTTCTCCATCTATTCCTATTCAGTGCAAGTTCCTGCATCGGACTCACCGACAAGAGCCTTGCTCTTAAATTTATGATGATGAAAAGACCTTCAACATGATCTCGCGGATACTGACAGCAACATCACCTTCCAAACAAAACTGTATACATTTTATCTGATCCACTTGTTTGGAAGGTACAAGATAAGACAAACACATGCCAATTCATATTACATACATGTTCCATAATGCTTTCTAACGCGAAAAAAACCGTGTGAGTCCGTTTACTACGTGTTCAAATCGTGTATGTTTAAAAAAGACTATTAAACCAAGGTTGTGTGTTGACGGACATGACACAGAGGACATGATATGATATAATAAGATATGATATGATCATATACCTACATTTAACAAACAAATAACTACCCTCTTTTTGTGTCGCGTTCCCTTGAATAAAATAATTTAAGTAAGAGAATTACTATTAAACGAACCAGCGACAATAGAAAGCAAGTGCCTAGTATAGTACTTTCAATTTTCAGTACGTTGATTTCAAATTATGGAACAACATTCACTTCTGAAAGTTAAAGCCTCCTGAAAATAACAGTTTTCGAGTATTTTCGAGTCGAGTAAATAGCTAAATGTTGTGTAACTTAACAATCAATATTTGTAAAGTGTTTCAAAGCGAATACAAAAGTAAAGTGTTTCAAAGCGAATACGAATACACAATAAGTTTTAGTAAGAAATGACCTGTATAGGGTTCTTAAATTATAAAATTATAAATCAAAGTTTTAACTTGTATTCTTTTTTTCTTTGCGTGTCAGCAATAAAAAAAACTTTGCGTATTGTTTCAATTGTATTTGAATTAAAAGACTTCTAACGCCTCGGTGGTCTAGTGGTATGTGCACTCGCCTGCCAAGACTGAGGTCCCGGGTTCAATTCCTAGGTCGAGCGAAAACATGTTTCCTACTTTTCAAACATGGCTCGGGTTTGAGATCACCAACCCGCATTAGGCAAGCGTGGTGATTACGCCTGAAACCTCCTCACTGTGCTGATATCTTCAGTGAGACGAGAGGCCTTTGCCCAAGAAGTGGGACATTACAGGCTAATACTACTACTACTACTCATTCAACGCATTTTTAGATTCTCAGCCCATAATACCTACTCACAAAAGTCGCTGGCTTGTTCGACGGAAAATTTTGTCTTTTGTCAGTTTCATAGTAAGTTCGAGTAGGTTAGTGGCCAACCCTGGAGCTCTTAGACCACCAGAAGCCTCTTGGAGGCCTTTGGGCAAAGGCTTCCAACATGGTCTAACAATTGCAACAACTAAGACCGACAATTAAACGTACCCTAATTGACGTTATTTTTCAGACATAACATATCAAAAATCACTCGTCAAATCTCTACTGAGAAAGCATTTGACGTCTCTTAGTACAAATCTGAGCATTTTCCTAGACTGCATTAAATAGTAGACTATATAGACTGTATAATTGTACAAGAAACCTATTACTTACACAACTTTACCGTAAAGCCTGGTACAATAAAGGAAAATTAAGCTCCGAAACAGCTGTTAACGTTCCCAGCACGCTACTATAAATGTCAACCTCATCTATAACGTTCCTAAAAAATTAGGCAACAAATTGTTTCAATTAGGTACTGACTAAAATACTAGATGCCTAAAACGTATCGTTGACGTGAGCAAGTTAATAAGCTGTGATTCAGAGAATTATTTGAGATATGAACGCACAGGCGGTTTTCTTGTACCCTAGAGCCTAGTATTGCATTCTAGTTCTTATCTATATTTGTTTAAGGACTTTTGCACAAGCAAAGCATGCCATCCTCCATGCCCTATCATCCTCTGAACCTTAGAAAAAAATCCTACTCTAATATTATAAATGCGAAAGTTTGTCAGGGTGGACGTATGTATGATTGTTACTCTTTCACGCAAAAACTGCTCAACGGATTTTTTATGAAACTTTACAGTAACATAGGTCATACATCAGAATAATACATGGGATTAAGACTTTTTATCCCGAAATTCCTGCGGGAACGGGTACAACGCGGATAACAACGCGGGGCGCGGTTAGTATAAGTATAAATATATATTATTAATTTAAGTCCACACTTTAACGTACCTGTTATTCATAATTCGTATATTAAGCTCGCCTTTTAAAGCCCCAGCTATAAACTGTAAAAAAGTGTACCACAGGCAAAATAGCGGAATGCCATTTTGGGTACACATTTTCGGTAGATTTACTCACCCCATGAATATTCATATGTTGGTATCATACGTAAACTAGATAAGGCTGAATTTTACGCATAAGCTGCGTAGATTTACGAAAATATTAGAGCAATATTATATACCATGGTGTTCATTAGAACTGGGTTATTTTATACGTGTTACTATTTATTGAGATGAAAAAATATATTCTACATTTGAATTTGATTTTTACAAGGAGGATTAAGATAGGTATGTTTTTATGGAAACGTTTAGTACTTGGACTTATGTTAATCGTAATATTACGTTCTAAGTACAGAGGTTTTTGAACTCAAAAAAGACGTATCCATTTTTCGTATATTATTATATTACACAGGGCCAATCCTTCATGAACGTGTTGAGCTCGTCTCGCCATCGCCTCCTCGGTGTACCTCGATGTCGGTTTCCGATCTTGTGGGACCCTCTGAGTGGTGATTTTAGCCCACCAATCACCACGCGGCAGACGATTCTATCTTATACAAATTTTTAAAATACCTGATAAAAATAATCTTCCAAAATAAACTGCTTACAACGACAGTTTGTGAGTAATCTCCGCGATGTCCCCGTAAGTACTTAACCGTGCCATTTGACGCTCCAAGGGATTCCTTGATAGAAAAGTTATGAAAATCCATGTCTCCCATAAAACGCTTAGCGCTTGGTATAAGTTATGAGAGTTATGATTTATGTCGCTTACGTTATACATTAATATAAAAGCTATTTTTCTGATACATTTTCATAGCTTAACCAGTTTGCTGAATTTCAGCACAGATATTTCCAGAATAAATATACCCGGACAAATTCACACACGACCCATTCAACCCAAACTAAGCTCTAAGTTTGTATATTGGAATCTAACTCACTGATACTACTGCATACACAAATACTTTATAAGAACATATATAATTGACACCCAGACGCTTACACGTCGCTTACACCAGCACTCTAGTGCGGGGCGAGTCACAGTCGGTGGCGGATGGCTCTAACTCCTGAGGAAGGTACCGTATATGACCGAAACTGTCGGGGACATCGATATTCCACATACACAAACGTACGTAATTACTCGTTTTCAAATAAGTAATTTGCAAGAATTAGTTAAACATGGCTCGGGTTTGAGATCACCAACCCGTATTTGGCAAGTGTGGTGATTATGCCCAATTCTCCTCACTGTACTGATATCTTCAGTGATTTCAAATGCCTGCCTTTGCCCAGCAGTGGGACATTACAGGCTAATACTTTACTTTACTTTTACATTATTACAAATGCAACTGAATCCAACAACATAATAGATACTTTTACCATTTTATAATTCCATGGATATACTATTATCTCTTGTATCTTATAACTTATACCACAACATTAAGGCTTTTAGGATTAAAAGCGACTTAGCATCAGTACTTTTGTAACCACAATGATGAATTAAAAAATGTCACCGCAGAACAGAATCATAAAGAATTTGTAGATTTCAAACTTAGAATTGTTTTTTATTTTAATTGAAATAGCGATTTATAAAAAGTTTGCGATTATAGGGTATGAGATTATAGAATTGAAATAAGAATAGAATTAAGAACTTTTTGAAATTAAAGTTGGGCCCAAATCATTTTGAATGTATAAAGGTTATCAATATGCAAATAAGTTCAAATAATTAAATGGCCAACCATTATATCAGATTTTATAACCACCCAAAGCCCTCCGACATGGTCTAACGAATAAAAAAAAACATACAGTTTGATTTTCACGTATTTTAACCAAACAGTGAAAGACATTAGTGTGTCATTACAATCTAAGGGCTTTACATAATCGCTTACTAGCAGCATTTCAGCTATCAAATGGTTTGTCCCTTTCTGACGTACGCTAGTTTTCAAAGAGCAAAAGAGACAAAACACTCACTAACAGTGTTTTAGTTAGAAAGTGTTTATGAATAAGGCAGTGTCATGTCAGAGGCCTTTGGCGGCTCATTAACTTTGATACCAGGATTGGTCAGGTTGACATTCATTCATTCATTCAGTCATTCATTCATTCATCCACTCGATGAATGAATGAATAAGGCAGTTATACTTTTTCATTTCTAACCTAACCATATGAAAACACAACCATATGAATTTCTCATTTCAACTGAATCCAAATGAAAATAGCACCTATTTACTGTGAATTCTTCCTTTCGATGGTTTTCAATATAGCTCGAACGTGCCCCGCACTGCGGTGCAACAAGACGCTTTTATTTGAAAACTTTTACCTTCTCTTTAAAACTACGCGGTTCCTGTTAAAGATAATATTTCTTGTCAGGTTGTATACTAGCAGTGCCTTGAGGTTTTATACAAATCATCTTCACTGTACTGATATTTTCAGAGAGATCTCACCTTGCCTGAGATTTCCTTGCCTGTGGACATTACAGACTAATATACATAGTGACTTATTTATAAATAGTTATTAACATAATTTTAGCTATCCTTTTCCTTTTCTGACCTACGCTATTTCCAAAAGAGCAGGAAACAAAACTCTTTATAACGTTTTGGATATAAAGCTTTTATGTAGGCGGTTAGGTTAGGTTAGGTTACTATAACTTTACGGAGGCGTGGAATTTTTCTAATACCTATTTGATCAAAATGGCAGCTGATATTTCTATGTGGACACAGAATAAAAGTATTTTGATACAATTATAACGTAAAGCTACCTACAGATTAACAAGTCTTAATAAATTACACAACATCTTAACACAAAATTGGAGTAATGTACAACAAGTACTTACTTCACAAACCTCATATACCAGTAAAAGATGTATGTTTCTATTTACAGAAAGTCGAAATAAAGCTTAACAAAATATACGCAATACATTTTATATGAAAAGTTAGGGTTTTCTTCGAAACCCCTTGAGATTCTTTGCAAAGAACCGCTCTGAGGCAATTTAAGTTTAGCGGGCGACTACAAATCAAATGTCTAGGAGTATTTATTTTTTAGATATTCAATCAAAACTCATGTCACAGTAAAACGGTTCATTAAGGAGCATTGAGTTCACGAGAGTGGTACAATAAAACACGAGTATCAAATATGTTATACAAATCGTCTAAAAATATTTAGATATGGTTTCGTTTTGCACAGGTAACGCAAATTACATCAGTTGTTTAAATAGATGTCAGATTGTGACAGTTATTGGTTTACAATCTGCGGTCCGGCAAGTTATAACAATGGTTTAAAAATAGGAATATTAAAGAATTAATAAGCTTACTGTTTTATTAGATCTACTAGCAGCGCCCCGCGGTTTTACCCGCGTTGTGTCCGTTCCCGTGGGAATATCGGGAATTTTTATACATAAAAACCTTCCTCTTGAATCACTCTACCTATCACAAAAAACCGCATCAAAATCCGTTGCGTAATTTTAAAGATTTAAGCATACAGACAAACAAACAGACAAAAATAGCGACTTTGTTTTATACTATGTAGTGAAGAACACTACTCATTTTGAATTGAAACTATAATAACGAATACGCTTTTATTTTTACATTTTTATCTGACATTTCGGCCCCTTTATAGGGACCGAGGTCACAGACGTTCTTCTGTGACCTCGGTAGTGTTATTGCAAAATTAAAAAACCTTTTTATTTTACTTAATGACGCTTTAATATTTAGACATCATAAATTAATGGAATCATACTCCTGATCTCTATCAAACACCTAAAAACTCGACAGAAATTCGATACACAAAAATGTGTAACAACTCGTAATAGAAGTGATTGCGACTGGATATCGGAATGTAATGACTCGGAACTCACTATCGAGTGCATCATTCGCTAACATCGATGATATTTCGATTACACGTCGACTCGAAATAGCAACGAAATTCACAGAATAAGTGCACATATGCAATGGATATTGGGTTTCTGCTCTTTGTTTCGATATTGCGAAATGCTTTTAAGCAAATTCTGGGTTTTAGTTCGTGTTAGTTGAGAAACTGTTATGAGATGCGAGGTACACTAGTGGCGCTGAGGTGTTTCAATTGAACTTATTATAGTGAGGGTGAACAAGAATATACAGGGTGGCTTTTTTAAATCCATCAGTAAAAGATAAGATATTGTCTTAGAAATCATGTCATCGATTTTGGTGACAATGAATACTGTATACTCGTATATGTAATGGGCAAGTCTGTCATTACAATATTCAACAAAAAATATGAATATAGTATTACTGTATTCATATTCTTTGTTGAACATTTTAATCACAGACTGTAATTCTCATTGTAACTCTCTATAAATTCTAATAAATCTACGAATTATTTTATTGGAGAACTTAATTTTTCCACGAGGTCAACGAGTGGGGACAGAACAATGACTAGACTTTTGGGATGAAAAAGCAGGACTGTATATTTATAATTAATATTTAATGATGTCTGTCAAACATTAATAGGTAGGTTGCCCACATTTACCGATATTTAGGTATAGTACAGTTGCTACTGATATTTGGAAAAGACTTTAATTTCATCGGAAAACATATTTAGCCATACATATGTAAAAATTGCTATCAACCTAATTTTTATTTGCAACGATTATTTAATTTCTTTTCTACCCGAATGTGTACTTATTAATAAAAATGAATGTGCTACTTATTAATAAAAGTCATTCCCAAAAGCAGAGTTCAATCAACAACGTTACAAGTTTCAAGTGATTAAACCAACTGCAATCGCTTTCCGTTTGAACCAGAATGTAATACCATGCTTGTGCTGAAACCTCCTCTCTGTAATTCAGGAGCTGAAATGAAAAACTCATCAACCCCAATGCTTTATACTGGTTAAAACCGGTTAAGACCGGATTTTAGAAGTTGAGTTCCTGAAAATTTTCGACGATTTTTTAGCGACTTCTGTTTAAATTTGGAATGGAAATATTTATCTATACTAATATTATAAAGCTGAAGAGTTTGTTTTGTTTGTTTGTTTGTTTGTTTGTTTAAACGCGCTAATCTCAGAAACTACTGAACCGATTTGAATAATTCTTTTAGTAATAGATAGCCACATTCAACGGGAAGGTTATAGGCTATTTTTCATCCCGAAATTCCCACGGGAACGGGTACAACGCGGGTAAAACCGCGGGGCGCTGCTAGTACTTTTATACGTAGTGAGTGCTTCGGTACTGTAGTAAGTAAATAAGTTCTAGTAGGTTAGTGGCCAACCCTGGTGTTGGAGTTTTTAGACCGCCTAAAGGCCTCCAACATGGTCTATCGATTGAACCAACCGGAACTAAAAAAATTACGTACCCTATGAAGCACGGTAGCGCTCAAATAGAAATACCACTATCCACCACTCATCCAAGTAGCGTCCGAGCTGCACGTGGCTTAACAATTGTAATGACCTAAAATCGCTTAGTCAAACTACACAAGCGCTACTTCATTTGCACCTAAACATTTGCTTCTAAATATTCCAAAGTTCGGATTATGCTCTCACCGGCAAACTTGCCGGCTACCGGATATATGAGCCATATATTATTATAGAGCACATTCTCAAGGCTTCAGTATTACTTTGTCATATAGCTGGAATTTATTTGAACTGCATATTGCTGAAGTTATTTCAGATGCTCGCATGTTTAAACTATGTACAGGCAAGGTTTGTGATAGTAAATGGGTATTATGGTGTCGTTCGGAGTTGCTACGGTGCAAGCGATGGTGGTTACACATTTAAAAGAGCAATGTTGGAAATTAGATAAAATAATATGGAAAGATACTTACTATTGACTAAAAATATACTTATCATTGATTAAAATATACTAGTACCAAATATTGCGACAAAAAAAAAGATTTGTAATTTGTACCACTAAATGTTTCCATTTTCAATCGATTTTTCAAAAGCTATGTTAAGCTCAGGGTATCATGATATTACAGATTATTATATCACACAAAATGGTATCTATAATGTAGGTAGATTAAACATTAATCGTAAATTTTTTACAGATTTTTAAAATTATATTTGTATTATTTTATACTTAAGTTTATTCCAAAACAGTCGCCTCAACATTGCATTGAAGTCGCCCATGTTTATATAATTACTTATATTTGTTTGTATAGTCAAGGCGCCATTGCATAATATCCTTACACAGTTTACTATTAATGTTATCGTTTGCTAGTTCGTCCATCCGTTAATACAGATCATGTAGTAATTACTAGGCCAGGAAATAGTTTCATCCTGTTTACTAACTTCTCTGACCTATAAATGATACAGGATATAGTGTGTAGGTTTCATCATTGTTTGGTGAACTACGTTACGTAATGCCATCTATAAATGAGTTTAACCGCCATCCAACATCACCTGCAACTACATTAACGGCGTCCTTACTTACTGCAGCTGCTTCAGAACGTTTACTGTTAAAATCGGCTATATCAGTCATGTCGATGTTTACCATATTGATAACGGTCCCCTCGCCAAAATCGGCGTGAGAAACATCATCATAGATACATACTGCATGGTGCAGATTTATGTTTAAAATTGCGTTTATCAGAAATTAATTAATCAAATCCAAAAAGTAATTAACATCCAAAATATAACCTCAAAAAACCATTAAATTAAAACCAATAAACCTTCACAAATAAAAACTCACAAAAGTACTGTCCCAGACAAAAGCATATCGCAAAAATATACATAAACTTTTTATAAAGAATAAAATGTAATTTTATTACACATACCACTTGTACTAACAAATTGTAGAACTGTCGGATGTGTAATTTATACAATAATTCGTGGAATATACAAAAAAAGTTAGCGTATTCCTCAGTGTAGGGTTATGATTTAGGCACGTGACATGAATGGGAACAGGTATTTTGGTTCGAGAGAGGCAAAACTAAGGCACTCTAAGCGCTTTAGTGCAGTACAAAGCTCCTAAATGACTTTCTACTATGGAAGAAGTTACATAGTCACGAACGCACAAACGGACTATCACCAAAAGCTTTTTCTACACGAGATTACTTTACGGTAAAAAAATATTTTTTTCCAGTAAATATGTGACCTACTTTTTATATCTGATATGTGTTTTTAAAACTCTGATACAACGCTAACCTGTTCAAATATTTATACAATTTTCCTTATTCAAAGTGTAACGAAGGAAATACAAAATATATACATTTTATACTCGGAAATTTTAAGTTATTTCAGAAAGTTATAGACCACTTCGGAACGTGATTGACGATTCATCAAAGTATGACTTTTATAATACCAAGATATGCAACAAAGTCAGGCTTGTACATCATAGATGGAGATTAAACTTGCAGACTCTAATATATCCGTTTTAAATATTACTTGGGCAAAACTTGCTCTTTACCCGGGTACCTATAGTTTTAAAATCCGAACAGATGGACAAAGGTTTCAACGGAATGGGAATTCCATGATGCCCGCAGGTCCCCAAGTCAGCATCCGACTCGATGGCGAAAAGAGCTGGACGATTTCATAGGGATTGGAAGGAGTTGGCTATGGAAAGAGATATATGGAAGGAAGAGTGAGGTTACATATTTTTTTTATCATAACCCTTAAATGTCAAGAGAAAACCTAAAATAATAAACCTAAAATGTTCGGTGTGAGAGGCGTCCATGTGTCCAGGCACTAAACATGCAGTTGCGTTTACTAGTTAAGATTATAGCTCCACTTTGCATTTAGATAGCTATAGTTCAGATTTCCTTGTAATGGTGAAATTGTAATAGTACATAACAGAGTGAAGTTTGTCGCTAATCTGTCAGTGCATCTAGCTGATTCCATGCAACTCATTCCACGTAGTTTAGCTAAGAGGTGTTAACTCATTGCTATTGTTAAGCAACGTATAGCTCGGTCCCTACTTGGATGGGTGGTCAATAGTGGCATTGCTATCTGAGCACTACCGTGCATGGGAGGGCGTTAGATTGTCGGTTCCGAATGTTTCAATCGTTAGTCCATGTCGGAGGAGTTTAAAAACTCCGATACCAGGGCTGGCGACTAACTTACTGGAACTGAGTTACTAGTGCCCCATTTCAACAAGAACAGAAGAAAAAAGATATTTGTTGATTGGTCAGCATTTTCTAAGATGGCGTAACATCCTACTAGTATTATAAATGCGAAAGTTTGTGAGGATGGATGTATGTATGGATGTATGTTTGTTGCTCTTTCACGTAAAAACTACTGAACGGATTTGGATGAAACATTACAGTAATGTTGTTCATACATCAGATTAACATATGGGATACATTTTATCCCCAAATTCCTGCGAGAGCGGGTACAACGCGGGTAACGCCGCGGGGCGCAGCTAGTCCAATATAATTTGTCATGTACCTCAAATAAGATACTCGTAGTTACGCCGTTAATGTCACAGTCAACATCAAAATGATTCTCTATCGTCGGTTTTAAATTAAGTATCCGCGAGTTCACATTTAATACATGCTTCGCATTTTGTATAACATTTCATTTTATGTTACGTGTCCTCTGTTTCTCGTGAGCGTTGATTAAAACCATACAATTTTCTTTCTCGACTGAAATTCCTGAAGAAACTAACAGAAGTTGTATATTCAAGCAAATATTTCTGAGAAAGAGAAAGAAAACATACTCCGAGTTTTTAAATAGAAAGTTCTGTGTATGTTTTCTTAAACATTGTTATTGTATTTACTGATGCTTAGTTGTTTATTGACTTCAGGATTAAATCGAATGCGAGTCGAATCCAAACAATGTATGAATTATCAATTATATTAATAATTATGCATTAGTAACTTTCTATAAGAGATTTGTCATGATTGAAGAAAACGTAAATTTGTAAACGAAATGTATTTTACTAGCTGCGCCCCGCGGTTTTACCCGCGTTGTGCCTGTTCCCGTGGGAATTTAAGAACCGCTCGACCGATTTTGTGCATACCATCTACTAAATAGTCCGAACAAAGCCTAAAATTTTGGTTTGGATAGATGGGCCCGTTCTTAGAGTTATAAAATTACAACGAAAAGTGGCATTAATTTTGATATAGTATATATATAGATAAACAAATCATCAAACTTTGCGTCTTTTTAGTAAAACATGCAACCATGTCAAATAAAAATACTTTCTCATTTCTATGCACAACAACAGCGCTGTCGAGTGGAGTTAATAACGACAAGGTTGTATAACAAAGACAAGTAGTCATGTCTGCATCAATAATTAATTTGAAACTGTTGCAAAGAAAAGAGTAAAACGTGTCTGGTACTGAAATGAATCGACTATTGATATTAAAAGAAACTCATTTCATCACAACAATGAGTACGACTTGTTAGTGAAGGATTTATAGAATACTAGTTGCATCTCGTGGCTTCACTTGCATTGCTTTTACTTCTAAAAGAAGTATGAGTATCTATTCACCTTGTAATTAATTCATTTACATTTTTAATTTAAGAACAACGTTGTCAATTATGAATTTATGGACTCTTGGTGTGAATTGCATAAACATTCAAAAACAAATGACTTTCTTTTTAATCAGTGTCCTATTTGGAGTAAAATAAAGTACAAACTTGAATAAATAACTTTTGTTTTTCAAACATATTTAGCCGCTTCATAAATTTAAGAATGTTTGTGCAATTCACCCTTAGTTTAAAATAAATTATGTTTCAATTGTGTAGTTCAGGCGTCCAGACATCACTTATCTTTTTTTTATAAAGAGGTAAAGAGAGAGAGAAACAACCGCAACCCACAATTTAGAAGGATATAAAAGAAAATAATTAAATTGCATGCATACTTGTTACTCTAGGTATAATTTAGTTTTAACACTTTATGACAAACATTAGAATAAAAAATGTCTTCTTATTTTTGTGTTCCAAAGTCAACCTTTTTCAGAGAAAAAACGCAACAAAATGTGTGCTCAAAACTTTTTTCAGTATAATAACTACTCCATATATTTCGAAACATAAAGGGAACAACGTTGTCGACTAGAAAGCTGTCCATTGCTGTCTTTTATAGCTAGCTTTACTGTACTAGAGGACAAAAATAATCGGATTTTTATTGGATAATGTACGAGACATAGTAAGAGGTGATATTTTTATACTTTCGTCTTTTATTTACTCTTTCTAAACCTGAATATAGCATAAAATTATTTCAAAGAACCTTTTTTTCTTAAATTCACTTTAATTAAGCCCGTAAGCATGTGATGCGCTCACTGTGTCGGGGGCTGCGAGTTCGATCCCGGTCGGAGGCAACAATATGTGCAGATATAGTTGTTGGTGACGACATCTGGGTGTTAATTATATATTCATATAAAGTATTTGTGTATGTATAGTATATGTAATATTATCAGTTAGTTAGATTCCATAATAAAAGTTTAGAGCTTAGTTTGGTTCTAATTAAGCTTGTGTGAATTTCTCCGGGTTTTATTTATTCAGTAAAGCTGAAGAGTTTTTTTTAATTTGTTTTTGTTCGTTTTAATGCGCTTATCTCAGAAACGATCAATCTGATTTAAATAATTATTTTTGTAATGAATGTCCACTTTCAATGGGAAGGTTACACACAATTTTTCGTCCCGAAATTCCCACGGGAACAGGCACAACGCGGGTAAAACCGTGGCGCTCTATTTGTATTACTTAAACAGATAAACGTTCATAACTTTGTAAGTAGAACAACAAATAATCCAACGAAAACCACAAACCAGTATAGAACATATTTGTAACAAACAGATTGTGCACACCGCAGCGTGGTCCAAAGAAACAACCAAGAAAGACAACGTTTACAAAGAAAACCGACTCGCCAATTCCACAAACACGGTATAAGTAAATAATATTCTCCGTTTTCAAGTCCGCTTGTAACTGAATGGCGCCACTGTAGCACATTTCAGTATAATAATACTCGAAAATCATCACTTTTGCTAGACGTTTTATTAGTTCCATTTTTGACCGCACTCAGATTTATCTGGAGATAAGTCTAGGTTCGGTTACAGGCGACCTTCGCACGTCCTTTGTGGGGAGAAATACTAAGATTTTTGCAGGAAAATGTTAAAAGAATGCTCTAGTGCCATTTCATTTTTATAAGAAGTTTGAGTAGGTTTGTGGCCAACCCTGGGGTCAAGGTTTACAGACCGCCTAAAGACCTCCGACATGGTCTAACCATTGAAACACCCGTGACCGAAACTTATCGTACCCTGAGCACGGTAGCGCTCAGGTAGAAATGCCTTTTTTTTAACTAGGTACAATCAGGTATTCATTATTCTATATTACGTATTCTAGCTTGACTGCCTCTGGCAAAGTTCAAGATACAAATTAATTCCCAAAATACACTTCACTTCATATCTTTTATCAATTAGCTACCATCATAAAAACTCCACTTAAAACCGTCCAAACTGATAACAATTCACTGATTAAATTCAATGCAAATATACAGAGTTCACTTTCGTTACTGCTAACCCTTTTACTGTAGTTAACGTATAGATAAATCTGTAGATAAACTGAAGGTTAACGAAGAAAATTTGCATGAAATTCATAATAGAATTTAACTTGACTTTTGGTTAATTGATTTGGGATCTATAAAGTTACTTGTACGGCTAATTGTGAAGTTGTTAAAAGTTTATTTATAGCGCTTGCTTTGGTTATGTATAGTCGGGTTTACGTTAGAACAGAGTGTACTAAACACGGTGATTAAAACTAATCCTTCTGACTCAGTTAGTTCAAGATGCAAGGCGAAGATAAAGTTTTTATTGCATCTCTTACATTGTCTATCTCTTCCTTTTATAGATGTAGATAGAGATATCGAGAGAAAGAGAGGTGAGAAAAATATTCTAACAATGCTAATTCAGTTAATTTATTTGCCGTATGGCGTAAAGAAGGTATTTCTGAAAGGAGTTGCTTTTCCGCTTTTTGCTTTTCCGGTCGTTATGTTACCTTTCATACGATTGGTTAAGAAACGCAGCCTATCATAAAACCAATAAAAAATCGGTTATTCCGATAAACCAATTCAGTGGTCTTTAGGCGCTCTAAAAACTCCTCACACTAGCCAATAACGTCACACTAGACACACACACTACACATATGCAAAGGCTCCTATGATATAATGACAATGTTTATCAAGAGAGAAGATTATGTTTGATCACAATAAGAATCTTACTAATCTTTAGGTACGTTCTATATTAAGCACATAGTTTCTAAAAGGTACACGCAAACATGTATGTAGAACACATATTCTATAAATACAATACCTAGCACAAAAGGTACAACCCGATACCGTGCAAATACGCAATTACATTACGAAGGAAACACACAAAAACAATGTTCAAACAAACGTTACATGCACTATACCCACAAACGGTTTTAAATTACTTTTATTGCGCGCCCATAAAAGAGATCTCTTGTACTATCCAGTAATGGCTGTCCGAAGCCACTGAGAATTTAGATAATCAAACCGGTTTTTTCAATCCTTCTCTAGCGTTGATGTAATCGGTGCCCAATTAAATGGTGAGCAAGTAGGATTGTGCTTTTATAGACTGATTCACTGGGTGTAATAATGGTTTATTTTAAAGTCGTTAAGCTCGTAAAATCAAGTGACAATCGTTTTGTATTAGCTTAGCTTCTTTAGTGATTGAAATGTATGCAAGAGGTCTTGCCAAAATTTGCTGCAGTGCTAGTACCATCAAGCATCCTCACGCTAATCCTCCTCACTGTACTGATATCTTCAGTGATATGAGAGGCCTTTGCCCAGCTGTGGGACATTACAGGTTAATAAACTTTACCAGCAAGTAGTAAACTTTCAAGATACTCGTAGCTAAGACTAAGTAGTTCCATTGCATACGGTCCCAAACGGTCTCAAATACTCGTGAAGTTCGTCCCAAGATATTGGACACGTTTTAGTTATTACACTGAGCTAGACGAATATACTAAGGTGGAAGTTTATGAGCGTTTGAATTGTAAATTAAATCGCCTTATTTGAACTACTGCTTGCTGGACTTGAATATGGAATAGAGAATGAAGAATTCATCTATTTTGTTGGTTAAGATATGTCGAGGAGACCTTTGCTCAGAAGTGAAAAAGTAGATTGAAAACACAAACGAAATGCTGGATCAGATTTGAAATGTTGAGGATCAGTAAAAAGTAAAAGTATTAGCCTGTAATGTTCCACTATTGGGTAAATACCTCTCATCTCACTGAAGGTATCAGTACAGTGAGGAGGATTAGGCGTAATCACCAAGATCAGTCGGTGAAAGAAATCAGCCAATTGAATCCAATGAATAACTCTCAACCGAAGAAACTGAGAACAACATAGACAGTTGTTGGACAGTTTTCTGCGAGACTATATTATGATGTATGCAAAGACAATTTTACAAATAGACAAACTAGTAAATCAAAGGACTTGTGACTAGTGGGCATAGACTCTAATTGTCAGTACTTAATCAAACTTTAGGTTACGACCTAGGTTACATAATAAACCTAATTTAGCAACAGTAAAACACAAAGCAATTTGAACCCTAAACACATTTAATACAGATTTACAGTTTATTGTTCTACCAGAGTTAAAATTAAGTGTTCCATGATCATAAATCCGCTATTCCACACGATAAAATGTCGTGATTTGAACTCGTTTCAATGAAATGTCTTTATTTTAATAACTATTCCAGTATCTTGGGAGATTGCTTCGGAATTCTAATGGTCTTTAGATGTTCCTTTGTTAATGTATAAGTAATTTGACGCTCGGTATTTGGAGAGAATATCTTTTGGTATAAGAAAATACTTTGGTGTAATAATGACGAGCGAATAAGCGGCAATGATAATTGCAATCTTGATGTTTACTGATAGTTAACGACAGGCTTTTTTCATAAAGATTAAGATTCAGGTTAGATTGAGCCGGTTCTTTTTTATTTAAGGTCGCTTAAACAACTTGGTCATCAGCGACCGACAACCAACATAATTGAATGCATTGAGTTATATGTACTAACGTATGATTAAATGAGATGATATACTGGCTACGAGACAATAACTAACAAAATGGTAGCGTGTGACGCCAAAAACTAGTGTATGAAACTATGCTACAAAATGCACTGACTCGAAAAATCGCTCAATCTACACGACGCCTGACAGACTGGTTTTACCACAATAAGAGAATCATCTACTCTTAAATCTATACAAATACTAGCTGCGCCCCGCGGTTTCACTCGCGTTGTACCCGTTCCCGCGGGAATTTCGGGATGAAAAATAGATGTTGGCCGATTCTCAGACCTACTCAATATGCTCACAAAATTTCATGAGAATCGGTCAAGCCGTTTCGGAGGAGTACGCGAACGAACACTGTGACACGAGAATTTTATATATAAGACTAGCTGCGCCCCGCGGTTTCACCCGCGTTGTACCCGTTCCCGCGGGAATTTCGGGATGAAAAATAGACGTTGGCCGATTCTCAGACCTACTCAATATGCTGTCAAAATTTCTTGAGAATCGGTCGAGCCGATTCGGAGGAGTACGCGAACGAACACTGTGACACGAGAATTTTATATATAAGAGATTATGTAGAGGTAAAATTTGTTTGTTTGTATGTTAGAGGTAATCTCAGGAATTATCAGTCCGATTTGAATAACTATTTTTGTAGTGGATAGCCGCATTCAACAGGAAGGTTATGTGCTATTTTTCATCCCGAAATTCCCACGGGAACGGGTACAATGTGGGTAAAACCTCGGGGCGCTGCTGGTGCAAAAATAACAACGATCAAAGAGTAGTTATTTTTGCTCTGTAGTTAATTCTGTACCTCACTATAAAAGAGAACGTTTTACTCCAATCAGAATATAGTTTAATTACGCGTCATTCTCACATTAAATTATTCCTCCTATTACACCCTTTAGTTAACAAAGTACCACTGAGCCGTTCCAATTAACCTACAACAAAATGTCAACCCGATAAAATACGGCGATTATAAATTAAGATTAAGTTCACATTACAATATTCAAAGGAAGTATCTGAAAACACGCATCTTGTTACGTTGTCTTGTTACTTTACACTGGTGGTGATATTTTTTATGGTACCTAAAACTATCTAGTTATCATTTAAAACAACTATTATTTGTATGGTTGGTCATTCACATGCCAAATGTTTCTCTAAGAACTTCATAAGAGAGATGAAAATCTTTTGCCCAGCAATGGGACAAAACAAGCTTCTTTTTTTAAATAGTGTAAACTAATCCTAAATCAACATTATGTTAAAATGATTTTGAATTGAAACTACGTTTACGAATACACTGTAAAATAAAAGCGAAGTGTATCCGCAAACGTAGTTTTAATTCAAAATGAGAAGTTCGCTTAAACTAAAGAAACCAGTATGATAAAATCAACCAAGATAACATTCTGACAGTAATTACTAATATGAAACCTAGACGTACAACTCTACTATTAAGTATCAGCATTTCGTTGGATAGCTTCCCCAATAATTTGTTCAGGAATTTCTCCCCACACAAGAGTCTGATTGGGTCTAACAACAAGATACATTTTGAGTGCTCATTTGGTGTTTGTAGTAACTGTTTTTGTTGTACATACAATGAGCAAGATAAGAACTTATATGCGAAAATGGGGCAGTCATTTAGTTTAAGGAAGTTAAAGCAAGATAACTTATTTTTTATTAAAACATGATCTAAAAATTATTAACGTTGTTGTTGGTTGTAAGGTTATTTTAATAAGTAAAACACTTACTTTGATTTCCTTCTGTGCCGCGAAAGAATCCGTAGTAATACGAGTACGTTTATTTATTAACAAGCAGCGCCCCACGGTTTTACCCGCGTTGTGCCCGTTCTCAATGGAATTTCGGAATGAAAAATAGCTTATAACCTTTACATTGAATGTGGCTATCTAATACAAAAATATCTATTCAAATCGGGCAGGTAATTCCCGAGATTAACTCGTAACAAACAAAAAACAAACTTACAAATTTCACCTCTTAATAATATTAAGTATTAAGTATTAGATACTCGTATATATCCTGCAACGTCAAGCAAAATGCAAATTAGATTGAATATCGTACTAAATTCACTAGAATTTGGACTTTGAAAGTACATTTACCCAGTTTTGGTGCAATTCATCTGCATAGGCTGCAGTACGCATTTAAAATTAATGACATATTGTACCGGACGAACTCACACATGCGTGGCATTATTTAACCGGGTTGGTCATCTGTCATCCGTGTTTCCGTGCAGTGATTGCCTTCCTTTAAAACTGGTATATTTAGACTGTGTTCTATATTATTATTTCTTCTCTGAGTGTGAAGGTTTGCCTCTTTTATATGGATGTGGGATTTTTATTCTTTTGTGTGTAAAGTTTATGATCTATATGGGTGGGAAAGCCTCTAAAAACGGATCGTAATGCCGATAACTAATTTGTCCGATTTCTAATTAAGAATTTTAAACCATATAAACAGATGTTATTTAATAAATAAATACACTCGAGAAATTCGCACACGTTTGATAAGACCCGACCAAAGCTCTTAGCCTGTATTATGGAATCTAACTAACTGAAACTACTACATGCACATAAACAAATACTTTATATGAATAAATATATAATTCACACCCAAACGTCGTCACTACTATGTCAGTACATATTATTGACTCCGGACGGGAATCGAACCCGCAACCCCAGACACAGTTAGCACTCTCACATGCACACACAATAGGCTTGTCAAAATATTACACGTTACTCATTCACGAATTCGAAATTAAAACTTCAGCACAACAATTATGCAACTCATGCAAGTAACAATGGCTGAATATATTCCGTGATAAATGACAATTAATGTAATTAGGGCTCACGTGATCAGTGCAGCATTTTAAATGTTGTTATTTAAATAGGTTAGAGGGTGTTGTGTTGTAATTTTAATACAAATATTTACAATGATAACTATCATTGAAGTGGGTCAAATGAAGGTATTATAATTGAACTAGCAGTGCCCCGCGGTTTTAACCACGTGCCCGTTCCCGTGGAAATTTTGGGAATTTTTATATGCATAAACATATTTAAATAATAGTAATATTAAACATCGAAGCCTACATAGAGACAAACAGACAGACAGCGGAAAGCGACTTTGTTTTATACTATGTAGTGATGAAACATATGTAAGTGCAAGTTATTATCGCTCTATCATTATTTTGGCCATCTCTGTCCCTTTGACACAAACACACACGCACGCACACTTACACACATACACACACACGCTCACACACATACACACACACACACCAAGAAACAAGTCAGATCCTTTAACGTAAGATAAGGTAAACAAGTTTAAAACACAAATAACAATTACTTGCACAAGTTGTAGCGAACAAAAAGTGTATCAGAATATCTACAAACTTTTTATTCTTTCCATTTTCAGTGTCTGTAAGTTAAAGTATGAACAAATTGTGTACTAATTTGCATTCGAAATACCAACGTTCAATACTTGTATAAAAGTTAAAGATAATAAGTTTGTACTCTTGGCTTAGTTTGACTAAGCAATGTCAGCTCCTGCAACTTGGATAATGGTAGCTGAAAGTGGTATTTCTATCTGAGCGCTACCGTGCTTCAGAGGGCATGATAAATGTTTGGTCTAGGTTGTCTCATCGTTAGACCGTATCGGAGGTCTTTAGGCGGTCTAAAAACTCCGACCAGGATTGGCCATAAACATAATCGAACTTGCTTAACTGCTTTATAAGTTTGATTCCATCCAATCGAAGCGAAGCGAATTTGGATTCGTACAATAATATTGAACACAGAAGTTCAACAGACCAAATTAGTTTTGGAACCGATTTCACTGATAACAACGTTATTTATCGCCACTGGTGTATACTGAAACTATTATTGTAATTACGAATGTTATTACAATTATTTGCATCTATTTCGAACAGAGTTCATAAACCATGAAGTTTTTAATAGCTTTATTGCATTACCACCGGCCCGCGCTTCGTTTTGGACGAAAAGGCCACCACCTGTCAAGGGTTGAATTTCGCAAAATTTCTTCTTAGCAAGCACCTACATTCTAAAAGGATTCATACAAAATGTAGGGTTCCTAGCACGTATAGTTTCTGAGTTTTCATGATTATTAAGTCAGTGAATTTCGCTTTTAGTTGCATAGATTTGTGACCCACTATTGACAGACAGAATTTCAGGATAACATTTCTAATAATCTTCCTCTTAGATGTAGCTATATAATAAAGGATAATTTTAATAAAGAAAGAAAAACTCTTCATCTTATTATCTATACTAACATTATAAAGCTGCAGAGTTTGTTTGTTTGAACGCGCTAATCTCAGGAACTACTGGTCCGATTTGAAAAATTCTTTCAGGATTGAATAGTCCACTTATCGAGGAAGGCAATAGGCTATTTTTCTTTCTCGAAATTCCTACGGAAACGGGCACAACGCGGGTAAAACCTCGGGGCGCTGCTTGTATAAGTATAAATTTTAAATACAACAAAGCTCTAAATATAGATGTTAGAAATTGATTTCTATGATATCTCGAGATTCGGGATGCGGTTACGGTTCAATTAAATTTAATTGCTTTCCAATTGGTCCTTTGTAGTTGTTAATAAAGAAACTCCTCGGCATTGACCAGATTGTATTGGTTATTACAAAATGATTCCAGAAGGTTCTATAGTTAGAGTTCATTTTGGGAAATTGATTCTCGAGATTCTTCGTAATATTGAAAAACATCTAGTTTGTTCAAGTATGTTTAGATTGAGATAGATTACAAGCTGCACGAGTGTACCACGTCAATGAATTTGCTTTTTATTGAACTTGCAGCTTTAAAACTTGCTTATAAGCTAACATTAGCTTAGTAATTAAAAAGTTCGAATTTTTTAAAAATCTCGAAACAGATATAATGATTGAATAAAAACCTACATTACTCGTAAACATTAGCTTAACAATGGAAAAATTCGATAATTTTGAAATCTCGAACGGATAATTGTAATGATTAAAGTAAGACCTACATTACTTGCATATACGAGCAGTACGAGACATTTTAAGCTATATAATATAAATAGTTTTAATATAGTTTTCTTTATATTTATAACCAACTTTAAAAAAAAAGGAGTCTTGCATTTACTAATACAATTAAAATCAAGTACGTATTTGTTCACCAATTTCCATTTCACAAGCAAACTGTTATTACATTGTAAAAAAATTCATACTTTACAACATTTTTTATAAATTACCCCATCAAAATATACTAAACTTTCGTTATCAAGCGTCTATGATGTAATAAAAAACCTTATTATTTACTCGTGGGTCTATATCAATACTCTATGATACATATAAATAACTAGCAGCGCCCCGCGGTTTTACCCGCATTGTGCCCGTTCCTGTGGGAATTTTGGGGATTTTTATACATATACACCTTCCTCTTGAATCACTCTATCTATTCGCGTCAAAATCCTTTGCGTAGTTTTAAAGATCTAAGCATACATAGGGACAGACAGACAGACAGCGGAAAGCGACTTTGTTTTATACTATGCAGTGATTTTAGTCAGTTTTTAGTTGTAGTATCTGTTTGTAATATTAAAATAACCGCTTTTAAACCACATACATATGAATATATACGTTACATATACCAAAAAATCATTTTTTTTCAATTTTGTCTGGCTGTCTGTTTGTTCCTTATCTCTGAAATGGATGAACCGATTTTGTCGGGACTTTTACTGGCAGGTAGCTGATGTAATAAGGAGTAATAGGCTATTTTTATTTTAGAAAAAATCTTCTAATATTTATATCTCTTGTATATAAAATTCTCGTGTCACAGTGTTCGTTCGCGTACTCCTCCGAAACGGCTTGACCGATTCTCATGAAATTTTGTGAGCATATTGAGTAGGTCTGAGAATCGGCCAACGTCTATTTTTCATCCCGAAATTCCCGCGGGAACGGGTACAACGCGGGTGAAACCGCGGGGCGCAGCTAGTAATACATATATTTAAATTCTAAGCGGACGAAGTCGCAGGCACAGCTAGTAAAACATAAAATATTGTTTATAACCCTTGTAAATAAATTGCTTCAAAATCGTAAAATTTACGAACCTCATCTATAAAGTCTAGAATATCTTGTAGTTCATTTCATGGAAAATTGTGTGTTCTTAGCTTTAGATTAGAGTGTATATTAACCTTTATAGCTACCCTTTAATAATCTTCTCTAGGCGATAAATTCTTTAACATATTCCAAGAAGCGATTCTGTATTCCATCTTAGCTAATTACAATTTAAGTTTAAGTTCATTCTCTAGGGATAACAAAATGAGTCGAATAAAATAAATAAATAAACAAATGCTTTGTTTCTCCCTCACATAGAACAAATAAATTTACAATTAAGGTTATAAATTACATTCTATTGGTTACATTGTTAAATGTGGGAGCCTGGTATCTCTACTAGGAGACCTGTATAACAGATTACCAACCAGCCTCTCAACTCTGGCTAAGTGGAACAGTTTAGACATAGTCTGTAATTTACAATACATAAATACAATTAATAATAGAATAAGATTGTGGCTAACCCTGTTGTTGAATATGTTAGACCGCCTTAAGGACTTATACTTAGCGGGAATTTCGGGATAAAATGTATCCCATGTGTTATTATGATATACGAGAATAAAGTGACTACAATATTGTTGTATGCATCCACAAGTTATTTATGTTACATACATTGTTTAATATTTTTACTACCTAATTCAAAACATCTGTTATTAGTTTGTGTTTATTGATTGTTCACGTGTTGGACATATAATATAATATATTTTTATTCATAACTAGCAGCGCCCCGCGGTTTTACCCGGGTTGTGCCCGTTCTCGTGGGAATTTCGGGAATTTTTTTCATAAAAACCTTCCTCATGAATCACTCTACCTATTACAAAAAATCGCATCAAAATCCGTTGCGCAATTTTAAAGATTTAAGCATACAGACAAGCAGACAAACAAACAGACAAAAATAGCGACTTTGTTTTATACTATGTAGTGATAAAAAGAGTACACTGGTAATAGCAACTAATCTTAATTCTATGTACATACATACATGAAACACCTCACAGACAAACATATCTTACAAACACTAAAACACAGCCAATTTATCGTAAATAATTAATTATACACTTATTCAAAAATGTTGTAGATGTATACTCATGTGAGCGCGTGTGTCCGTAGATATGAATGGTGGTATGTAGGGGGTATAGGGGGTTATAGTTACTACACTTACATCACGTCGCATTCAATTCACTAATACGTGAAAATATTCAATCACACACACGAGAATGTTGATCGAACGTTAGGTCACCAACAGCAAAACAATGGATATATTTCCAATAGTACAGTCAACTACAAAAGTTTATGAACATATGCAATGTTACAAAACACCTGTACACTTAGAGCGGATTGCACAAAAAGCCTTAAATCAATTTAGTACCTAAATATGTTTAAGAAACAAAAGCTCCTTAAAAAAATCCTTAAGTATCAATACTGACCATGGATAGATGTGTTTTGTAATATTGAATGTGTTCATCAACTTTTGTCGTTCACTGTACCTGCATCGCGTAAATCGTGACGTATGCAAATTTGAATAGTCACAACGTTCCATGGATTACGTATAGTTTTGGCACAAGTTTGTCGGTTTTGTTTTATATTGATTGTTTTTTCATTGGATTGATTGGATGTTTCAGTTGAATATATATTTTTAATCTCTGTGTAAAAAGAATGGGATTTGATGTATGTGTATACGAGTATGTGTATGTAGGTAAGTCTGTAGTAATTAAGCGCATATGGAGAACATTGTTAGATTTTTAGCCCACTTTAAAAAAGGACGGTTCGGTATTTAACTCGTGTGGAGTCAAATCGTTAAATCGTGAAGTTGGTTAAAAGCTCACTGACTACTAACGCCATCTGTTAAAATTTTCCAGAACTAAACTGAATCGCTTTTCGTTAAACCGCCCGCCCCAACTTACCCATTCCAGTTTCACTGTATTTACGGCGAACTATACTAGATGGCGCTGTTAAATGAAAAATATATTAACGAATGTGTATGTACACTTAAAGAAATACGTGTATTAATAAGTATGAATTCAATATATGGCCAAGTGTAAAGGCAAGTAAAACGTAATATTACTCAAGACCAAGCAAGTTAGTTAAACCCTAACTAAGCTCTAAGCTTATAATAGTTACATTTAAAGCGAAATTGACATGACAGAGCAGTTTCAATATTTTTTAGGCCAATTATAATCGAAGACTAGCAGCGCCCCGCGGTTTTACCCGCGTTGTACCCGTTCTCGTGGGAATTTCGGGATGAAAAATAGCCTATAACCTTCCCGTTGAATGTGGCTATCTATTACAAAAATAATTATTCAAATCGAATGGGTAGTTTCTGAGATTTGCGGGTTCAACAATGAAACAAAAATAAATAAAAGAAAACCTGCAGTTTTATCATCTAATCTATAATATAAAAATGAATCGCTGAATATGTTGCTAAGCGCATAGCTTCAGAACGACTGCACCAATTTGAATGATTCTTTCTTTTATGTGTTCCTTATTGTTAGGACAAGGTTTTTATATAAGAAAAATAAGTAATAAAAATCTCGAAATTTCCACGGGAACGGGGGCACTGCGGGTGAAACCGCGGAGCACAGCTAGTCTAATATATAAAATTCTCGTGTTGTCTCGGCTCGACCGATTCTCATGAAATTTTGTGTCCATATCAGGTAGATCTGAGAATCGGACAATGTCTATTTTCATCCCCCTAAATGTATGATGGATGAAAATAAATAGACATTTGCCGGAACAGCAAGTAGGTATAAGTATAGATTTTATATAGCTAACTCACTATTGAGTAAGCCTGTGATATTACTAAGTTGTATTTATGCACAAAATATCAAAACAATGGACGATCGACATAAACACAAGACAATATGAGGTTTTGTTATCCAAACATTTAGAGTTAAACACAAATAACGAATGTGTTTATTACGGTGGTTTCTACACTAGCCATGGTACCCTATTTACTCGCATGTATCTATACTAACTAATATTATAAAGCTGAAGAGTTTGTTTTGTTTGTTTGTTTGTTTGTTTGTTTAAACGCGCTAATCTCAGAAACTACTGAACCGATTTGAATAATTCTTTCACTGTTAGATAGTCTATTTATCGAGGAAGGCTATAGGCTACATTTTATCCCGAAATTCCCACGGGAACGGGCACAACGCGGGTAAAACCGCGGGGCGCTGCTAGTCAAGAATAAATCTACACTAATATTATAAAGAGGAAAACTTTGTTTGTTTGTAATGAATAGGCTCAAAAACTACTGGACCGATTTTAAAAATTCTTTCACCATTCGAAAGCTACATTATCCACGAGTAACATAGGCTAGTTTTCATCCCGAAATTCCCACAGGAATTGACACAACGCGGGTAAAACCGCGGGGCGCTGCTAGTTAATAGTTGCATTTTTTGTATTAAAGTAAGTTCGAGTAGTTTAGTGGCCAACCCTGGTGTCGGAGGTTTTAGACCGCCTAAAGGCCTCCGACATGGTCTAACGATTGAAACAACCGGGACCGACAATTTAACGTGCCCTCCGAAGCACGGTAGCGCTCAGATAGAAATTCCACTATCGACCACCCATCCAAGTCGATTTTTAAACGCAAATAAAATATACAATTATTTTCAAATTCACACACGGTAAATGAGACCCAAACTAAGCTCCAAGCTTATATTTTGGAATCTAACTAACTGATACTATTACATATACATGCACAAATACATTACATTTATATATAATTTATATGTTGATGTTGTCGCATATTGTTGATTCGGGGAGGGAATAGAACCCGCAACCCTGACACAGGAAGCGCTCACACAAACCACTGTTACAAGTTTTCAATTATATATAACTGCTATTTATATACCAAAAAAAGTCACTTTATTAATATGTTACGTGAACAGGCCTTTTCCCAGTAGAGCTACATCAGTAGAGATTTTTATTCCTTTTTAGGGTTCCGTACTCAAAGGGTAAAACGCGACCCTACTACTGTGATTTCGCTGTCCGTCCGTCCGTCTGTCACCAGGCTGTATCTCAAGACCGGTGGTAGCTAGACAGTTGAAATTTTCACAGATAATGTATTTCTTTTGCCGCTATAACAATAAATACTAAAAATTAAATAAAACAAATATTCAAGGGGCGCTCCCATACAACGAACGTGATTTTTTGCCGTTTTTTAAAGTACGGACCCCTCCGTGCGCGAGTCCGACTCGCACTTGGCCGGTTTTTTATTTTCCCTCTTAACAATCGATTGAAAAAGAACTCTCCTAACCAAAACACACGAGCCAAGTGCACATAACCTAAGTATTATATAACATAGCTACATACAATTTTGTACATAACGATTATATACATAGGTAGCTACGTAATACGCCCTTCATGTTCTTTTACACTCGAGTAAGCGGAAACGATAAGATTAAATTAATAAAACATTGTGTTAGATATTCGTTAAGGTTTGGGTTGCTTATTCAAACGAAGATCACTATTTCTTTAATTCAAATATTCTTAAGATTTAATAAAGGACGATAGGTAAAGTTTGACAAGCCCGTTGGCACAGTGGCAGTGAGAGCGCGTACTATGTCAGGGGCTGCGGGTTCGAGTCCCACCTGGAGTCAACAATATGTGCAGACATAGTTGTTGGCGACAACGTTTGGGTGTCAATTATATATTCTTATAAAGTGTCTGAGTATGTATATGTAGTAGTGTTAGTGAGTTAAATTCCATAATACAAGCTTAGAGCTTACTTTGCTGTGTGGGAATTGGTCCAGGTATATTATATAAAAAAGAAGGTTGCGTAAATTATGTAAAGAGGTATAAAGAGAGGTATTAAGATTGCTCGCAGTCTTTTTAGACCATCTAAATACCTCCGACGTGGCCTGACAATGGGAACTATAAAGTCCCACTATTTAATGTGCCCTCTAAATGTTTCTGAATGTCTTAATGTCTCTTTTACCATGCGTAACACTCAGTTAGAAAACTACTGTAGCTGCAATCTGCAGTTGACACAACAGGATTTTATAATCTCTACAAAATTGGTACGCTGCACGCCAACCAACAGCGCCCGCGGTTTAATCAATGTTCTGCCTATTCCTCTAAGAATATTAAAAGTAGTAACAAACCTTCCTCTTGAATCACTCCGTATGTTGTTAAGAACGCATGAAAATCTGTTCTATAGTTTTGTAGAGTCAAACAGAGCTTTTGGGAACTCTGGGGACTTTGTTTTGTACTACTGGTTTGTAAGATAAAGAGTTTTGTTAAGTTTGAAGAGTACCTATATTATGTTAATGTTTTTGATCTCAACTTGCTAGCCATAATATCTATCTGTCACACGCTCCCGCCCTCCATCTCAGGGAGCAGGCGGCAACTGAAAACCAGCGCCGTGCGGGATCCGTTCCGCACAGCAACATCTGAGTTGCAGCCTTTTGCCAAGTTCCTTGTATTTTAATTTTATCTCTGTGTATATTTCAATTTTTAATTTTTGGCAAGAAATTTATTTTATTCCTATTCTTGTTTGTTTTGTGTATGTATGTTCATGATTGTAATATGAGAAACTACAATTTGAATATATATTTTTTGAGATAGCTACATTCAAAAGTGTATTATGGGCCTTTATTTTATCCCGAAATTCTCACAGAAATTGATAGAAAGTGTGAGAAAAACCACCTTTCACAGCTGCCATATATTTTCAAAGAAAACAAACATATTACTTTTCATTGTTATCACATTCTATCATACTATTACTATTCATTGTTTATTAAAATCGCTTCTCATTCCAGTACTAAGCGCTAAGTAGTTCGCTACATATATATTGTTGAACACTGGTTTAATAGTATTTGTAACAACAAATACAAACAAATACACCTTCATCAATGAATCATTAAACAATTTAACATGTATGTTTATTATAAACAATCGCTTTGAGCGATCGAATCATAAGCGACGCAGAGGCCGAGTTATTGCTAAAATGAAAACAATGAACACTGGCAACGATAAACAAACGAATACAGCCATTCAGTTGATTGCAGTTTACCGTACAAGAACGACAGAACTTCTTAACAATTTTGGAAGAAGGAATATAATGTTCAGTGTGAAAAGTTGATTATGAATGAAATTATAACACGGATATGAATCGGTTCACATTTGTCGTTTTGTTCGCTGTATGCGTTGTTCTAACTTTCCAGGTGAGTAATTGTTTTCGAATAATTAATATAAATAATAGTTAATCTGTGATACAATAGATAATTAACAACCGAACACTTAATTTTTGTTTGAAGATTATATGCTTCAACTTTTCGCTTAATAGTAAATAATGTACAGTGGTTTGTGAAAGCGCTTACTGGGTCGCAGGGAGCGGGTTCCATTCCCGCCCTGAACGTATTTATGTATGTGTAGAATACTTTATTAAACACCATTGTAATAACGTTGTTATGTTTATACTTAAACTTATAGTGTTGGGATACTGAGACCGGTTAAAGTATAGCAGTGTTTTTTGTCTGTCCCAAGTACAATAATACAATTCCAATGGAGCTCAATGTAAAATAACATCTATCTGGAATACTTAAGGCTTATAATTGAATAACTTAGTTTTCTATGCAATAAACTTTTTGTTTTCCGATATATATTTTGGTGTAATTTTGCAACCAGATGTAATTTGAACTACCTATATTATATCAGAGGTGTTTGAAAATACTTCTCTCGTAGTTCTTTGTGATAAACAAATAAGATTCAATAAAGTAAAGTTCTCAAATATATCATGAAAAAAGGTTTCCAAAGGAATAATGCTGCGATTCAAAGGTCAAACTCTCTATTCTAAGTTTTAACTCTCACCTATTGTTTTGTTAACTATTGCTGTGTTTTATAAATAGAAAACTCTTTAAGAGGTATCGTTACATTATTTTCTAACAACGGAACTTCTTGTTAGCTTACAAACAGTTTGAATGCAACCATTTTTGTTTTCCTCAATGCCGGATATCGCTGGCATTGTAGCAAGTTACATACATGCTAATGTTTTATGCTCTTTTTTTACAAATATTTTATAAATAGGGTGGTTACGTTATGATTTCGTGTTTAGAGGAATAAGTACAAAGATGGCGACATAGCGATTTTGGAAAAAGAAAAAAAAATTGCTGTAATGTCAATATATTTATTTTCAAAAAATCATTGTCGTCGGTGCACCATGGCAACCCCGTTTGAGAAAGTTATATAAGTTTATGATCAAAAGCAAAGCAATGTAAACTGCAATATTGCTAGTTGCAATATCCTTTTTACAATGTATTATGTTCAATTCAGTTTCACAGTTTCAATATTTTTATAGGTAACCAAAGAGACATGAGATATTACTTCTATACTGTGTATTGAGGTAATAAATTTATGTTTCTCTATTACAGAACGGACTGTTTTAATATATTGTCTATTATACTCATATATCTTGTTTTACGCATTGAGAATTGTTATTGTTTTTCAAAGTTATGGTTTTATATCAACTTAGTAATTTTATAAATACACATATTTATTCAAAAACGAATACTTTATTATAGACCAAATGACCGAATTCCAAGCCGAAGTAATTCAGTTTGAGTAAGTTAACCAAACCTGGCATCGGTGTAATTAGACCGCGTAATGATGGCCTCACATGATTTAACGATTGAAACAACCGGGGTCATAGACAAAATCTTTTCTACTATCCTACTAATATTATCAATGCGAAAGTTTATGAGCATTAAAGTATGTATGGATGTATCGATGTATATTTGTTGCTATTTCACGCAAAAACTACTGAATGGATTTGGATGAAACTTTACAGTATACAAGAGAATAACACATGGGATACATTTTATCCCGAAATTCCCGCGGGAACGAGTACAAAGTGGGTGAAACCGCGGGACGCGGCTAGTTAGACTAAAATGAAAAAAAAACTTTCGAATAATAAACCATAACCTTAAAGTAAATCTCAGACACGTAAATGAACTAAGTATTATATTTCATATAAGTAGGTTTTATGTAAAACCATTGCACATTCTCTAAATATCTTAAATAACTCCCAGCGTACAGATTGAAACCAACCGAGCGCGATCTCAACGTCAACTCAAACGTTTTTTCAATAATCAGCGGAAACATTTATAAAACATTCAATTGTGTTCTGAGAAAGTCGAAAATACTGCATATTCGTATGAAATTTTCACACACGAGTGGATTTGGACGATAGGTTTTTTACTTATTTTTAAACAAAGTTTGTTGGTTATGGAATAATTTCAGATGGTGTAGGTATATTGGTACATTCCATTATTTTCATCCGCATCCGTTCATTACGATTGTTAAGCAACGTGCAGGTTGACCCCTACTTGGATGGGTGGCCGATAGTGGCATTCTATCTGAGCGCTATCGTACTTCGGAGGGCACGTTAAATTGACGGTCCTGGTTGTTTCAATCGTTAGACCATGTCGGAGGCCTTTAGGTAGTCTAAAAATCCGACACCAGGGTTGGCGACTAACCTTATTGAACTTACTATCCGCATTTAAAAAAAACTTCATATATACTCGTACATATATTAACAGCAACTATATGAGTAAACATTTTAAAAGGAAAAGTATTGACCTTTATTGTCGTTCCGCTTGGCAAACATTTGTCTCATCTCACTGATAATATCAGTACAGAGAAAACGAATAGGCGTAATCGCGCTTAGTTTTACCAGGCATACCTATAACCTGCATGCCTATTTCCGATTGGGGATCCCGAACCCGAGCCATATTTAAAATGAAGGATTGTATTTTTTGTTTCAGACTACAGACTTTCAGGATAATCTAATAAATGGGTACAGAGCGTTAATAGCTGATATACAAGTAAGGACACAGAAATCTCGAGAGGATATGGACACGCTAATATCACAAATAAAACTTCTAATGAAAAATGAAGCTGATAAAGCGATTAATTACATGACTGTGTATCTCGAACAGATCTCCTTGTACTTCCAGGTATTTACTATTATCGAATAAAAATATCGCTTTAGTTTGTAAACATTTTCTCTTTATTATCAATACCTATGTATTGTGACTACACGATCTACTATAACATTTTTGTGTGACTACAGGCTACGAGTATACTAGCAGCGCCCCGCGGTTTTACCTGTGTAGTGCCCGTTCCCATGGGAATTTCGGGAATTTTCATACTTATAAATCTTCCTCTTGAATCACTCTATCTATTAAAAACAAACTGCATCAAAATCCGATGCGTAGTTTTAAAGATCTGAGCATACATAGGGACAGACAGCGGAAAGCGACTTTGTTTTATACTGAATGAAACCAAAATTTGAGTTTTCAATGCAGTGCTATTTTGCATTGGATAGCCACATTCAACGGAAAAGAGTAAGCTACTTCTATATCGCAATTCCAATGGGAATGGGCTCATTGCGAGTAAAACCATCATGCGGTGTTAGTGCCAGTCTTAAAACCAGAGGTGTTAGTGGTAATCTTCTTAAACATAAGAGCTGGACTTTTTTCGATGGAATTTTTTCCACTTATCTCTACCTTCTGCCTTTCTCTTTAGCTATTCCTACGACGCGATATTTGCTATTTACTAGTACATGTTATTAATGCAAATATGTTGTAATTCCTCGTTAGAAAAATTGCACCCTAGCGCCATCTGTACGACGCAGTTAGAACCGCGGGGTAAATACAGTTATATAATTTTAATCACGTGACAGAGTTAGTAATTTATTTGTTAGTCCAATCTCACATCCAATTTCTCAGTAGGTACCTATATGAAATTAATAACACTGTTTATTGCAACAACTGATTTCAATTTCTAAACAATCGTAATTTATATTAAGACTCAGGGCCTTATTTATAACCGGTTACTTACAGCATTTTAGCTATCAAATGGTTTGTCCCTTTCCAACATAACCTATTTTCCGAAGAGCAAAAGAGATAAAACACTTTAAAACATTATTTTGTTAATGAGCGTTATGAATAAGGCGGTATATACAATTTCTGTGACATTTACATGCTGATATTACAAAGCTGCAAAGTTTGTTTGCTTGTTTGAACGCGCTAATCTCAGGAACTACTGGTGCGATTTGAAAAATTCTTTTAGTAATGGATAGCCACATTCAACGGCAAGGTTACAGGCTACTTTTTATCCTGAAATTCCCACGGGAACGGGCAAAACGTGGGTAAAACCGCGGAGCGCTGCTAGTTAACTTATAACACCCGCTCAATCTTTCAATTCATCTATCAGAAATCATAAAAAACCTCCCTTATTTTCTAGGTAATAATCCACGATAGGAAACCTCGAAACGGCACGTATTGTAAAGAAAGCATTGTCAAACTACTCGGGGAGAACTTGCAACTTGCTGACGAGAATGTTACGTTGTGCCTCGCGCTGGGCTATCAGAGAGTACAGAGATTACCAGGTAAGCAGAACTGTGAAGAAATGTTAGAAATAATAGTGATATTGTTATTAAATTATACGGTTGAACACACCTCGGTGGTATATGCACTCGCCTACCAAGACTGAGGTCCCGGGTTCAATTCCCAGGTCAAGCGAAAACTGGTTTCCTACTTTTCAAACATGGCTCGGGTTTGAGATCACCAACCTTTGGCAAGCCTGTTGATTATGCCTATTTATATGTTCAGAGTTGTTCAGATTGGAACTATGGATGTTTGTTACTAACTAAGAGAGGGCCACGGACCAAGCGCAAGCAAACTTTTCAAGAATACAAATATTAGGGTTCATATAATATGCTTGTTCGATCTTTGCTCATTTTTAACTAAAGGGTAGATAAATTGTGTTTGCCATCCGCTTTTTCTGCGACTGCCGTCGTTTGAAATCGGTGGTTGAGGCACCCCCCCCCCGCCCTCGCATCATCCTTGCCTGCGCGGGCGCGCATCACCAGTGTCCTTGGACGACCGCCCTGATTCGGTCGTGATCTCATCCTTGAGCTGCTATCCGTGATAGCCAGGATTACGAATTTCATACATATTCCTGCCGTGCAGACAATATTGTGTGTGTGAGACGTTCTCGCAAACAGTGCTGTGCCATTTTCGATACCTAGCTGGTGTTTGGACTTTACAACGCTGCTCCATCATCTCCACGCCATCCAGAAACCTCTCTGTGCCGATCCATCTTTACAGACGACGTGTGGAAGCAATAAGGTTGGTGGTGGACTTGATTTATCTACTTTTGTGAGCAAAGATCTTTTCCAAATTCTAGTGGGTATATCGTTTATGTACAGGCTTAAATTTTACATACTTAGGTCCTTCGAATCTTCCCAGCCCTAACAGACTCCACATTTTGGTCCTTCGAGCCGGATAATTTAACCTTAGTAAATCTAATACTTAATTTCATACTCAAGTTCTACTATCCACGTTGGTTAGCTAGGACGCCATTTTGAATCAACCACGTTACCGTGTAACCAATTTATTCAATTTGTGCATACAAGCCGTGCTTGTTTCTCAATTAAATATTTACATTTGTCTTATTTTCACAACTGTTTAGGTTTTCAAAATGCCTAATTCTGATGAAAAAGCCTCTGACAAGGCTCCCTCCAGAAAGGAGTTAGAAATTGCTCGCTACATTAATAAAGCCATTGCTAAAAGGCAACGTATTTATTCTCAACTTCAGCAAATATTTGATTTGTCAAATAAAATTGATACCCAATCGGATGTTAAAATTATGTTCCTCTTGCGTGCCTCAGAGATTGATTCATTACGCGATTCATTTGAAAGCACGTGCATGGAAATTTATGATTTGAAATTGACTTTAGATCCCGATGCGCAATTCAATGACAGCGATCTAAAGGCTTTCGATGACCTGTACTTTCGCGTAAAGCTGTGTAAATCAAAGCATGCTTCCAAAATGGCGGACGTTCCTCCATGCGCTAAAGATAATTCTAATGCCGAAGTACGGCCGCGTTTACCCAAATTAGAATTGTTCACGTTTGATGGGAATATTGAAAGTTTCACAACATTTTATGAAACATTTTGCTCCTTGGTGCACAATCAAAGAGGTATCTCCAATATAGACAAATTTCATTATTTGCTGTCGTGTACAAAAGGTTCCGCACTCAGCATCGTCAAAAGCGTGCCTATAACATCGAGTAATTACGAAGTGGTATGGCAGTCCTTGCTTGATAAATATCAGGACAATAGAATGCTAGTAGGTAAATATCTGGATAAAATGTTGAATTTTCCCGCGTTAAAAAATGAGTCACCTTCCAATTTAAATAATTTTATTGAGACTTTTGATCACTCATATCGCGCAATAAATGCCCTCAACATCGATAATTTATCTAGCTATGTACTTTGTCATATAGCATTGAAAGGGCTAGACCCAAATACCCGAAAGACGTTCGAACAAAGCATTGACCAGAAAACTATACCTACTTACGAACAGCTGATGTCTCACGTACATAACCATATTAAAATCTTGGAACATTCGCAACCTAGTTCTACTGTTTCGCAAAATAGGAATTCTACACCTAACGCTAATTTAAACAAAAGAACGAGTGAGAATTACATAAGAAAAACCTTTTCTTCACAGACGCAATCTGTAAATAACAAACCGGTTTGTTTACACTGTGGCCAAAATCATATGATTTTTCGCTGTGAACAATTCCGTGAATTGACACCCGCGAAACGACTCAGCCGTGCTGATCATTTAAAATTGTGCCACAACTGCCTCAAACAAAATCATTCGTCTGCCGATTGTCGTAGTCAGTTCAAATGCTTTGCTTGTAATCAGCGCCATCATGCGTTATTGCATCTAGATACCGTAATTAATACTATCGATGCACGATCTATAGATACACATAGTGCGCACGCGCATACGAAGCTATCATTCTCGAACGTAAACAATATAAAGAACTATATGGTTCTACTTGGTACTGCTATAGTTAATGTTATTGACTCGTTTGGTAATTCGCAAGCTTGCCGTGTTCTTATCGATTCAGGCGCTCAATCGAACTTTATTACAATGGAATGTTTAGAACGATTAGGATTGTCACGACAAAAATGTCCGTATAATATTTTCGGCTTAGCCGGTAACAGCGTGAAGAATTTTGGCATGACCTCATGTACCATTAAACCGAGACACTCCGAAAATCCGACGTTTAAAATCGATGCTATTATTTTGCAAAAAATTACTTCCGACTTACCTTCGGTGGAAATTTCCGAAGAAGTTTCCCACCATTATAAAACCCTTTTGCTGGCGGATCCCTCATTTTATAAAAAATCCCCTGTTGATATTATTCTCGCAGGTGACATATTCCCTGACATCTACGACGGGAATAAAATAATTGTGAGCCCCACACTACCCGTAGCACTAAGTAGTGCCTTCGGGTTCGTATTGTGTGGAAGAATGGAAGTACCGTGTACTTCCGATGATGTCACTAACATTGCAACATTATCTTGCAATTTGGTGTCGTACACCAATGACAGTGACACCATCAATGCATCCTTAAAATCGTTTTGGGAATTAGAGGAGTCGCCGTGCGACAACCCTAAGCTCAGCCCACACGACGAACTAGCCGAGGAGATTTTTTCTAAGCAGCACTATAGGGACGAGAGTGGTAGGTACGTATCACCTATCCTGCTCGACCCGAACCGTGCCGCCCTCGGTGAATCACGTAGCCAAGCCGTGCGAAGGCTACACCATTTGGAGCGACGTTTCGCTCGAGCCCCTGAGTTGCGTACTCCTTATGTTGAGTTCATGCGCGAGTATGAAAACCTCGGACATATGCGACCATACACCGGCACAGAGCCGAGTAAGTACACAATTCCACACCACTGTGTGGTAAAAAGCTCAAGTACCACTACGCCCGTGCGAGTGGTATTCGATGGCTCAGCGGTCACTTCGAATGGCGTGTCATTAAATGACACATTGCTCACAGGTAGGAAGCTTCATCACGATATTTTAAAAATTATTTTCAATTTCCGCCTGTATGATATTTGCCTAACAGCTGATATAGCTAAATTTTATAGAATGATATCTATAATTCCCGAGGACCGCTTGTCAGCTGTTTTGTTATCTAAATTAATTTTATTCATTCAACAGAATATAAAAAATATAAACCTTCAAGTAACGGCTTTGACTGATTCCAGCGTTGCACTCGCTTGGTTACAAACACCTCCTTACAAACTTCAAACTTTTGTGTCTAATCGTGTCGCTCAAATAGTGGAGGTAGCTCCGTCGAACAGCTGGTATCACGTGAGAAGCGAAAACAATGCCGCTGACATTTGTTCGCGTGGCGCCATGCCGACTCAGCTCGTAGCTGATTACGAACAATGGCTTCACGGACCAGATTGGTTGGCTGATGACGTTCATCAGTGGCCAATCAGTCCGTTTTACATAAAAGATGACTCGGAAATATTAGAGTTAAAATCAAATAATGATACTTTCTCCTGTCTATCTCAAACCTTAACTGACGATTTTTCAAAAACGTTTTTTGAAAGGTATTCCTCATTCACGAAACTTCAACGTGTTCTTGCATGGTGTTTACGATTTGTAAAAAACTGCAGACTTATAAAAAATGAACGTTTGTTTGGACCCTTATCAATTGGCGAGTTGAATGTGTCGCACGATCTTATAATTAAAACAACACAAAATACCTATTTTCGTGACGAAATAGATAAACTTAAAAATAACAAATATGTTCCGTCGTTACGTAAGTTAGCACCCTTCGTCGATTCCCGTGATTTCCTCAGGGTGGGGGGTAGGTTATCCCAAGCTAAACTACCTTACAATAGCAAACATCCTCTGCTATTGCCTAAAAAATGTCACGTAACCTTTCTAATAATAAATTATCTTCATATCATGTACCTACATGTAGGACCTCGCTCATTACAAGGTATATTGTGTAAACGTTACTGGATAGTTTCCGCGCGCAATGTAATCCGTAGTGTGTTGTCGAAATGCATCGTATGCTTTAAATGTAACCCTACATCGATTCAACCCCATATGGGTACTTTACCCGCCGAAAGATTGATACCTAACAAGGTTTTTGATCATGTCGGTTGTGACTTAGGTGGTCCGTTCCTCATTAAGTCGAGTATTAAACGTAACACAAGGATTCTAAAATGCTACATGTGCCTTTTTGTGTGCTTTTCCACAAAGGCCGTGCATATTGAAGTATTAAGCGATTTATCAGCTGACTGTTTTCTAGCTACACTTGATAGGTTTGTAGCGCGGCGCGGCCTATGCTCGTGCCTACATTCAGATAACGGTACAAATTTTGTCGCCGCTGCAAAACATTTGAAGGATGTGGTAATCTTTTTTAATAAATATAATGACACGATTGCTGAAGGCTGTGCTTCTCGGTCTATTGATTGGAAAAATATTCCACCTACAGCTGCGTCGATGGGCGGACTGTGGGAAGCCGGGATTAAGTCAGCCAAGCGTCATCTTCTTCAGGCAGTAGGAAATAAGGTGCTCACATACGAGGAGCTCACTACTGTCTTTTGTAAAATCGAAGCAGTGTTAAATTCACGTCCTCTGTGTCCATTGTCTAACAGTCCCGATGAGTTTGAAACATTAACACCGGGTCATTTTTTAATAGGTCAAAGCTTACTCGCCGTACCCGAGTACAATGTTGAAGACGTGAGTGTGAACCGGCTGTCACGTTGGCAATACGTTCAAAGGATTTCCCAAACGTTTTGGAAAAAATGGTCCGATGACTACCTACATACATTGCAACAAAGAGCAAAGTGGCACACACATTCTCCAAATCTCATGGTTGGCGATTTAGTTCTCATTAGATCTGATCTAACTCGCCCACTCAATTGGGTTCGGGCCAAGGTAGAACGTGTTCATAATGGTCCTGATGGGGTAGTTCGTGTTTTAACTTTGAGGACGCAAAAGGGACTATTAAAGAGACCGGTAAATAAAATCTGTCCTTTTCCTTATTCGAATTGATAAGTTCATAAACTATACTAAATAAATCTTATTCATCTTATCATATTTACTTATGTAGCATCTTATTATATTTACTTATGTATAATTAGTAATTACTTATAAAAAAATATATATTTAGGTACACTATTCTGCCTATTAGCAACATTTCCATTGCCGTAGAAATTTCTTTCTTATTTCATGTACATTTATCTACTGGAAATTATCATGATAATTTCGGTGGGGGGAATGTTCGATCTTTGCTCATTTTTAACTAAAGGGTAGATAAATTGTGTTTGCCATCCGCTTTTTCTGCGACTGCCGTCGTTTGAAATCGGTGGTTGAGGCACCCCCCCCCCGCCCTCGCATCATCCTTGCCTGCGCGGGCGCGCATCACCAGTGTCCTTGGACGACCGCCCTGATTCGGTCGTGATCTCATCCTTGAGCTGCTATCCGTGATAGCCAGGATTACGAATTTCATACATATTCCTGCCGTGCAGACAATATTGTGTGTGTGAGACGTTCTCGCAAACAGTGCTGTGCCATTTTCGATACCTAGCTGGTGTTTGGACTTTACAACGCTGCTCCATCATCTCCACGCCATCCAGAAACCTCTCTGTGCCGATCCATCTTTACAGACGACGTGTGGAAGCAATAAGGTTGGTGGTGGACTTGATTTATCTACTTTTGTGAGCAAAGATCTTTTCCAAATTCTAGTGGGTATATCGTTTATGTACAGGCTTAAATTTTACATACTTAGGTCCTTCGAATCTTCCCAGCCCTAACAGACTCCACAATGCTTTTTAACAAAAAATATGACTAGTCGCTTGCGTCCATCAAAAAGTTAATCTAAAGCCAAACATTGTATGGTCTTCTTCTTCTTCATCGAGTGGATGACCAACCTGATCAATCCTGGTGTCAGAGTTATTGAGCCGCCAAAGGCCTCTGACATGGCTTATGCAACGACTACTATCCGTAGAAAGTTACCGGGACCGACAGCTTAACGTGCCCTCCGAAGCACGGAATCGTCTTACTTTTTCGGGCAATCAGGTGATTCAGCCTGCAATGCCCTAACCATACTGAGGAAAGTCTCACAAAGAATATTTTGTGAGATATCCCCACCGGTAATCGAACCCGGAACCTCCGGATCGTAAGCCGAGCGCTCAAACCACAAGACCACGGAGGCTGTTGATTGTATGGTTAATAACATAATATATGGCATACATACTTTTTGTTGATTCGTTCTCACGATAAAATTAAAACCTATCAGATATAAAAGTATTGCTTTCATATACTTATAACTGTTTTTCTTTTGAATGTTCTGACGTCTCGGCGTGAAATTGGATCGCGAATTGTCCTATAACATCTATAGATGCGAAAGTTTGTGAGAATGTATATAATGTTTGTAACTCTTTCACGCAAAAACTACTGAACGGATTTGAATGAAATTTTACAATAATATAGGTTGTACATTAGAATAGCACATGGGATACATTTTATCCCGAAATTCCCGCAGGAATGCGTACAATTCGGGTGAAACCGTGGGACTCGGCTGTTAAGTTATAAAGTATACAATTTTCACCTCTATATAAGTCATATTTGAATGGAAATTCCTCTTTATTGAACTACAAGAACCGAAAGAAGTGATTCAGATTTATATTAATGTTTTTTGTATATCTAATATTATAAAGAGGTAAAATTTGTAAGTTTGTTTGTTTGTATGTTCGAGCTAATCTCGGAAATTACCAGTCCGATTTGAATAATTCTTTTTGTAATAGATAGCCACATTCAACGGGAAGATTATAGTTTGGTACAAGTAAAAGTATGTCAAGCATGATATAAGTATGTTTCTGGCGCTTATAAACCATTTTGGGAAAGTCTTTCGGTATATCACGGTTACAAAATAATATTTCCCAAAAAAAAATTTTTTTCGTTTCTCATAACCTTGAGGACAGTTTTTCGTTACGCAAGTTATTAAACAGACCATAATGATTGTTTACAGAAAAACTCCAAGTCCACTTTGAGACTCTGGAGAATTTGAAGAAGTATTCCGCTTCGAAACTGTTCGAGTGCCAGAAACAGCAGCAAGTTGGAGGCAACTGCTCCCACGAGAGCCAGGACCTTGAACGGACAGTGGTATGTACTTTACGAACATAAACTTATCAAATAAAAAATCGGGTTGCACTCCGGGAGTGCCGACAGAAGTGAAACCTTTAATATTAACGTCAAAACGTCTTACGAATTTTCGATCAGGTTACGTATCCTGACGTGTGTTTAACATGTTATACCCTTAAAAAAATAAGTGAACAACACCGTTAAAGATGTTTTCACTTCAAAAATTACCGAAAAATCAATCTCTAAGGGTGCTTTCAAATTATGCGTTTCGTGTCGGACCGCTGCGGTGCCGAAGCGGTGCGTTTGTCGTATTGTGAACGTACGATCGTGTGTTTTCATACAAAACGAGCAGTGCGGCAACAGTGCGTACTAAAATTATTTCGCGGTACCGACGCCGCACTGTTGCCGCACTGCTCGATTTGTATGAAAACACACGATCGTACGTTCACAAAACGACAAACGCACGGCTTCGGCACCGCAGCGGTCCGACACGAAACGCATAATTTGAAAGCACCCTAACATATCTATACTAATATTATAAAGCGGTAAAAATTACAATTTTGTTTGTTAGTATGTTCGAGCTTATCTCGGGAATTACGCGTCCGATTATAATAATTATTTTTGTAATGGATAGCCACATTTAACGAGAATAGTATAGACTATTTCTTATCCTGAAATTCCCACGGGAACGGGCACAACGCAGGTATACCGTAGTTATCTATATTCTGAATTGTTTCGATTTTATAAATGTACTAACAGTGCCATGCTGTTTTACCGATTGTAAACGTCCCTGAGGGAGTTTTGGTATTAAAATTAATCACAAAATACATAAAAGTTAAGTTAAGTATTAGCCTGTAATGTCCCACTTGCTGGGCAAAGGCCTCTCGTCTCACTGAAAATATCAGTACAGTACAAAATACATTTTAAATAATTTTTCTTCACTAAGTTGCTGAGAACTGCATGAAATTTCGTTCAGTATTATTTATTATCCAGCAAAGAAAAATATGCTCGACAGAGAAGAAATAATATTGTATTTCTCAAAATAATAAAAAGAAAAACAATGATAATGATGTTAAAATATTAAAACCATGTTATGTTCCATAATTCAATTTTAATCCATTATCAAGCCACGACGTAAATCGCTGCTCTTTAAAATTGAGTTATAAACTTGAATCATTAACGAAAACAGCTTTAATAATATAATTTTAGTTAGACACTTTTCTTTTGTTTTTCAAGTTTTTCAAGTGTTTTCATTTAATTATGGTTCTAGAATCTATTTATTTATGCGAGTCGTTGTTTTAGACGTAGTTTTTGGTTAAATCGATAATTAACTAATCGTATTTTTATGTCATGTCAAAATCCATTCAATAACCTCTATTGAGGAATCATTTGACGTCTCTGAGTACAGCGGTTAATGGGATTTATTCTATATTATCTTCTTTTGTCCTAAAAAGAAAAGTATTAGGGTACCTGTCCATTGACGCGGAGCGAGCTGTCGGAGCTGAGAAATGGACAAATATTAACCAATAGTAGAGTGCTTGGGGAGTTTGAACTCGGACTCCAATTACTGTCAATGTATTAATGTGAGACCTTCTGCATTATGTTTTATACATAAATTACTAAAAAGTTTACCAATTTTTTTTCGTTGCTTTTTTGTTTTTCTTAATTTGACACTAATTTCAAGAAATTAGTAGAAGATATTGATGTACTAGTTCTATTAACTGCACTAACTCCAAACGACCGTGAAATTTATTTTCAAAAGCCACCTCGAGGAAATGTTGTACAGAATTTTTTTCATCAAAAAGCTTAGAAAATACATTACCGAAATGTAAAGAGCATATTCTTTTCGTACACGCTTTCACTGGTTGCGATACAACGTCTGCTTTTTTCAATAGAGGCAAAAACAAGTTCGCTAAAAATTTCGAAAAATGCAAGAATTTACATGGCGCTGCTGAAGTATTTAAAAATATTGATGCAGATCCTGACAGAATTTTTGAAGCTGGCGTTGCATGTATTTTGGAATTATACAGTGCTCCCAAAAAAGTTAAAGATTTGAATATATTGAGGTTTAATTCTTTTCTAAAGGGCACAGCCAAAAAAACGGGTGTTCAATTGGCATCTCTACCACCTACGTCTGATGCAGCGTTTGAACATTTGAAAAGAGTATAGGTATTTACAAGTGCAGATATGGTTAGGTAATAATATTTCTGTTGAAAATTGGGGTTGGAGGTACGTTTCTGATAAACTTGAACCAATACTGATGAAACAATCGCCAGCTCCAGATAATTTACTTAAAATGCTATTTTGTAATTGTAAAAAAGGATGTGGTAATGCTTGCGGATGTCGAAAAAGTGGCTTATACTGCACTTCAGCGTGTTCACAGTGCAATGGTGATAGTTGTTTTAATGCATCTCCTGTCTTAAAAATAAGTGAAGTAGAAGAAAGTGACGAAAACGTAATAATTGAAGTTTAATCATTTTTAAGCATGTATGAGAGGCGAACTAAATAAATATTTTTTATAAACTTTTTAATATTATATGATAGAAATGTATTTATAACACGATTTTGACACTACATTACTTAGTTAAGCTCGTAATGTCTTATATTATATGCCTTAATATATTTATTTTATTATTAAATAAAAAGCAACGATTTTTAATTGGTAAACATTTTAATATACCTTATCAACAATACAATCCAACAGGTCTCATAATAATTCGTTGACAGTAATTGGATTCCGAGCTTTTTCAATTCTAGATGCTTAAGGCACTCTACTACAATAGGATTACGTAAAATATCCGACCGCAGATTTGATGCAATTCTATTGGTTTATATTTGTCCGTTTCTCCGCTCCGCCAGCTCGCTCCGCGTCAATGGACAGGCACCCTTAGACTGTATTGTGCCACTGCTGTATCAGCACCTTATCAGCACAGAGAGGAGGAATTAGGCGTAATCACCATACTATATGAGTAGACTGAGGAGAAATCAGTCATAATCACCACGATGGCGTTTGTAATATATTCTTATTTCTTTTTTTACAGTTCCTTTACGAGACGTCACCATTCCCAGTAGTGATGGCCGAAATAGCTATCCACGGTTTCAAAGAAGTCTCAGACCTGAGCGTCTGCCTCAAGGATATCATATCAAGAATGATGACTCACTCCGTCAAGGTGATCGGTGACTTCAACAGGTGTATCCACAACATTGAGATGCCTAAACTGAAATATCTGCTGAAATTCATGAAGAAATACGCCTAGTTATAAGTTTAGTTATACTGTATGCTATCGTCCTGCGGTTACGTCGTTGCATTTGGAATTTTTGGATTAAAATTGTTTAGCAGCTGCATGTGATTACGTTTTTTGAATTGGGAATTTTTATTCCATGTTGAATTGTTTGCTGTTTGAACCAAATCCGCCGTGTAAACTTGAATGTTCAACAAACACTTTTGTGCAATTATTTTAATTATTTTATTTTATTTGTCCCCATAAATGTTGTTGCGTTTAGCGATTTGTATAACTTCCAAAATGACATCTTATGTGACCTAGTAATTTGATATCAAATTCTAAGTTAAATAAAATATTTTTGATTTCTTTAAATTGTTTCAATGACCAAAATTATAAACATCTGACGACGACGAAATTGGTAAATAAAAAAATTCAAAATATTCATTAGTCATCTCCCAAAGAATGTACTAACATTTTTGATTGTAAACATTGACTCTATAGACAAGTATAGTTGTTTTATCTCACGAGCGCCCCTGGGTCACATTTGTAGTTGTAATGAGTACAGACGTGTGTTTTTGAAAGCGTAACTACAAATAACATCGGCAAGATCAATGTTTATATTCATTTGAGAAACCTCACTGCGAATGAATATCGAATGACTGTTATCTGTTCACCCAAATATAACATGCTGTCGCTACTTCAAAGACAATTTTGACAGAATTTTGACGCGGATCATGATGCACACTAAGATGATGTGCATACATGCACATCATCTTAGTGTGCAACAACAATTTCCTACCCAAGTATGCCTCAGGGGCGCTCGTGATTTAAAACTACTATAGGTGGCAATGCTTTGCTTTGTTACTATCAACATATAAAAGAGTATATTATCATGCTAAGTGACCAATATGAATATGATATTCCTATCATATTTGAAGTAAATTTTATGCGAAGTGATTCCTATTTGTGTAAAAAGACTGGACTTTCAGATTTGGTAGACGACAGCTTATACCATTACGCTGCGAAGGCGAAGATAACCATAAGCTATTTTAAAATGCATAGAACTGTCCATCACAAGTACAAGCTGTTCTTTCTATGAATTAAAATGACTATGACTCACTGAGATTCGATTTGAGTGGGCAAAGAAAATCGAATTCATTCGATGTGTATAGATACTCGTATTTTGACATTATTACTATGGGATGTATCAGTAGTCTAGTGCAATGCATAGGTATAGCATTTCTAGCCTGCCCGCCTGGCAAGACTGAAGTCCTGAGACCTTTTTTTTTTAAGCTCAATTATTATTTCTCAAAAAGATAGTTCGGGGAGTCGTGTTAGGTAACATGAGCTTCAGAAAACAAAGATTATCTTTTTTCCCGTTTCAGAATAACGATACAAACAGACATAAGGTCAGTTTTTAAATAATTCAAGCAGTTGAAAATAAAATATTTAAAGAATCAATCTTGTAATAGAGTTTAAAGACAGTTTTCTCAGTAAACAGGTAATGCGGGTCCCTAAATTACCAAAAGAAAGTTCCTCAAAGGAACTTCTTTCATTTAACCTTTAAGTTTAACGTTTCTATGTCTCGATTTCCATAAAACAGAAATGGGAAACGATTTATAACGTACCTACTTAATGTAAGTCGACATTAATGTGATGATGTTTCAATAATTTAATTAAGTAACTAAGTGGTGAAAACAATGTAATGTATATATCACCAAAAGCTCTAAAACGCCAAACTGTCTAAAAATTATGGTTTATAATAAACAAGGGCGCTTTTAACATCAACTAAAAAAAATTAAGTCTATTAGTCAACTTTGAACTATGTCACTTCTCCACTTTTAAGCAGAATAAATTAAAGCTATTGCAAAGTCATGTTAGCCAGTAGATAATATTGATAAAAAGTTATCTAACTCTAACAGCTGTTTATCACCCACAATAATGGTAATACGGCACTTAAGCACGTTATGCTAGCGTTTAACGACCATAATTACTACGTATGTAATCCTTTAACAGAACGTATAAGAAACCTTGCAATTGCAGTTTATTCAACTCGATTGCGAATGCGATAGACTCATACGAGTATAACAACTATCGATATAAAGATAGAACTATAAATCACATTAAAACTTTCCACTTACCAAAGTGATAAGAACGTCAGTGGAACACGGCTGATATTTCAGCAGCCTGCTGAATCTTAAGGTCCTTTGGGCCATCGTCAAGGGGCCTACGGGTCTGGATATATGAATGAGCGGAGAGGAGGGCGGGCGCGACGGCGGGGTCGACACGGGAGGCACATTCCGCCTAACTGTCTCTAAAGGAACAGTCCTGGCTACTAACGTATCACTGCCTACGGAATTAACACTGCCACTGAACATGTTCATCAAATCGCCAATTGACCCGCCTCCGCTGGACCCGCCGCCACATCTTAACTTGTCCAAATCAGTTAAGCTGGAACCGCGCCGGACGCGGAGGCGAGATCCGCTCACATTGTTCCTACTATGATAACCTTGTTCGCGACGAACGTCCGCTTCGCTGTTAGCTTGTCCTTTTTTACTTCGAAACATTTTTATTTATTTAACACGGCATCCCCCGACTGCTATGTTGTAAACACTGAACGAAACACCTGGGCGTGTAACGTCGTTAGCATGCAAATGGCAAGTGAGATATCAATAAGGCCAGGGCCGCCCGCAGGATAACAGTAACACTATGTCCTTGCCAGTGTATTGCATGTTTCCGACGCCATCGCTTATGGTAGAAACACTCCTTAACCGCGATAAATTACAAGTTTTTCTCCAATTTTTGTTAAGGGGTGCGCTCAGATCAGAGTCTGTTAACGTACTGAGTGGTGTTGCGTAGTTTTGTACGTGCGTATGGAGGCATCGGGCAGAGCTAATGAGGTGATTGGGTTCAAAGGAGAAACGCACCGCAGGAGGGCGCACTAGCCTGGTAACCGCACAAAAATGAGACTGTACATTTTAGCTACCACAACAAATAATTTGAACAACGAATTACAACGTGATGAATATATTTTAAGGTCATTTCAATTTTACGTGGAACGCCCGCGGCTTTATACTACAAAGGAAATTATAAAAGGGACTTGTATTAACAGTTGCTACTGGAGGATGACGGCTTTCTCCGCTAAAATGAATAAGGAATTACTGTATAACAATTTCATAGTTGAAAAAGGTTTTTAATAGTTGAATTTCTTTCTTAATTATTTCAAAAACAACTAAACAAAAAGTAAAAAAACGTAAAGAAACCAAAAGATTTCAAATCAAAAATGTATTTTCTATGATTTGAAATCGTTCATTTTTTAACATATTAGAAACTATTTTTTGAACTCACTCAATTTGCTCAGAAACAACAAGAATTATTTTCTTCTGTACATCCATTTAACGGCCTACATTCTATAAGAACATTTAAGCACATTGAAATAAGAGCTAAAATCGTTAACCTTGGCGTATCGAAGGTTAATTTAGGGGATAAAAGCTTAATGAAGTGTTATTTTATGGCTGACCATTTAAGTGTGAGTATTTTGAAGATGGACAAATTATACTCAGTAAAGTAATCAAAAACTAGTCCAGCTTGTAATGTCCCACAGCATGATGAAAGGCATTTTCATATCACTCACTCATTCATTCATTCATTCATTCATTCATTCATTTTGAGTAGGTCAGTAGCCAACCCTGGTGTCGGGGTTTTTAGACCGCCTAAAGGCCTCCGACATGGTCATCAGTACAATCAGGAGGACTAGGCGTTATCACCAGTTTTGTTAAATGCGGGTTGGTGATCTCAAACCCAAGCCATGATTGAAGTGCACGCGCCTGCCAAGACTGAGTTCTCGCATTCAATTCGGGCGAGAGAAACACGTTTCCTACTTGTCGAACATGGCTCGGGTTTGAAATCACCAACCCGCATTCGGCAAGCATGGTGTTACGCCTAAAGCTCCTCACTGTACTGATATCTTCAGTGTGATAAGAGGCCTTTGCCCAACAGTGGGACATTACAGACTTACATTTTACTTTACTTTAAGATATACTTGGTGATGTGTGAATGTGTGCAGCTCTAGTTTAGTTAGTACGAGTATACATAACGAATATGATACGTCGAGTCTGCTATTAAATAATGTGGAGGAAAGTGAATTACAGAACAGTATGCGACTTCTGGCGTCTGCGTGTAATTCAATTTCACGAACTAAGTGCGACTCTAAATAGTATAACAATATATTTATTTTGCCGATCGAACTAAAACTAGTTTAGTGATGTGATAAGAATTTAGAGTAAAATTACTTAAACTTTAGTTTTCTATAGCACGAATTGTCTTTGGTTGGATATTTAGCCTAAATTGTATTATTAAGCTCTTAAGCAAAAATACATTTGGTCGTTGTTCGCGCTAGGCAGCACAAAATTAACCCTAAGGCAAAATTTACTTAATAAAAAAGTAATTAACTATATATATACTCTATAACTATAGAAAAGTTGTTACCCACAAACATGCAGGCTTATTGTACCAACTAAAACCTACATATAGATATAGGTAGTCTCGTACTAGGTCACAATACGTACAAGAGACATCCCACTGTGTTAATGTACAAATGCTGTTAGTTCACAACGGTAATCTCCTATAACGACTCCCTTCAAAGGAACACACAGTTTCTTTTATTAGAGAAATCTTTGTTCTATTTCGTAGGATATTGTTATTGGGAATATTGTGCTTAGGAATTCATGTATAGGAATTAATATAAGTGGTTTTCTATGGTACATTGTTTTATGGCACTTCTAAGCTAAGTCCGGCTCCAAAATCTGTGTAAAAACGAATCCGGAATGCTTTCATTGTCTTTTTAAATACTGAAAATTTGCAATGTTCGTGAGCAATGCAGACATTTAATAATGACGTACGTGTATAAGTATTTATTTACCACAAAGTGCTTTTATTTATACCATGCCAACGCGAGCTAAAAAAAGAACTAATAATTATAATAATATCAATATAAGTTCAATATTACTTTCAAACATTTCTCTAGACGCTATTCCGCTATCGTTGCGCGATATTCTGCAAGTCACCCACTATATCTATACACGCGGCAGCGTGTCAAGCCAAATTCAAACAAAGGAACTGGCTAGCCAGCGCCGAGTGTAATATAACACGAACCAATTGGTGCCCTCTATATCTATATCTTAGAATTACATAACTAACTAAAATGTACATGAATACTATACTCTATTTCTTTTGGATTGGCACAAAATGTGGACCAATGTCGTCAATTTTCCAGCCGAAGACGATTGCTCCTGAAGAGGAAAAAGGTTTAGTAATTTTAATTCATTATTACCCTATCTCTAAACCATTTTCCTCTTATTCAGCTGGAAAATTGACGACATTTAACCACATTTTGTGCCAATTCACAAGAAATAGATTATACAAGGTTTAGTATAACCTTTAAAAATGACATACCTAACCAAAGTGTTCAAGATATATAAACTAAAAAGTTCAGTATACACTTTCAATACGATGAAGTTAAAATCAATCTTTAGGATATATTATGTCCATAGTCTATAGCAACAAAAAAATTATCACCAGACGCCCCGTAGCGCCAGACAGTGTTATCCACATCATACTAACCACTAAACATAGTCTTTAAGGAAGATTTTTTATTTATGATGCTGGTTACCAGCTAACTGAGACTGTTCTTCATATGGGAACATATTTACTGGGAAAATAAAGTGTTGTGTGTACTTTTAAAGCATTTTCCTTACGTTTTCGAAAGGTTGAAGTGGAAAGAGTAAGTAAGAAGTCTGTTAGGAGTTAGATATATAAGTTAAACTAGAATAGATTCTGAAATATCGATAAAAGACATTAAATCTAGGAAAAATGTTTGTTTTGTTAAGAATGCGTAGATTTCAAAATTTTTAGTTGCGTTTTATTTTTAATTTAATGTTATTTAATACGCTAATCTCTGAGATTCATATTATTTATTTAAGATTAAAAATCGCTATATTATTACAATTAAAAGCATCATCATATAATGCAAATAATATTATACCTACCGGACGATAGGTACAATAAGTGCAATCTGATCAAGATCTTTCATATTACATTCGGTCATTCACTATTTATATATCTACAGGTTTAGAAAAACAACTTTTAAAAAAAGAACTCCATTGTTCATTTACCTTCAATTTGAAATAGATAAAATGTTATTGAACTCTCCCAAACGAGTGTCATTATGGTAATTTCAAGACCGGTATCGATTGTTTCTGTTCAAGTCAAAAGTGTTTTCAAAACAAGATATAAAATAAAACCTTTGGTGCCTTTGCCACCGAATTTGTAAAGCCACACAAATAATTTTGACAATTTAATTTGTCAAAATTTAATTTGTCAAAATTATTTGTCTTTTTATCCGACTGCGGCGGAACTTAAAAGAGAGTTTATTAATTTAATCAAAAACAATCTTCTTTGTCACAATTAAATTATGAAATGGATTTGTCAAAATTATTTGTGCAACCAATCAAATTTAATTTGTCAAAATTATTTGTCTTTTTATCCGACTGCGGAACTTAAAAGAAAGGTTATGAATTAATCAAAAATAATCTTTTTTGTCACAATTAAATTATGAAATGGAATGGTTGCTAATTTGAGTGGCGTTCAGACTTCAGATATTGGAATAAAAATTAAAAACTATACCATCCAATCCAGCCAAAAAGATAGGTGGTGAACTGATGAGATAGGTTAATAATAGGTTAATATTATTATTAGGTAGTATTAGGTTAAAGGTTATTACTAAATTCAATATAGAAAGTAGGCACTCTAATAATATCTTATTGTATAACAAGGATTGCCAATAGCTACAACATATGTAATTATTAGTATCTTATTTATTTGACAATCCAAATAGCAGAACACGATAAGTTAACCAAACCAAAAAAAGGTTGGTTTGATACTTTTAGTTCCTGACCTAAGGCTTAGTAGTTTAAAGGTATGTATTGTAAGAGATTCAATCCTTAATGCTGATCGAATGATAGAACGTCACTTTTAATAACATACATTTATAACCAAACAGCTATTTCTTTACCTAACCTTTTGACCTACTAGGTACTTATTTAACTAAATATATTTATTATATTATTATGTATTTTAATTCTCTCCAACGCTGAATATGTGTATAATTCTTACAACATTATTTAAATTGGAACAGTGAATATATTTTCCGATAAACAACCGTAATTGTTCGATATCGACGCAACCTCATTTCTTTTGCATATAAATTACTTTATTTACATATGTGTTAAAGTACTTTATGACGTCACTTACCTTTTCCGTTAGATAAGCTATAAAATTCTCCATAGTTTTCGGGAAAAAATACCTTTTTCACTTATTCACAAATAAAACCATTTAATGATTATTGAATCGTGAGGAAGTAATTTGTTTCATAATTAACGGTTTTTTTTTGTGAATCGCGTTGAATACTTTCAAAAGTTAAATGAGTATTTATGAATAAGAGAATACACAAAAAAAATTAAGGACGATGGATTCAGTTCAAGAGATAAAAATAAAAGTGAAGTTGAACTTGTAACATTAAATAAAAAAGAAACTAAAATAAAACAAAAAATAACTCGAAAATAAAATAAACAAAACAATAAAAAACAGTCATAAATTAATAGTCTTTGTTCATAATTCTGAATTCAAAATTAATAATCGTGTTCTATAAATCATTATCATATTCCACATTGAAAATTAATATTGTCATACAAATAAATAACATTCCAAATTCGAAAGTAACTTAAGAATCTGATTCCATCGTCATAGAGAAAAGAGTACTCACGTTTAGCTGCATCACTATCTTGTTGTACGCTCGATGCCAACGTTGCTTCGGAGTTAACTTGGGCTGGTCTTTTGGCACCACTTCTTCCTCTTGCCTTCCTTCTTCCAAGAAGTTTTCTTCTTCTTGGTACTGTTCGTCGGTTTGCTCGTCAAATTTCTCATCTTCTCTAAAAGCATCGTCTTGGTATTCGTCCCTATATTCGCCGTTTTCGTCGAAAATGTCTTGGGATTCGTTGAAATTGTCACCCGAGACTTCGTGGTATGTTGTGCGATCGTCTTTGAATGTCACTTTTGATTTGTCTGTTAGTGAGTCTGCGAAAAAACATATCTTTTAATTTCCATAATAGTAAAATACTCGTAGGTTTTATAGTCTTTTTGATACCCAAATTTGTAAAATCGAATTAAGTAATAAAAGAGAGATTACCCACAACTTCAAGAGGTACAATCCAGTAAACAATATATTTCGCCTCAAAAATCCATAATTGTTACCTTAATAGGCCAAAATATGCATGCAAATCAAGAAAGTTAAATCACAAAAATAGACTGACCTTCTTGAGTCGTAGGAACCGCAACTTTCTCTTCCGGATGAAAAGAACTCTGCGATGTTCTACGATCAACTATCGAAGGCGTTTGACTGACGTGACTGACGTAACTGTCAACCGAGGGCTTCCTCACTTGAGACCCCGTCCGCGGTGGTGATGTGTCAGTCTTCTGTTTACTAGGGCTAGGTAACTCAGACAAACGCCTTTCTTTTTCTTCGGCGACTTCTTCGAGAATAGTGTCGGGGTATTCATCGTCCCGATACCTATCCAAAGAAGCCTTGTCCGTTTGATCGTAATCAGTCTTATGATACTCGTCCTCGTAGGCACTTTCGTCGAAACTCGCTTGCATGTCCTCCGGCGCGTCGGGCAACGTTCGTATCCGACGCACCGAGGGCCTCTGTATCGACTCCTGTCTTCTCAGTGAAGGAGTACGTGGTAACGTTACTGGCGCTGAAGTGGTCACGATAGTTACTGGCACTGAAGATGGGACATCTAGGACGGAAGCTGTGACGGGAACTGTTGTACTTGTGAACGGCGCTGCTGGGGCAACTGATGAGGTGAAATTGCTTGATGCGGATGTGGAAACTGGTGGGTGAGTCATTGGAGGCGCGGAGACCGCTGCTGCGGCTGCTCCAAACAAACTTCCCAATTTTTTCGCACCGGCTCCCATCAACGAACCAAGAGTAGCGGCTCCAGTTAAAACAGTAGTTTGCAGTTGTTGTGCTGGCGCAGTTTGTTTAGCTTGTTGTTGTTGCTGCTGCTGCTGTTGTTGTTGAAGTAGTTGCTGTTGTTGATGGTACTGCTGTTGTTGCTGTTTTAACTGATCATCCTGATACTCTTGTTGCTTAAAATGCTCTTGATGAAGGGGCTCTTGATGAAGTGGTTCTTGATGTATTATCTCTTGATGACTTTGTTGATGGATAAAATGATCTTCTTCTTGATAAGGCTGTTGCTGAAACTGATACGGTTCCTGAGGTAATTCGTGTTTTGGTTCCTGGTATTGCTGATCGTATTGTTGGTCGTATGTGAAGTCTTGTTTGTCTTGATAACTGGTATCCTGGAACGGTTCTTGTTCAAATTGGTACTGTTGGTCCTCATATTGCGAAGAGTATTGATACTGATCGTGGTAAGTTTCTTGTTGGCTTGTCACTGGTGGTTGCGGTAGATACGAAGCTATCGTCGAAGGAACAGACTTAGGTATAAACGAATCATCTTCACTCGTCACAGGGTACAAAAACTGTGTCGTGCTTTCGGGTTCAGTCCATGAAGATTTTTGAGCTGAAATTTTGAAAAAATAACCGAATAAGTTGAATGTGTAATCATCGTATATGTTATTGAACAGGCGGCGAGCCATGAGCGGGCACTGATTAAAACTGATTTCAATGACACAGTCGTATTTATTATGAACGCCGGATGCTGTTATCTTTTATGTAATAATTTTGACACAGTTCTGAACATAACTTGACCTATATTTGGCGTCATGACATGTGGGACTAAAGGATAATAATATTCATTAGTATTTACCGGCTGCAGGCGGAGTGGCGTGTGGTGTTTCATCAAAGAATGGTTGCATCCCATCCTCATCATAACTGTGAAATAAAATAATCATTTCTATTTGATTACAAAAGCAGTATTTGTACATATATAGGTTCAAAATATCGAATTTAAAATCAATATTTTTACAGTGATATAATGAATATCATTTTCACTTTCTACAGCAATACGGATAGAATGTAGGTATTTAAACGTAATGCTATAGAAAGTTACAAAGACAAAGCTTAAATCAGTGTAATTTAAAACAAATGTTCTATCAACGAATTGAATTCATTAATGTCTTTCTATCATATAAGTACATCAAGGCTGCTTAACCCCAGGCCCGCGGGCCACAGTGTGACCCAAAAGAATATTAAGTGGCCCGCAAAAGTACGGCTTAAAAATACTTTATAGCACTTTTCCTGAGAGTGACTGAAACAGGAAATGTAAGTGGCCCGCCGTTAACGAGTGAATCCAAAGTGTGGCCCGTCTCTTCAAAAGGTTCAGCAGCCTTGCTATACATTGTCTTGTCTTATAGTTGACCATCAATATTGGATTGGCTTAATTCAGGGGTTCCCAACCTGTGCGCCGAGGCGCCCTGGTGCGCCGTAGGAAGTAAAGAAGGGCGCCGTGGGTTTGAACCTTATCATTAACCGAAATATTATATATATGATCTAAGACCTAAGAACTTTGAAAACCATGTTTGCAAATAAATTATTTGAATTTGAATTTAAAATTACAAATATTCGCGGCACCTTTCTGAGCGCTTGCATCGTGAATAAAGTTTTAGGTAACGACGGTAGGTAGATAACTACTTACGCCGACGTCGTGCGCGTTGCCGTTCCGTGCACGTTGCCGCTCCGTGCGCGCCTACAAGCTTACCGCCCGCACCAATAGCAATGCTTGTTTATGTTTATTCACAAGCGAGCGAGCCGCGCGCGCGACAGACGTATCATCGTGTTTTGTTTCGTTATGTTTTTCGTCTAATATCGTAAAATGGACAGATTTTTATTAAATAAACAAGTTAATAGTTCAAATGATAGTGAAAAGGCGTCTACGAGTGGCGGCGGGGAAGCAAAGAAGCAGAAATATCGTAAATACGATGATAGCTATTTGGATTTTGGTTTTACTTCAATAGAAGTCAATAATGAAGAGAGACCACAGTGTGTGCTTTGTTTAAAAATACTTTCATCCGAAAGTATGCTTCCAAGTAAGTTAAAGCGACATCTCGAGACAATACATCCAACTATGACTGAAAAACCGCGTGACTTTTTCCACCGGAAATTACAAAATTTAAATAAAACAAAAAACGTATTTATTCAGCAAGCCTCAGTACCTAAAAACGCACTGTTAGCGTCATTTAAAGTGGCATACAGGGTTGCAAAATGCAAAAAACCTCACACTATTGCAGAAGAGCTTATTCTACCGGCTGCTCTCGACATTGTGAATATTATGGTGGGAGAATCAGCTGGAAAAATAATTTCTAAAGTACCCTTATCTAACAACACTATCAGTAGAAGAATTCATGATATAGCCGAGGATCTCAATGACCAATTAATAATAAAAATGAAGAACAGCGATTTTGGTTTGCAACTTGATGAGGCTACTGACAGTAATAATGATGCACATCTTATTTGCTACGTACGCTTTCTGTCTGAAAATATTATTGTCGAAGACCTTTTGTTCTGCAAAAGCATTACCGAAAGTGCAAAGGCCCAAGACCTGTTTGAAATTCTTGACAAATTTATTGTAGAAAACGGTTTGGATTGGGAAAAGTGTATTGGTGTATGTATTGATGGTGCTCGATCCATGTCGGGCAGGTATGGGGGAATCCAAGCGCTTATTCGTAAGAAAGCACCGAGTGCTATGTGGACCCACTGTATCATCCATAGGGAAGCTCTTGCATCAAAATCAATGAGCTCGGAACTGAACCAAGTACTAGAATATGTAATTGGTGCAGTAAACTACATTAAAACGAGACCTCTAAAAGCCAGACTTTTTAAAAAACTATGCATAGATATGGAAGCTGAACATACAGCACTGTTATATTACTGCAATTCAAGATGGCTTTCGCGTGGGAATGTCTTGTTTCGTGTGTTCGAATTACACGAAGAAATGCGCACTTTTTTACAACAAGAACGTCATGAATACGCCAAATATTTTAATGAATCAGATTTTCTGCTAAAACTAGCATATTTGTGCGATATATTTGACAAACTAAACAATTTGAATTTGTCTTTGCAAGGCAATAATATGCACGTTATAAAACTTTTGGAGAGGATTGCGGCGTTCAGAATGAAACTGCAGTTGTGGGTTAAAAAAATTAATGAAGGTGGTGGTAAAGATTGCTTCCCGCAATTATATAAATATGCGGAATCTAATGAACTGGTTATCTCACAAGACCTGATGGCTCTGTTCACAGAACACCTAACGAAGCTCACCGAATGGTTTTCAAAGTACTTCGCCGATGACGACCTCGATAAATTTTCGTGGATCCAAAACCCTTTTCAGCCACAAACTCCACAAGGATTCACATCGCAAGATGAAGAGAGTCTTATTGAACTCTCTTGCGACAGAAGTCTTAAAATTAAATTCAACAGTTCCGATTTAGTGGAGTTTTGGTTATCAATTCAAAGTGAATATCCAAATTTAACTTCCAAAGCTTTGAAAATTTTCATTCCGTTTGCAACATCATATTTATGTGAAGCTGGATTTTCAGCCGTGGCTGTAATAAAGAACAAATATCGTTCTCGGATCAATGTGGAGCAAGAAATGAGAGTAGCAGTGTCAAGTCTTATTCCCCGCTTTGAAAAACTGTGTGGAGACCACCAAGCTCAACCGTCACATTGAATTGACTGAGTACTGTCGTCAATTATTTTTCTGAAGCCTTATTTATTATTTCCTTATTTAAAAATAAAACTCTATTTCATAATATTGTGGATGTTTTAATTTTTGATCCTATGTAGGTACCTAACTTAACTACTAAGATTGTTGGTATATATTTCATTTGGCTGTTTCTTTTTTAAATACCCAGCAAGCTTGGGTAGTGCGCCGTCAAAAAAACTAAACTTGTAACTGCGCCGCGAGGTGAAAAAGGTTGGGAACCCCTGGCTTAATTGATTAAGTTGGATAAAAATTTAGTGTAAGTACTCTACTATATCTCACCTAGTACTACTATAATTATTATCTTGATAGTGTTCAGTGGCAGTGTCCTGGTAATTACTCTGATACCCGTAACTATCTTGACCGTAACTTACTTCCGGCACTATTTTCTCGGGTTCTGCAATCAAAAATATCAGATTTATTTTATGTTACGCCTCGGTCGTCTAGTGGTGTGTGCACTCGCCTGCCAGGGCTGAGGTCCGGGTTCAATTTCCGGGTCGAGCGAAAACATTTTTCGTACATTTCAAGCATGGCTCGGGCAAGCGTGGTAATTATGCCTAATCCTCCTCACTGTACTGATATCTTCAGTAAGATGAGAGGGCTTCACCAGGGGTACACAAAAGTCAAGCATTTTAAAGGATTTAATAGTCCATATGTCAAAATCTATTCGTCAAGGATCCTATAGCCAAGTTTTTAGATCACAACAACTGTACCTGGCGATTTCATGTAGGTAATTTGACGAACGAGTGATGAGAAGAAAAGAGAATATGACTAACCATGTAAGTAGACCAAAAAAGAACTTGTCCTATATGAGTTTGTCAATTAGTGCATTTGACATATGTTTGAGACCCATTTTAAATGGTGCCTAACATAATGCCCGCATGGATGTATAAATCCTACTAATATTATAAATGCAAAAGTGTATGAGGATGGATGTATGGATGTATATTTGTTACTCTTTCACGCAAAAACTACATAACGGATTTGGATGAAACTTAACATTTATATAGGTAACATCAGAATAACATGCGGGATACATTTTATACCGAAATCCCCGCGGGAACAGGTACAACGCGGGTAACACCGCGGGGCGCGGCTAGTTGGGTATAATAAAAGTGAACAACTACCGGGTATGTAAGGCACGTGCGTATGCGCGGGTGTGGGCAAGATGGCGCGCGCGACAGGCTGCGCGGGGGCGGGCGGGGGACGCGGTAGGCGGCGCCCGCGCCCGCTGCGTATCGAGCCCGACTCACTGCCTGGCGGGACGGGCAGCGCGCGCCCGCGTTTAGGGGTTGAAGATGGCGTAGCTGAAATAAGAAATCAAATAATTAATAAGTAATTATTCAGCTAAAAAAATACAGCTTACTTTTGACACACAAGGTTAGGTTATGTTAAGTTAATAGTACTCTTATTTCTTATGATTTCGTTTTTTTTTTGGATTTAGAAAATAGTATACTTTGTAATGTATTGCAGATTATTTTAAGTGTGATTGAAATATAACACAATTTCAATCACACCACATTAAAATTGTCAACATCTCTTCGCAAAGCATTGCGATTAGTGAATTGACATCAGTAACACTTCGCTTCCACGGAAACGCAGGGTGTATCAAAGATTTCGAAATTTAATTTAAAACTTTATCATTTACATTCAACCAGTTTTTCAAGGTAAATGATAAGCATATCTAATAATTTACCTGGAAGACTGGCTGTGGTCCGTCGCGGCCGCGGCCGGTACGGCGCCATCTCGTTGTAGTCAGAGTAACGAGACGAGGGCACCATCTGAAACAAAGTCGAGTACCGTCACACAAATTCACTTCGAGTAGGTTAGAGCCAACCCGGAGTTTTTAGACCGCCTAAAGAACTCCGACGAACATTTTGGCAATCAAATGGTGTCACTTTCTGACATACGAAATTTTCTGAAGAGCAAAAGAGACAAAACACTGACAGTAATTTAGTTACAGAGCGTTTAATAAATAAGGTGACAATAATACTTTTATTAAAAAAATCCGGGACCGACCACTAAACGTGTTTACCGAAGCTCGGTAGCGCTCAGATAGAAATGCCATTATCAGCCTCTACCCATCCAAGTAAGGGCCGAGCTATGCTTAACAGTTGCAATGAACTAACTTTGCGTAGTTAAACTACGCTACTGCATGTCCCGTGAAAGACCCTTAGATATACTCTAAGGGCCATAATAATAAACGCGTATTAAGAACATTTAAGCTATCAAATGGTGTGTCACTTTCTGACATACGCAATTTTCTGAAGAGCAAAAGAGACAAAATACTGACAGTGTTTTAGTTACACAGCGTTTATTAATAAGGCGGCAATACCTTTCTTAATCGGAATATTAATTCTTTTTTCAAATATTTTTTTCAAAATTTGAAATCTGCAGTCACCTGTTTAGGCGGCACTTGCGGCAGCTGCACGACGGACGAGCGTCTCTTATTGACAACATTCTCATACTCTGTCGGCGTCATTCCGTAGCCGTCGTCGAAGAAGTACTGGCCAGCATCCCAGGGCTTCGGCTCCTCGCCCACGTACGACGTCTGGTAAGGGTAGCTGGTCGAGTCGAAGTATTCCTCGTAGCTTGCCTGTTGCGAAATGTGTGAGTGGTCCCTGGAATGAACGAATTTTGTATGTAGTTGACATGGTACGTTCAAAAAGCTTCAAGTACAAACGGAATAAACATGAATACTTGACTTTAATATGAAATTCACGAATTGATTCATAATTCATGTTTTTAGGTTGGAATACCGACAAGTGGTTGAACTGTTGTACCATTACTAAGTACATAAAATTACATGACTATCGGAGTATATATGTTAGATTATTATAAATTGAGGGTAGGATGGTTGTTCATTTCTTGAATATTTAACGATGTAAAGATGAAGTTAGTCGATGACAGAACATCAAGCTTGTCAGTGTCAGTTGTCAATAAACGATTGTTCTGTCAGTGGCGCGTTCGAACGAGTTTGTATAGTTATTTGAATTTCGAATTCATTAAATCTTGAGCCACCGCGGAACGCCTGCGTGAAATTTTTCAAACGTTCACATGTTTGTCAACGATAAATAATTTAAATTTGAATTTGACACCACCGAATAAAACTATTTAAAAAAAGTAAAAGTATTCGCCTGTTATGTCCCACTGCTGGGCAAAGCCCCTTGTCCCAGGAAGATATCCAAACAGTGAGGAGGAAAATATGCTAATCACAATAAAGTTATCATATTCCTACAAAACGGGTTTACCGATTTTTATAAAATTTTATATGAATTTTTTCATACCTCTAATTGATAAGAGTTGTCCACCCCTTATTTTGTATAGGGCAAAACAACGTTTGCTAGGTCAGCTAGTGATATTTCCCGTTCACTTATACTTCCTTACCTAATGTGCGTGCTAGTTGCGTATGAATCGAACCCGTAGCCCATATTGTCGTCGTACAACGTACTCTGTCGCTCTAAGCTCGGTCTCCTTTGATCCTCTGGAATAACAAAAAAAAAGAAGATAATGAGATACTGAGATACCAATAATGAGATACATTGTGAGGAACTACACTAAGTTCCTCACAATGTATCTCATTATTGGGCAAAACTAGTGAAATCACATTTTGACATTTTGACATATCAGGACTAGCAGCACCACGCAGCTTTACCCGCGTTATACCCGCACCCGTGAGACTTTCGGGATTAAAAAAGCATATTAGTGCTCCTAGTCTCGTGTAATATAGTAAAACACGATGTCAACTGACCTGCTGACTGCCAGTCAGCGGCTGTTCGCCACGATATAGCGGATTCGACGCTTGCCTGTGCGTGCAACTGTGACCACGTTTCTAGCCTGAAACACATTGAAAAATTATACATCAGTTCCTTATTTATACTAGGTGTTGAGACACGCACTCAACGCTACCATCGCGAGGCGCGGGGCGCGCATCAGCTGTCCCGAGTAAGGGTGGATAGGCACCCTAATCGCAGCGATCACTCGCGTACGCGCGCCCTAACTTTTTTGTTATTCAACTTCTATGTCTTCTTATAGACATAGTTATGACTTCTACAAGCTTATTAATGAAATGACATATTTAGTATCATATCTATCAGTTAAAAAGCATATATATACAAGTTTAAAATGTATCATCGCTTTCGCAATGCGAGACTTTTCTTAGTCATAATATTTATATTCAACTATACTTTTAACCGACTCCAAACACCGAAGGAGGAGGTTCTCAATTCGGTCGGTATTTTACATAATATTTTTCTTACTATAATGACGCCTCCACCACCGAAAACCACACATTAAACACACCTTCTTATAAAACTCACCTATTAGTCCTAGGTTGACTATTATAGTAAAGCGGGTCGGTGTCACCGTGCACATGATACTCTTCTCTCTCGTACGAATTCTCTCGCGACACTTCTAACGACCTCTGGAAACAGAAACAAACAATATTAAGTAAGATAGTAGAGCAATGAGAGAAAGAAACAAGAAGGAGATGAAGCAATGAGAGATTTGCTTCCCCTAGTAAGCCTGGAGCCTCCCCAGAAACAAAGAACCAGAGACCCTCCCCTCCTCTAAAGACACCAAATTAATCCCTTTCGAAATATATGTTTTGATTGTTTTAATCCATTTGACACGCCTACAGGAAAGTAAAATAGCCAAAAAAGTATACGAGAGTAAACTATAAGATAGGTATCAGTAGCTATAAGTTATTAAGTCAGGTACAAGAGACCTTTTCAAAACCTGAAATAAAAATAGTTGTTAAAACGGCTTATTAAAATACTAGCTGCACCCCGCGGCGTTACCCGCGTTGTACCCGTACCCGCAAGAATTTCGGGATAAAATGTATCCCATATGTTATTTTGATGTACAACCTACATTACTGTAAAGTTTCATCCAAATCCGTTCAGTAGTTTTTGCGTGAAAGAGCAACAAACATACATCCATCCTCACAAACTTTCGCATTTATAATATTAGTAGGAAGTAGGATAGGATATGCAAACAGTATGTCAGCAATCAAAACAAATCAATATTTAAACTCAGTTACGACTGACTGTTTTAATGGATTTGAAATTACTGTTAATGTTAACAAAAACAAAAAGTCATACATTTAAAAAGAGTTAATGCGTCTCTAGGCTACAATTAATGTCCATACCAAATGGCTTTTGAAAGACAATTTTTGATTGTCGAGTGGTGAATGTAAACAATGTGAATAATTTAACGAGACCCTTGAAGTATATTATGGGGTGTCAGGATGTACTTAGAGGCAGCGACGGCCATCAGCGAAATTATTGAAAAAAAACACAAAATTATTTTAGCTTATATAAATAATTTCGATCACAGATCTTGGTGATCGGTTCTGATTTAGCCTACGAGTACTGGTTTCAACCGAATCGGACAGACAGAATGCATTTTTACTACCTGTTTAGGTTTTGGGATAAGAATAGCACATAACCTTCTACTTAAAAGCTTGAAAGATGAATAATACTAAGAATGCCCCGCGGTTTTATCCGCGTTGTGCCTGATTCCATGTTGATTAGCATGTTTAAACAAACAAGAACACAAGAAATCAAAAAACAGCTTATATTTTTATCTTTTTTGTTTGTTATTTCAAACATGCTAATCACAGGAACTTTTTTATCTCAAAATCCGTCCTGAATCGGGAGCAACGCAGGTAAAACCGCGTGGCACTGCTATTATTACTACAATCATAATTCTACATACTTGTGGCGTGTGCATCTGATGGGCTGCGCTGCGGAACTGACTGGCGCTGCAGTTGGCATGCTGACCCACTGGGTAGTTGAGGTCGGAGGTGTAGTCCGAGTCCTCGGAGTACCCCGCTGGAAACAGGGAAAGGATCTCATTAATACAAGAAGAAGAAGTGGGAAAATATAATATCAAAACGCCTCGGTGGTCTAATGGTATGTGCACTCGCCTGCCAAGACTGAGGTCCCGGGTTCAAATCCCGACTCGAGCGAAAATATGTTTCCTACTTTTCAAGGAGGTTATTAACTCTTAAAACACTTTTCTAAGTTAGTAGTCTGGTTCACAACAGACATAGGACTCAACAAGAAATAACAAAATGCTGGATACATACAGTGAGCGATGTACTGCATCTGCCTTCGCGCCTGTTCCGCTCGTTCCGCGTCCAGGGTCCCGTTGAGGAGGTCCAGCTTCCGTTGGAGGTCAGCGCCACCAGTTCCCTCCGCATCTGAAAAGGACAAATACAATCGATTGAAACAACCGGGACCGATAATTTAACGTGCCCTTCAATGCACGGTAGCACAATCCTAATTAATTCATTCATTTCTTGTGGATTATTGGCCAACCCTGATGTCGGAGTTTTTAGGTTTTTAGTCGGCCGAAAAATTTGAACAGACTGTCATTTAAATTATAAACCAACAGCGTACAACATCGTGAGCTTTTTAACGAAGGTGTGTTACAATATCAAGCCGTTCAAAACAACACACCCTAAGTTGGAGGACAGTCTGATTAGAAGAATATGTGTAGACAGTTTTAGTCGTATGCTGTATGCAACATGCAGTGACCGTATTAAAGAAATCAGTTGTCAACTGCATTGGAGAGCGACCGCAGCTGCCGCAAAATTAGTTGTCTGCAGTCGGCAGATAAGTGAGTGTGAATAAGACATTAGTTGACTGAAGTAGAATGAAACAAAATCAACGACCTCATTCAGTATTTAACCTAACTACAAGATAAGAAGAAAACCACTGTTGAGCAAAGTTTCTCAAACTTTTCCTATATCCACGTCTATCATTCACCGCTGCCGAAAAGTCAGTATCATAAGATAATTCTTAATTCAGTCTAATAAAGTTCAATTTAACTTTTTAAGTATACTTAAAGCTGATACGCTGTACATTTGAAGATACCATTATATATGCATAACTTAAACTGTACGTAAAACGGTAATTTGATAAACACTTTACTCGTAACATGAATGAAGATATGAAACTGTGACAAGAAATGCTTTATCAAGAAAAATTGCTTTGGTCACCTTTCCTTTCAATCAAAAAAACATAGTACATATTGGTAAATATACCTATTCAGTTTCAGGAACTATGATGCGACAGATACTCGTCATACATGAAACATTCTTAAATTGCGCTCGTAAAAAGTTAATTATATAACCACCACATAATAAACAAACCGTTAAAATGACGAACGTTAAAACATACAAAATAATCGGACTAATTCACTCATATTAAGTCCAAACTCTCTGAGCTAGTAATATGAAAACCAACTGATCTATTACAATCATATTCCATACACAAACACACACCATGAACTTTACATCCACTCTTATCAAACCCATTTACTGATATACAAGCGCGATATCGCACTAATCAGTTCAATTAAAACGTAAACATCTAATAATAACGCAGTCTAAAGCTTCTAGCAGACCCTGAAGGCAATCATTGGCCTATCTGCAGCATAATTCACTCTCACGGTGACCTAATTTCTTAGATTAAATTTATGTCCCTTGCGACTTTCAAGACCAATAACATTACCATGGTATCTGAAGTGGTATAAAGGAATAAGTATCTGAATGCTAATTAGTTTTTGCTTGTAATTTCAAATAGGATTATGTTTAATGTTCTTTGTTGAAATTGTGAGTGTGGGGAATATCTGATGTTTGGTTTAAGTACTTAAGCTGTAAGAATTTTAATGTAATGTCTAATGATAGAACTAAGAGTGCCCGAGGCCTTTGTTGTATACCTACGTTATACTAGAAATTTAGGAATTAAATGAGCCTATTTTTGACCGACGAAAAAAGGAAAATTTTTAAGCGGTAAAATTTGTAAAGTTTGCTTGCACGTTTGGGCTAATCTAGAGAATTTTACTAGTCCGATTCGAATAATTATTTTTGTAACGCATAGCCACATTCAACGGAAAGGTATTTTTCATCCAGAAATTTCTACAAGAACAGACACAACGCGGTTAAAACCGCGTGGCGCCGCTAGTAAATTATATTCTACTTCATATAACGTGAATATGAAAAAAGATTATTCGGAAAACATTCACAAAATTGTAACAAAACATCGTCTCCAGAGATCGTAAAAAAACTTTCGCCATCTAATCCACAACCAACTACTGGTTCGGATCTAAAGTATTCGCATAAATAAAAAGAAGTAAGTAATAACTTTGGGAAGCCATCAAAAGTTAACCATAGCAACATTAAGGTCGTTAAATTAAAACGTATTATTCAAAGTTTTGGTTCCAAAAATAGACACTTTAAAGTTGTGCGACCAGTGGGTACCGTAATGTGTACAGATTAGTATTAAGTATATAAGTAATATATTTAGAAGTTCCGTCTACTTTTTTTTCTACTTCTACTCGTCAAAGTTGGTGCACTAACTTAATCGAGTAAGCAGGGCCCTTATTAATAAACGCGGTCTACCTAAAACACTGTTACACTGTGTTTTATCTCTTTTGCTCTTCGGAAAATTGCGTATGTCGGAAAGTGACAAACCATTTGATAGCTAAAATATTCTTAATACGCGTTTATTAATAAAGCCCTATATTGAACAAAAACTCTTATATTTAGTACCTAAAAATAAACAAGAAACAAAAGCTGTTCGTTCTAAATTGTGTTTTATATTCCACGAAATAAAACACAATTTAAAATGAACGTCATTTCTTTAATAAACGTATTTAGGTGCTAGAGTACGTGGCGAGCTGCTAGGCTTCTCATAAATCATTTTAACGAATTTCAGAATAAGACTTTAAATATAAGACCCATAAGATTTAATTTTAGTTTATTTTTTGTACATAGTTACGTCTAATCGTATTTGCCTGGCCGAAACTAGTTTGGCCAGTAATAACCCTAGGATCATGTAACCATGTGTTGGTAATGTTGAATGTGTGAGTTTGGCGACATTGGTTTTCATAGGAACACTCTTCTAATGAGATTTCCAAATATATTTCTTAATTTCGTGGTCTGGCTCGTCTTTTAATGAACTCACTCGCTTGTAAACTCGCTCAAAGTCGACGCTTGAACTAGCAGTACACTCCCGCCATATTGCTCAAACAGCGAAACCATAAACAAAGATTATGACAATGTACAAAGACCTCAACTAGGCTGTCTTTTGAGTCTCTGGGTTGACGGTTCGAAGGATATGGGTCAATTTTGAAATTAATAGTTGAGCTTTGTGAGGAACCTTTCTTTTGAAATCTTTGACATGAATATAAAATCACTTTCAGTAGCACGGTAGCGCTCAAACAAAAAAATAATAACGGTCATCATTCAAGTAGTACCGTACTAAAACAAGTTCGAGTAGATTAGTGTCCAATCCTGGTATTGGAGATTTTAGACCGCCTAAAGGCCTTCGAAATGGTCTTACAAGGTCTTACGATTTAAACAAATAGGACCGACCGTACTAAATAAAAGTTGCCTAACATTACGCCTCATTATAACCCACTTATAACTCCACCCGTACCAAACAAAATTCCGTACACAAAAGCAAGAATTTTAATTACGAAATCAACCTCAACATAAAAAGTCACACACGTTAAGAAAAACAAGGTGAACGGTTATATTTTTAACCGTTCCAGTAACATAGGTCATAATTTGCATAAAACATCGCCTTTCTGAGCACAGTAATCGGTAGCTGACGTTTACAATAACCTTAAAAATAACCGGTTTGATTTATGCTAGTCGATATCGCCGTAATTATGGCAAGTAGGCCGATATACCTTCGCCCGATAACTTCAAATAACCGCTGTTAAAACTAACTACGGTTAATTGACCAATTTGGTTTTGTTATATTACTACTTTGGAAGCATTTACGAACTGCTGTTTAATATAGTTGTTTGGAGTTTTTGTACAGTTTAGCTTTAATGTCCGTTATAATAAAAGGCTCTTTCGACACCTTATAATATTTTATTCATTGATTGTAAGTCATCTTTTTTCATGATATTGTAAAACAAAATATTTTAAAAATAAAGTAAATTTGGCTACACAGTCTCATGCGATGAGGAGGAACAGGCATAAACACTGCGCTGAATAAAATATTAAACTAATAGTATCATCTAATATATAAAATTCTCGTGTCACAGTTTTCGTTGCCATACTCCTCCGAAACGGCTTGACCGATTTTGATGAAATTTTTTGTGCTTATCCGGTATCTATGAGAATCGGCCAACATCTATTTTTCATCCCGAAATTCCTGCGGGAACGGGTACCGTGGTTCAACTCCTCTGAAACGGCTCGACCGATTCTCATGAAATTTTGTGTGCATATTGGGTAGGTCTGAGAATTAGACAACAGATGTTGTCTAATTCTCAGACCCGCGGGAATTCCGTTCCCGTGGGAATTTCGGGATGAAAAATATATATTTTTCATCCCGAAATTCCCGGGAACGGGTAAAACGCGGGTGAAACCGCGGGGCGCAGCTAGTAGTACATATAAATGTGTTTGCGTAATATAATGATTTGTTGTATACATCCTTCATTAATTTACACTACGTGAAACATGTACAGTGTACATGAATATGTAAATGTACCTTATCTTTACGTAAAGGAACATTCCCCTAAGAACAATATCAATAAACCCAAGATAACGTTCAAATTGATATGTTCAAACATTAGCAATACTTCCTTAATGTATAATGTACACAAAACATTACGAACCCGCCTTTAACAATCAAAATAACAATACACGCGTAGCACCGTAGCACTTCGTAGCCCGTAGCCCCGTAGCAGAACTAACTCCAAATGTATTATTAGAACTTGGGTCATCATGACAGCTCGAAAGATGCCCCCGTTTCATCACAGATCCAGTTTAACTTGACACTCGGATATACAAACAAAGACCTTCTTGTTTAGTAGTTAGAGACCGTTTTTGTTTGGCTAAGTTGAATGAAAATGGATGGTTAAAACCAGCGATTCTCAAACCCAGTTTCAGTAGTTCAGTGTGCGTGAAACCATATAACTTTTATTTAAGCATCGGTTTTAATGAGTAGAGCTAACGAAGTTGCTTTTATTCTGTTTGTTGCAGCTGCGCTTATATTTTTGTTATTAATAAAAATATAATTTTGTCGGTAGATTGGTATGAGCGAGTTTTTTAATTAAAATGTTAATATCATTAGTCGCACGCCATTTTGTCAGGGAAATATTTCATTTCTATTTTTATACTATGAATAATGGAGTTGCACTTTAGCCGTCTTATCACTACATACTATTAAACAAAGTCGCGTCTGTTTGTCTGTTTGTCTGTATGCTTAAATCTTTAATATTACGCAACGGATTTTGATGCGTTTTTTGTAATAGGTAGAGTGATTCAAGAGAAAGGTTTTTATGTAAAAAAATTCCCGAAATTCCCATAGGAACGGGCACAACGCGGGTAAAACCGCGGGGCGCTGCTAGTTATCAAATAAAAAACGAAACAAAGTTATTTTAAAGTTCAAGTTTGAAAATGGAACTGACAGAATTAGTTTAATCAAGTTCCGTTTTTACAACAAAAAGATAACTGTGCACAACTTTTCAAACCACTAAGCAAATAAAGTAAGAACTAAAATCACAAAAAGTCTTCATAACATGTCATATCACGGCGATTACATAAGACATCCCGGGGTCACGTGACACGCTGCACACATTCATAATACATAATACAGGGTGTTCTCATATTCCGTGTGATGTCACATCGCGCCGCCGTTATACCGGCATTATAATCAAAAACGTGTGGCTTTACCCAAATAAAGTTTATGAAAATAGTTCGGAAAATGTTTTTCTTTTGAATGAAATATTTTGTGGAGATATGGAAATAGTTTTCATTATAATTCTTTTCCACTACAAGAGATATAATGAAAAGTAGTTTGTTAAAAAAATATTTTTTGTATAGATATATTATTGTATAGAGATACCTATTAAGAACACTATGTACTTAACAATTTAAGTTAGTCAAAGAATATATTGGTTTGAGAATAAAAACTTGAACTTTATCGAATAATATTATATTCATATTCATATTCATTTATTTTGCGAATAAAGGTACAATAAAGGTGTTACATTGTAAGTGAAGTTTCTCTTTATCCTGCCTCATATGTGAGGCGTGCAAATATTAAGGTAGGTACTTAAATCTAATTAAAATAATGTAACATGGCAATAAAATGTCGCTACTTCTTAGACTATTAATGATTATAAGTTAATCTACAAATATTAAGGGCAAATACTAATACTAAAGGATTGCAAGAGCATTTATAAGCGCTTTAATATGCTTAATAAACAAATGACGTTCGATTTAAACAGAATTCTATCGCGTACCTACAATATAAAATACAATGTTGAATGAACAACTTTTGTGTCATAATCATATCTAGGAACAAAATAGATTACTTTTGTGCAAACCACCCTAAATTCATAACAATTTATTCAAATCCACTACCACTCGTATACCCTATAACCAAATAATTTCCTTCCACAATATAACACACTAGCAGCGCTCCGCGGTTTTAACCGCGTTGTGCCCATTTCCGTGAGAATTTTGGTTTGAAAACCTTCCCGTTAAATATGTCTATACATTACAAAAATAATTATTCAAATCGGATGAGCAGTTTCTGATATTAGTCCTTACAATCAAAGAAAGAATCAAAGTTAGAATCTTTATATCTTGATAATAATAGTAACTATTTTGATATATAGTGTATCCTTGATCCCGTTTCTAAGTCCCATGGGATTGCACTAGAATGAGGACAGTAGTTAATAACCGTAGTACCGGGATTACTTCGTTACCAGCGCTGACCGCATGTGGGTATTCAGGTTGTTATATCAGTCTTAAGGTGGTCGGTTGATAACGGATTAGTGAGCGGTATTAACTGGTTTTAGATCTGGTTTGTTTAGATAATAGTCTTGTTTTCATATAACGTATATATTAAGGGTAAGGTTGCACCCGCGTTGTACCCGTTCCCGTAGGTATTTCGGGGTGAAATATATCCCATGTGATATTCTGATGTATAACCTATAGTACTGTGCAGTTGCATCCAAATCCGTCCAGTAGTTTTATCGTGAAAGAGTCACAAACTTACATACATCCATCCACACAAGCTTTCGCATTTATAATACGAGTATTAGTCATATACATACATCCGTAACGAGAATTTACCCTCCTACAAGTACACAGTTCTCAAATAGGCACTCGCAACTACATTCAAACATTCATCCCGCACGCAGTGAACACGTCACAAAACACAACACAACCCCAAACCAAAACTTTGAAAACTAAAACCGAAGTAACACTCCAGAGAGTTAGTTACAAATTCCCGCGCATCGAGGCATTCCTCTTCAAACCGACTAAAACCAGTTAAAACCAGCTAAAACTGGTTAAGCGGTTTTGTTAAGACAATTAAAACGGGCTGCCATTAAATAGATATTTTCATAGATTGTTTACTCAGATTATGTTAGTAATAAATAGTTTTGTTAGTTTATAACACCAAATAAAGGAGAATGTTAATAATTATGTGATCGGTTTTATATGAAAGCCAGGGACGGTAATGATAGCTGCTTCAAAATAAAAAGAACTTTTACGCTCTCATAAAATGCTGGTCCAAAACGACCCTAGACTTTATCACCTCGCAGCTGGTATGTTAGTATTATCTCACGAGCGCCTCTTAGTCATACTCGTGTAGGTAATTGTACATACACTTTGTCTTAGCGTGTATCAAAGTCCGCGTCAAAATTCTGTAAAAATTGTCTTTGAATTAGCAGCATTGTAGGTTTGAGTAAATGGAGAAAAGTCATTCAATGGTTATTCGCACTGAGGTATGTCAAATGAATATTGCACACAAAGACGCGTGTCTACACTTAATACAATCATAAATAAGACTCAGGAGTAACCGTGAGATAAAACACACAAAGATTGTTTTAAATCGACCAAAAAATCCTCATAAATAAGTACTCAATCCCATCTCACAAATGAGTACTCAATCCCATCTCACAAATGAGTACTCAATCCCATCTCACTAATGAGTACTCAATCTCATCTCCCTAATGAGTACTCAATCCCATCTCACAAATGAGTACTCAATCCCATCTCACTAATGAGTACTCAATCCCATCTCACAAATGAGTACTCAATCCCATTTCACAAATGGATACTCAATCCCATCTCACAAATGAGCACTCAATCCCATTAAAATCAGTAAGTTACTATACAAAGAACCAATAATCAGATTACATCGAACAGGTTATTTTAAAACGTTACGTAAAGCCCTTTCAGTTGCTTTTATTAAATACTGCACCAAACTAAATTAAGGCAGCGCATGTAGCGGGAACAAACTACAGAGTCAACAAAAATGTTTACATGCATACATACACACGTTAACTCGCGGAATGTACACAACGAATATACATACAACCTGTATATATTGTGGTTACGTTGCGTCGGTATTTCGTTGAAATAAACTTGGGTATAATCTCTTGTTAAGACGATAATATAAGCCTATTGTGATGAGATTAGACTTATATTTTTGACAAAGAGTTTTTAAGGGTTGTGTTAAGACTGCGTTGTCTGCCTTTATTTTTAAAAACAGAACCCTATTACTGAGACTTCGCTGTCCGTCCGTCCGTCCGTCCGTCTGTCACCAGGCTGTATCTCAAGAAGGGTGATAGCTGGACAGTTGAAATTTTAATTATTTTTGTAATGGATAGCCACATTCAACAGGAAGGTTAAGGCTACATTTCATCCCAAAATTCCCACGGGAACAATACGGGTAAGCCCGCGGGCATAGCTAGTAATATATAGAATTACGCCGTAACAAGTTGAATGTTCAAAGTGTGGTGCGATCCCAAGAAAGACTTTACGAGATTAGTGTTCATTGAATGTACGTAACTCCAGCGTCACACTAGACGCCGTACGGATTCGTAAGCGTTTAACTTAATATAATACATACACGTCTTACTTGTTGATAACTAGACAGTTCACAAACAATGCAACAAACGTAGGAGTATATCTATATATATAAAATTCTAAGTCCTGACTGACTGACTGACTGATAATCAACGCACAGCCTCAACCGCTACACCTAGAAACATGAATTTTGGCAGGAAGGTTCTTCAAGTGACGTAAGTGCACACTAAGAAAGGATTTTCGAAAATTCCTACGGGAACGGGTTCAACGCGGGCAAAGCCGCGGGGCGCTGCTATTTCTACATATATGTTCTTACGAGAGTTGAAAATCAAACTATCATCGTTGATTTATAACCAAAGACAAGTTGTACCTAGGGCGCTTGTACAATAACTCCTAATTCTATTTAGTACTTTAATATGCTTAAAAAACAAAAACTGTTCGTTCAAAATTGAAATTTATAATGCATGAAATAAATAGTACATATTTAAAACGAACGTCATTTGTTTATGAATCATATTTAGGCTAAATTAAACAAATGAATGAATTAAACAAAGAACGCGTGACAATCCGCCTCTAGTCTCTAGTAATATATACTATACTAGCAGCGCCCCGCAGTTTTACTCACGTTGTGCCCTTTCCCATGGGAATTTCTGGCTGGTAAATAGCCCATAACCTTCGCGTTGAACGTGGCTATCTATTACAAAAATAATTATTCAAATCGGACGGATTACTCCCGAGATTAATTCGAATATGTACAAACAAACAAACTTTTAAAAAAATCCTCTTTAATATTAGTATAGATTCATAGACCAAAAATAATCAATCATTCTAAAGTAAAACTTAAGCCTTTCTGGATAAAGGTCCTTACAAGCTCTTTTTCAATAAACCACACATCATTAACAAGTCATAAAATAAAACAATTAAATATAAACCCTACTCCTATACCCTTAAAGCAGATCCTTGATTCAATGGCCCTATTACGTACAGGAAAGATATTATGAGCATCATTCGCCAACCCCATAAGAAAAGGAATTTTTCTATAGCTCGATTACATTTAATTGGCATTATGTTGGCAATAAAAAAACGAAATTGGTTGCACTGATGCTCTTAAGTTGAGTATACTTCTTGACTTTCGATTGAGCTCAAAAGTATTAAGAATTCAAACTGAGAAACTTTTTAAAATATGGAAACAGTCTTTTGTTTATTTAAAAAATGAGATTTCGAAAGTTTAAAAGGGTCCGCGGATGAAGTTTACCAAAGTTGTATTTCGAGTTAACTTTTGTCTCATTGTGTAGATGTATAGATAAGTGGCAATCGCTTTGCATTGTCGTTGCAAAAGTGGCTAGAGCGATTTTTACCAAATCATAGCAAAGAACCGCCGCATTGCCACTAGCACACACACACCCACCCACCGACATACACACACACACATAAACACACACACACACACACACTTCTATTACTTTTACTTTAATTACATTTAAATGAAATAGAATTTGACTTACCAAAATCAGAGGCTGTTACATAAATTGATAAACACTTAAACACTTTCATATCACAAACTAATTTTGATCGACCGTAACAAACAACTTTGCATAATCAACACCATTTCGTCGACTGTAACGCCGTAAGTCCCAAACCATACTAGAGAACAGAACAACAAACATAAATAGATGTAAATATGAAATACTAGCAGTGCCACGTGGTTTTACCCGCATTGTGCCCGTTCCCATGGGAATTTCGGGATGAAAAATAGCCTATAACCTTCCCGTTGAATGTGGCTATCCGTTACAAAAAGAATTATTCAAATCGGATGGATAGTTTCTGAGATAAGCTCTTACAAACAAACAAAGTCAGAAACTTTACCTCTTTATAATATAAGTATAGATATATAGACATCTGTTGGTCGACCATCAAAGGGCGAGCCACACATTACACGGCCAAATGAGCACGGACAGAATACTGTATTTTAAATCAGTTTATTTATGATAATTATGGAATTTCATCGGCACAGTTTATATCTTTTATTTATGACTAGCAGCGCCCCGCGGTTTTACTCGCATCGTGCACGTTTTCTATTGGAATTTTGCGATAGAAAATAGCCTATAACCTTTCCGTTGAATGTGGCTTTTTAGTACAAAAAGAATTATTCAATTCGGACAGGTAATTCCGGAGATTATTTCGAACAAATAAACAAATTGTATCTATAATATTAGGATTATCGAATTTCAGAGTGGAACTTGGGTTATTATTGGCATGTGATATTACAATCAAATAGATAATAAGATATTATACAACTGTCACACAACAGTAAAAAGATAGACAAAAACCTCCTGGAAGTCGCGAGACAGGTTTTGACAAGTAATAATGTCTAATATATCAAAAAAGAGTGTATTGCCACTTTTTGTATTGCCACTTTCTCAGTTTTATAGTGCTATCATTCTTTCACAATTAAGAAAGTATTCAGTCTTGGGTATTTTGAAAGGTAACCTAACAAGTACTTAGTACTAACAAGTGGCACAGTGATAGTGAGAGCGCTTACTGTGTCGGGGGTTACGGGTTCGATTCCTATGTGGAGTTAACAATATGTGCAGACATAGTTTGGCAACGACGTGGGCGTCAATTATATATTCTTATAAAGTATTTGTGTATGTATATGTAGTAGTATCAGTGAGTTAGATTCCATAACACAAGCTTAGAGCTTACTTTGGGTCTAATTAACCGTGTGTGAATTTGTCCGTGTATATTATTATATTATATTCTCTTGCATACAGTGCAAGTAACTAACAAGTAATGATCTAACTTCTACGTTAATTCAAATACATCCATTTCGAAACTGAACGCTACAAACTCAAACAACTTGTTAAGACAAACAGACAGATGCTGTCTTTGTTTACGTAAACCTTATGTGTATATAATACGTGTGCGTGTGTGTATGTGTGTGTTCATTAGGCTCAAGTGAGCTTGAAGGGGTGAATGCGGTTGGAGGCGAAACTTAGACAATAAACAACAATGAAAATAAGGGATGCAATTTTGAGTTATAAAGGGTCACATTTTGATGTCGAAAAAGCATGTTTTTAGTTTATTTTTAAACTAGCAGCGCCACGCAGTTTTACCCACGTTGTGCCCGTTCCCGTGAAAATTTCGAGATTTTTTATACATATAAAACTTCCTCTTGAATCACTCTATCTATTAAAAACCGCATCTAAATCCGATGCGTAGTTTTAAAGCTATTAAACATACATAGGGAAAGACAGCGGAAAGATACTTTTTTTATACTATGCAATGATAGTTATACGGGTTAAGAACACCAAGCCAATTAGGTAAGGTTAAAAATAATAATTTAAAGTAAAGCGATGAAATAATTCAAACGAATAGAACGAACAGAACAAATAGAATAAAAAACATAGAAAAGTATTGTATATTTTGTGGTGCCACTACCCACATACAATATAGGTGGAAACTATGAAGAAAGTCAATTTACTACAAAAATACACCTTCATTATACGAAGAAAACTCTTTTACACATTTCACACCCGGGAGACCATAAAAATACATTTTACCGAGCACGGTGCATCGGGGAAACTTTCCGTGTACGGAGAAAATTAACGCTGAAAAGGATTCTTAGTGAATTTTAATAGAAAATTGGATATTTTGTTCGTGATAGGACGTGAGATTAATATGCTTATTTATTATACTAAATGAAACAGGATTAAAGTACGTTAGATTAAAATACGTAGCCTATGCATATATTCTACGTTATTCATATATTCTACCGCGATATTATATTATTTACCAGTTTTGTCGTATTTTTTTGTAATGTCCTACAGATTACTCAATCGTGATGAAACCACAATTATATAAACGTTATTATATTCACTTATTAACGCCTCGGTGGTCTAGTGGTATGTGCACTCGCCTGCCAAGACTGAAGTCCCGAGTTCAATTCCCAGGTCGAGCGAAAACATGTTTCCTACTTTTCAAACATGGCTCGGGTTTGAGATCACCAATCCGCATTAGGCAAGCGTCGTGATTACGCCTGAAACCTCCTCACTGTACTGATATCTTCAGTGAGACGAGAGGCCTTTGCCCAACAGTGGGACATTACAGGCTAATACTTTTTTTTTAAATACTTTTTATTATCGCCAGATACCAACGGCAGTGCGCGAGCGACTATATGTCCCTACCCAGTATTGCCTACGTTGTAATATGCTAACGCTACCCACACACCCCCTTCTAAAAAAATAATAACAAACCTACTTAGTTTTACGTGGCCCCTGTAACTCCTAAGAAAAGACATATTGCTAGAAGTAAACCGCGGGCGTGTTTTGTTAAGTTAAATACTTCAACATACTTATATTAGTATACATATATTTATTTGTACAAGAAACTTACTTAAACGAACAAAACCTGCATCATCACTCTAAATTTTCAAAATTGTACAAACGAACATGATCGCTACGCTTTAAGAAATAAGTACTACAATACCGAATCAAGATAAGCGAACGCTCTAACACGATATAAGGGAGGTACTACATCCGTTTCTTGTCTCCGTTTCCTTTAGATAGGAACTTCTTTAGGATGTTCCTTTTAGTACAGTGTGGAAGCGCCTTACGTTCACATCGATTGATAAAGTATCATTAGAATGGAATGAGATTTAAGATTAGAGATGTCATTATCATTTAACAGTGACATTTTGAGATCGAGATTTCTTTGTATTGCTTTTTAAAGTATCTTGATGTATAACTTTGGAATAAAATGACACCGGGTGTTGGCACCTTGACTTTATTTAGTTAACTAGCCCCGTGGTTTTACCCGCGTTGTTCCAGTTTCCATGGGAATTCCGGGATGAAAAATAGCAAATTCGAATAATTCATTTTGTAATTGATGGCCACATTCAACGGGAAGGTTATAGGCTATTTTTTATCCCGAAATTCTTACGGGAACGGGTACTACGGGGGTGAAACCGCGTGGCGCGGTTAGTTATGCATAAAAACTCTACTTTGTGTAGTAATGGAGACTTCATTACAATCAACAACGCTTCCGTCTATCCCATTAGTACACTCATAGCCACATTTGCCAAACACTCAAACACCTACGATAAACCATACCTGTAACCCGACTCCTTGTCCAAACAAACATTAAAAGCGACGATATGTCTATTACTGGAGCTCAATGAATTGTTAAATGAATGACGTGACATCAGACCAAATAAAAATTCAGACAGAGCTCTGTGAACAATATAGTGAAGCTTGTCAAAATAGGTCCTGTGCCAAAGGAGCTTATACTTGACAGACGCAAACGGATTATGTGAACAATACTGGGAAGATTACAGATTTGGCACTGTGATCCTGTGCATACACGTCGGACGGGTTTCCCTTATTTTACCGATGTAGTGTTTGACCTGCGCTCACTTTACTGAACACGATTCACCGAATTACCAAATGACTAACGCCCGATGTAACGTTTAACGCGAAATATTTTTTTGATACAATTAATTCTCCGTCTTGTTATAATTGTTTTGTTATAAACTAAAGACACATTTATTTACCTACAATCAAATTAATTCACACTTCATTTATTTAGCCTTATCACGTCACTACATGGTGCACAGCTATTTACAAAACCGGCTTCACTTGACTGTCGGAAGCGTCTGTCTGGACATATTATTTGGTCTAAGGATGTGACCTTCATAGCCGCAGGCTAGACGGCGCCAGTAATCGGCTTCGTTCGAAAACACTGACCTAGTAGTCGTCCTGATGCGTCCTTGTGTGGGTGGAAATGTTTATTAGTGTTCTGGTGAAGGATCCGCTTTTTATAGCTGGTTTCGGGTTATTAAAATGGTCTAAGGATTTATGGAGTTCTAGATTTAGAAAAGTCTGTTACTTGACAACCCAATTTAATTGAATAAATGGAAGATTTTAAAAATTGGAACTCATTTTAATAAATATTTTTTTAAACTTGGAAGCGCTTGAGCTAGAAGCTCAATCAACAGTGGGATTATATAGGTTAAACAAAAAAGGATTCAAATGATTCTAGATTCAAAAAGTTCTTTTTTCGAATACTCCTAATTAGCTGACCTATACCATTTTAATGGTAAGAGTTAACAAACATGACACATTTTTTAGCACTTAAATTAGTTTGTTCCTATATGCATTTCAATATTCGGATTATGTAGTTTTAAAGCTTGGGGACATTGTTTTACTAGCAGTGCCACACGGTTTTACAGCGTTGTGCCCGTTTCCGTGGGAATTTAGAGAATTTTTATACATGTAAATCTTCCTCTTGAATCACTCTATGTATTCAAAAAAAACCGCGTCAAAATCCGTGCTGATAATGATTAAAGCTTTTCGATTAAGAATCAAGCGATCACCAAATATGTGTTAGAATGTAAAAACAATATTATATTTTACGCATACTTAGTCTAACACTGAAACCTAAAACAACAGGATAGTACTCGTAGCTACTGTTAAGGTTTAATTCCTAACAATATTAAGTAGTCTCCTGAATAATTAAAACCATCAAACTTCAAAGGGAAATTACGAAAACATAGGTAAATATAAAAGACATTCTGACGTTTTGTGTTTCAATAATTAATGCGGCTTTTCATCGCAGACCATCCGAGACATTATGTTTCTCATTATTAAGACTAACGAGACAAAAATAATATGAAAATAAATAAGAAAAATGACTGAAGTAGTACTTTCATTACCAAATCCAATTATGGAGCGACTTGATGTTAAACTTAAGCAAGACTTAAGTCGATGTTAGAATACGATTCCAGAATAAAAATCAACCGACGAAGGGAATAAAATTCAACCAATAGGAGGTTGAGAATGTTTTGAAAATGGAATGCAGAACACGTATCAAATATAGATGAATATATGAAGATGGGGTTTTATTTGAAGAGTTAGTCTCTTATTGATTCCTATATCGCTTTTGGTTTTTTTTAGGTCAAATTCTTAAAATAGCTATTACTAGCAGCACCCGGCGGTTTTACCCGCGTTGTACCGGTTTCCGTGGGAATTTCAAGAATTTTAATGCATATAAACCTTCTTCTTGAATCACTCTTATCTATTTAAAAAACTGCGTCAAAATCCTTGCAGTATGTTTGTTTGTAACGCCTAATCTCAGAAACTACTAATCCGATTCGAATAATTCTTTTTGTAATTAATAGCCAAATTAAACGGGAAGGCAATAGGCTATTTTTCATCCCCAAATTCCCACGGAAACAGGCACAACGTGGTAAAAACCGCGGGGCGCTGCTAGTTTTTAACAAAGTTCATTTGACATGTGTAATGAGAAAAGCGGAGATTCAATTGAGCTCGCTCAGCCAACTCGGTCAATCGAACTGAACTTACAGCCATAAAAAATGTGGTAGCCTACACACATTCATTACCAGAGATAATGCGGTCAAATCGATATTCCCGGAATCCAGTTAAGGAGAGTAATGTGTAACCAGGACACTGGAGTTGGCATCGGTCTGGCCAGACGGGCGCCGGTACATCCCAGATTCATGCCAAATAGACATACCAAGACTTTCCTTCTATCGATTTATTTTATGTAGAGAGATGAAGAAAGTACTACAAGGACTTAGCGCTCATAGCGGAGTTTGACTAAGTGATGCTAGTAAGCGTACTCACACGGGGTTTTTCGCGTTAGAAAGTTAATAAAGCAAGTAGTAACTTACTTTTTATTTCCCGACGTTTCAAGGGGATTGGACCTCTCGTGGTCGCGGGGAACATGACCAAAAGAGGTGCAATCCCCGGGAAATAAAAAGTAAGTGGCTATACTAAGCCTCAGCATAAATCTGTTATATCGCACACGTCGGCGCTCCACGCTGACCGAACGATTGACGAGTCAGAGCAGTTTTAGCCAGCAGCTCCATCATACTCATCTTAATACTAAAATCACTTATTAGATATTACATCATATATCTCTCTTATTAGCGTTATCATTCAGCATATTAGCACACTTGGGTCAAAAACTGGGTCTATATGAGGTAGACTTACCAAACGGCGGTTCGAAGCGACAGTCGAGCAGCAGAACGTGGCCAGTTGGTCCATTAGTTCCGACCACGGCTCCTCCTCGCATCATCAGGTGCGCCTCCAACTCTACCCACCGACTTCCGCACTCCTAGGAACAAAACACTATCAATAAATATACAAAAAACCAAGTAAGTATACTAGGTTAGGTTAGTGGCCAACACTGGTGTCTGAGTGTTTAGACCGCTTAAATTCCTCCGACATGGTCTAACGATTGAAATAACCGGGACCGACAATTTAACGTACCCTTCGAAGTACGGTAGCGCTGAGATAGAAATGCCACTAACGCCCATCCATTCAAGTAGAGGTCGGGCTGCACGTTTGCTAAACAATCGTAATTAACTAACATTAATGTTTAACACTTTCATGGGCTGACTTAAGCTCACTGTAGTAACACGTTTAAAAACATAACTAGAAAGAAAATGACATACTCACAGTACACTTAGAAACTTAAGTCCAAGCGTAAAATACTCGTATAACGCAATTATTTTAAAACACAACAATTTGAAAACATCAATTCGTTTCACGTAGCAGTTTAATTACTACGAACTACAACGCGTAGCATTCGTAGCGAGAATCGCGTAGCAGTAGCGAAAACCGCGTAGCAACGAGTTGAGTCAAGTAGTAAACATTGTACGATCCATGAATATTTTAGCAGTAACTGATCAATTACTGCATAATGACCACTCAACAAGAATTACTTTCTATTTGAAGTCGACAGTAAATGCTATAACTGTTGCGAACATTCTACTATTAAAGCTGATCGTTGGCTGTTGAAAATAACTTAACTTTTCATACATCGATACATTTCAGGATCACATCAAAATCTTACAAAAAATATTAATTTAAATGTCGAACGAAGACGCCTCTAAAATAATATACAAACCTTTTAAATCCAAATGAATAGAACAATAAAATCTTCTAAATACTTGATTGAAATTAATTTCAGATTTTATATATCTGTCTCTGTTCCACTTACCTCGTTGAAAGCAACAGAAGTGAGAGGGAAGTAGTGGTATCCGAGAGCGCGGTCCCAAATGACTCCTTTGTTCCACACTTCGACCAAGAGACCCAAGTTGATGTCGTTGATCTCACTGTAAAACATTTTTTAATATTAAAATTCGCATTATTAAATTCTTGAGACAATTAGAAAATAATCAGGAGTCCTCTGTCAATAGTCGTAATAAAGATATTGTTCTTAGAAAGGGTTAAGTTCATGAAATATTATGAACAATTAAACGCTTTATGAGCTAAGAAAATAATACCAGTTAGAATAAAATAAATACTTGTAGATATAGATAAAACCTTAAATATACTTCGAATAAAATGATATGTAGAGGTATTGTATTAAAAAGTCAATCTATTACTATACTATCTTATATATAAAATTCTCGTGTCACAGTTTTCGTTCGCGTACTCCTCCGAAACGGCTTGACCAATTCTCATGAAGTTTTGTGAGCATATTGAGTAGGTCTGAGAATCGGCCAACATCTATTTTTCATCCCGAAATTCCCGCGGGAACGGGTACAACGCGGGTGAAACCGCGGGGCGCAGCTAGTAATATTATAAAACTAAAAAGTTTTGTTTATTTGAACGCGCTCATATCGAAAACTACCAATCCAGATTTAAATAATTCATTTAGTAATCGATAACCACATTCAACAGAAAGGTTATAGGCTATTTTTTATCCCAAATTTCCCTCGGCACCGAACTCAATATGGGTAAAACCGCAGGCCGTTGCTAGTCACTACACATAAAACAAAATCCCCGGCCGCGTCTGTCTGTCTGTCTGTTCGCGATAAACTCAAATACTAGTACGGATATTGACGCGGTTTTTTTAAATAGATAGAGTGATTCAAGAGGAAGGTTTATATGTTAACAATTCCCGAAATTTCCACGGGAACGGGCACAACGTGGGTATAACCGCGGGGTGCTGCTAGTATTTTGTAATTGCATAATTGTATTGTAATGTATATTGGCACAGTAAAATAGTATTAAGAAATCTATAGCAGTCCACATACCTCAGTTTTTAAAATTGTATTGATTCTTTTTACAAGTTGACAAAAAGTCAAATCAACAACAGGCATTCTCAGCTCCATTTTGTAACAATATAAAGGCAACAAAACGGGACATAATGATTTACACCAACACGCCCCCACGACAAAGCTAACTCCCCATCGGCAGATTAACAGCCTATGGTTACAGAATTAATATTTCAAATAATATCGCGTGGTTACATTGGTTTTCGCGGCGACTCTCATGTTTTTATTATCTTCTATAGATTTAACAACTGTAATTATGGTTACACTTTTAACAATAGGTTTTTGTGAAGTTTTTGTTGAGTATATTCACTATATTTTTAACTATATTTTTAACTCTAACGCAAAAAGAGGAGTGTGAAAAGTAAGTAAGTGCGGTTAGGCGGCAACGCGGGCTTCGTCCTGTATAGTAACAGCTGAGTTGCAGCCTTTTGTCAAGTTCTTACTAGCTGTGCCCCGCGGTTTTACCCACAGCGCACCCGTTCCCGTAGGAAATACGGGATAAATAGTATCCTATATCCGTCTCCTGGTTCTCTCTACTACCTCCCCACCAGTTTTCAGCCAAATCGTTCAGCTGTTCTCGAGTTATAAATAGTGTAACTAACACGACTTTCTTTTATCTAATATATATAAAATTCTCGTGTCACAGTGTTCGTTCGCGTACTCCTCCGAAACGGCTCGACCGATTCTCATGAAATTTTGTGAGCATATTGAGTAGGTCTGAGAATCGGCCAACGTCTATTTTTCATCCCGAAATTCCCGCGGGAACGGGTACAACGCGGGTGAAACCGCGGGGCGCAGCTAGTAATATATAAGATTTATTAGGTTAGTGGCCAACCCTGGTGTGTCGCAGTTGTTAGACCGCCTAAATGCCTCCGACATGGTGAACAATGGAAAAAACTGGGATCGACAATTTAACTCAAACTTACCAACTTATAACATTTTTAATTTTTCGTTTCAAAATCCTTCTAAATTCGATGCCTTCGTATACTATTTTCTATTCCTATTTATTCATTGACTAAATTCCTTATACGAAAACCCGTGGTACATGACTATGAACCACGGGTACCATGACTAGTCATGGCAGATAAGCACACATACCACTAGACCACTGAGGCGTTAAAATATAATATACTCGTCTTTAAAGATCAAACTACCTGAGATTTCTCAATGTTTCTTATTTATTATGTCGTAAAGGATTTATCTTATACACTTTTTAAGTATAGTTTAATATGATAAGACATAAAAAATAGATCTGAAGCTATCGACAGAAGAGTAATGTTTTAAGATAATAAACCTTTCAGACGATACGTAAATATTTAAACAGATTTCAAGTGAAACACAATTGTTATAAAACGTTTCAGTGAAGAATATAGCCTGTGATGTGTACTTTGTTCGCCATCTAGTCAATTTATTTGGTTTAAGTATTTATGGTTCTTAAGGCTAGTTAATTTTGCCCGATCACTGTTTGAAATCAACCGCCAACACTAATACCGCTAACAGCGAGTCCGACGCCGACGTAACAATAACAATTAATGCCGACGCAAACACCGATGTCGATTCCGATGCCGACAAGGTTGCATACACCGATGCAAACACCGATTCGGACATCGATTCTGACACCGATTCCGACATCGATCCCGAGATCGATTCCGATACCGACGCCGACACGACCGTAACTCTGGCAGTAAAGCAGACACCGGCCTAGATACAAAACCGACGGCCTCATCAACGCAGAGGCCTACCTCGTTGCCGACACCGACGAGACTTCGGCAGTGACTCGCTGACAGCGACACAGGTGCTAACGCGGACACTAACACCCAAGCCCAAGCCGACACCGACACTGAAAGTAACGCAGAAACCGACACGCCGACAAAAAACTGACGCCCACAGATACTAAGGTCTACGCCGACGCTGACACCAACGCCGAAGTTTGTTTACGCTGATGCTGATGTTGATGCCGCTGCTGACAATGCCGGCAACGCCGACACAAGAATAGGTTGTTTTTCGGTCCAATCGCCTTGAACCCTTATATCAACCCACCTTTAATACGTAAACACACTCGTTATATTTAATCCACGAACAATCATTAAACAAACAGTCGTAATAACAAATAATGACACATTAAAAACAATTCCCTTTTATTATTGTTCTGTAACAGTATCAATTAAAGTTTTATTGGTTTCGTCAATTGTAACTGTTATTATTTTGTTTATTTATTTAAGTAGTATTCGTTGGAAGTACTCGTTTAAATGTCAGTAATGGCGGGTATGGTAATGGTCAAATTTACATTATGATCATTTGATTTATAATAATCATCATATAACTTAACTAACGAACAAGTAGGTTAGTAATGTCGGAGTTTTTAGACCGCCTAAAGGCCTCTGTCTTGGTATGAAGATTAAAACAATCGGGACTGACAATTAAACGAGCCTTCCGAAGCAAGGTAACGTTCAGATAAAATGCTGTTTAATCATATAAATGTATAAAAAAGTATTAAAGTATCAAGGGCTAACTGTACATTGAATGGATTGAGCTCCGCACCGCACCAATCCGTATCTACAAAAACGCACTCTTACTTAACCGAAGGTTTTAACAGTTTTAACATTTCAACGTGAAGAAAAATAAAAAGTAAAAATGACCCTTAAAAACTTTTTTGACGTTTAACGAAGATAGCCGCGTACCCACCTAGCGCACGGGCTCGCGAGCCATGGCTCGCGAGCCAGCCATCATAAGTCGTGTATATTCAGCTGCAGCTATTTTCCTAGCTTCGCGCGCGAGCCAAAACATAACCGTACCCACCTAACACACAGCGCTCACCGAGGCACCTTTGAGCGCGTCAAGTTTACCGACAACAGATGGCTCGGGGCCGAGCCGTGCTCAGCCGAGCAAACGCGCGCCCGAGGCAGCCCGAGGCACGTCCACACCAGCCGAGCATTTGGCTCGCGAGCCATGACTCGCGAGCCATGGCTCGCGAGCCTGTGCGCTAGGTAGGTACGGTTATGTTTTGGCTCGCGCGCGAAGCTAGGAAAATAGCTGCAGCTGAATATACACGACTTATGATGGCTCAGCCTGCCTCGCGAGGCGGCCTCGTGTAAATTGAACAAAACTACTGAGGCTGGCTCGCGAGCCATGGCTCGCGAGCCTGTGCGCTAGGTGGGTACGCGGCTGATAACCAACGATAAGATCTTCTATCACAAGAGTTTTAAATCCCACTAGTGGGGATTGTCATAACGGTTAAACTTTTACTCTTTTAACTTCATTCTCGTCAAATTTAATTCAATTTAAAAACGACTTATAAAACAAAATAACAATGTCTTGTTTAAAGGGTATGTTATTAATGCAATTGGGCTTTTGAAAAAAAAAAAATTGTTATTAATGGAAAGATTATATATTAGTTTTATAACAAAACTATTTTTATTTTATTTTTTTCGCAATAATTCAAAAGTTATTTCAAAATAAAAATTAATTTTTGAATCCAGTACCGAAAACACTCGGACAACTCCCGAACAAACCCGAGCGCGTGTGACGTCATAATGTGTAATAGCCGTAAACGCTGTACGTACTTATGGCACAGATTACTAAATAGTTACTACGTCTTATGGTTAAATACTATAACATTATCATGTCACAACCACGGTGACCAATTATGGCGCGTTTATAGTCACGTGATTTTTATTCAATTTTTAATTGTTTATAATTAATTGAAAAAGTTTTTTGCATTTAATATCAATATTATTTATAAAAAAGTTTTAAAATACATAAAAAAAAATTTTTTTTTTTTTCAAAAGCCCAAATTTCGAGTAGTTTAGTGGCCAACCCTGACGACGGAGTTTTATGTGCCCTCCGAAGCACGGTAGCGCTCAGATAGACCCACGAAATAAAGAAGAATTGCTTCGCTCTTCCGTGGAAATACCACTATCGGTCACCCATCCAAGTAGGGGGCGAGCTGCACGTGGCTTTACAATTGCAACTGACATCGCTGCGTCAAACTGCGCCACGAGTACTACTATTAATGCAATAATGAATTTTTGTAGGTTTAAAAAAACAAGTTTCTTTAAAATACTCCCTTTCCATAAATAAATCAAAAACATAAAAATTTAAATAACCACATCAAAAAACCAATGCCAGAATGTTCACACGAAAACTCATTAAGTAAATTGAATTCGTGTTGCATCGCGAAAGTCATATTAACTTGTAAACGATAAAATCTGATAAATCCGATCAATATCGATGTTCCGAACCAAAGCTTGAATTAAGCTTCCGTGGAAATGACTAGCACATAATACAGATTAAGTTTTAAGCTTTTACGATATACTAGGCGTCCCGGTTGTGCCCGTGTTTTTCCCGATGGGAGTATTTTTCCTCTCAACTGTGAATCGATCCTAATATTATAAAGAAGTAGCAAGTTACTTGTTTGTATGTTCTGGCTAATCTTCGGAGTTAACAGTCCGATTTGAATAATTATCTTTGTAATAAATAGCCACATTCAACGGGAAGGTTATAGGCTATTTATCACTCCAAAAATCTCATAGAAACGGGCCGAACGCAGGCAAAACCGCGGGACACTGCTACTAAATATATATTTTTTTAAACATTTGAATCGGACATGTAGTTCAAACAAACAGAAAATAAAATAGAATAAAAAGTACAATACCCTTAAAAATCGCTGATCAACGTTCGCCCACCCTCCCAAAGTAGCCAATCCCACACATTAAAATGTGTACAACAGTTATTATTTATTCATTCATTTAAGATTAGATTAGTGGCCAGCTTTGGGGTCGTTTAGACCGCCTAAAGACCTCCGATATTTGCTAAAGATTGAGAAAACTGAGCCCTAAGCACGGCTACGGTTCTGATAGAAATGCCAATTAAAATTAATTATGATATTTATATAATGAGTGTAACAAAATATCAGCCACCGCTTATCGTTCCAAGCTAAAGATTAAAACCACTGCGGCATAAGGTCACTCGGTAAATGCTAAGCTCTGCTATGTTCGCATATTATTTATGGATTACGGAAAAAGGTCAATACACCAAGTTATTTCCAAAAAAGAGCATAGATGGAATAATTTAATGGAGGTAGAATATTTGGAGTAATAATGCATTAAAGTAAATATTCCCGTGGTTATTCCGGAATGAAAAACAGCCTATAACCTTCCCGTTGAATGTTGCTCTTGGCTTTCCACTACAAAAATAATATATTCAAATCGGATTGGTAGTTTGGTAGCATTGCCCTTACAAACAAATATACAAACTAAGAAAATAAGTAATAAAAATCTCGAAATGGCCACGCGGGGGCGCTGCGTGTAAAACCGCGAGGCACAGCTCGTAGATTAATAAATACTTTGCTATGCACCACATAACATATCACACAAGAAATAAGAAACAAATAACAAAAACTCATACAGAGATATACAAAATTTCCAGAAAAACAAAAGTTTTATAAGCAAAAATACTCACAATAGGAAGTCTTGCTCCCAAGAAGGCGTAGGACCCTTGACTGTCACCGTCGTAGACTTGACATTCTGTAGCTTGAGTGTCACGTACGTGTTGAACTGTGTTGCTGCTAACAAAAAACATACCTTACCACTTTGACATAAGATACTACTGAAAACAATGCTTGGAAATGTTACGCGAATCTTGGATGATACCGGTAGCGCAATGACGGCAAGTGCAACCAGACATGATATGGTAAATACTGTGTTGTGAGGATAATTGAAATTCGAGTTTTTCACAAATCAACACAAATAGTAGTAGTAGGAGTATTAGCCTGCACTGCTGGACAAAGGCCTCTCACGTCACTGAAGATATTAGTAAGTACAGCGAGGAAGATTAGACGTAATTACTACGCTTCCCTAATGCGAGTTGGTGATCTCAAACCCGAGACAGTTTAAAAAGTAGGCAACATGTTTTTGCTCGACCCGGGGATTGAACCTATGACCTCAGTCTTGGCAGGCACAACCACTAGACCTCCGAAGCGATTGTATTGATTATAATTCATATCATGTCTCGTCATTATTAGCCGTGTTGATGTTAACTCGGTGTCATTATACTGAGAATTCAATGGACTAATCACAATTGATTGCAATGCTTGAAATCTAGGTATATTTTTACGTGACCAACTATGTCGCGTACCCACTGAAAAGGGGGTGGCTGAAAGCCAGTGCTGCCCGGAGTAGTATACTCTGGGCAGCACACGCTGGGCCTATACCTATGTAATTTTGTGTCCTTTAAAAAAACAATAAATTATTTTTATTTGTATTTATTTATATGCTTTGTATTGTGATCAGTTAATTGAGCATAACTTGGTCTGAATATTATTGTCTGCATTGCATGAAATTTTAAATTGTTTTATTGAAAAAACATGATTACTAATATTACTATTATAATAAAGATCAACTCACCTTGTATACCACCAACATAGCGCGCCTTTTTAACTGAAACAAATTAATAATAATCAGAAAAATCTCACCTCCACCTCACCAGAAGCAGAAACTATCGAAAATCACAAGGAATATGTTTTGTATTGTGGTCTTTCGTTTCGGTAACTAATCTAGCAAAATGTTGGCATATGCCTATTAGTATGAAACATAGAAGTTTTAATATGATAGGGTACTAATTATACTTCTCCGTCATTAGTATCGATTCCTTTGAGAAACCTGCGAAGCACCACGAGTTAAATATAAAGTTCTCTTAACAATAAACTATACTATCAACAACACAATTACTGACAGTCAGTTGAAGATACTTGTCCACGACCACGCACTGAAAATGTGGGTGAGAGGAAAGGTCATTCCGAAAACAGTACAAAGCAATGATTTCTCAGAATAGTCTCTTAGATAGTAAGAATATTAGGTATTCGGTGTTAGAAGTATTGTATTGCAGGTTTGATTTAAAATAAATAAATTCTACACATTATTTACGGTGGTGCCACGCAAACACGACGTTTAATAAGCGAACACTACTCATTTTGAATTGAAACAATTTACGGATACACTTCGCTTTTATTTTACATTATTTTACATCTTACGTTTCGGCACCTTTACAGGAACCGTGGTCACAGAAGACTGTAAAGGGGCTGAAACGTCAGATAAGGCGAAGGTGACTAAGCTGAGCTAAGCATTTTTAAAAAGATCATTGAATTTATTTCCTACAACATCTTTGTTATCAAAAAAATGCTGGACGTCTCTGCCGGCGCTGCACCCCATTTACTTTTGTATGTACAACGACTACTACTTTTGTATCTTGCTTTGATTCACCTTTACGAACATTATGTGAGTGATTAATCTATTGAGAAACACGAGTGCACGAGTTAGGTCATAAACCACAATTCGTTTGTGACTAAACCTGGTGCCGGAATTTGCAGACTACCCAACTGACTAAGGGTGGATTGTTTCAAACGTTTTTGGTTACATACGTTCGTTAAAAAGTTTACGACTGCGTAAGTGTCTAATATTAAATATCTGTGAATTCTACTTAAGATATTTCTGTATTTTCTAGTACAGGGAACGAAGACATGCTGTTCATAGAGAGGGTGAGAGACCGAAGGTTTCTTAGATTTGTTATACAAAGCGTTGTTTCATAAATTAAATGACAGTATATTATCTAAGTTATTAGTTCTTCGGGCTCCTAGTACGCCATGATTTAATGTCCTTCTCAACAGACGTTATTACTGGTACAAGAGTGTACGCTTCAGCAACACACTCTCAACGTATAGATACATAAAAATATTAACCGGCACAATACAAATTGAAGAAGAAATTCTAATCTTTCAATAAATCAACATTCCATACTAGTCAACAAACTACCACAATCAACTAGTGCTGCGGAAATTAATTGAGCTGTCAAAATTGTAACCGACGAAAAGCGACTATTTCGAAAAGGGAACCCAAAGGAGTGTTACACAAAAACTTGAGCTATCCACAATCTGTATCAATTTATCAAGTCTCGGGGAAGTGAGGCGAGCCTCGCAGTCCCTTATCAGAGACTGGGAAACTTACCTCATTGAAAACTAGCCGCATACCGATAGATAACGTAAACTTCCAAATCAATATTTCGTGTGAAACGAAGTCGAGTAAAGTAGTGTAACTTTGTTAGGATTAACTTAGTGCTTGTAATTTTATTTTGTTCATTTAGTGTTCTTGTTTAAGATCAAGCCAGATTCAGTATGTGGAAATTAAGCTATTGCCGCCGCGCTTTTTACCGATTTTGCTTTGCTGTGGGAGATTATAAACTATACACACTAAAGGTGCTTTTACATTGAAACGGAGCAGAATTGTGCGGCCTACATTATCTGCATTATAAACTCACAGTCAATGGCGATATCAGTTTACGAATATAATCATCAAAAAAACAAAATCCACTTTTTACAAAAACTAAAATTCATCCACCAAAAGCCGGTTTTAATTTGACATGTTCTAAATAAATATTACCACAAACCGGACACAAAGCGTTTGTCCCGCTGAAGTATGTGACGCCCTCATAACGGTTAAATATCCAAGAATGTCAAATATGCCCAGTGTGACGGGATGGTACGAAACAAAGTTGTTTATTTTTATACTACGACTACAATAATATATACAAACCTTTTTGAGGTTATAAACAATGAGAATATATTTTATACAACCCGCATCCCGTGGTTTGGAAGGCATGTTGTGCTGTTGGTCGTAATTTGTTTCAATAGTTAGACCATGTCTGAGGTCTAGGTGGCCTAGGTGTCTGAGTGGTCTAAAACCTACGACCAACCAACTCTGGTCACTGAAAACTGAACGAAATGAGAGCAACACGCAGAAGGCTAGCGTTGTGATTCCTGAATGACTACTTTAATTCGGGATATTTTCAAATGATATATTTCAAAGTATACGAGTATACGTTAATTTCTTCTTAAGACTTTGAAAACTAAATATAACACATAAAATATGTTTGTTTCTGATTGTACAGTTTATTAACATTCACTTAATTAAGCTGTACCAATATATTTTTACATTCAACACTGTTTCCTATAAACGATCTACGTTAGACAATATAAATAAAACACGATGGTGCTTTATTCAATGTAATTAAGCGGAATTTAATCCAACAGACTAAGCATTATCAATTTATGAAGATCCTCATAACACATTAACGAAACTTCATTAAAATAATTACGTTAACTCAACAACAAAACATCGTAAGCAATTAGCAAAAACATTTGACTCGAACGCCTTCGTTCATTAAACGGCGCGATGTGCAATAAGAAACACTTCCCGCGTTATCCGGATAACGTAACGGGCGGAACATACCGGATAAAACCGGACAAAAACTGGTTTCACCCGGATAAAACCGCTCTCGCCCGGCTCGGTAGGCGTGAATTTAAATAAACCGGCTTAATGACATTCTCGCCATTCTACACTGTCTTAACTATATAAGATTAATTTTCTAGATATTAATACTCTTGATAACTGAATAACAATTAAGTTTGATAAATAAAATAATGCAATTAATTGGATCGGACCACAGATTACTCTTCGTACTGTCTATTTTGCCTTGGTGGATTCACTGATCAGCTACGGTATAAGTGTGTACGGCCGTACCTATACTTCCTATATTAAAGATATCTATGATTTACAGACAAGATTTATTAAATACCTGGTAAATAAAAGCGATAAGAATAATTGTAGAAGGGATTATAGAAAATTATATATATTAACTAAGATACTACCTGTAGATTTAAAACTAAAATACAAAATAGTAATCGACTCCTATTTTAATAATGACCTAAAAATACCAGTGTCAAATAAATATAAGACCAGAGGGGTAAGGGAGCGGAAGTTTATAGTCCCTAAATATAAAAATTGCTATGGGAAGCGTTTAAATAAATATGTGGTACCGGTCCTATTCAATAATGTTGCCTGGCTGAGAGGTGAACCCACATTATCTAAAAATACACTTAAATTTAAAATAAAGAATTGTTTGCTGGGCCGCATTGAATAACATGTTGTTCAATGCGACTCAGCAAATAATTTTTGTTTACGTAGTTTATTAGGATTATTCATTATGTTATTAGATAAGTAGGAACACGCAATGTTATATGTATAAGCGTAATTACTTGCCAACAAACTTATATAGTTTGGCAAGAGATGATTTCTCTGTAAAGTGTGTTTCTTTGTAATATTAAAATAAATTTAAAAAAAAAAAAAAGATTTATAGTGACTAAAGATATTAATGGGTTTTAATCTTTGGTGTTCGCTTTTCATTAAGCCGATGTTGGTTTAATTAAAATTGGATACTTTTGAAGAGTAAATAACTTGGCTACAATAAATTCAATGTAAAAACCTCCTTCAAAAACAAAAGGAAGTTCTGAATATGGATTATTTTTTTATTATAAAAGATTTTGTCTTTTTCAAAATTATCGTAAATATTTGTGAAAAACTATTTTGCTCTTTTAACAATAAGCTATTACGATGGGCGTTTGCCCAACAGTGGGACATTACAAACTTTCGCAAAATATCAACACAATATCAATTAGTAAAATTATAACTGCCTTATTCATAAATACTCTAACTAAAACACTGTTAGTGAGTGTTTTGTCTCTTTTGCTCTTTGGAAAATGGCGTATGTCAGAAAGGGACAAACCATTTGCTACTACGCGTTTATAGGCCTTAAATGTATTAAATTAACAAAAACTTCAAGTTACCTTTAATTCTCCTTTACACATACATTTTAAATAACCTCGTTATATAACAAATCGTTATTTTTTTTTATAATCGCGTGTAAACCGCCTATCAATTACCACTTGAAACCCATAACAAAACCAAATACAATAATTTGTTATTTTTTATCCGAACTTTATCGTAGTTATTAATGTTCGATTTTGGTGTCATATTTACCAAAACTATGCGAGTGAAACGAAAGGGTTAATGTACTCAGAAAGTATTTCAATAACATTGTGTTAGCGGTTTTACAATATGTAGTAAGAACCCCGCACAAAATGTTCGGTAAAAATCTTTCGGTCGATTTGGCTGAAATTTTGAGATAATGTAGTCTTTAATACTCTAATTAACTGTGTGAAGTTACAACTTCAATTTATGACTAGTTTTTAAAATATGAGGTTTTAAAAATATACTTGTCTACGAGTAGGTACGTAGTGTTCAAGCAGTTGAAGTAGGTAGATAATTACAGTTGCATAATTAGATATCGTCTTTTATATATGAAGCACGAGTTTGAATGTCGAACGGCATACAGAACTGATGCGAAATGTCTGAAGTAATCAATGAGTGTCAATCTAACTCAAAATAGTAAAATATGCATTTTGCATTTCGCCCAGTAAAATGGCGTTCAGAAACAGAATTCATTGCTATATATGCGATGCTGCCTTAGTGCCACGAGTAATGGTGCGACTGGTTAGAGAAGACGGAGAAATGTTGATTGAGTTAGCCAAGCAAAGACGGGATGAAGCTGGTGGTTTACCAGTAGACGTTGTTGGTGACACACGTATTTGCAATAATTGTAACCTTTCAATTATTCGGGACATTCAGATACTGAATGATGATCCCCAGTGTTTGCAGTTAAATATTTTACAGCAATCAACATTTCTCCGTCTTCTCTAACCAGTCGCACCATTACTCGTGGCACTAAGGCAGCATAGCATAATTATATAGCAACGAATTCTGTTTCTGAACGCCATTTTACTAGGCGAAATGCAAAATGCATATTTTACTATTTTGAGTTAGATTGACACTCATTGATTACTTCAGACATTTCGCATCAGTTCTGTATGCCGTTCGACATTCAAACTCGTGCTTCATAGATAAAAGACGATATCTAATTATGCAACTGTAATTATCTACCTACTTCAACTGCTTGAACACTACGTACCTACTCGTAGACAAGTATATTTTTAAAACCTCATATTTTAAAAACTAGTCATAAATTGAAGTTGTAACTTCACACAGTTAATTAGAGTATTAAAGACTACATTATCTCAAAATTTCAGCCAAATCGACCGAAAGATTTTTACCGAACATTTTGTGCGGGGTTCTTTATCCTCTTAATAATTGACAAGCCCGTTGGCACAGTGGCAGTGAGAGCGCTTACTGTGTCGGGGGTTGCGGGTTCGGACAAATTCACAAACGTTTAATTAGCAAAAGTAAGCTCTAAGCTTGTGTTATGGAATCTAACTCACTGATACTACTACATATACATACACACATACTTTTTAATTATAAGAATATATAATTGACACCCAGACGTCGTCGCCAACAACTATGTCTTCACATATTGTTGACTCCGGACGGGAATCGAACTCGCAACCCCCGACACAGAAAGCGCTCTCACTGCCACTGTGCCAACGGGCTTGTCAAAAGTAATAATCATTATTTATGTAATAGATTATCACATTCAACTAAAAGGTTAAAGGATATTTTTACATCCTATACTCTTGTAGAGTCTATCATAAAGGCTCAGAATACAGAAAGTACCAGAAACGGCATTCAAATGTATTTACAAGCTACACGCTGTGTCCAAAAACAGAACAAAGTCCCTCGCGTAGTGTTGTTAGCTCTCGCATTATTTGCCCATTTTTGGGGTAAATTTTGGGAGTTTCGGAGGTAATAATAATATGATAATAGAATAAAAATTGTCCTTTTCTATATAACTATGTACCTACCTTTTTATCTCAAGAAATAGATATGTATATTAAATAAAACATGGTGTTAAGGTGGATGTTTGCACACTTTTAAGGGGTGATGGAAAAATTATATATTTTTATTTTATTTTAAAGTATTCGGAAAACTTACAGCTAGGTACAAGAGTTACATAAAAAATGAATAATAACTTAAGTCAAAATGCATCGAGCAAACTACGCTTCGCTTCGATGGTTTCCAGAACTGTTCCAGCCGTTTGTATAATTTTTGTCCACACCGCTTTCCTTTCCTCATCAGCAGGGAAGCTAAAATTTAAGATGGCTAATATAGAAACATAATTTAATACCCGCTCCCCCTCTCCCCTTCTCCCACACGCACACCAAAAATATGTTTAGAAATCCTATAGACTAACATACTTACTATTTAATAGTATTGTTAGGTTAGGTACATACGAGTCACACTTACGCTTTATACTTTCTTTTTTCAAGTTGGTTTATTTTTATTATATTACTTATTAAAATTCTACAACGAATTAAAGCCCTCAAAAGTAGTCAAAAGGTAATAAAAAGAAGGGTAAATCAAAACTCTTATATTGGCAACACTAACATAGATTGACGCATCACTCTCAATGACAATCGAAATCTGAGAAAATAATTAAATATTTAAATAAGACGATACCTAAATGCGAGACTTACACGTGAAATGTGATCCCATCCTGTTTCTTTTTCAGACCCACTGCATTTTTACAGATAGGAACGACACAAGACGGCATAGTTTCGTGAAATTGGTCACGGGTAAAACACGTTAGCGCGTTCCGACGGTCACAAAGTGACTGATCGGTTGCGCATCAAACTACACTATTTAAGGCTAGTTTGAGTAGCTACAGTATTAGGCGCGCTCGTGGGTTCTGGTACTTTCTGTATTCTGAGCATAAAGGTATCCAAACAAAAAATAACCATAAAAAATAACTAACAACCTCGCAAAGGTAAAGTAATTTCATTATATGAGGCAGAAAGGATGCTTTCACCCATTTATAGTTCCTATTAAGTCCCATTTCACGCTAATAGCCTGAAGTATATGTGAGCAAAACCTATCGGAGATACCTAGCCCTTGTCAGCATAGAAACAAGCACTAAAACAGTGCTTAGGATATTGAAATCTAGGTTTCTATTACGTTTTATGACCTAAATAGTGTTGACTTCTTTTATAGCTATCGTATCTGAGTAACGTTATTTACATGTAAAGTTTTTGAACGTAAAATAAACGGTATATGTTATTTTTGTACCTACTGATGAGAACGCTAAATTTTTCTCACTGTGCAAACTCTTCTTCTCTCTTCTCTTCAATGAACATAGAGTCATAGAGGCCTAGGCATATAGCATAGAGAGCAATGTAACAACGGAGTGTTTTTAGTCAATCCCGATACAGGTATTTGTTCACTTAAAGGGTATTCTCCAAAAATGTAGTAGTTATAAGTTTATGGTAAATGAAATAAATATATTTGAAATAAAAAAATAAAATAAAAATCATAGCTAAGACCATTAAGACTTCATGAAAGCTGACAAAAAATAATCGGTCCATTCGTTTAAGAGTCTCATGTCATGTCACGTCATATCATGTCATGTCAAACTTATAACACCTCCCTTTAACGTTGGTTGTTAAAAAACAGTCTCGGATTTTTTTCCTAAAATCACTGTATCACTGTGATAAGATGCAATATTTGAAAACGTTCTAGCAAAAGCCTTTTACATTCATAAATACGGTAAAAAACGTAAAAATATCTTGTTTTCCTTATACTTCCAATTGTACAAATCCCACCTTTAAATGTAGCTGAATACGACTCAATTTGGCTCGAAACACATTTATTCACAATCACACTGGGAAAATATCAAATCGAAATGCATATACCCAAAAATATACGCAAGGAAAACGCGAGGTTATCGGGATATAAAGCATTTGTGATAAAAACGGGATTTATCAAAATTACTTCAATCTTTTTCAACCTTAAATCACGTTGACATGCCCTGGATCACGTGGCAGATGAAGATGAAAGGTGTAGACGGTGACGTTTGATTTAGTGAGTTTTTATTCTCGTTTTAATAATTCTGGAAATAACTTCGTCTGGACTTTAACTTAAAACTTTATATTATTTGAAAAGATTTATGTATACTAATATGTAGTAAAGCCGAAAAGTTTGATTTTTGAACGCGCTAATCTCAGAAACCAATCCGATTTGAAAAAATATTTTTGTAATGAATAGCCACATTCAACGGGAATGCTATAGGCGGGGATATATATATTCTTATAAACACTAACAAGAATTTATTAAAAAAAAAGACACGCGAAACAAACCTAATAAAGTACAATTCTTTATTTCTTATAATTAAACACAATCAACGATTTAACACTTAAAGCTACGATTGATAGAATCAAATAATTTACGCACAACGAAATCAGATCGATATTGAACCACCTGGGCACAAGAATAAGTACTAGACCTACGAATGACCTAACACGTCCTAACCCATCTAGCCACGATCGCCGAATGAGCCTTGTCTTGAGCGCGCGTCGTATTTACGTCGCTCCGCTCGGTCCAGGTTGAGGAGAGGGAGGTTCTTGTAAGACGGCCGTTCCTGATGCCAGGTCGTCCTCGACCGCTTCAAGTTCCTCATGCTCGTCCTGTCCGCCTCGTCCATCCTGATCATCATCATCAGATCTCTCTAAAACATACGAAAGCACATGTGAGAAACAATCCACTGGTCAAACTTAAAATGTGAATTTACGTTTGACTTTTAAACTGAAAGACATCATTGCCTCCAGCGCTAGCGTGCACTCAAGCGTCCTTTGGCAATGATTTTGAAACTGAAATTAAGTTCAAGAGAAGTCAAATAAAACCGAATTTATAAATGAATGTAAATCGATTGATAAGATTCCGGACTCTCACCACTCGATAATACATTAGAAGTGAATGCTAACGTAATGCCATATGCATGTAGGATAGCACCCGTCGCCGAAGCCGTTGTGCTTCCCACAATACATTCATCGTACTAGATTACAAATGTTCGACACCTTACCAAGTATCGTAACTTCGTAAAATAGTAGCACAGCAAAGTAATGCCATATGCATATAGGATAGCACCCGTCGCCGAAGCCGTTGTGCTTCCCACAATACATTCATCTTACTAGATTACAAATGTGCGACACCTTACCAAGTATCGTAGATTCGTAAAATAGTAGTACAGCATGTAATAACGGCATAAATGCATATTTGCATACCGTGTTAAGTATAACGAAAGTACAACACTGAGAAATGTGTAGTTTCGTATGGTAGGTACGTTACGGCCTAGGCTCATTGTTTGCATGCCCGTACACCACCATGGTAGTCAGTACTAACCACCTTCGAAGAATGCGCAACATGTATCCGGCGTCCACTCGCCGCGCCACTGAACCATGTGTTCAGAGGAACCTGTGTTTTCTTGCCGTAAGAACCTGCAATCAGCTCCAGTTCGTAACGGTGATGTGGGAGTACGCTGAGCACCTTGTAGGGGCCGCGCATTCCGGAGTCTAGCTTCCCGGTACTTTGTGAAGTCTTTTTCACAAAGACAAGGTCTCCCACAGCAAACTTTCGTGGCTGCCGGCGATTCTCATTGACATAGGCGTCCTGGCCGCGCTGGTTGGCACCCAGTAGCAGAGACGCCCGCTGTCGGTCGAGAGCGCGCTGAGCCTCGCGGTTGGCAGGTTGCGAGGTCTCCAGTGCCACGTCCCGCACAAGAGCTCTAATGACAGGGGTGGCAGCGTCCACGCCGACCAGTAACTGCAGTGGCGAGGTCTGTGTGGTGGTTTGTCTTGTAACATTAAGGGTTAGCTGCACTTTCCACAACACATCGGACCATTCGGTACCCTTGGTCTCAATATCGACGCGAAGCATGTTTAAAACGGTACGACAATACCTTTCTACTTGCCCGTTTTCGCGATGCATACCAGGAGTGATATAGTGAATGGATGAACCTAACTCACTAATAAAACTTCGAAAGGTTGTACTATCGAACATTCTACCTTTGTCGCAGACAATAGTGTTAGGCGAACCAAATAACGAAATTGCATTTGTAAAAACCCTCTTAGCCTCATTACTATCTTGCCGGTAAATTGGGTACAGAAGACAATATTTAGAAAAAGAATCAATAATAATCAACACGTATTTAAAACCATTTGATTCATTTAACGGTCCTAGCACATCGGTGTGTATTATATAAAAAGGTATGTCTGGTTTAGTCCAAGACTCGATAGGCAACAAAGGGGCTCTGGGTACATTCTTGTGAGCTAAACATACTATACAGTGAGAAATATACTTTCTAATAAACCTACGCAAGTGAGGGAACCAAAAATGTCTCAATATAAGGTCAGTTGTTCGGTCAATACCAATGTGATTATGGTCATCATGGAAAACTCTTAATAAACTAAGCCTATGACCCTTCGGTATAAAACATAACAAGCGTGAATCTTGCCCAGTTGGCATATGCTTATAAAATAACAAATCGTTTTTAATTACATACCGACTAGTGTCCAATTGCCCATCTCTTACTTGTGCCATTAAATCTTGCGTTTCCGCATCAGCTGTCTGAGCGACCTTTGCCCAGTTGTTCGGGTTGCGGATGTGGGATACCATTGCAGGAGGATGTCGACTCAGGAAGTCTGCATGTTGCATGAAACAACCTTTTCTATACTCTAAGGTGAACCTAAAATCCTGTAGATAAACCCACCAGCGCGCTACCCGTGGTAAAAGATCCTTTTTTCGCTCAGTCAATTTTAAAGAGTTGCAATCCGTCACTATTTTAAAGTCAATGCCAATCAAATAGTGGCGGAAATGCTGAAGGGCTCGCACAATGGCTAGCGTCTCAAGTTCGTAACTGTGATAGCGGGGTTCAGCGCCCTGGGTAGATCTACTGAAATAGGCAACTACTCTCTTCCTTTTACCATCATGCTCCTGCAATAGTACTGCTCCCAATCCAATGGCACTGGCGTCCGTATGGAGCTCTGTTGGCAACTTAGGGTCAAAAATCGCTAAGACTGGCTCATTAGTTAAACAGTCGATTATATATTTGTGTGCAGCGTCCTGATCGGAACCCCACAAGAATGACTCACCTTTTCTCAACAATTTAGATATGGGAACGGTCTTAGTGGAGTAAGACGCAATATAGCGGCGGAAATATCCTGCAAGGCCCAAGAACTGGCGAACTTGCTTAACATTAGTTGGTCTTGGTGACCGAATCAGTGCCTCAATTTTATTAGGGCTTGGTCTCACCTGGCCTTGACTAATCAGTCGACCCAAGTACTCTATTTCTGTATCTAGAAATGTGCACTTTTTCAAATTAACTGAAAACCCAGCATTTCTAAGAATGCTTAAAACTTCCCTTAAGTATTTGAAAGCCTCTTCTATAGTTTCAGCCAGTATTAACACGTCATCTATGTAAACAAGAACGACCCCCAATTCGATCAAGACCTTAAGGGTCTTATTTATGATCTTTTGAAACACAGTTGGAGCATTGGCCAGTCCATAAGGCATTTTTAGATACTCAAAATGTCCCTCAGGTATAACAAACGCGGTTTTTCTAATAGAATCATCATCAGTCCTCATTGGTATCTGATGGAATCCTGTGGCCATGTCCAAACTAACGAAATATTTCGCCTTACCGAGTTTGTCGATGTGGTCATCGATGAGCGGTAAGGGAGACTTGTCCTTAACAGTGATAGCGTTAAGCGCTCGGTAATCCACGCACATCCTGTCACTTCCGTCTTTCTTTTTTACAAGAATGACAGGACTAGCGTATGGTGAATCAGACTCACGTATTATCCCCTTACTAAGCAAATCATCTACAATATGGCGTACCCTACGCTTCTCTTCCACCGATAACTTATAAGGACGATGACATATTGGCGTTGGAGAGGTCAACTTGATCTCCATGCATCCCGTGTTAACCGTGGAGGTTGCGGTACCAGAGATGAAAATGTCTGAGAACTCGTGAATAATGTCCACTAGGCGTTTCCTATCGTTACCTACCAACGGTGTCTTAATACTTTCAAATTTGACAGTATTTACGTGACGTACTGATAACAGGCTATTAGATCGGATTAGTCGCTGTTCGGAGTTAGTTCGGATGTATTTCAACCCCTGACGATTGAGTACATCAGTACCAACCAGCACAGACGCATTAATACACTCTGGAGAAACGACGAACAAATCAACCTCAACATTTAACTCGGGAAACTCAATAATAGTCGTAATATACGAGGTAGATTCTATGTCCTGACTACCTATTCCCCGCAAGATCCGATAAGTAGGCAATCTGTTAAAATCAAAATATTTAAGCACCGATTGTGAGATAAGAGAAATGTCGGAACCGCTATCTACTAAAACGTCTATATCTACGCCTTTAACTACTGCTAGAATCAAGTTGTTTCGCTGGGCGCAACGTCTTTGCAAAAATTTACCTCTGAATTATTATTATCGGTGATAAGTGGACGTTTCTTCGCGAAACACGCGTCGGCTAAATGACCATTACGGCGACAAAAAGTACAAAAGATAGCAGACCGCCTATCTGTTGAAGCCTGGAATGGTTTGGGCTTTTCAGAGAACGGCACAGTATTATCTGTGAAAGGCTTCGCCTTTTTAGGACATTGCCACTTCTTATGACCACTCGACCCACAAATAATACATTTACTTGCATTATTGCTGCCTTGATTCGTATTATTAACACGCTTGCGTGGCAAAGAATGACCAGACGGACGAGCGGAACCGGCAAAATGTCGTGACGTGGTCTTAGGCTTAACGTACGCAGTTAAATGCTGGACTAAGGTACTAGGTGTTAATTTCGCGTTTGTCGCGGCCGCCTTGACTTGCGGATCGACAATACCACGCACTATAATTGAAGTCTTTAACTCGTCAGACAAAACCTTTAACAATATTGAGGCGTAAAAGCGACCTACGTGCGTACTCCGCGTATGTCGGATACTTGTCGGAATCGGTACACATCACCTCGAACAAAATGGACGCTGAGTCTATGTCACGGGGGCACAACGATTTAAATTCTACTTTGAAGTTACTCCACGACCTATTCTCAGTAACCCAATTGTTCAACCAAGATCGTGCTTCACCCCTCAGACAGGTACCTACACGACCTAGACACTCGCGATCACCCCAATTATTTAAATGACACGCACGGTCAACCTCCCTGCACCAAACGTCGAAGTCTTGAATATTCGGGTCGAACGGCGATACATAAAAACTTTGCGATTTAGCACGTAATAACTCAGATAACGCCTCGACAACATGCCCGCCCGATACGCCTCGAGTTCCACTATCTAACACGTTACGCGGCGTATCCTCCGCTGTTGCTCCTCCAACGGTGCCTGAGTCCTGTTCGCTATTGAAAACAGGAGAGGGAACCGCTAAAGGCAGCAACGGCGGCTCTAAAGATCGGTCGGTCGTGAGATGGGAAGGACTATCGCGCGATGATGGTTCTAATGATTTAATGCGGCCTTCCATTGCTTCTAACCGAGACAGGATACGGCCTAAAGCATCATCGTTTTCCGAGGAGCGTTCCCGGTTGTGACGCGACACGTTTCTACTTCCAGAACTATCGCGATAACGGCCGGAATAGCTAGAACGTTCTCGATGCCGGCGCGACACGGGAGGCGTGTGCCGGTCATCCGAAACACTATCACGTCTATCACGAGATCTAGAACGTTCTCGAACGCGCTCACGATCCCTAGATCGAGACGAGCGATGCGACATTGTAATCGACAAAAAGTGGGTAGAAATCAAATGAAAACTTCTAGAAAGCAAAACGTACTCAAATAACTAATTTGGATGAACCAGCGGCAGGATCACGTATTTTTGTGATCCCACTTCTGATCTTATAAACACTAACAAGAATTTATTAAAAAAAAAGACACGCGAAACAAACCTAATAAAGTACAATTCTTTATTTCTTATAATTAAACACAATCAACGATTTAACACTTAAAGCTACGATTGATAGAATCAAATAATTTACGCACAACGAAATCAGATCGATATTGAACCACCTGGGCACAAGAATAAGTACTAGACCTACGAATGACCTAACACGTCCTAACCCATCTAGCCACGATCGCCGAATGAGCCTTGTCTTGAGCGCGCGTCGTATTTACGTCGCTCCGCTCGGTCCAGGTTGAGGAGAGGGAGGTTCTTGTAAGAATATATATATATCGGGTTCTCTCTCTCTCTCTCTCTCTCTCTCTCACTCTCTCTCTCTCTCTCTCTCTCTCACTCTCTCTCTCTCTCTCTCTCTCTCTCTCTCTCTCTCTCTCTCTCACTCTCTCTCTCTCTCTCTCTCACTGTTGCTGACTCTGACTCATAAATCTATACTATATACTTCTTAATATAAGTTATGAGGCTATTTTTCATCTCGAAATTCCTACGGTAACGGGCTCAATGCGAGTAAAACAGCGGGGCGTACAAAGGTTCATTGGTAACTGAATGTTCAAACAAACAAAAAATCTTACTTATATATATTAGTAACTAGCTGAGCACCGTGGTTTTACCTGCGTTGTGCCCGTTTCCGTGGGAATTTCGGATTTTTTTATACTCGTACATTCCTCTTGAATCACTCCATGAATTTGAAAAACTGCATCAAAATCCGTTGCGTAGTTTTAAAGATCTAAGCATACATAGGGACAGACAGACAGTGGAAAGTGACTTTGTTTTATACTATGTAGTGAAGATTATATTATAAGCGTTGGAAAACCTAGTTAACTCGAAGCAGCTATGATTAAACTCAGTTACTTACAATATTTATTTATTCCACATCGGGGTGGTTCAAGCCATGGTACCATTAATAAACCACCGGAAAGGGTCGTATTGTATGGAACGATTTATTTCTGAACATGCTAATTATTGTACACGCACACCGCTTCACATACTGTTATAATTGAAATTAATAAGGCAGTTAGTACTGTAGTAGTGTAGTGGTATTAGTGGTAATTACTCTAACGGGTTGGCTACTAACCTATTTGAACTTACTTACTTACTTACTCTAACTTACTCTAACGCCCGTACTCAGAGACATCAAATGTTTTCTAAGTAGATCAAGGACTTTATTTTAAATTATATTTTTTACTTTTGTTTGCATATTAAATCCATGAAGTAGATATTTAATGTCTAATTTTGACATATAATGTATGAAAAATTATGACAATTAGTTAAGTATCGATTTAGTGGATGTCTCTGAGTGTGGCAGTAAGATTTATTAGTCAGTAACAGAGAGAGAGAGACACAGAGAGAGAGAGATAGACAGACAGAGAGAGAGACAGAGAGAGAGAGAGAGAACCCACTCTTGGGCAAAAGCGTCACTAAAAGGATTTAGAGAGGAAAAGAGGAAAGAAGAAGAGAGCTATTAATAAGGAAAATAGCTATAAAATTCAAAACATGTTCATTGTGATATATTGCAAGTAATAAATAAACCTAACCAATAGAATGTGCTTCACCGCAGCTCATTAAAGTCCTCCTTTCAGATTGCATTTTGTTCGATCTTTGCTCATTTTTAACTAAAGGGTAGATAAATTGTGTTTGCCATCCGCTTTTTCTGCGACTGCCGTCGTTTGAAATCGGTGGTGGAGGCACCCCCCCCCCCCCGCCCGCCCTCGCATCATCCTTGCCTGCGCGGGCGCGCATCACCAGTGTCCTTGGACGACCGCCCTGATTCGGTCGTGATCTCATCCTTGAGCTGCTATCCGTGATAGCTAGGATTACGAATTTCATACATATTCCTGCCGTGCAGACAATATTGTGTGTGTGAGACGTTCTCGCAAACAGTGCTGTGCCATTTTCGATACCTAGCTGGTGTTTGGACTTTACAACGCTGCTCCATCATCTCCACGCCATCCAGAAACCTCTGTGCCGATCCATCTTTACAGACGACGTGTGGAAGCAATAAGGTTGGTGGTGGACTTGATTTATCTACTTTTGTGAGCAAAGATCTTTTCCAAATTCTAGTGGGTATATCGTTTATGTACAGGCTTAAATTTTACATACTTAGGTCCTTCGAATCTTCCCAGCCCTAACAGACTCCACATTTTGGTCCTTCGAGCCGGATAATTTAACCTTAGTAAATCTCATACTTAATTTCATACTCAAGTTCTTCTATCCACGTTGGTTAGTTAGGACGCCATTTTGAATGAACCACGTTGCCGTGTAACCAATTTATTCAATTTGTGCATACAAGCCGTGCTTGTTTCTTAATTAAATATTTACATTTGTCTTAGTTTCACAACTGTTTAGGTTTTCAAAATGCCTAATTCTGATGAAAAAGCCTCTGACAAGGCTCCCTCCAAAAAGGAGTTAGAAATTGCTCGCTACATTAATAAAGCCATTGCTAAAAGGCAACGTATTTATTCTCAACTTCAGCAAATATTTGATTTATCAAATAAAATTGATACCCAATCGGATGTTAAAATTATGTTCCTCTTGCGTGCCTCAGAGATTGATTCATTACGCGATTCATTTGAAAGCACGTGCATGGAAATTTATGATTTGAAATTGACTTTAGATCCCGATGCGCAATTCAATGACAGCGATCTAAAGGCCTTCGATGACCTGTACTTTCGCATAAAGCTGTGTAAATCAAAGCACGCTTCCAAAATGGCGGACGTTCCTCCATGCGCTAAAGATAATTCTAACGCCGAAGTACGGCCGCGTTTACCCAAATTAGAATTGTTCACGTTTGATGGGAATATTGAAAGTTTCACAACATTTTATGAAACATTTTGCTCTTTGGTGCACAATCAAAGAGGTATCTCCAATATAGACAAATTTCATTATTTGCTGTCGTGTACAAAAGGTTCCGCACTCAGCATCGTCAAAAGTGTGCCTATAACATCGAGTAATTACGAAGTGGTATGGCAGTCATTGCTTGATAAATATCAGGACAATAGAATGCTAGTAGGTAAATATCTAGATAAAATGTTGAATTTTCCCGCGTTAAAAACTGAGTCACCTTCCAATTTAAATAATTTTATTGAGACTTTTGATCATTCATATCGCGCAATAAATGCTCTCAACATCGATAATTTATCTAGCTATGTACTTTGTCATATAGCATTGAAAGGGCTAGACCCTAATACCCGAAAGACGTTCGAACAAAGCATTGATCAAAAAACTATACCTACTTACGAACAGCTGATGTCTCACGTACATAACCATATTAAAATCTTGGAACATTCGCAACCTAGTTCTACTGTTTCGCAAAATAGGAATTCTACACCTAACGCTAATTCAAACAAAAGAACGAGTGAGAATTACATAAGAAAAACCTTTTCTTCACAGACGCAATCTGTAAATAACAAACCGGTTTGTTTACACTGTGGCCAAAATCATATGATTTTTCGCTGTGAACAATTCCGTGAATTGACACCCGCGAAACGACTCAGCCGTGCTGATCATTTAAAATTGTGCCACAACTGCCTCAAACAAAATCATTCGTCTGCCGATTGTCGTAGTCAGTTCAAATGCTTTGCTTGTAATCAGCGCCATCATGCGTTATTGCATCTAGATACCGTAATTAATACTATCGATGCACGATCTATAGATACACATAGTGCGCACGCGCATACGAAGCTATCATTCTCGAACGTAAACAATATAAAGAACTATATGGTTCTACTTGGTACTGCTATAGTTAATGTTATTGACTCGTTTGGTAATTCGCAAGCTTGCCGTGTTCTTATCGATTCAGGCGCTCAATCGAACTTTATTACAATGGAATGTTTAGAACGATTAGGATTGTCACGACAAAAATGTCCGTATAATATTTTCGGCTTAGCCGGTAACAGCGTGAAGAATTTTGGCATGACCTCATGTACCATTAAACCGAGACACTCCGAAAATCCGACGTTTACAATCGATGCTATTATATTGCAAAAAATTACTTCCGACTTACCTTCGGTGGAAATCTCCGAAGAAGTTTCCAACCATTATAAAAACCTTTTGCTGGCGGATCCCTCCTTTTATAAAAAATCCCCTGTTGATATAATTCTCGCAGGTGACATATTCCCTGATATCTACGACGGGAATAAAATAATAGTGAGCCCCACACTACCCGTAGCACTAGGTAGTGTTTTCGGGTTCGTATTGTGTGGAAGGATGGAAGTACCGTGTACTTCCGATGATGTCACTAACGTTGCAACATTATCTTGCAATTTAGTGTCGTACACCAATGACAGTGACACCATCAATGCATCATTAAAATCTTTTTGGGAATTAGAGGAGTCGCCGTGCGACAACCCTAAGCTCAGCCCACACGATGAATTAGCCGAGGAGATTTTTTCTAAGCAGCACTATAGGGACGAGGATGGTAGGTACGTATCACCTATTCTGCTCGACCCGAACCGTGCTGCCCTCGGTGAATCACGTAGCCAAGCCGTGCGAAGGCTACACCATTTGGAGCGACGTTTCGCTCGAGCCCCTGAGTTGCGTACTCCTTATGTTGAGTTCATGCGCGAGTATGAAAAACTCGGACATATGCGACCATACACCGGCACAGAGCCGAGTAAGTACACAATTCCACACCACTGTGTGGTAAAAAGCTCAAGTACTACTACGCCCGTGCGAGTGGTATTCGATGGTTCAGCGGTCACTTCGAATGGCGTGTCATTAAATGACACATTGCTCACAGGTAGGAAGCTTCATCACGATATTTTAAAAATTATTTTCAATTTCCGCCTGTATGATATTTGCCTAACAGCTGATATAGCTAAATTTTATAGAATGATATCTATAATTCCCGAGGACCGCTGTTATCAACACATTCTTTGGAGGGAATCTCCTTTTGAAGAAATCAAAACGTACGAACTTCTCACGAATACCTACGGTTTGCGTTCATCTGGTTACGTGGCTGTGCGCTCTTTGCAGCAGTTAGCTCAAGATGAAGGTAAAAATTACCCTCACGCTGCTAAGGTTTTAATGGAAGGTTTTTTTGTCGACGACCTGTTGTGGTCTACACAGGACCTCGCCGAGGCCTGTACGTTACAGGATGAGCTCGTAGCTCTATTGAAACTCGGCCGCTTTGACCTGCGCAAATGGGCGAGTAACTCCCCTGAGTTACTCGCGAGAATAGACGCTGAGCAATCCGTCGCTATAAACTTTGGTGACGACACCGTGTGTTCTTCACTAAAGGTACTAGGACTGATATGGCTGCCCTCTGATGATTGTTTTTCATTCGACTACAACATGACGGACGATACCTACACTAAACGATCGGTGCTAAAACTTCTTGCAAGTATTTTCGATCCTGTTGGATTTCTATCTCCCTGCACATTTCTCGCTAAATGTATAATGCAAGACTTGTGGAAACTTAGTCTTGGTTGGGACGAGTCCCTCCCAACTCAATTGCGGGAAAAATGGTCAATGTATATAACATCATTATCGAGTCTCTCGTCTATAAAAATCGAACGGCACTTGCTTATGCCGAAATTCTGTGAGGTACATTCAATTGCATTTTGTGACGCATCAACCCGTGGTTATGCGGCATGTGTTTACGCTCGAAGTGTCGACCCAAATAATAAGGTGAAAACCAGACTACTTATCAGTAAAGGTAAAGTCGCACCGATCAAACCTCTTACGATTCCACGACTCGAACTTATGTCAGCTGTTTTGTTATCTAAATTAATTTTATTCATTCAAAAAAATATAAATAATATAAACTTTCAAGTAACGGCTTTGACCGATTCCAGTGTTGCACTCGCTTGGTTACAAACACCTCCTTACAAACTTCAAACCTTTGTGTCTAATCGTGTCACTCAAGTAGTGGAGGTAGTTCCGTCGAATAGCTGGTATCACGTGAGAAGCGAAAACAATGCCGCTGACATTTGTTCGCGTGGCGCCATGCCGACTCAGCTCGTAGCTGATTACGAGCAATGGCTTCACGGACCAGATTGGTTGGCTGATGACGTTCATCAGTGGCCAATCAGTCCGTTTTACATAAAAGATGACTCGGAAATATTAGAGTTAAAATCAAATAATGATACTTTCTCCTGTCTATCTCAAACATTAACTGACGATTTTTCAAAAACGTTTTTTGAAAGGTATTCCTCATTCACGAAACTTCAACGTGTTCTTGCATGGTGTTTACGATTTGTAAAAAACTGCAGACTCACAAAAAATGAACGTTTGTTTGGACCCTTATCAATTGGCGAGTTGAATGTGTCGCACGATCTTATAATTAAACTTACACAAAATACCTATTTTCGTGACGAAATAGATAAACTTAAAAATAACAAATATGTTCCGTCGTTACGGAAGTTAGCACCCTTCGTCGATTCCCATGATTTCCTCAGGGTGGGGGGTAGGTTATCCCAAGCTAAACTACCTTACAATAGCAAACATCCTCTGCTATTGCCTAAAAAATGTCACGTAACTTTTCTAATAATCAATTATCTTCACGTCATGTACCTACATGTAGGACCTCGCTCATTACAAGGTATATTGTGTAAACGTTATTGGATAATTTCCGCGCGCAATGTAATCCGTAGTGTGTTGTCGAAATGCATCGTATGCTTTAAATGCAACCCTACATCGATTCAACCCCATATGGGTACTTTACCCGCCGAAAGATTGATACCTAACAAGGTTTTTGATCATGTCGGTTGTGACTTAGGTGGTCCGTTCCTCATTAAATCGAGTAATAAACGCAACACAAAGGTTCTAAAATGCTACATGTGCCTTTTTGTGTGCTTTTCCACAAAGGCCGTGCATATTGAAGTCTTAAGCGATTTATCAGCTGATTGTTTTCTAGCTACACTTGATAGGTTTGTAGCGCGACGCGGCCTATGCTCGTGCCTACATTCAGATAACGGTACAAATTTTGTCGCCGCTGCAAAACATTTGAAGAATGTGGTAATCTTTTTTAATAAATATAATGACCCGATTGCTGAAGGCTGTGCTTCTCGGTCTATTGATTGGAAAAATATTCCACCTACAGCTGCGTCGATGGGCGGACTGTGGGAAGCCGGGATTAAGTCAGCCAAGCGTCATCTTCTTCAGGCAGTAGGAAATAAGGTGCTCACATACGAGGAGCTCACTACTGTCTTTTGTAAAATCGAAGCAGTGTTAAATTCACGTCCTCTGTGTCCATTGTCTAACAGTCCCGATGAGTTTGAAACATTAACACCGGGTCATTTTTTAATAGGTCAAAGCTTACTCGCCGTACCCGAGTACAATGTTGAAGACGTGAGTGTGAACCGGCTGTCACGTTGGCAATACGTTCAAAGGATTTCCCAAACGTTTTGGAAAAAATGGTCCGATGACTACCTACATACATTGCAACAAAGAGCAAAGTGGCACACACATTCTCCAAATCTCATGGTTGGCGATTTAGTTCTCATTAGATCTGATCTAACTCGCCCACTCAATTGGGTTCGGGCCAAGGTAGAACGTGTTCATAATGGTCCTGATGGGGTAGTTCGTGTTTTAACTTTGAGGACGCAAAAGGGACTATTAAAGAGACCGGTAAATAAAATCTGTCCTTTTCCTTATTCGAATTGATAAGTTCATAAACTATACTAAATAAATCTTATTCATCTTATCATATTTACTTATGTAGCATCTTATTATATTTACTTATGTATAATTAGTAATTACTTATAAAAAAATATATATTTAGGTACACTATTCTGCCTATTAGCAACATTTCCATTGCCGTAGAAATTTCTTTCTTATTTCATGTACATTTATCTACTGGAAATTATCATGATAATTTCGGTGGGGGGAATGTTCGATCTTTGCTCATTTTTAACTAAAGGGTAGATAAATTGTGTTTGCCATCCGCTTTTTCTGCGACTGCCGTCGTTTGAAATCGGTGGTGGAGGCACCCCCCCCCCCCCCGCCCGCCCTCGCATCATCCTTGCCTGCGCGGGCGCGCATCACCAGTGTCCTTGGACGACCGCCCTGATTCGGTCGTGATCTCATCCTTGAGCTGCTATCCGTGATAGCTAGGATTACGAATTTCATACATATTCCTGCCGTGCAGACAATATTGTGTGTGTGAGACGTTCTCGCAAACAGTGCTGTGCCATTTTCGATACCTAGCTGGTGTTTGGACTTTACAACGCTGCTCCATCATCTCCACGCCATCCAGAAACCTCTGTGCCGATCCATCTTTACAGACGACGTGTGGAAGCAATAAGGTTGGTGGTGGACTTGATTTATCTACTTTTGTGAGCAAAGATCTTTTCCAAATTCTAGTGGGTATATCGTTTATGTACAGGCTTAAATTTTACATACTTAGGTCCTTCGAATCTTCCCAGCCCTAACAGACTCCACACATTTCAATTCACCTCCCGGGTGATTTAAAATTCAATTGCTTCCTTGAAGAAACTTTACAGAGTTTCTCTTTTACTAGAAAATACTATTATTTATTTTTTGTAATTACGCTTTTCAGTGAAAGCTGTACTGTGTTTGAAGAAACTTTTGAAAAGGAAGGGTGTAGATTGCTGCAGGATTTATTTGTAGTAAAACTGTATGGATTGCTTTATTTGATAAACCAGCAGCGCCCCGCGGTTTTATCCGCGTTGTGCCCGTTCCCTAAGGAATTTCAGGATGAAAAATAGCCTATAACTATATATATTTGGCTATGCATTACAAAAAGTTTCTGAGATTAGTGCGTTCAAACAAACAAACTCTTTAGCTTTATTATATAAGTATAGATATATTGATTTACGAGTAAACATGGTTTACTCATTATATAAAGAGAAAAATTTATTAAAATGTATGCGACCTCACTAAATCTGGGAAAATAACGTAAGCGCTATCTAGAATATGTTCACACTACCACCACCTATTGAAATCGCGGGTGGAATCCGCGCGGAACAGCTAGTGCTTCCAAAACGTTTTTTACCGCGAAAAATCGCACATGTACACGTCATTACTATGATTCGAAATGACATTAGAATCAGGTACATCTGGTGTTCAGCCACTCGGTACAACACGCACGATCCTCGAATATGTTCAATGCCCTTATTAAGGCACAAACTTCATAAAAGTTCTTATAAATCGATACAAGTTCAAATCGCACCGACAAAGGTTTGGTAACATTTCTCGTTGCGATCGTTTTCGTTTTATCGGAAAATAATGTACATTTTTACGAGCACGGTTCCTTTCCCCCAGAGATATTGAATTTTGAAAAGTGTGATGTCTTTCCAACTTGCTGATGGTAAAACTTAGCAACAAAATGGGTTCAAAAATCTTAAGAAAAAGTAACTTTGTTAATACTTATTTTGTTAAAAGACGCTCCTGATTTGATGTACAAAAGATGATTTATTTTTGTCAACGTGTTAGGGCGGGTTTCTTCAGCTTATGTTTACGCACGAGTAAACGTTAACACATAATGTCAGCCTCAACAGACGTAAGAAAGTATAAAATCGTGGCTTTCTACTGGCAATCCGAATAACTTTTACATACCTCATTTAAGTTATAAAATAACGCTTTAATAGTCATTTAAAAGCGTACGTAATCGCGAACTTTTTAACGAACGATGTTACGATAACCAACCGTTTGAAACAACCTACTCTTAAGGTGTAGGCTTACTTGCGCTAACTTAAAGTAAATGCGATTGAAAATAACGCGACATTTATATTAAGTTTACGTTGCGCATTGAGTTGTATTACGTTTAGTAAATTTTAACCTAATGGAAATATATGACAATGGAAATCGCATTGTTTTATATTTGAACAACCGACATAAAAATAGTAATGTGTTGTAATTGACTGGACCTTTGGGTATACACTACACATTAACAGACACTGTATGGGCCAAGTTGTTGGCAACGACATCTGGGTGTCAATTATATATTCCTATTAAGTATTTGTGTATATACCTACATAGAAGTATCAGCTAGTTAGATTCCACAATACAAACCTAGAGCTTAATTTGGGTCTAATTAACCGTGTGTGAATTTTTCCGGGTAATATATTATACTAGCAGCGCCCCGCAGTTTCACCCGCGTTGTAACCGTAATTTCGCGATAAAAAGTAGCCTATGTCCTTTCTCAGGCTCTGGACTAACTGTGTACTTACCAAATTTCATTCAAATCGGTTAAGTACTTTTGGCGTGAAAGCGTAACAGACAGACAGACTGATTTACTTTCGCATTTATAATATTAGTTAGGATTATTATTATATTATTATCGTTTCAATTTCCTTGAAATCCGTAGCGTCCGTAGTTCCAAATCCTTTGTCTTACATTTGTGAGGGTTCCTTATTTTATAAATAACGGGAGTCCCTTCGTTCCTATAAATCTCACGTAAGAAATGATCACGGCTCCCATGGCAAGTTTAAATATATCGCTCAATATTTCACGAATCAAATGTAATCGAAGGAATTCGGATTATACGTTACAATTGGTATTTTTCGGGAGTTCGGTTAGCGGTGGTAAGTCGAGGAATGGAGTTTATACATATATGGCTGGGCTGGTAGATATAGAAATCATTGGCTTCATTCTGTCAAGCCCGTTGGCACAGTGGCAGTGAGAGCGCTTACTGTGTCGGGGGTTGCGGGTTCGATTCCCGCCCCGGAGTCAACAATATGTGAAGACATAGTTGTTTGCGACGACGTCTGGGTGTCAATTATATATTCTTATAAAGTATTTGTGTATGTATTACATATGTAGTAATATCAGTTAGTTAAATTAGTACATAGTACAAGCTTAGAGCTTAGTTTGGGTCTAATTAACCGTGTGTGAATTTGTCCCGGTATATTTATTTATTTAACATAGACGTGATAGATGTACGTTCGCACAACGCGGGAAGAACCGCGGGGCGCTTCTAGTTCCGTATAGTCGTTGTCGTAGTCGTTGCATGTAGTGGTAGCCGAATTTATCTCAATCTACTTCTGTCACTTAAGACCGTCTTAACATAATCTTGTTCCCTATTTTGGTTTAACCCCTAAAATCTATCATGTCGTTTAACACAAACTTTAAACTAAACACCAATATAATCACAAATAAACCTAATTCTGTGTCCATGAAACATTTATACACTTTGCATCAGTGAGTACACTTTGCATCAGTGAGACGAGTCCATTAAATAGTTATAAAATCTCTACCTCATTCGGATAGAACGAAACGACGTACCATAACACTGAACTGCGTAGATAGAAAGTAATTGGGTTTTCTCAGTTCCTCTTCCACTGGAATTGAACAAACATTTTAGAGAAACATGTTTTGGAGACTAAAGTTTTAATACTTATGCAATCAACGTGCTTATACCAAAAAATTATAATCCTACTAATATTATAAATGCGAAAGTTTGTGAGGATGGATGGATGTATGGATGTATGTTTGTTGCTCTTTCACGTAAAAACAACTGGACGGATTTGGATGAAACTTTACAGTAATATATGTTATACGTCAGAATAACACACGGGATACATTTTATCCCAAAATTCCCGTGGGAACCGATATAACGAGGGTAACACCGCGGGGCGCGGCTAGCCACATTCAACGGGAAGGTTATAAGTTATTTTCATTCCGAAATTACCGTTCCCGTGGTCACAACGCCGGAAAAACCGCGGGGCGCTCATAGTATCAATATAAATGAAGAAAAGATTCCATAAGTATGTTTTAATAACTTCAAGTAATGAACTATCGATTAAAAAGCCAAGGACCGAAGTCTGCCCTGTCTTGGTAACTACGTACTACGATAATAACCGGCTTAATACATTGTAATTATTTCTAAAACGAGCACAACTTGGAAATAAAACTATTTTAATATCTTCAAGTTTATCAGAAATATATATTAACTTATCAATGTTTTGTATTATATTAGCTGTCTCCCGCGGTTCCATCCGAATCATTAATAGTAGTTTATGCAACTGTCATATAATGAAGGGTATTAAAACACGAGTGTGAGTTTATGAAACGAGCGCAGCGAGTTTCATAATAGTAACGAGTGTTTTAATACCCGTGTTATATGCAGTTGCATACACTACTTTATCTTCACTAACAAAATTTTAAAAACAAAACACATTGCGAAACATTAAATTCACGCGTACGTGTATTGTCACAGTGAACTTGCCGCCATTAAAATCTAACCAATGAGAGCGCAGCTGCGCGCGCAGGGCCGCAGGGCGCGCGCCGCGCAGGCCGCGATGTTATAATGAGATTTTACGATATCGATGTGGATATTATAACATCATGTGCAATTGCTTAAATTGAGTGTTTTAGTTGTCTGCGCTATAACAGTAGTAATTATAAGTCAAGTATTGGAAACATAAGTAGAATGTTACAACATTAGTGTAGATAAAATATATTATTTATGTCTATAAATTAGAAAATATCTCAATTTATAAATGAGAAAGTAACTGCCTATGTATTAGGTATTCACGCTGAAACTACTGAGCCAACTGAATTAAATTTGGCACAGTAATAGTTTAGAGCTTGAGAAATGACATAGGCTACTTTTTATCCCGAAATTCTCATAGCAACGGGTAAAACGCGGGTAAAACCGAGGGGCGCTGATGGTGCACTGAAAACGAAGATTACTTTAAGTTGTGCTTGAAGTAACTTCATCAAATCTTATAGATAAAAGTATGAACGATCCAAATTATTATCTCATTACTCTTTTATAAATTTTTTCGTGCGTTATTGACCTCTAAAATGAGAGGTTACAAACCTTTTCAAATGAGCGGAATTAAAACCTTTTTTTTAGACTCATCTTGCCGACATCGCAATTCAAGTATTTTTAAATATATTAATTTTTGTACTTTTAAGGATTTATGTAAGGTTTATTGTTTACCTTTAAAATGTTTTTAAAGTTAATTAAATTCGCAATTGGCAGTCGAGGTGAGTATGGCTCATCTCACTGTACTAGATAGACAATGCACAATGGACAATGAGATTTCTGTCACTTAATTTTTGGTGAAATGAAAAATGCTTTGTTTGAACAATGTTTGGATGCTACTATGCTCTAGGTACCAAGCGAAACCCCTGCCTGTGCGTTTGTAGCCTAAATCTTACTATCCTACTAACATTATAAATGCGAAAGTTTGTTACTCTTTCACGCAAAAACTACTGAACGGATTTGGATGAAACTTTACAGTAATATAGGTTATATATCAGAATAACACGTGGGATTCATTTTATCTCGAAATTCCCGCGAGAACGGGTACAACTCGGGCAACACCGCGGGGCGCGGGTATTAGTTCTTATATTCGACAGTGATTCACATGAAACCAAGTAACCACACATTACATGTAACTAATCATAGAGAGAAGTAAGTAAACGGCCCAAAATGGCCAATTGTTTGATTAATAATGCAGGAGTTGAAAATAGAATGTCTAACACTAGCGAGGCTGAGTATTCGAGGCAGCAATCGATACCAGATTTTATATGCGGATTGGAAGTGCAGTGGAAATATCTCGGTTTAATTTGATTAGTGGATTATTTAGGTAAGGTATTTGACCTGGCTCTATCTACTATATAAAAATAAGTCGGGTTTTCCTCCCTGACGCTATAACTCCAGAACGCACGAACCGATTTCCACGGTTTTGCATTCGTTGGAAAGGTCTCGGGCTCCGTGAGGTTTATAGGGAATAAAAATCTCAAAATTCCCACGGGAACGGGGGCGCTGCGGGTGAATCCGCGGGGCACAGCTAGTAAGAAATATTGTTTAAACAAAAGAAAATGTCCTTAAAGCCCCCGATTTGATAACCTATAAACATGATTGACATAATAAAATCAAACCGTGCCCTGAGATCGGGCATCGCATTTACATTATTTAGAAACAAAATATTATTTCTGAAACTTTGTTTTGAAAACAAGAACAATTTAGTGTTATTCGTTTGCAAGATAAATGTCTTCAGTTATTACTAAGAAGAGGACATAAATATATAGTCTATACTAATATATACTTTTACTAGCAGCGCCCCGCGGTTTTACCTGCGTTGTGCCCGTTCCCGTGGGAATTTCGGGAATTTTTTTACATAAAAACCTTCCTCTTGAATCACTCTACCTATTACAAAAAACCGCATCAAAATCCGTTGCGTATTTTAAAGATTTAAGCATACAGACAAACAGACAAAAATAGCGACTTTGTTTTATACTATGTAGTGAAGCTGAAGAGTTTGTTTTTCTGTTTCTTTTTTTGTTTGTTTCAACGTCCTAATCTCAGAAAATAGCGATTTGAGTAATTCTTATTCGAATTGATAGCCACATACAATTGGAAGGTTATAGGCTATTTTTCATCCCAAAATTCCCACGAGAACGGGCAGAACGCAGATAAAAAAACTAGGCACTGCTAGTGTATAAATAAACAGTAAAAACATTATTTGAAAAGGGCCCATACCCATCGTTATATCAATAACTTTTCCTTTATACTGAGGGATAGGAAAACAGACTAACTATTATTATACAAGTATTTAATAGGGTCGTTAGGTAACCCCATTGAGATACTGCTTGTTATCTCCAAAAGTAATATTAAAGTGAAAGAGTTTATTTGTTTGTTTGAACGTGCATTTGTTTGTCATTGGAACCACAAGTTGGATTAAGAACATTATCACTACATAGTATAAAACAAAGTCGCTATTTTGTGTTTGTTTGTATGTTTGTCTGTATGCTTAAATCTTTAAAATTACGCAGCGGATTTTGATGCGGTTTTTTGTAATAGGTAGAGTGATTCAAGAGGAAGGTTTTTTTTCAAAAAATCCCGAAATTCCTACGGGAACGGGCACAACGCGGGTAAAACCGCGGGGCGCTGCTAGTTATTAATAAATTATATATTAATAATATAATTGTTCTTACTCTTACGCTTGCTCAGAGACGTCAAATACTTCCTCAGTAAAGAATTGATGAGTGATTTTGACATTTAATGTATGAAATATAACGTCAATTAGTTAATTGTCGTCTAAATGGACGTCTTTTAATGCGGCTGGTAGATTAGTTACTGCTCATCCCAAAAATACGAAAACGGTGACAAAGTGAGTGAATCCGCGGGGTGCAGCTAGTAACATAGTAAAACCAATGTGAATTGATGTTTGTCCTCATGATAAACACGCCAGTAAAGACACTGGCACCACTCCAAACACTTTATTTCCTAATATTTTTCTCATAAACTGACAAAAACACGATTTGTTATTCACTTCTTAGGATATGACAAGCTCTTGATGTGATTAGAATTTATAGAGATATTTAATTAGTATCTCATTTTCATTAATGCAAAAATATTTAATAAATAAATATACGAGTATACGAGTATAGAAAATAAATATACGAGAATAGAAAACTCTTATTATAGAATGTATATTTATATTTTTCCCATGCATACAATTTAGTGGGCTGTATTTGCCCAACGACTGTAACTGTCAGTCGTAACGGGAGTGGATGGGAACTATATCGACCACCGTAGTTGAACAACCTACTACTAGATATATCGTCAATAGCAAAACTTAGGATTGCACAAGCTCTCTTAAATCTATGTTATGTTTGAGAAACAATGGCTGTTCGTTCTAAATTGTATTTTATATTGCACGAAATAGAACACTATTACAAATGAATGTCATTTGTCTACACTACACTAATATCATAAAGAGGAAAACTTTGTTTGTTTAGTTGTAATGAATAGGCTCAAAAACTACTGAACCGTTTTAAAAAATTCTTTCACCATTCGAAAGCTACATTATCCACGAGTAACATAGGCTATTTTTCATCCCGAAATTCCCACAGGAATGGACACAACGCTGGTAAAACCGTGGGGCGCTGCTAGTTTTAAATATGTTTAGGCGTTTAATAAAATTGAGAGTTTTTATGTCCTGGCAATCCTCCCACAATATATCCTATCTTGAATTGCCAACCAGCCATTCACGAACAATAAACATCATCACATTTCATACATTATTAATACTCCAAACCACTAATTAAATAAAACTACAACCAATTAAAGAACTTTCTGTCAAATAAAGGAAAGTGTTAATCAAGCTCCACATTACTCATCATTCAAGACAAATTAAGACTTATAATTTAAGCATTAAAGTTTAATATTGCAACAGTTGGTTTCAGAAATATGGCAATATGGACGAAAGTTAAAATGGCGGTGTGCCAAAAATAACCGTTCCCAGTCATGTTTGGCTTAAGTTAAGCATGCAGTAGAAATAATATTTTACTACCTATTTTTATTGAAATAATTGTTCCGAACTAAAAGCTTTTAGGCTTAAAGTTATCTGCTATCAATATAAAAGTATACTGATAGCAGGTGGGATTTTGTCTTTGACTATCATACTATCAATAAATACATATACATATATCTATATATTCTAATAATCTATAATCTAAATAAAATCTATATAAATATATACTATGGTCTTGGTGATTACGCCTAATCCTCCTCACTGTACTGATATCTTCGGTGGGACGAGAGGCCTTTGCCCTGCAGTGGGACATTACAGGCTAATACTTTACTTTTTAATGTCGGTGAAGTGAGGGAGATTAGGTGTAATTATCATAAGTGACACTCTGACACTAACTAGCACCACGCTTGAAAAGTAATTGTGATAATGCTTCGCCCGGTTCGGGAATCAACAATGGTACCCAGGGTAAGTAGAAAGTAAAGTCCTCTAGGACTTTTGAAACATCAAGCACAATTTCAATTGTTATTTCACTTGCTACTTTCTTCGCTTCACTTCGATTAATGAAGGTTGAGGTTTTCGGGATCAAAAAACGCCTAAAACGTTTCGTTTAAATCACTCCGGCTGTAGGAAAAAACCGTACAAAAATCTGTTCTAAAGTATTAGGATTTATCGCAAACTTAAGTAAGTAAGATCGTGTAGCTAGTAGCAAACCTTAGCTCGGAGTTTTTTGACTGGCCCAAAGCCCCGGATATGGTTTGACGATTAAAGCAACCGATAACTTTACGCTCCTTCCGAAGCACGGTAGCGCTCAATGCCACTATCGGCCATCGGCCAAGTAAGGACCGATTGCAAATATGGACAAAATAAGTCAGAGAAACGCGGCGGTGAACATATTGTATACTTTGTAGAAAAGAGTATCTACTATGTAGAGAAGTGATGCTACTACGAGTAAATGTCAGATTCAAATATATTTATTCAGTTTTGGCCCCTAAGAGGCTCTTTTGAACGTACCACCCATTCGGAAGAACATCAGCACAGAAGAATGGGGAAGAAACTCTGCTGGTTATTTTTGTTCAATAACTGATTATACTATTTAATACTTATAAGTATAGATTTCATGTCGAAATTAGGTTGCAGGTGCAGGAATTTGACTCCAGATATATTTGTCCTCAGTCCAATGTACTAATTCCATATTTCTATCCAACTGCATCTATGTATCAACTATATACCTCACTATCATAACCTAGCCCTATCTATAAAGAGTCAATAACTCGTATACCTTCCGTGACAGTCTCCTCGGAACCGAGTTACTTATTGTTATGAAAACCTATTTTTTGCGGCAAAATAATACGTCTAGACATTGTATTAGCGCTTGTCTTTTGTTTTGCTGTCGGTTAACCGAATTCGTTTAAAAATCGAACGTATAGGTTCAGCAAAGTATTACTCATCGGCTTTTGAAATACAGGTTTGTTTCAGTAATTTAAAGAATGGTTGTTTTCTTTAATCCTATCCACAGAGCATAAAATCACCGCCGCGCCGGCCGCTCGCGTGGTGATTCTTTGCTCTGTAGTCCTATCTATCACGTCGTGAGCGCTTAACTGTTGGTTGAAGTAGTGTGTGAGTGTATATGAGTGTAACCATAGCACTTCATATAGAGATAAAAATAACAGTAACCGCTCGAGGCATAGGCTCAGACAAACGACTTAAAGAGACAGATTTAAGTTCATAGTTCATAAGAGACACGTCTTGTGAGAACTAATATGACCTATGTCTCCATACGTCACCATCTCTCTTTATTATGTACTAGAAGCCCTCGCAATTTTACCCGCGTTAAGTCCATTCCGATTGGAATTTCAGGACGAAAAATAGCTCATAACCTTCCCGTTAAATGTGGCTATCGGTTACAAAAAGAATTATTAAAATCGGACTATTAGTTCCCGCGATTTTCACGAATTTACAAATAAACAAAGTTAGAAAGTCTACCTCTTCATAATATTAGTATAGGAGCATAGATGAAGTTTTCAACTAAACAATTCATATCAAAAACATAATACAAAAACTGGTAATACCAGTTGACGTACCCCACGTCTGCATACAGGATTCACTAGGGAAATACATAAAAACGAATGTAAGCGTCCTTTTACTGTTTTGGCTCGTTCCTTACAGACGAACAATTTATTACGTGTACCGATGTATTACACTGTGTAATAAAACTGTAACACCGTTTGAGTGAATCAAATGCTACAATTCCTTGTAAATTGTTTTTGAGGTAGTTGCGTAGATATTGTAGAGGCATGAATATATAGTAGACTTACCGCGCCCCGCGGTTTTACCTGCGCTGTACCCGTGAGCGTGAGAATTCGGGATAAATGTATCCCATGCGTTATTCTGATAACCTATATTACTGTAAAGTTTCATTCGAATCCGTTTGGTAGTTTTTGCGTGAAAGAGTAACAAAAAACATACATACATACATATGTACTTGTACATACATACTTACATATATAGGTACATACATACATACAAACAAACATACACATACTCAATTTTTTTTTATTATCAAGAACAAATTGAGTATACATACATACATACATCCAAAAAAATGTATGTCACAAGAAAAACAATTATAATATTAATAGCATTTTCCCTAAAACCCATACCACCCTATCCATTTACCTAACAAAACAAGCTTAACCTACACGTGTATCATTTCAACCAATCCAACCATTTCTATAAATTTCGATAGACACGTTCCCACAAAAGGTTATCTCTGGATATTTCTAGAGTTTCAAAAGAAACAAAGAAATTCTCTTTATAATATTAGCGTAAATTGAGATTTATGGCGACGGCTGAGTTAACATTTACGAATGACTTACTACTGCCTACGATTCTGCCTACGCAAGCACCTTTACTTGAAATTAAATGTTTACTTCTATTTAATGGATTTAAATACAAATGTTATTTACAGTACAAATACCTACTCGGTAATGTTTTCGTCAAATCATTATTATAAGGTTATTTTAAGACTGGTTTGATTGTGATTTTGGCTAAATAAAGGTTTTTTTAATCGAAATGTTTTTTCAATAGAACACTATTTAAAAAACGAACGTCATTTGTTTTTTACACATATTTAGGCACTTATAAAAATTAAATTAAGAATTTTTGCGCAACCCACCTTAAACATTAAATAATAAAAAGATTGCAATGAATTTAGGCCCTCCTCTTTTTTTTAAGTCGGTAAATGATACTAAAACAAGTCTTGATTTCTAAATAATTAAGTGAATTCAACTAATTAAATTCTATTATCCTTCCAAAGATACCGTGGTGAACCCAAAGGTATTTAAAACGCTCGAGTACTGTTGCGTAGATATGTGGAAGCTCGTTCATAACAGAATGATTTATACCCGTCGTTGTGACGTAAGTACGCATACGTTCGTGACCCTGGCGAAGGCCGAAGGTCGAGCCTACACCAGCTTACTGCGAAACAGTACCGCAGATTTAAAAAGTAATACACATTTTTCTTTGTGACTGTACTGCTGATGTAAGATAGAATGGTGTGATGGTATCTAAGGAAGTGTAACAGTGCATGTGACAGCAAGGCATTTCAAGATTTTTTTGAAAAGAGAATGTTTTTTTTATTAAATAATGGAGTTCTCATTACAGAAATATTGAAAAGGAAAGTTGAACATACATTAACTTACAACACTCTTAAATTAAAATTAAATATTTGTTTGTTTCTCAATGAATTTGGCAGTCGCCATCGCTTGCCTGCAATGTGGCGCTCCCTATACATTTGATTTTTTATTGGCTTGTGTTAGAGACTTTATTGAATAAAATGAATTCAAATCAGTTTAGTAAATTATAGATATTTTATTTCACGAGCCCACTTGAATCATGCTTGTGTAGGTAATAGTACGTACACATTTTCTTAGTGGGCATTGACAGTGGTATGCCCGCGTCACAATCCTGTCAAAAATTTCTTTCAAGTAGCGTCAGTATCGTAGGTTTCAGTAAACGGAGAAAAGGCATAGTAATCTATTACTTTTAAATAGATGAAACAACTTTAACGAATAGGCTATATGGAAATATATATTTTGTCTATAACATCTCTAACTTCTCTATATATTAGTGACATGTGCACTAGCCAGCCTAGACCAAGGTCCCGGGTGCAATTGCCAGGGCGAGTGAAAACTTGACTCCTACTTTTCAAACATGCCGTAAATTTGAGAACACCAACCCGCATTAGGCAAGCGGGTGATTTCGTCTAATCCTCTTCACTGTACTGATATCTTTGGGCAGATGAAAGACCTTTGCCCAGCTGTGGGACATTACAGGCTACGTACCTATCACAAGACCACAGAAACGGTTATCATCATGTATATTTGCTCATCAATGATTTTGTTATGCTTAAGACAGATATACTACTAATTACACCTGTCTATAGAAGTAATCTCATGCCATTCGCCCCCAAGGTTTTACATCTCTGACCATGTAAGAGAAAATAAACCTTTTCTCGAGTTTTAAAAGGGTGTTGAAAAGAGCTATTACCGCGGCTTTGAATACTCTTTATTGTGTCATGTCGGGTCAGCGGAATAACCCCGCAATTAATTATTGCTATTAATTTTTTAATACTTCAGTCACGACCTACTCGTTTTATAGTTGGGAGACAAAATTATGTTAATAGGTTAAGTGGACAGAGTGCTTGCGATGTTTGAGAGAGCTTTGCCCAGCGGTGAGACAAGATAGGTTAGGGAAAAAGTGGTATAGGTAATTAGTTGAATTATCTATGGTATTTGTCTCTACTTATTGTATAAGGAGGAAGATTTGTCCTGTACAACTAAATGTATTCGCGCGTTCTTACTTAATCCGGGAAAATAACGCAAAAACGATTTCAAAATTTTCTCACGATCACCATCTATAGGACCCCGGTGTTACCACCCTGCAGATCAACTAGTATTTGTACGCTCAACGTAAATAGTCATATCATGTGAATATTTCATACTGGATGTAACAATGGGAACAAATACAGTGTACAAAAAATGATTCACCTAGTTTTGTTTTAGACATTACGATGTAAACTTGAATGCCTCATAGACATGCCTCGGCCTGAGACATGCAACCGTACATAAGCATGGCGTTACTTAGGTATACGCTTATGCAAGCGTCTTTAAAAATACTTTCACGTACTAATGCGGTGTACGAAACTCACTATGCTTATACGGCGAATGCTCACAGTATTCACAAACGATGGCCGACAAATAGTGACACGTCACGTCACATGCTGCGCAATGTGTGACCGCCTTAAGCCTGTCTGTCCATCGAAGCGGAGAAAGGCTGCAGAGCGGAGATACGGAGAAATATTAATATAGGATTGTAGAAGAACTTCCCTGAAAGATTGTATGCATGGAGTTGCATAAAATCTTCGCTCAGAGATTTTATAGATTAAAATTTCTCCGATTCTTAGATCCGCTTCAATGAACAGGCACCTTCGTAGGTATTTAAAAAGTGTTATAATAATTATTGGCAAGAGAAGTATTAAATCGTGAAGCAATCACTTCGTTAAGTAGAAGCTAGGCTTAGATCTAGCTTTTAAGATAAGTTGAGATTCTTCTATTATTCTATTTTAACATCGTTTGAGTTATGATTTCCATTAGTTAAAAGGTCTTGAACGCCCACAAACACAAAACACTGTGAAATATTGAACAATACAATACTGAAAAGCATTTAAAAATAGCAAATTTATTACAAAATTCAATTTTAATACAATGAAATAGGGTTAAAATTGTAAGCTAATATGGTCTATCTATATAAATAAATCTAGGCTGATGATAAAAATAGTGGGATTCCATCTGGCGCCCGCAGACAAACCAATTCCTTTTATACTCTTCCATTTCTTTGTTTCATTTATATTTTAAAATAAATGGAAACAGCATACTTTTACGACTGTACAGGGCATTATTTTAAACCTCAGTGATAATAACAGGAATGTTTGATGTTCTAAATTATAAATAAAAGTATTAACCTATAATATTCAGAGCCAGTTTGTTACGATTTCTCATCTTACTAAAGGTATCAGTACAGTGAGGATCCTTGCGATCTCAAGTTTTCGCTGGACTTGTCCCGTGACTCTCGTGGAGAAACACTATAATAATAATAGAGACCTCTCTTGGTGGGCGAGTTCATACACCACTAGACCACCAAGGCGTTGTGAAAGTATATCCAATTTTATATTATTGGTACGACATTGATTTATGATACGGAATCGAAAGATATTGTATAAAATGTAAAACAACATTAAATATTCAGCAGGTGCCTCCACTATCATGAATATAGATAGATTTCTATAACTCAAATTGAATATATTTTGTGTAAAATCTGTACAATATTTCAAATATATATGATTGTGCTGTCGAATATGGATTCACTTCAACGTTGTACATCTACACTAATATTATAAAGAGGAAAACTTTGTTTGGTTGTAATGAATAGGCTCAAAAATTACTGGACCGTTTTAAAAAATTCTTTCACCATTCGAAAGCTACATTATCCACGAGTAACATAGGCTATTTTTAATCCCGAAATTCCCACAGGAATGGACACAACGCAGGTAAAACCGCGGGGCGCTGCTTGTGATAAAATAAGATAAAAATAATAATTCATATTTCTTAATTTTCACAATAACATTTCTTCTACATTTCTAACAAAGATTACTTTAGTTAGTTAAATTAAGTCCACGGAAAATTTCATTCAATTTCTATTATTTTTTTTAACACAATGTTCGCACGTAGCAAGATGCTACGACATGCTACAACATGCTACGACGTAGCACGTAGCAATTTCCTAGTTGTTGCTGTCGAGGCTTGCTCTAAATATGAAACAGTCAATTTTCAAACAGCTTAGTAAGATCTTAGTTTTAATGAGATTACTATTATTGTATCAATTTGTTTCTCACCTAAATATGACACGCATACTTGACGAAATCGTAAACAATTATTTATCTCCCATAGCATTGCCTCTTGGTTTTACCCACGTTTTACTTGTTCTTGAAACATTTTTGAAGAAACTTTAGCTATATTATAAATTTCTTTGGATTTGGAATAAACAAAATTGTTGTTTTGATTCGATAGATATTCAAATTCAAAATTCAAATTCAAATTCAAATTCAAATTCAAATTCAAAATGTCTTTATTACATCAGATCATTACAATCATTTATAATCGTCAGCTTAAAATTAAGTTTACGTTAGTTCACATCGCGCCACCTACTGAGAAGAACTAACAAGAAACTCAGTGGGGTTGTCATTTTTTTAATGATTGTATTAACAATTTTAAGCCTTAAATAATAGAGCAATTCATTTCCAAACGTCTGAGTCTAGAACATACTCTGAAATAGAGTAATATGCCTTTTGGCTGAGTCTATGCTTAATAAACTTTTTGAATTTAATAAATGAAAGACTTACCACGTCGTTTGGTAGTTTGTTATAAAAACGTATACATTGATAGTTCTAAGATTAGTGCGATCAAACAAACATACTCGTACATAAAACAAACGAATTATACTAACTAATCTCAAACGTTTCTTAAGTTTGTCTAGCCGTGTGCTTGTGAAAGTCTAGTACAAATTCATTATATTTATTTAAAAGTAATACTTTATAAATAATATTATAAAGCTGAAGAGTTTGTTTTGTTTGTTTGTTTGTTTGTTTAAACGCGCTAATCTCAGAAACTACTGAACCGATTTGAATAATTCTTTCACTGTTAGATAGTCTATTTATCGAGGAAGGCTATTGGCTACATAACCCGGTTTATCCCGAAATTCCCACGGGAACGGGCACAACGCGGGTAAAACCGCGGGGCGCTGCTAGTACTTTATAAACAAGTTAAAAGCGTTAGGAGAAGGCTTTTGCCCAGCAATGAGACGAAAAAGGTTGATAGAAAAAAACTGTATAGTCATACAACTTACAAAAAAGTAAGTGTTTAACTAGAGTAAGACAATATTAGTGTCAGAGTTTTTGTGACAAACCTAATAAATTGCAATCTATCCTTAACTAATATCCATCCAATCACACACCCAACACAACGTTCCGTCCAATACAATTTAAAAGCAGTATGTGTGAGATATAATTGATTCAGTGGTGGTATTCAGAGCTCACATAACGTCAACCGAGAGGTTGTAAATTAATGCGATGTCGGGACAGATGGCGGGGAATATGGGGTGTGGCTTTGGTAGTAGCGGGGAGCGGATTTAGGCAGGTTGATATGGGAATAAGTCTTACTCTACATTGGGATAGAACGAGTTTCCAAGCCGCCGGTCAGTGATTTATAAAAAAGATGTGCGGTCGCCTTGAGAAACTTCTTCTTTGGTGGAGTGGGTAAAAAATAAGATTTGAAAAACACGTGTGACGTTTTATTAAACTCAAGAAGTCAATTCCTTTTATAACCGACTTCCAAAAAGGAGGACGTTCTGAATTGGGATGTTTGTATTATTTTTTTTATTTATATCAAAATCATCACGTCAATAATCTCAATCACCACCAAATTCCAACTAAGTATTCTAATTAAGGCAAAAAACATTGTTTTTTAAATTGCTTTTGGTTGCTTATGTAATTTTAATCATTATATTTTACATCTTAACTTCATATCTGAGAAGCTCCCCATGTTCTATATTTATTTAAAAAAACCTTATTCCATTTCAAGTTTCTCCCAAACTTTCTTGTGGAAACAAAGCGAAAACCTTTTATTTAAAAGTCGGTCAAAAAGCGCACTCCACACGTGGCTACTTTGAGACTGCCAACTTGAATTTGCAGAGAACACTCGGAACATACAAATGTGTTTCCTATGTATTCTAGATTTCATTTTAAAACCTTAACTTTTTGCTTTTATCTATCTAAGTACTGTAGTGTTTCTATTTGTGTTAGTGTTTATATTGAAAAAAATATATATTTTTAATTAATAGTTTTGTTTCATTAGTACATAGACAAATTCAATAAAAAAATCTGCCCACGACTCAAAATTTTAACTTAATAAAAATAGTGTGTGAAGTAAAAAATCTATGGATGTGAGTCTTGTTTTTTTATAAAAAGGAAACGATGAAACAAATAAACCTATTTACTTGTTCCTATTTAATTTAAAAACATCACATTTTACAGAAGTTAACACTGTACAAATGCACTGTTCTTTTTATTTTACAAGTATAATAACCTATATTGTCCCACACTGGCAAGTAAGTAAATATTAGCCTGTAATGCCCCACTGCTGGGCAAAGGCTTCACATCTCACCGAAGATATCAGTACAGTGACGAGGATTAAGTGTAATCACCACGCTTGCCTAATGCGGGTTGGTGATCTCAAACCCGAGCCATGTTTGAAAATTAGGAAACATGTTATCGCTCGACCTGGGAATTGAACCCGGGACCTAAGTCTTGACACTGGCAAACTTCAAATTGTTGCTAGTTAGTAACTATTAAATCGAAATATTATCCATAATATAAACTGCACAGTTTGCATCACGCCTACATCTACTACTGTTCAATATTGTTCAGTCCAGCGTAAACTAATTACAATGGAGATTAATTCACTGGCTAAACGCTCGCTCGACTTACATGTGATATCAATGTACTCTGCTATGATGGCCAATGGTTATATACAGACTGGTCTAATATATACAGTCCTATTAGTTCAGTTGAATCGCCTCGGTGGTGTAGTGGTATGTTCACTCGCCTGCCAAGCTTGACGACCCGGGTTCAATTCCCAGGTCGAGAGAAAACATGTTCCCTACTTTTCACACATGGCTGGAGTTTGAGATCACCAACACGCATTAAGTAAGCGTGATGATTACGCTTAATCATCCTCCCTGTACTGATATCTTCAGTGAGATGAGAGGCTTTTGCCCAGCTGTGGGACATTACAGGCTAACTTATTAGTTCAGGGCAGGATGTATGTTGCATCATCCCTAGTTCAGGTATCTAAAGCAACTTTGAAGCAAGACTAATCGTTCGCGACTTTATAACATTCTTTTTATCACATTTTGGAGTTGGAATTAAGATTGAACGATTTTACAAGCTGTTGTATGTTGACGAGTTCTTAGGACAATGGTTGGACTAAGAACAGTATGACGAAGCCGCTTGAGTTAGCTAATTTAATGGTCTTGCAAACTCAAGCGAATTTTAAAACTGGCTCTGTCTAAGCTACGTCTTAAAGCCAGAACACACTATAGACAAGATTGCAATTAGACCGTGTCTTGTCTAAGAAAATATACGAAGGAGCACTCACTAGAGACAAGTTATCTGAAAAGCTTTTTGTATGTAGGATTAAATAATTTGTACTGGCAACTAACTGGCTTAGAACTGATAAAATACAGCTATGTTCTCTTCGAGTTAGTTTAAAGATTATTGTGACCTATCTCTACTAATATAATAATGCTGAAGAGTTTGTTTGTTCTAACGCACTAATCTCAGAAACTACCAATCCGATTTTGATAATTCTTTTTGTAATGCATAGCCACATTTAATGGAAAAGTCAATGGCTAGCTCTTATCCCGAAATTCCTACGAGAACATGCACAAGGCGGGTAAATCCACGGGGCGCTGCTGTCTTTAACAATCTTCTTAATACAAATTTTAAAAACGGCAACCTACATAGCAAAAGCTGTATTCTACGTTCGTATATCAAACAAAATACAAAGAAAAGCAATATTTATGAGCATTGAATGCGCATCGGATTGTATTGAAAATATCATCCTCGTGTGAAGTGTGCCGTGAAACTAGAACGCGTCCTGAAGAGAATGTGAAATTACAATCAGTTTTAATGAGATGGTAACGAGAGAATGAAAAAACGTGTTATTATGAAAGTTTTAACAAGAACAGTCATGTTAATAGTCATCTCTAAGTTTTTCTTTACAAGTTGCTAGCTGACAGCTTGTAAACTCGCCTTATATATAAGGCGAGTTTACAAGCTGTCAGCTAGCAATCCTATCCTACTTCCTATTAATATTATAAATGCGAAAGTTTGTGAGGATGGATGTATACAATGTCTGGATGTTTGTTGCTCTTTACCACATGGGATACATTTTATCCCAAAATTCCCGCGGGAAAAGGTACAACGCGAGTATCACCGCAGGGCGCGGTTAGTATCTTTATATATATATATATATATATATACCTATATATACTATATTAAACACTATTAATATAATAAACCTAAAGAATTTAATTTTTAGTTTATTGTGTTTTTCAGTACGCTAATCTCACAAACTACCAATCCGATTCGAATAAGTCTTTTTGTAATAGATAGTCACATTGATCGGAAACATTATAAGCTATTTTTCATCCCGAAATTCCCACGGTAACTGGGACAACGCGGATAAAATCTCAGGGTACTGCTAGTCAACTTAATTATGCGTTAGATACTTTTATAACTATAAACCTATAAAAAAAGGAATTCATTTCATCAAGAACAAAGAATTCATATTGATTTCTCTAATACCTAACTACAAGAAAATTTAATAAAACCCCAGTCTCGTTAATAGTTAGTACGTGACTATCAAAAGTCTAGATTTTCTGAAGTGACGTGTAACCTAACGAACATGAACAAAGGCTATCTCAGATCTAGACTTTACGTGATAAAAGCTTGAATACAAGCTGTAATAAAGCTCGGAAGTAAGCTGTTTTTGAAGTGATAATGTTCTTACGTGCTTAGTTATAGCTTAGCAGCTAAGTGAAGGACTGAAAGCTTTTGTTTTGTGCTGGTATGATATTGTACATATGATTTTAAGCACCTCGACGCAACAAGAGGGCTCATAAGTTTGATATATCTGTGGCAATTATTTGTTGCCACGCATTTTAGCTTACAATGTAATAAAAAAAATGTTTTATACGTTTATAAAGTACTAATTTGCTTAAAGAGAGTATTTTCTATGGAAAAAAACTGGAACACCCACAAACACAAATTATCTAAAGTTTATTTTTACCTTTTTACATTGTTACCCTGTTACTTTTCCCACGCCTTTTACCGGCGTGGGATATATTCTTAACGAGAGAATAATAACTATTTGTTGGCATGGCATGTATGAAAAAATATGCCAATTAGTTAATGGTCGATTAAATTGACGTTCTCATAAGTATGGCAGATATTTATTCACTATTTTTTCCGCATAACATCCTACGTCAAAAGTAAGCATTCATATTTCGAATATAAAAAAATATTTGACAAGGTAGGTGTTTATACAAAGCAAGTGTTTATATTGGGTGTTCATTATTAACGTTAGATTATTATGGAACGGGATTTAAACTACGGCACAGCTTCATAATTAGCAGTGCCCGCGGTTTTACCTGCGTTGTACCCGTTCCCGTGGAAATGTCGGGATGAAAAATAGCCTATAACATTCTCGTTGAAAGTAACTATCCATTACAAAAAAAAACGTTCAAATTGGATTCATCGTTTTTTAGATTAGCGCGTTGAAACAAATATAGACGTCTGTATACAAGTGCACGATACGTTTGTTAAATAATATTTAGAGCAAAATCTTTTTTTTAAATAAAGAATTGATTAAAGCACTCTATGTATTAAATTGATAAAACGTTACGATTGAACAACTTCATAACTGCAAGCTAGCGGCTTCAATAGCGCGTTCGAATTTTAAAACTTTGTCTTTAGAATTTTCTGACAGCTGACAGTTTTAACAGTGATGGGAAATTACAGTTTTGTTTTTACTTACTTATGTTCAAAGAAACCGGTGAACTGTAAAATATTTACGCTACATCAAATCTATACAAAGTGTATGCTACATTCGTTTATTCTTCTTTCAATTTCTTTAACTGTCAATGTTCAAGCAAATATTTGATTCATAACAAAATATTTCCAAACAACATCAAACTGTACCAGCTATAAGGAACAGCAAATTAAGCAAAAATATAATAGCCACCATAAACATAATCACCAAACCTTTCTTTTATGCGAAAATAAGTCATAAAACATACTCCGTGAATCTATCAGAGCCATATTGCCGTAAAATGGAATGTTCATTGAACATTATTACAAACATATTACGAATATATGTGTTATCTATTACGTGTAATGTACGTAGAACACTAATCTCGAAAAAGGAAAAGTTTCTCCAAACAGATGGATGTGACGTCATGTGTTATAGAGTTTTGGGTCGGTTTTGGGTCTGAAATAGGGCATTTGCATAATTTAGATCAAGTTCCGAATGTAGTCGTGTCGTGTCGTGCGGGCCGGGTCGGGTCGGGTCGGCGAGTTTGACAGTCCGCCATACAATTACTAAAGGTGAGAATCCACCTAGAGGCAGCCTTGACTTGAGGCAAATAGCCTACAATAAGTTCAAAATATACATCATGTCGCGGTGGGCCTTAGGTTGAGGCAGTGTCTCCGTTTACGCGGCCTCAGGAAGAGGCAGTCTGACTCCAGACTGCCTCTAGTGGATAAGCCACTTTTAAATAGAGTATTGCTTTTACTGATGTCGTCTCGAGCAGGACTGGGCCTTCTCTATACTAGCCGCGCCCCGCGGTGCTACCCGCGTTGTACCCGTTCCGGCGGGAATTTCGGGATATAATGTTTCCCCCATGTGTGATTCTGTATAACATATATTACTGTAAAGTTTCATTCAAATCCGTCCAGTAGTTTTTTTCGTGGAGCGTAACAAACATACATACACAAATCCTCGCAAAGTTTCGCATTTATAATATTAGTAGGATTACTTGACAACAAGAAAAATATTACGACATATCTTTATCAACCGATATGTAATTGTGTAAATGTACTCATAAAAGTCATCGGTCATTTAAGCTAACTCCAAATCATTTGATTGATACTCATTTTAGTTTTCGGTAAAATGGTATCAATCATACGTGACATATTACAGGGAACCCTATATTTTCCTTCAATAATAACGTGTATAACGATGATATCGACAACATAATAACCTGTGCTTGAAAACTCAGAAGAGAGTCAATTTCAATAAGACAAAAGGTAGAAAAAGCTATAAGCTTAAAAAAGCTATTAAAATTTTCTACAAACTGGTCTTTATTTCAAAATTCTAACGCCTGTTGTTTAGGAGCAATTGCAACTTTAAAAGTGTGCTGTTTTCTCTTGGCGTTCAGTGTATGTGTGTGGCATTTGTTTTCTATTAAACTCGATGGCTATTACTAATTTATGATACATACTTGAATACGACTTAAACTATGTTCCTGATAGAAATGTTTGGTACGAAGTAGTTTCGACATTGATTCTGTGATTGCGCGTGTAAGTGGATTCATTACATTCATTGCGTTACTTTGGACAATATCAGTATATTGTCCAAAGTAACGCGATCAAATTCAAAGCAATTCAACATCTGATCAACTTATGTTTTTATATATTTTTTCTTTAAGGTCAACACTGCTATAGGCGTGCGCCTGTCGCGTGCGCCCGACGCGTGCGGACGCGGCGGGCGCACGCGTTGGTTCACTTTTGTATGACACCGCACGCGACGGGCGCACACGTTCACTTCTGTATGAAGCCACACGCGGTTCACTTTTGTATGGAACCGCGGCGTGCGCACGGTTAACGCAGTGTCGACCCTTAAAACATTTAAAACGTTACAAGTTAAAACCACGATAAAAATGCATTATTTCCCAAACATAGCTTTGCTCTGATAAAGACACTGTGACACATTTATCAATCGACCGCAATAAAGAGCAGGTCCTGAATTCAACTGAAACTTTTGAAACTATGATATTTTTTTATTACTACTATAGTATAAATAAAACAGTAGATACGGTCCTCAGTGTATCATAAATAGTAATACACGTATACATTTACAGTAGTGACATTAGCGGTAAGTTGGTGTAAGTGTGAAAATCTACTGACCCATTTGGCTTTCAAATGAAATGACACAAAGAACGAGAAAGGAAACTCTCTGAAAACGGAATGCTGACTCAACATTTATATTATATGACCGAGTAATGTATTCTGTGAACCTAAATATAATTTATCGCTTTGTTGTTCGTATTTTAGTTCCGACTAACAGCGCCCCGCGTTTTACCCGCGTTGTGTCCGTTCCTGTGGGAATTTCGGGAATGTTTTTATATACAAACCTTCCTCTTGAATCACTCTATCTGTTTAGAAAATCGCGTCAAAATCCGTTGCGTAGTTTTAAAGATCTAAGCATACATAGGGACAGACATATAGCGGAAAGCGACTAAAGTTGGATATACACAACAACATAATTAGAAGCAAAGAAAAATAAATGAATAATACTCGTAATATAAATCAAACAAATTCCCCAACATTTCAATTCCAAATTAAAAGAAAATTTCGTTATACATATTTTCATGTAAATAAGAAGTGGGCGTTTCATGAAAATTTTTCGAAATATATATAAAACATTTAGCTTTAATGTTATGTAGCAAACAGGATAATTTGCCCACGCCTTACATTTCAGTGGGTTCCGTGAAAGAAGAAGTACGTTTGCGTAGTAAGTGAATTAAATGTTAAAGATCATATTAGGGCTTAATGTGTAGGAGGTTCATATCTTGTTTATGCGTAGGATTTGCTTAATGATATATTGCTAAGCAACGGCTTTACCATAGATATAGAATCTCTTCGCTGCGCTTAGAGTTTCAACTTTAAATAACTTAACTCTTAACTAACTTCACTACATAGTATAAAACAAAGTCGCTATTTTTGTCTGTTTGTTTGTCTGTTTATCTGTATGCTTAAATCTTTAAAATTACGCAACGGATTTTGATGCGGTTTTTTGTAATAGGTAGAGTGATTCAAGAGGAAGGTTTTTATGTATAAAAATTCCCGATATTCCCACGGGAACGGGCACAACCCGGTAAAACCGCGGGGCGCTGCTATAGCCTATGTTACTCGTGGATAATGTAGCTTTCGAATGGTGAAAGAATTTTTTAAAACGGTCCAGTAGTTTTTGAGCCTATTCATTACAACCAAACAAACAAAGTTTTCTTCTTTATAATATTAGTGTAGATAATTATGAATGACTAGAAATACTTTTATATCAATACGATCCAATACTATAATGCAATATTATATACGCAGAAATTCTTTCTAGCTTTAAATGTCAAATTCGAGAAAGTAAACGTGTTTATATAACTTTCATACTGACGCCATCTATTGGGCCACGAGTAGAACAACAGGGCGGAACAGCTAGTAAATAAATACATCCTTAACAGCTCAGAGACGGCAATTAAATCGACAATTAACTAACTGACGTCATTGATCATATATTATACTAGCAGCGCCCTGCGGTTTTACCCGCGTTGTGCCCGTTCCCGTGGGAATATCGGGAATTTTTATACATAAAAACCTTCCTCTTTAATCACTCTACCTATTACAAAAAACCGCATCAAAATCCGTTGCGTAATTTTAAAGATTTAAGCATACAGACAAACAGACAAAAATAGCGACTTTGTTTTATACTATGTAGTGATGTCGAAAATCACTAATTAACCTCTCATAAAGGATCATTAGATCAACTCCGGTAGTTTATACACATTGTATCCTATACTTCGGATGTTATCATTAACATAGTATAAACATGAAAACACATTCTTTGATATAATATATCTGTTATGATTTTTATATATTTCCAAGTATATTAACTATTGTTTCCTGTTTTGTCCGTATGTGTTCGAGAGTGATGTTCAGTCAAGCATTCAATATCAGATACATATTATTTTCAGAGAGAAAACCGTCGTAACGGAAAAGCGAATTTACTTCAGATGAACAATTTGAGTTAGATTAATAATTGATTACACTGAGCGAGTGTTCTAGATACTAACCAGCGAATTTATAATCTACTAGCCGCGCTCTGGTGTTGCCCACGTTGTACCCGTTCCCGCGGGAATTTCGGGATAAAATTTATCCCCTGGGTTATTCTGCTGTATAACTTATATTACTGTAAAGTTTCATCCAAATCCATTCAGTAGTTTTTGCGTGAAAGAGCAACAAACATACATCCATACATCCATCCATACATACATCCATCCTCACAAACTTTCGCATTTATAATATTAGTAGGACCAGCCGCGCTCCGGGGTGTTAGCCGCGTTGTTCCCGTTCTCGAAAATTCCTACGGGAACGGGCTCACCGCGGGCAAAACCGCGGGGCGCTGCTAGTCTTCAATAACATTAGAGGCGTTTGCCCAGCTGTGGGACATTACAGGCTAAAACTTTTATTTATGAAAATTACGTCATCTCCTTAATTGTCGATTCAATTGACGTCACTCAACAACAGTAAAAGCAAGACCTTAATCATTACATTATTTCCAATTGATTTTCTCCCATAAAACGGCGATCGTACTGGACATGGTTCCAAAGGACTTATCTTTAAATAGAATCCTCGCAAGTGCCATTGGGTGTAGTGACACGATTAAAAATGGTTCTTCTTGACACAGTTGCGAACACCTGACTTAGAGTGTAACTCATAAGCTGATAACGATTAAATGAGCAGTCGTAAGATGATTAGTGGTAATACGATGAGTTTTAGCGGTTTTAAAACACAACTGTTAAACATGTTGATATCTATACTAATACTTGCTGTGCCCCGCGGTTTCACCCACAGCGCACCCGTTTCCGTAGGAAATAGGGGATAAATAGTTTCCTATATCCGTCTCCTGGTTCTAAGCTACCTCCCCACCAATTTTCAGCCAAATCGGTTCAGCTGTTCTCGAGTTATAATTTTATAAATAGTGTAACTAACAAGACTTTATTTTATATAGATATAAAGCTGAAGAGATTGTTTTTTTGGACGCGATAATTTCAGAAACTACTCATGAGATTTTAATAACCATTGTTGTAATAGACAAAAACATTCAACGGGAAGGTTCCTGCCAAAATTCACTAGGGAACGGGCACAACGTATATAGTATAGTACTAAATTCATATCAGACGTTTAGAGTTGATTACGTAGTCAGCTAAGGAATGATTATTGCTTAACTAGATGGGCGACCGTTATCTAATGTTAGGTATTTTTATCTGAATGCCACTGCGAGCAATTTTCAAAGGTATTCAAATATAAGCTTAATGTTCCATCACAATTGTTTTTATTTTAAAAATATCGCTAGTCCCCGTGGCACCCATAGTGTTATATGTACGAAAAGTTAGTACATACAACCACGGAAAAGCAAAGCACTTCCTACACTTCTCTATTTCGTGTATATGTTACGGCTAATACCCGAAGTGCGGCTACACCTAGTTCTAACCGGCTAAAACTAGGTGTAGCCGCACTTCGGGTATTAGCCGTATGTCATTTTAATGAAAAGAGAGAGTTTAAACATGAAAAAAAAATAACCCTAACCTACCGAATAGTAAGTAATTCGGTAGGTTAGGGTTATTTTTTTTTTCATGTTTAAATGCACCTAGTTCTAACCGGCTAAAACTAGGTGTAGCCGCACTTCGGGTATTAGCCGTAACATATATAACTCAATGATAGCGCCCTGGCTATTCTTCTTACCTGGTGGTACGTTCAAAAGAGCCTCTTTGGGGCCAAAACTGAATAAAACTATTGACTTTGACTTTGACTTTAACGATACGTAATAGAAACAGAGCCAGAAAAATAAACATTGCTTAACAAAAAAATCGAACCGACATGTTTGAGATCTAACAAAAACCTAGAAAGGAAAAACATGTTGAACTTGAACATTATTTTATACTTTATTTTTTGGGTTTTGTTATAAAAATATGTCTGAAGACCGAATATCGGCGGCCGGGAGCACGATCGCTTCATAGATATACGTATATAAATTATATATGGAACTGTATGTTTGCTTGAATTGGGCAGTGAGTTCGTTTGTTTCCTCAGGGAAATCTGAAAAACCTCTTGAAATTTGAAACGAAAACACTCAAAATAATATTTGATGGATTCAGTTGTTTGTTTTTCCGTGTTATTTGCGTTGTTTTTAAATGGTATTTGACGATTTAAAATGTGTTTGAAAACTGTTATGTAGTATGGGAGCTATCGTGTTTGGGGGAAATATGTTAGTGTGTTCTAGTTTAGCGACAGGTTGAATATAAGTTAGTATCTATTTTAGCATAAGATTGGATGTCAACAGGCCATCAAAACATTAAGGGTCAACACTGCGTTAAGCGTGCACACATCGCGTGCGCCCGTCGCGTGCGCCCGTCGCGTGCGCCCGCCGCAGACGCAAGCGTCGGTTCACTTTTGTATGACACTGCAACGCGACGGGCTCACGCAACGGTTCACTTTTGTATGAAGCCACACGCGGCGTGCGCAAGCCGCGGGTGCCCGCGACGGTTCAATTTTGTATGGAACCGTGGCGTGCACACGCTTAACGCAGTGTCGGCCCTAAAATATTTTGGTTCTAGCTTGATTGTAGAATCAATGTGGAACACTTAAATTCAATTGAGTCATTTGCAAAAGTTTCTCTTCTCTTATTTTCAAAAATGGAAAAATATTTTCTTATCACTCTTAACTTCTATTTTTAAATTTTCAAAGCCCAAAAATAATTTAGATTTTTACAAACCCGTATTATTTTCATTTTAGCCGCACTCGCTCATTCTCAGTCCAAAACCGGGTTTGTATGTCAATGCATACTTCCCGTAATAGTAAGACTTGCAAAATGCTCGCTCTATAGTTGACAAACACGCAACACTACTTGTATAATATTAATATATTTTAAATGAAATTCTTACTGTAAAAAGTTACGGTTACTGACGTGGTAAGTTTAACGCACGTTACTGCGTGCACATCGCGTTAGCGTTTTGTGGAGATAATGCCGGCAAAATGTTAGTGTGCCGCCATTGTAAAGTGACGCTACCATATGCGATACATTGAGTACACTACGCAGACAGAAAAGAACGAACTTACTTAAGTTCGACCTCAAACATACAAACAAACAAAGTGGCAGTGCCCTTAAAGACCTATAAAGTAATCTATACTTAGTACTTGTGTGTTCGATGAAAATCAATGGTGTGTGAACAACCCTAGTTTTTGGGCCGCCTAAATCAACCCTGGTGTCGGAGTTTTTAGACCGCCTTAAGGCCTCCGACATGGTCTAGCGATTGAAACAACCGGGATCGGCAATATGATAAATCTTAGCGCAATGTTTGGTAGTTGTAATGAATCGCATGCAGTGTCACTTTTCTAAAACATTAAAGCCCTCGCAGACTTATTCATAAACGATATTGAACATAAACAGTTTTTAAAGTGTTTTGTCTCTTTCGCTCTTTGGCAAATAGCGTATGTCGGAAAGGGACAAACCATTTGACAGCTAAACTGTTGGTAATAAACGTTTATAAAAAGGCCTTAAGGCAACTTCTCAGGCAAGACCGATCTCAGGTAAAAAGGCCTACAGCTACTATACTACTTTATATTCGAGACAAAATACACTACCCAGAGATACGCCAACATAAAGAACTTGAGGCTTAATTACAAAACAGGAAAAAGTTTAAATCACCTTAATAATTAACAAAGAGCGTGAGTGAACCGTTTCTCGACTCCAAGGCTCGATACGATGATTAGATTTCTGGGAACACAGCTTACGTAACAGTTTCAACGTGAAGATTACATTCGTACATTGATAGTATCATAAATTGGAATAAATAAACAAGATCTGTTGAAATATGCTTAGTAGAGTTAACAAAAAAATATAGTTCGTATTTGGATTTTCTGTCAAAATATTTAAAGCCTAAATGATTTCGCGCTCACACTCATAAAATATTTAAAGCTTATAACTTACTAGCAGCGCTCCGTGGTTTTACCCGCGTTCTGCCCGGTCCCGTAAGAATTCGGGGATGAAAAATAGCCTACAACCTTCCCGTTGAATGTGGCTATCCATTACAAAAAGATTTTTTCAAATCGGACCCGTAGTTCCTGAGATTAGCGTGTCCAAACAAACAAACTCTACAGCTTAATAATATTAGTATAGATAGATGGTATGAAAGCCCAACACGGAATTTTAGGATTTACTCGAAGGAATCTGCGTTAAGGGAGATACTACCTTATTGAACGCCGTCACCTAATATTAGCTTCTAAGTAGTGATATGCTTAGGACAGCCTAAAAAAATCAATTTTTAAGGTACGAATTTGAATGTTAAGAACACAGCTTGTCTCTCTCTCTCTCTCTCTCTCACTCACTCTCTTTGAATAATCTTCAATCCATACAATATTCGTAAGATCTATTACAATAATAAATGGTATCGAAAGAGCACCTCTGTAATAAATATTCAGAAACGAAAAGTAATAGAATTAGGATTATAATCCTTTATGTTGAAAGATATTGATGAAAGAATAACGTTCGTAAGGAATAAGTAATACTGTAGATAACGAAATGTAAATATTAGTTTGTAACCCTAATTTAGATCATGGAACTTTACACAGCACGCAATGTAAAGAAGTTATCATATCAATACTTCTATGATACCTAACTAACCTACTAACTGTCAATGAGAATTGTCAAATAGTGTAACATGACAAAGTAATAAAATGATTGAATATATGAACACACTAGCAGTGCCCCGCGGTTTTACCCGCGTTGTACCCGTTCCCGTGGGAATTTCGGGATGAAAAATAACCTATAACCTTCCCGTTGAATGTGGCTATCTATAACAAAAAGGATTATTCAAATCGGAGTGATATTTCCTGAGATTACCCCGAACATACAAACAAACTTACAAATTTTACCTCTTTATAATATTAGTATAGATAAATTATTGACATGACAGTCGCAGTTTCCATCCTAGTTCAAACATGCCTCAAGTAGTTAGCGTAGTTAACTAAACTCAAGTTTATTTTAAGTCCGACTTCACATAAAGTCAATTGTATTGTAAACTGGACGGAGTCAAATCGACCTTAATCCTTACAAAACAGAGTCGATGAAAGACAAACAAACTCCAAATTGACATTGGAATATAAACAAACAATAGTTGAAGAGCAATGAACCTTAAGCTCACGGCAGACGGTTGTTATTACCTAAGCTTAATTTCATTCCACTAAATAATTTGCGTGTATGTGAATTTTCCATTAAATAGATTTAGTAAGCAATGTTAAGGCGCGTCTAGATATGTTATTAAATGTTTTGAAGAGGTTGTTTGTAATAATATGATACGATTGTTAGAATCGGAGTAATTTAAAATAATACTAGCAGTGCCCTTAAATAATTATAACACAATACTACATCTGTTTCCAATGGTACCTAGTTAAACTAATAAGGTAATATAGGTTTAATCTATGAATAAATGTAATTTTTCGTACGTAACATGACAAAATCACTCATTTAAACTCAACTAAGGGGCCATTTGACGTCTCTGAGTACAGGCGTAATATTTTTTGAGTAATTTTACAGATACAAGTAACAACAAGTATTACAGATACTAGTATTCCTTTAAATTATGTAAACTATTTTCTAATAGCTTTTCTGTACCGCATACAGCAAATTAAGACAAAAGTTAACTGTGTACATAACACAATTTCATAACAATAATGTCATAACATATTGAAATTGCCATTATATTCTGCACGCCCCTTAAAAGTAATTTTATTTTATATCCTAAATTAGCTTCCACATCGCTTTAATAAGATAAATATAATTTAATATCAAGCCGGTAGAACCGATCAGTATCACAAGTATTTATTGATTCATTTAATATTTACGATAAAATGCTGTTATCTATTTGTATCGATTGCTTTTTAACAGGTCATAACAGTGCTCAGTGCACACGGTCATTGCTTTTGAATATCCTTTACGATATATGCGAATAAATTTCATAGAATTTGCAAAATAACAGCGTTATTGGATCGATATATTTTGTTTACTAGTTTTACCACTCGTGACCGGTAGATGTCGCTAGATCGCAAGTAAGAACACGCAGTTGGTATTCTCTCAAGTTTAAAGGTAATTAAAGATGGCTTTGGTCTCTTGGGAGAATCTACAGGCAATCACTTTATTTTAATGGCCGTCCATTATATGCGACATAAAGCGATGACGCTCGGTGATAATTTTTAACAAGTGATTCCAATAAAAACGCACTTAAAAACTCCATATTTCGCTACTATCACAAGGGTTATTTTAGCCTTTTCAGCGTCACCGTAAATATTTTTATCGCTTACTGTACAGTGGCCTATATCCCGGTTTAATGGTCTGGAAAATTTAATAGGTCAGTGACCGTCTTATGTTGCAACTTTATATGGTTCATACAGCCACAAAGATATTGTGCGGGATGTGAGGTGAATGTTTTAATATCAGAGCGGAAGGTCGCATTGTCTGCTATGTCAAAAGAACAAAGGAATTACGTATATTGTATCAAAGAACTTGCTAGATGATATTAGTATGAACAAAAAGTAAATTGAGTTAGTTGTAGAAACTATGGCCTCGTAAGGATTGCGCGAGTTTATACGCTGGTAAGTTCTCACTCGTTCACTTTTTATGGAGTTTGCTGTCTTGCAGGTTCCATCCCCACTCCTCTGCTATTAAAATTGAGAATGAGAACTATAGGTCTGTAATCTGAGGAGTCACTCAACTAGGTGAACTTACTCAATTAAGAATCTACCATTATACCCACTAGGGTCATACAATGGCTATGAATAGATTGATAATTCATGTCACAATAACGAGAGGCATTTACATTAGGACACTACAGAATTAACCTATTTTTACCCCATTTAATCCTCTAGGGACGTATCTAGGACTAAAGTTTGGTACATAACTCTGGGTAGGTTTTATCAAGGAAAATATGTTAAAAATCGGTAGAGGACTCGGTAATGTAACATTTTGTCAAAGTAATTAAGTTCCTGTAGATGAGTGGTCAACTCTGGCGACGAAGTTTTTAGACCGTCTAAAGACCGGACATGGTTTAACGATTGGAACCAGGAACGACAATAATATATGAGAATGCATAACATCAATCATTTCTGATTTTATACGGAAAGACTAAGATGCTTTTAAAAGGAGTTTGAGTCCTTTAATAAAAAAAATATTTCATAACGTTGACATAACAAAGCCATTTACCGATTGGATTGAAAGAATACAGGAGATTCCTGCGCTCCGTTGTGTAAGTTTGATACAACATTGATAAGGTTGCGTAATATTCGCCGGCTTGTGTACACTTCCGAAGATTACGGCTTTTGGTACAGTCGACGGAAATGAAAATTGGACGCCTATTAAGTACAGCTTGTACAGTCAAATATCGGACTTTCTTTAAAAATACAGGATTTTTGTCGTACCAAAATGGAACTTACTATTAGGCACAGCCTGTTCGTACTTGTTGGCTGTCGGACATGGCTTTTATTCGTAACTAGCTGTGCCCCGCGGTCTCACCCGCAGCGCCCCCGTTCCCGTGGGAATTTTGAGATTTTTATTCCAAATTTTCATTGTTTTTAAAATGTATTCTGCTATTCAGGGCGGAGACAAATCCAACGAAACAAAAACCATGAAAATTGATCCAGCCGATCTCGAGTTATAAGTGTTGTAATAAACCCGTCTTTGTTTTATATAAATAGATTCTCTCCGGCAGAACTTTTTTATTAATGGCATACTCCGTGGTGATTACGCGTAATCCTTCTCACTGTACTTGAAATGAGAGGCCTTTGCCTTGCAGTAACACATTGCATTCTAATACATGCTCTGGTATTTCGCCAGTATATAAAAACATACAGAGACGTCGACACTCTACTAAAATTAGGATCCAACAAAAGAACCTTTAAAATCTTTCATTTTTGCAGCTCAATTCTACACACATACACTCTTCCAATGCAGTGCAATGGACTACGTGCAGTTAAATATGTACGAAACTATTACACGTCTCTATACAACATTGCATAGAGTATAGACAAAGAAATTTTGAAACGAGAAATGCCTCTTCAAGCCCGTGCTCTAGACACAGGAGTCAAATGATTTATTATTCAGTAAGGGTTTAGGATGACATATTTATAGGCGAGATAACCTCTTAGGGAGTATAAAGCAGGCAACCGAGAGCTCCTAGCGAATATTGTAAAAATAACAAAACTTATTCACTAACACCCGTACTCAGAGACGTCAAATGCTTCCTTAGTAGAGTATGAAAAACTAGCAGCGCCCCGCGGCTTTGCCCGCGTTGAGCCCGTTCCCGTAGGAATTTTCGAAAATCCTTTCTTAGTGTGCACTTACGTCACTTGAAGAACCTTCTTGCCAAATTTCATGTTTCTAGGTGTAGCGGTTGAGGCTGTGCGTTGATTATCAGTCAGTCAGGACTTTGAATTTTATATATGTCGTAGGATAATTTGATACTTCGAATCTTCGCGGAAATCCTAGGGGTTTTGCGAAAACGCGGATAATTAGACATAGGCGAAAAAATATCAAATTATCAAATTATTAAATTCAAAAAAATATAAAAAAAAATATATCAAATTATTAACTGTGTTGCAGCCGTGGAGACAGGTCGTGCGCGGTGTCCGACACAAGTGTCGCGAATTTCGAACTAGCGCGAAATTTTTAGCTAGACCAATAACCGCTCCGTTGTTCATGGCGAGGAAATGTACCACACTGAATTGCAGTGTCTCCGTGTAGACAGCTAACCACACATAACCGGGACCGATGTCGACACAAAAAATTGCTTACCATGAGGACGCAATCTACACTAGTGTCGACATTTGTGATGAGTGTCAGTGTCGCCGTGTGTCCTCAGCATAAGGCGTATAAATAATGACTTATGACTTAAAGTGATCTAATGTCAACATAATATCTAGCTGTACCTAGGTTTAATGATTTAATATTAACGATATTTATGCATACTCTATTTAAATAAATTATATAAAACTGTAATCTGTGTCAATTTAGATAGATTGTTTTTTTCTCATGTCTAGACAATAAGTAAACCTTGAAAAAGTTTTCTTCGTATCTCATTACGAATACAAGCTTATAACAAGATTTAAATCGAATTGTGTTGAAGTAATTCTTCATACGATCAATTATGAATGCATGAAAAAGGCCTAATTTTTTATACATTTTTTGTTTTTTAATTCAATGAAGAATTTTCATATTTAGATCATCATGTCATTGACGAAACGGTTATATTATTAACTCTCTTTCCACTAATAAAACTATAAATAGTCGATCCTGGTTGTTTCAATCGCCAGACCATGTTAGCGGGCTTTAGGCGGTCTAACTTCGTCACCCAAGTTGGCCTATAGGAACTTTGACAAATGTCACAATACCAAGTCCTAAACAGATTCTTAACATAATTTCCCTCATAAAACCTACCCTAACCTATTCGAAATTACTTACTCACATGGAAAATGGAAAGAATTCCATTAGAGTTATGATAATTTCTACGGGACGTTACTATGCTACGTTCGGTATCTACTAATCACAATAAATGTACCTTACTGACACACTTAAAAGTCAATAATGGGTCCTTAAAAGAAGTTAATGAGTGATTTTTGACATATAAGTTAGATTCTTAATTAATTGATTTAGTTTTGACAAGCCCGTTGGCACAGTGGCAGTGAGAGCGCTTACTGTGTCGGGGGTTGCGAATTCGACTCCCGCCCGGATTAAAAAGTATATGAAGACAAAGTTGTTGGCGACGACGTCTGGGTGTTCAATTGTATATATTCTTATAAAGTACTGTATATGTTTAAGTATATGTGAGTTTGATTCCATTAAACAAGCTTAGAGCTTACTTTGGGTCTAATTAACCGTGTGTGAATTTTGTACGGGTATATTTTATTTTATTAACGTCTAAATGTGTTTTAAAAACAAATGACGATTGTTTTAAGTTGTGTTCTATTTGGTGCAGTTTGAAATATAATTTTGATCAAAGACACGAGATTTTGTGTAATCCACCCGTAATGTATAAATCATTACATCCTTCCTACTAATATAATTAATGTGAAAGTTTGTGAGGATGGATATATGGATGTAAGGATGTTTGTCTCTCTTTCACGGAAAAACTACTGGATGGATTTGGATAAAACTTTACAGTAATATAGGTAATAGATCAGAATAACACATTTTATCCCGAAATTTCCACGGGGACGGGTACATACAACTCGGGTAACACCGCGGGGCGCGGCTCGTCAATAATATTTTGTCTCTGAGTTTGGAATTTACCAACGTAATATCGAATGTGTTTCTAGTTTACCAAAAGAATCTAATTCCACTAAATAACGTAATCAACTTTAATTAGACTGTAATTTCTTAGAAAATAATTTGTATTCACAGTCCTTACTCTATGGAACTTCTCGCTTTAATTACTTTAAGTATCCGGCCGTTACAAAAATATACAACACTGGATTGCAATAAAGATACTGGAAAGGGACTACAATTAATTATACTGGTTGTACTTATTAGAGTTTGCTATTAAATTGGAATAAATTTGTTTGAAACAATCAATAATAATATAATATACCTGGACAAATACACATCCGGTTAATTAGACCCAAAGTAAGCTCTAAGCTTGTGTTATTGAATCTAACTCACTGATACTACTACATATATATACACAAATATTTATAAAAATATATAATTGATACCCAGACGTCGTCGCCAACAACTATGTCTTCACATATTGTTGACTCCGGGCGGGAATCATACCCGTAACCCCCGACACAGTAAGCGCTCTCACTGCCACTGTGCCAACGGGCTTGTCAATTAGGTTAAAGTAACAGGCAAAGTATTATGCAAACTATTACTAAGTTTTGACCATATCTTTTAAGTTTGTTTAGTAAATACTAGTGATATCTATTAAAGTTATTGTCTGTAACATTATACAAGTGAATGGATATTGGTATAAAGTAAGTTCGAGTCAGTCAGTACCTAACTCTGGTTTCAAAGTTTTTAGACAGCCTAAGGGCGTCCTACTCAATAAAATGGACAGACCAGGAGCAAGTGATATAGCAAGTCAGTTTTACGCCAAGACTTGTAGCTAAAATTAAAAATAAGCCTTCTTTTTTCAAAATTTTCGGATGATTGCGATTTAGACCAACCCGTGTAGCCCATGCAGCCCACATGGGCCCCAGGATGTAATTTAAAACACAGTTTGAAACGGCAAATAAACACATCATATCGTACAAATATTGTATTCAAAAATTCCCTTGAGAACAAAACCTGAAGCCACTGCTTCTAATTGTAACAATAACTCTAAAAAGCTCTCTTCCTACTCCTCTTAATGATGTTTTTGTTAATGTAGAAGTGAAGTAAGCTCGTAAGACCCGCTGAAAGTTTACTAGCGGCCAACTTCAGCAGAGCTTACTCTCTGAAGATTTTCTCTAGTTGAGACCATCACAAACAGTCGTTAGACGGAGTTGTCCAACGCCAACAAAACTGTCTATGGACAGTCTAACAGTTGTCGGTACAAATGCTACAAAAAAGGGCAAACAAGCAAATATGTATGTGAGCGATGTTTTGGTTGGTATGACCGAGGTCTGTTTGACGTGTCTATTGTGATCTCCTTTAAGGATTCTTATAGACTCGAAGGCAGTCTAAAGACTAGTCTCTATTACAATAAGAAAACTTAGGTATACAGAGACCAACAGAGTTTGAATAGGTGATTCACCTAACCTAAATAAATAATAATAAATAATAGGGTGTTTTAGATACTGTATGACAACAAAACGAGATTTAACCTATTTGCAATCCATCCCAATAATCTATTGATTCATCAATGTTTGAATCGAACGATCACAATTATTAGCCATTGTTATTCTTAAAAAAACATTTCGTTAGGATATTATTCCGAGTGGAACTTTATCGAGGATAACGTAAATAGTTTTATTGGTAGAACCGTTAACACATTAGCCTATTTACGTAAGGAGATAAATAGCATCCGATTCCCTCGGGATAAATATCACCACCCCTATAAGTGCCGAATATATAGATCGTGAAACAGTAGTTTGGGAATGAAGTCAGTAGGTAACATCGATAAATATAATGTTTTCTTAGTTAAATTATATTGTTTACCTCTTTTCTTTAGATGAACAAAACTATTAACCATTCATTCATTCATTTCGAGTAGGTTAGGGGCCAACCCTGATCTCAGAGTTTTTAGACCTCCTAAAGGCCTCCGACTTGGTCTATCCATGTTTCGGCCCCTTTACAGGAACCATAGTCACAGGAGAAGAGAAGAATTGTTTATAGTTACTTATTTTCATTATTTATAGTTACTTTGTATCGTTGTGATTGGCCAGTTGAGCTCCACTCCGCTTCAATGGAGACGCACCCTTACTATTGATATATCTCTAGACTAAACGTGTCCAATAGATAAAAGCGGCCTAGGCACGTTACAACAGATGAAAAGGATAATGACATAGGTATCACTCAATGTTGTTAGCCTAGATCTCATACATCTCGTCAGTCTAGGCATTCTCCTTTACTGTGTGTAACTTTGGCCTCATTTCAGTCACCCTACTCACATATATTAAATAGGTTAAATTCAGAATATTATTCAAACTAAAAGTGACTATAAAGATAAGGTTTTTATTGGTACCATCATGTTTACGTTATACTACCCCATAAAGGGTGTCAGCATTTTGCATAATAATGTGAAACAGATAGTTACTTTGTATCGGACTGCATGAAACTATTAAAAAGGTACAATATAGCTATAAAAACATATAGAAAACGCATTCAGCTTCAATTACTTTAAGTGTATCATACAATGTATTCTTTCACTTCATAGTGAGACAATCACGTGACTCACTACTATTGAAGCCTGAATGCAGCACTTTCCAAGCTATATTTGACCTTTTATAGTACTAATACGGTACAAGAAACTACCGACAGGAAAAGGTCTTACGCACACACGCGTACTTCTTAACTCGACCGATATATCCAACTTGTCCACAACAAGAACATTCTCGTCAAACAAGATGTTTACCTGGAGGCTTGCAGAGTGCCCAAGTAAACCTCTGGCAGTGAAAATATCTGGTGGAAACCACGAAAGACCACAAATACCTTAACACTGAATAGGCGTCCGTAACGACCACAATGTATGTGCGTAACACAATGGCGTAGAGCGTACGGAGTAGGCTGGCGGGGTTGTATGCACTAGACTACCTGTGACGCTCAGCAAGGACATGTTGGGACATCCGTCTTGGCTGGCCCGTCGACCCGAGGCGGTCGGCGGGGCCGACGCCTCACCGGCCGCCACGGGGCGCCATTCTTGCACACGCGCGCCCGGCTTATCGCGCGGCCGGCGACCGACTGCCATCGCCCGCCACACAACCACTACTCCATCCCCGGCGCGCGCCCCGTCCCGCTCGCCCCCGCCTCCTCCCGCCCGCCCGACAGAGACGGCACGACACCCGCGCGCCACCGCCGCGCGCATGCGCCCCGCGCGACACACACTCTGACATCACTGTTACCCGGATTATTTTCGCCCGGCGAGGTAAATACCCTCACATTGATCGGGCCCGGTTAAACTTGATGCAATTATTGCACTGCCCTAGTCTACTCTTACGATGCAGTTTTAATGATCATTACCGAATCGAAATCAATTTAAACTTTATCGGAAAATTTATTGTCCAAGTTCAATTATAAATTTTGATTGAAGTAAATTGTGTAAACTTCGTGTCTGTTTACTTTTGCAGTTGACATTTCAAAATGTTTGTACATCATGAGAAGTTGGCAAATAACTTTTAATTGATAGACAGCCCTAAAAGGAAGTTAAAATACAGTTACGTCGATATTGTGCAAAACAACACGCGAAAGAGTAATTTATCACCGTAGTTGCAAGCTACGGCGTAGCACATGCCTACGAGGCTACGGCGTAGTCATTTATGACCCAGAAAATAAAAACAAAAAATATTGCAATTGAAATGTAAAAACTAAATACAAAAAATTGAGTTTTCATTTTCCACTAGCGCGTAGCGGGGAGTTACACGTCATTGTAATTACGTAGCTGCTACGAGCACTACGGCGTAGTACAATCGTTTATTTTTCAATTTTGTGCGTTTTTTCAATTCATTTCTGATCAAGTCATTCATTTCGAACAGAAAATATAAAGAGATAAGAACATTCATTACATACATAATATGTCCTTATACGTATTTACGTCACGAATAATTACTTATGGATGGGTTCCTATCTGTATTTATCGCCTGGAGAACAAAATATGAGATTAATGTGGAGAAAAATCGTCGTAAAATGTAGATAGACATTATTTTTGTATGTCATCCATCAGTGTGTAAGTGACGTACACGGGATTGATATTTTGAGGGCTCTTCATTAATCAGTATCACGGAGTATCACCTCGGTTATAAATAATATGATGTGGAACAGAAAATATTCTGCGGACGTATTTTATGGATATTTTTTACATGTCTGCCGTTAAGATTAGGCCTTAGATGTCCTTGATAGTCTGCCAAATAAGGTTTTTCTTAATTCCTTAACTGTCATGGGAACGGGTACACTGCGGGTGCGATAACGGGGCAAAGTTGATATTTAGACCGAGTCCTAAAGTAAGTTCGAGTAAGTTCAACCCTGGTGTCGGAATTTTAGACCGCCGGAAGGTTTCAATGGTCTAACTACATAGGCGGGACCGACAGTTTTACATACCCTCCGAAGCACGGTAGCGCTCAGATAGCAATGCCACTATCGGCCTCCCATCCAAGTAGGGGTCGAGTTGCACGTTGCTTAACAATGCTGCAATGGTATCAATATAACTTTTTTGAAGAAAGTTTTCGCCTGAAAAAGTTATACTAGCTTTGGTATCTGTAACGTGTATGTGTTTTAGCGATCTTTTCTATTTGCCATCTCTTTCACACTACATAATAAAGAGTAGGATAGCGTGATTTGAATTAGTATTGCGACCACACTTAACAATTCATCGCACGGTGTTCAGGTGGCTACAAGGAGGAAGCTCCACTCTTTAAATCCCTCACTGTAAAGCTAACATAGAGTTAACGATGGAATCCTAATCACAATTTTAACTAGCTGTGCCCCGCGGTTTTACCCGCAGCGCCCCCGTTCCCGTGAGAATTTCGAGATTTTTTTACGTATTTTCTAATATAAACACCTTGTCCTGACAATAAGGAACACATAAAAAAGAATCATCCCATTTGGTGCAGTCATTCTGAAGTTATGCGCGTACATACATTTCGGAGATTCATTTTATAAATATACCTGTAGATTCTGTGTAGAAGAATAGTCGAAATTGAGTTGGTTTACAACTTGCCTCTCGCAACTCGGAATTTTTAAAGAAAATATATTGTTTTGTTAACTGTCTGTAACTCTTTCTTATCTATTGACCTCGCCGGCTCCCATCTTGTAAACTTGCTTACAATCTAGAACGCCTAAAGGGGGCGTTTTCTTTGAAGCGGAGCCGAGTTGTGCGGAGCTCAATGGACCAATCACAGCGCATTACAAAAAGATGTTGACAATCTCAATGCGTTGTTTGACAATTTGAAAGATTGATTGAGATCACAGCTCCGCTCTGCACCAAAAGTAATGAGTACTTTAGTGTCAGGTAAACTTGGTGAGTAATCTCTCAGAACTGGATACAATACAACCACAAAAGAGCAAAGTAACTGTAAGTAGTAGATTAATGAGGAAATAAGAGAGTTACATTCTTCTTCTTCTTCATCGAGTGGATGGTCAACTTGACCAATCCTGGTGTCAGAGTTATTGAGCCGCCAAAGGCCTCTGACATGGCTCATGTAAAATAAATAAATAAAATAAAATATTATTTATTTCACAAACACACATTCATATACACGAAATAGGCTAGGATAATCCCAGTAGGCTTAAATGGCCTGTGTCGGGATATCCCGCTCTTCTTAAATTAAAGAAATAAAAATAAAAATTAACAAAATAGTATCGTTTGCAAATACATATAGGGTATTTGTTAGTTTTTAAGTAAAATAATTAAATTATACATAGTTGTAGATCAAAAGCGAGTTTTAAGTAATACTTCAATATCTTTATATTGTAGTGTTTTCAACCATTCAATAACTATATTCTTACATTCTCGATAAGTACATTGATAAATGTTCAGTATTGTGTTACTTTTATTATATATATAAGCTAGTCTATACGTAACTTGTCTTTGAGCAAAGCTTGTCCTAGTGGTTGTCGGAGTAACAACTGTGCCTTTTCTCCGGCGCTCAATTAGTGACTGATCAAATTTTAGAGTTTTGTGACATCTTAAAATAATATTTAATACATAAAGCTTTCTCATAGACAAGACGTCACTTATTATATAGAGCTCTTCAGACGAAAACCTAAGTTTTTTAAAGTGCATTACCTTTAGCAATAATCTCTGTGCTCTTTCAGCTTCTAAGAACTTTATTTTTGTAGAACCGCCCCAGATTGAAATACAATACATCATTATAGATTGTGCAAGTGTGGTATAAATTTGAATAATTAAATGCTTATTTGTTACATATCTCAAGTTCTTAAAGATCCATATTAATTTCCTTATTCTATTATTGATAAATTCTATTTGTGTATGCCACGTTAAGTGTTGATCAATGAAAACACCGAGATATTTGATACAAGTAACTCTTTCAATTACATCACAGTTACAGTTTGAGTTACTATCACAGTTAGTGTCATGTATCATTAAATTAAATTCACAGTTCGGTAGCGACTTTTTATTAATACTAAAACAAGCATACTGTGTTTTCTTAGTGTTAAGAGTTAGGTAATTAGATTTAAGCCAGTGTGATACAGTACGTAAACCTACATTTGCTCTTTCAAAAACAGAAGCCCAGGTTTTATCATTAAAGACAATCGCAGTGTCGTCTGCGTACGAATAGATATGACCATGGTTTAAGTTGAGATTAGTAAGTCCATTAATATAAATTAGGAATAAGGTAGGTCCTAGGACGCTACCCTGGGGTACCCCGTAGTTGATTTTAGCGTCTTTGCTAAAGTAAGCTCCGATTTTAACCCTTTGCATCCTGTTTTTAAGGTAGTCAGTCAGTAGTCTAAGTGGTAATCCTCTGATACCAATTTTTTCTAGCCTTTTCACAAGAATGGAATGAGAGACGGTGTCAAAGGCTTTTTTTAAATCAATAAAAATTGCTATGCATTTGTTAAGTTGATCTAAATGTTTAGTAATATCAGATACAAGAGCTTGAATCGCATCTTCTGTGCCTTTGCCCTGCCTAAAGCCATATTGAGAATTTGAAAGGATTCTGTATTTTTGCAGATAGCTAATCAGACGTTTGTTTATCAGTTTTTCTATAATTTTGGAAATTCCAGTTAATACTGAAATAGGCCTGTAATTATTGACATCGTCTCTCTTTCCACTCTTATACACCGGCGTGACTAGGGATCTCTTAAGGGACGATGGAAAAGTTCCAGTTTTAAAACAAAGGTTTGCTAAGTGGGTAATTATGGGTACTATCTCAACTCTTGCCATTTTCAAGTATTTTGTGGGGATATTATCCCAACCGGGTGCACTATCAGACTTTAGGTTACTTAGTATATTATCCACTTCTCGTGGGTCCGTTTCCAAAAGAACAAACGACTGTATCTGATCTATTTCATTAGATTTTGAGTTTATATTACATTTGTCTGGGGGAACGATATCTTTAGCAAGATTTTCACCAATTGAAGAGAAAAAGTCATTAACTTGATTAACAGATAGTTGAGGGGATGTTTTATTATTTATGAGTTCTGTATTTGGTACTTTTTTAGATTTGTAATTGGTTATGGAATTTATTGTTTTCCAAAGTGATTTAGGATCTTTAGATGATAGCATTAACTGCTCCTTTTCATACTTACGTTTTACTTTTTTAATTAATTTGTTGCAGAAGTTTCTATATCTTAAGTATGTTATTTTTTCAATTTCATTGTCTGGATCAGATCTGAGTTTTAATTGCATTTTATTTCTATTTTTGATACATTTTAATAATCCGGCGGTCATCCAAGGTTTTATTGTACGCTGGATATTGGGAATGTTTTTAATAATTTTACTATTCTGAATAGAATCTATAAGTTTCATTGTTAGATGTTCAATAACCAGGTTAGGGTCATTACAAAATAATAAATTTGATAAGTTTTGAAGTCTAAGGTTAAGTAGTGCTTTATTATAGTCTATAATTTCTTTGGTTTTTTGACAGGTTGTTTTATTTTTAAATTTGGATAGAGTTAGAAATACAGTTTTATGGTCCGTAATACTAGTGTTTAAAATAACTATATTGGGAACTACCTTTGTTTTGTCTATTCTAAGCATGATATGATCCAGACAATTTGTTTCTCTGGTAGGAATGTAATGTCCAGTAAGAATCTTATGGAAGGATAACATGTTAAGGTAATTCGATCTATTGTTACTATCTATAGACGTTTCTGATTCCCTAGATATTAGATTTATATTTATATCTCCAGCAATAATAATGTTTTTATGAGAGTTAATACTACGCAGGTGATCTGATAGTGAATTAATAAAGCTGATTGCATTGTGATTTGATGGAGAGCGGTATATACCCAAAATTACATAATCCAATATATTTATTTGAATACAAGAAGCATGTACAAGCCTTATCTCTTTCACATGACCCCTGAGAAAATTTTTGACATAGACCACTACACCATCATTTTGATTTAGATTGTGTTTGGTAGCTAAATGTGTATAATTATTTATTTGTGGGATAGGCTTATTCTCACTTAGTCTACATTCAGTTAGAATCAGAATATCTACATCTAAATTTAGAGACGCAAGATTAATTTGCATGTCATCGAGATTACGATGAATACTTCGTATGTTTTGTGTAACAATTTTCAGATCCTTAATATTTATTTGTACATGTTTATGTAAGTCTTGGGTTTCACAACATACAGCATGTAACGACTACTATCCGTAGAAAGTAGCTGGAACCGGCTTAACGTTCCGTAAATCTGCATCATAGTCCAATAATAACAAAAATACTCAAAATGGATCAAAGTGACAAAGCTCCGGAAAACCAATTTTTTATATCGAAATAACTGAATTTCTTTTCTTCCTGAATCATTATTCATAACTCTCTTAAGTCCCTAATTCCAGTAGGACAAGTAAGAAATACCATCTGGTTCCTTTGTCAAGAGGGCTGTTACAAAAATTAAGATGCAATTCTGCCAGAGCGAGGTATACTATGGTACGTTGCTATGAACATTAGTCCGATATAAATAAATTATAACAAAACTATTGCTTATTAACCAGATTTAAAATTAAAATTATTAAATAGATTGATTCATTAATTAAGTATTTAAAATTAAGCGTTGTTGAAAAGCTAAGCTGGCGATTTCTACTGACTAACTTCCTGCTTGCAGCTTTTAAAGTTGCTCAATGTCAACTATGTTCATCCGACGCGGTCGTTACATCCACTGCAGTGCATATCGTCTTTATCACTTATGTAGGAAGACGTAATAACGCGTTTTTTTAAAATATGTTGCGATACATACCCAATTACCCATACTTTAAGTAAAAAACCATGAATTATATACTCGATAGGTCAATAGCGAAAGAAAAAAAGTTTAAAACGTGACCGCTTAAACATACAAAAAAATTGTATAACTTAATGTTGATATTGTCAATGGGTAGAGAAAATGAATTAAGGATAGTTATATTAATAGTGCTGAAAGCTTAATTACGATGCAGATACTTAAATAGTTATAGTTCATACACCTTCCATATCTACCGCACTAATGATCACACGTACTCCTCATTGAGTGTTTTATAAGTATTTTCTTAAATGACTAATGAGTCTGTCTATAATCTATGCCTTTTGGATTGGCACAAAATGTGGACCAATGTCGTAAATTTTCCAGCCGAAGACGATTGCTCCTGAAGAGGAAAAAGGTTTAGTGATTTTATTTCATTCTTACCCTATCTCTAAACCTTTTTCCTCTTTAGAAGCAATCGTCTTCGGCTGGAAAATTTACGACATTGGTCCACATTTTGTGCCAATCCAAAAGAAATATATGTTAAATTACTTCAATCAGTCAATTGTGATGATCAAGGAATGATCCTAAAAATCAAAATCTCAGATTGCAATAATAGGACCTTTACTGTACATTGATTGATATTTACAAGGTATACCTACATCGATCTCCTAACGTAGTTTGTAGCTTGTTGAGCGTCAACTTATACAAATAAATCTTTGTCAATGAGTACAGTGTTACGCAACCAGCACGTGGCTCGGCCCGACATTTGCCGGGACGGCCCGAGCTAAACAAATATCGATCGGAACGAGCCCGCGAACCCGCGACACAGCAATGACGTCACCGCTCCACAACACACTAATACCAACTCACAAATCGGGTCGAAAACAACCTTGTGCGCAGAGTTTAAGGTCGGTTTTTGTGTCTGTCTGTGAACTATGTTTATGGGGAAGTAGACGAAGGTGGTCCGCTGTGAACCTCCTGACCCATATCGGTCCCTATCGATGCGTATTATGCGTATGCACCTGTTTTACTTACTCGTACAATTACGAGAGTTATGCTTTGCGTAGGCCGAGTGGTACGGTTGCGGTACTTTTTTATTGAAAGAAATAGGTATTGAAAGCAAAGGTACAGTCGTAGATAAGTCTAGCGCTGGAGTACCTTAATCTTAAACGTACCTACTGGTTTCTCAAGTTTAAGCGAACAATACAATATACCTATATCTATTGGTTGGTTGTGGGTAAATGAGATTATTGAGCTAAAGTGGAAATTCTGGTGATTTTTTGAGTATAAGAAGATACTTAGAATAAGTCATTATAATAATGAAGTGTAAGTAGGTTTAAGATATTATTATCTCAGATTAAATAAATACATTATACTTAATATGATTTGTTGTAGTTACTTAATATCGTTATTAATCGTATTAAAAAGACTTACGTCTTTTAATGGAGCGGAGGCGTGTTATATCTTACGTCCGGCCCCTCTATTAAATGCTTCTAACGTGTTTTAATACAATAAAATGAACAGTTTGCCTTCAAACGATTACGGCTTTCTACGTTTTGGCTTTTATAAGAAAATCTTACGAGTTTAAAGTAAGTAAGTAGGTACATATAGGTATACCTGTGGGTATTTACGAGTGTAAAGTAAGTACATACCTGTGGGTACATTTTTTCTTCTTCATTTTCGCGTAAAATGTTTTTTTCTGAATCTGCAAAAAAGTTTTAATTCAAAGAAAAGAAGAAAGTACTTAGTAAAATAAAATTTACTTTAATTTACCTTTAATTATTGATATAAAACCAACTTTTACTTAATTATGTTTAAATAAGTTGAATTAAGTTACTTTTCAAACATGGCTCGGGTTTAAAATCACCAGCTCGCATTAGGCAAGCGTGGTGATTACGCCTAATCCTTCTCAGTGTACTGATATCTTCAGTGAATTGAGAGGCCTTTGCCCAGCATTGGGACAATACAGGCTACTTACTTAAGTTGCATAATACATATTTTCTACAAACAATAGGTCATAGGTTATATTCACCATTTACCGACGAACGTTCGTGTCGAATGCCATTTCATTTTTCCGTGCCTAAACTGTTTGAAGTCAACTCGAAGCTGAATAGCAATGACTTCAGCTATTGAGCACTTAACTCATTTTGAAACGTTTGCATAAATCATTGCATACTTAATTTAAACGAGAAAGAGGGTAGATAGGAGAAGTAGGAAGGAGGTTAGGTAGGACAGTAGTTACTAGGCAGGTATGTGATGTAGTCGCGTTTTTGCGATGTTTCGAAATGTATTTCTAGTAATACAATTTAAGAAAATATTATTATTTTCTATGCGTATTAAAGAAAGTAGTCTTTGTAATTAGTTACCCCACTCAAGAAAAGGTAGACCGGTTTTTATGCGGTAGTTGCACCTGTGATTAACTAGATGACGCTAGTGTGAAAATTTTGTAGATTGCGCTTACGTTATTTTCCCAGATTTACTGAGGTCGCGCCCAAAGAATATACCTTCCTCTTTATTAAAGTAGTTATAATAACAACAGCCAAAACAACTTCAAAATCGGTTCAGAGATGAAAAAAATAGAAATAGATAAATGAATATATACTTTCTACCACTTAAGATTAAAAGTTATTGAAACCACAATATAAAGTTAAAACCTCAATTAGTTTATTTGGAATAAATAATTATTTACATAATTTTATAACTTTTCATATTCAAAAATACAAATCTTGGAAATACTTAATTAATAATGTAGTTTATAAGTAAATGTACCTCCTAATTATTGTTTTGTGATGTTGATAACAATATTATATTGTTTATTATTCTTGTCTTCTTGTTTTATTGCCATTGGTGAGTAACTATAGTTTAGCTACGAAGTTAAAATGCCCCGATTCTTTTACACATTTATTATAATTATAGGGATTGGTCAGGTTGACCATTCTCATGATGAAGAAGTATATTTATAGATTTTTACTGACTGCACCGCACCGGCCGATATGCAGAAAGAGATTTGCTGCTCCAATTTAACCGTTTTTATAAGTCATTCTGTAATGGAGTAGTGGTGGTTGTTGGCGCATGGACGTTCTTCTGTTTTCATCCAAGCCGCGCGAAGCAAGATTGAAAATGCTTAAATTGAAGAGCCCACAAAGCCATGTCTTTATATATTAGTTTTATTTATAAAACACAAAATACTAAGAACCTTGGTAGTTATAAATTTAGCACTAAAATTTAATTTATTTAGATATAATTTTATTCAAACATTACATTCCACTAATGCATATTATAAATACAATTTTAATTTTAAAAACATGATTAATTTTTATAAAACTCTATTTTACAAATATTTAAAACTATTTAGTTAAAAAATTACATAAAGTGGAAAATCTATGCTCACCGGAAGTAGTTGGCAATAACTTCAAAGTTATAATAAAATATTTATCTACATAACATTATTTAGCCCTTCAATGAATTTCATATATTTCTCATGTCTGTCTGCGTAATTGTCACCATCGACTCTTCTTTCGTCTATAAATCTCTTCTCATGAGTTATCAGAACATTAAAGAACACACTCCCATACACCCGATTACAATCATAACGAACAATCTTCGCTTGCTTTTGAGTTATTGATTCAGCATTACACTTTTTACACACTTTCTTCATCAACACTCCGTTACATCGTACAAAATTATAATAATCATACAACAAAGTAATGAGCTCATGGATAATAAACCGTCTATGATACCATAGAGTTTCGTGATATTTATAGAATTTCAACAATTCATTATTTAAAACTAACTCGTAACATAAAATCTCAATGTTTCTACATACACTTACATTATTAGCCTCACAACTGCACATATTGTTTGTGTAATTCAAGAGTAATTTCACTAAATTGTCCTCCGAGTATGATAACAAGTCTTCATTAGATGCTTGTACTGTGTTATCTTTGGGAAAATTATTTGACAAAATATGGATAAGACTTTTACGCAAGTTTGTGTCTATGGAGTTTTCTAGTGTTTTCCAATTGGCTGTGTCGATTTTGAGAATGTTTTTGATGCATAATTGGCGGTAGTGGAAGCAACTAAAGTCTGAGACATGTTTTGAGGACCATCTTTCTGAGAAACCATATTCTTTGATGACAAGGAATGCGGAGTCATACTGCTTTCTGTGTAGGAGTGTTTCCACCAGCCATTTCCTATGGTTCCAGCTGTGATAGTTGTTTGGACTCCTGTCGGAAGCCAGTTCGCAAATCTGGAGCTCTTCATTGATAAGAGCTTCCAAGTTATTTGGTTGTGTTGAATCTTCTGAAATTGAGATAATGCATGAATTTGTTGAAATAGTGAATTTGAGTAAATGATATTCATTGAAAAGCTTATCCGACTAAAATTATAATTGTGAAAGTTTGTATATGGATGTATGTATGTATGTTTGATACTCTACCGAAAAAACTACACGACGGATTTGGATGAAACTTTACAGAAATATAGGTTACACATCAGAATAACACATGGGATACTTTTTATCCCGAAATTCTCGCGGGAAAGGGTACACCGCAGGGCTCGGCTAGTTTAATATCTTTGTTAAAACATAATGATTATAGTAGTAATTTGTTATTTGAAAGTAGCATGTAACCAGTCATAGTTACCTTTGAGTATGCCTTCTAGCAACCATCTTCTATAAGCAAATGCTTCATTACATTTAGGTTTTCGCGACAAAACTAATCGACTGAACTTCAACTCTGCTGGTTTATGAACTAAGGACTTCAAAACTAATTCACGGCGTTTGTTCCACAGTGAATTTAGCTCTGTATTCAGTAGTAGAGTAACATTGAGTAGCCTTATCAATCTTTCAGAGATAACTGAAGTAAGTTTCGATATTTTCCGCTTGTGTTTTGGGAAATAATTATCCATTATTTCGTTGTAACAGTACATGTAGACATGCTTAACACACCAAGACTCAATCCCAAGACAGTTCTCCAAATGTATCACAGGGGATTTGTTCCGAAAATTAGATTCCACAGGAACAATATCAAATGCGTATCTGAAAACAAACAATTGAAACGTAAATACTTTCACTACAGCTAAATAATAGTTGAAATGGTGCCAATTCTAAGTAAATATTTACAACTCAGCGTTTTTCGATAGGACATTATCGATGTCTTTTATTATTTTCTCCACTAATGCAAACTTGTCTTCGTCCATTATTGATTTTATCGGACGCTCTTGAGTAACAGTAACATTTGTATTCACAATAAAATAATTAATTGTTTTATCTTCAGACTCTAAAATTTCCTTTTGCTTTTCACTTTCTTTTTCTAGCACTCGGTCCGGTCGCGTATTTTGTTTGATTGATTTAATTTGATTTATTGACTTTTGTGTGACACTGACAATGACTTTACTTACACCTATCAAATTAAAAAAATATCACTGTCAGTGTCAGTTTAAAATTACTAACATGTCATGTTGTTGATTGATCTGTGTTGTGTTGACGTTTTCATATCTCAAGTTGGTTTTGTTTTGTTGGAACATGGTTGAAATGAATTTATAAAATTCTATACTAATTAAACATAGTCCAGTCCAGTTTGTTTGATAAATAAGTAGCCATGGTATGTGATAATGTGTTCCTAAGTATTCCCACTGTTTGTGTCACGTAGTATATATGTAATGATGAATAATAATGATTGTTTTTCGTGTTTCAGAGTGCACTTTTTAATTTCCAAAGTTTACTCTCAGTAATACTACTTTTAATATGCACTTGTGCGTATTTAAGATCATTCTTCCCTAGTATTATGGATCGGAATAAGAGTGGGTAAGTTGTGTTTCATATTCTATGTAAATTGGCAAAACAAAGGTGTAAATTCCCAACCTATATTTCGCCCCATAACTCCCTAAAATTCTATAAAGGATATAACTGAACCATAGTGTTTATTTCTCTGCATGACCTTATTTGCTTTATCTTATGAATATATGTTTATTACAGATTACTGGGAACCTTCTGGAAGTGTGCGAGGATTGGTGAAAGGAAGTCCCCTTATGTTGCAGTCTGTTGCGTTGGAATGGCATTTAGCATACTCTTCCTCACATGAATAATACATCATAATCAGTCGCATTTAATATTTTTACTGTAAAATATAATTTTGTAAATAAACCCTGCTGTTTTACTGTTTGCCAAGTCATATTGTTCATGTTGTGTTCATGATTAATCATCGAACAAATTTATCTTTGTGCAAAAAGGTATATCTGCATTTCCACCACTGTAAAAAACTTATAAAGAGAATGAAATAACATTTTTATGTTGTGGGCTACATGATAAACAAAAAGATGTTATTATTTTATGATGTTTATTTCCATATGAGACTGGATTTCTAGCACAGATAAAAATTTAATAGAAAAACAGTACACACTATTGGATAGAATATAAAGAGATTATAAAACAGTCACAAAATCTAATACTAATCATATAAAAACATTTTTATTCTTTGCAAGTCCTTGTCGTGGCGTAAATAAAACTCAAAAATAGTAGTTTCAACTGAATAAGTGAGCTATTGTGAATAGGAATACATAGAAAAGTATATTTACTTTAAATATGTATGAAAATAATTTTGGATTTGGTGATGTTGATGACCCATGGCACCGGGTTTGCCTCGGCATTTGTATGCTTTTGTTGCTTCCTTGGCATCAGTTGTAAGGTAGACAGCAACCCAAAAACATTTGTGGATGCACCACTTCAGTACCTATACTATAGGTTTTTTTTATTGTAAAAGTGACAAGGAACTAAACAAAGTTAAAAAGTCAAACACTGTCGTAATAATAATACACAATCAAAATGTAACAGTCTTTGTATAAAATAGATAATTAGCAAGCACCAGCTGTGCATTAATGCAGTCATAACCAGTGGACTCACTACAACTGTGCTATACATTAATGTGATGATTCACTTATGCTAATAACATTGCATTGAACATGATAGGCGATTTATCTCAATCGTTCCCGCGGGAATTGCTTCATTAAGTTTTAAATAATCTTTAATCTATGACCCATAGACTTCAGAAATACTTCCACTATAAATTTAGTCAGGAAGATTCACCTTCAAAACATTAGCAATGTTGTTTTTAACCTTCAAACAGTCACCCCGCTACAAAAACCGAAGCGATATCTCGCGAGAACGATCGCGAGGGCCAATGTCATTAAAACAATGCTCTATACCAAATTCTTGATCACCCTGAACATCACAAGGCAGCCAATGCAGTAATATATTCCTACTGCACAGTTTTACGTTATTTTCTGGCAGTGATCAAGATTTGTATAAAACATACCTGTAATAAAAATCACCTCAAAAATAAACATATATGTATTAAAAATGCAATTCCAAATAAAAATTGTGCTGGTTTGCGCAAAGTTGAAGTGTCAAATACCATAAAAAGTACTTTTTAATCATAAATGCTCCTAAAATCTATAAATATTGGAAAATTCAGTACAAAATTTTTCATCATAAAATGGGCCGAAATATTGCATTTTTTTTATCACTTCCGTTACAATTTCAGGTGGAAAATCTAGTGCGTATTATACATAACTAGTACGCCTAATTGGAGCTTATAATCAGTCTAGACTTCTAACGTAAGCTAATCCACACTTAGTATAATGCAACGAGACATTCTATACTCTACACCCTAATCTATGTTTAATTGAATAACTGTACTTCGATGCAGACGCGCATTCGTTACTTCGATACTATTTTACCAATAAATTGCAGTATAGCTGCTAAAAACCAAATCCTTGTTGAGATAACTTGTAGTTGCTAAAGTATGAACTATAATAATCAGTATATCAATACAAACGGATCAAATATCTTCATTATTTGAAGTCTATAATAAATGTAACCAATGGAATAAGTCTTACCCATTACAATACATCTTCCAACATTTAACATTAACTGTGATGTATCAAAGCGAGTGCAGTAAGTACAGATCATATGGCACTAGAATAATAAATATTAACTATCAAGAGTTTATTGATTGAGCAAGAAGGGAAGATTGTTTAGGAGACTATCGATCTAGCTCATTGCTATTGGCTGCCTCTCCACCAAAGATATGTGCGATGTAAACTATCGACCAATCACCGCTGGAATATGGATATAAAACGATCTGATTGGAAGGTCATACATACATGTATAGCTCATATAATTTGTGGAGAGGCTCCCTAGATAGTTTCTACAGAGAATCTATTGATCTTATCTAGTGGAAGAATATCTACCGAGACTTCTCAATTAATCAAGATTCAATATTAATTGAAGTGAAATATATCCTACTGCATACCGAATAAGATTTATTTTTATGGAAACCAAACAGTCGTTGACTAGTAATTTTAATTGAAGAAATAAACTATATAAAAAAAATTCAGAACAAAGGGATTTGCGAATTTCTTTCTCCAAAATGTAAGTAAATAAAAATTTATCACAGAATTTAGTTTTAAAAAACGTGCACAGCGTAGTATGTGCAAAAAAAACCCTAATTTATACTTAAAAGTCATGGTCTATACCAGTATCATATGTATGTGCGTATTATACAACAGAAATTCTGTTCGTAAGACTAAAATACTCCTGAAACCGTTTCCTACACCACTGAAATTACTTTGAAATCATTTTCTACCATCAAGAGTTTTACATCTAATTTCTAAAAGTATTTCTATGTTTAATGTATAGCTTAAATCTAGTCGGGGCTAATACTCATATTATGTAACATAATACACGATTTAAATATATATCGCAGGGATTTGAAAAAAGGATTCTCAAATAAGTAATACGACTATACTAGACATACAATTCCGAATTAGGAATAACATAACATACCTATTCAAGTTTCGAAGCTATAAAATCATTATAGTCTATGGTCACAATCGGTGTTGCCAACTTATTAAAATATTACAGTTTACATTATAAGGGCAATATTAAATGTATTAAACTGGCTATATAAACGAATATTCATACCAATAAAATCGTTATAAATCTTATAGTATAATATCTTAATCGTTTAAAGCATTTTCCTTAGAGGTATATTCATAATTGTATTTCTTATCTATACCAAATATATTGTATAGATAATAATATAAATGCGATGATTGTTGCCTCTTGAACGAATCGATATTATACTAAACTTACTTATTCTGAAGGCACCAAATTTGCAAGTAATGCCCAAAGCAGAATAAAAGTGTCAAATAATAAAATATACTGGTCACACTAAATGCTTGGCTATGATTAAAAAATTAACACAATTCTCTTTTCAAATATTTGGTTCCTTCAAAACGAATCAGACTTCATAAAATTAAATGCTAATTGATTACAATAAATACCACTTAAACTAGAGAGCATAATCACTGTTATTATAAATAAATATAAGATTAACTTAAATTATTAGTAAATATGTTATAAAATAATGATGATTACGCGCTCAAACTTTTGGCACGAAAAAGCTTGTGTGTGAAGTAATCTAGTGTAATATTCATTCGGATAAAATGTTATTTGAAACCTGGATATACTGAACTTAAATAAGATTCTTAGCTAGTTTGGGATTTTTTGGTGATAAAAGTCTCTAAAACTTTTGTATAAATTGCATTATTCATTGTACTTACGAATCAATAAATGTTTGACATATGAATGTTAAATGTCAACATACATGTGAAGAATTTTAAAGTAATGTCAAAATTGACAGATCGAAATGTCATCCATCCTTTATCTGTAATACTTAGACGAAATCTAAAACTGTTTTTCGCGATTTAGTTTGGATCATTTGTTCAGCGGTCCATAAATCTAAAGCTAACAATGACTAAGCACTTTGTTACGACTATCGCGACGCTTACATCTACAGCCCGTATGTTACAACTGTACGGTTTATAATTACGAATCAGTTTGTGTATGATGTTTTACCCTGAAACAAATGTTAAAATGAGTTCAATCAAATCAGTTGCAGTACTGTTAAAGTTAAAGTGAGCCTGTAATGCATATCCCACAGCTGGGCCACTCAACTCTCAGACAGACGACAACAAACCTGTGTGTGTGAAAGTCGTATCCTATCTTATCATCTCGAGATACTTGTGCTTGTGTTTGGTGAGCATCTCTGTAACGGTGACTAGCTTCCTGATGTTAGGCTGGGTCTTGGCGAGGGTCTGCAGCTCGGTCAGGTGGGACACGCATATGTGGTGGAGCGTCGCCAGTTCCTTAGCTGGGGATATAATTTTATCTTATATATAAAATTCTCGTGTCACAGTGTTCGTTCGCGTACTCCTCCGAAACGGCTTGACCGATTCTCATGAAATTTTGTGAGCATATTGAGTAGGTCTGAGAATCGGCCAACGTCTATTTTTCATCCCGAAATTCCCGCGGGAACGGGTACAACGCGGGTGAAACCGCGGGGCGCAGCTAGTCTTTATATATAATTCTACTGAACTCACTGAACTCCTCCTAAACGGCTGGTCTGATTTGAATGCTTTTTTTTAATATGCGTTTGTGTGGCACCCCGGATGGTTTAGATTCACACTAGCGACATCTATTGGGTCGCGGGTGGAACCACCGTGCGGGATTTAACGCCTTTAATTGGAGATCCCATGAAAATATGGAGAGTGAGATTTATTATTTTGCACATGGTTAAATTACATATTTTGTTGGAAAATTGCGGTAAAAGATTCTGAAATTCACCTTTATATTTTAAATTGGTTGAAACTATATATAACACGACGTTGAAGTGTATTTGTTGGAGAACAGGCACTTGATTAATCATTTTTTTATGTTGGGTCACGGACCAAAAGCAAACCATATTGTATCATCAGCAATCTTTGTCGGACCACAAGCAAACCAAATTGTACCACCAGCAATCTGTGTCGGACCACGGTCACTCTCAGTTGGTCCAAAGGCACTTTATGTGTACCATGGGCACTCTATGTTGAACCACGGGCAAGCCATATTGGACTATAGGCACTCTATCTTTCACCACGGGCCCACAATATTGGAATATTTAACTTACCAATATCGAAATTGTTATTAGATGTAGGCGGCATGTTGCCCGGATCCGGAATATTGCTCAGTTGATCTAAGAACACGACCATTCGCTCCTTGTTCTTCAGTATAAACGGGTTTACTACTTCCATGTATGGCTCCTGTGAAATGAAAACGAAAATTAGTACATGATAGAAAGAACTTTTTGATTTTGATTTCTATGTTCCGATTTCTTAGTTAGTTTAAGAGTCTGCCTGTCGAGACTGTCAGAGTCGACTGCAACTTATAAATGAAAACAACAATAGCCCCCTTCCTACGGTAATTCTATCGTGCTTTCTTACGAGCATTTTAAAGATCCGCTCAATGAAAGGCATAACATCAATATATCTATCTCTTTTCAATTTCATAGCGTCACGACTGAGTCAATAGGTCGCGGAGTATAGTGCGCATACCTTGGCCCCGAACTCGATGAGGTTGGCGAGGTTCTGCAGACACTTGGCCACCATGAGCAGCGAGCGCGTGGCGTGCGGCGGCGGCGCGCCCGCCACCAGCCCCCACGCGCGCGGCTCCACCAGCGCGGGGCAGATCAGCCGCAGGAAGATGAAACCTGCCACATGGTACAGCATTGCGATAACTTGACAAGCCCGTTGGCACAGTGGCAGTGAGAACGCTTACGGAAGCGTAAGAGTTGAAATAGTATATTTTGTGTAACAACCAGTATAATTATACGTGTATGTTGTGATCACGTGCGTGTACGTACCGGAAACGACGCGCGTGCGCACGAAGCGCTCGTGCGGCCACTTGCCCTGCGCCGCGCGCTGCAGGCAGCCGCACACGAAGCGCACGGGCCGCGGACACGCCTCGGGCGACGTGAAGATCGACAGCGTGATCTGGGACATAAGGAATAGATATTATTTACAAAACCATCCTCTTGAATTACTCTATCTAGTAGTGTTAACTGTATGAAAATCCGTTCAATACACTTAAAGGTAATCGCGGAGAAACAGACGCGACGGTGGACCGGCCACCCCGCCCCGAAGAAACCGGGAATTTCTTTGTCGACGGCGGCTTCGGGGATCCATACAGACACAGTTGGAGCTACTAGATTTTTCATTTATTCTGTACACAACATTGACTTAACCTAAGTGATACAAATACCCAATGTATTTGTATCTAAGCATTTATTCTGTAAACAAAGTTTACTTAACCTAAGTGTTACAAATAGTTTTAAAGATTATTATTAAACATCTAATTCATAGTTACCTGATCAAGAACCATGAGCAGAAATTCGGCATTGTTGCACGCGTCGTCCGGGGAGTCCATTTTAGTGGGGTTCAATTCAGCTGACTGCTTGGCGTCTATTAGTTTCTGTACTGTCTCGGCTATGGCGGCCTGAAAAATAAGTTATAGATAATTCATAAAATATAGTGTAAGATATGAATATACACGAGATTTTAGCGATATGCTAGTATAGCTACATACCTGTAAGAAGGCCTTGCAGTGCGCCCTCATGAACTCGTCGAGTACTGCCGTAGCGAGCGAGGCGGCGCGGAAGAGCGCGCGGTGGTCGGGCTCGCGCAGCACCTCGCCCACCGCCAGCTCGCGCGCCAGCTCCGCGCCGCGCCCGCACTCGCTGAACGCCGCTAGCACGGCTGGCGACAACAACTACACGGTCAATACATAAACTATAACATTTAATGTAACAGTGTTCAGTTAATAGCTACATACATGCTGTGTTGTACAGTTGGATCATGGAAATGTGGACCATACTTAAAACAAAATCATAATGCAATTTAAATAATTTGGTCGTGAAGACCAAATAATAAAAATCTTTTTTAAAAGTAACCATCCAACATTATCAAACGTATGAACTAATGTGTGAAAGTCTTAAGCCTTAAATTGTAGCCTATTCTCTGCTACGCAACCCGAGGCGCATTAATAATATTATTAAAATCTTACATGTAGCCAGAGGTTGTCTATCCGTACGACAGAGATCAGCCAAAGCCTTCACAGACGGCAGCCCTGGCTCCAAAAGCAACTGACGCAGTGGGTTGTATTCCTCACGGGGCATCACCAGTTCTTGCATGTATCTGGAAGTTCATTATGTAATGGTGTTTTAACATAAAATAAAACAGATATAGGGCGATATTGGAGTGGGAAAGAGTAGTCTACATTGGTCTAAACTAAACGAATCCTCTTGCTTCAATCGCATGGGACATGAATAAGCTCCAAAAAGCGATTGGTATAGACGTTGCTTTACGCAATCGATTACGAAATGCCTGATTTGTAAAAACAAAGTTCCTAATAGACATAGTTCCTAAGAAAAAACTTCATATCTGTTGTAGTTTTAGACTTGCCCATACTGACCGAATTAAATAGCCACCACGTTCGATGTGGACTCGCCTTTGGGACAAATGCTGCATGCTGTAGTCGAAACGCTTCTAGTACAGACTAAGTCAGTCAGGTAGCACGCCTTGAGCGTGCATTCCTTGGGGACCCCCTTTATTATCAACTTACCTAATTCTCAATCGAAGCGACCCCCACTCTCCGATCGGCGTCATGCCAGCAAGGGGATACCATTCCTCTATTTCCTCACCATTCGCCAAGTTGGCCAATTCGATTGTGAGTTCGGCTACCTACAAATTGAAAATAATATTAAATATCATAATGATAGACGAGAATGATGAAAATTATGTAAATTAGTGTGTTTTCCTTACTTCAGACTCTTTCCCTCGCTTGCCAGTGTTGTGTACTGTGATTGTGAATGACGTTACATCTGGGGGGACGTCGCTGTTGGAAGAATATATTACACATTAGAATTATCATATAACCTTACAGTCATATAAAATACAAAATGTTTATCTAAATGTGTATACAACGATACCGTGAAGTGTGTCATATTTAAGTGTCAAACTCAATTGATATTATTTGCAAGTGTTCCATAAACTGGATTTATTTATTTGATTACAGAAAAAATTAGCCTGTAATGTCCCACTGCTGGGCAAAGGCCTTTCATCTCACTGAAGTTGTCAGTACAGGGTGGAGTATAAGGTGTAATCACCACGGTTGGTGATCACATACCCTTGTTTGAAAAATATGAAATATGTTTTATAGTTCGGCACGCGTTCGGAGCGTGTTACAATGTGAGTTTGGTAAGGGAGTGAAGTGGGTAGTGTGTACTGACTCAAAGAAGAACTCGTCGTCCCAGTGCGGGTCGGGCGAGGGCCGCGGGCGCGTGCGCGCCACCGGCGCCGCGCCCAGCGCCAGGCGCAGGTGCGGCCGCGGCGCCAGCCGCGCCGGCAGACGGTGCGCCGTCACGCAGCGCACGCGCAGCGCGCGCAGCCACACCACGCGCGGCACCTGACACACACACACACACACACACACATCATGTAGGAACACACCCTGCATTATAAGTGCGGAAACGACAATGTATGTTCGTTCCTCTTTTACGTAAAAAGTATTGAACGATTTAATTTGAAACATCACAGTAACATAAGTTACATATGGGATAAATATTATCGCGAAATTCCCGCGAGAACTTGTATGACCCAGGTAAAACAGCAAGGCGCTGCTAGTATTGATTATGTTTAGTTTATTGTCAGTCCAGCCTACGCCTGGATTACAACAGTTATTTTTAGGTAATCAACTTGACGTTTAATAAACTCTTAATAAACAAGGAAAGTTCGCAAATTTCCTATACCTTCTTCTCCGATGATGTTCTTTCGATGGCTCATCAGTGAATCCGCGTTATTTTTGTTAGCTTATAATACTAAAAAAAAGAAATACTCCACATACCTTACACTGATGCCTAGCCTGCTGCGGTACACACAGCGGCCTCAGGGCTTCCAACCATGCTCTTTCCTCCACCGCGCTGTTGGCTGCCAAGAACGTATGCGTTGACAGACAGGGTAACGCGCGCTCGACTAGTTGGAAGCAGAACTCTCGCTCCCAAAGGGATTCGTGGACCTGAGGAATAAATAATATAAAGTCAAGCTAACTATTTACGCCTAATCCTTCTCACTGTAGTTATAACTTCATTGAGATGAATAACCTTTGTCCAGTTGTGGGACATTACAGGCTTATACTCTCTTTGAACTATTTTCAATTAATATTACTACACATTTAAGTAATAAAGGCTTTTTAATAACTATGTTTGGGTCACACGGGCGCTGCTTTAATTTACATTCCAAATATTGTTAAACCAAGATCTTTAAGCTTCTTAGTAATATAAAATAATATGTATTAATTACCTGATACAAATAAGCACAGGACAGATCAATCAAGCCTTTAGGCTTTGTCCTTTTAGGTGAGTCGTAGAAGTACAGATGCGTGTCAGTCCCTTCTTGTAACAGAACAAAGTACAACGCCTTCCATTTCTTAGCTCCCTTGTCAGATTTCTTGTTCAGATATCCGTGGTGTTTGATGCCTTTGGTCTTCTTTAGGCCGATTTGGTCTCTGCACTCACGTAAAGTAGCGTAAATCTTTTCAGCTGCCGCGCCTGTTGTGTTTTGTTGCGGCTCTATGGTGTGACCTTCGGCTATGAGCTGGAAACAAATTTTATTTTTTATTTATTTATTTATATTAGCCGTGGGTGTCCCATCGTTGGGCAAAGGCCTCCCCCCATCGTTTCCACTTCTCTCTATTTGGAGCTTCATGACGCCAACCAGGCAAAAATCCGTCGAGTTCATCTCGCCATCTCTTGATATTTTTTATTAATTTTGTCAACAATTATAATTGATGAGCACGTATTCAGTAGTAACTACCAGCGAGGTTAAACATGTCATAGACCTTTTAGTGTAAGACATCACCCGATTTCTGGGGCCATACCTCTTAGGCTCCAGTCCCTAAGGTAGCTATCCTCCTGTTTCTTAATATCCCTGTCCATTTCATAAATCACATAGTGTTATAGACCTTGAGACGGTCTAAAAATGATACGAATCTTTACGAAAAGACTAAACGAATGAACTTTATTTTTATTTGTAAACTTGAATGAAACCTCACTCACCGGTTGTCCCAGAGTATGTCCTTCAACGATCTGCTCCTTCCTATACCTGTTGATGACCGCGTCCAAACACTCAAACGTTCTGCCTCCCATCAGATACCTCACGCCCTTTTTCTCTATCCTGAACCTTTGTATCTGATTATTTATGTGGAAAAACAGCGAATAATCTCCGGGGGAGTTATCAGATGGTCTAACGAGGAAACTGCCTGGGCCTGCTTTCACGAGCATGTCGACAGCTTCGCTTTTAGTGCAGTTGGGGTGGAACCAGGAGAATACGGTGTTCGGGTCGATTGACGGGTCCAGATCTTCGACCAGCTCTCGGAATATCATGCCTTGTTCGCCCGTTCTGTGGGGGAGAATTTTGAAGTTAAGTTTGAGCACAAGTTATAGTAGTTAATATGCTTACATATTATAAAACAAAGTCTCCTGACGCTTCTGCTGTTTGTTCGTGATATCTCATTAAATACTCGAGTGATTTGCACGGGTTTTACGTGAGTGATTCACGAGGAAGTTACGACTACTCGCATAAAATCTATTAAGTTTTAAAAAACCAGCAGTAAAATTTAAAGATTTGCTTTGCATTAATTATACAATTCATAAAATCCGTTGCTTATAGTTATGACACATATAAGGGACATAAGTGTCTTCCAGAGATATCAAATTGTCGCCCAATATTGAGGGATAATTTACAGATGAGATATAATATCCTTGGGGATAACTTCATTACCATCGGGTGAGTCTCAAATTGTCGCCCAATATTGAGGGATAATTTACAGATGAGATATAATATCCTTGGGGATAACTTCATTACCATCGGGTGAGTCACCAATCATTACCAAATCAATGAACCTTATCACACAAGGTCGGACAAACGATTGTTATCTATTCGTTCCAAATGTGCAAAGGAACTATGCATTCTAAATACCGACAGGAAACAAGATATAAAGACGAAACTTACATATTATTACAACATTTTCGTCAAGGTTGATGCATTCACTGAATTGTTTGATAATAAACTAAATTGCGCTAATTTTGTATTATTATATTAACTACCTTTTCATAACGCTCTTTAACTAAAACACTGGTAAATAGTTTATTGTCTCTTTTGATTTATCGGAAAATAGCGTGTCAGAAAGGGACACACCATTTGATAGCTAAAGTGAAGTTCTCCTTCTTCATCGAGTGGATGGTCAACCTGACCAATCCTGGTGACAGAGTAATTGAGCCGCCAAAGGCCTCTGACATGGCTCATGTAACGACTACTATCCGTAGAAAGTAACCGGGACCGACGGCTTAACGTGCCCTCCGAAGCACGGAATCGTCTTCCTTTCGGGGCAATCAGGTGATTCAGCCTGCAATGCCCTAACCAAACTGAGGACAGTCTCACAAAGAGATTTTTGTGAGAAATTGTCCTCACCGGGAATCGAACCCGGAATCTCCGGATCGCGAGCCGAACGCTCAAACCACAAGACCACGGAGGCTGTTACTAGAGATAATAATCTAATCTTACCTATGAGCAGTAACCCACAGCCATCCATCGCCCATGTCGTTGTGAACGAAGAATATATCCCCTTTTTGGAAAGTCAGCTCATCTGTGTCGGGCATTTTGGTGTATGGCAGTATTGCTACTACTCTCTGCAACAAATAAAAAACATAATTAGTATGTTGAATGTATTAGGAAAGGATTTTCATTGCGTAAGTCGGAGATAGAACCGATTAAATGCCTCGTCAGGTAAAAGAACTAGAAAGTAATCTGTAACTATATTAATATAATAAACCTGAAGAGTTTGTTTTTATTAACGCGCTAATCTCCGAATCTACCAATCCGATTCGAATAATTCTTTTTGTAATGGATAGCAACATTCAACGGGAATGTTATATATAGGCTATTTTCATCCCGAAATTTCCACAGAAAAGGGCATGCGGGGAGCTGCTGAGAGCTGAAGCTGAAGAGTTTGTTTGAACACACTAATCTCAGGAACCAGTTCGAATTGAGTTACATTCAAGAATTATTGTTTAAATCGGTACACAGAGGGTTCCTAAATAAGGCTGCTTAGTCATCAAACGTGTTAACGTATGTGTAAACAAAAACAAAACAAACCTTCTTATCATTGACTGGCTCTGGAGGAGGCACCGGCTCCACAAGACGCTCCCGCTTCAGCAGATCAGAGCAATGGCTGTAGAAACCGACAAGCTCAGTCAGGGAGTCGAACTGACGACCTCCGATGTAATAGTCGCCGCATACTGCTGTTATTCTGTTCGTAATCATAAATAAATAATACCTTAATTTCAAATAACAATGTCAAGTAAAATAATGTCTTTTAGTATTAACTAGCTGTGCCCTGCGGTCTCACCCGCAGCGCCCTCGTTCCCGTGGGAATTTTGAGATTTTTATTCCAAGTTTTCATTGTTTTTAAAATGTATTCTGCTATTCAGGGCGGAGACAAATCCAACGAAACAAAAACCATGAAAATTGATCCAGCCGATCTCGAGTTATAAGTGTTGTAACAAACCCGTCTTTGTTTTATATATATAGATAGATACCATAGTTAATACCAGATTGTTTCGAATAAAATGAGTTACAAACCTGAAATGGTTAATCCCGGTTCTTCCCAGATAGCTCAGTACGTAAGAGCCGGGTTTTCTGTCACTCTCTCGAACTGAAAGGAAAGATAAAAGTAAAGGCCTGAATAATAAAAAAGACCCTACTTATTCCTACACAAAATGATAAACGCGAAAGTACTGTTTGTACTCATTCACACAGATCCTATTTTAGGTAGGTACTGAGAAAGAGATTAAATCTTAAGGCAAGAAAAAACATTGCTACTTTCCATCACAAAATCTCAAGGTTGATCAAGTGAAAAGGATCCACTATTGGTATAACCCCGGGAAAGTACTATTTGTCACTCTTTTTATTAAAATAATAATATCTACCAGGAAAATATTCAATAAACATTTCTACAAACTAAATAGGTACATAAATCTAGGTATTATTTTAATGGTAAGTTGTAGGTATTTAAATGATACTTGATATAAGCGCTTTATAAATCAAGTCTCACTTTTAATAACTACTAGCTGTGCCTCGCGGTTTCACCCGCAGCGCACCCGTTCCCGTAGGAATATCGGGATTTTCATTACTTATTATTATCCTATTCCTCACCAAGAAAAAATCATAACTAACACAACTTTATTTTAAACATATGTATAATGTATAAGATTCACTATTCATGTACCCCTTCAGATATTATAGGTCCGTATGTACCTACATATACAACAGACAGAGGTATATATCACCACTGTATTTGATGAGTTCAAGATTGCCTTTTGTGAATTTTATGAGACAACAATAGTCAAAGTGCCATTTGAAATTAACACTAAAGGCCAACTGGACTATAGTTATCCTCATACATAAGAGCTTGGCTCTTGTGAATGTATTTTCACTATAGTAAGTTATATTCTTATTGAATCTAGGATTCCTAAAATAATAGACTATGTATATACAACTAGCAGTTAACCTGTGACCACAAGCGGTGTTCCCTCGAAACGTCGGGTACGTATTTTAGTAAAATACGTTAAATTATCAAACGCGATACAGAACCGTTTCATTTAGTATAATCAGGTATGCTTGTTTTTTGATAATACATATCAATATTAGTATTCCCAAGATTATATGTGAAAATGAATTAGTTTGAGGAAAATTGACATGCTTACACAATACAATAATTGATATGTAAGGAAAACCAATACATATTTTATGTAATTTCATTTTATACTAGCTGCGCCCCGCGTTGATACTCGCATAGTACCGGTCTCGTGGGAATTTGGGGGTAAAATGTATGCCATGTATTATTATGATGTATAACTTATATTACTGTTGAGTTTCATCCAGATCCTTTCAGTAGTTTTTTGTGAAAGAGTAACAGACATAGACAAATACATATGTACATACATACATACATCCATCCATACTCACAAACTTTTGCATTTATTATATTAGTAGGATTATGTAAAGTCTAGTTCAGGTAGAATATCACAACATAAGATCCACATTTTAGTATGAAATCCAGTATTACTCATACCTAAATGATTATTGATTCCATTTAATACTGAATCTAATATCTTACAAATGATATAGTTAATGTAATTTTGTTTTTTAAGCTAATTCAAATCCCTCTTTATTTATTCTGTTTAATGTGGGTGAGAATTGACAAGCACTCTATTGTCTAAATAAGGTTATTATTTACTGCACCTCAGGAAGCAGATATAAACCGAAAACCAGTGCTGTGCTGGCTCCAGTCCATACAGAAACAGCTGAGTTGCAGCCTTATGTCAAGTGCCTTGTTATTGTTTTCTTTAAATGAAATGAAATGAAATGAAAATGAAATGAATGAAATGAAATGAATGAAATGAAATGAAATGAAATGAAGTTTTCTTTGTGTATGTAATTGTTATTTTTTTATTTAATTCTTATTTAGGTCTGTTGTCCAGGTATTTATTTATTAACACAGAACTAAGTATCTATTTAATTAAGCTTAGCCTCCACCATTTATAAGTTGCCCTATCATAGTATAATCACTACATAATGTAAAATAGTTACAATTTTCTCACATTTTTTGCCATTTCATAACCCCATGGCAGTATCATGGGAAGAGTTGAGCAATCATTCATTGTTTTACATTTGTATAACAGAATTCTAAGAATAACTTGTATGTTAGAAAGGTAACATTATTTCACCTTTATGCACTTTTTAATAGAAGTTAATTGTTACCTTTAGCTGTGTAGCTAAACAAATGAGACACTTTCTTAGTTATGTACATTTGAGTATAATAAATAGGAGATTATCAAAAGTCCTCTTAAAACCATGATTTTTAGAATAAATAAGAACATAATAAATATAAAAATAACATTAGGTGCAATATCTAATAAAGTAATGTAGTCACTCACCCAAGTAGCTGCCAAGTTTCCCAGCAGCCCAGAGCCTCTCCTCAGAGGTGTATCTGTCCAGGCGCCCATGATACCACTCGGTTTCCGGAGGCGCCAGCACCGCTTGCCTCTCGCCTAATATCATAAATAAAATAAGCCAATTTCTCCTAGATGCAAAAAATGTGACAAAGAATTCGTAAATTACCATTAGTACTGGGCCCATCTGCTTCGTCCAGCTCCAAATCTGCGGTGAGTTCGGCTACATCTCCGCCACCGTCTTCCGATTCGGTGGACGGAGAGCCCAACTTATCCTTCACAGGGGGTCCGATGGGAGCCCCCATAGCGCGGATCATATCAGCCATTTTTACAGGATCGCAATCCACAAAAGAAACCAAATCTTTTTTTACACAAACACTTTACTGAAAAAACAGTGAGTCATAGTTCCTACACAAGCGGAACAAGATAAAAATTAGAGAATAAATTTTAATCTATCTTGTGTTTACACTAAAAACAAAAATAAATTATTATTTTTGCACTAAGAAATACCTTGAGAACCCGTTATAGATATATTAGATTTTTAGCGTACTATTGGATTAATTTCTATAACACCTGATATTTGTAGAAACTCTTCATAAAATCATAAAAATATTAGGAAAATACAAAATAGAATCACGATACGCCCGTCGTCTTAAACTGAACGAATGAAACTGACCGAAGATATTGAACAGACTATATTCTAAAATCATTCACATTCAATAATCAACCATTTTAGTCGATTTTTGTACATCACTATTTTGACACTATAAAAACAAAACTTGTTCAATCCTATCATTCATTCAATTTAATTTGTTCGACGTGGTAACAAGTGTCGCAGTGAGCTATCATTTTTATTAGTTTGTATTATCCAGATTTATTTCACTTCAAGATACAACAGGTAATTTTCCCAATAAATACATTTTGGTGATTATGACACTAGGTTTCATTTAATTAAAAACAAAAAAAAATAGAAACTGTATTCAAACAATGACGTTGCTGAATCATGTCATGGTCGACGCCATTTTGTCAAAGCGATCTTTCTTTGTTCCTTTGTTCGTTTTTACATAAACTTAGATCAATAAAATTATCCTAAAGAAAATTGTGTCGTGAGAAAATCCATCCTCAAGCCAGTTTATCTATTGTTACAGATCTCAACATGCAGATTTTCGTGAAAACCCTGACGGGTAAAACCATTACCTTGGAAGTTGAGCCTTCAGATACCATTGAAAACGTAAAGGCTAAAATTCAAGACAAAGAGGGCATTCCTCCAGATCAGCAACGATTGATCTTCGCCGGAAAGCAGTTGGAAGATGGCCGCACCCTATCTGACTACAATATTCAAAAAGAATCTACCCTCCATTTAGTGTTGCGTCTCCGCGGAGGAATGCAAATCTTCGTCAAGACCCTCACTGGCAAGACTATCACACTAGAAGTAGAAGCCTCAGACACTATTGAGAATGTTAAAGCTAAGATCCAAGACAAGGAAGGTATCCCACCAGACCAGCAGAGATTGATCTTCGCTGGCAAGCAACTTGAAGATGGCCGCACCCTATCTGACTACAATATTCAAAAAGAATCTACCCTCCATTTGGTGTTGCGTCTCCGCGGAGGAATGCAAATCTTCGTCAAGACCCTAACTGGCAAGACTATCACACTAGAAGTAGAGGCCTCTGACACTATCGAAAACGTAAAGGCCAAGATCCAAGACAAGGAGGGCATCCCTCCAGACCAGCAGCGATTGATCTTCGCTGGCAAGCAACTTGAAGATGGACGCACCCTCTCAGACTATAACATCCAGAAGGAATCCACTCTCCATCTGGTACTCCGTCTCCGCGGAGGAATGCAAATCTTCGTCAAGACCCTAACTGGCAAGACTATCACACTAGAAGTAGAGGCCTCTGACACCATCGAAAACGTAAAGGCCAAGATCCAAGACAAGGAGGGCATCCCTCCAGACCAGCAGCGATTGATCTTCGCTGGCAAGCAACTTGAAGATGGACGCACCCTCTCAGACTATAACATCCAGAAGGAATCCACTCTCCATCTGGTACTCCGTCTCCGAGGAGGAATGCAAATTTTTGTCAAAACCTTGACTGGCAAGACTATCACACTGGAAGTAGAAGCCTCAGACACTATTGAGAATGTTAAAGCTAAAATTCAAGACAAAGAGGGCATTCCCCCAGACCAGCAGAGATTGATCTTCGCCGGAAAGCAGTTGGAAGATGGCCGCACCCTATCTGACTACAATATTCAAAAAGAATCTACACTCCATTTGGTGTTGCGTCTCCGCGGAGGAATGCAAATCTTCGTCAAGACCCTCACTGGCAAGACTATCACTCTAGAAGTAGAAGCCTCAGACACTATTGAGAATGTTAAAGCTAAGATCCAAGACAAGGAAGGTATCCCTCCAGACCAGCAGAGATTGATCTTCGCTGGCAAGCAACTTGAAGATGGCCGCACCCTATCTGATTACAACATTCAAAAAGAATCTACACTCCATTTGGTGTTGCGTCTCCGCGGAGGAATGCAAATCTTCGTCAAGACCCTCACTGGCAAGACTATCACACTGGAAGTAGAGGCCTCTGACACCATCGAAAATGTAAAAGCCAAGATCCAAGACAAGGAAGGTATCCCACCAGACCAGCAGAGATTGATCTTCGCTGGCAAGCAACTTGAAGATGGCCGCACCCTATCTGACTACAATATTCAAAAAGAATCTACCCTCCATTTGGTGTTGCGTCTCCGCGGAGGAATGCAAATCTTCGTCAAGACCCTCACTGGCAAGACTATCACACTAGAAGTAGAAGCCTCAGACACTATTGAGAATGTTAAAGCTAAGATCCAAGACAAGGAAGGTATCCCACCAGACCAGCAGAGATTGATCTTCGCTGGCAAGCAACTTGAAGATGGCCGCACCCTATCTGACTACAATATTCAAAAAGAATCTACCCTCCATTTGGTGTTGCGTCTCCGCGGAGGAATGCAAATCTTCGTCAAGACCCTAACTGGCAAGACTATCACACTAGAAGTAGAGGCCTCTGACACTATCGAAAACGTAAAGGCCAAGATCCAAGACAAGGAGGGCATCCCTCCAGACCAGCAGCGATTGATCTTCGCTGGCAAGCAACTTGAAGATGGACGCACCCTCTCAGACTATAACATCCAGAAGGAATCCACTCTCCATCTGGTACTCCGTCTCCGCGGAGGAATGCAAATCTTCGTCAAGACCCTAACTGGCAAGACTATCACACTAGAAGTAGAGGCCTCTGACACCATCGAAAACGTAAAGGCCAAGATCCAAGACAAGGAGGGCATCCCTCCAGACCAGCAGCGATTGATCTTCGCTGGCAAGCAACTTGAAGATGGACGCACCCTCTCAGACTATAACATCCAGAAGGAATCCACTCTCCATCTGGTACTCCGTCTCCGAGGAGGAATGCAAATTTTTGTCAAAACCTTGACTGGCAAGACTATCACACTGGAAGTAGAAGCCTCAGACACTATTGAGAATGTTAAAGCTAAAATTCAAGACAAAGAGGGCATTCCCCCAGACCAGCAGAGATTGATCTTCGCCGGAAAGCAGTTGGAAGATGGCCGCACCCTATCTGACTACAATATTCAAAAAGAATCTACACTCCATTTGGTGTTGCGTCTCCGCGGAGGAATGCAAATCTTCGTCAAGACCCTCACTGGCAAGACTATCACTCTAGAAGTAGAAGCCTCAGACACTATTGAGAATGTTAAAGCTAAGATCCAAGACAAGGAAGGTATCCCTCCAGACCAGCAGAGATTGATCTTCGCTGGCAAGCAACTTGAAGATGGCCGCACCCTATCTGATTACAACATTCAAAAAGAATCTACACTGCATTTGGTGTTGCGTCTCCGCGGAGGAATGCAAATCTTCGTCAAGACCCTCACTGGCAAGACTATCACACTGGAAGTAGAGGCCTCTGACACCATCGAAAATGTAAAAGCCAAGATTCAAGACAAAGAAGGCATCCCACCAGACCAACAGAGGCTTATATTCGCAGGTAAACAGCTTGAGGATGGACGCACTCTTTCCGATTATAATATTCAAAAGGAATCCACCCTTCACCTCGTGTTGCGTCTCCGAGGTGGTATGCAAATCTTTGTCAAGACACTAACAGGCAAGACTATCACTTTGGAAGTTGAGCCCTCTGATACTATTGAAAATGTGAAGGCTAAGATCCAGGACAAGGAAGGAATCCCCCCAGACCAACAGCGTCTGATCTTCGCTGGTAAACAGCTCGAAGATGGGCGAACCCTTTCGGACTACAACATCCAAAAGGAATCTACCCTTCACTTGGTTCTGCGTCTTCGAGGCGGAAATTAAATAAATCAATGAAAATTCCTGATCTGTAACAATCTTAATTCTAAAATTATTTTCAATCTCACATTTTAAGCTTTATTGTAATCATTCCAATCAATTGATATCTCACAATAAACAGTATTTAGTTCTGATTATTCAATTGTTTTATTGCATTATAGCTATTTCCTGTTTCTGAGGTTATTTGAATAGAAAAGTACCCTAATCTTGCCCAAGGTCTAGACTTTCTACCAAACTTTCTCAAAATCGGTTCAATAAATTAATTATTTAGACCACGGAATCACTGGGCAATGCGTTGTTGAGCACAACAACAGCACTTTAGGCGTGACAGCCAGTATTTTAGCATTTATAATATAGCAAGGCAGTAGGTAGGTGAATTATTTCTATAGATAGGTAATTAAATGAATATGAAGACTTGCGATGGAGCGCAGTAGTCTGATCCGGTGAATAGGCTACGCGGCAGACCGAGGCACAGAGCAGTGGGGCCCAAATGGTTCATAAAATTATTGTAAATAAACCATAATCCTTTATATATATTTAAATATATATGTATATATCTATGAAACTACTAGGCCTAAAATCTTGTACAAATGCATGATGCTCTTATAGATTACGAGTAAATAAAACCTATGAGAAATTTGAGTTAATTAATAAGTAGGTACATAATCGAAGTAAGTGGGTACGAAATTCTCTCACCGCAGACATAAAATTCAGTTTAGGCCCATCTCGTAGCCAGATTTGGTAGCTAGCTACGAAATGAGAAAAGTGTTTTCCCATCTTGTAGCTAGCTACTAAATGGGAAAGATCTATTCGGTAGGTTACAGTTATTTTGTTTTTTTACTATTCTTTTTCCTAAATCTTGGATTTTCGAATTCCTATTTCGTAGCCAGCTTCGAATCGGGATTATTTCTCCCATTTGGAAGCTAGCTACCAAATCTGGCTACGAGATGGGCCTAAACCTAAAATTCGGCCAATTATAGGTACTTACAAAATGTTAGGTAGTTTTTTATTACATAAGAGATAAGCCTAATTTATAATGATCTTTTTAACCCGTGACCCAAAAAGAGGGGTGTGTTTGAAGCCGCTGTTATATGTGGCTGCTGTGGCGACGTAGCTAAACCAGATGACCCATTTTCGATACGTTTTTGTTTTTGAAAGTCCTTGTGGTGGTACTTTACTTTATTTGGTAAAAATCGGCAAAGCCGTTTTTGCGTCGGGTTTTCTTTTAATTTTAAATTTCATGTTAAAATAGGTTTATTCCGAAATAGTCCCATATAAATAGGTAGGTATCACTAAATATACTTAGAAGTGTTCTACATTTAGTGCATATATCTTACTTAATGTTTTGTTGAAATCTATTAGTGTTTATTAAATTCTTATGTTTTACCTATCAGTAACTACATAGTCAAGGTTAGGTATATTTACGTTTACTTTAATTAGTCTACACTTTTAAGGGTACCTACCTTCATTATAAAATAAATGCCCACGGAACCTTTATTGCATCAGGGCGTTCAGACTTGCCCGTTCAGGTTCCATGATATGTCTGGGAGAGATAGTCAGCAGCGGGCAAGTTCATTTCATGTTATGAGCGACTCTCTTAACGCTACGCTAATGATACTTGAGAAGGATAAGTCATATAAATAAAACCACAAAATAATTGTTAACATTTTATTAGGAGGCGAAAACGAGCAATAAGTTTTGGGATAAATTTTATTACAAATTAATGACATTTGCATTTCATAAATCGTCAAGTTATACTATGAAATTACAGTAATTTTAAGATTACAGTAACATGAACAAGAATAATACACCATAACATATTTATATTTGTACCAATAGCAAAATATTTCTTTTGAGAGCCGCTATAGGTATTATCACACATGGTACAAATGTATATTATTCTAGAGTGTGCTAACAAACAAACATGACAACGTCGATACCAACAGGCTCACCGTGGCCGGAGCCGACGCCTATTAAAATATAATTATACACGACGGTGACAAGCGCCATCCAACCAGCGCCCGGGGGCGCTACCAACAGTAAATTGCTCTATAAAATATGTCCTTTCATTTGTTTCCCTACGCACACGTTCACAAGCCGTTAGAAAACATTTAAAACACAACAACAGTCTAATATACTTTAATGGGATAGTGTTAAAGATTTAGGCGTACAATTTAATTGTTTATCGATGGGACGCGACGCGACGTACACGCGGCGTCCGATGCAAGACAGCGTTTACGATACAACTCGCGTAAATACATCTCACATTAAACACTGAAACATTAATTACAATGTAACACTGATCGTAATAAGTATTTTACTCAAAATGCTTACGTTAAGAGACACTTGAAGATGAACAATTACATTATGAACTTACATACAACTAACATTAGGTCTAGGTATTGTCTTTTGTATGCCAGAAACGAGATATTAATGAGGTCCGTCAACCGACTAATTAATGCGTTAAATGATCGATTAAACTGTAACACCGATTGGACATAATGTAGTAAAGGTCGAATTTAATTTAATGGAGATCTCGTCTCCCAGCGTAGTCACTATTGAAAAGACCATATAGATGTACTAATGATTTTTGGTATCAATTATGCGTTAAATTACAACTAAAACACTATTAGTACTAGTATTTGAGAAATAGTATAATAGTTAATAATGCTAAACAAATAGAAATGCAGGGTCATAAAAAATATTAACTACACAAAGACAACGCACCAGTAGCATGATTCTAATTATCACAATGACATAATAATGTATAATATTATCATTTATCATTAATAGCTTGCCAATAACACATTAAACATTAAAACGCCATGGATTTCTGGCAAGATTATAACAATTCATACACAATCTCATTCCGTCAAATTTTTATTGTATACGTTCTCAGTGGTTTACCCGCAAAGATAATAACTATAAACTTCTAATCTCATAATGTAAACTATAATTTATATTAACTAGACATCGAGTAATGTGCTTGAATGAACGGTGAAAATATATTTGAACGTCAAGAAGGTAATAACAAATAACGGAGCGCATCTAAAAAATAGATACACGACATTTTCAAAATATCACCATTCGAAATTGATGCTGCCTTGAGGCGCCCCTTCAACTCGACAAGACTCGCCACCTCTTACTTTATTACTCTTTAACTCCTAACTAGGAGATAAACCTCCAACGCTCTACCTTAACCGAAATTACTTCATTGGTCAATAATTTGGCAACACTGAACAAGCCTCGAGTCCACCAAAGTGATGTGTTTCTAAAACCTACCAACAAAACTGGCTAGCTGAAATGTATCAGTAACAATATTTTATTGCTAGTTTTAGGCATCATACATATTTCCTTTTTGATAGAATTCAGATCTCCCGGGGCAGTGTTTCCCAAATCATTGACCACTAGCATCTAAACTCCGTGAGTGACTCCTTAAAAAAACTAATATTAAATAAAAATAACTATTTGCTCCCCAACTCATTAATTTATGTATGAAGTAAAATGGCATTATTGACTAAAATCAATTAATTACAGTTTATTTTCAATTTTGGCATTATTAAAATGATTTGCATTCAGTTTAAAATGTAAAAACGAAAATATCAAAAGTAGGAAGACCTAAAGTTAATTAAAACAGAAAAATAACAAATTGCATGAATTATTTTGTATTAAAACGAATTATATCCAGTATTCAGATTGAGCTTTAGACACAAATTCAATTTTATAATTCATTCATTTTATATTATTTTAATATGTATAATACTGTAAAACAGTGAAATAGACAATAACAATTTGATTACATATTATATTTTTATGTTTAATTTATGTGCAACGCAACTTTTTAATTAAAATCTATCATTAAGTAGAGCTGGCAACACTGTTAACGCGGGAAATTCGAAATGAGAATGTTCGTCAACATCGGCTAATAAGTCAGTATTCTGCCTCGATTTTTATTTTTTTTGGATGTGTATAAAGTTGCGTTACACAGTGGAATACGATGGGTGGTTAACGTAAAGGTGTGTCTACATGTTGGGCAGCGGTACGGTGACCTGTACGTAGCTGATCGGGAAGTAGCCGGTCTTGCCGTTGACGGAGCCTTCGAACCAGTTGTCGTCCACTTTGTTGATCAGGGTGATTACGTCGTTCTCCTGGAAATAGTGCAAAATCGTATTAGACATGTAGGTAAGCAAAAAGGCATTTTATTGTTTTACTAGCAGCGCCCCGCGGTTTTGCCCGTGTTGTGTCCATTCCTGTGGGAATTTTGGGATGAAAAATAGCCTATGTTACTCGTGGATAATGAAGCTTTCGAATGGTGAAAGAATTTTTAAAAACGGTCCAGTAGTTTTTGAGCCTATTCATTACAACCAAACAAACAAAGTTTTCCTATTTTTAATATTAGTGTAGATATGTAACTGTTCCATTAGTGATTATGTTAATGTCTATGGTGCTATTTATATAATTATTATTATAGCTGTTCCGCGTGGTAGTTCCTTCCACCCGCAATCCAATGGGTGGCACTTGTGTATACATTTTATTGACCACGAAAAAAAATCTTTCCCTTTATAAAATAATATGGATTTCCATACATAACAAAATTGTTCAAAATTATCACAAACTTCCAGGTTCATTACAGTAATAAGGATGGCCCACTCGAGCCGTGTTTACCTCAAGTTGGCACAACACTAAAGTAGTTTTCAATTCCTGTTATCATTAAGTAGCAGCGCCCCGCGGTTTTACCCGCGTTGTGCCCATTCCCGTGGGAATTTCGGGAATTATTATACTTATAAATCTTCCCGTTAAATCCCTATATCTGTTTAAAAAACTGCATCAAAATCCGTTGCGTAGTTTTAAAGACCTAAGCATACATAAGGATAGACAGAGTGACAGACAGCGGAAAGCGACTTCGTTAACTATGTAGTGATAACTAAGTATATCTCACCTTAAACCCAAGTTCCCCCTGGTTCTCGGGGTCGAAGTCATAGAGAGCCGTACAGCACGGGGCCTTGTTAGGCGCCACCGGGGTCCTAGCCGGGGACTTCACCGGCGACGGCAGCGGCGACGCTATACAGGCAAATATAGTAAGTTATACAGTTCCATGAGTGGGGGTAACTTCAGTTATTGTAGTGTGTATTTTTTTTTTGTAGATTTGTTTTATTGTTTAATAATTATTTTTTTTTAATTTCGGGACGGCCGTTCGATTTTTTTAAAAGTACTTATTGCTAAGATCACGCATATTTCAATAAAATGCAATCAAAAGAACAAATGAATACCACTTGAGTTGGGGCATACATAATGCCAGCGTAATTTCTACGGTGATTATATGAGTACCGCAGACTTGTAGACCAAAATACTTCATTAATTATTACTTAAACTTTACTAAAACTTAAATAAATATTTTATATTGAGCAATTAGTCAAGATTTAATTGCTTTTCACTACAATAACTGAAATGACCGAAAAAGTTATTTTTATTAATTCAAAACTTTACACAATGCAATGGATTTAGCTTACGAATGAATTATACATGAAAAATGATCAACTCAGTTTTATTCATGCATATGTGTTTAAAAAACGCTTTGCACATGTGTATAGCTTTAGTGAACACTTCAAATAGCTTGAATTCAATCATATGTATTGATTTAAAATAATTATATTGAAGTAGATTTATGCCTACTAAACAATCCCGGATATTAAATACAGCATATTTTTATGAGATTGATTGTTTGTATAATTTAACAAAAAAAGTAGTATTAAGGGCTCTCATCTCACCAAAGATATCATTGCAGTACGGTGAGATTAGGCGTAATCACTACGCTTACTTCCTGCGTGACTGCACTTACACAAAACTGAGAACCATTTTATAGTACACATACTAACTTGGATATAAATAAAGGTTTAATCTAAAACTAAAAGAAATCTGCAATTACAATGAAATGCAGAAAGTTTGAATATTTAATATATATATTTTTAAGTTGCCTTAAGTTTACTTCAAGGATAACTTTTAAAGTTAAAGTAAAGATTACTTCAATACATAAAAAAAATGTATAAATCCGATTTTCTAAAATAACTAACGTGGTAATCAAATACATATAACTGCATTCAAATAAAACCTTGTAACAGATCATACGAAATGATATCACCACAATGAATGAACAAGTAGGTATGATTCAGTATATTAACCCATGAGTAATTAATAACTTATTACATTGAACAGTAAAACTGATAAGCAACGGATGGACGGACCAATGATTCATTCCGTTACAATGAAATGATAAAAGACTGACATGCACAGCGACTACAAAACAAAAATTAGGAAAAAAGTTGTATTTTTTCAAAAACGAAGGCAAAAATAGGGGGGAACATTTTTTTATTTGACTAATTCTAAGTATAATCACGCAAAACAAAACTAAAGCCGCATAAAACACGCAAAATCCATTGGAAGTAAGAGTGTGTAGCTGTGAACTCATTGACTTGTGTCAGATGTGTGTGTATGTGTATTGTGTCATGAGTTTGTGTGTTCGATTTTTTTACTATAGGATAATATAAATTAATGTGTATTATAAGGATGCAGTTGACTTTGAGTGACTATAAATCCGTGCTTGTATATTCCACTGTACAAACATGTACAGTGGAGTTCAGTATTGTGCTCATAGGTACGAATTACACGTTACTCAGCACTTATATGTGTGTATTAATTATATGTATATTTTTTATGTGTAACGTGGAACCTATGTGTAATGTTTGTGTGTTATCTGTCTACGATGTGTGTTTATTACCTATGTATCATTATATGTGTAATGTGTGTGTGTGTGTTATTTCCTATGTACCATTATAAGTGCAATGTTTGTGTGTTATCTGTCAACTATATGTATTTCCTATGTATCATTAGTGTCTAAGGTGTGTGTGTTATCTGTCTACTATATGTGTTACCATTGTTGGAGCGCTGGATGGATCCCGTGGAGGGGAACAGCTCGAGGTTGGACGGCGGCTTGTGGTCCGGCGAGCCGGCGTGGGAACCGCCCTCTCCACGACGCAACAACATACAACCACTCAGTCAACATACATCCGTTCACGGTTCCAATTGATCGTTATACCGATAATTATCAAGGTAAATATACCTTATAAAAAATCTATCATTGCACGTTTCTTAGCGTTAATTGTATTTGGGAAAAGCTTAATCACTAACTATGATTTTTTTTATGAGAAACATATGTGACTCGGATATTCGAATGTTGGAAAAATATTTAAGTTAGGACTATCAAATCAATGAATGTATTTTATACCGGACATATTAGCAACGGATTTCTTTCGAATGGTAAATTAATTATAAACTGATTCTTATTCTTATTTTTTTGTGGGATAATAATCAAAGTTATCAAATAAAATAATTATCTTGATAATATCGAACCCTGACTCAATTACATCACTATTGACGCAATATTCAACCGCTCATCTCAGTTACATCAATATTTTATTTTAACTAATCATTTTATTTTAGTTGGTAAATACTCATAAAAAGAGTTAGAATCATTTTGGTGAATTCAGTGCAAATCTATTTTGATCTACTTAGTTTAGTTACTCAATGCTCATTAAATTTAGGTATCCTTACATTTCTACTACTTTGTGATTCGTCATCTTAATTTTTTAAGATTTTTTTGCATTTGTCCGTTAGTCAAGGGATCTTGGAATGTTATTTTTACATAAATTTCCAACGAAAATAATTTCCTATAACTTATTAAATCCTTTACTAGATTCAATTACCTCAATCATATACTTATGAATCATTAAATCAGTGTGGATGTAGACCTGCGTTGTGCATGTCAATATAATCCGTATTGTGGTCTGTTACAGAAAGAGACAGACAGAAGACACATCCATCTACTCGCTCTAACATTTATATAGAGTTGAGAGCAACAATACTGAGATCGGAGGATGCACGAACAACATTAATAATTTACATATATGTACTTATATTAAGCGTATTCCATGAAATTGTGTTACAAGAGTGACGTTATATTAGACATGTCAATTGTATTGTAGGAAATACATTATTAAGAAATTGTGATAAAGAGACAAGATAGATTGTATTTGTTCATTGTAATTCGACTTTTCTGCAAAAACATTTTGTAGAGCAAATAAAAGTTATACTTATTTTCATATATGTTGGCGCTTGCAGTAAATATTTACCCTTATTTCTTTCTACTACTATTATAGTAAGGTATATTAAAGCTTAAACTGGAATATTAACTGAATCTTTCCAGATTATTATTTGGTTGTATGCCAAACTATGAAAACATGAATATTTAATATATTTCATGGAACATGCTTATTATATCCAATATAAAAATTAAAACAACAAGAAATATAAACCTTATATAATAGGTAAATAGGGTAGGGATTGGGATAATCGGCAACCTGGAAGTAAATCCAAAATATTTTCATTAAACCGCACCGCTGTACCTTGGACGAGTATTAACACAAGTTAGAGACAAAGCTTCAAATCAAAATAAATGTTATGTTTGTATTTACATAGAAAATCAACCCCTACTGTGTGTGCTTTTGGTTAGCTATACATTCATAAATTTCACCATTTTAAAGAATAATAGAGACTTGTCTTGAATGTTTGTACTTTCTTTTTCAAACATTTACCGTCTGTTTCAATCTCAATCCATAATTTACTTTGCTATTTACATTATAGTTACATTCTGTTTAAAATTGGACACTTATTAGACATAAAAAAATATCTAAATGCAAAGCAGATAAATTATAGAATGAGATTGGTCTGGTATCGTCTGTGAGACAACGTTGTGGCTTATACATTTTGTTAAGCCGTCGATCCCGGTTACTTTCTACGGATAGTAGTCGTTACATGAGCCACGTCACAAGCCTTTGGCGGCTCAATAACTCTGACACCAGGATTGGTCAGGTTGACCATCCACTCGATGAAGAAGAATGCTTTTTGTATCTATTTATTTATTTACATATCACTCTACTGATTGAAGCTGTAGCGCTCGTGGCGTAGTTTGACTGAGCGATGTTAACCCCTCGCGATTGTTAAGCAACGTACAGCTGGGACACTACTTGGATGGGTGGCCGATAGTGGCATTTCTATCTGAGCGCTACCGTGCTTCGGAGGGCACGTTTAATTGTCGGTCCTGGTTGTTTCACTCGTGAGACCATGTCGGAGGCCTATAGAGTTGGCGACTAATCTACTCGAACTTTTTACTGATAACTTGAATAAAAGAGCTCGATCATATAGACTTCTTAATGCTCCTCTTAATGCCTACAAAATATCTAAGTGTATATCGGTGCAACAATGTTGTGACATTTGTATATTTCAATCATTGTTTTTAAGTTATTATTGTTGACCATAACCGTAATTTTTCTGTTTTTAAAGCTACTGCGCTGAATATTTGACAAAAAGACGAAAAGCTTTACACTGTCAAGACATTTACCTTAAGTAAACAATAAGAACATTCTGAGTATTTAACATCTTAGCAAGTTTTTATTTTGCCTATAAACATATTGTTTTACATTTCTACAGTCATTTAATTCTTACTAGTTAGCTGACTTGAAGTAGGGAATAAGATGACAAATTATGTTTCCAATAAATTTGACATTTCCTGTCATACCAAGAAATCGTAGTCGCAAGGAAAGTTAGTATTGTATGAGAGTTAAACAAGCCCCATCCGGAAGTGACGCCCGTGAGTGATATCCGTGACACCCGTGAGCGTTACCCATGAGCGACATCCGTGAGCGACACAACTTAGTGACACCCGTGAGCGACACCCGTGAGTAACATCCGTGTTAGCTGTGCGATGTGATTATGTGTTGATGTTTTGAATATGCACTGCCGGGCTTAATTATTTTAGTCAATAACCATTTGTAACGACCGAATTAACACAATTAACGATGTACAGTTGCTTACAGTTTGATAAAGATGATTTGAAATGGTCACGATTATCAGAATATTAGATTTTATTGGCAGTTGTAGATAATTAGGTATGATCAGAAATGTTGAATTTATATTAAGTCAAGGCGAAAATTTCTCGATTTTATGAGCGTGATTCTACGAATAGTGTTCTAAGATGTTTCAGTCTCACGATGTGCAAGCAATTTTCGTCTTCAAACATACGTTTACCGTGTTCTTTGACCGTTTAAAAGCAATCACAAAACTTCGATCTAAACTAAGCATAATTAGTGTCAAATTACTTTTGCTTGTACACCATAATCATGATAATAAATAAGAGTCATAGTAGCTCATATTTATAGTAAAGCAACTGTACCACCAAAATAACCATAACCAACCCCAATTAACACTGTTACTCCCCAAAAACCCACCTCCATCACCTTAATCCTCACAAAAACATGAAAGGCACCATAACCCCAAAAAAATCCAAAACCAGCAGTTCACACCCAAAACTAGAACCAGCAAATGATAAGATATCACCTGTCCAAGGGTCCCTTAATCCGTTGAAGTGGTTCCTCGGAGCCGGGTGCGGTTTGAAGCCAGGCGCCGGTCGGGGGGGTTCGAGCGCTCTCGAGTGGGGGATTTCGAATGCTCTCGGGCGAGGATGTTCGTACCCTCTCGAGTGAGGGTTCTCCCACGCTCGGAGAGGGTCATGTGTTGACAAGTCGCCGACGGAGGAGGAGTTGGGGAGGGGGCGAGGGTTGGAGCGGAGGCTGTTCGAGGAGCCGTAGCGCCTACCATGGTTGAGGTCGTGGATACCCTCGATGTGCAGGTCGGCCAGCGTCTTGGGCACGAACTCCAGCTTGGGGCGACTCACCGCTTCCTCCTTCCTGGAATTAACACTCGGTTCTTGAGTTGTCATTCTTTTGGGGCCGGTACACATTTAACGGAAAATACGCCGGACGTTGTCAATTTAGTATGGTCCTCGCACAAACGGAAAAGAGATTAAGTGTCAAACGTTGAACGGTTAAATTATTACTTATTTTTCTGTTCCAGCGTTATGCGACCGATAATTTGCAGCGTTATTTCCGTCAAATGTATACCGACCCCTGGAATTTTTTGAGGGAATTACGTTATGACTTCTGATTCACAGAAGTATGGTAACTCAATGAGTAGAACAGAGTACTTCCCATACGAGTGTGTAAGCAGACTTTTGATTACTGGCCTTTCCACGAGAACTATACGTAGCACAGAAAGCAAAGTAACATGGCGATGGTAGTTTCCACCAATCATATCAAACTTAGCATAATAAAGCTCTGGTAGAAAGGCGCCATAACAATCATTACTATGTCAAGGGGCGTAACAAACTAATAATGAAGTGACAAGATAAAGTATCTGAATGTCAACTTACTTCTCCATAAGCGTCGAGACAAGCCCCTTGAGAATCTCCGTGCATTGCTGATGATATTCAAGTAGGCCTTCAGCGAAGAAACTTAACTGTGCCACTTGTTCTACCTGCGATATGTTAATTTCTTTTAGACGTTATCCATTTGAATATAGTAGATACAGAGTGCTCAATGCGAGTTTTCATGACAGTAACTGAACTATCGGACTAAGTTACGTTAATTACGTAGTAATTACGCTTTAAAATAGGCGCACGCAAAGATGCGCGCTAATACGGGTTTCTGCAGTGCTTAAAACACCTCTCAGTGGCGATAAAGTGTGCGTTTGTTTTGAAATGTGTCGTTGACTTTCTGTATGAGTTTATTTTGTAGTGAAATGTATTTTCTGTCAACATATTCAACGCATAGTCCAGACAATAGATTGTTCCATACAAATTGACAACAAAGTCGAATACAATCAAGTGAAATGTCATAAAAACCCGCAAAGGCACTCTGTCGGTCGAAGTGACACTTACATCACTGTCCAGTAGATTGAACATGCCAATCTGTGCGAGTTGCAGAGACTCGGCGAACTTCTCCTCGGCTTGCCTAATCTCCTCGTCTGGAATGTGAGCGCCTGATGTACCCATGCTTCGCAAACGTACACGCACGCACAATAGTACGCATATGCCGTACACAAACCAAAAGTAGCGTACACGCACGCACAAAATAAATATATGCAAAACCAATACATGAATGAACAAAACAAAAAACAATACATGAATGACAAAAATAAATAGAAATGGTATATACAGACCGACAGTGTAAACAAACTCAGTGTAATGACGTCATAGGTAGGAAGAATCGCAGGCACGGGACAGGAACAAAAAACATGAAAAAAACATGAGTGTCCGTTATAGGATTTATATGTACAACCAAATAATAAGGATGGGGTTTAGCTTATAATGCGTGTACTCCTCATACTATAGTTAGTTGCTAGCTGCTAACGGTACTGATAATTGTTTCATACCCTGTCGAATCGCTCCGTGACTCGGGCTTGGGGCCATATATGGGCTTGCTCTACCAGGCCCTTTTGTGTTCAAAAGAAATCTCACAATTAATAGATTGCACAAGGGGTGATAATGTACAGTGGTGATGGTGTGGTGTGGATTATAATCACCTTTAGCTTGTCTCCGCCGCTTGCAGTCGAAGTCCAGCCTACGACCCTGGAGTTTCTTTCGGTGATGCTGAAACAATCATGGCTACATTACTACTATTATTACTATATTAGAGTATGTAATATTATCAATCTCTTAGATTCCATAATACAAGTTTAGAGCTTAGTTTGGGTCCAATTAACTGTACATTTGTCCTGTAAATATTTATTTCAGAGTTAACCTCAGTTACAGTATCGTTTTTAAAGTTTCTTTGCGTGTGACCTATATTTACTGGCAGACTTTGGTATCGGATTTCTGAGACCGTCAAAATGACAATAAAACAAAATGGGCGTTAGAGTTCAACCTCATTAGACAAATGACAAACGATTCTCTTTTCATTCAGTTCGTTCGATCGAAGTCACGTACTCATAACGTATTCCTATACACTTTGAAAGTAGACGATGATTAGAAGGCGAGAGAATTACCGCTTATCCAGAGAGCGAGATTGTAATTTACTTTTTATTGTATTAGCTTTTGTCACTTTCTGACATACGCATTTTTCCGAAGAGCAAAAGAGACAAAACACTTTTTAACAGTGTTTCAGTTACAGAGTGTTTATTAATAAGTTTTTAAGTCAAATAATGAAGAAAAAATAGACTCAAACTTTTATAATCCCTCACCATGACTTCCTTAAGGTCTTTGGTCTGCAGGTGGTGCAGCGGCTCCAAGAAGCTCTGCTTGATGTTGTCGTCCAACGAGTACTTTACGTCGGCCATCTGTTTCAACGCCTCGCCCATCTCGATCATACATTGTGCTAGGAACAATATGTATTGGTGATATGTATTGGGGTTGATTGTAGTAAGATAATATACTGATTTCTTAGGTTCAAGCGAACACTGCTCATTTTGAATTGAAACTACGTTTACGGATACACTTCGCCTTAATTTTATATTCTTACCTAACGTTTGGTTAGGCCATTGCAGGCTGAATCACCTGATTACCCGAAAAGCAAGACGATTCCGTGCTTCGTAGGGCACGTTAAGCCGTCGGTCCCGGTTACTTTCTACGGATAGTAGTCGTTACATGAGCGATGTCAGAGGGAGAATCACTCTGACACCAGGATTGGTCAACTTGACCATTCACTCGATGAAGAAGAAGATCTAACGTTTCGGCTCCTATACAGGAACCGTGGTCGCAGAAGACTGGATACAAATGTCAGATAAAAATGTAAAATAAAAGCGAAGTGTATCCGTAAACGTAGTTTCAATTCAAAATAATAATAATATTTCAGAACAGCTGCAATACTGAATAAATACAACTGCCTTATCAAGTTGAAGGTGCTTACATAAGGTTGTATACCATGTGCTTTTGCACGGCCATCGCGTGTTGTGAGCGAACCTCTACGATAATACTTTATGATAATCATAACAGTTAGGAAATGTTTGTTTACATATATTTCTACTAACTTTAGTAACCCAGATTATCTTCAAAACATATGGTTTTAGATTTTCAGTGATATCGGTTATTTGATATTATAAATTTTAATGCCAAAAGCTTCTCTGTAATTCTCTGTTCAGCTATCTTTCTCTCATCAGCTTCTAAAGTCTCATATATAATAGTATTTTTCAAACTTTCGCGATGTTTACACATTATTAACGTATCTTCTCCAATATCTTCAGTTCGCCCATGACTACGGGTGCTGCAATCCACTCGAAACGTCGGGAAAATAAAAGTAAGTATTTTTACTTACTAAACAACCTTCTATGCCGCGAAAAACCCCATAGTAATACATACGTTAATAAAGTCTCATATAAGTTAAAAGAGACTTACCAAATATGGTGTCCTCTCCTAACTTCCGTCCGTACAACAGCATGCAGTCTCCCAGCACGCCCTCCGGCTGTGGGTACGTGTTACTCTTGGCCTGCCCGCTCAGTTTGCTAATACCCTTTACAGCGGCCATCTTAGCTCGTGCCGTGGGATTCGGTTGCAGAAACTCCTTTGTTTTCGTTTGTAATTCCTCAACTAATTCGCATGTCACGTCTGTTTTCTGTTGACAAATAATTGGTATTGATTATGGTATCTCTAATAAGATTTATAAGAAGTCCAGGCATCACATGTTTTAAACATTTACAAGAGGAATGTGAAAAAGTAGTGCTAAAGACAAGCAGTGAAGTGAGCAACTATGTAAGTTAACAAAATGTAATTAGACAGACGGAATAGTTTTTTTTCAGGTTCGTTCATCTCTCTATTCTAATATAATAAATCATCTCGGTCTCAGAAACTACCGACCCGATTTGAATAATTATTTTTGTAATGGATATATTCATCGGGAAGGTAATAGGCTATTTTTCATACGAAAATGGCTCAACGCGTGTAAAACCGCGGGGCGCGGCTAGTCGTATGGCTAGTCGTATCTAAAACAGCTCGAATATAAAAATTATTTAACAAGCAAACCTCGTGAAACTTACCATCCTGCCAAAAGCCTACCTTAAAGTTAAAGCAGGTTAACCTGTACATATTACAAACACTACATTTTGTTAGCAAGCGAACATAAAAGTAGAGTTAATTAAAAATTGCCGCATCGAAGAGTCGATACGGTTCGACAATCACGTACCAAATTAGAGTTACATTCCTAACTACACATCTCATACGCGAGGATTACGAATACTCCATCGAATCTTCGCGTATTAATGCGACAATATGGCCAGCGCCACACTTGACTGATCTTCCGCGATGGAAATCCAATACATATTTTTACATACAATTTTTAACGCGACGGAGCAATCGATCTTCGGCGTAGTGTGAACGCTATTAGTAAATTATTTGCAACTAGCAGCGCCCCGCGGTTTTACCCGCATTATGCCCGTTCCCATGGGAATTTCGGGATGAAAAAAGCCTATAACCGTTGAATGTGGCTATATATTTCAAAAAGAATTATTCAAATCGAACATACAAACAAACAAACAAACAAACTTACACAAATTTTATCTCTTTATACCTAATATTGGTGTAGATAGTATAGATAACATGTATCGGCGTTCCGTTGCGGCATAGGGACGGATTTTCCGTCAAGTGTGGCGCTGGCCTATCCCTATACAATACAACACCGTACATTATGTCACGAGTACTCATCGGTATTTGAAATATGAACGACAATACTGTATTAAATATGTACGAAGATTGATTTTTGTAACGAGTTCTGTTGACTTTTGAAGCTCGAGTTATTGAGTACTCGTATAAACCCTCTGGTTTAAGATTCATTTTATTTTATTAAGGCCAATGCTTCCGGGCGTGTATTGAGGCCAAAATACATAGTATAAATGTTACCTGTTATACATATATATGTTACCTGTATGTACAAGTTTATGTTACCTGTTCAGTAAAAATGTGTAAGTAACAAACATATCTAAATTATGCACGACTTTGTAGTCAAATTGTTTACGTAATGCAATACATTTTGTATTGCACACGAGTAGTGCTTCGCTGTTTTGCCAAATAGGACCGTTGTCATTGATTTAGATATATTTCCGTTTCCCATTTAGGTATTAGCAAATATAATAAAATAAAAAAGTATAGGCCTGTAATGTACTACTGCTGGGCAAAGGCCTCTCATGTCACTGAATATATCAGTACACTGAGAAGGAAAAATATTATAAAAATAGTTAAATAGGTACAGCAAGTCTTTTTCAGATTTAGTGCTAAGTGTTGCTATAAAATGTCCGGGCCGAAGCGACACTATTTGGTGAAAGCCAACAACCATCTCGATCTGAATCATTTATTAGGTACTCTTCTTCAGTTCAGTTTTCAGCTCGATCAATACCATCCCGATTATATGTTTTTATTGAAGTTAAATAATATCTTAACCTGTTATTAAGTTTTCGAAAGTTAATATTGATGATAAAACCAAAAATAATGAAAAACTACTCACTCTTTCCATTTCAACAAAGTCCAAATCCAATTTGGTGCCCTCAGCACCGCCCATCTTCTCCGTGACATACTGAAACAAACAACAGCCCATTAGCAACGTTTAGGTATTACCAATTAGCTGTCCAGGGAATACACATCATTTCTTGGGAAAACGTAGGTAATTTATTTTTGCTAGTTCGTATATCACTCGAGTCCCAAGAAAAATAAATCATACTAGCAGCGCCCTGTGGTTTTACCCGCGTTGTGACCGTTCCCGTAGGAATTTCGGGATAAAAAATAGCCTATAACCTTCCCGTTGAATGTGGCTATCCATTACAAAAATAATTAATTTAATTGGATTGGTACTTTTTGTAATTAGCGAGTTCAAACAAACAAAATTTTCAGCTTTATTATATGTATTTGTATGTACTGATATAAAGAAAGAGTTATATTTGCTCGCAGTCCCCTCAGAATACTTTGTAGTAAGGTGCGCTTAAATAAATTACTCTCCTTAATAGTAAGGTGTTTATGTTTGCCAAAAACTGTATTTAACTAAATTAAACTCCTTGGCTTTAGCAATCAGGTAACAAATCCCCAAAAAAAAAAAAACAAGTCCGTAAAAGTCCCGTTCCATTGTCAGCGCGCGTACAAAAAAGCAATTTCATTCCCACAAAGTTAGTTGAAAACATGCAATACGAGTAGAAGAGGCTGTTGATCAATACATGAACAGAATTTGTTCAAAACTTTATATAGGTACGTAGAAGGATAAACCGCGCGAGGGAGGTCTGAACAAAGCGCTCTCGCAGGTCGAGGTCTGCCCTTGGCCGAATTCCCGCTTCTATCAAACAAAATCGAAATTGTAATATAACTGAAAGCTTCTGCTATGAATGACCACAATCTCCGCCTCGGCACTCAATTAACCGTTAACGCCAATTAAGTTATTATAAAAGAACAATTTAGTTAGACTTCGGGAGTCTTAAATAGCGCAGAACTTCTAGATATTTCTTAGAATTTATTTCTATAGAATTTATGTTCAGGTATTTATTTTCAGAAATGTTATATACTTATCAACATTTCTACATAAAGACTGGAAGAGAGTACTTAAGTATTAGTATGAGCCTGTTATGTCCCACAGCTGGGCCAAGGCCTTTCATCTCACCGAACATATAATTACGGTGAGGAGGATTAGGCTCACCTCGCTTGCCTACTGCGGGTTTGTGAGTACACAATGAAATAAAACTTTTAAGGTTAGTTTAAAGAGAAACAAGTCAATTTGACCCAATATTCCCCTTTCCTACCTAAGTCACATACTCAAAGTCAATAAACAGTTATTTTGCGGACATTTGTGAACTGAAACTAGGGTCGTGATTGTTCAAATTTTAAAACCATATACTTCAGTACAGCAGTCGTAAAAAGGGTTTGCGTTTAAACGCGTTTGCGATTAGGATCTCGAATTTATTGTTCAACTTTGGATAAGATTTCAAAACTACCATTTTGTAATAAGAAAATTCCGAAAATACATACCTAGATGTTTCTAGACTTTAAAATGGAAATAAAATTATGTTTATTTATGTGAAGTTAAAATTCTTTAGCTTTTTTAACACGCTTTTATTAGCTTGGCCTGTATGTATGTATGTATGTATGTATGTATGTATGTACGTATGTAATGAAATCTTTGAACATCATTTTCACCAACTTCCAGAAGTCTGATTAATTTGAAACTTTGCATACGTATCAAGGACCGATGACAATGCAATAATTTAATAACAGTTTCCCATTATTAACACGCTTTTATTAGCTTGGCCTGTATGTACGTACGTACGTACGAACGTATGTAATGGAATCTTTGAACATCATTTTCACCAACTTCCAGAAGTCTGATTAATTTGAAACTTTGCATACGTATCAAAGACCGATGACAATGCAATAATTTAATAACAGTTTCCCATTATCCTTAATGGATTTGCCAGATTTACTAAAAAAATATTACTTCATATAAAAGACATCAACGGGCGCTCGCTGTGGGACGGAACGGGAGTTCTGTTTTATTTTACTAAATGGTACTAGACACTAACAGCGTCCCGTGGTTTTCCCGTGATGGGCCCGTTCCCTTTGAAACTTTGCACACGTATCAAGACCGATGACAATGCAATCATTTAATAACAGTTTCCCATTATCCTTAATGGATTGGCCAGATTTACTAAAAAATAAAAAATAAAATTATAGTTTAAAAAAACTAAAAAACACGCTTTTATTGCAAATTGAACTAAAAACTAGAAAATAATTTTTCACCTCAAATCAAAATTATAATAAAATTTAAGTTATTAACACAATGATTCAATTCAGAGTAAAAAAGCGTGGGGTGCATTTTACTGTAGTTCATAACTATCCTCTCATAGATACCAATGATGATTGTAATATTAAAAAAAAAAATTAAGCACCCCACGCTTTTTACTCTGAATTGAATCATTGTGTTAATAACTTAAATTTTATTATAATTTTGATTTGAGGTGAAAAATTATTTTCTAGTTTTTAGTTCAATTTGCAATAAAAGCGTGTTTTTTAGTTTTTTTAAACTATAATTTTTATTACTGTAAATCACAAAATTGTGTGTTACAAACACTGTATTCTATAATCGGGTAAAGTTGGTTAAAGCTTTCTCTTTATTTAACACCAATATTGACAGAAATGATATGTAAAAAACTCCATAACTATTAATATCAACATCAGAAGTAACCATACAAACATACTGCATCATTAAAACCCTGTATTTATTACAAACTAAGCTAAAATTCTCTACATGGACCACATACGACTCATTACTCCCATCATACATCAAATGAGAACTCAACCAAACCCCACTAAATGAAGGACATTAATTGCAGTTGTTGGACTAGTTGCAACTAGTTGGAATAGCGCTTTCAAATTGAATTTCAAATAGTACGTTCGAGTAGGTTAGTGGCCAACCCTAGTGTCCAAGTTTTTAAACCGCCTAAATACCTCCGATATGATCTGACGAAACAATCGGAACCGACAGTTTAACGTGTCCAAAGCACGGTAGCGCTTAGATAGAAATGCCACTATAGGCTCGGCCACCCATCCAAATAGGGGTCGAGCTGCACGTTACTTAACAATTGCAATGAACTAACATTACTTAGTCAAACTACGCCACGACCGCTACTTTCAAATAGTTAAATCTGGGAATGCAAGGTCTGTTCCCAATGCCACAGGACTCGGGAGATGTTGAAGGCCGTCGTAATTGGGTCACATTGACGATATATAGGCCACACTCTAGGTCAAGGGAAACTCCCGTCTTTTATACTAACAACGTATGTACTACGGCTTAACAAGCACTTTGTTATAATTGACAATTTCACGGTAATTGTGTATTATGAAGGTATTGAACATCTCAAAATAGATGACTGTTATTAGTTTTAAGTAGTGTCTTGTTTGTTCTTAGTAGGAAGCGAGCTATAAGCTTGTTCTGAAGATTAAAAATTAACATTGTTTGTATTGCTTAATAAATAAAGACTATACAGAGTGGTTTTTTGAACTTTACTAGGTTGAACATAGAGTTATAGAAGAAAATTACTTCAAATAATAATAATTAAGATTACTTCAAAGACACTCTCTTAGTTTAAATTTATCTAGATCTTCCCATTGCTAATATTATTTAACAAACAATTTAATTCTAACGACCTTTTTACCTACATGTAACAATTACACCGGAAGATATTTTAGCAACTGAATACAGTCATTTTGCGTTAAAACCACAACTGTGAAACTCAAAACTATGCCCAAATTTTAGGAACCTTATCTATTATTAACACGCCTCCGTATTTAAATCTGTGAATCGTTACCAAAGAATTTCCAAATTTCAACCCTGTTGTGATGATAGTAGAATTTAAAATAGGACTCGGCCTTTGAATACAAATTGGTATAAAATTCATAATTTCATTTGACGATACCTTTGACACCCTTTTCATGCTTTATTGCAGTAATAGAGAGCTTTTTCAAAATGTACCTTAATGTAGGTGGAAGGGTCATGTTCTGATATTTTAATGGTACAGTTGGACATTAGATATACGTAAAGTTATACAGTTTGGCGAGATATTATATAACTAGGAGCGCCCCGCGGTTTTACCCGCGTCATACCCGTTCCCGTAGGAATTCCGGGTTGGAAAATAGCCTATAACCTTCCCGATGAATTTGGATATCCATTACAAAAATAATATTTCAAATCGGACCAGTAGTTCCTGAGATTAGCACGTTCAAACAAACATACAAACAAATAAACTCTGCAGCTTTATAATATGAGTATAGATTGTAATTTTTGTACCAACTTCAAATACCGAAGGCGAAGGTTCTTAATTCGGTCGATATTTTTTGTTTTGCTGGTGCCTGACCAATTTCAAAAATAAAGAGAACTGTTTGATAAATGTAGTTAGACATAAACATGTATGTAAACATTTTAGTATATCCAGAAAATGGGTTAATATCCGTTAGTTTCGACATCTAACTAAGCTAATGCTTCATAAACTGGAAACAAATCGTAAACTTAGCCCTTAATGTGGTCATAAACAGAAAGAATCCTATGTTGGCACATCGGCGCGTCCGATGATTACTCATAAATTTAGTCTCTTCTTCTTCATCGAGTGGATGGTCAACCTGACCAATCCTGGTGTCAGAGTTATTGAGCCGCCAAAGGCCTAATATAATATTAATCTAGTAGCTGCGCCCCGAACCAAATTGAATAAGTAAAATAAAGAAAGTTCCAGTAAATCAGTAACCAAGAGTGGGGTACTGAGAATGTCTGAGTGTTTTAACTACCCAAAAGTATGAAAATTATAATTATTTAGAGAAATATTATTTATTATGAAGTCTGATATCCTCGGTGAGACGAGATGTTTTTGCGTAGCAGGTTAATACTTTATTTATGAAGTCAACTACACCTAATCTCTGTAATCAATGTACCAATATTTTTAGTAAGAAGAGAGGCCTTTTTACTGTAGTGGGACATAATACTTTAGCCTAATACTTTACTATCATAGTCACATACATTAAAAAGCTCTTTTCAATCACAAAACGAATGCAACCTCGATATGAAAAATCCCTTTAGAAACCCAAAACGAAACCGCGGTATTTTGCTAGTTATCTGAATAAAATCAACGTTTCCGGCTTCAATACCAATGGTATTGGCCACAAACGCTAAACTGATTTCGCGGGGAAATCAACTCCTCGGCATAACCGTATTACGTTAACAAAGTAAGCCCGTATCATGACGAAATCCACGCTCAAACACATTTCCATCCGAGACACTCGTTCGGAATAAACGTTCAACTTATTATAAATTATATTCGACTCGGCAGTTTATCTGATATGTATAATAGAAGACATAAATCTTCTCGGGGACATTTTATCGGGAATGGTTTATCTCAGTTTTGATTCGACGATTCATTCATTACTATGTATTAGTGGGTAGGCTACCTTTATTAGGCCTGGTCATTCGTGGCACTCGTATTCTTTCGAGAAATTATCGTGTTCGAGAAATATTTGTCAGAAACGTACTAAATGTAGTCCCCCAAAAGAGATTTTAAATACTCATCTAAATTGGAATGGTGTTTGAGTTTTTGGGCATTCATTTGGTTAAACTTTGAAATACACATTTTTATATGCAAGGGGTATATGTAGTACTAAACTAACAAAATCTGTGTTCGTTATATTCAAAGACGAAATAGTGTGATTTGAACACATAGTACTCGTATTCATACAGGTTTTTCGCGCGAAAATCAAACTTTTAACCGTTATAAAATCCGTGAGCGTACATTTACTAGAAATAGAGTGACTTCGAAAACCAATCGTCATAATCCTATTTTCAGATAACATAATAAAATATTAATATCATACATCAAGGAGAACTTCTACGAATTTAGCGACAGACAGTCGCCTTCTAAAAAGCAGGCTTAGTCGAATTAGTCGGGGAAACCTCTAATATCTCCTCGGGAAAGTACCTTCATATCAAATTCAATACACAACTGTCTACCGAATTCAAATATCAAGTAAAGGCTTGTACTCATTGTGGGTGGGTTACTCACTTCAACTTAGCTTAAAGAATTGTTTGGAAAGCTCTTATCAATTCGCAACGGTTTACTGTATCGTTTGGTTTGCGAGTTCAGTGTGTACACTCCCTTATAAATATCTTATGGTTCTTGAGAAGTGCGTAGGATTTATTCGATTGAATACATTTTTGGGCGGAATCTCGCTGTTTATTGAATCCTGGGTCGGGTTCAGTGTATCATACGGCTATCAATCACGAACTGGTATTTCGGTAATAACGGTATAACTTCGGGGAAATAATGGTATTGATGGCAACGTTTACCCTCGACCGATATTCAAATGAAGCACGAGAATATGTTGATCAAAATGATGTTGAAATATTTCATGAAGAGACTGTTACTGACAGCTTACAACTAACTTACTCTCCATTATTTAAGCGAACGTTCTATGAAACAGAATAAATAATTATTACTTCAAACCTATATGGAATCTGAAATTAACATCTGATCCCGTACAAATACAGAATTTCACCGTTTGATTTAGATTTCCCTAGAAATGCCGACGCTGTTATTTATTTACACGTACACAAAATTGGGCTTTAACACAAAAGCTTTACGCACAGGTGTAAATAAATTAAAAGTTATACGATGCTGTTACTGTACAAGGGATTAGGTCGCCAAATACAAAGTATATGGAATATATTATTCAATATCCTTAGGGAACGTTTCGCTTTTCATTTATGAAGGATGAATGGGGTTTAGTTTGCGGAACAAAGACGACTAGTTGGGTTGAACTTGGTGCCGGCTTAGTCGCCAAACAAGCTGCGAATATTAACTCGCAGGTATTACATTCGTTACACTGAAAACTATGAAAAAATTGCCTTCGTAACGTTGTTTCGTAACCAGGTTTTTTCAAATTCGGAGACACTTTATTTTTGGCAACTTCAACAAATTGTATAAGATTAAAATCTGCTTTATTAAAGTAGGAGTACTCAGGCACATTGTCTCTAACCATCTGATTACCAAAACGTATTATTCGGTGTCCCATTATAATAACTATTGCTATAGATGTTGTCACGATACGACGTTCATAAAATACTGATCACGCAACAACCATCCTTAACGTCGACGAATACCTCACCACAGCCCTTTCATTCACCTCAACGACTTTAAGCAAAAAGACAGTATTCTACATAAAATTTATCCAAAATATTTTCGCATCCCCAACGTATTTCAGTTTCTTATAACATTTACTTTTGAACATAATGTAAAGTGTTTATAGATTCAAGATAAAACGTTTTTCCGATGTGACTTAGCCGTAAAATCCTTCTAAGGATAAAGGTTAGTCATTAAGATCGAAAATAGAACGTTAACAGTAGCTATAAATAAATACAGCAGCACTCGGCAAGAGAAATGGCCGGGTAATCTAAGTTGCCAGTTCATTGAAAAAATAAGTTTTCGTATAAAAGCCGAACATTGGCGCAATCTTCGAGGCTCTCGTTTGTGAAGTTTTTAATCTCGATCCCTTATTTAGATTAAACGATATTCATCAAGACGATATCTTCATCAAGGAGCCGGCCTCATAATAAATCCCTTGACTTTAATTACCTTTGAATATTTTATCGGTGTTCCTTACCTGATTCGCTTTGTTTATTTGTTTCTTAAGTCCAGCAAAAGCCATGACTGTAGATGTTGCTTATCCTTATGGTGAAAAAAATCTGAAACAAAAAACGGAAACAAATTAATAACTAGGTCTTACCTTATCGTAAATTTCAAGTAACTTTTCCGTTTCTTACGAGTAAGTGCAACGTTTCGCGGCAACTTTTGGTGAGCAATAAAGTTGTTGTAATAAAAGGAGTTTTGGACATGGTACGGAGTTGTGAACGGGCACAAGTTGGCACTTGTATCGGAGAGCGAGCTACTGCGCCAGCGGAGTGTGGGAGTAGCAGGAGAGTCGCATTGGCACCGTGCCACAGTGTACGGGGCGGATCGATACGAGGACCGTAACTCCGTAACTAGCATTACGTAATGGCCGCGCTGGTACAATAACCGTGGCACCGCGGAATGCTCCCACAGAGCCCAACACTGACCGCCTCACCTCATTAGCGGTCACTTGACTTCGAACTTTGAACCCCGGTGACGTATTTCTTCATATACTTATGACGTCATCGGCTCTTCTGTTCTAGTAGCGAAGTATGGGCTAATCGAGTGCCTTTAGTTGGGTAAATATTTGACGTTACTTAGTTAACTAAATTCTTCTAATTCATCAGACAATGTATGTAAAAATACAGTTGATATATATATTTATGTTATAGTAATATCGTGCTTCGGCGGGCACGTAAATTCGTCGGTCTCAGTTGTTTCAATCGATAGACCACGTCAGAGGCCTTTAGATGGCCTAAACACTCCGAAATTAGGAGTCTTCACTATAGTATCCGAACTTAATTACTTTATTTTAATAATAATCTATATATATAAAAATGAAACCCGTTTTCCTTGGTCAATGCATCACGCGTGAATGGCTGGACCGATTTCCACGGTTTTGCATTCGTTGGAAAGGTCTCGGGCTCCGTGAGGTTTATAGGGAATAAAAATCTCAAAATTCCCACGGGAACGGGGGCGCGGCGGGTGAAACCGCAGGGCACAGCTAGTACATAATAAATGCTCCAAAAATAAATTAAACATCTCGAACAAGGTCGAAAATACTTCACAATTTGCCAAATAATTTTCAATAAAGAAAACCAACATCCCCAAAACACCTCGAAATTGTTGAATATTCGAATCTTTACACAATCTATGGCCAATCGGAGTATTAATTTCCTTCGTTCGCGTTTTATTGAGATAATTTCAGAGGGGAATATAATAATAAACGGTTCGTTTATTAAATGGACTGGATGTATATGGAAATGTAGACAGTTGGGACGGGACAGCCGTCTCATCTAAACAGAACGGTTTGGTAGGCAAATAGCACGCACTAGGGGGTGATACAGCGTGTTTCAGCTCTGTTATCTCGTTAAGGCAGTGTTGGTTTTAGACGGCTCTTCGGACGCTGTGCTTCGGATATTTTGACCGCTATTGTAAAGGTGCGACGTGCGATACTTTTGACAAACTAGAGTAAAATCTAGAAGGAATTTAGGTTGAGGTTCTGGGAATAATGTGCTTGTATTTAGTATTCTGTAGAACTATAAGCCAATTTTTATGACACTTAAATGTTATTATACTTTTTTCAACGGAAAAATCACACTTCATGTTTCACCACAAAGTCCAATAAAATAAAAGCCTAAACTAATATAGTAAATAAAATTTAATCACTTATAAACTCGAACACAAAGCCCGAAAAGTTGGTAATTTACCAAACAGTTACCGTATTTACGATTACAAAGTTTATAACAAGCTCAAAGAACGCGTGTTTCATAATAAAAATGTAACATCGCACGCTACGAGAAGGCTACGAGCTACGGCGTAGGCCTGCGGCTACGGACTCCTTCAGCGGGCTCACTATTAAGGCTAATGTTCTTGAGTGCGTTTTAAAAGTGTAATTATGAATGTTTCTTTGCAAAAAGTTTAAAAAGCTTTGAGTGTTCACTTCGAAATCCATTACACATAAAAGATATTTAAATCAACGCAGCATTAAGTTTGCAAATACTATAACATGCTTTACGATAAAAAGCTCTTAGCAAAAGTGTGTTGTAGAAATAGTAAAAAGTTAAAATTTTAAAACCACATTAATCTTACTGTATGTTCTGAAACACGAAACAAATTCATAATTCTGTAACTTATGGCATTATTGTCATTATCTTTAATTCTCTGAAGAATTAACTCTCTGTTTACTAAACAACATAAAATCAGCTAGAAATCACATCAGTCTCATAAGTTAAATAAGTTTGCGTTCTTAAAAGCTTACGCTAATGCTTTTAACCTTCGTGTACGTTGAGTTTGAAGACTGGCTGCTAAATGTTCTGGTATATTGAATATGTCATTGTTGCGATGTAAGAAACGTCAGTATGTTATACTTGAAGATCAGCACAAAATCGTTGATATACACGATATTATTTTTAACCCCCAATTTAAAAAGAGGAGGTGTGTCAAAAGCAACTTATTTTTGTTTTTGTGTTTTTTTAACGCGCTTTTTGAAGTTCGAAGATATATATAATCATAGCCGGCACAGTGGAATGTGAGAGCGCTTACTGTGTGGAAAAGACGAACGTCTGGGTGTCAATTATATATTCAGATTATGTATGTATGTATATGTAGTGGTATCAGTTAATTAGATACCATATTACAGGCTTGAAGCTTTGTTTGGGTCTAATTAACCGTGTGTGAATTTGTCGGAGGGTATTTATTTATAACTATAATAAGCAACTATAGTTTCAATACACTAATCATATCATTATTGTAAACACTAATCTAGACGGGACTTAATCGCGAATTAAACATTAAATGTACGAGAGTACCCTCGTGAACACGGCCGTTGCGACACGACCGAAACGTTGAGGTATGCATTTAATGTTTAATTCGCGATTAAGTCCCGTCTAGATTAGTGTTTACAATGTGTTCATATCGTGATGGTCATATCATTATTCCGCCTACACAATATTAATTATGTATATGAAATCCTTTGTATAAATATACAAAACTTTCCTACATATTATTTCATTAATAAGCACACACGCACACACCCACATCCCTAATTATTTGTTTCATACACGTAGCCACAGCTCACCACATAGCTACTACGTACACCGTGGGTGTCTTTATGAATGAACAAAATATCACGTTTCAACATTTAATAAGGATTTTATCGTTTTCCCAGTATTTCAGTAGCGGAGATAATCATTTATATTTAGAACTATTTTAGGAATTTCAGCTCAAGAAGAAATAATTATTGTCTTTAATAGACAATAATTGTATCAGTTGTATCACGTGATAGGAACGATATTTTTAACACTTGATCGATGTAATTAATTTTGATAGTTGTTTTATTTCATGTAACAGTGCTAGTGGCTCGTTCGACTATAAATAGAGAGTATAACTTTGTGACGTTCATGTATGTTAGTTTGTCGATCCTTAAAAATGTACGAAAACAAGGTTTGCCATAGTAATGATTAGAGAGAACATAAATTCGAGAGTCAACTTAGGTAAAGAGTAGGTACTTATGAACGCTTCAGAAAGTTTAGATAGATTAATACATATTAGTTGAAATACGATATTCAAACGAAAAAAAAGTACCGACCGATTCAAAAACTTTACTTTTATTTTAATTGCGAAATGAACCAATAATTTCAGCAGCTAATGAGGAAATATTTTATAAAGTTCTATAACTTAATCGAGCTCGAGTTGATTTCGTAATGGAAGTTCGCCCTTGACAAGTTAACACAAATTTATTGTTTCTATAAACACTTGAGGAATATTCTCGAAGCCTCTGGAAGCGATTACGGCAAGTTCGATCCTTTAAAGGTCTCACACACTCAATATTGGTTTAGGTCTGATGTTAATTAATAATCGACATCAAAGGGAAAACAAGTAGGTGTAAAAACGCTATTTATTTCTGTACTGGTTAAATGATTGCTGCTGGCTATACTGATATACCACGTGTCGGATTTGGGAAATTTAAAAAACATCTAACTAGCGGCCCACCCTCGCTTCGCTTGTGGTGTTCAGGCTCGAGATTGGTTGTATTTCGTTTTTATATACTCGTACTAGCTGCTTCCCGCGGTTTCACCCGCGTTGTACCCGTTCCCGCGGGAATTTCGGGATGAAAAATAGATGTTGGCCGATTCTCAGACCTACTCAATATGCTCACAAAATTTCATGAGAATCGGTCAAGCAGTTTCGGAGGAGTACGCGAACGAACACTGTGACACGAGAATTTTATATATAAGATATAGATTGATATTGTAAAAACTACGTTTACGGATACACTTCGATTTTGTTTTACATTTTTAGTAGTGTTCGCTTAAACGTAAGAAACCAGTATGTTTCAAAAGTCAATCTAACTATTTCTTTTTCTTTAAGTTATGTTACAAAAACGAACGCCTAACGTTTAGACAACGACAAATCATCGCTAGATGTCTAAAAGCCATGGCACCTCATCTGTTCAATGAAGATGAACTGTTCAATGCCATGGCCAGTCGCTCAATATTGATCTGTGTCATTCAACGGTTTCAAAGAATAGGGCACGTTAAGCCGTCGGTCCCGGTTACTTTCTAAGGATAGTAGTCGTTACATGAGCCATGTCAGAGGCCTTTGGCGGCTCTATAACTCTGACACCAGGATTGGTCAAGTTGACCCATCCACTCGATAAGAAGAAAGAATATGGTAGCTGTGACCGCTTTTCAGAATATGAGCCTTTATTACAACGCCTGACCCGTATCCTGCACTATGGAAGATTTATGAAAGTTAGTTACCGCGTGAACGGGTCGACTAAATGACTATCTTTAACCATATTGGTTACAAAAGAAGATGAACATGATAAAACTCTGAAGATACTCTAGGGTATATACAGTTATTTCTTTTTACGATTTACCACTTTTCCAAATTAACATTCCGTCTACAGAGGAAAAGAAATAGGGTAAGGATGGAATATTCCATCGAATACCATTATCCGCGGGTAACGTGCAGGTCCGTGGGTAACGTGATTATTGTGTAAGTTTTTGTTTGTTAAAGCAGTGGAATACCAGTTACGCATCCCTAACTATTGGGTGAAGCCATTATTGTGTAACCTTCTTCGACTCTAGCTCTAAATAATGATTAACAACTCAAAATTTTCCATAAAACCTTAAATAAAGTAAATAATTTCCAAAAAGCTCGAGTTAAAGTTCCAATTAACAAACCGGAGTTCCCGGAATCCCGCTGTGACCTTTACTTGCATCCCACTTAATGACCTTTAGGGACACTCGCTTTATATACTAGCACTGCGTTTTCAGTTCGCCGCAGTTCTACCCACGTTCACTAAACGATTCGTTTTATTTTTTGCCTCCTACGGGACGAATCTACCTCTTTATTACTTTTATGTGTGGTGTTGTAATTGGCGCACGTTAAACTCACTCGAGCTAAGTATTTTACTTTGGCGATTTGAACAAATAGCACAAACTTTAACATATGTTACTAAACCGAAACGATTTGTTTTATTCACCGCCCTCAATTAAGACAAATCTATCTTTATATTACTCTAACCACGCCCTGCGGTTTCACCCACGTTGTACCCGTTCCCGTGGGAATTTCGGGATAAAATATATCCCATGTGTTATTCTGATGTATAACCTATATTACTGTAAAGTTTTATCTAAATCTGCTTAGTAGTTTTTGCGTGAAAGAGTAAGAAACATACATCCATCCAATTATTCTTCGTCTTTTTGTAGGACCAATCTACATTTTTAATATAGTTTTATGTATCTTGTTTTACTTGGTACACATGAACAAAGCTTGCGCCAAAAATGTTACATTAATATTCAACGCAAACTTAACGATTACTAATTAATGTTTGTTCTCCCGTAGGACATATTTACCTCTTTATTGTAGTTTTATGTGTTGTGTTTTAATATGTGCAATTTAAATACAGTAAGAGCCATAAGCTTGTGACTTGAGCCGTGAAATGAGCCTAAATGTTATCACGTATCATGTACCTTGTGCCTTAAAGGTATCATCATGGTAACTCATCAGCATGTAGCTTAAATGTACAAAATGATGTAGTACCTATATTTGGTTACACAATGATATCTCCATGTACTAATTAGCCGTGACTAGAGCCAACATTTTTATCATATTTACGTATTAAATGTTTGTTATACATGTATTTTCTTATGCAAGTTATTATATTTTGTTTGACGATTACCGTGAAAAAGTATTATAAAAGGAGTATGCGCCTGTAATTTCCCACTGCTGGGCAAAGACCTCTCATCTCACTGAATATATCAGTACAGTGAGGAGGATTAAAAAGTATTAGCCACGATTAAAAAGTATTAGAGCTTTGATGCGATTACTGTATTAAGGATAATATTATCTCTGAATTTCAGGCATCAAACAAAGCTAATGAAAGATGTATTGTTCTTAATTCGTTTTTCATAGACGCCTGAAGTTCATTAATAACTAATTGTTGACTAATTGGGCCATTATAGTTATGAATGTTCTCCGCAACATGATTGACCGCGGTGCGGCATCGGGATCTTTGTCAAAAGTGTCTTTTATTCTTTACTAGCACCGCCCCGCGGTTTTACCCGCGTTGTGCCTGTTCCCGTGGGAATTTCAGGAATTTTTTCACATGAAATCCTTCCTCTTGAATCACTCTACCTATTACAAAAAACCGCATCAAAATCCGTTGCGTAACTTTAAAGATTTAAGCATACAGACAAACAAACAGACAAAAATAGCGACTTTGTTTTATACTATGTAGTGATTTATAGTCGTTGAGAAGGCATGAGCTGAGACTACCAAGACCAGGGTCACGGGTTCAGTCTTGTTTCGAATTTACTTTTCGAAAATGACTCCGGTTTGAGATCATCAACCAGCGATGTATTCGAGCTTGGTGATTACGCGTATTCCTCCTTATTGTACTAATTCATATCTTCAGAGTAAATTCTTTGCTCTACAGTGGGGTATTGATTCCATTTTTTTTATATAATATCGTTCTCAATGTACTGATTCTTCAGTAAGGTAAGGAGGCTTTGCCCATCAGTGGGATATAACATGATAATACTTTACTTTCCTTTACTTATCAGTAGCCCACCAACGGCAAAGAGTATATAATAAGAGAATAACGGCATCTCATAATATATGCATATCTTTCTTTAATGTTTCTTGTCTAAGTCTTATTGTCTTGAATGTCATTTCCGCCCACAAATATAAACCAAGTTATTACCTCAGTCAGTGCCTATTGTATAACAGAGTATCAAAGCTGGCTTTTATTGTGAGTTTATTAAAACGAAAAGTAAAAAAAAACAGTAAAGTTTATCTGTTCCTTTTAATATCATTACTTTGTGAAACGATTTCATTATACAATATCTGTTTTATGTAAAGAATTGGAAATGAACTTGAATCTATTGTCTGTGAGACTTTCAATAAGACTGGATTTTTATTTCTTATTGTTTCGCAATCTCTAGTAGTAACACGAAGTGGGTAATTTGAATTTCATAAATTATATAATTTGAGCATAACTTAGAAATAATTTTATTTTTATGATTATTAAATCGCGTGCTTTGGAAATCAGTAAGGACATTAGTGTATTGTAAAAAGAGGGTTGAGAAATTGTTTTTATTTACTTACTATATTAGGTTTTCTTAGTTTAGAAAAACAGACATTGGAATGGATGGAATGGATTGGAATGGATGCATATGATTTGAGATTTTTTTTAAAAATTCAATTGACTGATATCTATTATTAATAGATACCACTCTATGGTTCCGCTTTGTGGCATAATTCCAATAGTGTCTTATTAAATAAAACCGAATTCCAATTAGGTACTCCAAAGTCCTATCTTCATACTAAATGATTACACAAAGCGTATAATCCCAGTACATAATGAACGTTATCTATCCCATCAACTGAACAATGGAATCAAATATAAAGCTCGCGTTCACTAAAATGGAATTTTAATCTGATACCGCTGATGCAGCATTTTGAAATACAAACTGCGAGCGCTCACGTTCCATTCATTACAAATGTATATTACGTATAAGAGCGAAAATCCTTCGGCTGAATATAACTTGATACCTCATCAATGTTATAAATATAAGACTTGAAATAGCTGATCCAATTTTATAATAAGAAAATAGTGTTGTTTTTTGTTACCTGTGCGTTCTACAATGGAGTTTGGATATCCTTTGATACAATAACGTCACTAACACAGACGGGGTTGAAGGTTGACTACGGCGTAGCAGTCAATAGCTGTCGTAGCGCTCGTAGTTCGGTCGCGACTGAAGCGCCCGTAGCGGGACGGAGGCGCAGCGATGCGCGCGCAGACCCAACCCCTCACATATGAAATGAGCTACAAATATCAATTCCTCCAAATATATTTTTAAACGATTTACTATAATTTGCTTGAAAGTAAAATAACCATTTGAAATCCTTTCAATAAAAATAAACTTTATACGGATAGTAAGTAGAATAAAATAGAGTCCTGAATTTATCATAGAAGTGTATAAGGTGTCCGATATTCAATCTAAATAAATTTGTATAATAGAATGCTAGTCGGGCGACGTCGTGTCTATATCTAGCCATTTCAATGACAAGGGTCGACGGTTCCGCATATAGCGTGAACATTACTGCGGATACCGTTGAATCCGTACTAATATTATAAACGGGTATAATTCTGTTTGTACAGCTGTAAAGATTTTACGGTTAAACTGTTGAATGGATTTCGCCACAGGCCTATCTTAATCACGTAAACGTGAAATTCTGTTGATAAAATGGAGAAACCTTTAAGAATAACGAATTGCTTTCGATTCTTAGAGGTTCGGTGATCAATCTTTAATAATTGAATATTAGAACTGTCACTCATGTTGGATTTACAGCTGTAATGCTCTTCGTCTTATACAGAGTATTGGAAACCATATAATTATATGGGAAAACGTGTATAATGTGATTACGCAATACTCTGGCGACGTTGAAGAAAACGGATTTTCGTTCGGTTACGTAATGAACGGGAATCGAATCATTAAAAACATATATGTACATTCTTATTAAAAAATGAATTCTATCTTCATAAAAGGTACATAATAAATCGGCTTGTATTATCCAACTGAGAGAAATATTCTGGTAACACTAAATATACTAAAAGAAACTAAAAGTCTGAACACTCTAATCTTTGGACCTACCAGTCGAATAAGAATGTTTATTATTGTACTAGCAGCGCCCCGCGGTTTTACCAGCGTTGTACCCGTTCCCGTGGGAATTTCGGGAATTTTTTTACATAAAAACCTACCTCTTGAATCACTCTACCTATTACAAAAAACCGCATCAAAATCCGTTGCGTAATTTTAAAGATTTAAGCATACAGACATACAAACAGAAGACAAACAGACGCGACTTTGTTTTATACTATGTAATGATATGGTAGCCGCCACATCAAGACGAAAGTGTTATTATTATCCCGGTCTTCCCACTGGAACGATACAAGGTTAAAAGAGAGACGCTGCTTGTCTTAAAATAGAGAGGAATTACCTAAAATGATAACTACATGCATGCTTCTTTGGTATGTGCATTCGCCTGTCAAGACTGAGGTCCCGGGTTCGATGCCCGGGTCGAGCTAAAACATGTTTTTCTACTTTTCAAACATCACCAATCCGCATTTAGCAAGCGTGGTGATTATGCCTAATCCTCCTCACTGTACTGATATCTTCAGTGAGGTGAGACGCCTTTGTCCAGCAGTGAGACATTACAGGCTAATACTACATGCACGCTACTATCATTATCATTTCACCTAAACATACCTATGTAGACAAGTTCTATGTATGTTCTTGTATGTTGGACTTCTACTCAATGAATCGTACTGTTACGAACGTATTCCAAAACACCGCTGACGCATTATAAACGTTTTTATAACGAACTAAAAACAGAGCCGTTTACAAATTCAAATCATAATGTAACGCTATTATCAATGAAGCTAAGATATCGCCGCGTTCCCGGAGGAATACAAAACAAGTAAAAGCTTATAATAACGTTATATAACTTGATTCTCTCCCGTGGGTTCGCTTCGTATCACCAGTAATGACTGTAGTATTTCGTTGTTATTTATATAGATACACCAACAGCATAATACAGGTAGATATCTAATAATAAACCTATGAACAGTTTCTTTTTGTTTGTTTGTTTGTCTGAACTTGCTAATCTCTTTATAACAACGAGTCGGAATTGAAGAAAGATCACAATTTAAAGGAAGGCTATACGCTACTTGGTTACACAGATATTCCTACAGAAGCGGGTACAACGCAAGTAACACCGCTGGACTCTGCTAGTGTATAGTAGTCTTTCAGTACTTAAGAAAAGTTTGTCCACCGCCAGTACACAAAGTTGACACGTGCACAAAACTTTTTAATTTGAAACTCGTTTACAAAGTTGCATTTATACGAAACAAAGTGGGAATATGGTAGGATGGAATTCACAGTCATGACAATTCTAGATACAAGTTTGGGAAAGTTTTAGAATGAGATTAGTGAATGTAGTTGTATATTTGAAAGGAGACAATTTCAATTGGTAATATTATATTTAATCATGATCACTTTCAATTTTCAATTGGAAATATGATCTTAAATCATAGTCTTGGTAAAATTGCTTGAAAATATAACAAAAAATCTTCTAGGGAATTATACTCTTTCCTATTCTTATTCTTTCCTTATTATGCGAGAACAACCAAAGCCTCTACCTATAGACTACCCACAAATACATTGCGGAGGGCGGAGTATTAAATCTCAAAATTCCAATGAAATCATAAGAGGATTAACATAAAAAGGATCCTTCTAAAGCGTTAAATTAATTGATGCATTTCACCGATCAAACTTCGGGTCCAAAAGGGTTTGGAGCCGCAAAGATGGACATTGTTCCCAAAACCACTGACCTAATTTACCGATAAACCCCAATATATATTGTTTCTAGAAAGAATTGTACTGTGCAAAGTAAAACAGTCTTACATTTTAGAGTAAGGCATTGAATTTTAATAAGTTTAGTTTTAAGATGTTATGTAGGTACACTATGCCCAGCGGCCACACAATTAGTACGGTCTGAATACTTACCGACATAGTGTACAGCCTTATGAACATTCGGTAAAATTAAGATGACTTATAACAAAAACTCAGCCAAAAATAATACTATGAATAATAAATAAATAAATATACCCGGACAAATTCACGCACGGTTAATTAGTCTCAAACTAAGCTCTAAGCTTGTAATATGGAATCTAACTAACTGATAGTAAGTACTACATATAATATACACAAATACTTTATAAGAATATATAATTGACACCCAGACGTCGTCGAACCCGCAACCCCGACACAGTAAGCGCTCTCACTGCCACTGTGCCAACAGGCTTGTCAAATACTGACTTTAATGCTGAGGACACACGGCGACACTTGACATTAGACACTCAATGTATACATCGAATGTCTGTGTGTGTCCACTGCCGCGACACTTAGTTGCAGTTGTTGTGGCAATGTCGGTCGGTGTCTGTGTTGCAGCCGTGGAGACAGGTCGTGCGCGGTGTCCGACACAAGTGTCGCGAATTTCGAACTTGCGCGAAATTTTTAGCTAGACCAATAACCGCTCCGTTGTTCATGGCGAGGAAATGTACCACACTGAATTGCAGTGTCTCCGTGTAGACAGCTAACTACACATAACCGGGACATTAAAATGTTTACACCGATGTCGACACAAAAAATTGCTTACCATGAGGACGCAATCTACACTAGTGTCGACATTTGTGATGAGTGTCAGTGTCGCCGTGTGTCCTCAGCATAAGAGAAAAATTAACACAGAGATGGGCACTAAAAGCTTTAAAGCTGTCTGGCAACAATAATTCAAATCAAAACTGAAAGCAATCTCTCAAAATACCTCATCTCGCCGGCATGAACATTTGAAAATTATGTAAATTAAATTAGTGTCGTTTCTACTATATTTCTATTAAAAGTAGAGAAACACATTTGGAAAAAATATCATCAAAGCAAAAGTGGGTAAATTGTTTGAATAAAACATGAATTCGGAGAAATTTTCTTTTACTTTTGACCTTTTATTATTTGATCAAGTAATGGTAAATATAGAACCTGTCTCAAGATAAAATAAAAGCCAGCCATTTTAAACATTCCCTGGTGAGATATGAAAACTCCGCTGGTGAAGTCTAGACATTGTGACTCAACAAATAAGTCCATATAATTAGTTTTAAATGACTGCGGTCACTTTGTACCGAACGAATCTAATTATTAAGTTCATTAAAATGTTTTACACACGGTCAGAAAATAAAACGATTTTTTTATATTATTTTGCTTTGAATTCATAAAGTAGCTTGGTTAATCCTATTGGTATGGCGTGAGGTCTTTCGATGATTGAAGTTCAAAACATCTCGTCATTTCATATAAAAAATAACTGTAAAGAACAATTATTACAATATATATTTTAAACATATACAGATTCGTCTTCATTAAACAAAATATACAACAAAGAGTCAATGTTAAGGAAGTTGATTACGCCTTGTGTTAATTCGGAAATACAATGTTATTTCAATTTTGGATCTATTTCTGTCAAAAGATAATTGATACTAAGATAACTACAGTTCGTTCTACTGTTTCTCAATTCTACGTAACGTGTGGGAGTCGAGAATATTGTCAGTAAATAAAGTTAAAACATTTCCAAATACTTTGTCGATATTCCAATTTCGATATAATTGACTTTCGATATAAAAGATTTTGGCGACATTCGATGAAATCAATACTATTTATAATTATAATTCAGGTATATGACACGTTACTAGCAGACGGCCCACATAAAATCGAAGTACTGAAACGGGAATCAAAAATTTGCCTATTCCATATAAATAAACGTGACTTAGGCTCACACAAAGGCACTAATTAGTTCACTTCAAAATATCATGTATTATTAACAAAAATTAACTACAAAATATTATCAAAAGTAATTGTATAAACACAAAACAATAAGTTGCTAAAATTAAACAAGTAGATAACATTATCGCGTGCCATCACCGATAACAAATACAAATGTAACCTGAGAAAAACGCCATTGTTAGCCGCGACTAATTTCATTTGCTGTATTTAGCATAGCTGCATAATGTCGAAGGTCATTTGCTACTTTTAATATTACGGAATATTAGTGAATAATTTACTATTCAAACATAGTTTGAGATCACAAAACAGCAGGTAAATGTCGTGATATGATAACGCATAATTCTCTTCATTGTACTGATATCTTCAGTGCAATAAGAGCACTTTACTCAACAGTGGGAGAATACAGCTTTTTTTAACAAATCACATATTTTATACTAATAACACCTCTAACCTTATGTTCATCATTGTACTGATATCTTCAGTGCGATGAGAGGCCTTTTTTCTATTTGTTTTAACAAATCTAAACATTTTATATCAATAATACCTCCAATTCATACTAAATTATTGGAGTGACTCGAAGACTATGGCGTACTCACGTCATAAGGAAAATTAAGTTACATACTTGGATATAAAAAAGTGGATACCTATGTATAACCCTGTATAACCAACAAAAAGCATTTTACATCTATAGAAAAAGATTACGCGATTAAATGACTCACAATAATTGGATACGTTGTGATGTGATTATATTACTAGATAACTATAATCTCATGTATGTATGGTTGTCGTGTATTCTAGATAAGGATAATAAATTGGATTTTCTTCTTGGTACCTCGATTAATCAAAATATGATTATGTTTATCGTTAAAACAACGATCTTAGTAAGTAAAGATGCGTACGCGTTAACTTACACTTCTAATCTACCATTCAACAGACACGTACATACTTATATAACATTCAAATTATCCTTTACACGGCGTGTACCTAGCAACTAGTAGTAAAATCGGTTCAGTAGTTTAGGAGTCCATCGCGGACAAACAACGTGACACGTAATTTTTATACAATGCTTTATTCATAAACGCTCTCTAACTAAAACACTGCTAGTGAGTGTTTTGTCTCTTTTGTTCTTTGGAAAATAGCGTATGTCAGAAAGGGACAAACCATTTGATAGCTAAAATGCTGCATTTTAAAAACTCTTTGTGCTATTGTCAGAGGTTACAGACGTTCAAAGACCAATGATTAACAAGGACGAAGGCAATCTAATCAGTCTTCAAAATGACCAAACATCCTGATATCAGTCAAACAATAATTATCATTTACTATTGTTTTTAATAGATAAAACTCCAAAATGTTAGCGAGACGATGTTTGAACAACAACGTTGATTCACACATTATAATCTTTCACGGTTATCGCTTCATTTGTCAGGGTGTTAGCCACGAGTTAGTAATCTAATCAGATTAAACACAAGATAAGAACATATTATAACATCTCGGGTAAAAAAATCTCATACCTGATCAAGGTTCTTGGATCTAAATATACATGTATACTAATCATCCTGAAGAAGAAGAACTGGAAGCCTTCAAAGGGATTGGCCAATGGTGGGTTTAAATCGGGAAGAGAGGCCGGAATGGGGGGAGGCCTTTGCCCAACATTGGGATGATACAGGTTAACAGTTATAGTAACTTATCATCCTATCCTAAACATATTATAGATGCGAAAGTTTTTTAGGGTGAATGTTACTCTTTCATACTTAGATTGCTTTGTTAGTTACTCTTTCATAATTAGATTACTTAAATTGATTAGATTTTGGAGGAATTCTTATGCTAGTTTTTGCACCAAAATCCAAAGCGATCCAAAACAGCTAGTATAACTTGAATAATATTAGTAATGTTGTACGTTTATGATACATAATTAAAACGAGACAAGTTTTTAAATTAGGTCTGTCGTAACGTAACGTAATCAGCCTTCTTATTTAAAACCCAGTAGCCGTACAGAGAGGAACTTGGAAACTTTTTAGATGAATCGTGAAAGTACTCTCTTGGTTAGCCTTTAGAATGTAATTACGTATCATTATTATTTCCTAACATATTGATATTTCATTTTCAAAAAGTAGTGGTTCTCAATTTTATAAAATTGATGTCAAAAATGTAAGACAAAAGTATTGATTAAATTCAATGGTGTCTTTGTATTTGGGCCTTTTTGGGAGTCTATTGAATCGCCTTGTGAATGTTTCTATTAAGAAAAAATGAATGCTCAATTTTCTCAGATAAATAATTGTTCTGCAATAGTATAAACTTTCTCATTCAATAACAGATGGTGGAGAAATACAATTGAATTAGCAAACTTTCCCCTAATCGATAGCACCTGACACTACATAGAAGTTAAATTGAATTAGATAATACGAGAAGTACGAGCGATAAAACTGTTGGCTGATGAAAAACTAATGCGTTTTGTTGAGGCTTGGTGTGCCAGTGGATTGTGTGGTAACCTTCACTAGAAACTTTGCCACTATTTTAAATAAGTGACTTTCAAAAGAATAGACTTTCTATATAATACTAGCTGTGTTTTTTTAGCGGTTTCACCCGCAGCGCCCCCGTTCCCGTGGGGATTTTGAGATTTTTATTCCCTATAAACCTCACGGAGCCCGAGACCTTTCCAACGAATGCAAAACCGTGGAAATCGGTCCAGCCATTCACGCGTGATGCCTTGACCAAGGAAAACGGGTTTCATTTTTATATATATAGATTAAAAAGACGGGCATATATACCTGCGGTAAAAAATAATAAATTAAAGAAAACCTATTACAGTAGTCCTAACACGTAATTTTAAAAACGCAGATCCAATATGATCCAAAAACCATCCAACAAAAGTAATTCATACGCAACATAATACCGAACAAGAGCCAGCGATATGGGAAGTAATAAATAAAAGGTCTCACGCTTCAGCAGAAATTGTTATAAAGGCCAGCGCACACGTTACGCGGGCGGCACATTGAGTGACCAATCTTTCATTCAGACGCCCGCCGGTCGCTCGGATCGAAGGAGCTGCGCGCGCATCCACACACCGCACCAGACTGATTCCACGGGGATTACGAGAATGGCACCATTAAAAGTCGAAAAAGTAATGCCGTGTTTACATTTAATAAGATTTGTGGGTGTTCTTTAATATAATTAAAATGATTAACGCTGACGGAAATAATAAACGTAAAATATTTTGTGCATTAGCTTCTCAATCTCTAAAATTAGTAACCTTTTTTTAGATTTTGGTATTTTTGGTAAATTCTACGAAGAGTTGCTTCGCCTAACGTCCTGACCGAGGTCTTACAAGGCTTCTAGGCTAAAGTAAAGTAATCAACAGTCTGGGAACGTCAATAAAAACGGTAAAGGTAATACGAAAAATCATTAAACGGTAAAGTGTGTAGAGTGCCGGTCGAACGAGTCGAATGTAAGTCAATGTGTCAGGGGCGCGGATAGACTCCCGAGCCGAGGGAATATGGGTCGCCGTTAACGACAACTTTATATCCGGAATAAATGGACGCTTTACTAAATACTGGACAGGTGCGAGTTGGTACACTCGCGTGGAAAGGGTCCCTTAATTTGATGGTTTACTATGTAGCTTAAAGTACTACGTCTTTTAGGTTTTCTGAGAGGGATTTTACTATCTATCAATCATGTTATCATATGAAGACTATTAATCATGGTCTTAATACGGATGACTCATATACTACTGAATAGTTCCTGAACGACCATCGTTCTTTGGTCGAGCAAGACTCAATGAATTTCAATCTGAAAAAGTATATTTATTTATATTTAGAACACTCCAAGTAACAAGCACAGACAAAAAAATATAATCCGTCTTAAGTAAAATAAAACATACAATCCTTGGAAACATTTAAGGAAAGTATATAAAAAATATTCTTTATTTGAACGTTGATAAATGCTTCCATATCAGGCACAAATGTCTATATATAGCAGAGTTTTTGAGATACCGTCTTCATTCTGTGCGACTTTATGAAATTACACAAATGAGGATGTTAGCAAAGGGATTCATCATTGAGGGGACTTGAAAGTCTCAAAATAGTATGTGGGACGTAGGCGTTTCCACCATTATGAAGTGTATTCTGGGAGGGTGGGGGGAGGCGCCAGGAGGTCTGGCGTCTACACCCACAGACATCCAGCCTAGATACCGCAGCCAAATAGGTTAACGAAATGCTGCTAGCGTTGTATGCTCCACTTGGAATCCTTAGGGCACCAGCTAATGACATAATGGCTTACCATAAAAAATACTATTAAACTACCACATAAAATATCGCATCTAGTTATTTTTATGTCTAAAGAAATTGTCCGCGACAATTTCTCAACGAGACAGGTTTAATACAGAAATATAGGCTACCTTTCTATAAGAAAACATCGTTTCAACAAGGCAAACTCGGAGCTAATTACATAAATTACTATTAGCGCTACCAGACTCTCTTGACAAATGACTCGGCAACGGAAACATAAAACTTGTAATGTAAGTATCTTTATGAGAAAAGTTTAAATTAGGACGTTGTACCTATTCTAGATTTGGTTAAAATGTAACCTCAAGGTAGGCATAAGCGTTGTGTACAATTTAACTTAACGAATAAAGGGAACGAGAGTACAATTTCATACTATAAAATTATCGGGTTATGTCAAAGATGGGCACCAATAACCGAATTTTAATGAAGGTACGTGCTACATACACCAAAGTGTTACCAAAAATATATTTAGTAACATTCGACCTTCCCAAGGTTAGGCTATATATAGGCTGCTTTCAATCCCGAAATTTCCATGGGAACACGAACAACGTGGGTGAGAATCTGGGGCGCAGCTAGGTGAGCTAATTAACACCTAATATTACTAATTTAAAAAAGTAAAGTTTCTAACTTTGTTTATTTGTAAGAGCTAATTTGAGGAACTATCAGTTCGATTCGAATAATTATTTTTGGGAATTTCAAAGGGAAGGTTACTAGCAGTGCACTGCGGTTTAACCCGCGTTGTGCCCGTTCCCGTGGAAATGTTAGGATTTTTATACATATAATCCTTCCGGTAGAATCATTCTATCGATTGGTGAAAACCATGTCAAAACCCGTGCAGTAGTATTTGAGTTTATCGCGAACAGACAGACAGACAGACGCGGCCGGGGAATTCGTTTTATACTATGTAGTGATAATTTTACAGACAGATGAAAAATTATGCGGTTTATTGTAAACATGGTTCGGGTTTGAGATCACCAACGCGCATTAAGCAAATGTGGTGACTACGCCTAATCCTCCCAATTGTACTGATATTTTCAGTGAGATGGGAGAACTTTGCCCATCAGTGGAACATAACAAGCTATATATATTTTAAAAAAAAATGTAAACAGTTTGTACAATTGTTTGTATCTGTCGACAGTTTATAATCTTACATGTTGGTTTATAAACCAACGGGCGTTTACATTATCATATTACAAAATAATATTCTAGTAATGTAATATTCAAGTAATATTCATACAATGGTCTAGTGAAAGAAGGTATCTTGGTATTCTCATCCTAAGTGGGCCACCAGATCGATGGCACCTAGGGTCAAGGAAAGGAAGGCGTTCGCAATAAAACTTTGATAATCATAGGAGAGGAACATTCTAGACTTCAGAATAATTTACTTAATTTATTTACAAGTTGATAATTTGGGAGCGGAATCAGGAGCAAAGGTGTCAGTAATCAATATGTGAGTGTATGAAATTGCTTTGAACAGCTTTGAACAAAAATCGGAATTTATGCAGTATACAACAATTTTCATTGTTTCAAAATTTCTTAGTCCAAAAAATCGATGTTTTCAAACATTGTTAAATTATCTTTTTCGGTAACATAACAACCTCAAGCGCGTAAAAAAAGTAACATCCAGTCCGTAAAAAGCTGAAATATTTTTATTGAGAATATTTGTAAAGGGCGTCCGGGGCAATATTATCCAGTAGGTAAATATAATAACAGTGAGCGAAGCTTTACAGTCCCCGGGGACCGCTGAGGGTCATCTAGACATCACTGAAGGCCACACTTTAGGATTATACTAGGCGTTCCTCGCGGCTTCATACACAAGCTTTACAATTATTAGCAATACTTTAACGATAATTTGCTATTCGATTTTGAGCGGTAACCAATGAATATATCATAAAAATATCGGTCAAGCCATTTTAGACGTTATACATGGTGTAAGTAACCTCCTATATTATTTGAGTGAGGTTTGAGTATCCATTGTAGTAAGGCCTGAATAAACCCAAACCCCAAACTCTAAACAAAGGAGCAGAGTATAAAAGATGAAGATACACATCTATTGTCGATGTCAAACTAAAAAGACTTCACAAACATGATAAGAGAAGAGCCCAAACCCACTACTATTACACTAAAAAAATACAATTTAATCATAGAGATGAGTAAACCAACAGCGAACAAATACATTATACACTAAACGGAATGTAGTTACTATAATACTACGTGCATAACACAGATAGCAAATTACGATGCCTTAATAATACACGTGTTCAACAGCAAACATTTTGATAAAAAATAAATAGGCAGAGATGGTCAAACAAACATCGAGTTCACGTTATATTTCGTTGGCAACCTTCCACAAAACAATTCGAGGTATCTACAATTGAAATTAGCTTCTGGAATGAATAAAAACGGTTCGTGATAAAAAGTATGACGAAATCAAGACGAAATATTTAATTTAGCAAGGGGCACCGTTTGTATCGTCAATTTTAATTAATGGCGACCCGTTCTTATTTCTCTAAAGGTATTCAGTACCGATTAATACTTTTTCTACATTAAAAGTATAATAAAACGGGGTTTAGAAGTTAATGGTCTAATATGAATTGTATTTGTAGAGTATAATAGTGGTGTATTGAGTACAATAAACTAATAGGCATGTTTGTAGTAACGAGACATTATTATAAGAGGTAGTTAAAGTTATAGGAACATCATTATAGAACATTACAAGGGTATATTAAGCCAGATTTTCACATAGTGTTCTAAACAAACATTTTGTTTCGAGCAAATGTTCGCTAAAGTGCCGATGTACGCTCAAAACAGAAAAAAAAAAATTGCCTCCGTAATATTGTAAAAATCCGTTATTTGCTTTGTCTTTTCGTTTACAATTTTGCGGTGATATATTCATTCAATGAGGGTATGTACAATTGTTCTCAGCCAATCAGCACATGAATATCTTCGCTCGCTCAAATCGATCATCACCAGAACATGTTCGCACGCTGTATCATTTCTCGCAAGAACGAGTTATTGCTCGCTCTGTACTGTTTATATCACGTTGAAACGTTATTATTAGTGTAAACGCAGCTTTAAAAACAAGTGTAGACGGCGTATGTCTTTAAAAAAAAATCTAAAAATAATAACGAGCCGATATAACCCCTAAGATAACAAGACACGACCATTACTAGATAGACAGATCAATGTCAAAGGTCGGCGGCGCGATCATATCTCCCAAATTAATAATAATAATAATATAATAATTAGAATTAATTTACGTGAAACAATTCATGGGCAGGACCAATTAGTCGTTGTACTTAGACTACATGGATATTTATAGAGAAACCATTGCACTACAATGGCTAAATTACAATCTATCTATACTAATATTGAGGCAGAAGAGTTTGTTTTTAGGGTGCCGTACCCAAAGGGTAAAAACGGGACCTCATTTTTTGCCGTTTCTTAATGTACGGAACCCTCCGTGCGCAAGTCCGACTCGCACTTGGCCGCTTTTATAATATTACGAATATGTACAATAACATTGGTTTGGAACTAATTGACAACAGCTGACACACATCGGTATGACCGAATTGGTGTTATGATTTCAACAATAACAAGCTTGCTTCTGTTTCAATAGCGTTGTTTCACGTATTCACCGCTTTATGTTTTGTATTATGTATGTATAGAGTAAATATAAGCGTGAACGGCGCTAGTCATAGTTGCGAAATAACTAGCAGATGCCCGCGACTTTTGCCGCCGTGAAGCGTGGGAATTCCGGGATAAATGCCTGTAGCCTTCCCCTTAAATATGGTATATTCAATAATAACTAATGTAATACCAATTCCAATAATTGAAAGAACTTATTGATACTCTAGCACCGACTCGCGGTTTTACCCGCGTTTTATCCGTCCCCGTGGGAATTTCGGGATGAAAAACAGCCTATATCCTTCCCGCTGAATGTGGCTGAATCCAGTACAAACATAATTATCCAAATCGGATTGGTAATTTCTGAGATTAGCGCGTTCAAACAAACAAAAAACAAGCTCTTAAGTTCATTATATTAATATAGACAGATAGACTTATGTCAGTTACCACACACACATATTATACAATGAAACGTAGTCGATTGTATCTAGAATTCCGCCAGAAGGCTAGGACATCATGCCTGAGGCATCTGAACTGAGCTACACGCTCCGGAGAGCACGTTAAATTGGCAGTCCCGGTTATTCAGTCGCAAGGACGTATCGAAAGCCTTTAGGCGGCCAAATTACGTCACTACGATTGACCTATACACGAAGTTTGGTTTCATACGAACTAGTGACGTCATTGTTAATCAATGATTGACTCATGACTAATACTAGTCCAGTAACGTATCACACACCTATTACACGTTGCTTAGTTAGTTAATTGCTAAAACGATCGTAAAAGGGAAAGTAAATTACTAAATTGTATCTTTCTGTTACGCTTTCACAGAGAAACGGCAATCCAATCTCGACGAGTTATTAGTTGTTTTTTTATGTGTTTGATCCAAAATTCGTTACTGAACGAATGAACTGGAATTTGTTATTACTGATATAGTACGGCTATAAATGTAAACAACAGACAGATATCTGCAATGCGGAGCTCAACTATTCCAGAAAACATCTTAGTGTTACGTAACTATCGCCAACTTACACGAGTCTTACAATTGGCACCCATTTCTTTTCAATCTGATTTATTTTTAATGGAATAACAGAGTAGTTATGTTTTAAATATATAACCAACTAGAAACGCGTCGTGGTTGTACTCGCATTATTCCCGCGGGAATTTCGGGATAAAATGTATAGTTAGCCTATTCTTATGTATATATAACTTTATGGTTTTATCCAAATCCGTTCAGTAATTTTGCATGAAAGACTCAGAGATATAATATTATATACTCACAAACATTCAAATTGTAATTTTAATAGTATTAATATTCTAATAACGTCTTTTTTTCGTAATTCTTCCAATAATACGTACAAAACATAGAAGACAACTTCGAGGAAAGTTTGCGCAAAAACAAATTTTGTGACAAAAAATACTTTTGTATAAAAATATTTAGATTACTTATGTAATAGGTTCCCGGAAAGAACTTTATAAACTGTTCACGATTCAAAAGGGAGTGTTCAATAAACCCTTTTTAGCCTTATGATACGAATGTTGTGTATAAAATATGACATAACTAAGGCGCCGAAGACAACAAGCTACCAAGTAAAAAGGCTTCGGTATTACCAAACGTAAATACTTTTATTTTCTTTAGCTATTCACAGAAATCCGAAGAATATGAAAGTCAGTAGGAATATGTAGAATAGCTTTAGGTAGATTACTTCTAGTTCAAATGTACGCGCCATAAAATTGGATTTAGTTTAGGTATAGGGAGCATTTAGAAAGCTTATGTAGAACAGAAAGTGACATGTACTGCACACAAATGTGTTTCTAATCAAATGGGTTGTCTCTTTTCGACATACGATATTTTTCAAGGAGCAAAAGAGGCAAAACACTTTTTAACAGTGTTAGCTATGTAACGTTTATGAATTAAAGATCGATCTTATAACGTTTTATCATGTCACATAAGCTTAATCTCAAAGCACATTACTAAAGTACTAAATAAAGTCCGACCTTTTTATATCCAATAACCTACATCTTAAACTATAAATAGGAGCCGTAAACCTCCCGCACCGCGCGGCCCAATATGAGTAAAAAGTATTAAAAAACATTCTATATTAACGCGCAATTACTCTCCTTCCTGTGTCGTTTGGTTTTAATAACTTATCAGAGGTGATCAACCTTTTTAGAGATAAACGCTTTTGAACATTATCGCTATTATCAGGCTAACTGTCGTACTCGGGTTACTTAATCATTCCTTAAAAGTTAATGGGTTTTGACATTCGTTTATAGTAAAACTAGCAGCGCCCCGCGGTTTTACCCGCGTTGTGCCCGTTCCCGTGGGAATTTCGGGATAAAATGTAGCCTATAGCCTTCCTCGATAAATAGACTATCTAACAGTGAAAGAATTATTCAAATCGGTTCAGTAGTTTCTGAGATTAGCGCGTTTAAACAAACAAACAAACAAACAAAACAAACTCTTCAGCTTTATAATATTAGTATAGATTACGTCAATTAGTTAATTGGTGCGTTAATCAACGCCTCTCATACGGTAATCCAGGGCAAAGGTCTTTATCTATCATTGATAGTTATTTTTTGGTAAGGTCAATGTCACACTTACATCATTTTCAAAGCATACGTTATTACAAATTTTGTGTAATTGCCTTCGTAACTTCAAATACAGGCCACATAAAGACCGCTACACAGTCAACTGAAACATATGTTAGCAAAGCCAGTCGTTTTGGTAATGGAATGTGGAGTGTTAATTGAAAGGGTGTCAGGGTAGGGGGGTCTATTAATAGCTAGAAACCCCCCGCGCAGTCTAGCTGGTGTGAGGAGGCAACGGAGATGCACTCCCCTGCATACAGCATCGCAAACGAGACAACTATTTTAGGAACGCGGTTATTGATCGACGAATTACTTTGCGCTGAAAAAGTATGTTTGAGAGTACTCTTAGGACTCTTATGCACTTTGAATAATAGAAGATGGGCCTTAACTATTAGAGAACTATACATTTGAATATAAAAAGGCTGGACTTAGACGAATATGTTGTTAGTGTTACTGTAAGCCTGTATCAACCCATTGTTGGGCAAAGGCCACCCCCCATTTCCACTATTGACGATTTAAAGCCACCAGTTACCACAATTAATATTACTATGTATATTTCGTAAAAGTTTAACGATGCCCTGATAACCCGTCCTCCTAATTTATATGAATGAACTTGATCATGAACGTTCATAATTATATCCTTTGACATATCTTTCGATGTACCAGAACTAACAAATTATTTTTTTCGTGAACAAGTATAATCAGACTCTATTATGTTCTAGTGTAATTTACTTTAACAACAGGGAATTTGATTCTGTCCGAGACTAATAACCAAGTCAAGAAAGGTTGACACATTGATAACCTTAATGGGGCCCTTACATTGTAGCAGGATCAGAGGCCGTTTCTTTAAAATCCCCTCGTGTCTATCAGTCGGCCCATCAAAGAATAGTTCACAACGGCCGGTAAATGGGTTATTTTGTTTAAGGTACTTATTCAATTGAAACAGTTTAGACTTTAGACGACGAGTTTCATGGAAGACAACTTCACTACTTAATATAAAACAAAATCCCCGGCCGCATCTATCTGTCTGCCTGTCTGTTCGCGATAAACTCAAATACTACTGCACGGATATTGACGCGGTTTTTTTTCAATAGATAGAGTGATTCAAGAGGAAGGTTTATATGTTAAAAAATTCCGAAATTCCCACGGAAACGGGCACAACGCGGGTAAAACCGCAGGGCGCTGCCGGTTTTAAATAAATGAAACTAGTATACCGCGAATATTCCCGTTGTGTATATATACATACTTATACGTAGGTATATATACTTTATACTAATATAAAAAAGCTGAGGAGTTGTTAATAACTTAAATATTTATAAATAGGTTAAACAAATCTTATCTATACTAATATTATAAAGAGGTAAAATTTGTTTGTTTGTTTGTTTGTTTGTATGTTCGAGGTAATCTCAGGAATTATCAGTCAGATTTGAATAATTCTTTTTGTAATGGTTAGCCCCATTCAACGGAAAGGTTATAGGCTATTTTTCATCCCGAAATTCCCTCGGGAACGGGTACAACACGGGTAAAACTGCGGGGCGCTGCTAGTCACAAAATAAGATACGAAAGTCAATCGTAATTAGGTTAATGAACTAACAAAATGGTGATAAACGAACGTTACAATGTTAATAGAAAGATTTAAGGCCAGAAACAAAAGCTTCTTTGTTTTTTATATCTATTATAGGTCACCGACTTAACGAGTTTAATTACGAGAAACTAACCGAGAAAAACTCTAAGGGACTCTTAGAGTTTTTCTGTTTTTTTTATTGTATATTTCATTTTACAATATTTAATTAACAACCTGTAATATAATGCAGGTGCAACTTAATTAAGTAACTACTTCAATAGAAGGTTAGACAATCAAGATATACTATCCCCCTACCACAACAACAGCAATTAAATGTGACAAGACAGAATATGATAAAAATGCTGTGCGTTCCAAAAATACCAATCATGGTTGAATATTTAAAATTCGATCACCACCAATCAATCAGCACACGGCATTTATCATATCATGTCTTGGTGCATTAAATAGCTGTTGTGCTAGGGGATAGGAGTATCTTATTTTAAACAATTTGTTAATTCCATAATTGTAACTTTATTTATTATTTAATTCCATTCTGTCTTCAAACCAGTGAAGGGAATTCGTTTTTCTCGGAACAAATAATGTGTTGAGTAATTTGAGTGAATAAGCACAAAAATGGTGGCACCATTAAGAAATGCTGATTCATATAACTGCCTAGCCAAGTATTAGACAATTTGTTCATCAAAAACGATTACTTTGTTTTGTTTTAGTCTTTGGGACTATTTGAGTTTTTGATTAGGGTAGTTTAGTTATACACTCTTCCGGTAATTTAGTTATACTTTAAGGAGACACTTAGTAACTACTTAATGTTTTTACAGGGCATCATTCTTATTTAGCAAATGTATAAAGTTAGGCATCTTAGTTTTCAAAATGTAGTTAAGGAAGATGTTGAGGGAGACCTTTGCTCAGAAATGGGTAGACTAAGTAGAAAAATAAGGCTTATATGCCTAAGTATATGAAATAAAAATAAAACATTGTGCTTTTGTTTCCAAGATAAATAAACTGTACAGGTAAACATACAGGGAGTATTGTAAGAACTAGAGGTGTATCAAAGGTTTATGTTATGAATGCATTTGCTCATTAGTAGATTTTGCTTATGATACAAACTATAAACAGTGAAATATTGTTTTCTCAATATGTTAATTACATAATGACCAATGTGTTATCTATACTAATATTATGAAGAGGTAAAATTTGTAAGTTTGTTTGTTTGTATGTTCGAGGTAATCTCAGCAAATTATCAGTCTGATTTTGAATAATTATTTTTGTAATAGATAGCCACATTCAACGGGAAGGTTATAGGCTATTTTTCATCCCGAAATTCCCACGGGGACGGGTACAACACGGGTAAAACAACGGGGCACTGCTAGTGCCTATCATAAACACATATTTAACAAAGTATTAGTGTAAAAACTTCCTCAGCATTATCAATTGCCTTGGCTTTAAACAATCATATATGACATCATAGTCTACACTGAACACCTTGCTTTTAACATGCTTTTAAAAATCATCCCTAAATCTTGAGGCATAGAGTCCAAACTACAAAAAATTATAGATATCTCTGCGAGTTATTAGTTCAATTAGGTACAAGTGTGTTCCGAAATAAAACTCCATTGATGATTCAATAGAAGTGAAATAAAGGATGGTCAATATGAATTTATCGTTTGGCTGCAAATTGATAGTGTTGGCACACTGTTGAGATAAAATGTCTGGATGTTGTTATCGGACTAACATGCAAACCAGGCATATGTTTTTATGAGACCACAAGTGTGTGGTTTGGGTTTAAATTTGTTTTTTAACATAGATTCATAGCAGAAAGTTTGCATTTCTTGTAAATGAAAACCTAGCCTTCCCTTACAAGTAACTGTCAAATTTGGTGTCGGATGTCTAAGATATACCTAATGTTTATGAACTAGATGTAAAATACTTCATACTCACATTTGTGAGGATTTTAAATAACTGAGGAATAATAACAACTTTTGCTATTTTAAGAAGAATATCATTATATTCATTACAATTTAACAAGTTCTTGCATACCATCTGTACAAATATATATATATAGAAAATTAATACTTGATTTAACTGTTTTTTTCAAACTGTATGTAGTAGTTGTAGACTTTGTTAACGTGGTTAAAACATGTGACGGATTAAAATGACGATTACAACAATACTATCAGCAAATAGATAGAGGGATGACCTAAAATAGTTTTTGTTGTATCAGAGCTAAGTCATTGTTGTTGAAAAATATTGTCGGCTGGGTAGTAGCAGCCTATAATGACAGCACCATAATTACATCAGTTATAACTAGAAATAAATATACGTTAGTTTTATCTAGTAATTTGGAATGAAAATCTAAGATCTATTATTGGGATAATAAGTGTAAATAACTATGTAATTATGATAGTTTTAGTTGGCATAAAACCCGTTCAATGGATAAATACTTTAATAAGAGTAACGACAACTTTTTTCTCAAGTTATAATCGGTATTTTACTTTTTCACGACGATTAGAAAAGGAAAGCTTACCTCAGCTATTCAGCTTCTATCTTGATACCGCGATGGGAATAACAAGCCAAGATCTTAACGAACACCAAAATCCATTTATCTGCACATGTAAATTGTCTTTTTCACACAAGTCCAGCACAAAACGTACAAATTTATTTTTTCTGCGATGAGATCAATGAGATCAATACCGAAGCAGCCAAACCGATTTCACTTGACAAACAAGCAGAAGAGATGACAACATTGACAACTTTGACTGTGCCACAGAAGTGATGATATGACAAATGACAATGACAGTACGTGATGTTTTGACTCGACGTAAATAACAGTTGAAATCTGGCAACAATTTCAATTCCCGTCGGGTGATTAAATCCATAGTAAAATTAAGTGATAAACTGTCATTATAAATAAACGATAAATCTTTTACATTTATACATCCACTCTTTATTCTTGTTTATTATTTATTTAGTTTTCAGTTACGATTCAACAGCATAATTATAGCATAATTATTACTTTACTGAGCTCACTTTTTTGCAATGGTAACATTAAATAAACTACGTTCTGAAACTTAGCATGAGGAGCCTTTTATCCTAAAGTTTTTGAAATGAGTTATTTTTATTATAAGTTTTGGTTTATAAGATAGAAATAAAATTCATTTTTTAATAAGTAAGCCGAAGTTAAAAAAAAAATATATGTAATTAAATTCCAGCTCAACGGAATATTATTAAATTTAAATTAAAATACAAGGCGTATCAAAATTGTAGAAAATTACATGTGATAAACGCGCCGTATGTTTTATCTCTCTTTCTTTCACTCGACGTCATTCTCTCACGTTCGATGTGAGGTGTCATGTCAGATATTCGCGATAAAATACCAAAAAAATACTAAAACTCGATAATGATGAGTAAATGTATATATCTCTTTAATAATGTGCTATTTTAGTGTAAATAAGTCAGTGAAGTTTGGTTGTGTGGGATTTATTTAGCGAAGATTACATTTTTTTGTTTTATTAGTTCAATATGAACTGTCACCAAGTACTAAGTGGTGCCTGTAATTCAGGAGATCAATGTTTTGCTGTTGGTTCCGTGGAAGGAATACCATTTACAGTACGTATCATTGTCAAGGACTTGTCGAATAAATGATTGGTGGTCTCGTGACCACAGCTCTATTGTGCCTAAACTCGTAATTGAGAAGTAATCAACATAAACAGGAAAATCTAATTTACTAGGCTTAAATAGAGTATAAAATCATTAATTTAGGGTCCTTACACTTATCTTCATATTATGTGCCCATGAATAAAGATTCCTTCCTTGCCATTAGTTACACTCATGTATAATTTGTATAGGTACTTATAAATAGAATAACAATCCTTGAGAGTAATTAGCATCATTAATCTATAGTTATTTAAATTTGCACCTTACACAGTTCATGAATGTTATGGTAAATTAAGTATGAGATATTATTGTTCTCATAGTAAATAGTACATTACATACTTATGTATTACTTACCTATATTAAACAAAATATGTCTCATTTTATAGTACAATTCTGAATTGAAAAAAATAAAACACAAATTTCGCAAATATTTGTAGAGCATGTAATGGAGATGACACTAATGAAATACAATTAAAATGTGTTTGTCAGCTATAACACCTTGACTTAGTTATACAATACCACAACCAAGATCAATATCTTTATTCATCCATGATCAAGTAACAGAATCCTCAGAGGCACCTATCTATTTTATTTTATAATACCTATAACCCAGTATAGCCTATTTCTTTAACTTTTCTGTAACACAAATTATCCACACTCATTCCAAAATAGTTTATTGTAGTTACCTACTTACATTCATACAAATATCAATAGTTAATACAATACACATTATGAAATTCTTTATTTTATGTAAAACACAGGAATAACAAATATATATTTGTTTACATTAAAGCAGTAATCACAACAAATACATTAATGGATGTATCAAAATAGTATTACATAATACTCATTGAGTAGCTTTAATTTTATCATCTTTTTAATTAATTATTGAGTGGAACAGGTCATTAGCAAAATTTTAAATATTTACTTATGTATCTATTAGTAGTTATTCAAGTAATTATATTGATATCTTCAGTGAATTGAGACACCTCTGCCATGTAATGGGACATTAGGTATATTGCCAAAACCAAAACTTACATTACTTTTACGTGTAAATTATGGTTCTTAGATTCAATACCACTTTTTAGCATAAACTGACAAAGCTAACTGATTCTATTACATATTGCTGTAAAATGAATATATGATATACTTACACCCAGAGCCGAAAAAATCCTCCCTACAACTACATTCCTCATTAAACACATACATATTGTACAGAAGTTGAACTTAAAAATCCCCAGTTCCTCTTTCAAACTACAGCATCAAGCAGGAAATAGACTTATCAAGGTACCAAGAACTAACTTATAACTGGTATTTTGTTAAATAAATTGTCATATAGATGGGATAAACATTGGCTATTTGTTTCTAGGTCATCTGATTTTAGGGATTATTTGTTAGGTAACTAACTGCATTTCTTATGACCTAATTTCTAAGTATACTACCTAGTACTAAAAGTGTAATTGTTTTATTGTTCACTAAGTTGCAAGCTAGGTCATGCATTTAACAATATAGTAAGTACCTTAATAACCTACTTATTCAGTTTATTTTATTCAACTTGCAATGTAACATGGTATTGATTAGCATTTTAGAGATTGAATTTACCACCACTGTCAAAATCTTCATGTTTTATTTTTCATCCTGCCACTATTTGGATGATTACTGGTCTTAACCAAGCAGCAAAGTCAAATAAGATTTTTGCTTCAGTTAGGTATCGCTGTTAGCTTTTGTATGTTCAGCTTTCGTATTGAAATTGGTTAATCATCATGGTCTACACATTTAATGTACTACAGCAAAGTTAAATATAGCATAACATTCGCACTTTGATAAATCATAATTTTCTAAAATTGATAATTATTGTAGTTAGCCCTGCGCCACACTTGACCTTAACTCCTTCGTCAATACAAACGAACTTCCGTCGCCGAAGATCCGCGACATTAAGTTTCCGTCAAGTTGAGAGCCACGCTTAAAGTTAACCTTAGGCCTTAAAGTTACTATAAAAGATAATATACTTACTCCCCCTTTTTATAACATATTATCCCTTATTCAACCTGCCCACATTAGTCATGCCGTCAAATCTGTTCTGTTTTGGATAAGTTCTGGATCTACCTACCACAGAGTATTTTATGCATTATGCAAGTTGTAATAATTTATAGTATCATAATGAGCTGAATAATGTCCTTACACAAACAAGAAGCATAGGAATATCAGTGACCCAAATCTGTCAACTATCACTTGCAAAGATAATTAATTGCATAATGTTTATTGTTGGTATTGACAACTCATTATCTATTTTAAGTTAACAGTAACTATTGATAGGTAGTTATTTGATAAACCACTTTCTATATTACCTAAAGTGTATTTATTTATATATAAATATACGCAGACAAATTCACACACTGTTAATTAGACCCAAACTAAGCTCTAAGCTTGTACTATTGAATCTGAACTAACTGATGCTACAACATACATACACAAATACTTTATAAGAATATATAACTATACATAACTTACTATTTTATTTATGTACCAATCTAATTGATGACATGTCCATCTCTCAGTCAACAACCTATCAATGTTGTGGAAATATTTTATTAAATTAAATTTGTTGATGAAGTTCATCTCAGGGTTTAATAAACACTAGGTTAGATAATAGAAGCATCATCTGTGCATCAATACATCAGACTGATAGATAAAAAAAATAGTTATGTATATACCAGACTAATTCAAGCACACTAGTTCACTAAACGCAGACTTTGCTGTAAACTTATATCATTAAACTTCTTCAATTCGTCCCACAGGCATATGCAGCGGGTTGTAACATAGTGATCCTTGCTTCAAACTTCGAGCGGGTGCAGATAATCCCGGGCGCTATCCACGGGTACGTCCGCATCGGTTCCCTGGACTGCAGCACCGATACCGGGAAGATAGCCGCCGCTTATGGCGCGGAAGTATGCATCTTCGAACCGACACCACTGATACACACCGCTGGTACAACGCATGTGAGTAAATGTCTAGTTTTTATCTATTTTTTGGAGAGTCAGCTCGTGAAAACGTTAAGCAATAAGCATACACAGAAATTAGATTATTTATCCATTCTATACAATTAAATTGATTTTTAATTTGTTTGAATGGTTTCAATAATTATTTTTGCAATGGATAGCCATTCAACGGGAAGGTTATTTTCATCCCGAAATTCGAAACGGCAACAGGCACAAAGCGGGAAAAACCGCGCGGTGCTGCTACTTGCTAGTCATATACAAGCTTCATAGGCCTCTAGGTGGTATTCTTACTGACCATTATATTAAAACTTCTATATTATATATTAAAACTTCTATATTTTATAATATGACGTAATACTAAAGTGCGCATTTCCATGGACTGGCTACTGAGTTTATTTATTTCGATTGTTTTTCCACTAATATGCGTCTATCTTCATTATTATGATATGTAGTATTTATCTCATCATTATAGGTGCTTTGTCTTGGAAACCTACTTAAGGGATACTATACTGTGTAGATTGTAATATCATTTATTTTAGATCTTTTTAAAGAACACGATCTATTTTTATTTCTATATCAATAAAATATAATAATTAAGAGTTTTTTTATTCGTATCTCCAAGAAGCTACCAATCCGATTTGAATAATTATTTTTGTAATGTATAGCTATATATTTAAAGGGAAGATGTTAGGATATTTCTCATCCCGAAATTCCCACGGGAACAGGCTCAACACGGGTAAAACTGCGGGGCGCTGCTATAACCTATATTTAGGTACATATCTTCTTGTTATGCAATCCTAATACTTTACATTTTAAACTTCTAATTTATATTATTTCTGAAGAAAAATATACATATTTATTTATTGTCTTGTTATAAACTGCATGGGTACCAATATATCAACACATAAATAATGTAGCTTTCCGTTATCGTCCAATCTTTGATTAATTAGTAATTTACTTATGTAATTGGTTGGAATTCACGCACACAGTTACATTTTGATATACAATACAACAAGTCTCAACACACAACTGGCTGTAAATGTGTGCGTATCCGCAACAAACCGATCAAGTAATTGAAAGAATTAGTCTAGTTATTTTTAAATGTATAAACACAGAGTTCATTTCCTTCAGATAACACACGTGGTACCTACATACGATGCGGTAAATGTTTTCGTTAAATCGTACGTTAGACGTTTTTTTTATTTACGATTCCGCCATTTTAGAGTTCATTGTTTTGCGAGGACGTTAATATTAAACATAACTGTGTAACTAACACAAGTCTCAGTTTCTTCGGCTCCATGTTGTCTGTCCGTCCGTACGTCACGGATGTTTTTAGTTCTAGTAAAACTGCATCTTACACGATAAACAAGAGTATTATGTTAGCGTTATCTATACTAATATTATAAAGCGAAAAGCGGTATAATGTTTGTATGTTCGAGCTACTCTTGGGAATTCTTTTTGTAATAGATAGCCAAATTCAACGGGAAGGTTGTAGGCTATTTTTCATCCCGAAATTCCCATGGGAACGGGCTCAACGCGGGTAAAACCGCGAGGCGCTGCTAGCACTTTATAATTACCCGAATACTCCGACCTCAATTCCCCACTTGTGACTTTCATACCAAAATTCCTACACAAAGCGGAACAATGCGGGCAAACCCCTGAGGCACTCCTAGTGAGCACATACTCAGGAGGCTAATAGAATTTCTAATCCCGATAAAGTATTTCTCTGTTCATTTTTAAGGCATCCCTACCGGGTTTCAACTTTATTTTTTCACATTGAATTAAACTACGTTTACGGATATTCATAGCTTTTTATACCAGGACAATGCCCCGGGGGTTTTACGGGTGCTGTACTCGTAACCGTTCCTGTGGGTATTTCGTAATAAAAACTGCTTGTTTAGATCTCCTTGTCAATGAAAATTGGTTAAACCGTAAAAGCGTAACAAACGGATAGAATTTAGAATTTCAAATATTATTTTGTGAATATGGATTAATTATCATTCTTAGTCACGTAAATATCTAAGTAACTTCTAGAAGGTCAATGGCCAACCCTGACATCCTCGTTTTTAGACCGCCTTGTGTTATTTTGAAAATATTTTCGTAATGCATTGTGATTAAGATCTAAAGGTCTCGATATGGTCTAACTATTGACACAATCGGGATTGTCAATTTAACGGTAGGATAAAAAGTGTAACTAAAACACTGTTATACTCTTTTGCTCTTCGGAAAATTGCGTATGTCAGAAAGTGATAACTAAAATGTTCATAATGCGCGTTTATAAGGCCCAGTATGTTTCCCTCAAACCATTAAAGAACAGTTCAATAAAACAGTAACACTCAGACGGAGTTATTTTCGCGTTTTATAGTATTAGTATAAATGTAGTTCTGTTGTATTGTTTATCTTAAATCGTGTTCCGTTTAATGACCCTTTTAACTGCGTATTGTCATCTAAATTGTTTTGCCGATAGTTGTACATACCTATTATGTGTATGTACTCTATAAATCTAAGTATAATGCATATTGATATTTTATATCATTGTGTACATAATATTATAAATTACCAGCTGCGCCCCGCGGTTTCACCCGCTTTGTACCCGTTCCCGCGGAAATTTCGGGATGAAAAATAGATGTTGTCCGATTCTCAGGCCTACCCGATATGTACACAAAATTTCATAAGAATCGGTCGAGCCGTTTCAGAGGAGTTCAATTACGCACCCCGTGACACGAGAATTTTATATATTAGATTATACTTATCTATCTAGAGAGAGAGCGAGAGATGAGAGGTCTTTGCCCAGCAGTGGGACATTACAGGCTAATACTTTACTTTTATCTATCGATATATACTTATATAATAAAGCTTAAGTATAATTATTCTTTGTTAGAACGGGCTAATTTCAGGAACTACTAATTTGATTCGAATGACTATTTTTGTGTTGGATAGCTACTTTAAATAGAAGACTTTCTATCCCACGGACAAGGTTAAAACGCGAGTAAAACCCGTGGCTCTACTTGTGTCTTATAATGTATATTAAGAGCTTTGACAAACCACTGTGTTAATGGGCATATCAAACCATATAAGTTGACGTCTTTATCCCAATACTTAATAAATCCTCGATAAATATTGCCTATAATAAAGGTAATAAAGTGCCTGTTAAATGAACCCATCAAGTAATGTACCTTTGTTAATGTCGGTAAACACTATTGGCTTGTGTACATATGTGTGTCATGTGACTTCTATTGTCCAATATTTGCTACATACAATCACGGTGTATAGAAGTGATGTTCACCTTTGTGGTATTTGCATAATGTTTTTATTTTTTTCGTGTCGTTTTGTTTCCTTATTTTTTGTTCTACATAAAATAACACGTTTTATACTTGAAATGCACCCAAAATCCAATAGGTTAATGTAATTAAATTAATACAATTGAGTCATAAAATCATTGTTAATATTGTTGTTATTATAGCGATTCGGGAAACAGGTTCGTAAAAATAGTATTGTGTAGTTATTTAATGGAAATTATTGTATTACGTATTGTTAAGCACTAGGCTTTTGTTTGTCATTTAAACGGGTATTCATAGTTTGTATGTAGAAGCTAAACCTTGGAACTATTCATCCAATGAATATATAATATTGCTACATCCAAGACGAAGGTTTTAGCTACTGGTCACCCAAGACTGGAAAGAATACAAAGCTGGTATTAACGCGCCGCGTTGCTAATAAATTATATAAGTAGTATTTGATTTAAATACATCAGTACCAATTGATACCTAAAATCCTAATCACATACTTCATTAATCAATCATTCGTCTCCCAGGGTCTGGAGTACCGTTGGGTGCAAACCGGCAAGTTGGTAGCTGATGGCCCCATCACCGCGCTCTCGTGGAACCTCGAAGGCACCCGTCTGCTGACCGGAGGCAGGATCCTGCAGCTCTGGCACCAGGCGTCTCTGTACCAGGATGACAGTCAACGTAAGTAGTTGTAGATAGATAAGGTTAAATGGGTTGGATGGGTAAAATTACTAAATTGGCTTGCAAAATAAGCTTGGGGTGGCTAAGCAGTGACTTGCTTGGGTAAATACATATAAATATAATATTTATGGAGAGATTTTCTTCGCATAAGATAAAGATCACCCGCATTTATTCTGTCACTGCTTACCATACACTGGATTACGAGAAACATTTCAAAACCAAGACTTATCACTACATAGTATAAAACAAAGTCGCGTCTGTTTGTCTGTTTGTCTGTATGCTTAAATCTTTAAAATTACGCAACGGATTTTGATGCGGTTTTTTTGTAATAGGTAGAGTGATTCAAGAGGAAGGTTTTTATGTAAAAAAATTCCCGAAATTCCCACGGGAACGGGCACAACGCGGGTAAAACCGCGGGGCGCTGCTAGTTAATATATAATTATTAGTTTAATAATGCGTTTAGATCAGTGTGTATATTAGCATTACATTGCCGAGTTGATGTAGCTGACTAGCTGTTATCAAAAGGCGTTCCCAGCAGGACCTGTTATCAGTAAATCACGCAGATGACACAGATACGTTGTATATTTGGAACAATGTCATAAATCATTGCGGCCTTTTTTAAGTGTTATTCAATGATAACACATTTTATAGTTTAATTGTAGCGTGCTTGTAGTGGACAGTGGATACGCAATGACAAAGAATGGCTAAGTATGTAGCGGTTATGGCGTAGCTTAAATAAGAGATAAACCAACTAATAAGATTATGAACTATATGTCGACAGATTGTCAACTGTTTACTAACAATTTAACGCATATTTTTTCGTTAATTAATAATCTGTCCACATCAAATCGTTAAATGCGAATAATGAAACTCGGTCACTACTGACTGTCTGACCGTGGTACTTCCTATAAGACCAGTATCATGCTTTGGACGGCACGTTCAATTATCGCTCCTGGTTGTATATTTGCTTTGGTTGCCATTTAGACGATCTGAAAACTTTCACACCAGGCTTAGTGAAACCTACTCGCACTAACTTAACAAGCATACAGATGAATATTTTGTATAACAGATATAACAAAAGAGTGCCAAACTTCTATCAAGATAGTAGTTACGCCACGGGCAACCTCTCTTTGAATTGATTTTAAACTTTTGGTATCGAGAATGGTTTAGCTTTCGACCCAGTCAAGTATCAAGCAAAGTATTTTTTCAAAATCTATTCAGGCATATATCACAAAATAGTATACTATGGTAGTTACTTGCATTGCGTAGTACCCGCACGCATTTCCACTTGAAATTACTGATAATGTCGATGGTAATGACGTAGTCTTCATGTTGTCTACTTACATTCGGTGATCTATATCTATGTCTATACGAATATAATAAAGCTGAAGAGTTTGTTTTTGTTTGTTTGAAACTACCAAACCGATTTGAATACTTATTTTTGTAATGGCTCCATTCAACGGAAATGCTATTTTTCATCCCTAAATTCCGTTAAATTATCTGCGGTAACAGGTAAAACCACGGATAGCACCGTTGCTATACCATAGCCGCTATGCTATTAAATATAGCCGTACTTATAAGAGCAGGGAAATCGTCCGTCGGTCACTTTCAGAAGTTTCAGACCAAAATCGCGGCCATATTTAATATGGTGGGTAAAATATTCTTTCCTTTGTCTATGTGCTATGATGCGAATCGATTCGAAAATTACTTCGATGCGTTGAAACAATATTTATGTATTACGAAGATCGTAGTTTTATGTTTAGACTCATTATCATTAAATTTTATTTGGGAGAAGCCTTCCCTTGCACTACAGTGGGACATTTCAAGTTTATTCCTGACTTTGTATTAATTATATAATTCTGAAAAGGTGACTAAAGACATTGGTGCCAAAACTAAATAACAATATATATCTATAATATAAAAATGAATCGCTGAATGTGTTGGTAAGCGCATAACTTCAGAACGACTGCATCAAATTGGATGATTCTTTTTTTAATGTTTTCCTTATTGTAAGAACAAGGTTTTTATATAAAAAAAATAAGGAATAAAAATCGCAAAATTCCCACGGGAACGGGGGCGCTGCGGGTGAAACCCCAGGGCACAGCTAGTATAGAAATAATAATATATTTTGCAGAAAATGCCTTCAACTTTTCCATATCACCTGTCACGCTCGGATCATACTTGGATGGGTGGCCAAAAGTGCCATATCTATTCTAAACCATGCCGGAAGCCTAAAGAGGCGGTCTAAAAACTCTAACATCAGGGTTGGCCACTCCTTACTAGACTTGAATGAATGTATGACTGTCATGTAATTTATATTTAATTTAGCATGCACTAATCCCACTTATCAACTTATCATATAATCCATTTCAGAGGAACAGAATTGTATTGCGAAATGCATTGAAATACTTTACGGTAATGAATGCTTGCACGCGATCAGTGGCTGAGTGAAATCATTGTTATATTCAAACGGTCCGACCGTTTTCTTGTCGAAATGTTTGTCCCTCGATGTGAATATAAGGGTTAACCCTTTAAGTTTTAACATAATATAAGAAAAATATGTTTTAGCTATGACTTAAATTCATCTTGAGACGTGCCCTAATGACATGTATCGCTTTGAATATAACTAAATACCTTTCTTCTCATTTCATATCATTTATTTACACTATGGGTCTTATTCATAAACACTAACAGCATTTTAGCTATCAAATGGTTTGTTCCTTTCCAACATACGTTATTTTCTGAAGAGTAAAAGAGACAAAACACTTCTTAGCAGTGTTTTAGTTCCTATATCCCTGCCAATATTCTGACCTTCCTTTCTTCAATACTCAATAAAATAGTCATCGTCCATCTGTCTACCATTGTTTGTAAAACGGCACATTTTCACACATTATATTCTCATCCAACCGAAACGAAACTGAATGGTATTAATATTAATACGACTTATCACTAAGTCAACATTCCGATATTAATAAATATCATTAAATAATCGAAAACATGTCTGTTTGATAGATAACATCTTTTGCTTACAACTGGTTTATATTATATCTATTTACTGTTAAACTAGTTCGTATTATGTGAGTTGTGTATGTTGTTTTAAGGTTGATTTTCTGTTACAGCGAGTTCGGGTGTGACATTCCAGATCGGAGGCGATCGCGATGATAAGCCGAAGCAGCCAGATGAGGAAGAACCTGTGAGTTAGATCAGTTATCTTTATAGTTATAATAACCTTGACGCCCCGTACGCACGGTAAACATTTACATATAAACACAGTTGCAGCAATATAACGATAAGTTTATGTTGCTCGACAACACATTTTGCAGAGTTGATCACTGCTTGTTGAAGCGGAGCGGGGCTCTGAACTCAATCGACCAATCTTATCTTCATCGAGTGGATGGTCAACCTGACCAATCCTGGTGTCACAGTTATTGAGCCGCCAAAGGCCTCTGACATGGCTCAAGTAACGACTACTATCCGTAGAAAGTAACCGGGACCGACGGCTTAACGTGCCCTCCGAAGCACGGAATCATCTTACTTTTCGAGCAATCAGATGATTCAGTCTGCCATGCCCTAACCAAACTGAGGAAAGTCTCACAAAGAGATTTTTGTGAGACCGGGAATCGAACCCGGAACCTCCGGGTCGTGAGCCGGGCGCTCAAACCGCAAGACCACGGAGGCTGTAAATGCGCTGTGATTGGACGATTGAGCTCCGCTCCGCTTCAAAGAAAACGTAACCGAAGTGCTAACAGCCGATGAGCGGGATCATTTGTTTAGCAATATACAACTTAGGGCTGTCGTCAATGTCCTTGGTCTGTGCCTACATATTGATATGATAATTTTAGAAAAGTTTTCACTGTCCTGTCTACCATGAGACGAACTTGTTCCCATAAATGGTGTATGGAAAAATCCATCCGGCCTGGTAGAATGCATGACGGATTTCTTCTTACACCATGCTTATTGACAGTTCGCTACAGTAAAATACTAGTAAAGAATCTCATAGACGTACGTTTTAAGATAGTATCTCGAACATAAATACAATAAGTTTTGGTCGCGTGTTTTCAATTAAAAACCGATTATTTTATCACAGAGATATTAGGCATTTAATTGCATATTAATTTGATGGGCGGATTGTAGGTTAATAGCGCTTCATCTATCAATAATTGTGTTTAGTATTGACCTAGAAAAATCTTTATGTATCGCATAAATATTGATGACTAACATCTTCCTATTCTTTCGAGATAAGAAGTCGCCATATTGTGGTGTTATTATGTAAAACTTTGTTGATGTAATGAATGTATTAAAAGGATCATCCTTATTAATTCTTCATTTTACAATATAAATATAAAAGTACAGTTTATTTTGCTTACGAGAAGTAAAATGTTAACTAATGTGGTTCATTTTCGACTGAAGATTCCTTCTGTAGAGGACAAATATTTAGTGAATTGATTCCATTCTTAGCATATCGCTAAAGTTGTCTTTGGTTGGTAAAATCAGTCATCATGGATAGAATTTTAAGAAAAAACAGAATATATGTATGAATGAATTTCTGTATTTAAATAGATAAGACATATATAGGAGTCGGACATAGATTAATTATCAAATCTCATATTCGATGGGAATGAGTAGAAAAACGAAACTGTAATACGGTTTATTGCTACATTGATTTTGTTATACCATCCCCACTCAAGAATCAATAGTTGCTCCAATATGACCATAGTTTAACCATCACTATAAATTACCTATCAAGCTCATGATCGTTAGCTTCTCATTAATTAATTAGCTATTCAGAGTAAAGTACGCGCTACGCCATCGGGAAAAATAACCGTAATTTACAATGAGATAAGATAGCAGATACCTCGTCCGTTCACTGATAATAAATGTTTTGTTTATCCTAACATTATGTGTTCTATCTGAGTTGAAGAGACAGTGAAAATAGCAATTGTTAATGGAAATATAATGTTTAACTAATAAGATAGAGGCGACAAATACAGGGTGGAAACGATGAGTGATCTCACTCGATTATTTCTAAACTGTTGTTTAGTTTACAGTGAGTCACTTAACGAATATAGAAAGTTATCAAAAAACTGTTTACTGATCCTGAAATCGTTTCAGGAGCTCTATGGAGTATAGTTAAGCCGTCGGTTACTTTCTACAGATAGTAGTCGTTACATGAGCCATATCAGAGGCATTTGGCGGCTCAATAACTCTGACACCAGGATTGGTCAGGTTGACCTTCCACTCGATGAAGAAGAAGTATGGAATATAGTTCCATTGAAAATATATATATAAAAGCTTAAGTAATTAAGCCTAATTGAGAAATCTCCTCCTTTTTTGAAATACCGTTTAAAAATAAACGGAATCAGTTTTCGATAGATAGATCCTTGTGTAGTTTAGAAATGATTCTTATCGCTTATCACTATATACATAACTAGCAGCGCCCCGCGGCTTTGCCCGCGTTGAGCACGTTCCCGTAGGAGTTTCTGAATGAAAATTAGCCTTTAACGTCATATCTATCTCACACTGTTAATGTAAAGTTTGACGTAATGACACAAACACTGACAAACCAAGCTGTACACTAACAGTGTGTAGTCATCGTTCTTTATAATCGGCCAGCATGGGCAAGTCGGTTTTAAAAAGCCACTCTGTATATATATTTTCAAATTCCGAGGAAAAATATATATCCCTTACCTCTGTAGTTAAACTCGATAGTAAACCATTTTCAAATATTCGCATTCATTCATTCATTCCACACGTTCGCATATACGAGTACCTATGATTCAAATAGTAATAAATATATATTTGACATAATTAAGATTAATTCGTCCAATTGAAACGCAGCTACTCGTGCGATGTAAACAATGTTGTTATGACTCTTAGAGCTAATCGTTTGTAGAATGCACTTGAATACATTGCGGTGCGTTAACCTTTCGGGAATTTTCTCAGTAATGTTTTACGAGCATTCTTGGGATTGAAATACACAATATCGTTATTTCTGAAAGATAACTTTATGTAACCAAAAATAAAATTTATGTAAAAGATAATATGGTTCATTTTCACATTTAACTCAAAGTTAAGTCAAAAGATTTGACCAATTGTGGGCCGCCGATGGGTGTAAACTAAATAAACAAATCTTTTTGAACTTCATTTACTTTTTACTACATTTTCTCCGTTTTCTTTCGTTTACTATTGATCCTCGGCATTAGAGCGTTGTCGCAGAATTAGTTGTGACATTGTTAAGGTCGTTATGTCTATTGTTACGCCTCGTGACTTTGGCGTGTAGAAAATTAACATGCTTTGTAATATCACGTAATGTTGCCACAATATAAGGATACAATGAAGCTTGTAAGTTGACGTTTGATAGAGATATAGAATTACATAGATAATTAGTTAATAGTTTCCAGGTACAGTCGACGTCATTATATAATCTATTATATAAACTAATATTATAAAGAGGTAAAGTTTCTAACTTAGTTTGTGTGTTTGTAAGGGCCAATCTAAGAAACTACCAATCCGATTTAAATAATTCTTTTTGTAATGGATAGTCACATTCAACGGCAAGGTTATAGGCTATTCTTCTCGAAATACCCACGGGAACGGGCACAATGCGGGTAAAACCGCGGGACGCTGCTAGTTTATTATATAAACGTATAGTTTATTATACTACTTAAGCTGTGAATAAACTATGAATGAGAATATAGACCAATCACATCCTTTGATTGGTTTATACCTTTTTTATTTGTCAATTGTCGAAATGTTCCTTTGAAATCCAGCGATGCGATTGGTGGATGGTTTTATACATACATACCTTAAGGTATATGAAAGTGACTTATAGAATGTTTAAAACGCGCTTGTTTGTTTATCCTTTTTAGGGTTCCGTAGCCAAATGGCAAAAACGGAACCCTTATAGATTCGTCATGTCTGTCTGTCTGTCCGTCCGTCTGTCCGTATGTCACAGCCTTTTTTCTCCGAAACTATAAGAGCTATGTTGTTGAAACTTAGTGTGTAGATGTATTCTGTGAACCGCATTAATATTTTCACACTAAAATAGAAAAAAAATAAAATTTTAGGGGGGTCTCCCATACTTAGAAATGAAAAAAATATTTTTTTTTTCATCAAACCCATACGTGTGGGGTATCTATGGATAGGTCTTCAAAAATGGTATTGAGGTTTCTAATATCATTTTTTTCTAAACTGAATAGTTTGCGCGAGAGACTCTTCCAAAGTGGTAAAATGTGTGTCCCCCCCCCTGTAACTTCTAAAATAAGAGAATGATAAAACTAAAAAAAATATATGATGTACATAACAATGTAATCTAACACCGAAAATTGGTTTGAACGAGGTCTAGTTAGTAGTTTTTTTTTTACGACATAAATCGTAAACCGCAAAAAAATACTGATTATTCATTCAATAACTCAAATGTAAATAAAAAAACATTTATTTCAAGAACTTCTTTATTATGTTACTCGCTGCTACGGAACCCTTCATGGGCGAGTCCGACTCGCACTTGGCCGCTTTTTTATGTTAGTGAATTAATGTCACCGGATAGCATTATCAGTCAGATGACTTAAAACATCGTGACATATGATTTATGATTAGATTACTGAATTGTATTTTGAGCTTTATTCCATGAGGAATAAGGCTCATTCTCTGTGATTACTTCGCTGTTTTCATAATCCGTTAATCTACAGATATCTGTAGTATGCATTTGTTTCTTTATTTTGCTGAATGATACTTACATATATCACATATTTTGTAATACTATCTACTTCTAAATACAAGATAGCACTAGCACTAATAAAAAAAGACCAACTCTACCTATTTCATGTATTTACCATGCTAAAACATGTCTTATTTTGATCGTTACAGGGTTGGATATGCGTGTGGCAGTGTCAAACAGCGACCCCTACGCATCACTTAGCTTTCTCGCCAGATGGCGTATTGTTCGCGACGTCGGGCGTCAACGATAGACTAGTCAAGATCTGGTATCAGAACAAAGGTAATCTATACTAATATTATAAAGCTGAAGAGTTTGTTTTGTTTGTTTGTTTGTTTGTTTGTTTGTTTGTTTGTTTAAACGCGCTAATCTCAGAAACTACTGAACCGATTTGAATAATTCTTTCAATGTTAGATAGTCTATTTATCGAGGAAGGCTATAGGCTACATTTTATCCCGAAATTCCCACGGGAACGGGCACAACGCGGGTAAAACCGCGGGGCGCTGCTAGTGAAATCATATAGTTGTCGTCCTTCGGAAGGCAAGTAACATTGTCGATTCCTCAGACTGTGTTGTGGGGCATTTTAGGCGGTCTAAAAACTGGGACACCAGCCTTGGATACTTACCTATACAAATTTACTTACTCACATTAGTTCTTGCAGAGTAAAAATCCCTCTAATAGGCTTTTGGATGTTATTACAATAAAAGTACTCGGCCAGTAGCTTAAAAAATCTATGAGAGTATGTCGTAGCATATTTCCACTGGCATTAGTTTGACATATTCCGGAACTAGGTATATGTATGTGCGCATGTTTTTGTGCGTAGTTGTTTGATGACCGCAAAATGTCGGAGTTCATATACTCTCCAAACTTCTTGATTACAAATGTAATTATAATACCGTTTTTGTATACATATAACCTCCTCACTGTACTGATATCTTCAGGGGGACGAGAGGTCTTTGCCCAACAGTGGGACATTACAGGCTAATACTTTACTTTACTTTTGTATACATATAACTTTTTTCCACGTGTTTTACCCTTCTTATTATTTGTTATAGTTCTCGCTCAAACGCAAAGTGAACACTCATCACCGGATCTGAACTACACGTTCATTTACGTGGCGCACCCGCGAGCTGTTACGCATCTGTCATGGCGGAAAACCAGCAAGTATATGCCCAAGTAAGTTACTCAATATTGTGGTGAAAATAAATAAAATAAAATAGAAATATTGTGTTCTTATACTTAGTTAATGTTAGTTTCTGGATTTTCTCGGAAGTTGTTAGAGACATGTTAGAGATCTAATTGTATATGTTAGAGTTTTTCCCGTGCGCAGACTTCGTTCTTATTACCTGCCGCGCAAGCTATATAGTTAAGTACCTACATTAATATTTGTAAAAGAAACTTCACTTACACTTGTAACAACTTTATTGTGCCTTAATTCACAAAATAAATGAATATGAATATAATTGCAAATAATAACCTTGTAAAGTTTTATATTGGTAGCACAATCGTATGTATCAATAAAACTTTCAAATGATACTTAACTTTATCAACTCTTTGTTTGTCCACAGGGGCAGCGTGGGCAACGTGGTGGTGACGTCGTGCGTGGACAACATCTGCCGCGTGTGGGCGGAGACGCTGCTGCCCGAGGACGAGTGGGGCGGCGGCTGCGTCACGTCGCACTCGCGCTCGCCGCCGCGCCGCCAGCGCACCACGCACCGCCACAAGCATCGGTTCATGCAGCGGCTCAAGCATATGAAGTCAGTAGAATCAATCCTAATATTTTATACACTAATCTTGCTAATTAATAAGGTGAGCACAACAATCCACTGGGTCGAACTGCCTTCAGCCTGGATCTGTGCATCAAAAATGGTAAAAAGTCGTAGATCAGCTCTTTCTTGCGTGGCACATATGAACAGGGCAATATTTAACTTGGCTGCCGCGAAAGTCAATATCAAGGTTTTTGTTAACATTTTTTGATTTTGATCTGTAAATATAATTTGGCTTACGTGTGCTTCCTCCTCCCTGTACTGATATCTTCAGTGAGATAAAAGGCCTTTGCCCAGTATTGGGACATTACAGGCTAATACTTTCCGTAACTTGTTTTCGTTTCCTGCAGGACGTGTTTCCACATCCGCCGCACGGCGCTGTCGTCGAAGCAGCCGGGCGCGCCCATCCCCACGCTGCCGTCCACCTACAGCGCACACGACTTCCACAACCCCTACCACGTCACCTCCTACACCGGCGGTCAGTATACACACGGCCCGAACTATACGGGAAACTAGAACACTGCTTACTCAAGTAGATCCCACAGGCGTGCTAGACTTGCTTTTCCAAAAAGGTTGAATTTATCGCGATACTCCCGGGCGTATTTTACGCGACCGTTGCGTCCATAGCTAGTTTACTAACGTGCGAGCATTTGGGGACTATGTCATTTTATGCATAAAAACTTACTTAACATACTGTTATCTGTTATCTGTTTATACTTAAACCGCAACTGACTTCATTAATAATAAATGTGTGCACATAAAGTATTTGTGTATGTATATGTATCATGCCGCGCAGCGTTTTCGTGAAAAAAATACCTTTTATTTACAATTATTACCACCTCGACACGTTATCATTATTACCTACAAAATTGGTATGAATTAGTAAGATACCATAATACAAGCTTAGAGCTTAGTTTTGGTCTAGTTAACCGTGTGTGAATTTTCCGTAATGTATTTGTCCTCTCCAGGCCTCCACTTCCACCTAGCCGCGTCTATCAACGCGGAGACCGACATCCCGCTAGTGCCGTCGCTGGCGGGCGGCGGGCGGTTCATCTTACACTGGCTGCACAACAAGGAGATGCACTTCACCAGCCAAGCTGAAGCCATACTGCATGATCTTACTAAGAAGGTTGGTTTGATGAGATGAAGATAACATACTAATATAAAGAGTTTGTTTTGTGTGTTTGAACGGGCTAATATGTACAAGTAATAGTCTCATTTGAATAATTATTTTTGTTATGGATATATACCAATATTCCCTTTCTGTCTAGTCTGAAAGGTGTCTTAATCGATAATGTTCTCTGAATAACCCTAAGATTAATTAATGGCGACCTTAAGACAATATAACCATTCCGTAGCTTATTATTTTTTGTTATGTTCTTTCTAGATCCTAGACAAAGAGGACACCGAAGAAGGTGGTTCAACGTCAGAACAAAACGCACATCACGACGGAGAGAATGACCCAAGTACGTACATTTTGATATACCAATATCACACTTATGTAGACTCTATAAGATAGAAAATTCAATCGTTGAAATTGCTTACAGTATATATGAACTTAGCTATTGATATGTATTTCATTAAAATTTGTTTGTACAACTTGTTAGATCGTATTTTGAAAAGCTGTTGTAATTTCATTGTAATAAGGATTAATATCAAATGCGTGCTTTAAGCATATTGATATATGAGAGTATAATGATTCTAGAGTATAACTATGCAGCGTTTTTAGTTTATTCCGAATTATATTTTGACGTAACTACGATGGCTCGTTTTTTATCATGAATTCACTTTGAATATTATACAGACCTACACCTGTATAACAACACTTATACATAAAACATGTATAATTGTATGAAATGATACACTCGCATAGTTTGTCAATAATTAAGTTTATTGGCTTACTAAAAGACGAGAGAGCAAAGTTAACTATTGTCATGCTAATAAGAAAAAGTAATGTTGTTACTACTCATAAAAACGAGAGAAAAAAAAGACGTGTGGCACTCGGGGACTGTAGCGGTAAAGCTATTGCATAGTTATTTTTTGTATCACTAGATGGCGTTAGTGGGGAGCGTGAGGTTTTTTTACATGAGGTTTTTTCATTACGGAATTTCTGGATTCGGTCCCCGCGCTCAAGGCCCGCGATAGAAGCTATGCAATAGCTTAAAAACATTTTGGATGCAACCGAAACAAAAAAAATATCTCCGAATGACCGAGCAATCGTAGTTCCGTATATTCCGCCTTCACCAATATATCAAGGTGAAGCTTATGTACGCTTATCGCTTATTTCATGCTGCAATAGGACATGCGATTAGACGCCCGAGCCAACATTTAACTAAAATGCAATCAGAGGATAACAGCAACAGTGATGAGCAACCAGGTATGAGGAACGTGGTTGTAGGATGTGGAATGGTTTTGTTGTGATACCGGCTATTTTGTGATACCTGTTGTATTATGATACCGGTTATTTTGTGATACCTGCTATGTTATGATACCGGTTGTGTTGTGGTGCCAGATATGTTATGATACCGGATATTCTGTTATACCGTCAATGTTGTGATATCGGTCGGTGAAATTACTTTGAACTGTAAAACCGAGATTTATTTTTGTGCCAGTTATGTTGTACGATATTACCGGTTCATATCTGTTGTACCGGTTAAATTATATTGGATATGGGTTAAGGTAGTTGAATTCGCTGTTTATATTGAACTAGCAGCGCCCCGCGGTTTTACCCGCGTTGTGCCCGTTCCCGTGGGAATTTCGGGATAAAATGTAGCCTATAGCCTTCCTCGATAAATAGACTATCTAACAGTGAAAGAATTATTCAAATCGGTTCAGTAGTTTCTGAGATTAGCGCGTTTAAACAAACAAACAAACAAACAAACAAACAAAACAAACTCTTCAGCTTTATAATATTAGTATAGATGGTGCTATCGTTGATGTAATGCTTGATGGAAAATAGATACTGTGTACCGGTGATATTTGTAAATGTAATGGGTCTCGAGAAACAGATTAAAATCATCTTAATTTAGCCGGTTTATACATTGCATATTGTCATTTTCATATTGGATTATGTTATGTACCAAATGTATAACAACACTTGTTTTTGCTAGGTTGCAATATTGTTTGTCCGTAAGCTTGTTTGTTAGTGAACACATAATGGGAGCTGTCTTTACTAACCGTCGAATCTAGGCATAGTCACTAAGGCTAACAACTACAGTGATGTAATTAATAAAAAATCTACATACAACCGGCTGTGATCCGCGTTTGTGCTCTCTCAATAGATGGCGCTTATGTACAAGATAGATCAGGATCACGCTTTCTTTATTCTCTCACATTTGGTGAAGTTGCAACCATACATAATATTGACCGGTAACAAATTTTAGCATTTATAATACTGGTTATAGCAAGTATGATATTTAGACTTTCTAGACGGCATTTAATCGTGAATTAAACATTAAGTATGATTTTGCCTAACTTCGACGTTAGTATAGAAGCCACAGTACTTGCCATGAATCGTCTAATATTTGTAATTACTACAGCTAGCGGCAACCACAGTCACCCAAGTCTCTCGAACACAACGTCAATCAACTCTATAGCTACGGATGTGACGTGTACGCACCTGCCCGATTCACTTGACGCGAAGATCGAGTCTCTGCTCAGGGATTGGCACCAGAGTCCGGATCTATTGTTCTCTATACACCCTGTAGATGGCAGCTTTCTTATTTGGTAAGTCTTAGTACACACATCGAAGTAAACAGTAGTAAAGTAAAAGTATTAGCCCGTAAGGCAAAGGCTTCTAATGTGAAGGTAACGAATTCTAAAATTAAAATTGGAAGTAATTAAAACTCATAACTTTTTTATTAAATCACAGTCAAGCACTTTTCAAGCAGAAATTGGAGTAAACTAATAGCGGTCCATTCGTTAGCAGCTACTATAGCACACATATACACGTCCCATTTATAACCCCCTTTTTGAATTAAGGGCTTAAATAACATTCATTCGATTTCGATTGAGATCACTCTACTAATTTAATAATTTGAAACTTTATTTTCACGCCTTTTCAATGTTTTTTTCTCAGGGTATGCGAGTGGCTAGACGAGTTACAAGCGGGTGCCATCAGACAGGCTCAAGTATCGTTCTCAGCTCGGATCCCCTCGGCCTTCCCGCTGGGAGACGCGACGACGATGTGCACTCCGGCAGCGCTGTATCACGCGGCCGCGCAGCCGCTGTACGTCAGACATCGGACCAAACCGGTTATACCTGGTGAGTTCATTGGGACAAAACTTACTGAAGCTTTGTGCGGACAAATTAAATTGAACTAGCCTCGCCCCGCGGTGTTACCCGTGTTGTACCCGTTCCTGTGGGAATTTCGGGATAAAATGTATCCCATGTGTTATTATGAATATCTGATGTATGAAGAAAATAATCCTTACAACCTTTCGCATTTATTATATAAGTTAGTAGGACTATCAAACTATGTTTAATGGTTTATTAAAATGTTATAATGCCTTAATATACATCTAAGTCCTGCTGGAGGGGTATCAAGGGAGGGAGGTAATCGACTTATTCAGATTTATTAGAGTTGTAGAGTTTAACGCTTTATATGACATTTATTTTAGGTCAACCACCTCCTCCCGAGACAGTAACCACACCATTAGCCAGCGTCCAAGAGGAGAAAGAGGAACAGGAATGGCCGCAAGGTGAAGAGAAACCGGGAGAAGAGCCGCAGGAAAATGGTATGTTTGTATTATAAGATTACGTAAGTATAAGATGTATTCAATAAAATACATATAGCTAAGATTCCTTATATAGACTTATTCATAAAAGAAAATGTAAAATTTTGTTTTTCTGTCATAATAGACATTCGCTCTTATTAAAGCTGTACCTGGAGGTTACTATTGCATTTAATAAGTATTACCAGTAACAAATGATACCTATTCTATTCTCTTTTTTTTAATAATAAAATCTATATTATTTGACCAGGTGCCAGAGAAGAGAACAACAACGATATGCAACGTAAAACTAGTATAGCGACCGAAGAATTAGCCGAGAATCAAGAAGGGGATGTTTTGGACTCCGCGCCTGTCATATCGATGGTCACCAACCACACGAACGGCACGCTCAACCTGTGGCAGCTGACGTTTGACGATAAGTCCAAGTTTTCACAGGTATGTGAAATATAGCAGTCGTATAACTGTATTTAGAAGTAGGTTTCTTTCTGGTCTTTAAATGTAAATTACATGTAAGATACATTCTGTAAAGGAAGATAGGGTTTATTTGACGCAAAGCTGTGTTGTCACAGAATTGTGTATATATCCCTGTATATGTCTCTTTAAATATTCTCTACTATATAATATCATAATGAAGTCGTCTTAATTTCGTTGATGCGATAATGAAGTAATCATAAAATGTGCTTATTTCAGGTGCTATCAATAGGCCACGCGTCACGAGCGTCCGGACATAGGTTCAGAGTCAACGACATCACTTGCCATCCAGTATTACCATTGTTATTAACAACTAGCCATCATAACATATCAGGTACAAACTTGTAACGTGTAAAAAAATATCTTTGTCAGTGTAAAATCTGTTTGTATACGAGCAAGTTATATAATTCGCCTGCGACACATGTATGTCAATGGAAAAGGTACATAAATACACCTGGACTAATCGACCAATGGCTAATAAATTAGACCCAACCTAAGCTTAAGCTTGTATGACACATGAAGACTATGATTGTATAGTTAATGGTTATATTCTAATTATGTATGGACGGGATGGGATTTGGATGGAATTGTTTGGTGATGTAAGATTAATGAAGCTGATAGCTGTTACATACATGGTGTATGTTTGTACTTATATAAATGAGGTTTGTTTGTACAGATGGGGAGAGAGAAGCGGGCAGTACGGGCGGCGCGATGGGGGCCGGCACGGGCGCGCTGTGCTCGGAGCTGGTGATGTGGCGCGTGGAGTGCGTCGGGCCGCTCGGCAAGTCGGGCGGCGTGGCCGAGCTCGCGCGCGTCAACTCGCCGCACCTCTCCGCCTTCAGCAACGTCGCCTGGCTGCCCACGCTGCTGCCCAGGTACACACACAGACAAAGATATACTCGTGTCAACTTACACGTGCCATACTCAGGCGCTTAGGTAATAGTTACATACACATTTAATTCAGACCACACTCCTGTCACATAATAAATACACCCAGAAAGTCAAATTTTCAAATTATAAAGTGATTTTTGATGAATACTTAAAAGGAAAAATTTATGTAACACACACTTGTGTCACTCCCAGTAAAGTTGCGTGAAACTGACAACCTATAGCTTCTAAACTAACCAACCATCTCAAATATCCTACTGAAATTACTAATACTAATAAATAAACTGAAATTATGACCCAAAAATAACTTAGCAAATTCAAATCTATTACTCCCAGTTTAGCAACAAAATATAACCTCACTTGAATCTTCCAGCACAACACTAGGAAACCTTTCAAACTCGCCGTCCGCATGTTTCGTGGCGAGTGACGGTGAAAGTCTGAGAGTGTACCAAGCTGTGATAGACGCGAGGACCTTGTTGGCGGAGATAGCTACGTCGGAGAGAAGGCACAAGGATGTTATGGTAAGTGTGTGATGTTAGTAAGATTGTATATATGGTGAAGGAGCGAGAGGACAAATAAAAATAAAATGCAAGCCATGATATAAAAATAGTATTCTTCATGGTACTCGGCAATAAAACCATGGTTTTTCAATGAAGTGGTCCTCAAAGATAAAAGTATATTTTATTTTGATGAAATCCTAGGTTCTGACATCCACCGAAAGTCTGCAGATGTGTCCCCCGGTAGGTTTGTGCAATATTGGTTTGCGAAAGATGTTAACAGACAGCTGTGAACTCTGGCAGGCATGACTGCAGACTGATCCATGAATGGTCTTAAGACTAGAGATGAGATTAGTGAATGCGTCGCTGTACCTCGTCAGTAAAGTGTCCCTTGGTCCAGTCGGACACGATGTCGCTGTCGTCGCAGTCGACGCTGGAGGGCGGCGCGGCGCTGCACGAGCACGTGACGCTGGTGTCGCAGCAGTCCACGGCGCGGCCCGGCGCCATCATCCAGCTGCACGCCATCGCCGACGCCACGCACGACTGGCACAACACGCAGCTGCTGCACGTCTTCCAGGAGCAACTCATCACTGGTGCGGACACATTCCACTGCTTACCATACACGGTGCTGTACATTAAACGTGCCACTTCTTCTTCTCTGACCAAATCTTGAGGAACTTGGGCATATTTTGTCAAATTTTATTTTTAGTTTTTGGCACTACTTCAACACTAATTTGGGGTTTCCAGAAATTCTGTTTTGATGATGATGTTGATGAAGATGAGTTTTGAAACCATTTCTTACTCTACTTAATTAAAATCTTGATGAACTTATGAACGTTATGATAAATTATGTATATATTATGCACCACTTTACTATGAAACCATTTCTTAGTCTACCTTAGTTTACTTTCCAAGACTATATGTACTCTAAAAATATTCCCTTACCCACCTAGGTGAAAGAACATCCCCCGAGGCCGAAAGCTCGGACTCGGGCGTAGAAGACGCGAACACCATCACGGAGGCGGGGCTCGAAGCGATCGTGGACCTTCGGAAGGCGGCCACGTTTAACGAACCGTTCTATATCGTGGTGCTGGAGCGAACGGACGGTGGCTCCACTGTGCATATGTGGAAACTTACCGTGTCATCACAGGCTGATCCTACAGGTAAGATGGTAATACTACTAGGTAATACTGTCGGAGTTTTTAGACCGCCGCAAGGCCTACGACATGGTCTAATGATTGGTGATTGGTTTGGTATTTTTTAAGGTTTGGAGCTACAAAGTTATGATATTGTATAGTTCTATTACTGGGCCTGTTGGGGCCATAAAGTTAAAATCGTTCTTATGCTTCTTCGGTCGCTTTTCGAATAAAAACTGTAATAAAACTTGAGGTGTTGGGAAAGAGAAAATTTTAAATAAGATTTTACAATCTCTCTGGACATAGCACATTTTTTTTCATTTAATTTGATTGAGAATAGTTAAACATGCATTAGATTACGTAATATGTTTTGAAAGTTGAAAATGCCTCCAAATAAAATGGTATGTTTTTTCAGATGATCTCACAAACAGTATGATGTACGTACCAGACAGTGCATTAGTACAGGAAGAAGAAGGCGAATCACGCAAGAACTCCGTATCTATGGATAACGATAGAGCAGTGCCTATCACTACTCCCCACTCGCACTTGTCTATTACTACTAAAAAGGTGAGATAATATTTTAAAATTAGACAATGAAATTGTAAAACTAGTAAAAGTCGACCCGATCTTTTTATCTCACCAAAATGTATCTCCGTCGTACGTAAGTTCCCGTTCAAATAACTAATAATCTCACCAAAATGTTTATAGTTAAATATCTTTTATAAGTGATTGTCAAGCAAAACTTTAACACATACATTTTCTACTTTGTACGCAAGCACATATTGTTACCACATGGCTACATACCGCATGCTAAAACCCCCATACGAAGTCGTATTTTCTCAAACTTTTTCCCAATAACTAAGGTCGGTTCTCTCTGTCCTTGCCATTCTCCACTAAGCAATGCTACGCTGTTACCATTTTATTATTAAGCGCTGTTGCAATTCTCTATAAGCGCTTTAGCGCTATTGCCATTCTCTATTAAGCGCTGTTGCGCTGTTGCCATTCTCTATTAAGCGTCCAAGGGTTAAACCCCTTAATAAATGTACAATTTTTTCCTTCTAGGTGTGTGAATGCGAGCTAGCGTTACCTGAAGGAGTGGACGTGGTGCACGCGGCGCCGGCGGCCGGACATCTCAGCTCAGCCTCTATATACCCGGCGTGCCTCGCGCCCTATATACTGGCTACAGCGTGTAGTGATAGTACGCTTAGGTTTGTACTGTTTATTAATATGTACAGACAATTTAGCATATAAAGTAAATAAGTTCGATTAGGTTAGTGACGATCACTGGCGTTGGAATTTGGAGATCGACTCAAAGTCTCTAATATGGTGTAACGATTGAAACAACTGAACAATTATTACGTCTTCGAACCATGTTAGTGCTCAGATATGAATGCCACTATTAGGCATCTTGTGGACGAGTGGCACTCTTGCTATTATACGTATTAATTTAACGCATTTAATGATAAATAAATGAATGAATTGCAGGTTCTGGAAGTGCAACGTCACAAAGAAAAATGATAATTTCGAATACACATGGAAGGAATGGGAAATGATGAACAAAGATCAAGAATCTACTATAGACATTCCAGGTATTGAAACAATCCTAATACATTTTATTATTTCAAATACTATTAAATTTGTACAGAACTAATTCATACACGGCTTGTTAGATTCAAAATCAACTTTAAGCTTGTATAACTAAGAAAATAAAAATATACTCAGACGAAATCACACACAGTTAGATAGACTTAAACTATATAATCAAATAACCGATACTATTACATACACATACACAAACTTTATATGAATACATAATTGACACCCAGACTTACCAACAACTATGTCTGCACATATAATTGCCTTCGGGCATGAATTGAACCCGCAACCCCGACAGACTAAGAGCTCTTACACGCCACTGTGCCAACGGGCTCATAAAACTACTAAACACTTAACTCCACAGGTCAACCGCTGCACATAAGCGCGGCGTACTCCGGTCGCATAGCGTGCGCCTACAAATGCGGTCGGTCATTCACCCGGCCTAAAGGTGGCAACACCAGCAGTAGTTCATCTCAAGACGCGCGCTTCGTGAACCTGTGCGTGTGCGTGTACGAGTGCGAGAGCACGGGCGGCGCCGAGTGGCTGCTCGAGGACACCATCCCGCTGCGGAACGTCAGCCTGCCGCGGGTCGGCGTGTGCGCCGACACGCAGATAGACTTGTCGTATCTACACGATACGTCTTTTATAGCGAAGAAGCAGAGGCTTAATCAGGTTCGTTTTTATGTAGATGGTTAGATTGTGGTTGAATTTTTACTTTTAGTTCTTAACAGTTATTTAAATTAAGTATTACCTGATAATTGCTTTCCGCAATTGAACCAGGCTGTCTCCATACAAAATTTTATCAGAATCGGTTCATTGATTTATACATGACATCGTCACAGACGTTCTTCCGCATTAATTTCGTAACAAAACTTATTTTTATTTTTATTTCATATTTAGTTACTTAATAAGTTTTTTATTAAGTAACTAAATATGAAATAAAAATCACCAACTCAGTCTGTTCTCGGTTAATCAATTCGTTGTAATAGTATTCATATTCTACCCTCCTTATTCATATGTTATAGGTGCTTCAAACTCTGTCATCGGACGAGAGCCGCAATAACCGTAACGGCGAGGGCGACACCGGCAAGTCGGCTGGTTTACTCGCCGTTCCATCGTTCAGTACTTTGCAGTCTTTACGCAGGTAAATTGATTCACATGCAATCACTACATTTTGACTCTGTCTTTTTTAAGCAAGGCATGCCAGTCCCATCATACACCGAACCTGGTTAAAACAGTTTTGATTTATTTTTACCACAGTAAAATGTTATATATACTGTTCTGCAAAGACAGTCCTGATTCTAATATCGTCCTTTTAATGTAGAATCCAAAAAATGGTATCGACGATTATATGGAATGCAATCGAGGGATCTAAGGTTTCAAAAATTGACTTTGAAAAGATTCCATGAGCGAACGAGATTGAAAAATATATCGTTATTTTCCATACCTAGTTGAATCCCTCTCGTAGCTGATGCAGTATGTGAATATTATTTGTCAATATTTAACTACATATTATTTTTCTCTCTTTAGGAGTATAATGGAGAACGGCAACACATGCCCGTTGACTCAGAAGCATCTTGTCCAATTGGATTGGGTATCCAAAGAAGACGGTTCACATATCTTGACAGTTGCAGTCGGTTCTAGGGTGCTACTATTTACACCGGTCTCTAGTGATCTCGCACAAGCTAATATAAAGGTTAGTACAAAAGAAATAAGTACCTATATTAATTATAAGTTTGTAAGATCCCAATGAAAGCTTCTCGCATACTGAATATAGTAGTTATTAATTTATAAAGAGGAAGAATATTAAAGCGTTGTGACGAACTCCGTAACATTATTTGGTCTGCCGCAATTTAAAATAAGAGGATGTGGTCAACCTGAATGGTGTTTCAAGTCTCCTTAAAACGTATTTGTTATGATATACACGAACTGATAATCGTTTACGTTAAATATTCCTTTTAATTAATTAAATAATCTTAACTTACGGTACTCCTTCCAGGCAATGAAAGAATCAATAAACAACAACCGGCCAATACTTCGCAAGGCATCTTCCTTAGCCGCTCCTCTATTCGTAGAAGAGATCCGTTGGATGCAACTCCGTCGTATCGAGTTGAAGACAGCCGATGGACTGCCTCCGTTACCCATGCAGATATCGTGGGTCAGGGATGGAATACTCGTGGTCGGCATGGATTCCGAAATGCATGTGTACTCGCAGTGGAAACCGGAGAACTCGCAGTCGTCGGCCGGACAGATTAGCAGCCAGGTGAGGACAAAAGCAGCGTACAGCTCAGCCCCTATTGGGATAGGTGGCTGACAGTGGCATTTCTAACTGAGCGCTGCCGTGCTTCGGGCACGTAAGCAGTCGATCTCGGTTGTTTCAATCATCAGACCATGTCGGAGGTCTTAAGGCGGTCTAAAAACTCCGACGCCAGGGTCGGCCACTAACCTACTCGAACTTACTTTATTGCACTACTAGCAGCGCCCCGCGGTTTTACCCGCGTTGTGCCCGTTCCCGTGGGAATTTCGGGATAAAATGTAGCCTATAGCCTTCCTCGATAAATAGACTATCTAACAGTGAAAGAATTATTCAAATCGGTTCAGTAGTTTCTGAGATTAGCGCGTTTAAACAAACAAACAAACAAAACAAACTCTTCAGCTTTATAATATTAGTATAGATTTAAATTATCACGATATGAACATCGATTAATTGAGGTATGCATTAAATGTTTTATTCGCGTTGAAGGCCCGTCTAGATGAGTGTAGACTCGTATCTGGTTGTCAGGAGCTGGAGGAGGGCGGGTCGGCGCGCGCGCTGCGCGACGCGGACCTGCGCGTGTCGGCGCCGCACCTGCAGCGCGTGTCGTCCATCAACCTGCAGCTGCTGGAGCGCGACGCGCGCCGCCGCAACAAGCAGCCCGACCAGCCGCAGGTACACGCCCACACACCCACACAAACATACCAATTACAACACATACTCTGACACCTATACTAATCGGACCATATTAATAAACGCGTAGTAACGTAGTAACACACTAAGTGACCTCATGTGCGCCAACGACAAGGGCGGAAGGGCGGCGACGCACTGGCGGACTCATTTGAATGGTTAATTTTTGTGCCATCGACACGAAGAAGAATACAACCCAATTATATCAAACATCCTTACATCCTATTTTATTATATAATTATTTAACAGCCCCTACTCGACTACATGCCGGACTACGGATTGTTCGAAGCATCTCAGATGGCGTGTCCAGTGCTGCCTCAGTACCATCCCAAACAACTGATGGAGTTACTCAACAGCGGGAAGATTCGATGGGTCAAGGCTATCTTGGCTCATCTTGTCAGGTGCGTTGTTATTAATATTTTCGGGAAAAAAAAATTCTAATACTAATTGCTTTTTTTCTTACTACCTTTTGTGGATCGTAGATTCTACATCGTTACAAAGAGCGTGATTATAATCGGGCTAAAATAATATCGAGCATATTTAGAAAAAATCTGACGTTTTTGTCTGAACATGTCAATGAGAATTTAAAATTTTATAATCTGACAAAGTATACATTTTTTATGAGGTGTCAGTATTTCATTTGACCATAGGAAATGTAATTTTGCTTCTTCTGATAAGATACTGGTTTTGAGAAAAAGAAAATTAAATTACGGGAAATATAGTAGATATTTACGAGTATGTACTTGTTATCGTTATGTTAACTAATCTCTGGTTTCTTTTTCTTTAGATGTATTGGAGGTACCTACACCGGTCGTAGTTCACAAGGCGATGAGGATAGTCTATCGAAACAGGTATATTCATCTATCTCACTCACTCATTCAAGGACGTTATAGAAATCATAAATTCAATTTTTTGACTAATTTAATTTTTATGATGACGCTGCCACATAACTAAAAATAGTCAAGGTTGACTAATATTTTCATTATACCAAACTAATAAATTTTTCGGCGGAATCAGTCCATTAAGGTTTCATAGATAATCAAATTTGTATTAAAACTGCATGCCACTCTATTAAGAGAATTCACAATAACTATATTAAGGCTTTCGCCACATTGAAAGATCACATTATCGTACGGTAACTAATGAGAATTTTACTATCAGATCAAATCACACCCAATAAGGATTGAGGCCTTTACACACACCAAAATCGACCGCCTGGTTTTATGGTTTGATCCGGAAAGATAAGCCATCGGTATTAAAATACTATTCTGAGTCGGGTCGCCGCAATGGCATGCGGTTTACAAGTGTTGTTGGTGCGGTTTGCGGTCGCCGCAAGCCGCAACCGTAATATGCGTACCGCGTGCGGTCGCAACGTGAAGCCCTACTTTGATTAGTACCCTTAAGGCGGATTGCACAAGAACTCTTAAATCTATTTGGTACCTAAATGTGTTTAAGAAAGCTGCTTAAATTTTTTATTTTAGTTTAAAACGAACGTCATTTGTTTATAAAACATATTTAGATGTTAAATTTTAGAATGCTTGTGCAAACCGCCCTTAATGACAATCTGGACAAAATCAGCCCTGAATAGACCGCTCGACAACGCTTTGAAAAGTTTGCCGGGCCTTCGACACAAATGCGTACAAGCAAGCGTATAATTATTGTTTATGTTTCCTTATGTTTCCTGAAAACTGTAGTAGGAATAACAAAATCTACTTTAAGCTGTCGGCTTTGGTGTGCTAAAGCTTTTGTCACATCAAAGCTTAGATACATAACGTAGTTACTCTCAGTAGAAGGTTTCTATCGTGAGGTCCCATAGCACACTGCCTTGTTAGATGTTGCATGTCGCACGTTGTTGCAGCGCGGATGGTCTCGCTCGCGAACGTTGTCTGTTTCCTTCGCCGCCGGCGCAGCTTCACCGCTAGATGGCGTTGCACAGGTAAACTAAGTTTGGATGTTCACAATTCTATATTTCCTTCTTCTGTGGTCAAGAGTACTTGATCTTTGAATTTATAAATATTTTTATTTAAATTCAATTCATTTTTTTTAACTTATTTCAACTACAATCCCAGCAAATATATTTGTAAGCTTTAAATAAATATAAAATGTTCAACAACTTTCCTCTATTCGTAAGTTATCACGGCTTTCACAAACAATGCCTAAGCGCATGATTGGACACAATAATTGTTATTATTAAATCAGTCTTATTTTAATTTACCAAGTCTTTCTTAGTATAATGTTCAATTGCAGAATGTTACATTTACTGATACACTTCGCTTGTGTTTGTATCTTTTGAGCAACTGTCTATCCAACTGTGACACAGTTAACAGTAAAGTGGGTTCAAAAACTCGTTGTCACAAGGGTTGGCCACTAAGCTACTCGGACTTACGTACTTACAATAAAGTACATAGTAAAGTCCGTGCTTCGGAGGGCACGTTAAGCCGTTGGTCCCGGTTACTTTCTACGGATAGAAGTCGATACATGAGCCATGTCAGAGGCCTTTGGCGGCTCAATAACTCTGACACCAGGATTGGTCAGGTTGATCATCCACTCCATGAAGAAGAAAAGCCAAATGTATCAGAAAACATAATTTAATTTACAATCTATATCCACTTATAGGACTGACATGCCTTTGTGTAAAAGTTTCAAATAGATATACTTAGATGGAATCTATATCGACTTTTATAATCTATATAAACTTCATTACACCATGTCATATTCTCATTCACTAAAGTCAAATGTCAAATATGCAGATATCTGACGACGTGCAGTTGGACTACGCTGAGATAACGTCGGTGCCGCCGTTGCCCTTATGGACTCTACTTGTTGCCGACAAAGAGTCCGCTCACCATCCGTCCACTATACAAGAAGCTAAGGTAAAATTGAGCTAACATTTATACTTTTCAATGACACATCAAAAAAATTAAGCTTGCAATGTCACACTGAGACAAAGGCTTCTAGGTTCATTGGAGATATTAATACAGTAAGCAGGATAAGTATATGTTTCCATAGACAGACAGTAAAACTAAATGTCATGCACATATATGACACAAATTTTATTGTGACATTCCTAACCGACACAAAATAAATATATCTTATGATAAAGACCACATAATTTAACTTATTGTGTTCTTTACAGGACTACAACGAGTTATTCGAAGGGTCAATGGATACGGACGAAGATTTAGACGCGTTGCTGTTGTGTGAAGAGGAAGGCGTAGACAGAAGACCTTCGATGCCGGAGAGACAACCGCTCTCACACTTTGGACCTAGACAAGGTAAGATACTGAGCTTTAAAAGCAGCGTCACTATAGGATGCTATCATGTAAAAACGTAAAGTATTAGCCTGTAATGTCCCCCTGCTGGGCAAAGGCCTCTCATCTCACTGAAGATATCAGTACAGTGAGAATGCCATCATAATATACAAAAATAATTACTCAAATCCGACTGGTAGTTATAGAATCAGCAAACCGGATTTGCAAGCGTTCAAACAAACCATTGAGTTTTTTGAAAGATTTTTTCCATAACTGCCTTTCCGGATTTGTTCGGTTTACTGTTATATTTTAATGTATGTCTGTGTCATAGAAATTATATTTCATTAATTTTTAAATAGTTCCTAGTATTTTTTCATTTATGTGAAATAGAAAAAGGTCCCCGAAACTCACGATATAATACATACCTACCTAATTTATCTTATGTTAATTATTTACAGGACGCATTCTATCCCGTCTGTTGACACACACTCACCTGCCCGGCCTTAGTTCGTTAGACCAAATGCATCTGTTAGCGTTAGCGGACACTGTGTCAACTTGTGACGCTGATTTCGCTGAGAGATTGACTCATAGCGCAAAGATGGATCAGGCGCAGGCTGCTGGAATTGATCTGTTGCCAGGTTAGTTGAATAATTGTGTTGCCAGTTTAGTAAAATTAATGTGGTGCCAGCAGGGTTAAGGCACACGCCATTAAAAGTATATTTTTTTATCTATTACAGGTTGATAAAATAAAATATATTTTTATCTTAAGAGCGGCCAACCCGTCTTACTTTTCATACAAACGCTGTTACGTGATTACGGCGTTGTTATAGAACTTTCTTTGAAAATTTTTAGCTAATAAGTATCTTATGCACTATATCTAGGTTTCTATCATAAAAGAAAATCAAAATTTTTAGAAACAAATTCAGTATAAGCCTCCGAAAACCGGCTTTTTGCACAAAATTTTACCTGAACTTTGGGCGGTCATATTGTACTTATAAATTGTAAAATTAAAGAAAATATTATGATAGAAACATCGTAAATATAATGGAGATTTTAAATAACAATCATTTATTTTACAAACATGCAAGGTTTATTAATAAACACGTATATCCTGGAACATGTTTTATGAAGATTCCGTACACTATATTTTGTTCAACGTTATCGCGGTCTCTCTTGCTTGTTGACAAGTGACGGAAAGAGGTATGCGGGGGACGAGTCTATCTATGAATGGCGCACTCGCTCACTAGCTCGCTAGTTCGGTCGCTCGCTCGCTTTGTATATAACGTTCTTCGTTCTTTGTATTATGGACCAAGAGCCCGCGAACCCCAGACCTTCGTTATTTTATAAAAGCTGAAAGTTTGTCAGCGCATGCTCCCACACACAGGTAAGAACGATGGACTATTATGAAGTTTGGGTTATAGTGGCTTTGGCAGGTATACGGTACTAAATGTCAATGGTCGAAAACACCAAGTTGGCCATCGATTTCGATATCACCGTCAAAGGGTGACTTGTACAACTCCTCAAGAGCTTTCAAATGACATAGGTCATGTCACTGTTGAGCATTAGGATCAGCGTCCATGGCATAGGCCAACTCCAATCTTCGGTGGTCGAAAACACCAAGTTGGCCGTCGATTTCGATGTCACCGTCAAAGGGTGACTTGTACAACTTGTCAAGAGCTTTCAAATGACATAGGTCATGTCACTTAGGATCAGCGTCCATAGCATAGGTCAACTCCAATCTTCAATGGTCGAAAACACCAAGTTGGCCGTCGATTTCGATATCACCGTCAAAGGGTGACTTGTACAACTTGTCAAGAGCTTTCAAATGATATAGGTCATGTCACTGTTGAGCATTAGGATCAGCGTCCATAGCATAGGTCAACTCCAATCTTCAATGGTCGAAAACACCAAGTTGGCCGTCGATTTCGATATCACCGTCAAAGGGTGACTTGTACAACTCTTCAAGAGCTTTCAAATGACATATGTCATGTCACAAATCACACTTAATTATTTGATGAATTTAGATCGGTATTTTACACACCTTTAGTACCGTTTATCTGCCAAAGCCACTATAACCCAAACTTCATAATAGTCCATCGTTCTTACCTGTGTGTGGGAGCATGCGCTGACAAACTTTCAGCTTTTATAAAATGACGAAAGTCTGGGGTTCACGGGCTCTAGGTCTATTATTGTATTGTGCCTACGATATATTTACTAGCTGCGCCCCGCGGTTTTACCCGCGTTGTGCCCGTTCCCGGGGAAATTTAAGAACCACTCGACCGATTTTGTGCAAACTTCACATAAACCATCTACTAAATAGTCCGAACAAAGCCTAAATATTTAGTTTGGATAGGTCAGCCCGTTCACGAGTTATAAAATTACAACGAAAAGTGGCATTGATTTTTGTATACCTATTTCCATAATATCCCACACGTATGTTTTCTCGAACTTATTTGTACGCAATAATGAGTACTTTGATTATGTCGAACAATGTTTTTATATATCATCAATAGATTTAGCAGCGCACACCAATAACCAATTTTTGTGGGCATGTTTTTCATACCTTTTGGGTAACATTATTCCAATATGAATACGGATCCCTTTTTAAAAAAAAAAACCTCGCCTATGTCCGTACTTAAAGTGTACGAGTACTTTACCTATAGGTGAAAGAATTCAAACAAACAAACAACTATACAAACAAAGTTACAAACTTTACATCTTTATAATATTAGAATAATAGCAATGTGCGTGAAGCGAGTAGCGAGTATCGGTAGTAGCAAGGTAGTGAGGCGCGTGTACTAGACCATATTACAGTTTAAATTAGTTTCCAGTAGGTATTAAATTAATAAATTTGAATTTGAATTTATATATGATTTTTGAAGCAGCGTTTTTTGCATTAATCGATTATATTGTGCTGTTTTTGGTTGTTTGAGTTGTTCATTAACTCATTCAGAGATAAAATTTTATAAATTACCGGGAATAATTAAATCTACTTATGAAAAAAACAGCATGCATATTTATTATACACTTAATGTTTCATTTAAAATTAATTTTATTTGATTGAATAAAAAATACTCACAATCAAAAACTAGAAGAAAATATCAAGTAGGTGTAAAAAAATATCAAGATGCAATTAAAATAGTCTAGGCGGGCAGCCCTATCGCATCTGTGCGTTCAGCGCGTGTGTAGGTATCTAACTGAAGAACAAAGCCGAGTTACATTACTGGTATTACTATACTGTGATATTATCATGAATCTCATCGTACGTATCGTCAACGGCCGTCCGCCCCGAGTGAGCGACGAAAGTTATCGAATGCCAAACGAGCGCTCAGGCGCTTTCTCTCTCTTTTCGCAGTGCCTCTTTTTCTGACATTGCGCTAGTTGAAACAACAAGCTTTTCAATAATGTTCGCGTTGGAGATAGACGGCCCGGGAAGGGCCCTCTTAAACTTTTATTATAATTTAAAATAAAATAAAAACACAAATCGCCCTCGAATATTCCAAACGATGTAAAATTGTATACCTCTGTTGTATCAGGTAAATTTGACATCAATAGATGAAATAGTAATTTCAAACATTGGCACCAACAGAGATAGGTTAAAATTAATTATGATTCAAACTTTCGATCTTAATTGTTTACTGCCATCATTTCTGAACTGACACACTTGCTATATAAACTGTGTCCGCGTGATAAGTTAGTGTTATTTGTATGACCCAATCAAAACTTCCCACATGACATTCCTTCACAGACTCTCTAGACGACTGCGGGCTCCGGTTCCTGCTCGCGATGAAGCACTACGGCTACCTCCTCCGCTGCCTGCCGCTGGCGCAGCGCGCCGCCTTGCAGCGCGCCGGCGTCGGCACCTGCAACCTCGTGTGGGCCTTCCACTCCGAGACCTGCGACCAGCTGCTGGCGCTCGTGCCCGGGTACACCAAGGGGCAGCCCAAGTGGTCCACGCTCCGGGAACTGGGTTAGTGATGTGGTTTATCTCTATTTGTGTGCCGCTTAGAGAAGAGGTGACAAACTATATCTATCTCTTTCCAAATTTATGGCCAAACGATTTAGTTCATAACTTGTGTAATATAGTTTTATTTGATAGCGTTAGATTAGGTCGGCCTCCAACCCGATGATGGTAAAACTAGACGATTTTAACGACGAATTACGTATAACTGACGACGAATACTGGGCGTTCGATTGGTGCTTTGCACCTGTGATAATGTCCGTTTGTGTCCGATTGCATTATTCCGTGCGTAGCCTTTAGTGGTCTGTCTGTTGGCCAGGCGTGGGCTGGTGGGTGCGCGGCGCGCTGCTGCGGCAGTGCGTGGAGAAGCTGGCGCGCGCCGCCTACCTGCGCGCGCAGGACCCCATGGACGCCGCGCTCTACTACCTGGCCATGAGGAAGAAGACGCTGCTCTGGGGGCTGTTCCGCTCCAACCGCGACGACAAGATGACCTCCGTCAGTATTGTCACACTCAACATTACACTAAAAACTAACTACTTTTATATATTCAAATATTTATCTGATTAAGATGAGAAGGATAAATATACCCGGATAAACTCACTCACGGTTAATCAGACCCAAACTAAGCTCTTAGCTTGTATTATGGTGGAATCTAACAAGATGTCACGATCATCTGACATTCGATTCTACAGTAACCACATCTAACACAGATTTAGCGGGCGTTTCTATTGTGCGAAGCTTAACTGACCAATCACGATGCATTAGGAAAAGATTTCGTCATTGTCAATGCGTTGTTTGACAATCTAAATTCTAAATGCACTGTAATTGGTGCTTTGCGCTCCGCACCGCTCCGATCTGCTTCGTTGGAAACGCACCTGTTTCATGCCTGATGCAACAGTAATGCTAATGTTCAATACTTCCCATGGTAGATGTGAAACGCATACGTCCTCACGTTAACAGCTGATCTATCTTGTCAGTTGCCAAACACATTCATAATGGAACGATATGAAATGTTAACATTCTTGTCATGTATATAGGCTACCCTTCCTATCCTCTTTTATAAGAGTTCCGAGTCCGTTCAAGTATTGAATTTGTTTCAACTTTTATCACTATTTAAATTCACCATGATATTCAACTGGTTGATATTATTCATTCATTAACTTGATTATTGATACAGTTCTTCGCAAACGACTTCTCGGAAGACCGGTGGCGTAAAGCAGCTTTAAAGAACGCGTTCGTTCTACTTGGGAAACAACGATTTGAACACGCAGCGGCTTTCTTCTTGTTGGGAGGGGCTTTGAAAGATGCTCTAGAGGTAAGTTATTTGATTTTAGAACTTTGGTTGCATTTAAATTAATATTTCGATATTTATCTTGTATCTTGTCTGTATTCTATTCTTCTTTATTCAAATTTCAAAAGGAATTATTCTGTTTTTCTTTAAATTAAAAATGGCCTCCATCTATCATATATTTAAAAAATTATAACGTAATTTTATTTATTTCCTTTTTGAATCATATATTTTTTTTAATTAACTTAAACCTGCATTAGAATTACTTTTATAATTATGTTTTCATATTCAGGTACTAATCACTCGTCTCGGCGATTTACAACTGGCGATGGTGGTCGCTAAATTATACGAGTCAGACAATCCAGTGCCCGATAGCTTGAAGAAGTTGCTTACTCAGGAAATACTCGGGTAAGCACTAACTGTATATTTATTACGCTCACATATTTTTAGCAATAGCCCAAATTTATTTATTCTAACTCTTAGCGAATGGTTAATTTTTTAAATAAATTTGATGCTGAAAAGGACCGTTGGCATTTTGGAATTGTAACTACCGTGGCGGAAGGTTCAGCCAATCTGCGCTACCGACTAAGCTGTCCACGTAGATTGCCCACAATGTACACCTGAAGTACAAGCTATAAACATCCATACGAGGAGACTTCCTTATTTATCCTACTAATATTAAGTTTGTGAGGATGTATGTATGTATGTTTGTTACTTTTTCACGAAAAAGTACCGGACGGATTTGGATGAAACTTTACTGTAATATAGGTTATACATAACAATAACACATGGGATACATTTTATCTCGAAATTCCCGCGGGAACGGGTACAAATTAGGTAACACGGCGGGGCTAGTTTATAAGTAAGTGTTAGTGATTTTCGTGGTGGTCGGGTTCAGGGGCAGCGAGCCGCCGGAGTCGGGCTCGGGCGCGGCGGAGGGCTCGTTCTGGAGCGAGCGCGCGCACCCCGACCCGTTCGTGCGCTCCATGGCGCTGTGGGAGCTGCGCCGCTACGGGCCCGCGCTCGACACGCTGCTGGCCGCCGCGGGCCGCCTGCGCGCCGTGCACGCCGACCGCTCCGCGCCCAGCGTCTTCAACTTCTACGTCTACCTGCGCACGCACCCGCGCCTCAAGAGGCACAACCTGCCCACGCAGGTATGCCTCATTGGGATTGTACCTCTTGTCATTGGGCTCTTGTCGATGGAGTTCTGTCCCTCTGTCTCTATCTTCTGCCATCCTCTTCAGCTGTTGTAATTGTATATTTTTCAGAAATTATTTCATTATATCATTCAGTAAGTGAAGTGAAGATTTTGCTAAACTCGTCTAGACCAATGGCCTGCTTTAACACTATCTATTAACAATTAATACCTACGACATAACATAGATCACAATACAATGCTTACCTTCATTTAAAATCCTCTTAGAATACCTAACCACATCACTTTACAATATTAGCGACACTACGACAGCCATCACAAGGACTTATGGACTTGCTTACCGTCCGTATACAATACTAATGACACGTGTGATCGTTCCCAGGGTGGAACACTAGCCCTGCTGCAGAAGGAGGAAGACGAAGGCATCAGCTGCGTGGAGCGGCGTCTGTACTTCCAGACGGCGCACGGCCATTTCAAGGCGGGCTGCCCCGCGCTCGCTCTAGAAGTGTTGTCGAAGCTGCCGGCGCGCGTGCGCCCCGACCGACCCGACACCGTCGTGGAACACAGTGAGACATACCGATTACTACTACGACCCGCGTTGTGCCAATTTTGAGATGAAATATAGCCTATGAGCTTCCTGTGAAATGTGGCTATCCGTTACAAAAATAATTATTCAAAGCTGTTTCTGAGATTCGCGCATTTAAACAAAGAAGCTAGGATGCTAATTATTAAAACATTTCCTGTTAAGTAAACTTTTTACCATGTCATATACTATTGGAAAAATATTTGTATTTACACTCTCAGACCCACTAAAAACTCAATCTATTCAATATAAATTACAATTGTCCCCTTTTATCACCAGAACCAACAGAAGAAAAGACAGTAGACTGGGGTGCTTCTTCATTGGACTTTAGCGCGCCCGAGCCTGCTAAAACTGAAGAGTTGGTCCTCGACTGGGGCGAGCCTGTCTCCACCATTAAGTCCGATGAACTGGTGCTGGACTGGGGCAATGATGATGATAAGGGGTAAGTTGTCATGAGGGATTGGTGGTGGATGAAAGGTTATGTGATAAGACATTTAACAATGACTATGAATTTAACGATTTTTCTCAATATTTGTGTGAATGTTTGACAATGTTTGTGTAATTCCGTCGTCACTTGAAAACGGTCGAAAATTTCAGGGAACGTTGTAAAAACAATGTTTCACGTATTCACCAAAAACAGCATTAAATTGCCAATAAGCATCCTTCATTATGCCAAGGCAACAGCAACGCAATATTAATTTAAAATTTAAAGCTGTCCTTATATTGACCAGGTCGGAAGCATCGGGCGAATCCACTCCGCCAATAGCCATGAAGATGGATAAAGCGGAGTCTCCCGTGAATGAAGCCGCTGAGAAAGAGAAGGAAGACGAGACGCCGCCGGTCGATATAATGGCGCAACAACTCAAGTTCGTGGCCTGCTTGAAGATATTGATGGAGGAACTGAGCACCCTCGCCACTGGCTTCGAAGTTGATGGTAATTTGTGTTTATATGGAGTGTTTGAGTCGTATCAAAATGACTATAGATTTCCGTTTAAGTATAGGACTGAGATAGAATGATTTTTATTTATATGCCAATGTTATTAATAATTTATGAACAATATTTTTTTATTAGTAAAGTTGAGTTTTAGACTTTCAGCAATACGTCGGCGCTATGCTTCCTTTTAATTATATTGAGTGACGTACAAAGGTACGAAAATACAACAAAAATGTTATTTACACTTCTCTGGCTTTAGTAAAAAATAAATAAAATGTAAAGATCTTTACATACCAGAATCCAGATACAGTTAGGCCCAAACTATGCTCTAAGCTAATATATTACGATATATTGTGTAGGTGGTCACCTCCGCTACCAGCTGTACATCTGGCTGGAACGCGAGGTGCAAGCGCTACGCCGACTCTGCGGTTACGCGGCGGTGTCGCCGTCGCTGCTGGGCGCGGAGACCGAGGCGCCGCCGCTGCCCGAGCGGCCCACGTTACACCAGCTCTTGATGAAAGAGAAGGCGGACTTCGAAGCGAAGGTGCAGCGCGCGCTTACTAGGAAGAAGTGGCTTAAAGGTATTGTATAGAATGTATGTTATGTACTTGGTCCTATAACAGTTTTAGGATGAAAAGTATACGTATAGGCTATACGTCCTTACGGTCCCTTATCTATCTCTACTTATTTTATTTATCCAGATCCGTACACTTTCACATTTATAACTAAATATTAATTATGTTCTGGTTGGTTATGTTCAGGTCAGATAACATTTTTAGACTGGTTACCTACTTGGTCAATTCATAGTGGATTGACTTGATTGTGATCCAAATAAGAGGTACTACAAAATAAGTCCTCTACGGATAAGACATTTAATTTTAACCTTATCACCACTCATTATTATGTGATCTTCCAGCCAACGAAACCCTCCTCCGCACTCTCCTGTCGTACTGCTCGCTGCACGGCGCGGGGGGCGGCGGCCTGGCCTCCGTCCGGATGGAGCTGGTGCTCCTCCTCCAAGAGCTGGGGCAGGACAAGCAGCACCAACAGCTGCTGTCGCCGCTGCCGTTCCCCACGACGCTGCCGTTGTTGGCCGCGGCTGTGGCTACTAATAACACTGTGGTCGCTGACCCGGTCAGGCATTTGCAGGTTAGGATTGTTATAAAGTAAAAAGACAGTCGAAACCCTAGAAATAAATTATTCTTAACAATTAACATACTCGTAGAAGTACCCAAGAATCATGCAATCAAAAGACTTACTTATTCTTTATACGTATAGTGCATACACGTTTCGTTTAGATGATGATGCACGATTATATCCAAAATTAAGATTTTTTTCCGCGCGGAACTTTCGACCGTGCGGTACTAGATCGCAGTAAACAGCTAGTGCGACACGGCGCGCGGGCCACAGTGGTATCGAGCTTCGCGCTGTGGCCCACACGCGCGTCATGTGAATGCTCCTAACGTGCGACGACGTGCGGCTCCGCGCGGTTATCTGAACTTAGCCTAACACTAACAGTCTCAGCAGACTGTGGCGAAAGTTTACATATATAGGATATTTTCTAGATTATATACGTTTATTCCGACAAAAAAGTGTAGATGGTATTAATTTCCGCAGGCCGTCGCGCACGACATGCTGGGCACGGTGGGCGAGCTGGGCGTGCCGGGCACGGGCGCCACGCGCGTGCTGCACACGCTGCGCGAGCTCGCCGTCGCGCTCTCCGCCTGCATCTACCAGAGCCTGTGCGACTCCGACACGCACACGCTGCGCCACGCGCTGCACAACGACTCGTTAGTATTACTATCATAACGTTTGTGACACGCTGCGCGAGCTCGCCGTCGCGCTCTCCGCCTGCATCTACCAGAGCCTGTGCGACTCCGACACGCACACGCTGCGCCACGCGCTGCACAACGACTCGTTAGTATTACTATCATAACGTTTGTGACACGCTGCGCGAGCTCGCCGTCGCGCTCTCCGCCTGCATCTACCAGAGCCTGTGCGACTCCGACACGCACACGCTGCGCCACGCGCTGCACAACGACTCGTTAGTATTACTATCATAACGTTTGTGACACGCTGCGCGAGCTCGCCGTCGCGCTCTCCGCCTGCATCTACCAGAGCCTGTGCGACTCCGACACGCACACGCTGCGCCACGCGCTGCACAACGACTCGTTAGTATTACTATCATAACGTTTGTGACACGCTGCGCGAGCTCGCCGTCGCGCTCTCCGCCTGCATCTACCAGAGCCTGTGCGACTCCGACACGCACACGCTGCGCCACGCGCTGCACAACGACTCGTTAGTATTACTATCATAACGTTTGTGACACGCTGCGCGAGCTCGCCGTCGCGCTCTCCGCCTGCATCTACCAGAGCCTGTGCGACTCCGACACGCACACGCTGCGCCACGCGCTGCACAACGACTCGTTAGTATTACTATCATAACGTTTGTGACACGCTGCGCGAGCTCGCCGTCGCGCTCTCCGCCTGCATCTACCAGAGCCTGTGCGACTCCGACACGCACACGCTGCGCCACGCGCTGCACAACGACTCGTTAGTATTACTATCATAACGTTTGTGACACGCTGCGCGAGCTCGCCGTCGCGCTCTCCGCCTGCATCTACCAGAGCCTGTGCGACTCCGACACGCACACGCTGCGCCACGCGCTGCACAACGACTCGTTAGTATTACTATCATAACGTTTGTGACACGCTGCGCGAGCTCGCCGTCGCGCTCTCCGCCTGCATCTACCAGAGCCTGTGCGACTCCGACACGCACACGCTGCGCCACGCGCTGCACAACGACTCGTTAGTATTACTATCATAACGTTTGTGACACGCTGCGCGAGCTCGCCGTCGCGCTCTCCGCCTGCATCTACCAGAGCCTGTGCGACTCCGACACGCACACGCTGCGCCACGCGCTGCACAACGACTCGTTAGTATTACTATCATAACGTTTGTGACACGCTGCGCGAGCTCGCCGTCGCGCTCTCCGCCTGCATCTACCAGAGCCTGTGCGACTCCGACACGCACACGCTGCGCCACGCGCTGCACAACGACTCGTTAGTATTACTATCATAACGTTTGTGACACGCTGCGCGAGCTCGCCGTCGCGCTCTCCGCCTGCATCTACCAGAGCCTGTGCGACTCCGACACGCACACGCTGCGCCACGCGCTGCACAACGACTCGTTAGTATTACTATCATAACGTTTGTGACACGCTGCGCGAGCTCGCCGTCGCGCTCTCCGCCTGCATCTACCAGAGCCTGTGCGACTCCGACACGCACACGCTGCGCCACGCGCTGCACAACGACTCGTTAGTATTACTATCATAACGTTTGTGACACGCTGCGCGAGCTCGCCGTCGCGCTCTCCGCCTGCATCTACCAGAGCCTGTGCGACTCCGACACGCACACGCTGCGCCACGCGCTGCACAACGACTCGTTAGTATTACTATCATAACGTTTGTGACACGCTGCGCGAGCTCGCCGTCGCGCTCTCCGCCTGCATCTACCAGAGCCTGTGCGACTCCGACACGCACACGCTGCGCCACGCGCTGCACAACGACTCGTTAGTATTACTATCATAACGTTTGTGACACGCTGCGCGAGCTCGCCGTCGCGCTCTCCGCCTGCATCTACCAGAGCCTGTGCGACTCCGACACGCACACGCTGCGCCACGCGCTGCACAACGACTCGTTAGTATTACTATCATAACGTTTGTGACACGCTGCGCGAGCTCGCCGTCGCGCTCTCCGCCTGCATCTACCAGAGCCTGTGCGACTCCGACACGCACACGCTGCGCCACGCGCTGCACAACGACTCGTTAGTATTACTATCATAACGTTTGTGACACGCTGCGCGAGCTCGCCGTCGCGCTCTCCGCCTGCATCTACCAGAGCCTGTGCGACTCCGACACGCACACGCTGCGCCACGCGCTGCACAACGACTCGTTAGTATTACTATCATAACGTTTGTGACACGCTGCGCGAGCTCGCCGTCGCGCTCTCCGCCTGCATCTACCAGAGCCTGTGCGACTCCGACACGCACACGCTGCGCCACGCGCTGCACAACGACTCGTTAGTATTACTATCATAACGTTTGTGACACGCTGCGCGAGCTCGCCGTCGCGCTCTCCGCCTGCATCTACCAGAGCCTGTGCGACTCCGACACGCACACGCTGCGCCACGCGCTGCACAACGACTCGTTAGTATTACTATCATAACGTTTGTGACACGCTGCGCGAGCTCGCCGTCGCGCTCTCCGCCTGCATCTACCAGAGCCTGTGCGACTCCGACACGCACACGCTGCGCCACGCACTGCACAACGACTCGTTAGTATTACTATCATAACGTTTGTGACACGCTGCGCGAGCTCGCCGTCGCGCTCTCCGCCTGCATCTACCAGAGCCTGTGCGACTCCGACACGCACACGCTGCGCCACGCGCTGCACAACGACTCGTTAGTATTACTATCATAACGTTTGTGACACGCTGCGCGAGCTCGCCGTCGCGCTCTCCGTCTGCATCTACCAGAGCCTGTGCGACTCCGACACGCACACGCTGCGCCACGCGCTGCACAACGACTCGTTAGTATTACTATCATAACGTTTGTGACACGCTGCGCGAGCTCGCCGTCGCGCTCTCCGCCTGCATCTACCAGAGCCTGTGCGACTCCGACACGCACACGCTGCGCCACGCGCTGCACAACGACTCGTTAGAATTACTATTACAATGACTCACGGGACTAGCCTGGGCTTTTTGAGAATACGAGCCCCAATGCAAAATAGTCCGTCTAGTATAAAAAGCAGTGCAAAGCGTAAACTATATAGAGTATATATTGGTAAAATAATTAAGAATGTTTAATAAAAAGTAAACCACAATTTAATGAATATTTTAAAGTTTATTTTAACTTAACTGAAATTCTTTAATGACTTAATTTTACATTAAAAAAAATAAAAAATATCCTAAATAACAAAAAGCAAAAGTATTCGTCTACCCTTGTTACTGACGCAAAATAGTTCGTCTACATGTCTTCACCACTTAGTTGTGTCGCCTTTCCTCTCAATAACAGCTTTAATGCGAAGAGGCATGGTTGCAACCAACACTTCACACTCCTCAGGCGTTATGGACTCCCAAACTGCCAGTAGTTTAGCCTTTAAGTCGCTCTTTGATCTTGATGGATTTTTACGGAGAACTTTTTTCATTTTCCACCATAGGGTTTCAATCGGCGACAAGTCCGGGCTGTTAGATGGCCATTCGATTGTAGGGATGCTTTTTGCCAATAGCCACATCTTTTTTGTCCTTGCAGTATGGCATGAAGAACCATCCTGTTGAAAAATGAATGAATCTTGATGTTTGAGAGCGGGAATTGAAGGCAGTAAACTCTCTTCCAAAAGGTTTTGATACCTCACAGCAGTGATAGAACCATCCACAAACTGCATAAAACCAACACCTTGTGCAGACATGCAGCCCCATATCAATAGAGAAGCCGGAAACTTCACTTTTCGTTTGAGACAATCAGTATGAAATGCCTCATTTTTGTTCCGAATCACTTTTTTCCTTTCATCACCGACTGTCACTTCAAATTTTGACTCGTCACTCCAGATGATACTACGCCACTGATCGGAAGTCCAATTTAAATGATCACGAGCAAATTTCAACCTCTTTTTCTTTTGTACAGCAGTCAACAGTGGTTTCTCTTTAGCGGTGTAAAATCCGTAACCCATTCTTTTAAGGACTCTTTTGCATGTATCGACTGAGACGTCTTTGTGAATCATGTCCCTCCATTGCACCGTGAGCTCTCCAGCTCGAGCACGACGATTATTTTTGATCATTTTCTTCAGAACTCTGTTTTCTGCAGCACTTGTGATGCGTGGTCGACCACGCAGCACTTGTGATGCGTGGTCGACCAGTTTTCTTCAAACAAGAAGTCGTTTTATTCTTTTTATAGTGTTGAATAATAGACTGAACTGTAGATCTGGGAAGTATCAAGTCTTTAGATATTTGGTAACTTGATTTGCCAGCTTCGGCCCCACAAATTATTCGCTTTCGCAGCTCTTCACACACGGGTTTGCCACGACCCATTGCTATTTGAAAATTAATGAAAATTACTGAAATTTTCTGAATTTATACTCTCTCATGTGACAAATGGCACAGAATTACTTTAAAATTTTTAAGCTATTGCATAGCTTCTATCGCGGGCCTTGAGCGCGGGGACCGAATCCAAAATTTCCGTAACGAAAAAACCTGACGCTTACCCGATCCGACGGGAAGGAGGTGTGGCTTGAAGGCCGTGCATCGTCTAACGTCGTTTCAGTTCGGCAGTCTTCGACACGGCGTTGAGAGAGGGTGGTGAGAGAGGGTGGTGTGAGAGGGTGGTGAGAGAGGGGTGAGAGAGGGTGGTGAGAGAGGGTGGTGAGAGAGGGTGGTGAGAGAGGGTGGTGAGAGAGGGTGGTGAGAGAGGGGGTGAGAGAGGGTGGTGAGAGAGGGGGTGAGAGAGGGTGGTGAGAGAGGGTGGTGAGAGAGGGTGGTGAGAGAGGGGTGAGAGAGGGTGGTGAGAGAGGGTGGTGAGAGAGGGGGTGAGAGAGGGGGGTGAGAGAGGATGGTGAGAGAGGGTGGTGAGAGAGGGTGGTGAGAGAGGGGTGAGAGAGGGTGGTGAGAGAGGGTGGTGAGAGAGGGTGGTGAGAGAGGGGGGTGAGAGAGGGGGTGAGAGAGGGGGCGAGAGAGGTGTGAGAGAGGGGGTGAGAGAGGGGGTGAGAGGGGGGTGAGAGTAGGGTGAGAGAGGGTGGTGAGAGAGGGTGGTGAGAGAGGGTGGTGAGAGATGGTGGTGAGAGATGGTGGTGAGAGAGGGGGATGAGAGAGGGGGTGAGAGAGGGGGTGAGAGAGGGGGTGAGAGAGGGGGGTGAGAGAGGGTGGTGAGAGAGGGTGGTGAGAGAGGGTGGTGAGAGAGGGTGGTGAGAGAGGGTGGTGAGAGAGGGTGGTGAGAGAGGGTGGTGAGAGAGGGTGGTGAGAGAGGGTGGTGAGAGAGGGTGGTGAGAGAGGGTGGTGAGAGAGGGTGGTGAGAGAGGGGGTGAGAGAGGGGGGTGAGAGCGGGGGTGAGAGCGGGGGTGAGAGAGGGGGTGAGAGAGGGGTGAGAGAGGTGGTGAGAGAGGGAGGTAAAAGAGGGTGGTGAGAGAGGGGGGTGAGAGAGGGTGGTGAGAGAGGGTGGAGAGAGGGTGGTGAGAGAGGGTGGTGAGAGAGGGGGGTGAGAGAGGGTGGTGAGAGAGGGTGGTGAGAGAGGGGGGTGAGAGAGGGTGGTGAGAGAGTGGGGTGAGAGAGGGTGGTGAGAGAGGGTGGTGAGAGAGAGGGGTGAGAGAGGGGGGTGAGAGAGGGGGTGAGATAGCGGGGTGAGATAGGGGGGTGAGATAGGGGGTTGAGAGAGGGGGGTGAGAGAGGGGGGTGAGAGAGGGGGGTGAGAGAGGGTGGTGAGAGAGGGTGGTGAGAGAGGGTGGTGAGAGAGGGTGGTGAGAGAGGTTGGTGAGAGAGGGGGTTGAGAGTGGGGGGTGAGAGAGGGTGGTGAGAGAGGGGGTGAGAGAGGGGGGTGAGAGAGGGGGTGAGAGAGAGGGGGTGAGTGAGAGGGGGTGAGAGAGGGGGGTGAGAGAGGGTGGTGAGAGAGGGGGTGAGAGAGGGGGTGAGAGATGGGTGAGAGAGGGGGTGAGAGAGGGGTGAGAGAGAGGGGGGTGAGAGGGGGTGAGAGAGGGTGGTGAGAGGGGGTGAGAGAGGGGGTGAGTGAGCTGGCGAGTTTGCGAGTTGGCGAGCTGGCGAGTTGGCGAGCTGGCGAGTTGGCGAGCTGGCGAGTTGGCGAGCTGGCGAGTTGGCGAATTGGCGAGTGGCGAGTTGGCGATCTGGCGAGTTTGTGAGCTGGCGAGCTGGCGAGTTGGCGAGCTGGCGAGCTGGCGAGCTGGCGAGTTGGCGATTGTCGATTGCGCCAACTCGCCAATATAAATGCAATAGCTTTACCGCGGCAGTCTCCGAGTGCCACACGTCTTTTTTTTTTTTTAATTATGGAACATCATGGTATAAAGAAGGAATAATTTTATTTAACTCAACGATAGACGAACTCTTTTCCATCAATTAACAATTAGACGAACTATTTTGCTTGTAAGTTCTTCGAATTTAAAACAGAATATCTATAAATTGAAATAGCCAAAATAGTTTATTAGTACATAATTTTAAAATGGCATAAGTAACGCGACATGTGATGGTAGAACAGCTTAATCTTTTTATATGTATAGACAAAAAATTAAGTTAGAGAAAATCTCACAGTAAAAAATTTCAGACTAGACGAACTATTTTGCATTGGGGCTCGTATGTTAATAATAATGGCTTCACTTTCACCACTAAACACTTCGATCAGCAATATACAACTAGATATCGGGTCGGCGCAAAAAATACGTCTCGGTGAATAACAGCCCACTTGAAACATGACTCAAATTTTATGAAGTTAGATTTGCTGCTTTATTGCCCTCTGGCCACGTGGTCCTACTGCCTTTGTCCTACCGATCGGACCACATGAACTTTTTTTTCCGGTTGGTTCGATTAACTAATCGGACTATTGAATCTATCATTTTCGTAGACCCCGTGGTCCTACCAATCGAACCACGTGAACTTTGAATTTCCTGTTGGTTCGATTAACTAATCGGACTATAGAAACTTGCGTTTTCTTAGACCACATGGTCCTACTAATCGGACCACGCTATTAAATTACTCTTTTGAAGTTCCAGTTTGTGCCATAATAGTGTCGACGGAGCTCCGCTGCGCGGAGCTCCTATTTCCGCCTTATTTTGGCCCTTCGGGCCTGATATAAACTTAACCTAACCTAACCTACGGTTGTCGATTGTTACATTAATGTCCATATGGGCTGAGTTGACCATGAAGACATATTGTCTTATGTAACATCTCATACTAATAAAGGATCCAATATCTGTACAATTGAAATATCTGTTAGTTAATTTATATCTTAAGAAAAAGAGTTCATGTGGTCCGATCGGTAGGACGAAGCGGAATTACAATTCCTTGTAATCCGATTAATCGAACTAATTGGAAAAAAAAATTCATGTAGTCCGATCGGTAGGACGAAGCGGAATTACAAATCCTTGTAATCCGATTAATCGAACCAACCGGAAAAAAAAGTTCATGTGGTCCGATCGGTAGGACAAAGGCAGTAGGACCACGTGGCCAGAGCTCTTTATTGCTAGGTGTCATGGTATAATTAGGTGGAACTTAGAACTGTTTTAAAACTTGTGCCTCAGTTCGGTAGTAAACAAATGAAGCTGTCACCACGTCATCCACGCGGACAGCATATAGCTTTGATTTTGTACGTGAACCGTTATCTAGTTGTGTATTGTTGATCGAAGTGTTAACACTATTGAATATCTATTATTTCCGAAAATTATTAATATGATAATGTTGATATTATTTTTTGTATAATTTCAGGGGTGTTCTCGCCGATACTCCAGGAACTAGTCAAATGATCGCCCGCCAGCGACGGCAGTCAGTCGAAGATTTGCAAGTGACCACGGCGCCTAATAAATGGCCAGGTAAAATACCGTCTAAGCATCTACTTATGTTTCCAATACTTGACTTATAATTACTACTGTTATAGCGCAGACAACTAAAACACTCAATTTAAGCAATTGCACATGATGTTATAATATCCACATCGATATCGTAAAATCTCATTATAACATCGCGCCCTGCGGCCCTGCGCGCGCAGCTGCGCTCTCATTGGTTAGATTTTAATGGCGGCAAGTTCACTGTGACAATACACGTACGCGTGAAAAACTATTGTCAGCTTTTACTCTTGTTGTTTGATTAATTGCAGTGAAGATAAAGTAGTGTATGCAACTGCATATAACACGGGTATTAAAACACTCGTTACTATAATGAAACTCACACACGTGTTTTAATACCCTTCATTATATGACAGTTGCATAAACTACTATTATAATACCCAGAAGTTAATGGTCCAAATGTATATCAGTAACAGGAAAAAAAATGCAGCTTATTATAATTCTTTGGGACCTAAATCCAGAAACATTGAACAGTCAATCTGGTCGGAGTTTTTAGACCGCCGAAACACCTCCGACATTATCTATCGGTTGAAACAACCGGGATCGCCTGCTTAACATTAGAAATAATGACCCAATGAAGTCGTTCGTGTTAAAAAAACACAGTTTAACTAATATATATATATATCTCTAGGCGTGTCCGCCCTCCGTTCACTGGCACTCCGCGCCGCCGAAGAAGAGGAAGCTCCTCGACTGTGCGTGTTGCTCGCCGAGGCGTTCTGCGCAGTTTACTGCGCGTTGCTCGGCTGGGCGCTGGCGGCGCGCGACGCCATCCTGCTGTACCGGCTGGCGGCGCACACGCCCGACCCCAACACGCACGCCGCCTTGTTCGGCGGCGGCGTCAGACGGTTGCTCACTACGGCGCCGTTGCCGCCTCAGGTATGTTTACTACACATTAAGGCAGACACGGAAGTGTCAACTTATAATAAATTAATTTTAAAAAATGAGAAAGAAAATAGATTTTTAAAAAATATATAATTGATCTCTTATATTAAATATATATTCATTAGATGACAGTATATTGTACCCTGTATATACGATATATACTATCAGTATCTCTTATTAAATGTTTCGTTTATAGTAAATTTACTTCGATCATTAGAATAGGATAGGCTCTATACAGTGTACAAGTAATGAGCACACGTTCCCCGTACAGCCGAAGCTAGTGGAGCGTCAGGAAGGCATGTCGGTGTGGTCGTCGCTGCGCGAGAAGCGCGCGCTGCTCAACATGCGGCTGCTGGGGCTCGGGCCCGCCGCGCCGCACAAGAACATCCAGGAGGGCCGCCCCACCTACCGCGAGCAGTTCGTGCCGCCCAACTGCAGCATACTCACCTATCTCTTGACTAAGGTTGGTATTCATTACACTAAGTAAGTAAGTTTGAGTAACTAATGACCCACCCTGGTGTCGGAGCTTTGAGAGCGCCTAAAGGCCTCACGATTGAAACAACCGGGACCGACAATTTAACGTGCCATCCGAAGCACGGTAGCGCTCAGATAGAAATGCCACTATCGGCCACCCATCCAAGTAGTCGAGCTGCACGTTGCTTAACGTTGCTTAGTCAAACTAGCGTTACTTACGAGTAGGTTTCTGTTTCTGAGCCGAAGCTTAGCTGAGCGACTCTCAATGGGTTAATTTAATTAACATGCGTTGCAATGATTTTGAGTATCGCAACGCAATGACATTGAGTGGATCAAATCGGTATTAGAGTGGTAAAATCTGTCGACTGATAGACTAAGACTAATACGTTCGACCAAAAATCCATATCGTCGATCGACAATATTCAAATATTCTTGTATTCTCTCCAATTAAAAACGCACAATGTGTTATACTTACTCCTACTTGCTCAAAAAGTCACTTGAAACTTATATCAGTCTACAATTTTGTCTATTACGCTTCAACATTGTCTTTCCTACTTTTAGCCAACTGCCGAACAAGACCCGGACAACTGCGACTACGATTCAGCAGAATCCGGCGGCGAAGACGCGGAGGAGAGTGAAAGCGACCCCGATGACGATGACATCTTCGATACTAGCAATACCAAGTAAGTATAATTTTGCAAGCAATAGTCATTTATTATATTAAGATTCCTTTGAAAATTCGCCTTGTCACACCCATAATACGAACTAAGCGCACTTTGAAGTGACCAAATGCCGCTCTTGTATAGCAGAAATATGAAGTTTCATCTTTTCGCAACGCATTGTGATTGGTCAATTGAACTTCACACAGCTCAACTCCTCTTCAATAGAAACGCACCCTTGCACTGCTACTCTTCCCGCGCCACGGCTCTGTATAGCAACGTAAATTGCAAACAGAATTATGCAAAAAATGCTAGTAATTCTCACTGCATATAAAAACACATCTACACTCATCACAAACATATAGTAGTACAAGAACTATCCTAACTACCCATTACAAACAAGTAAACATCTCCGTACAGAAGCGAGAAGCGTCGCCGCGGCGCCAACACGGAGCACTCGGACCCCGACTCGTACTCGTGGTACGTGATGCGCGTGGCCGTACTGCGGCTCGCGCAGCAGAAGCTGCAGCACTTCCTGCAGCTGTGCGGCATCGAGATGTCCGGTGAGTGAACGAGTTGGGATGGAGTGGGGGAGTGAATGAACTACTAGCCTTGAATGGGAGAGTGGTGGTCAGTGAACGAGTTGTAAAGTAATGTGGGATGAATTATTTTCATCTGGGAAAGTTGCTGGGCAAAAGCCTCCATTGCTTCCATTTCTTTCTATCGAGCAAAAGTGAATGATATTGTTGCGTTGTAGTGGGAAATCTAATGAATCCATTGCCTTAGACAATCGTATAAAATACGAACACTATCGGTGATGCGCTTCGATAAATGATCACCGTTCGTGTGGTTGCTAGAACGATGATCGTGACATGACACATTTGCTGTTATAGTATAACGAGGTATCTTAATTTGAGTTGACCTGAACTGGTTCCGTTGTAAATGGTGTGCGGTGGCGCAGAGCTGGCGACGACGAGCCCGACGGTGCACGGCGCGCTGCGGCGCGTGGACCAGTGGGCGCAGCAGCTGGCCGAGGCGCTGGACGCGCGCGCGCCGCCCCCGGACTACATCCCCGGCTGCTTCCCCGACACCAACACGCCCGGCCCGCCCATCAACAAGTACCGGTACGGACACTCCTACTTATATTATATTTACTGTGTCACGCGGCATACTAACTAGCCTTCGATATACACTGGATTCTTAAGTTTAACCGAACTCTACTCATTTTGAATTGGAACTACGTTTATGGATACACTTTGCATTTATTTTACATTTTTATAAACGCAGTTTCAATTCAAAATGAGCCTTCGATATTCTAAGCTATTTTCTAGAAACATTCACGTAATTTTTGCGAAAAAGTAACATAATGCTATATACATTCTACTAATCTTTGACGCGAAGGTATAATCGAATGACCAATGATATCACTATAAAACCGGTGTAATAATCATTTTCAGATGTCTGTTAGAGAAGCACAATACGCCGTTCAGCACTGCCATGTTTAGCACCGCGCCCGCCAGACGTCTATGGAACTATCTAGTCCGACAGGAACCGGTTCAAGTGAGTTTAATACAGTCACTCACATACACGGTTACTCCCCCACATATACACATTTTGTAAAAGTTAGAAACAAACCCTCAATTACTAGTCTTCTTCATCGAGTGGATGGTCAACTTGACCAATCCTGGTGTCAGAGTTATTGAGCCGCCAAAGGCCTCTGACATGGCTCGTGATGATGAATTACTAGTGATACGTGTATTACTGGACTCTCGACTTTTTCGACAGAGTATACAGCTGCGTCCTGTTACAATACAACATACTAATAAATAGTGCTAGAATAAATGTTTGAAAGAATTTTTCTTTCGTAGAATTTTCATTATTTTTTTGTGTCATTATGTAATATCTCAAAAAGTAGCCACAATGACATCTTCAGTAACATTATTATTGTGTCGTAGGAATTGTTCATCCGCGCAGTGTTCTCCCGCCGTCGCACGCAGTCTATGAGCGCGACGGGTGAGAACCGCGTCAATAACTCTGTTGACACGGATCTACATAACCCGGTCCGAATCATACACAAGGAACAGGATTCTATCGCCGCGTTCTGTCTAAATAAGGTAAGGAAAGGGTATTCGTACTTTGTTATTTAGTTTTTATAGATCAGCCGGAATGTTGTGAACCTTTCGGAAAACTTGGTAACATGTCACTAAGTTATCATATTTCCCACAGCGGGCCGTTGTTATTTGTGCGATAAAAAGTTGTATCACTTTCTGTGAAGCTCCGATCTGCTTATTTAAGGGGTCACATTCAGTAGTATAGTCGAGGGAGCCCCTTCATTTCACATTTGCCCAAAGCGAGGTATCTCTTCATATTAAGGATTGAGGATCAGTGACACTGAATTATCGACAGCCCTGTCCACACAAATCGTCCCGCACACGGCCACAGCCGTTTGTGTGCGGTACGTATGATTGCACCCATGAGTTGAAGTGTAGTGAGGTGTGCGTTGTGTCGTGCGTCAGGTGGGCGGCTGCCTGCTGGCCGTGGCGACGGCGCGCGAGGTGCAGGAGATGGACGTGTCGCTGCTGCTGCGCGGCGCCGCCTGGGCCGAGGACGAGTGCGACGTCGACCTGCTGGGGCTGGCCGCCGACCCCGCCGCGCTGCCCGACACCGGCTTCCTGCTCATACAGCACCACGACAAGTCAGTCACACCACACTCACACACAACACGCTACACTCACGGCGACAGATACACAGCTAGATGTGAACTGTTCATGACAAGTCTGAAGTCACATTATGACAAATCATTCACACACAGTGCTACACTACACCCACCAAGAGTGGACGTTGCTATTGTTTCCATGATAAATGATTCTCACATAACACATCTCCTACACTACACAATTGACTACGTGTACCTGTTAGTTTATAACTAGACAGTAGCACAATTGACTAACAGCTTATCTAGAAAGGGTGAATTTGTAATGGATTTACTTTATCTGGTTGTCTTGTGACTACCAGATAACTTGAAACTAAATTAGTTGTCATAACAAACATGCTTGATCATATAGAATGCTTGAAACATGCTTGATCATATAGATCATATACGTCTATATGATTTATTCAAGTATACATTATGACATATTGATTGACATTTCAGACCGAACACTGGCTCGATACCGGGCACGGGCAACACTTCCCCGCTGAACCCGAACGCGCCTCAAATCCCCGTCGGCATGGCCAGCCAGACCGGCAGAGGGGCGAGTGTTGTAAGTAATATTGGTTTTATTAATCAATTTTGTCTTTATCGGGGAGTTAAGATATATTAGGTAATTATATATTTCGTCAAATAGTATTGACGGGGGTCTATCTATTATGTTAAATGAATTGGGTGTCAGTTGAGTCCGTTTTGCATTTTGATAGAATCGTTTGACACTTTTTTCCTAGTAGAATATCAAATATGGCAAACTATTTTATCGAGATAAAATTGAGACACAATTTATTTAACATTTTTGGTCCCATATTAGGTAAATGATGGCCAATATTATCGAAAAGATTAGATAAGAAATTGGGTGGTAAATTGGGTGTTGTGATGTTTACTCATAAATTGTTGAAGGAATGTTCATTATTGTTCCTATTAAGTTCTTTTCAGCAGATATACTTAAGAATATTTTACAAAACTTAAGTAAATAAATTTATTTAAATGACATGTAAAAGTACGTTTTAACCTAATATTGATGTTGTAAGCTTAAATAATAATAATTGGCGGGGGTGACATATTGAACCTTATTAATACGTTCAATATTGTACAAAATCTTAACATTTTAATTGGTTGTTGATGGACTAACAAACAGAACTCGGAAAAACGACTGGTCTGGGTATATATACATATATATGTATATATGAACTAACAAGAGATATGTATGTAATAACGTTCACAGCAGGAGAGGCGCGGCAGCCACTCGATACCGACTGGCAATGAAGAGTATATTGTCACAGTACGTCAACGATAATCACTAATAATAGATGGCTTTTTGTTCATGGATCTGTGTTCAACTTTGCTGTTATAAATGATTATTTAAATGAGCAGCATAATCATAAATTGCTGCCACCGTTTAGCAGAATAAATTACCGTTCGGATACTGGTTTTTGTCAGTCGACTTTTTAAACTTCTAGAAAAGTAATTAATTGAAAAAAAATTCGCGTTAATATTGACAATAGAATTGACAAAAAAAGTTTTTTTATTTATTATGACATAGATCCATGATATTAAGTCAAGGGAAATAAATAACGTTGTGTGATCGTGATTAACCGACGTCCGTGTGTTAACGTTCGCCTCTGCTTCGCAATGACAGTATATAACCGACTCACTCTCTTAATAACACTGTACCATACGAGGGAAAGAAACGGATACTGTTTAGGGGCTTGGGGGTTGGTAAGTCTTATGTTATGCGTTAGGGTTGATTCGATTGTTAAAGTGTATGTGTGAGAGTCCTGGGTGTTGGTCGCAGGTGAAGGGCCTTCAGTTCCCGGGTTGCCACGATCCGAAATATTGCCGCATGATTCTGCATCGCTCCAAGCTACTCATGAAACCGGTCAGTGACAACCCTACACGTCCTATTGCGATACTACGTCACTTCCAATTTACCCCAAATCAGTGATTGTTATCACTAAGCACCTTATTATCATCAGCTCGATGTTCACGATTTATTTCGACGTTTTATTTTGATTTTTGTCTTCGGACAAACGTTTTTCATTTTGTGTTTTTTGATTATTTTCTGCAACGTTTTGTTTTCGGCGTCACCATCGTGTTTTCGTTTATGTTTTACCTTCCTGATAGAATACGTCTCGTTGGTTCCACTTCTAGAGTGTTGGTCCGTAGCAGCGCAAGCGTTCCGTAGGCGATCCTCAGTTAATCATTCGCTACCGTCGACCCACCGCTATCATATGTGTTGCGTTGTCCATTGCCTGTTTTATTTATTAGTTTGTCCATGCATGTTGGTCAGTGTTTGTCTTAATAGTGTCCAAATAATTTTCGCAGATTTGGGCAGATAATAAGACGGAGTTGATTTAGTTTGAGATGTATATCTATAGTTGTGTTTTGTTTTTTTTAGGTGCTGAAGCATAAGATTGATAATATCAAGCGTATGGCGGCTCATCCTTCGCAACCGCTGTGTAAGTATTTTTCGAAATCCTGCATCTCCATTGAAACGGCGCGAGGCGGTGCAGAGCCCGATTTATCAATCTCAGCGCATTGGGGTTTTCAAACAACGCATTGATATTGTCAAAAATCTTTTCGTAATGCCTTGTGATTGGTCAGTTGAGCTCCACTCCACTTCAAAGGAAACGCACTCTAGATCTTCAAAAAATATTGTGAGTCTTATTTTTCTGTTACAATAACTTCAAAATACTTCACATACTTAGATCTAACCGGCGGAGCGGACGGCTCGGTCCAACTCTGGGAATGGGGTCTACCGTCGTGCGTGTGGTCGCCGCGCGCTCCCGGCGCATTCGCCAAGGTGACGCGGGTTCGGTTCTCGGACTACGGCAACAAGTTCGCCGCGGCGGACGCGGACGGGAACTTGGCGATGTGGCAACTGCACCCGTCGCCGCATCACGCGGGACACCCGCAGGCGTCTGTTAGGCCGTTCTTTGTACGTATCTTTTTATCCTACTTCTGTTACGCCTTCTTTGTACTCAAACGCATTTTGTGTAAAGCTGTGACTCCAAAGAGGCCCTTTTGAGCCATTAGGAAGAACAGCAAATAAGAATATAACATTCTTATTTAAGTTATACTGTTTCACTGTACTAGTTTAATTAATGTATTGAGATTTAAGATTTGTATGAGAAAATATATTGTGTTTTACTAGATCTTTCTATTGCAGACTCATCAATGTCACAGCAAAGGAATAAGTGATTTCGTATTCTTAGGTTCCTGTAGTTTAGTAGCCACTGGTGAGATGCATTCCTTACTTTTGTTTTGTATAAGTTTCTATGTTTTTCATAAAAAATGGTTTGTTATAATCTCTTTATGTTTTCAGCTGGACATAGTTCGGAAAACAAAAACGTAGCAATATGGGATACGTTGATGCCGGTCAAGAAAGCTTTAGTTGTTTGTGAGTACAGCTTTTTTATACTATTCAAATTTCATTATATGTAAATAATGTTATATATGTTATAAATGGGCTCTTATGTTTATAAAAATACTGACGAATTATATAAATGTCGGCTATTGTGTTCCGAATTCGGGTGAAAAACGCCGCGAAATGCTCTTTTGGTTACTCTTTGTTCTGTTATCATGTATTAGGAGTATGTTTTGTTTAGAGTAGCGTTGACTACAGCATCAGGTGTTCTAAGGTTACTTGGGTGTAGTTGGAGGAGCTATCACCTCTTCACTGATTTGTAGACGATCACACACAAGTATGATTGTGTTACTCGTTTAGTTGCCCGCGTCATTGTCTCTAGTCAGTCACATGATCTTGGCGATCTGTAACTTGTCGGCGTTACGTCGCAAATCGTCTTCACACTCCAGTCGTACGAAATGGATACCATTTTAAAGTGGACGCCAATGTGTTCTTTGGAAGCCGAAGTCGATATTTGGCTTTACGATGATGAGTGTATCGAAGCGGAGCTATAACAGTATGGTTGGTGGCAGCGTGGACGTGCCACGAGGGCGGCGCGTCGTGCGTGGCGTACGGCGCGGGCGCGGGCGCGCTGGTGTCGTGCGGGCGGCGCGGCGACGTGCTGCTGTGGGACCTGCGCGCGCGCGCGCCGCGCCACAAGCACCACCCGCACCACGCGCCCATCAAGTGCGTCGCGCTCGCGCCGCAGGAGGACATCTACGCCATCGGCGCCGCCGACGGGGACATCAAGGTACCACACCACTCAACGCGACCATACTTTTTAAACTCACACGATTTGCACGCATCATACTAAATGTTCACTTCCACGGGTTCAATTTCCAGGTCGAGCAAAACATGTTTCCTATTTTTTAAACATGGCTCAGCTTTGATCATCACGTGGTGATAACGCCTAATCCTTACTGTACTGATATCTTCAGTGAGATGAGAGGCCTTTGGCCAGCAGTGGGACATTACAGCCTTATACATTTTTAGGGTTCCGTAGCCAAATGGCAAAAACGGAACCCTTATAGATTCGTCATGTCTGTCTGTCTGTCTGTCCGTCCGTCTGTCTGTCTGTCTGTCCGTATGTCACAGCCTTTTTTCTCCGAAACTATAAGAGCTATGTTGTTGAAACTTAGTGTGTAGATGTATTCTGTGAACCGCATTAATATTTTCACACTAAAATAGAAAAAAAATAAAATTTTAGGGGGGTCTCCCATACTTAGAAATGAAAAAAATATTTTTTTTTTCATCAAACCCATACGTGTGGGGTATCTATGGATAGGTCTTCAAAAATGGTATTGAGGTTTCTAATATCATTTTTTTCTAAACTGAATAGTTTGCGCGAGAGACTCTTCCAAAGTGGTAAAATGTGTGTCCCCCCCCCTGTAACTTCTAAAATAAGAGAATGATAAAACTAAAAAAAATATATGATGTACATAACAATGTAATCTAACACCGAAAATTGGTTTGAACGAGGTCTAGTTAGTAGTTTTTTTTTTACGACATAAATCGTAAACCGCAAAAAAATACTGATTATTCATTCAATAACTCAAATGTAAATAAAAAAACATTTATTTCAAGAACTTCTTTATTATGTTACTCGCTGCTACGGAACCCTTCATGGGCGAGTCCGACTCGCACTTGTATACATTATTTACTTTTACCTACATATTAAATGAAACGGGACTATATCGCGTTAGAAAATATATCAAGTCGGGTACGTATTTTAATAACTACGTTATATATTCTAACGCTATATAGTCCCAATAAATTTAGTATAATAATCAACAGCACTATGTCTAGGACATGAACGGTGACTTGAGTTTGGCGTTGCCTTAATCTTGTGTTGACTGTTCCAGGTTTTCTCGTTAACAACGCATCAGTTGCTGTACACGTTCGCCGGCGAACACGCCAGGAGTTCTTTCTTCAAGCATATAGGACAGGGCGTCACTCAAATATATATAGGTAAGATTCGTAAAAACTCGTTCAAAATAATCCTAAATTGATATTTTAATACTTTTTGCAGTTATGGTTCCGGATTTCACTGTAGGTTACCTACCTGTAGGTACCTACGCTTACTCGAATAATTCAGCCTGTACAATGTTCTCTTATTTCGAACACTATAAGTGGTTCAGAAGTACTTATTTTCGGGCCTGATTGTATAAAAATATTTGACCAATCTTAATTCCATTGCAAAAATATTCAACGTCACTGCGTTGAACTTGAACTTGCTTACCCAGCGGTGCTATCTATCTTACCTGACCTATACTTAACGATTAATAATTCGTTCCAGATAACGCGGGTCGTCTATTCTCGTGCGGTGCTGACGGTACTATGAAAGTGCGCAAGTTGCCTGAACGAGACGTCCCGCCGCCACATCACGCGCATTACTAAACCGCGCGGGATATCTTTTGTGGTAAGTCAATATACCAAAATTGAACAAAGGCTTTTGAGATCGATTTGAATAAGCAGTGGAAATCTGTCTCTCTGATGCGCTTTGACGCCTTATTATGAATATTGGCCATATTATAATGTTTTACTCTAGTATACATATAAACTAGAGTAATTAACGACAAAATTATATTATCAGATGAGCGAGACAGCAGGAGTAGTGTAGCCGGTGCGAGTGAGACGTCCGCTGCCTTACCCTTGTGATGTATTGTCGTTGCGTCACGCCGCACGCGCCGCCGTGACTACTGTATGTACGAGCGCAGTTAGACTAGTCAAAGAGTAGCGATGTTGTCACTTCTAATGTATTTAAAATGTTAAATGAATCTTTAGTTGTTCTAGTGTGAAATATAGCTATTTTTATTCTTAATAAACGTGTATTAGATGAATATAAAATTATTTATTTGCACTCGCTGGTAGATCCTTTGGTCACACTTGGCCTAAACTAAATGTTACTGTATGTTACATTGGGCATACCTATAGTGATGTTAGTGTATTTATAGAGTATTTTACGTGCAATAACTAACACAACGCTAACTTATGAATCCGAGTCGAGTTATGACGACGAAGCCTTCACTAGATAACTTAATAGCCCTCAGATGTATTAATAAACATACTATACATATACCTAGCTTATGTTGAGTGGTTCAGTGCATATATCATGTAACTTGTTGACGCATAATATGTTATTTATTAAAAATATTATATTACATATATAAATATTATACGTATTAATCGTGTAAATCCTCGTTGGCTTAATGTAATGTTCATATCTAGTTAATCAAAGTAACCATCGTCCATTTAAAAGAGATCATTGTTTCATGTTACATTGTGTACTAATTATTATCTAATATCACCATTTGTTCTAGTTGTTAAGTATTATTGTCTACATATTATATTGTGATGTATTCGAGATTAATGTTCAGATTGTTTAGAAAGCAATATTATGTTCCAATGAAGCATTTCTTTAAATCGAAGCAATAAAAAATTAAATAATTTATATTTGATTTTCTAACAGTATTATGTTATGATGTACATGTTGTTAACGATACGAAGCAGACTGTACGATCACAATCATCTTATACAGGTGAGATACGAACATACATTCGAATGTTTACTTTTGTTATGTGATACTAAACAGTGATATGTGAGCTATTAAATTAACTGTCGTTTTGTTCTAATAAAATTATATGAATGACTTCTATCGTATATGGTACTTTAATTATTCTTCCCTTATATTTGTTATGTGCTTTTTATTTCTAATCGAATGCACTTTGCAATGCATACTAATCACTCGCAAATTACTAACTCTTAGTAATAATTAGTAGAGCGGCCTCTGAATCTAATCTGAGTGAAGTTAAAAGACAATTTTCATGTTTTTTTGGTTACCTATTTGTAATTTAGGTTATTTCTGTATCACCAAAGTTTTTAATTAAATTAAAAATCATTTGTTTCGTTACACCGCTGGTCTTGAGGATATTGTCGCACAATAAGCGTTTCAAATTACATTTTGTAAATGGAAAAGGTGTTTGTATTTATTTGTGATTTTTCCTGTATAAAATCATGGAAGTTATATATTTTTTGTTTTAAATAAATTATTTCACAATCGATATTTGTCATTTTTATTTTACTATTCCCTTATTTACCGTATATACCACAGAGCATAGAATCACCGCCGCGCCGGCGTAGGAGCGCGTGGTGATTCTTTGCTTGACTGGTGACTTTTGGTTTTTTTCAACGCAACGTCCTAATCTCTGGAACTACCTTCTTATCCTATTAGAGTAGACTACACATTAAAGAGGATGGCTATAGAATAAAAAACATGTTTATAAATACATAATTATTTTATTAAGACAGCAAGCCTATTATTATGAGTCATTTAGTATATTCCAAAGATGTTTATTACATGAAACGTTAGACATTTGATGTCTGGACTAATAATAACAAACAGTTCATTAAAATTGCAAAATTAGCAAGATAAATGTAAACATGTGCTGCAGTTCGCTCGTTCGTTATCTTATCAATAATGTAATACTATGTAATAACAACGACACATAATAAATAAATTATATAATAACATATTACTTGAATAGCTTCTTATCAACATCATTCACCTTGATACCCAAATAATCGGAGACAAACTTGACCGCCTGTTCTTTGTCCAACGTTTGCTTTCCTAAAGGATTTTCCAAGAAAAGTGTAGCAGACTTTGTTCCGTTGGCAACGTTAACGAATTTACAGTACGGCGTGCTTTGTTTATCCTGTACTTTTGGAGCAGTAAGCGATGCTACAATAGTCTTCGTATTGAGATTTGTGGTATCCTTTATCTCTGCTCCATCACACCACAACTTGAAGTTCAAACCGTAAAGACCAAATAAGACTGCAACTTCCCTATACAGTTTGTCCAATGTAATGTATTTGTTGTTCTTGTCTCTAAGGATAATGCTCGCTTGGTTGCTAGTTACGCCGTAACGCGGCTTCAACTCATGTAACACAACGTTCGCCCAAGGGTTCGCCGGTAGTTCAACCTCCTTTCTCCATGTTATGACTATTTTGAGCTGAGACCCTTTCAGTTCTTGAGTCTCTTCTATAATAACGGGCTTCGAAGCCGTCAGCTGAACAATCGGTTTCATTGGCGCTCTCACAGTGCTCTCTATAAATTCCCGGTGATTATTTATTATGCGCAAAATATCACTCGACTTGCTAACCGAGAAAAAGACGTCTACATCATCGGTGGGTACGAGACGTGCCTTCTTTCGCAGCTTTTGAACTCGATTGATGATTTCCCTGGAGAAACCCTCGTCAAGCATGTCTTGATCAGGAGTTACATTTACCAGAATAAGTACATCATTGTCGCTGTGGGCTTCGTATTGGTCGTTTCCTACTGCTTGGAAGATAAGGCGCACTTCCGATACATCGATGCGTTGACCGACAAGCTCGACGAACCCATCGGAAATAAGCTTTTCACATTGTTCATTGCTAAGTCCCTTTAACGCCTGAGTCACAGCCTTGAAATCTCCTTTCAGTCTAGCGCCAAGTAATTTATGATCTGGTTCAGCTTTCAAGGTGATGCCGTACTTTTCCTTGTCGCTCGTAAATAGAACTCTCTTGACGTTCATTTCTTCGAGAACATACGACTCCAATGACTTGACGTCATTCAAGTAAGTTTCTTCTCTATGAATGACAACCATTTCTGGTAGAGGGTACTTGATCGGTACTGTCTTTCTGTCTCTGACCACTCTTCCCAACTCGATGACAGCTTGCATTCTCTGGACAGCTCGTTCAATGTCTTTGTCGACTAATTCCAATCTTGGGTCGGGTATCATATTAAAATGCACGCTCTCGAGAGATTTACCGGGTAATAACTGACGCAAAGTCTTGTACATCAGTTCGGTAAGGAAAGGGGTGAACGGGGCCATAACTCGAGCCATATCGTGGAGGACTCCGAACAAGGTGTCCAAGGCAACTTGACAATCTTTAAGACCATTTTCACCCTTTAGCCTCTTCCTGTTCATCCTCACGTACCAGTTCGTAAGATGGTCGATGAACTTCGTCAGTCTCGGCACGACAGTGTACAGTCTATACGCAGCCATTTCCTTCTTCACAAACTGTATCAAGGACTGAGTAAATGACGTCACCCATTTATCCATAACATTCTCGCGATCAGCCTTTTCATTGAATTTATAATCGATCTTATCCTCTTGGACCAATCTTTCAACATTTTGCATCAAGAATCTAAAAGCATTGTACCATGGTAAGAAGACGTCTTTAATAACATCTCGGACGCCTTCTTCTTTGAATCGCAAGTTCTCTGCTTTCACTACAGGAGAATTGATCAAATAGAGTCTCAGAGCGTCGGCTCCATACTTGTTCACGACTTCTAGAGGATCAGGGTAATTCTTCTTTCTTTTAGACATCTTCTGACCATCCGCAGCCAAGATCAGTCCATTGGCAATCAGATTCTTAAAAGGTGGCTTGTTGAAAAGAGCTGTTGATAATACGATCAAAGTGTAAAACCATCCTCTTGTCTGATCAATACCTTCGGCAATAAAATTGGCTGGAAAGATGTCGTCAAACTCTTTTTTGTTCTCGAAGGGGTAATGGCTTTGTGCGTATGGCATGGAGCCGGATTCGAACCAGCAATCGAATACTTCTGGTACTCGTCTCAGAGGTGGGTGTCCTGGCCTGATGGAAGGAATCTCAAGATGGTCAATGCTCTCCCTATGTAAATCCGTTATCTTCTGCCCAGTCAACTCTTCAAGGTCAGCAATGCTTCCAACGCACACTATTTCCTGTTTGTCACTGGAGACCCACAAAGGAATCGGAGTTCCCCAATAGCGATTACGACTGATGGCCCAATCACGGGCATCCTTCAACCAGTTGCCAAATCTCTTCTCTTTTACGTAATCGGGAACCCAGTATGTCGCTTCGCTGGACTTCAGCAAGTTTTGTGTCATTTGCTCCACTCTGACAAACCAGGAAGGTACTGCTTTATAAATTAGGGGTGTTTCGGACCGCCAACAGAACGGGTAGCTATGCTTAACTTGTCCAGCTGAAATCAACCTGCCTCGGCTTTTGAGATTGGCGATGATGTTTTTATCTGCATCCTTAACATGTTGCCCTAAGAACTCTTTAACAGGCTCCGTGAACTTTCCACTGGGGTCAACAGGGCAGATTATCTCCTGATCTCTAGTGATGATACCTGCAGCCAAACAAACTCTAAAATCGTCTTCACCAAAGTAAGGAGCCTGGTGAACAATACCTGTACCAGAATCATCGGACACATAACCATCATTCAAAACCTGGTATCCATTGGGACATTTTTTGACGAAATAGTCGAACAGGGGCGTGTATTTCACACCTTTCAATTTCTCGCCTAGTATTTTATCTACTACTTCGTAATCTTCACTTTTCAGCATAATAGGGAATCTTGCTTCTTGGATAACATAGCAAACACCAGTTGACTTCTCTTTGACTTTAAGATAGTTAAGTTTAGGGTTTACACAGAGGGCTAAGTTACTAGGTAAAGTCCAAGGTGTTGTCGTCCAAGCTAACAAGGAATACCCTTGATCCGTTGGGAAAGAGACAACAACAGCTGGATCCACCACATCTTTGTAATTCTGGCCGGATTCAAAGTTTGAGAGTGGGGTGGAACAGGCAGTGGAGTAAGGCATCACCTTCACTCCTTGGTAGACTAACCCTTTGTTGTATAGTTCAGAGAATACCCACCAGATAGACTCCATAAACCATGGGTACAGGGTTTTGTAGTCATTCTTGAAATCTGAAACAATCATACCAATATTTTATATTATGTCATAATTATTTTAGGCTGAACATTAGGGTGCTTCCTCTTAAGCCAATTAAATGGTCACTATGGTCGAAATAGGCCAAAGACATTAATAATAATGTCTGTAAATGTAAATGTAATAACATTAATAATAATAATATTATGCCACAAATAAGCATCAATAAATAATACGATTAAATAAATCTTACCAATCCAACGGCCCATTCTAGTAATAATGGTTTCCCATTCGCCAGCATACTTCATAACAATCTTCCTGCATTCAGCATTATATTTGTCTATGCCCATTTTCTCAACATCCTCTGGGCCTTTGATGCCAAGTGCCTTGTCTATTTCGAATTCAACTGGGAGGCCATGACAGTCCCAGCCGAATCTCCTCTCAACATAGAATCCCTAAAATAAAGTAAGTTCTGCTGTAGACTGCAAGCTACAGTTATGGACATACAGATATGGGTTTTACATAGTTTATAGAAAGAATAGAGGAATATTTCATACCCATATTGCAGGGATATCAGAAACTGGCCTCTAGCATGAGCTGAACATGGACTAAATTATAAAAACAAGATTTATTTTCATCTCCTCATTGTCATTCAGCAGTAAACCAGGTAATACTACATTTTACTTTCATATAAACAACACAAAGAGAGAGTTTATTTATAAGTTTTACTGGTCACCTTATATATCTCAATAAATAAAATACAACCCCTGTCTTGGTATCTCAATAATTTAAGTAACTCTGCTATAGAGGATGATCAGTCACATCTTTGCATGGAAAATGTATCTTTCTTATATATGGGTCTGCAGTCAAAACATGATATCTTCTACTATATAAAAATAAGTCGGGTTTTCCTCCCTGACACTATAACTCCAGAACGCACGAACCGATTTCCGAACCGGCTTTGCATTCGTTGGAAAGGTCTCGGGCTCCGTGAGGTTTATAGGGAATAAAAATCTCAAAATTCCCACGGGAACGGGGGCGCTGCGGGTGAAACCGCGGGGCACAGCTAGTTTTTATTAGAAATTACTATTACCTGTTGATGAGCATATCTTGTGACCACATCTTTAATGGTTCCAGCCAAGATGTGCCCGTAGTGCGGCAACCCGGTCGCAAAAGGAGGTCCATCATAGAAAGAATATCTGTAATAATAAGTAAATATTGCATCACACATAATAAATAATATATACAAAGTTGTATGTTAGTGCATTCGCAGCAATTTTATTCAAAGAGAAGACTTTAATTTTTAACCAATTAAATGGTATTAATTAGGCGATAAAATAGTCAAAAATGTAATGTTACAGAGTTTAAACTCGATATAACCATATGGGTTTAATGCCCTGAATAGCACAAGTCTTAATGCCAATTTTCTTAGTGAAAATCTTTACCGATAGCAACAGAACTTGGTATATGTATATTTACAGTAATAAAGTTATTGGAATACAGAAATAGTATCCTCTGCATACGGTAAAAATACAAAAAATAGAAGATAAAAGTGTCACCTAGGTTTATTCTTAGACTGCTTCAGGCAGCTATGGAAAGCGTCGATATCTTTCCAGAACTTCAACACTTTTTCTTCCTCTTTAGGGAAGTCGATATTTTCAGGAACTCTATCGACTTTAAACGCCATGGTTAATTTATTTCAATATTCCTTTCATAACCTTTTAAAAACTTCGGCTCATGTTGTCGTGTCGTGTCGTTTCATTCCACAGACCATGAACAAGAGAAATGTCATGACATTGACATTCTTTCGACTTTGACAGTACATGACGTTTTTCTTACCCTTCATCGTACTGTTATTAAATCAGTCAAACTGACACAGAAAAACAAATCAAAACAAAAGGTGAAATTTGGAATTTTTGTAAGGTGAAGAATAATATTTTCATGTATTTTTCATAACATTGTTCAAGGAGCAAGTTAACATAAATACCTATATTAATATAATTATTCAAGGCAATGGATTGTTTATGGATAAAACTATCGCCTAGGTATTGAATTTGTACATTATAATATCTCATAAAGTGTAGCCACAGCAAATGCAGGTTTTCTAATGATTTTTATTTATTTACAGTGTAACAAAAGGGATATCTATAATAAATCACATAGATGAATCGAAATTCGAGCAATTTCTTCGCAGAATTGTATCCAAAATGAAAGTTCAGGATGCTGAAATATTTAGTGTTGAAGAACAAGAAAAATTGACTAAAATATTTCAAATTGATCATGAAAATTTGCAATTAGCTATCAAAACTATTATTTATATATTTAAAAGATCTCTCAAGTACATTCTGATGCCTGTAGACCTTAAGAAAGATTTGAAAAATATTGGTATTAGTAATGAAAAGGCAGATTTGATTGTGAAGCTTTGGTCCACAGAAACTAGAACAATGCTAGATGATCTAGGAACCGCCTCCATTTCTAATAGTAATAATGACTTGTTGGACTTCTCCTGGAATTTAAATGCTGAGCTTAGCTCAGATTACTGTAAGAAAACTAAGATACCGAAAGCTTATCTATCTATTTCCCGAGCAAATGATGAGGTGAATATAGAGCTGACACATCAAGAGCTTTATTCAATGTTTTTACAATTTGAAGCTGTCCAAAACGAACTGGATAACCTTGGAATATAACATAGCAAAGTTAACTAAGAAAATGTGTATATCTAAATAATGTTGACTTCATATTTTAATGTTATACAATACAAAGTTTATTTTAAATATAAATATATATTTCAGTCAGTGTTTGCTATATTTATCTTTTGTTCCTGTTATTAATTTTCCTTTCCCAAATTAACATAATGATTACCCACCCCCCTGGGATTATCTGGGAATTTCAAAATAAAAGTACTATTTAAGAATTAGAATCTTCGACCGTCCATACCAAATTTAATTTATTTATTTATTACATGTACGTAGTACATATAACTCAATGATTACACACTACAACAATATAAATAAATAGAATCCGTGATTTTATTTCGTATTTTTATCATCTATAAACAATAATACTAATCTCATTCCTGCATAGCCTAGGTATTATAATGTATGCGCAATATGTTATGCCTAGATTTTTACCTCATGTAATTTATTTTTCAATTTCAATATAAATAAAATAAGTAATCGATTAAATGTTCTATTAATGCAGTTCGATTTATTTAGTCGATTAATCCGACTTCGTTATATATACAGGGTGGTTTTTTCGACTCGATCAGTACCGGTAAGTCTGATATAAAAGGTCGACTCCTCAGAATACAGAAAGTACCAGAACCCGTGAGCGCGCCTAATACTGTAGCTACCCAAACTAGCCTTAAATAGTGTAGTTTGATGCGCAACCGATCAGTCACTTTGTGACCGTCGGAACGCGCTAACGTGTTTTACCCGTGACCAATTTCACGAAACTATGCCGTCTTGTGTCGTTCCTACCTGTAAAAATGCAGTGGGTCTGAAAAAGAAACAGGATGGGATCACATTTCACGTGTAAATATCGCATTTAGGTATCGTCTTATTTAAATATTTAATTATTTTCTCAGATTTCAATTGTCATAGAGAGTGATGCGTCAATCTATGTTAGTGTTGCCAATATAAGAGTTTTGATTTACCCTTATTTTTATTACCTTTTGAGGGGCTTTAATTTGTTGTAGAATATTAATAAGTAATATAATAAAAATTAACCAACTTGAAAAAAGAAAGTATAAAGCGTAAGTGTGGCTCGTATGTACCTAACCTAACAATCCTATTAAATAGTAAGTATGTTAGTCTATAGGATTTCTAAACAAATTTTTGGTGTGCGTGTGGGACAAGGGGAGAGGGGGTGCGGGTATTAAATTATGTTTCTATATTAGCCATCTTAAATTTTAGCTTCCCTGCTGATGAGGAAAGCGGTGTGGACAAAAATTATACAAAGAGCACGGCTGGAACAGTTCTGGAAACCATCGAAGCGAAGCGTAGTTTGCTCGATGCATTTTGACTTAAGTTATTATTCTTTTATGTAACTCTTGTACCTAGCTGTAAGTTTTCCGAATACTTTAAAATAAAATAAAAATATGTATATAATTTTTCCATCACCCCTTAAAAGTGTGCAAACATCCACCTTAACACCGTGTTTTATTTAATATACATATCTATTTCTTGAGATAATCAGGTAGGTACATAGTTATTTAGAAAAGGACAATTTTTATTCTATTATCATATTACCTCCGAAACTCCCAAAATTTACCCCAAAAATGGACAAATAATGCGAGAGCTAACAACACTACGCGAGGGACTTTGTTCTGTTTTTGGACACAGCGTGTAGCTTGTAAATACATTTGAATGCCGTTTCTGGTACTTTCTGTATTCTGAGGTCGACTCATAGCAGCCATGCAATCATGAATTTAAGAAAATACGCTCGCTTCACCGGGAATCTTAAAATGTGAAAAAATAATACCCTGTATTATTGTATCAATTGATGGGATCGATCATAACGATAATTTTTTTATGGAACATAGAAGATTCAATGATAGGTTCTAGAAATAACGACGAATGTTTCTTTTAAAGTTCATTTTATTTTGACATTTATTTTTCTTCATTCTTGAAAATTGTTGACATGGTTTCTAAGGCCCATAGCACACGGCGTATTTTATACGTGCAGGCGAACGCGCAGATGACGCACGTATACGAGCTTCAAACGAGATTCGAACGCAACCTTGTGACCTAGGCACACGGGGCGATCATGAAACGTGCGTCTCCTGCGCGTATACGCGCTGTAGCCGCTCGTAGCCTTTGCGTTTTGACCAGAGACTCCTCCAGTCTCCAGTTGTACAATGGCGTCGATTGAGACTACACTGCTCATTTGTACGCGCTTCAAAAGCACGTATACGCGCTTCATATGCGCACTTGTATCATCAATGCAAACGCAACATTCAGCGTCTACGGCGCCGAAGATCGCGTTCCTAATACTCGCGTCGCCTGCGCGTATAAAATACGCCGTGTGCTATGGGCCTAAGGGAAATTAGTTTTAGACCTTGCCCATACATACTGGGCGAAAAGCCACCCTGTACATTACCGTTCATTCTTTTCAGGTGTTGCCAGCACGGATTACCATGGTGTTACCATTTTTTAATACTCACGAGTTACGGGAACGTCAGTTTGACATTTATTCATGCTCAAGATGTGAAATACGCGTAACGCTAGGATTCGGAACATTTCGCTAACTCGCTCATCGCTGTACGTCAGAGGTTTTGGCAGCCCGCGGGTGAACTATTTTCTTCATTGTTGACCTTTCCTAAATCTTAGGTGTAATTAATTCATCATTAGACGTGCTCTGGCTGCATCCTTATTTATAAAGTTTACATATTTCGTGAAAGTCTAGACGATGGACTCCGAAGATGACACAAAAGACGATGTGGATTCTGGTAACGAGTCCAGTGGAGACGATGTCGACTTTGCAATGGACGTTGAGACACACAGTACAAGGGAAAGACAAACGGAGCTCGAAGAATATCCATATGAAGTGTTATCTACGGAGGAAATCGTCCAGCATATGGTTGATTGCATCAAAGAAGTGAACACAGTTGTTGAGGTCAGTGTGTTAGTGGTAAACAATGGAGTACCATTAATGAGGTTACTCGTCCACTGCTTCACTTTACCAGGATCTTTTGTGTTGCACTAGATAGTATTTATTTACTTCGTCACGCTCATCCAAGTTCAAACTTTCGTAACTTTACCAATCCTAAATAGAGCCTTGACATTATTTGTAATAGGGTCAAACATTTATTAATTTAACATTTTGCATAGAATGAGTCATAATTAGTTGTTATTTCTTTGTCTAAACTTTCATAAAAACAAAACATGGTTATGTATCTGAACAACTTAATTATTCTATACCCAAATGAATCTGAAACATTTTTTTAATACAATTGAATTCTAATGGGTGTACAAAAAAAATTTTCACACACAATAATTTATTACTTAATATCAAATTCATTTGACCTGGATCTTGTTATCATAGCAAAAATAGAGTGGCAAATTCAACACTTGTAAGTTATACTGATACATTCATTGGTAGTATAACCCTTTTTATATAAATGAATTATTTTCTATAATGCATGTAATTAATGTTTTTGTATGTGCTGTTTCCTACCTGAGATACATTGTGGACATTAAAATATGTACTTATCCTAACATTTTATAGGTACTTTCCTCAAATTATTGATACATTTATCAATAAATAAATATATATTGTGATAGATAAATATATTTAAAAAATATATATATAACAATAAGTATTAGGTGCTTTAACCCAATGTTGCCCAGTAACAACAACTGTCACAGAAGGCGAAATGGCATACTGTGAGATGATTGGTGGAATAATTTTAAATTCGAGTCTTCCATCTAGTGTGACCAATCAGCACACAGTATCTTATCATGTCTTGTCACCTGCTATGACATTTCTAGTACTAGATGTATTTGAAATGCTAGTTCCATGATTCCTAAATACACTTTAAAAAACTGACATCATCCACAATTATATTGTCCTAAGTGAATAATGTTAAGTTATTGTCGAGCACACTTTAGGTATTCTATTGTTTTATAGTGACATTTTTCAAGTGAATACTTATTGGTGTCAATGTTTTTGATGTAGAATATGTTGTGCAATCATCTTCTTGTATAAAGAATTCTCGTGTCACAATATTAGTTACAATACTCCTCCGAAATGGCTTCATACATTTTTATGAAATTTTATATGCATATTCAAGGTTTGAGAATCGGCTAATATCTATTTTCCCTAAGATATAAGAGTAATCCACCCCTTCATGTTTATTTGGCAAAACAATATTTGCCAAGTCAGCTAGTTTTATTAATTCAATAGCATGTTTTATTTCACACTCACATTACCTAAGTAAAACATAACACTTTTCCACCTAGTAGGTCAGACATTATTTATATATTTGCATTTTGCATGTACCAATTCTTTTTTAACAAAACTATAAAATACTCTATAGCTTTGTTTGGATCTATCAAACCAAGTTTGAAATTGTTCAGCAGCATATTGATAGTATTTTTAAATGTATTAACTTTACAGATACCAGCTACAACCACCCGGATTCTTTTAAACCATTTCAAATGGGATAAAGAAAAGTTGATGGAGCGTTTCTACGATGGTGACCAGGACCAACTGTTTGCCGAAGCGAGGGTCATTAATCCGTTCAGAAAACCTGTCATACAGAGGCCTAAGGTATGTCATTTATACTGCTCTACCTCTTACTAACAGGCTTGTATACCTGCCTCCCTAAGAATATTGGTATGAAAAGTAGGTATTAAAGGAATTTTACAATACTGTAAACTTTCTTTGTGCCAATTTAAAAGTGTAAGAGTGTAAACAATAAAGTGTAAGTTTGATTTTTTGTTTGTTTGAATGCACTAATCTCAGTAACTACCAATCCGATTTGAATAATTCTGTATATAATGGATAGTTACCACATTAAGCAGTAAGGCTATAGGCTATTCTTCATCCCGAAGCTCTCACGACAACGGGCACAACGCGCGTAAAACCATAGGGCACTGCTAGTTATTAGTATGAAACTCATCAGTTTACTGATTTGCCTATTTTTAGTAGGTATTTAAAGTTTTGTGAAAGCCTTGAAGCCCGTGGAAGCTTTATATGTACCAAATTACAGTAATTTAGCTGAAGTGCTTGTTATTAATATCATGAGTAAAAAACAAAGTAAGAAGTGTAAAATAATCACACCCATACACTAATTTGAATTGCAAATGAGATTTTATTGTGTATAATGCAATACCTAATACTGGATTCTTAGCTGTAATTTCTTGTTTCCTTATAAATTCAATGAATTTGCAATAAGTATAATAGAAACTTAAACTCGTGGGTTTTTAAAGAGAATTATGGGTTCATGAACAATGACATCACATCTTATCAACCCATGCACCTTCTTATTTTAATACATCAATCTATAAAGATGTAAAGTTTCTTAATTTGTTTGTAAGGGCTAATCTCAGAAACTACAAATCCAATTTGAATAATTATTTTTGTAATTTGTAGTAATGAGGCTATCTCATTCAACGGGAAGGTTATAGGCTATTTTTTTTATCCCGAAATTCGCAAGGGAACGGGCACAAAGCTGGTGAAACCGTGAGGCGCTGCTAGTACTAAACCTCTCCTGACTTGAACTAAATTCGCCTGAACTATATTTATCGATATTACTATCAGTCCGATTTGAGTAATTCTTTTTGTAACTATTTTTTATCCCGAAATTCCCACGGGAACGGGTACAACGCGGGTGAAACCGCGGGCCGCTGCTATTATTTATAATTTTAAAATATCTTGCTACAGTTACCAAGACGGACATCAACATCGGGCACAGAAGAATGTGAGATATGTTTCTCAGTACTACCGACTTCAGTAAGTTCATTGTATTATACTTTACTAGTATTAAATTTGAGAGTCTTGCCCACCCATGGGATGATATAAATTAAAGTAAAAAGAAGAGACTTGACGCGAAATCAGTGTGTTAGTGTTCTCAATACTTTAAATAACTATTAGACATTGATTTTATTATCAACGCATGAGTAATTTATGAGATATCTTGATTCCTCATATATCTATTTCCACTAAAGTTAGTTCGAGTAGGTGTCCCTGGTGTTGGAGTTTATAGGACCGCCTAAAGACCTCAGACATGGTCTGACGTTTGCAGCAACCAGGACCGACAATTTTACGTGCCTTCTGAAGCACGCTCAGATAGAAATGCCACTCTCGGCCACCATTAAAGTTGAGACCGAGTTGCACGTTAACAATCGCTATGAGCTACATCGCTTTGTCAAACTAAGCCACGAGCGCAGCGCTATTTCCACTTTAAATGAATCTAGGTATCTATTATTGATACCATGGATTATAATTGAATACATTTATATCGACTGAATCTTGATATTTCGACAACTGTGCTCACAAGCATACTGAACTGCAGAGCTTCGCATTGTATTAACTTTATGTTTTACTGAACTCATTTTGATGTTATTTTTCCTTACGTTTCAGATAATGACGGGTCTCGAGTGCGGTCACAGGTTTTGTACACAATGTTGGTGTGAATACTTAACAACCAAAATAATGGAGGAGGGTCTAGTAAGTAGATTTGATACTATAATAAATGCGAAAGTTTGTGAGGATGGATGTACGTATGGATGTATATATATGTATGTATGTATGTATGTATGTATGTATGTATGTATGTTTGTTTGTTAGTTTGTTACTATTTCACGACAAAACTACTGGACGGATTTGGATGAAATTTACAGTAATATAGGTTATACATCAGAATAACTCATGGGATCACGGGAACGAGTACAACGCAGGTAACACCACGAGACGCGGCTAGTATTATTATTATGGTCTTTGTGTTGATGTCAGAAAGGTGTATGCTCTAAGATCGAAAGCCTACCCTGAGACTTCTTGAAATTTTGTAAAAAAGAAAATGAATCAATTTACAGTCATGGGCATTGTTTTTAGGTTAATTTCTCTAGTAAAATCATAGTATCTAATGTTATTATGCCCTTCTTTCTTCTAAAATATATTTCAAAATGATTGGTTTTTGACGATTATTTTCATAGCAACTGATTCTTTTGTTTAGTCCTGTCTATTGCCCTTAATCGCGTATTATATTTCAATATAATTCCGAGACTCTTATCATCTTTTATCAAAATCTGAAGTACAATAACATTGAGTAATCTTTTTATTAGATTGTTCTGACAATAATAAACAAAGAGATACAAACTTTCTTTTCTTTCTTATACAAGTTTATGGTTTGTTGTGTAAACTGTAAATTAAATTGTATCCCCCATAGATATATATGCTTTGCCTTATCAGGACATTGTACAGCTCTAATTAATAGCTAATTAATTTTTTGAAGTAATCTACTTCGAATTATGCTTGTTTGAAATCTTCTTGAAATTATAAAAATGTCAATTAGAAGTGAAGTGTATCTGCCGTATACGTAATTTCAATACAAAATTAATAGTATCGCTTAATCTTAAGAAACCTAGTACCGATTCGGTAAACGATCGAAGTAGGCATACTCCAATATACTAAGCGGAAATTCAAAATCGATTATTAAACTATGCAAAACATAAGATAGTATGTTGTTAGAAAAATACACCATCACCACCTCCAATTGGGAACTTCCTACAATTTTGAAGTCTTTTAACAAGGTAGAGTAAAAGTAAGTTTGTTTTCATTCGAGCTCAGGGTTACTGGCCAAAGTTTCTGAATATTTTAAAACTACATTCATTTGTTGGGTGTCCTTGTGTTTACTGTGTATTTTTTATTCAAGTTACAACACCATTGACCGCTGTAACAACACTTGCTACTAATATATTCCTTTATTACAATACAGTTGTTTGTTTGTCGCTTATTTATTCATTTCCATATAAAACTTCCTTATGTAGAGTAGGCATGGTTATTAGGTCAAATCCTCTTCACGTCACGTCACACACATCTTCTTTTAGTGAGACGCTTTTGCCCTTCTGTGGGTTTTAGGAGTTATTAACTGTCCCGGCAAACGTTGTTTTGCCATAGAAATACATACATACATAGGGGTGGACTACCCTTATTTTAGGGGGGTGAAAAATAGATGCCCGATTCTCAGACCTACCCGATATGCACACAAAATTTTAGAGAATCGGTCAAGCCGTTTCGGAGGAGTTTAACTACAAACATCGCGACACGAGAATTGTATATATTAGATATTAGATTCATTTATAAAGGCCAACATACCGGTATTCGCATACAAATAAGTTCACCGATCTTAATTAAATTTTGTTTGTTTGAAAAGTGATTTGATGAAGCGTTCTTGGTGTAGTGTTATTACGATACCACAATAACAATTTCAACTGTTATTATTGTATTGTGTTATGTTCCAGGGTCAAACGATAGCATGCGCGGCGCACGCGTGCGATATCCTAGTAGACGACGCGACGGTGATGCGACTGGTGCGCGACCCGCGGGTCAAGCTCAAGTACCAGCACATCATCACCAATAGCTTCGTCGAGGTGAGATATACTCAAATCAAATCATTTATTTATATAACAAGGTTAACCTATACTAAACTCTAAGCATGGATTATGAAATCTAAATTAACTGGTACTTACAATTACCTTAAAGTAGCGCTCGTGACGTATAGTTTGACTAAAAGCATCGTAAATGTGTCGGCCCTTACTAGGATGGGTGGCTGATGGTGGCATTTCTATCTGATTGCTACTGTTCTTCTTTGGGCACGTAAAAATTGGTCTCTGATAGACCAAAGTCCTTATTAAGATGGCCTTAAGAGGCCTCAAGGCGGTTTAAAAACTCAGACGTCAGGGCTGGCCTCTGCACGAACTTTCTTACTTACTTTACCCATAATATGTTTGTAACTGTTTTTTTTCCCGCAGTGTAACCGGCTGCTCCGCTGGTGCCCCTCACCCGACTGCAGCAACGCAGTGAAGGTGGCGTACGTGGACGCGGCGCCCGTCACGTGCCGCTGCAGCCACACCTTCTGCTTCGCCTGCGGGGAGAACTGGCACGACCCCGTGCGGTGTTGCCTGCTCCGGAAGTGGATCAAGGTATAATTCATTCATTCATTCACTCACTCACATTAAATTCATTCCTTCACTACAATTAAATTCATTCCTTCACTCCAATAAATTCATTTAAATCAGTGTCAGTTGTTCACTACCTCTGGCATGGTCTTCCAATGGAGACGACCAGTAACATCAAAACGAAAGGCCTTTTTGCCATTTGGGCAAAAATTAACGAATTAATTCGTTTGATAAAACCTACCCACATCTGGGCCCAGCCTCACCCAATAAAAAGTACTATAACATCACCAGGGTCACACGGCCCAAACTAAAACCCTGGGTACTTCATTGTTGCTGATCTATATAACTAAAATTAACAGAATCTGCAGCAGTACTAAAGAAATACTATATTTATCTTCCAGAAATGTGATGACGACTCGGAAACGTCCAACTGGATAGCGGCCAACACCAAAGAGTGTCCGAAATGCAACGTAACTATAGAGAAGGATGGCGGCTGCAACCATATGGTGTGCAAGAACCAGAACTGCAAGGCCGACTTCTGTTGGGTGTGCCTTGGCCCTTGGGAGCCCCATGGCAGCAGCTGGTACAATTGTAACAGGTAACAATTATTAGTTCACCAGTACTTTTTAAACGAATACCCGACATTAACCTAGATCAGGTCATCAGGTCAAGGAAGTATTTTACTTACTAAAACAACCTTCTGTGCCGCGAAAAAATCCGTAGTAAACATTCATTAGATCATCAGCCTTTTTTAAATAATAAAAACTGCTTATTCTGGACTCGTTCGGAAAATTTCAAATGTTCCAATGTTTTATCTCATTTTTAATGCATATATTGCAATGTTCCTAGTTCTTCGTTCTATTTTGTTCTTATCCAATCCACATTGCACTAAGATATTTGAATAATGTAAATTCATATTTTATCAGCGTATACAGCTATATCACACATGTTATGAAGTTAACACATTTTACTGTCGTGTACAGGTACGACGAAGACGAAGCTAAAGCGGCCCGCGACGCCCAAGAGCGGTCGCGTGCAGCGCTGCAGCGCTACCTGTTCTACTGCAACCGCTACATGAACCACATGCAGTCGCTGCGCTTCGAGTCCAAGCTGTACGCCTCCGTCAAGGAGAAAATGGAGGAGATGCAGCAGCACAACATGAGCTGGATCGAGGTACACGCAGGCACATACAAACTATGGCATACACACATACGTACACCCGCATGCGCGCACACACACACACACCCAAACTGCGTACGCGCGCGTGTGTGTATACACAAGACACCCAAAAATTATCACATATCATCTTTCTTCCAGGTCCAATTCCTAAAGAAAGCCGTGGACATCCTGTGCCAATGTCGGCAAACGCTCATGTACACATACGTGTTCGCGTACTACTTGCGCAAGAACAACCAATCGGTGATATTCGAAGACAACCAACGCGATTTGGAGTCGGCCACCGAAACGCTCTCGGAATACTTGGAACGCGACATCACTAGCGAAAACCTGGCCGATATCAAACAGAAAGTACAGGATAAGTACAGGTCCGATCGGAATTACTTTCGTTTTGCTATTGGATTTTTATTATGTGTTTTAACTTAGTGTTGTGAACACTTCTGAGCGAGCGACCAAGAAATACTGCGTTCTTAAGGTGCGTTTTCGCTGAGGGTACTGAAGAGCAATTGTTCATTTTTGCACGTGAGACGTGCTTACTGTGTCGCGGGTTGCGGGTTAGATTCCCGCCCGGAGTCATAGTATGTAGTAGTATCAGTTAGTTGGATTCTATAATACAAGCTTAGATCTTAGTTTGGGTCTAATCAGCTGTGTGTGAATTTATCCGGTGTATTTATTAATTTATAATTCCCATTTTCCATAACAGGCTCATTTTTTTATAATAGCGCTGCTAAACTTCAGAGTGTGCATTTATTTGCTTGTCTTAGTTGTTTTAAAATTCCGAATTTGACGGCATCTTGTTGGAACAGATTGGTACTAATTGTAATGTAAAATGTTTCAGATACTGCGACAGTCGGCGTAAAGTATTGCTGGAACATGTCCACGAAGGGTACGAGAAGGATTGCTGGGATTACACAGAGTAAACGTCTTGCCTCTCTTTATAACACACACCACAACACGCAACACACACGCATCGAGCACACACAACACACAGAAACGATGTAAGATATCGCAGAAAGCTGTAAGATATCTATATCTTAGTACGATGTAACGGACAGATATCGCAGCAAACTGTAGGATATCTTTGTACGATGTAAGATATCTCAGTACAATGTAAGATATCTCGGCAAAGGCGTGAAAATCTTTCTAAAGGTTTATTCATATTGGTACAGTATCTGGTGGCGCTTGATTTCAAACCGCGACTGAAGATGTTTCGATATAAATACGTTTCAGTTCAGAATCGCTGTATTCAAACACTTGTCACCTAATTTCTGATCCAGCACTGCTGGCGCCATCTGCTGCATCAATATAAATCAACCTTTATGTACATTGTCGACTTAAAATCTAAACACGTTTGTATAAATTAATAATTGATTATTTTAAAAATTATTATGAACATTTCTAGCATAATTTATGATTAATATAAAATACGGTATATTTTTTCAAACGAATGCAATTCTCTGTAGGGCATTATGATGTTTGAATCTTGTTTGTTGGTTTTTTATATGTATTTTTTTAAATTGGAACAAATGGTCCGTGTGTCATTTGTTTTTTGATGTTTAATTTATTTTGAACGCAGCTGGGTCTGTTAAAATAAATAAGATCTCAATATCGAGCAATTTATAAAATCTGGAACTTATTTTTTGGTCTTAATTTTCTTATGAATCAGCGGCACCCTTTATTACTTGATACCGACTACCAGAAAGGAGGTTATCTATTTTATTGTTGATTTTGTTTTGAAAAGTTAGTTACAAAAATTAGCTTCTACTAAAAATATTGATCATGACTTGTTCCTTACGCAACATACTCTAAAAACCAAATTCTTGCTTCTAATGAATATATTTTTGCAAATAATTTTATTGAAATAAGTTTAGTTTAATTATTATAAATAGTTTTATATAAATGAATAATCTGAAAAAAAAAATAGTTTTAACCTGAACTAATTTGGAAGGTGAAATATCTGATAAAACATAACCACTTGTTTACATATAAATAAAAATAATAAATAATATCATTAAAAAAACAGTTTTATATTTCCGATCTCTTGTTTTGTAATAAATAATATTTAAATATCATAGTGAAATTAAATAATTATATAATTTTAATGAACATCAATTCATTATTATTATACTGTAATTATTTTTGAATATTATTTTATTTGGGTAATTTGATAATGTAGCTTTGTGTAAATTGCTTAGTGTACACAGAATATCCTCGATATGCTTAAAACCTTGTATTGTTCATATTTGATTAGTATATGTATTCATATATTCCACAGGGAAATACGTGAAATTTTAACCTACCCTCAAATACTCTTAACACCTTTCAAATGACGAGGGTCTCAGTTTCATACAATTTTTGACAAAATGTATGAAATAAAGTTTATACAATTTTAACAAATGGCTGTCGAAAATGTATTTAAATGAGTGCCTCGTAATTTGGGCGCCTTTGAGTATTTGAAAAATATTTCACAAATAAACTGAGTAATAGTCATGATTATTTGACTACCTAATAGCTTTATGGTCACGTGTGAGCATATATATAGATTCAAACAAATTAACAAACGTATATTAATTTCTTTAAATAAAATTAAAATGTGTTTGAATATTTGTGAAATATTTTGTTCTAGTTTGAGTTAGCGTATTCCTCTGAACAAAATTTCATTTCATAGATTTTTTAATAAGCTTCGGTTTGATTAACAGATTCGGTTTCTTCTGCGTAAGTCGCGCTTTCATATAGTGTTTTGAACAAACATCTTTAATCATCTACCTAAGTTCAGTCAAAATATAAAAAATACGTGTTTTTCAATGGTGCAATGAACTTAGTTATTCCCCGCGCTATCACTGAACGAACATATTCGCACATTTGTTTACTTGTACTGCAAGAACGAACGACTTCTCACTCAGAACTGTTCAGAATACTAAGTGAAAACGCAGCTTAAAGGAACGGAACCTTTAAAACTCCTCGGTAACTACCACAGACTTACGATATTAAATAATTAATTAAAAACACTCTAAAAGGCACAAAACATCGTCTCTTAAGACTTAAAGAAAATATTTTTTACCAAAAATAATATTTTTGTTATCAAACTTCTTTCAGCGTTAATTATAATGCTGTCTCGCTTTTATATAATAATATTGTAAGTTGTTAGACAAGGACGGATAATGTTTGGAGCTATGAGACCATTTGTTTTATGGAGTCATCTGATCTTCGCGGGATAAGATAATTAATCTTAAAATTATGAGCATAAGGATGCAAATCCGAATAGCACGTTTTTATTTAAGTCAATAAAATGGAATCGTTCAACCCTTGTTTGACCTTATTGGTCCTATTGGGGTCATAATATAATATGTCCTATTAGGATCTCGTAGGTCTTAAATGGATCTTATAGGGCTTAATCGGTTCTTATAGGTTCTAGCTTCTTGCAGACAAACCCTAGTGAGATATTATGGTAAACAAGTTTGCTTTACTTAAGAATGCTAATTTAACTAAGATACATTATTTTTTCCCATATGTATCTGATAAAATGGTTATACAGATCGGCTTAAACCAATCCCGTGAGGTTACATCTGACTCTTTTTGTACTGTGATCCAATTATTTTAACGCCTCGAAGGCTTGAAAAAGGTGTCGGTAGAACTCAATTACTCATTGTTAAGAGATAAATGTTACAAGTTAAAAATAATCATAGAATAAATGATTGCCAGTAACAATGAAACACCACTATACGACTGGTAACATTGTCTTAATTCTTATTAATCAATTTTGCGATCAGAACGTGATTGTTTTTGGATTTAACGGGTTTTTGTTGGTGTCAATGTTCACCTCAATTTTCCTCTGAAAAATAATAAGGTATTGACTTAATTTTTGGGGTAAAAGTGGTATGAACTGACATACAAAATCCTCAAATCCAGTAAATAAAATGATTTCCAAAAAAATATGGAATCCATTACCAAATTTGGAAATACTATATTTTACTGTAACTTTAAAATGAAATATATTTTTCGAAATAACCAAATAATAAAAGCTTCTTTTAAACATGGATATGTTACTGTATAGCTAGGTGAACGGTAAATGCCAGGAGATTCCAAATACTTAGCGCGCGCCTTGTGGGGTTTAGGTTGTCTCGTGGGACTAAATAGGACTTATATAGAGACATTCTGAGCAATTCCATAGTATATTTGGATTTACAGAAGTCTAATAGTCCATTTTAATATGCAACCGCTTATGATTGTACGCACTAAACCGCCACAAAATCATAAGCGGTTGCATATTAAAATTGAAAAGCGGCAAACCGCGCGGTTAGCCGCCCCCGCGGTAAACCGCTAGTGCGTAAGGGCACTTGGGGACAATTCTGTTGAATCAATTTAGTGTCAGTTGGATCTCGATTGATACATTTGACACATTTTGGAATCCAAGTGTCCAATTCGCGGCGGTTTTGTTGAGTGTCTCAACAGTTATGAACAAATTTTATCAAACTATTCCAGATCCAAATGAGATTCAATGAACACATAATTGATTTAGCATAATTCACTGTATGTTTTACCGTTTCTCTTGCAACTATAGCTTTTACAGTAACGTATTATATACCGCTACATATCTGTATATTAACTTCAGTGATTGTATGTTCTAAGGATTAGGTCGTCTGTCAGTTGCACTGCCAGAAAGTTAGATCGATGTATGAAATGGTTCACATAGTGAAGTATAATATAGATTAGATATTCGATCGACCTTTTTACTCTACTTAACGAATGCACAGAATAATATACAAATTTTTACATGGATTTGTATATTATGCTTGCTGAGGTGTATAGTAACACACTGTACATATAGATGCTGTATAAATATTTATATGGATAACGTGTAAGTGTAATTCTCCGTTTATCGAGCATCCTGTATGTGTGTCCGAGGACAAAGTTGTCATAAGACGGAATAAATTAGTAACATCGATTGTTTGTTTATTATTTTTGTGGGCCTGCCTTATCCTTGTGTCCTAAAAGTCCTAACCTAATCTATTACTAAGACAAACATGATAAAAAATCACTTGAAATACTTTAAAGAGTACTTTAGAGGCAGTCTAGAGTACTTTGGAGGCCTGCGCACCGCAAAAAGGCGGTCCGTGAACATTTCGGAAAGCAAAAGCAATTTTTTTTAATGAACACAAACACCTTTTAAGGGTGACTGTCCATTGATGTGGAGTGAGGCCGCGGAGCTGAGAAACGGATAAATATTAACCAATAGGATTGCATAAAATGTCTGACCGGAGATTTTATGCAATCCTATTGGTTTATATTTGTCCGTTTCTCCTTTGGCTGTATTTCCATTAAGGCGAAACTGAGCTAAGTGGAGCTTAGTTGTGCATTTATTCATACAAGAATACTAATAATAATGCATTGCAATGACATTTTGTTTTTTGTATTATCCAAGTGGAAACGCAGCCTTATTAAAACTGCACTTCCGCAAAATCATCCTTATATTGTTGTAGTTAAAGTAGTAAATTGTGTGCTAATGGATCGATTGTTCCCCCAGGGACGCGTTGGCTCCGTCAGCTACAAGACCTAGTAAAGCCTAAAGGAATCTAAATGGTAACTTGCATTTTATACAAGGGAGCTATAGAGAACTTGTTAGAAATGTCTGCGTAACCAAAAGTAACCGACCACTCCCCAAAACTCGTTAAATAATAGTTTATGTGAAAAACTGTACAGTGGCACTGCCTTAACCACTGATTTTTATGATGGTAATTGATTTTATACTCTATGCTAAGTGAGGAAGGTCCATTTTTGTCTTAACTATTGAATCAATAGAGATGATTAGTCATGCTTATTCTCAACTAGCAGCGCCCCGCGGTTTTACCCGCGTTGAGCCCGTTCCCGTAGGAAATCCGGGATAAAATGTAGCCTATAGCCTTCCTCGATAAATAGACTATCTAACAGTGAAAGAATTATTCAAATCGGTTCAGTAGTTTCTGAGATTAGCGCGTTTAAACAAACAAACAAACAAACAAACAAACAAACAAACAAAACAAACTCTTCAGCTTTATAATATTAGTATAGATGTGGGGTTTTAATTTTGTACTTTCCTAATGTTTTACCCGACCTCAAAAAAAGGAGGAGGTTTTCAGTTCGACTGTATGTTTTTGTTTATTTTCTATCAATGCCTGACATTTTTAGCAAGTGATTGACGTTAGCTCCCTAGTAGGTTGTGTAGATAGATGTAATTAGCTGATGACGGAGTAGTTGGGTTCGGTAATTGATCGTCAAATCAATATTAATGGTAGATTTATTTGGCAATACATAATTGGTATATTTGTATAATGATAGGCCATAGAGAAGTCAATCTATGAATAAAAGTTGTTGATAGGTTAATTGTATCCGGTTAGTGAATTTCGATGGTGCGTCTAGTTGGAATATGTTTTGAGATAGTGGATTTCCAATTGTAATTTAAGTACCTATTCGTTTCTTATATAATTACCCTATATAGACACTTACTTCTTTACTTCCTTATTCATAAACGCTCTCTTACTCAAACACTGTTAGTGAGTGTTTTGTCTCTTTTGCTCTTTGGAAAATAATGTGGGTCAGAAAGGGACAAAGCATTTGATAGCTAAAATTCTGCTAGGAAGCGTTTATGTAAAAGGCCTATAGAGGTTGTAGTGAACTCACGACAGCTACAGGATCGTTGTGTTTTCGTTTCCAGCACAAATTACAAATGTTGAATTCGGAAGATTTTTGCAAAATCAACAAGTGGATAAAGACTATTACAGCTATTTTTACAGTTTCTAGTTAGAAATATAGGTAATTATATCAAAAATCTTCATAAACATTTTGTAATTTATAAAAATGTACTTATGTCAAGTTTTGTAAAATAATTGAAGAATAAAAAATCTAAATAAAAATAGACAAGGCCATTTAATTGTAGATCGTCTGTTAGAATATGAAAATACGTCTCGTAGGGTGAGGCCATTCAGGTAAATAATATTACCAAACATATATCTATGGAATTTATAACTGGGTTGTTGAAATCAATTTTAATATATGTAGTTTATATCTGTGTGCCTTTGAATAGTAAAATAAAACTTCCATATAAAGCAGTCAAGTTCTATATTTATCGTTTACTTAATTTATTTTGTACAAACTTCAACAATATATATAATAATAAATATTCAATTAAATCTCTATCATTCAGCAAACTGAACTCACTTTTTTGTCATAAGTATAGTTAAAAATAAATAAACGATACAATTGATATAATAACTTATTGTCTAAACTTAATTAAACACAACTTTTTTGTGCAAATATGCCTAATAGTACGTAAATTATTTGGTTATACCAACGAAAAGTAAGTTTATACGTAACGATTGTTCCTCATTCGTGGAACACTGAGCTCTCGGGGAGCGGTCCAATCGCACCAGGCTGTGTCTACACGAATCAGAATACCACGAGTTTATGTACCGATCAACGGCGCGGGCGTCACTACAGGCTTGAACACTTCCTAAAGCAAACGGGCTACTCTAACACCGACACATAACGTCACGTCACTTACTGCGCGGTCACAAGCGAGCGTCACCAATACCGACCCGATGCTACGCACTCCGCTGCCTCGCGAGTCCCTAATTACAAAACAAGACAATAATATTATGTTACCATCGTGACAGAGTTAATATTCAGAGTACGACTGATTAACTAGCGGCTAACGGCGTGCCTTGCGTCCTAATGCTAAAACATATTTATTATTTAGATACACTTAATATTAACAAATTCACGACATAAATTATTATTTATTCCTGTACGCATTCTAGAGCAAACCATCAAGATATTCCTAATTCGATCAGTCTTTTAACGCGTAATCTTAATGTAAGTGGTGTGAGTTGAACCGCTCCGGGAGGCTCTTGAGGGTCGAGTGAACATAACGTGGTACTGAAACACAAGGAAGCGGTAACCAAGAGAGTGACGGCTCGGGTGTCGGGTGTCGGTGCGGCGCGGGCGGGCCGCGGGGGAACGCGCGCGCTCGCCCGCCACACACAACTATCTACATACACCGATATCTGTAACCACAGTTATTGCAAAATACGTGCAAACGGTAAGCGTCTCGTATATATCTTAGAATACACTGAATCTTAACACTTGTCGCACGTCGATAGTACTTGACTTGTTATACAATATTGTTCGTAAACGAATGAAAACAACCGACACACAACTATCCGGTGAATGTTTCCGTACGTTACTGTAAGCGAAACCTCTCGTCGAGCACACGTTTATTGCTTCAAGCTTATTACGTATCGCTGCGTTACTCGCTCATATCAATTAGTTATTACGATAAAAATATGTGTTGCGACGTGCTGTTGGGATCTACCCGGCGTTAAGCTCTCATATTTACAGAGTAGTAGAAAATTGACCACTTTCAAAGTTAAATTACAAAAATTCAATGATTGATAAATCTGTTGTGCTAGAGAGGAGCGTAGTGTCACGATACTGTGTCGGTCAGAGAGGGAGCGGCGCCCGCGTCGCGGCGCCTGCGCAGCCGCGCGGCGCGCGCCTCCGACCGTCCGTCTGTCTAGCTAGAGATGTCAATCAATAAATAAAACAAATACAATTCAATAATATCTACCTTACTCGGTAAGGGACGTTCGATCTCTTAGGTATATCAATAATATCTTATTGCTAAATACGGTCATCTCTTCAAGTAGCCGAATCGCTTGTATAATGCAGATGATTACATTATCAACATTGTCAAAATTTAAAACTGCAAGAGCAATATTCGAAGCAGTACCAGCCCGCTCGCAATTATCAGTAAAGGTATCTAGTACATGGAGGCTCGCTGCAGGGGTCGAGGGCGCGGCGGGGGGCGGCGCGCGGCGCGGGGAAGGGCCGCGCGCCGCCGCACCCCATGTAATCCGGGGAAGGTAATTACATCGACTAGGTATGTGGAAAGTGCGCGTTACATAAAATGGCTCGATTCCTATGATGCATACTGAATTAGGACGGAAGTGAATCCTGGTACCGATTTCACAGCTGATTGTTAAGCTTACATAGATATAACTTGCAAAAATGTCTCTAAAGTTTCCTAACCGGAGGCCGGCGGCCTCGCACTCGCGACTGAACGTCGCTCGGTACAGTGAGAAGCTTACAAATTGGAACTATTAAAACTATACGGACAAAATTGATATGAATCGGCGTAGCCATTGCTTCTATTAAAGCGTCTATTAGATACGATTACACTAAGTAATGCCCGAACGTGCGGACGACTCGAAGACGTTTAATGTTTGTAGACAATGTTAGTACAACAATCAAAAATAAATAAATAAACACGGTGAATAGCAAACGATTGAGTGCTACATCGATTCGCTCGGCGTGTGTGCGTAGGGCGCACCGCCCTTCCTTCACTCCTTACGATACACGCAGCGCCAGCGCGCGCCGCGCCGCGGTCCGCACGCGCGGGCGCCGCGGCGCGCGCCCGGGGCGCTACAACACGATACTTATACACTGAATATTGATCGACACCATTTCGGGGAATATAAATGATATCTCACAATACGTAAACAATTGTCCATTTTGTTAATAATAATAATAGAGCTCTGATTTAGAATTTTACAGATAGTGAATTCATCGAATACAAAAATAAGCTTTCAGAGTTTTTCATTATCCAAATATCTTACATTACACCATTAGTGACGAATAAAAAAAGGGCACGCTCGCGAATCGATTCCTTCCGGTCGGGGTTGCGGGCCGGGGGCCGGCGCGCACGGCCGAGCGGACGCGAATCGGAACACGACGGAACACGGCGAACGAGCGCGAACATCGGTCGCAAAATAAACAATCACTAAAGCTTCGGCCACGCGAATATAAAACACTCCATCGAAACGTCGAACGTCTCTAAACGCGAAAGAATACAAGTGTATCCGTGGGGCGCTGGGCGCTTGTGGTGCTAGGCGCGGCGGGGAGGGCTCAGCAGCTCGGGCAGCGGGGCGGGCAGCGGCAGCGGCGCCTCGTCCACCAGCGCCGGCAGCAGCGCGAGCGCCAGCGCGGGTCACACGGGCGCGGGCGGCGGCGCGGGCTCGGGCGGCCGGCCCGCCGCGCCCGCCGCCTGCAGCACCACGCGGTGCCCGTTGGCCGTCACGCCGTCCAGCACCACGGCCGTGGCGGCGCCCGGCTCGCCCTCGCCGCCCGACTCGCCGGAGGCGGAGCGCGAGCCGTCGGCGCCGCGCCGGTGCCGCCGCCACGCGTGCTGGATGAGCCGCGCGCAGTACTCCTCGCGCTGCCGCCACAGCGTGGACGACACGGGCTCGTACCCCACCTCGTTGGGCCGGCCCGGCTCCAGATCGCCCGTCTCCTCGATCGGGTTCCCTTTCCTCGCGAAGAAGTCCTTGGTGAGCGCGTCGAGGATGTCTACGCAGAACATCATGTCGCCGCGACATATCGGAATGTCCATCGATATGATTTTGTACTTGTTCGGTTTGTGGATCTGGAGCGGAGGCTCGAGCACGTCCAGGAAGTCCGACAGCTGGTCGTAGCGGATGTACTGCGTGCCGTCCGGGTCGAACCGCTGCCAGATCTCGTAGTACATGTCGTAGTCGTCATCCGTCAGACCCTCTTGTACATCTTCCGTCGCCTGGAACACGAAAATATCACAAGATATCAATTATAACTCAGGTTCATTGAGCTTCTAGGTCTATAGGACAGTATTGAAGTATATACCTGCGAGTAATTCTCGAGAATGACGGCGATGTACATGTTGATGACGATGAGGAAGGATATCACGAGGTAGGAGAGCAAGTACGTGATGCCGATGGTGGCCGAGCCGCAGTTGCCGGGGTAGCCGCGCTCGTTGTCCGGCAGGTCGCACTCTTCCTCGTTGATGATGCCGTCCAGCACACCGTCCCAACCGGCGGACGTCGACATCTGAACAAAAAGTTAAATTTTAAGTGCTCCAGCCCATCAATTATGAAATGATTTGTAGATAATAAACAATGAAACTTACTTGAAATAGAAGAATCATACTTTGCACAAAAGTCTTAAAATTATACACGTCGTCGAGACCACCTTTGTCCTTAACATGCATGAAGAAGGACATCCCAAATATGGCGAAGATGAACATGACCAGGAACAGGAGTAGGCAAATATTGAAAAGGGCTGGCAGTGACATGGCTAACGCGAACAGCAACGTTCGGATACCCTTGGCGCCCTTTACGAGTCGGAGGACTCTACCTACTTTAGCTACTCTCACTACTCTCAATAGAGTTGGCGATACAAAATATTTCTCAATAATATCACTCAATACCAAGCCTGTGAACAAAGAAGACACCGTTGTAATAACTGTTTCAAATGAATAAACGTACATCTATGTAACAGAAAAGGATACTTACTAAGAATAGAGAACATGACTACAACGAAATCGAATAGATTCCACGGTTCCACAAAGTAATGGTACCGTAAGGCGAATATTTTTAATAGGCACTCTGAACTAAATATCACGATGAATATCATATTGAGATAGTCTAGGACGGTGCTGAATGTTTCTGTCTGCTGGTAGTGGTCCAGGGTCATGGTGAGCATGTTGAAACCGATGAACAACATGATGATCATGTCAAACTTCTTGTCCGTCACTATCTCGAATACTATTGCTTGCGGACGCCACTGAAATATAACCACAACAATACATTAGTATCTAATGTTACCACAAAGAATAATAGCTAGTTATTGGGGGAATAGGGGCCGTTTATTTGATCTAATATACATATTGCATCTATTATTCTAGTTGGACTTTGGTCCGGCGTATTGCCCATTTCAATCCTCGATCAGACGTTACTAATATGTTGATAAAGGCATTTCTCACCTTCGGCCTAGGAATAGCTTTCAAAGGTTTCTTAGACCCCATCTTCTTCATTGCGTTGTAGTATTTCTTCTGATCCTCAGTCATGAACATCTCAAGACTGCCGCCGGCTTTCTTCTTCTGTTCATTGAAGTTGTCGATGATAACTCCGATAAACAGATTGAGAGTGAAGAATGACCCGAATATAATGAAGAATACGAAGTAAAGATACATGTAGATGTTAGTTTCTCTTATCGGTTGGCGTCCCACCTATGGGAAAAAATATAATTAGCAAAACTTTTTATAATTATAAATATTTTTTTGACTAATACATACCTCTCTCGAGTCAATAGCGTCGTTCATGATCTGGATCCATCCCTTGAAAGTAGCCACTTGGAACAGGCACAGGTATGCCTTGCCCACGTGGTCAAAGTTCATTGGCGAATTTTCCCACGTGTAGTTTTCCAAAACACAGGCATTTTTATCAGGAATGATCTCGTGACTCAGAGTTGTATGGTTCATGTCGACACACTGGAATAAATAGACACATTTTCATGAAACGTTAATTTACGTTATTCATGCTAGGTTGGGAAATAGAGCAAAGGTATGTTACCTTGAAATACTTCCCAGCAAAGAGCTGGACTCCCATGATAGCGAAGATAAGCCAGAAGATGAGACACACGAGCAGCACGTTGAAGATGGAAGGTATCGCTTGAACTAAAGCGTTCACTACCACCTAGACGAGGAAAGAAAACGTATTAGTATTGTGTTCTAGTTTACCATCTGCATAAAATTATTTTGTGCATGGTTTAGTATGAGGAATTTTCCCGTGATCATTTAGTCTCAAGCTTCATTGAAAGTATAGCAATGAATTTACTTCAAGATAGCGTGTATATGATGATAAAAGTATGGTAACAAATAAGTTTTATAGACAGAGGTACGTGACATCAAAACAACAATGGCATACATCAAAGTGCGATAAAACAACAAAACTAACAATTAAGCAACACAAAACATGAATTTGCTTCTTGTTTCTTACCTTGTCCTATGAAATTAATAGCAAAATGTTTACATGCTACCTCCTGCAGACGACGGCACAAGAAGAATAGATCTAAGGTGCAAAATCTAAATTAGCATTCCAAAAGTCTAAATACTAAATGCTATGTAGCTAATTTGAAACACAACTCGAATAGAGAAATAGACGAAAACTTATAAAAATATCCCAAACTAAACCAATCATCGATTAAACGAGAAAATACGACGAAATAGTGATGATATACCAAGCCATTCAGGGGGAGCCACAGTCGTCGACTTTGAAATGATTGTCTAATAGTTGGACGATACAAGTGCTACTGCCAATGATTTCAAAACAAAACAACTCTCAAATATCTATTTAAACAAATAAGACTGGGTGATGGATGAGAATTTTGAATTGGAAGAAGTTGTTCTACTTATGATGTGTATAAATTGTTATGAAGAAGTTGTTGATGTTACATGATGTGATGTGTGGAGCGTGTGGTGTGGGCGAGCCGGTGGAGGTACGTACCCTCATGCCCTGCATACGGCTCATGGCTCTGAGCGGGCGCAGAGCGCGCAGCGTTCGCATCGTTTTGAACGCCTGAATGCCTCCGGCACCACAAAGCGCCGCTACGAAGTTTATAAGCGAGACCTGACAAAATTAAGGGTTCCATTTTGAGATACACATAACATCATTCAACAATTTGTCTTGCAGTTTTGAACGCCGATCCTAAAATATCTGTGGAGATAAAACATTACTCATATTATTTCTTGTTGGTGACAATCCAGTTAGAAATTTCCAAAAGTTGGAGAAGAATGATACGACCGTTAAGAGAAACGAAAGAGAGTATAATAATAGTGAAGATACTCCGACGCGGCCGACAATATCGAATATACTCGTAATAACAAACCTAATTAATAAAAAAAAACATATAAAACGCTAAACAAAAAACACGTGGTTTTTAAGATAGCTAATAACAGCTTCACATAACACTGACAGCATTCGTAAGTTAAACAATAGTATGCCATTTTCTTTTCATAAAAATGCTTTACTAACGGCTATGTCAGTTAATAAACAATTAAAACATATAATTTAGAAAACGGCACATTGTTAGATAGCACAGAGACAGAAGTCTTTCATGCAAATATTTAATACATTAGAGTAGAAGGATCTTGAAGGTCGAGTCAGTCCATGTAGCGGGGTCGTGGGTATAGTTCACATAAGCGGGAGTACCACAGAACGACATCGAGAGCTCGTTGCAGCGAGGTGGCTGATCTTGGCTGCTCCGGACACCGAACAATCAAAGCACGCTGAGTTACGAGGCCCATTGAGTCAATGAGCATCGCAACGACACCGACACCGATAGCGTGATGTGGGGTGGTGCGGCGCGTACTCACGCGCATGCCCTCCCATCTGGAGACGGCGCGCAGAGGTCGCAGCGCGCGCAAAGTGCGCATCGAACGGAACGCCGGGATGTCGTCTGCGCCCGCCATCACCGCTCCATGGTTTACGAGCGATAACTAACGTCACATCACTTCACATATTAATATACTCTTAAAATAATCCCTAAACTGTCTTCAAAGTTAAAACTAAACTCCTATATTTATTATTCGATCTATATAAATACCTACTTATTCCTGCAAAGTTACTTAAAAAGATTTAAATTTATATGACAAAAATAATAGAACAAAGATTTTACCATGACAATGATGAAATCGAGCCAACACCATGCGTTTGTGAAGTATTTCCGGAAACCGAGGGCAAGCCACTTGATTAACATCTCAATGAAGAAGATTACAGTGAAGATACGATCCATATAATACAATATGTCTTGAAGGATAGGCCTATGTGGTAAATGAACATCTTCTAAGGCCTGGAAAAGATATTAAACAATTGAAATAGAAAAAATATTCAAAGTTCTCTAAAGTCAATGAACTTCGTGAATTTTAATAATCACATTTTACAAATTCAAAATATCAGTATCCTTACCAAAGCCAAACTACTGAGCAAAATCATAGTAATCACAGCCGTTTCGAAGTAGGTGTTCTCAATGAGTTTAAAAGTCTTTAGCCGCAGCATTCCCCATCCTTGCCAGAAGGGCGACTCATCGTCTCCGGCAAGGAATGGGAACTTCTGGTAGCACGGGTCGGGACAACAGTCTGTCGGAGTGTCCTCCTCTTCACCGCCGACCTTTATATCTTTCAAACCGTCTAATTTGCCATCTTCTTCTTCTTCAACCATTTCTGTAAAGTCAGAAAGTCAACTTTCAAAACATGTTTAATAAAAAAATTAGGCCAATAAGATCGGTAACGAAGGGTATCTCATATCATTTAATAGAATCTGATCTTCTGTTTTGGTAGATTAAGTGTCTTATTGGAGTCCTAAGATTGTTATGTCTGTTTTTGTTTTGTTGTAATCTAATTAGAATAAGATAAGTATGTCTGTGTGTCTTTTTACAGTTCGGTTATTTTCCCCTTACCTTCTTCGAGCCCCAATTCTTCTTTGCTAGCGTCCTTCTTTTCTTCTCCATCTATGGTATCTGCAGAGACTTTATGACTCTCGTCCTTAAACGATCTAATTTTATGACTTCCGTACGACTTTTGACTAATGGTATCATCATCCTAAAATTGGAAAAAGTTAAAAACTTATTTTATATTCATTATTAAAATTAAGTCTCAAAGATTATGTTTTCAATTTATCTAATGGGAGTTTTTGTGTCTTATGTAATACTTACTTGAATAGGATATCCATGATGATTAAGATCACACTCTAATCTATTATCTCTATGATTGTCCGTTATTGCGTTTATGTTATTCATTAGTATTTTACCTTTTTTGTACTTATTGTCTCCTGGAAAAACGACAACATTACCATCATACGTTCCAAGTACTATATCTTGATTAAAATTAGTGTTTATGTTACCTGGTATCGTGAATTCCATTCCGTCACCTATAGCTACTTCTACTTGGTCTTTTAGTTTCTTGTCCTTGTATAGCACTGCGTCGTCTAGGTCAGTGCCGAGCTCCAGTTCGTTGTCGACCCTCTCTGAAGAGACACAACGGCCACATAGAGCCGCCTTTAAGCCTACATGCGGCGCGTCATCGGTCCATAGTGCGTTTCAAGTTGACGACACCATCCAAGCATAGAAATCAGACCAGGATATGTCAATATTAAATCTTAAATCTTAGGCTCGATTTAAAGAGCCTGAACAACAAGCTATCTAAATTCGTTAAATTGTTTGTCATAATTATCTTAATTACTTAATGGAATTGTATTATGATTTCAATTAAATGAATTACAATTTCTAGTTCTGATATGCAAATGTTTATCACAAGAAAGTTACGTTAGGTCGAATTTATAATTTATAACAAAATATGCGATACTTACAACAAAATGTTTGGTACATATAACCTACCTTTTGTAGATCAACAACCGAAGTCTTGTTCTACTCTTGAAACACATATTTTGTGACGATAAAATACTTATGATACAATAATGTAAACAAAACATTGATTTACAACAAAAACGTATCAAACCACAGTCTTAAAACAAAGTAACACATAAAATATATAAATACATATACGACATTATATACATGCGGGTTTGATAATATACACCTACACACCGATAAGCCAATAACATAGGATGAGATATACATGACGAGATATATAGATACATGATAGAGGAAACAATGAGGTTAAAGATAGGTTTACACAGGAAATAAGGTCTGTTCTACACTTAGATGCTAAGTCGCAGGCAACGCACAGTGAACCACATGACACGACACAATCAAACACACACACCATGCTTCATATTTTATTAACATCATCATGCTTTTTTAATACATTTCTCTCATCGAATGTCGATTTCCCATTGATGTATCATACTCGTACAGATGAATAGAGACGATACTGGGAGGAAGTTGGTATTATATTTGATTCGTTAGAGGTTTCTATATACATCGACAACAACATAAACAGGACATGCCACAACGGCGAACACATACTTAATATCTTACCGGGCGCATGTATTGCTATCTGATTGGTCAATTTATTCTTCAATATCTTGAGGAAGTCGGCTACGTTTCTTTTTATCCAATCAGTGAACCGTGATATTCTGTTGAAGGCCTCAGCTATTTTGTTCGTGTCTTGATCCGCGCTGGGCGTCGATAAACTCGATGAACCGAAATTTGACAGTAACAGGGCCAAGAAAAGGTTGAGAACCTGGAATTGGTATCAAGTTTTGATGAATATGTATATCACTATGCCAAGACATTAAGGACCTTTCGATGTAAAGTAAAGTTTTAGCCTGTAATGTCCCATTGCTAGGCCTCTGATATCGCTGAAGATATAAGTACAGCGAGAAGTACTACGAGTAAACGTAAAACTTGAACCAAATAAACTTGTCGACAAAGGACCGAAAAATAACATAAACTTTATATATAGGTACTCGTATATACAGTAACAAAAATCAAGGCATCATAAAACTAGCATTGTACTGACCACAAGATTGCCAATGACGACAGTAGCCAAGAAGAACGGTATACACGACACGTCTCCCACCAGCATACAGTCCCACATACTCTCAATCCATTCTCCACACAACACCCTGAATACGATCATGAAACTATGCATGAAATCGGTAAAGTTCCACCTCGGTAGGTCTCCGTCGGGAAAGCGATCCACATAATCTGCACATAAAACAACCAATATTATAGATTTCTGCAGTAAAACATTCAAAAACATATGCTAAGCATTGTATAGAATATAGATATTTCACGCTAAAAGCTAAACGTCTTGTATCTTCTAAATAAAATAGATATAAAGTTACTTTTTCAATTTAAATGTTTCGTTGAAAGTAAAAGCTTCCTTGCTTTTCGATTCTTGTTTTCTGTTACGTTATATTTGTAACATACGCCAGCTGTATTATTTAAATTATACAAGGCTGAAGCTCTATCTAATCATGCATCTAATACTTACTCTTTATTATGCTAGATCAGCTAGAAATTAAATGAGTTAAATACCTACGTTTTATCTGCCACATATACGGCATGCAAAATCATAAAATCTAAAAGCTTAGATATAGTAAAAGTAGTTTTCATATAGCAGTTATAGCAGAACTTACGAAGAATAGTACCAAAACAGCTGGTTATGTTATGTAAGGAAGATGATAAGTATCTGAAGCTAGCATAATGTCTCACAAGTGAGGCGCCTTCTGAACGTTTGGGTAGTCAACAGCTAAGGGCATGAGGCTCACTTGGAAGGGACACGTCAAAGAGTTAATACTAATATGGAGCACAACAGTGTGACGCACATAAACACAATATTCACTATACAAACAGGGCGGCGAGCCCGGCTTCGCGCGTGAATCGACGCGGACCCTCGCCACAATCCATGCGACGGACCTCCCTTCCATTCACACGCCAAGTATACACTACGAAATGTATCTCAACTCTATAGTATGCCTTAGTGGATTACTACACTTTACACTGGTTGGTGTGACGTTACGAGTACGCTACATTCCGTTGAGATACATTGTTGGCACGTTGGGCACCGCCGCCATACCGTTAACAGTTAACATCTTCAAACACCAATGTACATGCAACACTCCCACCAATTACACTTACCCACATAATTTTTTCCGAATAGTTGCATACCCATCACAGCAAATATGAAAATAATGATGCACAATACGAAGGTCAGGTTGCCCAAGGCACCCATTGTCCTACCCATTATAGAGATGAGTAAATTAAGAGTCGGCCATGACTTTGCCAATTTGAATACTCGAAGCTGCAATTACAAATTGTGATACAAGGCGTCACACAAGCTCGTTTACCGGCGCTTCACCTATGCTACTGCGAGATCTTCCGGGGACCCCTAACCACTCACTCCCACGTGGGGTGGCGGTGACTGGTTCGGGGTTGGTCTCCATGGACTTGATTAGCGAATGTGTGCTCGATTCACCTATCAATGTGCACTGAGTTGTATTGGATTGAGTGGGATTTATGTTCTATCAAACAATGTCAGCTTTCAACAGCTTTGTCCATATTTGTTTTTATTAATGTTTCTCATTGTATTTAACTTCAATTTTTCCCATAAGTTAATTACATAGATCCCATCAGCTCGGCCTGATGCACCAAAGTACCCTTCATAAGCAAAGCTGCAAGTCAAATCTATGTTACTTAATGCGAAGCTCATTTTATGATCGAAGCTGCGTGGCATAGCTTTATAACGTCTTTATATTACGTATACAAAATCATTATTGTTTGTGTTATAAAGCCACAGCATGGATTCGAGACTTGTATTTTTTTATGAAAAATGTTTAGTCAAAAGGCCAGGTGTAAAAATTTCGTTAGTGTGAAGCTGAATAATCGTAAGCTAATATTTATTTAGAGTTGCTAAATTTTCTGTTAAATTGGAACCTGTGTAGTTCTTCCCAAATAGCTGCATACCCATCACAGCGAATATGAATATAATGATGCAAAGTACAAAGGTCAAGTTCCCTAAAGCTCCCACCGTCCTACCCATTATGGATATAATTAGGTTTAGCGCCGGCCAAGACTTGGCCAGTTTAAATACACGCAGCTGAAAATATTGAATCACATATTATACGACACAATGGAGACGTGAATATACAAAATCTATAAAGATGATTATGACAAACTTAAACAGTTCATGGCATACTGAAGATGATTGTAACCAAACCAAACTAACTGAATATTAAACACAAAAATGGAATGAAACATACAATCAATCTTGTAATGCATCGAATGTGACATTCAATGCTACACACATAAAACGATACTCACCAAACGAAAGGAACGCAATACAGACAAACCCTGAACGCCTTCCAATCCCAACTCCAACAGTGATAAGGCCACAATTATAAAGTCAAAAATATTCCATCCTTCTTGGAAATAAAACTTTGGGCTCATGGCTACCAATTTTAGCATAGCTTCTATTCCGAATGTTGCTGTGAAAAACTGAAAAAATAGTTAAGATTAAGTATCCAATCATACAAATATTTTAAATGACTAGATATTATGGTTGTCTTACATAGTTTCCACTCTTGAGCGCTCTTTCCATATCCTTGTCCATATCGTGGTGATCGAGGGCCATGAACAGCGTGTTGACTACGATACACAGGGTGATGAACAGCTCGACGAATGGATCGAACACGAGCAATGCGACGTACTTCTGAAACTCCAGCCACAACCAACAGCAGTCCCACACACAGAAGAAATCTATCCCCTTCATGAGACACTCCAGTAATCGTTCCTTCAGTGTGGGTCCGTCCTCATCGTCTTCCGCTGTTGGGAAGTAGTACACTGACACTGTTGCGTCCCGTTTACCCGCGTGATGCGTGTGTGTGTGTTAGAGAGAGACAGAAACATTTTTGTTAGTATTCGCTCATTATATAATTTCATTACTTCCAATAACAGAAACTCTGGTGTCTATTTCAACATCATCGTTGAGTTCTTTTATTGGAATAACATTTAAAATTCTTATTTCTAAACACCAATATCCATATTTTTTGTAACTTTAAACTGGTTGTCATTTATCATCATTCAGGATGCGGAAAACATGTGGCACTCACGTGATGATTAGCATCGATCATACTGAGATACTTGATGGGGTCGCATTTAGTCAGTGCTAGGTACTGTTGTGCAAATCAAACATACTTGCAGTGGCCAAGTCCATTGCTCTCATACTTGCAGGAAAGCATCATTACGTTACGTATGGATGGTTTTTAATCCGATTGCGTTTTTTGATCAAAAAATATGAATATCGTGACCACATTACCTACATAAGTAAAGCAATCGTAAGCACTTCTGAATTTACTTCAAAATGAGAGACAGCTGACATTACTGTACTTATTAACAATAACAATAATCTTATAAATACTCTAAACTAGATCTAGCTTTCGTGTTAAAATGATGCTAAATTAAAGCATGCGCTGAGACGAGACAACGTCAAATATTCTCTTGATGCCTTCAAATATTAATTTTCTAAATCAATTAGTTACTTTAAATATACTATAGGGGTGCAACTAACTATGTGCTAAAAAGCTTAATAAGGTTTATGTTTAGGTAATCTTATGATGGTTGGTAGGTAGTTTGTACAAATCATTATTGGTACAGGATATTTTTAGAAAGGTGCAAGTCTCATGGTGGTGCTTTATTGAAAGAGTAGAAAATAAAAAAATGTAAGTTTTTCATAAATTGTTGATTGTGTTGTTACGTTTTGTGACCAGGCAATGTATGTGCAACTAAAATGTTTAGTCTAGTTCAGTTCCTTTTGATTTATTTTTATCACAATATTATCGTACTCAAATATCTTTTAATAATGTATCTTCATTAAATTCTCATTAATCGTTAACTATCAGTTTTATATTGCGTCGTTTCAATATGATGCACATGTTTGTAATTGTGACATTTTTGTAAGTATGATATATTGTCATCGGTGATAAAAACAATTCAAAAATTGGCATATCACTTGCATGTATTGTGCGTGCTGGTGCTTCATCGCAGTGTTTCAGAACACCAATCAACCGAACGCTAATGCGTCGTTAGGTAAATGACATCCACAATTAGAAAAAAAATCTTTGCCAATTATGCTTTTTGTATGCATAATGAGCAAATACCTGTCGTGTAATGTGTGATGTCTGTGTAAGTGTAAATGTCTTTGTGATTTATTCAGAGTATTGTTTAATATTGTTGTTTTTATTCAAGCAATATTACAGAACACATGACATTGAATAATAAAATGCACAAGACAGCGTTGTCACAGTAGGTAACGACATTGATACTGTAATCATATTTTGTCTTACCGTTTTGGTCGCTAGCTCTACTTTGCCTTCCAGCTTGTTCAATGATTTCGTTTAGTACCATTACATCTGAAACGTTATGATAATGATATTTGGTTTTATTCCATTCATTAGGATTATCATTATGAGTAATGGCGTTTATATAATGATTGTCACCTCTCATATCGACGACGTTCGGCTGAGACGACTCTATAAACGGATTGTCATTCGATGGCTTCAACACCTTGCCAGCTTCGTCTGTGCATTCTGTAGTGCTCATGTCCTGAAATTATTAAGTATTACAATCAGCAAAACTTGAGATAACTATTAATGTGGTACTAGAAGTTAAGGTGAATGCAATACTATTATTATTTATTGGATATCCTTAAAGACAATGTCTTGGCGATTATAAAGAACTAACCATGCCTTGCATTTATACGACAAATGTTTCAGCATAATCTTTTCTTAGAAACCCCCGTTTTAATAAAGATAATATAGTAGGTCAGAAAAGTATAGGAACGTACATATTCTCTAAGAGGTCTTGATGCTAGAGAAGAGTCCTGTCTCGGCAGTGGGTAGGCGTGAGGTTGTGACGTCACGCTGTGGTTCCTTGAGGCCGATCTGCCTCGTAACCTCGCCTCCTTGGTCTGGGCCTTGCCTCCGAGAAGGTCTCCGTGTGACGTATACGACAACCGAGACTGGTGGGACGTGTATGAAGAATGCCTTGAACCTGGAATTTAAAGGTGTTATATAATGATTACCTGCCCTAAGAGAGATATTCCTGTTAAATTTGGAATATGGCCCGGGTTTGAAATAATCTTTTGGGAAGCCAAGTGGTCACGCTTATTTTCTTTGTTTGTTAGTGAGAGTTTAGGTACTATAACAGGATCATTGACACTCCCACAGTAAGGCAGTTTAGAGCCTGCCTGGCTGTCGTTTTGGACCTACAGTAGAATGCGGAAGGTTTTTGGTTCGAAATCGCTGTGAAAATGTTGAGGGCTTCTAAAAATCAAGTCAGCTATTTAACACGTGGTATTTGATGTACCAATTAAAATAAAGAAAATATTTTGCGTAATATACCGATATGCTAAACAAAAGAAAATGCTGTATCACGTTGTTTTGATTACTGCTCTTTGCACTTAGATAACTTAATAAGCAAGTCACAATGATGTTTATGGTGGCCTGCAGTTGCTTACCTAAATTAGCGTAATATACTGGAATAATGATAGCACCGTTTTCTTCTGACATTGGAGTGACAGCATTCGAGTCATCGGCGTAAGGCAGGTGTTCTTGAGCGTCTAAGTACGTCGACAGAACTAGCGGCTTCCGGTCCGCCCCAGGGGGATAGCGGTTCCTTCCATTCGGCCTCAGAGCCATCTGGTGGGACCCTCTCGACCCTCGCCGCAAATTGAACGGCGATCCAGGAAGCGACAATGAAGCCTGCAGTGCACATTAGCACATAATAATATTAACCCACCCACCAACATACACAAACATTTCAAAATAAATTTCTTCGTAGTCACATAATTTTCCTCAATTCAGATCGCGTGATATTCTAACTTCTCTATCTTATAACCGGCTGCAGAGGCTTTATTATTTTTATTGTAGTCCTAATTACTGCTTATCGATAAATGATATTATTTACTTTCATGTGCTGATAAACAAAAATAAAGATTTTTTCTACAAAAGGTAAAGTTAGAAATGTGTAAGATAGTGAGAAAGTAATGAAGGTGGACAAATGATAAGTGGAGAATGGTCTTATTGCATCAATGCAGGCAGCCGAGTTAACAGTGAAGCTTTGGATGTAAGAAAGCGCTTTTACCGCTGTAGGCAACGTACCGTGGATTGTTGCAAACAGACATCTGATAGATTTGTTCAACAACAAGTTGGGTAAGTAAGAAGAGGGAGAAAATAGTCCTGTTGAAAAGGAAAAGGTAGGGGAACACAAACATCAATGAGGATAGAAGGACAAACCTGTGAGCCCTCCCGCAGTGGCCCATATGACAACTGGCCGATTTTATTTATGCGTTCAGGGTGAGGGACCTTCAATACACAAAACAACAATTTTGATTTGATTATATTTGAAGATTAAATTAGATAAATTATCTAGCATCATCATTTAGGTTAAACGGAGAGTAAAAGGCAATGCCGTACACACAGTGACAAATAATATCAAATAAGGCATACTCATACAGTAAATAATAACGAAAGTGTGGAAGCGGAATATCGTGTTAGAAATAATGTTATGAGTGAATATTACCGTAATTCTGATCAACTCTACAGACGTGATTCTAGTCAAAGAAGATTTTATTCGGAAAATAAATAAAATTATAGTTACAATAAGAATTTTAACAGAATTGGTAACGAAAACTAAAAGATAAATATCAGTAAAATAAAATTCTTATTGTAGAATCAACAAAGGACAAAATAGCGATGATATGATTGAAGCAATAGTTAGTCAGGTAACTTTGTTTATAAACACATGAAGTAAGTAATGTGGGGTTCCATGCACTTTTGCATTCTATTCTTTAATCATAGCTATATGCCATCCTGAAATCTACATCTATAGTCATGAAGACTGTTCTTTTGTCAACGTCACGAAGCCTCCGCATGAATGGAAAATCGAAATTGAGGAATGATATATCAGTTTTATGATATCTTGTTGATAATATTTTATGTTACTAATATTATGTTAGATAGATTGACTGAACCTACCTCGTCATCGTCGCTACGGTCTGTATCGGCCCGGCTCGTTCGGGAACACTCAAATTGCAAAAGAAACAATCTACCATGACAATAGATATACTATCTCCAATATTATTCTCTATGCAAACACCTTTGTTCGTTCTATTCCGATTTTAACCATCATTTTCTTATAATGCTAAAAGGCATTTCAATATGACATGGTTACATTTTAAAGATTTCGTCGTAGAATATTATTGGAGACTAAATAGCAAAACATTGATCGTGCATTTCATGTAATGGAACCTAATGCGTCATGCTAAATGATGATGTATATTTACATCCCCATGACAATCAGCTCGATAAAACTATAAAAGAATCAACTAAGAACTTCAACGTAAAACACTAAACAGATCTAATTGAGGAAATATTGTTACTACTAGAAATTATAGAGATACAGTCATTCATGCTAACAGTAGACAAATTATAAGTTCTATTCGAAATGACTGCTATCAGACGGACACATATAGAACGAAAATATAACCTGAAATGAACAAGAGTACAAATGACTTGGTCGGAGGGCATGCGTTGGCAAAGTAATCAGGAATAACAAAGAATCGTATCGTAATCAATTAGAAATAGAGTAGAGCGAGTAGTATTGCAAATATGCAGATGCTATCTTTTTTAATTTAGTTTATATTGGAACTTTTATCTGTATATTTGCATTGCTTGGGAAGAACATGTTACAGAGTAACTTAGACAAGAGAAGCTCGGCATTAAACACATTTAAGTTCAAATGGCTCTTTTCAACTTGACTCGTGCTATGTAATGGATCGTGAGACTTGTGCTGTTTTGTTCATTTGAACTTTGTGTCAAAGCAGCGTGTTTCAGTTTATAATTCAAGTTGAAAAGATCTTTCTGCTGCCAATGATTCAAGACGTACATAATTGAGTATATTTGGAAGTAATTAGATAATGTTTTAATATGCAAGAAGGAAAATTTAAATAAGTGGCTCGTGCTACGTTCCTAGCTACCTTTAATATATTTAAATAGGATTGTTCAATGTTTGTTTCAAGTGTAAAACAAGAATTTATTATGCAAGAGCTTATGATAACGAAATTTCCATATTTCCTTGTTTCATTTTTGATACCTTATCTACTGGAGCATGTAAATATATGTATATTTTTATAGCCTAGTGATTCTACATTTCAATAACATGAGTAATTACCACCTAGAACTACAATATTTACACATATCTTTCTATTTTTGAAGCAAGTACTTTTCCATCTACCAAATAAGAGTGCTTTGTAATTATGTACATTTCTACTACACACAGTTTATATGTAGTTACTAGGTTATGAATATTGTATAATCATAGCGCCCAGCGATACGTAGCTCTACGTAGTCATTTTACACTAAAGACACAGTTTAGTTTATAGTTACCACGCTATAAAAGTTTTATAAACGTACTACAACATTTCGTAGCACCCAGCCCTACGTAGTCAAACTGCGAATTGCTTAACTAACCCCTATGTAGCATTTAGTCCTACGTAGTCGCACTACGAATTCCGTAGCACTTAACCCTACGTAGTCGTTTTACGAATTCCGTAGCACCTACCCCTACGTAGCACAGCCTTAGTGTTGAATCATAGTCAGCGTGTAAAGAGAGCGTGTCCAGCATATACTCACCATGCTGACCTTCCTGTGACGGCGTGCGTCATGTTGCGTGTCTGGCTTGTGCGTGGGCTGTGTGCTCACCGAGTCCTGGAAGGGATCGCTCCGTAGAGACATCCGCTCCCGAGTGTTGTCGTCCTGGTTCCCTCGCTCCTGGTTCACGAACAACTCGTAGCTCTGGCAGGAGAAGTCGCTCGGGGACTTTGCTGGGTGAGCCTCGGCGTATGCGGCCGCTTCGGCGGCGGCGGCTTGCTCGCGAGCGTGCGCTTCTCTTGCTTCTTGCTTGTCTGCTCGTGCTGCTGCTTTTTGCTCTGCTTCCTGGTGGTCGAAAGGATCCCCTTTTACTGTAGGTTCAAGTCTCAATACTTTTTGATAAAATACTATTATAATTTTATTGTTAGTGTTCAGCGTCAGTTGAGAAGGACTGGTACTGAAAACTATTTGTTTCTAGTAATTAAAAAAGGGAATCTTTATCCTAATATATCATTTCATCTTCTCCGCTACATACCCGCAAAGCCTCTTCTTCCGCCTGCTCTTCCTCTTCGGCTTTCTTCTGCAACTCGTCGTAGGACATGGCGACGATGGCCAGGATCAAGTTGACGAGATAGAACGAGCCCAAGAAGATGATCACCACGAAGAACAGCACGTGCCATGAACCGGCTGATCTTAGCACCTGCACAAATATACGTATTATTGTATATCCTTTCGAAACTGACAATGGACTGTGTACTAAAAAAAATGTTAAGAACTTTATTGCTTTGTCTAAATCTCTTGATGCGTTTGGTGTTAAAGAAGTTTGAATAAAGTAATAAGTGCCTAATACCCAAATGCAGAAAACAAAAGCGATTTGCGCATGATACAGAAATTGAAAAGCTGTTTCCCCATATTGGACATAAAAAATACGTTTATCCGTAAAAAAATATTATCATCCTCTTAACAGCACTAATATCTTCAGTAAGATGGGAATCATTTGCCCAGAAGTGCGATATTACAGATTAAACTTTACTAAGAGTTTGTTATCCTCACCAATTGATAAAGATTCTCCCAGTAGTCTTGAGTCATCAGTCTGAACGCGGACAAGAAAGCCCAGCCGAAAGTGTCGAAACTTGTATATCCGTAGTTCGGGTTTGGGCCGTATCCTTGCAGGCAGATGTAGCCCGGTTCACATTGGCTGGAAGACACATTACATTATGAGATACTTGCGAACTTTATAATGAACAAAAGAACGGAATTAAAAGTAGCTTATGTCCTTATCCAAAAGATTCATTTAAGTAGGTACCATATTTTATATTTTATCTACACTAATGTTGTAACATTCTACTTATGTTTCCAATACTTGACTTATAATTACTACTGTTATAGCGTAGACAACTAAAACACTCAATTTAAGCAATTGCACATGATGTTATAATATCCACATCGATATCGTAAAATCTCATTATAACATCGCGCCCTGCGCGGCGCGCGCCCTGCGGCCCTGCGCGCGCAGCTGCGCTCTCATTGGTTAGATTTTAATGGCGCCAAGTTCACTGTGACAATACACGTACGCGTGAATTTAATGTTTCGCAATGTGTTTTGTTTTTAAAATTTTGTTTGATTAATTGCATTAGTGAAGATAAAGTAGTGTATGCAACTGCATATAACACGGGTATTAAAACACTCGTAACTATTATGAAACTCGCTGCGCTCGTTTCATAAACTCACACTCGTGTTTTAATACCCTTCTTTATATGACAGTTGCATAAACTACTATTATTAAACTCATTTTCTTCTGTGACCATAGTTCCTGTAAAGGGGCCGAAACGTCAGATAAAAATGTATAAAAGCGAAGTGTATCCGTACGTAGTTTCAATTCAAAATTAATGTTCGCTTCAACATAAGAAACCAGTAACCATTAATTATATATTTACATAGTGATGGTACATTTTAAAAACATTCGGCCACATTAATGCTTCATGAGTGTATGCTTTACGAACTCTTTTCATTCACTTTATTTTCCCGATGAATCAGATCAATTGCTCTTTTCGTGGTCGCGTTCAGATTGAGCATCAACCATTCCAAATATTGGGATAACTAGTGAATTAATTGGATAAACACAAGTACTAGCGGTAACTCCCGTTACTATAAAATATTGTACGACTTCGAACACAAAACCATTTACCTACATCTATATGTATATAATATTACATATAATCTATGTTATGTGAGTTCCATCACTTACCCAGCTCCTGACGAATTTCCACAAAGTGGATATTCCCCACCACCCCCATACCAGTTGGCTGTAATGACATAGTCATAACATAAGTTATATGAAAAATATTATGCATTCAATTTTCGAATGGAAAAGTGTATATATGCTATAAAATGCAGGTAAAATTTAGTTTTACGCAATAGTTGAATTTTTGATTGCTGAAAGTGGACAATATTAAGTACTAGCCAGGATGCGCGGTATACAGTACATTCAATTCTACACTGTTGCACCTTCTCTGAAGGTCTACAATTAAAAAGACAGCAAAATTTTCTAAATATGCCTAGTTTTCTACTTTCTTGATCTGGACCTAAATTCTCAAATTTTAGACTAACAATAATTACTTCATTTAAAAAAAAAATTCTGTTTGTAACGCCAGGAACGTAATATAACTCAACATAATAAAACAATATTCAGAAAATTGTTACTGTACACTGTACTGATATCTTCAGTGAGATGAGAGGCCTTTGCCCAGCAGGGGGACATTACAGGCTAATACTTATTAAGAAAATTGAGCTTACTCTCATTCTGGCAGAACCTTTCCCAGTTCTCATCGGTAAGGTTGCCCCAGGAGCCGTCCTCTGGGAACACTTTGACACACTTCTGCGTCAGCACGCCCATGTAGATCTGCAGGCCCATCAGCGCGAACACAGACAGTGAAAACATCGTCAAGATGATCACATCTCGGAGATTCTTCACTGACTCTATCACGGCGCCTACGATGGTCTTTAAACCTGTACGGATTAAGGGTTAACTTATTAGAAACTTGATACACATTACAAAGGGTTAAGGTTAGGTTAACTTAGGAGTTTAGTACTCAAACTCTACACCTAACGGTCAAGTCACGGCAGGAATCGGACCTTTGGCGTGCCGAGCTAATGAGCTTTGTCTATCGTGTTTTTAACCCTCAACGCATCTGTATGTGTGTGTGTGTGTTTCTGCATCGCAGTTCCCGAACGGAAGGACCGAATTCGATACGGATTTTTAAATTTGAAATTCGGTCTCCTTGCTGAACCGATTTTTGTAGCTAAGAACCACTTCTTACTTATCGATGTATGTATGTTTGTTACTCTTTCACGAAAAAACTACAGGACGGACGTGAATGAAACTTTACAGTAATATAGGTTATACATCAGAATAACACATGGGATACATTTTATCCGGAAATTCCCGCGGGAACGAGTACAACGCGGGTATCACCGCGGGGTGTGGCTAGTACTTTAAAAAATCATTCGCCAACAACGTGATACCTTGTTGTGTTTTTAATTCAACAGACCTACCACGTTACGTTGACAATACACTTAAGATAACGTATTTATTAAATTATAGTCCTGGTTTCGCGTTATCATTATTAGTCGGCATATCAACTGCTACCCATATTGTTAGTCAATGTTAGATTGTATAATTACATAATAGTCGGTTGATATAATAGAAGGCACTTCATTGGTGCCTATTTATCTAAATTTTGGACTGTTGAGTCTAGAATTAAAATAACCATCTCAAGAAGAAGTACCTATTGTATCTTATAACCTATTGTACACTAACAAGCCCGTTGGCACAGCGGTATGTGACACCGCTTATTGCGTCAAGGGTTGCGGGTTCGATTCCCGCCTGGAGTCAATAATATGTGCAGACATAGTTGTTGGCGATGTCTGGGTGTCGATTATATATTTTTAGTATTTGTGTATACATGTGTAATAGTATCAGTTAGTTAGATTCCATAATGTAAGCTGCTAAGTTTGGATCTAATTAACCGTGTGTGTCTGTCCGGGAATATTTATTTTTTATACTATCAACTAGTTATCTAAGATCTAATAAATAGAGGAATACTGAATATAAGAACAACTGGGTACATTCCGTTTTACTACAAAGATAAAACATTGTTGAATATAACATGTCTTAAGTTATCTAAGTTTACTTATAGTTGGTAGTGCCCGTAGAAACACGGCAAAAGACCTCTTTACATATAAACTTTGACACAGTTTATCAATGAGCGTTATATTGATCTAAAACTTGTTATTTTTCACATTTGAATAAACGTTAAATTAGGCAGGAAGTTAACTTAACCAATGTCTAATGTTGATAAACAATTACAATATGGTAAGACAACGTAATGTTGGATACTAAAAGTTTTTGGTAAAACAATTCTACGTTCATTGAAAAAGTATACTTCGTTCATATGTAATAGAGTTTAAAGTAAAATACTAAGAATTGAAAGAATAAGGAACTAAAATATCTATTTAGTCTAAGTTCTAGTGACAAGCGTTGTTTACCCGGTACAATGGCGACCGTCTTCAAGGCCCGAAGCACCCTGAACGTTCTGAGGGCTGCCAAGTTGCCAAGATCTATTCCCATCGTCACATAACTGCAAACAGACATCCGTAACCACAACAACTACATTAATACACATATATACTACTACTTCTACATAATCTAACTCTTTATTCTTTCGAAACGTTCGTCTGCATACAAAACTCTATGCCTAATGCGACATCAAAATTTAATTATAAAATCTATTAGTATAAACGCTAGTAATAAATTCAATATAAAGTTCTACTACTCACGCTAAAGCTATTACTACGAAGTCAAGCCAATTCCATGCATCTCTAAGGTATGTAAATGGCTGTAGTATGAAACCCCGGGCCATTACTTTCACCGCTGATTCAAACGTGTAGATTCCGGTAAAGATAACTCTGCAAACAATTCACCTTCACTCAGGGCCGCATTCAACATACAAGTCATAAATACAAACAACTAATTATATCATTATCATGAAAAGTTCGGGTCATGAGCTGGTTGCGTAACTTGACTCGATTACGCATCTAAATAAACAATGTAGGGTCGTTCGCACAGAATTAGAGTGTAATGAATTGTACAATGTAAACAGCATGGTTTTATGTCAGTTCGGTTGATTCAATGTCGTTGATTTACAATAAAAAACGTTTAAAATTTCCGATAAAACTCAATTAATGATAACACCCAATTGTTTTGTAAGTCTAGCTAATTAAATACAGTTACTTCCTACAGATTCGTATGAGTAAATATTCATATCTAAAGCATAAGAAATGTCTATTTAAATTAATAAATGAACTGTTATTCCAATTGTCTATATAAGTTAGATATGTTCAACGACTAAAGATTATACATGTAATTTCTTTTAATAATCTATTCATATAAAATTCAAATTGAGACTACCCGTAATCTAACAATTTTGGAAACTAACGTGCATTCTACGTAAAGACTAAGAGTCCTAATTAAGTATGGTTTTTCTTTGAATGTTTCGTTACTGATCGATATATTGGTAAATAGATATATAAAACCAGTTACTTACTCAGTACTTTCGACGGTAGGTGTGGTAGGCATTATCATAAGAATACAGTTGACTAGGATAGTTGTAATGATAAATAGTGAAAAGAGTGGATGCACTAATATGTATATTGCCACTCTTCTGATCGGATTGAACGGGTTTAGGATCCAAAGGGCGTCGGTTGCCGAAAATCTGAAGATATCTCTACCCTTGCTTACGACTACGAAGGTCTGAAACAAACAGAAGACATGCCATTATTATATGTATTTAATTACACGTAATTATTATAGTTATTTAATATAGATTTTAACATTAGAGGTGAACAAAGTTTGGTCCAGACATTATATAATTATGATTAATGGTTGTTGGCGACGACGTCTGGGTGTCAATTATATATTCTTATAAAGTATTTGTGTATGTATATGTAGTAGTATCAATGAGTTAGATTCCATAATAAAATTTTAGAACTTAGTTTGGGTCTAATTAATCGTGTGTGAATTTGTCCGAGTACATTTATATTATTTGTTTATATGTGTCTGGACCAAATTTTGCAATTATCTATGGTAATTATAATTACACATCTGTAACATATAATTATGATAATAATTATTATAGTGTGTCCATATTGAATCGTCATGAAGAATAAATAAAATTCAAGGTATAACTATAAAACGCTACGCCACGTTACGCTACGCTTCGTATTCCCCAATCATGTCCAACGTAGCGTAGCATTGTTTTGGGAGAAAGGATCTAAACCGTGTTATGTAAACACTATAACATTTTCTAGATTTAATCTATAATTGCGATTTAGAATACCTACCAATTCTCTTATCTAATTAGTACATAATCCTCGGTAGATAGATAACATATTGTTGTCTTTATATATAATCTTATTATACCATCAATCTTATCATTCAATGTATTGGTAATTATGTTATACTATTAGCGCCCCGTGGGTTTACTCGCAATGGACCCATCTCCGTGGGCATTTATAATCATCCTTATCAATGTGGCTATATACAAAAATAATAAGTCTAATCCGACTGGTAGTTTTAGAGGTCAGCGCGTTCAAACAAACAAAAAACTAACTCCTCAGTTTCATTATATTAGTACTAGGTGTTCCGCGCGGTGGTTCCACCCGTGATCCAGTAGATGGCGCTGATGTGAACATTTTGTAGATCTCGCTTACGATATTGTCACGCCCATATATTTGTTAAACCGGCAAAAATCTTCCTTTTATAAAACTAGTATACTCGTAGATAGACTAGCAGTACCCCGCAGTCTTACTCGTGTTGTACCCATCTCTGTGGGAATCTTGCCATGAAAAGTAGTCACAAACCTTCCTTTTGAACTTCTCTTTATGTTGGTGAAAACTGCATGAAAATCCGTTCAGTAGTTTCTGGGAAGCTCAATTACAAACAGACTTTTGGGCACTTTGTTTTATAATATTAGTAGTATAGATATAAGAATAAATTGCGATTGGCTAGTAGGTATGTACAATGCGTCACGTTTTTAAGTCAATTCGCTATCAAACCAGTTACAACACGATATGTATTTTGAACACGGCTGCATGAGATGGCAGAAAACACCAAATGTGACCTCTATATGTTTACATATATGCGAATGCGAAGTAAGCATGACTCGAATATTTCTCGCAAGATGCTATTTCTATGTTTACTAATGGCAGATATATCGTTTTTTTTTCATTTTAAAGTTAAGATAACTTTGTTTTAACAATCAAACTTGCTTAATTAGTATCTCAAATGTTTTTATTACAAAACTTTGTGATAATGAACGGGCACAACACGGGTAACTTCGCGGCGCGGTTAGTCTAATTATATAATGGAAAACAAATTCCTTATCACTAAAACATGTGCATTTAACAAAGGAACGTTTTCCATATATATTAAATTACTTTTGCTTGTCTTTTTATTGTTGTTAGGTATATGTAATGACGGTTAACGAATATACAATAACATATTTCATTGATAACCGGACAAAGCATGATAGATGTAGCAACTAATGTGATTTTTGAGTTGTTTTCGGTATGGGTGTAAGTCGTTTAAGTACCATAGATGGCCTATGCAAATTGTCTAAATGTTTGTTGAAAGTAGTTGTTTGCCTGTAATACATAGGTACGTGTTAATAACACTAGCAGCGCCCCGCGATTTTACGCGCGTTGTGTCTGTTACTTTGGGAATATCGGGATGAAAAAAGGTTCACATTCATCGGGTAAGTTATAGGCTATTTCTCATCCAGAAATTCCTACGGGATCGGACACAACGCGGGTAAAACCGTGGAAGGCTACTAGTATTATAGTATAGATAATTGTGAAAGAAATACAGTTCATCTGGCTTGCCGCCTATACCGACCTATAACCTAAACCGGCCTGTACCGATGTTAATATTGAACAATACACTCTTATCCTGTAATTTTATTGTTTTTTTCAATATACAGTTAAATTTCCACGGACACAACACTTAAATCCGCCCTGCGCTACCACACATAAAGATTATAAAATAAAATTCACGTGGCACAAAAAGTAAACATTTACACAATTATGCATATCTTATAAGTATACCTATGACATGATTAGATATTTAAAAACAGAGTCACGATGATTTTGCGACTTAATTTAATGTTTATTCATCGTGACTACGCTGGAGTACAGTTCAATATATATTTACGAGTATACATGTATATATATACATATACAGGGTGATTACGGGGTCGTGGAGCAAGAAAGAAGCATTTAACTTACTTTCTCCTAAGCATCACGATAGGTTAGGACTAACAGTACATCAGCGACTTATTTTAGTCAGCAAAAAAAACTGCGATAATTCGAGATCATGGTCACCCTACTGTTTTCCAAGAAAACTTATGTCAAGTAATATTAAAAGTAGGGTGACCACGCATTTTGAGTCAATAATAATTTTTAAATAAAAATACGTAAATAACGAATCATCTTTGTTTAAATTAAAATAAATACAGGTAGCATTGCAATCATTTATTTACTGAGTCAGAAAAAAATGGTTGGGATCACGACCCCGAAATCACCCTGTATATTGAATATAATAAAGTTGAAGAGTTTATTTGTTTGAACGCGCTAATCTCAGATACTACCAATTCGATTTGAATAATTATTTTTTATAATAGCTGGCCACATTCAACGGGAAGGTTATAGGCTACTTTCCATCCCGGAATTCCTACGGGAACGGGCACAACCGCGGGGCACTGCTAGTTTTCAATATGTATATAGATGGCAACACATTCCTAAACGAGGTTAACATGTTATAGTAGCTTGACAACAATCGAGTCCACATAGAGATCAGGTTAATTCAAAATTTTTAGTTAAATTTGCCTTCTAGCGATAAATAACAATGGCAGTTTTAAAAGTCTAAATAAAATTTAATTTCATAAAAAATATAAAAATTGCTGTAATTAATTTATAATTAAAAAAATCTTATTGTAAAAATGTAAACGATTGTTGAAGTTTTTGAGACCGCTTATTAGGTGAATGGTAATATGAAGTTGTTTTCGAAAAGGTACTATGTGCTTTGTTTACATTTTTTTTCATTAACATAGAGTTTCTTATTGCGTGGCAGATAGAGTTTCTTATATAGATAGAACAAATTAAACTAGTTTTTTTTATTTACTAATTTGGTACACAAATTATGACACGTAACAAAAACAATATAAACTTTTAAGTTCATACTGCCATTATTAGTTTTTGTTTCACTTTTTTAATTCAGAAGTATGTAAGTACTCGTATTTTTGTTTGGCTGCGTAATATTTATCAAATTACCTCATATTTAATGAATGAATGATATATGTATATCGTATTTTTATCGGTCAATGTTACGTAAAACACACATAAGTATGTTATGAAGTAGATTAGTCATGGTCATGTCTCCAATTTGTTTACTTGTGTGTTTGTATGTGTGTGTGTGTATAAATTGACTTATAACTTCTGTCTGTCTTTATTTGTGTGGGTATGGGAACACACACGTAAACATGTGTGTGTGAATGCCAAGCCCTTTTAGCACGACGATCCGAATCAATGTAGCAAGACATGATAATGATAAAATGCTGAGTCGAGTTTCGACTAATCAGCACACATTATTTGATCATGAACCACGTTGCATTCAGTCAGGCCAAGCGTGGTGAGATCTCTAATGTAGTTTTTGAGGGACCTTAGTTCATGTCTCCATTTATGTATAAATGTATTTCTTAATAGTTTGTCAACCATATAACCAACATGGCGAAGGACTTGATGATAAAGAGGAGTTATAATATAGAATATAAGATAGAGGAGAAATTGTATGCCTGTGTTACGTTAGTAGAAGGAAGTCTTTTGCCTTACTTACTTACCTTTGCTTATAACTCAAAGAGCCAATAGCATCATAGTGTCTGACTACTTAAAAACATTCAAAAGCTACTCACTCTTTGGTTATGATAGTAAGGGTCAATGTCCTCGAGGGGAGTGGAGGCGAGCTCCGCGGGGAAGGAGCCCTGCATGCGCACCGGTACCGGCACGCCCTGCTCCAGGGTGGCGTCCGGCTGCGGACCCTCGTCTTCATCCTCGTCATCGTACCGCACCTACATCACAACAACTCGTTACCACCATGGAGATACACAGAACACCAGCCCCATAAAGTTATTATTCGTTGAAACGGGAACTTACGTACGACGGAGGTTGCCGTTGAGGAACACTCAACAGCAATCTCCAATGACATTAACGTACGGTTCAGTTAATAGTGAAATAGCCCCAATAAGGTTTATAGAGGTTCAGACCAAATAAGTGTTGAGCTTAATTCTGATAACTGAATTAAGTGTAAATTGAGTCTCAATTCCCTATAGAATTATAAAGGTGATCTGTTGGGAACAAAATTCCTTAGAAGAGTACTAAATGTGACAAACCATTCTATCGTGTCCCTAAATTGGATCTTGATGAAATATTACACTCTTTGGGTATGACTCATAGAGCTCCATTGAGACTCAATTGTAACCAGAATGGCGCCAGATTAAAGGGAACATTGACATCAAGTAAGCAAAATCATTGAAACACTGTGTCAGATAAAACACTCTCGTTTGGTCCAAACTCACTTCAAGACAAATGAACGCATAGATTGCGCCAACCGCTTGAGATTTTTACGCTTACGCTATGTCTGCGTTTGTTTTCGCCCGTTGCCGCATTATATGGAGCTGGTCTTCTGTATGAATCTATTCTAGTGCCATTATCGACACCTCATAACCGACTTCGGTCTTATCAGCTACTTACCTACACCACCCCTTAATCTAAGCGAGCCTACAATCACAAGCCTACTCATACTGTTCTATTGGACTGACTTTCTATCGGGCTCTCTGCTTGCTTTAAAGTTTCGGTTGGATTTCTCGTTTAGGACGAATGTTCCAATGAAGCGTTACGCCATTCGATTAAAAGTCAGCCATGTGAGGGCAGGCTCGATGCGTCAAGCTAATTTCAATTTGAGTGTCAGTGCTGCAGTCAGTGTGGCTAGAATGCGTATCTGGCAACTAAAAGCGTTTCCAATGTCTCCCCCGTTATTGTGTTACCGAATATTCTCGAACTCCAGGACTGAGGCATTCTTTGAGAAAACATTTGTTATATCCGCAATCGGTCCCAGAATAGGAGCTGTCATTAGCGCAAGCCCAGACAAATGTTGCAATACCATTCAAATTGTACTTTATTTCGTTTGAAGTGATCTAGTTGAATTATGCACTAAACGGTAGCTACGTGATGCCACCATGCTAGTCCTAGATGACTGCTGTCGATGATGAGTGACGATGAGCCAGACCTGTGCAATGCTTGATAATGAATGTCATGTGCTGGTGTCGTTTCGATCAAACTAACGTTATGTTACAACGCCGCGCCCGCGCGCCATCTCTACGTGTATCCGACGCTTTCATTGATCCATCGTTTAATAGACAAAGGGGCTCGATCGAACTAGCTTCCTATTGGACATTAATTAGGTTCCAACTCGAGTGTCAGTAGGAGACTACAAGTACGTATTACTGTAATTAGGTTCACAAGGGTCAAGGATAGCTACAGAACTATCGTCTGGGCGGGAACAACGGTACACTACTCGACGTTAGCTCGTCGTCGATGAAACTGACAAAGACTTTTCAATTTAAACTGTTCGTTAGACACACGTGAATATATTCGAGTTGTTGACACGCAAATAAAATGAGAAGCCTTCATTTGAGTCTACAAGACTAGCTGTTGACTATCGTTGAGTGGTTGCAGTGATGGTAACAGCTAATCTTCGAACGCCTCGTTGCCGACAAGCGATGTGGTCAAGGAGTAATGCTGTTAATGCGATCAATATGCATAAATAATGCAATCACACAAGTTATCGCGGTTCACTCTCGCCAATATCTCACACATTGTATGTTTGAAACAAATTTTGATAGACAAGCGATAACTTGTTCAAAACTCTAATAAAAACGAGCCGTAAAAAGGTAAAAAGGGGCAAGCAAGGTGTCTTACTTCTTTTTTCTTTTTCGGCCGCCCCAAATCGTTCTGCAATTCAAAATTAACCGTCAGCCGAGTGACCACCAGTGGTGTCACATGTTGGGACATGTTTACAATGTGAGTTGTGTTGTTGGCTTTTGATATATTAACACTGTGTTGTATCTGTCCTAGGTGGTCGACGTCACTCCTGTGGGACACACGTGGGACAAAGGGGTTGCATGTGGTTGTGTTTGCGTGTGTGTGTTACCTCGCCTTCCGCTCGCTTTTTCTCGATTTCCTTTTGTTTGGCATGCTCCTCTGCTATGCGGGCTTCGATAGCGGCCAATGACTCTCGTGTGAAAGGTCGGAACAAGCTTCGTTCTTCCTCGCTGATCGAGTCCAAGTCCTCGGACATTGTCTGTCGAACTCCCCCCGAGTGAACTGCCTACTGCGAATGACAAACAACGTCGGTAAATATAAACTATATTTCATGCGAGTGCTTTGCCACTGGTGGAAAATTGTAGTGACTTGAGACAGACCTGAACAGAGTAGGGCTTTACTGACCAATCTTGGCATTGCAAAGAGATTTTAAGTAATGCCTATGGTTATTGAGCACCGCTCTGTTCAGCTCTGCCTAAGCAGAAACATACCCTGAGGCTCACAGGAGGAACTATATTTTTATGAAATTCTGGAGCATAGACTATGATAAGATTTATAAAGAGGCCTCTCATATTTACCCTTCTTGGGTATTTAGAACTTACATTGTAAACAATGTAAAAAACATAATAACTTTATATCGAATAAAATAACCATATCAACTTGGCTCTGCGCCACCCATTTACGTTTGTATAGTCTATTACATAAATTGATGACTCATTTACCATAATTGAATTATATTTTAAAAACATCTGGACAAGAAAAATAATATTGGAGTACCTAGTAGTAAGTTATTTCGAAAAACACGAGTATATCTTTATCTTTAACATAAAAGTGTTGAAAAACCAGTTTATTATTATTGTTTAGTTCAAGGTCATATTATAAGTATCCAATATTTATATTTTGGTTGTTTGATATGTAAATATACCTCATTATCTCATTGTTGAGACGAATTTACTGTATTTATACAAAAAAATAATTATATTCATTCGTCTTGTATGCCTTTTTGTGTTATCAATGCTGCCAAAGATTTATTGATTGCATTTTTGTTTTGATTTTTCATGGTATGACTTGATCGAGATCGTACTTAGTTGGGTTGGATTTTTAATAACGAGCACTTGTTTTAGCAACGTTCTTAGTTAGGAGGGTTCAGAGTTAGGAGAATTCCTAATAAAATAATTCCTTTACTCTCCAATCTCTCCTGTGAGGTTTAAATGTGCTACCTGCTAACAGTAACTTAATAAAACATGTTTCATACTTTTCTAACATGGCTTTGAGATCACCAGCCCACATTAGGCAAGCGTAGTGTCGCCCTATCCTTCTCACTGTACTGATATCTTCAGTTATCGCCCAATCCTCCTCACTGTACTGATATCATCAGTGAGATGAGAGGCCTTGGCCCCGCAGTGGACATTACAGGCTAATACTTTTGATTTACCTGCTAACAGTGAATGGGCGGGTGTGTGTGATGCGGGAAACGCGTGCGATCGCACGCTCTACGCCCGCCTTCTCCCGCCGGCCACCAACGGGCGTGACGCCCTTCTGTAACACATATACATACATACATACAGACAGGCAGCAGACAAATCAAAATCTTTAAGACATACAGAGTCAGTATCATAAGTCTGTAATCACAGTTTGTTCCCACTTGTCTAGATTTATCGGACGTCCCAGTGGCAAAACATTTTATATAAAGCTTTTAATCATTGTAATACTTTTCTCTTTCACTTTTAGAAAAGACAGATTCCACTGTTAGATTAAAATCTGGATCAAATAGCTAACACGGGGGAACAGACTGTGATATTAAACCAACGACAATGCTTTCCGATGTCCACCGATAGAAATCTACGAAGAAAACGTCGGGGACGATGATGCGTTGCATTGCCGCACTGTTCGAACGAGGCGGCAACGCGCGTTAGATCATGACACTTTATCTTAGTATTATAGTGTTGTGCGATGCTGTAGGCGGTACAAAAAATTGGGTTGGGTCACATTATATCAGATTGCAATAATATGTATATTTTTTAGTATCGCATTATAATGAGTTCAACGACACCGTAGATACTAGATACTATCTACTATAGTATCTACGACAGATAGGCCTATCACGAGCATATCTTTGGTAGTTCAAAACTTTGGACCTGTGCCCTGTCTACCACAACCAACGTGATAAGAGATGACAAGAAAAAATGCTGTGCCTTGATTGGTGAAAAACACAATTATAAAATATTCAACCAACTAACTAACAGTATTTATTATCACGTCATGTCAACTTCCGTCACATCCATTGTGCTAGGGGACAGTAACATATTATTATATTAACTCTGACACCAGCGATGAAGAAGAAGAAGAAGAAGATTATACATGACCATTACAACTTACGATGGTACTTATGCATTATGTGATCTACAATCATAAGAGAATGTTTATTTACCTGTCGTCCGCGAGAACAGTGTGACCGCGGCTATCAAATAGATGAAAGTTACCACGTGTTCGCTGATAGGGGCAGCCAGCAAATGGGCAAGATTTTTCATGACCGACCTGGAACAAAACTCTTTATTAACACCATTGTATAAAGCTCTGCGGCCCCAATAGATGGCGCCAGTGTGAAAATGCACTAACGTTATTTTTTCAGATTTAGGTCGCGTTCATACATCCGCGTCCATTTTGCAGGCAAGAAAGACATTTCTTTGGTACATTATTTACACGATACAATGTTCACATTTGTCCGTAGTTCCACCCGCGATGAATAAATGGCGCTAGGTTGCTAGTTAGAACACGCTAACGTTATTCTCTCAGTTTTACCAGTATAAAACTGTGATACGTCGTGTGTGGGTGTGTGTATAGGCATGACCTCAGGGTCACGTGACCTGACCCTTAGGTCATTTCACGAAGAAAATAGTCGCATTCATAATACTAGTGTAGATTAAATAAAGTTGTTAAGAAAGAGGACAATAGTAGTGCAATATACAGTTGGATATGATACAATAGTTGGATATAGAAATTGTAGCCAATTGAAAGAGAGCATTTGTCACATAACAAGTCGCTCCTTAAATGCAAAAGGGCCACAAATAGAAAAAATATGAAAATCGTTTTTTTGCGAAAATACATTTTAAATACCTTATATTTACGGTTCCGTTTAAAACAGCCAAGATTTTCACTCAAATAGCCACAGAAATGCATAACCGCCTTTTTTGAATTTTGACGGTTTGGTTGGTAAGTTTAATGCAAAGGCGCCATATTTTTAATTGTGTCCCTACCGTCAGCGCGAGTGCACGTCAGTTTGGTGCAAAAGGGCCACATGTCAAAATTAACCCAGACAACCATTGTGATTTACTATAGTTATTATACGCAAAAGTGCCATATTTTGGAATACGTCCGTTTTACGTAAAACCAGATGTAAGTATTATTTAGATTTTCTTATGCAATAGTGCCATATTTCGAAATATGTCCGCTTTGCATTTATATACCTACAAGTATTGGTTGGATTTTTTATGCAACAGGGCCATATTCTTAATACGTCTGTTTTGCATATAAATTGAAGTAAGTATTGGTAAGTTTTTTTTATGCACCAGGGCCATATTCTGAATACGTCCGTTTTGAACAGAAATGAATGTGATTAAAACCTCAAACAATTTATGTAAAATTGCTATATTTTGAAATGTGTTCGTTTTGTATTGAAGTTCTAATGTTGTATTGGAGATGTGTCCTTATTTATTAAAAGTTTACAACGATTTTTCTAAGAGATCTGGCTTGGCTTTGTACGGGTGTTATAAATATGCCTAATTTTTTTCGTTACCTATCCGCAAGCTGCGGCGCAAAGTCTGCGGGGGCGGCAAGGTGCGGGTGGCGGGAGTAAATCGTCGCGAAGCAAACGTTAGTCAGTTTGTCTTTGTCGCCACACCGTCATCGACCCTACCGCATTGTAAAACACTGACTTAATGCTCGCGGCTCGTGCATAGGTATTGTAAAACATAGGCACATGTAGATTAATTAACCGTGTGAAGCCAGGCCGGATTATCTATTCAGTAGATACTTTTTAAACTCACACGATTTACACTCATTATACTAAATGAAACGGTCACGGGATGACTGTATTTTAGTAGGACGCCCAATCATCAGGTTCATCGTCATCAAGAAGCTCGATATAAGTGTCAAGGAGTGACTTGTACAACTCTTCAAGGGCTTTCAAATGACATAAGTTATGTCACTGTTGAGCAATACCATCAGGGTCAACTGCACATACACCCAGTGTCGATTCTTCGATTGTCGAAAACACCGCGTTGGCGGTCGATTTCGATATAAGTGTCAAAGAGTGACTTGTACAACTCTTTATGAGCTTTCAAATGACATAGGTCATGTCACTTTTGAGCGTTAGGATCAGCGCCGATACTTCGGTATAGCATAGCCCAACTCCATTCTTCGGTGGTCGAAAACACTAAGTTTGACGGCGATTTCGATATAACTATCAAAGAGTGATTATAAAACTCTTTATGAGCTTTCAAATGATATGTGTCATATCACTGTTGAGCAATACGATCAGTGTCGATACTTCGGTGGTCGAAAACACCGAGTTGGCCGTCGATTTCGATATTAACTGTCAAGGAGTGACTTGTAAGAGCTTTCAAATGACATTAGTCATGTCACTGTTGAGCAATACGATCAGGGTCAACTGCACATACACCTAGTGTTTTTTCTTCGGTGGTCGAAAACACCAAGTTTGGCGTCGATTTCGATATAACTATCAAAAAGTGACTTGTAAGAGCTTCCAAATGACATAAGTCATGTCACTGTTGAGCATTCCGCCCAGGCTCCACAGCACCTCCAGTGGTAATTCTTCGGTGGTCGAAAACACCGAGTTGGCCGTCGAATTCGATATAACTGTTCAGGAGTAACTTGTACAACTCTTCAAGACCTTTCAAATGACATAGGTCATGTCACTGTTGAGCATTGGGGCAGGCTCCATAGTTACCTGCCCGAGGTCCTTAATTTTTACATTTCTGGAGCGTGTAGTTCAATAACGGTTGGGAATATGGAAAAAGTGGATAGAATTAAAGTTATAGAGAATTTTATAAGCTTTTTTATTTTCTCAGGTACTTTTTCGATAAAACTTACCGTTTTCGAGAAAAATCCAAAAAACCTAAAATTTTGACATTCGGCCCCGAATAAGTCCCGAAGCTCACATGGGACTGATGGGGACTTTTGACACTTTATTCCTTGTGGTAAACCTAAGGTCTCTACGAAAATTTGGCTCTGTCGGAATTTTCTTTATTTAATCACTATTTTTATGTCTAAAATGACCCGGCTAAGTATTAATACCAACTAGATATTATTGAGATTTTCGATTATGTAATAACGTTTTTTTATTCTTGTTCAAATATTTCATTCAAGTTACACAGTAAATAATATTTTTGTCATTATTTTACATGTTTGTCATACTAGATTTATTACTTTTCCTTTGAATTTTTCTTAAATGTTTTACTGCTGTTGTTATTATTTTAGTTTTTTTAGCCAATTAAATTTATATATTGATATAAATTTGTTTAGAGTTACCAATTTTTGTTCCTTTTCTCTCTTTTTGCTTTTATTATACATAATAACATTATAAAAAGTTTGAATTATTTCATTTTTACATAAATATTTTCACCACATTGAACAAATTATTTTTATGCAAAACAGGCTTATGTGCTATTTTAACGGTGAATATAGCATATATAGAAATGTTATGTATACACATAGATACAAGAGAGAAAAACACGACTTTTGATATATTTATCTTCAATATTATGTAAAAAATTAATATAAAAAAATTAAGAAATCCGTTTAAAAAAATTGTTTTGCTTCTCCTGTAAAAATAGTATGTTTCGTCTTGTGGCCCTTTTGTATTTAAGGAGCGAAGTATGTAGCTCAAAATACGTAATTAATTAATCAGATAAGAATCATATTTAAACGTACAAACTCTGCTCAAATTAAAAACTGATATGTCTCTGATAATTATTATATCCGCGTGTTAACGATAATCAAAACATACACTAATATTTATAAAAGATTATGTAATTATGTTAACAAAATTACATAAAAGATAGCTACATTCAACGGGAAGGTTATGGGCTATTTTACCCTGATGATTATATTTATGATACCCTGAAAATGTTGCCCCTGGGAACGGGCACAAGGCGGGTCAAACTGCGCGACCCCCTGAGGTAAAGATAAATAATATTTTTACCGTATATAGTGCAGTAGGTATGTAGTATGTCTATGTCTAGGAGGCGCGCAGGAGTGTCGCCGCGTAGCGCGCCGGCCGCGCACTCTCTCTCCAGGATGGACCCACGCGACACATTGGCATTTGATACTCCCGCCTCTGTAACGTATAAAACAAAAATATTTTAGACATCCCTATATAATATGCACCCCCAGGCATTATGTATACATAGCTAAATATAAGACAGTTTCATTTTACTGTGGCTCAAGACAAAGATCATAATTACTATTAAATGGTGATAGGGATGATGACAAGGTAAAATAATAATAATGATTCGCTATATTTGATGGATTATGAATAAAAAAAATCGATATTTAAATAATGACTGTCAATAAATCCATTCAAGTCATCAACCCCATCAAAATTTGAAATGTAGACAATCTCTAGAATCTAGGAGACCTAGAATGTAGAATCTAGGTCCTAGTTTCACTTATGACTAGGAACTAATTATGGTCATCGCCAGCGCCCGCCGAACATGCATAATGTTGTTTTTCACTTCGTGTTATGATAGCGCATATGATAACTTTTCGAAGCAGCAAGCAAGTTTTAAAGTAGGGACAGGAAATGATAATGATGGTACTCTAGAAGGTTTTAGACCTAACAACAATCAGCACCTAGAGTTTAAACTGCTTACAAGGAACAGAAAGAAATCACAAGAAACATAAGCAGAGGCTATTGAACTTTTTAAATATAGGTACACGAAAACTAAGTATATTTTAGAAGCAATATCACAGAACTAGTAGCGCCCGCGGATTTACTCCCGCGGTGTCCGTTCTTGCAGGAATTTCTGGATGAAAAATAGCCTTTAACCCTCCCTTTAAATGTAGGTATCTATTACAAAAAGAATTATTCGAATCAGATTGGTAGTTTCTGAAATTACCGCGTTCAAACAAACAAAAAATTCTTCATCTTTATTGCATTAGTATAGATAATTCTTTGAGTATACATCAGTAAACACGTTCATAGTTTAAAAAAACTTCAGAAAACATTCCCCAATTGGCTCAATTACCGAGCAGAGCTACTACTACATAGTACCGAGTTTGTGGAGTCAACGACCTCTGTATGTCTCATAAATTCCACGAGCGATCGAAATTCTCTGGAAACTTCAGGTATTCTGTATTTGCTTCAAAATTAACAAACGCTTCGAAGCAAGAAGCTTTATGAATGACTAAAAACCAGCGTTTGTAGTTCGCTACTTTAGACAGGCTAGGATTTCTTTTCATTCTCATTTTTAAACATGTCGCCTCGGTGGTGTAGTGGTATGTGCACTCGCCTGCCAAGACTGAGGTCCCGGGTTCAATTCCCGGGTCGAGCAAAAATAATTTTCCTACTATTCAAACATGGCTCGGGTTTGAGGTCACCAACCCGAATTAGGCAAGCGTGGTGATTACGCCTAATCCTCCTCAATGTACTGATATTTTTAGTGAGATAAAGGCTTTTGCCCTGCAGTGGGACATTACAGGCTAATACTTTTAAACATGTATTAGTTAAAGGCAAGCGTGGAGACGACGCCTAAACTTCCTCACGGTAATCATATCCATGGCGAGATGAGAGACCTTTGCCCAACAGGGGGATAAAAGGGCTATTAAATATAATATATTATCAATATTCATTTATCAATAGTAATCAATAAAAAAATCCATTTAATATTATCGAAACTATGCGAGACGATTAAACTAAATTACCTATCTAAAATAATTAATTGATAACACTTGACTTGTAGCTCAGGATCCTGTAGTCGCCGAATTATTATCATGCTCATGTAGTGTTAAATACTTGAGGGTCATTTGTTGGCAATTGTTGCGTTGAGTGAGTACAATAGAACACAAGTGTCATAACTGAATAACTGAATTTTGGCTGTAATGTAATATGGCGGTTACCGCTTACACCCCCTGAAGTTGAAAGCTTGGATTTATATTAATACCATCATACCTAAGTTATACTCGTTGAAAACACGACTACTCCACCTTTTCCACGACAGAGGTATATTTTTCTTCCATTTACTGAACTATTATTCACACACTTAGCTCTCATTCACTTACTATTTAACTCGCTACTCGCCAACTCGCTGTATGTCATCTCATGCCTCAAAGATTAATAGGATATTTTACAAGGAAGAGCGAATCTTAATATTTTATTATGCGAATATCGCTATTTTAATAAACATTAACCTTGAGTCCGGTTATCTAGTATCTGAGACTACAAGCCTGTTATAGATAAATATAATCACTAGCACCGCTCCGCGGATTCATCCGCGTTGTGCCTGTTCCCGATGGAATTGATGGGGATGTAAAATAGCTTATAACCTTCCCGTTGAATGTGGCTATCCATTAAAAAAAGAATTAAATCGGATTGGAAATTGGAAATTCAAATCGGATTGAAATTTCTGAGATAAGCGCATTCAAACAAACAAACTCCAGCTTTATTATATTAAGTGTATAGATATTATACAATTTATACAATTATGGAATGATTATACAAAGTAGTATAAATACATATGAGTTTGGTTGTCACTCAGTAGTCTCATTGTGGTCGTGGTCGAGATGGCGTTACTGTACGCATCAGTCGCGGTCGCGGCTTTCGTTACTTTCCTTTACTGGTTCGTCACGCGTAACTTTAACTACTGGAAGGATAGAGGAGTCGTAGGACCCGCTCCCGTACCGTTATTCGGGAACCTTAAAGCATCAGCTTTAAGGCGCCAGTTCATTGGGGTCAATTTAAAGGAGGTCTATGATCAATACCCAAATGAAAAAGTAGTGGGTGTGTACAGAATGACGTCACCGTCGTTGTTGTTGCGTGACCTGGACATCATCAAACATGTGATGATCAAGGACTTCGACCTGTTCACGGACCGTGGTCTGGAGTTCAGCAAGGAGGGACTGGGGATGAATCTGTTCCACTCCGACGGAGATTCGTGGCGCATCCTGAGGAACCGGTTCTCTCCATTGTTCACATCAGGCAAGTTGAAGAACATGCTGTACCTGATGGCTGAACGAGGAGATGAATTCTTGAAGTACGTCGACTCATTGTGCGACAAGCAAAACAAAGTAGAACAAAACATAGTCCGGCTTGTACAGAAGTACACAATGTCAACAATAACTGCGTGCGCTTTTGGACTGGATATTGATACATTCTACAATGAGATTCCGGAGCTAAGAAAAGTTGACGACATAACTTTTACTGCAACCTATACAATAGAATTAGACATGATGTTCCCAGGTATTTTAAAGAAATTGAATATTGACTTGTTACCAAGATTCATAAAATCGTATTTTGATGATCTTGTGCAAAATATAATCAGACAAAGGGATGGAAATCCCATCAACAGGCACGATTTCATGGATCTCATTCTAGAGTTGAGAAAACAAGGAAAAATCGAGGGCGCCAAGAGGACATCTGAACAAGAACGCAAAGTGTTGGAGATGACAGACGATGTGATCTCCGCCCAGGCTTTCGTCTTCTACGCAGCAGGCTACGAGACCAGTGCCACCACAATAGGCTTCTTCTTCTACGAAGTGTCAAAACGTCATGACATCCAAGAGAAAATCATTGCAGAAGTCGACAGAGTGCTTGAAAAATATGACGGCAAAGTTACTTACGAAGCTATCTCTGAATTGGAGTATACTAATAGAGCTTTTGAGGAAACTTTGCGGTTGCATCCTCTGATAGACCCTTTACAAAGAAATGCGAAAGTTGATTACCCTATACCTGGTACCGACATAGTAATCAAAAAGGGTATGACGGTGTTGATAAGTCCTTCGGGAATCCAACGTGATCCAAACATTTATCCAAATCCTGAAAGGTTTGATCCTGATCGTTTCACCCCTCAAAACTCTGGCGAGAGACATTCGTGTGCGTTCCTGCCTTTTGGAGTGGTGTAGGGAGCGGGGGAGTACACAAATGAAACGGATGAATGCTGGATTAATACTGACTATATTCTAGTAATAAGATTCCTATTAATACAGATAAATGCGAGTACATACTTAATATTACACCTCTACATCACCCACCTTATTTAAAAAAAAAATTGATTATACATGTTTTTTTTTTTGTTTTAATTCTACAAAGCTACATGATACAATTTAGTTCGGTTTTTATGAACCACGTCTACCTTACCCTTTTCATTTATAATTCTTACATTTGGTGATTCATCTCTTACAACTTTAAAAGGACCTAGATATATTCTATCAAACTTGTTTTTACATGTTTCATTTTTAATTAAAATTAAGTCATTTTCCTTATATTCTGTAGGGTTAACACTTTTATCATACTTAGTTTTTCTAACAATTTTACTTTTTGTCAAATTATTCTTTGCTTCTCTTTGAGAAAGTTGCAACCGATATTTCAATCCACATGGATAATCGTCAAAATTATAGAGAGGTTCTAAATCATTTATTAAATTACTAGGCAGAGAACACTTCTTACCGAATACCAATTCGAAAGGCGTAAATTTAGTCTCCGTATGCACTGTCGTATTATATGCAAAACACCAAAATGGAAGCCACTTACTCCACATTTCTGGATGATTCTCAGTTTGTATGCGTAAGAATGCATTCAGATTTTTATGTGTAACCTCCAACGCTCCGATGGACTGGTGGTGGTAAGCTGTTGAATTAAGTTGTTTTATATCTAATAGTTTACATACCTTTTGAAAAACCTCCGAAAGAAACTCCTTTCCTCTATCTGTTGCAATCTCTTTTGGCACACCATATCTAAGAATAAAATTATTTACTAAACTATTTGCTACTTCTTCAGATTTTTTAGAAATTAATGGATACGCTTCAACGTATTTGGTGAGTTCGCATTGTAATGTTAGGATATAGCTATTGTTACTGACGTCCTCGTCTAATGGACCAACTAAATCTAAATAAATCTTTTCAAATGCAGTATTTGCTGTACTTGTTATAACCATTGGTTCTCTTGTTGGTAACGAGTACTTTTGTTTTTGACATTTGTCACATCGTTTTATAAAATCTTTAACGTCTTTCTCAATACCCGGCCAATAATAATATTTCTTTATATTGTTTGACATCCTTCTAATACCAGCATGGCCACTACTAGGTAATAGATGGAAATCGTTTATGATGACACGTCTATCATCTTTGTTATCAATTCTTTTAATATTATTTAAAATACAAATTCGTAGACCGGTTCTATCGACATGTCTTTTTAACTCTTCTACTAATTTCTTTATGAATATTTCATTATCTTTATTCTTCATTATAAAAATTTCTTCTATATTCAATTCCGTACAAAATTTATCTAATTCCCTCACAAATTCGTCTCGCGTCATTTGTGATTGAGAGTTTAGAATTTTTACGTATATTATTCTTTTTTCTTTTACGTAACACAATATTTTATTCTCTTTAGTAATACTCTTACTCTTAATTAATACTTCTAATTCTTTTTTATTTAAGAATTTTAATTCTACAGATTCCTTCGGTTTAATATGAGTATTCACGATTTTGGGTTGCGCAGGCCTCAAATCAGTGTCTACCATATCAACTGAAGTCTCCGAATTATTCTTTATTTTTGCTTGTGCTCTCGTCATTACACTAACTACATGTTTGTGCATTTCTTTTAAGTCATCAATAGTGATTCTAGACAAAGCATCTGCAGCTGCATTGTTAGAACCCTTAATATAATTTACTTCAAAGTTATATTCTTCTAAAGCAATTCTAAACTTCATTAGTCTACTTGAAGGGTCTTTCATATTAAATAAATATACAAGAGGCTTATGATCGGTAGTGATCTTAAATGGTCTTCCAAACAAATACGGTCTGAAATACTTTACAGCCCAAACTATAGCTAGTAATTCCTTCTCAATGACTGGATAGTTCTTTTCCCCTTTGTTTAATGATCTACTTGCGTATGCTACTGGTTGACCATTTCCGTTTGCTAAAATTGCACCGATAGCGTAATTTGAAGCATCGGTCTGAATAATGAATTGATTTTCTGGTGCGAAATCTGGATATTGTAATACTGGAGGTGATGTTAAAAGTTGTTTCAAATTGTCAAATGCGTTCTGACATTCAATACTCCATTCAAAAACTACGTTTTTTCTACTTAAGTTATTCAAAGGATATGCGATTTCAGCAAATTTTGGTATAAATTTTCTATAATAATTAGTAAAAGCTACAAATCGTTTCACTTCGTCCGCATTTTTTGGAATTGGATAATTTTTAACTACATGAATTTTATTGGGATCTGGTGCAATACCCTCCTTAGATATTACGTGACCAAGATATAGAATATCTTTTCTTAGGAAATCGCATTTTGACGGATTTAATTTTAAATTTACTGAGCGAAGTCTTTCAAATACATCTTGCAAGTTTTTATTATGAGAATCCAGATTTCTACCAAAAACAATCAAATCATCAAGATATATTAAACATTTCTCAAAGTTAAGACCTGCCATAGCTATTGAAATCATTCTAGAAAATGAACTAGGACTTGTCTTTAACCCCATAGGCATGCGGGTCATTTGGTATTGGCCTGAACAAAATGCTGTGTATTTTCTACTTTTTTTATCCAAATTAATATTGTAATATCCTTGATGTAAATCTAAATGAGTGAAATAAATGCTACCTGATAATGATTCTAAAGTTTCAGTAATATCTGGCAATGGGTACTTGTCATCTTCGATACAATTATTAAGTTTTCTGTAGTCAATCACTAATCGCCATTTTTTAGTTGAACTTGATTTCTTAGGTACTAATAAAATAGGGCTAGACCAGTCGCTCTTACTAGGTTCTATTATTCCTTCTGCTAACATTTTATCTATTTGACTTTTTATTTCAGGTTTCTGAGAAACTGGTAACCTATATTGTTTTGAAAACACTGGACTTGTATTTTGTTTTAGATTTATCGTATGTGTATACAAATCTGTAGTACTTAATGTATCACCTGGTAAATAGAATATATCTGCATATTTAGCACAAATATTTTCTATATTTTTTCGTTCTTCTTTATTTAAATGATTAAGTTGCAATTCCGAAAATAATGATTTTACTCGATCAGCATCTTTGTTTGTTTTATTGAATGTACAAAGGCTGTAGTTACTCAATCGTTCGATAGTTGGATTAATTTTATTTATTGATACATTTTTATCAGTAATATTAAGTATTCTAATAGGTATACGCCCGTTTTTTGGCGTGGCAATAGAATTCGCTATAAAAACTCCATCAATTAATTCTTGTGAAAAAACGACACAGTCTTCTTTAAAGTTTGTTTCAATAAAATGTATCGATTCACTCCTAGCATCAATTCCTAAAGTAATATCACATGCATTAATGATTGGTAATTGACAACAAGTACTAAATGTTTGTAAAGTTACACTATTTTTACCGAAGTCTAATTGTGCTTTATATTCATTAAGGAAATCACGACCTAGAATTCCATTTGATTGTACTGGCAAGTTATTAAAAACATAAAACTTGTGACTAATCATCTCATCTCCTAAAAGTAAAGGCATAAAAACATATCCAATTGCTTGGACTTTGCCTCCTAGTCCGTTTACAGTTACACTCCCTTTATGGATTGGAATGTTCTGTTCGACTACATGTTTATATTTGTAAGCCGATAAAGATGCCCCAGAATCTAATAGAAATGAAGTTTTCTTAGAATGTTTTGATGAATGTAAAGATATATAACAGTGACTATCGCTAGATAAAATTGTGTTTTCATTATTAGTCTCGAAAAAACTGAGTACTATCCGGTTCAGTAGTATTTTCTTGGATGTCATTCATAATATTTATATTACGTTCATCTCTTATCCTTTGATTTCCTCTATTAGAACGATAAAAGTTACCTCTTTGTTGTCTTGAGTTAAAGTTGCTCCGTCCACGGTACCACTGACCTCGTGTTGGGGTTGTACCACGTCCTTGTGCTCTTGCTCGACCTCTGAACGAATTAAAATTATTTCTACCTCCGCGTTGACCTCTGTTGCTGCTTGATCTATTATTATAATAAGTTTTATTAGTGTACATACCCATGATTTCTCCAGACGTAGCAGCTGAGGACACCTCCTCATCCTGGGCGTCCTGGATGGCGTCCTTCAAGGAGCTGTATTTTCTCGCTGTTAAAATAGTGCTAAGCCTACGGTTTCGTAAGCCATCGGTAAATCGTTTAATAGCAGTTTTTTCATTAATCGGTTTTAATATTGTATATGCTTCATCATTACCATTAGCCTGAGAAACCGTAAGATTAACAAATAAATCCGTGATCTCTTTCCCGTAATCAACAATTGATAAGTTATTCTGTCTAATTTTATTCAATTTATCTGATATAGCGGTTGCACCTTTCTTACATAACAGAGAATTTTGCATGTCACAAATCAACTCTTTAACAGTATCATATTTTGATTTTAATTTCAACTTTGCTTCTTGGGACAATCGACTTTTAAGGACAAAATTAATTAAATTCTGCTTACAAGAATGTTCTTTTAATAATGAGTCATAATATTCAATATTATCTATCAATTGCTTAGTGTTAGGTTCTTCATTAGTCATAATAGGTAAAAGGCTTAAGGCCGTTTTTAAATCAAAGGTATTCATTTTTGATGAACAACTACCACTCTGACACAATAATAAAATATCTTCATATAATTGTACAATCTTTCGACAGTAACTTTCTATTAATAATGTATCTTCACTGTTAAAATACTTCTCACTGACCTTTTTTTTAAACTGTAGTAAACAATTTTCATATCGTTCATAAATTACATTTGCATCAATTAACTTATTTTCTAACACTTTTCCTACTCGTCTGCTAGAACCGATTTTTATTAAATAAACTTTAATCCTTTTTAACTCATCATATAAGGTTAAAAAAATATCCATAACTTACCGACATAGTAACGTAATTCAAAACAGTAAATACCTGTAATACATAACAAATAATTAGTTAATCTAAATTTAGCTTTCATTCAAAGACAATTGTTGAAGTATGCACTTAGGTCCAAAGTTCAGTTATCGTATATGGTAACGCGCTGCATATTTTTAGGATGCGTCATTCGTCACGAAGCGCGCGACTCACGGCGAATTATAGCACTGATATTATTATTATATAAGACGATTACACACTTAAATTTTATTATCTCACTTGCATTTCACTGGTTAACCGATTACTTTAACACGCTCACACGATGTCTGGATATAATTTTGGTGCTTCTGGAGCCCCCGGGTGCTGCTGCCGGCGAAAAAGCGACCTCCTTATCGCTGTGCGGTTAATCTCTCTGGTTATCCACTTTTTATGGCATTTCTTGTAGAGCCGATACGCGAAACATCCCATGCCAACAAGTAAAATTAGCAGGATACTGATCAGGATCGCGGTCGTCGTGGATAGGTGGTCTCGAAACTCGTCTAAACTGGAGTTGTTATTACCCCCGGCCGCATTTTGGACGATAATGGTGTCTTCTTTAGACTGCGATTTTCCCATTTTTGATAAAATTATCTCGATTCACGACTTTCACGAGTGAGTCCAAGACACAACAAAACCGAAGTGTTTCCATTTGTTAGAATGCTAATGTGACAAAGATATCAAAATCGCGGCGTCAGCCCGGTCGACTCCTCAGGCAGGGTCGCCATGTAGGGAGCGGGGGAGTACACAAATGAAACGGATGAATGCTGGATTAATACTGACTATATTCTAGTAATAAGATTCCTATTAATACAGATAAATGCGAGTACATACTTAATATTACACCTCTACAGTGGGTCCCAGGAATTGTATCGGTAAGTGAATATCACAATTTTGAAAATAATAACGTTATACTCAGAGCTTATACTAGAACAATGCCTCGCGGGTTTACCGCCGTAACACCCGTAATAATTTCAGGATTCAAAGTACTAAAAGTGTATCATTACGTTAAACTAATTTTAACAAACTTTAATGTTTAAGTATTTCGAAAGCTTTCATATTTCAAAATATATATATTTTCCCAAAAAAGTTTAAATGTATGATCGAATTAACCTATGATTTTAGTTTGTTTTTATTAGATATTTGATCAAACCCCTTATTCTATTTCAGGTATGAGGTTTGCCAAAGTCCAGAGTCTGATGTGCATCTCGAAGTTCTTCTCAAAATTCCGAGTGGACACCTGTTCCAACACGCCCGAGAGGATATATTACGACCCGATGCGACCCATCGCTGGCGTCAAGGATGGTATAAAAGTTAATATCATTAGACGTTGAAATGTATTGTTAAATAAATGAACCACTAAAAGACTGCATCATTGAACATCCTGTGTCTTATTTCACTACTAGCAGCGCCCCGCGGTTTTACCCGCGTTTTACCCGTTCCCGTGGGAATTTCAGGATGAAAAATAGCCTATAACCTTCCCGTTGAATGTGGCTATCCATCTATATGTCGGAGCGTGGCATCAGTGGCGCCACACCAGATAGCGGTTTATTACGGCACTACATTATTTTTAGTCTGTAGAAGTTTAAGAGTAGTTTGTAAATTCAGTTGACTGATGGAATCGGTAGTGTTGTTATTCCGTGACGTGAGTTCTATCTTCGTGGTGTAGTCTGTGGTATGAGAATAGACTATGTTAAGTCTGTGGTGTTACGCACTATGACAGATGACAGTGGTTCGATAGAGGGATGTGAGCTGGTTTGGTGGTCTGTGGCAGTGAGTGAGTGAGTCTATGATATGAAAAGATGAGACATTAGAGTTTTGGAGGAAAATGGAGACGGTTGTATTGGGATCAGATGGGAAACGTAGATTGGAAGGATGAGGTGTTGACGACATCACGATGGTATTGCGAATCGAGTATAGAATAGGGAAAAGATATTCTATGGCGTGGACAGGACGACTAATGGGGTGAAGGGAGGTCGTTTAGGTTCCATCAATTAATTGAATCTAGACGTATCCTAACTGTAATCTGTAATCCATGATGATCGTGTGTAAAATACAAGCAATGTCATTGTAATGAAGTCCTGTGAGTTATTATTTCAAGATCAAGACCTAGGAATCCTAAGATATCTGATGTTGTATTGGCGGTATAATGCTCGTGCTTATCCTGATGTGACATGTCCCCGATATGGGATAAATATCGCTGTTTCCCCGACATCAGAAGTGGGATAAAGATCGCTATTGCCCACCGAGCGTCCAGCAGAGAATGATAAAGATCGCTATTGCCCACCGAGCGTCCAGCAGAGAATGATAAAGATCGCTATTGCCCACCGAGCGTCCAGCAGAGAATGATAAAGATCGCTATTGCCCACCGAGCGTTCAGCAGAGAATGATAAGGATCGCTATTGCCCACTGAGCCTCCAACAGAGAATGATAAGGATGCTATATTCCCACGGGTGGACGAGCATAAACCATTTCAACCACGGAGCTAGGTTTATGATAAGATGAAAGAATATTGAGAGCTGCAAGCTGAGCTCGTTAGTGCATATTATCGACGACGACGGCGACGACGACGACGGGATTGAAATTCATGTACCTTCCCCTGGATTATGAAGCTCGTGGTATTCAGAGATATGTCTGAATCATCATCCCAATGACTATGGTGCTTTACGTAATGTTTATTTTGCAATTGGTTATAAAACTTGGAATGTTCTGTGAGTATAGTTAGTTAGTTTTCTACTCTATTGTGGAGTTAAGAAGGTAATTATGAGCTTCCGAAAGAGTCAAGTTTAATCTTGTACGTAATGTGATATGTTCTAATATGTTTTCTTATTTTCATGTTGGTTCAATGCTGGTAATTATTGCGAGCGTTGATGAACCTCGTCTAGGGAGGAGCGTGGTTCTCTTCTCGGTCCTGTTACCTGAGGAATATGAGGGGTTGCGGCATTCCAAATTGTTCAAGAATCTATCACGACAAATTCACATTGGATGTTAAATTGGTGATGTATTGCGGTAATGATTGGTTTGTTGGGAAATATCCGGTGAGCTATTTTGTGATATTTGAGTCGGTTAACATTGAGAGTTTTGTAGTGAATCTTCGTACCACTTGATAAAGTAGAAAGCTTATTGAAAGTATTTTGGATGTTTATTCCGTTGTAAAATATGAGAGTATGAGTAAGGGTTTCATGTGACTATGTGACTTATTGAGTTCAATGTTCGAACTCGGCGATGGTCGTGGTCTGGATTGACCGTACTGTGGAGTGGTCTGCTGAGACCGTGTGTTGTTGAGCAATGTGATTGCTGGTTGGCTGGTTGCCGTGACTAGACGTGACTAGACTAGCTTACTGTTACCCACTCGTGGCTCATATTGTAATGTGCAATTGAGATTAATAGTCTATTGAAGTTAAAGTTGAAAATGACGTGGTACCTAGTATTCATGTGTTACATAGCATTGATGATTCATGTGAGATTTTAATGATTTTAAGATAATCCAATTATTGATAAACTAGTAACTGATAGTTAATAGTCAATTCTGATAACTGTTAGTAGTTTCTGAGTACTTTAATTGAAGTAGCTTTTGGGAAATGTTAGTTTGAAGTTAAGCGTTAAAATAATAATTTGGGAGTTCAATTCAATTCCATTTTTGTTTGGTGGCTTCTGCTGACATTACGTCGCAAATAATTTGGGAGTTAAGTTAATTAGTTCACATAACAGATTACACAAAATGCCCGAGGGTACTTGTGCCTGTCGGTGTTCTGGTGTTGTGTTTAGATAAGCAATGTGATTATGAGTATTGAGATAGTTAAATTTGTTCATTGGAAAAAAAAAATAGTTTGAGCTGTACTAAGTCTTTTGTTGAAGTAGAGTTAATTAGGTCAGGAGTGACCGAACGATGGTGATCGTTACACGTTGAAAAGCTTTGAACTCTAAACGTACTTACAAGTATGCACATGATCGTGTTAGGAAGATGCCTGTGGGGCGGGTAACAGCTGACTCAGACGAAGGTGGAGACAGTGAGGTTGATTAAGCTGTTGATTGTTACTGGGTTTTTATGTCGGTGAGTCAGTCTGAGACCGCACCAGGGTGCCGTAGCTGTAGCCCGTTAGAAATCGGTGTCTACTACTTGTAGTAGTCCGTGGGTAGGCAGTAGGCGGTAGCCCTGGGTAGTGTGGTCGGGTCTTGCCTGGTAGCGAAGACCGTAGAGTCATGGGACGACTCGGCATTCCGAAATGGAAGTGTATAAAGGGCAAATGCGTTTGCTAAATCTTGTGTTGTGACCACGAATAAGGGCTCAGTAGTAAATCAATTGTGATTAAATTGTTAATTGTGTGTGAATAATGAACCAGAGTCTGTCACTGTTACTGGCCTCAGGGTTTTGGTAGATGAAACGTTATCATAATTTACTTTGTGATTTCTTACGCAAGATGCCAGTAGGTCATGTACCAGTCGAAGTTGATGTTAATAGTGATTCTGATGAGGATGAGTAAACTTGTTTTGGTGGAAACTCGAGTAAGGACTCTATCGGCCGTATTGTGTTCGACCGTACCAGTAGCTATTACGTAGTCGTAGCCCGGTAGAAATCGGTGTCTCTTGGGGTAACTCAAGCAGTCCGTGGGTGCGCGGTGCGCGTTTAGCTCTGGCGGAGGTCGGGGTCTGCAGAGGCATAGTGTGCAGTCACAGGGTGATGCACGTGTGCGATCCACTTGATGGATATGCATAGTGTGAGAGCAATTGCGATTGCTGGTCGGCTGGAGAGCCGTGGCGATAGAGGGGCTTACTCTTGTGAAGTTTAGATTTGTGTGGTTAATTAAATTGTGTTAATTTGTTGTTACAAGCGACAGTGGTACATGGCTCTGGTTGATGTTTTTTTATGGCTTTGGGTTTTATTCGAGTAATTTAAAAGAAAAAAAAACTATACAGTTACGAAGTTTCTTTATTTGAGTTGTGTGTAGAAATATGATTGGTCAGAAGTGGCCGAGGCGAACAAATACTCTCGTTGGTTATTTCTGTGCAGGTTAACCAACACACGAGGACGTGTGCTAGCAGGATGGCCGTGTCGGAGCGTGGCATCAGTGGCGCCACACCAGATAGCGGTTTATTACGGCACTACATTATTTTTAGTCTGTAGAAGTTTAAGAGTAGTTTGTAAATTCAGTTGACTGATGGAATCGGTAGTGTTGTTATTCCGTGACGTGAGTTCTATCTTCGTGGTGTAGTCTGTGGTATGAGAATAGACTATGTTAAGTCTGTGGTGTTACGCACTATGACAGATGACAGTGGTTCGATAGAGGGATGTGAGCTGGTTTGGTGGTCTGTGGCAGTGAGTGAGTGAGTCTATGATATGAAAAGATGAGACATTAGAGTTTTGGAGGAAAATGGAGACGGTTGTATTGGGATCAGATGGGAAACGTAGATTGGAAGGATGAGGTGTTGACGACATCACGATGGTATTGCGAATCGAGTATAGAATAGGGAAAAGATATTCTATGGCGTGGACAGGACGACTAATGGGGTGAAGGGAGGTCGTTTAGGTTCCATCAATTAATTGAATCTAGACGTATCCTAACTGTAATCTGTAATCCATGATGATCGTGTGTAAAATACAAGCAATGTCATTGTAATGAAGTCCTGTGAGTTATTATTTCAAGATCAAGACCTAGGAATCCTAAGATATCTGATGTTGTATTGGCGGTATAATGCTCGTGCTTATCCTGATGTGACATGTCCCCGATATGGGATAAATATCGCTGTTTCCCCGACATATATATATAAAATTCAAAGTCCTGACTGACTGATAATCAACGCACAGCCTCAACCGTTACACCTAGAAACATGAAATTTGGCAGGAAGGTTCTTCAAGTGACGTAAGTGCACACTAAGAAAGGATTTTCGAAAATTCTACCCCCAAGGGGATGAAATAGGGGATGAAAGTTTGTATGAAACTTTGTCAATTTTAAACCGATCGGGCTGAGACTTTGCATGCAAGTAGTTACTATGACGTAGGCATGCTCTAAGAAAGGGTTTTGATAAATTCTACCCCCAAGGGGATAAAATAGGGGATGAAATTTTTTATGAAACTTTGTCAATTTTAAACCGTTCGGGCTGAGATTTTGCATGCATATAGCTACTATGACGTAGGCATCCCCTAAGAGAGGATTTTGATAAATTCTACCCCCAAGGAGATAAAATAGGGGATGAAAGTTTATATGAAACTTTGTCAATTTTAAACCGATCGGGCTGAGATTTTTTTTGAAACCTAAATCGTATACGTAATCTTAATCACGACATAATATTTAAAATAGTCCCTTTCCGCTGTCTGTCTGTCTGTCCCAATGTATGCTTAGATGATTATATTCCGCAAATTTTGTTTTCAAACGAATAGATTCTTAACTATGTTATTATTATTCAATCGCTTAGAAAAAAGCTATTGTAATGTAAAAACAAAATCTAAATATATTTAAATATCTTATTGTTTATTCCCACCACAGTGTTTGTGATGCGCCAATGTTAAATCAGTACTCAAGCAACGCCGGGGTAACATCATATTTAACAATAATTAATAACAAAAGTACAAATCACTTCAACGATAACGTGTTTCGCTATACTTACACGGTATATATAAGAATTGCACTTGTACAGTTTGTTAGATAAGAGTTGGACGCGTAATGTAAAGGACTCGAAGATGGCGTTTTTATACGTGACGCTCGCGGTCGCCAGTATTGCTTATTTCTTATACTGGTTCTTCACCCATGAGAACACCTACTGGAAGGATCGAGGAGTCCCGGGACCTACTCCTGTACCATTCTTTGGCAATATGAAGAAATCAGCTTTGAGACAATTGACCACAGGAGAGGTCACGAAAGAACTTTACAATGCATACCCAAATGAAAAAGTGATTGGTATATTCAGGATGAAGACACCGACTCTGTTGCTCCGTGATCTAGACATCATCAAACAGGTCATGATCAAGGACTTCGACCTTTTCACGGACCGTGGTGTGGAGTTCAGCAAGGAGGGACTAGGGATGAATCTGTTCCACTCCGGCGGAGAGACGTGGCGGGTCCTGAGGAACCGGTTCACTCCACTTTTCACTTCAAGCAAGTTGAAGAACATGCTGTACCTGATGGCTGAACGAGGAGACCATTTCCTAACTTACCTCGACAAATTATGCGGCCCACAAAACAAAGTGCAGCAGGATATAGGAAAGCTTGTGCAAAAGTACACAATATCAACAATAACGGCTTGTGCATTTGGACTGGACATCGACACTTACAATGAAGATATCACCGAGTTGAAAAAAGTAGACGAATTGACCTTCAAAGTTACCTACTCTCTAGAATTCGATATGATGTTCCCTGGCATGTTAAAGACATTAAATTTGGGATACTTCCCCAAATTCTTGAAATCGTACTTTAATAATTTGGTACAAAATGTAATCCAGGCAAGGGCCGGCCAAACCGGGACCAGACACGATTTTATGGACTTAATTTTGGAGTTGAGAAAACAAGAACAAGTAGCAGAAACCAAGAAGACGTCTGACCAGGAACGTAAAGTACTGGAGATGTCGGACGACGTGATCTCCGCGCAGGCGTTTGTCTTCTACGCGGCAGGCTACGAGACCAGTGCGAGTACAATGACCTACTTCTTCTACCAGGTGTCGAAAAATCCTAAAATCCAAGAGAAAATCATCGCCGAAATTGACGAAATCCTTCAAAAATATGACGGGAAAATTACTTACGATGCTATCTCGGAGATGGAGTATACAAACAGAGTATTTGCTGAGACATTGCGAATGTATCCTTTAGTGGATCCTTTACAAAGGAAAGCCAAGGCTGATTACGTCATCCCCGGAACAAACATTGTCATCAAGAAAGGCATGACCGTGATAGTTAGTGCTTCGGGAGTCCAATGGGATCCTAAAAATTTTCCGAATCCCGAGAAGTTCGATCCTGACCGGTTCTCACCAGAGAACTCTGCAGATCGACATTCCTGCGCGTACCTGCCTTTTGGAGTGGGGCCCAGGAATTGCATCGGTAAGTCTAATTTCACTCATTTAGACATGGAAAGCAAAAAGTAGCATGCGAGGACGTTTACTTTGTCGAGGGTTGCGGGTTCGATTCCCGCCCGGAGTCAACAATATGTTCAGACATAGTGGTTGGCGACAACGTCTGGGTGTCAATTATATATTCTTGTGTATGTATGTTTTAGTATCAGTTAGTTAGATTCCATAATACAAGCTAAGTTTGGGTCTAATTAAATTTGTCCATTTGTACTTTTTGAATTATATAATTGCTCTGCGGATATCAAATAGTGCAAAATATGGCAATAAATTAAAAAATCCAACCTTTTTTGTCACAGTCGAAAGTTGTGCATGATTCATATACCGCACTCTACCACAATAATTTTGATATTATCGTATTTTTTATGGAAATTTAATACAAAACATTTACGTCATTTTCAGGTATGCGGTTCGCTAAGGTCCAAAGTTTGATGTTCATCTCAAAATTCTTCTCCAAGTTCCGAGTTGAAGCCAGCGAACTGACGCCTAAAACCATTAGTTTCGACCCAATGAGAGGTCTGCCCGCTACCATTGGTGGCATCAATCTTAACGTCATTAGGCGGTAACACACAATAAAAAATAATCAGAGATTTATCACGAAAACTGCAAATATCACAATTTTATCATATATCATATATCCTTAGCTTGTCTTCAATTTATCGATGAAATTGGAGCTAAAACATAATCCATGTTTTGAAAGACTAATATTATGAAACATTGTAAAAATATATATCGGGGACATGTCACATCAGGATAAGCACGAGCATTATATATAAGTCAATACACCATCAGATATCTTAGGATTCCTAGGTCTTGATCTTGAAATAATAACTCGCAGGACTTCATTACAATGACATTGCTTGTATTTTACACACGATCATCATGGATTACAGATTACAGTTAGGTTATGTCTATATTCACTTCTTCTTCTTCTTCATCGAGTAGATGGTCAACCTGACCAATCCTGGTGTCAGAGTTATTGAGCCGCCAAAGGCCTTTGACATGGCTCATGTAACGACTACTATCCGTAGAAAGTAACCGGGACCGACTGCTTAATAGATTCACTTAATTGATGGAACCTAAACGACCTCCCTTCACCCCATAGTCGTCCTTTCCACGCCATAGAATATCTTTTCCACATTCTATACTCGATTCGCAATACGATCGTGATGTCGTCAACACATCATTCTTCCAGACTACGTTTCCAATCTAACCACAATCCAACCATCTCCATTTCTCCCATAAACTCCAATATACTCCATCTTCCCATATCCTAGGCTATCATCCCTCTATCGAACAACTATCATAGTGAGTATGAGTGAGTAACACAGTCTATTCCACTATTCTCATACCATAGACTACACCACGAAGGTAGAACTCACGTCACGGAATAACAACACTACAGATTCCATAAGTCAGCTGAATTAACAAACTGCTCTTAAACTTCTATAGCTTGATTAAACGTCCTTCTCCGATATATATATTCTTCTTCTTCATCGAGTGGATGGTCAACTTGACCAATCCTGGTGTCAGAGTTATTGAGCCGCCAAAGGCCTCTGACATGGCTCATGTAACATATATTGAAATGAGGTTCCGGTTTAAATCTAGTTGTAATTTAGTTAATAGGAGATGACATACGTATTTGAATGAATACTGCCAAAGAGTTAGAGCTGGATTCAATAGCTTTAGCGGAAAGGTAAATGTTGGGGATGCAAATAAGGCAAATATTAATGCTTATATAATAAATAATATAATAAAGCTGAAGAGTTTGTTTTTTATTGTTTCGTTTGAACGCGCATCTCCAATCCGATTTGAATAATTCTTATGGTAATAGATAGGCCCCATTCAACGGGATAGGCTAATAGGCTAATTATCCTGAAATTCCCACGGGATCGGGCACAATGGGCATAAAACTGCAGGCCGTTGCTAGTATTTTAATATGGCTATTCACAGCCAGCTGAACGAGGAGATGAATTCTTGAAGTGCGTCGACTCATTGTGCGACAAGCAAAACAAAGTAGAACAAAACATAGTCCGGCTTGTACAGAAGTACACAATGTCAACCACAACTGCGTGCGCTTTTGGACTGGATATTGATACATTCTACAATGAGATTCCGGAGCTAAGAAAAGTTGACGACATAACTTTTACTGCAACCTATACAATAGAATTAGACATGATGTTCCCAGGTATTTTAAAGAAATTGAATATTGACTTGTTACCAAGATTCATAAAATCGTATTTTGATGATCTTGTGCAAAATATAATCAGACAAAGGGATGGAAATCCCATCAACAGGCACGATTTCATGGATCTCATTCTAGAGTTGAGAAAACAAGGAAAAATCGAGGGCGCCAAGAGGACATCTGAACAAGAACGCAAAGTGTTGGAGATGACAGACGATGTGATCTCCGCCCAGGCTTTCGTCTTCTACGCAGCAGGCTACGAGACCAGTGCCACCACAATAGGCTTCTTCTTCTACGAAGTGTCAAAACGTCATGACATCCAAGAGAAAATCATTGCAGAAGTCGACAGAGTGCTTGAAAAATATGACGGCAAAGTTACTTACGAAGCTATCTCTGAATTGGAGTATACTAATAGAGCTTTTGAGGAAACTTTGCGGTTACATCCTCTGATAGACCCTTTACAAAGAAATGCGAAAGTTGATTACCCTATACCTGGTACCGACATAGTAATCAAAAAGGGTATGACGGTGTTGATAAGTCCTTCGGGAATCCAACGTGATCCAAACATTTATCCAAATCCTGAAAAGTTTGATCCTGATCGTTTCACCCCTCAAAACTCTGGCGAGAGACATTCGTGTGCGTTCCTGCCTTTTGGAGTGGGTCCCAGGAATTGTATCGGTAAGTAAATATCACCATTTAGAAAATAATCCTACTATATATAATATATATATATAATATTATAAATGCGAAAGTTTGTGAGGATGGATGTATGTATGGATAGATGTATGTTTGTTGCTCTTTCACGCAAAAACTACTGAATGGATTTGGATAAAATTTAACAGTAATATAGGTTATACATCAGAATAACATATGGGATACATTTCATCCCGAAATCTCTGCGGGAACGGGTACAACGCAGGTAACACCATGGGGCGCAGCTAGTAATGTTATACTCAGAGCTTATACTAGAGCAATGCCTCGCAGTTTTACCGCCGTAACACCCGTAATAATTTCAGGATTCAAAGTACTAAAAATGTATCATTACGTTAAACTAATTTTAACTAACTTTAATGTTTAAGTATTTCGAAAGCTTCCATATTTCAAAATATATATATTTTCCCAATAAAGTTTAAATGTATGATCGAATTAACCTATAACTTTGGTTTGTTTTTATTAGATATTTGATCAAAACCCTTATTCTATTTCAGGTATGAGGTTTGCCAAAGTCCAGAGTCTGATGTGCATCTCGAAGTTCTTCTCTAAATACCGAGTGGACACCTGTTCCAACACGCCCGACAGGACATATTAGGACCCGATGCGACCCATCGCTGGCGTCAAGGATGGCATAAAAGTTAATATCATTAGACGTTGAAATGTATTGTTAAATAAATGAACCACTAAAAGATGATGCAGTCATTGAACATCCTGTGTCTTATTTCTCTACTAGCAGCGCCCCGCGGTTTTATCCGCGTTTTACCCGTTCCCGTGGGAATTTCAGGATGAAAAATAGCCTATAACCTTCCCGTTGAATGTGGCTATCCATTACAAATAAAAAAATTTAAATCGGACTAGTAGTTCCTGAGATTATCGCGTTCAAACAAATAAACAAACTCTGCAGCTTTATAATATTAGAGACTAGCAGCGCCCCGCGGTTTTACCCGCGTTGTGCCCGTCCCCGTGGGAATTTCGGGATAATTAGCCTATTAGCCTATCCCGTTAAATGCCTATCTATTACCTTAAGAATTATTCAAATCGGATTGGTAAAACAAACTCTTCAGCTTTATTATATAAGCTTCCTCGATAAATAGACTATCTAACAGTGAAATAATTATTCAAATCGGTTCAGTAGTTTCTGAGATTAGCACGTTTAAACAAACAAACAAACAAACAAAACAAACTCTTCAGCTTTATAATATTAGTATAGATTATTTTATTTTATTATTTTTTAGAGATAATTTAGAGATCGTAGTACATCATTGAAAGGTTCAGTAAGGTACGATCCTGATGTTTGTGTTAGACCGTGTCGGAGGCTTTTAGGCGGTAAAACTTCATGTGGGCCACTGACGTTTAGTAATGAACTAGCAGCGCCCCGCGGTTTTACCCGCGTTCCCGTGGGAATTTCGGATATTTTTATACACAGAAACTTTTATCTTGAATTACTCTATTTAGTTTTAAAGTTCTAAGCATACATAGGGACAGACAGACAGACAACAGAGAGCGACTTTGTTTTATACTATGTAGTGATGACGAATGAAGCTTAGACAGACGTCAAATATTTTTATCACAAGCATAGATTTAATATTTGTTCACAACTTACGCATAGCGCCTTCATAAGAACCTTTAAAAAAATAGTTGCTATGAAAATGTGAGAAATAAATACATGGAGAGGTCAAGATAGAAAGTGATAATAAATCATTCATATTCTGTCGTTTTAAAGATATAATTTTGTTACTAATATATTTCTGAGTTTAACAAGAAATCTCTTTGAGTTTATATGTCTGTATAAACAGCTTATTATCCTATCCTACTATAATATTATAAATGGGAAAGTTTGTGAGAATGGATACAGTATGTACGGATGTATGTTTGTTGCTCTTTCACGCAAAAACTACAAAACAGATTTGAATGAAACTTTACAGTAATATAGGTTAAACATCAGAATAAAACATGGTATACATTTTATCCCGAAATTCCCGCGGGAACCGATACACCGCGGGTAACACCGCGGGGCGCGGCTAGTCTAACATATGGCTGACTTTTATATAAGAAGTCCTTCCTCATATCAGTTATTTCGATAGCAAGTCATGGTGATATTAATTGATAATAATGATCACGTTTTCAGATAAGGGTTTGTTATCTAATGAATGAGTGAACGCACTCTACTCGAATTTCACCTTGAGAAATAGTACATGTGTACTCGTAAGGGTGCTTTCAAATTATGCGTTTCGTGTCGGACCGCTGCGGTGCCGAAGCGGTGCGTTTGTCGTGTTGTGAACGTACGATCGTGTGTTTTCATACAAAACGAGCCGTGCGGTAACAGTGCGGCGTCGGTACCGCGAAATAATTTTAGTACGCACTGTTGCCGCACGGCTCGTTTTGTATGAAAACACACGATCGTACGTTCACAACACGACAAACGCACCGCTTCGGCACCGCAGCGGTCCGACACGAAACGCATAATTTGAAAGCACCCTAAGTTGGGGGCGAACTTTTCAGGGACTTTTTGCATTTTTCAAGATATTCATGAAATTATACTTAGAAATTGATGCTTTGGTTGCATCTACACCATGTCGTTTTTTTTCAAAATGCATGTTAGTTATTTGCTTATAAGGGCCGACACTGCGTTAAGCGTGCGCACGCCGCGTGAGCACGCCGCGTGTGGCTTCGTACAAAAGTGAACCGACGCGTGCGCCCGTCGCGTGCGCCCGCCGCGTGCGCACGCTTAACGTTGTGTTGACCCTAAATTTTGCATTGCATAAACCTAATCTGAAATCCGGAGTGCTTCAATAATTCTCATAGTAAATATGTAGTCATCTGTAGAAAAACCTAAATCGTATACGTAATCTTAATCACTACATAGTATAAAACAAAGTCGCTTTCCGCTGTCTGTCTGTCTGTCCCTATGTATGCTTAGATGATTATATTCTGCAAATTTTGTTTTCGAACGAATAGATTCTTAACTATGTTATTATTATTCAATCGCTTAGAAAAAAGCTATTGCAATGTAAAAACAAACAAAATTTAAATATATCTCAAATATCTTAGTGTTTATTCCCACCACAGTGTTTGTGATGCGCCATGTTGAATCAGTACTCAAGCAACGCCGGGGTAACATCATATTTGACAATAATTAATAACAAAAGTACGAATCACTTCAACGATAACGTGTTTCGCTATACTTACACGGTATATATAAGAATTGCACTTGTACAGTTTGTTAGATACGAGTTGCACGCGTAATGTAAAGGTCTCGAAGATGGCGTTTTTATACGTTACGCTCGCGGTCGCCAGTATTGCTTATTTCTTATACTGGTTCTTCACCCATGAGAACACCTACTGGAAGGATCGAGGGGTCCCGGGACCTACTCCTGTACCATTTTTTGGCAATATCAAGAAATCAGCTTTGAGACAATTGACCATACGAGAGGCCATGAAAGAACTTTACGATGCATACCCAAATGAAAAAGTGATTGGTATATTCAGGATGAAGACGCCGACTCTACTGCTCCGTGATCTAGACATCATCAAACAGGTCATGATCAAGGACTTCGACCTTTTCACGGACCGTGGTGTGGAGTTCAGCAAGGAGGGACTGGGGATGAATCTGTTCCACTCCGACGGAGAGACGTGGCGGGTCCTGAGGAATCGGTTCACTCCACTTTTCACTTCAGGCAAGTTGAAGAACATGCTGTACCTAATGGCTGAACGAGGAGACCATTTCCTAACTTACCTCGACAAACTATGCGGCCCACAAAATAAAGTGCAACAGGATATAGGACAGCTCGTGCAAAAGTACACAATGTCAACAATAACCGCTTGTGCATTTGGACTGGACATCGACACTTACAATGAAGATATCACCGAGTTGAAAAAAGTAGACGAATTGACCTTCAAAGTTAACTACTCTCAAGAATTCGATATGATGTTCCCTGGCATGTTAAAGACATTAAATTTGGGAATCTTCCCCAAATTCTTGAAATCGTACTTTGATAATCTGGTGCAAAATGTAATCCAGGCAAGGGCCGGCCAAACAGGGACCAGACACGATTTTATGGATTTAATTTTGGAGTTGAGAAAACAAGGACAAGTAGCAGGAACCAAGAAGACGTCTGACCAGGAACATAAAGTACTAGAGATGTCGGACGACGTGATCTCTGCGCAGGCGTTTGTCTTCTACGTGGCAGGCTACGAGACCAGTGCGAGTACAATGACCTACTTCTTCTACCAGGTGTCGAAAAATCCTGAAATCCAAGAAAAAATCATCGCCGAAATTGACGAAATCCTTCAAAAATATGACGGGAAAATTATTTACGATGCTATCTCGGAGATGGAGTATACAAACAGAGTATTTGCTGAGACATTGCGAATGTATCCTTTAGTGGATCCTTTACAAAGGAACGCCAAGGCTGATTACGCCATCCCCGGAACAAACATTGTCATCAAGAAGGGCATGACCGTGATAGTTAGTGCTTCGGGAGTTCAATGGGATCCTAAAAATTATCCGAATCCCGAGAAGTTTGATCCTGACCGGTTCTCACCAGAGAACTCTGCAGATAGACATTCCTGCGCGTACCTGCCTTTTGGAGTAGGGCCCAGGAATTGCATCGGTAAGTCTAATTTCACTCATTTAGACATGGAAAGCGAGAAGTAGCATGCGAGGACGTTTACTTTGTCGAGGGTTGCGGGTTCGATTCCCGCCCGGACTCAACAATATGTTCAGACATAGTGGTTGGCGACAACGTCTGGGTGTCAATTATATATTCTTGTGTATGTATGTTTTAGTATCAGTTAGTAAGATTCCATAATACAAGCTAAGTTTGGGTCTAATTAACTGTTTGTGAATTTGTCCAGGTATATTTTTTGAATTAGGAGTTACTGCGGATATCAAATAGTGAAAAATATGGCAATAAATAAAAAAAATCCAACCTTTTTTTGTCACAGTCGAAAGTTGTGCATGATTTATACCGTACTCTACCACAATAATTTTGATATTAAAGTATTTTCTATGGAAATTTAATACTAAACATGTCTACTAAACTACTAAACACCTCTCTTTCAGGTATGAGGTTCGCTAAGGTCCAAAGTTTGATGTGCATCTCAAAATTCTTCTCCAAGTTCAGAGTTGAAGCCAGCGAACTGACGCCTAAAACCATTAGTTTCGACCCAATGAGAGGCCTGCCCGCTACCATTGGTGGTATCAATCTTAACGTCATTAGGCGATAACCGATAACACACAATAAAAAATAATCAGGGAGATTAACTTATCACGAAAATTGTAAATATCACAATTTTATCATATATCATATATCCTTAGCTTCTCTTCAATTTATCGATGAAATTGGAGCTAAAACATAATCCATGTTTAAAAGACTATTATGAAACATTGTAAAAATATAATATATTCTTCTTCTTTATCGAGTGGATGGTCAACTTGACCAATCCTGGTGTCAGAGTTATTGAGCCACCAAAGGCCTCTGACATGGCTCATGTAACATATATTGAAATGAGGTTAGTACCCGGTTTAAATCTAGTTGTAATTTAGTTAATAGGAGATGACATACGTATTTGAATGAATACTGCCAAAGAGTTAGAGCTGGATTCAATAGCTTTAGCGGAAAGGTAAATGTTGGGGATGCAAATAAGGCAAATATTATCACTACATAGTATAAAACAAAGTCGCGTCTGTTTGTCTTCTGTTTGTCTGTATGCTTAAATCTTTAAAATTACGCAACGGATTTTGATGCGGTTTTTTGTAATAGGTAGAGTGATTCAAGAGGAAGGTTTTTATAAAAAAAAATCAAAATTCCCTCGGGAACGGACACAACGCGGGTAAAACCGTGGGGCGCTGCTAGTAATATAATAAAGCTGAAGAGTTTTTTTTACCAATCCGATTTGAATAATTCTTATGGTAATAGATAGGCCCCATTCAACGGCATAGGCTAATAGGCTAAATATCCCGAAATTCCCACGGGATCGGGCACAATGGGCATAAAACTGCAGGCAGCTGCTAGTATTTTAATATGGCTATTCACAGCAAGATATGTGACAGCAACTATACTGATTTTGAAGCCTGTAGCTAATTGTATATCGATTTTTTAAACTATAGACTGTTGGATATACTTATAATGAACGAGCTCACATTTGTATATTTATTGTTATTTAATTATATGTATATAGTGACTATGTATATTTGTACCGTGGTTTGGACTGAGAAAATGTATTAAATATATTTTGAAAATATAATGTTGATGCGTTTTATTGTAACAACCTTAGATGTAACATGTATGTAACACATAGGTACATGTTACATTCTTTTTTTCTGTATCGTATTTTTTAATTTTTTTATTTATTTGTACCTTAGTTTGGGTCTAACACACTGTTAAATAAGAAGTTAATGTGTTCAGAAATTTTAGATTTTTGTACGCCTTGTAAGTGGTAATTTAGTGGACATAAAAAAGTAAAGACTGTTTTAATTTCTTTTAGACTTTTTACTTGGTGTCATGGTGTTTTGAAAGCTGCAGTGAAGGTATACTGAACTGGCTGAAAGTTGTAGTAAGTATATCTCTACTCCTACTATGCCGAATTTTTTTTGGTGCTTTTAACAGTACAGTGATTAGGCGTAACACTTTTTATTATTTTAAGGGTATTTCCCATTTAAAAGTCAATTAGGAGTAAAATCTAAATGACCACAATGACTTTGAAAAGTGACTTTTGTAATTTTTCGCTAAATGCAGTAACAATTTGTTATGTAATTTTATTTGCTTGTGCATAATACGAATACATGTGTTATTAAATGATATGACAAGACAAGGTCAGCGGAATAAATTAGTATAATTAACCAAACTTTAATAATATGTTGTATATTAATATAATATGTTGAATAGATTTTTTTTTAAACTGGTTAAATATGACAAAGGAGAATATAAACGAAATAACACGATTTGACATTTAACTGTACCTTTAAATTATGCAGACATTACGTACGTATCTTATCGAAGTGCAAGTCACTTATAATAACTATAATCTTACGTAAATAAAAGAAAGTCGGGTTTGTTACAACACTTATAACTCGAGAACGGCTGAACAGATTTGGCTGAAAATTGGTGGGGAGGTAGCTTAGTACCAGGAGAGGGATATAGGATACTATTTATCCCGTATTTCCTACGGGAACGGGTGCGTTGTGGGTGAAACTGCGGGGCACAGCTAGTTTAATATAAAACAATTATTGGGATATAGATCAAAATGGTTTAATTGAAAATGACGATGTCATTTCTAAGTGGCTATTATATTAGACATAAATATAAAGTTCCCGAAAAGAATCAGAATGAAAAGTAAGTTATAATAAACTTCCTCTAAAATTTAATCATATGATTTTGAAATCGGACTTCCAGAAATAAAAAAACAAAAATTGTCCAGCTATATATACTTGTAAACAGGTACCAAGGTATAGATGTCATAACAATATAAAAGAAAAAAAAAATAACAAACAAACTAATTAAAAATGGTTTAATTATTAAGATAATTTCTGTGAATAGTCTTAAACTACTTTTAACTGGATATACGTCGAAAGTCTATAAGTGACCTCTGAATCCAGGGCCAGTCATAAAAACAGCATTATTGCCTAAAAGATCAAATAAGAAGTAACGAAAAAATTTGAGTATTCTTAATTATAATAATTTACAGAAAAAATGAGGGACACGGGAAAAATATTGACAGCTAAGCAGTCGGTTACAAACATACAAGTGAAGCTGATATAAAGCGTGTAATAACAGTTTAAAACCTTCCCGTTTAATGTGGCTATACATTACAAAATTATCCGAATCGGATCGGTAGGAATAAGTGCGATCAAACAAACAAACTCTTCAGCTTTATCATATTAGTATAGATATAGATAGATTTAAAGCAACGATATAGATAGCCTTATGTTGATTCCCTTTGCTTTGCTTGCTCAGTGTGCTTCTCGTACTGAGCGATAAGGTCTATACTAAAACAAATAGTTGCTTGTATAAATACAATCGCCTTCTCGGTGCGTTAGTTAAATAGTTATACGGCGCATTACTGAGAGGTCGCGGCGAAAATGACGCTCCTGTACGTGCCGATCGCCGTCGCGGCCCTGGCCTGCTTCCTCTACTGGTACTTCACGCGGCACTTCAACCACTGGAAGAACAAAGGGGTCGCGGGACCCACCCCTGTGCCATTCTTCGGCAATCTCAAAGAATCAACAATGAGAAGAAAATATATTGGAGAAGTGATGAAAGATATTTATTTCGAATATCCTAATGAAAAAATTGTCGGTATATACAGAATGACAACTCCTTGCTTGTTGGTGCGTGATTTGGATATCATTAAAGAAATTATGATCAAGGATTTCGATCTCTTTGTTGACCGAGGAATCGAGCTAAGCAAAGATGGACTGGGAATGAATCTATTCCACGCGGACGAAGAAACGTGGCGCGTGCTGAGGAACCGGTTCACGCCAGTGTTCACCACGGGCAAGCTGAAGAACATGATGTACCTGTTGGCGGACCGAGGAGACCACCTCCTGAAGTACATCGACTCCTTGTGCGCAGGTCAGAACAAAACGGAGCTGCTGGTGAGTAAGATCGTACAGAAGTATACGATGTCGACAATCTCCGCGTGCGCCTTTGGACTGGACATCGACACATTTTACAATGACATACCAGAGCTAAAAAAAGTTGATGAAATGATATTTCAAATAAGTTATGCCCAAGAATTGGACATGATGTACCCTGGCATACTGAAAAAAATAAATAAATCTTTCTTTCCAAAATTTGTATCAGATTATTTTGATAATCTTGTGAAGAGTTTAATTCAGCAGAGGAACGGCCAGGCGAGCAATAGGCACGATTTCATGGACTTAATTTTGGAGTTGAGAAATCAAAAACAAATCACGGGGTCCAAAAAGACATCCGAAGAGGAGCGAAAGATTTTGGAGATGTCCGACGACGTGATCTCCGCACAAGCTTTCGTCTTCTTCGCTGCAGGATATGAGACCAGTGCGACCACTTTGAGCTCTTTCTTCTACGAAATGGCAAAAAATCCTGATATTCAAGAGAAAATAATAGCTGAAGTGAAAAGGGTGCTTCAGAAACATGATACCGTGACATACGACGTGCTCACTGAACTGGAGTACACAAGCAGAGCTCTTGACGAGACATTACGAAAGTATCCTATTGCTGATCCACAGAGAAAGGTTAAGGTCAATTATCCTATACCTGGTACCAATGTAGTTCTCAAGAAGGGCACGACAGTGATTATTCCTGCTATTGCTATCCATAACGACCCACAGCATTACCCAGAACCCGAGAAGTTTGATCCTGACCGTTTTACGCCCGAGAATGCGGCAGCCAGACATTCGTGCGCTTACCTACCTTTTGGTGTTGGACCGAGAAATTGTATCGGTAAGTTTATCACATTATATTCACTTGTAACCGTTGCCCTACGTGAGCGGCGACCGTGGCAACGCGATGTGAAGCGACGCAAATGAAGATCGGCCGAGAGCAATTGTTTGAAATTACGAGCAAAGTTGGCTCCGAACAAATATTTCTTCTAAGCAAATGTTTGTACAGAGCACTATGTGAAAACGCAGCCTTCCAAGATTTAGGACTTATATTTCCTTACTAACATGGCTCGGGTTTGAGATCACCAACCCGCATTAGGCAAGCGTTGTGATTACGCCTAATCTTCCTCACTGTACTGATATCTTCAGTGAGATGAGAGGCCTTTGCCCAGAACTGGTACATTACAGGCGAATATTTTTATATTGCCACTGACCAGGATTGGTTCTTGGTATACATTACTTGGCATTTCTTGTTTTAATATATTCCTTCATAAAAGTAGACACAATATGTCTACTTTTATGCAAAATTTGCTATAGAAAACATAATACGTTTTCAAAGTCCACTGTTTTTCAATAAACAGTAGATATAAAGAGCTTTGGCATTATAATGATATCAAAACATCCTTCAATTTCATCAAAGGTCATTGTACTTTATTCAAATACTAGCAGCGTTGCGTTGCCCATTCCCGTGGGAATTTCAGGATATTTAATACATATAAACCTTCCTCTCATATAACTCTATCTATTTTATAAAACCGCGTCCAAATCCGTGAGTAGTATTTGAGTTTATCGCGAAAGTCAGACGCGGCCGTGGACTTTGTTTTATAATATTTAGTTTTAATTACTTTACTTACTTACTTTTAGTTCACACCTACACGTTTTTATCAGTCTGGTTCTTAGTAGATACTAGGAAATTATAATGTATAGAGGTCAAGATTATAAATAATGTTCAGATTAAATCTGTGCCTCCAGTGAATAAGGGAATAACTCAAAAACTGCACTTTTCAGGAGAGACAAAAAACTGTGTATCAATACTAAATCTTTATAACTTAAAATGTTTAAGCTTGAATGGGTAAGATATGATGTTAGGCTTTAGTTTAGGGCATTGCAGGCTGAATCACCTGATTGCCAGAAAAGTAAGATAATTCCATGCTTCGGAGAGCACGTTAAGCCGTTCGGTCCCAGTTACTATCTACGGATAGTAGTCGTTACATGAGCCATGTCAGAGGCCTTTGGCGGGTCAATAACTCTGACACCAGGATTGGTCAGGTTGACCATCCACTCGATGAAGAAGAACAATTTCTTAACAGAAATAGTAATTATAAAACAAGCGAGTAAGTAGGTAGGTAATTAATAGTTGGTACACAAACAAATCCAATATTTTACTTTCATTCAGTGAGCCGAATTGACGAATTACCTACTTAAATAACAAAGTACAACAGGCACTTACGTTTTTCGGTGGATTTATCACCAAGTTAGCAATCCTTCTCCCACGATGCATGTTTTCAAAACACAACAGAAAATTAAACTTTGTGGCACTGATCACGTTCCGACAGGCAACGCACTGAGTATGTTAAATCAGTTAAATGTTTATGTATAAATGACGTCGTAAATTAATAATTATAATATCCCAAGCTTACTGATAAATACCTTTTATAAAAAAGATAAAGAATTGTTGTTGCAGATTTATTGAAAAACCTATTGAAAGTAATATTAAGCAAAAAGGAATTGAGTGTGTTGTTTCCGTGTAGTACTCAAATAAACCAATAGCAACACGGTATTAATGCGAAACTGTCTCATGTCCTTACTTGAACCAATGACACTAAAAGAGTTGTTCCTTTACGGTCACGTTAGAAAAATGACACAAATGCGTTTATACCAAAATTGTGTTAGGACTGACGGAACAAAATGAATTAAGTATTATACAAAAAGTATAACTGCACATACGTCTTTGTGTTCGTGGGTAATTAATTTTGTCTCGAGACGACTAGTTCCTTTGCGATTGCCTTTGAAAATGATGGATAAAGCAACTTAGTCCGTTAATCACACCCTACTTATACCCTACTTGATTAAAAATGGGTTAGGATGCAGCTAGAGATATGACCTTTTGATATGTTGTGTTTTTTGACGAGCTGAATCCAATGGTGCAGTGAAAACCAAAGGAAATAACTCATCTTACACCTTTATTCACTGGAGGCACAGGAATTTTGTTTTGAATTTGAGTTATCCTACAACACCAGAGACACGCTGCTATGTTACTTTTGATTTGAATGAGTACATCAAACTTTGCATAGCAAATATTTAATAAAAAGGTAAATAGGTTAAAAAAATATTGACTACAAGTTAAATTAAAAAAAGAAACAAAAATCCCTTTCGCAAAAACGTCTGGACCAGTTAATGCCAATCACAGCTAAGGGCTCCGCAAGGAAACTGGTTTCAAATTAAAACCCGCATGGAAATCGGTTCATCCGTTTGAGAGCTACGATGCCACAGACAGGCACACATAGACACCAACGTCAAACTTATAGCATCTTTTTCGTCGGCGGTTAAAACACTTTTTACTTCTGAAAATTAATGTGAAATTTCAATTTTTTCAGGCATGCGTTTTGCCAAAATGCAGAGTATGATGTGCATAGCCAAATTCTACTCCCGGTTCAAAGTGGAACTGAGTCCCAACACGAGCGACATTAAGCTAGACCCGGGCAAGCTGATCGCAGGACCTGTGAACGGAATCAAACTGAACATTGTAAAACAATAAAAAAGACAAAGTAAAAAAAAATAGTTTTTTTAATATTTTTTTGTGAATGTTAATAAATAGAAACAGAATTGAGAACGATTTGTTATGTAATGTAAGATAAGGATAAAATAAATAATACGTAGTTGAATGTAGATTAAAGATTATAATACTGCGTGTTTTAATGAGATGACGTCACGGTACACCACGCAGGCGGTGACGGGACGAACTGAACGCGTACAAGAGAGACTGGCAACTGGTGGCTTCGAATCGAGAAAGGGAAAGGGGGAGGCCTTTGCCCAACAATGGGATGACACAGGCTAACAGTGACAGTACAAACTAACAAATAAAATACGCTAGCTTTGTATTTTATTTATACTTCTAATTTATGGCGAAATGGAATGCATAAGAACCTGTATATGTTACTCTATGTTACTATTTTTATGATTTTTTTTATTGCATTTTTTTAAACAATACATGTATGTATACAGGGTGAATAAAACGAATCCTCCCTGAGGAAAGAGCAATCCAAATACTTTAGTTAATAAATTGAAAGAAACGCAAAACTGCTTTATATTTATGCTCTTATATTTTTTACAAATACACCACGCTACACTTTACATTCGAACTGTATATAGTTTCAATAGGGTGATAGGATGTCCTTCATAAAAATAAATTTCTCCAAACGTGAAGACACACTTTAATTTTGAGACTCTTATTCGTAAACGCTTATAAACAGGATTTGACAAATGTTTGTCCCATTCCATCATACGCTATTTTACAAAGAACAAAAAAGTCAAAACGCTACGGTGTTTTAACTCAAGGCGTCGCCAAGGGGGGGCAGGGAGGGGCAGCTGCCCCCCATAGAGATTCTAAAAAAGTTGCCAAATATAATGCAACCAAAGTCTTTGAGTTGATATGCTTGAAGTTCAAGCCTTGAACAATCATTCATTCAAAATCTCACAGAAACTTGTGAAACTATCGCTCAGTTTTATAATTTACCAAACATAAAAATTGAAGTGAGCTTTGGCAGCAATTTTGGCATAATAGACCAAACTCAACAGATCAAACCGTTGTTGATATCCTAAAAGAAGCAAAAACCTTCTTTCCCGACACGGTAAAAGCATTGAACATTTTGATCGCTCTTCCATGCACGACGTGTACGGTAGAGCGATCGTTTAGCAGCCTCAGGAGACTAAAAACCTGGCTAAGAAGCACTATGAGTGAAAATCGCCTCAATGATTTGGCCATGATGAGTGTGCACCGAAAACTTATACATGGAAACTTACAAGATTTTAATATTAAAGTGGTCGAGAAGTTTACAATGAATCCCCGAAAATGTTTTAATTAACCTAATATAAACCAACAACGACCACTATAATATTAAAATCTAGTAATTAAAAAAAAAATACGCTGCACGCTGTTCACTTATTTCTCATTCATAGAGAATGAGAAAAGTATGAATTGTAGTAGGTAAAGTCACCCCCCCCCCCGCTGCCCCCCCCTGCGCCATCGGCTGGCGACGCCCTTGCTCAAGGCCGTTTATTAATAAGGCGATAATACTTTTATCTAATTCCTATGCAAGTACGTAATTCTTATTGTCTTAATTTCGTATGCAAAATGGAAGGTTGAACAAAGAACTTGTTTTTCAACCATCCATTTTAATATAATTATGTAAACTCGTGTATACAAGTAAATGATTAAGATAAGAAAATTAAATGAAAGGAAAAACTAACTGAAAGAGCAGGGCGTCATAAAACATACATTGTGTGAATAAAAAAATCTATGGTGTCCTATTTCTTTATTTCAGTATTTATTAAGATTAATTTACCTCCATTATGCACATTTGACTCGCTATATACTTGACATTAGATGATTTTGTTTTTATTAATTTTAGAAGCGGTATTTGTGGCCCAATGCTAAAGCCCCATTTAGACGAGGAGAGTTTCTCGTCTCGAAGATACGATTATCGAAGGAATAAAAAACATTTTTTTCGTCTAAACAATCGCTCTCCTCGCTCGTTGCCTTGGGCGACAATTGCCTTGCAATGGAATATTTTTATGTCCGTGTAAACAGAATTTCAAAACAATAATCGTATTTCGAGATTTTATTAAAACGATTCAAACTGATTTGTACGATACTCGTATCAACTTGAAAATATGTCACACGAGATCGTGTTTAGACAAGTCGAGACTCTCATAAGCAAGAATCTGCTTACTATACTTTTGTTGTGTAAACAAACATAGGCAATTATCGCCTAGCGATAAGTCATATGCGAATCTCGTATGACAAAATCGTAGGCGAGATTTTAGTTCTTGCCTGTATGTAAACATTTTGATACGATTGTGTTATGGCGATTATTGCTTGTGATAGTAGCGTATGGCTTCTCGTAAGGAAACGTACGAGAAACTCTCCCCGTCTAAATGGGCCTTTATCTTCTTATATATAAAATTCTCGTGTCACAGTGTTCGTTCGCGTACTCCTCCGAAACGGCTTGACCGATTCTCATGAAATTTTGTGAGCATATTGAGTAGGTCTGAGAATCGGCCAACATCTATTTTTCATCCCGAAATTCCCTCGGGAACGGGTACAACGTGGGTGAAACCGCGGGGCGCAGCTAGTTAACTCTAATATTCTATGCGGATCATTGTACTATAATTTTCCGACTGACTGATAATGTTAACATAACAATTGGTAGCTTGTATAAATACCAACGCCTTCACCTACCGTTTACTGATCGCTTAGTGGCGCTCTACAGAAAGGTCGCGGCAAAAATGACGCTCCTGTACGTGCCGTTCGCCGTCGCGGCTCTGGCCTGCTTCCTCTACTGGTACTTCACGCGGCACTTCAACCACTGGAAGAACAAGGGGGTCGCGGGACCCACCCCTGTGCCATTCTTCGGCAACCTTAAAGAATCAACATTGAGAAGATCACATATTTTAGAAGTGATGAAAGATATTTATTTTGAATATCCTAATGAAAAAATTGTCGGTATATACAGAATGACAACTCCTTGCTTGTTGGTGCGTGATTTGGATATCATTAAAACAATTATGATCAAGGATTTCGATCTCTTTGTTGACCGAGGAGTTGAGCTAAGCGAATATTGCCTGGGAATGAATCTATTCCACACGGATGGAGAGACTTGGCGTGTGTTGAGGAACCGGTTCACGCCAGTGTTCACCACGGGCAAGCTGAAGAACATGATGTACCTGATGGAGGACCGAGGAGACCGCCTCCTGAAGTACATCGACTCCTTGTGCGCAGGTCAGAACAAAACGGAGCTGCTGGTGAGTAAGATCGTACAGAAGTATACGATGTCGACAATCTCCGCGTGCGCCTTTGGACTGGACATCGACACATTTTACAATGACATACCAGAGTTACAAAAACTCGATGAAATGATTTTTAAATTAAACTTTGCACACGAATTGGACATGATGTACCCTGGCATACTGAAAAAAATAAACAAATCTGTGTTTCCAAAATTTGTATCAGATTATTTTAATAATCTTGTGAAGAGTATAATTCAGCAGAGGAACGGCGAGGCGAGCAATAGGCACGATTTCATGGACTTAATTTTGGAATTAAGAAATCAAAAACAAATCACGAGCTCCAAAAAGACATCCGAAGAGGAGCGAAAGATTTTGGAGATGTCAGACGACGTGCTCTCCTCACAAGCTTTCGTCTTCTTCGCTGGAGGATATGAGACCAGTGCGAGCACTTTGAGCTGTTTCTTCTACGAAATGGCAAAAAATCCTGAAATTCAAAAGAAAATAATAACTGAAGTGAAAAAGGTGCTTCAGAAACATGATACCGTGACATACGACGTGCTCACTGAACGGAGTACACCAGCAGAGCTTTTGACGAGACATTACGAAAGTATCCTATTGCTGATCCACAGAGAAACGTTAAAGTCGATTACCCTATACCTGGTACCAATCTAGTTCTCAAGAAGGGCACGACAGTGATTATTTCTGCTATTGCTATCCATTACGACCCACAGCATTACCCAGAACCCGAGAAGTTCGATCCTGACCGTTTTACGCCCGAGAATGCGGCAGCCAGGCATTCGTGCGCGTACCTACCTTTTGGTCTTGGACCGAGAATTTGTATCGGTATGTTTATCATATAATATTCACTTGTAACCGTTACCCTACGTGAGCGGCGACCGTGGCAACGCGATGCGAAGCGACGCAAATGAAGATCGGCCGGGAGCAATTGTTTGAAATCACGAGCAAAGTTGGCTCTGAACAAATATTTCTTCTAAGCAAATGTTTGTACAGAGCACTATGTGAAAACGCAGCCTTTTGAAGATTTAGGACTTACTTATATTTCTTTACTAACATGGCTCGGATTTGAGATCACCAACCCGCATTAGGCAAGCGTTGTGATTACGCCTAATCCTCCTCACTGTACTGATATCTTCAGTGAGATGAGAGGCCTTTGCCCAGAACTGGTACATTACAGGCTAATATGTTTATATTGCTACTGACCAGGGTTGGTTCTTGGTTTACATTACTTGGCATTTCTTGTTTTAATATATTCCTATTGTGTCTACTTTTATGCAAAATTTTCTATTGAAATCTACGGTGCCACAGACAGACACACATAGACACCAACGTCAAACTTATAACATCTTTTTCGTCGGCGGTTAAAACACTTTTTACTTCTGAAAATGTATGTGAAATTTCTATTTTTTCAGGGATGCGTTTTGCCAAAACGCAGAGTATGATGTGCATAGCCAAATTCTACTCCCGGTTCAAAGTGGAGCTGAGTCCCAACACGAGCGACATTAAGCTAGACCCGGGCAGGCTGAACGCAGCACCTGTTAACGGAATCAAACTGAACATTGTAAAACAATAACAAGTCAAAGTAAAAAAATAGATGTAGTTATTTTCGTGAATGTTAATAAATTAGAAACGGAATTGAGAACGATTTGTTATGTAATGTTAGATAAGGATAAAATAATAATACGTAAATTAAAGATTGTAATAACTGTGTGTTTTATAAAATACGCTAGCTTTGTATATTATTTTTACTTCTAATTTATGGCGAAATGGAATGCCTAAGAACCTTTATATATTACTCCTAAAACAACACTTTTTAGTTCTTTTTATATGTAATCTATTTTTATGAATCTTTTTATTGCATTTTTTTAAACAATAAATGTAATAATGTAATATGTAGATTAAAGGCAAATTATTTTTGTGCTATGTATGTATGTATACAGGGTGAATAAAACGAATCCTCCCGGAAGAAAGAGCAATCCAAATACTTTAGTTAATAAATTAAAAGAAACGCAAAACTGAACCGAACCGTTTCGTGACGTCACGGACGTTGTCGTGTGTGAAGAGGTTCCGTGTTAAATAATCAATTTAATTTGTAAATAACAGTCTATTTAGTGATATATAGTGTTGTTCTGCTACTCGGTGATCGTATCTGTGGTTGACAGTGCAGTGTGCTTAACTTTATAACTATATTTGGTGTTTTTCTGAACAAAACACAGTGCTATAAACTTAATATAATAACAGTTCAATCTTTTATGTACCCACAAATTAACAGTGTTATAATCAACACCTCCGTGGAGAGATTTTGATCCGGCTCTACGCTGAACTCTAGCTAGTGTTATTTTCTGAGTCGTGTTTACTGCTCTACTTCCGTTGAACACCGTAGCTTTACCATAAGAATACCATTGATGTGCTTGTGGGTGATACATGTAATGCCATCTATCGGTGATACCGCATACTAGTTTGAACTTTTACGAGTGCCCTCTGGTGGCGTTGTTTATTGATTTCTTTTAACGCCATCTAGTGGTGTGTGGCTGAACTATTTGAAGCGTAATCAAACTAAATAACTATGGTTCAATGTATGGCTTGCAAGAAGTTCATGAGCGCGAAAGATGGCGCTACTTGTCCTCAATGTAAAACTAAATGCCACTTTGCTTGCGTGGGATTACCTGCTGGGGCTATTGTTGCGCCTACGTGGAGATGTGGTGACTGCCAAATGAAGTTACCAAAAGGTAGAGATTCTGCAACACCGATTCGTGGACGATCAGATGACTACTCTATGCCCAGCCCCTCCCCGGTGTGCACAGTTAACGAAGCGGATGAAACGGAACTGCAGCTCCGTATGAGAATATTTAGAGAGGAGTTTCTAGCTGAATTCAGTGGTTTAAGAACATCTTTTACTGCCGATATGCGCCAATTAACAGAGGAAGTGAGAACTTTGTGCTCGGAAATGCGAGACCTTCGCTCTGAAATTTCGGATCTGAGAGTGAGCCTTAACAGAAGTGATGAGAAGATAGTCCACATTGAGAAAAGACTGATTGCGTTAGAGGAGGCCCGCGGTAACACTTGTGATGTTGGTGAACATGGCTCTTTGGCCAAACTTGAAAGTACAGTGCAAACGCTTGCCATGGAGTTGAATGACCGCGATCAGTTTGGGCTTCTGAATGATGTGGAAATCACTGGCCTTCCTGAAAATACTGGCGAAAACCCTATAAACATCGTGTCTCTCCTTGCTATTAAAATAGGGGTACCCCTTGAGGAGCGTGACATTGTGTCTGTGGAGAGAGTTGGTGTGGCTCCGACATCGCGGCGTAGTGAACATGAGGTTAGTCCTAAGGAGGCTACGCCGCCTGGCGTTGCCTGGTTACCACGAAGGCTGGTGGTGCGCTTTGCCCGTAGAGCGACGCGGGACATGTTCCTACGGGCGGTGCGTGTTCGTCGTGTCATTACCACAACAGACCTTGAGTTCCCAGGCCCACCTGTACGTATATATCTCAATGAGCGTCTGACCAGGATAAACAGACAGCTATTCGCCAAGGCAAGGGAGGCGTGCCGGAATAAGCAATGGAAATACTGCTGGACGAGGGATTGCCGTGTTTTAGTTAGGAGGGATCAGGTTTCACCTACGCATCGTATTCGGTCAATCAATGATTTAAATTTAATTTTTGGTGTAGGGACTGTTTGACCATACATTTAAATGTACTCGTAAAACCAATTCATGTTTTTCTTTCATTTATTTTAGTTATTTTTCTTTATATTTTAGTTCTCAGCATAATCATTATACGTATATCGAATACAAATGTCTTGTGCAATATAATAGTAAATAACTTCTTGCACTTAATTTGCCTATATGAACGCATTTATTCTATTCATAAGTACAATACGAGTATATTTTTAACGATAGTACATGTGATAACGATAGCTGTTTGTTTATATAATGTTATTACATATTTTCTATATATTCTAGTTCTCAGCATAATCATTATACGAATATCCAATACAAATGTCTTGTGTAATATAATAGTAAATAACTTCTTGCTCTTAAATTGCCTATATGAACGCATTTATTCTATTCATAAGTACAATATGAGTATATTTTTAACGATAGTAAATGTTATGACGATAACTGGATGTTTATATAATGTAATTACATGTTTGTGTTATGTGATAATCAATATTAGTAATGTTATGATAAGTATTTATTTTCGTAAGTATGTTACTTACTGCTATTTCAAGTTAAATTTCTATTTCAAAGTGAGCAGTGTCCCTAACACATATTTTACCATATACCTATTTATTGAAATTTTATCATTTTTTTACCATGTTTATAGATTATATTTATATTTGAAGATTAGGTCGATTATATTGGTTGTATTAACATGTATTAATTATTTCTGGCTTATTTATTTTGTGCTTTTAAATTTTTCTTATACTTTATTCAATACTCATGAATGGGCGTAAGTTTTTAAAGTTGGCTTTATATAATGCGGGCTCTTTAAACACCGGTCATGATGTTCTATTAGAAGCTGTAGATAAGCACCGTCCTGATATACTTGCGATAAACGAGTCGTGGTTGAGGAAAGGTGAAGAGTCGTGTGCGCCTGCGCCTCCCGGGTACAGGTTGCACCTCTGCCCGAGGCCTCAACATGTGCGTGGGGGGAGAGGTGGCGGGGTTGCCTTCTACACTAGCCGTAGCATTAATACTCGCATTTTGCGACAACATCCCGCTGCGGATTGTGTGGAGCAACTTTGGCTTACGCTCCGCCTTAATGGGTTTAGGGTTGCTATAGGTACAGCATATAGGCCGCAGTGGGTGGGAGTTGATCACTTTATTGATTCACTGACTGAAACAATTGCTTCTCTGTCAAATCATGATTATATAGTTTTAATGGGTGATTTTAACGTGAATTTGCTAGGGAGGGACACTTGTAACATAGATAAATTAAGACATTTCTTTCAATTGATAAATCTACAACAGTTCGTTGATAAGCCTACGCACTCCTCACTTGATGGTGAAACCTTAATAGACTTATTCTGCACAGATGCTAGGGTTCGTCAATTATCTGTTGACAAAATTAATTCGGGGAAATATGGACACTCTATGGTAATAGCTGAACTAAACCTTAGGAAATCAAAACCTTTAAAGAAAACATTTACATATAGGCCAATTAATAAAATTAATATTGATGACTTCAATGATGATTTAAACGCCATTGATTGGGAGTCTATATCTGATATGTCCAATGTTGATGAGATGGTTAATAGATTTAGTTTGTTGGTGTTGTCTTTGTTTGATAAACATGCACCTTCTACTACTGCTAAGACGAATCATCATAACAAATTACCTTGGGTAACCGACACTTGCAGATTAATGATGCAATTGCGTGATGAGGCTCGTGACAGATATAAACTGACAGGCCTTGACACCCATAAAACTTATTATAAGAACTTGAAGTTTGTCACTGACTTGGGAGTTTCCAATGAAAAGAAGGCATTTTTTAATAATCTTATAAATAACCAAATTAAGAATCCTAAGACGTTTTGGAAGAATTTAAAAGATAAAATTTTAGTGGACCCAAGTAAGGATCATTGTCTGCCTGATGGTTTAGGAGATGTCAATGGCATCAATGACCATTTTTTGAACGTTCCGCATGTTCAGGTTCCTTTGTCCCAGTTAACATATTATGAATTCCTTCGCCATGATAATTTAAATTTTGATATACAACCAATCAATGAAAGGGATCTTCTAGCGTTTATTAAATCGATTAAGTCAAATTCAGTTGGCAGAGATGGCATAAGCAAAGATATGATTCTACTGACACTGCCTAGGACCTCAAAAATTCTTGTAGACATAATAAACACTTCCATCTCAACCTCTACTGTGCCCTTGCTGTGGAAGGAGGCATTCGTAACTCCTCTTCCTAAAGTTGATAATCCGTCTACGCTTAAGGATCTTAGACCTATTAGTATTCTTCCCTTCTTGTCTAAGTTGCTTGAAAGGGCTGTCTATGTTCAGCTTTATAGATATTTGGAAAATAATAAGCTTCTTCCGTCTCTTCAGTCAGGGTTTCGCAAGGGTGTTGGCACAACTACGGCACTTCTTGATGTTGTCGATAATATTTTAGCGGACATGGATAGGGGCTTTGGGAGTATTTTGGTATTATTGGACTTCTCCCGTGCCTTTGACAGCATTAATATTGATCTGCTTCTGTCAAAGTTGAGTTTTTACGGTGCGAGCACCGGTGCGTTAAAATGGTTTGACAGCTATCTCCGAGGACGTTCCCAAATAGTAAAGAAGCTGAAACTTGACGGCTCGTATGAATTTTCTGTGCCACGAACAATCAGCCATGGAGTGCCACAGGGCTCAATACTGGGTCCATTGTTATTTATTTTATATTTGGCTGATCTGGTTAATGCTATAGAGAACAGCAATTATCATTTTTATGCTGATGATGGCCAGCTTTATATTGCTAGTAATCCGAATAGGACTGATGTGTTTGATGCTACTGTGAGGATTAATGATGATTTGCGTAGAATTTCGGTGTGGTCAAAGAATAATTCTTTACTGCTTAATCCCAATAAGTCAAAGTTTATGGTTATTGGTACGGACACTCAAATATCTAAAATTTTGGCTGCTAAACCCATAATATCAATTGATGGAGTTGTGCTTGAGCGCGTTGATGAGGCGCGCAACTTGGGAGTGGTATTCGATAGCAAATTAAGATTTGAGACGCATGTGTTGAACATTACTCGTGGTTGTTTTAGCAGACTTAAAGTCCTTTATAAGATTAGACATTTGCTCAAAGTTGATGTGCGGTTGGCACTCTGTGAATCGCTGATATTGTCTAGATTGAATTATGGTGACCTCGTATTTGGACCCCGTCTGCTTGTAAAATCCAAGCGATTGATACAAAGAGTCCAGAATGCGTGCTGTCGATTCTGTTTTAATATTCCGCCTCGTACTCATGTGACCCCGTATATTAATAACTCGAATTTGTTGAATATGGTATCGCGTAGAAATTATCATTTTGCTTGCCTGTTGTTTGGTGTGATTAAAGACCGTAAGCCAGAATATCTCTTTGGCAAACTGAAATTTAGTGGTTCTCTTAACGATCGTGCTGTTCGAACCCAATTACGGTATCACTCTCACAAGCTTATTGCCTTCAGAGGAAGCTTCCGCTACCAGGCGACTAAGTGCTGGAATAATATTCCTCCACCCATACGCAATCTGCCTTCAATTCATACTTTCAGGAAGCGCTTCCATGCATATATACTGGAAGAGCAAAAAGTTGGTATTCCAGAACTTTACATTCGTCCCTGGTAGTCAAATTATTCTTATTTATATTATTCTAACTTACATTTTCACATTTTTTTAAAAAAAAAATTATTTAAGTGTGTGCTTGTTTTGATTTGCCTACTTTGTATACGTACCAACCTTATTGTTTACCTATTTCAATTTAATTCTAAATTATATACTCAATGCTTTATTAATTTAATGAACTTCTCTCGCGCGTCCCGTCCGTGAAGTCACATTTGTGGGCGAGGCAGAATATCAGTGTTCTGTTCTTTGAACAGATGCTTCACTGAGCCGAACCCTTTTGTCTTGTTTAGGCACACTGCTCACTTTTTATTTTAATCATTTTCATTTTATTGTGCTAGTGTGTATGTTGGTTTTAAATGTATGTACCTACCATTATGTTTGTGTGTCTTTTCAAGCAATAAAGTGTATATCTATCTATCTATCTATCTATATGCTACAAGTAATGAAAGATATTTATTTTGAATATCCTAACGAGAAGGTCGTCGGTATATATAGAATGACAACTCCTTGCTTGTTGGTGCGTGATTTGGACATAATTAAAACAATTATAATCAAGGATTTCGATCTCTTTGTTGACCGAGGAATCGAGCTAAGCAAAGATGGACTGGGAATGAATCTATTCCACGCGGACGAAGAGACGTGGCGCGTGCTGAGGAACCGGTTCACGCCAGTGTTCACCACGGGCAAGCTGAAGAACATGATGTACCTGTTGGCGGACCGAGGAGACCACCTCCTGAAGTACATCGACTCCTTGTGCGCAGGTCGGAACAAAACGGAGCTGCTGGTGAGTAAGGTCTTCCAGAAGTATACGATGTCGACAATCTCCGCGTGCGCCTTTGGACTAGACATCGACACATTTTACAATGACATACCAGAGTTAAAAAAAGTCGATGGAATGATTTTTAAATTAAACTTTGCACACGAATTGGACATGATGTACCCTGGCATACTGAAAAGATTAAATACATCTGTGTTTCCAAAATTACTGCAGGATTATTTTAACAATCTTGTCAAAAGTATAGTACACCAGAGGAACGGCGACACCTCAAAAAGGCATGATTTCATGGACTTAATTTTGGAGTTGAGAAATCAAAAACAAATCACGGGATCGAAATATACATCCGAAGAGGAGCGAAAGATTTTGGAAATCTCAGACGACGTGCTCTCCGCTCAAGTTTTCCTCTTCTTCGCTGGGGATATGAGACTAGTGCAACCACTTTGAGCTTTTTCTTCTACGAAATGGCAAAAAACTCTGAAATTCAAAAGAAAATAATAGCTGAAGTGAAAAGGGTGCTTCAGAAACATGATACCGTGACATACGACGTGCTCACTGAACTGGAATACACAAGCAGAGCTCTTGACGAGACATTACGAAAGTATCCTATTGCTGATCCACAGAGAACCGTTAAGGTCGATTACCCTATACCTGGTACTGATATAGTCCTAGAGAAGGGAACGACAGTGGTTGTGTCTGCTGGTGGAATACATTATGACCCACAGTACTTCCCAGAACCCGAGAAGTTCGATCCTGACCGTTTTACGCCCGAGAATACGGCAGCCAGGCATTCGTGCGCGTACCTACCTTTTGGTATTGGACCGAGAAATTGTATCGGTAAGTTTATCATTTGTTGCCCGTGGCCGAGGAAGATGAGGAGTGACGCGATGATTGCTCAGTCATGATCAGCCGGGAACAATTGATTTGGATGAAAGCATTTGTGTCTTTTTGAGTTTTTCTTGAAATATTGGCTCTGAACAACTATTTTTCTGGCCAGTGTTTGTTTATAGCACTTTGTGATAACTCAGGTTTAAAGACTTGGCCAATCTACATATACTTATACTTATATAATACTAGCTGCGCCCCGCGGTTTCACCCGCGTTGTACCCGTTCCCGCGGGAATTTCGGGATGAAAAATAGATGTTGGCCGATTCTCAGACCTATTCAATATGCTCACAAAATTTCATGAGAATCGGTCAAGCCGTTTCGGAGGAGTACGCGAACGAACACTGTGACACGAGAATTTTATATATAAGAATATAATAATATTATAAAGAGGTAAATTTTGTAAGTTTGTTTTTTTGTTTGTATGTTCGAGGTAATCTCAGGAATTATCAGTCCGATTTGAATAACTCTTTTTGTAATGGATAGCCACATTCAACGGGAAAGTTATAGGCTATTTTTCATCCCGAAATTCCCATGGGAGCGGGTACAACGCGGGTAAAACCGCGGGGCGCTGCTAGTATCTGAATAAGTAGACTGCGATGTGCTCACTTACTTGACTTGGCACAATTTGTTATCTGCAAAATAATTTAGATAGATCGATGCCTTCTACGTGCCCTCCAAAGCATGTACCAAACAAAGTAACGTAGCATAGTCGAGATTTGTAAAAGTATATGTATAAGGTAATATGTAAAATGAATGTGCAATTTCTATTTTTTCAGGGATGCGTTTTGCCAAAGTGCAGAGTATGATGTGCATAGCCAAGTTCTACTCCCGGTTCAAAGTGGAGTCGAGTCCCAACACGAAAGAGATTACGATAGACCCAACCAGGCAGGGCGCTGGACCTCAGAATGGAATCACACTGAACGTTCTTACACAATAGGAAAACTATGTAAAAAGTTAATTATAGTCAAAGTTAAAGAAATTTAAATAACACCTAGTTTAATAAAAAAAAATCTTCTTCTTCATCGAGTGGATGGCCAACCTAACCATTCCTGGTGTCAGAGTTATTGAGCCGCCAAAGGCCTCTGACATGGCTCAAGTAACGACTACTATCCGTAGAAAGTAACGGGGACGGCCATCAAGAAAATCAAAAACTATGTTGATATATTCGGGTATTCACCTTTCACACCTCTGCGCTATTAGGCTTTGAGACACTAGGGTCGTGAGGATAAAGTGTCAAGTCTCATATAAAGGAACTATCCTCTCGTCTTGTAGACGATTGTGGCGATAGAAAACAGCAAAGCAATACTGCGTAATTATTGACATTTTAAAACAAGATAAGGACATAAAAAAAAACGGTCGTATGGTTTACTCGTACCTTGCAGTGTACTTAATATGTACCTAATTAATGTTGTTAATGTTAGCTCATTGCGATTGTTAAGCAACTTGCAGCTCGGCCCTTCGATGGTGGCCTTTCTATCTGAGCGCTACCGTGCTTCGGAGGGCACGTTAAGCAGTCGATCCCGGTTGTTTCAATCGTTAGACCATGTCGGAGGCCTTAAGGCGGTCTAAAAACTACCACCAGGGTTGGCTACTAACCTAGTCGAAATGAATGAATGACCTAATTTAAATACTAAACCTTAAACTAAAAACTATTTTAAAATTGTATAAATACACATTCGATTGTAAACTAAATTATCACCGCTATGAAATAGGCCTTACTAACATTCATTATCTTCTGCATGCGCGGGCGGTCACTCCCAGTGCAGCGGAGCGCGAGAGACGCGCCGCACGTACTGGTTGTGACGAATATTTGTAATAATATTTGTTTGTTATCTACCCGCTCACTACACTTGTTATTAGTAATAATTAGTTTCTCTATAAGTGATTTTGTAAATCTTTCTGAGAAATAAACTTCTTTAAACATAAGACTACGTGTTCGAAGCAAGTTCAAATAGGTTCGTGGCCAACCCTGGTGTTGGAGTTTAAACCGTCCAAAGTGTGTTGGAGACAAAACTGATTCATAATTAGGTATTCATATATTAAATTAAGTATTGACATAATGCCTGTTTTATATAGGTAAATCATTTAGATAAATTATATGAAAAGGAAAACAATGTTTTATTTATGTGACATCTTAAATAACGTTCTCTCACACAAGTGAGACTGCCTTCTCTACTGCCGAGAAAGTAAACATTAGCTCCGCGTAAAAATATTGATTTAAATTCGAAGTGCGCGAAATACAAATTAACTACACGCGAATTAAATAGTAAATAGTATAACTGTATAGTACAAGTGTTTGTGAAGTTATAGTCAGTGATAAAGAATTGTTTTGAGCTTAAAAACAAAATTGTAAACAAACATTCCAATCCAACTGTATACAACATTAGTTTAATACATAATTATAGTGAAATACATGATTAAATGCGTAACTCTAAGTGGTCAACTAGTTGCAGTGTCTAATTAACAATATATCAATAGACTTAAAGTGTGTGAATGTTAGTTAATGTACTTTAGAAAATTTCAAAGTGAATTATCTTAAACTAAAAGAAGCGTCTATTTCTAACGAACTTTTATGAGCACCTACTGATCATTATTTTCAACCACTAATTAGAGAGCGCGATAGCCGTGTGGCTTGAGGTCCTTAATTAATGTAGGTGCGATGCGTATACCGTATGCACCGTGTTCGAATCCTGCCAACGCCGAATAATTTTTCAAGAACTTTTCTAACACTGGTCTACACGTTGTTAAGATTATAATAAGAAACAACAGATAAAAATTAAATTAAAACAATTATAATCCGGTCAAATTAAACCAAAAAATGAGGGTGAGTTTGCATAAAGTCCCAACAAGCTGAAAATCAGGAAAATTGTTGAAAACACAATTATAAACAATGTGTAAAAGTTCCCCATCATTCCCGTGTATGGAATTTTTTTTATTCAAGGTCAAATGTCAAAAATAAGTGTTTTTCGCGAATATCTGAAAAACGGTGCAATGTAGCAAAAAAAAGTGTATGATGAAATGAAAGCTTATAAAATTCTCTATAACTTTAATTCTATCCACTTTTTCCATATTCCAAACCGTTATTGAACTACACGCTCCAGAAATGTCAAAATTAAGGACCTCGGGCAGGTAACTATGGAGCCTGCCCCAATGCTCAACAGTGACATGACCCATGTCATTTGAAAGGTCTTGAAGAGTTGTACAAGTTACTCCTAGACAGTTATATCGAATTCGATGGCCAACTCGGTGTTTTCGACCACCGAAGAATTACCACTGGAGGTGCTGTGGAGCCTGGACGGAATGCTCAACAGTGACATGATTTACGCATTTGAAAGCTCTTACAAGTCACTTTTTGATAGTTATGTCGAAATCGACGCCAAACTCGGTGTTTTCGACCACCGAAGAAAAAACACTAGGTGTATGTGCAATAATGTGCAGTTGACCCTGATCGTATTGCTCAACAGTGACATGACTAATGTCATTTGAAAGCTCTTACAAGTCACTCCTTGACAGTTATATCGAAATCGACGGCCAACTCGGTGTTTTCGACCACCGAAGTATCGACACTGATCGTATTGCTCAACAGTGACATGACACATATCATTTGAAAGCTCATAAAGAGTTTTATAAGTCACTCTTTGATAGTTATATCGAAATCGCCGTCCAACTTAGTGTTTTCGACCACCGAAGAATGGAGTTGGGCTATGCCATACCGAAGTATCGACGCTGATCCTAATGCTCAAAAGTGACATGACCTATGTCATTTGAAAGCTCTTGAAGAGTTGTACAAGTCACTCTTTGACACTTATATCGAAATCGACCGCCAACGCGGTGTTTTCGACCATCGAAATATCGACACTGGGTGTATGTGCAGTTGACCCTGATGGTATTGCTCAACAGTGACACAACTTATGTCATTTGAAAGCCCTTGAAGAGTTGTCCAAGTCACTCCTTGACATGCATATCGAAATCGACCGCCAACTTGGTGTTTTCAGGGTCAACTGCACATACACCCAGTGTCGATTCTTCGGTGGTCGAAAACACCAAGTTGGCGGTCGATTTCGATATACATGTCAAGGAGTGACTTGGACAACTCTTCAAGGGCTTTCAAATGACATAAGTTATGTCACTGTTGAGCAATACCATCAGGGTCAACTGCACATACACCCAGTGTCGATTCTTCGGTGGTCGAAAACACCAAGTTGGCGGTCGATTTCGATATACATGTCAAGGAGTGACTTTGACAACTCTTCAAGGGCTTTCAAATGACACAAGTTGTGTCACTGTTGAGCAATACCATCAGGGTCAACTGCACATACACCCAGTGTCGATATTTCGATGGTCGAAAACACCGCGTTGGCGGTCGATTTCGATATAAGTGTCAAAGAGTGACTTGTACAACTCTTCAAGAGCTTTCAAATGACATAGGTCATGTCACTTTTGAGCATTAGGATCAGCGTCGATACTTCGGTATGGCATAGCCCAACTCCATTCTTCGGTGGTCGAAAACACTAAGTTGGACGGCGATTTCGATATAACTATCAAAGAGTGACTTATAAAACTCTTTATGAGCTTTCAAATGATATGTGTCATGTCACTGTTGAGCAATACGATCAGTGTCGATACTTCGGTGGTCGAAAACACCGAGTTGGTCGTCGATTTCGATATAACTGTCAAGGAGTGACTTGTAAGAGCTTTCAAATGACATTAGTCATGTCACTGTTGAGCAATACGATCAGGGTCAACTGCACATTATTGCACATACACCTAGTGTTTTTTCTTCGGTGGTCGAAAACACCGAGTTTGGCGTCGATTTCGACATAACTATCAAAAAGTGACTTGTAAGAGCTTTCAAATGCGTAAGTCATGTCACTGTTGAGCATTCCGTCCAGGCTCCACAGCACCTCCAGTGGTAATTCTTCAGTGGTCGAAAACACCGAGTTGGCCATCGAATTCGATATAACTGTCTAGGAGTAACTTTTACAACTCTTCAAGACCTTTCAAATGACATGGGTCATGTCACTGTTGAGCATTGGGGCAGGCTCCATAGTTACCTGCCCGAGGTCCTTAATTTTGACATTTCTGGAGCGTGTAGTTCAATAACGGTTTGGAATATGGAAAAAGTGGATAGAATTAAAGTTATAGAGAATTTTATAAGCTTTCATTTCATCATACACTTTTTTTTGCTACATTGCACCGTTTTTCAGATATTCGCGAAAAACACTCTTTTTTGACATTTGACCTTGAATAAAAAAAATTCCATACACGGGAATGATGGGGAACTTTTACACATTGTTTATAATTGTGTTTTCAACAATTTTTCTGATTTTCAGCTTGTTGGGACTTTATGCAACCTCGAATGTCTAAATTTACCGGGGTATTAAGACAATAAAATAATTGTAAACAAATTCAAGATGGCGCAATATGCAGATACATTCCAGAGCCCGAGTAACGTCACATTAAGGAGAGGGGCACAGTGCGATCTGAGCCTTGATGACGACGAATATGAGGAAAGTATTGATGACACACAACTACCACTAGCACAAGAGCCTGATGACCCTAAACTCACTCAACAAAGCGTCAGTTTCGAAATGTTAGAACAGCTACTTGGCCAAAAACTAACAAACTTCAAAGATGCACTTATTTTAGATTTAAAGGATTTAATACAGAATGAGATATCAGCGACTATTGTGCAATTGAAAACTGAAATAGATGAAAACAACAAAATAATTACAGAAAAACATGATAATATGAATAAAGAAATAAACAAACTGAAAACTAAGATTGAAAAGTTACAAAAAGATAAAGATAAAATGATGGAGGATATTGAAAATATTAAAATCATCCTTAGAAATTCACCTACCAATCCCCAACAAAATACTCCCATTAATGAAGACAGATACATAAGAAAGAACAAAACAAGTTATACGAATAATGTCTTCCCGCAATCTGACCGACGTCCACCTCGACTTAGTACACCGCCGCCTGCTACAAATGCCAGCTCCAGCCGTGATTCTTCTAAACGGAAACTCTGCATTATTAGCAACCGACAATTCAGCGGCACCTTGGACACCATAGAAGAGATATTTTCTGATTACTTTTATTTTAATAGATATCTTAAGCCCAATTGTAAAATTTCAGAACTAATAACAAATATAAACCAAAAAATATGTAACTTTAATATGAACGACTATTGTATAATAATGTTAGGAGAAACAGATTTTCAGGCACATACTCGTAGTAATTTTGTAGAAATAATAAGTAAAATTCAAACCGCACTTCAAGAAATATCATTGTTTACTAATAATTATAATTCTATGTTTACCTACATATATCAAAGGTTCTCCTTTGTATAACTCCAAAGTAGAAATGTTTAATAACCTTCTGTGCCTAGATATAGATAAGAACAATTATGCATATATCTTTGATACCAATAAAACTTTGACCAATGACATGTTCTCAGGAAAAACCGGATATATAAATAACGCTGGTTTAAAAAATGTGTATAAGAATATAATGAATGCTTTTCGTATAGACTTTGAACAATTTCCCATAGACCGAGAATATATAAATAGTGAAGAATATGCAAGTAGTCAAAAAGATATAAATAACCAGTTATTTCGAGTATAAATACATACATATATTACATCAAAATATTAATGGCCTATTATCTAAAATTGATGAACTTGCTATCCATGTAAATAATTTTAAGAATGATAATAACCTGATCGATGTAATTTGTTTAACAGAGCACAATATGATACAAAATGACCTATCACTGGTATGTTTAGACAATTACAATATTGTATCTAATTATTGTAGACCAAATAGACGTGGTGGTTCCTGTATAATGGTTTTAAAACAACACAAGTACAAAACATTAACTGAATTTAATAAAATAAGTGTTAATAGTATATTTGAGTGTAGTGCAATATGTTTAATAGAGCATAAAATAATCATAATATCTGTATATAGGTCTCCAAAAAACAGCTTAACTTGCACGGACTTATTTTTTCAAAAATTAGAAGCGCTCTTAAACAAAGCTTGCTATAATAATTCAAAGATAATATTATGCGGCGACTTTAACATTGACATAATGAAGACGTCCCCAATCACAAAAAAATTTGAAGAAATATTATCAAGCTATAACTTAAAATTAAGCATAAATATTCCTACCAGACTAAGTAGCAAAACATGTATTGACAATATTGCCCATAATATTAGAGGCTGTAAAACATCGGTTATCGAATTAGGCTTGTCAGATCACACCTGTCAGTTAGCAAAATGTCCTGTTAAAAGGAGTTCATACATTAACCATTACTTTAAATATAAAAGAGACTACAGTGAAGAGAACATTACTAAATTTATTAATTGTTTAAAAAACATTTCTTTTAATGAAACCTACAATGCCGAGGATCCCAATGATTCTTTTAATTGTTTTATAAAAACGTTTAAATTATTTTATGACCTATGTTTCCCATTCATTAAAATAAAAATACCAATGATCAAAAAACCTAAGTGGCTTAGTAAGGGCATAAAAGTATGTGCAAAACGCAAGAGAACTTTGTTATGGAAATATCGCCGATTTAAAAATGAAGATAATAAAAAAGAATTCAAAAATTACAATAGAATATTAAAATTAATTATAAAACAAACACAAAAGGCGCAAAACAATTATCACATACTACAGTCCCAAAATAAATCGAAAGCAGCATGGGAAATAATAAATAAATACAACAAAATTAATCTCAAAGAAGATGTGACTCAAATAAAAATTGGTAATAAATATATAACAGATCCAAATGAAATCGCAGAATCATTCAACAACTTCTTTATTGATGAAATTGAAAATAGTAAAGTAAATCATAATAAATATCAAAATAATAATATACCCAGCCATCCAACATCAATATTTCTGACCCCAACAAATAATATTGAAATAATTAACATAATAAAACATCTTAAAAATACAAATAGCTCTGGCTTTGATGGTATATGTACTAAAATAATAAAAAGATGCACACATATAATTTCTCCGATTCTATGTCATATAATTAACAAAAGTATGGAAAATGGAATATTTCCAGATCACCTGAAAACTTCTATTGTTCGACCAGTTTTTAAAAAACAAGATAAAGAAGATATGCAATATTATAGACCCATAGCACTAATACCAGTTCTCGCTAAAATATTCGAAAAGGTAATTCATAATAGACTTAGTATTTATTTAGAAAAATATAACCTATTAACTCCTGAACAATCCGGTTTCCGAAAAGGAAAATCTATTAATACTGCAATTTTACAGTTTTTAAAGATAATATTTGAGGGTCTGGAAAACAAAACAAGAGTTATTGCTTTCCTCATGGACATGACGAGGGCTTTTGATAGAGTTGACCATAGAATTTTATTTGCAAAATTAGAAGCTTATGGAATAAGGGGAGTAGCCCTTAACCTCATAAAATCATACCTAACGAACAGAAAACAAATAACAGAAATAACCAAACTAGATTTCTTCTATAAATTACAAAATAAATATAAGTCTAAAATAAGAACGGTTAAATATGGAGTTCCCCAGGGGAGTATATTGGGACCCCTTTTATTCCTAATTTATATCAATGATTTCCCTAAAGTAATAGATCACCCCATGGTCCTCTTTGCCGATGACAGTACTGCAATATTTACTGATAATAAGTCCAATAACTATGAAATTGACATAAATAATGCAATAGTATCTATCATAAACTGGTTAGAATCAAATAATTTAAGAATAAATATAGACAAAACACACTTCATAACATTCAAAAATAAAAATAGTAACTTTAATTCTGTAAATATAAAATATAACCATGATCCTATAAAAGAATTTCAATCAGTTAAGTTCCTCGGTATCCATATAGATGCAGAACTAACATGGAAAACACATGTAGAACAATTGTGTACTAAAATAAATAAATTTGCATATGCGTTATATATGTTACAAAAAGTAACTAACCAGTATACGCTACTTAACGCCTATCATGCATATGTCGGATCGATACTTAAATATGGTGTTCTGTTTTGGGGTAACTCTACAGAGAAGCTTGCAGCATTTAGAGCCCAAAAGAAATGCATTAGGTCTATGTGTACACTTAAAAAAACCGATAGTTGTAAGTCATTTTTTATAAAACTAAAAATTCTTACCCTACCTTCTTTATTTATACTAGAATCAGCTCTATATACAAAATCACATACTAATGAAATGAATAAATTCAAAAGTAAACGCCATAATAACAAAATAATATTTCCACATTGCAGAACTAATAAATTTAATAATAGCTTGTTTTTCCTAGGCATCAAAATCTATAATTCTATTCCACTTTCTATTAGAAAAATAGACAGGACAGATAAGTTTAAACTAAAACTAAAAGAGTATCTTTTACTTAAAGCATACTACTCAATAGAAGAGTTTTTTGAAGATAAACACGAATAATAATTAATAATGTAACTAGGTCTAAGATGTTAAGTTTTATTCTATTGTTTAGTTGATTTTAAGTTTTAGTTTATTTTAGTTCCTATATAGTTTTTGATTGTTTTAATAGTTTATTTTAGTATTTAGTTTTTTTATTTTTATATTTTAGTTTTGATTTTTATATTTTGCACACCCTTTGGGTTTGTAAATAGATGTAACAACTATTTACGCAAATAAATGATTTGAATTTGAATTTGAATTTGAAGTTTAAAATTGAAAAAAATGTTTTTGCTCCATAGTTGGTTCATCATACTGTGGCGCTCACCAGAGAAAAGTGACTTTATATATATTTATAAGTACAAGGGCTATTCGTAACTCGTTTCATGTTAACTGTGCTCAAAGGATAATTTAAATAAGTAATTATTATCTCAAGAGCCTCGCAATCGCGTGTCGTCCTACACTTCTTATCCCGACACAAAATCCTACTAATATTTTAAATGCGAAAGTTTGTATGGATGGATGTTTGTTACTGTTTCACGATAAAACTACTCAACGGATTTGGATGATATTTTACAGTAATATAGGTTATACATCAGCATAACACATGAGATACATTTTATCCCGCGGGAACGGTTACAACGCGGGTAACACCGTGGGGCGCGGCTAGTCGTATATAATTTCTCAAATTAAACCGGTAGTACTAGAGAAAACCACTTTCAACCAAACAAACAAAGAACCTTATTGCATTGGAATTAGTATCAGTAGTGGGACTGGATATGGAATTGACTGCTCAAACTGATACTTAAATGATACGGTAGCCAATCATTACAAATTATCAATAGCCTATATCCTAATAAATAGCCTAATAAATGGCCTTTATCATCGTTAATAATGCAAAATTGAATTTATGATCGTTTATCGATAGATGAGTATGCCCAAGTACGATTGGACTTAAGTTATAGGATAAATGATCGAAACATGTGATGCGTAGATACTTAAGACATTTTAAGTAAATAAATACATAAATCAATGTTACATTAAAAATGCAAATAGATAGGTTTCACTAAAATTATATCTTATCTTACATTTTAAAAGCTACTTAATTAGCATGACAGTAACTTTTTGCAACTGGAATCTACTTATCTGTTTTTAACTGATAAAGTTAGTACAGTCGCTAGCTTCTTTACTCAGTTTGTATAAATACCGGGTTCGTGTTGCCTGATTGTAAGACGCGCATCGAACGTGTCCCTGGCCGGACGTCTCGTCGAAAATGACGATCCTTTATCTGCCCATCGCGGTCGCGGTGGTAGTTTGCTCCATCTACTGGTACGTCACGCGCACCTTCAACTACTGGAAGAAAAAAGGAGTCGTGGGACCCACTCCCGTACCGCTATTCGGCAACATCAAGGAGTCAGCTTTGAGAAAAAAGTTCATTGGAGAAGTGCTCAAAGAAATATATGATGCATACCCAAATGAAAAAGTAGTCGGTATATACAGAATGACCACACCGGCCTTGATGATCCGTGATTTGGACATCATCAAACATGTGATGATCAAGGACTTCGACCTGATCACGGACCGTGGTATGGAGTTCAGCAAGGAGGGACTGGGGATGAATCTGTTCCACTCCGACGGAGAGACGTGGCGGATCCTGAGGAACCGGTTCACTCCACTTTTCACTTCAGGTAAGTTGAAGAACATGTTGTACCTGATGGCTGAACGAGGAGACCATTTCTTGACATACTTAGACAAGATGTGCGGGGAACAAAAGAAAGTGGAACTACTTATGAGCCGGATGATGCAGAAGTACACAATGTCAACAATATCAGCGTGTGCCTTTGGACTGGACATCGACACATACAACAACGACATAGCGGAGTTAGAAAAGGTCGACAAACTGATATTTAACTTAGGATTCATTCAAGAACTGGATTTGATGTACCCCGGTATATTAAAAAAATTAAACACTTCTTTGTTTCCAAAATTCGTGACAGATTATTTCTACAACCTTGCCACAAGTATAATTAAACAAAGAAATGGAAACCCTAGCAACAGGCATGACTTCATGGACTTAATTTTGGAGTTAAGAAAGCAAGGACAAATCGTGGGAACTAAGAAGACATTTGAGGAGGAACGAAAAATTTTGGAGATGTCAGACGATGTGATCGCAGCGCAAGCTTTCGTGTTCTTCGCTGCGGGGTACGACACCAGTGCAACCACCATGAGCTATTTCTTCTACGAAATGGCGAAACGACCTGACTTTCAAGAGAAAATTATCGCTGAAATTGATGAAGTGCTTAGTAAACATGACACTGTGACTTACGACGTACTCAACCAGTTGGACTACACGAGTAGAGCGCTTGACGAGACCTTGAGGATGTATCCAATAGTAGATCCTTTGCTAAGAAAAGCTCAAGTAGATTACACTATACCTGGAACCGACATAGTTATAAAGAAGGGAACAACATTGATTATCTGTCCTTCGGGAGTCCAATACGATCCTAAGAATTTCCCAGACCCGGAGACGTTTGATCCTGATCGTTACACGGCTGAAAATTCTGCGAACAGGCATTCATGCGCCTACCTTCCGTTCGGTGTAGGGCCCAGAAATTGCATCGGTAAGTTAAACAAATTATTAATAACAAACTCCTCCTTACTGTACAATCTTGTGAAACTCCTCTTAGGTGAGGGAGCCCAGCAGTGGGATATTTCAGGCTACATTCACTATCTTACTTTTTAGATATTTAAATAATGAAAACCCCATCTAAATCGTCACATCACACATGTTTTACATGTGTCACACACACACAATCACAGTTTGAGAAAATCGCGAAATTACGTACAATACGTACGGGTTGAACATAGGACATATTTGTTTATAACTCCATTAACATCAATAATATATTAATAACTAGCTGCGCCCCGCGATGTTACCCGCGCTGCACCCGTTCCCGCAGGAATTTTGGGATAAAATGTGTCCCATATGTTATTCTGATGTATAACCTACATTACTGTAAAGTTTCATTCAAATCCGTTCAGTAGTTTTTGCGTGAAAGAGCAACAAACATACATCCATACATCCATCCTCACAAACTTACGCATTTATAATATTAGTAAGATTTAACATAACTTTTTTGTCAGGCCAATATCTTTAGCAAATATTTGTTTATTATTTTGTGTGAAAAGTTTAACATCAAATTCTATTGATGTCAGCATTTTTTTATAACTAACTATTTTATATTGTAATACTTCCTTAAAAGTGAATATGTACCTACTTGATGTTTTGCCAGTTGTTGACACTACACGTACATATAAAGAAATATAAGTGATTAAAATAATATTGTAGAGATACGACCGTCGATAAATGTTTATCTCGCCAATAAGTCCCCTCTTTTTATAACATTTTATAACAATTTGCTAGTATTTGTTTAAACGGGAACTTACGTACGACGGAGGTTACCGTTGAGTGTTCCTCAACACAGTTCCCGTTAAACAAATAATAATGGCATTAACGTACGTTTCAATTAATAGTAAAATAATTTGCTGGTATAATAGTTTTATCTCACGAGCGACCCTGAGTTATACTTGTGTAGGTCATTCTCTTGAACCACTCTATCTATTTTAAAAAAACCGCGTCAAAATCCGTTGCGTAGTTTTAAAGATATAGAGACAGACAAGCAGACAGCAGAAAGCGACATTACTTTATATTATGTAGTGACGTTTGTTTCTCTTTTTCAGGAATGCGGTTTGCTAAAGTGCAAAGCTTAATGTGCATAGCCAAGTTTTTCTCCAAGTTCAGAATTGAAATAAGTCCCAACACGAAAAAAATTCAATTTGATCCGAAAAAGATAACCTCTGGACCTGATCAGGGAATTATACTAAACGTCATCAAGCGGTAGGTGTAAAATATTACACACATAATATGAAGGTATAAAAAGATATGAGAGTGTGAGATATGTACTTCTGGTGATTTTGGGATTTAATATATAGGAAGTGAATATAAATTTAGTAATGGCCTAAAAATAACGCTGTATTCGCAGTTTAAGTAGCTATTTTTTATATTCAACTTTATAACAAGAGTATACATAAAAAAATAATAAATATAATACCTACTCAAAGACAGATTTTGAAAATACTGCGTAGTATTCGCGCTGTAAAAATAGTGAGCATACCAATTTGAAGGCCATTATGTATACTAAAGTTGGTATCGGTCAAATACTAACTAGATATGTTTAGGTCTACTAAGTACTGACAGAGCCCCGTTGATTTACCCTCGTTATGTCTGTTTCCGTAATAATTTCGGGATAATAATAGCCCATAACCTTCCCCTTGAATGCGGCTATCCATTGAAAAAAGCATTATTCAAATCGGATTGGTAGTTTCTGAGATTATCGTGTTCAAAACAAAAAGTCCACTTCAGCTTTATGTATTAGTAGTAGTGATATCAATATACACATACGAGTATATAAGTTACTAGCAGCGCCCCGCGGTTTTACCCGCGTAGTGCCCGCACCCGTAAGAATTTCGGGATGAAAAATAGCCTAAAACCTTTCCGTTGAATGTGGCTATCTATTACAAAAAGAATTATTCAAATAGGATTGGTAATTCCTGAGATTACCTCGAACATACAAACAAACAAACTTACAAATTTTACCTCTTTATAATATTAGTATGATAGATACCTAGATATGTTGTAATGGAGAGAAGGGGATACCGATAGATATTATATATTGTATGTTATGTGGCTAAAGGTTTGTTACGAAATGTTTTATTTATGTCCTCCGTTGTAACGTGTCCAAAATATTTAGTTCGTTTTTTCACGTCTCTACTACGAGTATACTAAGTGAAGATACTATTAAAGTTCAATTTATCTCGCTGAATATACAAGAAGATATACTCGTATCTAAGCGGCAATGGTTTGGTCGCTAATGGCTTCGCTTCTATCAAAATGTACGAAAGAACTACGGAATATCACGAATCAAAATCCCTTATGTCAATCACATTGGTAGGTACTTTTTGAAGGAATTATAGCGATTTCGTTAATGGACACTTCACTATAACATAAACGTATTCACCGACTGGCAGCTAGTAAATTCGCTCAAAATCAATAAAACTTTAGCTTTTATATACACCAACTACTTATCGCCTATAGTAATCTAGATCACAGAGCAACCACAATTGGTTTTAATAATCTTGGAAATGTGAAGAATGTAAAATGAGTCCTTTGTTTTCGACTGCTCTGTGTCGAGGCGTTGTTAGGCGCGGATTCTCTTGCCTCGAATCAGGTCAAGGCAGTCTTCCCACAGCGGTTGAAGTAACTCTGCGGATATTTTGCCGACATAAAAAAGAAGGCATTTTATCGTTTTCAACCGTCGACGGGAAGGTGTCTTGAGAGTGATGTGTGTATGAGTGTTTGTGTACAAGTTATACGCCCGGAGACGTCAAATGCACCCATAGTAGAGATTTAGCGATTTTGACTTTTAATGTACTAGCAGCGCCCCGCGGTTTTACCCGCGTTGTTTCCGTTCTCGTTGGAATTTCAGAATGAAAAATAGCCTATAACCTTCCCGTTGGATGTGGCTATCTATTACAAAAAGAATTATTCAAATAGGACAGGTAATTCCTGAGATTAGCTCGAACATACAAACAAACAAACAAACTTATAAATTTTACCTCTTTATAATATCAGTATAGATGAAAAATACGTCAATTACTTGAGTATCGATTTAATGGATGTCTCTGAATGCGGCACTAACATTTTATCGATTTAACAATTAACTAATATTAATAAAATGATGTGTGTGTGTGTGTGTGTGTTCGTGTGTGTGTGTCTGTGTGTGTGTTGTCTCAGGCACTGCAAGTTATGTGACATTTTAACTTAAAAATGTGTATTCTAATTTGGAAGATAATAAACTTATTTATTAACATTAATAAAACCGCGCTCGTTTAATATCGATTCCGGTTTTTTCTCGCCACAAGGCTTAGCCGTTTACACGTTTCTAAAGTAGGTACCTTACCTATAGACAAGCTAGTTTAAGCTGTAGGGTAAAGTTTTGTACATTATTGTGAATTTGTTAATCTGTATTTGAAGAAAACGATAAGCGGAGATACCTAGATGTAAGTACTTTCGCTATGTCATCGAAATGAATCGCAACTATATTTCCTTCAGTTTTACTTCAAGTGGATAAAAATATATTACTTATTAATATAATAAATTTAGATAACAATGTCATTGAAGTTTATCTCAGTAACCCCTAAACATGATTTGTATGTCTAAATACAAAACATGTCCGATAAAAACGAAAACCTGTATTGAATAAAAAATATCAAAACCTCTATAAAATATGTTCTTTTATATCGCGCCCCGCGGTTTTACCCGTGTTGTGCCGGTCCCATGGAACCGCTCGACCGATTTTGTGCGATATTCCGAACAAAGCCTAAAAATTTGGTTTGGATAGGTGAGCCCGTTCTTGAGTTATAAAATTACAACGAAAAATGTCATTGATTTTTATATATAGAGATAAGCATTTTAAAATGTATGAGACGTATGAAAACTGCAGACAGCAGAATGACGTGATCATTTATACACCGAATATAGGTATACCTAGTTTATAATATAACTAAACGACTGCTTCACAACGACCGAAGCTGTTTCGCATCACTACATAGTGTATGAAACAAAGTCGCTTTCCGCTATCTGCCCCTATGTATACTTAAATCGTTAAAACTACGCAACGGATTTCGACGCGGTTTTTAAAATAGTGATTCAAGAGGAAGGTTTATATGTATAAAAAAATCAAAAATTCCCACGGGAACGGGCACAACAGGGGAAAACTGCGGGGCGCTGCTAGATTTAAATAAGTGATCAGATAAGTCAAATGACTAGAATAAAGTAATTTTCTAGAACGGAGGCGTTACCGCCTCCGTGGCCTGGTCTGGCTAATGGTAGGTATGTGCAATCGCTTTTCGAACATGGCTCGGGTTTTAGATCACCAACCCGCAGTATACCAACCGTGGTGATTACGCCTAATCGTCCTCACGTACTGATATCTTCAGTGAGATGAGAGGCCTTTGCCCAGGAGTGGGAAGTTACTAAATAAAACTTACATCCCACAGAAGGTTTGAGTATTTATCGAAGTACGAAAAGAGATAAAACGAAGAAGAGAATTATTAGGCTACTGCGGCATAATCATTTAGGTACAGTCGCTTTGTCAAATCATAAAACGTTAGAATTCCCTCTGATACACTAGTAAATACTATTAAAGTTTCAAAACGACAAGGTTCCATAATTTTCCTTCGTATACATCAGAAGCTACACTTGCACCTTATTTCTAAGCAAATAAAAGCTAGAATCCGAAGAACGCTGGTGTTTACCGAGGTACAGTATCGATCAGTGCGGCCCAAGGTTTGTTCAACTCGGCTCCCAGACGAAGGTACTCAGCTCATTCAATTACACTACGTCAGTGAGAGACCAGTGAGACCGCCGCAGCGTTGAATCAACTTGCTGTATGACTCCTTTATGATATGCGGTTTGTTTTGGATGATTTCGATACAAAAGGTTATGATTCTCCTTTAAATCTATCTCTTCTTTCCTACTTTATGTTATATTACCAGCATTCTATGGTTTTACCCGCACTATGTTCGTTCCCGTGGAAATTTCCCGTCGAATGTGGCTATGCTTTACAATAATAATTATTCAAATCGGACTGGTTGTTTCTAAGATTAGCGCGTACAAAAACAAACTTCACTTTAATATACTTGTATAGATATATCCTACTAATATTATAAATGCGAAAATTTGTGAGGATGGATGTATGTTTGTTGCTCTTTCACGCAAAAACTACTTAACAGATTTGGATGAAATTTTACAGTAATATAGGTTAAACATCAGAATAAAACATAGGATACATTTTATCCCGAAATTCCCGCGAGAACCGATACAACGCGGGTAACACCGCGGGGCGCGGCTAGTATTTCTTAAAGTAACTTTGTCTGTTATTACTTACTTTCTTTGTCACTTATAGTTTCAGATATTGTTAATGCTATCCAATAAAATAAGTTCCAATAGCTCAGTGGCCAATTTGGTGTCAGAGTTATCAAACCGCCTAAAGACCTCCGAATTGGTTTATCGATTGGAAAAACCGGCGCCGACAATTTTACGTGCAATTTGAAGCATTGTAGCGATCAGATGGAAATGCTCAATAGACGACTGAAGTACCTACTTACTACGTTACCTTGTTACTAACTAGCTATTTATTTTTTTGGGGTTATTGTACGATAGTAAAAAATGGTTAAAAGCAATAGCCTTCAGTGTCCTACTGCTGGACAAAGACCTCTTCTCTCTTCTCCCTCCCTCTCCACTCTTGTACCACTTGATTTCGCTAAATGACCCAATCTGTGATTGATCGATTGTCATTTCACTGTGTTGCCAACAATAACCGTTGAATCATCCTACCATGTATGAGTGACTAAACATGAATTTAACGAAGTGACGAAGTGAGTTTAACGATTCTGAATTCCTAGAGAATCCTAGAAAATAGCATTACTCATCCTGAAGCTGCTACAATTATTCTACATTAGCTACACTCCGCGGTTTTACCCGCTTTGTGCTCGTTCCCATGGTAATTTCGAGACGAAAAATAGATTTTAATATTTCAGTTGAATGTGGCTATCCATTACAAAAAGAATTAATCGAATCGGATTTGTAATTCCCGAGATTAACCCGAACATACAAACAAACAAAAATACAAATTTTACCTCTTTATTATACTAATATAGATATACAAGTAGATAGAAGGAATATAACTGCTTTTGGTATAGAAGGTTAAAAATAGTTTGAATATCAAGGTATTGATTCGTGTATACTGTCTTCATGTCAACGACCTTCGTATGACTTTGTCGCTGACTTGCCAATGGTCTCTACTCTATAGAGGTAAAGCCACTGGTAGTCTATGAACGGATAATGGTTTTAACCATTCTACAGTTGATATCGACCAGAGGGACCATTAATAATTGAAACCGTAAAAACGTATAGCTACGAGTATACTAGTAAAAGAAAGCTGAAAAGATTTTGCCCTGCTGTTTTATTAATAGCAAGTTACTACTTTGATCAAAGGTCCTCAACTCACTGAAGATATCAGTACAGTGAGGAAGGCTAGGCGTAATCGACATACATTTAATATCAATTAGAAACTAACCAATTATCTAAATACCTACATTTATTGTCCTCGAACACAAACAAACAAAAGCTACACCTTTCTCATTACGTCGCCGGTCAAACATTATTTGCGTACATAAGAGCACCTATACATGTACGGTTGTATCCGGAAATGTCGACCAATATAACATGATTGATGAATGTAGGCGCACAAACAACTCGGTACTCTACGTTGACTCGACGCTACTTTAGTGTATTGTTGTGCTGGTTTTGGCAACCGACTTATACTTCCCGTACTCCATTTCAGTGACGGTATACAATCCACTTTGTTAATTAAATGACCTTAATGATTAACCTCGATATAACCCTAATATATGTGATGAATATTGTATTTTCAAAAGTATGAATACTCGTATGATACGAATTTTCTTAAAGAGTTTTGAATTAAGGTTTTATGATACATAAAATATATGTTTGGTATTTCTAATACTTTTAAGTTGATCTGTACTTAGATACTCGTACCTAAAGACGTAAAATAGTTTAAGACCCGAAGCTCCGTTAAACATACCTCCTAGAGAACAGATGTCAAACTTTATTTAAAACAAATAAAAGTTCCTTAATAAGCATTACAAGAGTTTCAATTAAAGGTGATTTCACGCATGTCTGTTGTATCGGATTTAACGACAAATCAAGTTAGCGGGGCAAGTATAGAGTTACGCATTACACGTCCAATACTCTTAGTGCACTCCGTATTCTACGCTAATCCGATTTACTCGGACGTACCGTACGGAATTTGCATCGTGTGTGCAAGCAACTTTATATTCACATATTACGATACGAATAGTATTCAGTTTAAAGACTTGTTATTCATATGCGAACATGAATAATATTATAAACCGGTTTTATAGATATAACTAACAGCCGTCCGCGGTTTTAGCAGCGGCGCGGCCCATGTTATGCCCGTTTCCGTGGGAACTTGGAATGAAAAGTAGCCTATTTTCCTTTGAATATGGCTGTCCATAACAAAAATAACTATTCAAATCTGACTACTAATTACCGAGATTAGCCCGAACATACAAACAGACAAATTAATATTTTTTTCCTCTTTATAATTTTAATTTATATTAGTATGAATGAATGGACAATGGATTCTCTGTTCCATTGAGCGAAGTGGAAGAACCAGGTAAAACAATTCTCGAAAAGAAAATATATGAAATAATTTCTTTGCTGAAGTTTCTTTGATGACTCAAATAGGATGAAATTAAAATACTTAGGAATATTGTGAGAAAGAATCGAATTGTACCTTCCGTATTATTGGAGTATATTAAATACACTTGGATGGATCGTGGGGGATCGACCGCTTTATATAAGCTGCTTCAAAACAAGTAAGCGACGGTCACTTTATAAAGATTCCGCGGTGCAAGTGAGCGACAGCTACAAGCATTTTTTAAAAAGAACAAAAAAGTAATTTTAGAACTAGTATTGATCGATGTAAACTTGACAAGCCCGTTGGCACAGTGGCAGTGAGAGCGCTTACTGTGTCGGGGGTTGCGGGTTCGATCCCCGCCCGGAGTCAACAATATGTGAAGACATAGTCGTTGGCGACGACGTCTGGGTGTCAATTATATATTCTTATAAAGTATTTGTGTATGTATAAGTAGTAGTATCAGTGAGTTAGATTCCATAACACAAGCTTAGAGCTTACTTTGGATCTAATTAACCGTGTGTGAATTTGTCCAAGTATTTATTTATTTTATTTATTTAAACTGTAAATTGTCGGAAGTGACTATCTTGTTGTAACTTCTAATGAATGAAACACCAAAGAGCCATGCTGACTGTAAATACTTATGTCGATAATAACTGTCTATATATGTAAAGATTTCGATAAAGCGAGGCGTAGTATTGATTGAGCTACCGTGCAAGCTATAAATAGTCGACCACCGAATATAAAGTTTGAATGAAATTATGACGCTTCCGTTCCCTTGAAATCAGCTTGCAGCTTTCACTAAGAAAATCTCTATATATAAAAATCAATGTCACTTTTCGTTGTAATTTTATAACTCAAGAACGGGCTCACCTATCCAAACCAAATGTTTAGGCTTTGTTTGGACTTTTTAGTAGATGGTTAATGTGAAGTTTGCACAAAATCAGTCGAGCGGTTCTTCATATATCACTTTTCATTATTATTTCACTTTATACGTAGCGAAGCACGAACCGGGCCGCTAGTTCTCTATAAAAGCTTATCCCAAGATTTCCTAGCAAATTAAAGGAATTCCCCAAATTGCCGTTAATCGGGAGTCAAGTTAATACGAAAATAAGGTCACTTGGAGTTACCCCTCAATTAAGCAAGCCGTTATGCAAACAGTTTGGGTCATAACGTTCCTATTATGGCTCAGTACTTAGAACTGCATAAATTGATACTTGACTCACAATTTGCTCTCAGTTGCCAACTTTGTAGAGTTCACAATTTGGATTACCGCCTACTCCATTCTTTGAAATTGAAACAAAGTAAAATTCGATATTACTTATTATGAATGTCTCAGATGATGCCGTTCTGCTAACTAAATACGGAAGCGGGAAATTAAACGCTATTCATACGGAAGAAGAAAATCTAAGCAGTTTGCATGACTTGGTTCTGTTCCATCAATATAAGTAACCTTAACTTGCTTACTTAGTACCGCCCTGTTGCTTTGCTCGCGTTGTTCCTTTGGGCACCTTCAGATGAAAAATAACCCCCATGACTTTCATATTTTTTTATTTATTTCAAATTAGGCTGGTACTTTCAAACAATCTTTTTATCAGCAAACTTTTTTTAAATAAGTAAGTGCGCACTCAGAGTCGTTCATTAAATCGACACTTAACTAATTGACATAATTTTTCATCCATTACATGTCAAAATCACTCGTTAAATATCTACTAAGGAAGCATTTAACTTCTCTGAGTACGAGCGTAACGTACGAGTATATAGTTGAAATAATTAACATAGGCTGCGGTATCCCAAAATGCCCTCAAAACTTGTACAACGCGAACAGAACCAGATATTATCAAGTTATATTCATTGTAATGGCGTTGAATAACGTTCATAAAAGACATATTCGCCGCGTTAACGTGCCGCCCGGAGAATCTGGCTGGATGACAGTATCGGAGCCGTCTGCGAAATAGGTCAGAAGCCGTTCAAAGAGAATACCGCTCAGAGAATAGGAGATCTTTCTTTGAATGAACCGAACCGCTCGCGAGAGCACTCATTAGTATTACAACTATTTGTAGGTAGATGATTAAGTTTGTGTAGTGCTCGTGTAGTAATTTGACTAAGCGATGTTAGCCCATTACGATTGTTAAGCTTGCTTAGGGAGGGAGCTACACCTTGGTGCAGCTCCCTCCCTAATTGGATGGGTGGCCGATATTGTCATTTTTATCTGAGCGCTACCGTGCTCAGTCTTGGCAGGCGAGTACACATACCACTAGACCACCGAGGCATTCAAGTTAAAAAGGCTGTATGGTATTACTGAATTCAACTCCATATATTATGTAGCTATGTACTATTATTTGTCAAACTAATCGGCAACCAGCCACAACCCGAAACTTTACTTATTAAAAAGTTGTGTCACATTGGGTTGCGGTGCTATATGTATGAGGGTATATGATACAATCCATTATATTTTCTACGCTAGATTATATTTTGGGGTTGAAATCTATATATAAAAAAACACAAAAAATGTCGCTATTTTCATTTACTTACGTCGTCTGTTGAGACTGACATTATCTATTAACGTTTACTAGTGCGTCAACATAAGCTAACCTAAAAAACTACCAACCCTCTTTTTCGACATCGGTCAAAATGGAGCATAGAAAAAGTTAAGTTATTCTGTAAGTCACTAATTGAATAGAAAATTCTAGTAGTTTACAAATGAGTTTCGAGAATGTTCCAACATTTCAGAGTAATTCAGTTGTGGTGTAATCAATACCAGTTGTTATGGCGGACATGATTCGTTGGCATCAAGCCCGGCCAATGGCAGACGTTAATTCATTTAGTATCTGCAGTTTGCCCGCCATTTTTCATAACTTGGGTAACTTTGATTACTTTGTAATTACATAAACGATTTTTGCCATTAAAACATTAGCTTCATATTTTTAACGGACTTCAAAATCACAGATGGTTCTTATTCTTATTCTGTTGTATGTTTTGAGGTACCTAGGTTTCATATAAAAACTATCTTAAGTCTTACTTCTGAGGTTTAAGTATGAAAAACAACTAAATGTGACATCTATTGGGTTCAATTCATACAAGGTGCTTGCATTCATTGCAAGCGACTCTGTTCTTGACTAACTCTTTGTTTATTGTGAAATGAGAACATATTATTTACAGGAATATCCAAACATTATAATGCCAACCGAACCAAATTCATAACATTACCTCTACAATCAAACTACCAAAACTGAATTCACCTGGATCGTGACCTTTCTCATGATATATTAATAAAAGTTCCGCGTACCACTGACACCCACCTGACGGTATATAGTAGACATCGTCCCTCCGCCCTTAGTGTACACATCGAGGTGCCATCGCTATGTAAGGTACCATATACAGGGTGGGTTTTTAAATTAGAACAGTATGGACAATTCTGAAGCTAGAAGCTAGAACTTTTCTTAGGAATAAAATAGATTTAACAAAATTTAAAAGAAATTTTTGTAAGTAAGTATTAACCTGTAATGTCCCACTGCTGGGCAAAGGCCTCTCATCTCTGTGATATCAATACAGTGACGAGAATTAAAAGAAATGTATGTTATAAAAAGAGTAAAGCCCTTTCATTTAATTAAATATGTTTAGGTGACACTTAATCGTTGACAAGCCCGTTGGTACATTGGCTTGTGACAGCAGCGCTTCATGTGTAAGGGGTTGCAGGCTCGATTCCCGCCCGGAGTTATCAATATGTGCAGATATAGTTTTATTTATTTATAATCGACCTTGTCTATTAACACTATTCAATACAGAGTATAATTTTGCACATTATAGTTCGATTCCTAGGCGTAGCAAGCATATTTTCGCAAATTAATGAATGCAGTGTTACTGCCACTAACATCGATGACATGGTTCCGAAGAAAAGATCTCTGTATCCTTTATTTATATCAAACTTGTCCATACTGATCGATTTGAAAGAGCCACCCTGTATTCGTATACCATACTCGTATATATAAACGAAGGTACCTATTATTATACAGGGGTCGCCCTTGACCCGTTTTCGTGTTGTTCTTTGAAGTAATTAAATGTCAACGTTATGTGGTTACCGGCAAATGGTTGGAGTTAATTTGAAACAATTATTATGTGTTGATTGCATGTTGCCAAGAGGCTTTGCATAGTATTCCATGTTCGGTTTGCTAAGTTTTAATATTTATTCAGTTAGAACAAATTCCAGGAATTGGAATTCAACGCGTAGGTAGTCTAGTGGTAGTGCCTGCCAAGACTGAGGTCCCGGGTTCAATTCCCAGGTCGATCGAAAACATGTTTCCTACTTTTTAAACATGACTTGGGTTTGAGATTACCAAACCGCATTAGGCAAGCGTGGTGATTACGCTTAATGCACCTGAATGTACTAGTATCTTCGTTGGGATGAGAGGCCTGAGAGGCCCAACAGTGGGATACTACAAGCAGGCCTCTGTGTTGTCATTAACTTCTCCAAGGGTGGGTTCCTAATAGTTGGTAATCGTAACATACGTTCGTTAAAAAGTTTATGATTACGTACGGTGTTAAATATATGTTAAATACGAAGCGCTGTTTCATTAATTAAATAACAATCTGTTAAGTTATTATTGTTTATGATTAAGTCTTGTCTAAAACATGAATACTTAAAGAAGGTCGCATTACAACAAAAAGCTGAGGTGAAATTGAATTGAATGGGCCCATTAATATCGGATGCTTCGTAATATTTTTTCCTCAAAATATCTGCGAAACAGATCAATAAAGGCAGTGCTCGTTCATTAATCACCTTTAATTTATTAGCATATTCTTCGCAACGAAACCATTATTTAAATTGCGATATTGATTCTGTATTAAACGATACGGCTGGCTTTTAAAGATTCTCAAGGGACCAAGAATAAATGCACTGAACTTTTATGGTATGCAGTTTTATTTCTTAAAAATGAACGAATTTCGTATTTTAGTACCAACAATTTGTTTAATAGAGAACTTTCCTCCTAGCATTGACAATTTTTATTCTATACAAGTTCATTTAGTTTGTGCCTCTAAAAAATAATGTGTCAAAATCAAACGTTAAAGTAGACTTTTCGCGGCAAAACTATTTGATAGAGCAAGTGAGAAAACAATACAAGTACAAAAAATCATACGTAATATCAGTACACTAATACTTTTGACAGACCCCAACAAATGACCAAATAAAATCACACAAATCTAACGTTAACATTTCACATCACTAGGTATTATGTACTAAAATATGATGCATTGTAATAAATGGGTCAGTTTTTCTGTAATTACGGTTCGCTATAGGAACTTGGGCGGTATCGATCGTGTGCGACCCGGTCACAGTACAGCCCTTCCGACTGAGGCCCACTGAGCCATGCTTTCAATCGATAGCTAACTAGTACCAGCCTAGTTCAGTGTATCCTGCAGTCTAGATAGGTTTTGTATAAAGCTTTTGTGTTATGATAGAACACTGTTTTAGTGCTCTAGTTACTGTAAAGTAAAGTAACGTTTTTAGACCGCCTAAAGGCCTCCGACTCGGTCTAAAAGTTTTATTTATTCTCGACTGTAAATATCATAAGGAGATTACAATAAAATGACGTGGTCACCTTGTTTACTTTTAGAGAAACTTATAAGTATATACCTTTTTTAGTAATCAATATTATATAATTTAAAATGTGCTATGTTTTGGCAAGGTATTTACTATGGCTAATGTGTTGATACATATAGAAGATTAGTCTATCTTTCACAAAAGAAGTTCTATATTAACAACCGACATTCTATATTCATCACTACAAAGTATAAAACAAAGTCGCTTTCCGCTGTCTGTCTGTCTGTCGCTATGTATGCTTAGATCTTTAAAACTACGCAACGGATTTTGATGCAGTATTTTTAAATAGATAGAGGGATTCAAGAGAAAGGTTTACAACTATAAAAAATCCCGAAATTCCCACGGGAACGGGCACAACGTGGGTAAAACTGAGGGGCGCTTCTAGTATTCTATAATTACAAAAGACAGCAATCGCTACATATATGGTTTTAAATTTAATTAAGGACTTCTATCATAACTGACGGTACACTAACTTCACTATAGTTGTTACTATGAATACTGTACAATTAACAATGAAAAGGCGTAGTTTTGCCCAAGAAACTACTTAAATACCTATACCTTACACCAAAAGGGCAAATTGACGAGGTCAAAGCATGTACCGTACCCTCCCTTACACTACTATTACGGTACTTCGAAGGGCAAGTTAAACTGTCAGTCATGGTTGTTGCAATCGTCAGTCCGTGTCAGAGGCTTCAGGGTCTAAAATATACATAGATTTCCTGATATGGTTTAAGGCTAAAACTGACTCCTGGATTGGGTTATATGTGATTTTACCTATAAAAAGGGTAATAGTTAATTTTAGGCTTACTATAGGTCTTAATTTTAAACCCAACAGTTAAGGCTTCTGGGTCTAAAATGAAGGCCATGTATGACATGTTCATAAATAAAATAAAACTGATTCCTGGATTAAGTTCTACACGGTTCTATCCTGCAAGAAGGTATGTATAATTTTCAACCCCAAAAAAGTACCTATATATAAATCATTCAAAACGAAGCCAAAATCCTGGCTAGTTGGAAGCTGCGAAGCGAGTTCAAGAGTACCCAAGCGTCTCACACGTCAAATTATTCGCTCATTATTTTATTTCGCCATCAATTGAACTTATGTCATGCGTAAGTACTCATACTTCGCTCTTCCGTGATCTTATAGACGTCGCCACGTGTAAAATCACAAGACAAGGCACTTGACTAGTAGATCTTGTGGCGCAGTTTGACTAAGCGATGTTCGTTCATTGTATTTGTTAAGCAACGTGCAGCTCCCCTACTTGGATGGGCACCCCTTGGATAGTGGCGTTGCTATATGAGCGCTACCGTACCGTCGGTCCCGGTTACTCTCTACGGATAGTAGTCATGTCAGAGGCCTTTGGCGGCTCAATAACTCTGACACCAGGATTAGTCAGGTTGACCATCCACTCGATGAAGAAGAATAATTGCTTCGCGGAGCACGTTAAATGGTTGGTACCTGTTATTTCATAGATAGACTAAGTCGGAGGCCTTTAGGCGGTCTAAAAACTGGCCTCTAACCTACTCGAACTTACTTACTGAGTTTACTTTAATAGCGACTGAACGAGTCTCATTTATAATGCCCGGGCCACACTTACGAGAAATGCCATTAATTATATAGATAATGGACGTATACCGTAGGTGTAGCCACGACTATACGTGATAGCATTAACAATGCCGTATGGCGTAGGCGATAGCTCGAGTGGCGGTACGTCAAAGAGAGAAAGAGACAGTTTAAGTGTAGCCACCCACTTTAATACATTAAAAATTATTGCATTAATTATATGGATAATGGGCATTGACATTAAGCGTAAGTGTGGCCCCAGCATAATGAAGGACTTTATTCGTACAAACGTTTTACATAGAATAATAACATATTTATGAATAGTTGTATCGATCTGTTTCTCGGTAAAGTTGTCGAGCTTTCGTGCTAACGTCAGAGCTTGTGTATACTGGAGCTTTCAGTATAATGTACTTATGTAAAGTATGAGACAGCTTTTTATTAACTTGCTATTATCTATAAAGTGTTTTGTCTCGACATTTTTAGATGGTTTAAACTTGTTTAGCATTTATTTGTATAATCTTGTGTATCTAAAAATATACGTGACTAATTCTGAAGCATCTCATCTGTTTTTCGTCGGTTAAATGTTTGAAATAAATCTTTTGACGTGCAGTCGTATAGGAAAATACAGATTGCAGATTACAAGATTGTAATGATGTTACAAGCCTGTACTTTAATATTCAAATTACAGAGTTACAGGACAACACTTTACATTATATTAAATAACAAGTAAAATGTTAAGAACTAATCACGAAAAAACGGATTGACCAATTTTTACCAAATAATCTTAGGAAACAAGGAAACTGCCTTTCAAATAAATAAAACCGCATCGAAATCGGTCGATACGTTGAAGAGATACGATGGTACAGACAGACACACACAGAAAACAACACCCCTCTTTTGCGTTGTCGGGTAATTTTTTTGTTATTTCTATCTTCAAAGCTTGTCTTCGCCTTTAGGTGGCAAGCTTCGACACCATGGAAACCACTAACCAACTCTTACATTATTTAAAAAGCCTTCTAAAGGACAATGCTCATTGATTAATGAACATCAATTCCATGAGTTTCAAGGACCCTTCGGTCCCGGAATATCATCGACGAAGTCATTGCGCATGCGCGAGTGTTTTCGTTTCCAAGGGTCTTTCTTCAAGAATGTGAACGTAGCTAGTACTCATTGATCTATACTAATATTATAAAGCTGAAGAGTTTGTTTTGTTTGTTTGTTTGTTTGTTTGTTTGTTTAAACGCGCTAATCTCAGAAACTACTGAACCGATTTGAATAATTCTTTCACTGTTAGATAGTCTATTTATCGAGGAAGGCTATAGGCTACATTTTATCCCGAAATTCCCACGGGAACGGGCACAACGCGGGTAAAACCGCGGGGCGCTGCTAGTGTTAAATAAAGTTATCGTGTTATCCTGTAACTGTCTTATTCATAAACACTCTCTAACTATAACACTGTTAGTGAGTGTTTTGTTTCGTTTGCTCTTTGGAAAATGGCGTATGTCAGAAAGGGACAAACCATTTGATAGCTAAAATACTGCTAGTAAGTGTTTTGTATAAAGCTTCTAGTCTGTAGGTACAGTTAGACGAATACTGCACTCTATTTCTTGTGGCGTGTTGAAAACTGAGACAGACGCAGCAAAGACAATACAAGATTATAGAAACTCTTTATTTACTACAAAGGTTTGGAAAGTTTATAAAGCAAGTAAATAACTTACTTTTTATGTTGTGTGTCAGTCTAATGTGAACACACCAATAAACTCTAACATTGACCATGTGAGGGTACTTCCAACACTTGGAACGCCTACCCTCCCATCACAGCGGTAACTCCAATGTCTTCAGTTCACCCGCGACCACGAGAGGTGCAATCCCTTCGAAACGTCGGGAAATAAAAAGTTAGTTATTTACTTGCTTTATAAACTTTCCATCGCGAAAAAACCCGTGTGAGTACGTTTAAATTATGTGTTCAAATCGTGTAAGTTTAAAAAAGACTATTACTACAAAGGTTATCTATAATCTATGTCTATACTAAAGCTGAAGTGTTTGTTTTTTGTTTGTTTGTACGCGGTAATCTCTGAAACTACCAATCCGATTTGAATAATTGTTTTATTATTGGGTAGCTATATATTCTAGAGAAAGGTTATTTTTATGCTCATGTTAAAATTACGGCTCGTGATAAAATTGAAATAGAAGTAAAATATTAACCTGTACTGCTTTACAGTAAGATGAGGATACACACAGCTAATAGGGAGTATGAGGATAGGAAATGCACATACATACACCATCAAAGCACAAACTATATTATACTAGCAGCGGCCCGCGGTTTACTCGCGTTGTGCACGTTTCCGTGGGAGTTATGGGATGGAAGATAAATAAATAGAAAAATAAATATAACCTCCATGTTGATTGTGGCTATCCATTACAAAAATAATTATTCGAATCGGACGATTCCCGAAATTAGCCCGAAAATACAAACTACAAATTTATTCTCTTCACAAAATTGGTATATAGGTATTTAAAAAAATATTTTTTGTGTATGGCATGACCGATCAAAGATATTTTTATAAATGTTTTCTTCTAAACAAGACTCGACATTCCCCAAAGGATATGCAGGAAGACAGGCGTAATTAGGTATTACCTCCAAATACAGAGCTTACCGAAGTAATTTGTTACGTAAAATGAATTGCCTTTTCTTTTGACGTGAAATAATTATATTTCAAGTTGTTTTTCTTCTCACTTTAAATATGTTATCGTTATATATGAAAAACGGGTACCTATATTTAGAGTTAACTTACATGAGTCGAGTATTTGAGTGAAGTCCGTAGTTTAAGTTTAGTTTTAACTTTACCCGGGAAATTAAAGTTCACCTAAAACTTGCTGGATTTTATGAGCATTCCCGTGATATTTATACCTCCAATGCAAGAGAAAGGGAATAATGTGAGAGAGCTTTGTCGTGCAGGGCTTAAGACAATATGGCTTTGTTTGGGTTTTGTTTTCGTTTCTCTCTCTCTCCCCTCGAAAGAAAAAGAGATAAAAGATAAAAAAAACAATTGTCTACTGCGTGTATTAGCCCTGCTGGAAATGTCACTGTACAACCTAGTAGTACCTAACCTAACCAAGCCTGTAACGTCCCACTACAAAACTCTACGCTCACTGAAGATATCAGTTCACTGAGGAGGATAAAACAATTACCCACTGAAAGATTTTTCCACAAAGCTTTCAATGAAAACCATGCCTAAAAGTCATATTGGTAGATTAGTAAGGCCATGTTCACACGCAACGTTATGACAGATATTTAGTAATAGCGTGGAATAGATAATTAATTTACTAACAGAACATAAGAATTCAGGGAATAGGTCATGAAATTGATTTTATGGCTTTATGGTTTAAAATAAACAAATGAGAATCAGTTCCAATATTTAAAATTGAATTTGACAGTTGTATGTCGGCCATATTGGATTAGAGCAAACTATGTAGGACACAAGTAAATCACTACGTAGTATAAAACAAAGTCCCCGGCCGCGTATCTCTGTCTGTCTGTTCGCGATAAACTCAAATACTACTGCACGGATTTTGACGCGGTTTTTACCAATCGATAGAATAATTCTTCTGGAAGGGATATATGTATAAAAATTCTCGAAATTCCAACGGATAGAACACAACGCGGGTAAATCCGCGGGGCACTGCTAGTATGAAATAAAATCTGAATGGTAAACTGCCTAATATTAAACAAAGACATTCCTTCTGTAAAAGGAAAAGATTGGATTTAATTCTATTCCTACCCATTCACTTAACCGTTTTCCTCTATAGAGGAAATTGTCTTTGGTCGGAAAATCGGCCATAATTACTTTTCAGTTTAGGAAAGAAGAAACAGATTGCAATAAAAATATTTAATTTACGTGTTGACAAAAGGATAAATTCTATCTAACGTTTATTAAGAAGAAAAACACATAACAAAGCGGATAAAAGAAAATTTACAAGGAGTTTGGTTGTTCGATGTACGGGGGTGCGGGCAAGGGAGGGAGGAGCCTTCAAGGTTCCAAGTTCGGCTCACACTGCGGGACTATGCGTATTCTACGTAATGTATAACCCGGCCATGTTGAGGTAGTCGCCAGCCCGGCTCGAACGTTCGCTACTTATCCGGGTTAACTGTTTGAACTTAGTAGGTTAGATACAACGTACAAAAATGGTTTGACTTAAGCTTGGCTTTATTTTGTGGTCCTGCGAATACTACAAATAGGGTTGTGAGGCTTTTTATATGTTTGTTGTTTTACTTCCTAAGGGTGCCGTTTTAGTAGAACGATGGTATGTTTGGTATAATTAGTGGATACCACCATCGCTGTTACGAGTACGTTTGGCATTGCTGATGGTTACAAAACGTATAAACGCATAGCAATATGACATAGCATAATTGATAGATCTAGCTAAAAGACAATAACTAGAGGGGTGCTAGAGGGACATAAGTTAGAAAGAGACAGCTTAGTAAAATAAAAGTATTTTTTTCTCTTTTTGTCTTATTGGCTACTTTCATCTCGAAATTCCTACAAGTACGTGTAAGTACAATGAAGGTAAAACCGAAGGTCATGCGATTAGTTTTATAGTATTCTACCGAAGAAAGGCCTTGACAATGTTTTGATGACATCTGACGCGTTTCGAATCGACCGGGCGGTTGTTAAAGCGGTTTAAAATAGACTCACGCATGCTTGGAATAATATTTGAGGCTCGCATAGTGAGATCGTTAAGCTGTTTGTTTGTGTGCGTGTTCTTATGACAACTAATATGTCCCTTTGTGTGGTAAGTAGCTTTTAGTTCGTAGAAACTGTTGTTAATTCTGTGTTTTAGTTGTCGTTAGTTTGAGGTTTGAAGTTGTCGTTTTGATATGTGTTTTATGATTGATTATGTAATTAGGCTTTTGAATGTAATTGAGTTTTCTTTTCTTTTTTTCGATCGAAGTCGATTTTCGCTGTCTGTCTGTCTCTATGTCTACCTATATATGCTTACATATTTAAAACTACGCAACGGATTTTGAAGCGGTTTTTTTAAAAATAGATAGAGTGATTCAAGAGGAAGGTTTATATGTCCAAAAAAGTCCGACATTCCCACGGGAACGGGCACAACGCGGGTGAAACCGCGGGGCGCTGCTAGTATCTTTATATAGTAAAGCGTATAAAATTCCTTGTAGCGTCAGCCTGTCTGGCTCTTTGGCGCGATGCGCTAAGATACTATTGAATGGATTTTCATACGATTTTCCCGGTAAAACGGAGTTATTAAAGATATTTGATTTGGCGTATTTTTAATTCTAATTTTCAAGCAGAAACTTGAAGCGGTGGCAAGTCAATAGTTATGATGTAAGAACATTGATTGACAGGTTCAGCAAAAAATTGAGAACCTATTTCTAACTCCTGATGAAAAAGAGGGGTGTATAAGTTTGACGTCTATGCCTGTGCGTGCGTGTGTATATACTGTAGCATCGTAGCACTTAAACATATTTCAAAGTGATTTCTTTCATTTCGAAGTTTCCTTGCAGTGGTTCTTCTGGGTTAAAATCGGTTCAGTCGATTTTTATTTATTTTAATTCACTTGTGACTGGCTCGAGTTTGAGATCACCAACCCGCTTGGCAAGCAGGGTGATTACATCTTATCCTCCTCACTGTATAGATATCTTCAGTGAGATGAGAGGCCTTTGACCAGCAGTGGAACATTCCAGGCTAATTCTTTAACCTCTAACTTGTGAATATGACAATCTATATCGTCTAAAATTACATGTTACTTTGATCGAGAAACTAAAGCTGGTCACGAGTTGAAACACAGCTTGTGGTGTAATTTCCAATCAAAACTAAATAATTAGTTGTGAAGTTCAGAAACTTGGTTGAGGAAGGATTACTGACACGAGTACCGCGAGGGTTGCTCACTACAAACATTTGATTTGGAGTTATGGTATGTTTGTATTAGTAAGGGTAGACAGGGGTTAGTGTAGCGGAGATCTGGCAGTAGCCTTCGCGGAATTTAATTTAATTTTTACGCACTTTTTTTCCTTGGCGAATATTATTCAATACATTTAGTTACAGGCTACAAGGACGTTCTGTACTCCCAATTCTACTGATATAAATGGGAAAGTTTGTGAGGATGGATGTATGTATGTAAGTTTGTTACTATTTCACGAAAAAACTACTGGACGGATTTGAATGAAACTATATAGTTTATATAGGTCATATCAGAATAACGATAGGATACATTTTATCCTGAAATTCTCGCGGTACAACGCGGGTAAAACGCGGGTACTACGCGGCTACAACGCGGGTAACACTGCGGGGCGCGGCTAGTATTTACATACTACAAGAACCTTACAGTTTTACCTGCATTAGTGGTTTCCTGTGGGAATTTTGAGCCCGGGATAAATACATCCTCACAAATGTTCGCATTAATGACTGTAAAATCGCGCTAAATACACAAAATAATGCACAGTTTTTCATACGATTTTCATCAACAGACAGACAGAGTGATTCAAGAGTATTTGGTAAATATCCACAGGAAACCTCCAAAGCGGGAAAAACGTTAGGTTCTTTTAGTATATAGATATGTTGGTAAATATGAATGAACAAAACACGTTCCGTAGTCCCGGTTCAGGAGTTCGTGTCAATTGTTCATTTCCCCAAGGAGATATGAACCCATTAACTTGGCTGTTTGTCTGTCCCGATACGGGGAATTCCAGCTAATTATAACAAAGGAATATTGTTCATTTTAAAAGTGGTTTTTAATATACATTTAGTAAATCATTTGTCGTTAGTGTGTGGTGAGTGGTGTGTTACTAAGTAATTTAGTTCGTATAGGGTAGTGGCCAACCCTGGTTTCGGGAGTTTTGAGACCACCTCAAGGAGACGAAATGGTCTAACGATTGAAACAACTGGGACCGACATTTTAACGTGTCCACTGTGCTAACTAATTTAGACTTTTTAAAGTTTTTGTATGTTAGAAGTTTTGTATCTAGATTGCTCTTACATTAATAGAACAGGGTTCCACAGTAAGGGTGGGTTGTTTTAAACGGATGGTCATCGTAACATACGTTTGTTAAAAAAATCACGATTGTTGGCGCTCTTAAATGTCTGTTAAATACAAAGCATCGGTTCATAACTTAGATAAGTCTATTAAAGTTATTCGGGCGGCCAGTACAAAGCCATGATTTTAATTTTCTTACGTCTATTGAGACTGACATTTTGTGTTAACGTTTACTAGTGTGTAAACGTAAGCTTAAGCAACACTTCCGTAGTGTGCTCGTCTCTAACTTTATTCTATGGGAGATATAACAAAGATCGTTGTAGTAAAACAACATGATAACAAATACTATAATGTAAAGGCAAGTACAGAGTAAAACACACGTTAAGTACGTCCATATGGCCCGGCTGAGTGTAGTGTACGGTACTACGGACCAACATTCATTTACATACGTCACCGAGCCCTCTCGCGGCCGGCTCTCAACTAAATTGCTTTTAGCTTTACCAACCGTAAAAAGAAAGTGGAAAATACATAGCAAACTTTCTGGGGATTTAACGCTTAAGGAAAACTTGACAGCTAAGCATTTTGATAATTTTAGTGTTTTAACAGATTAAAGTTAAAATTTTGAAGACGAGAGCCTATGGCGATAAACATTCTAACTCACGCCTAAACTCAGAAACGTCAAATGCTTCCTTAGCAGAGATTTAATGAGTGATTTTGACATGTAATTTATGAAAAATTACGTCAATTTTATTATTTATTTTTTATCTGTGCTTTTTGATATTTTTCTTTTCATGTTTTCGATATTCTTATTTAATTTTTCTTTTACTAAAATACTAAATAGGATACCGGTAGAATAATGCGTGTATTTAAGAGCTGTGCATGGTTGTCATCGATGTACAAGTTCACTAAGATATGTATTGTAAGTGTTATTTTATTCTGTGTTTTTAATTTGTATTTTGTTACTGTGCCGAATAAATAAATAAATAAATTAGTTAAGTGTAAATTTTGCACATCTCTGAGTACGACAATTAGTCCAAACGAACGAATGTTAGTCACATTAATTTAAAATTCCGTTAAAGATATGAAAGTTGATAAGAAAGCTTTCAACTAAATGAGGCTCAAATATCACAGAGAAGCTTCACAAATAGAATCAACTTTGGTATTTAAATAAAGTAAAGCTCATTTGTACAGGTCACCAAATGTCAAAATATATGGATATTGGAGATCCAAGAAAATTAATAAGTACTCAAATCACTACATTAAAACCGCTTTCAGGTACCTTCTTAGGCATAGCAAAAGACGACATTTTGAAACTACGTTTACAGATACTCTTTGCTTTTATTTTACTTTTTATGAAAAACAGAAGACTGTCTTCTGTGACCTCGGTTCTTATAAAGAAGCCGAAACGTCGGATAAAATGTAAAATAAAAGCGAAGTGTATCGGTCAACGTAGTTTCAATCCAAAATAAGTGGTGTTCGCTTAAACTTAAGAAATCAAAAGACGACATTTCATATGGTTATAGGTATAATGTAATCCTTGTGTATAATGTTCATGAACTTATTTACTTTAAACAAAATTATTGTTAGTATCAATTCTATTTTGGAGGGAAAACATAAAATTAAATCCAATATTTCACAACTTCACTAAAACTATTTCTGCACCCGAGTAAAATCTAAAGTTAATTAATGAATGAATAATTGTGGGAATGTCAACCCCTGGCCTGATTAATCGCTCAATATGGGTAATTAATACACGTTATTAGGGTACAATTTATGTTTGCATGTCGTTATAAAGAACCTGTATGTTGCGCACAGTTTTCTAGGGAAAGTTTTTATCGACTAGCAGCGCCCCACGGTTTTACCCGCGTTGTTCACGTTACCGTGGGAATTTCAGGATGAAAAATAGCGTTAACCTTCTCGTTGCATTTGGCTATCCATTATAAAAATATTTTTTCAAATCAGATTGGTGGTTATTAAGAGAGTGTTCAAACAAACTAAAAAAGAAATATCAAATTATTCACTTTTATTATATTAATCTAGGTGACTATAGATAATAACGTCAGTAAACGTTAACACGGCTCAGTTGTTTTATCTAACGTGTCTTTATGTGTATTTTGGTTCGCGTTAAAATTTATTTTAAAAAAGCGGCAGCATGTAAGGTACCTATAGTCCATCGAAATGTTACATTTTTTAGGCCTAACCTTGCGTTTTTTAGAGGACGCAATTTTATTTTTTTGATGTGTAGGGGGGGTCAGTGTAAAGCTAAAAACAAGTTTGTGGGGTCGCCACCCTTGTCCCACGGCCGCCATCATGAAAATAAGGGTTGAAATGGTTTTTACGATATATCTCTTAAAATATTAATTTGATAAAAACATTTTTTAAACATTTTTGTTGCAAATTTAATTCTCTACAACTTTGGTCCAGTAACTTTTTGTCGTAGAACTATAAATAAAAAAGTTATAAGCGAAAATGTTCAGAAATTTTAAAAGTAAAAATAATAGACATAAGGGACATTACAGCTGCTGCTGATCCTAATACCGATCTATTGAAGGTCGTAGTTCGATTAGGTGGGTTCCATTTGCTCATGTCGTTCATAGGTGCGATTGGATATATCATGTCTGGTAGTGGACTCGAGGATATCTTCAAATTAATTTATGCTGAGAACTGTGTACAGCACATGTCTGGACATGCTTATGGTAGGGCTGTACGTGTTCATTTATAGTACTATTATCATCCAGAAAATCTCGTTCTTCTTCTGTAAATTCTATTGAATCCATAAATATTTTTGTTTCTGATAAATGCACTAGCAAACATTTTCGCTTATAACTTTTTTATTTATAGTTCTACGACAAAAAGTTACTGGACCAAAGTTGTAGAGAATTTAATTTGCAACAAAAATGTTAAAAAAATGTTTTTATCAAATTAATATTTTAAGAGATATATCGTAAAAACCATTTCAACCCTTATTTTCATGATGGCGGCCGTGGGACAAGGGTGGCGACCCCACAAACTTGTTTTTAGCTTTACACTGACCCCCCCTACACATCAAAAAAATAAAATTGCGTCCTCTAAAAAACGCAACCCCAAATGTAACTTTTCGATGGACTACTACGTAAACGGAGAAAATGTATTCGTGGTGAGTTATGTCAAACGAACGTATACATACAATGATCTTACCAACGGTAACGACAGAGGTACCGCCCACAAAGACGCGTGTGAATTTGACAACTTTGAGAAATTTGCCAAACGCCCCTGAGCCATACTTGTAGCTCTAGTGTTGTCAAGTTACTTAAAGAGTTTACTCAAAATTACTATGATCACGCTTCGAGCAAAGTCCTTGCTACTAAGTAGCATTAATTCATTAATAGCATGCTTCCGTGCTCGTAATGAGTATGTGTACTTTCCAATAAACAGTTTCCTTGAATCCCTCACTCACACATGTAAATACACACATATAGACATGTGACATACACTACATATTTGTGTTATAAAAACTTTGACCTACTTTTTAGAGTGAGGTAAAATTTACGAGGTGAAAATTGTTTGGGTCAGTCAAGTTTTAGGGGGTATATTAAATGAATTTTTCTTCAATACTAAATAATAAATTTCTTTGACAAAATATTTATTGACATATGACGTTAATTCTTAATCTGTCAAAATTAACAACCAAATAAATATACAAGTATAATACTTGTAAATGTTACCGGCAATCTTATTAACGGTGGGTGAATTTGTCCGGATAGTATGTATATCTATACTAATATTATAAAGAGGTAAAATTTGTAAGTTTGTTTGTTTGTTTGTATTTTCGAGCTAATCTCGGGAATTACCAGCCCGATTTGAATGATTATTTTTGCAATGGACAGCCAGTCAACGGAAAGGTATATTATATTATTATTAATCTATATAATTCAGGCATTCTATACCACAACGTAAGCATAGGAAAAACACTTACGATAATACATTATGTATATAAAAAAGCTATATAACAGATATATGATACAAGAACAGCACAGTTCAAAACCCCGACTCTAAAAATAACTTTGATAAATTAACGTTGAAAACAATAAAACAGAACATATACTCTATGACAATAAAACCTACAAAATACAAACTATAAAATACTGCGCTTTAAAAATAACAAGCTCTGGAAAACATGGCATAACGTGCTTTAGAGAACTGGGACTGTGGAACGAAAGCACAGACAACAGTGGATTTTAAATGCGTTAACAAAGGTTGTTATTTTTAAAAAGATGTGACGTCACTAACAAAGTGTTTTTCGGCTCGGAAACGTCGGTTCGTTTCATTTGTTTTTCGTTTTACTTTTGTGAAATGTTATCGACTGACTGACTGACTACTTCGACACAATGTAGCGTAAAGGAAATTTTCGTCGGAAATTGCTTTCGAAAAATAATAGATTTTTAGATATTGTCAATCTTGGTTCGATTATTCTTGGTACGTTGAAGTTTGTAGGTTCTTTGTTGTTATATATTTCGATAGATACTTTACAACATATTTCTCATAGACCAATTTACTCGTATGTCTATAACGCTTGTACTCAGAGACGTCAAATACTTCCTTAGTATAGATTTAATGAGTGATTTTGACATGTAATGTATGAGAAATTACGTCAATTAGTTAAGTTTCGATTTAATGAACGTCTTTGTAAACTGCAGTGAGTTAAAGATTGTTGTAAGTAGATAAGCATTTCATCAAATATAAGTTTTTTGAACTACCTTCATCATCTAATACAGATGGAATAGAACACAGTTATTTAATTGTATTTATTCTCACAACATACCCTATACACGAATAAACAGTATATATAACCCATATATGCCTTTAAAATAACCATACATGTATTACACATTGATGTCATAACGTTGGCACCAGCGTTGGAGCACAAAGGGTTATGGCTCATGAAACTTGACGGCTTCATATTTTAATATACATAAACCCTTATATGATACGTATATTTACATTCTAAAAATATCTACTGTATTCATTTTGAAGATTACTTTAATTTATAGAAGAAATGGAGAGTAATTCATCAATCAATTACTTCGTTTTGTGTTTTTATCTGAAGAAACAGCGTATTGCACAGATATTTTGTCGGAATGTTCATTTCAAATAATATGCGTTTTTTATTTCAGACGAGATTTAAATAAATAATGTATCAAATAATGTGAATGTATAAAATTAAACTGTAAAACAGAAGAATTCAAAGAAAATTCCGAACTTAATTCTAGTTTTGTTTTTCAACCTACGTCTATATTGTCTCACTTCTGAGTAAAGGTCATAATTATTTTTGTAATGGACAAGTAAAAAAAAGTTTTAAAGACTGTTTTTCATTCCAAAATTCCTACAGGAACGGATACAACGTGGGCATAGCCGCGGGGCACAGCTAGTTTTATAACAAAATTGTTGACAGTATAATCCCACTTCACTCAACCGCTATGGTGTAAGTCGACCTACGTTTTCCTCCTTCGCTACCCGTCCTTCACTATCCAATGTTACACCTTGGGAGTGTCATTGGAAAGCAGCGGGACCCCAGATACACAGGAAAATGTTTACTCTATACCAAGGTTAATATTCTACGCATAGATGTAAAGTGTAAGAGGCATTTATATGTCTGAAATATGATACATTTACTAAGTGATAGTTTTATAAAGTATCTACGATTAAAGAATTAAGTACATAATGCGAGTGACTACTATAAATGTGTAGTAATCTACACTAATATTATAAAGCTGCAGATTTTATTTGTTTGTTTGAATGCGCTAATCTCAGGAACTACTGGTCCGATTTGAAAAAATATTTTTGTAATGGATAGCCATATTCTACGGGAAGGTAAGCTTTTTGCATCCAGAAATTCCCACGGGCATAATAGGCACAATGCGGGTAAAACCGCGGGGCGCTGCTAGCATACTCTGCAGTTAAGCTCATGGGTATTTCCTCCGTTCACTTAAAGTTCATAATTACAAATATACCTATTAAATCTTTTTTATGTACTTTAATCTTGATATGTTAATCACAATAATGGAATAGTTATTTATAAATGGTTCGAATATTTCTAAATTACGAGTAATTTTATCCAAAATTTCCTAAGAAAATAACGTGGCCGTTGGTATGTATGGTGTATTTACGAGTACCTATATTCTGAAGTAACTTCAAATAACACGTAAACATTTCTTGGGAAAATCCCCACATATAACAATTTTATGGGAGAGGTTGTTCATACCTCAAATGGAATTGCATATTGCTTCACTTTTATCTATGTTTGAAATGAAGTTTTATAGTGATGCAATAAGGTTTATATTTACATGAAATAGAAACCGCATTTCGTCATCAATTTAGTACCTACCTAAATATGTTTAAGAAACAAAAGCTATTCGTTCAAATAGCATTTAATTTTATCGAAATAGAACACTATTTAAAACGATCGTCATTTGTCTATTAAGAATGTTTAATCGAAGATATTAACTTCCTATAAGCATGGGAAAATCGCTCTTTTGTTCAAGTAAAAAGGCATATATTCGTTTGGTTTCGTTTTCGTAGAGCGATGACTCTCATAATGCTCTCATACGAGTATTACCAATGTGAAGTTTGTGGTTACGTTACTACGTCAAACTTCAGATCGTTACTGTGACTGAAATAACTCACTATGAAACGGAAACAAGCTGAAAAACCTATCTCTAGACTATTCTATCCTATCTCTGTCTATCTGATTGTCTAGAGTTCTAGATCGTTCGCCTCACGAAGAGAAGCAGTAAGTTCACGAATAGTTTAGTTCCTAGTAAGTACTTAGCTCTTCCGTGGTTCCTCCATACCTTTTACTTCGTTGATTTATTTATTATTCCTTTTATAATGAAAACCTTCTTTAAGGCAATGCATACTAAATACGAAGTTTTCGATTTCTTTTTAACTGAAAACCTTTAAGGCTTAATACAAAAAATATACTTAGAAATATTTAATACGAATCTTTCTTGTATAATATCGTACTTATAAGAACTTGAATAGTACTCAGCTTCTTAAAATAATTTTGAATAACCTTTTCTCAGAAGAAGATTAAAAAGAAGTCTACTATGATGAATGTGATAAAAATAATCAGATTCAAAAAATATCTGAAATGAAATTTTGCGAAACAGATTATGTGTTTTCAGAAAAATCTTTTGTTGAACGATTCAACGAAAGTTATTGAATTAATGGTACCTGTATAATGTTTAAAGCACCTATAGAAAACTATTCTTGGCAGATAGACGGATAAAATATAAATATATATAATAATGTACAACCAACCTTATCATATTCAAACTCGTATAATATCTATTAGGACGTCGATAAATTTAGTAATGTGACAAAGATCTCAATATCTTTTTAATGTTTTTCATGACTGTACAACTATTGAACAGAGATAGTAGTCAAGTTGCAATTTTGAAAATGGATTACTCTACTTTGTTACAAATTCGACTTGAGGTATGTACATCATAACTCAATGACCATTTCTATATTTCTGTCAGGCAAAGGGCTCTATTCATAACCGCTTGTTAACAGCATTGTAGCTATAATGGTTTGTCTCTTTCCGCCATACGCTATTTTCCAAACAGCAAAAGAGACAAAACACTTTATGTTAAAGTTAAAGAGCGACTATGTTTAAAGCGGTAACACAATATATACTATTCACAAAGAAGTTAGTCAAAAAAGTGCATAAAAACATTAAGTAACAATCAACACTGCTCATATCAACCACTGTTCATAATCATAAAAACCAATTACTTCACTAAATATATATAAAATGTTATAAAACGATATATGTTGTGTTCTTCTGTTCGTGCAATGCCTATGCCTAGGGATTACGATTAAAATCTAGGCCAATTAGTTGTCGTGTGGCGAACAATACAACTGCAAACGAATCTAATGATACTGTCGCATTCCTTTAATGGATGTAGTACTATTGAGTACTTGATAGTAAAGGTTAGTACAGTTGTGGTTAAGTGTACTTAAAAGTAGAGTATTGTTGGCTTTGAGCGAGTTTTGAAGCTGCTAGTCAGCTAATTGTAAATGTATTTCGACGTTGACACGTTGAGATTAAGTTATCATTACCAACGTTTATATTAACATTAACGATTTGTAGATCTTAAACTATATACATAATGAATTGTTTAATGTCTAAAGATTGAAGTAAAATATTCATAATGTATTAAGCAAATCATTTTTAGAATCTTAGATAAGGAAAATTAATTAAACTTCTGTATTAATCTCAAATGAAGACAAGCAAGATCAAAGTACGTGTTTCTAAGTAGATCCACTCCCTAACATATCAACTACTGTTCAACAAACCACAAAGAAAAGTCTCTCTTCATCCCCAGCTGATAAACTACAGTTACATAACTCTTTCTCTCTCTAATCGGATTCTTTGAAACTGCTACGAGTTCCCCAAATATATTGAAATAGCTTAAATACCGATGCCGAAAATATACGAGAATTTCTTTGTTCCATTGTTAATGAGGTTAGGTCGAGAGAGTCATATTTAATTAGTTCAATAATAAACCTTTATGTACAAAGATTATGTAAAAGTTGATGTCATAAATAAAGCGCGACCATTAAACGCAAACCGCAGTCGGGTAGCGTAGTAAATGTAGCGCTCGCAGACACCACGTAGCCTTGCTACGAATAATGTAGCATTGGCTACGAGAACTACGACGGCTACAATGGCTACGAATTCCGCTACGGATTTTACTCTAATGTTCTTACGCCATGATATACCTAATACTATGAAGTAAATGTTGTGTGTATGACGTTAGATATATTATAATGATGGTTTTACGTAACGATTATGTGAAACAATGACGACAAAACCTAGTTTGTCCACCACTACTGCAGCCATAGTACGTTCGAAACACCTACTTAAAGTACTAGAACGTTTCCGTGTTACCTTTTAAAACATCGAAGACAAAAGGTTTTATACATAACCTAACATTTATAAGCAAAATGAAGCGATCGATGTGTTGGTGTCATTAGCATACCGAGGATGTTTGACAAACCTTTGTTGGCACCAATCAGAGCGACGTGCTATAGCGCAATGGAGGGAAGCGGCGGACAGTGGTGTAGAGTTAAATAGGTTAGTGATATGGGAATCGATAGCGTATGGCGGAAGCGTGTGGCTGTGGCGACGGCGTGGCGATGGGCGGGCGAGCGAGTGCCGCAGCCAGCGCGGCGTCCTTGCGGCGGTCACGCGACAGGCGGCCAGCGGCCAGGCGACCTACCAGCTGCGGCTCCTGCACTAGGCGGTCCTCGGAGGCACTGTCACTGACGGCTGGGGCGGGGGCCGGGGCACGTTACGTAAGGCGCGACGGCGCGGGGCGCGTGGTCGCGCTCGCGGGCGCTCGGTGCGGGCTCGCGCGCGGAGTGTCGCCTCCACGTTATGCAACGCTCGCTCCGCCGGCATCGACCGCGCCACCGCGCACCGGCGCGCGCACGGCCCGCCGCCCGCCGCCCGCCCGCAGCGCCGCACTCCGCCCGCCCAGCGCCGACACCGCCGACACGCCAGACACCGACCGCCGCACACACCCGACACCCGACACACGACACGCCACTCACTTAATTGACAAACCCCATTTAAAAATTACACAAACTGCAATTCATTTGCTGGACCTGTGAAACTATTAAGATAGTTTTATCTTTGCCGCTAAAAATTTAACTTTAATGTAGGTCAGAGTTGTCAATGGGTATCGTTATGTGAAGTGACTAGCGGAGCGACAACTCTTGAAGAAATTAAACTTGTAGGAAGGAGGGCGCGAAGGTCGTTCGTACGTGACCCCATTATTTTATTTTTCGTGTCGATCGAACGATAAGAGTCGTATTAACGTATTAACTTTAGCGTTCTGTGAAGCTAAACCCTTCCTATCACTGCCATAGAAAGAAGAAATTACAACGAACCAATTTAGGTTTTACTTTTAACCAAACAAGTACAAGTATCATGGTTTGTTCTATCGCTTTAATCCTTAAAGGAAATTAAGGTCGAGTAGGTTAGTAGGCAACCCTGGAGTTGTAGTTTATACACCGTCTTGAAATATCCTTACGAACGAGAGCTCCCTTACAAGTCCTTATACACATATTGTAAAACCAGTATGTAAATCATACTACTAAAGATATCCGGGTGCTAATTACGCTTGGTGTGAACGCGGGTCGGGACAGTCGCGGCTCACTGCGGTCGCTCTTTATATTAAGTAACTACTTAGGCTGATTGCTTTATGATGATTAATTACAGGATTTAACAGCATTATGTGGTGTAGTGTGTTATTTTATAAGGTATTTCTTTGTTTTAATTTCTTTACTGAAATGGTTATTATAATAGGGACCAACATATAGTCACTTTCATGACGACGTTTTATAGACTACTTTTTATCCCAAAATTCCCGGATACCATGCGGGTAGTTTTACATAATATACAGTAACTGACTGCACCGCCTAGTTATTCCACCCGCGACCCTAATAGATATCGCTAGTGTTAAAGAATAGTAGATCGCGGTTACATTTTTGTGTGCCAAATAGGCGATTATCCACTCATTAAAGAATAGATATGGATAGATTTAAAATATTGTACACCACACCACATCGATCACAAAAATAGAACAAACAAAAAAAACCCAACAGCCCGCCTTATCACCGAAAGCGATTCCTTCCAAGCAACCTTTAGATAGAGATATCCAAAGAGCGAATAGCGATAAGTAAAGTAAAATAATAATAAACACAGCCCACCGCTGGGCAAAATCCTCCTCGCATACTTTCATAAAAACATCTATAGTAATATTATAAAGAGGTAAAATTTTTAAGTTTGTTTGTTTGTATGTTCGAGCTAATCTCAAGAATTATCAGTCCGATTTGAAAAATTACTTTTGTAATAGATAGCCACATTCAACGGGAAGGTTATAGGCAATTTTTATCCCGAAATTCCCGTAGGAACGGGCACGAGGCGATGGTAGTATTAAGTATATAAGGTCACACTCGACTACGTTTCATCTTTTTGCCCTTGTGAGTAGAGTAGGAGCCCTTGGTAATGAAATCCTCAATGTTTATCATCGATTCCCATTTTAATTGTACTCGGTCAATATTACTGTTACGCGTAGGAGTGTCTCAGCTACTACAGCTGAAACTACCGCCCACTTAAGTTATAAATAACTTCCAACCTGACATTCAATTGCAGCGGCAGATTGAAAGAGTGTAAAGAATAAAATATTACCCAATTTTTTTTTTCTAAAACAAGCTTCTGTATTGTCATCGGAACATTCAAAATTCAGTTCCAAGTTTTGTCTCTCAGTAACAATGTTACAAACTCACACTTTGATTTGAAACTAATTTTACGGATATACTTCACTTATATTTTAAATTTTTCTGACGTTTCGGCTCTTTTACATGAACCGTGGTGGTCACAGAGACTGTCTTCTGTGTCTTCTGTAACCAAAAACCTAAGAAACCAGTAAATTAACGAACACTTTTTTGTTTTTGAAGAGTGACGAATCTGTCACACTATCAATGAAAGTTTGTAAAGCGTCCGAAACAAGCTAACTATCTCCCTCAAATGTCCATAAGCCGACAATCAAGACATTTTGCCTTCTACTATACCTAGGTATCTTATAACTTATAAGTCAATAGCGTAAACTGATTTTTTTTTGTTCCTTTGATTATGAGACAATAGCTGCACATAAAAAATCAGTTACGGTGTCATTTTGAAATCTCCAGCAGAACATAAACGCAGTTTTGGTACCCGCCATCCAAGGAGGGGTTCATCCGAGCTGCACGATGTTTAACAATCGCAATGAACTGACATCGCTTAGTCAAACTATGCCACAAGCGCAACACTATTAGCATACCTTTATGCATTATGTTGTGAGTATAATAGCTATCTTAATTTAGTCAATGTTGTTTGTCGATGTATGTATGTGTAGGTCAAAGCTGTAATACTATGTTCCCCGTAACTGCAATTCATATTATTCCTGTTTACTGAGATAAGTTTCCTCATTGCTGTGAAGGTTTCCGTTCCAAGGTTGTTAGAGGGAAGAACAGCCATGCAATAAGTTGGATCTGTTATGGAGGTTACTGGGTTATTTAATTTGTGGGGAAAAATGTATGGTGTAATTGATTTGTGCCCTCGGTAACTCTTTGCATATTAAAATCACTAATCATGAATGGTGAATATTTTTTATACAATACACAATAATACTTTTTAAGAAAGTAAAGCAAAGTAAAGTGTATCATTGCTCACTGCTGGGCATAGGCTTCTTATCTTATCTCGCTGAAGATGTACAGTGAACGTTCATAAGTCCATTACCATATTTACGTTTACAATAGTTTGAAGCCGAACAAGCGCGTTAAGTGTGTATCATGTTTGACTTGTTTCAACGCAAACATTTAAACGTTATACAGTACAATACAATACGTGAAAGTGTTTATATGTGTGGTCGGTGCGAGTCGCTGATAACATTATGTTTGTTTATTATTCTCAATGCTTGCGATGTTCACCGCAGCGCAAACGTTTAGCACGTAATGCAAAAATTTAAGATGTGACGTAAGGTAGTGCGTAGCCAGTTCGACAATGGGTCTACTGATATCAATAGGTCATGTGGGATCGAACCCTAGTAACCTGATACTTTGTGTTTTGTTATTAGTAATTTTAGGATAAAATTTGAATATGCTCGCAAAAAATTTACTAAGAAAATAAATATAACTTAACAAACTTAAATCAACATTCGTAAATCAAAAAATAAAGCATAAAAACATTGAGCCGCCCGGTGGGATTCGAAACATCGCCTCATCCTTCCAGATAATATTGTATTGTAACAAAACTTTTGAGTCAGTGAGCCACAACGCGGCCTACGTCATAAGGTGAAATTATCAATCCAGTTAAGTGTAAGATGTGTTTGTATTAATGTGTGTGTGCATTGTCATAATGTATTATGTAAAACTAGTATTCACGCAATAGTTTTGTACGACTGGTAATGGACTTCTGAACGAAACTGTACATATAAGTACGTAAGTATGAAAAAATAAGTTTGTACGTATGTATATGTCGTAGGATAATTTGAAACTTCGAATCTTCGCGGAAATCCTAGGGGTTTTGCGAAAACGCGGATAATTAGACATAGGCGAAAAATTATTAAATTATCAAATTATTAAATTCAAAAAAATATAAAAAAAATATATCAAATTATTAAATTATCAAACATGAAAAAAAAAATAACCCTAACCTACCGAATTACTTACTATTCGGTAGGTTAGGGTTATTTTTTTTTTACTTTGTCCAGTAAGATTTGATAATTTTTCGCCTATGTCTAACTATCCGCGTTTTCGCAAAACCCCTAGGATTTCCGCGAAGATTCGAAGTATCAAATTATACTACGACATATATAAGAAGGAGTAAGGACTATGCAAAGATATTCAATATATCAGTAGCATTTAGCGCGGACTTTCCCATAAAAAAGAAATTATTTCTTAAAGTAAAGAGCTAAAGCTTGACCTATCAGAGTTAGTACTCTCTGATAGGTCTAGCTTTTACTCAATAAGTTAGTAGTAGTTGATCGCTAATGAGTAATGACCTTGGATGTTGAAGTGACCTTAAATAAACAAATTTAAAAAAAGTACTAACTAGGTACTTATCGAAACGTAATAATATCTCTGACAGACTAGACATTAGATAACATGAAATAGCACCTAAAACTACCAAAATCAGGACAATAGCGATCTGAAAAATAAATGAATAAATCTCAAAGGATATCGTGATACTGATTGGGCTGGCGGCCAAATAGACCGGGCGGAGCGGAGCCAACTGATCAAGGAACTCAGGAATTACGTACAAGAAATATTTGAATACTCTTGTAATACTTGGTCCATATTTTAATATTCATCCCCGGATTATGTAATGGATGACAGTTTGATTAAGCAGCGTTTTTGCAGTTCGACTACTTGGAATTGTGGAATAAGTAGTGGCATTTTCTTTAGCGCTACCGTGCTTCGGAAGGCTTTGTTAAATTGGTAGTCTCGGTTTCTCAATCATTGGGCAATGTCGGAGGTCTTTAGACGTTTTAAAAGCTCTGTCACCGTAGTTGCCCATTTATCTACATGGAATAAGAAAGACATCGTGTTGAAATGGAATTATGTAGTTGAAATACAAATGTTTTAACCAGATGCTAAAGAGAGTTGTTCTGTTCTGCATCATTGCAGTTCTAACCAATTATGTTATGGGTGTTAAATATACCTCTATATGTAGATAAATATGTTGTTTATTAACAGGGAAATAGAAGAAAAATTACATTCACAAGCTTGCTAGACTAGCCTGTAATGTCTTACTGCTGAGCAAAGGCCTCTCGTCTCACTGAAGATATCAGTACAGTGCGGAAGATTAAACGTAATCACCACATTCACAAACCTAACAAAATTTATATTACGAACGGGAATGAAGAGCTAACATAGTTCATTCACTATTTATTTAATCTCCTCGCCTATGGTCTGCCAATTATATTAAACCCGTTAACAGTAGCCACTTTAAAACGCAACTTAAGATGGAGTCAGTAACGCTAAGTGCTTGCCTAGTTACCTAGTTTCAGTATAGACTGCGTCCGAGCCAAATAATAACTGGGTCCTTGTTTATTTAGTGGCTAGAAGTTATGTCATGCTTTATCATGCGGTACAGGCGGTGACCCGAGGTCCGGAATGATCCCATATAATAACTGATTTTAAAAAAGTGTATTTTTCTTTAAACCTGATTTGAAGTCGATTTTTAGAACTAACAGCCCCGCGTTGTGCCCGCTCCTTTGAAAAATTCGTAATGAAAAATAGTCTATAACCTTCCCGTTGAATATGGCTTTCTATTACAAAAATAATTATTCAGATCGGATTTGTGGTTATTGAGATAGTGCCTTCAAACAAAAATCGAACTCTTCGGCTTTATATATACTAGCAGCGCCCCGCGGTTTTACCCGTGTTGTGCCCGTTCCCGTGGGAATTTTGGAAATTTGATACAAATAAACCTTTCTCTTTAATCACTATATCTATTACAAAAAAAACCGCGTCAAAATCCGTGCAGTAGTATTCGAGCTTATCGCGACCAGACAGACAGGCCGACGCCGCCGACAACTTTATTTTATTATATGTAGTTAAGTATAGAGTTTAGATACAATCTGGGTTGTAGTTGTAAAAAAACAGTGGGAGGTTATTTTTAATACTTGTGATGACTAAATAACTCGGTTTGGTTTTGATTCGCATCCACGCCATCTAGCGGGTGGGTGGCAAATCAACACATGCCTCTATTAATATATACTTCTACACTTAGTTTAGTCTTGTATGGTATTGTTTTAAAAATACTTTTAGTTGGTAGTGATCAGCATTAACACCATCTGGTGGGTGGTTGGAAAATTAATTGTAAATGGTTACAGGTTCTAATGTAGAAATTGGAAAAAATAAGGGGAAAATATTCCTATATATAATAAGTTGTTACCAATAGATGGAGTTCTAAGCATAGACTTATGAAAGAAAACGATGTATTAATTATAATTAAGCTTTATTTATTTGAAGTATATTGTATATAGTAATAATAGAATCACAGAAAGATTATTATTGTCATTTTTATGTTAGACAAATTATGACGACATATTTATATATACTTATAAACAAGAACATGTACTTTGTAAACTTAGGCAACAGAGGTAGAGTACAAGCTTTATGAAGGGGAAAACCTTAGTTCTTTGTTTAGTGACTTGGTGTCACTTATAGTAAATACTAGCAGCGCTCGCGGAGTTACCCGCATTGTGCCCGTTCCCGAGGAATTTCGGAATAAAAAATAGCCTATATTCTTCTTATCTATTCTATCTAATTATATAAAAGAAAGTCGTGTTAGTTACACTATTTATAACTCGAGAACGGCTGAACCGATTTGGCTGAAAATTGGTGGGGAGGTAGCTTATAACCAGGAAACGGATATAGGATACAATTTATCCCGTATTTCCTACGGGAACGGGTGCGCTGCGGGTGAAACCGCGGGGCACAGCTAGTCTATCTATTTATATAAAAGAAAGTCGTGTTAGTTACACTATTTATAACTCGAGAACGGCTGAACCGATTTGGCTGAAAATTGGTGGGGAGGTAGCGTAGAACCAGGAGACGAATATAGGATACTATTTATCCCGTATTTCCAACGGGAACCGTGGGTGAAACCGCGGGGCATATAGTCTATTATAAATAATTATTTCATATTGGATTGGTACTTCCTGAGATTAGAGCGTTCAAACAAACAAACTCTGCAGCTTTATAATACATATTAGTATAGATATAAGTACTACATTAAAATAGTACTAAGTTTAACTATACTATCTAATTGCTCTTTCAACGAAGGCTTCCCATCGCCATTGTTTATCCTCAAGTCCCAAAGACTGTAATTGTCCAGGTCGCACTCCGACTCCGCGTCATCCACACCAGCTTGGAACTTGAACCCTCGGGCTATTCTTGTAGGTTCATCGGCAGTTATCCTTATTGTCCTAATAAGGTTGCCATGTGTTTCCTTAAACCAGGCTATGTCTGTTTTTCTTCTTATATCGCTGACTATCCAGATTGGTTTATGTTTACCTGGAAAATAGGTATAATGGTGTTAATATTAAAGAACTAATTTACTTGTATTTCTCAGTGTAACAAGCTAATACTACATATTATATGAATAAGTTATCCTTCTTCCTAATATTATAAATGTGAACGTTTGTGAGGATAGATGATTTTAAGTTTGTTACTCTTTCATATTAAAACTACTGAATGGATTTGGATAAATCTTTACATTAAGGGTTTATCGGAATAACACATGGGATACATTTTATCCTGTAACTAGCAGCGCCCCGCGGTTTTACCCGCGTTGTGCCCGTTCCCGTGGGAATTTCGGGATAAAATGTAGCCTATAGCCTTCCTCGATAAATAGACTATCTAACAGTGAAAGAATTATTCAAATCGGTTCAGTAGTTTCTGAGATTAGCGCGTTTAAACAAACAAACAAACAAACAAACAAAACAAACTCTTCAGCTTTATAATATTAATATCCTGTAATTCTCATGGGAATGGGTACAACACAAGTAGGACCGCGAGGCGCTACTAGTTTTTAATACATGAGAAAGTTACTGTGTGCCTGTAACACTTTCACTAGCCCCTTAGCCAATTATTATTCATTTTGGCATCGACTCGATATAGTTTAGACTACTTTGCATCCGGAAATTCTCACTGTTATTCTAAGTATTCTGAATATGTTCAGGTTTTATTTCTCGATATTTTCTTACCATTACTACAAGCTATTCTACAGAAGTATCCGTGATCATTGTTCCTGATCTCTTCGCTCCATTTGATCATATCTTTCCTGTATTGTTCCTTGTATGCGGTGTCGCTCAGTAATTCATTCAAATTCAAATTGTTTTGTTGGGCCCAGTGACTCTTTATTGGTTCCGATATTTTTATGATGTCACAACGATCTCCTAGTCTGGAAAGAGGGAAAATACTATTTAAAGTCTATGTTAAATACACATATACAACTATTATGTGAAAGTTTGAATAGTTACTTACAAAGTTTTTAAATGATCAGTTAAATAATCCTTGCCACATTTCCTTTTACCACTAAATAACAGAATTATTTGCGGAGACATGTTATTACTGTGTGAAAATTAGCAAATACATTTGTTAAATTACGTAAAGAAAGTGTTTCTCAAACTTCCGCTTTTCCGCTACCGCTAGTTTATTTATTTTTTGTATCCGTTTGTTGTCGTGTCGTGTCTGACCAAGGCGGGCACAGAAGGCGGGACAGAAACTGACAGTGACTTTGACTGAATATTCAATAACTGACGGTGACACATAATTATTCGCTGCCTAAAATGACAATCGGACTCACACATAGTTGCCAGTAAAAAAGATTATAATTTGCTCAAAAAATGGTGTCATCTCATGGTGTCGAGTAAAACACGATCATGGAATTTATATTCTTCAAATTCTATGACTGACTTATACCAGAGTAGGGTCCTTGCAGTCGCGATTCATAAGGTTTTCTTACAAAATAATGTTATTCGAGATAAATTCAATGTTCTATGTTATATTTACACGTTCTACTACTTATTCAATAAATTGTAGAAAATTCTTTTTTCAATATCATCAATATTATCACTTTAATAATACATATATTTACTATCAGTTTAAAATTCGTACGTAGTTTTAGGGAAAAATATACGCATGGCAATGAATATTACTGTCAGTTAGATAATTTGACATTGACAGCACGAAACTATGTCATTGATCAGCGCCCTCTATACAAATTTATAGAATTAATTACTACATTTAGTTTAAAAAATTAAAGATAGATGGCAGACCTGTACCTAAAAGACTTCGGTTGTGTTTTGTAGAATTTTGACCGACACGTCAAATAATATGCTGAAGACATCAAGTGGTAATTTTTTATTGTTTTATTGCAATTAAAACATGATAATTTTCTTTATTAGTCAGTAAACAGAGGGTTAATCGAGTTCTTAAACTATTCTGTATTAATTTTTTTATCATCATTAAATTTACAGTCATTATTTTCTGAATTGTAGTTTGTAGTTACAGTTAACCTAACCAAGTATATAGTTGTAATCGTATGAGGACTTACTGTGAGGACATCAAAAAATAAATTACGTGGGGAGAATAGGTATTATTTCTTATAGGTCCTGTACCTCCCTAATATGTACGATTTAGTTATGAGTATTCGGTAGGTAGGTAGTAGGTAGGAGCAATATGATTAAGCATAATAAAATAATACTATCTTTTACGATATCTACCCTATATTTATAGTATATCACCCACGCCGCATTATTAAAGCCGCTATAACATATATCTGTCTATTAAAATAAATTCGTGCCGACACGAAAAAATGGCGTTATTTGAATGCCGGCCGATAATTTAAATGTAGCAACAACCGCTTTTAGCTTACAACCTTAATTGACTTAAAAATGCTTATCGATATTCCACATCAGCATTAACATTATGACCCACGGTCAAGGTTCACAAAAGGCAACTTCAACTACTTGCAATAAGATCCAATTTATAGCTCTCCGACGTGTGCGTTACGTCGTTATAGAACGCAAGCCGAGTTGGAAGCACGATGCACGCTCACGACTTTCTGAACAACTCCGGACATGACATTCCACGTTTCGTTGTAGATTAGAACGAGACGGATAGCGAGCTACCCGCTGAAAAAAACGAGACAAGCAACCGCGAAGCAGTCCACGTGGACTGCTTAACATCAACACGGGAGCGGCGACCAATGGAGGACGCCACCGCTAATGTATTTCTCACCTCCGCACTCACACCAACACGACTACCATTTTTGCATTATTTATACGATTCTCAACTTTCCGTCGTCTGTTTAGAGTTTTAAATCTTATATTGTGGTGACATCGTATTCTACGGTTGGAACGACTTATGGAGTTGGGGCGGTGTGATTTTGTGCCTTGTGTAGTGAGGAGAGAAGGTGTTATTTCGTGTGTGAAGTGGTTTGCGGTTGTTGAATTTAAAACGATTCCCAAGAACACGGGCGCAAGTTGGTGAAGGTTGAAGGCGAACTGCATCGTCACACAGACGCAGTCACACACCCCCTGCGTATTGTGCTCGGCGCTGTGTGCTCAGTGTGCACAAGTGACGTGAAGCACCAGTTTTCATAGCCGAGAGTGGAGCGCGCCCTACAACCTGATACCCTGCCGCCAATACGTTGGTGAACCGATGTGTGGCGAGGACATTATTTTATCTTTAACCATTCTAAGTTGGTATTGGAAACATCTACTGGGTATACTTAAAAGATGATGGAATTTTGAATTGAAACTACGTTTACGATACACTTCGCTTAAACTTAAGAAACTAGTAAGATGATGGAAGATATTAAAACCTTTTTTGTTATTATTCTGCCAATAAAAGTTGAACTTAAATAGGTACATACTTAATAATGATATAAATAGGTTTCTACTTAGCTATTACAATTACTCGATTGATTCTACTAAACTCAACCCAACTCCAATAATTACCTAAGTACTTGTTTTGCAAAAAATATTCAGAGAAGACTTACATAATGCGCTTGCAAAAAGTTCCCTGCCTTATTGAGTGAATGAAAACAAATGAAATCGACGGAAAAAGAGGGCTGTTTGAAGTTTGAACCTATATATCGTCATTCATACGTACGACAGCCTTTGTAAAGTTTAAAAACACTTATTTAAAATACCCTTTATAGACAGGTAAGTACGAACAAGTACTCTTAAAAAGGAATCGACTCCTTTATAGCCCTTTTATGAATATTTTTCTCTTCAAAAATTCTTTTGTTGATTAAAATTGCTGAAAGGTATGACGATGAGATATCTTCAGACACTTATAGGGTCGGGTTTTATTTTCCTTACTTACTTATCTATAAGTATGCCTGCTTACATTCATATCTGGATTAGTTAACTTCAAGTTGTACTTATAAGTACCTAAGTTTAATCTAAGTATAACGTAAGTAAGGTTAATTAGGTACTTAAATAAATAACTTAGTGCTTAATAGTCTTTAAAGAGACTATAAAAGCTCGAAGTATTTATTTGAAATAGATTTATGTACCTAACACGAAGCACCTGAAACGTTCATTGCGAATTCCAGACAAACTGATACAACCGGAGTTTTTCCAGTTATTTCATAACAAATTTCAATTGTTTTAGTATTAAGTACTTTCTAGTTACCAAGGTTTATTGAGATGCTAGCAGTGCCCCGCAGTTTTACCCTCTTTGTGCCCGTTCCCGTAGGAATTTCGGAATGAAAAATAGCCTATAACCTTCCCGTTGAATGTGGCTATCCATTACAAAAAGAATTATTCGAATCGGATTGGTAGTTCTGCATGGATTTGGATGAAACTTTTCCACGAAATCGAAAGAATAATTATCAAAATCAGTTTAGCTGTTCAGACGAGGAAGCGTAACAAACAAACACACGGCTATTTTTGCATTTATACAATTATTAGGGAGAATACATAACTTGGCAGTTATTTAATTTTAAAATATTTGAAGATTTTTGATGTATCCCCGAGTTTTTCGAATCCAATTTCCATATTTCAACTTCAAAGATGAAGTTTCAACCCCTATTGAACCCTATTAAGGGGAGGATTTCTTTGAAATATACTTGAAAGTACAAACTTAACAAAAACTATTTGAGTAATATTCTTTAATCCGTTTACTTCAATTAAGATCGCTTCTTTTTATAATAGTATTTTTTTATGTTTGCTATTTTTTAAACTTAATGCATCAGTAACTTTACCTGTCTCTCTGTTACGCATTCACACCTAAACCACTGAACCGATTTTGATGAAATTTGGCATAGATATAATAAGACTTTGGAGCCGGACATGGGATACTTTTTATCCCGAAATTCCGACAGGATCGGGTACATATGATACGAGTAAAACTGCGGGGAATAACAGTTGGATATGTTTTTTCACATATCAAATAGATAATCTTGCTAACGGTTCTCCGCAAATAAAATACCGAAATAAGCTATTAAAAAATGAAAGATTAAATTTTGTAATAGGTTATTTAATTTATTCATCAATTAGGATTAAAGCAGATGTTATCTTAATTATTAATTCACGTTGATCCTTAAAGTTAGTACCCACAATAACAGAACAAACTACAATAAAACAAAACTTTTTACTAAATCTGTAATCGAATTAAATCGTTTGCAAATAAAATACATGTTCATACGTCTCTCAAACTTAATATCAAAAATTCGGACAAACAGAGGGACAGATGTTGCATTAAAAATACTGAATGAATCAAACGTGGGGACAGTTTAAAAGGATAATAATATCCCCTATAGAAGACCCGCCATCTTTGATTTATCGACACGTTATTGGATGATAACTTTCAAGAATTTTTATTAGTAAGTAATTTCCAGTAGGTTAGTGGCCGACCCTGGTGTCGTAGTTTTAGACCGCCTAAAGACCTCCGACATGGTCTAACGCTTGGAACAACCAGGACCGACAATTTAACGTGCCCTCCGACGCACGGTAGAGCTTAGATAGAAATGCCACTATTGGCCACCCAAGTAGGGGTCGAGCTGCACGTTGCTTAACAATCGCAATGAGCTAACATCAGTCAAATTAAGCTGTTTGTTAGTGTAAGGAATCTCCGTTTGTGAGTTAATGTTATTATTGCGGTGAGATTGTACTGAGTAACGATTACTTTGTAAAGGGGAAACGGAGCGAGTTTAATAATGAAAGATTTCTTTGTAATAATATTATTTTGATCGTTAGGGAGTTTTAGATTGGAGTAAGTAAATATATTAATATTGACAAGACAAATTCACACACAGTTAATAAGACCCAATTGAACTTGTATTATGGAACCTAATTTGTTGACTCTTGGGCGCGTATCGAACCCGCAACCCCCGACACAGTAGACGCTCTCACATGCCGCTATGCCAACGGGCGCTTATATCCTGAAATTACCACAGGAAAAAGCACCACGCGGGTAATAGCGCGGGATGCGGCTAGTCTTACCGTCTAAGTGAAACCAATAACAAATAACAATTCAGTAAATTCTTAATTAATTATGAGAGTAATTCCAAACCCAAGCGTTACCTAAACATTATCTCATTATTTGATGTTATGACGGTTACGTGATTCACGCGCCGCCAATGCACTAACATTTGTTAATAAACTAAAACAAATGAGCTCACGTCGAGGCGGTCTCAATAACTAGATTCGAAAATAATTGACTTAGGTACTTATTCACGCAACAAAATGAAACAATACGCCAATAACAAAAACAAGCCCCGAGACCGAGCGGCGCGGCGGCGCAAGGGTTCGAGACCAGTGCATCGCGCTCATCTGTCATTCATGGGCGCAGACGCGCTGCACGCATTATTCAACGAAAACAAAAAGCGAATAAATGCTGGAATAAAATACTTTTAATTTCCCCGGGCGCCGCTAATCGGGCTTCGGCGGAGGGCGCCAAATCGCCCTTTTTATTTTACTGTATGAACGCAAATCCGGCGGGAAAACGGCACGGGTCCCGGGGGGCCTGCGGTCACGCGCCCGGAATTAGTGGCGGGGGGCGGGGGCACTTGACCCGCGAGGTGTCGCCGGCCACGTTACTACCCGCAAAAAACAGGGAGGCGCGCCCCCCGCACATACGGCGCCACAGATTTTGTTTTTAATTTTTTACCCGATAACACTAGAGGGGTGAAGTGGACTAAATAAATAGGTCGGGGAGTCACGGCGGAGTCGCGTCGGCTCCGGGCCCGGCGGCCGCGTCTCGCTGCCCACTAATTGACCCACAAATAACACACAGACCGCTAACGCTGAGATATCGCCGCCTCGCTGCCAGCACAATGACTCAAATTACATCGTTTACCGCGTGTTTTCAAACACCATGCCATTACATTTTGTATCCTTCCTTATTTTCGCAGTAATAAGACTAATAAGTTTATTATTAACGCGTGTACATCGTAAAAATAACGATTCAATAAGTTTTGCAATTTGCAATGTCAAAGTTTGAAGTAGGAACTTAAAGTTGTGTCGCCACTCGAGAGATGTCGCTAGCGGTGTCGTAGGCTCGGGGTCGCTAGTAAAAATACGTGCGGGTATTTCCTGTCCCTGTTAGGGGGGGCGATAAATAACTCAGTTTGCGGCTCGGGGGTGGGGGGTGCGTTATTTGTAGGGCTCGCGTGTGAATTATTCGTGGGTTCACGCGGCCGTCTTGCACCGTCGACCCTACTTAATGAAATTTCATATCGGCGCGTTCCATTGTGGATCGCTATTGAAACTACCCGATTGTTACTTCTCCGACCATTGTTTGTTAAACTCTATACCATAAATAAGTGTCTATAGATACTCTATATCATGTACGTATTAATTATGGCGACTTTAAGGATATTTAGCCATTTTAATTATAGTACGTTGATGATAATTATGTCGCGTTGAAAACATGTTATTTGTTCTCTATAGGGAAAACTACGTAATTATTAAGTAGTTTAAATACCAACGTAACCTTATTATTACTTTTACCCGACTTTAAAAGAGACGACTTTCAATTTAAATGCGAGACGCGTTGTCCAAATTGGGCTAGTTTACAAACTGCTACTTGGCGAGTTTCATAGACAATAGAGAGCGAGTTTACACTATAGTTTGTCTGTACAACTCGCTAACTATCAGCTAGTAGGCAGATAAACTCTCTAAATGTCAAGGTCATCACTTACGAAAAGTTAAATGCTGTTATTAATGTAATGATTTTCGTTGATGTCTTTTGTATGGCATTATAATGTGTTATCATCAACCAACTCTACCTTATAAAATTAAAAGCGTTATTTTTTGTTTATGGATATTGAAGCCTGTAAGGAGGACCTTTACTTCCTTAGTGAACGTCCTTTGGCCTGTAGTGAGATTTGACAGGCCATTTTTATCATAGGTAGGTACTTACCTAAGTAATTAAAGATAGTTTGTTGTATATTTCATACCTAACCTAAAAATATGGAAGAATAATTTCCACCTGTAATTTCATAATACGGACACAAATTAACGTAATGTACATACTATTAAACATTTATGTAGATTTTCTGTATGTTTTCTATTTGTTTTACACAATTTGTTTAAAAATTGACTCAGATGGTTCAGTGTGAGTTAACTGTGTGCATGTGTGTGTTGTACACATGTTGCGTTCTGCATTCGTCACACGTGGTAACGAACACATGTGTGATATGTTTTTTTGTTTATGGTATTATTATAAAGGTTTTATTATCTATGGTAATTCATATTTATATTACAAGGAGGTTTAGATTGTAAGTTTGGATGTAAGCATAATTTTTGACAGATACTTTACGTCATTTTAGTACTACCTAGTAGGGTTTTACAGTTTTACTCGCTTTATGAATATTCCTGTGGGAATTTCGGGATGATGATTAGATTAAAGGTTTTCTTAAATATGGTAGGTATATAATTATGGTAGGTAAGGTAGATATATCATATAAGTAGAATTTTTTTTTATAATCATATGGGCCGTAGGCTTTATTATATTGATGATGATAATAATAAGATAAGATTTATTATACATAAAGATTGTTATAAATCAGAGGTATTTCCAGAGAGTATGGTCAAACAAACAAATGTGTTAATTTAACATATTATTTTATAAGTATCATTATTTTATTTTATTTGTTGAATTCTCCTTGTCTAGGTATTGTATTGTATACCTACACCTAAGTAAGTGAAATAAAATAAGTACTTAAATAAATAAACTACAGGGTTCTTGTATAACAAGAATACAAGACACTGGAACAAAAGAACTGAAAGCTTTCTTTTGTTTTAAAATGAAAAGTACAGTCGAAGAGTAAAATTCATTAAAGAAAAGATTGTTCGAAAAAACTGATTAATTAGTATTTAATACATAAGTAGGTATCTTAAATTAAACATCTTTTAAAACTCTACGTTACAAAAAATTCAAAAGCTCTAATTACCTACTACCTGATTATTAAGTTACAATTTCTATTTATCATAATAATAGACTGATTATATAATATATATTTAAAGCATAGATTTTTTGCTCCCAAGCTTAAGCTTCGACCCTAGCAAAGTTTCATCAAAACCTGATCATTGATTTTTGAACGCAAAGGGGAACAAACAATAATGTATGTATGTATCATTCATAGAGGTTTAGGTTACATCAATAAACTAAAGGTAATACTTAATCGATACTTCAAACAGTTAAGTTAAATTTTTCATCAATTTGTAAACATGAAGTATATTACGGCGTTAATTGCTATTCCCATACAATTACGCGGCGGCCACAGCCGATCAGCCGACTAATTAAATATTATTAAACTCCCAACCCGAACGTACTCGATTGTACTTCAACTCATTTTCGTAACTCACTATCAAATTAACTCATTTTATGGGCGATCTAGTGAAGCGACGAGTTTATTACGCGCGTTCAGCGCCGCGTCGCTGTCGAAAGGGCAGCAGGCGTCCGTCGCAGTGGGTCAGCGCTGCGTCGTGTAATCATTCTAATTCAATTAGTGCGAGGAAGTTCGGCCGCGCGACCGCTTTGTTTACATTGCGCCGCGCTGCCGCGCTGCGCCCGGCTCGCGGCCGCGGACCCGCGACGGCGATTAAGGACAAATCAATAAGGCACTGGATGTCGATAGCGAGTGAGTTTAATAGAGTGAGCTCGAGTCCCGAGTCTCGAGCGCCCTCATTACCCCCGCAATTAGCGCGCGCTCCCGCCGACGACGCACCCCGCGCGCGCGAAAAACGAATAAAAAGAGCTGCCCTCAAAATGGCCGCCGCCTCCCCCCGCGGCCCGCCGCCGCCCCGCGCCGCTTCGTGATTGCATCCCCGCAGCTCTTATAAATATGGCCGTATTCCTCCCGCCTTTACTGATTGCCCGTATACCCCCCGGCTCCCCCCGCGACCGCGCCGCCGGCGTCTGAATAGATAAACGACTCCACGTGGACTGCCACTCTTATAAAAATCTACTCGTCCAATGGCGACGTTCCGCGCCGCTCTCCGGCCAACCGGGCCGCGTATACGCTTGTAGCTCCACCCTTAATAAGCGATCTGGTGGTTTCCGCCAATGGGGCGAGCGGATGCGTCGAGTTCTGTTCACCGACAACGGAGCGGTCCACGTGGACCGACGCACACATCGGCGCTCGTATAATGCCTCGAGTGGAAATAGCTATGACGGCGAAATGTGCGACAGCGAAAAAATAAAATGCGGTCGGTCGGTGCGGCGGGCGAGCGAGCGAGTGGGTGTAAACAGGGGATATTTCGGTGCGGCTCGTTCATTATTATTGAATGCGCGGCGCTAATGGCAGCTCGCGGGGCCTAGCTTCCTGCCACAGGGCTCAGTGCTCCACACCACGCTCTACTCAATACTCATACACTATACGTACAGTACACCAGTGCACTGTGCAGGCAGGGTAAGGCACGTCACGTACTGCTCAGTGCACACTCCCCTTAACACAACACTCTTGATAACAACTCTACATAAATACGACTGAAACAATTTAAGAGTATTATAAGTAAAGGGAGGTGCACACTGTACACGTCGCGCTATGCCATCGTATAGGTAGTCGTATAGGTGTGTAGCACGGCGATGCGCCGACCTCGATCGGATAAGTAAGGCGCGCTTGTCCGGTAGCCGCGAGTCGCCATTCAACACACTTCTCGAATAAAAAATAACTCCGTACCTACGAGCAGGTAGACAGGTTTCAGTTATTTCTTTTTATGCTTCACTAACATTTATTACCGAGTACATTCGCCGACAGAAATACTTTCAAGTTTTTGATATTCCTCGGGCCGCGACTCTACATTTATGTTTATGATTTTTTTGTAGTTACGTTGTTCTGTTTGATTTGTATTTATTGTGGGTGAGCACGTTTTTTGTTCCATTTGTTTTTAATGAATCATTTGTGTGTATTAATGAGTCATTAACGTGGGACCTTTTGTTTAATAGTTTTATAGTTATTGGTCGAGTTATTTGCTCTTATATTATTGACACTTTATTAAAAGTGATGAACAGAGATTATGTAAGATCGTGATAAAGTAAGGTATAAAAGAGTTTTCGATATGATATCTAATATTTTTCTATACTCCATGGCGGTAATAGGTTTTCCCAAACAGTAAAGATAACAATTAAGTTCACAAGCGTACTACATTGTAATGCCACATATTATAATGTCTACAGTACAGATAATTATCAGTAATTAATAGCTCGCACTCGGCGAGCCGAACGCTAAGATACGTTTCCATTGCTACTATTAAACGATCAATCTATGTAGGTGTATCGATATTAATATCGAGCTATAACCGCCTTTGTATCGATTAATTTAATTATCCCGTGGGAATATTGGGATAAGTGCTTTGTATGGATTTTCCTAGAGGATACGTGTATCGTATAATGGAACTGGATAAATTTGTATAAACTTTTTATTATGCCTTAGATAGGTATTATTAAGAGGTAGAGTTTGTAAGTTAAGACAAGTAATTATTTAGGTAGGTATGTGATTGATGATATGACCCATTCGCTTAAAAAGCGATTATTTAAGCGGTGCTCAAATTGAACTAGCTTATTAGGTGTTATTGGCTAATTTTGAAGGCAATGTTTTGTCTTTTATTTCTGTTCAATTAAGGTCGCTTAAACATCTAAGGTCATAGGCGATCGATAAAATATTTCAATTAATTTAATTCAAGTGATCCAGTTTTAGAAATTGAACAATAATGTATATTTTGTTAGGACAATCTTTTAAACTTTTAAGTACGTAATCCAACATTCAATCTTGTTTAACAATGACTTACTTGTATCGACCAATCAGAACGCACCACGGAAAGATTTTAACAATGTCAATTTGTTGTTTGACAATTTTAATGCGCTGTGATTGGTCGATTGAGCTCCGCACAGCTCCGTTCCGTTTCAAAGGAGAAGCACCCTTACAACCAAATAATTATCTCGGTCTTCCAACAGGAAATCTTGATTACAACATAACCATCGCTTCATTAAATACCGACCAAAGTACATTATCAAATGAGTTTCATATAAACCCCGCAATGGATGCCTGCGCCGCGGTCTGCCCGTAATATTTCGTAACACATGTTTTAATAGTTGTGTTAATAAGTGTACTTTTGTTCGCTGGTTGACAACGCTTTTGACGTTGACTTGACTTGTTGTTGATTGGTGTGTATTTTATTGGGATATTGTGATCATATTAATATTGTTTTATTAAGTAATTTACAATTGGTATAATGAATAAGTTTAAAATAGAGGATATTACATTTTTTGCTATAGTGTTTCTCTTTAGATTCACGGGACAAGCCCGGTCTCTTTGAGAGGCATGCGAGGGGATACAGATCCAACTCGTAGAGGCCACGAGGAGTTTTATGTCATGGTATTATATTATATTGATAGCCTGGTGTGTTCCACTGCTGAGCAAAGAGTCCAAGACCTCTCTTCTCTCTTTCCACGTCTCTCTTTCTCTATTAAGAGAAAATTATGGTTATAGAGAGAAAATTGTTATAATAAATTATCTACACTAATATTATAAAGCTGCAGAGTTTGTTTGTTTGAACGCGCTAATCTCAGGAACTACTGGTCCGATTTGACAAATTCTTTTTGTAATGGATACCCACATTCAGCGGGATGGTTATAGACTACTTTTCATCCTGAAATTCCCACGGGAACGGGCACAACGCGGGTACAACCGCGGGGCGCTGTTAGTTATCTACAAAACCAATATAAAACCTGCCGACATAATTATGAAAAATATAATTAATGGTTCTCTCATAATAATTACAGCATATTGTTATCAAAATTACATGTCTGTTTAAAAATGTGTAGTTTTTCTTGACGTAAACGTAGCCTACTAGAAACAAATGAGTGAGTCACTGCTTTCAATAGTAAACAGACGTGGAAAGCCGCCATTGTGATTTTAATTCAATAAGATGACATTATAAGGTAGGTATGGTGTCTAGGTATTAGTAGCAGTATGTAGAAGTCGGTCCCGCTTGTTCCCATTGTCAGACCATATCGGAGGCCTTTAGGCGGTCTAAAAACTCCAACACGAGGGTTGCCCACTGATTACTCGAAATGAATTAACGAATCTAGGTATTTATTAAATACTAGCAGCGCCCCGCGGTTTTACCCGCGTTGTACCCGTTCCCGTAGGAATTTCGGGATGAAAAATAGCCTATAACCTTCCCGTTGAATGTGGCTATCTATTACAAAAAGAATTATTCAAATCGGTTCAGTAGTTTCTGAGATTAGCGCGTTTAAACAAACAAACAAACAAAACAAACTCTTCAGATTTATAATATTAGTATAGATTAGCATAAAATTACGACTTTTGCCTTTTCGTTATCTGTGACTCTTACATCTAGGTTCGTACTGAAAGAATTATCGAAATCAGTTCAGTAATTTAAAAAATAATAGGTAAGTACTACCTAACAAACATTAAAATAGTTACCTATTGGCTTACTTAGGCTACAATAATTTGGACCTCCTACTGGATTTTGAAGTCTGTTAAAAAAAACAATTTATTAGATTTATGTCTAGAAAATATCAAAAATCCTAAATTTAAGGCCTTCTGGGACCACAGTTCCAGTAAAGGGGCCGAAACGTCAGATAAAAATCATCACTACATAGTATAAAATATAGTCGTTTCTGTTTCGTGTCTGTTTGTCTGTTTGTCTGTATGCTTAAATCTTTAAATTTACGCAACGGATTTTGATGCGGTTTTTTGTAATAGGTAGAGTGATTCAAGAGGAAGGTTTTTATGTATAAAAATTCCCGATATTCCCACGGGAACGGGCACAACGCGGGTAAAACCGCGGGGCGCTGCTAGTGTTAAATAAAAGCGAAGTGTATCCGTTAACATACATAGTTTGAAATCAAAATCTAATCCAATACAATAAAACATTCTCCAGTCACACACCAATGGCAACACAGTTCAACACATTAGTAAGAAGTCCGCCATAAATATTAAATCCAGAGCAAAAACTCGGGTCAGCTCAGTTATAAAAATAACCAAGAGCTCCTACAGACTGCTATTTAATCTATGACAGGGTAAACCTTCTCGGAATGTTGCGGTTAAAAAATATTCACAATAGACCAGAGTTACTAATTGTTCTCGGCGGATAATTATGCTATTTGCAATACGAAACCAATGTGTGGTCTAAGTACTGTTGAAGCACTAAATAGCTTGTTCAATTAGTGTTGGTAATTGATAAGTACTTTTATTTTATTTTAAGTAATGAATGGTATGATACTTTTTATTGTTGTTTCGGATGATTTATTGAGAGAAAGTTGCTGTCTTGTGGTAAGGTTCTGCTGTAATCATTGTTGAACGGCCTCCTTAACTAACCCTAATGATGACATTGGACTATGTAAATTAATGTCTTTTTTTGTCAGCGAAATTTGACAACTAAAGTCACAATCGATGGATCTACCTATCTATATATCTATTTTTAAATTGCTCCTAGGTAAAATAAATGTCAAATTAAAATATGTTTTCTATCAGCTATCTAATAGATTAATTTTACTCAATTAAGGTTTAAGAAAGTATTTCAAACAGACTTTACAAACATTTTAACTGACAATATTGCGACCTATAAGCTCTACCACTATCTTCCCCGATAGTACCTGGATATCGATAAGTGTTCCCATGAATATTAAATCGAATGGACTGTTTGTTTTTGATCGGTGTCTCACTACACAGTTACATATTGATTATTTCTTCGAATCGATTCAACGCGATTAACTCTAGACGTTTCGTCGGTAATTGATCCTATTTGTGTGTCTGTTTGTAGGGCTATTGTTGAATGCTTTCGATGAGTTATCGGTAAACCTTTAAATATATTTTACCTATTTTTAAAGGGGAGTATTAATATGTAGAGTTTTTATGAAACTTCGTCTTGTAAGCTCGCTTTATGGTAGCCATGCTTTAGGAATTATAAAAGTGAGTTAATCTCATTTACAAATGTTTCTAGTCTATGTGCCAATATCTTAATCTGGTAACAAAAGCAATTGATAAAAAAAAACACATTAAAAAAACTGCACCATAAACTACAAAATTTACAAAAAAAACATAACTTTTATGCCGGCAGAAAAGACAACAAAACTTAAAAATCACAATCTCAACTGTATGTGTTTATAACTCATTGAGTGTGTAAATTAAATGGACATGAAAATAAAGGGTCGATTACGGCGGCTTGCCTAATTAATTAAGGGTTATCTTAGCCCGATGCGATCAACCAAAATACGATCGTAAAAATTTCAGGTAGGCGTCTGTTTGTACCGACGCGATTGTCATCTATATTTTATCTGTAATCGGAGCCACAGAGTATTGAATTTAGAATTCGAACATCACCACTGTATCTATAATCTACGAAAGAGTAACATGCTTTGGACAGATGGATTTATAAATGACAATGTGTCAGAGAGAATGGGCATAGAGGTAGAGTCTTGACTTTTGTTTTTTTTTAATTTAGCCATGTTAAAACATTGGACTGTTTTTAATACTTAGTTTAACTCAGTCACTTATTATTCCATAAAGGTTTTTTTTGGCAAACCCATATTCAATTAGTTAGTTGGCGTCTCTGAGTATGGCTGGCAGTATAACATTTTAGCTAATAGGTATTAATTAATGAATCTAATACTATTGTATAATTTTAATGTTGTATTTTATGACTCCAAAAAATAGTAAGAATAAGTTAAGTACGTCAAATACTTTCGTCAGACTAAAAATTAAAATTGCAAAATAAAAGTTGACAATCGCCATTGTGTTCCGAGCGCAACGGATTAATTTAAAACATTTGAGGTTATTTTTTGTAACCCATTGTTGTATAAATAGGTATATTTTATTTACAATTATAATGATGGCGGTGCAGTGATATAATTTATACGTTAGTTTAAATAAATTATGTTGTATTGTCTTATTAATTACTGTTCATGATATTCTCATTATCTTTCTAGATACGAGATTACTTATTAGTTAACCAATAATTCTCGAACAAGCCGGATTTTATTTGCAATTACAAATAATGACAGGTAATAGACAAGGATTTTTACGACAAGTTTTTTCTTAATAGCAGCTTTTACAAATGTTTGACAAGTACATAAACAACGTTTAAAGTTTTTTTAATCCGTAATGAATGCATGAACATGATTATATAATGAATTGCCATAGACAATATTAAAGTAGGTTCGACAGCTTGAAGGTGCATAAATCATTCGAAATTAAAAGGCCCCGTTGATGTCTTTTGTTAATAGCTACGAATCGCTACGTCACGTCACGTAGTAGAGCGTTGTGGGTAGAACAACATAATTATTAAGTATTCCTATATTTCTTCGTAGTTTTGATACTTAAGGTATCTAATACCGATATCATATTAAATACACGTTAGTAATATGACATGTAAAGTCGTAATGGGAAACTAAACAGGTATTACGCGAACAATCAAAACAGCATCAAAGCCATAAATACCGCTCAACTCTCATCAAATATGAAACAGTGAAATCTATAACCCGTACAAATAATAAACGAACCCCAAGTAACATTAACTTTTATTCATCAATTAATCTCACCCTAACCCCGGAGCAAGTTAAAATTGCATATCGCACAGAAATAACACCAAATAAGTGAGGCAGGGCGGGCCGTGACACCGACACCCGCCTCACCCCATCCAGAAAATCTTCAAATAATACGTATCTATTAGAGCATATATCTCCGATTCGAAAGTATTCCTCAAACATGAAGATAGTCGACGAAAAATTCGAGTGGAGAAAATATGTATGGCAATCGTGCGGGGGGCGAGATGTGGGGTCGGTTGGGAGCGGGCGCCCCCCGCCCCGTCGCCGGCCCCCGCGCCAGTTCGCTGCGAGCGCTCCTCTGGGTCGGACGTGTGCTGCGTGTCGAGAACAAAGTGCCGCGAGTGTCGAGTGAAGTGCCTCCTGTGCCTAGTGCAGTGTGTGGATTGTGCCGTGTGTTTGCAGATGATGTCAACGCGCTTTTGACCTGGGATTATGTATCCAAGCGCGGGCGCGATGAACGCCGCCGCCGCCGCCGCTGCCGTGGCGGCCGCAAGGCATCCGGTAACAGCGCATACATAAACATTGCTTGTTTATTGTTCCCTCCTTACATTTATTTATTCCCTCATGGCATGGATCATTTCAAATACGGCTTCCATAGCGAATGCAGATTCTTTTGTATTTATGCATGTTGGCAACACACATCTGTCAGTCAGTTTAGTTCTTTTTTGAAATCTTAGATACCTAGGTATTATTAGGTATCTACCTAACCCAACAAATCTGGAGGTCACTGTACCTATTTGTTTAATAAAATAAAGAAATTAACGTAACTTCTTTTTGCTATAATAAGAAGCTATTAAATACCGGACTGGATAATTACTTATCATTAGTTTTTTATGTCAATAACTTGTTTAGCATAGACGAAGTTAAGTGTTTTTTTGTTGCTTAAAAAATTAACATGATATTTCCGCTTAGCTGGTCAATTAATTTGACATTGACACTTTGAAAGAAGTTTACACATTGTTACTCGAGCGTTTTATGTTTCGAAATACCTACCTAACTAGTCGCTATTCATTCGTATTGTTATGTTGGTTGATGTTGCAATTGTCAACTACCCACATTGTAATTAGAGAGCGCTATGTAATCTTTTGTCGAGGCAATTATTATTCCAATGTGTCAATCAATAGTGTTAACAAAAAGTTTAAAATGACTGTCAATATGTACAGTTAAATGTTCAAGGTAGATGACTATTTTTTTTTATGTAAACAATATTTTGGTACGAACAATAATACAAAAAGTATTTTATGTTAGAAAATAAGTAACAAAAGATTTAACAAGAAACTTGAAGTGGTAATAAAAGCGTTGTAATAAACCAGTTGGGTGTAACAAACAAATGAGAGATTTGGCCCCCTACTGCGCACTGCGCAGACGGCCGCGCGGCCCCGGGGAGCGACGGCTCTCCTCAAACGTTCAATTACTCGTGAAATTGTCACCAAATATAATAATCTAACTTACGTACCTACCTATTAAATCATTTCTATAAATGTAAATGGAATAATATTAGAGTAATCATTGCCTCTTAAATTGAGTTTAAAAGAAAACATTCTTTCGTGGCATAATATTTGAAAAATCACAACCTCATTAAAATACCTAACATACCTACCTATGTTGCTGTTCTTTATTCAAAGTTGTTCTGCATAAAAAATAGAATTCATTTTCTCAATATCTTTATTGTCTTTGCTCACGTTACATTCATAAAACGTAACCTGATATTTCATTCAAACATGATTCAAACATTGTGGTTGTCATTTTTTGTGTGGGCGACAATATATGCATGTTAAGCTATACAACTGTTATTTTGATAATTGTTGGTATATTTTATGTAGGTACCTACGTAGTAAATAAATGCTTCAACCCACTTATTTAATTGTGAATTGTGATGGTTATTTATTATTTTTTCTTGAAAGCTGGTATCAGGAACATAGCTACCTACTTAGTTAGTTACCTACCTAATCTATGGTCACTTGTCTGTCAATACGAAAACCAATGACAAACCAAATTGACACCTATTGACATTTCTTGTTGTAGGTAGGTAGGTATAAAACTTATGGAAGTGTCATCATTTAAAGTACCTAGTGCAATTAGGCATGTATGTATATCGTCCATTAAATGATAAGTAGGTATCTACATACCTAAATAGTCATTTACACATGCAAAGTACCATTTAAATTGTACATATTCATTTCGAAGTGTTTACGAACAAATTAAGATTAATAAATGTTTTTACAAGATCTTTTAATGTATAGTGTTACAAAACTGTCAAAAGTTATTAATGGATACCGGCCAGTATTATTTAGAGCAGTGTTTGCTGTATTGAATTACCGTGCAAAAATGACACTTAATACTCTGAGTTAAGAGTGTGTGTAAAATTGACAACCGTAAGAACGAATTGGCGGGAAAATGGTACTTGTGTCATAGAGAAAAGATTCATTTTGGCATGGAGTAGAGAGTTATGAAGTAAGTCGACCACAGACCGCATAGCATCTGTCGCCACATTTCCCGACGTTCAACTAACCACAATTTAAGAATGAATTAAAGTGTTATTTTCAAAATTATATGCGGTTTTTGACAATAACGTTTACCGTCTGAGTATTTTTGCAATAAATTGCATGTTATTGTTATTGTAAATGTAGCGAGTGGTTTTGTTGGTAGAGCCATAACATAACTTAGTCGTTATTATGTCAACATAAAAATTACATTTATTACATTGGGAAACTTTATCGTGAATTGTGTACATGAGTTTTGATACCTACTTAATTAGATAGGTATTAAACCTAATATACCTAACTATGCAGAATGTAAAAACCTTGTACAACTTAAATTTCATTATTATTGCATTGGTTAGTAAATAAAGTAGGTAGGTACGTACTTTAATAATAATAAGCAAGAAGGCTTTACGTTTTAACTATTTCCGATGTGCATCAATTAGGTAGGTTTATTTACTAATAATCACATTTAACCACATTGATACTTGATAAGTACCTACCTACTTAAATATTAATAAATCATTTGACATTTCATAGCGCAAAGTTATAAAAACCAGGTAGTAGGTAGGTACTTAACCTACAATAAAAACCTACCTACCTTAGTTTTTGCACATGTTGGAGTAGGTACCTATGATCTGTGTATGTAGGTATTAATTGTAATGACAAATGTGGTAGGTACATACAATTAAGTATGGTAGCAGTAGGTATACTCAATTTTTTTTTGGATTGGCACAAAATGTGGACCAATGTCGTCAATTTTCCAGCCGAAGACGATTGCTCCTGAAGAGGAAAAAGGTTTATTGATTTTATGTCATTCTTACCCTATCTCTAAACCTTTTTCCTCTTCAAAAGCAATCGTCTCCGGCTGGAAAATTGACGACATTTAACCACATTTTGTGCCAATCCAAAAAAATAGATTATAGGTAGATAAGATATCTTTAGTATACCTCCATACCTTTTCTATCCTACTACGATCATAGTGGAATCAAAATAGGATTAAATTTTTAAATCTGGATAAAAACGCAACATTCTAGGTAGGTATATCTACCCGCAGAATTAAATAATGAAAAGGTCTCTTCAACTATAGTTACCAATTACATTTTTTACAAGAGCGTCTTCTCTATGGCTTCGTTGAAAGGGTTAAGTTATAAGAGGCTTACGTTTACTTACGAGGAACTCTATCTTAGTGTTAATAGGCTTAACTAATGAACAAAATATAGAACAAGAATATTAGTTTTTCTTTTTAAAATATTCTGTTTCTGAGAAGGTAAGGAACGGATTCTTTGTCTGTTGGAGATGATTAGACAAAGCTTGTGGCTTGTGCAAGTAATCAGTGTACGTCGGTTCTTTTCGTATTATATTATACTAGCAGCGCCCCGCGGTTTTATCCGCGTTGTGCCCGCATCAAAATCCGTTGCTTAATTTTAAAGATTTAAGCATACAGACAAACAGACAAAAATAGAGACTTTGTTTTATACTATGTAGTGATAGGTTAGTAAGATAATCATGTACTATAATATAATACTTAATAACTATGGGCAAGAACCTCTTATGTTTTAGTAGGAAAAGTGACAGACATGATGAATTAACAATATATCAGATCAGTAGAGGGAAGAGGATTAGGCGTAATCAGGCGAATTGGTGATCTCTAACCCGAGCCATGTTGAAAAGGTGGAAACATGTCGCTCGGGAATTAAACCTGGAACCTCAGTCTTGGTAGACGAGAGTACGTACCACTAAACCACCGAGGTGTGTTAACAATATGTATGGTTTGTTAACCTAACAGTTTCTAATAGTTAGAAAACAGTTACTTTCTTTTAACTGACTAACAAAAAATAATTCTAGTCAACAATATATTTGTTTTGTCAAAAACATATGTTTGCACAAAATTTCTGATTCATAAACTTTTTATTTGGCATCTCTTATATTTATTTAAGTGGTTGGTTCATGTCTGAAGTATGTACTTAGACATTCCTATTGCGTTACGTAAACGTTTCCTTACGTGGTTTAATCGAACATCAATAACTTCAAACTCACCTTACTATGCAATGCTAATGACGCATCTGTATTGTATAAGGCAATGCCATTTACAACAGTAACAGTCAATTTTCCTAAACTATGTAAATGTTCTCATGCCTAAACGCGAAACTATGTCCACAATACGCTATTAACTCGAGCTTTGACAAACCTTTCCCACGCACACTTAAAACATACTTTAAAACTGACAACCAATTCAAAAAGAGCTCTCTTACCCGCACCCTTCTTTAGAAAAACATAAAAGTGTAAAGAGTTTCAGGTGTCTTTGTTAGCTGGCTGATGCCGCAGGAAGCGAAACTGTCCCCAAGATGTTATTACATACTTGTCTTTGTACAATTAATGAGTAGCTTTAGGAGTTAATTGATGTTCATGAACGTTTAATTATACGAGGAATAGTTTATGAGCTGATTATTATAGCTGTGTTTACTAGGGATGCGATGAAAATTACTTCCTCTAAGCTTCCTCCAGTTAATACCTGTGCGATGATAATTGCTTCGTAACAAATTAATACAAAGCTATTGAAACCAAGCCGTAATTACTATTTGGTATTTTGATTGTCATTATTCAATGACACATCCAGCTAGATGCTTTGAATCCAACTTTATATCCGTGTTATTCCAAAGTTTGAATTTGGAAAAATCGTCTGTCATCCCGACGGAATCATTTCATAGATTAAAGGAACAGAGTGAGAAATAAAAAAAATAATATAGAGCATAATAAAACTGGGTATGTTGATCCGTCATAACGAGGACACATAAAATTAATGTAGAGCAAATAAAACTTATCTTGAGTTTTATCTAATACGAGAGAGTTTTCCATGTTGACTGTACTTTAACGCAAAACACCAGAATTTTCTTTTATGGCTGTAGCTTCAGTTTCATGAGTGGGGGTGCGGGGCGGGGGAGTAGGGGTGTTAATGTAAATGCTTATTTGTCTATTTGCTCAAAATCCGTGTCGCGTCCTACTCAGTCAATATTTGACCGACAGAATTACCGCTACGAACAAATTAAATGGCGTTTAAATATTCCACGTTTATTTAAAACACGGACGAGTGAGTATTCAACCCAGAGACAATGGACAGAAATTGTCTATGACTTGTTTTGTGTGTTACATGGAGTTTAAACTCTTGTTCACAATGGGTTCTTGTTACTACAGTCCCACCAACTTATCTGTTCAGGTGACGGCGTCGCTAGTGGAGAATTTGGTATTGCCATATAAGAAATTCACCAAAAAACAAAGGTCTTCTTCTTATCGAGTGGATGGTCAACCTTACCAATCCTGGTGTCAGAGTTATAGAGCCGCCAAAGGCCTCTGACATGGCTCATAAAACAAAGGTAATTAAAACATGTCTTGCAAGTCAGTCTATAGATATCATTAAAATTTAAGAAACTACAATATCAATCATATAAAGCGTAACTAACATAGTATAGTATAGATTCAATATGGCTTAATTATAATAAAAAAATATAATAAATTATAATATTAACATGCATATTCCAGGTTTACTGTGTTTAGTGTTTACCAGCTTCGATCACATCGTCACTTACCATCAGGTGAGATAGTGATCAAACAGGTCAAAATTTGTGACAAGCTCACAAATCAATAAATATAACTTAAAGCTATGAACCTTAGTAACTACATAAATAAAACAATAATGCAGCACAATAGGATTTTATTTATATTTTATAAACATAATTGTGGTCATGGTTTCTGAGCTCAAGCGGTCGCACTCCAGGAATTCCGGTCGATGTTCCTGAACCATCTGCTGATTCCCACAATTCAACTTCGGAGTCACTCGAATCGCTTTCACTGTCACTCTGTAATTGAATGATAAAAGGTTCATCTAAATACGCATCTTTTTGTCTGTATTCATTTTCAATTTTTTTCACATGATCACAATGGTTTTTCCACTCTGCCTGTGTGATTTTGCGGAATGAATCTTCAATCAATTGAGGCATATTAGTTTCTTGAGCCTGTTTCTTCATTGATTAGTTTGTAGACAAATCGTTCTGAAACACCTGTAACAATAAGAACAATTTAATATTTTATAGGTTTTTTTAATGAACAACCATAAAATAAAATACAGCAACCGCTTTAAAAATTATTTTAGCATTTTTATTTGAATATGTTAAGCTTATTTTATATATTTTAAAATATAACCACCAGCTATACATATTTTTTTTTGTAATAATGAGTGATTTAAAATTTCCATATCTGGCTACACTGACCTGTCGCGGCAGCAACGCGTTCAGTCAGCTTTTCAAATGGTAGCTTGTAGGCGTTTCTCTTCTTTCATGAAAGATATAACTTTTAAAATAATTAGCCGTGCATCACTTTTGAGAGGTTTCGGCATTTTATTTGCTTTTTTCACAATGAAATCAATAAATAAACACGGGAGCACTCGCACTAGACATCAACTGACAGCGGAATGACGTTTAGGAAATGGCGGCTGACGCGGCTGTAGTTCCCATTTTGCCCACCTGAACAGATAAGTTGGTGGCACTGTACAACTTTATGTGTCTAACAAGCTTTGACAGTAAAGAAATTTACTTTACATATACGAGTACTTACTAAAGTTAGGTACTGACTTAACGTAGGGTAATTTGACAAAAATAAAGTAACTTAATAAAATGCTTCAAATACTTTTTTCGCACAACATTCAAGAAAGTACAAGGCGTACCCACTTTTTTAATTGGCATTAAGCTTGCTTACACGAGGGCGACTTTAAAAGCTGGCTGGTGAGACTTCCCTCGAATTCACCTGGTAGCCTGTTAACTCGCTCAATCAATAAACAATAAAGAAGACACTTAACACCATAGACAATATAGAAACCTCTTCGCTCACATTCTAGTTCGAAGTTTAAACACGCTCTTTAAAAAAAACATTTCAAATAAAACCTGGCGACCCTGTAACGGTGGGTCTACACCAACGGAAATATGACATGATAATCAAACTGTTGATAACATAACGCCTTGAGTCAATGTTCATCTAAAATGTTAACATTTGTACACTGATATGAGTTATCAGTGTAAACAAACCATTTGGAGTACGCAAACAACCACTAATCAAAGATACGGACTCTCACGGTGTGTACCAAACATTAGTGCAACGTTTTCTGGGTTTATTGGGCGTTAATCGTGATGTGAAAATATTATTGTATCAGATATTAAATTGGGTTTCTTTTATATTGTTTTATTATTGACTATCCGCGCTCGCGGTGTTACCAGTGTTGTACCCGTCCCCGCAGGAATTTCGGGATAAAATGTATCCCGGGTGTTATTTTGATGTATTACCTATATTACTGTAAAGTTTAACTCAAATCCGTTCAGTCGTTTTTCGTGAAAAAGTAACAAACATTTTACACAATTTACAATACTCACAAACTTTCGCATTTATAATAGGTAGTAGGATTTATGTGGCTCTATTTCACATTTCAGGATTTTTTTCAAACAATAATATTGTATTAGATTTAGTCTATACATTTGTATTGCAATTTTATCATCTCTTTATGTAGAGTTTCGACCATAGATTTTTATACTCCCTAAAAGTTAACCTGTTCCCCGCGGTTCAAAATGTTCGCAGGGACGTGTAACTTAGACGTAACGCGACGCGACGGCCGACGTATGTACAATTATGTACTCTTCGGGTGGCCGTTCGGTTTATATTTCCGAGAAAATAAAATCAGCTTTCTGATCCCAACGTCGCTACCATATTAGTTTACTAGCATTTTTATCCCTCCGAAACGTAATGCAATAAAACCAACCCTCGACATTCGGTTTTATGAGCTCTAAAAAGAGGACAATAGAGCCGAAATTAGCTTGAGGCGTTTTAACGTTCGACCGTTTCGTACAAAGGCAATCTGGTTGTTCAAATATTTGTCTATGCTTGTTTGGTTTGTAAGTGCGAATGGTGTTTAGATGTTTACAGAGACGTTCGCCTGTGTGCGTGAGCGTAAACTGTTAATATTACTAATAAACAGTTGACATCGATCCACTTTCGAGATCCACTATTTTCCGTAGGTGACGTCACTAACCAAACTGTACTCGATTGATTCGTAATTGAATGTATAAGAAGCGAGCCCAGGTAGATGTGGGCCGAGTATTCAATAAGAACAAGTTATTTATTTTTATATCCGCTTAAAGGAATTCTGTTTAGTTTTGTTTTTGTAGAGCGAGGCTTTCATCCGGGCCCTCCACACAATGCTGCCACTCAAAAACTGTTCATTGTATTTTAATTTGACCTTTTCGGCGATAATTTATGGGAATCTTTTTTTGACGAGGGGAACGTTTACTCAGTCTATTATTGCCGGGGATTATTTTCGTTTCTTTTGTGATTCCCTTTTGAGCCGGATCGATCTTGAGGCCATTTTGTATTTTATTGAAAGGTGTTTAAAATTATTGGTCGTGGGAAAGCGTTAATCAGTTATTTATTGATCCAGTTATTAATTCAATGTCTATTATCAAATTCGTTGTACGTGTGTCATAAATCTCGAGTCGTGTCTCTATTATATCAAATGTAAATGCAAGTTTGTTAGTTTATCGTTTGTGATACAATTTATTAGATTAAAGAAAGGGATAATAATCTACGTAGGCTTTAAATATTGATTTATACTGGTTACGTTCTTATAATAGACAGAAATATCTCCATAATAAGCAATTCCAATCTCAATAAAATTATTAAAACAAGAGAGGTTATAATTATCGCATAAAATTATAACCTAACTTGACTCATTAAACACTTCATTGGTTTCATAAAGTTGTTTGTGCATTATAAGTTTAATGAATTCAATTACAATCGTATGTTTAATGTGAAACGTTACCGAACCTTGATAATTGCGGTAAATTTCATTAATGGCGCCAATTGGGACGTTGAATAAATTGTTTTATGCAACTGAACGGGTTTCACAATACCTGCGTGTCGAAGGGTTGATATTTAAAAAAAGAATATCATGTTCCATGTCATTCTTGTCAATGCAAGTTTTTTATCTGTGGTCTCGCGACTTACCAATTACCATAGACACTTCATAATTATTTTTTAATGCTTAACAAGTAGGCTAAAGTTATTTGTTCAAGGGTAATTTAAACATGTGTCAATTCGAATTCAACATAATTACCATAAAACGAGGTTGATATAAATTGACAGCCACTGAATAGTTTATTGAATACCCTTAAATGGTAATCAGTTGTCTACTCCGCAGTTATTTATTAGATGTTATTAACGCAACCATCCGATTTATGTTTATAAAACGCATTTACTTTATTTATTATTATTTTATGTGTATTGTGCTTTTGAATGGTCATTATTTTCATATATAAATGTTGAATTATTTGTATTGTTTAATAAATAAATTGCATCGCAGTTATGTCACAGTTGTGGCAGGTTTTGCTGATAAATGCAAACGTCAATTCAATTATCTTTTAAAATGAAAACTTATTGAACAAATAGACAATCACACTGAATGCTGTCTAGTGCAAAGAGATTCTATGTGGTCTAGTGTAACTAACTTAAAACTAATTCAAATTTGAATGTAGAACGCGAACATTACAACCTACAAGTTCTACAACTCTTTAGACATAGAAAAACACAACTCTATTTAAAAAAGATGTAGAAAAATAACGTTGTAAGGCCCGCTGTACACGCACAGACTCAGTCGACACGACACGACCGACACGTCGAATGCCACACACATGGCGCCGGTCGCGCGGTCGCCGCTACTGGCATCAAGCATCGTTTTGTTTTTGCCTCGCCTTCAAACAACGATATATGTTCCATCGTAACTTTCAATTCCTTTTTTATTTTGTGATTCCCCGATATGAACACGGATAAGTAATTGCTGCAGTCGATTCACATCTTCAAACACGAATACTTTGAGCCAATCATTTCTTTTTATTACCATCAAAGTAATTTAAAGACTATTAGCGATTTAATGGATAAAAATTTCACCGAATGCTCTTTATTAATATTGAAAACAAATGTATTGTAATGGCTTTTGATGTGTTTATTATATCGTTGGGGTATTATTAAAGTGGAGTATTTGAGGGGGTAGTGAATGAGGTTTTGCGGCGTGGTGTCGTGTCGTCGGTCGCAGTGCTAAGTGCGACGGCGATCACACGCGGGACACGTGAGATCGTGAGAGAGGCTGCGAGCGCGACCGCAGGCTATTTCTCCGGCGGTTACATTCACCGAATTCCCGGCACATTTTCCCCGAGCCCGATTGTCCGCAGCTCCATTTACAACGTCTACACGCCCCGCACACGGTTCCTTTTACGCTTTTATTTACGCTCCTTTTATTATTTTTAAAGTCCGTTTGTTCCTCGCGCCGGTCGCTCCGCGCGGCGGTTATTTATTTTTTGCCGTCGGCCTCCCGGCGACCGTGTGTTGTTGTGTCCCTCGCTTTATTTTTATTTTGTGCTTCTTATTATGGAGTTAGTTTTTTTTACTTTATTACGTGCTCGCGTGTCCATTTTGTTTTATTTTTGTGTTAAGAGGCGAGTGGTTCTCGTTTCTTTTTGTTGATCGCAGCTCACACCGAATTATGGTCATTAAAGGATAATTTGTATTATGGTAATTTGGATGCGTATAATTTCTGTTTCGTGATAGGAATGTGTTTTTGAACGCTGATATTGATTGATGTGTGTTGCGTGTCGAGTTAAGGTTCGCTAAACGATTAGATTGTATCTGTAAGAGTTTTAGTGTAATGAGGGTGGTGTAAGTATAAGGTTGTAACCGGGTGTTGTTTGTCCGCAGGGCCCTCCCCAGCCGGGGCAACCCATCAAGTTCACAGTGGGCGAGTCCTGTGACCGGATTAAAGAAGAATTCAATTTCCTCCAAGCTCAATATCATAAGTAAGAATATACATTTTATTTTGTACCGACATTCAGTTCCTTTTGCTCATAATCGGATATTCTCTTATTATCGGAACTCGGAGCTCGTTACGACAAAAAATAAATCCGGAACGGAGTGGTTTTATGTATTTTTTATTCTCTCTTAAGCTCGCATGATTAATGATCCGAGCGACGCGTCCGATATCTAGAATAACATCGTTAACTAATTTATTTCCAACAAGTTTGTCGTGAAAAAATGTAAAATATTATAAAAGTTCTGTAAGGAAATCTTGTTATGAAAAATTACTGTTCAACGTAGATTCGTCATGGGATTGTGTTGGCAATCTAGTTAAACATGATCAGATACGAATACCCTACCCCTATAAAATATGGATGTATTACTAAAATAACAAAAAAAAAATCACCAATTTGTATAAACTTTAGCACGTTCATCCGTCAACTAAAACGGATAAGCGACTAAAGTTGCCTAAAGTCGTTGGCAACAAAGTCGAGAACAGTTGATAGAAATATTGATAGTGTAATCGGGACACAATGAAATGAGCCGGCGTAATGTACCGAGCAATCAGTGTAGTTCCTTTCCTTTATGATACAGCCGTCCTTTTTGTTGCCAACCTTTTGTATTCCCTTTCTACATCCCATTGTTATCTATAGAAAGGTTACAATGCTTTATTTATTTGTTTGATCTCCTAAAGGCAGATAACACTGTGTTTTTTATGAATCTTCACATTCATAATGTATGATAAGAGACGGGGTTACTTGATCCCGTGTTTTTATTCAGGTTAAAAGTCTAATTGAATTGTGAAAACAAATGGAGTGCTTTTTGTGAGGTCTTAGTGTTTTGTTCCGATAAGCTTTTGACCTTTTTAATGATGGTCAAATAAAAAAACAAACTTGTCGATACCTCCAGTTGGAATAATAAAAAAAACCTGTTGGCTAAGAAAGTTAAGATTACTGTAATCGGTATCGATAGGTGATAGACATCTAAATGACTTAACATGTCGCTACAAGACGAACAACCGGTAAAACCTTAGGTATTTCACAACAATCATAAATATTAAGTAGGTATGGCGACTGTATAAAATTGTTATCGCATTTTATTTTCATCGAATATGTTGGCAATAATAAAGAATTAAGACCGAATAGTCGTTTACTGTCGACGATAAAAAACTATAACCATAACAAGTCTGACCTAGTATAAGCGATAACAGCTATAAAACAGTATGTTATAAAATTCTTATCTCAATATTATTACAAGTGCTCCTTAAATAGAAATAGTGTAGAGTTGTTATTTACAAGTACCTACATACTTGTACCATTACAATACAAGACTTTGTACTCACAATAGTTATATTGTTTTTTACGTTACTAGCGAATATTCCGATAACTTGTGTGTTTATTCGATAACTGTTCCCTGCTAATTAACTGTGTTATACTTATTGCTTTTGTAAATTGACAACTATTTTTGTCGCCGAATGTGTCGCGGGCCTTAATTAGCCCGATGCAAAATGTCAATTCAACAAAAGAATGACAAAGTTGTTTTTGTATTTAGAATATCAGCTGATTCTAAATTCAAAAGATAATGGGTCTTTGTGTAGACAAACGTAAATAAAATGATTTCTTTTGTTACAGTTTGAAATTAGAATGTGAAAAACTTGCTAGTGAAAAAATTGAAATACAAAGGCATTATGTAATGGTAAGTTTACATATTTCATTAAAAATTCGTCAGCCGGAGTGGGCGCTTGTAAAATGAAACAATGATCATTTCACGCCCTCGAATATGTCCAAACAGATTATTATCAGTGGAACATGTGTTTCGTCGTGTGAAATCAATAATGTTCCTTCGAAACGCCCGCATGTCGCGCGCCCATTATTTTTTCAACGGATCGGGCCATCAACCCGAGGTGCCCTCTTATTAAAGTTAATTGGACAGATGACTGCATTGTTTGTGACGTGGCGACTGTTTTGAAAGTTCAAGCACTCATTTAGATCAATAAACGTCGGATAACACTTGACAATAAAACACCCTCGGAATATTCCCCGAGCGTAATGTATAACAGAAGCTGACAGTATTTTACAAACAGATATGTTGGCATGCCTTAATCCCTGTATGTTCTCTCCATTCAGTTATGAATCACGATTAAGTGTTGCCAAATCGCTCGCAATTTATTTTAATACGCTCGGGGGGAATTTTCGCGAGAATTTTTATGTGTCGGAAACACTTCTGGATGGGTTCCAAACTCGGTGCGGATGTTTAGTCACTCGACTCCTATAATTTGAGGAAGCTAATCTGTGCCAAAAGCTTTCCGTGTCACGGCACTGTTCAACTATTAAGCCTCCACGCATCGATTACGAGTTAATCGATTCACTAAACCATTATTTATGTTTCAGTACTATGAAATGTCGTATGGACTCAACGTGGAAATGCATAAACAGGTGAGTTTGTTTTTTCATCATGTTTTCAGAGTAATTGTTTCCACATTCCGATCTGTGAAGATGTTAAAAAGTGTAACGGGATAAGTAAGAGACTAGGGAAGCCCCCCCCCCTCCCCCCGCGAGTTCGGGTCGGTGTGGTGGATCGCTCGGGGGACGTTGTAAAAGTATAAAAACGTGTTATTGCGCCGCGCCGTTTGCTGGATAAACGTTGTTTGACAGGTGGGGGCGGGGGCGGGTGAACACGCGGTCAAACTGTTGACGTTCAGCTTTTTAATATCCGCACAATTTTGCAACGTGTAATTTGCTTTGTACCGCAATTCAGTGTGATATATTTTTGGTGTAATTTGGTGGACTGTTTCCAGTCGTTATGATATTCAATGGTAATGTTGTAGGGGATCGCCCCTCTGCGTCATAAAGCGAAGAAAATGTACTATGAATTTGACGCTTAGTTGAAATCACAAGGGCTTTTGGTGATCCAGGGCTGAGCGCACTTGTTAATTTCAATTAATATAATAACAATTTTCAGTTCATATGTTTTTTTAAAACGATTAAACGAAGTATAAAAAACGATTTTAAAAACAGAAGCTTAATTCGAATGATTATTTATTTTTTCTTTTAGGCGTGTTCTTTTTAATATGCTCGGGTTGGGCATAACTTTGTTATTATTGGTCGAATTACCAAAACTGTTTTTGTTCGAAAGAGGTTTATATCCAAAATGGTTCTATAAAAACAAGGTCGGTTCGATTTGGATTTAAACATAGTATAATAAAACATACACTTTTCCACATCAACTACAAATTAATTCAACAAGCCAAATATCAACAGATCTATTATCTATGCACAACTGTGTGAACTACCAACAAACAACTTTTCAAAATAAATCCTTCTTTTCACCGACAACCCTGTCCTGACAATAGCTATGGTAACAAATAGGTAGCTATTATAATACCCTGTCGGGGTCCTTTACGCCCCGCCGGCGATCAGGGGGTTGCATGGTAATCTGTACATTTTACGCTCACTACCCTCTGTACAACCCCGAATTTTAATAATAGGCAATACTTTAACACGTTTTCAAAATCAATTTGGGCACTGTTGGTGATTTCGGGAGTTTGTGATTTGAAATTGTTTTTGTGATATTCTTTTTGAAGTTAATTATTATTATTGATGTTGTTTTGTTTTTGAAGTTTAAATTTTTGCTATCGTTCATTAATTAACCAAAGGAAAATAAATAGCTTTCATTACATTAGTATAATTTTTGACATATCACTCCTTACATTTGACAAATAGTCATTGCATTAATATTTATGTCGTATTGAGTATAACTACCAAGGATAATGCATAAAACATTAATAGATCCATTAAATAAAGACATTAGCTATAAAAATAGTATTTCACAAAGCGTGTCTTTTAAATATCAAACCGCAATTGACCAACATCCATAACACTTCACGATTTCCAATAAAACTATTTGATTGCGGCCTCTCGAAGCTATAAAATGCAAATGACAAAAAGTGACTGTAATCTTAAATTGGTCTATAAAATTATGTACAAAGGTCTATTTGGAGTCGGGACCGCAGAGTATGTCAGCTGTGAGCAATATTTGCTTAGGGTCTGAACTAGCTACAAGGGGTGATTACGGAGGGTTGTATTGTTCGCGCCGGGCGGACAGATGGCGCCCGCTCAGCCAAACTCCGCTCCAAACTCAATACGCTATTTAGCGTACACTCCGCTTCATTGTAATGGATTATTACATTAGCACTTAACACGCTCACTCGACCGGTCTACCCCTGCACTATTCTTTTATTACACACCAAACGAGCGTAATAGAATAACAAACATCTTTTCCACTTTTTTGCAGCCAGCGTTTGTTTTTATCTCCCGCGCTATCTGAGATAAGCTATCGATTGTTATTGAAATTTGACATTGACAGCTCGTCTCAAATTTAAAATGAGAACAGTAGTGAGTGAGCGAGTGAATGAGTTGTTTGTTGTCGTTCAGTAATGAGCGGGCTGTCGTAAATAGCCGGTTGAGTCGTGACCGCGCTCTCGACTCCGTGACCGAATCTAACTCGCGTTTTCCGCTCTTTCTGACGACGACTAATTGCTTAGATTTTCTTTTGTTAGTCGCGGGGCCAGAGTGGGACCGTGCCGAATCACACCTACTTACGCTGTGAATTGATTGTTTCGTCTTTGTGTGCTGTATCGACACGCCGACTTATTGTTCTCTGCCTCAAACTATTATTCACGCCCGAACTGACTTTCACGGTGTTGATTATCGCAACGGTTTCCTTATTTAGAAACGTTATCCTTGAGCCATACGTTAGATACGATAGATAGACATTAATCATTGTTTATGAAGCGTAATGTCGTTTGATAAAAGTATTGAGCATTAAATGTCGGCTGAGTGATTTGATGAAGTGTGGATGTCGTGAGACAATAGGGTTGGGATCAAAGGGTGCGGGTTCTGGGGCTGGTTGTCGATGGAGTACTTTGTAAGGTTTACGATCTCCACCCCTGGCCCGCGAGCTCGCTGCACATTCATCCCTCGCTCTCCACCCTCGCTTGTTATAAAACATCTCTCCGACCGCCGCGCCTCTCGTCTCGTACATGTTTCCCAGTAATTTGTTATGAAATCTCAACATGTGTCGCTTATATATTTTATGTCGGCCTCCGCCGGTAAACCGATGCTTACAAATTGTATTCTTGTTTATTTCAATGTCAATGCCAAGTTTTATGTACTTTGGGAAATGTGTTTACTTTAGCAACACTATTTGAAACAACTTATATTATTTTTTACTACCTAACGCTAGTAAATTAACAATTTTAAAACTCCATTACGGAATAAATATAGAACGAAAACAACATTTACATTTTAATGCGCGTCCACACTAAAACAAAATAGTGTATTCCCCCGTCAAATAATAAAGTAAACAGAAAGAAACAGGGGAAATCCGATTCATTTATTCGAATTTGGAATTTGGTAAGGCGTGCATTACGTGTCCGTATAATTTAATAATGTTGAGACTTATTGCGATGGCGAGTCCCCCTGGCGGCTGATGTTCGAAATTCGAATTATTCATACACTGGGGCGGGGGAGACGTTAGGGTGCGTCCACGCTAGCGACACGGATGGATGGAACGTACGATCCGAGTACGGGTGGCGCTCGTCCGCACGTGTGCATGTGCCTTATCCGCTTACCCAGTATTTATAACGAATCTCGAGGGGATGATGCGACCTATTATACTGTTTGTTTTCAGCTCGGAACAATGGCTGTCTCGATTGTATTGTGTAACCTGCAATTAGGGCTCGCAGAGTTACTTTATTTTAAATTTTGTTATACAGTATGCTACCAATAGTCAGATGATATTTTTTTTGTAGTTAGGTAATATTTTCTCTTTGGCAACTAATTAACTTTGTAGAAATGACAACCGTAAAGTCGGTAGGTACTTACAATTACAATAATATATTTATGACATTATAAAAATAATCCAAAGTAGATACCTACACAGATTATCGTGACTCTTGTTACAAAACTAAGATTAATATTATCACTATTAATTCCAATGAAATAAGCCAATAAATTAGTAGCATTTTTATCAATAAGTATTTTATTTAAGCCTCTTATCTCGATTTGTGTCATTACTAACGTGTTTATAAATCTTTTACGACCTTTGAGAATGGATTAGTGAGATTACTAATCAGTATTAATTAATAGTTTATTTTTAAAATCCATAGTAACGTTAATATATGAAAGAGGGAAGGAATTTATGTATGGCGGCGTCCCTTATCAAATTATAGCAGGCTGAAGTTCCCATAAACGCGGGCGCACGTAGTCGTTAAACCCGTAATGTCGACGGCAGTTATCTCGCCTCATATCTACATCCATACACACTGTTTAAAGCTGTCTAAGCGCGCAACAACTCGAGGGCCCCACACTTTAAAAGAGGAGTTATCTCTCCACGCCGCTCCCGCCGCGCGCCGCTACGCTGCGCCAGTGTGTACGCGGCAGATGGCGCCTGTAATAAAACCACTAAACGCGATATCGCCGCTGCCCCTCCGAGCTCCGCTTTATTATTTGATCGGGGAGCCAAATTAAAGGATTTGCCTTAACCCCTCGCTTACGACCCTCGCCCGCCAACAATCACCTCTGTATTAAGTCTAATTGTGTTTTCAAATTCAACCCCTGCAGGGGACGAGAGCCATGTGAAAAAATAGGGGACGCGAGCCGGGTTTATTATATTAAATAGACTCGGTCCACTATACGTCGTGTTCACAATTTAGTATGTATTATAATTTATTGAAATCGGCGTTCGTGCGTATTGAGTGCGCCGGTAATGAAGCCGAGAACAGGCGAGTCGTGACTAATAAACATAGTTTTATGGCGGCTAAGCCACGCGAGGTACGACATAATAATAATGTGTGTAAGTGGTTAGCGCAGGCCCGAGGCGTAATATCTCCCGACACACACATTAATCCCGATATCTTGTTCTAACTCCTGTTGCGATACATAATTCAACGCGTTATAATTATACCGAGGTGCCTCACAGAGCGCCTCGTAATTGATATACTGATAAACAATTTGAAATAATAACACCCATCCAGAGCATCAACTACAATGAATTATTGGCATTAGTGTGGCGCGGGCGTTTTTAAAGTTGATGGTACAGTAATTGGTTTTATCCGTTCCCTCGTGTTTAAAGTTAATCTGTGGTTTATAGTGGTTGTTTCGTTGTTTATTTATCGCCCTCGCGGCTTGCGGGTGGCGAGGAGCGAGCGGTGCGGACTAATTACTTGTATTACTCGTGTATGTTGTGTCGACAGAGTTAATCGTACTGATTGAAACACGGATATTGATTGTGGAACAGTTTGCGTGGCTGAGAGAGCATCGGGGGGTACCGACCAGGCGTTATCTATAAGGCTCAAATAGACACTTCATACGCTATCCGCTTTCCTGTATACTCTAATAATGTAAACTCGTCGACCGTCGTTGCCGACAGTACCGTGTCGGTACGTGCCCGCCGACGCGGCCAGACGTGGACCGTCCCTCATGAATAATGGACCGCTTGTTCGCTCCTTGACTTTTCATTTAAAACGGACGATTTCTATTCGACTCGTAAACTACACGCCTATGACTCACTCATTCCCCATTCAATGTAATAACCCGTAAAACTGCAGCCGGTGCGATGTTGGAATTTTAAAAGGCAACCATTTCGTTGTGCATACAAAATAGATTACATATATGATATTCATGGATTGTCTATCATTAAATCTCGGTTACATTATCATGAAAACGGTAACAGTTGTACGTTGGGTTGCCGCGGAGTCTATTCAAATAGTGAAACAATGCAAACAGGGTGAGCGGGGTAAGTGCAAACTCAAGGGAGGCGACCCTCTATTGACTGAGCCGCCGAGCTTCACAGTTGTGCTCTCCACCTCTTTACACTGCATTGTCGGCGCTAAAACTATTGCAAACTGCTACAACTTGCTACCTCACATCAAAATGGATACACTTGTTCTATATAACTGCTTTAAAAACTACCCAGCGAAAATAAAATTCACTCTGAAAACAAAACTATTATTACTTGAATATTGTTTTCGATATAAAAATGAAACAATCAAACTTGATTGACAATAAACATTGTTATGTATGAATAGATCCATATTTTGCTGTTTACATTCATTTTATTCGTAACTAGCAGCGCCCCGCGGTTTTACCCGCGTTGTGCCCGTTCCCGTGGGAATTTCGGGATAAAATGTAGCCTATAATAGCCTTCCTCGATAAATAGACTATCTAACAGTGAAAGAATTATTCAAATCGGTTCAGTAGTTTCTGAGATTAGCGCGTTTAAACAAACAAACAAACAAACAAACAAACAAAACAAACAAACTCTTCAGCTTTATAATATTAGTATAGATGTAAGCCATAATTTAGTAATAATAATTGCTGTTACCATATTACTTGTAGCTCTATTGACGTTTAAGGTGGTATGGGCAAAAATACGACCTAATATTAAATACATTTGTTTTTCTATCTTTTAATGCGGTAGATTGAATCTAAGTTCTCACAAGTATTTATGAAGACAATAAAACACGTTATAAAATACCAATAGTGTGTCTTCTTTTTGTCGGCTAGGGTAGTGGTTAACCCTGGTTGGAGTTTTTAGTCTGCCTTAAGGCCTCCGACGTGGTCTGACAATTCTTCGTGCCCTCAGAAGCACAATAACGCTCAAATAGAAATGCCACCATCGGCCACCCATCCAAGTATGGACCGAGCTGCACGTTGCTTAACAATAAGAAGCGCAATGGAATAACATCGCTTAATCAAATTACGCTACGAACGCTATTATTAAATAACACAATAAAAACACATAAAACTCCCACAAGAAATCAAACCATTAATATTACATTAAATTGAATAAATACATATCGAACATCTTTAACGGCGAATGAATATTTATAACGGATACTATAATCATTTCGTATATGTTATTCTATTTATGTATTTAAATTATTGTGTATATATTAACATATAAATATAAATTATGTGAAGATAAACTAATGGACACATTTGTACGCAGCGCTTTATAAATACACCATGTATATAGAGTACGTGTTTAGAATGTAATCAGAACGTTAATAAGACATTTGACAAGCGAACGAGGTTACTCAACTATTGATAAAGAATAAAAGCTTTTACCAACACGTTTTCATTGAAGCGGAGAGGAGCTGTGCGGAGCTCAACTAATCAATCACGACGCACTTAAATTGTCAAACAAGGCATTGACATTGTCAAACTGTTTTCGTAATGTATTTTCATTGGTCAATGCATTGTTTGACAATTTTATTGCGTTGTGATTGGTCCATTAGCTCCGCTCCGCTTCAAAACACATCCTAAGAGGACTTTTTAAAATTGTACGAACCTCAACTGATCAATCGCAATGTATTACTATAAGATTTCGACAATGTCAATGCGTTGTGATTGGTCCATTGAGCTCCGCTCCGCTTTTAAGGAAACACACCCTAATAGAGCTATGAACGAGGTACCGACTTGGTTATTACGTTAGAGGTCTCTGGGGAAGAGCCCTTTTGGTTACGTCTCAATTTACTTTACAACATTTTAAGTAGACGAATACGAGTGTAATGCAGTAAGTGAGACTTGGTGCCTTCTTGAGGTATAGCAATACTTGTTTTTTGTATGTTTTTTGTACAAATAAATCTCCATGTTTAACCGACTTCAAAAAAGGAGGAGGTTTTTCTTTGCAAAGATTAAATCTGTTTTTTTTAATAGGAAAACAAAGAGCTATTATCATTATTGCTGTTCATATTTCTTTCTGAGCGATTCCGTGGTTTTGATGGCAGCAAAAATCATCGGTCCCGGTTGTTTGTATCGATAGACTAAGTCGAAGACTTTTTGACCATTGGGCGGTCTAAAAACTTTAACACCAGGATTGACCACAAACCTACTCGAACTGACTTCTTTTATTATAGGTACTCATATTTTTAGACCAATGTGAGGTTATTTCATTTAATTATATTTATTTTTGTTTGGATTTTGATTTTTAGTTATATAACATCTTATAAAAATATGTTCTACTAGCAGCGCCCCGCGGTTTCACCCGCGTTGTGCCCATTCCTGTGGGAATTTCGGGGTGAAAAATAGCCTATGTCACTCAGGGATAGTGTAGCTTTCGAATGGTGAAAGAATTTTTTAATTCGGTGCAGTAGTTTCAGAGCCTATTCGAGACAAACAAACAAAAAATCAAACATTTCCTCTTTATAATATTAGTATAGAAGATTAGTATAGATAACCTATCTGCCTTAAATCACGGAGATACAAATTAAAAATTTGAAAAAATATTTAAAACACTATAAATATTGGTTTTTTATATCGATTTTGAATAAATAAATAATTTGACATCGAAAATGTCTGTTGAATTCATGCTTTTTGAAATAATGTGTTTATTATGTTAAGTATATTGCTTTTAAACATTATGCTTCGGTTTTTATTAAAAGGCAATAAAATATGGTAACATTGTCATTTGACTAATAAAACAATAATTTAGAAAATAAATATTTTTGACGTATTTACTTAACATAAATATTCAAACAAATATTATCCTAAAATTATAATCTAAAGTATTACAAACAACAATAATTAAAATTAAGTTTATTTTTGATTTTTTTTATGTCATACTTATTCTCAAAAAAAATATAAAGACATATGCACATTGTCTATATTTCCAAAATTTCAATAGACCGGTACATTGCTCTAAGTTCCGTAACGTGCCGCGCCATTATTCGAATTTCGAATCATGTCGCTTAAAAAAAAGTTGAATCGATCCTACTTCCTTTGTTCGGGCCTCACGTATTTCCTGCGCGATGCTATCTCAGAAACAGGTGATAGAATTGTTTAATAAGTCATAATTATTCCTTTTGAGACGTATGTATAGGTAAGTGATGTGTGGCTGGTTGGAAAAGGTATGACTTATTAAATAATACAGTAGCCATTAATTAAAAGTTGGTTAATGTGTCTGGATGAATTAGAAAATAGAGTTAAACATGTTTTAATAGTCCAGAATGACAAAACAAATTGGACATACGTTTATACATTCACAAAAGATTGGAGATATTTTAACTAGCAACGCCCCGCGGTTTTACCCGCGTTGTGCACATAATAATTTTTATACATATAAACCTTCCTCTTGAATCACTCTATCTATAAAAAAACCGCGTCAAAATCCGTGCAGTAGTATTTGAGTTTATCGCGAATAGACAGACAGACAGACGCGAACGGGGACTTATAATAATGTAGTTATACATTCATAGTTATTTTATACATATATAGAGTATATTTCTGATTGTTCTAATGTCATCTCATATTACAAAACTACTAAAGTCGCTATATTAAAACCTACTTTCGAGGTAACTTTATTCACCAATCTTTTCACCAATCTTTAACAAAATTTAATCACTCCTATAATTACACTCCGTTGAAAGAACCTTTAATCTCAATTCAAATCTTATCTAACATATTAATTATACATTTAAATAAATAATTACATTTAAACCTTTTACATGGCAACACCTATTAATTAACAAGTCATTACGTAAAGGTGAGCGTGCACTAAATTATAGCGTGCTTGTTCTCACTGGTGGTGGCCAAGTTACCGCTTTGTACGCTCGTCTGTACCCACCTTTATACGTGTTAGTTGTAGGGCTTGCGCGGAATAGTAATATGACTTATGTCATTGAGTTTATTTATTTAGCTAGTTTATAAATAAAGATACTTACGGAAAAATCACGGTTAATTAGACTCAAACTAAGCTCTAAGATTGTAATCATAAATTTAATGGCAGATGGAAAGAAGAAAATAAAGAGAAGTTTGTTAATATTCGTTCCAATACAAATTTAACTTTTTCAGCGAAGCCATTATACCCATTTTTATCAAATACTTCATTTAAAAAATTATTTGGGTAAGGAAAAGGAGAAATCATTTAGTACATAATTAAATGATTACTTATTAAAACGGGAATAACGTACGTCTATGTATGTCGCAGTACTTTAATGCTCAAACTTAACTCCTAAAATCCATAATACAAAACAAATATGTCTGGGGTAAATAAAAAAGAAAACTATTAATGAAAACAAAGATATTTATCCCATCAAACATAAAACAAAATAAATATAATTGATTAGGACAAGTATCAACCCTTAAACTTCCATTTAGTACACATTCGTGCGACGCGTACGTTTGTCTACAGTGTACAGTGTACACCGAACAGTACTCGTGACGCTCGAAAGTAATTAACATAACTTCGGATAAAACAAGTTTCACACTTCACTTGGACCGAGAAACATAACTCACTTCACCGCGAATCATTTCATTCAATTACTAATATGTTAATTTTATGTCAATTGGTACAAATGTCAACTACTGGTGTACAACAGGCTACAAATGTCAAAACACTTCTAAATAATTAAGTATAATAGGGATTTATTAAATGACTAGCTGTGTCTCGCGTTTTACCCGCGTTGTGCCTGTTCCCGTAGGAATTTCGGTATGAAAAATAGCCTATAACCTTCCCGGTGAATGTGGCTATCTATTACATAAAAAAATATTCGAATCGGATTGGTAATTTCTAAGGTCACCTCAAACCGCAATACAAAACAGACCGCATAATACATAGATTACAAATTCAATACACAAACTATAAAACAAATTAATTTGTAATTAACATTGATTAACTAATACATTAAATATCTGTTACAATAACAGTGACTAATAACTGTTACATTTCACAGTGATTTAACGTATCTGTTATATTTAACAGCGACTGAAATATCTGTTACCAAACGGGTGTTTAATTAGGTACGTGGAGTCCCGTTGGTTGTTAGGGAGGGTGCACACGAGCGGTGTGCCCGCGGCGTCCCCGCGGTGAGCCCGCGCCGTCCCCGCCCGCCGCGGTCGCGGCCGCCCGCCCGCTGCGGTTATTCGGCCGTCACCGCAGAGCCCTCGCCTCGCTAACTAAAACACTACGCTCTTTTGTTTATCTATGAATACCTATTTGAATTTCCAAATTAAAGTTGTGTTCTTGTTTGACGGTACTTTGATAATGACTTTTAAAAACTTTAGTTTAATGACTTGCTTTTTAGTTTATTTAATGAATTGGACTTGTCTATCTACATATTATCTTTTAAGTAGCGCATTAGTTAAATTATTTTAATGGAAGATAATTGTGATAACATTCAGTATCGGTTATTGATTAATCATAAAACATTCACTACTGAAAAAGAGAAGCAATATTTTAAAATCGATTTCTGATTTTATTTTTAAAAGAATTAGACTCTAGGAGGAATATTTCGGCAGATATTTGATAGCATAAATAAAGAAATATTGTTAAAAACCAAAAATATACGTTGCTTTTGACACCCCATGTTTATAAGTTCTAAACCAAACTAAGAACAAAAGTCAGTTATTTAGTTACCTCGGACAAAAGTTACATTGTGTTTACGATCACAGAGCGCGCTTAAAAGTTCAACGCGTTAACCGTTTAGTGTGCACTTACCTTATAGGACCCAATTGAAGTGAACACCGATTTTAGATTGTAAAGTTTCGTAGAACCTATAAAATTGTTTACTGTAGTTGTTCACGGTTTCACTCGTGGATAACAGTACTTGGATTTATTCATTGTTGATTGTACAATTAGCGAAGTTGGTGTCTGATTATTGGTGACAAAGTTAGCGGTCGTCCTTGGTGGTCGACTCAACTATCGCTAAACTCTAGACACAATTTTAAATGTGTGACGTAGACAGATCTATTGAACTAGCCAACTCGCAGCTTGTAAGTTAGCTCAATCTAATCGAACTGAAGCATTGTTGAAATTAAACGAGTTTACGAAGCTGAAAAGTATCATGAAATGAAAAAGTTAAAGTATTTTTTTATTGTGAAACTAACCGTCTGTCAAAATGTATTTCAAATCAGTATAGTACATACTTTTTCAGAAAAACAGTGAAAAACAAACATCCTTACATTTCCATTAACAACACATCCTAAAAAGTATAAAAATATAAAACTTCCATATTTGTAAAGATGCGTCCTAAAATTAAACAATATAACATTCTGGAGGCTCCGAGCGTAGCGCACAATAAGCATCGCCCGAGCAAACACGCCGAACAAACACTAACTGTGTAAACTTGCAAACAACCCTCGCCCCAACCCCTACAACTCACCCTGCAGCGAATACTCGATATTAATAACATTTTATTTCATATCTCAACCATTCAGATTTCAAGGTAATTAACTTTTAATTTGCAACGTATTATGTAACCTCTTTTGTTTATTTTATTCAGTTTCAAAATTGGAACTCTTTGTGAGTTTTATTATTCTTTTTTTATTCGTAATGGAATATTGTTCGAATTTTATAGTTTTTTATTCAAGAAAGAGTATGAGTTTCAATAAGTGAAGTTGGCTTAATAAAAATGTAATGCCATTGTTAATATTACTTTATGAAGGCTACATACCTGTATGGATATAAATTATTCAACCTATAACATTGTACTTTGAAACTGCTATAGAATGTATGTCATGCGAAACATTTTTAACATGTAAAACGGAACGTAACCTCCATAGGTAGGTAAAACTAAAATGTACACAGAATTCCATTTGTAGGATTCGTTCGCAGTAAGAATTCGCAATCAATCAGTACAGTCGGCAACTGCACTACTAGATAGCAAACACCACTCGGCAAAGAAGCTTTGTAAATAGAAACGTTGTGTAGGTGACTGTACCTTGTGTTTGATTTAACGTCGTATGTAGATTGGAGGAACAAATTGAAATCAAACACATTTATAAGTAATTAAGTAATCAAATTATAATAATCAACATTACAATCGCTAAAACACATCTAAATTCCCAGAATTCAATGAATAAATATAAAGTAGGTAGCATTTTAACTATCGCGTGAGATCATCGGGGAAATAAAAAAACCATGATAATATTTTGTCCAATCCGATTAACTCGCCCAGACTGATATTTCTAAGTACCGATACCGTATCGGTACATTATCTTATACTTTTATCATGAACTTTCGTGTTCATACAAAAATATTAGGTGGCGATAACTGCGTAATCAGCCCAATCAATTTCGGTACCAAATCCGCGATAAACACAACGTGTAGGTACTCAGAAAGACAGGTGAGTGTAAAAATCATATCAGATAATAATATCGGCCTAACTGTACCTATATTTGCTTAGATAATGTAAATTCAGATGGTTTGTTATCAATGTAATGTTGTTATTAGGAATGGGCAGCGTTATCCGATGTAATCCGCGATACGAACACTAAAAATAAACTAAGCGCGTCGAACCGAAAATAATACGAAGCCAACACGATATTCCAACAATTGGAATGTGTTTGATGTGTGTGAGCGAGGCTCCGCTGCGCATCGCATACATTACTACAATATTAACAACGCTAATTGGTCTACAACACACCGACACACACCCGAACAGAGTCGCGCCCGTACCACCCATTGTGTTGCTCGGCTCGCTTAGGAAACGCGAACTCATTACCGCTCCACTACCGCCGCCGACTCGCTAATGCAAGAAAAAACTATCCATGTTCATCGTACACTGATGATTGATTCGTCCGAGGAAATCGCGGGAAACTATGTAGTCTTAACAAATTGATCAATTCATGTCCGAGAAACTTGTTTGTTTCATTATTATCACGTAAGCGCTGTGCGGTTTCTCTCGTGAATCAACTATGATGTAGCACCTCTGTGTTAGTTCAGAGCTTTTACCCGCAACGATTACATTAGCAAACACACTCGTTTACATGCATAAATAGGCAACGTTATTTTTGGGAGGTAAAGTTCGTCGAGTAATCTACACGCTTATAAGCGCTCTTGTAAAAAGTGCCGAGTCAAAAAGGCTTCACGCTTTGCCGAGAGGTAAGATACACAAAGGGCAATAAACGTTTGGCGTGGACCTAAACAAACAAGGGTAGCTAGGAAGCTGGCTCTTTGTTTGGCGAGAAACATGCGAGTCAACAGAGGCGCGCCCCCGCCCCCGCCCCCACGTGTCGCGCAAACAACTCGCCCCGCGTCACCAGCCCTCTTACACCCCAACACTAATCTGTCAATCACATCTAATCGCATTTTACAGGTCATTCAATGTATCAATAGATTACAAATCGTTGGACATCGAAACAGTATTGATCGATGCGTTAAGATAATATGTGATCAATAAGTAAGGTGCGCGCGGTGGTGTTTAAATTGACAGGTGGTAGTTACTCGAGCATGGATCGGTCTCGATCGCGCAATTACAATCTGATTACGAGGTGAGAGGCGCGGCGGGCGCGGGCGCGGGGGGCGGTATCGATGTCGAGATAACGACGTGTCCCCGCACTACAAACCCACTCGACAGCTCTCCAATCAACTTGTTCTTGCCAAGTAATTATATCCATTTGTTTATAATGAATATTAATGACGCGCCTTCCACTTCCAACGAATCTGTTTATTATAAGTATCGCCGCTCGAGTAGCAATTATTTTAAGTAAACTCAATTATTGTCGCTCGGAAAAACTTTTAGTTCACAGTGTATGTAGGTAATTGAGGTGTAATGTAAGTAGGGTGTGCGGCGCGATGTTTCGGGGTAGCCTTGTGCCCGTTCCGAGAGTCCGCTTAAACAAACAGCGGCGATAAGATGGGACGAGTGCGGTCAATTAGAAAGCTAACAAGAATTGACGACAGCACTCTGTATTTTGCATTATCGATGTACGGCCGCTAATGTCCGTCGGCAGGCTATGTTTAAACAATTATTGCTCCACGAATGCGATACGAATTGATGATAATGTTGGCCTCTGTCTGCTGCAATAATAGTCCATTTATCGACTCGACTGCCATTTCGCCGGAGGAATTATTTATTGCTTCGCCATAAGAGCGAGCTCGCTTTTAATACAATAGCTTGCCTTTTCGATTGGCGACTGTTTTGTTTAATAAAGTGGAAACTTCGAAAGCGCTGCGGAAGATAAGCATAACGCGGCGAGCATAAATAATTCATGCAAGAGTTGGAAGTCATTAACTGGGGTCGGACAGCTGGAAGTGCCAATTGAATTTACTTGGAACTCTTATGTGTTGTACGGGGTGCGCGTATCCAGGGTGGCGAGGACATAACTCTTTGTTGAAGCGTGTGTTTTATCTGGAGTTGTGTTTTAGTTACGAGTGTGAGTTCGTGCTAATGTTTTTAGCGTGTAGGAAGGAGTGTGGGTCTCTGGGACAATGAGTGCGAGGGGTTCGCCGCGACCCGCATGTAGGTCGCTCGTGCACTCCGGGCCGAGACACCACTCCGCACAGACACTCGGGTACTCCGCGCCCCGCTCACTATACTCACTACACTCAACGGCCCTCCCTGCCTCTTCCATCTCACTTAAACGGTAATTCACCATTACACCAAATTGCGAATGTAAAAGCTTTTAAAATTATGACTCGTTATTTTGTTCACGTTTTTAAAATCTTTATTTTACAATGTACGTGCATAAATAAAAGTAAACCAGCGTTGGGTCGAACGGGTTTTCACGAATCGTGAGAATTCAGTCCGGATTAAACGGTTCCGTGAAACGTTATTTTGTTATGTCTCCATTTGATTATGTCGAGGAGATCTCAATTTAGAACGATTCATTTAATTTGAATGAAAGTGATTCCGGTTAATTTGTGTCGTTAAAATGTGGTGATGCAAAGAGAATGTCGTTGCGACAAGATGCAGTTCAGATTAAAAGCTCCGTCGACTAAACCACGTGAAAATCGCGCAAAAAGAGGAGTCACCCGCGGCATTAGCGGATGAGTGTCGGAGCCATTAGTGCGCCCCCTGCCACCCCCACCCCAAACCGACGAGTTCCTCTTTTATTTTCTCGCGCGGGGATGAACTCCTTAATGACAAACCGTACTATATCTTTTGTGGAGAGCTCGAAAAAGTACGTATTTTGCGGCCCTTTTGTGTGCTCGCTTTTTATTCAGCCGTTCTGCCGGTGCCTAGAGATGCAGAGAGGATTGTTCAGCGGCAGCCGGCGCCCAATAAGAAGAACTGCTCACCGAACGCCCTGATTGGAATACGTTCCCTCGAATTCTAACAGTTCTAACGATTCAACGCTTCACGTGATCCGAATCGCCCTCGCTCCGCTACACAACACACACGCGTCAATTTAACGACACATTCAAAAACTTAAACTGACAATTAAACCGTTTAATCTGACGCATAAAAACTTTCGTTTATAAAATTATTTCAACTCGAGAGCGAAGTTTTCATGCTCGCATTCATTATTTGCGTAATTAAGAATTCATTTGCATTAACACACATTCTTACAATAATATTTTAATTATGTAAATGTTAATTAGTTAGTTTGTTTATTCGAAACAATGTGTCCTTCTGACTATCTCTGAAATGAATTACGTTTGTTAAGTATTCTGTGAATTAGTTTAATATTCACATTGCTTTGTTTTATTTACGGATTAATGTTCGCATTTTAAAGTATAATTCGAATGAATTGCTTCAAGTGAAAGTTCTTTTGTTCTTCGAAATTTGTAACTGTGAAAGATTGTATAGTAACAGAACTAGGAATATTCTTTTTAATTTTAGAACTAAAAATGTTATTGTTTTTTTAGTGGTGTGTAGCGTTCGTGGCGTAGCTTGACTAAACAATGTCAGATCATAGCGATTGTTAGCATACGTGCAGCTCGGCCCCTACCGGGATGGGTGGCCGAAATTTGCATTTATATCTGGGCGCTGCCGTGTTTCGGAAAACAAGCAGTTAGACCATGTCTAAGGTTTTTCGGGCGGTTTAAAAACTCCGACTAACTGTAACCACTAACTGACTAAAATTAATGAGAGAGTGGTAAAAGTAATAATTTAAATTTGTTTGCTGAATGTGCGCGGTGCAATACCGCTGGACAGGGCCGTCGAATGGAAGTGTAATTAATTGTGGTAATGGCGGGCGTCCGAACCGCGTACCCTGCGGTCGCCGCGGCCTGTCCTCACCACTACACCGTACGTACATACCGACGCGATACTCTGAGGTTTATTCACTACTTTTATTTTTTAACCGCACTTTACAAATTGGTATCGGTGAAACGGGAAACATAAAACTTTATTGTGTTATCATGGTAATATTGACTACATAAAATGTGTATTAGGTATTGTAAGATTGGTTGCTTTTATGTAAGACTAGCAGCGCCCCGCGGTATTACCCGCGTTGTTCCCGTTCCCGTGGGAATTTCGGAATGAAAAGTAGCCTATAACCTTCCCGTTGAATGTGGCTATCCATTACAAAAAGAATTTTTCAAATCGGTTCAGTAGTTTCTGAGATTAGCGCGTTTAAACAAACAAACAAACAAACAAACAAACAAACAAAACAAACTCTTCAGCTTTATAATATTAGTATAGATTTGTTCTTTTAGGCTTCGATTAGAAAGAGCTAGTTTGAAAGTTGTTGAATTCTTCTTCTTCATCATCGAGTGGATCGTCAACCTGACCAATCCTGGTGTCAGAGTTATTGAGCCGCCAAAGGCCTTTGACATGGCTCATGTGACGACTACTATCCGTAGAAAGTAACCGGGACTGACGGCTTAACGTGCCCTCCGAAGCACGGAATCATCTTACTGAATTCATACACAGCGTATAGGTATTTGATTTGTGAACCTCCTTCGATTTTTGAAGTCGGTTTAAAACTACTATTGGACTCAATGGCTTGCAGTATCTATATTAAATGAACACTGTATCGTCATAGTTTTAGATCTTTCCACTGGCTTCCTTACATTTTCTCGTTTCAAACATTCTCGAGACCAATCCTCGAACTAGCTATTACCATGTCGGATTCCGATAGGAAATTCTCAGTAGCAAATATAGGTAGGTATAGTCCGGTCGATATTGCTCTCGAGTCACGAACCCAGATGTTTAACCAATCAAGTAGAATCGGTCTTTGTTCCGACCACAGTACCTCTTTGTTTATTATGTTTTTCGAAAATATCAGGTTACCGAGTTATCGTGTTTCGTCCGACTAATGAACAGTCAACAGTCTTGAGAATTCATTTTCTTTTATTGCTAAAGTTTCATGTGCCAATTGTAAGGAGAAATTGTTTGGCTGAAGACAAATTTAGGTTTATTATTAGACATTAAATATAAGCTTCCAACGCTCATGTTAAGAAGTTTATACACTATTATTTGATAGTAGGATGAGGCACTGTAAACAGCTGCTGAAAAGGCCTTGTAATTAAAATAGCAAAGTTAGAAAAAAGACGAAAGTAAGTGAGTTCGAGTAGGTTAGTGGTCAACCAAGGTATCTAAGTTATTAGACCGCTTAAAGACCACCGACATGGTCTAACGATTGAAACAACCGCCACCGACGGTAGCGCACGAAGCACGGTAGTAAAGTAAAGAAACAGTAATAAAAATATTCGGTTTATCATCAATCGCAGATTTGCTTTTATAACTCACTAGCAGCGCCCCACGGTTTTACCCGTATTGTGCCTGTTCCCGTGGGAATTTCGGGAATTTGTATACTTATAAACCTTCCTCTTGAACCACTCTATCCATTAAAAAAACTGCATCAAAATCCGTTGCGTAGTTTTAAAGATCTAAGCATACATAGAAATAAAAGACAGCGGCAAGCCACTTTATTTTATACTATGTAGTAATTACATTGATGTTGAATAACGTAAATATATTCAAAAACCCGCTTCAGTTTATTTTGTAAACGGAATCAAAGTACAATTTGCGGTAGCCGCGGTCGTTGTTCGACCGACCGGCGAAATATTACCCGCGAGTAAATCGTATCGGCTTCCCGATTTATTTTAGTTTCATACATGTTTTATTGATATCAACTTGATTTCGTGTAATTAACCGCAGATCAAACGTACCGCAGGATTGTAGGCATATTGAATTGAGTTTTCTGGGGACTTTGTTTTGGTTGGAAAGTCGTTGACTTGAGTATTTTTTAAAGGGATTCTTGAACTGGTGAAACGAATTTAAAATTAGATTTATTGAAGATGCCTTAATATGTAAAAAAAAATGTAATCAATAACACAACAAATTATTTAACACATTTAAAATACTCATATTTAACAAATAAAAAAAATCTTATTCTTATTCTTAATACCATTATTAAACAAGTCTTCCTCGTTTAGTTTATGGTAGGTACCACAAACTTCAATTCACGTTTTTCGACTGGCTTAAAGTTAACATCGACGCCAAATACTTGTAAAGCTGTTAACATAAAACACAAAGGTTGCAGTAAATAAATATTTAGGTAGCCCGTTTACCCAAGTAATATCTGGTAGGAGGTAACGGCGCGGCGGCGGGCGGTGGTACAGCGCTCGTCCGTAATGGACCGTGCTGCGCCGACAATATTGTAATTTAAACTCCAAATTGAAACGTGTCGACGTCTGATTGCGTTAACGAATCGCTTGTTAAATAAACGCACATATTTATAAGTTTACTACCGACGCCCACACGTCACGCTAATCGGCACATTTGCGCAATCCACAGACACCGCAGATGTAGATACGATTGCTAAATAAAACGCCATCAAAATAGCCGTTGACGAGAGCCGATATAATAACATACTCAATTATGTTAATTCGTCGCCGATTCACTGCGAATAAAATTAATGTTCATTTAAACGGAAAATACGTACAAAGCCAATGAATACGGGCGGTCGGTATCGCGGCGATTTATCATCCCGTCCGACGCGTTATTGTTTATCGTGTTAATTTTATTTGTTGCTCTCCGGCGCGGCGCAGTATCAACTAATTACAAACGTTATTATTGAATTTAATATGTATCGGAATGTGGAAATGTTTACCCGCTCTATTTGTATGTTAAACATTATTCCGTTGACAGCGGTCACTGTTTCATTTACACAAACTTTATTATAATGTTTATATTATTCAAAGGTATGCTGAATTTTAATATTCATTGGGCTCGTTAGTGTCGAGTTAACGATGGCCCTAAAGTTGTGTTATTAGTATTGATTGTGGTGACATGTGATGTTGTATTTCAGACGGAGATAGCGAAAAGGCTGAACGCGATAATAGCTCAGATCCTGCCGTTCTTGTCACAAGAGCACCAGCAGCAAGTGGCCTCGGCGGTGGAGCGAGCGAAGCAAGTCACAATGACAGAACTGAACGCCATTATTGGGGTAAGTGCCTCCTCGAGATTACGTGCGATAAAAGAAATAAATCTGTCCAGAGTCAATAGCCCCTTTTATGGGACAAACGTGGGCTCCAAACTGTTATCTTCCTCTCGACAATTGAATAACTATCTGATTACACAAATACTTGTGAGTCACGGCGGTTGCGGATTCTTGGAAGTAAATGAATACTGTGTGTGCTTATTGAAAGGGAAGTTGTGGAGATGTTTGCTTAGCGTCGGGTGGGAGCAGAGGAATGTTAGCAACAGGGTGCTCGGGGAGCCGCGGCGTGGCATCTGTCCAAACAGCGGAGCGAGCCGCGTCTGTCAGCGGCCACTTACCCGCTCCACGCGATAAATGACGCGAAGGACATGCATTTGTCCCCTCATCACTCCCCGAAGAAATAATTGGCACGACTCCCGTATTTCGACACGTTAAATTTTAATTGTTAGATTATACGTCGTAAACCGAACAGAAATACTTACTTGTTGAAAACGTTCTCGTATTTAGGTGTAAAGGAAGTCGGCTCTCTAAAAGCGCGCCTTTCAACAGGTCGAAAGTTCGACGCTCGTTAATTAAATGATCTAAGTCGAGCAAGACGAGTTGGCCGCTTTCCAGCTACTGGCTATTGATAAAATTGCTACCAACTAGATGTTATATAAAATTATTTTATTAAAGTCACGATTTTGGCACGTTAACCGCGAATTAGCGTGTTTACATAATTTGTGATACGCATTTGTCATCCTTGCGGCGCGGAGCGGCGTGTTCCTAGTCTCATGTAGACGCGTGTAGGAGACGGGGCGAAGCGACAACTAACATCACTCTCCGTGTAGTGTAATCCACATTTACATCAATTTGCATTCAGCACGCCGACACGGGCCCTCCCACCTGTCCGAGCGAATGTTTCCGATATCGCCCTCGTAATAACATTTTTAACGAGTACCCGTGAGGACTTCATTGGCGGCTATTATTTCAATGCGCTCATTTAGCGTCCAGTGCCAAGTCGTTAGCGTGACCTATTCTCGTGCGATGTGTTAACGTTTCGGATTCGTGAATAGATTGTATAAAAATAAATCATTTAAAAGATAATGAGAGCGAAAATAAACAGTGGAAGTGAGTGTGATGATGGTGGCGTGTAGCGTGTAGCGCGGGGCGGGGGATGCGCGGGCGCGGGGGCTGGCGCGCCGCCAACTCGAGCACGGAACACGCACCGCTTGTAGTGCCCGCTCCACGACACTCCTCTAAATGCCAACTCGAAACAAATAATAAATATCTCGACTCGCGCTCGGTATGCGAACTACAAAGATTTACATCGCCGTTTAGATAACTACATAACTTTTGGACGCCAATCAAATATCTCATGAATTATTGAAACGAACTCGCACGTTTCTCTCGCTCCATTAGATCCCTAATTATAAACATCACGCATTCAAAATGCTAATTTGTGTACGTCTTCGCATATCAATAACTTCCATAACACGTTTTATCACAGTTATTGGAATCTCGTAAATCTTTATTCGACAAAGTAAGAAACCTTTTTATTCAGCTACGACGATCGGAAAACACCCAGAGGATAAAAGGAAATACCTTAAGATCCCAAAGTATTTACCGAAGGTTCGCCGCCCCCGCCGCGCCGCGCCGCGCGCTACATGTGCGTGTATAGCTTACCGTACAGCTCGGGGCTCAAGACAGCGGCAAAACGCAATATCGCCCTCTCCCTATAAAACACTCTAATTTAAATAAAAAAGCGGCGCCACCTTCCGTATGTCGGTCCTTTTTTTATTACGAACCTTTTTTATTTTCGGGTCAGCTAGGATCAAAGGGGCTCTCCCTGGAGAGCGCCCCCCGCGCCCCCGCCCCGTCTGATTTGCGACGATTCCGTCGCGCGCCGATTTGTGAAGAGGGAATACTCCGAAAATTGGGGTCTGTTTGGCCGCCTATTAAAATCACTCACCGTTCCAAGTGCTTCGTTTTATTTAAACGTTCTGTTTTTATTAAAGCTTTGTTTGCGATGTTTTAATTTCCTTTTACCATTGTTTGCTTTATAACAGTTTTTAGCGATCTGTAAACGTGAGTTAATTAGCGACAAGGACGTAATGAAGTACAATGCGGGAGTGGACGGCGTCGCGATGTTATTGAAGGAGTTTACGCCGCGGCTGTAAACTGGCCGCGGCATTGTGTTTGGGCGGCGTGCGTGAAGCGGCGCGGCGCGGCGCTTTCGGCGCGTTATCGCCGGGTAAATCATTTCTCGTCGTGATTTCATTCCGCGCCGCGCCCCTCGGGGTGGCTCTCCGAGGTAATAGCTTCCAGATACGTAAACTCCCTCTTTATATTCGCGTATACATGTCACGGCGAAACAATGATCAATAAATTGATGTGTCGCGTCGCCGCACGCAACGCTCTCGGAAGCGATCGTTATCGCGGCGATCAGTCCTCAAGACGCGAGCACGTGTGCATAACAAGTACAAGTGTGTTATTACGGGCATATATCGTTTATGCAACATTATCTCGAGCGGTGGGCAAACAAGCGTACCTGCAAATAGAGCGTATCTGCTTCCTCGCCGATGGGTTTATAAACAAGCGAGTCGTGAAAACATTTCTATCTGGTAGCGAGGTACGCGCCCGCTGATAAAAATTACGATGGGAATAAATCGGGGTGGGAAGCGCTGGGAAGCATGAATTTGTCATTTTTTGCGAGGCACGTTCGGGTCGCGGCGGGTGATAAATATTGCAGCGGGTCGGTCGTCGGTCGTGCGACGCGACGAGTCGCATTAACTCCTCCCTGTCGGCCGGGATGCTCGTTGTTTTTCTACGCTTCAAACTGAGTTAGGGAGCGCTCCAATGAAATTATGTAATCAGTTTTACGACCGATCCGATCTGCGACTTTTTATTGTTTCCTTAAGCTGCGTTTTCACTCAGTGTTGTGAACATTTGGGAACGAGCGTTCGTTGTTTGAAAATACAAATTATGACACACTTGAGCGAGCGAACATGTTCGTTCGGTGATGATATTGGTATTATATATTGAACAACTGTAAATTTCTCATTCTCAATCTCATTGAATTAAAACACGTGTTTTCTATCTTAAGCGAACATCGTCAGAACTAATCTTTTACACAAAACACATCTTGTAGGCTTATAAACGAACTCAATGGAAGCGGCGCCTCAGTGAAAACGCGGCTTTAAGCTCATTCCGATGAAACGTTTCATTATATCGACATTAAACTGGTAATATCCGCTTTGTTACTGTTGTCTTTAATTTCAATCTATCGTTTTAATAGTGAAGTAACAAAGACTGGTTTATTTTTAATTGTATAAATATTTTACGAAGAAATGAAGGGAAATTGAGCTTTATTTGAACTTAAAGCTATTATAATAAGTCAAAGTCAAGTCAAAGTCAAAGTCAAATATTTTTATTCAGTTTTGGCCCCATAGAGGCTTTTGAACGTACTAATAATGAAAGACCTGTCTTCGTGTAAACAAAACTGTTCGCTTATACCTAAGAAACCTCAGTTTCGCATTACCATATTAATGCGATTCCAAAATCCAGTAAGCACTTATTTGTTTAGATATAAAACATATGTGATTAGAAGCAATTAAGTTGAAAGTGTAACATGTGTTGTGTCGTGTGAGCCCTTGCTCTTGGCTAATGGTGCGTGATCCCCTCCCCCACCCTAACACCCCCCACATTCACATGTAAACGACTGCGCGCCCGTTTGTAAATAATTACGAGGTTAAACTCTCCGATATTGTTAACACTTGAAAACAATTTCTAGTTGCTAACTTCAACTTTTTTAAGAATTTTTGCTTATTTTAAGTAAGTTAAAGGCAAGCTTACAAGTTCTTTCTCTCAAACTTATTTTTGAGGGGTTTTATGGAGCAAGCTTAGACGACTAACTGATTGAACTAAAACATTGAATATTTATTCAATAACTAGCGGCGCCCCGCGGTTTTACCCGCGTTGTGCCCGTTCCCGTAGGAATTCCAGGATGAAAAATAGCCTATAACCATCCCGTTGAATGTGGCTATACATTACAAAAAGAATTTTTCAAATCGGACCAGTAGTTCCTGAGATTAGCGCGTTTAAACAAACAAACAAACAAACAAACAAAACAAACTCTTCAGCTTTATAATATTAGTATAGATTAAATTACAATATTCAAAATTTATAATCGTTGTTTTCCTTTATGAAAAAAAATCGCAAGTTGTCGGTGCTCACCTGTACCGTGGCACACCTGAATTTAGTACTTTAGTAAAATTAATCTTATTACTTCTTAAATATTACAATACACTTTATTATTATTATAGTGTTTCTCATTAATAGTGACGGGACAAGCCATAGTATTGGAGAAACAGGAAGCGTTGAATTTTTGAGAGGCATTCGATCCAACTAACAGATGCCCTTTGGAGATGTTTAATGTAATGGATTACAATTACTGCAATGACACATCTGATATTATTATTTGAGTGTTATATGGCCCATTGTTGGGCAAAGAATTAGACTGACATATTCTAACTACAAAACATACCTAATCTATACTAATATTATAAAGCTGAAGAGTTTGTTTTGTTTGTTTGTTTGTTTAAACGCGCTAATCTCAGAAACTACTGAACCGATTTGAAAAATTCTTTTTGTAATGGATAGCCACATTCAACGGGAAGGTTATAGGCTACTTTTCATTCCGAAATTCCCACGGGAACGGGAACAACGCGGGTAATACCGCGGGGCGCTGCTAGTACATTCATAATTATAGTATAGTTAGACGAGACTATTACAATAGATAGTTTAATAGGCCTTAAACCGCAAATTAAGTCAATTAAATAACTATTAAAGTTTTCCGTATCTCTTAAAGCGACCTAACAGAGAGTGTGGTAGTAAACAAGCGTGGTGATCATACCTTATCCTCCTCTCTGTACTGATATCTTCAGTGACATGAGAGGCCTTTGCCCAGCAGTGGGACATTACAGGTTCATACTTATTTTTTCTTATTTAAAAGTTGGTGTTACGTTTAACTGTCTTTTGTATGTTTCAATGGAATCGATTCGTTTTAACTATTTTTTAATTGCATTAGCTATTTAGTAATAGAGTAATATTCAATCTTTTCTTAAGATAGTTAAAATTCAAACTATCATGATTGATTTTTTAACAAGACAACTTCTTCCGTTGATGAAAAGGGTTCAACTATGGGGTAAGAGTGGAATGAAATCCTAAACTATTTTCCTTTTAGGGAGGAATCGTCGGTTAGTAAATAAACAGCATTATTCCACATTAAGATAGTCCAAATCCTGCGAACTGTATGTAAACCATGTTTTATTTAAAGCAATAAATATTGCGAATTACTTTTATGTAAGCTGCTTTTAAATATGTATTTGAACATAAAATAAATACTCAAATAAAATAAAGAGAAGTTGTAATAAAAACAGTATCAAAGTAAACAGAAATAAAATAAACATCCCGCAACAAAAAATATGAAATAAAATAACGTAATGTCAACAAAAAGAAATGGGAACAAGGTAGACTTGAATGCGAGTTCAATCCTATTGGATAAAAAATATCGGCTGTTAAGCTGAGGGGAAATATTTATGCGTTGAAATCTGTGCGGGTGGCGTTCGCTATCCATTTATAAATGGGGAATAATCCGAGGCACACTGCCGCTGGTAAATGTGCCGTGAAAACCCAACGCGGTGAAGCATTTTTCTCGTGACAAAAGCTTTAGGAGACAGAACACGTCTGCTCCCCCCGCCCCGCCCCCGCCCGCGGGAATATCTCAAACATTCACTCCGACATACCTACCCACATCTACCCTAATACCTACAGACACTCTAATCCCGTTACAACAATCTTATTTACCCCAAGATTTTTACCCAACAAACATTTGCATTACAAAACATAATTTACTTCGGAACGATTTTATTGAGGCATTTTCCAATAAAATAATATTGGTAACAATCGGGGCTATCCGTAACGTTATCGAAACAGTTAATTCAGTGTAACGATCGCGATCGCGTTATGAATTCATCGTTCCACTCATAATAGTGGAGCTAAAAGATTTCCCGCTTTAAAAATTCAATGGAAAATAATAAGGTCTGAGCCGCCCCTTGTTGTTCTGAAGAAACTTAATCAAAGTTTAATTCGGTCGATAATGCAAACAGCGGAGTTCGCGGAGAGATAAGTAAACGGATGGAAAGCCATCGAGGGAACGAGTTTTAATCCCGGCGAGACCCTATCGGGAGTGTTTAATCACGTCTAAATATGGAAAAAATATGGTGAGGTATCACGGCGAGTTATTGTCATTCATAACAAGAGGCGTGTGGGTGCCAGGGCGGGCGGCAGGCGGGGGCGGGCGGCGGCGGGGGCGATGGGGGCGAGGTGTGACCGAGCACACTCGATACCGATACCGGTGGGATCACGTCACCGCACTCGTAACGAGGGAAAAGTTGGGTTCACGCGAAATGTTTGTAATATCTACTGCTACCTATTCATACATACCGCTGCCACTGTTTGCTTTGGGTTAACTAAATTCAATAGTTGTTTTTCATCTCAATGCCAGTATTTACCTAGATCCATGTATGAAAATTGTATAAGTTGGTTTCGTTTATTTAAAGGTAGATAGTTATATGATGCTTGTTTACGAGATTATAATTAAATCGTTACTTGGTGCGCTTCGGTTCAAAGGTTGCGCGTTAAAATACAAAGTAATATGTATCGTGTCAGTTATCTATTGATATTGTTGTTAATTGCGAGGTATCGAGGTCGGGGCCCGGGCACCTCTGCGCCCCGCGGTCGGGGGTCAACGCTAGGACCCGTCTAGATGTACACAACGCATTCAAATGAACACTCGTTTCAAGATAAACTAGCTAAACTTTCTACAAATACCTAGCGTCGCTAAACAACAAACTTAATTTAATTACAATGAAATATGAGCTGAGCATGAAAGCGTAAACATTAAAATAGTACTAATACAAATTAAAATCTCCCCTTTTATAAAAAAGCACTCTCAACTAAGTGGCGCTCGCCACCTTTTGACACACAATAAATCACAGCCGTGAGCGGCCAATAAAAAATATGTTCCACCCTCGGCGAAAATCCAATTAATTTTCGGCGGCTAAAAAAAGTACGTGCTCGTCCGAGCGGAAAAAGTCTGTGCTTGGAATTGGGACGTAAAGCAGAAGCGTGAGCGAGCGGCGGAGCGGCGGGCCGTGACCCGCCCGCAATGTATAATAATATCGTTAAACGAGACGAGATACGAGCGGCAAGCGCGGGATACAGGAAAAGTGGAAAAAGGGGAATAATGGAGAAGGAGTAATCAATTTCGCTCAGTTGCCGCCGCCGCCGGCGAAGCTCTCATTTAAAATTTAAAATATCGCGGTGCGGAGGGGAGCCGCGTCGTCGAGGACTTTTTAATTTGGCTCGGCTTCGTTTTAAAAATGCACGGAGCTCTGCGGTGACACATCAATCCACTTTACTGTCGACACTCGAAACTATAAAAGCAACGCTTTATTTAGTCGGGAGATGAGTTTAAAGCGCTTTAATTTGATGTGCGCGTTTACTTGAGTACTTTATGTGTAAACTTAAAGGGTTTTGGAAAGATGTTGTACATTTTTAATGGTTTTAGGAGTTTGTTGATATGTTTTTGTTTGTTTGCAGCAACAAAGGCCGGACCTGCCGCGGTTGCTGCAACAAATGCACGCGGCGCACCTGCCGGCCCACGGCGCGCCCCCGCTCCCACTGCTGGGACAGGGTGCTCTGCCCCCGGCAGGCCTCCTCGGCCTTGGAGTACCCCACCATCCCCTTTCAGTGTTAGCAAAACCACCAGACTTACATCGACCAGATGACAAAGGAAATGGTATGTATCTATCTATCTAATTATTCCCATATTTACTCAAAAGAATACAACCCAAAAAATGTAAAGTGTTGTTTACTGAAAAGTGTGAAGTGTCAAGACAAATCATAATTTATACGAAACTGACGGTTCAATACATAGATGAATATTTTAAGAGGCTGTCGCTTGTTTGTGTATCGTGTTGTTTGCTGTGTGCCACTGGAGACTATTAGTACCTTCTCGAGTTGCCGCCCCCGCCCCCGCCCGCCGCCCTCCGCCCTGCGACCGGCTCCACCGCCGCAGACGTCTCCGATCCCACTTCTGTTTCAATATTTACCAGCTTCGAGAGGCTTTTTGAACTTCACTGTTTGCGTGTTTTCGGATCGCTGACGGCTCCGATATTGCTTTGAAAGCATGAATAAGTCAATTTCCACGAATTGGTGTCTATCTACGCGTGTGTTTGGACAGAATATGTAAACAGTGACATGGAACAGATTGAGGGCAAACATTTTTTATCGCACGAAAATAACGATTAAACTAAAGCCGTGAGAGGGGTCACGCTCGGTCGCGCGGGCCGCGGTATCATGCATGATATTATTCCTATCTGACAACAGGGGGCGAGTTTTCAGTTTGAGGGTAGTCGGTAATCCAGGCGAGGCGCGCGGGGTCGAGCGCGCCACAAATGAAAATGTAACACAGAAATGGATTTGGAAGCCGCCCGTCGCTCCGGTTAATTACAAAAGCAAGCGGTAATCTGCGCTCCGGGATGTTCCGGCTTAGCGCCCCCCTGGCCCCCTGCCGCCCGCCACTTCCCCGGCTAATTTGTGCCATTATCGGTGTACTGATGTAAGAGTTACCGCGCAGATGGCCCCGCCCGCCCCGTCTCCCCCGCGCGCTCAATTAATTATTCCTTGCTGGTGCGAGCGTCGCGTGTTTTAGTCAATTAGTAACGTAATTTTGCGGGTGACTTGAGTGTGCGCGGTCTCAGACCGACATGTGCCGCGTTTTCATACTCTACATTACGCTTCTAACCTTACATTCAATTTCACTTCATTGCCATGTTTCAGTAAATCGGTTGCCATCTTGAATACTTCATTTGAATGTTTAATTCACGTGTGCCCGTATAGAATGTAATTAATCTATTGTGATGCAATTATTTCGAGCAATAATCTGTGCATATTCATTGATGCGTTTGTGATCGTGTACCTGAATAGTTAGGCGATAATTGAGGCTATTGCATTTAAATTAATTGCACTAAGTTGCATCGCGTCGGTGCTATGTGTGCGGAATAGACATAGGGACGAACACACGTAGCTTCACGTACATATGTAGAGCACGTGAATGGTAATGGGATTGCCTGCAATTGCTCACAAACTTGAGAAGAATCAGCCGAAGCGTAATGCCTTTGATGCATGCAATTCCGTAGATAGCGTGTATCTAGTGCGTACCGGTAATAGCTATGTTACGAGTACGTGTATAATGATCAATGGATACATAGAGTTGAGTTAACGTGAACATTTATACTTAGATGTCTTTGTGACGGGGAGGGGGCTTGGGAAATTAAGTATAGAGGATTAATTTTAAGTTCATTTACTTGGTCAAGCCCCCCTTAACAAATCCTTAATCCGCTACTGCCTCACTAAAAAAAAGCAACAAAAAACCGAACCAATCAAAAATACAGAAGTTAATTGAAAAACATTAATAAATCGCGTCGTGTTCCATCCATCATATAATTTATTAAACGTATTAATAAAAATAACATTATCTAATATCGTAAATAATGTTCTCACTCTAAAAGCTTGTCGGAGTGTAATTATGAGCTGACATTTAATAGATGGTGCCGTTACGGCCTTTCACAGATAGAAAGGTTCGATCGCTCGCCTCGGTGCGAGAGAGATGTGGGTAATTCCACGTTAGGGCGAGCCACTGGCACTTGTAAGTGGCATGCGAGTGACGTCCAACTCGGCAATTTGCAGCCTCTCAGAACCCTCTGTTAGATCACTCATCACTGGACACTGCCTTTTGCAATTACGGACAATATAGGGGTGCGATGTTATGAATGCAGAACGATTTGAATTATTTTTTATTGTCGGCGAATCTGATATTTGGTTCGACTACTGATTTATATTTGTGATTGTGACCATGGAGTTAGGAGTGGACGAATATTATGATTTTAGAGTAGAACTGTTTAGATTCTTTAAATGGAAACAAATAATCGAATTCATTTATATCTATAAGTTATAACTTTTGACAGCAATTTTATGCTGTTTACGTTTACTCACTATATTTATCAACTTAGAAATAATGAATCTTATACAATGTACATGTAGATCACTTTAATCCAGGATATTTCTGAGAGGTAAATAGTAGCCTTCTAGTCCTTGGATACAATATGTCAGATACTCCAAAATTACACTAATTAATAGTGTAATTAATACCGACACATTTCCTAGAACCTCCCCTAAACAATAAAGCAATCAATAATGATAATTCTATGGGAACATTAAAGTATTCAGTTTACCAGAAACTGTTTGAAATGGCAAATTGAAAACTTTTATCCATTGTTTTGTAACAGATATGAATTCCACTTAAAAATGAAAATATTTTCAGCTATGAAAGCCTTTCGAGTTTTTACGAGAACAGAGATTTTATTTAATGAAAAAAGGTACTGTCGGTGTAAAAAATACAAATAAACTTTTTGTACATAGGTTGTGCAAAAGCGTTCGAAAAAAGAACGTGATGTTTTATTTTTAAGTTGGTACGTGCGAAATGAATGTGGAAATGTTGGGTATGTTTTGTGGGTGGGAATATAGACAACACTAGCCGCAGTGACGGTTGTGTAGCGACCCGGCTGCCGGCACCCCTGGGGACGCGTGACGCGCCGACAGCCTCTGCAATATTCATCGACACTTCACACCCGAGCCCACGACCCGAGCCTCAATTATACCGACACACCCATCTATGTAAACTCAACCAAATAACTGTTTAACACTTTACAGAATAATATTACTCTTTGTTTTAGGAAGTTGTTCAAATTTTGTGTGGAATTTACGTCGTTGAATAACGTTTTCTTTTAAAACTTAAGGCTTATAATTACAGTTAATAAGACTGAGTATGTAAAACTAACTTATAAAATGAGTTAAATACAAAACTTTAAGTTTCCTTGTTTAACTCATACTTATTAGAAGCTTAATTGTCTGACAGATGGCTTTCTCTTTCACAATGCAACAACTTTATTATTAGAATTTATATATAAATACAAGTCCAGCTTACTTAAATTTGAAAAAATCATCTAATGATTAACCACTTCAAAATATACACGAATTTCGTCGTTGAACATGCTTAGCACATATTTCGTCGACAGTACCGCATGTCAATACATAAGCTTCTTCAAATATTCCTTGCCGATATCGATCCTAATCCTGCAGGATAAATATACGTGTAAACTGATCAAATGTGGGCCAACCCTGGTAGTTCTAGCATCGCTGGCAACCCTGGCCGCCTAAGCCATTACAAACCTTGTTAGCCCCTACGTGATGGTGTTGCCAACTTATTGAAACTTGCGAGCTGTCTGTATTATATGAAAAAGTGTCAATGTCGCAGCAAGTTCAACATTTACTGGTATAAATTGTGTTTTTGCTTACTTGGCGGTTTGTTTTGACTGCGTGAGTAGGAGCCGTTTAGGATTTAAATGAGTTTGTTTACTCAATTAAAAGTTATTGCTTTTTTAAGGCTTTTTTGTTGAAATTTTGACGTTAACAGCTGGAACGATCAGAATAATTTTTGATTCCTAATCTACATAGTTCTTTTATTACATAAAATCGAGTGCCTATATACCATATTTCCCAAGGAATATGTGACGTAACAATATGTCACTTCGAGTAAAAGTACAAAATGTAACGAACCAGTTGTAAAAGTTTCATCAAACGTCCGTATTGAATGTAAACATTTTGTTTTATAACAACAATATTTCGTGTTACAGGTATCAGTTCGGCAGAAGAGAGACATGTGAGTACCGCATAACTTTACCAATTTCAATTGGAGTTGTTAAAATTCCAACTGCGAAAATTTCGCTTTGAAAAATTCCCCCCAACGTTAGGTAGCGGAGGGTAGCAGCTGCCTTTTCCATTTGGGATTGCAAACGTGAAGTGTTTCGCTCGAACACGTTGATTTCATAACACGGTACAGCGAGACCGGAATAAGTGGGGCCCTAGTGGGGCCCGGTTGGGCCCCGTGGAGGCAAGCGGGGCCCCGCGACACGAACCAACACCTATCATCTTTGATACCGCACCACTCTAATTCGTATTTGAACTAAGAAATTACGCCTCGAGGTACGTTTTGAAAGAACGTCAAACGTATACGTTATGTGATAATTATCCGTGTGTAGGGGCGTGTGGGTTAATGTCGAGATGGCATATGCGGGCCTTCACAATCGTTTCCAAGTGCCTCTTCAAAGTTATTTCATTCGTATCAATTGATCAAATTGACTGTCGAACTTTTCCTCTCAACATCGAGATAAACGTTTAATTAAATCTTTTGTGACATTTATAATGTCTTTCATATCGCAAAACAAATGACTCGGCTCATTAACCAGTCCTAAATTATGAACTTATACTCTTACTAAAAACGAATTTCTGTATGATGTATTTATGAGTGCAACAAAGTATCGCACAGCCCTGAGTGAGGTGAAGTGGTCTGGTGTAGCGAGGTGTCGGGAATGTCGGCTATCGGGGGGTGGCGCCACCCCTTGCTCCAATGCTCCACTGAACACAGCGGTGCACCGCACAGATGCACCCCCGAATCCCTGCAATCATATTGTTTTTGTTTCAATACCCCATTTCAGTATTGTTCAACGTTATTGTTCGTAATGTGTCGCGGCTCGTGAAAACGATTCGATGGTATTTGTGGACTTTGATTGCGACTGTACTATGCTTGACGTAGTGTTTTTAACGATTACAATTCATGTTGTTTAATGTATGTGTGAACAAGTGTACACTTGAATGTAAATATTTTATGATATAGTCGTTTTAAAAACCACATTTTGATAAAAAGCTTTTCGTATTTACGCTTCATAACCATATCTAAAATGTGTTCTTAGAACCAAAAAGGACTGCAACAACAACAAAACAAAAAGAATGTAACATTCCTCTCAGAACAAGTTAGTTAGATAATAGCGCGCATTATGATAACAAAGTGTCAAAGTATCACATTACCCGCACAAACCGCAGAGCATAAAGCATACTTCTGCGAAGTTAGTTATAAAACTTACATGGCGGTTGGCAAGTCAGGGCTGGCACGCGAGGAGTTTATCTGAGTGTGAGTTGAGTTGTGACCCCGATAGGTGGCGTTAGCAGTCGGCTCACGGAGTGTGCCCGATCTGCAAACACCGGCGGTAATGCACGGACGCGTCTTGTCGGGGGGCTGGGGGAAGTGCAATGCTGTAATAAACTTTACTTATACCGGCCGCGGGGGGCAGGGCAACCTCCCCTCCTCGCTGCCCGCTCGTCCATGTTTTTACAATCACGAAGCCACTACACTACACAGTTGCAACATTCTTGTTTATTTGCAAACATCGCACGTCTGTTTGATTCACCGATATATCAGTACCCTGTTTATTTTACAATGTTAGTTCTGTGTTTAAAGTAAATCTACCTGTAAACACCTGCTTTAGTCAGCTTTCATTTATAGATTTTAATATAAAGACGGTTTTATATTTTGTAATTTGTTTTATTAAATGTTAAACATCCGAGATAATTCGTTCCTTGTTCCGTTCGAAGCACTATTATATTCGTTCTCGAGGCTTAATGGGTGATTCTGTTGCATGTTTAACAATCTACCCTGTTTCATTAACCGAGGAAGCTGTTTAAACTCCCGCGAAATAACTAAGTTTACTGCTGCCAATTTACAACGACGGGAAATTGAGCAGCGGTTCTAAGCTTAACAGAGCGGCCCTTCCTCAGCCTCATTTGGGTAACATAATAACCGCGGATTTATTTCTGCCGCCGTTCATTCGCTCTCAAATCGCGCCTAATATTCAATTTGGGCGCCTGAACCACACAAAAACTGCTCAGAGCCGGTTCATTACGCCGCGCATCTCGCCTCTTCATCCTTCTTACCTTATCTAAGCCACTCTGAATGCCCCCGCCCCCCGCTTCGCCCCCCGCCGCCCCCTAGCACCCACACACCACTTCAAGTGGAAAACTCGCGGGGTGAGGGCCGCTCAACCTTGTTTAGCATTCTACTCGACTTCTTTATTTAATAGATGCCGAAAAAACTCCGGTCAGAATAAATTTGCGTTTGTTCTCCGATATGGCGGGCTCGGTCGTTGCGTTTTTTAAAGGTACGCTCCTTTAATTAAGGTAGGGCGGCGCGTGGTGTAAATACGACTTATGTTTATAGAGGCGAAGATTGAGTGCTTTATTAAACAAGCAAAACAAAAGTGGAAGCGGTCTCCGCGTCGCTCGCTCGCGTCCTGTCGAGCGGGGCAGCCCTACAGCGGCATGTTTACGCGCGGTAACAGGCGCTCGCTCGTTTCGCGCCCGCGACAACCCTCGCAATTTATAGCTCGAGACTTTTCTTAATTGGAAAGAATGGCCACTTGTAATTATTAAGACGCCCTAAAGTGAAACAGATTGCGCGGTAGCCGTTTTCTCGGTACTTTATTTTTTGTTTTAAGACTTGATACAAAGTTTAATTTGTTGACTGTAGAAATCTCGTGATCTCGAATCATTTTATGGTACGAGAGATTTATTGCTGTTTTTATTTTTTTGTTCTCAGCTTGTGTTGTTATACGATACGTCCATTATCGTATTACCGGCAATCTGAGATTAACAAGTAGCTGGGTAGTTGAAAATGCAACGTAAATAGGAAAAATGTTGTATTTCCTTGAAATTTCTACTTTCAACTATCGAAGCTATTTTCCTCGTCTTAATCTGATTGCTTGGGAATTGCAATTTCCATTCCCAGCGGAATGACAGATGCTGTTACGGGAATCTCGAATGCATATTGCTTATGCCTACATAACATACATAAATACGCGCTACATAATCGGAATGTGTTTGCGTTATTGGAAGTTGTTCCGACACATTTCTGTATTGCAACTGAAGTATTTAGAACTTTGTCGTTTTAATTCTATATTTTCTTTAAACTTGTAGTTTAGTCATTAGCAAGGACTTTGTCTATACTCATATTATAAAGAGGTAAAGCTTCTCACTTTGTTTCTTCGTATGGGCTAATCTCAGAAACTACCTAGGTATCTGATTTGAATAATTATTTTTGTAATGGATAGCCACATTCAACGGGAAGGTTATAGGCTATTTTTCATCCCGAAATTCCCAAAAAGATTTATTCAAATCGGATACTTAGTTTCTGAGATTAGCCCTTACAAACTAACAAAATTAGAAACTTTACCTATTTATAATATAGAATAGAAGTATAGATAAGTGTAGATTGCATATGTTCATTAACTTTTGTAGCTGACTGTACATCATGTTCAGTCTCCATTCACTTAATACCTCGACTTAACAGTACACAGGTTGGTTCAGTCTGTAGATACATAGCTAATCTCCCTTCCCCGCCCGTCTTGGTATCAGAATAACATAGATTACGATGCATCCACATTATTCCGAGGATTATCTGTCGTGTCGCAGACTGCAATGTCTTACGAAAGCTCCTCGTAGTGAATCAAGTGTGACTTGACTAGATATTGTATTAATGCAGGTGTTTGTATCGGCTTTAATGATTTATTTACATGTAAATCGGATTAGATGTGTAGTACTAAAAGTAAGTTCGATAGATTATTGGCCAACACTGGTATCAGAGTTTTTAAGCAATAATGTTGCTCTAACGCATTTGACTCAGTTTTTTATTCCAAGATCATTTAGTTTTTGTCTAAATTTTCCAAGTAGGTATCTAGGATAAACTTGCAAGAATCCTAGACTTAAAAGTTATAAAAGAACGAAAAGTTTCTAGCAAAAAAGTTCATAAGCGAGCGCATATTATATTTCTTTTGACCTCATTAAAGCAGTAACATGATACAATATAGTTCGGCAAGTATTCAAGTGAAAAGAACACTTTCAAACTTCCAGGCTTAAGTTTTAACGACAACCAACTTATATTACCTTTTTGTAACCGACTCCCTTTGTGTGCGATGTTAAAAAGAAACGAACGGCAACTCAAAGGGGATTCTTTAGTAAATGTTTCCATGTTGACGACCTCCGGGGGAGGCAGGGCCGATGCGTCTCACTTGCGGCTTTGTTCCCGTATCGCATCGATTTATGCAAGCCTGATCAGATCTGTGAAGGCTCCTAGCCTTACCTCCGCCCGCTACGAAATACAATATTAATATGTGCTCGGATGCGCTCCAAGTCGGGTTGCCTCTCGATAATATATATCAGATACGTGCGATTATTCAATATTGATTCGTTGTCTGAATACAATTCGGTTCAGTGAGCATATTATGTATCTATCACCTTTAGATTTCCCTTCTCTATCTATTCATACTCTCTCGTTCTCACCCTCTTTCGATGCAATAAAGTACTTTACAACGCACTAACATTATAAATGTAGTAACATAAAAGATGAACAAAAGTTGAAGCAGTAAACTTATCTCGCAACTTGTGTGCAATTAATGCGAATAACATATTGTGTGGTAAAACTGTTTTATGTATCGCAATTAACAAGGTATAAATAGGTTTTTCCATAAATAACTAGTTTCTAAGTGTTCGGACGTACAGGTGTAATAATCATTTGCTTATGATAAATATTTGTGTGTCAGGAAAGTATTTAAATATTACTTCAGAGCCGTTCGGTTTCAACCGCAAAGACACATTTCATTTACTCCAGTTTTAAAGTTGGTCAAAAACTGAATACATCAACCGAATGTACATTTGGGGTCGGTATAAAATTTAACATAATGTCGTTCATAAAACCGAGCATAAAATTTTATTTACACAGACGAAATAACAAATATAAAGGTATCAATATAATGTATGCTTCGGTACACACCGTATTCAATATTCCGAAATGAAATATTCAATATGGAATATACGTTTCACGATGAAAGTGCAACGTTTTATAGGTGCCGCTCGTAAACAATGAAATCACTTTCAGTGATACATTTCGCATTCCATAACGCTCGGAATCGATACAATTTGATGTACTCTCGAGTGTAGCCATTACGCATACGTTGTGTTATTGTTTAACATCAATGTAAAGTTTTGGTGTACTATCAAGTCATTTAAGTATATTTATTACCCTTCTATTTACTTAATAGTCTCAAATCATCTCATTGTTTAGGTCTACTGCCTTATCTGTATCTATATGTAAAGCTATGTTATAAGTCCAAAGTGACCGCAAGGTCCAAGTTCATGTATTACACTGTCATAATGTCACTTTGCTTTCAACTTGGACACAAACAAGCGAGTCTTTGCCTAGTTTTTGTGTGACAGAGTGGTAAACATAGGTAAAGCCGCACACGTCATGTACAGTGGTATCACATCGTGTCGCCCGACCGCAGCCTGCAGCGCGATGCGGTCACCGCGCACTGCTGCGGCCACCGCACCGGTCCGTGCCGACGTGTGCGGCATTACCCCAACCTCCCCCGCCTATACAGGGTGTCTGCATGTCTATCAATCAAAATGATGATGATTCAGAGACTCTACGAGAATATATCTCTAGTGATGTGTAACATTCGTCTTTGTAGATAGGTATAGTGCAGACGAGCTCAAAATGAAGATTTAGTTAGTTAAAAATAGAAACAGAAATGTTATCAAAGTGAGTAAAACCGCGGGTCGTTACTAGTCGTTTCTAATATCATTTAATTCTATAATACAATCACAACTCATTTAAAAGTTTAATTGCGATTTAATCGGCGGTCGTACATAGACAAACTGAATAAAAACAATCGGTGCGCGGCGGAGCGTAAACACGTTAGGAGTGCGGTTAATTGAAATGGTTGCATGTAATTAGCAGGATAGCAGGTCGGGCGATGGCGCGCTGCACGTCTTCATAATTTATCTCAATTAGTAAGCGGAGAGGAGCGGAGCGAAGTAATGAGCGGAAGGGCGTCGGACGCAGCTCCCGCGCTTACAAACCCCACTTACATGCTATCGTGCCTTTGTCAGATCTCCAATTACAGATACCAACCCACTTAATACGCACCATGATTAACACCAACTCTTAAACATAGTCTTGTGGGCAGGACGTCACTTAGTGACCGGACTAGAAACACATTCAAAATTAATCCTCTTGTAGAACACCTTAGGTCGGGCGTGTTATAAATTAGTGTTAGTTGTTTGCGCCTGGCGGAGTGTAGCGGAGTCGGTGTGTCGGAGTCGTGTTTAACAATGCAGGGTATGTTGTATGCACCCCGACCGCCCCGCCACCCCGCCCGCCCTCGTGCGACGCACGTACCTCCTCCGTGCTTATCACGCATTTACATATGCTTCGCCTACTCTCTGCCGTGTACTACGAACATCGAAAATGTTTCATGAATAAATTTGTAATCCAATTTGGTCGTTAACTTCTGACTCGACAAACACGTCGACATCGTTCCGTTTCCAATAAAACAAAAAATATCGAAAAACAAACAACCCAAATCGAATCTAATAATATTGGGTTCGCTTAAAGCGATTAATCATAAAAAATACGCGGGTCGCAGCCCTTTTTCGAGTTTCCTCGTTACGGACTAAGACGAGAATCATTAGGAATTAAATTTCCCCTTTCATTAGTCCCTCAACCCTCGTATAATTCCGGACGCGGAGCAATAACAATATAAATCCCCCGTCGCGCCGAGCGGGGGATTACGGCTTGTCTCGACCCTAATTTAGGGCTGCCCCCGCCCCGGATTAACGAAGTGGCGGAATCCGCTAGGGTTGTCGCTGCGCATAAACTTGTTACGTGTTTAATGTTTTATTGACGGGTGGCGAGGGAGCTTTCATTTAAATAACCGAGCGCCGGCTGCGACCCTCCGACCGCCGCCGCGCACCTTCCGATCCGACACACTGCGCGGCCGCCGTTCACCCTTCACCTAATGTCTACCCTTTACCTTCGATAACGACACACATCCACTCAATATAACTACCGATACCCGACACGAGCACTGCCGACTCCCGAGCTATACTACGTTCGATTAATGTCTCGCCCACGCTCCACCGATAGGCTTACAAAACGATCGTTTATATTTTAATTCATTGATATCCCGTCGGTGTATCGCGGTAAGCCGCCGCGGCTCGTATTTAACGTGGAGGCGTCATTAAAATGTATAAAGGTCGGACAGCGACCTTTACAAATTAATTTTTGTGATGTTATAGCGTAGAGTGAATGGTTCGTTAAGGCGGAACGAATCGGTTATTGCCGGTATTAAGTCGTAGCCGGCTCCGAGGCACATATTGCACAAATCTCGGAGGGGAGAGCCCTCCACGACCCTCCACCGATTCAAATGCAAGGATTATAATTAAACTGACTCCGATTTGATAACAAGACACCGTTACTTGCTCGACAACTTTAATCAATCGTTATGAAGCAATCAAATATTAAACGTTTAATTTACTTGATACTCGACACAAAGGTCCCGACCACAATATGCTTTTAAAATGTTCATAGCCTTCATGAGTAAACAGGATTCGAGTTAATCTATTTAAGTAATTTTACTGAGAGCAGCCACGTACCCGCAACGTATTAAAATTTGCCTCGAAACCGCAAAGTAGACGCAAACACAAAATTAAAGTCGTCGACACTTAAGGGCCTCGTAGTTTGGAGGGGAGTTTCCGTGAAATTTCTCTCGAAATGTCGAAATGGCGGATGAGTTTCGCAAGTCAACTCAATTATCGTTTTAATTAAGGCGCCTTGCCACGTGACATTTGTTTGCGTGCGTGAAAGCGATCACGCCCCCGCCGGCCTCAGCCCCCTCCCGCCCTCCCCGCGTCGTCTGCTCCTGTTAATTGTGCTAATTACTCCTGTAATGGAGCGAGGGGGCGCGCCCGGGAGAGATTGCTTATCGACGGCTTCTCTGGAATTTACTTTGTGTGATACAGTTGTCCAAGTTCCGTGTTAATTTGATGTAATTTGTAGTACACTTGCCACGTCCCGATAAATAAAAGTTAAAACGGCCACGGTTTTCCTAGAAATGAATAAAAGTTGAAGAGTATTTAATTATCCGGTGAGCGGTGGCGCACTAACGACCGCTCAGATTGAAGGTTAACAAACAGTGCAGTAATGAACATCAATTGCATCGGGCAAGTTTCCAAGCGTATTTTGCTAGTGGCGCAGCGCACGACTGAGTTCGCGGAGAGCGCTCATAACGGAGTGGTGAAGGAGTGGCCATAATGGGCTGCACGAGAGCCGGGCCGCGCTCGCCGAGCGGCCGAACGCGAGCGACCGACCGCGAGCGCCGCCGCCAGCCAATTCGGTTATTTGAGGTCGCCCATAAACCGATAGCGAGCGCACTAAACGCAATCCTCCACTCGCGACTATAAACTTTACGAGTCACGTAAAAACGCGCTCGAAACGCCGACTCGCTACCATAAATTTATGCTAATGTATTCTTTATAGGAGTTTAATGTGTATTCAGAAATTCCTCCATTATTTATGTATACGAATGAACCGGTAAAGTTAATTTTAAAGTCGCTCAGCGCCCCGCGGTTTACGCGATCGTAGCCGATTAAACTTTTGTGTAAACGTTTTTGTGTGCCGTGTCTGATGCGGTGATTCTGGTTTGGATCGGTGTCGTCTTATCGTGTCGTATCGTGTCGGTCGCGGCCGCGGCCGGCTGTCGGCTCCACCGCCTCGCTGTCTCCAGTGAATGGGCCTGTTGTATGCGGTATCGTTTTATCGCATCAGAGACGACTCCTACATAGTCGACTCAGTTATAAATTGACAACATAATGGAACTTAAAAGTAAAATACCCTATAAAACTTTTCGACGACAGTATCATAAAACGGAGTCGTATAAACGGATAGTCCCGATAAAAGCTGAAAACGTCGCGTGTAAATCACGTAACTTTTCAAAACTATTATGCCTGAAATATAGTTGGAACTCAATCCGTACATTTCCGAGCGGCGGGCGGTCTATTTATCTATTTCCCCCGCTTCCGCCCCTGAGCGTCCGGTTAACCGCCCCCCTTCCGGTTAACCGGGCGGCGGCGGCGGCGGCGGCGCGGCGCGCGCGGCTAAACGGCTCGTCGCGTGACCGCAGACAATAAGCCCGGCCGGCGTTAACAGCGCGCCTGTGTGTTGCCACTTTATATGTTACGTCACAGCTTCTCGCCCACTCCACTCACTCCGCCGCTCTCCACACTCCTCGACACACATGTGTGCGCACAATCACAGGGATGCTTCCTCATCTCATATAATACCATCTTATATTACTTACACCTTGGCTTTATTTAGATTGATCGCGTTGGGTGTACCTACGTGAATATATTGAATGTGACTTTCGTGTATATTTTTGCGTTTTATGGCTTAAGTCTTACGAAGATCTTAATAATGTTTTGGAATAAATCTTTCTTATACAAATCCATAAAAAATGGTAGGTATGTTGTTGTAGTTCCCCTTCATAATACGACGCTCAAGTTCCCGTGGTATCGCTGGCAGCCCTGTCGTCTGGCGGGTAGTGATGTCGTGTACTTGTTCCGCCGGTACTTGTTTACCCGACTCACCCCCGAGCTCCGTCCCTCGCTCAATTGCCTTTTTCTTGAGGTCGACCTGCGTAATGGGATCAACTAAAGATTAGCTCTGTTCACTCTCTGTTCAAAATACAAAAAGGTTACCACTCCCTACCTGATACTAATACTCCGCAAGCCGGTACCCTTACAATATCACGGATTAAATCTAATAAAATACGACGAATTGAACACGTAGCTATTCGATCGTAAAACATTATTATAGTTTAATTACTTTTATAGCTAATGGGTTTATGGTTTAGTGTATCACGATCGATACACCTACCGGACTGTAGCACAATAACAAGAGTTTAACTATTCGACACCCGACCGCAGGATCGATCTATTAAATTAACGATTAACCACAAATGGTGAACGATTCGATCGGGGAACATAAAATCCATCGGATCGCGGCGGACACGTCGCGGCGGCGAGGGCCGTGACCGTGACGTCGCTCGATACCCGCACTTGAAACTCGGTGTTGAACTAGAGAGATCGAGTGATCGTAAAATTAGCCTCTCGAATACTCGCCTCCGCCGAAACCCTTGGGCATACGACCCGCGCGCGTTTATACGTGTACCGACTACGTGTGTCGTTACACCGCGCGGGCTGCCTTCGAAACATAGCTTTATGTTCGGTTCCACACGACTTGTGCCAATAATAAAAGTTTATTGGCTACATCTCGCCTATCAAATATCCAATAACATCGGCCGCAATAAGCCGTGTCGAGTTGTTTACCCTGCGGAGTGATGGCTCGTCTCCGCGTTATCGTCTAATGGCGGACTCGGAGATAGAACGAGCTCTCTTATGGGAGATTATTAAATATCTGTCGTGCTGATACTAGAGGCGATAAATAGATGCGGGCCGAGTGTTATTGTGTGTTGTGCGAGAGCCGAGGTCAGGGCTGTAAGTCACCGCGGGTGGTGACAGGGCGCCGCGCCGACCGAATTAACAGCCGTTTGCCTCTTGCCTCTAAGTTAGTGCCTCGTAAAATTAGGCCCGTTACACCCCTCTAGGCGCTAGCGAACCGTGCTCACTTCGTTCCCGGAGGACAAGCGCCGGATTAACTCCGAACAGTTTCTCATTCGACAACGCGGAGCTGAGACACTCGTCAATTATCTTGTTAACAACTTTGATGCCGCTAATGTACTTTATTACAAACTAAACGTGGATTAGTTTAACATTGATGTATCGAGTGTATACCGGACACACATAAAATAAATCATGGCACTAATGCCTGAGTACTGTGTAGTGTAGCGAACATTTATCATTTAATAATATCAAAGCATATGATAGCCTTTTCAGTCGAACAAGCACCGAGGTTTGGCTCGGAGCGTACACTTGAAAATAGCATCTGTCTAACACAGCAGTGGCCGCGGGCGCGGGCACTCGACCGAATATTGATAAATCCGTAGATTGGATCTGTCGAGTCGGCGCGGGGCCGTGTGCGAGTCGTGCGAGCGCGGCGCCCGGTGTGTCAACAAGGGAATCAGTGGAGCGCAGCTCGCTCGTTCGTCACGTATATGATTATTTCATTAGTCCGTATTTGCGCGCTCATCCAAATGTTGCGGTGGGGCCGGCCGCCCCCGCCCCCGGCCGGGGGGCGATGACCACTCCCGGAGCTAATCATGCGGTCAGTTTGTTCTGCCTCAGCGTGTTTTGATATTGATATTGACTGTAGCGCTCGCCTCGCTGCGCACCGATTTATTTGCGAACAATGATCGATTGATTGCCATAGGCACGTAAGCCCGCTCGTAAACGTTTTGATTATGTTTACATTTACGTATTTGATCTAACAATTCCCGATGGTGGTGATGGCGATATTCGATGGAGTGTGTTGTTTTATTGGGCATTGTTTTGTTGCAGAGGAATTCTATTTCGCCTGGCGAGCGAGAGAAGTACCGGACGCGGAGTCCGGCCGAGCCCGACCACAAGAAACTGAAGAAGGAAGAGAAGGACATGGGACATGTGAGTCTTCGCCTTTCACACTTTTAACACATACTACAAAGAGGACAACTTAACACATACTCTATTTTGGTTTTTACGAGACTTAAAATGTAAACTGGTATGGCTTTTCCAGTCTAAGACAATTTCTTTTATAAAAATTTAATGATACTTTCCTCTCTAGAAATTCCTCTATAAAAATAATGTGTTTAATTTGCCGATCATAATCCGATAAAAATCAGCCGTATTAATTGACATTTTGGAACACCTAATAAAACTTATATAAAATCTTTCTAAGAATTACTTAAAAGGAGAAGTACCTCTATAATTACCTTCATATCTGAGTCTCAAGTATTCTCTTCTTAAATTATCTCTCTATAAACAAGCGTCTTATATACTTTGTTCCCCAATTCCAGGAGCTGGTGGTAGACGACGCTAGCGAAGAGCCCACCTCCCCCCACAACGGCGCGCCCTCCCCCCGGGAGAACGGACTCGACAAACTACAGCCCAAGAAGGAACACCCCCCACATAGTCCTAGGTACTTTCACCTGAACATGCTACTATTATAAAGATAAATGTTTGTGAGGATAGATACGAGTAAATATCATTTTATTAGGATGTTCGTTCTAATCTCGGAAATTATCAGTTTGATTCGAATAATTATTTTTGTAATGAATTGCCACATTTAACGGGAAGGTATATGCTATTTTTAATCCCAAAGTTTCTACGAGAACGGGCACAACGCGGGTAAAGTCGCGGGGCGTAGTAAAAAAATAAATATAAATATACCCCGAAAAAGTTGAAAAAAGACGCAAGTTGATGAATTGATATTTGGATGGCTGGATGTTAGTTACTCTCTGAAGAAAAGCTCGTTTTTTTACAGATTTTAATATAAAATTGCTCAGAGATAAATTACAGTTTCGAATAACACACAGGCCAATTTTTTGTCCCAGAATTCCCATGGTAATGAGTAGAAAGCTGTAAAGTTCAGATAGTCTATATGGAACTATTTCTATCGCAAACATAATAGAATATTCCACAGTCAGGCCAACCACCGCATTCAATCAAGAGGTGTGAAGAAGCCATACATCCATAAACATAACTTTATTCAGTATAATCGCTTCATCCTTTTAATTGAAGCCCTATTATGTAAACTAGTTGTTAGTGTGTAAGGTCGTCGAACGACATGTCGAGTTGTCGACTCGAAAGTTAATCTGCCTCCGAGCTGAATCAATTACGGAATACGGACGCCAAGAATCCACCTACTGCTATTAACAACAATTAGATTAACTTTGACGGATTTACTCGCTGAGATTATATAATATTTATCTTTTAAGTGATTGCGTCTCATTCGATTTGTAGATTTTGTATGGCGGTTTATGGGTTGGAAGACTTTTATTTATTCAGTATTGACCTCTATATACACGACTGCGGCAAATCCCAAAAGGAGAGTTATGTGTTTCTGTTTTATTAAGTCTGAGATTGCTCATAAAATTTACCCATAAACTCTTTTACCGTTCCAAAACAAATAAATCAATTAAAATTGCGAAAGAAGAATGCCCAATTTTAGCATGGACTCATGATTTATCATGAAATGAATACATAGATAATTTATATACATAATTGTTTTCTTACTTTTTGTCATCGATTAGGCATCATTATTTCTGTATATATTCCATTTAAGGCAAACCAAAACAAGATATCGATTGGCACTCCTTACCATTCCCAGATCCGGCACATCAAGCAACGCATCAACGCCATCAGCAAAAAAGTTAGATGAGAAACCAAGCACGCCAATCTCCAAGCCAGTGACACCGACATCGGGCGCGAGCGGCGCGGGCTCGGCCGGGGCTCCGCTGAAGGCCGCGGTGAAGCCCCCGGCGCTGCAGTACCCGTACCTGGGCAACGGCGCCCACGACGCGTACGGGCTCGCGGGCTACTCCGCGCGGGCGGCGCTGGCCTACGAGCCTCTGCGTCCGCCCATTGGACCGGCGGGATTGGCGCCGATTCCTGGAGGAAAACCGTGAGTTGATTTGATTTTGCTTGTAAATATGGTAGGTAGAAGTAGTAAAGGACTGTTATTTCGTTCGAAGTTGCAGACTGCATTAGTTTGAAGTCTTTAGCGTATAAAGATGTGCAAGTTTGTAGTGTGTCTGACTGCATCATAGCATGTGTAAACGAGTAATTTTAGTTAAATAATATCAGTTTCAAGAAACTTTCGTTTAAGTTTAGAATTATAGTCCAAACTAAATAGATTAGTAAGCCTTACCAAAATCCCTTTTTTCTGTTAATATTTCTATTTTTGATATAACATAAACTAACCCACATTGTTCTGATTCCAGAGCCTACTCGTTCCACGTGTCAGCCGAAGGTCAAATGCAGCCGGTCCCTTTTCCCCCTGACGCCTTGATGGGTCCCGGCATACCCCGGCACGCGCGGCAAGTCTCAGCACTAGCTCACGGCGAAGTTGTCTGCGCGGTTACCGTATCTTCGCCGACTAAATACGTCTACACTGGAGGCAAGGGCTGCGTCAAAGTGTGGGACATCAGCCAGCCCAGCAAGGCGCCAGTCAGCCAGTTAGATTGCTTGGTGAGTGGGTAACTGTCCGCGATTGTATTTGGTATCTTTTTTGGTTTTTGTTTGTTAAAATTCGAAATTCCCTTTAAAATGAGACTAGGTTTAATGATCGTACTAGCTGAGATAGTGATCTGATTGGTCTATTTTAAGACCGACTATGAGCGTAAGGGACTACATTCTAATAATGTACTGAACTGCATATTGAACTAAATTCAAATTCAAATTATTTATTTGTTCATAAACATGGGTAGGTACATCCAAACAAATCCTTTACAAAACCCATAGAGCTACAACTTAACAAAGAATGGTGCTATCTAAGTACCTAATCATGACAGGCTAAACATGTTCTCATAATATTTTAGAACATCTTTCGTAAAAGCTCTTCTTTACTTTAGACCTACATAAAGCCTACTAGATCCTAACCAAGATTTTTTCAACATATTCGTCCCATATACAATTCCACCCAATATGTCTGTAAGCATCAAGCATATCAAGCATTGGCAAGCGTGTTGCTTACGCGTAATCCTCACTGTACTCATATCTTCAGTGGGGTCTTCAGCCTTTGCCGGGACATTACAGGCTATTTACTTTACTTTACTTTAATGTTTATCGTACCCTGATGTTCCCGTGACTATTGTTGCAGCAACGCGACAACTACATCCGGTCGGTGAAGCTGCTGCCGGACGGGCGCACGCTGATCGTGGGCGGCGAGGCGTCCAACCTGTCCATCTGGGACCTGGCGTCGCCGACGCCGCGCATCAAGGCCGAGCTCACCTCCTCGGCGCCGGCGTGCTACGCGCTCGCCATCAGCCCCGACTCTAAGGTACGTCTTATTCTTAAAACCCAAATATAACTAAATATTTAAAAAATACCAACACGTAAGTTGGTCAAAAATCAAAATACTTGGTGAAGATTGATACATTGGTACCTCCGTTTTTGGTTTTAAGTCGCTAGTCGGATCAAAAGTTGAGTTGATACTTGCTATATATCGTAAAACATTAAGTATAATATAGATTTAGTGTAAAAAATATATACGGCTCATATTTTCTTATTAACAATAAAATACTGACCGAATATAAAACCACCTCCTTCGGTGTTTGAAGTCGGTTAAAAATACACAGAACTACTGTTTAAAATAACCAACTAAAAAACTGAATACCTCCCATTGCAGGTGTGCTTTAGCTGCTGTTCGGACGGCAACATCGCGGTGTGGGACCTGCACAACCAGACGCTGGTGAGGCAGTTCCAGGGGCACACGGACGGCGCCTCCTGCATCGACATCTCCGCCGACGGGACCAAGCTGTGGACCGGCGGGCTCGACAACACCGTGCGGTCAGTACGAGTACACAGTAGTCATAAACTGTGTCCCACGCTTGGACAAAAGCCTTGTATTAAATCACTTTACATACATTTAGATACCTTTACACACATGACTACTACATTATACATAAAGATGTAAAATGTAAAACTCATGTTATTCCTTTGATATTTATGTTGTCATTTTATTTTCCAGATCATGGGATTTAAGAGAAGGCAGACAATTACAACAACACGACTTCAGCTCACAGATATTCTCGTTAGGATATTGCCCGACAGGTAAATACTAATATTATTTACCTACTGTTCCAAATAGAAGAGATATAAAACTAACTGTAGTATGTCATGTAATTCATATTTCTGCATACATTTTTTAGAATTTTGATGAACAATTTGTCTTTCCTCAGGCGAGTGGCTCGCGGTGGGCATGGAGAACAGCAACGTAGAGGTGCTGCACGCGGTGAAGCCCGACAAGTACCAGCTGCACCTGCACGAGTCGTGCGTGCTGTCGCTGCGGTTCGCGTCGTGCGGCAAGTGGTTCGTCTCCACCGGCAAGGATAACCTGCTCAACGCGTGGCGCACGCCCTACGGAGCTAGTATATTCCAGGTACGTTTCTTAAACTATATCACACCTAATTCAGTAAAGAGATTTATCCTGCGCATCATAGAAAATGTATGGGGCGTAACCCCGCAAAATCTGAGAAAGTAACGTAAGCTCAATCTACAAGGTTGTTAAACTATCACCAGCCATCTAGGATTCATCGCGTGGAACCACCGCGCGGGTATTACTACATAAAATATAGAAGTTCAGATAGAGAAATGAAGAGACCAGTTGACTAGTTATATGTCTATGTGTGTATTAGTCCATGTTTATCTTCAAGCTATAATATATCTCTCCACAAAATGATACAAAAGTCAGTTCGACCTTTCACACAAGAAATCAGTAAAAACAGTAATTTTCATTTTCATATTAACTGCTAAGTTCTATCTTAATAATGTGTTTACTAGATCGACCTAGACTCGATCTAGCCGCATAACTAATAACTACTACTCTCTAATATATATCTGTAATCGAAATTAACATAAAAAACATCTTTCCAGTCAAAAGAATCCTCGTCAGTCCTAAGCTGCGACATCTCATCGGACGACAAATACATCGTCACCGGCTCCGGCGACAAGAAGGCTACAGTCTACGAGGTGATCTACTAGTGTCGGACGGACGGACCGACTGTGTGACTGTGTACCTTAGTGAGGACTTACGGACACTGTGGTGATATAGTTCTAGTATATGTATAGATATTGGGAAGCCTGTATGTACTTATGCGTCTTGTTTATATAGTTTAGTGTGCGCGAATTATTATGTTTATTTGTTGAGCGCCGGTAGTGTATGTTGGCAGCAGATCTCAAAATGATGATTTCGTTTCAATATTGTTGTAAAATGCTCGTATTAAAGAAAAGATATGCGCAAACTATGTTTTGTCTTTTTATTTGTACCTGGGTTATTGTATTTATCCTGAAACTTCATGAAAGAAGCAATGATACGTATAAAAATACCCCTAACTACTATACTTTCGATGGAGGATTAATTAGACAATCCGGTGAGCTTTTATACTGGTAATAGAAAAGTTGAATTCAAATTGTTTGTTCACTCATAAACCAAAAAATTTTTTGCTTACAATCAATTAAAACTAAGAAATATAGGTAGCACCTTTACCATACTCACAAATACACAAATTAAACTTATAACTCTTTTTGTATTTGCAACAAACTGCAAAATGGCTCATTTCAGAATATCACAAATACAAAATGGTTGGATGCAAGACTTAATTAGCCAAATGTACCACCCCTTGGTCAATTTTACATTATCTCGCTCGGTTTCCACCGCGGTTGCCAGAGTGGCCACCACCATTGGATTGCGATACATTCTCCGAAAATCCTTTACACAGAATGGTACATTGTTCGTGAATGAGTCGAAAATGTCGAGATCAAAAACAACAATTTCAATCAGGAAAGTGGTTTTAAGCTCTCGTCTATATGGAATCCAGTAATAGGTTTGGGCATCGCGAAAAATTCTGATGTAGTGAGCGTGGTGTTTCGTAATCTAAATTACTATCATTTTTTTAAATAACTATAAAGTGCAGGTAGTTTCTAAGTAATGTGAAGGTAATGAACATTCGCCGCTCCAGCCAGTCTTCTCGGGACTACAAGTGGTGTGATCCGCTTTAAACGTTAGGTACGAATAAATAAATAAGTCATTAATGTTATTATATATTAACGCCATTGTTATTTATTTTCTTAAAACATAGGTGTAGAAAAAACAAGGTGTTGAGTAACAATCACCCATAAGATCCTCCTGTTTTGAAGTCATTAAAGACTCTTCTTACCGCGTACTACCGATCGAGTCAATACATAAGTATTGACCGTTATGCGATGAATCTACTATACTGTATTACATACTTGCAGTTTATATTAACATACAGGTATAGTAAATTCGAGAAAATTTGTGGCTAAGCCTGAAATCGAAGTCAGAGTTTTTAAATAGCTTCTGACGTAGTGTAATTAATTCCCTTTAGGGAGGGTTGGCGGTATAAAATATTCCGACGCTAGGTGTTCATTTTCATAAATGATGATTGGGGTAAAAATCAAAAGAGCGCATAGAAAAATTGAAATAACATAGTAATATGACCTATACCACCCTGTAGTTAAAGTTTAACTTTCAAAACACAGAATTTGGAGTCAAAAACACATGTTTTGTTAACTATCTACGTATCTATGGTGTGTAACCCAAAACTAATGACCACAAATCAATGGGTTGCCATTTTGAACACCACATGCTTATAATTACATTTTTATCGACACATTTTCGAAATAGAATTGACACGTGTTAATAAAGCGTCCGACCGGAATAGATAAGTGATTAAAAAATCCTATGACATGCGCTAACTTTTATCTACATAGTTTATGAATGTAGTATTACTGAACAAAAGAAGATTACACACACATATGTGTATACGGAAATGTCAAGATACAAGTTAATTTAGAAATATATTATAATAATTAAAAATCACTAACAAACAATTAAAAAAGGGGTAAACATTAATTGACACACTATTTAAAAAGAAAATGCAGCAATGGTCTATAACTACCCCAAAAATTATCCCCCAAAAACGTAACATTTTGGTAGTGTACATTGTATACATAGTGAGTGATTTACCCTGCCCGGCTACACGGCTATAATACAATAGCTTTACCGCATTATTCATATACGCTTATTAACAATATTTTTTATGTATGAAATGGTTTGTCCCATTCCGACATACTCCATTTTCCGAAGAGCAAAAGAGACAAAACACTTTTTAACAGTGTTTTAATTAAAGAGCATTTATGAATAAGGCGGGTAGCCTTTAGCCAAATACATTAAAATTAAATCTATTATCAACATACACAGTTAAACGTATCCCGTGACGTCATTTTCATAATTTTGATGTGAAACAGAAACGAAGCAACTATTGTTATACAACTGGATAATAGGGTAATTCTTATAACTGCCAGTACCATACCACTCAATAACAGTGTATCCAATGTCCATTATTTCCGTAAATAACAACTTAATCGGAAATCCCGTACAAACAATTGTGATTACAGTTCCCGAAAATTGCTTATTGCGTTTCAGTGATATCGTCGTGAAACAGACATGTTATTGTCATCGGAGGAAAACCCGAATATTAAAAAAATATAAATCTGGAGTGTAAATAAACACTAACAAGGCGTCATCCAAAAAAGCATTGAATGGGGAACTACAAAATTTCTACTACCACAGAATTCGGTTAAAAACAAGTGCACACACAACAATGAACCTAATACTACCCTTACGAAGATTATAAATTCCTCATCTTTATTTCTACTCCCTGTTTTCTTTCTTATTTTTTGCGTATTTATCAAACAAATAAATTAAATAAATATTTTATAGGAGAAATTCACACATACTTTTAAACACAACATTTATAACTCAGGAACGGCTGGACCGATTTCCATATTTCGTTTTTATTTTATTTGTCTTGGTCAGGAATAGTATAACAAGTAATTAAATTCCCGAAAATCCCACGGGAACGGTTGCGCTACGGGACACAGCTAGTATCACTAGGTACATAGTATAAAACAAAGTCGCTATTTCTGTCTGTTTGTTTGTCTGTATGCTTAAATCTTTAAAATTACGCAACGGATTTTGATGCGGTTTTTTGTAATAGGTAGAGTGATTCAAGAGGAAGGTTTTTATGTAAAAAAAATCGCGAAATTCCCACGGGAACGGGCACAACGCGGGTAAAACCGCGGGGCGCTGCTAGTAAACATATAATACTCCATGGTATAATATCAGAATAGCATATAGTGTAGGTAGAGTGTAGATCCAGATTGACATTTGTACATGATTGTCATTATCTGTAGGTAACAGGATCGTCCCCAGCAGATGCCGGCACCGCCAGCCACCGACGGCCGGCTTATCAACCACTCGTCGAACACCAAAATACGACTAATTGTGGTGTTATACGTACCTATGTGCGGAATAATAATCATCTTGTTTGCTACATTTTTAACCGACTTCAAAACATAGAGATTTCCGTCTCCGTCATTTATGAATCGATTTTGAAAATTCTTTCGGTACATTAAGGGTCATTGAGTTATTTATGTATATGTACTAACGTTAGTACACATAACTCAATGTTAAGGGTATGCTTACAGATTAGTCCCATTTCAAACCGATTCAAAAAAAGATGGCATTACTCATAAAAAACTTGCTTTTAATGTCGCTCGATATTGGTAGTTATATTTTGGTGAATTTGATATACTTGAAAGGCGGTCGCGCTCAAGAAAGCGTCCCAAAAACACTTTTGCGGATAAGGCAAAACTTACTTTCGCAAATGCATAGGTTAGTATGTAGGTAATATAGTAAGTAAGTAGAAGCCTGTAATGTCCCACTACTGGGCAAAGGCCTATCATCTCACTGAAGATATCAGTACAGTGAGGAGGATTAGGCATTATCACAATAACGCTTGACTGCGGGTTGGTGATCTCAAACCCGAGTCATGTTTGAAATTTAGGAAATATGTTGACGCTCGACCTGGGAATAACTTATTGACTCCTGGAGTCTTGAGAGAAAACTGTAGTGACTGCATTTCTTCGGTAAAAAATAAATAGGTTAAAGTTTAATTGAACCCGGGACCTTAGTCTAGGCAGGCGAGTGCACATACCTACCACTAGACCCCCGAGGCGTCTTGTAGGTAATGTAATATAATTTTAATTTTTGGCCTGAATTTCTCTACAACAGGGGCCTAATGTCAAAGATCAGTGAAACCACTGAACGCAATAATATCTTCGGTCTTGTAGGTAAGTATAAGTATAATAAAATAATAGGTAGGTATATCATTGATCGTTGAACTTGGTAATTATTATATTATTAACCATTCGCCACCTGACCGATTAGCAAGAAGGAAATCTCCACAAAGGGAATTTTACGCGCAAATAAAGCATGTTTTAATTACGTATTACGAACATGTGAATATATATTATAATTAATTCAATGCATTTGGTTCAATAAGTTACCTTAGTATGTATTAAAATACAACACAGACGGTTGGATATACCACAATTACCTACTGTACAATCACGGAAAAGACTGGGAAAATTGGAGCATCAGATGATTCGCACATTCCATAGAAATGCAGCGGAGCTGTGCATCACAACGCATTACGAAAAGATGTTGACAATGTCAATGTTTTGTTTGACAATTTCAATGCGCTGTGATTGGTCGATTGAGCTCCGCATAGCTCCGTTTCGCTTCAATGGAAACGCACCCGCAGTAAGCAAGGTCAAGTAAGTCAGTGACCAACACTGGATCAGATTGCTTATTGGCACCTACCTACCTACATACTGTTAGGCCCACAGTACACAAACCAATATTTATAAAACAATGTAATACGCAGTTTAAAAACTGGAATGGATATGTAACTCGGTGCCGGCCAGATGGTCGCAGTGGCTGGCACGGGCCGCCGCCGCCGCCACGATATCGACGGCTAGACTAACACTACATCTGACGCAATTGTAAATACAACCGAACTTACAGTACTTTATACGCACTTACGTCGTAAGTACTACGCGACTTTACCGCACTAGGAGACGTCTATTAAATCGACAATTAACTAATTGACGATTTTTCATATGTAAAATCGCCTCAGTGGTCTAGTGGTATGTGCACTGCCTGCCATGAATGGGGTTCCGGGTTCAATTCCCGGATCGAGCGAAAACATATTTCCAACTTTTCAATCGTGGCTCGGGTTTGAGATCACCAAACCGCATTATATCTTTAACGAGAAGAGAGGCCTTTGCCCAGCTGTGGCCAAGCTTACCTATACTCTACCTAAAGGAAACATTTATCGTCTCTGAGTACGGGCGTTAGAATTGTTTAGCGCAGAGTGTATATCTAACCCTACTGGTAGTAAAGAAAGCAAGTTTATTATACCTATACTTAGTAGAGATAATATATAATATACATAGTAGTTCTGGACAGATTATTAATGTTTATCACAGCGCAAACGACCACTTTTAGGCAACAAATACCTATTGTATATGTATAAAATTAAATCGTGATACTAAGTATGTAAACTTAATTGAGTATCTGCTATTGATAAATTCTGTAGCCTTTACAGATGGTCCAACTTAGATAATAAATCTAGGTTTACTACTTTGCTAATTACGAATTTATTTGATAACTGATAACAGCACTGCGTTATATAGGTACTTGTGGTTAAGTATTTGATTTCGCAAATGACTCAGTTGTAGATGCTAGATTCAATGCCCCGAGGTTTTATTATACCCTTCCCGTGGGAGAATCGGTATAAAAAGTAGCTCACACCTTCCTTGAGAAACACTGTGTATCAGTAAAATGCAAATAGGCTGGCTTCAAAGTAAAGACGTCCCTGAGCCTACTACTGGGATTGCTACGTCTCTCATCCCCTTTACTAGTAACTAGTGATGTGGGTACAGTGTATTATATGTCGTGTAATTAATTAACCGTTAATACAATATTAGAAGCTGTATGACTCAATGTCACATGTTTAACTACTCGCTTGCGCGTGTTCCACTAAACTCGCTTGCTTACAGCTTGTAAATTAAGCTCAATCTAAACGACACGATGCTTGTACTATATAGTAATCTTAAACCCGATGCCCAGTAGAATCCTACATAAATATAAAATGAAATCAATAAAACCGACCCCATTATCTATTGTATAAAATTGTGTGAGCGTTCTATGAATGAATGCATTTTTTACGTTTCGTGAACATCCGTATTGTAATGATCGTAACATATGAATGAATCACATTACTACGCTAACCACTATGTAGCTGACTGACGCACACTTGTGTTATTTTCCATTAACTTTTGAAGAATTTTATCATTTCTGTTTTATGTTATCAGGGGATGTGAATTGTGAATTGCAAAAATAGAAATTCCAGTCCCAGTGTCATACTCTAACTGAGGAAGATAACGATTTAAAGTTCAAGTTAAGTAAACGAAATTAAAATGTATAGCATTCTATGCAACAAAGTTTTGTAATGCATGTGCAACAAATTTGTTTTTAAATACAAAACATCATTTGTTTACAAAGTAGCTTAGGTAAAGGAACTGTATGATAGTTCGGTCAAAAAGACGATAAAAAAGATTCCATTATGTTTATTAAATAGCTGTGTTAATTGATATATTTATCTCAATAATTGTCCAATGTTATATTTATTAGCGAGTATATAAATTATGCGTTTCGTTGACTTCGTTTTAATGTGCTTATTATTAATGAAATGTTCCGAATAGTTTATTATATAAAGCTAAGTCTAATAGGAAGAATGTTATCTATTGATGTGAATGATGAGTTGCAGCTATTGTGCGGGCGGCATGGTGTTGTGATGGATGTTTGTTTGAGCGTCACATGTGCGGATCCGGCGATAATCGGCGATCGGCGCGGGCGCAGGCGTTATCACGGGCCGGTGTCCGGCGCTCGCGCGCGCCGTCACTCCATCCCCGGGACGCGGCTCCGACGGCTGTCTACATCCCGCACCATTACTTAATAACTACATGCATTGTGTTGTTTACGCGCCACACACACCGACCGACACAATCAAAGCTGGCTACAGAACAACAGATTGTAAGTGACCGGTCAAACGTGTTAACTTTGGACGTTTATTTAAAGTTACTTGGTATCGTTTCGTGAACGTTATTTGTTTATTTGGCCAGTGCGAGGATGTTCTGCGAGCGCGAGGGGCCGGCGCTGGAGGAGGCGCTGCTCAGCGACCAGCTGCTGTTCGAGTACTCGCCGGCCGAGAGCCTCATTAACTTCGAGTTACCGACGCTCGACGCGGGCATCGCCGACTGGCCGCTCAATGATTTGGATCTCAATTGTGACAGTTTCGTAATCGGTGTTAGTGATTTAAACAAGGAAGAAACCAATCTCGTCGATGCGTCGCCAGTTTTCGATTTCGAAGATTTGGACAAGAGCATAATAGATGAATATCTGATGGAAGCGTTGAATAGTGATTTATATAACGATACTCCTAGTTCTGGAACGAGTTCGCTGTGCGGTGGAGATTCCGTGTACGCGTTGGACACACACGACTATGTGTCGAGTAAGGACTCTGATAGTGCGGTCAAAGTTAAGTCGTGGGGGGAGCCTAAGTTCTGTGAGGATTTGGGCGCGTTCCGTTGTCCTGTTGAAGAGTGCGGGAAGTTGTACGCGAAGGCGTCTCACGTGAGGGCTCATCTGCGGCGGCACAGCGGGGAGAAGCCCTACCGCTGCACTTGGGGCGGGTGCACGTGGCGGTTCGCGCGCTCCGACGAGCTGGCGCGACACCGCCGGAGTCATTCGGGGGATAAGCCGTACCGGTGTAGCGAGTGTGGGAAACGATTTGCCCGGTCCGACCACTTGACGAAGCACGGCCGTGTCCACGCGAGGCGAGCCGCCGCGGCTGCTGCAGCCGCCAGAAGGGCTGCAGCTACTTCTACCTCTCACAGGAGATCAACCAGGGGTATTCTAATCTTATGAAACGTTGCCAAAGGTTTTAGAGACTGTTGTTGATTCTAGGTTATTAAATTGGTAGCTTGCAATAGATGCTGATACCAAAAGTAAATTGCCAATGGATAAAATGGCCTAAGAAGTATGTAATATTAAAAAAATTATTTAGAAGTACCGACCTATCCACATTCAGGTTATTGCTATGATGTGATATGTACCTTTGTATATACAGTCAGCCTCTGCAAATTATAAACATAACCAGCAGCGCCCTGCGGTATTACCCGCGTCGTGAACGTTCCTGTGGGAATTTCGGGATGAAAAGTAGCCTATACGTACCTTTCTGTTGAATGTGTCTATCCATTACAAAAAGAATTATTAGAATCGGATTGGTAGTTTCTGAGATAAGCTAGTTCAAACAAACAAACTATACAGCTTTATAATATTAGTATAATAAAATAAGAACCTTGTTTTAATCAAACTTTTATAAAAGCTACTGACATGTGAATGATTTTTTGTAAACATATGCGACAAAATACTTATTAATTGTGTGAGCTGATCTGTAAAGGTTGAGCTGAGCAAAGAGAGCTGAGAGAAAGAGCTGAGCTGCAAATTCAATTATCGATGTACAAGTTGATATGCTGATCAACTAAAGTTATCGTCATGCTACTGAATGGATCTGAATGTTTTTCTAAATTGCCTCTTGAAACTTACCATCCTGGAAGTGGTAATGAAGCTTAATTACCTTCCCCTTGCCTGTCTGTTTATTATCTATAAATAATGTCATATGTAACTGAAGAGGTTTGCTTATTTCCAAAGATCCTAAATTATTACGTACCTATTTAAGTATACAAAATACTTGAATAGGAAACCTATCATGGACTTTGGAAATTCCTTATTTTATCACAGGATATTTGTAATGATTATAAAATAAAATTCCATGAAGTTACAAAGAACCTTAGTTGGTTGCAAAAATTTGAAATAAACAAAGGTTTTTATAAGTAAATAAGCTAAATAAGTACATTAAAATTAATTTTGAATTTATTAGTTATGAAAATCGTTATTTTTGTATTAATTATGATATTAATAATGTAGAATGTTGATATTTAAGTAATATATTAACCAGTAATGAAATAAATATTATGTAAATTACGACTGCACTGCAAAATGGTTTTATTTGTTAGGAGTTTAAGAAAAATGCAGAGAAATAAATAACCAACATTGCTGGACACTTGTTTAAGAAATACAATAATTATCAGCGCAGTTTTGCGGGTTTGCGGAAAAACTTAACATAAAGCAAATAAAATATATCACTACCTAACTATTTTATTTCCTGGAATGCCAAAAGGGTTGCATGCACTTCGTCGGCGCATCACTCTTCAAAAATAACACTATAATTTATTAATGATATCAATACACCAAACTGTACAGTTTGATACCATGTATGCCTACAGACTACTGATATTTTAAATACAAAATCAAAGCTAAAGTTAATAGGTATTTAACACAAACTACAAATCAAATCTTCAATTTAAAACTTTCCCGCCAAAATGCCCATCCATTGCCCATCGGCCACAGACCACGAACCAAGGTTTGGTTAACGGCCCGCTGTCAATCTATGTAGACATTGACATTAAAATAATTTGACACTAAAGTTTCCGTAAAAATGACAAATGACAGTTTCATCTCATCTCCTAATTTATCTACAGACCAGGAAACAAAAATGTTTATTTATTTATTTATTTAAGACACACCACAACAGCTTCTTCACAAAACATACAGTAACAAAATAACGAAATATTTATTACAATGTGAGAGGCCTGAATGATGAATGTTATCCATGTGTTATCCATAGAAAAAATAAGTCAAATTGTAGATGGGTTATAGGACTGTGAAATGATTTTGAGCTATAGATAAAACCCACTGTAAACTCCTACAAAGCAATGAACATAATTTTACATCTAGAATATAATATATTTTAGTTCTTTTCAGGTTGACCATCCACTCAATGAAGAAGAAGAAGAAGTTCATTTCATTTTTCCTTACTGGCAATGAAAATATATTTAATCTGTAGTTTACTACTACGCCGTCAAGTAAGAAATGTTACCGTTACTGTTGACATTTTAATGATTTATCTACAATTTACATTTTATAGGGTTATCGATTGATACACGATTCATGTGAAGTCGTTCCGTCCGATCCCAGTTCCGACACAAATAAAAATGGTGGTTGAATAGCAGATTACAGTTTCACCTTTCTCTAGATAATTTTCTAAATACGAATGGCAATAAGCCGATAAGATTTCCAAGTGTACATCAATATTGAAAAACATTTTGGTACATAACATATTTGAGCAGATAAACTGGTGCGATTACGTGGTGCATTTATGAAAGTTGCTTGTGACAAATAACAGGTTGTCGGACACTCGGAAACCGAGGAGACACCGATTTATCTGTACTTTGTGTTCCTATGTTGTTGTTATCTTTATAAACTCTGGTGTAGTGTTCAGAAATAAGTGTTAATTAAATATTAGTTCCCTTTCGAATAAGTATAAGAATAACAAAACCAGTTCCTTGGTGGAAACTTGGAAGCGATCTGTACGAGCAATTTCAATCAGCATGTGACCCAAATCGAAGATTTCTCTTCTTTGTGTTTGAATAAGAAGTTGTTTGTGTATTAATAAGTTGGAGACGTTATAAATAAGGAGCTGGTGAGGTGATATTGGAGGCGCCGACATTAGGGGAAGTGAATAATCGAAGAGGTGTCACGGTTCAGTACCTGCGGATCTTCGCGGGGGTCAGGTGCCAGACTGATCTCCTCAACTACTGTGAACATTCGACGCCTCTAACTAATACATTCCTATAAAAAACTACTAAATATGATAAAAACAAAAATGAATGTGAGTAATCAAAGAGTGAATGCTGCTAGGAAGAAATAAACAGAATTAAATTGGAAGACAATGAGGCATCATGGCTCTACCTGAAAACCACAGATATATTGTCCAGGTCAGTAATTGTAACTTGTTTTTGTTATTATTCCATAATCAAATCATGTAAGACAACATTTTTATATTGTTTTGTTCTATGACTCTACTGTTATTTATATCATTATTACACCACTAAAGTTTATAAACACAAATCTTGTTGAATTTTCTTTATTCTGCCAAATGCAATATGTAATGTTTCTAGTTCTATTCCAATGATTGCATTGAATCAAGACTAACATACTGAACCAAGTAGTTTTCTAACAAAATATAACCTTTTTGAATCACCATAACACCAACCTAACAGTACCAGGATTACCCTTTATGGCCTACAATGGGATCTTTCAAGGCCTTCTTTTACACAAGGTACCCCCCAAAATTAAAAGAAAACTTTGTTTTATATTTCAATTGTTCTGTGGAAACAAAAACCTTGATAATAATGTGTGTAGTAAAGTGAATTTATGTATTGAACTTACTTTACTAATTATTATTATTTTTAAGTAAAATAATAAAAAAGTGTCCTTTCTGTCAGGTGTTTGTTGGTGCTCTATCACCCCACTATGAAGCGCTGTCGGTGGAAGCGTCCAAGCAGACCAGCTCTGAAGAAATAGTCAACTGCATCACAGAGAAACTCAGCCTCACCGATGGCACCGGAGGACCTTATGAATTGGCGGAGGTAAGTCTTTTTAAAGCATACCTAGTATACTATGACTCCTTGAGATCCTGGGTTCAATTCCCATGCTGAGCGTAAACATGTTTCCTACTTATCAAACATGACATGGGTTTGAGATCATCAACCCGTATTTTGCTAGCGTGGTGATTATGCTTAATCATACTCAGTGTACTGATATCTTCAATGAGATCAAAGGCCTTTGACCAGCTGTGGGACATTACAGGCTTATACTTACTTGCTTGGCAACCCCCTTAGCACAGTGTCATGTGAGAGCACATACTGTGTCGGGAGCTGCGGGTTCATATCCTGCCCGGAATCAACAGATGTATAGATAAAAGTTGTTGGTATGGGTGTCAATTATATATATGATTCCAGTATTTGTGTTACATACACAATTACTAAGTATTAGTTCTACATGCCAAGTATTAGTTGGATTCCATAATACAAGCTTAGGAGCTTAGTTCAGGTCTAATTAACCATGTGTAATTTGAGACAAGCTACTTTTGACTACTTTTTCATAATAATATTACAATGTTATTTGTGTTACTATTAATTGAAATGTATGTTAATGTCATTATTATTTGTTTGGGACATATTTGTTGAAGGACACTCAACAGTAATGTCCATCGTAACTGTCGTCGTAAGTTCCCCAATTAACAAATAATAATGTTATTTGTGTTATTTTCTTAATAATATTGCAATTACCTTACTATTTTATGGTAAGTATTTATTGTTGATCCCAGTTGTCAATCGGTAGACTATGTTTTACCAAGGAGGCCTTTAGCTTGCCTCAAAACTCAAAACAAGGACCACTAACTTAATCAAACCGATTTACTTATAATTCCAAAACTACTTCTACAAATATGGTAAAAAAAGCTCAATAAAATTCTGTAATAAAGTACACCGAAAATACTCAAGTACAAGACGAAAAGAACCAAAATGGATATACCCTAAATAAGCAGTGTCGTGTCATCTGGTTTGTGTAACCTTAACTTCAGGTCTGACCCAGTAACGTCGGAGTCAAGGCGAACCCGCCAAATGTGCGATTTGCAAACATTACCAATTGATTTTACTTTATACTTAACATTGATTAATGGTGGAAATAATCAGTTGTTTATGGGTTAATGAGGTTTTTTGATATTAATATAAATTAAGTGTACAAACAAATATTGAATCTTGGAGGCGCGCATTAACGGTTTGTTATTTAAATACTTCTAAAATGTAAATACATCTGAGATTTCCTTATCCCAATATTACTGTGATGGAATTTTATAGGGAACAAAGTCTTTCTTTATCTATACTATATTTAAAATCTGAAGAATATTGAATTTGTTTTTTTTGTGTTTGTCTGAACGCGCTTTTCTCAGAAACTACCAATCCGATTTGAATAATTCTTTTTGTAATGGATAGCTACATTCAATGGGAAGGTTATGGGCTATTCGTCATGCAAAATTCCACTGGAACGGCTACAACGCGGATGAAACCGCGGGGCGCTACTAGTACTATATTATTTATAACTCTAAATTAACTGGTCTCAGTTTATTTATAACCTGGAATCATATATAAGGGCTGCCTATAGAAGATACTTAAGTCACCCTTACTTTTCTAACCGCTGAAAATGGAATAAAAGTAACCGTAACAGCAGGAACATTTTATTTTAAAGAAGTTTATCTTGTGGGGTCTTAAGTCCTCGTCTATAAGGTTTTATATCGAAAATCTACTACTTTACTACTCAGTACAAATCGATTAAACCGCGGTAGTCAACTATCACACAAAAAATCAACTCATACCAAATATTTAGTTACAAAACATAGCTGATTATTGTAAAGCAATTTGATACATAATTATATCATTTGACAATGTAACTGAACTACAAGGATAATTTGAAAGTTTTTTGCTACTTTGTTCAAGGTACAATGTATTATGTTTTACTAGCAGCACCCCTCGGTTTTATCCGCGTTGTGCCCGTTCCCATGGGAATTTCGGGAATGTTTATACAAATATACCTTCCTCTTGAATCACTCTATCTATTTAAAAAAGACGCATCAAAATCCGTTGCGTAGTTTTAAAGATCTAAGCATCATACAGCGGAAAGCGACTTTGTTTTATACAAGGGAGATATTGTCCCGACCGGGAATCGAACCCGGAACCTCCGGCTCGTGAGCCGAGCGCTCAAGCCACCACCATGGAGGCTGTTCAATAATTATCACCTTTATATAAACAGACAAACATTACCCAACCAAATTTCTATGATATTATTAGCTAATTTGACACGATTATACAACAAACAGAGTCTTAAAACAATAATCTTGTATAATTACCATTGTAGACATAATACTCCATTGAGTTTTAGCTAACTGATACTTTAATAACTTTTTGTTGAGTGATTCATTCTTTACGTCCCATGACACCATTCAATGGCACAACATCTAAAGGAATGCAGTTATTAAAGTATGTTAAAATAAATATTACTAGCAGTGCCTAGCGGTTTTACCCGTATTGTCCCTGTGGGAATTTAGGCACTAAAAGTAGTCGCAAATCATCCTCTTGAATCACTCTGTGTGTTGGTGAAAACTGGATGGAAATTCGTTCAGTAGTTCTTAAGAAAAGCGATTACATACGGACTGCCAGTTTTTGGGACTTTTTTGTAACATGTATCGAAATGGCTGTTCCCCAACGCCCTCTGAATACGCGTCTAGCTTTCTAACTTATCTCCAATTTGGTGAATCAGTCTTGACAGAACTATCGTTACTCTACATACTTACATACATACATACATATATCCATCCGTACAAACTTTCGCATTTTCTCGGATTACCAGGATTAATGAAGACCATTAGGCGGCCTTTAGGCCTTTAGGCGGTCTAAAAACTCCGACGCCAGGGTTGGCCACTATCCTACTCGATGTTACTTAGTAGGAGTAACACATAATGAGCCTACATTTTCCTCCCAGGTGGTGGGGGACACCGTCAGCGGCGAGTGCAAGGAGCGCCGGCTCGGCTCCGACGAGTCGCCGGTCGCAGTCATGCTGCTCTGGCCCAATAGCAGGTCCTCCACCTCCGCTGAGCAGTTTTATAGGTGAGTCTGTTTATACTATGTTGAGCTCAGGGTCCGTTTTGACCAATCGCAATTCATTACGGAGATGTTGATAATTTTAATGCGTTGTGATTGGTCAATTGAGCTCCGCTTCTATGGAACTGCACGAAACACCGAGGGTCCCTTAGTGTTTCGTGTAGGTCCTTGGCAAGATCCTTTGCTTCTTTATAAGCCCCCCGAATAATCTCTCCCTAAAAGAAATTGTATTCTCCAGGGATACCTTACAATTGTGGTCTAAGTGGCATGGGGTAGGTTTTCTAGTCAAGCGAAGCATGTTTCCTAATAAGAAATAAGAAAAGAGAAGGATAAGATAGGCCATATAAGAAAAGTAAATAGGAAATTCCTATTTACTTTTCTTATATGGCTTGGACACCACCAACACCCGCTGTATGCACTGATAATTCATGACAAACCTATCTTCTCTCATGGCCGAAGAGCGATGAAAATATAGTCTCTTGTTATGGTAATACAATTATTAGAACTTTGTAGTAATGAAATCAAACAAAGGTTTCATAATTGTTGAGCAATACTTCAGGAAAATGTATATTGTGATATTTTTGCTCAGTACTTTTCCGGCAAATGACGGCATCCCGACCCAATTCGATCCAAGCCGTGGGAATACCTAGTTTGGTTATTAAAACATCGTATAATTGACTGTTGAAAGCTTTACAGTTTCTGGATGATATTTTTTTATAATATCGTTAAAAAATCTTTGCAAAGTAAATAAACGCATCCTGTTTTTATTCTATTGATGTTTGTGTAAATATTTATCTCATTTCTACGTATTTTCATTACGTATTTTTTAATTTAGTATTATAATTTAATGAGTAACTGTTTCGTGTCTTCCATGGGCTAATATTTGATCGTAAGACATTATCTGAAGTTAGACACATTTACCAAATCTTATACCTAATTAATTAAGCGTACAATACGCTTAATAAGCGTTATAAAGTGATAATAAGGATAAATAGTTTAAAACGGGTGTTTTTAACGGACAGACACTCCAGTTATCCTTAGAATTCTTTTGAATTTGTTGTACCGAAAACGCTTTTTAATATTGCAATTATTCATTTGAAGAAGTAAGTTAATAGAACATCGTTCTATAAACAACCGTAGTCACACACAATCAGGTAAACTGAATGTTTAATTTCCAGTTTAATTTTAGCGGCATTGTTGTTATTTTTCCTTATAACAATACAATACCCACAATGCATTATAATTTATAGTTGAACTATATTATAATATTGAGCCCAGTTCCACCAAGTTGCGTGTCATTATCTCCGTACAGTCTCATAGTACGCGAGATAAGTACATTGCTACTACGTCTAACCTTGCGAATGCAGGTGCATAACTATCTGTTATTAATATGCATTTTGTCCGTCCATTCATTAACGCACTGTCACCTTTATACGATTCACCGAGAGTCTCACATTGATCCGACAAGATAATATACTATGTATGACTCATATTTTTTTGCTCCCAACAAGTGCAGATTACAAGTATGCCAGTTGTATCTTTGAAACCTTTTAAGTGTATTGACTTTGTCGACTCGAGTTTATAAATAAAACATTCGTATCCTTATTGAGTGTGATTTTTAATTGCAACACTTTTAATTGAGGCAATTAGGAGCGGTGAAGTGGCGGGTTATGTGGGGAATGCGTTTAGATTAGAATGATTGTGTGTTGTGAATGTTATGATGTTTGTGGCGAGGGTTCGGCAGCGCGCCGATTGGGGATAATGTGAGCCGAGAGGAGTGAATCACTCTTCCTGCCGCGCCGGCGTGATAACACGTCCGCCTGCCAATCACGCCGCTCCACCGTCCAACATGGACACTAAAATATCGCATCGCGTAAATATTTAGGTGCCGTCACCCAAAATAATGACGCAAAAGTAAATTTCATACATTCCGTAATACGTTTTTCCCTATTTTTTGGCTGTATGATTAATTTCAGTGTTTGTTTACAGATTCTACCTCCGCGAGAAGATATCGGACGAGCCATGGATGGAGAACTTCTCCGTGGACCCGCAGCTGATCAAGGACTACTTCCAGCGGTTCCTGTACCAGCCGAAGGACCGCGAGTACCCGGACCTGTGCCAGCTGCCCGAGCTCAACGAGCACACCTTGCTCGAAAACCTGAAGGCGCGCTTCTCGGCCGGCTACATCTACACATACGTCGGCTCCATACTGATCGCCCTCAACCCCTTCAAGTTCTACCCGATATACAACCCGAAGTATGTGAAGCTGTATCAAAACAAGCGCATCGGCTCCAGTCTGCCGCCGCATATATTCGCCGTCGCCGACGCCGCATACCACTGTATGCTCAGAGAACGAACCAACCAGTGTATAGTGATCAGCGGAGAAAGCGGTTCGGGAAAGACTGAGAGCACGAACTTCCTGTTGCACCACTTGACTGCGCTCAGCCAGAAAGGTTCCCACGGCAGTGGAGTCGAACAGACTATCCTAAGCGCCGGTCCTGTACTCGAAGCGTTCGGCAACGCTAAAACAGCCCACAATAACAACTCCAGCAGATTCGGCAAGTTCATACAAGTTAACTATAAAGAGAATGGAATGGTCCACGGTGCTGTTGTGCAGAAATATTTGCTGGAAAAGTCGAGGATATGCAGTCAGGGGCGCAATGAGAGAAACTATCATGTGTTTTATTATTTACTCGCCGGCGCTTCGGAGGCCGAGAAGGAACAGTTGCATTTACTTAGTGTTGAGAAGTACAACTATTTGTCGAGGACTGGATGCAGTGAGATGCCGGGCGTCGACGAACAATACGAGTTCTCTAGACTGAAACAGTCTATGGAGATGGTCGGTTTCACTATGGACAAGCAGCGGCGTTTGTTTGCCGTCCTCTCCGCCGTACTACTTCTAGGTAAGCACCAATTACCATCGAGTGGTTTAAAGTATTAACCATTGAGTACTGGTAACGTTAAAAAGGCAGAGTAATTGTTGTTCGAGTGCCCACTTATCAGTTGATAAGGACTATGTAACAGTGATAGCGTTATCGTACAGCATCGAATATTAACACCACTAAATTAGATATTAATCATTTGATAATGTAGTCGTTGTATGTAGGTATAGAAAGTTTTATCTTGATTGTGTGTCGTGTTTGCTTACCTATAGTATTGTAAAAAGATGTTTTGAAATGAAATATTTTGTTTGTTTTTTCTGAAACAAAATATTTTTCACTAATATCTAGGTAGAATATTCATGAGACTAACATTAGTTACGTTTTACCCTATTTTTTGAACAATATAAAGAGGTAAAATTTGTAAGATTGTTTGTACGTTCAAGCTAATCTCGGTAATTACCAGTCCGATTTGAATAATTATTTTTGTACAAGATAGCCAAATTCAACGGGAAGGCTATAAACTATGTTTCATCCCGATATTCCTTCGGGAACGGACACAACGCGTCTGAAACCGCGGGACGCTGGCAGTAAAATAATAAAGTAACTCCTTCTTCCAGGGAACGTGGAGTTCCAGCCGCACCGCAAGTCGTACCACCACGACGAGGCGGTGGGGGTGAAGAACCCGGAGGTGGTGTCCCAGATCTCGTCGCTGCTGCGCGTCAAGCAGGAGACGCTGCTGGCGGCGCTCACCACCCGCCGGCCGCGGGCCTCCGGCGAGACCATACTCATCTACAACAAGTCAGTTCTCATACTATAGTCAAGTAAAGTAAAGTATAAGCCCGTAGTGTCCCACTGCTGGGCAAAGGCTTCTCAACTCACTGAAGATATCAGTACAGTGAGGAGGATTAGGCGTAATCACCACGCTTGCATATTATAGTGATTTTAATGAAAACTACACCATGTCGGAGGCCTTTAGTTTTAAAACTCCGTCATAAGGGTTGGCCAATAACTTACTCGACAAGAAGGATAAAAACGAAAGGTTTATGTATCCTTTCGTTTCCGTAGAAGCGTTCGGGAGCACAATTGACCAATCACAACGCATTGAAATCGTCAATATCTCTTCGGAACGCATTGTGATTGGTCCACTGATAAATTATTATATCTTCCAGTATTTTTTTGCAGAACCTCCTTAAAGGTAATTCTTTAATCTATTGTGATTCTTTGAATGAATTGTCTTAGGGTGAAGATTCGGCCGTTTACATTTTATAAGTCGTAAAAAGAAATAATCTGTATAACATCTTATTTCAAATCCCAAACGCACATCATAAGCTATTCACAGCGTTCCAATGTTATTCAAAGCTTCCATCATCTATTTGTCGAACTATTTATAGATTTTAGTATTCACAAACAACATTGTATGAAATAGCCATAAATTATCTACAACGCATCTATCATCATATCTATATCAATAAATAAAAATACAGAGTGTTTGTGATGGCCAAATAACAGCTTTAATACTAAACTTTAATAACAATAAAGCTATTTTAAATGTTTTGTCAATCTGTCTATTTGTACTGACTCCATCTAGAGAAAAAAACTAACCTATCCTTGAATAACTCGGGTTTGAGAACTCGTATTAGGCAAGCGTGGTGATTACGCCTTATCTTCCTCACTTTATTAATATCTTCGGTGAGACGAGAGGCCTTTGTCCAGCAGTAGGACATTACAGGCTAATACTTTTATTATTTTACACATGATTCTTAACATCTCACATGATAACGCCTCGGTGGTCTAGTGGTATGTGCACTCGCCTGCCAAGACTGAGGTCCCGGGTTCAATTCCCAGGTCGAGCGAAAACATGTTTCCTACTTTTCAAACATGGCTCGGGTTTGAGATCACCAACCCGCATTAGGCAAGCGTGGTGATTACGCCTGAAACCTCCTCACTGTACTGATATCTTCAGTGAGACGAGAGGCCTTTGCCCAACAAGTGGGACATTACAGGCTAATACTTTACTTTACTTCACATGATTCTTATAGTCGGATTTAAAGCCTATTATACTATTATGCCTATTATGCTAATTAGCACCCGCAGCTAGTCTAAAACGTTCTCGTCTATTCCCCAGATTGCCAGAAGCAATAGCGACCCGCGATGCGGTTGCCAAATGTCTGTACGGAGCCCTGTTCGACTGGATAGTGATGCAGGTGAACCACGCGCTGTTATCTAAGAAGGACACGCTCAGAGAACATCAGGGTAACAGTATAGGTGAGTCGAGAATAAACTACAAGTAAAGTGTGACATTGACCTTTGCCCAGCTGTGGGCCGATATAGGTTCAGAAATAATAACAATACAAAATATAAAATGAGTCTTATTCATAAAATTCATTTCTGATTTCTTGGTAAATGTTATACAAAGTTCATTACGTGCCCCTTTTTGCATAGGCATTGTTGTTGTACAGCGAATGTGTTTGACAAGACAACTGACTACTATACAATTACTGACGCATCACGACAGTAAACCAAACTCAAATTTAACTGTCATCCACCATGAGTATACCTTAGATTTCACATTAAAACTTAACCTATTCACTACCATATACGTGATATATAATATAGTCCACCTTATTTACCCCTTTACCCTTCCAGGTGTCCTCGACATATTTGGATTCGAAGACTTCGGTCCGAGCAACAGTTTCGAGCAGCTCTGCATCAACTATGCGAACGAACATCTTCAGTACTACTTCAACCAACACGTGTTCAAGTATGAACAGGAGGAATACAGACGGGAAGGGATACGATGGACCGATATAGGGTTTTCAGATAATACGGGCTGTTTGCAACTTATTGAGGGGAAACTTAATGGGTTGTTGCCGCTGTTAGATGATCAGTGCAAGTGAGTAGATGGTGTATTTGTCTATCTATACTAATATTATAAAGAGGTAAAATTTGTAAATTTGTTTGTTTATATGTTCGAGCTAATCTCGAGAATTACCAGTCCGATTTGATTGATTCTTTTTGTAATAGATAACCACATTCAATGGCTAGGTTATAGGCTATTTAATTTAATTTTTTTTCAATTTTGAAGACAGAAGCGAAAACCTAAGCTTTTATCCCAAAATATCTTTGGTATACAGGCCTGACAACATCGGATTTGTCTTCTTCATGTTGAACATTCACATTCTAACATAGAAAACAAAGCCAAACCTCTTAAATGTTCATTAATTGTACCATGAACTAATTTGCAGTTTCCCCTGGGCGACGAATGAGACCATACTCCAGAAGTTCAACTCGGCTCATGAGAACAATCAGTTTTATGAGAAGCCTCAGCGGCGGGAGCCGGCGTTTGTGGTGGTCCATTACGCGGGCAAGGTCAAATATCAGGTGTGTGCACGAAGGTTTCAAATAATAATACTCTGACAAATTCACTCACGGTTAATTAGACCTAAACTAAGCTCTAAGCTTATATGGAATCTAACTAACAGATACTACTACATATACATACATTAATACTTTATAAGAATATATAATTGACACCCAGACGTCATCGCCAACAACTATGTCTTCATATATTGTTGACTCCGGGGGGAATCGAACCCGCAACCCCTGACACAGTTTCAAACTTTTTTGGACTTCAAAATCATGTTACCACTATAAACATATCAATAGGATATGTTTTTTTAATGGAGTGGGCATGATTACTTATTAATAATGTAATATTATTCCCTATTATCTACTTGTGCATCCTTTTGTGTTTACTTCATATTGATTTTGAAGGCTCATCGCTGTTGGAATGTCGCTGGATAGGGGAGTAAAACCATTGGATGAATTTACTAGTAGTGGAAACTATTACACAACATGTTTGAGAAACACTCTCAGTGTACGTAACATTTACAATAACAAAAACAAAAACACGTTTCTGTTATGTACACACGTTTTACGGCACTCATAAAACAAAATATTGTTCAAATTTCAACAAATATAAAATAACGTATTAGTATCAGTTAGTTAGATTCCATATTACAAGCTTAGAGCTTAGTTTGGGTCTAATTAACCGTGTGCTAATTTGTCCAGGTATATATTTTTTTCTAACGCCTCGGTCGGCTAGTGGTATGTTGCACCCGCCTGCTAAGACTGAGGTCATCAGTTCCCGGGTCGGGCGAAAACATGTTTTCTACTTTTCAAACATGACTCGAGTTTGAGATCACCATTCCGGATTTGGCAAGTGTGGTGATTATACCTAATCCTCCTCACTGTACTGATATCTTCAGTAAGATGAGAGGTCTTAGTCCACCAGTGGGACATTACAGGCTACTACTTTTTTTTTCTCCAACTGTATTCCCTCTTCCCCTAGAATTTAAAAGCCCTCTCATTACTCCCAGGTGACAGCGATGCGTGAGAAGAACTTGGACTCGATGCGTCCGGACATCGTGAGCGTGCTCAAGAACTCGTCACTCGCCTTCGTGCGGGAGCTGGTTGGAGTGGATCCGGTCGCCGTCTTCCGATGGGCTATAGTCAGGGCGTTCTTCAGGTAAACACGTTATGATGGATTTATTAGTACCGCGTCAGTTTTCATTCGGTGATGCCTATTGTGGGAATTGCGGGGTAAAAAGTAGCCTTCCTCTGTTTTATTGATCTAACTAGTAGTATACCTGTTGCTTTGGGACATGTGGGGTAAAACGTAGCATATGGCGTTCCTCTAGAATACGAGGAAGGTATATTATATACTGTGTTTAATGCTACTGGTAGGTAGAGGTAAACGCGTTCCGACAAACTCTTCAGATTTATGATACTAATAAAGATAACAAGAAACTCGAACTTCTTTACAAAGGGCTTTGAAAGTTAACTTAATCTAAGCTTACGAGTAATGTAAACGCATTCCTTTGATTAGTCGCTAAACTACAATATATCTAGTTTAACTGCAGGTTACATCATTCTTGTCTATTCCAGGGGTTATTTCGCCTTCCTAGAGGCGGGGAGAAGGCATCGCGTGCAAAGAATCGACGGCGCCTCCAAAATGCCGCGCGCCTCCATTCACGCACCAAACGACAGTCTCATTAGGTAAGGACAACACAAACCAACGCAAAAATATGAGTGTAATATTACTGTGTCCAATGCATTGATGAAGCTTCCGAAATATGTACAAAACTAACTTCCGAATTGCGATATTAATAACTACCCATAACAGAAAGGCATGGAAGATGTATCGAGATTTGTCTAAAACGCCCATGGAAATTGTTTAATGTGATATTGATGCTAGTGACATATTTATAGTGATAATCCGCTCTGAGATCGCAGTTTGTTGTATGTATAATGCTTTGCAAGCCAAGTTATGTGACGTAATCAAATTGTCTTGTTGCTCAGCCAACTGGTGACAGTATCGTCAATCAATCTTGCGATCAACCGCATTGCGTAAGTGACCGTCGTTACGGCATGCTTTATACTCTATGTTTATTATTTGTGCTAAAAGCATGTACGGTATTCTAGACGTACTGTATCACTGTGGCGTACCCACTTTATACTAGAGCAAATACTTTTCACTACACTTTCTTTTGTTATTATAGCGCATGCATTAGTCTTTTATTTTCATTAATGTTGTTGACTTTCTCACTGGGGTAGGAGTCCTCACAGAGGCGCGCACAAGGCTCGCGAGACACCCACTCGTGCGCATGTCGATGGCAGGAGTAGAGCGGAGACCACTTGTGCGCGGGGTGGGAAAGGGACAAAGAATTACAGGATCGCCGAGACTAGAACGAGACGGATAGATCGCGACGAGCGCTTCGACGATACGGACGTGATGCAGCGCGCCAGCCAGATCGTTATGTACGTGGGACGCAATGTCACATGCTCTGTCTCTCTCGCACTAGTTCGCCAAACAACGTTTTGTATCGACTCTAAATGGTTTCCGTACATAATGCCTCTCATCTCACCTGTACTGATATCTTCAGTTTGATGAGAGGTCTTGGCCAAGCTGTGAGACATTATTATTATTACTATTTATCTTAAACAAACTCTAAGAATACCTTACATAACAGCTGATACCATTTAGTATCAAAATAAGTCCAAATTGTGTTTCATTATTCCTGAAATGAGACGCACTTTAAAATGCACTTCGATTGTTTTTTGGCATATTTATTAGACAATAAATTGACAGGTGTAATGCAAGCTGAGGTAAACCATATCAAATACTTGAATACAATTGATTATAACTCTACGTTTAACGTTTGTTTGGTGAACAAAATTGTGTTCGGTTGGGGTTTCTAATTCTCTGTACAAAGGTGACGGCTGTGGTTAATTTTCGCGCCATTTTCTACTATCATATCTGTGGCTTCGGCTGTGTCTAACGGGTGCAATATATTTCTTATGTGTTTGTCTCTATTGTGAGTCTGCTACTCTATGCTTCCTTCTGTTATCGTTTTATTGCAGCAATTCTTAAAAAATATACCATAAACATCATAGATATTGATAAAATATTTATTATTCTTATTAGAGTGGTTAAATAGAAAGCTTTGAAATGAATAGTTAGTTTTCTAAAAATTATTAAAAAATAGCATGTTAAGTAAAATATATTTTATCTGAGTTTTTATTGAATGGTGTCGGTATTATTTACTATATGAGATCTTGACATAATTAAAGAAAATTCTTATAGATATATTATTGATAAAAACTGTCGAATTAAATATCAATCCTCCGTACAATATTCCTTAAAAACACACAATTTAAAAGACTATGAAATTGTTCCACAAAAAAAATCTAAAAAATTAAAAACATATTCACATTCACAACACAAAAATATTGTTTATAAAAATATTCTTATAGCTTGAGTTAAACTCAATTGAACTAATAAAATACACTACAAAAAATCTACCTACTTAATATCAATCAGTCAGATCTCATATAGCCTACCCACTCAATCCTACCTAACACAAAAACACATCTACAGGAAAAACAAGTCATTCAGGCCACGTGAACGAGCGAAGAAAGGCCTAAAAAACCTACAGAGTGTAAAGACATTAGCCGGTCGGACGGCCGCCCCGACTGGTAAACGGAAACAACCGCAGACGGTCGCAGCGCAGTTCCAACACTCGCTCGCGGCGTTGATGGAGACGTTGAATCAGGCTAATCCGTTCTTTATTAGGTATGTTTGTCTATTATAGCTTTGTTCAAAATGTTGACAAAAGATCCCGTTGGACCGAAGAACAGGATTCAGGGTCCTAAAAATATAGTTTCCATGTCACTATATTATGACTATGTGACTATGACACTATATTTTTATCATTTTGGTCATATTTTTTGCGACAAAATGTCCAATTAGGACCGATTATAAAAATATTTTTTTTCAAAATGATTCATTCCATTAAGCATCTTAGTCTAATATTATAGATTTTATTCCTATTGTAGGATTTGTAGGTCTCCCAAACCTCAGCCTATTATTTTTCTACTAATCTCTATCTCACTCTTCTCTGTACAGATGTATAAAATCAAACAGTGACAAAGTCTCTCACGTGTTTGACGAGGAAACCGTTCAAAGACAACTTCGTTACACCGGAATGCTCGAAACAGTTCGCATCAGACAGGCGGGCTATAACGTGCGACTGACGTATGAGGAGTTCATACAGCTGTACAGGATACTACTGCCTAAAGGGCTGTTGAGCTCGCAGGCGGATGTAAGGCATTTTCTGGCAACACTGAACTTGGACCGGGATAATTATCAATTAGGTAAGTTAAGCTTTGTGTCAAGTGTAAAAAAATGTGTATTGTTTCTCTCTAAATATTTTCATGTCATTTGAGTACATTTAAACATATTTTCTGTTAATAACATATATTTACCCAATTTCTGACTATATTTTATCCAGATAATTATCTTACAATAATTGAATTGTCAACAATAATTTAATATAGTTTAACTGGGTTTCCAGTTAAAAATGTCATAAATCCAGTTAACTGTCACATACAGAGTAGCTCAAATGTTCAATTGGATGGATAATTTACCTTCTTAGTCAAACTTGCTTTCCTTTCAAACCAAATTATTGAATCTGATAAATTAAACTTTTCTAACACAATCTATTCTATAGGTCTGAGAGCTCCCCAACTTTTACCTAGATAAAATTACAATAACATCTTGAACTTTTCTCCAGGTGCTACCAAAATATTCATGCGTGAAAGCGAACAAACCAAGCTGGAATACCGACTGCACCAGCAGATCATGGCATCCATCATTACCATACAGCGGTGGTTCAGAGCCGTGTTGGAACGGAGACGCTTCCTGGCGCTGAGAAAGGCTGCTGTCGTTATACAGTACTATTACAGGTATGGAGGTTTATGACACTGAGTTTGTATCGATATCCAACGATTTTACAGCTAATTTAAAATAACATTTCTTTGAATTTAGTAGTTCATGTAGTGTTCGTAGCGTGGTTAATTAGTAGCGCGATTTAAAAACTCCGAGGATATTCGAACTTATTTTTTTTAGTAATGCCAGATGTCATTTTTTAAAATTAAATTTATATAAACTTATAATCAAATTATGAGTAGTTGAAGTAATGGACTGGAAAAGAAAATAAATTAGATTGATTCTTTGACCACACGTGCCTTTCTGTGTGTAGAAGTAACGATTATAACACTAGAACCTAATTATTGATCATTTTTTATTATTTCCTCAGACAATGGCTGTTAACCCGTCAAGATGCCGCCACCCGCCTCCAAACGTGGTTCCGCGCGGTCCGCGGCCGCAAATGGTACAACAGACTGGTACATGGGGTCATCTTGTTCCAAGCGGCTGCTAGAGGGTATCTCTTGAGGAAGAAAACCTTGCCCGAGCTTAAGAAACGATTGCCTTCGATAAGAGATACTTGCGAGGTAAGCAGTTGTGTGTTTTCAACCCTTAGGCGAGGGCTGAAATTTTATTTTCGATTTTTTGTTCATCCTGACACTACATAATGTCACAGGTGTCAGAATTTGTACAAAACATTAACAGATTGTACAGTTTAAACTGTTATTAATGATTTATTCGTTTTGTTTGGAGGTGTTTTGTTTTGATTGGCCAAGAGTGCAGAAAATAATACATTGATCCCCATTAGTGTATGGATTTACAATTTTAAATCATTAATTTTATGTAAAAACAAACTGTATAAAAGTATAACACAAATATAACATACATTACCATATGTGGTTAACTTAAAACCATAAATATGTCAACAATGTGAGTGCCGCCCACATTGAAAACATTGTAGCTCGTGGCGTAGTTCGACTAAGCGATGTTATTTCATTGCGATTGTTAAGCAACGTGCAGCTCAGCCCCTACTTGGATGGGTGGCCGATAGTGGAGGGCACGTAAAATTATCTGTCCGGGTTGTATCAATCGAAAGACATATCGAAGGCTACACTAACTTACACGAACTTAACTTACTTTTTATTGAAAACACTAGCTGACCCGGCGAACTTCGTACCGCCTTAGCGTAGCAACAAACAATGCTCTTTCAATATAGTCTATGGCTGTGAATGACATTGACATTCGTTACGCGTGTTTTTTTAAATATGCAAAATTAAATGTATAATTTTCAATATTTCTGAGAGATTTTCTTAATATTTTTTTCCGTAAGAACCTTCTCCTAATAATAACAAATACAACAAAAAAAGAATTAGTGAAATCGGTCCAGCCATTCACGCGTGATGCGACGACAACAAAAAACGGGTTTCATTTTTATATATATAGATTGTACATGTGTGTTATGTGTGTTGATTGTGTGTGGTGTGTGTGTCGCCAGCATGACGGCGTGACCGAGGGTGACGAGGAGGTGTTCCTGAGGCGGCAGGCCTCCACCGACAACTTGAAGACTAATATCGACAAACAGTTGTAAGTACATGACACACTAAATCTACATTTGGAAGAAAGATTTTTTACGTTTCCTTAAGCCGGACATTCTGTGTTTTATGTTACGGACGTTGGACGCATACGGTTGCGTTCTCCAGCACACCGTGATGCTCGCATTGACAGCGTAATATTATTTGATGTTCTTATCGACCTTGGCGGTCTAGCGGTATGCGCACTCGCCTGCCAAGACTGAGGTCTCGGGTTTAACTCCCGAGTCGAGTGAAAACATGTTTCCTACTTTTCAAACATGGCTTGCCTACCAACCCGCATTAGGCAAGCGTGGTAATTACGCCTTGTCCTCCTCTCTGTACTGATATCTCTAGTCAGATGAGAGGCCTCTGCCTGCTGTGGCATGCTGTGGCTCATTACCGATTAATACTTTTTTTATTGGCCATTGAGTGTACGATACTAAAGTTAACAAAAGGGGAGATTTTATGAAATCCCAGCAACGCTTGAATTCATCTCCAGAAATGAACAGATTATTTCATTGTTTGAATACTATATTTTGCTTCACATACCTTATAAATATTTTGTTCATCTTCCAGAGAAATGATTCTACAATTAGACGCAGAAAAGTCGAGACAGCTAAGGCCGACGCAGTCTTTGCCGATATCTACAGGGTGAGTACAAGTTAAATAACTGAAACTTTGAGATGGGGTAGTCTTAGATTGTCTAAGGGTGTGTTTCCATTGAAGCGGGGGCGGAGCTTTGCGGAGCTCAATCAATCCATAGAAACGCACCCTACATCACTATACATAATTTCATTGTCCAATTTGCAATTGTTAAGCAACGTGCAGCTTGGCCCGTTCTTGGATGGGTGGCCGATAGTGGCATTTCTATCTGAATGCTACTGTGCTTCGGATGGCACGTTAAGCTATCGGTCCCGACTGTGTCAATCGTGAGACAATGTCGGAGGCCTTTAGGCGGTCTAACAATTCTTTCATTTTGCCACTTACCTACTCGAAATGAATGAATGAATGAACGTTAAAATCTATTCCAGATTAAAGAATGCTCTAGACTACACGCTACAAACGTACGCTGTGAAGAAAAAACGAGATAGAATGTTGAAAGAACAGAGCATATCAAAACAATCCCTCAAGCCTAGTAGTCCGAGGTAATTAAAACGCAAGCGTAAAGTAAAAAAGTAACGTATTAGCCTGTAATGTCCCACTGCTGGGCAAAAGCCTCTTATCTCACTGAAGATATCAGTACAGTGAGAAGGATGCATAAACAGTAAAAAAATATCCAACGATACCTGATACTGGTATTCATTTTTTCAAAGATGCTTTTTCATTTAAATGTTCTAAACGGTTCAAAGCGAGCAATCGTTCGTTCTTAAGCAACGTTTTCAGTCAGCGTCTGAACATTTGTTTGCTCTCTCTTTAACTGAATGAAAGACCGAGGAAGCAATACGTCCTGAAATGTTTTGACCAGTAAATGAAAATGCGGCAACAAATTATTGCTGGCTCATAGTATATTTAGATAGATCTAAAAAACTCTCAATTACATACATACGAACAATAACTTAGTTAAAAACAACATTGATAAGCTCAGTAATATATATTTCCTTTCCCCAATAGCCAAGAGTCAAGCAAATCCTCACCGGACAGCCAATGGAACTCGAGCTCCAGTAAATATCCTCAACAAGCAGTGTCGATGCCCAGCAAGATCACCGCCGAAGACTTGGAGAACGAGATCCTGTGGCTCAGGATAGACCAGAACTGCTTGTTGGCTGATAACATCGAGAAGGTATGTTATATGGACTGTGGAGAGTGGTGCTAAGATGGTATTTTAAAATTACATTGAATATATGTTAAGTAAAATATTCAATTCAATTTATTGTCTAACTAGCACCACCCCGCGGTTTTACCTGCGTTGTGCCCGTTCCCGTGGGAATTTCGAGAATTTTTATACATATAAATCTTCCTCTTGGCAAAGGAGTTTGTTTAAACAAAAAATACATATATGAGATTTTGATGGTTGAAGATATAACGATAGTTCTCTTATAAATCGTATCTTTTTCTTTTAGAAACGCGAAAAGGAATTGGCGGAGTTAGTTGAACTGATGAGCAATAGCGAAGAGTATTTGAGACAACTCGGCCATTGGAAGCCGGGCGACGGCGAACCCAAAAGCAGTTCCAAGTGAGTAACTTAATTACTTGTATAAATCTAAACTTACTGCAACATCACGCAAATGAAAAAAAAAATCTTGATTTAGGCCAAACTCGTTGCTTAGTTCAACTTAGAGATATTACCACACAGCTTTTGTTAAGCAACTTGCAGTAACTTGTAACTGGGATATATGGCAGATAGTGCTAATTCTACATTCACTCTACCGTGCTTCAGAGGGCACGTTAACCAGTCGGTCCCGGTTATTTCAAACGTCAGACAATGTCATCACCTTTAGGCGGTCTAAAAACTCTGACGCCAGGGTTGACCCCTAACCTCCGAAATGAATGAATGCCCCGTACTGACCGCACCCGACCCGCAGACGCAGCTCGCCGCAGACGTACCGCCGCTCGGCCTCCACCGCGGGGCTGGTGTCGCTGCCAGCCGTGCGGCGCGACCCGCGCCACGACCCGCACCCGCACCCGCACCACGCGCTCCCCGACACCGGTTAGTACATACACTGCTTTATAATAATACTGATTATCTTTAAGGAGGCAGAGAGAATGATAAAGTGATAGAGAGAGAAAGATAGAGGGAGAAGGGAGTGAGAGAGAGATAGAGGAGGGGAACAGAGAAAGGGGGAGCGAGGGAGAGACTGAGTGAGATATTCGTTAGGTTAGTTAGGATAGGTTAGAAAACTACATATGTAACTCCCAACAACGTAAATGTAACTTACGTGTGTAAATAGTGAAGTGACACCACAATGCACAATGGAGTGAGTGAAAATAATGATTCCATGAACGAAACATTGTTTGAAATAAACAAATTACTTAGCGCTATTGATTAGAGTGTTTATAACATTACATACCTTTTATGTCGTTTAGTTTTTTCAAGTTGTAAGTACTACTTCGCTTATCGTTTCATTTTATATTTAGTTTTGATACTAAGTTGTTCCAACTTCATATAAATTCAATAGATATTTTTGGAAAACGGCCTCGGAAAGATATATTACTAATGGTTGCAATATAACTGTTGCTCAGGTTATATCTGTTCAGCACATCCATTAGTCGTAATGAATTTGTTTACATCATAACTTTGTCAACAATAACTTCATTAGGAAGTAATTAGATAATCTCTAAAAGGATAATTCTTTGAAACATTAAATATGCTTTGACTTGTTTCTTATAACTACTTAATATTTGAATAAGTTAAGTAATATAGTACATTTTAATTCATTTGTGAAGTGTTATTCGAAGCGACAATATGTCTGAAATTATAATTATTTTAGATCGAGATAGGAAAGGGCATTCTTTGCTTATTTTTATTGGAGTATTAGCTCTGTGTGTAATAGTTATGGGACATTGTGTGATCATGTGTGTTCTAGTGCTTTATGTTTTTGGTAAGTTTTATTTGTCACATTTAGGGTTGTCGCAAATTTCTAAGATTAAAATAATTTTACTTTTGTATGGGAATTTTAAATACGATGTACTCTACCTTTCCACACGTAAAACAATTTACATGCTTTATCGAAACAAACCGGCTGAGTACTTATAGGCCCATACATATACACATTGTATATTATTAATTTACACACGGTTAATTACAAGGGGTTTACGCGACGAGTTTTGTGTCAATGTTAATAGTGATAAGTGAACCAAACTTAATGTTATATTATATTACATCCTTGTAGACTTGATTTTACTTGATTATGTTTTGTAAAACATACTATAATTATAATGTAATCGACATTTTGTTTGAATGGGTTTATTAACGCGTGAATAGATACATACAATTTCGCAATCTAATGGACAGTCTCGCATTCGTATGTGATTCTCCTCATGATGCAGTTGCAGATGTTTACCTCATCAGTGATGTTGATGTCCTTAACTATAACGGGGGTTAGTTAAATAATAGTGGACGGTATATAAAATTAAATGTATTGAATGAAGATAAAAAAATATATTATAAAAGAGAATGTGTTGAGCGGACACGACGAGGCTTTCGCCATCTCGAGTCGAGTGAATAGTCTATACAGTGATCTGTCAAGCTTGATATCTGAGTATATTGTGTCGTCAGCCGGCGCTGGCCGCGGGCCGCCGTCGGTGCCGGCGCGCGCGGCGCGGCGCTCCCCGCGGCGCGGGCGCGCGGCGGACGGCGCGCCGGACGCGGCGCCGCACTCCGCGCCGCCCGCGCGCGCCGCCGCGCCGCTCGCGCCGCTCACCCCCCACACCCCCCACACCCCCGCCAGGCGGTACGTACTCACAATCATACATTCACTAAGTTTCAATGGGTCACTGATCAACTATGGAGACGGAGGTTTTATACCATCTAAAGATCTCCGACAAAGACTTCCGAATAAAGAGAGTCTAACAACAAATAAAGAGAGTCTAACAACAAATAAAGAGAGTCTAACAGAGATAGCCGTATGTGATTCTAATTTTATCATGACTATATTTAGTATATTTATAGCTTTTCACTGCCATGCTAAAAGAACATTAAAAAATTGTGATTTTTTAAATATTTTACCCCCATTTTGGCAAAGCTACAGATACGACGGTGGATCCAAGTGTTTTTAACATTCCCGAAATCTACTCTGTCTGACCGATGACGTGACACCTAGTGAATAAACCTATATTGCTCCATTACAGCGTAAAGCTACCAATAGAAGCGTACCGCGAGTGCGTCGCGCCGAGCGTGTCGCTGGCGGCGTCGCTGCGGAGACGCAACTCCGACCCCGCGCCCGGCGAGCCCGCCGGGTACATCGGACACGCCGAGAACGGGGTCTTCAGGATCGCGGGCCACCGGTAACTATACGACACATACACATGCGCTAAACACCACATAATATGCATAGAAAAACCCTTTAATAAATACTAGGGACATACAGTGAACGGGGTCCTCAGAATCGCGGGACTCTGGTAATGGTAGCCACATGATACGCTCATATTCAGAGCCGTATATAATGTAGATGGATGTTTGAGAATAACAAACCTCTCGGATCAACATATCATCTTTATTCGGTAACGGCTGCAGGTTAAATATATAATACTGCAACACTAACAGTATCGGCTCGATCATGAATGTAGCAACCCTCAAAAGCACAGAACATCTTCAAAATTCTACTCATACAGCAATAGTCACAGAAGCAAATTATAATCTTCCTCTTGTTCGACAGGTTTCGCAAAATCACGCGTTTCGCCAAAAACGACAAATGCGCGTACTGTCAAGAGGCGATCGACGCTTTCGTTTCTCCGGGTCAGCGGTGTATGGACTGCAAACAGTTGTACCACACTAAGTGCATACAAAACAAGGGCGTGATCAACTTGCCGTGCCCTTCACCCAACACGCCCGCTAACCGCGGACGCCACAAGATACGGAAACGAATGCCGAACTCGAACAATCTCCTAGATCTTTCCAAAGGGTCCGTCAGTTCGAATTTCAATCTAACAGGCACATCAGAGTTTATGGACAGAACGGATAAGATCATATCCGATGCGACGGAGCTGCAAGCGATGCAGAATTTTATCACGGAGAAGATTTATAAGATGGATTCGAATGAGAATAAGAAGCAGTCGGAAGTGAGTGAACAGTTTAATTTTGTCCTTGATTTTCACCTTTCGTTCTATGTTAATATACATTTCCTATGCTTGCCACCCTTCAAGTAAAAAGGGCTCTTACCCAACGAACCTTTAATCTAAATTAAGATGGTGGTAATAAGATCTATGTTATCATAGCGTACAGTTTACAATAGACCTTAAATTATCTTACATAATACATATATCTTTAAACAGTCCATTAACTACAAAATCATCTAGCCTACTAGCTAGTATATCTATTCAACAACTCCAGAAACTAACTATATCTCTTTTTAAAGGTCGACAGGGTATTCAAACACGCGCTCTTAGAGTTCAAAGACAATCTAGTCGCCACGTACAGTATAGTCGAGACTCGCGGCTCCGCGCTCAAATACAAGGACTTGATCGGGAACTTCTTACACGTTATGGAGACTGTTTGCGCGAGGGAGGGGTCCACGCTGTCTATAACGATGGGTGTGAACGCGTTCAGAGGATTCATGGACGAGTTTATGAGCCAGCACGAGACGGATAAGGCAAGGACGAAGAGGAAAAAGGATAAGAAACGGAAAGTAAGTGATTTGGTTCTTTATAACGTTTTTAGCAGTCCAGTTTCATATGTATAGTGTTTTAAACCGAAGCGAAATACATACTTGACATCTTATTATACATAGCATTTTAATTCACTTAAATCACTATTGCTGTAAATATGTGAATATTTTGTTTCCTATTTTCTTAACTAAGAAGCCACTCAATGAAGTAGTTTAAAAATAATGCAACTGTAACAGGAACCGTCCAGCAAAATATGAATATATTTCCAAAAGGAATTTTGCAGAAACTTTACTGTTTGAAGTATAACACATTATTATCAGCGCTGTGACTCTTAATAATCTAACCCTTTATCCACAATGTTTTTCCCAGGTGGACGACCCAATCCAATACAAAGGCCACACGTTCACGCTATGCATGATCAACATCCCGACTGAATGTGAAATATGCAAGACATTCTTCATGTGGCCTATTGAAAGGTCACTCATCTGTCAGACGTGCAAACTGGCTTCACATAAAAAGTGCTATACTAAGGTAAGTCTATATTATATTATTGTTGAAATGTACCCTCTCTGTTAAAATCTAGGGTTATAAGTGTGCTGACTGAAGTGTCACATTTTGACACACTCAATAAACTCATTTTTGTTTATTTGTTTGTAAGGGCTAATCTCCGAAACTACCAATTCGATTTAAATAATTCTTTTTATAATGGATAGCCAAATTCAACGGGAAGGTTATATTTTTCATCCCGAAATTTCAACGGGAACGGGCACGCCGCGGTTAAAACCGTGGGGCGCTTCTAGTCGAAACTTACTTTATGGTCTACTAGTTCACACATCTTTTTGCTGCGGACATTAATAAAATAACCTCTAATCCAAACTCGTTATTAATCTGTGTTTTGCATCAGGTTTCTACAGTGTGTCTGAAGAATAACATATCTTCTTCGGCTGCGATTGTCGGTGCTGTTGACGCGGGCGGAAGGGAGCAGTTTGGAGTAGTTAAGAAAGGAAAGGTGAATAATAATTACAAATACATCTATAATATAAAAGTTAATCGCAAAATGTGTTGGTAAGCGCATAACTTCAGAACGACTGCACCAAATTGGATGATTCTTTTTTTAATGTGTTCCTTATTGTCGGGACATTTTTATATAAGAAAAATAAGGAATAAAAATCTCAAAATTCCCACGGGAACGGGGGCGCTGCGGGTGAAACCGCCGGGCACAGCTAGTTAATTATAAAGTTTGCAGGTTTTTACTGTTTGTTTAGTGTAGAAGTGTCGCAGAGAGTCTGCAGACTACACATGCATTTAGTAGGTAGGACCCGCAGACATGTTTGCAGACTGTTATTGACGTTTAATTTATATTACCCTTAAAATACTGTATATACCCTAGGGGCCATATATTTAAACGCGTATTATGAACAGTTTAGCTATCAAATGGTTTGTCACTCTCTGACATACGCAATTTTCCGAAGAGCAAAAGAGACAAAACACAGTATAACAGTGTTTTAGTTACAGAGCGTTGATTAATATCTATACTAATATTATAAAGCTGAAGAGTTTGTTTTGTTTGTTTGTTTGTTTGTTTGTTTAAACGCGCTAATCTCAGGAACTACTGGTCCGATATGAAAAATTCTTTTTGTAATGTATAGCCACATTCAACGGGAAGGTTATAGGCTATTTTTAATCCTGGAATTCCTACGGGAACGGGCACAACGCGGGTAAAACCGCGGGGCGCCGCTAGTTAATTAATAAGGCGGTAGGGGTAAATCAAAACCACGCAAATAAATTGTTGAGTTAATTGAATTTCATGTAAAATGTTAAAGATGCTTACTAACTTATTAGTTAGTATATGTCATTTTGTAGGCGAAACCCCCCTGCCGATTTTATTGACATACTGACAAATCTTGTTACAATAATTTAATTGGTAATCGTAACATGTTCAATTCCAGGTGTTCGGCGTGCCACTGAGTGAGTTGCCAACAGGAGAAAGCAATATACCCATAGTCGTAGACCGGCTCATCACCACGATAGAGATGACTGGCCTCTATACTGAGGGACTGTACAGGAAGAGTGGACTTAGTTCCAAGGTAAATATTTAACTGAATTTGCACACAGATATTTTGCTCACGTCATTCGCTATTTTTATATGACTGCACTGGACAATGTATTTATGATCTGTTTCTATGAATACACGAGCCAAGGACAATGTATTTATCAGCTTATGTATGTATGAAAATCCCGTAACACCGCGGCGCCCGGCTAGCTTTTTTAATAAAATCGTTAAGCTTAAAATTGATCTAGCTTTCTTCTATTCAATGTTCAACATTTTTATTGAATGTGTGTCTCCATTGAAGGTCGTTTGTTTGGCAGGTCCGCGAGCTCCGGCGAGTGCTGGACGAGCGGCCGGAGGAGGGCGTGGAGCGGCTGGACTCGTACGCCGTGCACGTGCGCGCCTCCGTGCTCAAGGGCTTCTTCCGCGAGCTGCCCGAGCCGCTGCTCACCTTCGACCTCTACGACGAGTGCATCCGCGCCGCCGAGATCACCGACCCGCAGGTATGGAACGCTCAACCAGACACATCACGAGTGCTGTCACCAATATACTGAAGCAACTCTTACATATACATATACAACCACTCGCCCACTATCGCGTGTGCACACACACACTCGCGCACACCCACGCACGCACGCACGTACGCACACGCGCCCACGCACACCAGACGCACGTGCGTTCCTACACACGTATAAACGTGTGTGTATTGACTGACACTAAGCGCGCATACCCTCACAAACTCACCCGCATTCTTACAGTCGAGCTCATGCAATATATAATCTATATATACGAGAGTGTGAGAAAATTAATTAATTGATTATTTTGTGAGTTTTTATTGTTGGTCGATAATAATACTTATTTACTTTGCTTTGTTTTCCAGGAGAGAGTGTCTACAATATTCACAATACTAAAGAAACTTCCTAAACCCAACTTCGATCTAGTCGAGAGGTTGATATTTCATTTAGCAAGAGTGGCGTTAGGCGAAGATCACAATCGGTGAGTTTATCCGTTATATTACTTTATTTGATCACACCGCCAAATGTAACTGAGTAATGATCTGGCAATTCAAAGACATAGTCAAAGCTCTTAATAGAGAGAAGTGGAATCGATGGGGGAGGCCTTTGCCCAACAATGGGACACCCAAGGCTAATATGATAATAATAATGTTCAGAATGGGCCCCAACGCGCTGGCGATCGTGTTCGCGCCGTGCATCCTGCGCACGCACAAGATCCAGCCGGCGCAGGACTCGCTGCACGACATCGCGCGCCAGACCGCGTGCCTCGAGGCCATCCTGGGCGACAAGATGAAGACCGTACGTACAACATATCCTGTTATATTTGTAGCGCTCGTCTCCTAGTTTGACGAAGCGATGTCAGTTCATTGCGATTGTAAAGCAACGTGCAGCTCGCCCACTATTTGGGTGGGTGGCCGATAGTGACATTTCTGTCTGAGCGCTACCGAACTTCGGAGGGCACGTGTAGCAGTCGATCCCGGTTGTTTCAATCGTTAGGCCATGTTGGAGGCCGTTAAGCGGTCTTAAAACTCTGACACTAGGGTTGGCCATTAACCTATTCGACAAGGAGAAGATAATACATGCCAAACCTGCGTTGATGTCAGTGTAAGAGTGTTCTACTGCGTGGCTCAAAATGTCTTACTCAGTTGCATTAAGATAGTTCAATTGAGGTTTGCTCCGCACGAGCTCGGTGGAAATGCAAGCATCCTTGACGGGAATGTTAAGCTGCGCTAAATGAAAATTCATTTTTTATTCTGCCCCTTTCACTAATTGATCATGAAGATGTTCTGATTTCAATATTTCATTTCAAAACTGACGCTAATTCAACGAATACGATTAAAACTCTTATACAGCATAACCATAGCGCCTACAAAACACATTGGAATATCTCCACGCACATTATCGCAACTGTTAACGCCAGAATTGGAATAAGGCACTATATTATCTGGTACACAACTACAAATTTATTAAACTCTTGAACTATTAACTATCGTTTTCAACAATTTCAGATCCGCGGCATGCTAAACGACATAGCAACACTCGACAACGCGTGCCACACCGCCAACAACCGCTTGTCAAGCCTCCGTTCCCACAGCGCCACGCCCATGTCGGAGGAACAAATACTCGTCGGACACATACACGAAATACAGAAAGAGAAAGCCATTCTCACCTCCAATCTGCCTACGCTTATTAGGTATTGCTCTATAAACACGTATGTATTTATTGTTCTTTGTATATACTGCTACGTTATCGACTGTCGAGGTATTCAACGTTTTATGATTACGGTGAAGGACAGCGGTGGGTCCAGGGATTTTGTGTTTTGGGGATGTTAAATATCTCTTAAGATTGAACTTGGTGAGGGTAGAGGATATTACTTTGGGGTGTTTTGATAATTGTGAGATTTTTATCATGAAATAAAGGTTTTTAAAGTATTTTAAAAACCTAAAATAAAGGTTTTTAAAGTATTTTAAAAACCTAAAATAAAGGTTTTTAAAGTCAGATGATTTTGGCTGGGAATATTTGCACTTGATCTTGGGTAAAGAATTTTAAACTAATGAAGATACGAGAATTTTGTTAGGCGGTTTGACGGAGGATTTTATTATCAAGGGGAAGGTTTTTATGGGTTAAAGTAATGATTTTATTAAGAGCTCTACTACCCCTGGATCTACCGCTGGTAATGGTCATTGGTCAATTTTGTAGAATTGTGCATGCAACCACTTTGCACTATTAATAATGCAATTTACTTATATTACTTCCTAATAAATATGCATGCTAAACTGAGGTTATCATTTAATTTTCAGTAGTTAGCTTCTTCATTTTACTAGATTGTCAATAGTTGACTGGCACACTTTCTTCTTAAGTTTTCAACTGTTAAATGTAAAGAATCGACGGTATTTACTAAAAATGCACATACTAAGCACCACAAATCTAAAAATGATACACATTGATACAGCTTTACGCACCTACTGAACTGTTGTTGAACACTGTAGTTAGGCAATTGGCGCACGCTACTTTTAATCAATCTTATCATAATGAGGATTCGGACTGAAAATATTAATCGAAGAAATACCACGAATGGATTTTAATATCCGAAAATTAATTTTAATGTGTGTAAATGTCAAATAGGTTTTTTTAAACCCCGACTTTTACCCCAATATGGGACACGACAGGTTTTGTCTTTATCTATGTAGACTACATAATATACTGTCCCTATTCTGAACAAGTCTCCATCAACAAGACACGGGAAGTCAATTTAAAAAGAATTCAAGTACATATTTCTGATTCATTCAGTCCGAATCCCCATTACAAAAACCTTTCTAAACCATACATTTTCAAATATTTCCCTTTGTTATTTCCAGGGCGACGTCTGACGATGACTTACTGTCTACAACTGACCACGACGGTGAACTAGGAAGTACCGACGATCTCAGCGGCGGCGGGTCGCTGAGGGCGCAGCGCCTGCACCGGCAACTCTCTTCAGACGACCCTATCATGGTCTGAGCAATGCCATTAATTACTAACATATTTATATTGACACGGTATCGAGAGAGAACCGAAGGGACGAAAGAGATAGTAAATAGTTGAGAAGGTCATAGTTCGTAAGAGTGAACAACTGCCAAGTTGACAAGAAAAAGTGCGTAATAGATATTAGTGTGAGTATGCTGCAAAGAATTGTGTTACGTTTATACGATAGTAGCGTCTAATTATGAGGTACATGCCATTAAGCGTACTTTTTTATGATAGCGCCTGAAATAAAGGATCAATTGGTGTGTGAATATAGCAGTTTATTTGAAAGTTGTAAGAAAAAAGTGTAAGAGTTGAAATCATTCAATTTTATTTGAATGAAGCATTCCTAAGGAAGGAAAGAAGAAGTAGATAGATGATAGAGAGGCCTGTAACTGTTCCACTGTAAGGTAAACACATTTCAATCGCACTGAAGAAGATTAGGCGTAATCACCGCATGTCTCCAAAAATATTTTTGATAAATCGGTATAAACCAGATAAACATTTCGACGGCGGAGATGCGGTTACCTATTACTTGGCGGCGTACTTCGGTTCTCTTTTTGAACGTACCGTATGCACTCTCACATTACAATAGTGAAGTAACAAAGCCCTGTCTTAGTAGTTTAGTAGTCTTACTCGTAATATCAACTATAAAAATGATAATCGTGTTCTTAATGTCTGTATACCCCAAAAATATAGATTTTAAAACTTAAATAAATTAGTAACTAACTGCACTTTTGTGCGGTCATTTATTAATTGTATTTTGTAAATATGTATGATGTTGTCAAATTGTGATTTTTATATAAAAAAACATTGATGTATTGTCTCCAACAAGATTTTATTTTTCAATGACATATATATTTTAGATAGCTTTTTATATTTTTTAAGTGTCATCATATATTTTACAGGACAACAGACTTAATTAGGTGTAAGTTGAAACAAATCCAAATTGTTAAAATTGTATCATTCCATTTTGTTGATTTTAAATTCAATGTGATTTTATGTGGTAACATTTTGAGAAATAGAGCATTTTACTTTACATAAGAGTAATGTAATTTTAAGTCGTATAAACAATACTGTAGTGTCCCATTTAACAATATTGTATAACCTAACCCATAATAGCTACGTTATAGTCGCCAACCAAGCTTGCTTTCAATATACTTACTCTTTGCACACAACGCTATGTTTCCGATGCGATATTTCCTAGCAACTATTTGACACATCGCCAAAAAGTAGACGAACCTCTCGACTTAAGTTGCGATATAACAGATTTACACAGCGTTGTATGTAGAGAGCCTTAAAACTTGATTCCTTCTTACGCTTATGTCGGTTAAGCATACTGGACATTTCCCATAGAGCTATGTTAACATAATACTATGTTGGGTATGTTTGCTGAAAACCACCTCTCATCTCACTCAAGATGACAGCTCTAAAACAAGTGTTAATTTTCACGCTCGACCAACATCAGTGTACGAGTAAATCAAGTCGTTCTTGTAATATAAACCTGCACATAACTTCTAAAGTCGTCAACATATCACAATAGCTGTTAAAATATAAAAATAGAACATTTCCTTGTGTGTTGTCTTCATAGAAACTACGTTTAAAAGCAATATTAACGAGTTAATGCGAATTATGCACTGTTGCGAACTTATCTTGTTTATATAAATGAATAAAACAAATTTAATATTGAAGATAACATACTTTAACATTCGCTTATCACTGATCACAGAAGTAAGCGTAAAGCTGCACATTTTCAAATGTTAAACCAGTGCAGCGTATAGTACAGAACAGACTATTCGTTTTGAAGGAAGTATCATAAAAAGTGACTTGTGCATAATTGCCATGACATTGAAATAACGCAATAATTTGTAACATATAATCAATATTTAGAAATCTAAACGTTAGTTGGGCTTGAACGCTATCGGCTATTATCATACAAGCTTTCGTACTCTAAAAGACTGTCTAGTAAGCTATTGAATTTATTATAAGTCACAAATATTAAAAAACAATTCTTTAGTTAGTCGTTTCTGTCTACTAATCTATAAACAACGAATTTTTTCTGTGAATTTTATTATGTATTAAAATTTCGTTCACTATCACGAAACTTCAGCTCAATGTTATTTTTAAAGTGTACCTTAATTAATATTTTATGAGCTTATATAATTAATTGCTTACAAAAGCCACTTGAATCTCAAGGTTCGACTAAAGATGAATGTGTAAAAACAGTGCATTTATAATAATTTTAACAACACAATGTTAACTTGTTAAAAATTGTTCTAACCCATTCGGTTCTACTTGTGTACTATGCACTAGATTTTGTGTGCCTTTCCTGTATTTGATTGTTAAAATTGATAAAGTAAGTTTCTATTCCTTTGCTTATTTCAAGCTGAAAATTGAACTTGATTAATATCGGTGAAGTATCTAGGAAACATACTCAGTCTAATTAAGTTTTATTTAAAGCTCAATGTGCAATGTGGCTTCAGCATCCTAGACACAAAGTGTCGTTGTGTCTCCTGTTTGTAAATAAATTAGCGTGTTATAATAATTAGAGGTACGATTAGAGCTGTTATCTGTCGCCACTGTTATTCTGTAGAAGTGCCTATCAGACATATTGACTGCAATATTCGGAAACATTTTAATATGGTGCGATTCTGTTATTTTAACTATTTAATAGTAGTTCGATGTTTGAAATAGCAACGATTGCTATTCTTTACAATATTTGAAATGTTTGTGAGTAAAATTTGTTTTTAACTGTCGTATTCGGAAACTATCACTAAGGACCAATAACTCGGTAACTGTTCTCACAACAGTCGTTATTATATTCCTCTATGTACTCAATTATAATAGGTGTCAGAATAATTATTTATCTAGCCTTATACCATTATACAATCAGTAATGAATCTTGTATAATATAGCATGTATATTGTTCAATGTATTTTAGGAATCCTAAATGTAACCAAAACATTATGCAAAATATGAATAAAAAGTAAACATTTCCGTGGATATATTGTTTTATTCAATAGCTTTATCTTTTGTTTGCCAAGGCAGTTGTCCGATCGGGCAAGTCGCCCAGTTATGACTTTGAGATGCGATCTTCCAAATACCACCATCTTCAATTGTTTTGCCCACATCATCCATTTCAACGTCTTTTGTAACTTCAAGAAGGTCTATATCATCGACAGTATATATTTTTTCTGGTAGCAGTTTGACTGGGAACTTTTCTGGTGCCGATATAAGGTTGGCCAATCTGCAGATTTTCTCCATGATGGTTTTAGGTAGTTTTGGTTCGACAAGTGAAAGGAGATTGTGCACAAAGTATGTCAAATATGGATTGTATGAAGAAACTATTGGCTGAATAATATTCATGTTGGTTAGTTTTGATGGCACTGGCTTGCACAGGTCTAGAATAAGTTCATTCATCTTTTCATTTGGGAACCAATGGTGGTACATCATGACTGCATTTTTCTTTACATCTGAACTATTTGAATGCATTCTGAAACAAAGTAATTCATGAATGTTATGACATCTAATTTTTTACAGAGAGCCCTTGGATGAATTTTCACTATATATTCACCAATTTTCACAATTTGTCACAGTCATTTGAAACTACCTTACCAGCATGAACTACCCACATTTTATTTAGTTTGAAAACCTTTAACATTAAAGGACATTATTACTAAGATTTTTTGTTAAGCTGTTAAAATCAAAGAATATAACAATTTCAATCTGGGAATGTGTTATACATTGTCATCTATATGGAATCTATCAGTGATATATTGTTGTAGGTGACAAGAAAATATAGCCTATCCTTTAGATGTTGTTGTGTCAAGTGGTCCCGTGACCACCAGTGGCAGAGAATTATATCAGTGGTGAACCGCTCGAAACATGGGGTATGTAGTTTTCACTACTTATTTTTAACTTCCTTTATTTATATAATGTGCAAATAAATGACTTTAAAAAGTATTATTATCCTAAATTCCCATTGTGACTAAACACAAAAGGTATTATAACTTACCTTTCAGCTCTTTCTAAAAACTTTGTGGACTTTTTCAAAGCTTTCAATATTTCTGAAACCCATAAAGCTGCTAGCAACGCCTTTTTAGGACACATACTAGTTTTAGTCAACTCTATAAGAGCCAATACAAAGTCAAACAGAAGATCGTTACTGTGAAGAAATGTGAGTAACACTTCAAAACATTTGAAGTAACGGGTACCAAGTCTATGTTTATTCTGAAACTCATATTTATCCATATAGTTGACAAGGTCCAAGGACAAAACCAGTGAGTCATTGTCAAGTAGCGCTTTGTTCACTGACTCCGCAGTATTCTTCGCAGTCAAGTACTTCTTACAATGTACTGTCATCAAATTGATCAGACTAGTTACAGAAACTGTTCTCAAGTTTGACAAGTTGGTGTAATCTCCTAAGAACTCTAGTGCATCATTAACAATTGATTCTTGCATGTCTGAGTCAGGTATATCAGAAAGCTTCTTTATTTTGGAATGTTTACAAATACTTAATCCAGTGAAGAAGTTTATAAGAGACATAATTTTGGTATCATCTGACGTTACGACTTCTTTATCTCCACAAGAATAGTCTTTGATGCACAGTTTGTGTTTGTCCCAGTAGTAATGTCGAAGCCATTGCAGACTTATGTTGCAGGCACTGCGAAGCAGTTCTAGTGACGGCAGGTTGTTGCTATGTGCTGTATCGTGTCTGAGATCAATTATCCAATCAGGGACGCCTAAATTCTTAGCGGCTTGGTAGAGGCTGACTCCTTTGACTGTCTCAGTGTCCAGCATGTGATTCACATACCGCATGAGAGCGGAGGAGTATGCTAAACGTAAGATCTGATCATTGTTTACGTTGATGCTACTGTTGGCATCTAGTAAGTGCACTTCTAGAAGACATAGCGTCGATTCTATGCCCGCCGGCAACGATGGACATCTAGCTTTCCACACCAGAAGGACGTTAAGCCCCGACTGTTTGTTCGGGAAATCAGAATATATGTCGTTGTACACTCTGAGCCACTCGTCACTGTTATACCACGGCACTATATTGTAATTGGCAGTCATATTTGTGAAAGAGAAGTACCAAAGCGTGGCAAAACCAAAATGTCTGTCTAGGTTAGGTTTCAGTAATGCTTAGTTAAGCTTCCCGGGCCAAGATAATTAAAAATATAGCAATTATAGAAATGTTCCTTCTGTTCATCAGAAATAGGATTATTTTTTACAGTTATAATGTACTAAAACGTACAGAACTCAATGATTTTCTAGCACTTTTGCACATTAAATCAAAAAGTAAACAAAAGAAAGAAACACAATGGAAACTGGAAAGTGGAAACCACAGGTGAGTGGAAACACAAGACAAGACAAGATCTGTGTTTCGTCTGTCAGTGCCACATACTTTTTAGGGTTCCGTAGCCAAATGGCAAAAAACAGAACCCTTATAGATACCTACGTCATGTCTGTCCGTCTGTCTGTCCGTCCATAAGTCACAGCCACTTTTTTCCGAAACTATAAGACCTATACTGTTTAAACTTGGTAAGTATGTAGATGTATTCTGTGAACCGCGTTAAGATTTTCACACAAAAATAGAAAACATAAAAATTTTGGTGGTTCCCATACTGAAAACTGAAACTCATTTTTTTCCATCAAACCTATACGTGTGGAGTATCTTTAGATAAATCTTCAAAAATGATATTAATATTTCTAATATTATTTTTTTCTAAACTTTGAATAGTTTGCGCAAGAAACACTTCCAAAGTGGTGAAATTGTGTCGTCGTTGTCCCCTGTAATTTCTAAAATAAGATACTGATAAAACTAAAAAATATATTATTATATGACATTACCATGCACACTTCCACCGAAAATTGGTTTGAAAGAGATCTAGAAGTAGTTTTTAGGGTTCCGTAGCCAAATGGCAAAAACGGAACCCTTATAGATTCGTCATGTCTGTCTGTCTGTCTGTCTGTCTGTCTGTCCGTCTGTCCGTCTGTCTGTCCGTATGTCACAGCCTTTTTTCTCCGAAACTATAAGAGCTATGTTGTTGAAACTTAGTGTGTAGATGTATTCTGTGAACCGCATTAATATTTTCACACTAAAATAGAAAAAAAATAAAATTTTAGGGGGGTCTCCCATACATAGAAATGAAAAAAATATTTTTTTTTTCATCAAACCCATACGTGTGGGGTATCTATGGGTAGGTCTTCAAAAATGGTATTGAGGTTTCTAATATCATTTTTTTCTAAACTGAATAGTTTGCGCGAGAGACTCTTCCAAAGTGGTAAAATGTGTGTCCCCCCCCCTGTAACTTCTAAAATAAGAGAATGATAAAACTAAAAAAAATATATGATGTACATAACAATGTAATCTAACACCGAAAATTGGTTTGAACGAGGTCTAGTTAGTAGTTTTTTTTTTTTACGACATAAATCGTAAACCGCAAAAAAATACTGATTATTCATTCAATAACTCAAATGTAAATAAAAAAACATTTATTTCAAGAACTTCTTTATTATGTTACTCGCTGCTACGGAACCCTTCATGGGCGAGTCCGACTCGCACTTGGCCGGTTTTTATTTTTTTTAAATACGTCATTTATCGTAAACAGCAATTTACCTTTCATGCAATCTACTCAAATCTTACTACAAGAAGAATTTTTATATTATGTTATTTGCTCGGCTCTCGGCTTTGCTCTTTGAACGCCTCGGTGGTCTAAGGGTATGTGCACCCGCCTGCCAAGACTGAGGTCCCGGGTTCAATTCCCAGGTCGAGCGAAAACATGTTTCCTTTTCAAACATGGCTCGGGTTTGAGATCACCAACCCGCATTAGGCAAGCGTGGTGATTACGCCTGAAACCTCCTCACTGTACTGATTATCTTCAGTGAGACGAGAGGCCTTTGCCCAACAAGTGGGACATTACAGGCTAATACTTTTACTTTACTTTACTTTTATGTTATTTGCTGCTACGGAACCCTTCATGGGCGAGTCCGACTCAAACTTGGGCGCTTTTTTTATATATTATGGTCTGTACTGCTGAGTATTCGATTTGACAGTTGAAATTTGAATGACAGAGGGAGACCAAAACCATTGACAACAAATTTAGTAATTTTTTATCTTTCCTCATCTGTGGTCGTCGAGTGTTAGTTCCGGCCTTAGAATATATACGGCTATAGAAGTAGTGAATCTTACGTCATAATTGCTAGAACGGTCAAGAGATATTTAACTTCGCCCAGGAAAGAATGAGACAGAACTACTAATCGTGCATCCCTTTCGCGTAACCCATTTTTTACTGTCACAAGTTAAAAGTTGTGACATAGAGTACATTCTGTTGTTGTGCCAGTGTTATAATTTAAATTACAGTGTGTATTTTATGAGATACTAGCAGCGCCCCGCGGCTTTGTCCGCGTTGAGCCCGTTCCCGTAGGAATTTTCGAAAATCCTTTCTTAGTGTGCACTTACGTCACTTGAAGAACCTTCCTGCCAAATTTCATGTTTCTAGGTGTAGCGGTTGAGGCTGTGCGTTGATTATCAGTCAGTCAGGACTTTGAATTTTATATATATAGATAGACTCCATTAGTTAAGATTGTGCTAAAAACAAGTTTACGGTATGGTTGGATGCAGTGTGTTAGGCTGCCGAAAAAATATATTGCTATCTAAAAGGGGCACGCGAACGCTACTTCTATAGGTATATAATTATATTCTAAGTTTAAACTCAATGGTTCCGTCATTATAACACATTACCAAAATGAGCAAACACTGTTTTGTATAATAATTTATTTACAAACTATGTTCTGAGGCACTGGTACATGAGGATAGGCATGAACAACTAAAACAAGTTTGAGAAGACTGTGAAATTCTTGAATTGATTAAGTTTACACTTTCAATGTATCTTACCGGTGTAGCATGGCTACTTGGCTGTTTATCACTATGTTCTTGTGAACTATTGCAATAATCGGGTGGGATCTTCAATAACGACTCTATTGGCTTCGCTTTACGTTTTCTTTTTAAATTACAGCGATTACATAAGTTCTCTTTTGACTCCGTGCTTTCTGGGTAGGACGCGATAGACATACAGCTTCCTACCCTCTGTTTCTTACACCGACATTCTACGCTGCCACTGCCGCGCTTCAACTTGTGTTTTTGTCGATGTAGGTGTTTCTTTTTGCAGCAACGTTTATGTTTTTTATGTGAGTGTCTCAAACAATCGTCAGATACATTGTCTACTGACATGGTACTGCGACTATTCATTTTTCCCCTATTACATTCGCATTTTGCTTTATGTTTTTTGTTTTGCCTACATTTGCATTTAACTTGGCAAGGGAGATCTGCAGTGTCTACTTTAGAATCGGTGAAAGTAACATTTGGTTGACTGGTTTGCATGCCAGCAGTGCACTGTGGCGGTCGGACACAGGATTGTCTCAGTTTTGGAAAAAAGTAATGGATATCCGATGTGGAAGTGCAGCAATCGTTGTGGAACTGGAAAGTATATTTCAATTAACTAGTAGACTTATTTAAGACTTATAAGTACGTATTTTAATAGTTTGCCGGTCCGTAAACCGATTTATTTTGCCAAATACTTATACTATTTGCTACTAGTATCTTAACATAGACCTATAGACCCTCCATCACCGACCCAGAATAAGATTTAAAATGGGTTTATGAATAACGATTCGTTAATGTACGCTTAAAGAAGACTTTAACAATGATATGTATAAGTTTACTAGCTGCGCCCCGCGGTTTCACCCGCGTTGTACCCGTTCCCGCGGGAATTTCGGGATGAAAAATAGATGTTGGCCGATTCTCAGACCTACTCAATATGCTCACAAATTTTCATGAGAATCGGTCAAGCCGTTTCGGAGGAGCACGCGAACGAACACTGTGACACGAGAATTTTATATCTATCTTCTTCTATATACCTATATAAAACAAAGACGGGTTTGTTACAACACTTATAACTCGAGATCGGCTGGATCAATTTTCATGGTTTTTGTTTCGTTGGATTTGTCTCCGCCCAGAATAGCAGAATACATTTTAAAAACAATGAAAACTTGGAATAAAAATCTCAAAATTCCCACGGGAACGGGGGCGCTGCGGGTGAGACCGCGGGGTACAGCTAGTATAAGATAAATTAAGACGGTATACCTTTGTCTGACGTGCGAAAGGGTCCCCAAAATTATGTTCCAGACTCGGCAATGGTAAGCTCTGTGCACTACACAAGGGCTGTTGATACAGTGGCTGTGGCAGTCTGAAAAATAGAATCTCTCTCATCAACCCGCATTAGACAAGCGTGGTGATTACGCCTAATCCTCCTCATTGTACAGATATCTTCAGTGAGATGCCTGCCGTTGCCCAGCAGTGCGACATAACAGGCTGTTATTTTTTTAATAAGAACTTAGGTGATTGGTAGGTATATGTATTAACTTATATATCTGTATATACTGTATACCGTTAATACAAGACACTGATGATTTTGAGAGAGAGACAGAAGAAGAGTTGAAGGTAAACATAGGCGACTTTTATCTCTTAACTCTAACGGTATATCTAATATCCTGATCAAATAACGTCACCTCCGAAGCGTGGTAGCGCTCAGATAGAAATGCCACTATCATCCACACATCCAAGTAGAGGATGAGCTACACGTTGCTTAACAATCGGATCGCAATGAGTATACATCGTTTAGATAAACTACGCCACGAGCGCTACGATCCTGATAAATGTAACTGAAACGTAGAAAAAAAACTTACGAATTAAGCACATTGCGAACTATCCATCCTTGATTGGTAGGCGTACACCCGTTGACATTTTTGCAAGGATAATTGGGATAGGCACTGCACTGGTAAATTGGTGCGTTGTATGAAAAAGGTGAATTGTTGGTCTGATAATTTGAACTGTTGCACGGATAAGGTGGACTGTTGCACTGATAAGGTGGACTGTTGCACTGATAAGGTGGACTGTTGCACTGATAAGGGAGATTATTGCATTGCAAGGGAGGATTGTTGTACTGTATTGGGCTACACTGGTTTATCGGCAGAAATATCAAGTGGGTAGATCCGTCAGAAAATCTAAATGATACGACATTGCCTTCTCCAATAATAACGGGGAGTCCTATGAAAAACGGAGCTGAAAATTAAGATCAGAAGTTATCAATAGTAGTCAATAGTCAGGGAAGTTACCTACTACATATTATGGTTCACCTAAATTACATTTAAAAAAATTAATGTCCTATGCGTTGGTAAGGAAGGATGCATGAATTTTACAAAAATATAATAAAATAATAATAATATAATATTCCCGGACTATAATTCAGACACGATTAATTAGACCCAAAGTAAACTCTGAGCTTGTGTTATGGAATCTAACTCACAAGAAATTATAATATGATTCTCAAATCTACATAATTCTCAAAAGAAACTAAAGTAAATATATGAGTACGGTAAATCTTACGTGTACTGAAAGAAAATGTTCCGTGGCTACAATTAGGCTGACCACACTGCATGTCTAGTTATCAATATATTCACACATTATTGTAATACATTCCTGTGTGACTCTCATAGTTTTATGATTGATCAGTAGGATTTTATTTGTAGGTATTTATTTATTTGGTTTGTAATCCATTTTTTTGTGGTGATAAATTTTAATATCACAGATAAATGTTTTCTGAAAGTTGATGTCATTGACATCCTGTGGTAACTTTCAAAAATTCGCGCCATAGATAGCGATTAGGGCAGTTTTACACAGAGGCAGCGCGATGTCATTTTCGGTTAGCGAGGTAAGTATAAAGGGCCGAAACTGCGTTAAGCGGGCGCACGCGACGGTACACTTTTGTATGATACCGCGCGGGCACCCGCTGAAGGGTCGGTACATATCTGAAGGAACATGCGTCGCGTATTATCGGTCGCATAAAGCCAGAACAAACAAATGTATAGAAAATCACTCGACCGATAATACGTTAGTGCGTCGAGCGTACAGGGTCTATTCCGTTTCCGTCAACGCATTATCGGTCGACGTAGATTGATGCATTCAGACTAAGTGCAATATCAGCAGAGATACTATAGTCTCCCACTGCAGACCTCTACTCTGGTTCGTAGACTGTGCTCTGAACTAAATTAGTAGGAAGAAAATAATAAGAAAGAAAAGCTAAAAAAACAATACCTAATTTTATTTACAATTCCTCATGTTTACTACATAGTAGCAATATATCTTTTATACAAAAATAACAATACATTTTAATTAACAATAACTAGTTAGTAAACCTTTCAGGTTTTTGTTTAATATTTATGTTACAAATTACAACCTTTTAACTTGAAATACTAAAAATCATCTGTCAAAATGAAGTCTGTTAAAAAGAATATACAAATAATATTAAGTTAGATTTCACTTAGGCAAGTAATGATAAGTGCGATATCATAATCTTGTCGGATGCATCGAAGCCCGAAGGATTAAAATTAACCCCTATATTCGTGTTACATAGGTAACCAATTCCTTTTCCTTGAACTTAACACTATAACTTAATAACGAACTGCCTTATCCAAAAACGCTCTACAAATAAAACAGTGTTTTTTCTCATTTTTAATTGAAACTAAGTTTTTATTGAACATAGCAGCGTCCCAAGGTGTTACCCGCGTTGCACCCGTTCCTGTGGGAATTTCGGGATAAAGAGTGAGCTCTTATTTTATTAATAAGATTTGCTACTTTGTTGCTAGAAGTCATGGTTGTAATAGGTTGAACTTAGAACTGTTTTAAAACTTTTGTCTCAGTATGGTAGTAAACAAATAAAGCTTTGATTTTGTACATGACCCGTTATCTAGTTGTGTATTGTTTATCGAAGTCGGAAAGGGACGAACCATTTGAAAGCTTCTTCTTCTTCATCGAGTGGATGATCAACCTGACGAATCCTGGTGTCAGAGTAATTGAGCCGCCAAAGTCCTCTGACATGGCTCATGTAACGACTACTATCCGTAGAAAGTAACCGGGACCGACGGCTTAACGTGCCCTCCGAAGCACGGAATCATCTTACTTTTCGGGCAATCAGGTGATTCAGCCTGCAATGCCCTAACCAAAAATAAAATGAGCGTTTATGGATAAGCCCTAAGCCCTAAGTTCCTACGGACGTCAGCTAAACACAGCATTTCGTATGTGGAAGTTCACTATATACTCTGAGTTGGTTCTTTGAACGCTGATCGCAAATGGATCGGTTGGATGGAAGGTGAATGCGACTAAACGACGCGCGCTGGCGGGCACCGACTGTCCTAGTACTCCGGCATAGATCTTGAACTTGAGTAGACCGGAGTCACGGGCGTAGAATCTGAAAGGAATACTTCAAGTGTTAAGTTTTAATATCTTTGAAACGTCTGTTAAATAGAGAATAAGTAAATATTTTTTTATTTGAAATCATGAATGAAGACCGAAATGAAAATAAACCTCAAAAAGTCTCAAGTAAGAATTTCAGTAGAATATTTTAATGTTGTATTTACAAAGAATAATCACCTTATCGGATACTCTCCATACGCCTTAGGTCTTTCCATCACCGACACCCATTTGTCATCATAACTGAACAGCCCCAAATCCAAGTACGGTGATCCACTGTATGACTGAGCACTGATCGGTAGCTGTGCCAATATTCTCTTCGTAGCCTCCGTGCGGCCCCCATAAATAGCCCTAACTATAGTCTGCTTAAACCTCTGCTGAGTCAATCTAGCAAACAAATTGTTCGACGGCGAACATGTAAACTGCGAATCGGCACACAACCGCGCATTCCTAAAGCAATCACAGTAATTCTCGAACAGTTGCAGTAAATTCTCTGACGTATTTTCGTATACTTCAAGAATTTTACTCTCGCTTATCTGGTAGATGACGAAGAAGGATGACTGGCTGTTAGGCTCAGCTGCTCGCAACGTTACAACGTCTTCACTGGCGTATTTGATGAACAAATGGTCTTCGTCTAGTAGCTGCATTTTCCACATCCTCAAACTCTTGAACATGTCGAAGTATTTATAAAACTTGCGCAACTCTAAAGGGTCTTTAGTCTCATCGCTTGTCGCCTTCGCTCTTTTAAATAAAAAGACCAATAGTCTATGTTTCAAGCTGTTTATGGTTTCTTCGTGGAAAGGTTTCTCACTGAGTATTGGTGTGAAGACAGAGCTGACTAGGAATGGGTCGTCATCGTAGCAGAATCGTCCGATTTTTCTTATGTCTATTAACATTCCTTCGACTATTTGGAACAAGTGTATTGTCTGATGTTGTACTGAGAGCACAGCCAACACCTCCTTGTACAGATAGATTCCTTGGTTGTGCGATAGATATATCTTGTCAACTCTAAAATGTTTTGTGTCACATAATTTCCCATGATGCAAATCTACTAAGTGGAGGGAATAGTCTTCTAGTGCAGATCTGTAACGAATATTATTTACATTTTATATATCAAAATTGATTCAGTAGTTTAGGCTTAAAATCAGACAGACAATCAGATTTTCTTTTGCCCTTATCACTACATATTATAAAACAAAGTCCCCAGCTGCGTCTATCTGTCTGTCTGTTCGCGATAAAGTCAATATACTAGTACACGGATTTTGACACGGTTTTTTAAAATAGATGAAGTGATTCAAGGGGAAGGTTTATATGTATAAAAATTCCCGAAATTCCTAGGGGAACGGGCACAATGTGGGTAAAACTGTAGGGCCCTGCTAGTAATATGTTAAGTAGTCTATCAGAATGTACAATCCCTATATCTATTTCATTCAGGAGCAAGATTAACCAGTAATTATAGACATTTCAAAAGAAAAAGATAAAATTACCTCAAGGTAGGAGTCACAGCTTCATTATTAGTATGTATATGATAGAAGTGTGGCCTCAAATCATCAGGTATATGCGCCGCTGAGCCCACTATCACGTATCTACCATCCTCGGTGAACAGACTACATTCTCTATTGAGTTGTTGCTCCATGAATGGCATGTGAGCTGCGTTGTTCCTCTCAGTTTGAGATAGTTCTCGTTGTTGGCAAACATTTACTGTGAATTTTGGCTGGAAATTAATTGAGCAGGTTTAGTGTATTTGAAGGCAAAGGTTAATAGCACAGCAGGAATTGAACATTCATTTCATATGTGTAATAGCAAAAGCCCTCAAAACAAAAATCTTGGATATGTCACTATAATTATGTATACTTTTTTGTGTGACCTGTGTCCCACTGCTGGGCAAAGACCCCTCAAGTTTCTTCCATGACCTTTCTTTTTATTACATTAAAAAAAACTATGCAAATCAACTTTTTAATGAAAATAAATATAAAAGGTAACTGCAAGTGCTGCAGCATTATTGATCCATACTGAACATGAAGTTACCTTAAAAAATCTGTAGAAAATATGTGTTCTGATTCTATGATGGGCATCTGCATCAGCATTCAGTAGATCAGAGGGATAGCCTGCAACCAGATCCCCAGCGGCAGCCGCACCTCTATACTCGTATATCTAAATAAAAAGTTATAATTTTGGTTTCTGTTACAAAATATTAAGGGCCTTATTCAAAAACGCTTACTAGTAGTATTTTAGCTATCAAATGGTTTGTCCCTTTCTGACATACGCTATTTTCCAAAGAGCAAAAGAGACAAAACACTCACTAACAGTGTTTTAGTTAGAAAGTGTTTATGAATAAGGCAGTAAGTCAATACTACCAATTCTATGGCACGAATTGTAGGTTTCAAAATAAAATAAGCCCAATTAAGTAATAATGCAAATATTTTTTAGAAAAGATGTACATTTTGTAACTCCTGTTTGTAATGATAAAATTATTGAACAGATTTAGATGGAACTTTATAGTAATGTAGCTTTCAAAATAACACATAGGCTAGTTTAAGTAAAAAAATCCGACAGGATAAAACTGTTTTTAAAATAGAATGCTGCTAGTATAATATATGTATACACTATACATAGAGCAATATTATACTATACTTATGTTTGTTTTTACCTCCAAAGAAGTCTGATCAGCAGAAAACGCAATAAAATGTTTCCCATCCGGACTAAACTTCCTCAGAAAGCAAGGAGGTTTCTCAACATTCACGATGGTCAAGTTTGGGAACACATTCTGATAAAACTCCCTTACTACATGAAAATGAGAGCCTGGTTTCTTGGACCCGTAAATTTCTCGGTTCATGAGGCGTAGAACAATGTTCTGCGGTTTGATTTTCCTAGGAACTATCCGCTCCGTGCATATAAAGTCCTTTTCATTCAAAGCTTCAGGAGGAATGTCCTCGTAGTAAACATAATTTGAACCGCTTGTAGATGCCATGTTTTGGGACAAATTACAAAGTTATTGGAACACTTGATAGTCAACTTACAATAAACGGTAACAGAACATAACGTGTGAATTTAATGAAGAATTTAATAATTCAATTTTCAATACATTTAGGTCGATTTATCAACAAACAAACATTAATTTATTGTCGTGAATGTCAATTCAATTCAATTTTTGTTTGATGGCTTCTGCTGACATTTCGTCGCAATTCCGCCAGTGTCAGTGTGCCCGTAAGGCGTAAACAAGATGGGGAAAGTTTAATCGGTAATATTGTCTTGATCGGTAGGTCATGAATATCCCGAGCAGATTAACCTAAAACAAGACACAAATGTATACATATATTATTATACCATAAATCACGTAGGACAACATAAAACAAGTATTTACATTCTAATATACCAGGACATACAAAATACAACACATAACATAAACACAGAGATAATTACGAAAAATATTTACAGTTTTAGTTTGTTAATATTAATATATTTACAAATTATATTTATAGAGGAAGGGAGACTAGACAAAAGACATTGGATGGAGGTGGGACGAGGGATATCATCAGGGAGAACATTATATAGGGAGAAGCGTTGTTGAGGACAATTAAAGAAAATATGGTCTAGAGTACCGTCCTCCAGACCACATTCACACAATGAATGATCCCGGATCCGGAGTTTAGCGAGATGTGTCGGAGAGCATGTGTGGCCAAGGCGTAGCCGACAGATGGTAGAGGTTACGCATTTACTCATGGACTTGTATTGAGAGAACCACGGTTTCGACGGAATTATCGGTTGAATTCTGCCTAACCATTTGCCTTTTAAATTGGTTGAGGAGTTCCATGCCAGGGACCAAGAGGAGAAAAGTGATTGTTTGGCCATAGGTACCAGGTCGTTGGTGTATAATGACATGTGATCCGGTAATCCAAGTGAGACAGCTTGTTTGGCGTAGTTATCTGCGGTCTCGTTACCTAGTATGCCTCGATGACCAGGGACCCATATTAGAATGACGTCCAGATTGAGTTGGCTGCACTGGCACAAAGCCTCACGGATTCCTAGTATCGGAGGGGATCTGATTTTAGAGCTAAACGGATTCGAAATAAGAGATTGGAGGCAGCTCTTTGAGTCTGAGAAAATCGCGGCTTTGGGAATATTGTGAGATAAAATGTATCGGACTGCTTCTAAGATGGCAATGGCTTCACCTGTGAAGACTGACGCGAGTTCAGGGCATTTGTAGCTAAGGACTATTTTATATTTTGGTATCCATACTGCTATACCTACTGGACTACTGTCGGAGAACTTAGAGGCGTCAGTGAACATTAAGAGAAACTCGTTAAATTCAGATGAAATTCGAGAATTAAAGTAATTGTTTGGTTCTATTGATTGTTTATCAATTCCAAAGTCAAGTATGACTTTAGGTTGATGAGTTAATGATTCATAGGGGACAGAATACATTGGGTGCGTAAGATACTGATTGACAGGGTATGGTAGGCGGAGATATTTCCTGTAACTATTGACTAGACAAGGGACCTTCGAGTTTGATGAATTCAAATTATCATACAAATCGGTCAGTAGTTTTATCTTATCTAATAGTTTGTGATCAGAAAAATGCAAAATTTTGAAAAAATAATTATCAGCTAGTTGTTGTCTGCGTAAGGATAAAGGGGGCTCCACACATTCCACCTGCATGGCATTTATAGGAGAGGATTTCATTGCTCCTAGTATAATTCGAAGGCATTTTGACTGAATTTTCTCTAGTTTATCGAATGCTGTTTTATTACCGGGGTCCAAAACTGAAGTTCCATAATCCAAATGACTGCGAACTGTTGCGTTGTACAATATTTTCTGAGTCATAGGATGTGAGCCCCACCATACACCCGATAGTGCTCGGAGGGCGTTAATGTTTTTTTCACATTTTTGGACCACGTATTCACAGTGCTGGGAGCCAGTCAATCTAGTATCAAGGTGAACGCCTAAGAATTTAACTGAGGTAACCTGCGGGATTACCTCATCCCCTAAATGCAAGCTAATTTGCGGGACAGACCGTTTTTTAGTGAAAATTATCAATTTGCTCTTCGGGGCGGAAAGAGACAGGCCATGAAATGTTAGCCAAATCTTGAGATTGTTTAATGCGGTATTTAATTGAGAGAGAGCTTCCTCGATGGATTGAGATGATTTGTAGAGAGCCAAATCGTCGACGAACTGTAGAGATTGACATTGGGGTTCCACAGAGTGCTCTAGGCCACTGGTGTATAGGCCATATAATATAGGACTCAACACGGACCCTTGAGGGAGACCCTTCCAGATCATCCTAAGTATAACCATTCCAGATGTTCGAATCGAGACTGAACGATGAGATAGAAGTGCGATACAGAATCTGACCAGCTTCTCTGGGATATTCAGCTGGATGAGAATGCTCCTGAGTATCGGAAGAAGGACGTTATCGTACGCAGCTTCTACATCTAGAAACACGCCAATCAAGAATTCTTTTTTGAGAAAGGCGGTTCTAATTTCCGTCGTGAGGATACTTAGATTATCAAGCGTGCTCTTACCTTTTCTAAAGCCGTACTGAGAGCTACCTAATTTAGATTTGCTCTCTACAAACCATTCAATGCGGTTTTTAATCATATGCTCCATGATCTTGCAGAGAACTGAGGATAAGGCTATAGGTCTGTAGTTGCAGGAGTTTGCAGGGTCTTTGCCGGGTTTCAAAACTGGGATGATGACTTGGGATTTCCACGATTCTGGGATGATACCGTAATCAAAAAAGATGTTACAGAGGTTGAGGAAATATAATTTAAATTCATTTGGAGCATGGATAATGAAAGAATAGGGAATGCCGTCACTGCCTGGAGTTGTGTCTGTACGTCCGTCAAGGGCAAGTTGGAGTTCAGATAGGGTAAAATGAGAGTTGAATTGACCAGAAGAAGCAATATAAATAGGTTGAGGGGGGAGGGAGTCTTTGTCAGGTACTGAAGGAGGAGCTATCCTGTCGCAAAAAGACTCGATCCAAGGAGTCGGGTCGTTTGATGGGGGTGAGTTTTCTGTCTGAGAGCCTCTAAATTTTTTTATATTTTTCCAGACCGTTGATGACGAGGTTCTGGGAGATAAGCCCTCACAAAATTTATGCCAGCCGGTACGTTTCTTTGTGGAGAGGGTGAGTCGGTGTTTGGCAGCTGCACTCTGATAGGCCATAAAATTGCTTTCAGACATACTAGAGTTGTATGTCAACTCAGCTTCATCTCTATCTCGTACTACAGACGTGCAATCCGAATCCCACCATGGGACTGAAATGCGGAATTTATGGTCCGTTTTTGTCGGAATGCTGGCATCTGCAGCAGATATAATGGCCTCAACGAAGAGACCATAACATTCCAGGGCGTTGTCTGCATTTATTGAGGGAAGAGTTTGGAGACTCTGGTTTAGAGATGAAGAAAAGGAATCCCAATTAGCACCAGACACTCTGTATTTTAGGAGGGGAGAACGATTTGTTAGCGGAACGACGCTATTAGGGAGGGAGATGAGGATAGGATAATGGTCGCTACCATGGGAATTTGTGAGGGTACGCCAGGAAATGCGAGTAGAGATGGAGGGAGAAGTGACTGTGAGGTCCACAGCACTTCTTGGATCTTGGGTAGGGCGAGTTCGCCGGGTCGGGGAGCCGTCATTTGCAACGCATATGTTTAATTCGTCAAATATTTCCATTAAAGACAAAGCAAACAGATCGTCTTTATGTGACCCCCATGATCTATGGTGAGCGTTAAAGTCGCCCATGACAATCACAGGACTAGGAACAGAGGAGAGTAAAGCGAGAATATCCGGGATGAGAGAAGAATTGGGGTGAGGGATGTATAAAGAAACAAAGGAGATATTTAGGACTCTGGCAGCGACTATGTTAAGGTAAGGGGACTGAAAAGGAAGAGGAATATGGGAGTAAGTAAGTGACCTTCTGATGAAAAGGGCACTACCAGCATATCCATCAGCACGGTCATCCCGAAGACAAGCATAGCCAGGAATCCTGAACTTGGACCCCGGAAGCAGCCACGTCTCCGAGACGGCCACGATTGATGGAGTGTATTTGTTTAAGAGGGAGAATAAATCAGGCTTTTTCGCTCTGATGCTCCCGCAGTTCCATTGAATAATGGTTGTTGGAGCCATGACTAGTGGTAGAAATGAGTTGGGACAGTTTTTGGGCAACGTGGGACGGTAAGAAAATTTGATTTTGTGATAAGATTTGGATTAACATGGAAATTAAAAGATGAATGATGTTATCTTGAGAGTTATCAGGATTGGAGGATTGACTATTTAAGGCGCACCCATTAGGAAGCGTCGATTTTTCAGTGGCAATAATAGCTTGATGAGCTGAAGCATCATAGCTTTTGCCAAGTGGAGCTTTAGGTTTGGGAGTGGTAAACACTGTTTTACGGTAGGAATGGGAGAAATTGTTTGGGTGAGGGAGAGATGGGTTGAGCTGAAGATAAGCTGATGTGGATGGTACTTCGCGGGAAGCCATCTCTGAATATAACCGGGAAACTTTGGGAAAGTGAGTAGATGCTTCCTCGTACGAGATGGATTCCTTAGACATGATAACTTTAATTGATTTCTGTCTGTCATGTTCGGGGCAAGTTTTATTGGTGGCAAAATGTCTTCCAGAGCAGTGAAGGCATGTAGCATTGGTTTCAATAACATCACAACTGTTTCCAGTGTGAGGTTGCGAGCATTTGTAACAGCGAGGCTTGGACCTGCACTGTGCAGCAATGTGTCCGAACCTACAACAGTTATTACACTGGATGGTGGGATATGTGTAAATATCAACTGGCAGTGAGGTGTTAAAAGAGTAAACATGGGATGGGAGAACTTGACCGTGGAATGTTATAACAACAGTTTGTGTAGGGACCCATTCTATTTTACCATCATTGTGTCTTTTTTTGTTAATACGACGAGCTTTCAGAACAAAACCACAGCCATGGGGAAGAATTAATGTCTCTGCAAACTCCTGCATGGATATGTCTACCGGGACATCTCGAACAACTCCCATGCGAGAGATGTTGTAAGATGGGATTGTCGCATCATATTTGTGTTGGGCAACAATTGGATTACATAGAAACTTATTAGCATCATCAGCAGTACAGAATTCAACCGATATTTTATTCCTACCCATTTTCTTTATGCCGTCTTTACATATATTTGTAATTTTATTATGGTGAAGGAATTGGCCAAATTTGATAGGTCTGATTGTAGTACCAGCCGAGAGATCTTGTTCAGTGCGAGAGACAATGATTTTAAAAGGACCTACATCAGTGTTTCTGTAAGCTTTAATACCCAAAATCAACTCTGGGTGGACGTAAACTGTTTGTACCGAAGCCGACGCTAAATCCGGATCCGTGATTGTTTTTTTGCTGTTAGAATGAGGAGCAACCTCGTCAACTTCCATACGCCTTTTATTACGAATAGGTTGTGGTTCGGGGGAAGTACTAGGGTTAGGAGAAATATCTGGTGGTTTGGGAGGCGGGTCAGGCGGCATGGTTTCCATGTTTACTTACCAACTATACAATGTTAGAACACACTGAAATTGTTAGTAAGACGACACAATCAATCTGCACGGTAAATCCTTTAGAAAAACAACAAAAACACTAAAAAAAACTATAACAATCCCACTGACACTGTTTTAACCTTAACAGCCGACCACAGACCAAGAAACTAAAAGAAAGACTGACAACTCCATACATTCTGAGTGACGCGATAGGCGGCCATTGATTTGGGGGCAGCCGAGGGAGATGACTGTCACCCGTCTCACTTCACCCACACACGCAAACAAATCTCACTCACACATGCTTAGGCCTTAGCTCACTGTGGTGGTGGTAGCACAAAAACTAATGATGCTGAATTTCAGTTAAATCGGTAATAGTACTTACCGATTTTTTGGTAATAAAAAAAATCATGACACGTTAAATTATGTTTATTATTATATTGGTACATAACATCATTTTTTATTTATTCAACTACATACTACAAGTACAATATTAAATATTATTTATACAATACCAATTCTCTAAAAATTACCGGTTATTTGAGACAGGAAATAAAAAAGTTTACATTGGATTAATGCCAATTTCCTTAAATTAACCGCCCAAACATTTAATCACTACAGCAGTCACCAGTGCTGTGGGGTGTAACAACCCCATAGCATACATGTTGTTCTGTTTGTCTCGCTGCCTAGCTGCCTGCTGGAAGCTTTTCAGTTTTTTTAATGTCTTGTCTGTTTTCCACCTGAAGCAAACATATTTATTTTTTATTTAATGAACACATAAATACTTATTTGTTAGACGGCCCCTAGACCTACAATAACATTGTACAATAAATTTAATTGTGCAATAAGATTGAATTGCGTTTTGAATCCAAACGGTCCCGTTCCCGTGGGAATTTCGGAATGAAAAGTAGCCTATAACCTTCCCGTTGAATGTGGCTATCCATTACAAAAAGAATTTTTCAAATCGGTTCAGTAGTTTCTGAGATTAGCGCGTTTAAACAAACAAACAAACAAACAAACAAAACAAACTCTTCAGCTTTATAATATTAGTATAGATATTCAATATTGCGCAATATAATTGATCGTCTAGAGGCCGCCTTATGATTAAGATAATGTTATGGTACATATTTGATTTTTCTATATTCCTCATTTCTTATAAAAAAATTAATACTACTAATATACTAACACTCTCTTTATACATGTCCATTGTTCTTTGTTTAAAATAAATGTATATTTATTTATTTATTTATTTATTTATTTATTAGACACTACAACAATATAATCACTTTGCACTTACAATTAACTTATAAATAATGTATGTTCTGAGTGACATATCTTTACAGTAGCGTACAACATTCTATGCTTTACAAATCAAACTAACAAAAGAAAAAAACTGAATAAACATTAAAAAAGTAAACAGATAAAATATAAATAGAATTGTGCATACCTGCATAGACATCAAGCTCAGTATAGTAGTCCATCGCCCCATCTTGTTTGGTCTCGAGTACTGCTCTACAATTGACATGAACTTCCACAGGAATGTATCTGCAATATACAAGAAATAAACAATTATTTAACTACATACGGTGAATTTGGAGATGCGACTCCCTTATAATTCACTAGCAGCGCCCCGCGGTTTTACCCGCGTTGTGCCCGTTCCCGTAGGAATTTCGGGATGAAAAATAGCCTATAGCCTTCCTCGATAAGTGGGCTATCCAACACTGAAAGAATTTTTCAAATCGGACCAGTAGTTTCTGAGATTAGCGCGTTTAAACAAACAAACAAACAAACAAACAAACAAAACAAACTCTTCAGCTTTATAATATTAGTATAGATATATATGTTAAGAGGTCTTTCATATGATGTATGTATATGTTATTCTTATTGGAGGTGGGCTCATTTATACTTGTCCATTTTTCTCTATTTTTATAAATGTACTAGCATCGCCCCGCGGTATTACCCGCGTTGTTCCCGTTCCCGTGGGAATTTCGGAATGAAAAGTAGCCTATAACCTTCCCGTTGAATGTGGCTATCCATTACAAATAGAATTTTTCAAATCGGTTCAGTAGTTTCTGAGATTAGCGCGTTTAAACAAACAAACAAACAAACAAACAAACAAACAAAACAAACTCTTCAGCTTTATAATATTAGTATAGATAGTAGGAATTGTGCATACCTGCATAGACATCATAATAGAATAGTACAGTAGTCCATCGCCGCTTCTTGTTTGGCCTCGAGTACTGCTCTACAATTGACACGAACCTCCACATGGAGAAAGTATCTGCAATAAACAAGGAATTAACAATTATTTAACTACATACCGTGAATTTGGAGATGCGACTCCCTAATAATTCATATATATGTTAAGAGGTCTTTCATATGATGAAAATGAAAATATTTATTTCAGCAAAACAATTTTCCTTAAATATAACGCACTTATGTTCTGCTGTTATCTTAAAATTATTAAGGTACATAATAAGCAGGTATACAAACGAAACATATTACAACAAATAATAATTTTACAATATTGATATGTTTTGCTGTGAGGATGTGTCAAGGAGACATAACGATGATACCCACACTAGAAATAATCTGTATCGTGGGTACCTATACGATTAACAATACAATTTTTTGAGCCTCAACTAACAATACATTGAGTTAACTAATTGTGAATTAACTAATGATGTATGTATATGTTATTCTTATTGGAGGTGGGCTCATTTATACTTGTCCATTGTTCTCTATTTTTATAAATGTATAGTAGGAATTGTGCATACCTGCATAGACATCATAATAGAATAGTACAGTAGTACATCGCCACTTCTTGTTTGGTCTCGAGTACTGCTCTACAATTGACACGAACTTCCACATGAAGAATGTATCTGCAATAAATAAAAAATGAATAATTATTTAATGAATAAACCCTGAGCAAAACAAAGATTTAAAACGACATTGCAAGTTATCATCCAGTAGCAAATCAGCGTGCGGGGTTTCACCCCCGTTGTATAAATAGGCGAGGTTTCTCTCGCGTTAAAAAACCGACTTAGCCTAGGCTATCTTTCAAAATCTTATCCATTGTACTAAATAATGTACCAATTTTAATCCAAATCAGTTCAGTAATTATTGGGTGAAAGAGGAACATCCATAAAGTAAAGTATTAGCCTGTAATGTCCCACTTGTTGGGCAAAGGCCTCTCGTCTCACTGAAGATATCAGTACAGTGAGGAGGTTTCAGGCGTAATCACCACGCTTGCCTAATGCGGGTTGGTGATCTCAAACCCGAGCTATGTTTGAAAAGTAGGAAACATGTTTTCGCTCGACCTGGGAATAGAACCCGGGACCTCAGTCTTGGCAGGCGAGTGCACATACAACTAGACCACCGAGGCGTTACATACATCCATAAAAAAATTAAAATATTACATACCTAATAATTGTAACAAAACAGCTATGTACTACGCCTTCGCGTTGATCTGTAGCTCGCTCCCTTAGTGACCTTGTTCTGGATCAACGCCTCCATTTCAGCATCTTTGGGTCTGGAATCAGAATGATGAATTCGGCTATTAAAATTAATGCACCACTGTTTAACTTGCATTCGTATAACAAAAAGCCAAAATGCTTTAAAAAATGTTTCCTTGTGGAGCGAACAATTATACCAAGAAGTATCAATTTTTTGCTCCAACGCCTGGATCAAAGGTGGATAAATGTGGACATTACACATGGATGGAAGGGCTCTATCAATAATATAAATGGACTGCCAAACAATCTGGCTTAAAGTACTAGAAGGATAAAATAATCTACGGACATCTGAATTATACTCTCTCAACACTATCAATGAATGGGAAGCGTCTTTTTCAGCAATCAAGGCCTGAAGACAAGACATAAATTATTCTACATTAATTGTAACACCCATCACATTAAAAAACCCCCAGATATTGAAACCGCCTTCTGCTTTTTGAAATCTGTTAGTGTTTGCTAGCTAAGTACATAGATAGTACAGGTAGTCAAATGTCTGAAAATACATATTATTGGAGGATTGTAACCAATCCTTCATTATTATGTGTTTATCAATTGTTTGTGATTGTTTACCTTCATCTTGTCATATGATGTTGGGTTTATATGTCTGTCCGTTAGTTTTGTACAACGGGCTCGTCCTCCAGCTCCATCTACTTGGTATAGGGAATTGATAAATTCCAATTTGGCTCTCCGGTCACCTAAAAGAAGATCTTTTTTTAAAAAGTTGTTACGTACACATTTCAATAGGTGAGGGTCATCATAGATGTGATAAAGTTTGCTATTATCAATGTAATAAAAAATATTATCGGAAATTTGGCTATTACAACGAAGAAGATCTGCTCTGGACATTATCGTCTTGAGTAGAAAATGTACTACCACTACGGAGAGATGGCATTATAAGATCGAAATTCAGAACAGGAGTACTAGTGCTAAGGGGATGTGAAGAAATGTCCGTCTGTATGTTAGGCACAATATGCGAAGGCCGGATGACTGTGAAATTGAAAGACGTAATAATTTCTAACAGCATATTACTGTGTACCTGACTGTGTTGTGTATAGTTGTTACAGGTACAGGTGGTAAATTTAACATGGGGACAGCGTCTACAGTCAACCGTTGAAATGAGGAGTTAGCAATGATAAAATGGTTTGGAATAAAATGTAAATGACATATACGCAAATTCTTATACTGTACATAAGAATAATCTCTTAATTTCGGACATACCTTCAACCATTTTACCATAATCGGCTTCGAGTATGGATGGAACACAAAAAAACTTTAACTGGGAGCCCCTGCTGTAGCACCCAGGGACAAAACAGTAGCAAACCATTTTGTAACACTTATACACAATAAAATGTTTACGACGGATTTGCAGATTTTGCATACGGAAAAAAACCGACTAGCAAAACGACCGGCAAAACAAAACAGAAGTGAAACTGAAAAATTAAAGAAAGATGGATGACTTGATGTGACGCTTTAAATTATTTTACTATTTATACAATAATACACTCAGTCGTCTGTGTGAGTACTTTTGCATGTTTCACTCACACATGCCGTTGCCCCTGAATCGTGTTGTCCTTCTTAGATTTTCAAACAAAAGAAAGAGATAGATATAGGATCACTATAGAGTTAAGCTTTCCATCGAAGTTGCCTCGCGCTGCAGCCGACCTAGATCCAACCGTCGTGAATGTCGTGGATGACGGTTCAGCAGACGGTTGTTCGTTCATTCCACAGGTTCATTCGTGGGAATAGTGGGATGTGTGGTGAGGGTGGTTGACACATGGTTGACAGTAGGTTATCTTGTCTTGTCTTGTCGCACCCAAGGACTTTATATTCAAACGTCACTTACGTCACACCCTTTTCACCTAGGTTGTCTTATCTCGTCAACGTATTTCTTGTGAAATTCACATTAAATTAAATATATAAATATGTTTTATTTGTTTTAACTGGACAGTTTAAATGGAGTTTAGCATCAACTATTTTTCCTGAAACTGAAAATTGAACGGAACATTGACAGAAGTACTACACCTTATTTTCTGGCAAGCTCGTATTGACAAACAGCGTTTTCATTCATGCTTTGACTTTTTCAATTTTCTTATAGGTCTGTCACTGTGGCCTGTCAGACACAGACAGACAGGAAGTAAACAGAGAGCTGTCAGTTTTGACTTTTGCGTTCTGTTCTGTCTGTGCTGTCCGAAATCATCATACTAATCAAAATATTTTTACTTTTTTAGTCTGTGGTTCAGATAACCAGATAACTTGCCATGGTTATTTGTAATGGAAAAAGATAATTTATATAGAAAAATGAATACTTATATATTAGGAAAGCTAGACGAAATCAAATATAAATTCACTGTTCTCAGTAAAAAAAGGTTTTACAAATATGGATTGCCGTTTGTTGTGTTTATGATTGGAGGTTCATTCGGACTTCGAGAGTGGACGCAAGTCAGGTAAAAATCTTACATAAAAATCTAAAAACAGATACCATGCAAAGTACATGACAATAAACTTACTATTTTTTAAATACTTAGATAGATATCGTCTGAAAACCAGCGCTGTACCGAGACTTCGGCCTCGGTACAGCATTAGCTGAGACGCCTCCTATTGCTACATTTTTTTTAAATTTTGTACTTTGTCTTTTCGTATTCTTGTAATTGTAGCAATAATGATTATTTTATTTTTATATTAATTTCCCATAATCCAGTTCCACTATACCATAGTATGTCTAAGTTAACCACGGCCGGCTAACTTTAAGTTTAATAACAAATGTTAATTTCACAGATACCAATTTTCTCAAGTAAAAGGTATATCAAGAGAGCAAGCAGAAAAGATGGGACTTCACAAAGAAAGAAAAGTAACATTAGAGGAAACTTTTGAGGAAATACAGAAAATAGATATTGACAACTGGGAGAACAAGCGAGGGCCTCGACCGTGGGAACAACCAGAGAAAGTAGAGAAAAAGAAATAGTTTCCCGATAAATTCTTTATAAGTAGTTCAATGTAAATATCCATTAGGCTGTTGTTTTATTGATAATATAATTAATTACAACATTTATTTATGCTTTCTAATATAATATCACATAAATTTATTAATACTCAAGTACAGTAAGTTGTCTAAATGTGGGCTCAGTCAAAGTGGCTATTAGATCCAATCCAATCCTTAAAGATTCTACCTCGAACATTATTCTTGGGTATAACGTTCGAGTATCCTCCTCCTCAATCCTAAACTTTAGTAATTTATCACATGTAATTCATTGAATTTTGTATAGATGGACAGACAGAAAACATCTGTGGAAAACATGGTGCTAAAAATTAAAACAAACAAACGTACTTCTTCTATGGTTAAATGTATTATTTGACAGCTTGTTGTCGCATCGCAAGTGATTAAATCATTATGATTATCCGTCAATGTCGTTGTCATTTCAAGTGCAATTGTCCTCATCCTCATTGTCCGCCTGGCAAACGGACTGCAATTTGGTAGTCAAATTGTCATGTCAGTTGTGTGTGATGTCAGTCAAATCACAGTCAAATTTAAAAAATTGAAATCCTACAGTTGTGTAAACTGGAGAAGTTGAGATATTTACTATTTTTATTTAGTTTAGCCGATAATTTCGTGTTAAATTATATTGCAATATTATTTATTAAACGAAATACGGCGAGAAAATAAGTGTCGGTGTACAAATCCCATGAGAAACGTCGAAAACTATACGTAACGGTAACGATGGAGGAACCGATTCTACGATACGAAAAGATAGATTTTTTGGGAGAAGGACAGGTAATATTACACATTCACTATATTAAATTACATCCTTAGTTTATTATTAATTGTTATAATTTCCACAATACTTCTTCAAAACCCAATAACCTATAAAATCTTTAATAATGTAACATAGTATTTTATTTACTCAATCGTGTGGTTTTTGTTCCAGTTTGCCACTGTATATAAAGCAAGAGACGTTAAAACTGACAAAATAGTGGCGGTAAAGAAGATTAAGATAGGTTCTAGATTAGAAGCCCAGGACGGCATCAACAGAACTGCGCTGAGAGAAATCAAGTTGTTGCAGGAACTACAACATATTAACCTTATTGGACTTTTAGGTATCATGATCGATTAATTAAATACAGTTATCTTTACTCACACAATTCAACACATTGTACCCGTTCCCGCGGGAATTTCGTGATAAAAAGTAGCCTATGTCCTTTCTCAGACTTTGGACTAACTGTATAACAAATTTAATTCAAATTGGTTCATTACTATTGGCATGAAAGCGTGACAGACAGAAAGACAGACAGACAGACAGAGTCACTTTCACATTTATAATATTAGTTAGGATTCAATTACCACCTGGTACTGATATTATAAGCTGCACTGCTCTTGAAACTTTCTTTTCGAAATTGCCAAGTTACTTCTACCTATTCACTAAGCACATTTTACTTAAATTTCAGATGTTTTTGGACAAAAATCAAATGTATCATTAGTATTTGACTTTATGGACACGGACTTAGAAATAATAGTAAAGGACAGTAACATTGTACTCACCCCCGGTAATGTTAAGGCATACATGATTATGACATTGAAAGGTTTGTATATTTAAAGTTATATTAAAACCAATATGTCAATCCGGCAATTTCTCATTTTTAATGGGGCTCCTTATTTAAATAGTGGCTGATTTATTCAGTGAGACCTTTTCCCAGCCTGTGGGACATTACAGGCTAATGCTTCATAATTATTGTTCTTAGATTACTTCAATAGTGATGCACAATCCATTTTTCATGTAAATGAAACAGTAAATAAAATCAATGAAGTAATAAAATTTAACACTTGTTGTAAAGAGTTTCTAACTTTGATTGTAGGAGCTCATCTTCGGAACTATTCATCCATCAAGAATCCATCATCAAGAATAGTCTTACATAATATGTATTTGTGAATTCTGTTAAAAACAAATTGAGTTAAATTATTCTATGGAGATTTAGACCTCATTAAAGACCTGATTTCATTTAATTTGAAAAACAATATTTATCATTTTAAGCATCTCACACATGATAATTTCCAGGACTGGAATATCTTCATCAGAACTGGATACTGCACAGAGATCTGAAGCCAAACAATTTGCTAATAAACAGAGAAGGTATACTCAAGATCGGAGACTTTGGTCTGGCCAAAGCATTCGGCTCACCGACTAGGATAAACACACATCAAGTCGTGACTAGATGGTATAGGTAAGTGGTATTGCCCATTTTAGGTAGAGTGATTTTATGTTGCTTTGGCTATTTTATGAAAAATATTTTTTTGGGGAGACCTTTGCCTAGGTTTAAACAATCCAGGTTTAAAATATTGTTAATGTCTATCGCTTGTAACGTAAAAGCCTTTAATATGAATATTTATTTATTTTGTACTAATACTGAGACATTACCATCACAGGTCACCAGAATTACTGTTTGGTGCTCGACAGTACGGTACCGGTGTGGACATGTGGGCTATCGGGTGTATTTTAGCTGAGTTGCTGTTGCGAGTGCCGTTCCTGCCTGGGGAATCAGACCTGGATCAATTGTCGAGGATATTCCAAGTGTTTGGCACCCCCAGCGAGGAGACTTGGCCTGTGAGGTTTATTATTAACTAACTTATATTATTATATTATAACCTATTTTAAGCTTTTATGATTGGAATTTGACTGACTGGGTCGAAAATATACACAAAGTTTCGATTGATTGGTTTACTTCACTTGACATCTCATATAATTTCTCATTATAAGTAAAAATGGTTACAAAGAAGTTGGTTTGAAAGGTTGGTTTAAAAGATTTTTAAAGAACACAGTTTCAATTTATGTAATTGTACATAGCTGTTCCCGTTTTGTTATCCCAGGCACAAGCTTTTTTCTGATATTTAATGGTGTTTATTTCGTTCAGGGAGACGTGCACAAACATATAGTAATTCATGATAGTATTTATGTAAAGACAAGATCAGGCGCGTTCTCTATGATACTTTATCACCGCACAAAGCGACGGGTACAGCTCCGCTTCTCCCCGAACAACACCTTACCTTACGCTCTCCAGTTCTAAAATATCACAACCACGCCATCTATTACTCAAACCGCAACACTTACAGGGCATGAAGAACCTGACGGACTACGTGCAATTCAAACAGTTTCCCGCACAACAACTGCGGCATATATTTAGCGCAGCGTCGGACGACCTGATAGTGTTGCTGGAGAGCTTGTTGTCGCTCTACCCGCCTAGCAGGTGTGATTGCACGCAGGCGTTGCAGATGGCTTATTTTAGGTAAGAATTGTACTTTTTAGATATAAATTAACGCTTTAAGATATGAAGCGATAGTAAGCGTAAATATTAGTTACCTAGCTATGCCCCGTGGTTTCACCCGCAGCGCCCCGTTCCCGTGGGAATTTTGAGCGCATTTTTGGCGCCTAGTAAAGTAAATGTTTATCAAGTTTTCATTTATTGTTGGAGTCTAACTATAATCTAATAATTTATTCCAGCAACAAGCCCGCACCGACAGTGGGGCCCAAATTACCGATGCCTACAAGCATAATAAACAAAATGGAGTCAGATAAACCTTCACTCAAGAGGAAACTCCTGGAAAACATCGACGGAGGCTCGCTGGCTAAGAGGTTGCAGTTTTAACACTACGCCTTACTTATAAACATGGTTAACTAACGGCTGGTTCCATTACCCTAACTCTACCGGCAATCGCAAATATCAAGTCAAGTTTCGACTTTTGTAAGTAAATAAATGTCAAATTGTACCTAATACGTTTGACATTTTACACTTATTGACATAGCTCCGCGTAGCTCTGCTCAATGGAGACGCATCCGAAGTTAACCATAGTTTATGAGTAAAGTCGATTGTGTCTAGTTCAATAATGGAGTGCAATTTATGAATTCGCCGGATGATTGGTAAACTATCTTTGTTTTTAAATCATGCCCTTAGAGCGCTTGTAGACGCCAGTTTTTTTCACCGGATAACAAACCGTGTTGTTTACTAGATTCGCGGTGGTGTATGGTTATTGTGTGTACAAAGACCGGTCATGTACGTCAGTGTATTGGTGCGTGTTGACGCCGCCGGACGTATTGTCGGTTTTCTGTAAAAGTGCCTTCTACATTCAAAAATGGATGATATTGACGTGGAATTGTAAATAAGTTCGTTAATGTGTACAAGGGAATCCGTTTTCTAATGGTCTGTTTATCCGATGAAAAACTCGGACGTCTACAAGCGCTCTTATGCATAAAGGAATTTTAAATAATGACCTGAAATGAAGTGGTGCTGCGTGTCCAAACTCTTATTATGAGTTTAGTTTATTATTAAACCTTAATTTCAGATAAAAATTAATGGGAATTGTTACTTTCCACAGTCGTAATTAAAACTCCTAAAATCTTCAATAGGAAAAAGAGTTTTGGTTATGTTCTAATGTGGTTTAACTGGTTATTGGCTTTATTATTTGCATAGTTCGTCCCATTGCTGGGAAAAGGCCATCCTTTGCCCAGCTGTGGGATGAAATAGGCGAATAAAAAACAATTAAATAAAACTAATGGACAGTTGGAACACTGCCTGTATTGTATTCAATAAGACTTTGATAAAAAGCAGGACTTAACAGTAAATAATTTTATATAAAAAAAATATAATTGTAAATGATACAAAATATAAAGTTTGATACAAAATATATATTTTTCATTACGAGAGTAAAAAGCACAACTGAAAATAAAGAAAATAAAAACAAGGCAATGTGTTGTAGAAATAAGAGGTACGATTTAAATAATTATTACACTATTTTGTTCTTAATACATAGAATTTAAATATGACAGACTGTTTGGTAAATAAGCGAATTTTATGGTTATTATAAGGCACAATAGTATAACAATATAATAAACTTACTGATTAGTATACATAAGTACAGACGCTAATAATATTTGGCCCTATATTAGTGAACATATCACCAATAACGTTTCGTTTGGCGTTCCTTTACGTAGTTCCATATTATATATAGTCGTAGCGCGCTACAGAACATTAAAATGTGCATAAGTAGTTTGCACTCATTTCAGTACGGTGTCCCATGGTTTTTCACTGTAACAAGAAATAACATTCTAATGAACTATACTTATGAACTAGTACATATAGTTAGTATATAGTAGTATATTATGCAGTACAGCGTACTTGATGCCTAACCTCGTTACATTTCTATAGATCATAGAAATAAAAACAACTTCTAATTATCTGGGAAGAGTTTCAGCATGAGATTATCCCCTGGTTAGCATACACACTGTTCAAAGTCAAATATTTATATTCAGTTTTGGCCCCAAAGAGGGTGTTTGAACGTGAAATAGACGTCACGTCGTTATTCATAAAAGCTCTTTAACTTTTTCTTATTGCGTCAATATGGTTATCTATCTATAGGTATATATAAAATTCAAAGTCCTGACTGACTGACTGATAATTAACGCACAGCCTCAACCGCTACACCTAGAAACGTGAAATTTGGCAGGAAGGTTCTTCAAGTGACCTAATTGCACACTAAGAAAGGATTTTCGAAAATTCCTACGGGAACGGGCTCAACGCGGGCAAAGCCGCGGGGCGCTGCTAGATATTTATAATTTACTTATATGTGTCCGGACTAGAATTTGGACATCTCTATCGCACTGTTACTGACGTAATCTTCCATAAATCCTCCATAGTGCAGGACACGGGGCAGTTAGGGCTTTGTAGCTCTTCAACTAAAACACGGTTATAAAGTGTTTTGTCTCCGTTGCAAATAGCGTATGTCGGAAAGTTACTAAACAGTTGAATCTGTTACTAACCAGTTGAATCTGGCACTAACCAGTTGAATCTGGCACTAACCAGTTGAATCAGGCACTAACCAGTTGAATCTGGCACTAACCAGTTGAATCTGGTACTAACCAGTTGAATCTGGCACTAACCAGTTGAATCTGTTACTAACCAGTGGAAGTTAAACATGGTGTACGCCGTCCTGGCGTGAGTCCTGTTCAAACGTGCTCGCGGCGGCGCCAGTGACGCGTCGCGGCATTCAACAATAAGACCTACCAACATACATTCAATGTGTGCGTTAATCTTGTTTAATCCTACTAATATTATATATGCGAAAGTTTGTAAGGATGGATGTATGTTTGTTAATCTTTCACGCAAAAACTAATGAACGGATTTGGATGAAACTTTACAGTAATATAGGTTATACATCAGAATAACACATGGGATGCATTTTATCTTGATAGTACCGCTGGAACGGGTACAATGCGGGTAACACCGCAGGGTGCGGCTAGTAATGCATAATAATTATGTCTGTAATGAATAGCCAACATTCAACGGACAGTTTATAGGCTCAATTTCCAGGGGAACGGCTGCTAGTTATTTTATAAAAGTGGGATGTGAGTACTCACAGTCGTTCAATCCGTCCCCCGTCTCGCAAAGTTTGTTGCTCTGTTTTTTAATTTTCATCGCAGCGCTCTGCACATAAAATTTATACTGATCCCGTCTTGGTTTCTTACATGCTAATTTTTTTTGGAAATTTTGTTTTATTCTAACGTAGATCACGCTCTCTGTAGGCAAACACAATATTTTGTTAATAATATTTATTTAATGTTTAAAAACAATGTTCAGAGAGCCAATTCATAGACAAAAACAAAGAATAGTTTGAAATATAGTGAAAGATAGGTATATAAAGTTATGTAGAAGATAATTTTGGTATGAAAATAAAATAAAAACATTGTGTTAGCCGACTGAAGCTCTTGAACTCGTTCGAAGTTACAAATTCAATGAAATGGCCTGAGAACATTGTACAATGTAATTTTACTAACATTATAATAAGAGATACTCTATTCTGTTCTAAGTATTAGAGGATTTATACAATATTGAGCATTCCTAACAGTCATTAAAACATCTATTAGACTTACTAATATGACAATACATTTTTCAATCAAACAAGTTGAGCTCATCACTACTCGGGCTTACTGTACTTAGTCATAATGGTATTAAAAAAATAGTTGTATGTATAGTGTTGCATAAACATTTTAATGGAATGGACACACCTCCATCGACAAGAGCCTAGCTCTTAGGAAGAAGAAACTAGTATGTATTTATTGATATACTTAGTGATTATTTATTTATATTGTTAAAGCCCGTCACAGACTTAGCTATAATATATATTAATATTTTTATAGCTAGGCATATTACTATATATTTTCTATACTAATTTTCGCGTGACCGCACACTCAGCTATAATATATATTTCTGTGATAATATGCCTAGCTATAAAAATATTAATATATACCTATTATAGCTAAGTCTGTGACGGGCTTTAATATTTAATTTTTGAAATGTACCTTTGGCGAGTTCGATATGACAGACAGACGTCCATAGACACCATATTTACGTTCATCCTCAGGCCTTAGAGTACCCATTTTTTTCATGACAAGATATATCTAAAGACAAAAGTTATTCGTTAGATAGCTTCTTTATATGGGATACAAATGATTATGATTCCGTGCTTCGGAGGGCACGTTAAGCCGTCGGTCCCGGTTACTTTCTACGGATAGTAGTCGTTACATGAACCATGTCAGAGGCCTTTGGCGGCTCAATAACTCTGACACCAGGATTGGTCAGGTTGACCATCCACTCGATAAGAAGAAGAAGATGGGATACAAAGGAAAAGGGGGGGTTTAATAAATCTTCATGTTCGGTTCGGCATAGTTAGTTATTCGGCAGTATTAGCCGAACTATATTGCAGAACGACAAAGCAAATTTAAAGCATCTACTACAGATTTTCTGTTCGATTTTGCTGACCGGCAAAGCCAACTTGCGATGCCGTTGCTACCGTCTTGTTGCTAAACTGACAACTACATTATTCTGTCTAGAACTCTAAGACGGAATAATTAGTCTAGACTTCTAGACAAAATAATTAGTTGTCAGTTTAGATAGTTTAGTCAGTCTAGGTAGTTTAGTCAGTCTAGGTAGTTTAGTCAGTCTAGGTAGTTTAGTCAGTTTTAATAAGTTTATGATTAACGTATTATTATGGGTTTTTGGCGGCACAGAAGGTTGTTTTAGTAAGTAATAACAATGTAGTTAATAAGTCTAGTCAGTTTAGATCAAGTTAATCCAGTCAATTTAGTCAGTCTATTAAACTTAGCTTTGATTTTATTTTGTTTTTACTCGTGGGCGTCTATAATTAAGTGTTTTGTGGAATGTTTCATATTATGTTATCTATCAAGCTGTTGATGCTCCAAAATATAAATAAAATAAAATTAGGTCAATCCAGTCGGTTAAGACCATCCAGTGAGTAGTGAGTGGTACCTGCTCGAGCATCCCGTAGCTGCGGATGAGGAAGTCGCGCTGCGCCAGCAGGTTGACGCGCTCGCGTTCCTCCTTCTCGACGATCGGATCGGGCTCGAACGAGCACAGCACATAACTGGGCCGCGTCTCTTTACCTTCCGGTACCTGTAGAGTTAACGTCATAAACACTGGAATTAAATAACATCATGGAAGGTAAAGTTTAAGAAAAGCGACGCCTAGAATCAGTTTCATGGGTCAGATTAAAGAAAAAGTCTGTCATGCCGTATAAAGATGTGAAGGCGCTTGCACTGAAAACGAATAGACGGAGAAATCTGCATCGGACTCACCGACAAAAGCCTAGCTCTTAAATGTATTTATTATGATGAAATGCAAGGGCGTACCCAGGATTTCAGCTAGGAGGGGGCAGGGGGCTGCCTATACCTGATTCGAAAAGATCGTCGGTCGGGTATATTGAAACAAAAAATCATGAAAATTGACTAACTATAGAAAAAAACAAATATGGCTGAAAAGATATTTTAAAGATATTTTGTTTCCAACACTTCATTTGGCGCTTAATTTTTTAATTTCTATTTGCCAAAAATAAATTACATTTATTTAATCTTCTATGCAGCTGCCCCTACCTGGGTACGCCCTTGATGAAATGGCTGGCTCAAACTAGGGCGTGGTGCAGACGGTTTGAAAAATATTGTTTGTAACAGTAACTATAATTATGTTATTGGAACTTCGAAAACGGAAAGCAGTAAACAAGATCCAAAGGAAATAAACCACTGATGGAATCAGAATTTTGGATTGGGAGGGCTTGCCCTTTATATGACTCTATATGGTAGGTAGGGTGGAGAAACATAAGGAGTCAGATCGTTTGATTGTTTCAGATTTTTTGCGTTTCAGCCCTATAGCCTTTCCTACTGGATCCGCCATAAAATAACACTGAGGGTAGGCAAAGGGAGCAAGAATACATAAAGGTCAGATGGTTTGATGAGGGGTTTTAGCATTCCTACTGGAACTGCCATAAAAGAACTCCATACCACAGTCTGCATGGAAGTCTTCCCAGTCGGTGCCTTAGGATCCTTCTTGTCGTCCTTGTCTTTCCGCTTCTCTTTGTCCTTCGGTTTCGACTTCGCGGACTTGTCGTTGCTGCTGAGTGTCGTCGGTGCGTTGGACAAAGAGTCTTCGGCCTTCTTTTCGCCTTCTTTGACTGTCGCTTTGGGCTGCGACGGTTTCTTCAATGCTTCAGCTTTCGCTTTTGTTTGCTGTTGGCAAAAAATCATTATTATTGTTTAGGATGGTATCTGACATTTTCATTTCCAGTTGCCCTTTGTGTCCTACCTGCACAAAGGAAATGTAATCAGTCAAGTCTCAGATGCCGCCCTTCTGATTTATTAAACACAAAATCCGAATAAAGACCAAGCAGAATTTCCAGATATAAAGGCAGATAAGGCTTCTATGCCAAATGAGACCCAGCCTCATCATAGTTAAGACGTAACTTTCCACCAGAGCTATGCAATACCATAGCGATGGTCAACAATCACTACAATCACTAGTCATCAAAACCTAGCTCTGGTGCAAACTGTGCAAAGGCCATCTTAGGTACTATATTAACGTATTGCTACTTTTTTTTTGCGGCACAGAAGGTTTTTGTAGTAAGTAAAAACACTTAACATTTCCCGACGTTTCGAGTAGAAAGACCACCAATGGTCGCGGGCGAACTGTACGGGGATTTTTTTGCTTCAGTTCTATTTAATTTTTATCCCATACTAGAAACCTTGGAATACCCCCGATCAATCTATAATGAACTTCATTATCAGCCATATGTTACCTGAAACTCTTCACGTTGGAGGCGTGTGCAGTCACCCCGTGCTCGCGATGAAGCCGTACCGGTATAAAGCGAGCCGGAAGGTTGCTGAAATAACATCGCGTATTGCTCGCCGATCGGGTACACGCGTCTAGAACAAATATAAAGGTTAAACGACGTCTTGTCCGAAAAAAGATATACGGAAAAAGATGTCTCGTCCGAAGAGAGATGAAGAAAAAGATTTCTTGTCTGAAAAAAGATAAATTGCAGGATAGTGATCGAAAGAGTCGTGTGATAGGCGTATAACCGGAGAGCCTACTTAATGATTTATAACACAGGCCATTATATTGTGAAGATGTTAATAAATAATACACACAGACAGACAGAGAGCGGAAAGTGACTTTGTTTTATACTATGTAGTGATACTAGTTTTCGGGTCCCCTATTCAACAACTAAATTTGTCACTGGGTGGTACGTTACCTATAGTTTCCTAAATGCGTCTCTTCCCATTGTATCTGTGTTTGCCATGGACTTTTCTCTGGCTCTTTCTCTTCAGTGGGAGCGAATTCGGCATATCTAAACGAGAAAAAGTTTGTAAAAAGAAATATATGTGGATAACGTTATCCATTGGTTTGAGTTATAACAAGATTGGTTTTGGCAAAAGTTTGTTATCCAATGATTGTTTCTGGCAAACGGTTTTTTATCTTTAAACTGTTATATATATACAGATTTATGTACCGTTTATAATTATAAAAACTACTAGTCCAAATAATAATTTGTTTTGGAAACTGCACATTTTGTTTCGTAAACTGGACGTTTTGTTTCGGAAACTGCACGAGACTGCACGTTTGTTTTCGGAAACTGCATATTTTGTTTCGGAAGCCGTAAATTTAGTTTCGGAAACTGCACAATTTGTTATACTAAACGAACATTATTTGGTAAACTATCATCATGTCTTCACTAACTTATTAGTCTGGAGTAGACGATCTCTTATTCGTTTCCTGTCCTCTTCTAGCACTCGTTTCTTGTCACATTGCCAGATGTTCAGCATTGTAAACGTATCAGTCAGAAGTCCTTCCTTCACTTCGCGATCCAGCTGTGTGTCAGTATGGAAACTGGGCGAGTGGTTGACCTAGACGACAAAAATATATTTTTGTTATAAAATCTACCTAATCTTTAGTAGATACTAGCGGCACCCCGCGGTTATACCCGCGTTGTACCCGCGCCTGTGGGTATTGACATGAAAAGCAATCTTAAACCTCCCCTCTTGAATCACTGTGTATGTTGGTGAAAATTGAATGAAAATCCGTTCAGTAGTTTTTGAGAAAAAAATACCTAATTACGTACATTCTATTTTTTCTTACTTGTCCTAAAATGTGGACCAATGTCGTCAATTTTCCAGCCGAAAACGACTACTCCTGAAGAGGAAAAAGGTTAAGAGATAGAGTAAGAATGAAATAAAATCACTAAACCTTTTTCCTCTTCAGGAGCAATCGTCTTCGGCTGGGGACTTTGTTTTAAAGTATTTATATATAGATTATAAAGACAAGAACTATCTTACTTCCAAAATATAGGGATGTAATTTCTGATCCAAAAGAATATCAAATCCAAGAATTTCAAAGCACGCGTGCACCTGAAAAATAAGAATCCAATTAATGTATATAAGTAATCTACACAAAAAGATGTCATTATGATAAATTACGAATATTTTAGTAATGTAAAAAGTAAACTAACTAATTTAAATGCGATGTAGATTTAAGAGTCGGTCAGGTATCGCACTAAGCAATAATAAACATGTATGTAAGAAGTAATAAACATTTAAGGCTGGTATACTACAAAGAGAATACGCTGTAATGAAGCCAGAAATACAATATACAACTTATTAATACAACATCGAAATATTCTACGAGATACGAATGACACAGACCGTTATGTTTCTACCGAGACCCAATATGAACTACAAAAATGTACGACGTTTATTTAGAACTAAATATGTATTAATGTCTTTAGTGTTTTAAGTAGGTAACTAATGAAGTACCCTGAATGAGTAACGCACGTTCAAAGATCATATGAGGGTAGTTAATGGTATGTCACCCCTCTAAGCACAAAGACCACGACAAGACTTGACATTCAAAAGTAGGCACCGAATGTTGATTTCTGGAAAACTCTAATTTCAAATAATCCACCAATCAAAACACAGTATTTATCGTATCGTGTCTTGTCACGATCATTGCGCTACAAGGCTGGTTTGAATAAAAGTATTTTCTATCTACGATCACAAGTTGACAATACTACGATATCAAGTATAACTTAAGACACAAAGAGAAGATAATAAAACGAACAAATAAATAAAATAACCATATCATGGGAAGGGAAACAGGCGTGGTAACTATGCTTGAGTATTGGCCACGCTGATATGATCGTCTTGACAATCACTTGGTCTATAGAGTGCCACAACCTGTCCAAGTCGACCCCTTGCGACAACAGTATCTTGTTCAACGTCGATATTTTGCTGACGAGCAACATTGAAATCGTTAATTTTATTGGCTTATCAAGGAATATTTCTTAGGTGGTTGTAATCCCTGGTATATCCTTACTAAGGATAGTAGGTAATTCATAACAATTTCATCTCTGATCGATCTCAATTATACCTATACATACAAGACAACGGGTTCTGTCCTATTATTCTGAGTTGGACCCGCCGCCGGCTAAAAATTAGGTTCATACTTGCACGAATTATGTAGCCAGTCTTAATTTTAATGGCCCGTAATTAATCAAAATTCTCATTTAACTTACACTCTAATACCACCACAGAACCATGCATGTTACAATGGTATATTTCCTAGATAGTGGCAATCCTGATATGGTGTAACTAGTGATAATTCTTAACCATTTCCATATGTTCTGTCTTGACTATTTTGAGAGGAACTATGCTGGCCAAAAGTTACTGCATTGTCGCTAATATGAAAATGCATAGATATAAGCTAAAACTGCTTTCATATTTCAGTAAGTGTTGCCTTGCCCATCTTTGTATTGACCTCAGACAATGTTTCTTTTCCCGTTGTATTGCCCTGTCATCTTTGTGTGTGTCAAAGTTTTCATGTGTGTATTATATTTATTTTTGATTTCCAAATGTGCCCTACAATTAATCACCGGCAAAACTGAAGTGTAAACCAACTCACCGTTTACTGCCCGCCTCTGAGTCATAAACGTACGTACGACTGTGTTTATTCAAAGCGTAATTTGTAAGATGCATAAAAACGTTAGTTGTGTTATTGACATTTGGATCCGCGTATCGGCTTGTCGCAAATCTGAAATAATTTTACTGAAAAAGTGCTCGTGCTCGGCGAACAGGTCTCCGGACAGCCCGCAGGCCAGCAAGTGAGCCATGGACTGAGGGCTGTCGGGGACGTTTGCAGAGGTCACGTATATCTCCGATGGTGGAAGAAATCCCTTCACTTTGGATTGGATCTGTAACGTCCCAGCTGAGCGCGGAGTCTGTTTCGGGACTTCCATGTAGGCCATGGTAAGGTATGGCCTGCTGAAGGGTGTTCGGATGGAGGTGGACGATAGTCCGAAGCTGGGTACTGCTTGAACTTACCTTACAAGACCTTCATTGTATACAAAGATTCTGAGGGGGTCACACGATGTGATTAGAGTGTAAACTCTTATATCAAACTTGTAACCGTCGACTAGGTATGGCTTGGACAAGTACACCTGGGAAAAAATCGTAAATAGAGCGACTTGATACACATTAGATAGCCGCGCCTCGCGGTGTTACCCGCGTTGTACCTGTTCCCGCGGGAATTTCGGGATACAATGTATCTCATGTGTTATTCTGATATATAACCTATATTACTGATAAGTTTCATCCAAATCAGTCCAGTGGTTTTTTCGTGAAAGATACATACTTACATACATACATACCTACATCCTCACAAACTTTCGCATTTATAATATTAGTAAGTAGGATAGGCTTAAGTTTCTAGACGGTTGCAAATACCGCGTATTCTATATTTTACACCAATGGTAAGACAAAAACTCTTCAAACATGCTTTAAGCTCGACACTTGGACATCTTCAGGTCTGGTGGAGCCCGGTGGGTGGCATATGTCCCAAATGTGTTTGTTAACGTTCCTTGATAACGGTTCAGTTTTAGTTAAACTTTCCGTTGCACCGGAGTGCATATTTACCTGACAAATAAGCTTATCCGTCGGTTTGATCTCTTTGAGCGACTTTGTGAGATAAATCCCTCGGCCCTGACTCCCGCATTCGGGTTTGATGATAAAAGTCTTATTTTTACGGGACTTGCTGTAGTTCAAAGCTTCACCGAAGCTGGAATAAATTGGATTGTGTTGGCATCTATGAATGTAAAGCCCTACCTATGTAAAGATAAGGGTGTGTTTCCTTTGAAGCGGAGCTGTGCGGACCGTGAACTGACCAATCACAATGCATTACGATAAGATTTCGAAAATGTCAATGAATGTTTGACAATGTCAATGAATGTTTGACAATCTCATTGCGCTGTGATTGGTGAATCGGGCTCCGCAATTAGATCACTGGAATTCTCTGTTCGCTGAGACGACTTGCATTTAACCAGTTTTAGAGTAGGGTACGTTTATGTATTAAGTACGTAAGTACCGGTACCTACTTAATACATAAATAAACATACCCACCTATCCTATTTAACTACGTAATTGACCTATCACTCCTACCAGAGGCTATTTGTGGTGAGAGTCAAACAGTGAGTATAATTTATTTAAAACCGCAATACTCACTCAGCCGGCAAACACCAAGTTTTTGGGAAGAAATTATATTCTTTTGGATAAATCTTTTGCATTCTATTTAAATTTCTAGCCAGCAGATCTTTCCTGCAAAGAACATTACTTTTATATATTAAATTAAATAGGGAAACACAATAAAAAAATGCTAGAGTAGATAAGTATGTGACATTGTCAATAGTATCGGAGTTTTTATACCGCCCAAAAGTTCTTCGTCCATGATATAACGACAGAAATATCTGGGACCGACGATTCTATTCACTTGCCTGCAAATTTCCAACATGCCAGGGAAATGATTGATCCGCTGAAATCTCTTCATCTCCTTGGCTCGCTCCACGGACACGCTCATATCTGTCCAATAGAAGTTCCACGCATCTTCTTCACTAACTTCGCGCATACCAAATGCGCTGGCCACTTTGCGTATTGATTCATATCGGCAATTTGTTAGGCATATTGATATTTGAGATCTGAAATGTGTTGTAAAGAGTATTGCCGAAGCAAATACACGTAAATTATAAGGATCGAACGGTAGAAAATAGATTAGATTAGAAATTTATTTGAAACCTGCGCGCGAGTGTTCTATAATGGCGGCGTCCTTAAACGCCATCTAGTGTTTGTCGATGGTAACAAAGTCACACGAGGCTCAAAACAGCCCATAACATGGTGTTGCCACGTTACGTGACCATAATCTTGTCTATGTAATCATATTAGAAAGAAATAGAGTTAACGATAAGAGATAATTCACCTCTTTCTTTTCTTTTTCTTGCGAGTAGTGGTCTCTGCAGGAGGTAGGACAGGAGCGGCGCGTGACGTAGGTTGGGATGTATCATCTTCGTCATACAATTTACTATCGTAGTTACGCATCAACATGGACGCGATACTCTCCGCTTGCTCCTTCTCATCTTTTGCTTGTTGATCTACAGTTTTCGTACATATTAATTTAAGTAAAACATTGCTAAGTATAAGAATACATTTGGTATGAAACCATAAAGTTTAAATACATGTTTTATTTGGGTTAGCCTTAATCTTACCTACTTCATAGAAAATTTTCTTTTCCCAAGTCCCAAAACCCAGCGGTGATCTTATTGCTCCGTTCCAGAACTATAAACTAGGTATTATAAGGTGTATGTTTTACCTGCTGGCACTTTATCATTTTTCCACTTATACACTTTTGCTGCTTGTTTTATGCTAAAATTGGAAGGTTCTTCGCCAGGTAATAGAAGTTCTTGCACCTCCGCCTACAAAAATAATGAAATCATTACCAAATTTTCTTTATCCACTGAAACGTCAGCTGCGACAACTGTCAACACCTTTGAACGCCCACGAGCGCGATCGTGTTGAACCGCGTCGAGCGCCCCATGCCATTACCGATTCAAAGTATTTTTTCTAGCAAACTATTGCAGCTATGGCAAAGTAAAAAATACCAGTTTATAGCTGAATAATTAAGGAATCGAAATATGTACTAATTATAGTACAATAATTAATCTGAAATTCAGAAAATAAATTTGAACTTAACAATACGGGCTAAATTTAAGTATTTTGTAAGTAAGTCTAAATATTTTGATTTAAATGAATGGCACTTTACCTCCATTTATATTCTGGAAATCTGTAGCAACCGTTTATAGGATCATTTTGGATATCCTCTGACAAAAAAAAAGAAAAATAAATCTCACCAATAAACAGCCACTTAACAACGGAAACCTAAAAGAAATGTAGCTTTATCAAATATAAAAGTAATAATATATTTAACGACAACTTATATAATACACAAATAATTAAAAAGTAAGAACGTACCAAACCTTGGATAATATAATTTCATTCAAAATTTTGTGAGAGACATTATTGAAAACTGTTTTTTGTTTTTTGTCAGCCAGCTGCCTTGAGACAACTGTAAAATAATATAAGCATAGATAAGGTAACATACCTCTTAATTTATGTCCTCAATGAATACAACTTCGGTTAATTAACTTCATGGTGGACTTTAAAAATCCCACTTTAAATTCTACCTCAAGTATTTTTGTGCTACCAAAACGTGAAATAAAGACTATATTGTTATATGGTATAATTCAACATGGATTTGAAAACTTACCTTTTTTGATATTGTTTGATTTCTCCACACCCAAATAAGATTTTCCTGACCTTCCATCCATGTTTTCCTTCGATTAGTCATAGACAATTGAATTGTTTTTTAAATATATTTTTTATTCTGGCAACTTTGTTTTTTCATTTGTCCACAAAAATTTTGGTTGTCATCGTTCGTACTTTGACGTATAACATCAATTTCAAATAACCTTTTTGTAGATGTAATGTAAAATTTATCTCAACTAATTAGAGTATAATTCTGTTTGGCAAAAAGGAGTGAAATTCAACATAAATTTTTATTTGGACCACACTCAACTCATATCCGTCAATTCAGCAACGCAAGTCAAATTCTACAATTTCTAGCAATTTTTCTGCTATTCCGCCAAAGTACAGAGTCATTCTATATTTGCCAAAATGGCAGAGGGACAAGAAGCCAAAAAAATTACAATTACAGTGAAAACACCAAAGGAAAAACAACAAGTGGAAATTGAAGAAGATGCTGACATCAAAAAGGTAAGGACGGCACCGCCAGAAACATTACTCATGGCGTAATAACATTGATAGTGAACACGCAATCAGTGAAGAGCTTGTGAAATAACGTGCTGCGCGGGCTAATGTGGATGTTTTGTATTTTAAGCTCAAAGAAGTTTTGTCTCCCAAATTCTCCGCGGAACCGGAACAGCTATGTTTGATATTTGCCGGGAAGATAATGAACGATGCTGATACCCTGAAGCAGCATAACATCAAGGACGGCCTGACGGTCCACCTCGTGATCAAGACACCCCCGAGGCCGGAGCCCGAGGGAGGCACGCGCCGCCCGCCAGGTACACACACTACTCACTACATATCTCACTAATGAATGAGCAGATTCCGATTGTGTAAATACATTACATGGAAGCTCAATGTGTGGAACGTGTACACTTGTGAATTGGATGTCTTACTGATAGTCATAATCTAAATCTTCCATTTAAAGTATGTTCCGTTCCTTATCAAAATCTAGACACTTTTAAAATCTTTGATTTTATTTTATTCTTAAATTGACAAAGTTTCTCAAGGCCTTCTCAAGTCACATACTGAGATTATACATCCTGTCGAATCATGGGCGGGCTAGGCCCATATCAAATCCATTATCTGCTAAGTTCTCGGTAAGAGCCCTAAGTTATCTTTATTTATTATTTAGACTATCCAAAGGTGAGAAAAGAATTGTAAAACATAATTATAAATTTTTATACTTAAGTAGGTTTATTACCACTACAGTAACAGTAACACTAATAAGCTCTAATCTAATTACTTAATAAGTATTACCTGTTATTCAACTTCTATAGTGATTTCTACAATTTATTATAAAGGAATTCTTAACATTTTATATTATTAAGATATAATGAAAAGTCGCTAAATATACCTTTTCTTGAACCAGTTCATCTGTTCGTAATAACCACATTTAGTATCAATTCAGTAGGTTTTGCGAACATGCAGACGGACAAACTCGATAAAGATAAAATAAAAGCAGCTGCGTAAACAAAAGAATGCCTTAGTAATGTTGCATAATTATTATTACAATACAATGTCCATTACAATTAATGAAATGTTATTGTTACATTAATCATGGCAACATTTTATGTTAAATCGGATTGAAATAGCCTAATTTGGATTCATTTAGGTAAATACATTGTAAGTTGGGGCAAAATGCAAACATTTATTTCGTAACTGTATTTTATACTGAGAGACGAGAACAAGAATAATTTTATTTGATAAACATGAGTTGTGAGTGTGTTGTGCGAGGTGGTAAACAACATTATGCAGGTATCATGTTAGACTTTACACTTTATATGCATTTCTTTTTTAACACGCTTTTATTAGCTTGGCCTGTATGTATGTATGTATGTACGTATGTAATGAAATCTTTGAACATCATTTTCACCAACTTCCAGAATTCTGATTAATTTGAAACTTTGCATACGTATCAAGGACCGATGACAATGCAATAATTTAATAACAGTTTCCCATTATTAACACGCTTTTATTAGCTTGGCCTGTATGTACGTACGTACGTACGAACGTATGTAATGGAATCTTTGAACATCATTTTCACCAACTTCCAGAAGTCTGATTAATTTGAAACTTTGCATACGTATCAAGGACCGATGACAATGCAATAATTTAATAACAGTTTCCCATTATCCTTAATGGATTTGCCAAATTTACTAAAAAAATATTACTTCATATAAAAGACATCAACGGGCGCTCGCTGTGGGACGGAACGGGAGTTCTGTTTTATTTTACTAAATGGTACTAGACACTAACAGCGTCCCGTGATGGGCCCGTTCCCGTGGGAATTACGGGATGAAAAGTTGCATATAAATGTTATATGGATTTGCCAGATTTACTAAAAAATAAAAAATAAAATTATAGTTTAAAAAAAACTAAAAAACACGCTTTTATTGCAAATTGAACTAAAAACTAGAAAATAATTTTTCACCTCAAATCAAAATTATAATAAAATTTAAGTTATTAACACAATGATTCAATTCAGAGTAAAAAAGCGTGGGGTGCATTTTACTGTAGTTCATAACTATCCTCTCATAGATACCAATGATGATTGTAATATTTAAAAAAAATATTAAGCACCCCACGCTTTTTACTCTGAATTGAATCATTGTGTTAATAACTTAAATTTTATTATAATTTTGATTTGAGGTGAAAAATTATTTTCTAGTTTTTAGTTCAATTTGCAATAAAAGCGTGTTTTTTAGTTTTTTTTAAACTATAATTTACTTTTTTATTAGTACATTTTATTCTATTAGTATTATACATGAATTGAGGGGATCATTGAAAGTTTGTTCCCTTTGTCTCTTACTCTCTCTCTCATTAATTTGGAATTCATCATCACGTCACATACAGCTCTGTTCTGCTGTGGGTTGCTGTGAGACATATTTCTGAGCACTATCATCACCATATACATGTATATCGCCTTGAAGGACACAATAAATTATCAATCCGGGTTGTTACAATTCCAATGGTGTAAGGAAATATTCAAAGAACCTATTTGAAATTACTTTAAACATTCTCGTCAGTGCCATGCTTCAACTTTATTGCCAACAGCTTATTTGAGGCTTAACAAATACAAACATAATATTTACCTGCACATAATATTATTTTTTATTTATCACTACATGGTATAAAACAAAGTGGAGTCTGTTTGTCTTCTGTTTGTCTGTATGCTTAAATCTTTAAAATTACGCAACGGATTTTGATGCGGTTTTTTGTAATAGGTAGAGTGATTCAAGAGGAAGGTTTTTATGTAAAAAAATTCCCGAAAATCCCACGGGATCGGGCACAACGCGGGTAAAACCGCGGGGCGCTGCTAGTACTATTATAAAGAGGAAAGATTTGTATTTTTGTGTGTATATTTGTAATGAATAAACTCAAAAACTTCTTGACCAATTTGAGTAATTCTTTTTGTAACGGATAGGCATATTCAACGGAAAGGTTATAGGCTATTTTTCATCCCAAAATTCCCATGGGAAAGGGCACAACGCGGGTAAAACCGCGAGGCGCTGCTAGTTTTTTATATTTTGCATTGACCTTCAATTGAAGGATGAAATATCAAGCTAACATTGAGTTGAATATTCACTAATATCGGGGTCAATGAATTGTACCAACATAATTATAATGATAATTGTGTTTTTATTTACATTTTTATGTTGTTTCGAAAGCTTTGACATCGAATTTCTTGGATTGATAAATCTTCCAAAATTATATGTCAGCATTTTTAATGAAAACGTAATTCGGTTATATCAGCACAGTGACGAGGATTAGGCATTATCACCACGCTTGCCGAAGCGGGCTCGTAACTTAAGTATAATTTGTAACAAAGTGTTTATTAGTGTTTGTTGTTTACAGCGGACGTGAGCGCTACCCCGTTTGGTCTCAATTCCTTGGGAGGTCTCGCTGGTCTCGAGAGCCTGGGCCTTGGACAGAGCACCTTTATGGACTTGCAGGTAAATAGAAATATATTTGAGTACTACCGCCTTATTGGTAAACGATATTAAACTTAACACTGTTTTAAAGTGTTTCGTCCCTTTCGCTCATTGGCAAATAGCGTATGTCGGAAAGGGATAAACCATTTGATAGCTAAAGTGCTGTTAATAAGCGTTTATGAATAAGGCCCTTAATCTTTAGCGTTATTGTATTTGTATATCAAGAGAAATATATAAAATACTAGCTGCGCCCCGCGGTCTCACCCGCAGCGCTCCCGTTCCCGTGGGAATTTTGAGATTTTTATTCCAAGTTTTCATTGTTTTTAAAATGTATTCTGCTATTCAGGGCGGAGACAAATCCAACGAAACAAAAACCATGAAAATTGATCCAGCCGATCTCGAGTTATAAGTGTTGTAACAAACCCGTCTTTGTTTTATATATATAGAATATATATATGATAAAAAATAAACGATTGATAACAAGAACAACGCTACAGTATTAGCGTAGCGTATACAAATTCATACACCAACCTATCTTACTGAGCCCGCCCTATCCTTCCCCAGGCTCGTATGCAACAAGAGCTGCTCTCGAACCCGGACATGCTGCGCCAAGTGCTGGACAACCCGCTGGTGCAGCAGATGATGAACGACCCCGAGAACATGCGCACACTCATCACATCCAACCCCCAGATGCAGGACTTGATGGCGGTCAGTATCATGTTAAATAGTAAAAAAATAAAAAAAAGGGTAAAAAAATAGTATCATAACTTTACGAAAGGCTAGAAACTCATAGTCGGTTCTGATAACTTCTTTCGCGTGAAGGAAGGAAGCCCCAGTTCCATTGCAATCTGCAATAACTCCTTTTTCATTTATTTGTAGCTTGAGGCACAATTAATAAGTACAAACTAATCAAATAATGACTTAAAATAGTCATGGGTAGTCATCATTTGTTTCAATTCCAATTTCATTATTTTTTTTCTTATTGAGTGAGAGATTGCACGCATGTTCAGACCAACACAGTCGATTTGTCAGTATTTGCCGAACAACAAAGCTGATCTTAACATTTGCTACCTTTATTCGGTTCAGTATTACCACTCGCCAAAGATCTAAATATGTGTGCCACCTTAAAAAAACACATTTATTTATGTATAAATCTAACAATAATGTTACAGAGAAACCCAGAAATCAGTCACATGCTCAACAACCCTGAGCTACTCCGTCAAACCATGGAGCTGGCCCGGAACCCGGCCATGCTCCAGGAGCTGATGAGGTCGCACGACCGCGCGCTCTCCAACCTGGAGAGCATACCGGGCGGGTACAACGCGCTGCAGCGCATGTACCGCGACATTCAGGAGCCCATGTTGAACGTAGCCAGCAGTATGGCCGGCAACCCCTTTTCAGGATTAGTTGATAACTCGGGTGAGTTATATTTTTATTCATTCATTCATTTCGTAGTAGGTCAGTGGCCAACCCTGGTGTCGGAGTTCTTAGACCGGCTAAAGGCCTCCGACGAGGTCTGACGATTGAAACAACCGAGACTGACTGCTTAACGTGCTCTTCGAAGCATGCTAACACGGTATATTTTTATTGTAAAGTATTTTATAGGTTAACCAATATTAATAGTGAAAGTATACTTTTAAAGCAGTCAACGTGAGTCAACGTCAAAGTGATTATGATGCTTTTTATCATTTAGTAGCCAATTTAATATCTGTAGTAAGCATAAAAGTCTTTGCCTTGCATTACAGGCAAAAACATTTTTTCTGAAGTAAAAACTCTACTACTTAACGCATTGCCACTGAAAACGTATTATGTCAGTAAAAAATTAAACAATGCCATAAACATCCCACCCCATTTCCAGACGGCACAAACCCTCAGCAAGGCAGCGAGAACCGCCAACCGCTACCGAATCCGTGGAGCCGCGGGGGCTCCGCCCCGGGCGCTCCTGCAGGCGCCGCCCCGGCCGCCGGCCCCGGCCTCATCAACACGCCGGGCATGCAGTCTCTACTCCAACAAATGTCCGAGAACCCTCGCTTGGTGCAATCCATGCTATCAGCCCCGTACACCAACTCGATGCTTCAAGCGTTAGCCGCGGACCCCGACATGGCGTCTCAGCTGATCAACCAAAACCCGATGTTCGCTAACAACCCTCAGCTGCAGGAACAGATCCGCACTATGATGCCTCAGATGTTGGCGCAGCTTCAAAATCCGGAAATGCAGCAGATGATGTCTAATCCACAGGTATGTTGGTTTACTTATGTCAATTAGACTACTAGAGTGCGTGTTGATTTATGTCCATATTATTCTTCTAAGTGACTTATTTTTTATTGTTGTCTTGCATATAATTTTATTATTATATCATATTAATAGCCATTTCAGGATGAAAAGTGATTATCTTCCTCTTGGGTATGATGAATGAAAACAATTTTTAAAATCTGATGGGTAGTTCCAGATACCTTCTTTTTCTCTGAGAGTTCCTTCCGACAAAGTTATAAACCTGTTTAAAATATGTATTCGTACCCATTTAATTTCTTTAAGATTGAAAGCGGCCTAAAACCTGCCGAGCGTTAGCCAATACTTGATGACAATGACACATACTAATCTCACTAATATACGCAATCCCCCGCAGGCGCTGAACGCCCTCCTTCAAATCCAGCAAGGCATGGAGCAGCTGCGCACGGCGGCGCCGAGCCTGGTGTCGAACCTGGGGCTGGGCGTGGGCGCGGCGGCCGCCACGCCGCCGCCGCCCGCCGCGCCCGCCGCCGGCGCCACGCCGCGCCAGCAGCAAAACACCGAGCTCTTCACGCAGGTCTTATAACTAGTATATATAACTAGAACATCATCTTTTATCTATTGTAAGCTATCTCTGAGTCCCGCGGTACCACTCGATATCAATAGATGGCGCCACGGTTAAAACACGTTATAGTTTCTCAAGTTTAGTGAGGTCGCACCCATACCTTTTGCTAGGCAGGTAGAAATTTATCTATACTATATAGGAACTGTAATATTTATAACGCTGTAAAGGTTTTTCTTCTGTCTATGAAGACTAGCAACTCCTCTAGCATAGCATAGCATAACTCTAGTGGAAACCCACCTTAAGATGATCCCTAGACCGTGTATATATGTCGATATACTCGACAGTTTCGGCCACATACGGTAATCTTCTTCAGGAAATAGATTGATCCGTAATTTCCCGTTTCATTAAGTAATTATGTAAATATCATCATGCATATGAAATATGCAAGAAGGCTTAGAATAAAAATATCTTGTTGAATCTAGATACTTAGGCTTAGTAGTTAGACAAAGTGACTTCCCAAAACTGTGCAGATTATGTAATCTGAACTGTAAAGAAATCACTAATATTATACGTTTGACGTTGTTCATGTTTGTGGCCGCACGTCGCAGACCAGAGCACGTCGTCAATACAAACGCTACTGAAAACTTGTTGTTTCTATATTTTAAGTGAGTTGACAGTGTGTTGTAGTCTTATGTAATCGTATTTATTCAGTAAATGGTAAAGTTAGTAGTTAATTTCACTTTTTAAAGTGATTTGTATGAGTATGGTAACACCCTAATTGTTCCTAAAGTCGTGTTTGTAATGTAGATGTAAATGTCCGAGTACCATCTTTGTTAAATAGCTATATCTCTAATTGCTTAAATAAATAATTCCATCGTAGTTTCTGAATATAGCTAACGAATTGAAACTGCGTTACGTTGGTGTCCTAATCAAATTGATTTCATAAATACTGTACAAGTTTGAGTGCTTATTCTTAGTTAATTTTCGTACATTACGTTATACCTTAACATAATCTATACTAAGAAACTTATTAAGTAAGTTCCTGTAGGTCAGTGGCCAGGTGGTTTAAACCACGGTTTTAAACCACAGTTTCACCGTCGAAACTGAACGCAATCAGTTCTTCTTAATCTAGTTCTCGAGCTAAACTAAGATCAAATCATTTATTTAAAACGGGAACTTACGTACGACGGAGACTACTGTCGAGAGTTCCTCGACACGTTTCGGCCACATACGGTAGCCTTCATCAGGAGGTGGGTGAAGCGCTCGCGACAGCGTCTCTCCCCGCACTGCCGGCCGCCGCGGCTCGCGCCTCGCGCGCCGCCGCGCGGAGCGCGCGCGCAGAGAGCTGCTGTTGTGGTTGTTGATGTTGAGGTGGGGGTGGCGCACGAGTGGGCTCGCGCTGTATAGGCGAGAGAGAGCCTTCACGGGAGTTGTCCGTGCTCCCGGAGTCCGTTACATGTAGAGGCCGAACGCAGAACGAACTCACGGTGTCTTCACTAACCCCGTTTGTGACTCTCTCCGAACATAACTGAAGACATGGCTTCCAGGCCGCAGGCAGCATCCATCCACTATCTCGATTAAAGTTCGGACAACGACTTATTTCAATGGCCTCGCGAATCTTTCGGGTGACGTACCGTTTTTCCCGGGCTAAGATCCTCGTCTGGTCAAACCTAATGAAATGAGTCGTGTCCGAAGCTATAGCGTGTTCCGCCACCGCTGACCGGTTGATGTCAACATTCCTCAGCGCTCGAATGTGTTCAGTAAGCCTCGTAGCCACATTCCGCTTTGTCTCACCTATATAGCACTTCCCACAATCGCAGGGTATCTTGTAAACCCCGGGGACCCCCAACGGTTCCCTATCCTTCGGCGAACGAAGTAGCTGCCTTAACTGAGTAGCCGGACGAAAGATGGTCTTGATGTCGAATTTCCGCCGCATCATATGTCCGATTTTGTCAGTGACACCCTTTATGTAAGGCAGGTACATCAGCGCCCTATCTGCTGTGGGCTCCCGGGTGCGGCACGACGTATTTGCAATCCGTAGACTGTGTCTCCAGCTGTAACCGTTTCTCTCTAGCACTCCCCGCACATGAGAGAGCTCGGCGTCCACGTATTCGGGATCACATAATCTCAGGGCTCTGTTGATTAGTGTCCTTGGAACCGATGCGGTGTGCGAGGGGTGGTGGTGGGAATCAGCCCTCAAATATCTATCCGTATGTGTTGTCTTGCGGTGTACAGTGTGTGATAGTCTTCCATTCGTCCCTCGCTTGACTAACACATCCAGAAAAGGTAATTCCCCATCCCGTTCTGTCTCCACGGTGAACGATATCTTGGGATGTTTACCATTGAGAGTGTCTAATAGCTCTGTTACGGAATCTCTGTGAACTATTGCAAATACGTCGTCCACGTATCTCCACCAGTGTCTCGGCCTGCACGGGATCGACTCCAACGTAGTGCGCTCAAACCATTCCATGAAAATATTAGCGACTACGGGTGCTATAGGTGATCCCATGGCTACCCCATCCTTTTGAATATAAAAATCCCCCCGCCACATGAAATACCCATTTCTTAAGGTATAGTCCACCAGATGTACGTACTCGATAGGTGTAGAATTTGTTAACAAAAGTTCCGTAATAATTGTGATGGTGTCCTCTATCGGTACGTTAGTGAACAGAGAAGTGACGTCAAAACTCACCATTAGTTCCTGTTCGCCAAGGACTAACCCGTCCAGTAGCTGCGTGAAGTGTGTCGAGTCCTTGACGAAACTGGTGGTCTTGCCTATGAATTGCTGCAAAAGATCCGACAAGAAGCGCGCCGTCCTGTAAGTCGGTGAGTCAATTTGACTCACTATAGGTCGCAGTGGCCAATCCTGTTTGTGAATCTTTGGCAATCCATATATCTTGGGCGGTGTTGGATTTGGCGGTCGGAGGGATTTACCCACGTTATCAGGCAACAGTGATAACAGCTTATTAAGCCGGTTAGTGACTCTCGCGGTTGGGTTGTATTTAACTCTCGTGTATGTTGTCGTGTCACTCACTAATACAAGATACCCTGCGATTGTGGGAAGTGCTATATAGGTGAGACAAAGCGGAATGTGGCTACGAGGCTTACTGAACACATTCGAGCGCTGAGGAATGTTGACATCAACCGGTCAGCGGTGGCGGAACACGCTATAGCTTCGGACACGACTCATTTCATTAGGTTTGACCAGACGAGGATCTTAGCCCGGAAAAACGGTACGTCACCCGAAAGATTCGCGAGGCCATTGAAATAAGTCGTTGTCCGAACTTTAATCGAGATAGTGGATGGATGCTGCCTGCGGCCTGGAAGCCATGTCTTCAGTTATGTTCGGAGAGAGTCACAAACGGGGTTAGTGAAGACACCGTGAGTTCGTTCTGCGTTCGGCCTCTACATGTAACGGACTCCGGGAGCACGGACAACTCCCGTGAAGGCTCTCTCTCGCCTATACAGCGCGAGCCCACTCGTGCGCCACCCCCACCTCAACATCAACAACCACAACAGCAGCTCTCTGCGCGCGCGCTCCGCGCGGCGGCGCGCGAGGCGCGAGCCGCGGCGGCCGGCAGTGCGGGGAGAGACGCTGTCGCGAGCGCTTCACCCACCTCCTGATGAAGGCTACCGTATGTGGCCGAAACGTGTCGAGGAACTCTCGACAGTAGTCTCCGTCGTACGTAAGTTCCCGTTTTAAATAAATAATAAGATCAAATCTTCAAATACGATTCACCAAAACCGAGTTCAGTGGACCGTGCTTCAAGATCTTCTTCATCTTGAATTTGGCCCTTAGACTCATATGCTCATATGTTTGTTTGTATGTTCAGTTCATGCAACGGATGATGTCCGCGATGTCCAACAACCAAACGAACACACAGCAGCCGCCGGAGCAGCGGTACTCGCAGCAGCTCGAGCAGCTCGCGGCCATGGGCTTCCTCAACAGGGAAGCTAACCTGCAAGGTAACAAACAACATTATTGTTAAACTGTGACGACTCGGTGGCATGTGCCCTCGCCTGCTAAGACTGAGTCCCAGGTTCAATTCCCGGGTCGAGCAAAAAACATGTTTCCTACTTTTCAAATGGCTCGGGTTTGAGATCACCAATGTTTATGTCTAATCCTCCTCACTGTACTGATATCTTCAGTGAGATGAGAGGCCTTTGTCCAACCGTGGAACATTAAAGGCTGTTTTTATAACTGTTGGCAACTGCGAATTCGTCCGCTTGTCAATTAGATGGCGCTAGGCTAGGATACAATTCTTCCATTGAAACGGCGCGGAGCTCAACCCATTGAAATTACCAAAGAACGCAAAACGCACGTTAAAAAACAGGCTTAATTGGTTTATCCCACTGCTGAGCAAAGGAAGGTTAATCTGCTCTCTTACCATACTGCATTCTATAGTATGCTAGCTGTGTGCCGCATTGTTGTTTGGCTTTGGGCAGAATCCATTCAGATCATAATTAACTGAAACAAAAAGCAGACGGGCCGCTATTTAGGGTGGTTTGATTCAAACGGCTGGTAATCGTAACATACGTTGGTTAAAAAGTTCATTCTTTTTCGCTGTTAAATGTCTGTTAAATAAACTTGTTTCATAACTTAAATGACAGTCTGTTAAAGGTATTCGGGCGGCCAGTAGCAAGCCACGATTTTTCATTTTCTGAGCTTTGTTAAGTGTGAAATATTGTGTTAACGTTTACCCGCTCTTAGGATCCCAGACTAATGAATATTAATAATGTTTGTTGCAGCTCTGATCGCGACATTCGGTGATGTTAACGCGGCCGTAGAAAGGCTACTGGCCTTAGGGCAACTCTCCATGAGCTAACAACTCTAAGGCGACGGCAACTGACTTCATCACACAACAGACAGACTCTCGCACACGTACAGTACATTAACATCGCTGATAGACCGCGTCGGAGGCCTTTCGGCGGTCAACCAACTCCGATAATCATTGGTCGAGCAAATTGGTCCAACAATTGGCCATATTACCTACACGAACTTATTGGTTACATGGGAATTGGCCAATTTTAATCTAATGTTATATTGGTAGTTGACCTATCACATCCTTTGAAAATAGGGATGATGAAGAAAAATATGTGTTAAGTCAGATTTATTATGATTACAAGTGTATGAAATGTTTTAGGCTTAATTTTCCTTATGAAATAATGTGTCCAATATTTTTATCAGCCTAATTAATGGACAAAATAGTATTTTTCAGTCATCATCTCTATTTTTCATGACCTATTAGGTATCTGGACATTGTTTAAGACTTGTCCAGAATCTAAACAATTGTTTCATAGGATTTTCACTTTGTTGAATTCCTTTTTCTAATGAATTAATTTCTTTTAATGTTTAGTGTTCTGTTGGTCGGAGTAGCGTGATATTACTTGTTATTTTCGTTTATTGTGTATGTCCAGTATGTTTTTCTTCTTTCGTCATACCATATTATGCAAATACAATTTTCAAAGAGCAAATACCTAATTTGCTAAATTTGTAGATCTACATTAGAAAATATTGTTGAGTGATGTGAGCAAAAAACTACTATTTACATTGTCATGTCGACTGTTTTGTCTGTACGTGTGTCATATTTATTATTTCTCTTGCTACAAACCGGCTTATTTATTTTTGTGGTAGAAGAAATAACGTGAAATAAATTGAAGTTTGTAGAAGGAGAAAGCACTTGCAAGTGTTAGTGCTGGAAAGAGAATTGGTGTCACAGGATACAAGAAATAACGTTGCAAAATAATGTTTGAAAAATAACGCGTCTATGTGTAACGAAAAGTTTGTCGTATCTATAAAAAATCGTCATAAAAATAGAAAATTTGGTGTATAAAAATATGGGATATAATTTATTAAATGCAAAACGTAATACAATGTTTATGTTGACTACACGATTCATTCCAGAGTAGGACAAGAAAGATAAAGGCAACGATTTTCTTATTATAAAACTATCATCTTGGTGTGTAGTTTTATTCACATTCATTCCTTCTTTTCTAGGCATTACTTATACAAAAATTCAATGTATAAATAAAAATAGGTTAGAAAAAAATGTACTACAATTTCGTCATTGTACTGATTCACATATTGTGTAAACTATCTGTTTCTATATAGGAATATTTTGCGTTTCTATTATTATTTTTCTCTTTTGTTATTAATTTTTATTATCGTAAAATTATATGTTTGCGTAAAGCTATATGTAACGGTAGGTGTATGTAAATAGGCTTTGCAAATTAAATAGCGAAAAACTACATGCAATAAATTAATAATTGCTATGTGTCCGTCGTCTAACGTAAGTGAACTTGTATAGTTATCGTAATCGGCATATAAATTTATTGGTCACAAACACTCCATCTAGCTTGATTTGCAAATATAACACTTTCCTTCTGAGTTTGAATGTATAAACTATAATTTTACGTTGAGGTGGTAAGACTATTTTAAATTAATCTATTCTTTAGCCTGTTGTAGTGGTTTCATAGCTAATTATATAAAATTAAGTTGTAAAAATGGTATGAAAGGACAATGTTGCTCAGACCCTTTTCACTATTGAATATAAATTGGTTTTGTTTGTTATTTTAATAATAAGCATAGTTTGCAGCATTATCACAGATGCACATGTTTATTATATCTAGTTATGTATGACACATTATATTTTATATTGTATTGACCATGCGTTGAGTGAAACACACCGCAAATAGAGTGATCCGTTTCAATTTGACTGTCTCATCACACAACACGATTTAATGCAAATTAATTGTTTACGTTTTGTAAAAAAAATAGACATGTACACTGTGATGTATCCTAGACTGCTAGAAAATGTCTAATATCGTATGAATCTGGGTGTAATATTATGTGACGGAATGCAATTATTATAAATAATAAATTTATATTGTTGTTTTATTTACGTAGTAGTATAATGTACCTACCTGCCTATTGTATGCAATCGGTGTATTTTCGATTAGTTCAATGAAAATTTTAGGGACAGTCACCATCAAAAAGAAAACCTTTTTTTGATAGAATTTGAGCGAATAAGTGGGTTTATAGCTCCCTGGACTAAGCCTGGCCTGGATCACACTGGCTTTGAGTGGTTGGATTTATACTCAAAGCACTACGGATACGAAGATGGGTCTTGCCTCGGAGCTGAAACTTCCTTTTTGAAGAAACTTCCACGGGATAGTCACGGATCTGTCAGTCTACGGGCTGTCACTGTCGTCAGACTTTCAGTCAGTCACTGCCACTTCAATCAACCAATCAACACAGCCGCAACCGCAACTCATAATTTTTTTATTGTTTTGAAAGTCGTTTCGTTCGTCGTATTGATTTTTATAAATTTTAATCGTAAATTGTATTCTGTTTAAATTTTATGTGATAAACAAGGTACCATTATTATTCCTCTCAACTACCCTACAATTCTTGTACAGATTTCCTATAAATTTCTTATGATTTCAGGTTGAGATGTACTCGCCACGACAAAAGATATTATGGTTTGCGTTCAATTCAAGAATTGTTGTAATTTTACTACAAGCTGTGTCAAATTTGGTGATACCTGACCATAATGCTAATGTGTTCATCAGTCCGGGCGATCCTGGGTTGAAGATAAGTTATGCAGACTCCGTGGTGGACAAATTATTCGGCGGCATGAAGCGGTGGGACGCACAATATTTTATTCATATCGCGCAGTACGGGTACACTCACGAGAGTGTTTTAGCGTTCTTCCCGTTGTTCCCGCTAATAGTAAGGTACTTCGCGTTCGGACTCAACAGTTTACTGGGGTCTGTAATCAATTTCCACAGTTGTCTGCTAATATCAGCAACTATTGTTAATATTATAATGTTTATAAAATCAGCCGACGTGCTCCACAAGCTGAGCTTGAGAGTTTTAAGAAGTGAATGCAAAGCGTATAAATCTGTCATACTGTACTGTGTTAACCCAGCCAGCATTTTCTTCTCGGCTCCTTACTCCGAAACTTTGTTTGCATGGATGTCATTTTATACCATGTTGAAGTGTACAGAAAATGAAACATTGCGGTTCGCAAATATTGATATAATGAGTGGTGTGCCCGCTGGGTTCTCTATGACAGCTAGATCAAATGGGTCCGTCAACTTAGGATTCCTATTATATACTAGTTTTAAAAATGTTGTTGAACGAACACTACCTGAGATATTGTACAAATATAGAACTATAAAACGTAAGTTATTATTACCATTTTTGTTACTGCCTTTGTTCACATCTAGTGTAGCATTGTTTTTGTCTGTGATAATAGCGTTGATGCCATTTCTGTTGGTGCAGACTTACAATTACTTGAAGTATTGCGTGCCGAGCGAGCACAAGTTACCAGAGTTCTTGTTGAACCCAGACTATGTCGCTCCTGGCAGTGCTATAAGTCCGTGGTGTAACTACACAGTGCCATTGTCTTATTCCTACATACAGTCCCAATACTGGGACGTTGGAATGTTCAAATACTATAAACTGAAACAAATTCCAAACTTCCTCCTTGCTACACCTGTTCTATTCCTGATCATGTACAATTGTGTGTTGTATGTAGTAAATAATATTAGATTATGTTTTAGACTAGGTCTAAGGTCTAACATATTTGGCTATTCACATAAAATGCCATATAGACCGAAGACATATTCCAAAGAGTTTGGGGCCAATGATCCTACAATGTTTGTGTATATTGTTCATGCACTGTTTCTTTCTATGTTTTGTGTAGTTTTTGTTCATATCCAGGTTTCTACGAGGCTCTTGGCCTCGGCTAGTCCTGTGTTATACTGGATATGTTCTAGTAGAATGAATGTAAGTCCAACACCAACATCAGACCAAAATGCTATTAACGAACATTTTCGCCGCATCAGTGCTGGGAAGAGGATCCCCTCTCACCAATTATCTATAGCTAATCTAGAAGGTGTTGACAATATGTACAGCAAATGGAGAACTTTTATAATATCCAGTAGAATGCCAGATATTCAGTCCCGTTTGATTCAATATTATTTTATTGGATACTTCATTGTTGGTACTGTTTTGTTTTCTAATTTCTACCCGTGGACCTGAATGTTGTCATTATTTATAAACAGAACATATCATTCACATATTAGTGATCATATCTCTGGTCAGACATTCATTCTACATATCTCTTATAATTTTAATTGAACATTTAAGTCTCCACTAAGGACTTAAAAATTACAAATATGAGTAATAATAATGAATTGATTGCCTTGCTAAGTATTGCCTTTGAAATAGCAAGTTTTAAACGTAGTTTATAGGTAATGGATATTGCTTAAAATTGGGGCCTTTTATAGCAGTTCCAAAATAATAATAATTAGATATTTAAGATGTTTCAATGATTATTGATTTATTAGGTATAATGAAAATTTACTAGTCATTGATTAGAACATTTAGTATAAGTTTTAACGAGAAAGATGCATTTAACCAAAATAGTTTAGGCAGTATTAATAATAGACAATTTTTAAGATTTTTGAATTGAATTCGACTAGATAGAGTAGGCGGCACAAACTGTTCCCCAAGGTGGGCAATAAGGCTGTGCATTAAATGATAATAGGTCATTGTAGATAGAAGATAGTAAATAATTCTCTATTCACGTTTCGCGATCCACTAAGCTTGAATAATATCGTAACCTCATGAGGGCACAAATTGATGAATTCGCAATATATCGAGCTTTACTTTAGCCATTTAGTATTTGATTGCACCGTTCACGCCTGTCGCCAATCCGCTTTACAATCAGCCGTCCATTTTAAATAGATAAGACATGATGTTAGAATAGAACATTGACAACCCAAACAACGAAACTTAGCGCCGTATGAGTGTTAAATATCATTTTAAACTCTAGATTACCTAGACCTAGCTTAGGGTGTGGACTAAGTACATATGTACAAGATAACACTAAACAATATGCATCGTTTTCAAAGTATAGATAGCCTTATATTTATTAGCAAGACATCGGATTCATAGTGTAAGGGTACCTTTTCACCCGAGCTATGCAATGCTACGTTTTTAGGATATTATTGAATACTAAACGTAGCATAGCATAGTTCTGATAAAGATGCCATAACTCGTGTTTTAATTTTAGTTAGATGTAACTTAGTTATTTTGCACCAATCACAAGTTAGTATTAGTCGCCGCGCTTCCTACTGCAAAGAGGCTCATGTTCCCATTTTGAAAATTAATTGTCTTCTTAGAACTTAGCGATAATGTGTGAATCACAATAAAGTTTTCGAATTAAGATTTTACTCTTATCTATTACAATTTTCATAATTTATTAACAAATCATGTCTTTTTCTTGTTATCTTATAGACCTAGAGCCCGTGAACCCCAGACCTTCGTCATTTTATAAAAGCTGAAAGTTTGTCAGCGCATGCTCCCAACACAGGTAAGAACGATGGACAATTATGAAGTTTGGGTTACAGTGGCTTTGGCAGGTAAACGGTACTAAAGGTCAATGGTCGAAAACACCAAGTTGGCCATCGATTTCGATATCACCGTCAAAGGGTGACTTGTACAACTTGTCAAGAGCTTTCAAATGACATAGGTCATGTCACTGTTGAGCATTAGGATCAGCGTCCATAGCATAGGTCAACTCCAATCTTCAATGATCTTCAATGGTCGAAAACACCAAGATGGCCGTCGATTTCGATATCACCGTCAAAGGGTGACTTGTAAAACTTGTCAAGAGCTTTCAAATGACATAGGTCATGTCACTGTTGAGCATTAGGATCAGCGTCCATAGCCATAGGTCAACTCCAATCTTCAATGGTCGAAAACACCAAGTTGGCCGTCGATTTCGATATCACCGTCAAAGGGTGACTTGTACAACTTGTCAAGAGCTTTCAAATGACATAGGTCATGTCACTGTTGAGCATTAGGATCAGCGTCCATAGCATAGGTCAACTCTAATCTTCAATGGTCGAAAACACCAAGTTGGCCGTCGATTTCGATATCACCGTCAAAGGGTGACTTGTACAACTCTTCAAGACCTTTCAAATGACATATGTCATGTCACACAAATCATACTTTATTATTTGATGAACTTGATCGGTATTTTACACACCTTTAGTACCGTTTACCTGCCAAAGCCACTGTAACCCAAACTTCATAATTATCCATCGTTCTTACCTGTATTGGGAGCATGCGCTGACAAACTTTCAGCTTTTATAAAATGACGAAGGTCTGGGGTTCGCGGGCTCTTAGTCCATTATCAGAATATTTAATTAAATTTAGGCCAAAATAATTTTATTATGTAATGAGGGTAGGAAACCGATGTTGGTGATCATTTGGTTACGTGTTTCCGCGTAATAGAAGGCGGAGCTCAACGGACCAATCACACCGTATTGTCAATTTGTCAATGTCTTCGTAGTGCGCTGTGGTTGGTAATTGAGCTCTGCATAACTCCGCTCCGCTAAACTGTGACTGGCTACAGTGGCTGGCCAGTTTGGTAGATAGGAAAATATAGAAAATATCAGGTCCTATGTAAAATTATTTTTGAGGTCGCCTCTAATTTGAATTTGACCCGTACTTACCCTCATTATGTTTTAAAGTTGTTGTAAATAGTTGACTTTTGGAAGGTTGTGAAAGTGTCTTAGTTCATATGAGAACAGCACAAATGTATTGTACTTATTATGAATTAAGAAATAAATAAACACAACTTGTTTATATTAAAATGAGTTTGATTTTTTTTTCCTTTTCTATGTATGTTAAACCAGCATTTCCAGGTTTTTTCTAGAAACATGTCCGTTGTCAGTCATGGGCTGTTATAGAAACCATAAGGAAATAACACTCGAAATGCAATTCTTCAATATAAGCGTTTGCAGAATAAAGTTCAAATTTACTACAACTTAGGTACCAATATCATTTTATTGGATTACTACTATCTTTTTACTAATTAAACGTTGCTTAACATTTATCATTCCCGTCTTACACGCGACAACCGTTGCTTAACATTATATTTCAATGGTCACCCATCCCTTTCTTGTACGTAACAACCGTTGCTTAACATTTATCATTCCCGTCTTACACGCGACAACCGTTGCTTAACATTATATTTCAATGGTCACCCATCCCTTTCTTGTACGTAACAACCGTTGCTTAACATTTATCATTCCCGTCTTACACGCGACAACCGTTGCTTAACATTATATTTCAATGGTCACCCATCCCTTTCTTGTACGTAACAACCGTTGCTTAACATTATATTTAAATGTTGTTGTATAAGAAAGGGATGGGTGACCATTGAAATATAATGTTAAGCAACGGTTGTCGCGTGTAAGACGGGAATGATAAATGTTAAGCAACGGTTGTTACGTACAAGAAAGGGATGGGTGACCATTGAAATATAATGTTAAGCAACGGTTGTCGCGTGTAAGACGGGAATGATAAATGTTAAGCAACGGTTGTTACGTACAAGAAAGGGATGGGTGACCATTGAAATATAATGTTAAGCAACGGTTGTCGCGTGTAAGACGGGAATGATAAATGTTAAGCAACGGTTGTTACGTACAAGAAAGGGATGGGTGACCATTGAAATATAATGTTAAGCAACGGTTGTCGCGTGTAAGACGGGAATGATAAATGTTAAGCAACGGTTGTTACGTACAAGAAAGGGATGGGTGACCATTGAAATATAATGTTAAGCAACGGTTGTCGCGTGTAAGACGGGAATGATAAATGTTAAGCAACGGTTGTTACGTACAAGAAAGGGATGGGTGACCATTGAAATATCATGTTAAGCAACGATTATCACGTACAAGAAAGGGATGGGTGACCATTAAAATAAAATGTTAAGCAACGGTTGTCACGGTCAAAAAGGGATGGGTGACTGTTGAAATAGAATATATATTTAACTAGCTTTTACCCGCGACTTCGTCCGCATTAGATTGTTACTTTGGACAGTAGTTTTATTTTTAACCTTTAGGATCTTACCAAAGTATGACTCAAGCTGCACACTCACCGGGACGGAACGTCTCGGGATTTATCATTTTTGCTTGTGAAAATTCGAACGTAGCTTCATAGAAATACAGCATAAATGGCTATGCATTCAAATGACGCCGCGGGATTGACAAATCCTTTTCGATACCGTGGCGCTATTTTAAAGTAGGTATAGCATTTGTTTATATACGAATACGTTTGATTTTATATTAGCAAACCTTAAAATCCCTAGCCGTGCCATCCCAGTGAGCGCGAAGCATCAAACAATTGCTTAGGTGAAAAATAGTAAACATAATATAGAAAAATAGTATCTTATCCGGAGGGAAATTCGGGATAAAAAGTATCCTATGTCCTTTCTCAAGGTCATATCTATGTCTATACCAAATTTCAGCAAATTCGGTTCAGTAGTTTTGGCGTGAAAGCGTAACAGTATCTTATCCGGAGGGAAATTCGGGATAAAAAGTATCCTATGTCCTTTCTCAAGGTCATATCTATGTCTATACCAAATTTCAGCAAAATCGGTTCAGTAGTTTTGGCGTGAAAGCGTAACAGTATCTTATCCGGAGGGAAATTCGGGATAAAAAGTATCCTATGTCCTTTCTCAAGGTCATATCTATGTCTATACCAAATTTCAGCAAAATCGGTTCAGTAGTTTTGGCGTGAAAGCGTAACAGACAGACAGACAGACAGAGTTACTTTCGCATTTATAATATTAGTATGGATTAGTTCATAAATTATTATGATAAAAAGATAGTAGTAATCCAGTAAAGTTTTATTGGTATGTTCATGTTTAAATTTTTGCATGACGACTAAAAAGGCTTAAATTGAACAGTCGCACATTTTCATATGGAAAAGCTAATTTTTGCTAGCAACTACTATTGCTACCAAAACCAGAAAGGCAATAAAATTAAAACAACAACAAAGAATTTACAATTTTATTACAAAAATTGATTTGAAAGCAAAATATCGTCCGTAACCTCAAGCAGTTAAAACGCTACATATTTTTAACAGTTATTTATAAAACATCCGAACGATATCACCGTCACTTCCGAACAAATCCGAGATATTATCAAAAGAGTCTTTACAGGTCGACGGTGGCGAGCGGCTGCGTGGGCGCGCGCGGCTCGGGCGGCGGCGAGGGCGCGCGCGGGTGGAACTTGCCCGGCAGCGACGCCAGCGCCGACAGCGCCGCGTCGGCGTGGGGGATCCGACGCATTATTTTTCCAGAAGTGATCAGCCTGCCGAAGCCTTCTTGGTGGGCGAAGGCGTAACCGGAGCGCACCGAGCGCCGTGCTCGCCGAGCGGATGGTGTTCGCGGCGCGGGCGCGGCGGCTCGCCAGCGCTGGCGCGCGCGGAGTCGCTCGGCGAGCGTGGGCCGCCACACGCCCCACGCCAGCCGCCATGACACCACCGGCACCATTAGGATTATCATCTGGAATAATAGGACCATATTTACATTTATTTCCGAAATACTCAAACACCTCTCGTGGCGTAGTTTGACCAAGCGATGTCAGTTTATTGCGATGGGTAAACAACGTGCAGCTACTTGGATGGGTGGCCAATAATGGCATTTCTATCTGATCTGAGCACTACCGCGCTTCGGAGGGCACGTAAAGCGGTCGATCCCGGTTCAATCGTTAGACCATATCGGAGGCCTTTCGCCGGTCTAAAAACTCCGATACGAGGGTTGGTCACTAACCTACTCGAAATGGATGAATAAAGATCGTGTCTACTCACGGTGAGCACAGCGGTGAACCAGAAGGTGGCCTGCGTGAGCGCGACGGTGAGCGAGCCGACGTAGGGCCCGCCGATGGCGTAGTTGTAGAAGTAGTCGAGCACGAAGTACGACACCAGCGAGCCCCAGATGGTCACGTGGTTGAACACGGTCCAGTACGTCGTGTCCAGCGCGATCTGGGCCCAGTGTGGGTGAGATGTGTTACATATTTAAGAATCATTGTATTTAGTCTTCTGTGACCACGGTTCCTCTAAAGGGCCCAAAACGTAAGATAAAAATGTTAAATAAACGTGTATCCGTAAACATAGTTTCAATTCAAAATGTGTGAATTATGCTCGAATTTAGAACAATTGGAGTTATAAATATCTTCAGTCAAACAGGGTTTTTGACTTGCAGTGGGACATACAGGCTTCTTAGCTTTTACCCATAAGTGGGCAAGCATCTTACGACTAATCCTCCTCACTGTACTGATATCTTCAGTGAGATAATAGGCCTTTGCCCAGCTGTGGGGCATAATGGCTGGATCGTGAACCACCGCGCTGGTCCAGTGCGGGTTGGTGGGTTGTTCGCCAGTACTTCGGCTTATCTTATTTTGAATTATTTAATGTTAAAAATGTTAAGGCAATTGAATTGTGTTTACCTGTGTCGTATTATCTATTATTAATATAGTAGCGACCACACTTCCTAATAACATGTGGTCTGATAATATTTTGCCGTCAGGCGCTAATCCGTCTTTGTAAGTACCTGGAACAAACACAAACCGTCTTATATACATCATTTACAGGCTAATAGTAGGTGGATAGATGATTCTAGGTTTTGGTGACCCAGTCCGTCTCGCATAACGAAAGTGTCAGACGGAGACAAGACATGCGGAACAGCTTGTCCTTGTAAGATTATAAATGCGAAAGTTTGTGAGGGTGTATGTATGTATGTTTATTACTCTTTCACGAAAAAACTACTAGACGGGTTTGGATGAAAATTTACAGTAATATAGGTAACGTAAGAATAACACATGGGATACATTTCATCGCGAAATTCCAGCGGGAACGGGTACAAAGCGGTTAACACTTCGGCTAGTGTTATAAATAAAACCAACTGACCATATGGAATGAGAAAGAGTACGAGACTAGTGAAACAGCCGTGCAGCGTGGACTTGATGAACTCGGTCTTGTTGAAGAGCTGGCTGGTGTGTCCCGGCGCGTACAGCTTCGGGAACTGCAGCGACGTCGCGTCCGACACGTCCTGCTCGAACACGCCGAGCGCCAGCACCGGCAGCGAGGTGTAGAACAGGTTGTACACCGAGATGAACATCTCGTCGAACACCGTCTGCACATACATTCATAGTCATACTTAAACCATTTCAAAAATAGGCATTCATTTTTGTATTCGAAAAGGCTAGGTGGTTGATTTGTGGCGTATTTAAATACGTGGCGTATAATATAAGGGTTCGCTTCTGTAGAAGCTTAGCGAAGCAGTCCGGATGTAATAATTACCATGTATTAAAATAGTAAGAACTTATTCGTAATCCTTTGTGATTGGTTAATTGAGCTCCGACCACTCCCCTAAGCTTAATTATTAATCAAAACTTCGATTAAAAAATCATTCACTCTTTTCACAATCATTCACTCACCTGAGCACTAAAGCCGCAAAAGAAGGCAAACCAGAAATGGCACACGGTGAATGCGAAGTTCTTGTAGAAGAAGTAGCGGAGGAATTTGCACATCCGGTAGTAGGACCAGCGGCCGTGCACCAGCAGCAGGCGCTGCAGGAAGCGGAACTGCGCGATCGAGTAGTCGGAGGCCAGCACCGCCTGCATGCCCTCCTGGCCCGAGATGCCGACGCCTATGTGCGCCGCTGCAACGGGTTCGTTTATGGTTAGCCATTGAGTTAGAATCGTAGTCACAAGACCTTATTCATGAACGCTTCCTAGCAGCACTTTAGCTATCAAATGGTTTGTCCCTTTCTGACATACGCTATTTTCCAAAGAGCAAAAGAGACAAAACACTCACTAACAGTGTTTTAGTTAGAAAGTGTTTATGAATAAGGCAGACAATCTATAGCTGACAACACTCAAAAAATGTCCGAGCACCGTTGTCATTATTAAATTGTTATTATATCGTTTGCAATGACACTTACTCGAATGTAGACGTTATGTCACTTGTTTAAGTGTTCAATGTCGCTTGTACGCAAACTATACTATATATTCAACTTATAATAATTTACGCCTCAGTGGTTTAGGGAACGCTTAATATAGTGTTTTGGGTTCAATTCCCGTATGATATTGACATTAAATGTCATTAAATGCTAATGGAGATTTTCATTTTGATAAATTTTATCAAAATGAAAATCTCCATTAGCATTAGTGTGACACATTTCGAATCTCATGTAGCGTGCATCTATGTGTGCGTGCACCCGCTTAAGAGCATGTCATTGGCTTTATTTTTTTTATTTGTAGTATCAGTTGCTAGTGTTACCTTTGATCATCGAAACGTCATTGGCTCCGTCGCCGATAGCCAACGTGACGGCTTTCCTGCTCTTCTTGATCAGTTCGACCACCATCGCCTTCTGGAGCGGCGTCACGCGACAGCATATCACCGACCGGCATTGCAGCACTACGTCGAGGAATCTGAAGCATTTGGTTTTACATTGTTTAATACAATTTATGTCAAAAGGTTTTTATATAACAACAAACTATACTGTACTATACTATACTATACAAGGAACAATTTAAAGATTACCCGTATCTAATATTTCCGTGGGAATATAGGAATAAAAAATATTAATAGATATCCCACACAATTTTATTTAAAATCGGACTAGAAGTTTTAGAAATTGGTGCGTTTGAACAAACAAAAAACAGTACAAAGCTTTATTATGTGGTACGTTCAAAAGATCCTCACTCTATGGGCCCAAAACTGAATAAAAATATTTGACTTTTTCAGATAGATTGAGGTTTGTAAGACACTGACTTCTCCTCCAACTTGGGGTGTAGACAGTGCACGAGCGAGTGCCCGTTGATGACGATGGCGAACCCGTTGGAGTCGTCGGCCGCGGGCTCGAGCGCGTCCGCCGCGTACGGCCCGCCGCCCGACGCGTACTCATTGCTGGAATGGCGCGTTCACATCATGTACACGGTATATTTATACAAATGTTTTATTTGGACGTTGTGGTGACGGTACAATAATGTAACGTTGGAAAATTAATGGACGTTATTGGAAACAAATTTATTCTATGGATTTTTTTAAATGTAATTTGAACTAAATTGAAGACACTAGGCATATGTGTTTAATCAGCAGGCTAGTACCACTACATTATCTGTTGTAATTGTATTTACCCCTTAGTTTTATCACCCGCTTTAGTTCTTAAGAAAGGTTTGCCTGTCTTTAAATAGTTTTAAGCCCTTTTTAAAAGTGTAAAGGTATGTGACTGTATGCCTGAGGCCAAAGTTTTATCAGGCACTAAAGTTATGCACGCAGTAGGTATGTTAAATTCACCGCGTTTGCCTGTTCTTATATTACACAAGATCTGCCATTGGCTTGTATGTCGGGTCTATTAAAAGTTTTTCTAATTCATTATTTGTTCCAAGAGCTTTTGTTTAAAAATATTATTAGACAATTTAAGTTTTTCTCCGAATTAATATCTTAAGACACATAGTTTTAATTACTTAATAGGAAAGCAAGCGTATTTTAGTCACAAGCTTCAAATAAACAGATGACACAACACACTTTGATAAGCAACATTTTATTTTTGACATTTGTCAATAAGGCATGACTCATGACAAGTTGTGTAATTTCATAAAAGACATAACTGTCACCAGGAATCGAACCTGACTACTCCAACATTGATGAGCATTATTTGTTTTTAGTCAATAATGACCAATGTGACATTTCAAGTTTAGCAATAATTACAAATTGTGACATTTCATAAAAAAATAAATACTGTCGCCAGGAATCGAACCCGACTACACCAAACTAAATGAAATAAGTTAATGAGACTAAATATTATGTTAATTCAACTAGTAGTTAAGGTAATTTTCTACTAAAGTCACAAACAACAAAGAGGTGATGACATCTACATATTAATCTAAAGTACAGAAAGAAATACACACATATTAGAGAGAGAAAGAGCATTAGATCACTCAGGCTTTAGTGCTAAAACAAAATGGGTGATATTAATAAGGACTGTGCAGAATTAGTAGGTTTACAAGGAATTAGGAGTGCTCTATTGGTCGCCTTTCTACCAATAAGTTCAGCATCAACCAATAAGAGAGCTACATTTCCATAATAGTTTGACAGTGGAAAAATCAAGCACTCTCATTGGTGGATTTGAGATTCAATGTTGGTTTCTTTGGTAGAAGGACATCTTTTACTGAAAATTCTCCTAAAATCTGAGAAATAGTTATTAAATAAATTCATAGACATTACAATTAATATAATGATGTGTTTCAAAGAATACAAATATAGTTTCTAAGATAGATACTTGAACTAATTATATAAAAAGGACGGACACAAGTCAATGATTGTTTGATAATGTTTAGGTTGTTTAAATTTTCAAGGCCGTCCAATACTCTGACGTCAAGGTAGGGTACATACACGTATATTACACTAGCCGCGCCCCGCGGTGTTACCTGTGTTGTACCCGTTCCCGCGAGAATTTCGGGATCAAATGTATCCTATGTGTTATTCTGATGTTTAACCTATATTACTGTAAAGTTTCATAGAAATCCGTCCAGTTGTTTTTTCAAGTCAAGAACATACATACATACGTCCTCACAAACTTTCGCATTTATAATATTAGTAGGATATGTAAGAATAGTATTCTTTATATTAATCAACATTTCCTATAAGCATAAGGGTGCTTTTCCATCGAAGCGGAGCGGAATCTATCAATTGTAATTGATTGATAGATTCCGCTTTTGACAATGTCAATGCCTCGTTTGACAATTTTAATGCGTTGGATTGGTTGATTGAGCTCCACACAGCTCCTCTCCGCTTCAGTGGAAACGCACACTAATACAAAATTTAACACATAATTATATAGATTTTTTTATCACATCTATTTTCATAGCGAACGCTAGCGAAAGGAAGCTAACACATAGACAAAAGCTACATTTTAGTCGACGTCTCTATTGATTGTTAAAAGTTTGTCAAAATCTACTAATAGATGGCGCTATAGAGCTAATAGGTTATATCAAACAACAAATAGGTTTTTTACAGTACAGTCAGCGGAAAGGACAGTAAATGGCGAGATGGCAATGAATGAAAGTACATGAAACATACAGTCGCGTCAGTATTTAATACTTTTGACAAACTGACTGACCAGCATTATATATTATCTTAATATGCTTAAAGGAACGTTTTTTCTATAGATTGAGAATAGCTTTATATGACGTTTGGCAAATGTGACCGGCAAATCGACTCTTAGTCAATAAGCGGAAAAGCTTGATATACATACGCATAGGGCCTTATTCATAAAAGCTTACTAACAGCATTTTAATGGTTTGTCCTTTTTTGACATACGCTGTTTTCCGAAGAGCAAAAGAGACAAAACACTTTTTAACAGTGTTTTAGTTAAGTAGCGTATAAGGCGGTTAGTGTTTCATATAACTTAATATAAGTTATAGATCATGGCGGTCGTCGATTATCGCGGCCATTATAGGTAGATTACTTCAGATTGCCAGCGATATAGAACCATATTTATTGATTATATGATTCGTTTCATCATAATAATGTACCGACACTATCATTGTATTAATGGTTATAACATAGTCTATGATTTACTATCTGTGGTTCCTTTTTTGACTTATAGAACGGGGGAGGTTTCTCAATTCGACCGTTTAAGTTTTTTAAAGTATTACTTGCGATAGTTTTGATGATATGACTAATAATCTGCTATTAAGATAGCACAGTAACTGATGTGATGACGTGTGATGGTAGCGTGATAATGGCAGCGGGGTGATGCTTGTGGCGAATGCTCTTTGTCTCTCTACCTGGTGTGAGTGTTATTTTCCCACCTAAATGTCACCACGGAGACGGCGGGCGCGTTCAATTTAACGTTCGCGGCGCGTCCGGGCGACGGCCGAGACACCGACGCGCCGCCGTTCGCTGTCTCGCTCTGGTTTTTTGGTTCAGTCGAACCTGGAATGGAGATGATTGTATGTTTTATTAATGGCAAGATTAGATAAATTTACTTACACTTGTAACAGTTATCAATAGATAAAATCACTAAAAATCATTCATTCACTTTATGAGACGACTAGCAGCGCCCCGCGGTATTACCCGCGTTGTTCCTGTTTCCGTGGGAATTTCGGAATGAAAAGTAGCCTATAACCTTCCCGTTGAATGTGGCTATCCATTACAAAAAGAATTTTTCAAATCGGTTCAGTAGTTTCTGAGATTAGCGCGTTTAAACAAACAAACAAACAAACAAACAAACAAACAAACAAACTAACAAACAAACAAACAAAACAAACTCTTCAGCTTTATAATATTAGTATAGATTAATTAATTATTGATATTCATTGTAGGCCACGAAGAAGGCTTTTTGAACGTACACATTCAGAAGAATATCAGCAGAGAAGTACGGACAAAAAATCTTTGATAAATTATAAATATTGAACATCCTGATAGTACAAAATAGAATCTATTCCTTGTTACGAGTGTATGTATAGGAGTTTCATGGAGTTCGTACTCGAGAGAGTGCCGTGCGGCAGGAAGGTGTTGACGACGCGGATGGAGTCGCGGCACTTGGCGAGCTGGCGCTCCACGTCGTCGTACGACGCGCCGTCCACCACGAACACCTCCGCCATGTCGTCCGTCAGCAGCTGGCACGAGTAGCCGATGTTTATTGCCGTTTCTGGGGAAAATGGGAAAATGGGATAGATTGAGGTGAAGATTTCAGTGAAAAAAGCCAGTTTAAGGGTACGTGTGTATTGAAGCGGAGCTCAACTGACCAATCACAATGGATTGCGATTTTTTTTTCCAATGTCGCTAAGTCGCTCACTAGAGCCCTTAGTGACCTGTCTTAATGAAAACACGCGAAGTCTTATCCTTCTTCATCGAGTGATCAACCTGACCAATCCTGGTGTCAGATTTATTGAGCCGCGAAAGGCCTCTGACATGACTCATGTAACGACTACTATCCGTAGAAAGTAACCGGGACCGACGGCTTAACGTACCCTCCGAAGCACGGAATCGTCTTACTTTTCGAGCAATCAATAATGTTTAATGGCGTGTCAGGTACCTTGTTTGTCGCCGGTGAGCACCCACACTTTGATCCCCGCCATGCTGAGGTTCGCTATCGTCTCCGGCACGCCGTCCTGAAGCTTGTCTTCTATTGCGGTGACACCTGAAAACAACATTGATTTGTTAGACATTATATATTTGGCGTCTTTGTAACTTCACCATATACCATATAACAAATACCATGTAAATACCTCCCAATTCGATAATAAGATAATGAGTAAGAAAGGGATAATACTTTCCATCGATGATATCAGTAGAGTGAGGAGAAACAAGTATAATTAAAGAACCTAAATTGTGGTTCTTGAGGCGCAGTGAATAGTAATGACACAATAAGACATAGATAGCGTTACATTCACAATAACTGTTTTCGAGAGACCCCTCCTAACTCGTTTTGTTGGCATCTTCCTAGCAGGATCTGGTGTAGGAACTTCCTAGAGCTCGGAGTGGGTAAACTGGCCAGGGAGGTGATCTTTCCTGGGCAGTGCAAGTAAGTGGAAGCTGTCTGTACTAACAGAAGGTCACCGAAGGTCGTTACCTAAGTACCAAAGGAGTATGAGCGAAGTGCATGGAGTGTGTAGTGTGTACCTAGGAGCAGCAGGTCGGTCTCGATCTCCTCGTAGATGGCGTCGAGCTTGTCGTCGCGGTCGTGCAGCGCCAGCGCGGCGGCGTGGTGGCGCCGCTTCCACTCCACGAACATGCGCTCCTCCAGCGGCCGCCACGCCAGCGCCAGCGTGCGCAGCCCCTCGCCCGCGAATTTCTGAACAACATAAGAGTTGATGTGAACGAAATAACAAGGATGCATGAGTTCATGTTTCTTCGTATGAATTTTGTTGGAAAATTTATTTCTTGAATTTCTAACAAGTGAGGATGATTTCATTTGTATGACACTTAAGTGAAATTAACAGGAGTTAGTGAGTATTTCATTATGTCATCATCATATATACGAACAGTGGCGTCATAAAAATATTAAGTGTACGAGTATGTTGAACCTTATTATATAGGTATGTACTATATTTTTTTTATAATAATTAGGGAGATTTTATAAGCCAAGTTGGGCAAGCTTTAAAACATACTCACATTTAAGTGTTCCTGTGTCCTCGACTTAACCTCCCCTTGGTTTCCTTTTAATCTGTCATATATTACATTATCAGCACCTTTAGTATATAACCTAATTTCACCATCCTTCCTCAATATCACGGACATCCTTTTCCTAACATTATTAAAATCTAATATACATAACAATTCATACACCTGAAACAAAATAAATTATGTTAATTCAATATTATTGTAGATATAATGCGATAGAACATATCGCAGCAGCAAGAGACCAAAAACATTATTTTACAAATTTTGACATTTGACATTGTGTCACGTCACTTAATGTAAATTGCCTTTAAAAGCATCGCTTTTTATACTAAAGTTGATGTCATCAATAAATCAGTAATACAACGCTTGTAATAAATCTAGCAGTGCCCAGCGGTTACACCCGTTGCTATGGGAATAACAGGATAAAAACTGGGAATCTTTAATAATGTAGAATATATTTTTTACAGATTCGACCATTTCCAGAGAGGCGTTCAAACAGACCTTCTCTACATCTTTAATGTAATAATGTATTGGTAATAAATGTAAATAATACCTCACCTCTGCTTTACCCATAACTTCTATTGTAATACTATTAGGCGAGCGTTCTCTGAACACAAAACCAAAGTTCCTGGCGGCAGATACCAGCGCCGATTCGTCTGGCGATTGGGCCTGGAATACAAAATAATTACAATTTAGACATTTTAAAACAAGGTTCTCAATTAGTATAAACATACTTTGACTTTTCTCATCTCCAACGTTCGTTACCCATATTTCACCAACTCCAAAAACATATTTCTGATAAATCTAGTTTGAAGTAGATTTTTCGTTTGATAATGTTAAAAAAGGGGTTGACTAAAAGCTACAGCCACAAAATGACATCACCGAAGTCACAAACTATTCTAAGAATGGACCAGATATTATTGTGTATGTTCAGCAATATCAGGACACTTAGGAAATAGAAGAAAAACTATTCAACACCACCCAACTGACCTGGTACTCTAACCGCCCGTTCTTCTGATCAGGCATCACTGTATGGCACAAAGCGAGTAGACGAAAAAAATCGTGGACATGTCTGTCTCCCCGCTTCACCGCGTCCAGTAGTGTCGCGTCGAAGAACTTGAACTCTGGCTCGTACTCAGGGTTGAACGAGAAATCCAACGGCTCAGAACTCTACAGAGGGAAAGTATGTTATTGCATGGGTGTGGTCGACTGGTAGGTTCAGTCTAGCTTCAGTTGTGGTTACGGTTTGGCGACAGTCCCAGAATTATTAGTGGTCAGAAAAAATAATTTTGCTTTGTGGTGAAGTCTGAACAACAGCATAATAGATAACTAACCTTTGGTTGAAAAAAATTGTAATCAATTCTTTGGAGTATCAATATCTCACGGTGAGTCCAGATTAAATAACAAAAGAGCACGTTATTTAATCTTGACTATTCCGGATCAAACCGGAGTAATCACATTATCAATTGGGGACTGAAGCGAGACTGAACAAATAACCTCAGTTCCATGATTACATAGCAGGAGGAAAATCTACGTCACTTCAATTACATACGTAGATTTCCCATAAACATACATACAAGCAAAAATAATCCTCCTAACACACACAATGCAAAGCACATGCAAACACATAAAAGCACAATACTACATACAATACACAATTTACATATAAAAAAATACATACACATTCCCATTTATTATAAGATATATATTCCTAGCAAGTGTGTTACTGATAGTTTGTATATAAGTTGATAGACATCACTAGGTATGATTAGTATATAATTCTAATATTTATTTAGTGTATAGGATGTATGAAACCTAAGGGTGTGTGAGAGTCACAGTTTATATTAGATAGAGAAGATAGTGTAGACAGAATATAGGACAGAGGTTTAGGGCGTGATCACACTTAAATGAAGAAAGGCTTCTAGTGTCCCACTGCAGGGAAAAGGCCTCTCGCTAACTGAAGATATTAATATATACATTGGGTGGATTAGCAGATTCACTTTCATTGTTTTACCGCAAATTTTCCAATATACTTTTCAAATTCCATATTATATCAATTAAGTAATCTTTTATTAAAGTTATAAGTGTCACTTTAGAGAGCTCCTTTCATTCTTTCAAATGTCAATTTTACAGGTTGTTAATATCAGATATTCAGATAAGTGTACTCACACCCTTACAATAAGATTTATACTCCATATTTAGTTTGCGACAAGCATTTCGGTCTTCATTCACATTTATTCATACCTTGATTACCGTCATAACCATTAAAGAATAGTACTCGTATGAAATAATGTGAAGAAACCTCATTTTAACATGAATTAAACCGATAGTTAAACTCAATTACTTTGTATTAAATAGAGCCTTTTGAATAATATCAGTTCAGTTCAATTCACATTCAAGTATACATTATATCGATATGTAACAAAGTGAATGACACTTCGTTTACACAAAACAATACTTTTAAATATCAAAACATTATAAAATTTTAAGAAAAAAAAATTAATGTCAAAAATTCAGTAAGTATGTAAAGGAAATGTCTTTCAGAGAGTTAGACCTCCGTCGACATGGCCCGCAAATGACAGTATTTGTGACTATTTTGTGACTTTTGTGACACATCACCTTTCGCATGCGTGCCAGTGCATTCTTTACCCCCGCATTGAATAAGGTAGTGTCTTATTTTATATAATTGTATCTGTGACATTGTATAATCTACTTCTTCTTAAGAGAATGAAAATCTAAACTAATATAGTCAACACTAAATTATGTCATTTATCATAATTATGTCCATTAAGCATTTACTGGATTATTTATTTAATTTATAGAGTGTGGGCCATGTCACGGATCGTGTGTGATATTTGTGTGTATGGTACGGGCGCAGCCAAGTTTTAGATTAAGAGGGAGGTTTAGCAAACCAATTGAGACGAAATAATCTGAGCTAATACCCATATAAATTTCTGAATTTGCATTATTTTTGTTTTATAATTGTATAAGTAATTAATCGTCCAAGTCCTCAGTTATCACTAGTCCAAAAACTTGGTCTAATTACTTTTGAATTTTTTTGAAATTTCTTAGACTTCAAGCATTCACATCGCATAAGTAAAATAAACGTTTTCTTTGAACCCTGGTTCATTAGTTATTTTCCAAACGGGATATAGTTCCCCAAGATTGTTAACACCGATTATTTCCGACAAATCTTGTGTATATTTCCCCAAGTAATTTCAAGGTTTCTGGGTATGGGAGTTCAACCCTTGGCCACGCCCATACACCAAAAGGTACATAATCCGTACAGCGCGCGCCGCGGCGCCGGGGGTGCTCCGCCCTTGTTCGTGCTCCTGCTCCAGAAGCCGGGCGCGCGCCGCGCCGCCCGCGCCGCCGCTGCGCCGCCGCTGTTTGACACACCCTTATCTCTTACCGAACATTCATATCACCAACAAAGTTGTACCAACCAACTCTCATCAATATTTTTGTTACGTTTTGATGTAGTCATTCTTTTGCTCGATAAGTTTTTTACAGCCTTATTAACAAAAGTGTATCCTGGGTATAAAACTAAAAATGTTGGTGTGTGTGAAACTTTATATGAAGATAAATGTCAAAATTGTACTAAATATTTGTTACTCTGTATATTTTTTATTAGTAAGGTTGTAAGAGTTTACCTAAAACACACACGGTTACACAAACTCGGGTATTATTTATACATTTTTACAGAACGGTTTAGAACACGAAACATTTTGAATGTAAATAATTAGACAATAAATCTTAGGCTTAGATACTACTACTAAATCCGCGTATTTCGCGTTTTTGTAATGAGTAAGTGTATCCACGCGTGTTTTACCCCAATTTTTATTTATTGACGACGAATAAAGTATCCGATACTTGAGTTAAACACACTATTTCGTTCATTCGCTTGTACAGTCTGTCTTAAGAGTAAATCAACTTAAATCTAAAAAAGACTCTATTCCACTTTATGCTAAGATTTCACTGCCTACAAAATGTATGTGTTTCGAATTACAAAGAGTGTAAAAAATAATAATGGAAAATGTAATGTGTTATTAACATCAGATTTTGAAACACAAATCATCCAATGACCATTATAATAGGTCCAACTTATGCAAGGTATAATTGCACATGCATCAAAAAAATGTATGTATAAAATCGTGTGTATTTATGTCTGTGAGCGTTCGAAGACAAACAATTTGGACAAACAAACGCATTACCATCAAAATCACATAAAAACCCCAAAGCTTAGGATTTTGGACGACACACTTCTAAAACATTAGAAAAAACTTCAGTAATAAACAAAACAAACTCATGCAAAAATTTCCTCTCCTTTACCATCCAATCAAAAGCTGTCAAAATTACCAACACCAATCAGAGGCGAGTAAAAGGAATGTCACGGTCTGATTGGTTGTTGTCAATCATTTGACAACTCAGAACTGTACGGTACAAAAAGTAATAAAAAAACGTGTTTGAACAAAGAACGTGCTTCAAAAATACTCTTAAATTTTTCAGAGATTGTCTGAAATCTGTTGAAAACATGCCATTTTAAACCTTATTCTGTAGCAATAAGGCCTGGCTATAGCGCTTTGTGGCGCAAAATGTACATGCAAATAGAAACGTGTGTAATCTATTGCTGTGCTTATAAATAAAAATGTATCAATCAAATCCAATTCGTATAAAAGAAAAATAAATTATGTTTCATGAATTCGGTATATCGATATAATATCTTTATCATCAGCCGTACGACTAAAACCGCTGATTTGTTTGAATACGCTAAGTTTGACATGATACTTTACACTTTACAAAACTATTTGACAAATGTCAACTACATCGATAACCCAATTCACTTAACACGTTCACAATGTCAACTCTCCATACATGTTATCTTAGATTCCCTCTATAATAAAATCTACGTTACCTCATTTAGTTCAATAGTTTCGCCGGTGTTTTCGTCGATGACGTCACCGTAGCAGACTCCCGCTATCGAACATTTGTTGAACGTCATAATGTTTTGTGTCAACGTGCCCGTTTTGTCAGAGAATATGTATTGAATTTGCCCTGAAACGTTGATTATGAAAATAAGCAATTCTTTCATGTATCGGACTTTTTTCATAAACGCTTATTAACAGTAACAGCTAACTATCAAACAGTGTCTTTTGTTTCTTTCCGACATACGCTATTTTCCAAAGAGCAAAAGAGACAACAAACTTTATAACAGTGTTTTAGTTAAAGAGCGATTATGAATAACGCATACAGACCTGTCTCTTTCATTCACTTACCGAGTTCCTCATTCAATGTAGTTGTTCGCGCTTTAGCAGCAGTACCAGTCTTTTCATAATACATTTGTTCATCCCAATTTATTTGGAAACTCTGCGCAAATCTTATCACCTGCCAAATAAAGTTCAAATTAGAACGACGTATGTAGCTACTTTTATGTATTCACTCTATGAAGATATCTGGATAACTCTCTCTCTCTCACACACACTCACACACAAATGAACATAGATGTAAACCTGCAATTAATAATTTACCCAAAGGTTAAACAACCCCCTCCCATCTGAGGGAGCTAGGAAGAACTGAAAACCAGCGTTGTGTGGACTCAGTGTCCATGCAACTCAAGCTGAGTTCATTTCCTTTTGCTCACCTAACTTTATTTTTATAAAAAACTAGCTGTGCCCCGCGGTTTCACCCGCAGCGCCCCCGTTCCCGTGGGAATTTTGAGAGTTTTATTCCTTATTTTTCTTATATAAAAACCTTGTCCTGACAATAAGGAACACATTAAAAAAAGAATCATCCAATTTGGTTCAGTCGTTCTGAAGCGCTTACCAACAGATTCAGCGATTCATTTTTATATTATAGAATAGTGTCACAACTGTAGATATACCTCGACAGAAACATAAAGCGATATAGGCACGACAGTGTTCATGACGATCGCGTACGAGAAGAAGACGAGCAGCGCGATGACGACCGCGCCGTACGTCGGCTCGGCCGGCACCAGCGAGTCCCACGGCAGGTACAGCTGGAAGTACCGCCCCACCAGCCACTCCCACACGCCGCACGCCACGGTGCAGAACACGCACATCGATAGCAGGAAGAATACTATCTGGAATGGGGAAACAAATATTCGAGATATAGATATAATTCAGCATTATAGATATCATGATTTAGCGTACATGATCATTTTATTAATACATTCTCATTTAGTATAACGATGGAACACACAGAATTTGTCATATGAGGACAGGAAAACCTGTCCAGCTGACACTAATGACTTTATTGTTCGTAATGCGGTCATAGAATCACGTCTTGGACACAAACCCGCAAAAAAAAAGGTTGCAAGTAAGCATGTAAGTAAGTATTAGCCTTTTATGTCCCACTAGCTTTTGCCCGCGGCTTCGCTCGCGTGGAATTTAATTAAGTTTTGTTAAAGATCGTTTAAAACATTTGTTTATCGTAACACACTCTATACCTCCGCATCGTAACACACTCCACCTCTTATTTCCTTATATTATATCTTCAATGTACAGACAGCGACCATTTACAATGTATTATATGAATTGATTAGGTACTGACAGGTTCAAACTAATACATTTACATCTTCCATCATCTTTCATTTCATATGGGGGTTGAATTTATGAAAATTCTATTTATGCGGACGTCGTCATCATAGTAGCTCCAATCTTTAATTTCAGTTCAATCAGTCGAAAATCTAAGAAGATTAATACAAAATTTCATCCCCTATTTTATCCCCTTAGGGCTAGAATTTATCAAAATCCTTTCTTAGGGAATGCCTACGTCATAGTAGCTATATGCATGCAAAATCTCAGCCCGATCGGTTTAAAATTGACAAAGTTTCATACAAATTTTCATCCCGTATTTTATCCCCTTGGGGGTAGAATTTATCAAAACTTAAAGGATGCTTATGTCATAGTAGCTATATGCATGCAAAATCTCAGCCCAATCGGTTTAAAATTGACAAAGTTTCATACAAATTTTCATCCCCTATTTTATCCCCTTGGGAGTAGAATTTATCAAAATCCTTTTTTAGGGGATGCCTACGTCATAGTAGCTATATGCATGCAAAATCTCAGCCCAATCGGTTTAAAATTGACAAAGTTTCATAAAAATTTTCATCCCCTATTTTATCCCCTTGGGAGTAGAATTTATCAAAATCCTTTCTTAGGGGATGCCTACATCATAGTAGCTATATGCATGTAAAATCTCAGCCCGATCGGTTTAAAATTGACAAAGTCTCATACAAATTTTCATCCCCTATTTTATCCCCTTGGGGGTAGAATTTTCGAAAATCCTTTCTTAGTGTGCACTTACGTCACTTGAAGAATCTTCCTGCCAAATTTCATGCTTCTAGGTGTAGCGGTTGAGGCTGTGCGTTGATTATCAGTCAGTCAGGACTTTGAATTTTATATATATCTATACTAATATTATAAAGCTGAAGAGTTTGTTTTGTTTGTTTGTTTGTTTGTTTGTTTGTTTGTTTGTTTAAACGCGCTAATCTCAGAAACTACTGAACCGATTTGAATAATTCTTTCACTGTTAGATAGTCTATTTATCGAGGAAGGCTATAGGCTACATTTTATCCCGAAATTCCCACAGGAACGGGCACAACGCGGGTAAAACCGCGGGGCGCTGCTAGTAGATTATATCTATATATGAATATTAAAAAGCTAAAGAGATTATTGTTTGTTTGTTTGGCCGCGCTGATCTCAGAAACTAATAGACCGATTTGAATAATTCTTTCACTGTTAGATAGCCTATTTTTATCGACTGTATTTCTATTAAAGTTAGACCTGCCCGTGCCCGCTGAACGTTTGCTATGTGGCTGGTCCTTAAATAGCTGCACTATCTATTGGAATGCTTGGTAATATCTACTACTGCGTGAGTGAAACCGTAGTCGCCATGGGAAAAGTAGTATGGAGTCTAGGCCCACCCCTCAATAGTGACGTGTGATACACCGTTGGATAGGGCTTCGACTTTTAATTACGGAGTTCCTATGGCCACCTTCCGGTTCCATCACCAGACCCTGGTTACCATATAGTATCAAAGTACTCGTCAAAATGAATCAAATGAGCCCAAACTCGGTGGGGCTGCGTCGTTTATGTACGGATTTGCTAGAACCTACTTCCAACTCCATACAAACATTTATACCGCTAGTTTACCCTCTTAGGGGTTTTTATAATTCCTTTTAGTAATCCTTATCTACGATAAATAAAAAACTTACATGTAATATTTTAAGCAAATGCATCAAAGGAATAAAAAAAGTCATAGAACAAACTGTCTACCCCTAAAATAACGTTTTAGGGGTGGATTTTCCAAAATGTTTTTCGCTGGTAGTTACTTTTGTTATATAGAGAACCTACATGCAAAATTTGAAGCAAATACATCAAAGAAATAAAAAGTTGCATGTAAGCGATCATCCCCTAATTTACGCTCTTAGGGGTGGAATTTCCAAAATTTCTTTTTGCAATCCTTATCTACGTTAAATAAAGAACCTACATGCAAGATTTGAAGAAAATCCTTTAAAAAATTAAACAAATATTATAAATCTTTCAACCCCTAATTTACCCTCTTCGGGGTGGAATTTCCAAAATTCCTTTTGTAATCTTTAACTACGTTAAATAAAGAACCTACATGTAAAATTTGAAGCAAATACATTAAAAGAATTTAAAAAGTCATACAAACTTTCAACCCCTAAATTACCTTATTAGGGGTAGATTTTCCGAAACTTTTTTAATTAGTGGTTATTTTCTTTGTATAAATAACCTACATGCAAAATTTGAAGCCAATACATCAAAGGAATAAAAAGTTGCATATAAGCGATCATCCCCTATTTTACGCTCTTAGGGGTGGAATTTCCAAAATTCCTTTTGTAATCTTTATCTACATTAAATAAAGAACCTACATGCAAAATTTGAAGCAAATCCATTAAAGAATTTTAAAAAATTGTAAAACTTTCAACCCCTAATTTACTCTCTTAGGGGTGGAATTTCAAAAAATCCTTTCTTAGCGGATGCTTACGTCATAGCATCTACCTGCATGCCAAATTTCAGCTCGATCCGTCCAGTAGTTTGGGCTGTGCGTTGATCCCTCACTAACCACTTTGAGTTTTATATATATAGATAAATCTTTCAACCCCTAATTTACCCTCTTCGGGGTGGAATTTCCAAAATTCCTTTTGTAATCTTTAACTACGTTAAATAAAGAACCTACATGTAAAATTTGAAGCAAATACATTAAAAGAATTTAAAAAGTCATACAAACTTTCAACCCCTAAATTACCTTATTAGGGGTAGATTTTCCGAAACTTTTTTAATTAGTGGTTATTTTCTTTGTATAAATAACCTACATGCAAAATTTGAAGCCAATACATCAAAGGAATAAAAAGTTGCATATAAGCGATCATCCCCTATTTTACGCTCTTAGGGGTGGAATTTCCAAAATTCCTTTTGTAATCTTTATCTACATTAAATAAAGAACCTACATGCAAAATTTGAAGCAAATCCATTAAAGAATTTTAAAAAATTGTAAAACTTTCAACCCCTAATTTACTCTCTTAGGGGTGGAATTTCAAAAAATCCTTTCTTAGCGGATGCTTACGTCATAGCATCTACCTGCATGCCAAATTTCAGCTCGATCCGTCCAGTAGTTTGGGCTGTGCGTTGATCCCTCACTAACCACTTTGAGTTTTATATATATATAAATCTTTCAACCCCTAATTTACCCTCTTCGGGGTGGAATTTCCAAAATTCCTTTTGTAATCTTTAACTACGTTAAATAAAGAACCTACATGTAAAATTTGAAGCAAATACATTAAAAGAATTTAAAAAGTCATACAAACTTTCAACCCCTAAATTACCTTATTAGGGGTAGATTTTCCGAAACTTTTTTAATTAGTGGTTATTTTCTTTGTATAAATAACCTACATGCAAAATTTGAAGCCAATACATCAAAGGAATAAAAAGTTGCATATAAGCGATCATCCCCTATTTTACGCTCTTAGGGGTGGAATTTCCAAAATTCCTTTTGTAATCTTTATCTACATTAAATAAAGAACCTACATGCAAAATTTGAAGCAAATCCATTAAAGAATTTTAAAAAATTGTAAAACTTTCAACCCCTAATTTACTCTCTTAGGGGTGGAATTTCAAAAAATCCTTTCTTAGCGGATGCTTACGTCATAGCATCTACCTGCATGCCAAATTTCAGCTCGATCCGTCCAGTAGTTTGGGCTGTGCGTTGATCCCTCACTAACCACTTTGAGTTTTATATATATAGATAAATCTTTCAACCCCTAATTTACCCTCTTCGGGGTGGAATTTCCAAAATTCCTTTTGTAATCTTTAACTACGTTAAATAAAGAACCTACATGTAAAATTTGAAGCAAATACATTAAAAGAATTTAAAAAGTCATACAAACTTTCAACCCCTAAATTACCTTATTAGGGGTAGATTTTCCGAAACTTTTTTAATTAGTGGTTATTTTCTTTGTATAAATAACCTACATGCAAAATTTGAAGCCAATACATCAAAGGAATAAAAAGTTGCATATAAGCGATCATCCCCTATTTTACGCTCTTAGGGGTGGAATTTCCAAAATTCCTTTTGTAATCTTTATCTACATTAAATAAAGAACCTACATGCAAAATTTGAAGCAAATCCATTAAAGAATTTTAAAAAATTGTAAAACTTTCAACCCCTAATTTACTCTCTTAGGGGTGGAATTTCAAAAAATCCTTTCTTAGCGGATGCTTACGTCATAGCATCTACCTGCATGCCAAATTTCAGCTCGATCCGTCCAGTAGTTTGGGCTGTGCGTTGATCCCTCACTAACCACTTTGAGTTTTATATATATAGATTGCTGGGCCAAGGCCTCTCATCTGGCCGAAGATATCAGTACAGAGAGGAATTAGATTGTAAGAAAGTAAAACTCACCCCTATAATAAGAAAATTAAGTAGCCTATCTATACTAGTCCGCTTGAACTTGGTCTTGCCAGAGTTCTGCATCAGCTTGGTGTCCTTCCCGGCGAACACCACCACGCCGTAACACCACGACGTGTTGCGCAGCACGCACCCGCGCAACAGTATCTTGTCGTTGTCCAGGGAAAAGTGCTGGTTGCGCCAACTTAACGTACCTGAAGATTTATTGGATGTTAGTCTTACAGTCTTTTTGTCAATGGATTTAAAATTTAAACACATTAGGATGGTTTTCCAACCAAAGACAATTCGTTCTATAGAGGTTTTCTTTCGATGACTCATCAGACAGCAAACTCTTCAGCGTAACATAGATTACACCAGTGGTCACTTATAAATAGTTTGGAAGATGGTTTAGCTAAATAAAGGTTATATTTAAGAGGCTCTATTTACCGATTCATCGTTTGGGACTTTAGAACTTTTGACACATTTAGGACATTTGAGACATTTAAGACATCTGAGATATATATTTGGGCATTTCGAGATACTTAAATTATTGTCATACCATCAAACTTATTAAGTAAATTGTTGGGTGTTTCGCAGACGATCTCCCCGTCGAAGTTGCCCAGTTGTGCATCGTCCTGGCCCATCGCGGCCGTCTCTAGAAGGCACTGGCGACATTTCAGATTTGTCTCCCTGCAACAGAAATATCTAATGAGTAAAGCAAGGAGGTTATGGTTGCGTTTCTATTGAAGCAAAGACAAGATTGTGACATTGTCAAACAACGTATTGACAATGTCACAATCTTTTCGTAATGCGTTTTGATTGGTCGATTGAGCTCGGCACAGCTCCACTGCTTCAATGGAAACGCATCCTAAGTCTGCACCTTTGGTGGAGAAGGGCGTTGTCCTTGCAGGCATTTGTAGCGCAATGATTGTTAAATGTGTCTCAAAATATTGACTCTGCGACACGCTTTGTTGGCGAACAACAATTTATTTTCTCTTTTAATCTCTGAATGGTTTTACAATAGACAATCATCGTCAGCTTCCTGGCTTTTCACATTTCCAACGGATGAATCCGAACGACATATAACTAGTTTCATATAAACATATAATGAGTATCTGATATTATCAAGCTATATAGGCAGTAACACTGTACGAGAGTTTTCCATTAAAATACCGATAAGATATCTTTAATTGCTTTTAATAGATTTAATGTTATATCAGAACCATTAACATAATATACAGCTCTTGCATATTTCATTTAAAATAATATAATATACTGTAGTCTTATTTATTACTAATTTATTATATAATGAGTTACTTTGCAATTAATCGATCGTATAACCTTGAGTGTGATCAGATTAAATGTGTGAACATACAACTCCACGTAGAGAATGCATGATTTCATGACAATTATACAACTGATGGTCATTAGAGCGACATGGTTTTACCCGCGTTGTGTCCAGTGTCGTGAATATTTCTGTATAAAAAGTTGCCTAGGACCTTCCTCTTGAAATAGTATATAGAAGAAATTTTCCAATTCGACAGACAATTCCAATGCCTATCTCGTTCGAACAAAATAAAAAAACTAACTACTCAGTTTTATTAATTCGTATAAATACAGAAAGATTTCAATTCTTTTGTATAATATACTACCATAAAGCCATCAGATGGAACAGAGCCATAACATAAAGTTATAGAAAATTGATGATAATTATAGAGTATTTCATAGAGTCCTACCCATCAAGCTCAGCGGTCTCGATATAACAGAGTCCGTTGGGCTCCGAGCTGCTCAGCAGCAAGATGTCCGCCGCGACGAACTGGTCGTTCTCCAGCCGGATGACGTCTCCCACTTGAACAGAAGCCCACTTCTCCTCCACGAGTTTGCCATTTCGCAATGTCTTCGCGCGACGATGATTTACTTGGGAGTCGTTTTGGTGACGTTGCTGGAACAAAATTGAAGAATAGATTATCTGTCGGGTTTACATGGGAAGGTTGCACTAATAAAATTTCTCCTTATGCATTATATCAACTTGACGGTGTATGGCTATGGGTGTGCATGACAAGTCTACTTACACCGTCAAGTTTAGTGGACTCCGCATCAAGTCCGCTACAAGCTAGACGGTGAATTTTGTCTTGCATGGCCCGCACTAGTCTGTGTCTTGGTGAATCTTACAAAGCTAAGGAGCGATGGTTGTCGACTTGCCCAATACAAAAGCTAGTTTCAAAGAAGAGAACGCAGAATTGCGATCATTGATCCAGAATAGGATCGTTTCAATTTGGATTTTCCAACGTGAACCCACCAATAAAAAAAAAGTTAATAACACTCACAAGTATAATAACAAGTTACTATTAAATAAAATGCTAATAGAGAACCTCAGTAGTTACTTGACATCGATAACGATTTCCAAGCTAAATAAAACTGCCTAAATAATATAATACGTAAGTCAATACCAAACGGTAACAACATTTGGTTGTTAATACAATTTACGAACGTTTAGTTAAACTAAACAAAGTTCTCTTTGTTACATGTCCTACAAAAAGTTCCAGTTAAACTTATGAAGGACAACAAAGGACAAAGGATAAGTGAATTATTAAATAAACTAACCATGAAACACGCAACATAAAGGATAATATAACATTTTAATTAACTTAATAAATAAACTCTACTTATTTTGTCAATGTTATCTATGATAAACTGTAATAGAAATTATATAAACAATTTATGGCACCTATCCTAGTCGATATTAGCGAACCTTGATGTACGAAAAACGTAGCAACGTGGATATTCTTCCTTGTTCGTATTAGATGGTGGGTGTTTATGAATACCACCTCCAATAATTATTCCGTAATCGATGTGAGGCATCAATTAGTGCTACCAAAATGAACGCATGATTACTCACTCTGTTCCGTGAATGATGCCGATTGACATGGCAATTATAGTTTTACAAGGAAGCGTTTGTTTCCTTATGTAAGTAATTAAAATTTTAAAACTAAGACCTGAACACCTATTGCTGGCTCCGATTGCTAAAAATATAATTGAATACGTTTATGTTCGATAAAGTAAGTTCGGAGTTTTTGACCGCCTACAGGTCTTCATGGTTGACATGGTCTAATGAATGCACAAACCGGGACCGACAATTTAACGTGTCCAAAGCACGGTAGCGCTCAGATAGAAATGCCGGTTATATTTGTTATTAACAAACTAATGGCAACACAAACCTAAATATGGGTCCAACAAATGTTGCCATGGTTCAAAATTTAGTCAGAAATAAAAGCGTTACCGAGACATTCATTTCATCATATTTTTTGGCAATCGAGAATTAGTGATTTTATCAATAAAAATTTTCAAAAAAGAACTAACATGTGTTTACCCTTTACACTGCAGCGAAGACTGTACAAAAATCGGGCAATTTAGGACCAACTAAAAATTATCATATAAATTAAAGTCGCTAATAAAAACTCTAAAGTTGTTGCCCAGTGTGTAGAAGGCTTAGTAAACAACCTTGAGGCATAGGATGACGGACATGACTTACATAATTCTTCTATAAAAGGCGAAGAAAAAATCGCTCATCTTGTAACCAATGACATCAACTAGAATTACAAATATCTTCAATTACAAGTACAGTTGGCAAATGAATGCTACGCAATTTGTCAGATTCGAAATACGAAAATTCTTATTGACATGTACTCGTAAGTAGTATACTGTAGTGTACACTTTAATATAATGGAAGAAGCTGTATTTGGTTGAAAATTCAGTCAGGTTTGAATTTTTTACTCCAAAAAGAATAAATATATTATATATTTGACAAGGATCATTGTATGCCCAGCAAATCGATCCATGCTAATTCTGAGCATACTAAGAACCTTGTTGTATTCAAATGTTTACATTGACTACTTACATGTCAAAGAGAAATTGCAAAATTTTAATTCGCCGACTGTACATAGTAAAGTTGCGTATCGAAGCATTCCGCACGGATCCACTTGGACGGTTTTAATTACTTATTATTATGCTTGGAGTGTTTAAATAATACAATTTATTTCGAGTATGACCGTTTTAGTGTGTACTATTGTGGGTTTTAAGATGGCGAGCAGAAAAAATCTCGTCACGCATAATTTTAAACCAAGATGGACAAATGAATTTAAATAAAAGTACGACTAGAAACAGTGCCTGTTTCGTGTTTACTAGCCATATGTTTTATGCAAATGACTTTTATTTGCGTCCGTTTTGGATATTTTGCGTGTCTACAAAAGCAACACTTCAACTGTGAATGTGATGCAAAATGTGACAAAATGTTTTTGTAAAAATTTGTCTATTACTTTAGGCCCGGTATGAAACATACGCAAACAATTTCATAGACAAATATATTTTTAAAGTAAAATACATACTGTACCACAGCTGAGCAAAGGAATTTAAAGGAAATTAGCCATTAAATTGAAATCAATTATGAGAATGATAAAATATCATTTTCATGGATCGCTGTCCAAACAAAGCGTCGTTGCTAGTTTAAGAGGGGAATTTGCAAGATTTGATTACAGACAACTGAGTATCAGAAGTGTAGTGTAATGGCCCACTGCTGCCCAAAGAACTCTGATCTCACCGAAGATATACCGTAAGGAGGATTAGGCGTAATCACCACTTAATCTGAGCGTAGCAAAGAGGTTTCTATGTCTATGCCTTAAACTGATCTCACCGAAAATATCGGTACCGTGAGGAGGATTAGACGTAACCAAACTTGACAAATCCGGAATGCCATCTTAATCTGATGGCAGTTAAGAGGTTTCTATGTTTATTTCTTTAATAAAATGCTGTAAATACTTACAAAATCGTCGTAAGCGTCTTTGACGGCAGTGAGCGCAAGCACCCCAATGAGGGGTATGGCCGTAGTGATGGGCGTGAGCGAAGAGATGGCCGGGATCAGTTGCAGCACCAGCAGGCACAGGAAGTAGAAGTTGGCCAGCCGCTGGAACTGCTCCAACAGGTTCAGGGGCAGGAACGTTATGATCGAGTACTTTGATGTCTTGATGTAGTTGTTCTGGAAGTTGAGGTAACGTATGTTAAGTGCAGATCTTGGAATATATTCAAAGCGTCTTAGTGGCAATGAATGAGAATTTTGCTGTTGTCGCACCCTTAAAATTACGTGCTATTACATCATACATTTCACATACTATATGTTAGTTATTAAAATAAGTTCGAGTGGGTAGTGGCCCTCGTGTCAGCGTTTTTTTACCTATTTTTGATACCGGATTTACTTCAAAAGCTATTTACTGGATGTTATGTCATTTTGAAAAGATATTTTTATCAAACTTTTACATTTAATTTTGCTATGATATGACATGTGACTTACTCTATCCTATTCCCAACATATCAGTCCATAAAAATCTTTCACATCATCCACGAACCACACTTAATTCCAAGTTCCAATATATGTAGGAATAAGAATCAATTTACTTCAATCGCAAAGTTTTACAATCATTTCACATTTTTAGACCTTACTAGACATAGCCCGTATCGAGCGAGCTCAAATTAATACTTATACATAGCTAATACAACAGATGTCACACCAAATCTTACACCAGTGAACTGTAGATGTAAACAAAACAAAAGGGTGTGACCGCCCGATAACAAGCACCGACTACCTGTTGACATATTTATTGAAGGACCCGTCACTGCGAGCCGCAAATTGAAACGCTACTCCAAAGTAATTGTGGTTGTGTCACTGCCCTAATGACTCGAGGGATGGATAAGTTTATATAGTTTAAGAGGCGTAGATACGCAATTGAAATAAAATAAGTAAGAAATTGTGGACTATTAACATTTGTAATAAGCAGTTCCTCGCAGTTATACTAGCTTTATATCAGTGGGAATTTCGGAATGAAAATACAGACAGACGCGAAGGGGACTTGACTGTTTTATTATATGTAAGGATGTTTGTAAAGGAATTGAATGGCTCATTGACCATACAAAAGACCAGAGAAAAAACCAAAGAGCTTTTGGCTCATGACCGAATTTAGGTTATACACTCCTTTTTCCCTAAATCTGCTAACACATCAGGGAATGTACAAAGCAAACTACACAAGTGTTGATTGTTTAACCCCTAAACAACACTATAAATAAATGATCAACCACTGAAAAGTCGCACTTGACTTTGCGGCCGAAAATTTCTGAAATATGCAAGAGAAAGTTGACAAAACAGACATCACGCGAAGTAATTGAGCGTTGATAAAGCCACAACCTTCACCCACAAACTGCGTCACGATAAATAGCGTACTCGTAATGGAGTAATGAGCACTTCGCAACTCTATGTCAACTAGATACAATTTATATGAGGAACTAATGTCAGTTATTACCGCTTGTAAAGTTATTACGAGACTACTAATTTAATTTAATTTCTTAACCTGACACCTGACATTGGAGACGATGAACGCTGCTAATCAAAGTTATCGGTATCAGTTAGTTTCCCTATGCAGGCTTAGAGCTTAGTTTAGGTCTAATTAAAAAGGTATGAATTTGTCTTGTAAATATTATTTTATTTTATGGGCTACTTTGATGTTTGAGTATTTAAGCTTCCAAAATGCTATAACAATTGAAACATCCGATACCAAATTTGGCGTGTTCTAACTGAACCACGACAGCATTTGAATTATTTGAGCTGACGCAATTTGTCAATTGAACTACGTGCTACCCCTTCCGAAACAATTCAGCTTAGCTCAGTGCTGGAGCCCTAACGGCATAATGTTCATGTTGTATATACAAGAACTTATTCAACCCAATGAAACTGACCTAGTTTTAAGTCAGCAGGTTTGTCGTGTTTTCTCCTGATAGCATATCTAGTTAAGGCGATCAAGGATATATCCTTCCTTAGCCCTTATACTAAAACTCAAGGCAAGGACATCTCAATGCCATTTATATGATTGCAATCACATTTACTGAATCATTGTTTTGAAGAGAACCTTTGGGTCCAATTCCACCATTATCAAGTTACTATAACCCTCGAACTAATTACGTTTTGTTTTATACTTGAGTCAAGAACATGGTCAATAAACGTGGTTAATAATAATAATAAGAGTCCATAACTCATCGACAAAAACCACAAATCAGCCATCATCATCGATATAGCCATCCCCAACACCCACAACTTGCAAACCACTATCACAGAAAAACTTACAAAATATATAGAGTTGAAAGAAGAAATAATGAGGATGTGGCGACTACAGAAAGTAACCATAGTACCTATTGTTGTATCCACTACCGGGGTAATTCCCCAGCAGTTATCTCAATCTCTTTCTTTACTCGATCTACCTACATTCACATACATACAACTTCAAAAATCAACAATATTAAACACTTGCAGAATCGTTCGCAAATTCCTTCAAATAGACACAGATACATCAATAACTTGATCTTTATAAAAAAAATTAAAAAAAATCCTCTGCCATCACTTGGCTTTGGCCCGTGATGTGCAGTTAATTACCAGCTTTTTCTAGCTGAGAGTATAAAATATACAACTACAATAATAAGAGTCCATAATATAAAAGCCCAAGCATCGGGATAGGATTTATGAATGTGGTTAAGAAAGAGGTGGAAACTCCGACACCAGTTGGCCACTAACCTACTTGAACTTACTTACATAATTTATGCAGATAAAATGTTCAAGAGAATAAAGAAACACTTAATAACAATATGTTTTCTAGTCAAGAAGTAAAGGAACTTATGTCAAAGAGTTAAAGATCTGATGAAGAACACTACAAAAGTTGTCGTCGTAACAAATGTTAAGGAAAAACTTCCCAACGAAGGGAATAGAGGATAATGTAACAACTCACGTCATGTTGTTTTGACGACCACTTTTGTGCCACACGATTTATTAAGTATATCTTTGTAATAAATGTTTGAAAGGGTTAATCATCTTCTTTTCCAGACAAAAAAAAAATATTTTTGATGGTATTGAATGAAAACTTGATTTTATAGATGATATTATAATATAGATATTGTCAATGAAGTATCAAAATTTAAAAAAAATCATCAATATTTGGAATGACTATCAGGGTAGACGTAGAGAGTGTGTGTGTGTGTGAAAACACAATCTGTGCCATCTCGTAGTATAATATAATAATTCTATATACAATTTGATGTTGATATTATTATAAACGCTTAGGCTATGAATTATCCGAAGTTTCCAACAGGATTTCTTGATTCCTATTGATAGCAGTAACCACTCCACTGCCAGCGTATAATAGAATATGAGTTAAATAAATAACACTTACGGCGTAGCGGAACTGCGAGTTGTATTCCCTGTTATTCGCTTTGATTCTCCGTTCGTTCTCTGAAACAAAACATTTGAGTTTAATTTTCATAGTTTCAAGTATTAACTGCTGCACTCAAAAACGTCAATTAAGTCGACAATTAACTATAATTGACATAATATTTCATACATTATATGGGAAAATCAGCCATTGAATCTACTAAGTAATCACTCATTTGACGTCTCTGAGCATCTTGTATCTTCAGTATGTGTACGATTCAGACCAGTCTAAACTGTATCAGTTCGGCCTGATCCGATCGGTCTCTGCAAGTAGGGTCTTTAATATATTATGATCTGGATACTTGGATCTCTTTCCACCATCTTTCATATCGTGTCGAAATAATAGCTAAAGAGGACGGCAGAGGACAGAGAAAAGCGGAAAGAACTCCATGTATGATAATGATATGCTGCAAGAAAATAAGATTTGAAGGAAAATAGGAAAAATATATTTGAATAGACATCAAGAAAATATGATAAGCATTGCGAGCCGTAGGTGGCATTGTATTTGTAAGTGATAAATGCTTTCATTATTAAGTTATTGTTTAATGCTGGGAAAATACCTCAAGTTACATAACTTGTACGTGTTGTTGTATTGATGTACTCCGCTTGCCTCGGGCGCTAGTCTTGTTGGTTCAAGATATTTGTATTGAGTGCCATGTCTTTGTGTTATGATAACGAGCAATTATATAACCGACGCAAAACAAAAGGTACCATCCTAAACCCCTAAGGATAGAAACCTATCAATCATTATGAATATTATGTATGTACAAGTAAATTCTTCCCGGCTTAATGTATGGGCGTGTCCACATCAAAGAGAAAATAAAGATAGCGTAATCTAAGTTGCATTCTAGCGTCATCTATTGGTCACGGCTGAAACGCGGGACATCACTACATAGTATAAAATAAAGTCGTCTCTTTTTCGTGTCTGTCTGTTTGTCTGTCTATGCTTAAATCTTTAAAATTACGCAACGGATTTTGATGCGGTTTTTTGTAATAGGTAGAGTGATTAAAGAGGAAGGTTTTTATGTAAAAAAAATCCCGAAATTCCCACGGGAACGGGCACAACGCGGGTAAAACCGCGGGGCGCTGCTAGTAACTAATAAGAGAAATAAATGGAAACAAAACATCTCTCATCTCTTTTCAACTTAAAAACCGTATCAGTAGCTCAGTTTTAAATGATTCTACTAAAAGGTTAATTTCCAAAAGTATACATTCCAGTTCATGTACAAAAAAATAACAATTTTCCCATCTCTTTTAAACCCATAAGTAGTTTAAGTTATACATGACTAGCAGCGCCCCGATTTTACCCGCGGTGTGCCCGTTCCCGTGGGAATTTCGGGAATTTTTTTCCATAAAAACCTTCCTCTTGAATCACTCTAACTATTACAAAAAACCGCATCAAAATCCGTTGCGTAATTTTAAAGATTTAAGCATACAGACAAACAGAAGACAAACAGACGCGACTTTGTTTTATACTATGTAGTGATTCTATGTTGAATACCTATTGATCTAAGACTAAGTCAAATGCACGCCATTGATACATTTCAATGAATAGAGAATTAATACGTGACCAGTGGCTCGATCTGAAGATAATTTATTTAATAATTAAACTGCAGGAAATAGATTGAATTGATATGTATTGTTGAAGAAATAAAGAGGTGGAATTTCAATAGATGTAACATTTAAGGGTTAAATGTATGGGATGTATTTAAGAGTTTAACACCAAGAAAAAGAGACTCGCGGCTTTACCAGTGTTGAACTCGTTCCCATGGGAATTTCGGGATCTAAAGGAACCTTTAATTTTCCTCATGAATGTGACTAAGTTGCTAGAAAATTATTTTTAAATTCCGTCTGTTAGTCCCAGAGATAAATGATAATACTGTTCAAACAAAAGAACAAACTTTTCCGCTCATAGCAAATCAGCATATACCTATTTAAAGCATTGTTGCATATCGTGTTAGTTTCATAGTATACTCTTTATTTTTCTAGATTGTCCCAAAATGTGGACTAACCAAGAACCCAAGAACGGTTGTATCGATTTCCTTGAAAAGCAGAATAACCATAAATATATTCCCAAGCGAACTGTGATGAGATGCGGGAAACAACTAGTATTATGTAGAACATAGATGGATATTTCTAATTCGTATTCATATGTGTTTTATTCACCTAAAGCACACGTGTTGCAAACTTTGTTTTACAATTCGCTGACCTGCCTTTTAAACTTGCTCAATCTAATCTACACGACACCTAAGAAATCTTTAATTAAGCCGGTTATCCATTAGAGGCAGCCTCGGGTCCAACACCGTGTCGCTCAGGCAGTGTCTCCACTGTCGCAGCCTCCGGGCGAGGCAGCCTCGAGTGATTGATTGATTGATTCCAAGTAGGTTACTGGCTAACTCTGGTGTCGAAGTTTTTAGACCGCCTAAAGGCCTCATACTTGGTCTGACTATTTAAACAACCAGGACCGACTGCTCGTGCCCTCCGAAGCACGGTTGCGCTAACAAATGCCACTATCGGCCACCCATCCGAGTAACAGCCGATCTGCACACATCTAGTGAGTAACCGGCTTTAGCAAACCGGGAACGAGTTCTTGATAAACTTTTCCATTAACATTTGTACGCAGTTCCAATCAATGATAAATCAACCGACAAGAAACAAACAATGGGAGTATTCTTTATTACGGATTCTCAACTATCAGATAATTAAATATGCAATCAACTGTTTGTGCATCTTGAGTTTCATTCTGATTTAATGATATACGTATGTATATTATACTGCATAATAGAGCCGAAGAGTTTGTTTGGACACGCTTATCTTTAGTTATGATTTAGATTTCAGAAATATTTTGGTATATGATAACAATATTTAAGAGGTAGGTAATTTACTTTCATAATTTTTCAAATCAAACAAGCTAACTACCGCTGTATCACTCATCTTAAGATATCAGTCCATACGCAGGTCCATTATATACATATGTTATCCGAAACTATTCATCTCATCGGGAAAACTAAGAGACCTTTTACTCTGCACTGCAGATAACTCCTATATAATCCTATATACATATGTATATGTCAACGGAAAATAGTTACCGCCGTTGGATTATAATCCAACTAGTAGGAATATGTAATATAACTGTAGACAGGTGGTAAACCATATAAACCATTTACAATCCCTCGCGGCTTTATGGGCGTTGAACCCTTTCCCGTGGGAATTTCGGGATTAGAAGTCACCTTAAAGTTTCCTCTGGGATGAGACTGTATGACTAGAAAATGATTTTAAAATCCTACTGTAAGTTTCAGAAATATGACCGTTTAAACAAAAGTTCCAACTTTTCCGCTCTATAATCAATATACAATTTAATGCAGTTTTTCGTTATTTCATAGCAAACCCTAAAATTGTGAACGTCCATTTCATCATTTCATCACCAAACGACTAAATTTTTCGTAATTTTGTATTTTGAATTTTTATTTTCTTGTTACTTAATTGTAGCAGTAAACGAATATTTTATTTTTATTTTATTTCTTACTCCATCCACATTCGACTCTTCACAATAAACATAGCCAACCATTTCACACCTAGACCAACTACTAACTACTTCCCATGTAAAATAAACCATATCTACACAATAAAGTATAGTAACTTAGGGTCTTATATGTAAACGCTTATTAACAACATAGTTTGTCTTTTTCCGACATACGCTATTTTACAAAGAGCAAAAGAGACAAAACATTGTGCTATGAAGCGTTTATGATTTAGGCTGTTAGTATATTAAATTCAGTCTTTAAAAGAATCGTTATATCGAAATATCGTCTGTTTAACAAGAACACGTCATCCATGTCAGTATTCCTCGCTCAAGTGTCGTCTATTAGGGGCGCCCTAGCAAAGGGCCGCGATCGATGTTCGCTTTACGACTAATAAACGTTTTAGATCCAACACTTACAGATTGCTACCCACGTCTCTTACCGACTGAGGTGTCTAGCTTTTATTTATGTCTTTAAATAAATAGTCCTAATAGGATATTTCACGATCTATAACAATACGTGCCTCTGATAGGTGTGCAAGTGACCTAGATATTCTTAGTTAAATTACTAAACTAGACTTTATTATCCTTAGTGAAATTCATTTATTCATTCAAGACGATCAGTTAGTTAGATTCTATAATACAAGCCTACAGCTTAGTTAGGGTCTAACCTATTAGAAATCAAATCCTAAATCGATATTATTTCGAGAAGGTTTAGCATACCCTGTGTCGAAGTTTTAAACCGCTAAGGCCTCCGACACGGTCAAACAATTAAAACAACCGGGACCGACTGCTTAACATGATATACCCTTAAGCCCGGTTTCCACCGCAAGCGGAGCGGGCTCATTAATGACTCCGTTTGGCAGCCATTACGTGTTTTTGTTAAGACTGAGGTGTTATGCGTCTATACAAGTAACGCAATGGTAATTATATGGAGTCATTAATGAGCCCGCTCCGCTTGCGGTGGAAACTGGGCTTTAGTGAGATGAGAGAGCTATGCCCAGCTGTGGGACAGTAAAGGCTTATAACACTACGTGTTACTATTAATAGTTAAGTAAGCGCGATTCACACCTATATCACAAATAGACTGTCTATATCTTCTTTGTATTGATTTCTATACCGCGTGCGAGCCTTTTACCCTGCAGTAGTGATTATTTAGTTTAGTACCTCGTATCTTGTACAAGCAGCGTGGTTTTAACCGTCTTGTACTTATTACCGAGGGAATTTTGGAATGAAATTTAGTGTATATTGTTGCTCATGGAAATGGCTGTCATATTAGGTCAAACATATTACTTTAATCCGGTTGGTTTATCTGCAGATAAGGGCGTCTAAAAACAAACGGAAGAGTTTCTTACTCTTCTATATATAAAAACAAATCTCTAATGTTATATTACAATTCTATGTTAAATAAGTATTATGTTTATCATGAATGTATGTGTACTCCGAATCACGAAAGCGTTTAGATGGAAAGCCACTATTGGAAATCTATCCATGGCTATATAGGTACTGTACGTCTACAATGAGGAGGGAAAAGTCGTAGCCTGTAATGTCTCACTGCAGGTAAAATTAAATCCTGATAATATCAGTACAGCGAGAAGAAAAAGGCAAAATTATGTATAAACAAGAATAAAATTTGGTAGAAAGATTTTTCTGCTCAATAAAATGTAACGGCGCGACACACACTAACTCTGGGAAAATAAAGTAAGCGCGCTCTTCAACATTTTCACACTAACGCCATCTTTTGGATCAAAGATGGAACTACCGCACAGAACAGCTAGTACCTATACAAATATTTTGATAAAACTGATCAGACATAGCTGGTAACATCATCTCTATAAAGGGAGTATAGAAAGGAAACCTCTGAAGTAATGATAAAATATCACATAAAAGATCCATAAAATATTAATGCGCCCTAATAAAAATAATAGGATCATCCTTGACCAACATAGTGGAATATTATACTAATACTTTGACCTGCATATTTTTTTATAAGTACACGCTTAAGAAAATAAACTTAATGTTTTTTAATCGCAGTTTTTTTCTAGGCATTAAACATTAAATTGTAGACAAATATTAGCAAGAGTGTATTCTAGGTTGCCTACTATAAATACTATATCAAATATAAACAATGTTCGCGATATGATCACTAACCGAGCTCTTATTTTACCACACTACGCCAAAATTGTTTCACCAAACAAAACTAAGACCGGTCGCGCCCTTGACTGCTAATTCATTTAATTCCACGTTTTAACCAATGATAACATTCTCTTCAACTCCCCTCCATTGTGCATTCAATTTCGCACATACACTGACGTAAGATAATTACACTTTTAAGAAGCAAAAATGTGTTAAATTAGCATAATCAATAGCCGTGAATGTATCAAGAACAGCGTATTTCCTGAAGCGGGCTGTAATTTCTGTGGAGTCGCCGTGAGCCCTACAGTTTGCGCAAAGTGTTTCATCATAAGATTGTAAGGTTTCTATTTACAATGTGAATCGTGATCCCAAGGAGCTAGGACGTTAATTGCAAACGTAAACGCCTCATGCGGTAAACAATGCCCACTAGGGAAGTAGATAAACCAAAACATCTGGCGGGGAGCGTTCGAATTGCATCCTAATTAAATTTAGTGAAGTGAAACATTGGCGGGTGATCGATAACAGAGTGGCGCGGAGCCATGCCGAGCGCCGCCGCCGCGGGCCGTTGACCGCGCGGGGGCGCGCCTTCGACCTTGTCCATTACATACAATACTCTTCCATCCTCATCTATCCACGACACACGACCACACATCACTATACCGTCGCCGACATAACCACAATACGTCACTCGCCGGATAAACCGATTATTATGTAAACTTCGGCTCGAAAACCTCGCACGGCAAGAATTATGAGACGCAAATACGATACGCGTTTTATGGGTGGAAAGAAAATTCAATAAACATAAGAGCGAGAGGAGGTGGTGTGTTGGGTACAAACCGCACGAGACGAAGGTGCGGAAGCGGTGGTTGTGACGGTGGTGGTGGGCGGGCTGGTCGCGGTCGCGGCGCACCAGCTTGCCGAGGAGGTCGAGCAGCGAGAGGCGCAGCGGGCGCGGCGGCGCTCGCTCGCCCTCCGCGCCCAGCACCTCGAGCTCGACCGCCTCGGAGCGCGCGCACATCCGCGCCGTTACCGCCGCCCCATGTCGCGCGCCGCTCCGCGCCACCACCCGCTCGCTCGCTGTCCCGTGGCCGCGTGCTCTCGCCCGCCCGCCCCGACTCGCACTGCCGACACCGCCGACACCGCCGCCGCTCGCTCGGCGCGCGCACCGATCACTGCACTACACTCCACACGCGCCCTCCTCCCGGTGTTGCTACACACTGCCTCCTCGATAACTACCAAACGTCATTGTTAACCTGACATTACAATACGTCGAGTTTCCTCTGTGGAAACCGTTCTGACATACCATGTGTGGAAACACTATAATTTTTCACTTCGTGTCTGTTAACGTTTATTAAATCGATAGAATCGTGTTATTGAATGGTGAATAATGATAGTGTAAAACAGACCGGCGGTGGGTTGGGTTAAGAATTATGGTATTATTTTATTGACGTACAGATGTACTCGTAAAGTATTATGAATGTAGTAGATGTACGAAATGTTAAACGGTTATAATTAGTGGATTACAACATTGTCACATTAACATCTGGCGTCTATCGAAAATTTGTACAAAACAATTTTTATTATGTTTATGTTGTGAGATCACTAGTGAGTAAACACTCTTAAAAGAATGTCTGTGCCCGCGGAGTAATGATCAAACGCGAGGCGGGGTAGAGCGCTAGCGACGCACCGCGCCGTAGGCACCTGCATCGTTTTATGGATCGGAGTTTGGCAATGTTTCAAACAACACCCGATTCGCTTACTTAAATCCTGTCTACTGCTATATATTCGCATACATTTCCTTACAATTGGTGATTCATTGCATAAGCGAGTACATATTTTTTGCTGTGTGTTGGCAAACATTTTTTTAATTACACAGCGCATTGACCACGTGTCGGTGTGAGTATGACTAATATTCTTTTCAATCAATTTTATCTGTCATATCCACATACAAAACTGTAAGGACACTAATGTTTATCAGTAAGTGATGGACAATCGAACTTGTTATCAATTACGATTGATCACTAGTATTCGCTTATCAGTAACTAGAGGGCCGAACGAACAGTATATTAATGGTAACCAAGCAACTTATCATAGATCTATTTACGTTTAACGATGACCAATGGACACGATACCTAAATTACCGGTGATATTGAACGTGGCATGCAATACGTAGCACAAAGTAGATCATGCAAAATCTCCCCACTGTACTGATATCTTCAGTGAGATGAGAGGCCTTTGCCCAGCTGTGGGACCATTACACTCATACTTTTTTAAAGTTATTTTATTTTAAAGTCAATTTGTTTAAGAGCCATGACAAAATTGAGGTACAATAAGTACATAATAATTAATACAACTGTTCGTTGTATTTGTAACTACTCTTTAGCCATGTCCAATAAAGTAGTTTACTACTTGTCTGTCTCTTTCATTTATCTCTTTCTGCTCTTTCTCGCAGCGTCAATATTTACAATTCGTAACGATGAGAAAAAATGGTTTCCTAGACTTATTGGTTACAGAAAGAACATAGCAGCAGAAACCGTTTATAATCAATTTAGATGTAACATTTTCAGGCATTCCGAAGCTTCAAGCAAAGTTCGAAATCCCACAAGTGTTCCAAGAATACTATGACTAAGACCAGCTTTCGTCTTCCAAACCTCAATATCACTATGAATAATATATTATTGTACTTGTAAATGTAAATTATGAGTTTTCTCGAAGGTCGCGCCCAAGGCAAGGGGAGGAATTTATATGATAATGATTATGTATCGTAAACGGCAAGCCAGCCTTGAGGACAGGTGTCCTGGGGGCGCCCGCTTCACTCACCTTGGCCATGTGTTCTTGCCGAGGACTTTCCCATGTCGGCCGCACCATCGACACACATACACACACTCGCGCGCGACACTTAAAACACTATCACTGTACGTACTTATACTTATAGGTCGGTAAAAAAGAGGCGTAAAAAACGTTAGACGTTATATTATTGAAGGGCACTTGTGAACTAAGCTAGGTCTCCTATGGAGATGGTGATATGGTTGTGTGGTGACGGGCGGAGGGCCGCGCGGCGCGATCGGCATCCTGCGACGCGGCTCTGCACCTTTGATACCTGGAACAATACACACACGTCTATTAGTATTAACCTGAAATGTCGCACTGTTGGGTAAAACCTCTCATCTCACTGAAGATATCAGTACAGTGAGAAGGAACATCTATTAAAACCTTAAAATAAGGATCATAACTCAAAAACAATGTAGTGATGTAAATGACTACATATTCAGCATTTTACAGAATGTAATGCTCAAACGCCAACAAACAGCACACGCTCAACATAATATCCTCTACTTTGTCAGCATCTTACAGAATGTTTATAGCCTAACTTCGTTACGAAAAATAGCCTCTTTCACTACATTTTTCAGGTTTATACGCTCAAAACTCCCGACACCAGATATAATCACTTAATCAACAAGAAAATGAACAAATCCCTTTTTACATCAAGCTGATTAATATCTGCACACAATTCAGTTTCTTAACACCTGCACCAATCAGTTTGTTACTTCGTAGCAACATAAGTAGACATTGGTCAACCTGTCGAAGTTTTCAGACCGCGTAGAGGTGCTACGACATCGCTACGATTTCTAAATCTTGATTAAACTGATATTACAAACGTTGTTTTCGTAGTCAGCAGTCAATCTATACTAATATTATAAAGCTGAAGAGTTTGTTTTGTTTGTTTGTTTGTTTGTTTGTTTGTTTGTTTGTTTGTTTGTTTGTTTGTTAAAACGCGCTAATCTCAGGAACTACCAATCCGATTCCAATAATTCTTTTTGTAATAGACAATCATATTCAACGGGAAGGTTATAGGCTACTTTTCATCCCTAAATTCCCACGGGAACGGGCACAACGCGGGTAAAACCGCGGGGCGCTGCTAGTGTATCAATAAATACAGTCACGTGCGTTTTAAATACCACTCGACAAACAGTGATAAGTATCAAGCGTAAAAAGATGTTATAAAATTGTTTGTTTAATAAGACTACATTTCAATACTTAGTGATGTTTAAATCAAAAGTACTAAGGGCAAATTCATTAATTTCGATTTTTGGGTTAGTGGCCACCCCTGACGGAGTTTTTAGACCGCCCTAAGGCTTCCGACATGTTATAACTTTAGATATTTTGTAATTAGCTGCGCCCCACGGTTCACTTATATTTTACTCGTTCCCGTAAGAAATTCGGGATAAATAGAAGGTTGGAAGATCAGTAACTTTATCCTGGAATGCTATACTACTGAGATATTTTAGGTGTGATTGTGATTTAACTATCAAACATTTTTTGCTGGAATGTTCATTGTGTAATTCGGAAAGACGTTGGATTGCCTAATGGTTTGAAAGTCTGAGCAAGACTGATATTATTGTAAAGATTGTTAAACTGGTCGACTTTTATATAAAAAAGTAAAGTATTAGCCTGTAATGTCCCACTGCTGGACAAAGGCCTCTCATCTCACTGAACATATCAGTACAGTGAGGAGGAATTAACATAATCACCACACCACGCTTGTCAAATGCGGGTTGGTGATCTAAAACCCGAGCCATGTTGGAAAAGTAGGAAACATGTTTTCATGCGAGTGCACATACCACTAGACCACCGAGTCTAGACCAGGCTACTTCTATGATCTAATTCAATTGTGATGGTTGTCGGTCCCTGATAACCCTGATAAGTTGTTTTAGGGACTTAGTACAAGAAGACTATACATACTTCTGACGTGGCGAGGGAATTTAGTTTAATAAAGGTGAATGAATTATAATATTATTAAAAACTTGTATAGAATGTTAGTTTATACTAATGTTGGATAATATTTAGAAAAATTAAGTTATAAACGATTGTGGTTTATGTGAAGTAATGGTCATTTGTAAAATAAAGGTTTTTAAATCCAACGAAAAAATAAGTATTATATGTTAGACCGATATGTGGTATCCTAGCTCCTTATTCTAAACGAATAAATAAATAGGTATAGTATTTTTGAATCAGAATGGATTAAGTAATTTTTCGTAGAGTTTTCGCAACTATATAAATAAACATATATACATAATATATAATTATATACATATATATAATATACACGTACAATATATATATATATATTCTTTTTGCAATAGACAGCCACAACGGGATGGTTATAAGTAGTGTCCGACCGAAAGTTCGGTTTCGGTTTCGGTTTCGGCCGAGTTTCGGCCAAAAATCAAGTTTCGGCGGCAGTTTCGGTTTCGGCCCAAAATTGGCCGAAATTTTTGCCGAAACCGAAACTGATTTCGGTAGTTGTCGTGCACGCTCGCCTAATTTCGTTTCTCGCGGCAACGCTCTGGCGGGCGCTGGCGGCCCTGTTCGGGAATTGTCGTGCGCCGTTCGGATAGCTCTGTAGCAACACACCTTAGAGCGTTTTCACATTATCCGATCCGATATCGGTGTCGGACGCCGATCCGATATCGGGGTAAGTAAAATGTATGAAATATGTACCTGTCTTTCATATTGTCTGGCCCGATATCGGATATCGGAGTCGACACCGATATGCTGGCGGCACCATCAGACGCCCGTGAGCCGTCGGACGATAATGTTTGTGTGTATCTAAATTGTCTCTGTGTGCCCCACAGCCATTCGAAAATGTGTGTCTTGTTTCTTGATACTGTTTGTGAGATGAATTAGCTAATAATTGAATGTGGATTCACCCATACGAAAGTAATTAAAAAACTTTCTAGGTGCGTTTTGTAGCTTGCTAAAAATAGTATGAAATGCTCCCTCTGAATATCTAGTTTCCACAATGGGATGTATCCAATACTGTCTGTGGACAGATCTTTTTTTGCGTCTCAAATATAATAGATACAGCAAATAAAGTTTTCTATTATAGTCTGCCATGATGACCTGCACGCACTATAATGGCCGTATCGGAACGATTTTGTCGGAAATATGTGAAAATAGCACATAGTGTCTATCGGCTATCGGATGTCGGCTATCGTCGTCCGACACCGATATCAGATCGGATAATATGAAAACGCTCTTAGTCAGTGCGTTATCGCCCGACGCAAACATTATTTAGAGGTTATGTTTTGTTTGGATAGTGGCAGTAAATGTGTAAAACAGTGCTCAGTGAATTAATTTTCCTAAACTTGTTAAATATCTTGAGATGTCAGAGAATTATAAAATAAGATTAAGTATATAAAGATAAGACAGGCAAATAAAGGCCTTTATTCAATTATCCTACTATTTTGATACTTGCATTCTAGGTAAGCACTAGGTAACCTACTCTACATAAAAAAGGTCTGTGACATAGTTACGGACAGACAGGTACCTATGATACAATGAAAAGGGCTCCGTTTTTGCCATTTGACTACGGAACTGTGTTTCTATTTAATGTCCTAATTAATGCAGAATAATGGGTAAAATGCACAAAATTTCAGTATTTTACGGAATTTTATACTTGACCACGTGAGTTTCGGTTTCGGTTTCGGTTTCGGCCGAAACTGAAGCCACGGCCGAACATTCGGTTTCGGTTTCGGTTTCGGCTGGAAAACCAGTTTCGGTCGGACCTTAGTTATAAGCCGCGTACCCACCTAGCGCACAGGCTCGCGAGCCGCTCAGTAGTTTCGTTCAATTTACACGAGGCCGCCTCGCGAGGCAGGCTGAGCCATCATAAGTCGTGTATATTCAGCTGCAGCTATTTTCCTAGCTTCGCGCGCGAGCCAAAACATAACCGTACCCACCTAGCGCACAGGCTCGCGAGCTATGGCTCGCGAGCCAAATGCTCGGCTGGTGTGGACGTGCCTCGGGCTGCCTCGGGCGCGCGTTTGCTCGGCTGAGCACGGCTCGGCCCCGAGCCATCTGTTGTCGGTAAACTTGACGCGCTCAAAGGTGCCTCGGTGAGCGCTGTGTGTTAGGGGGTACGGTTATGTTTTGGCTCGCGCGCGAAGCTAGGAAAATAGCTGCAGCTGAATATACACGACTTATGATGGCGGCTCGCGAGCCATGGCTCGCGAGCCTGTGCGCTAGGTGGGTACGCGGCTATAGGCTATTTTTCATCCCGCAATTCTCACGGGAACGGGCTCAACGCGGGTATACTACTATAAAGTAATTTCTTTTTTTTATATAGGTACGTGAGTTTTCTTATTATAGTTCTTGTGTGGTTACGCCTTAGGGTCCTATTAGAACACTTGTAAGAACAAATCTGGGGGCACGGTAGTGCCCCCGCCAAGACGAGCCAAGCGAAGCGCAAGCGCAAGGGCACTACCTACCTTTTCTCGAAGCGCTTCGTCGTATTTTTGAACCTTCATAACTTGAGTTTGGGTTATACCAGATAAACAAAATTTTCAGGATATAATGTCAGTGGTAGACTTAATAAACCTCTAAAGTTTAAATTGCATAGCTCTTATACTTTAGATTTTATTGATATCTAAAATACCCCGATTTCGTCACTCACTCACTGATGATCAACAAAATTCTTAAGGTACTTCCTGAAGTCCTAGAAAACTGAAATTTGGTATGTAAGCTAGTATTAGTACCCAAACAACAAAAAAATCCTAAAACTTGGAACTTTTACCCCCCAACCCCTTAAACTAGGGGGTGAAAGTTTGTTCGAGACTTCCGCAACTTTTGACGCTAGAGGTCTGAATGCGGCCGCGGAGGGGTAAAAATCTGAAATAGGGAAACTTAATTCCCTATTTCCTGCTTGAGATCTGAAAATTATACACAAGTACATAGAACACAAACTTTTCATCAAATCAAAACATTATCCTACCCATAAGTACTTAGATATGAATAATATTACTACACTTCACTTCGGTAAGTGTTTATTAATCAACCTATACTTTTGAACATAAGCATCGTAAGTATAGTATGCGCCAACGCCCGCCGCCTGCCCCCTCGTCCCCGCGCAGTAGCTAAAAATAATCGGCCCGTCAGCGAGCGCGGCACCCGAACGCGGGCAGACGCGCGAGGGCAGACGTCGTTGACGGTTGTCTCGTTGAATGAAAAATTTTCGGAATATTTCGGTGATTTAAAAGTTTGCTATCGCGGAGAAAAAAACCATTTGCCTAATATTTAATTGTTAGTAGTTTAGTAGGTAAAGGTTTAGATACTAGTGTTTTAATTTTTTTCATTGATAAAAAGTATTAGCATTACGTTTGCAATTTTCTCACAAATTTAATGAAGAAATTCAAAGATTGAATAAGTAGGTATTTGCAATTAAGTAGTATAGGTTAGTAGGTATAATATGTTTATCGCTCATTTTATCTTTCTATCATAAGCAACCTACAAAAAGAAATGAAATCCCACAAAAACATTTCATGTTAAATGTTGCCAAGACGAGACCATATAGCTCGCACTGTCAAAAAGTAATCAGATCCCGTGTAGAGCCAAGTTTCTAACCCTACATGCCCAGACCTAAATCGATAAGCCCTAATTTCACACTCAAGTTACGGGGAAATTCTACAGCCATAGCTCGTACTGCGTTGTTCGTAGCGCGTAGCAGAGTTTTTACGCTATAATCTCGTAGGCGTGCAAACCTTGGACGTAACTGGCGAGTCGGCCGCACGGACTTTTTGCTATTCGTCATATGGGCTTGAGCTTAAAAATCTATTCAATCTTCTAAACTCTTTCCGTGCGGCCATCTCGCCAGTTACGTCCAAGGTTTGCACGCCTACGAGATTATAGCGTAAAAACTCTGCTACGCGCTACGAACAACGCAGTACGAGCTATGGCTGTAGAATTTCCCCGTAACTTGAGTGTGAAATTAGGGCTTATCGATTTAGGTCTGGGCATGTAGGGTTAGAAACTTGGCTCTACACGGGATCTGATTACTTTTTGACAGTGCGAGCTATATGGTCTCGTCTTGGCAACATTTAACATGAAATGTTTTTGTGGGATACTGATTACAGGACATTATTTGACATGACACTAATGGTATTTTATAAGTATTACATTCTCTACGCCCATCAACGGCTACTAATATAATAATATACCCGGACGGATTCTCTCACGGTTAATTAGACCCAAAGTAAGCTCTAACTAAGCTTGCATTATGGAATCTAACTCACTGATACTACTACATATACATACACTTTATAAGAATGTATAATTGGCACCCATACGTCGTCGCCAACAACTAAGTATGGCTACATATTGTTGATGTTTCATGGTATGACAAAGGACTGTCATGGCGTTGTTTGACAAAGCGATGTTAATTCATTGCGAATGTTAAGTAACATGCAGCTCGGTCACAACTATGATTGGTGACATTTCTGTCTGAGCGCTACCGTGCTTCGGAGAGTTGTTAAGAAGTCGAGCGCGGAGATTCAATCTGTTTTTTAAGTCGGTTAAATATAGATGAGAACAGTTTAACATTAGCGAGCAACAAATAGGTCATATAATAGATAATGTCAACATTATATAATGTAAGCAAAGATTAAAGATTTCCTTTCATGTTATGGAAATAATGTATTGTCAGGTGTATTCAAACAAAAGACAGACTTAACAGTAATATATGGATCGGTAAATAATAATACATACAGGTACTACTCACTGGGTTTTCAATGTTTAGAGTAGTTAATGATTATAGAAACCGTTACTTTGACTCTTCTTACGACACTGAACATATATACAGTGAGGAGAACTCTTTGGCTTTCAAAAACTTTTGAGATCAGTTAGTAAAGCTCTGTCCATCACTACTTAGTAGCTAGATATATGTATGTACATATTAATGTCCTAAGATTTTTACTGAAATACTTTCACGTTAGACCAAAAAATATCGAACGAATTTTGATGCGGTTCTCACAAACCGACAAAGTACAATAAGAATATTTTAACTGTTATTTTATTTTATAATTCCTATAGGAACCTTGATTACATAAGCGAAGTCGGTAGGTTTAGTTAGTTAGTAGTAAAACTATTTCAAAACTATCTTTCAATTATCTTTATACAAACAAACAATAGTCGTCAAAAACCAATTCACCCATTTGTTACTAACGGTAATTGAAAACTTTTAATTGGCCTTTTGTCGCATGTAGTATTTAAAAGTACATTAACGTTTAATACATACAGAATGTCTAAACATAGCTTAATAAATAAAAATAAAAGTTGCATATCATTTTAAATTTTATTTCAGAAAAGCATAACAACTTTACTTCCTTGTTGAACATTGTCTAGCTTGCCAAACAAACGTGTCTGTAGGTAGGCAGAACACACATCAGATATCAGGAAGTGGTTAAAACTTTGATTTTAATACATGCTCAAGGCTTTGTTTGGGTGGTGTGTGAATTAGTCTTGATTCATAGTTAAGAATCCTCCTCACTGTGCTTCATTCATTCGTTCATTTTGAGTAGGTCAGTGGCCAACCCTGGTGTCCTAGTTTTTAGACCGCCTAAAGGCCTCCGACATGGTCTAACGATTGCAACAACCGGGACTAACAATTTAACGTGCCCTCCGAAGCACGGTAGCGCTCAGATAGAAATGCCACTGTCGACCACTGAGTAGGGGTCGAGCTGCACATTGCTTAACAATCGCAATGAACTAATATCGCTTAGTTAAACTACGCCACGAGAGTAGTTACATTAGTTGAGTGTCGATTTGGACGTCTCTGAGTGCGGTAGTATTCCTGTATCTTTTTAAGCTATTGCATAGCTTCTATCGCGGGCCTTGAGCGCGGGGACCGAATCCAGAAATTCCGTAACGAAAAAACCTCACGCTCCCCACTAACGCCATCTAGTGATAGAAAAAAAACCTAACGCTCCCCACTAACGCCATCTAGTGATAGAAAAAATAACTATGCAATAGCTTTACCGCGGCAGTCCCCGAGTGCCACACGTCTTTTTTTTTTAGCAAGTTATGTCAGAGCTTATAAAAACAGACGAACAACAGATAGATTAATAAAAGGAATCAGTACTAATGTTATCTCAATTAAAGTTGATTGTTTTAATAAAGATGCGCGTCCGATAGGATGACACAAGACATACAATTGGTCCTTGGTTATAATAACACGATCAATTGACGGAGCAAATGGCAATCAATAAATAAACGGCACGGTGGCGCTCGGTCGCCTTGTTATTGGTGTTAAATTGAAGTATTGAGGATACTAATATTTCATACTAGCAGCGCCCAGCGGTCCCGTGGGATTGTCGGGAATTTTGATTCAAGAGGAAGGTTTATATGTATAAAAAATCCCAAAATTCCCACGGGAACGGGCACAATGCGGGTAAAACCGCGGGCCGCTGTTAGTACTTTAATAATTGTTGATTATGATTATGAATTGTTCATGAGTCATGCATAACCCTTAATAAATGAGAATTTCTTAGAAATATCGTATATTTTTTCTGGGTTAACTGTTGCTTTATGATGAAAAGAAGTTCAATACTCTTTCCACTCTTTGAACGACTCTGTAATACACAATACTTATCCATGTTCTTCCAGTTTAAGTCTTATTTCAATACGTGTGACCTAAACCAGATCAATTCAGAATAGGTGTAGTGGAACATGAAAGTTTATACGACAGAATACTAGGTTATCAAAATATTCACCTCAAAATACCTAGGTATATTAAAAGATAAGCAGATAAAAGTTGTTTGAATGGCATTTCTCTTGATACATATTTATATTGTTATATCTACACTAGCAGCGCCCTGCGGTTTTACCCGCGTTGTGCCCGTTCCCGTGGGAATTTCGGGAATTTTTTTACATAAAAACCTTCCTCTTGAATCACTCTACCTATTACAAAAAACCGCATCAAAATCCGTTGCGTAATTTTAAAGATTTAAGCATACAGACAAACAGACAAGAAACAAAGACGACTTTATTTTATACTATGTAGTGATAAGCAGATAAAAGTTGTTTGAATGGCATTTCTCTTAATACATATTTATATTGTTATATCTACATGTGCCAGATAAACTATCAGCCGCTGTGCCACAGCGTGAAATTATCGATAAAGCCAATATAAGCCTAAATGTGGTTAACCTTTTCCAATAAACGGTGGTAAAGGGGAAAATGAAGCTGGTATACGTAATTGTAATAAAAATATGATTGAACCCCTTACTTTCCAGTGGCTTCTCGTAGGACGAATACTTGGATCAAATGTGACAAATATTTTCGTAAGTATGAGTCGCGCCCCGCGGTTTTAACTACGTTGTGCCTGTTCCCGTAGGAATTTCGGGATAAAAAATAGCCTTTAACCTTTCTCCAGAATTGAGCTATCCAATACAAAAAGAATTATTCCAATCGGACAGGTATGTAGTTCCCGAGATTAACCCTAACACACAAATCAAATTACAAATTTTGCGTCTATAAAGTGTCAGTATAGTATAGATTTGAATGTTAAAGCATGAAGTATTACTGAATGTGTTCCAGGTGTCAGACTAGCAATCAGTCATCTTACTATGATGACAAGCGACAGTCAGAAATAGTATTCTACAAAGTTGCTGACCTACTATTTCTATCATCCGATTAATATCATACGAATAACCGTACATATTATAAAACAAAGTCCCCAAACGTTGCTTGTTTGTATGTCTTTGAAATACTCAACGGACTTTCATACGGTTTTCACTGACAGAGTTATTTACAGGAAGGTGTATGAATACTTTTCATGCCAAAATTTCCACAGGAACGGGTACAACGCTTGTAAAGCCGCGGGGCACTGCTAGTCTACTATAGATTAAAGAAATGGAATATAGATAGGTATCTAATTTTTTTGTTACTATAGGAATTTATAGTGTATTTTACTTGTGCTAAGTAACAAGTAAGCTTTATAGCTATATCTTCGACTCCCACTTTGCCCATGACTTCAGTATACAGGGAGAGACAAATCACGTTAGTCTAGCGAGGTAATTACGACCAGTCCTCAGCATACAGTTACTAGGCATTTAGTCCTAAACCGTCTACCGAATGGCTCGATGACGAATATTGTTCTAATTTTAGACTTCCATACTTTACGTCAGAACATTAATTCGTAGATGATGGCGTTTCTATTGTAGGTGAAGGAACAACGAGCCATGTGACATCATATCAGGGACCTTGAGATAAACATCTTTATTTACTTACAGATTTGAAATTGTGCGACAAACTGCGCCTCTGGTTTTGTTTGTGTTGTTTTTCCTGTGGATATTACGTCATAACTTGTGGCTGATAATCAAAGTTTTGTATATGGCTGTACTGTAGCACATGTGGTAGCGAAATGATTCATACGTCATATTTCGTAGTTCATTATAACAGTTAGGCATGAGGAGTTTTTTAGTTATAGGCTGTGTTGAAGAGCTTGAAAGTGGTAATAAATTTCGACTGATCGATGCTGCGGCAACCACTTGAATGGGTGGTCAGTAGTGGCTTACTGCCAGTCCCAATAATTGATCTCTATCCCTTCATCGGCAGGACGCCCCCGGTGAGTTCAGAGCTAGTACCGTATCTAATACAATTCCAGAAGTCGCGGTATTCAAGGGGATGGCGGCAATCTAAGATCTGCTATCTTAGATTGTCGCCATCCCAAAGCTATAGCATCAAGCTGATATTGTTGCTATTAGCGAATAACCATACTAAATCACTATTTATTACACCTATTAATAACGATATAACTTGAAATTATATTAGCATATCGACGACAACAATAGCATCTTATATTTTACTACCGTAATTTAAAAAAATACCGTTTATCCCGCAACTATGTATGTGTATATTTATAATCCTAGATTTATATAAATAAAAAAATTACGCGCGAAGCTCAGTGAACCGTTTGATGATATAAATCTATCGGCCTCAATCAAATCTTCGCGTTTTCCTGGTTCCTTTCACTTTTATATTTAGGTATATTTCGTTTTTAGTAATGGTTGACGAAAATGTCGAATCTTTAGAACACGTTATTATGTCATTTGTTGTATTTGATAAGAGATCTTCATGTTACGAGACATCGGATGTGTATTCTACAAAAGATGTGGTTGATTGGCAGCCTTAGGGTAACTTTTAACTGTATGACAAAATCCTTCGCTCGCGAAATACAACTTTACTTAGGATTTTAAAAATAGTGATATCGATTTCTTAACATTGTATAGAGGATATCCTACGGTTATACAGCATGAAGGAAAAGTACCAGAAAATCGTATTATATTTGGTTCATTCATCACTCATCAGTGAGCAAATACACACAGACAGGTGTGTCATACGTACATCATTTCCCTTCTTGCTTCGGGAGTTGACAGATATTATAGCATTTAATAATTTATCTCTACATATTATAAAACAAAGTCCCCGGCCGCATCTGCCTGTCTGTCTGTCTGTATGTTCGCGATAAACTCAAATACTACTGCACGGATTTTGACGCGGTTTATTTAAATAGATAGAGTGATTTAAGAGGAAGGTTTATATGGATAATAATTCCCGAAATTCCCACGGGAACGGGCACAACGCGGGTAAAACCGCGGGGCGCTGCTAGTACTGACTAAAAACTATTCAAACGAAACTTCTACAAAATGCCATCCCACAAAAACATTTCATGTTAAATGTTGCCAAGACGAGACCATATAGCTCGCACTGTCAAAAAGTAATCAGATCCCGTGTAGAGCCAAGTTTCTAACCCTACATGCCCAGACCTAAATCGATAAGCCCTAATTTCACACTCAAGTTACGGGGAAATTCTACAGCCATAGCTCGTACTGCGTTGTTCGTAGCGCGTAGCAGAGTTTTTACGCTATAATCTCGTAGGCGTGCAAACCTTGGACGTAACTGGCGAGATGGCCGCACGGAAAGAGTTTAGAAGATTGAATAGATTTTTAAGCTCAAGCCCATATGACGAATAGCAAAAAGTCCGTGCGGCCGACTCGCCAGTTACGTCCAAGGTTTGCACGCCTACGAGATTATAGCGTAAAAACTCTGCTACGCGCTACGAACAACGCAGTACGAGCTATGGCTGTAGAATTTCCCCGTAACTTGAGTGTGAAATTAGGGCTTATCGATTTAGGTCTGGGCATGTAGGGTTAGAAACTTGGCTCTACACGGGATCTGATTACTTTTTGACAGTGCGAGCTATATGGTCTCGTCTTGGCAACATTTAACATGAAATGTTTTTGTGGGATTTCATTTCTTTTTGTAGGTTGCTTATGATAGAAAGATAAAATGAGCGATAAACATATTATACCTACTAACCTATACTACTTAATTGCAAATACCTACTTATTCAATCTTTGAATTTCTTCATTAAATTTGTGAGAAAATTGCAAACGTAATGCTAATACTTTTTATCAATGAAAAAAATTAAAACACTAGTATCTAAACCTTTACCTACTAAACTACTAACAATTAAATATTAGGCAAATGGTTTTTTTCTCCGCGATAGCAAACTTTTAAATCACCGAAATATTCCGAAAATTTTTCATTCAACGAGACAACCGTCAACGACGTCTGCCCTCGCGCGTCTGCCCGCGTTCGGGTGCCGCGCTCGCTGACGGGCCGATTATTTTTAGCTACTGCGCGGGGACGAGGGGGCAGGCGGCGGGCGTTGGCGCATACTATACTTACGATGCTTATGTTCAAAAGTATAGGTTGATTAATAAACACTTACCGAAGTGAAGTGTAGTAATATTATTCATATCTAAGTACTTATGGGTAGGATAATGTTTTGATTTGATGAAAAGTTTGTGTTCTATGTACTTGTGTATAATTTTCAGATCTCAAGCAGGAAATAGGGAATTAAGTTTCCCTATTTCAGATTTTTACCCCTCCGCGGCCGCATTCAGACCTCTAGCGTCAAAAGTTGCGGAAGTCTCGAACAAACTTTCACCCCCTAGTTTAAGGGGTTGGGGGGTAAAAGTTCCAAGTTTTAGGATTTTTTTGTTGTTTGGGTACTAATACTAGCTTACATACCAAATTTCAGTTTTCTAGGACTTCAGGAAGTACCTTAAGAATTTTGTTGATCATCAGTGAGTGAGTGACGAAATCGGGGTATTTTAGATATCAATAAAATCTAAAGTATAAGAGCTATGCAATTTAAACTTTAGAGGTTTATTAAGTCTACCACTGACATTATATCCTGAAAATTTTGTTTATCTGGTATAACCCAAACTCAAGTTATGAAGGTTCAAAAATACGACGAAGCGCTTCGAGAAAAGGTAGGTAGTGCCCTTGCGCTTGCGCTTCGCTTGGCTCGTCTTGGCGGGGGCACTACCGTGCCCCCAGATGTACGAGTAAGTATTAAGTACTTATTAAAGGCTTAAGCTTAAGGGCTTAAGTGCTTGCACCAAAACTGTTAAATGTACTCGTTCTGTTCATTCAAATTGTATTTTATATTGTTCGAAATAGAACACTATTTACAACGAATAAACAAAAGGTACTATTTAGTAAAACAAATGACGACAACATTTATGAGTTGTTGTGCAATCCACCCTTAAGTCTTTACCTCTACAAAATGCCGACAACAGATAGGAATGCGAGCAGTTCCAATCAAACAATACTTTGACTTGTGAATCAGTAATGATTCACACTTGGTATCAACGAGTACACAGACGTAAGCTGCCATATCCTTGTGATAACGAAATTGTGACGATCTACTAAGATTTATTGGACGACAAGTATCCTGCGGTTACTCGAGCTGTGAAGTCTTAAGCACAGCACCGGCAAAATATTCTCATCGAGAATAGTCGACGTTGTTGGTTGGTGACGGAACGGTCTAGTGAGCATAGTCCCATACTTTTCAATACAAAGAATACTTTTTTGCCTGACATGTTCATAGCACGTCATGGTATGATACGGTGTAATGGGTATAGGCCTTTAAGCCCGTAATGTCACATTGAAACGGAGTGGAGCTTAATTAACCAATCACATTGCATTACAAATAGATTTTGATAAGTTCATTGCATTAGGAATCTCCGGTTCCCTTTTACCCGCTCCCTAATAATTGAATTATTAGAAGTCCAAGGAAGGTTTAAATGGAAACAATATAAGGAAAAGGAGACAACATTTATTTGCGGTACGAAGTTCGCTTGATCAGGTAGTTAGGTCATAATCATGAGTGTAGTACGAGTAGTTAATTATAATGATAACTCTCTAATCGAACTAATAGAATGCCAATTCTAGTTAGAAATTTTGGAAAATATGGCATATTTATTTATCTATTAATGATTGCCAACAGCTACAACATATTAGTGCAAAATAATAGCATTTCAAAAGTGGTAATTCAAACATACTTGCCGGCATCCACAGCATTCATACTTCCTCAAAGGAAAACACATATTTAAATCTAAACAGGGTATTATAGGAAACTACTTATTTCACATATTCCGAACAAACAGATATAAAAATGTAAAATCATAGAGCACACACAAGTAATTACAGATAGCGTGTTCTCCACCATCGTTAGGGATAATGATACGATACTCAAGGTTACCGTGTTATGAGCCACATTCTTCGCTGGTTGACACTTTACATAGTCCCGACTAGTATTCCTTGCTAATTCAATAGCTCAAGCAAAAATCTTCAAACCTTCGAACTACATCAGAACAATGTTTTAAAATATGGTTCAGATACCAGCAATGTATTTTAATGGAAGTTTAATTGAATAAGTTGAAATGATTTTGAAATGGGAACATATTCTTTGAAAACGGTCTATAAATGACGAAGACATCTCCGATAAACGACTGGTACGTTTTTTAGGGTTCCGTAGCCAAATGGCAAAAACGGAACCCTTATAGATTCGTCATGTCTGTCTGTCTGTCTGTCCGTCCGTCCGTCCGTCTGTCTGTCCGTATGTCACAGCCTTTTTTCTCCGAAACTATAAGAGCTATGTTGTTGAAACTTAGTGTGTAGATGTATTCTGTGAACCGCATTAATATTTTCACACTAAAATAGAAAAAAAATAAAATTTTAGGGGGGTCTCCCATACTTAGAAATGAAAAAAATATTTTTTTTTTCATCAAACCCATACGTGTGGGGTATCTATGGATAGGTCTTCAAAAATGGTATTGAGGTTTCTAATATCATTTTCTTCTAAACTGAATAGTTTGCGCGAGAGACTCTTCCAAAGTGGTAAAATGTGTGTGTCCCCCCCTGTAACTTCTAAAATAAGAGAATGATAAAACTAAAAAAAATATATGATGTACATAACAATGTAATCTAACACCGAAAATTGAAATAGAAATAGAAATAGAAATATATTTATTACCAAAAAACTAAACCTAAATACAAACATTATTAAACTTACACTAAACAAAAAGCTGTACATAGGTTTACAAGAAATAAATCCCTACCTCCTGAACTAGTGTACACTGTATCTCAGGAGGTAGTCGTTCATTCAGTACAATATTGTTATCCTACACAATATATTTTTTTCTACACAATAACATTTTTTATTTTATTTTTATAAATATTACACAGATACATTTAAAGCTGAAATAGTAAGTTGATATTTTGATATTTACGATTGGATAACTAATAAGGATTCAGTACTAATATAATTTAATGATTTCAAATAATTTGATACAGACGTTTTAAATTTAAATTTAGAAAATTCATGAAGATTTTCAAATACCATAGCAAGTTTATTGTAGATATACGGTCCGAGAAACATCGAGGACTTTTTGCCAAAAGCTGATTTAAACAATGGAACGTGAAAAACTTTATCTTTCCGACGACTCTTGTTCTTTTTTAAAGCAGCAGGCTTAATTGCATGTTGGTGTAATGTAAGTAGTAGTACATATAACTGCCTTACTGTAAGAACGGAGGCTTCTTCGTATAGTTTTGTTGTTGGAAAAAGAAAAGGTTTAAAGTGAATGACTTTGAGAATAGCACGTTGTGTTCGTTCAAGAGTCAGTAGAGTAGTTTTCGAACAGCCACCCCAGCAGATAATGCAATATGTTAGAATTGATTCACAAAGCGCGCGATAAATAGCTAAAATCTGTTTGGCGTCACATATATGTCGTAGAGTTTTAAATACGTAAATTAACTTTCGAATACGCGACGATACGGTGTTAATATGGATTTTAAAATTTAGGGATTTGTCTATCTGCACACCCAAATATTTTATGTGAGAAACTGAAGAGATTTCTGGACATCCGCATGATTGACCTTGTGTAGGTACTCTGCCGCAATAATGGGCTTTAATATTATAGTCATATGTTGGCAATGCATTTTCACATCTGATACTAAATTTTATGTAGTGTGTTTTTGCTAGGTTCAAAGAGAGAAGATTGTTATCTAACCATTGAGTTACGGTTTGCAATCCTTTATTAGCTGAAAGATAGACTTCCTCCCATGTTGCATCCTTAAATAATAAAACCGTATCGTCTGCATATGTGATAATGCTACCATTCTCTATGTCAAGGTTACACATGTCGTTGATGTATGCAATAAACAATGAAGGTCCCAATACGCTACCCTGTGGCACTCCAAACTCTATATCCTGTAGAGTGGAACTGGCGTGCTGGTCAACCAGTATACTCTGCTTCCGATTTGACAGGTAATCTTCAAAGAGTTTCAACTGTTTACCGCGTACTCCGATACGATACAACTTTTTGATCAATAGAGGTATTGAGATGGTGTCGAATGCCTTGGCCAAATCCAAGAATATGGCAAGGCATTTATCACCAGTGCCTAACGATTGTTGTATTCGTGAAGTTAAACCTAGAACTGCATCCTTTGTAGATTTTTTACAACGGAACCCATATTGATTTTTTGAAATAAGATTATTCTTTTCCATATACCCTTTAAATCTATTATTCATAGCCTTTTCTATTATTTTAGATAGAGTTGATAAGAGGGCAATCGGTCGATAATTATTTATATTAGATTTATCTCCATTTTTATATATGGGAACAACCCTTGATATTTTTAATGGTTCAGGGAAGCGTCCTTCCTCAAAACATGAATTGGAAATGATCGATATAGGAAGAGCTAAATGATCTATCCCCATCTTGTATACTTTTACAGGTATTCCGTCCCAGCCAGTACTTGAACTATTTTTTAAAGCCCTAATGATATTTTTGATTTCTGTTACATCTGTCGGAAGCATAACGAAAGAATTAACATTACTTGGAGCATCTGTGATAGCACTACAAAGATCTCGCTCATTACAGTTAAGTCGGTTTAAAATAACATTGGCGAGGTTAGAACCCGCTTTTGCAAAGTGTCGATTAATTTTGTTTAGGGAGTCAGTGGGGTTTATTCCAAATGTTAACAATTCATTATTATATCTATTCTTACTACTACTAAAGTTACAAACATCTTTTATTATACTCCACTGTTTTTTAATATTTAATTTATATTTCTGCATTTCATGTCTGTAGTATTGATTTTTCAATTTTTTGAGAATTTTATTACATGTGTTTCTGTATCTTATAAATGAAATCCTTAGAATAACATTGTCTGGATCTTGTCTTAACTTTGCGTGTAATCTGTCTCTATTTTTAATGCACCTAATCAAACCTGGCGTAATCCAGGGTTTGATATTCCTATATCTCCGTTTTATCTGTGTATTTGTTGTATGTTTATTTATTAGATCTCTTAGTTTGTTTACAAATTTGTTAATAGTTATTTGAATGTCATTGTCAGTCACTACTTCTAACCAGTTTATCTTAGCTATTTCGGCATTCAAAGCAACCCAATCTATTCTAGTAAACGACTTTGCAGCGGTTGTTTTATTTTTTATGGTTTTATTGATGGACAAAATTACACTATAATGATCAGTAATAGTTGATTCAAGAATGGCAGTGCTAATAGGTGCTAGGTTTTTAGCAATAGTATGATCCAAACAACTATTCTCCCTTGTACATAAGTTATGCGTTGGGTGTAGGTTGTGCGAAGCTAACAGATTAAGGTAGGATGAAGTCGCTAAATTGTCTAAATTTATGTCTGATATGTCGATATTAATATCTCCTAATAGTATAACTTGAGAAAAATCTTTGTATTCTAGAAGAATTTGATTTAAGGAGGCTAAAAAGTTTTCGATATCTCGGAACGATGGAGGTCGGTAAACACAGATTATTACTAGATCCTTTTTGTGAGTAATTACTATACAGTTACATTCAGAAACATATTCTGGTTCAACGAATTGAAGATCTAAATTATTTTTTGCATAGATGACCACACCGTCATTTTGATTGAACAACTTTTTAGAACCAAAACTGCTATAATTTTCCAAAATGGGCAGATTATAATCCTTAGCTAGCCAGCATTCTGTTAAAATAATTAAATCTAAACTGAAATCTAATTGAGATGTATAGGCAATAAAACTATCAAAATTACGGTTTATACTTCGAATATTTTGCGTAATGACATTGAAATGTTTTGGCGTGATATTCAATAAGCGTTTACAATCTATTGGATCATTTATTGTTAGTGCTAGACCTTTACTCAGTTGGCTACAATCAATATCAGTTATTAATTGGTTTGAACGAGGTCTAGTTAGTAGTTTTTTTTTTACGACATAAATCGTAAACCGCAAAAAAATACTGATTATTCATTCAATAACTCAAATGTAAATAAAAAAACATTTATTTCAAGAACTTCTTTATTATGTTACTCGCTGCTACGGAACCCTTCATGGGCGAGTCCGACTCGCACTTGGCCGCTTTTTATCAGTGGAATACTTCTTTTTAATGTAAAACCTTCTCACTAATATTATTTCATATTATATCCGTAAGCCTTAATCTTAACACTGCAGTGTACAATGCGCAAGTGGGAATTTACAGGGCAACTAACTTGACTAGGGACCAGCTAAATGTCCCACAGTGGGACACAGTGGGACACAATCTAAAGGTCGGGGTTAACAATACAATAAATATATAAATAACATATGGAATTTCCCGTAATTTTCCTCAAAACAGGAAGAGATTGGCATATTGTTTTCTGTTTTATTACTGACAAAATTGTTCCGATGTAATTTATTTGAATTAGTCACGCGACGCGTAAAGGGGTTACATTCCCTTTGGTATAGTTTCGTTTATTTTTAACTCATTTTAGTACTGATTATTCAAGCTTTGACAAAAGATAAATTATTGTCGCCAGTTACTAGTACAATAATATTATTTATTCAACTAAGATTAATACATAGTGTAAAAATATAATGTAGGTCCGATAATTTCTAGTAAAAAAAAGCATATATACGGTCGAATTGAGAAACCTCCTCAATTTTTGAAGCCGTTTAAAAATAACGTCATACAATCAAAATTATGAGCCTGATACATTCTGTACTATAGTATCTCTTCTAATACTCCCACTAATCTCTACTAACGTAAACTACACACACTTAAGAGTTCACCTATTGTGTAAAGTTGATATTCGATTTTGTTTATCAATTTCTCAATACCATATTTCTAAGAATTAGCGTTTCTGGGTCAATATTGGTTTGATCACGGAATCACGTCCATTCACCGATATCTAACTCAGAAACATTACTGTTTGTGATAATAATCAAAACAAATGAATATCTGGTGCTACTGCGGATAAGTTTATATGGATTTAACTAGATCAACGTAATATGTAATGTAGTGTTGCCTAGTTAAGTGATTTTGAGTTAGTAGGTATCCCTGGTTTCGGTGTTTTTAGACCACCTAAGGGCCTTATTCATAAACGCTTATTAACATCATTTTAGCTATCAAATGGTTTGTCTCTTTCCGACACACGCTTTTTTCCAAAGAGCAAAAGAGACAAAATATTTTATAACAGTGTTTAAGTTACAAGAGCATTTATGAATAAGGCGGTTAATGTAGCGATTGAAAACAATGTTACATGTCCATTGAACCTCGTAGAGCTCAGATGGAAATGCCACTATCGGCGTACTATTTTCACTATTTTTTGGTTGTTTGAATGCGATAATATCTACGCAACTACCAGTCCGATTTGAATAATTATTCGTCTAATGGATAGCGACATTCAACGGGAAGGTTATAGGCTACTTTTCATCCCGAAATTCCTACAACGCCTTCCGACAACGCGGGTAAAATCGCCCTCACCCTCAAGAATGAGTCACATGGACAAGAGTCATCCCTAAGATCTGGTTTGGCAATGATCTTTATTACTTATCCAAGAATGATTCACTGAAGGGGTCACTTTATCGGGTTATCTTAAAATGTCAAGTGTTATGAAAGACTAGAAGCGCCCCACGGTTTTATCCTCGTCATGTATGTAAGAATTACGGAATTTTGTATTAAATAAAAATAATATAAAATAATTAATTCCATAAAATTTCGATTTTAAAAACAATATTTGTACATTTTGAAAATTTTAATACATTTGAATAAGTACATTTCTTTTTTAATTTAATATTTATGAAACTATGTTTAAAAATCTACAAAGTATTTTGATAAAGGAATATTTAATTTTTATTTCATTAAAAATGTGATAAAGTATTAAAATCTAAACTGCGGAAGTGTTTATCTAATCGTCATCGAGTATACCCGTGTAGATTATTTTTTTAAAAACGATGGAATTAAATCAAATGGCCTATTTATCTGGGAACTACGATGTCACAGACTTATTGTAATATTTAACACTATTATATATTTATACGAGAAAAGTGCGGGAATGTGGTAAGGCCTTTAACCAACAATGGAACAATACAGCCTAACAATTGTTTCTTATTATTTTGTGTCGGAATTGAATATAGTTTTGATTGTTCCTTTAAATCAGATAAATATTTAAATTACGAAATTCAAATATTTATTTAATTTATAGATAAACTAGCTGTGCCCCGCGGTTTCACCCGCTTCGCCCCCGTTCCCGTGGGATTTTTTTTTCTTTGCTATAAACCTCACGGAGCCCGAGACCTTTCCAACGAATGCAAAACCGTGGAAATCGGTTCGTGCGTTCTGGAGTTATAGCGTCAGGAAGGAAAACCCGACTTATTTTTATATAGTAGATAATTCAATTCCAATGTTATATAAAAAAGACCAAAAAAAATACTACAAGTTCCACCAATAAAATGAAAAGAGCAACAAAACGAAAACAAACAAAAAATCTTACATTATATACCACTAATTCAGAGTTTCAGCCAGACTGCTAGAGAATCCAAAATCACATTTCACTTATCACAACAACAAAAAATATATATTCAATTACAATAATCACCGTAACAATACACAAAACTAAACTAATAAGGCACTTTTGTACTCGATTTCGTATTTATATTTAATCAATTCGCATTTGAATACAGCAAGGCAACACGTCCGACCGCGGCGGAATATTGAAACAAACTGTTTTGATTGTACAAAAGTATATTTTAGCGTTCGTACATCAAACTCAAGGTGAGTCGGAATCGCACCAAACATACCGACAGAACTTTCATTGACAATACCGCTGAGTTCAACATACATCGCAGCTTATCTACGTTACATATTTATAAAGTAAGTTAGAAAGTAGCGATGTATTATATTTCGTGATAAAAAGCCGGAAAGATGTAGCACTTGATTTGGTCTTTACGAAGTTGATATCCTTAACTTACTTATTATTGGGCCTTTGGTTTTTAATTGTACTAGTTTTTCGTAACGTTTTGGTTGTAAGGCACACGTATTTATTAAATTCATTTGATGACGTCAAATAGTACGAGACTTAGCCCAATAGTGGAAGTTGAACCGTAATTATGGTAACACTAGCAGCGCCCCGCGGTTATACTAGCGTTGTGACCTTTCCCGTGGGAATTTCGGGATGAAAAATAGCCTATAAAACTTCCCGTTGCAAGTCCGCTATCAATGACATAAATATTTTTCAAATCGGATTGGTAATTTCTAAAATAATCGCGTTCAAACAAACAAAAACTCAAACTATTCAACTTTAGTGTATTGTCATACGAGTAGAAGTATAGATATTGATGTTTGGCACAGAGTGACCAGCCAGCCCTCAGAAAAAGACATGGGCTAAAGTTTATCCCAAAGACCCTAAAGGAACGATTACATTCCGACTGTATTTTCTATACCTACTTCACCTAAACATTAACTCTACCAAATCCTCCGTCAATACAATTTAAGTAAAAGACTTATAGTTTGAGCTTGATGTTTTAATTAATAGTACTTATAGTGATGATCTTTTAAATGAACAGGTCAATCTATTGCAAAAACGATACATAGAGCGATAAAATATAAATCTTCCTTCACCTATATTTAACCTTTGATATTACCCTCAGAATCAGGTCATCATAGTTCAACTACACCTACATATACATGGCTATGTGAACTTGGCACCCGACTTTTTCAAACTGGATCTTTTTTTGGTTTTTATGGTAGATAATCGTTAGTAGTAGATAGTAGTAGCAATAATTTCGTTTGTAGTAAAATAAAAAAAAAATAAAAAAAAAAAAAAAAAAATCATCTCCCGACTTTGCAAATAAATATTTTACTCGATGATTTCCTACTAAGGAAGGCCCCTGGAGGTTTGTAGTGAAAGAATTTTCGCTGAATGTTACATAGAAGCTGAAATAATTCATACCTACTTTAACTAACTTTATATGGGACATTTCGGGATTAAATTGCTCAAAGTCTATGGACTTTTGGACTACTACAAATGCTAGAAATGAATGAGAGAGGTCCGCAGAGGTAGGTAGTGAACGAATTTTCGTTTGTAGTTACATAAAAGTTGAGAAAAGTACCTACTTTATGAAAAAATATGAAAGTTCCATTCCGGGATGAAATCATTCAAAGTCTATGGACTTTTGGATTACTACGAATGCTAGAAATGAATGAGAGAGGTCCACAGAGGTAGGTAGTGAACGAATTTTCGTTTGTAGTTACATAAAAGTTGAGAAAAGTACCTACTTTACGAAAAAATATGAAAGTTCTATTCCGGGATGAAATCATTCAAAGTCTATGGACTTTTGGATTACTTCGAATGCTAGAAATGAATGAGAGAGGTACACAGAGGTAGGTAGTGAACGAATTTTCGTTTGTAGTTGCATAAAAGTTGAGAAAAGTACCTACTTTACGAAAAAATATGAAAGTTCCATTCTGGGATGAAATCATTCAAAGTCTATGGACTTTTGGATTACTACGAATGCTAGAAATGAATGAGAGAGGTCCACAGAGGTAGGTAGTGAACGAATTTTCGTTTGTAGTTGCATAAAAGTTGAGAAAAGTACCTACTTTACGAAAAAATATGAAAGTTCCATTCCGGGATGAAATCATTCAAAGTCTATGGACTTTTGGATTACTTCGAATGCTAGAAATGAATGAGAGAGGTAAACAGAGGTAGGTAGTGAACGAATTTTCGTTTGTAGTTGCATAAAAGTTGAGAAAAGTACCTACTTTACAAATAAATTGTGCAAGTTTGGTCGCGGGATGAAATCACTCATAGTCTATGGACTTTTGGATTACTACGAATGCTAGAAATGAATGAGAGAGGTCCACAGAGGTAGGTAGTGAACGAATTTTCGTTTGTAGTTGCATAAAAGTTGAGAAAAGTACCTACTTTACGAAAAAATATGAAAGTTCTATTCCGGGATGAAATCATTCAAAGTCTATGGACTTTTGGATTACTTCGAATGCTAGAAATGAATGAGAGAGGTCCACAGAGGTAGGTAGTGAACGAATTTTCGTTTGTAGTTGCATAAAAGTTGAGAAAAGTACCTATTTTACGAAAAAATATGAAAGTTCTATTCCGGGATGAAATCATTCAAAGTCTATGGACTTTTGGATTACTTCGAATGCTAGAAATGAATGAGAGAGGTACACAGAGGTAGGTAGTGAACGAATTTTCGTTTGTAGTTGCATAAAAGTTGAGAAAAGTACCTACTTTACGAAAAAATATGAAAGTTCTATTCCGGGATGAAATCATTCAAAGTCTATGGACTTTTGGATTACTTCGAATGCTAGAAATGAATGAGAGAGGTCCACAGAGGTAGGTAGTGAACGAATTTTCGTTTGTAGTTGCATAAAAGTTGAGAAAAGTACCTACTTTACGAAAAAATATGAAAGTTCTATTCCGGGATGAAATCATTCAAAGTCTATGGACTTTTGGATTACTTCGAATGCTAGAAATGAATGATAGAGGTACACAGAGGTAGGTAGTGAACGAATTTTCGTTTGTAGTTGCATAAAAGTTGAGAAAAGTACCTACTTTACGAAAAAATATGAAAGTTCCATTCTGGGATGAAATCATTCAAAGTCTATGGACTTTTGGATTACTACGAATGCTAGAAATGAATGAGAGAGGTCCACAGAGGTAGGTAGTGAACGAATTTTCGTTTGTAGTTGCATAAAAGTTGAGAAAAGTACCTACTTTACGAAAAAATATGAAAGTTCCATTCCGGGATGAAATCATTCAAAGTCTATGGACTTTTGGATTACTTCGAATGCTAGAAATGAATGAGAGAGGTAAACAGAGGTAGGTAGTGAACGAATTTTCGTTTGTAGTTGCATAAAAGTTGAGAAAAGTACCTACTTTACAAATAAATTGTGCAAGTTTGGTCGCGGGATGAAATCACTCATAGTCTATGGACTTTTGGATTACTACGAATGCTAGAAATGAATGAGAGAGGTACACAGAGGTAGGTAGTGAACGAATTTTCGTTTGTAGTTGCATAAAAGTTGAGAAAAGTACCTACTTTACGAAAAAATATGAAAGTTCTATTCCGGGATGAAATCATTCAAAGTCTATGGACTTTTGGATTACTTCGAATGCTAGAAATGAATGATAGAGGTACACAGAGGTAGGTAGTGAACGAATTTTCGTTTGTAGTTGCATAAAAGTTGAGAAAAGTACCTACTTTACAAATAAATTGTGCAAGTTTGGTCGCGGGATGAAATCACTCATAGTCTATGGACTTTTGGATTACTACGAATGCTAGAAATGAATGAGAGAGGTCCACAGAGGTAGGTAGTGAACGAATTTTCGTTTGTAGTTGCATAAAAGTTGAGAAAAGTACCTACTTTACGAAAAAATATGAAAGTTCTATTCCGGGATGAAATCATTCAAAGTCTATGGACTTTTGGATTACTACGAATGCTAGAAATGAATGAGAGAGGTACACAGAGGTAGGTAGTGAACGAATTTTCGTTTGTAGTTGCATACAAGTTGAGAAAAGTACCTACTTTACAAAAAAATTGTGCAGGTTTGGTCGCGGGATGAAATCACTCAAAGTGTATGGACTTTTGGATTACTTCGAATGCTAGAAATGAATGAGAGAGGTCCACAGAGGTAGGTAGTGAACGAATTTTCGTTTGTAGTTACATAAAAGTTGAGAAAACTACCTACTTTACGAAAAAATATGAAAGTTCCATTCCGGGATGAAATCATTCAAAGTCTATGGACTTTTGGATTACTACGAATGCTAGAAATGAATGAGAGAGGTACACAGAGGTAGGTAGTGAACGAATTTTCGTTTGTAGTTACTAAAGTTGAGAAAAGTACCTACTTTACAAATAAATTGTGCAAGTTTGGTTGCGGGATGAAATCACTCATAGTCTATGGACTTTTGGATTACTACGAATGCTAGAAATGAATGAGAGAGGTCCACAGAGGTAGGTAGTAAACGAATTATCGTTTGTAGTTGCATAAAAGTTGAGAAAAGTACCTACTTTACGAAAAAATATGAAAGTTCCATTCCGGGATGAAATCATTCAAAGTCTATGGACTTTTGGATTACTACGAATGCTAGAAATGAATGAGAGAGGTACACAGAGGTAGGTAGTGAACGAATTTTCGTTTGTAGTTGCATAAAAGTTGAGAAAAGTACCTACTTTACAAAAAAATTGTGCAAGTTTGGTCGCGGGATGAAATCACTCAAAGTCTATGGACTTTTGGATTACTTCGAATGCTAGAAATGAATGAGAGAGGTCCACAGAGGTAGGTAGTGAACGAATTTTCGTTTGTAGTTACATAAAAGTTGAGAAAAGTACCTACTTTACGAAAAAATATGAAAGTTCCATTCCGGGATGAAATCATTCAAAGTCTATGGACTTTTGGATTACTACGAATGCTAGAAATGAATGAGAGAGGTACACAGAGGTAGGTAGTGAACGAATTTTCGTTTGTAGTTGCATAAAAGTTGAGAAAAGTACCTACTTTACAAAAAAATTGTGCAGGTTTGGTCGCGGGATGAAATCACTCAAAGTCTATGGACTTTTGGATTACTTCGAATGCTAGAAATGAATGAGAGAGGTCCACAGAGGTAGGTAGTGAACGAATTTTCGTTTGTAGTTACATAAAAGTTGAGAAAAGTACCTACTTTACGAAAAAATATGAAAGTTCCATTCCGGGATGAAATCATTCAAAGTCTATGGACTTTTGGATTACTACGAATGCTAGAAATGAATGAGAGAGGTCCACAGAGGTAGGTAGTGAACGAATTTCGTTTGTAGTTACATAAAATTTGAGAAAAGTACCTACTTTACAAAAAAAATGTGCAAGTTTGGTCGCGGGATGAAATCACTCATAGTCTATGGACTTTTGGATTACTACGAATGCTAGAAATGAATGAGAGAGGTCCACAGAGGTAGGTAGTGAACGAATTTTCGTTTGTAGTTGCATAAAAGTTGAGAAAAGTACCTACTTTACGAAAAAATATAAAAGTTCCATTCCGGGATGAAATCATTCAAAGTCTATGGACTTTTGGATTACTTCGAATGCTAGAAATGAATGAGAGAGGTACACAGAGGTAGGTAGTGAACGAATTTTCGTTTGTAGTTGCATAAAAGTTAAGAAAAGTACCTACTTTAAGAAAAAATATGAAAGTTCCATTCCGGGATGAAATCATTCAAAGTCTATGGACTTTTGGATTACTTCGAATGCTAGAAATGAATGAGAGAGGTACACAGAGGTACCTAGGTAGTGAACGAATTTTCGTTTGTAGTTGCATAAAAGTTGAGAAAAGTACCTACTTTACAAATAAATTGTGCAAGTTTGGTCGCGGGATGAAATCACTCATAGTCTATGGACTTTTGGATTACTACGAATGCAAGAAATGAATGAGAGAGGTCCACAGAGGTAGGTAGTGAACGAATTTTCGTTTGTAGTTGCATAAAAGTTGAGAAAAGTACCTACTTTACGAAAAAATATGAAAGTTCTATTCCGGGATGAAATCATTCAAAGTCTATGGACTTTTGGATTACTTCGAATGCTAGAAATGAATGATAGAGGTACACAGAGGTAGGTAGTGAACGAATTTTCGTTTGTAGTTGCATAAAAGTTGAGAAAAGTACCTACTTTACAAATAAATTGTGCAAGTTTGGTCGCGGGATGAAATCACTCATAGTCTATGGACTTTTGGATTACTACGAATGCTAGAAATGAATGAGAGAGGTCCACAGAGGTAGGTAGTGAACGAATTTTCGTTTGTAGTTGCATAAAAGTTGAGAAAAGTACCTACTTTACGAAAAAATATGAAAGTTCTATTCCGGGATGAAATCATTCAAAGTCTATGGACTTTTGGATTACTTCGAATGCTAGAAATGAATGAGAGAGGTCCACAGAGGTAGGTAGTGAACGAATTTTCGTTTGTAGTTGCATAAAAGTTGAGAAAAGTACCTACTTTACGAAAAAATATGAAAGTTCCATTCTGGGATGAAATCATTCAAAGTCTATGGACTTTTGGATTACTTCGAATGCTAGAAATGAATGAGAGAGGTCCACAGAGGTAGGTAGTGAACGAATTTTCGTTTGTAGTTGCATAAAAGTTGAGAAAAGTACCTACTTTACGAAAATATATGAAAGTTCCTTTCCGGGATGAAATCATTCAAAGTCTATGGACTTTTGGATTACTTCGAATGCTAGAAATGAATGAGAGAGGTACACAGAGGTAGGTAGTGAACGAATTTTCGTTTGTAGGTTTGTGAAGAGATTTTACAGTTATCTATATACACGGTGAGCCTTAATAACCCGAAAGATTTAAACGACGTATTTGTGACGACAGTACGAGTAAATAATGCTATATCAACATGGGTCCAATTATGTGTCTTAATTAAACTACTATTTCAGTACAAATTAAATCATATTAATTGATCGCTTCTTTGTAAACAAACCTTTACTCAGAGAGTGAGCGAGTTTTGATTAATGTCAGTTGAGAAACAAGGAGCGAGCATGACACTTAACGAATCACTCCGATATCATACGATGCATCAACCATGCGGTTAGTGCGTCTGCGTGTAAAAGTAGTAGGTGGCTACGTCACGCCTTTAGGGTGTGTTACAATTGAGATTTTCTTACTTGTGGTTTACTTGAAATAATTAATATCTCTTAAAATATGGGTTTTTGGACTATACGTTATATAACTTTATATACTCTAATTAGGCTCTAAAATCGTTGGTTTAAATCTTTCGGGTTATTAAGGCTCACCGTGTATATAAAATTCAAAGTCCTGACTGACTGATAATCAACGCACAGCCTCAACCGCTACACCTAGAAGCATGAAATTTGGCAGGAAGATTCTTCAAGTGACGTAAGTGCACACTAAGAAAGGATTTTCGAAAATTCTACCCCCAAGGGGATAAAATAGGGGATGAAAATTTGTATGAAACTTTGTCAATTTTACACCGATCAGACTGGGACTTTGTATGCATATAGCTGCTATAAAGTAGGCATCCCCTAAGAAAGGATTTTGATAAATTCTACCCCCAAGGGGATAAAATAGGGGTTGAAAGTTTGTATGAAACTTTGTCAATTTTAAACCGATTGGGCTGAGATTTTGCATGCATATAGCTACTATGACGTGGGCATCCCTTAAGAAAGAATTTTGATAAATTCTACCCCCAAGGGGATAAAATACGGGATGAAAGTTTGTATGAAACTTTGTCAATTTTAAACCGATCGGGCTGAGATTTTGCATGCATATAGCTACTATGACGTAGGCATTCTCTAAGAAAGGATTTTGATAAATTCTACCCCCAAGGGGATAAAATACGGGTTGAAAGTTTGTATGAAACTTTGTCAATTTTAAACCGATTGGGCTGAGATTTTGCATGCATATAGCTACTATGACGTGGGCATCCCTTAAGAAAGAATTTTGATAAATTCTACCCCCAAGGGGATAAAATACGGGATGAAAGTTTGTATGAAACTTTGTCAATTTTAAACCGATCGGGCTGAGATTTTGCATGCATATAGCTACTATGACGTAGGCATCCCTTAAGAAAGGATTTTGATAAATTCTACTCCCAAGGGTATAAAATAGGGGATGAAAATTTGTATGAAACTTTGTCAATTTTAAACCGATTGGGATGAGATTATGCATGCATATAGCTACTATGACATAAGCATCCTTTAAGTTTTGATAAATTCTTCCCCCAAGGGGATAAAATACGGGATGAAAATTTGTATGAAACTTTGTCAATTTTAAACCGATCGGGCTGAGATTTTGCATGCATATAGCTACTATGACGTAGGCATTCCCTAAGAAAGGATTTTGATAAATTCTAGCCCTAAGGGGATAAAATAGGGGATGACATTTTGTATTAATCTTCTTAGATTTTCGACTGATTGAACTGAAATTAAAGATTGGAGCTACTATGATGACGACGTCCGCATAAATAGAATTTTCATAAATTCAACCCCCATATGAAATGAGAGATGATGGAAGATGTAAATGTATTAGTTTGAACCTGTCAGTACTAGGGCGTGCAAACCCGGTTTCCGGTTTTGCTGAAAACCGGAAAACCGGACACAAATTTAACATTTTTCAAAACCGGCTTTGAGAGTCAAAACCGGAGTTAACTCCGGTTTTCCCGTTAATTAATTAATTTTTTATTTAAATCCACTTTTTTCGAACGCACTCAAGAAATATGTAATTCTGAGTCATCGGATATATCCAAATGCAACCTATACCACAGAATAAATATGTTACTTCGTAACAGATACCTTACTCACTCGTTTTCACCAATCAATTTTGATCCTTATGCCCTTGGATTGGAAATAAGGTTCCGAACGCTCCGAACGAAAAATATTATTCTTGATTCTTACTTGTTGTTGATTTGATCTCAGTTAGTTAAATTAAAGTTTATATTATTTTAAGTTGATGTTAACTAAACAATTCATGTGGTCTACTTACTAAGTAGGCATAAATGGTTGATTAAAAACAGGTATATCATAAAATTTGTTTTATTTGTAGGTTTTGTAAGTATCTAAGAATATTGTTTTCTTTTTCAAAATCTACTATGTAAAAAAATATAAAAATGTTGCCAAAACCGGGGCTAACACCGGTTTCCGGTTTTGGGCCCTCAAAACCGAAATTCAAAACCGGTTTTAAAAACCTTCCGGTTTTGCACGCCCTAGTCAGTACCTAATCAATTCATATAATACATTGTAAATGGTCGCTGTCTGTACATAGAAGATATATAAGGAAATAAGAGGTGGGAGTGTGTTACGATGCAGAGGTATAGAGTGTGTTACGATAAACAAATGTTTTAAACGATCTTTAACAAAACTTAATTAAATTCCACGCGAGCCAAGCCGCGGGCAAAAGCTAGTAGATAATAAGATAGGCAAAATTTAAGTTAAATTTGAACATAAAAAAGGAGGTGTATGCGGCGTTGGCGCAACAAATCGCGGTCAGTTATGGGCATTATTTTTTTCGATGAAGAAAGGTCGTTGTGCTCCTCCCATACCCCTGACGCCCGCCTTACGCACACATAATAATGTCCAGCAACATATATTATGAGTGATTTCATCCCGCAACCAAACTTGCACAATTTATTTGTAAAGTAGGTACTTTTCTCAACTTTTATGTAACTACAAACGAAAATTCGTTCACTACCTACCTCTGTGGACCTCTCTCATTCATTTCTAGCATTCGAAGTAATCCAAAAGTCCATAGACTTTGAATGATTTCATCCCAGAATGGAACTTTCATATTTTTTCGTAAAGTAGGTACTTTTCTCAACTTTTATGCAACTACAAACGAAAATTCGTTCACTACCTACCTCTGTGTACCTCTCTCATTCATTTCTAGCATTCGAAGTAATCCAAAAGTCCATAGACTTTGAATGATTTCATCCCGGAATAGAACTTTCATATTTTTTCGTAAAGTAGGTACTTTTCTCAACTTTTATGCAACTACAAACGAAAATTCGTTCACTACCTACCTCTGTGGACCTCTCTCATTCATTTCTAGCATTCGAAGTAATCCAAAAGTCCATAGACTTTGAATGATTTCATCCCGGAATGGAACTTTCATATTTTTTCTTAAAGTAGGTACTTTTCTTAACTTTTATGCAACTACAAACGAAAATTCGTTCACTACCTACCTCTGTGTACCTCTCTCATTCATTTCTAGCATTCGAAGTAATCCAAAAGTCCATAGACTTTGAATGATTTCATCCCGGAATGGAACTTTTATATTTTTTCGTAAAGTAGGTACTTTTCTCAACTTTTATGCAACTACAAACGAAAATTCGTTCACTACCTACCTCTGTGGACCTCTCTCATTCATTTCTAGCATTCGTAGTAATCCAAAAGTCCATAGACTATGAGTGATTTCATCCCGCGACCAAACTTGCACAATTTTTTTGTAAAGTAGGTACTTTTCTCAAATTTTATGTAACTACAAACGAAATTCGTTCACTACCTACCTCTGTGGACCTCTCTCATTCATTTCTAGCATTCGTAGTAATCCAAAAGTCCATAGACTTTGAATGATTTCATCCCGGAATGGAACTTTCATATTTTTTCGTAAAGTAGGTACTTTTCTCAACTTTTATGTAACTACAAACGAAAATTCGTTCACTACCTACCTCTGTGGACCTCTCTCATTCATTTCTAGCATTCGAAGTAATCCAAAAGTCCATAGACTTTGAGTGATTTCATCCCGCGACCAAACCTGCACAATTTTTTTGTAAAGTAGGTACTTTTCTCAACTTTTATGCAACTACAAACGAAAATTCGTTCACTACCTACCTCTGTGTACCTCTCTCATTCATTTCTAGCATTCGTAGTAATCCAAAAGTCCATAGACTTTGAATGATTTCATCCCGGAATGGAACTTTCATATTTTTTCGTAAAGTAGGTACTTTTCTCAACTTTTATGTAACTACAAACGAAAATTCGTTCACTACCTACCTCTGTGGACCTCTCTCATTCATTTCTAGCATTCGAAGTAATCCAAAAGTCCATAGACTTTGAGTGATTTCATCCCGCGACCAAACTTGCACAATTTTTTTGTAAAGTAGGTACTTTTCTCAACTTTTATGCAACTACAAACGAAAATTCGTTCACTACCTACCTCTGTGTACCTCTCTCATTCATTTCTAGCATTCGTAGTAATCCAAAAGTCCATAGACTTTGAATGATTTCATCCCGGAATGGAACTTTCATATTTTTTCGTAAAGTAGGTACTTTTCTCAACTTTTATGCAACTACAAACGATAATTCGTTTACTACCTACCTCTGTGGACCTCTCTCATTCATTTCTAGCATTCGTAGTAATCCAAAAGTCCATAGACTATGAGTGATTTCATCCCGCAACCAAACTTGCACAATTTATTTGTAAAGTAGGTACTTTTCTCAACTTTAGTAACTACAAACGAAAATTCGTTCACTACCTACCTCTGTGTACCTCTCTCATTCATTTCTAGCATTCGTAGTAATCCAAAAGTCCATAGACTTTGAATGATTTCATCCCGGAATGGAACTTTCATATTTTTTCGTAAAGTAGGTACTTTTCTCAACTTTTATGTAACTACAAACGAAAATTCGTTCACTACCTACCTCTGTGGACCTCTCTCATTCATTTCTAGCATTCGAAGTAATCCAAAAGTCCATACACTTTGAGTGATTTCATCCCGCGACCAAACCTGCACAATTTTTTTGTAAAGTAGGTACTTTTCTCAACTTGTATGCAACTACAAACGAAAATTCGTTCACTACCTACCTCTGTGTACCTCTCTCATTCATTTCTAGCATTCGTAGTAATCCAAAAGTCCATAGACTTTGAATGATTTCATCCCGGAATGGAACTTTCATATTTTTTCGTAAAGTAGGTACTTTTCTCAACTTTTATGTAACTACAAACGAAAATTCGTTCACTACCTACCTCTGTGGACCTCTCTCATTCATTTCTAGCATTCGAAGTAATCCAAAAGTCCATAGACTTTGAGTGATTTCATCCCGCGACCAAACCTGCACAATTTTTTTGTAAAGTAGGTACTTTTCTCAACTTTTATGCAACTACAAACGAAAATTCGTTCACTACCTACCTCTGTGTACCTCTCTCATTCATTTCTAGCATTCGTAGTAATCCAAAAGTCCATAGACTTTGAATGATTTCATCCCGGAATGGAACTTTCATATTTTTTCGTAAAGTAGGTACTTTTCTCAACTTTTATGTAACTACAAACGAAAATTCGTTCACTACCTACCTCTGTGGACCTCTCTCATTCATTTCTAGCATTCGAAGTAATCCAAAAGTCCATAGACTTTGAGTGATTTCATCCCGCGACCAAACTTGCACAATTTTTTTGTAAAGTAGGTACTTTTCTCAACTTTTATGCAACTACAAACGAAAATTCGTTCACTACCTACCTCTGTGTACCTCTCTCATTCATTTCTAGCATTCGTAGTAATCCAAAAGTCCATAGACTTTGAATGATTTCATCCCGGAACGGAACTTTCATATTTTTTTGTAAAGTAGATACTTTTCTCAACTTTTATGCAACTACAAACGAAAATTCGTTCACTACCTACCTCTGTGGACCTCTCTCATTCATTTCTAGCATTCGTAGTAATCCAAAAGTCCATAGACTTTGAATGATTTCATCCCGGAATGGAACTTTCATATTTTTTCGTAAAGTAGGTACTTTTCTCAACTTTTATGTAACTACAAACGAAAATTCGTTCACTACCTACCTCTGCGGACCTCTCTCATTCATTTCTAGCATTTGTAGTAGTCCAAAAGTCCATGGACTTTGAGTAATTTAATCCCGAAATGTCCCATATAAAGTTAGGTAAAGTAGGTATGAATTATTTCAGCTTCTATGTAACATTCAGCGAAAATTCTTTCACTACAAACCTCCAGGGGCCTTCCTTAGTAGGAAATCATCGAGTAAAATATTTTTTTGCAAAGTCGGGAGATGATTTTTTTTTTATTTTTTTTATTTTTTTTTTATTTTACTACAAACGAAATTATTGCTACTACTATCTACTACTAACGATTATCTACCATAAAAACCAAAAAAAGATCCAGTTTGAAAAAGTCGGGTGCCAAGTTCACATAGCCCATATACATTTGTGTAATGAATGAGTTTGACTATCACTACATAGTATAAAACAAAGTCACTTTCCACTGTCTGTCTGTCCTTATGTATGCTTAAATCTTTAAAACTACGCAACGGATTTTGACGCGGTTTTTTAAAATAGATAGAGTGATTCAAGAGGAAGGTTTATATGTATAAATAATCCCGAAATTACTACGGGAACAAGCACAAAGCGGGTAAAACCGCGGGGCGCTGCTAGTACGTTATAATCCAACTTTACTGCTAAATACCCAAAGTAAACCGAGAAAGTCTAAACCCACAATAAATTAAACAACTAAATAGAACAAAATAAACCTATTTTATACTTGTCTACAGAAGAGATCTTGTTATCTAATCAGTAACTAACTAAACACATAACCCTCTTTCGCACCACACAGTCGGTTACAATACAATAACACGACCCAAGTTGATACACAAGGAAAATAAAATCAAGTCACATATTAGTCACCGCTAAAGCACAGTTACGATAGTGTGGTAATGGTCCCTCAGTGCGTATTAAGTACGCGTGCACTCAACTAAGACGTGTCGCATAGGCAAGGCTTACTTTGACCGTGTATAAGTTACACAGGCGAACTATGGGTATATTGTTTATTGATGAACTGTTTTATCTGTCGCGTGCTATGTGTTTGTGTATTTTATAGGAGTTAGCAAAAATAGGCCTCTCATCTCACTGAAGATATCAGTACAGTGAGGAGTAATTACGCGGGTGATCCGCGTAATTACTACGCTAAGATTAAGAACACTAAGCTAAAAACAGTATTTAAACGGACGACTTACGGCCGGTCCCAATATACGATCTCAATCCATTTTTACCAATCTGCGATTGAAATTTCAATCCATTTGTTACAAAAAGTGTTTCAATAACCAAACTACAGATTGCAATGTCAATCCAATAATGCGATCTATCCGTCGGAGGGCACCAATCCATTTTTAACGGTTTTCGGATCGGCCTCTGTTCAGAAATGACAGTTGTTGGGTTTCAATAACAAATCTTTGGATTTTGACAAATCCTTTTTCGTCTATCTACGATCCATTTTGGCAATCCTTGATAATTGATGGATTAAGCGCAATCTTTCGAAATAAAAACTGTGATTAAAGGCATTTCTTATAGTAATTTTAGATTAAAACATCCTAAAATAATAAAAAATGTCTACAACAATAGTTTCTAGTGATAGTGACAGTGATTTGGAAGTCTTGGAACTTCTTTCAGACTGGGATACTGATGAAAACGAAGGTCCATCAGCACCACGACGATATTGTCGTATTAACCATATACAGTGCCTAACGGATGCTGAATTCACATTCAGATTTAGATTAAACAAAGCTGCGGTAGAGCTGCTTCTGTTAGAAATATTACCACATCTTAAAGTCACATCAAAACGGTAAGTAAACAATGGCCAAGCTACTGATAGCTAAAGCTGCAGAGTGTAAAAACATTGCGAGAGGTGTAGGAAAGCATGAACATTAATCAATCATCTTATTATTTACAGAAATAATGGAGTTGCACCGCTTCACCAGCTTCTCTTGACGCTCAGATTTTATGCATTGGGTTCAATGCTGATTTCTGTACCGGATTTTGTAGGAGTGTCAAAATCTTCTGCCAGCAGAATAGTGCAAAATGTTTCTGAAGCTATAGCCATGCTTTACAACTAATATGTTGTAATGCACCTAAATACAATACGGTCAATTTCCACGTGTACTAGGTGCAATTGACTGCACCCACATACGCATACAGTCTCCAAGTAACTCAAGGCTAATAATCAAATCATTTTATTATTTTGGCATAGACTTATGTACTTTTAAAATTATTTTTCAGATCAAACTATTGGTGAAGAGTTTAGAAATCGAAAGGGTTACTTTTCATTGAATGTCCAAGCTGTCTGTGATGCTGATTTAAAACTGATGAATGATGTGGCTCGGTGGCCTGGCTCTGCACATGATGCTACTATATTTAATAATTCAGTTTTAAGTGTAATTTTTCAGTTATCTAGTTGAGTTTTACGTTAAGTTACTTTTGTTTGTTTAATTTCTAAAATAAAAGATAATTAATATTAGTAACATGTATTATTGTGTGCCCACCCAAACAATAGGTAGTTTATTGAATTCTAAAGTATAAAGTAGTAAGATGTGTAATGTGCATTCTCAAAAATGTGCATAAGCCATGATGGTTATAAATAGACATAATAATTTTATCCCTGATTTTACAACGACTGATGTAAAAAATGTCATGGGAGTTTCTTAATCGAGAAAAGCTTTTACAGATTGTAACTTTCACATTTATTATAAACCTTGCCGATCCAACAGGAACCATCAATTTTCATTGAAATCTGTTCAGAAATAAAACATAAAACTCAATAATAGTTACAACAAAAATTTATTACACAAACAAGTTACAACATAAATTTAATACACAAGAAAGCCACATAAAACATTTAGAATATCTTGCTGGGGTTTATGCACTGCACTTTCCATGGTAATTAATTATTTTAGGTAGTTTTCTTTTCGATTTTAAACAAATAACTTGAAAATAAAAAATGACATGACTGACACTGATACGTCTGTCAAACAGTTCAGATTACGTTCCGTTCTTAGCATATTGGGATCGAGCGTATCTCTCGGTTTTGCGCTGGTGACTACATTTAAATTGAAATTTGTCAAAAGTCGTATTAGTTTTGTGTATAAAACGTATATTTTTTTATAATTGTTGTAAAAATGACTATGTCAAAGCCCAAAAGTTAGCATAACGATCTAAATTATTTATTATGCCTATAACGCATTAAACATGAAGACTGCTTAAAATGGAACGTACGGGAGGGAAGGATCAACCGCCAATCCAATCTGAAAATCGATTGACGTTTGCTATCCGTTGTTATTGGGATGTAGATTCAGACCGATCGGAAGATCGCATTCTATCTTGGATTGAGCCGATCTCCCGATAGAAGATTCGATATTGGGATCCGCCGTTAACGTACCCAATCATCCGTATACGGCGAACCTAACGCAACACAACGTTATCTCAGTTGTGCAACTTAGTGTTGCGACACTATCGCCCACACTACACACAATAGACAAAACAATAAAATAATGCGAATCTAAGCGGGCTACTGGCGCTTATTAGTAAACAAGATAGCTTATCTTTGGGGAATCCCTCCAAATCGGGGAATACCCATTATGTGTAACGGGAGAGCTTAATTTTTATAAAACATCGGTTCATATCAACGGGATTACCATGAAGCTATAAGTACAATAGAATACTAAAATAATTTTTAAAATCTGTTCATCAATTGTATAAAATACGGTGAAAATATGACGTCATAATGTACACTTCTTCACCGCATTGTAATAAGGTGAAAAGTGTAAACATATACTAGTAGCGCCCCACTGTTTTACCCGCGTTGTGCCTGTTCCCATGGGAATTTCGGGGTGAAAAATAGCCATAACCTTCCCATTGACTGTGGCTATCCATTACAAAAAAAAACATTAAAAACGGACTGTAGCTCCCGAGATTAGCTCAAACAAACAAACTTACAAATTTTACCTCTTTATAAAATTTGTATAAGTATGTAGAAGTATGGATTACGTCTCGAATTGAGAATCTTATGTAGAGTTAAAAACAAAACGATATTAAGACGCAGATTGTCTTCAATCTCCTTCCTTTGTCAGCGTTATAAAATCAGGAATAAAGTGGTTGCGTTTAACAAGCGAATCGCTATATGAATAAGCTCATTGTATCACACATTTAAGTGGGAATAAAACATAAAACTGTCTGAAAATTTTGTCTAGACTGAAACATTACGAGGACCGTTCTATACTAGGCGGTTTACGACACTCCAGTGACTGCTGTACTCATATAACTACTTAATTTATGAATTCACTAGCAGCGCCTCTTGGTCGTTACAGCGGTTACCCTTTCCTGTAAGATTCTTGTAACCTATACCATGTTTATCTATTAATTAGCATCGCCCCGCGGGTTTATCCGTTCCCGTGGGAATTTAGAGACGAATACCATAACCTCCCCATTGAATGTGGCTATCCATTACAAAAATAATTATTTAAATCGGATTACTAGTTTCTGAGAAAAGCGCCGTTTAAACAAACAAAAAAAAACAAACTTTTCAGTTTTTTGTTTGTAAACTTAATGAAATATATTGAAAATAATTGAAATATTATTTTTGTATATGATAGTAATATTCAAGAGGAAGGTTATGGTACTAAATTTTATCCCTAATTAACACGGGAACACATACAACGAGGGTAAAGCCGTGGCGAGGAAGGAAAACAGATATTTAATGGACCCTTATAACTGGCTTTAATACATACTCGTATGAGATAACAACCTACATCGAAATAAGGGCTGACTTACACAGGGTCAGTGACTGACTCCGAATTGGATACAAATAAGTGCTGATCCAAAAAATCATGTGCCAATACAAGTCAGCACTGATTTCACACCGCTGTTGAACAATGCTTTTTTTTTCGTTTCAGCCCTGACTTGTCTCGAGTTCGGATTCAATCATTGACTCTAAATCAGCCTTAGTTATAAACTAGACAAGCGGAAAAGAGCGCCAAGCAACTAGGACGATGGGATATAAATTAACACACACAATCGGGAGCCAATACGTGGAACAATCGGAATTGATTCCAGCAACTAATTCGAAGTGTAATAAACCAACAATCTTGACTTCCTTGATTGAGAAGAAACGTTGATTACGTTGATTTACTTCTGATGGAATACTTAGTAGTTAGTATAGATCGCTAAATTAAGGTTGTCTCTACAGCAAAAAAACTCATACCTACAGTTTGGCGAGATACTTTAATTTGTAATTTTTTGTACCAACTTTTTATGTAGTATATAACGTAGCAAGCTAATAACAAGCGATGGTGGTAACGACCATGTGGATAGGCAGGCAGCCATAATATCTTCATAGTTCTATTGTCCCAACAAAGGAGATCCACAAGACCATACCCAAAATACCAAATAATCGTGGAGCCAGTATAAGCATATGAAGCACGCATTCGTGCAGTCATTCCGTGCTCCAATTGATTTGACGTTTATGAAGCACGAACTCGTAGAGTCAGAAATAATCAGAGCATATTCGCATTGGGCACGGACTTTGGAGACAGCTTTTTGTGTCCCAAACATGATGCACCGGCCTAGAACTAGAATAGCGAAGAGGTTTCTACGTCTATGGTATGTATAGTGTGCTGGCTGTGTACCCATCAACACTTCGACATTATCGTCTACGAAGTTCAATGGAGCGATTCAAAAAGATGTGCTTTGAAATTAAAAATAACACTGTGAATAATCGGCATCAGTGAAAGCATCGTCAATCTGGCAATACTCCAGATAGTAAATGTTTATATTATTAAATCTGGACAAAAACGTTAACTATGATGGAAACGTCACGTTCCGGGTAATTGTCTCTTCGATAACTGGAGATTAAAGACGAAATAAAACCTATTTGTTATTATGAGTCCTAAATATGAATTAACTAGTAGGGCCCCGCGATTTGAATCGCGCTGTATCCATTCCCGCAGGATTTCGGACGAGATAAAAAGTGGTACGTAACCTTACTTTTGAATGTAGCTATCATACACTTGATTGACTTGCTTTGAAAGATTGATTCAACGAATGGAATGGTCGTTTCCATTATTATCGCGTCCAAACAAAGTTAAAAATTTATTACATAGTTAAGTAGATGGTCTAATAGAACCGTTATTCTCAGCATACTCCATATAAAATTATGAATTAGGTATTATATTGAACGCCCGTACTTCAAATGCTTACTTATTTAATGGAAAATTTTCCAACCAGATATTTTATTTTGTAAAGGAAAAAAGTTTAGTAATTAAATTCCATCCTAACCCCATCACTAAACCACACTAAAACCTTTTTCCTCTGATTGGAAAATCTGTCATATTATTCTACATTTAAAATTAGTAATTAACAAATAAAACGATGCGTGTCTACTACGTACCGTGTAAATATAAATTTAGTGCAAGTAATTTACGAGCCGCGTTAGCGAAACGTGTTGCGATGATGTCATTTGGGGTACAAGCAAAATCTATTTGACACAGGGAATAAATCGGGTCAGGATCGGGTCACAATACCCACAATTATATGTAGGTGGCGGGCAAGGCTGCAATTAAAACGACGTTACATTGTAGGACGTTGTTTCAGGAAATAAAGTCTATTTTGGCCTCAAATCACGATATGTGCTTTATAATGTTTTTAACCTCATTGTTGACATAGTAGCATAGGCATTGATAGAAAAGGCTATGGAAATTATTTAATTCTGAAACCTTCATACTGAACTAATTAGAATATGACTATTCTGAAACTTTCATACTGAACTAATTAACTGTTTATGAATGTGAAAAAGTCTAGTCTAGTCGTTCAAATAGTGGAAAAACTTAATCTTGTAATAGAATAGAACTGAGACAAACTGACTTAAAAAAACATCACTACATAGTATAAAACAAAGTCGCGTCTGTTTGTCTGTCTGTATGCTTAAATCTTTAAAATTACGCAACGGATTTTGATGCGGTTTTTTGTAATAGGTAGAGTGTTTTATGTAAAAATATTCCCGAAATTCCCACGGGAACGGGCACAGCGCGGGTAAAACCGCGGGGCGCTGCTAGTTATTGTACATATGTAGAATTGTTTATTAGTAAAGTAATTAGGAAATTCCATCTATTACTGATGAATGATGATAGAAGCAGGTCAGCAACTTTAACGTATGCTATTTCCGTCCCTGTATATTTCCTGGGCACATTTAATTCAAATTAAAAGCTTGACCAGTCCAAATCTACACCATCACTCATCGTTTAGTAGACGTCAATAAATGTAGAGTCAAGACGGGAATTATAATAGTAGAAGGCAGTAAATGGGGTTAACAGTATAAGAATGAGTTCCAAAAAAAGTTAATGTATTCGAACATTATTCTTACAATAAATCGGGTCACACGACGTCCTCAAAAGAAGAAGACTCATCAAATGATCCATTATTTAGGACACAAATCGTAAACCAAACTTCATAGCGAAATTAGGATTTACAAGCAAAATAATAAGCAATATACCGTGTTAACGTCTTCACCAACGAATCAGAACCTTCAAATTAGGGCGAAGCGTAGTTCATGTCAACAAAAAAGCCACCCCTTTATTTATATAGCTTTAGCAAGGGGCTGTGGGCCTTAAGGCGATACGGTAGGGTTCGTTATCGCGGGATGTTTCTGTGTTCTAGTTTTAGTAACATTAAGCATGGGTTCCGTAGTGATTGCTAGGCGTGGCACCTACCACGGTGTGTCTATGCGGTCACCATCGGATATAGCCAGGTCATAACTCGTAGGTGAAAACTGATAGCAGAGCATTCGATCGTCATTTAACTGTCAATCACGTAAACGGTGTGCTGAGGGAGGTTTCTTTTAAGCTGCCTGTTCATTTACTTAGTGTTCTTAGTTCTGACACAGAAAGCAATCTTTCGTTCGTCTGGTTAATAAAAAAGCGGCCAAGTGCGAGTCGGACTCGCCCATGAAGGGTTCCGTAGCAGCGAGTAACATAATAAAGAAGTTCTTGAAATAAATGTTTTTTTATTTACATTTGAGTTATTGAATGAATAATCAGTATTTTTTTGCGGTTTACGATTTATGTCGTAAAAAAAAAACTACTAACTAGACCTCGTTCAAACCAATTTTCGGTGTTAGATTACATTGTTATGTACATCATATATTTTTTTTAGTTTTATCATTCTCTTATTTTAGAAGTTACAGGGGGGGGGGACACACATTTTACCACTTTGGAAGAGTCTCTCGCGCAAACTATTCAGTTTAGAAAAAAATGATATTAGAAACCTCAATACCATTTTTGAAGACCTATCCATAGATACCCCACACGTATGGGTTTGATGAAAAAAAAAATATTTTTTTCATTTCTAAGTATGGGAGACCCCCCTAAAATTTTATTTTTTTTCTATTTTAGTGTGAAAATATTAATGCGGTTCACAGAATACATCTACACACTAAGTTTCAACAACATACCTCTTATAGTTTCGGAGAAAAAAGGCTGTGACATACGGACAGACAGACGGACGGACAGACAGACAGACAGACATGACGAATCTATAAGGGTTCCGTTTTTGCCATTTGGCTACGGAACCCTAAAAATGAGCGAACATGTATGATCAGTTGATCACTGATCAGTGATCATCGGTAGAGAACAACTTTACAGCACTCTAGATCAGACATTAATGCCGCTATCGGTCTCCCATCCAAATAGTGCCCTGGACGTTATCAATGAATACTACTTGTTAGTAAAATTCCGCCACAAGTATCTATACTTATATTATAAAGAGGTAGTAAGTTTGTTTGTTTTTATGTTCGTGCTACTCTCGGAAATTATCAGTCGGATTGAATAATTATTTTTGTACTAGCTCCACTTTGGCAGCGGAAGGGTATTTGGCGGAAGGCTATTTGGCTATTTTTCAACCCGAAATTCCCACAGGAACAGGCACAACGCGGGTAAAACCGCGGGGTGCTGCTATATAAAACTATTTAATATGAAACTCAAATCGTAAATTATATGGTACATTCTTATTAGACTTACAAGACAATTACGATGTCTCATAACTTCGTAATTCGTCATAGTTAGGAATTATTAATAAGAAAGTAGGTAATTAGAGGTAGGACAATTGATTACATATCATTCCCAAGAATTTTGACCGTTTTATAATTACTGTTATTAGGCCATGGTGACTTTGGGGTCAGTTTGAATATTAAGTACCTTAACCTTATGTGACATAGAGCTTTAACTATAATGTCTTGAAACTTGATTGTAATCTATATTGATAAATGTCATAACGTTTGTATGATTGCCTTTCTTATTTCTTTAACGATTCTAGTGAAGGTACGTGGGTAGTTATAGTAATAGTACAATTACTGTTTTGTAACGGATTTTATCCAAGCAGAGTTTTGAGAACTTAAGTATGTCGTGTAGGAGGTTTTGAGACAGTCTAGAAGTCTAGCACAGCCTAAAAGTCTTAAGCCTTTAACACAGTTTAACAATTGAAATAATCTAAATTTAGAGTTGTATTGATAACTCGTAACAAACACATCGTCTAGTTTTTAAATTAGAAACTTATAACTCAGGTACTTATGAATTAGCTACTAATTTTCATTGTCAACGGGATACTGTATTCATTGCATAACTTTGAAAAGTTAACAATATTTCTACAAATGAAGCAAACAAAACATAATTACCAATTATTAGAAAAAAAATATTTAAGAAACATTGGTCATAAAAAAAGAATTTAAAGTATAGCAAATATTGCTATTGTTATGACGTGGCAAGTAAAATCAGTACTATCCTCTAACAATAAATCTTCCGATTCAACCACCCAATGTCATTCACTCACGATTTAAAGGTTAATAACGAAGAAACACAACAAACAATCACTCCCTTCTACCTGACATTAACTGACACCGTTAACACACATTAAAACCTTTAGTAGTGATAGTTTCCCCCAAACTTTTCGCCCTAAAAGGGCACACCTTATGACCTTCGCCAAATTCCGCCCCATTTCCGCGTTGATTCGTGTTCCCATTCAAACTGGTTCATCGTACATCAATCAAAAGCAACGGACAGACAATGAAGTGTGATTGTCTTTGTATTACAATAGCTAACACAAATAGGAGAACGTCGAAAATATACATCGCGTTAGGTTGGGGAAGGTTATTGAGTCTGAAAACGTGCAGTAACATGTGTATGCTAAGCAGTTTCGCGGAAAATTATTTATTTATGGTCATTTTAACGTATATTTAACTTTTACTTGTGTCAGTGTCCGTAAACATGATAAAACTAGCAGTGCCTCGCGGTTTTATCCGTGTTGTGGGAATTTTGGCATGCAAAGTAGTCACAAATTTTCCTCTTAAATCACTCTGTGTGATGGTGAAAACCGCATGAAAATCCGTTTCGTTAATTTTTGAGAAAATCATATTATAAAACAGTCACCAATATAATATGTAGGAAGATTGTACACCTGCTAACGCGGTTACATCCGCATCGTGCCCATTCCCGTAGGAATTTTAGGGGAAAAAGAAGCCTGTGTTTATTTGTAAGTGAGATATCAAAACACGTCATGAAAATGTACATGTCCATTATGCAACTTTTATGTTATTGTTTCTGATTTTTAAGGTTATTTGTTTTCTATTTCATTCAGTTTATATGTAATATAGTGTACAATAAATAATATTTTTCTTCTAAGTAATTTCATTCTTACCTAAAGCCGAAATCGCAGTACGGCTCACAATTTGAAAGCCTTCGTCGCCATTGTGACTATGTACCTGGAAAAACAAACTCCATTAGTTTGATAAGCAAACGGTACAGAGTACCTATTATATGTCATATACGAGTACTCGTAAGTATTATATAAAGTTGATTTGATTATCATGAGTTCACGTACGCTCGGGGCGTATTTTAAGTTATGTTAAGGTAAGCGCACGTTAAATTGTCGTTCACGGTTGTTCCAATCGTCGGATCATGTTAGAGGCCTTTAGGCGGTCTAAAAACTCCGACACCAGGGTTGGCCAGGGTTGAACTTACTTTATTATGAGTTCAGATTGTACAAAACTATTTTATCCAGGGATGGACAATTTATTTCTGTAACATGGCTCGAGTCAAGCTTGGTGATTACGCCTTATCCCCCTTCCTATATTGATAATTTCAGCGAGATTAGATACCTTTGCCCAGCAATGGGACATTATATGCTATTTCCATTACCAATAAAGTAAGGGCCGAAAGGACATGCTGTATAGAACCTGCTCTACAGAACCTAGCTCTACAGACTATTTCTCTCCAAATGACGAGGAATATATATAATATCCACTTGCATGATAAATTTTTTTCAGATATTTCTAAGTCTTTGATGATTAAAACCACGGATGAAGATGTACTATTTAAAACCCTTTCAGGTCGAGCTAGTAGCTGTTAGTATATGTTTGTGATATATTCTTGTAATGTTAAACTATAATCATCAACAAATAGACAGGTAAAACAACAAGTTCCATACATAAACTATAATAAAATCATAACATTTCATTGATATTACAATTAATGTACTTGACAATTAGTCTTGGCGATATGAGACGAGTTAATTATCTCAACTGTGTGGCTCTTTGTTGAACGGGATAGCCAGTAGCGGATTCAGATTTGTTATTCGTTGGAACTTCGGTTTTCGATTTTTCGCTTTCCTTTGTCTGTCTGTCTGTATGCTTAGATCTTTAAAACTACGCAACGAATTTTGACGCGGTTTTTTGAAATAGATAGAGTGATTCAAGAGGAGAGGTCTATATGTAATTCCCGAAATTCCCACGGGAACGGGCACAACGCGGATAAAACCGCGATGCGCTGCTAGTTTTCTGTAAGTCACAGAATTCCCAGTGATTACAATATTTTCACTATCTGTTAGTATAATTTGTCCGTCATTTCATTAAACATGATAAAATTAGAAGCTGTCAAAATAAAGATATCTAATCTAATAATTACGTAAACTCACCAATGTAAATAAAACAATCAAACATAGTAAATGGAAAAGATCGTGAGAATTGAAGTAATTTACGCAAAAACTGAAAGGATCTATAATTCCTTTTAAAAGTTTATTAATTTGAGCAACTAACTCAGTGACGAAATTTTATCAAATCTATGACAAAATTTCGCAAATTAGGCGTTGCTAAACAATACAAAGATGCCAATCGATTTAATGAATCGTAATATAATAAACTAGCAGCGCCCCGCGGTTTTACCCGCGTTGTGCCCGTTCCCGTGGGAATTTCGGGATTTTTTTTACATAAAAACCTTCCTCTTGAATCACTCTACCTATTACCAAAAACCGCATCAAAATCCGTTGCGTAATTTTAAAGATTTAAGCATACAGACAAACAGACAAACGACAAACAGACGCGACTTTGTTTTATACTATGTAATGATTTCTCACCGAAACGGATACCAAGCAATTAAAACCGCGAGATATAGGTTCTTAATAATCCATATATCATCTATTATCTCAGCTACACGTCAAGTGTCAATCTTCTCAAACACAACGGCAGAATATCTATTCACACTTGTGATTTATACTAATTTGCATAAATATCCAATGTTCTCGCGACCAGACATTGCATACTTTCATAATGATGTTACTTTTGTGATTTCCGACATTCATTATTCATAAACATATTGTATTTTAAGTAAAACTTTGATGTAATAATAAGTAAAAGTTGTTTTGTGTTCGTTCTGAGACATTACGTAGATGTAGTACATAATTCCTTCATATTATGTATAACAATTTATTTACCAACTAGCAGCGCCCCGCGGTTTTACCCGCGTTGTGCCCGTTCCCGTGGGAATTTCGGGAGTTTTTTTACATAAAAACCTTCCTCTTGAATCACTCTACCTATTACAAAAAACCGCATCAAAATCCGTTGCGTAATTTTAAAGATTTAAGCATACAGACAAACAGAAGATAAACAGACGCGACTTTGTTTTATACTATGTAGTGATAAACTTAAATATGCGGATTCATTTGCTGCATTATCACTTGAAATAAAACATTTGCAGTAACACTCATTAAAGTCAAATTATAAAACACTTTTATCGTCTTTTATCGTTGATCATTGTTCCATTTTTAACCTGGCGCTTTAATTTATCAGTTAGCCATTAACTGACCACTGTGGGAATGAGGTCAGTGGAGTATTGGAGGGATGGAGGGTTAGTCCCGTACCCTGCAGGGTTGTCAGAGATTAGGGCGTCAGGGTGTGGTGAGCCAAATGTCACCATGACGTCACCCCACCGCGCCTGCCATTTCGCCAAAGCCCTACCTACCACCGCGATAACAAAACACCGGCCTTATATATTAGTTAGACTATTCACCAACTTTATATCCCCAAAGTACCACATACTAGATCACCAAACTTAATGTACCAATTCGGCTGAAAAGTACCACCTTGGCATTTTAGACAATTCACCTTACCAATGACAAACAAGTTAATAGGAAAGATTTCTGGATTTTCCTACTCAACTGGAAACCTTGGCATTTTCCATTTTGTTGCAGAAAAAACTAAGGACGTTTATTAGATTATTCTTTTAACTTCTGAATGGTAACTGGGCCATACCGTTTGGCATTGTTCGGAACAATTTAGTGAAAACGCTTAACTTCAAGATTCTTACGCTAAGTGGTAAAACTGTAAACGTTAAAAGCTTACAATTCAAACGGGTATTAAGTTAATCACCAGATCATAAGATCCAGAGGTTTTTCCGAGACTTATCATAATCATGTTTTATCTTTGCGAACGTAAATATCGTTAGGTTTGATATAATAAGTGACTACGTCAATGGAATAGCGATATTAACAATGTAAATAAGATATTGCTTTATGTATAATCTACTTGTACTAACATTATAAAGCAGAAAAGTTTGTTAATTTATTGGTTTGAATCTTTTGAAGTGTCAACCGGATTTAAATCATATATTCAAAAGGAAGGTTATATGCTCGAGATGCCCACGACAGCGGGTACAAGGCAAAGCCGCAGGATGCTACTAATACAATACAACACATAGACCACTCTCTATACATTGTCCAATGTATGTTCCGAATTAGCTAAAGTAACTTGCGTGCAAGATTCCATTACTACATGGTGGATACACCGCTCCAAATTGATTACATATAGCAAACTCCAAATAAAGCGGTCGAATTATTTGCTTTACTTTAACTGTGTCACAGTAAGCTCAAACCCCAGTTCTGTAGATCAATAAGTTTTAGATTAGCTCACATAAAACAATTAAGTAGGAATTAGGCCGTATACAGAGAAGGCAGGTAGCATGCGTCGGTCTAGCTAGGCTTTGCGGTACCAGCGTTTAGTGGACCGGCCAGCGCTGGTAATAGCCGCAGGTAACCAGTGGTGAGTTTCTATACAAAGTGCTAAACCATTTGCATTAGCATTGATAAGCGCACGCGTCACGCCACCAGCACTAATCGGAAACGGTCAGCGGTACGCGGAGCATGTGGCAGAAAAGGGCTGAACCTCACGGACATGTTCAGTTTGACTCACATCATTCTACCAGCGCCTTTTAGAAACCGTTCAGCGAGGGTAGCCGGTGCTGAATTTCTATCTATTTATCAAACCAGCTTCGATAAGCGCTAAACACTGACAGGTTCCGTTCGACGGGCCACTCTACCAGCGCTTTATAGCGCTGAATGGTTGTTCAGTGATGGTAACCGGCGCAGGCTACCAGCTTTCTTCTGTATATGGCTTTAAGGTTATAAACAGTTTGTTTTGTTGGCAAACAATTAGGACGACTGCGACCGTCAGGTCAAAGGCAAAATATACGTTCCTAGGCCAGCTTTCATACTTCAAATATTTGTACCGATATCGATTCATTAAAATTTATTTGCATGCTTTACAAAGTGACTGTCATAACAACTTAAAAGCAACGTAAGATATGTTAATTAATATTTTCAAAGTTAATTTTGATTTTACCGAAATAAACTATTCTAAGAAAGTTCGAGTAAGCCATAAAGCCATGGTGTTAGTACCGAAATCCGATATATTATTATTCCGAGGACCGATATCAAAGAAATCGATGGTTAATCAATCAATAAAATCTCAAATAGTCAAATCTATTATCAATATAAACTGAGGACTTATCTTTGAGAGAAGATATCTTATCAGCTAAAGATTTCGTTAGATAGATTTTTTGCAATGACTTGTCCAAATTATACGTTGGTAACGTTGAACTTACGTAAAGCTATTTCCAACTCATATTAGGAAGTATTGTAAAATTCGTAAATGTAGGATTTTAGCGAAGAAAATATGTATAATCTTATAGCTTATTACTTAAATAGAAGGTCATAATATATTCAAAATTTTACAACCATATCAAAGTCTAAGGACAAACAGAAATATTAAAAACAGCCATACATCACAACCGTACATTATTTAGCTATACAACAACATATAAATAAAAAATACAACAAAGGGCAAAAAGTCTTACTCATCAGTCTTTGTTTATGACAAGTTTTGGCATACACAACCACTAGCGGCTAACGCCAACTATCATAGCTATACAAAACTGAAACTATTCAGCAACCTCCCTTAAACAGCCGACGAGTAAGTCACATAGCCCAATACCCAGATTTCCGCAAAGAATGTATATAAAATCTATTACCTTGACCTTATGTTTTACATTAATTTGTTCATATTTTATGTATACATATAAAGCGTGACATATACACCAGGTTGTTTCGCGAAAGAAAGTTCAAGGTCTGTTGGGTAGACGTTCAGCCTGTATGTCTCTTAATAATTCAGGGTTCTAATTGATCGGCCTGAGAACGCACACCCGGTAGTGTAGCAGTACAGATGGCGCGAGGTATGGTCGCCGTCGCACATCGCGGTAGGTTTGTGTTGTGGTGACGGTGAACAGAGTCAGGCGGGTTGATCCGCCGGGTAACGCACGGGGGTATTACGTTCAGAAATCAATCTTGGTCCGTAGTTTATAGTAATAATAAAGGATCAATTAATCAACAATCGATACACGGTAATTATATTATCATGTCTAAGTTTGACGGAGAACCAATGGTCTCCGTTTTTGCCAATGGGCATAAAAAGTAGTTACTGACAAACTGACATCTTTCTAAATAAATCTATGTGGAGAAATGAAATTTTTTTGTAGTTAAACTAAATAAAACTTAGTGCACACTGCGGCCGAAAGCACGGGGAACAGTTAATTTATACAATATATTAGATTGTAAAGTCCCAAAGATATCAGTACAGTACAGTGAGGAGGATTAGGCATAATCTCCATGCTTGTCAAAGCGGGTTGGTGATTTCAAATTTGAGCCATGTTTGAAAAGTAGGAAATATGTTTTCGCTAGACTCGGGAATTGAACCCGGGACCTCAGTTTTGGCAGGCGAGTGCACATAGCACTAGCTAGACCATCGAGGCGATAGTTTAATGGGTTTATATAAATTGAAGCAAATTATACTACAGTTTACAAGAACTAAAGATACACAAATACTTATGTATATAGACTAACTATCGCATCTGTCATAAAACGAAATGTCATTACCCTTCAACTCAAATTACTGTGGGTGTTGGGTAACTGAACTGAAGATTGTAGTAATCAGACCGTTAAAGATTATTTAAATGTCAATCTATGAACTAATAAAGAAATCTGAAGAGTTTTTTGTTGGTTTGAAGGTGCAAATCTCAGAAAATACCAATCTGATATGAATAATTGTTTCTGTAATGCATAGCCCCATTCAACGGGAAGGTTATAGGCTAGTATATTGTCTGTGGCACCAGTCTATTAGTGTGTATAAATTAGTGAGTCACAAAAATCAGTCCCGTGAGAGTCAAGCAGTTGACAATTAAATCTTGGTATAGAACACCTGGACCATTCGGTAACTTTGGCATAAATTATCAGTAGAAGTCCAGGGAAGGTTGAATTATGAAACAGTTTAAAAAACCAGCTAGTATTACCTATTATAAAGTTTTAGCTGTAATTAGTCAATGGTTATGACTTGGTATTACATAATGGTTTGTTAGTCATTCTTTTACATTGAATTATTATTTCACAATGCCCTGTGATTTTCCCTGCAAATTCTATGTTGTAATGAGAATTCAAGATCAAAATAGTTAATAATCTTGAAGGTTTCTCTATGTATTCAAATTAATCAAAAACAGACAGAATTATTTAGCATTTGTAATACATAGTAATGAATAAAGAAAATAGAAATGAATAGAAAATGAAATTACTGACTTATTCATAAAACTATATAAATATTAACACTGTTATAAAGTGTTTTGTCTCTTTTGCTCTTTGTAATATATGAGTAAGTCAGAAAGGGACTAACCATAATTTGATAACTAAAATGCTGTCAAGCTGAATTAGACCCTTAGAGCGTTTGTCCACCGCCGCCGGCACCGGACCGTCACCGGGAACGCTCTAAATGTATCTACCGCTACTTCGGCGCCGTCATCTCGTTCCCGGTGACGGTCTCCGGTGCCGGCGGCGGTGGACAAACGCTCTTAGTCTATATGTTTTAGTATATAATGTGTTTTTCTATGACAGTCAGTGTCATCAAAAACACTCATTCGAACTTTACTGTGTTACTATGATCCCTGGATTGTTTTGATAAAAATTATCTAAAACACAATCAATATCACAGATTAAATAATTTCGACGTGAGTGGTACAATGGCACAATACCTTATCAAATCAGTACTGAAATAAAATACCTTACTGAATTAAGAGTCGTAAGAAGTGATTATATTAGGCATCTGATTGGTACAACCCCAAGCCTCTAAAGGCCACTAAGTGACAAGTAGGGTTCAATTGACAAACTACTCTAAATCAAGTGCATTAGGCTTAGTTTGGATCTAACGGTTTATGAATATTAGTTCTGTATGCATCTAAGTAACTGTATATAAATATTTATTTTCTCTAGTAGGTAGAAAATATTGTCTATTACAGGTTAGTGATTGAATCCTTTAAATATCCTGTAATAAACATTTACAATTAGTATAATAGTTTTAAATCAGTGGAATGAAATATAGGAATTGTTATAATAACATCTCCAATAGGGTCCGGTGATAAATAACACCTTAGAACTCACCTTTTATATAAATATAATTACAACAAGAGAATAACATAAGAAAATGTCTGGAGTTAATTGTACATTTCAATTACTGTACCAGTTTATAGTCATCAGCAATTGTTTTAAAAATAAAAATATGATGTAGGTAACATGATATCAACACTCCCTGTTTATCAAACTACATTACTAATAAGGATAAATAAAACCACCATCAAGACTGAGTGAAGTTCAATAGAAAATTTAAATTATTATATTGTACTCTATTTCCACGAAGTGAAAGTATTTTCAAACCAAAACTTGAGACTGATTCAACAAGAAACAAATTAATAAGAACTTACTTTATCCTTTTGCCGTCGACACACGCGCAATGTTCGGCAAATTATATCTCTTATTATCACTAGAATACACTCACAGCACTCTGAAATTCCAGCCGAAATTACACAAATACTGCAAAATAGAAAATACACATTCGATACAATACAACAGCCAAAGCTAAACGAACCGAATGAGAACATTGAGAACATTGAAGGAACGGGTGGTTGGCTAAAATTTTGACAAATGACAGATTTGATATTTTTACGTCAACGTCACTATGAACAGATCAGAGAGAATATTCCTAACAAAAAAAAAATAACAAAAAAAAATGAATTGAATTGAGAACACTGACCTGTAGTATACATACTGTATATGGACTGGCTGCACCATACAAATGACAGCTAATTTGTGTGGCAATTTGAAGCGCCCCTACGAGTTTCCCGAGAACTAATTTTGACGTACACTGCAAGAAAATGGCCCCCGTATGAGATTGTAACAGCGGCGACGGCGAGTTTTTTGTGTAATATAATTTTATTTCGTGGTATTTAAGTGTAATTTCATATTTAATTGTGAAAGTTGAGCTAAATAAACATGATAAAATGTGTATTTTGTAAAGCTCGCTACAGAAAAGGGAGTAAAACGTCATTTCACAGGTACGTGTATTTTATTGTTGTTTTTATGCAAATTTGTCTTGAAATTGTGTTTATAGCATTGATTACTATCTGAAAACTGTTTGCAATGATATCTTAACAAAATAATGATGATATAATGATGAATTTCGTGAAAATTGATGTAAAAATTAGTTTTGTTTATGCACTAGGGATTGATAAATTCTTATCGATAAAATGTCGATATTCAATACTAAAAGTTGACATACTTAGTATAAGCTTAGGCTAATTGGCAGTAATTGTTTTACACCCGTATTTCGGCATTGTGCAAAATTAAAAAAAAGCCTGGGTCAGTCTGGTGTGTCTCATTACTCAGCATGTACATAATTGTACATCTTATTTATGTTATGTATAAGTTATCAATTATATTTTTGCAGATTTCCTTCCGAGTTGACGCTAAGAAACGTGTGGTTACAAAATATGAATGCCTTAAACTGGACCCCGAAGGAAACAGATTATCTCTGTTCCAAACATTTTGATATTTTTTATATAATAAATATTTTTTTCAATAAAAATGTGAAAGTATTTTTGTTTTTTATTTTGTCTAAGCTACCCAGTTATTACTGTGTTGGTCTAGTTCGTCCCGCCAACATAACTGGCCTACAATAGCTCAGGATAGAGATCAGTGGAAGGAGGGTAGGGAGGCCTTTGCCCTGCAGTGGGACATTTATGGCTAATTAATAATATTAATAGACATAGCTACCCCGTTTTGACAAAACAGTTTTTTCTTAGGCAAATTTTTAGAGTTACGGCAGTGTTCCCTAACATGTGTTTAATAAAATGTCTTTAGTTTAATAATGTTCTCAAAATCGGAAGCTAATTAGACAAGGTACATTTATAATCATCGATATATTTATATCGATATATTACCACAGTCGACTTATGAACATCACTAATTTTAGTTCCATGGAAATTCGTATCTGCCTACAGCGCCAAAATGGCGACACTCAAATAGGCAGAACATTATTATGACTGCAGCCAGTCCATTTACTATAGGTCAGTGATTGAGAATATTCCTTTCCTTGGCTATTCTATTTCATTCCTAGAATCTGTGCTGTGCACTGTGCTGTAGACAACATTGTCATTTGTCATCATTGCCAGCATTGCCAGCATTTAATTTTTTTTGACAGACATTTGACTTGACGATCTTTGTGCGATACGGTGGGTGGTGGTGCGGTAGTGTGCGGTTGGCATTCATCAAAGTTACCATTAATGGGGGCTTTCCCTACATTTGTCTAACAATTATTAGGTATTAGTTTTTGAGTAACCATTTTCAATTATAACTGTAAGCAATGCCGCATGCATGAAGCTTGCCCCATCTTATGCCCCTGAGTAAACCGAATTAAAAACCTGAGTAAACAAATTTCGGTGCTTTTTTTTTCAATTCCGCTAATTTTACGTCGCCAGTTTTTTAAACCTCCGAAGGCAAGCATCTCAGCATGGCTTCCAGCACGGGTAGCATGACAAGTAGACATAAAATATGTCTACCATCTATGGCGCAAGTATGACGTCATCGCGATTTTGTCTACAGTAGCTACCACGAGCATCGCGCGACATAGGTAGATTTGTCTTGTCTCGTACGTCATTTGTATACAAATGTCTACGCCCTTGAGCATGACGACCATATTATGTCTACGTCAGAGACTAATTTGACATTTCAAAGTATACAAATATGTATGCTACCCTCCAAGGTGCATACAAAGCTTGTCTTCGACTATTGGTGCTCTTGATTTAGTGATTTCGAAGCCGAAAAAATGTCCCGGGCGTATAGAAATTATTTATTGAGCATTTGAATTTGAATCCGTAAACGTAGTTTCAATTCAAAATGAGAAGTGTTCGCTTAAACATAAGAAACCAGTAAATTTTTTATTATAGAATTAAATAAAAATATATTTTTTAACATGTGTGAATAAAACAATTGTTAAAATTAAAAATCAGTCTTCTTATTGTTTTTTTCTTATTACACATTATTATTACACATTAATATTACAAAATACAATATTTTTGAAACAAAAACGAAAACATAATGAAGTTTGGTGGAGTAGATTCATCGGCCATCCCAAAGAGATCGTTTTCCGACATTGACTTGTTTAAATTGCTCATTATTATTGTTAAGTCGCCGCCTGAGTTCAAATCTTCGCGCCAGTCTTATGTTGCGCGAGATAGCAATTATGGCAACCGTCTCGTTCTGGCTCCGCTGATTGCGTTCGCGAACGCAGCAAGCGATGCGGGAAAGAGACAGGTAGTCACTTCGTCACAAATTTACACTAGCGGGGGAGGATTTTAAGTAAAGATTATACGATTATGAACCTTATAGCTGGTCGAACGCACACACCGCGCCATAACCCGTAGACAAGACAAAAGTTTAAACCCTATAGAGATATATGACTACCAAGAGATATATGTCTACCAGTGTTCATGCTACCCGTGCAGGATATGATATTTTTTAACCCACCTACGGTAATTTTTAGTTCAAATAAAATTAAGAGCTCTTAATAATCACCCTATAATACGATTTCTTTGCAATTTCTTATGTTAAATTTTTTAAAGAATTGTAAATTTATTTCGACCAATAGTGGTAGTTACTGCGGTAATTGGTGATGGTAGCCCTGACAGACAGATCTGACAAGTGACATGACTTTTGTTTGTCAAATATTGTCAATTGTCTTGTCATACTTGCTTTGCCTTGTTATTGCGGTTATTGCTTGTTTGTTATTATTATTTGAGCTAGTAACGTGATATTAACTAAATAAACCGTTTCTGTGTTATAAAACCTACGTATATTAAACTACTCCAAGTTTATAACATATTAGATCAATATGAATATATCTATAGAAAAGAAGAGAACTGATTGCCCAGCCTTGCCAAAAGGTTGGCAAAGAGAGGAAATTGTAAGAAAGACAGGGCTCTCTGCGGGCAAAGTGGATGTTTACTATTACAGGTAAATAGTAATTATTAAATTTCCAATGACATAAGTTAGTCCTAAACCTCAATAATTAAAGTTTTCCAAACCGATCACATTGGATATCACTTGTGTCCGAAACAGTATTGAACATTAACATGGAATATCTAACATCATTTACATGAACATCACTAAATTCGGGTGTAACACGTAACATGGTACATGTTGACAATATATTTTCTATAGCCCTACAGGTAAAAAGTTTCGCAGTAAACCCGAGCTTGTTCGGTATCTTGGTGATAGTGTGGACCTGTCGTGTTTCGACTTTCAACAGGGTCAGATTAGCACATTGCTGTTATGCAAGGCCAAGAAAGCACGAGCGCAGTTCGACTACAGGTTTCCACATACAGATTTACAGTTGTGTTGTGATCATTAGTGCAGTCCTAGCTTCATGTATCTCATTGTATTGTAACTGCGCTATGTTTGACAATTAGTTGCTTTTGTACGTCTCTGTGTGCAGTATTACCCTTATATTCATTGCTGTTATTTTAGTACAGTGGCTCATTCAAAGGGTGTCGCTGGTTGACCTACAGAGGGGAACTCCGATGGTCTAGTAACCAAGGAATGAGGGTATGTTTGATAGGAAGGCTTGAAAAAATGTGAGTAGTAGGTAAAGTCAAGACACTAGGTCCCTTAAGGGGGCCTGCTCCCCACTGGCGACATCCTTGTCTCATTCACTAAGTTCATTGAGAAATTTGTACTAAAATAAAAGAAAAACAGAATGATTACAAGGGTCATAGTGTTGTGTGATATATCTTTTACTACTCGGGGCCCACATTGCACAGCTTTAGACACAAACCTCTACTTAATGTCTAAGCAATTTAACCATTATAATCTCTTGGCTTAGGGTACATTGTGCTTTGTTCACCTCATTGTATTTGGCGTCACCTCACATCACTACAGCTTTGCTAAATGTACCTGGTAGTTTGTCACTGTATTTTTCACATTATTAAGCTTTTAAATTGAATTAATGTTAGTGTACACTGAACAAGATATAGAAAGATGTAATCAAAAGTTAAGAATCAAATCTAGAAGTTAGTTGTTAAAATAAGTAAAGTTATCATTAGTACATTAGTAGTTAAACTCAGGATAAATAACATTATTTATGCGGTACCCTTTATAATGTTTCTCATTTATATTTGGTTATATCCCACCCACCTCATTGTAAAAGCTTCTTGTGTCACTGAATTATGATTTGTGGTTTAAAACATCTTTAATTAATTTAATTTATACCCTAACATTTAATTATCTTCAGTTCGCAAGAGGCTTTTGCATTCTGTGGGATCTTTGAACTTTATTTGAATATTGTATTCTTACTAAATCAGTTTGAGTTTGTATGTCTGTTTGTTTGTTTTATGTTGTGTGAATATGGTGGTAGGTTTTGTTTTTATGTTGATAACAAAATGATCTGTATTTGTTGATAACATTACATATACAAGTTTGAAATGTAACCTAATATTATTATAGAATATACTCATACATATATTTTTAACTGGTAAACTCCTTCTTATGTTGGCAATATTTTATCTAAAATTTTTGTTCATTGACCATAAACATAAAATGTTCTATCTAAAGTAGCTCATAAAGTATAAACTTATGGAAAACATTTTGAATTCAGGCAAATGCTAAAACTTAGCCAGTTAATGTCTGACTTTATTTACATTTTTAATAATTATAAATTTAAAAGAAATAACAGTATAAAATAATACATTTAACTTTACACATAACATAAGCATGTAGATTAGATGCAGCATGGATAATCCATTATACCCTATAACATTTTAACATACACTAGTGTCATAATAAAATAACGCAAGATTAATCAATTTCTATGTTACACAGGGGTGTCCGTCCCGATGCTACACTAGTGCCACCTATTAGACAAACGGCTTCGATTTTCAAACAGCCTGTGACTGTTTACAAGACGCAGGAGAGTAAAGTTAAAACTGACTTGAAACATGGCACTCAAGAGAAACCTAAACAGCTGTTTTGGGAAAAACGTTTGGAGGTATGTTCATTTTAGTTAGACAAATAAGAAATCTAGTCAATCTAGTTAGTGGCTAGCCCTGATGCTGGAAGTGTAATGAGTTATGACCGTAAAGCTTTATTGTAAGGTCCCGGTAATTTGACCAACCGCATAACAATAGAAATGCCATTATCTCTATCCAAAATTGGCAGATCAGATTGAGATTAATAATGTATTAGCCTGTAATGTCCCACTACTGTTCAAAGGCCTCTCATCTCACTGAAGTTATCAGTACAGTGAGGAGGATTAGGCATAATCACCACGCTTGCCAAATGCAGGTTGGTTTCTCATTGAAAATAAATCACAATTCATTTTGAGTTAGAAATACATAGACATATTGGATTCATTAATTAATTTCCAGTAGGTCTGGACAACCCCAACTAGCCAACCCTAGTGTCGCAGTTTTTGGACCGCCTAAAGGCCTCCGACATAATCTACTAGAAACAACTGGAAACGACTGCTTAACGTGCCTTTGATTGAAACACTGATTTTGGATTGAGATTAAATATTACACTACCATCTAAAACTAACACTATCAAACTCATTCCAATCTCCATATAATTGTTTTCCAGGGTCTGACTGCATGCGACGCTAACGGTGTGATCGGCACCGCGACTCTCCCCAAGTACATCAAACCGCTGGGCCCGTTCAACTCGGACGCCACCACTATACAGTCGCTGGCCACCGCACTGCATGTGTCGTCACAGCCTATTACCGGTAACTAATCTTGTCTACTTATCTATACCAATATATTAAGCTGGAGAGTTGGAATTTGTTTCTGATTTTGTTTGTCAAACATGCTAATCTCTGAAGCCAACAGTTGGATTATAAAATTACCTTGCTAGTTGGACTACTGCTATCGACTTGCCTACGTTTACTTATACTATGTACCTATAACTTCCAGGTCAGACGGGCTCCAAGCAGACGATCCTGGAGAACCCGGGCGTGTTCCTGAACCCCGAGCAGCCGCTGATCGCCGCCGTCACCATCACCAAGGACGACGTGAAGCGGCAGGAGGAGCGCGTGCGCCGCGCGCGCCAGCGCTTGCAAGAGGCGCTGGCGGTTGCCTAGGTTACAATTAATAACAATCATAAATTCCATTCCGTGTTAAATTTCCCATGATTGGCGGATGGCATCGTTGCTATGTTACGTTACTGAAGCAAGTCGCGAAGCAGGAATCATTTCATTCATTGATCTTTATCTATTTGTCTATGTCATTAGCATACTATATCACAGAATAATAAGTACTACATTTGACTATATTTACAATTTCAACGCCGCCAACGCATTGTGCGATTGAGACAGTAATATTGTAGTGATAGAGAAAAATAGATAAAAAGATCAATGAATGAAATTCTTCCGCGCTTTAACTACAATTCGTTTGGTATCATTGGTGGATACTAAACGTGAAAAGTGCTAGTGAAAAGGCCTCTCTTTTTTTAGGAAAATTATTCTCAATTCATTTGGTGTGTTTTTTTGTTGTATTGAGATAGTGTAGTAACGAGTTCCTCACCGTGTTCCGTGTGCAGGGGTTGGCCGGCGGGTGCGAGGCGTCGCCCGCCGACCTGTCGATGTGGCGCGCGCCCGAGCCCGACTCCACGGCGGACCACGACCCGCCGCCGCAGCCCGACTCCACGGAATAACTACACACATACATATGAAAATGTTCCCAACGAGTGTTGGTCGATTTACAAGTTATCTTTTATTCGTTAACATCCTAAATTATGGAATTTGGAATCTAAGAGGACTAAAATTTTTTAAAGGAGACTGTCGTAGTGATGTGCTATGTGGTAGAAGTATATATTTACATTATAAGGTTTAGAATACATATTATAAGTTTTAATCTATACTATCGGCCTCGGTGGTCTAGAGGTATATGCACTCGCCTGCCAAAACTGAGGTCCCGGGTTCAGTCCCCAGGTTGAGCGAATACATGTTTCCTACTTTTCAAACATGGCTCGGGTTTGAGATCTCCTCACCAACTCGTCACTGTAGTCTCTGTACTGATCTTTTCAGTGAGATGAGAGTGGGCATTACAGGCTTATACTTTAATCTATACTATACTAATATTATAATGCGGTAAAGTTTGTTTGTTTGTAAGGGCTAATCTTAGAAACTACTAATCGGATTTGAATAATTCTTTTTGTAATGGATAGCCACATTCAACGGGAAGTTTATAGGCAATTTTTCACCCCGAAATTCCTACGGGAACGCACAACATGGGTCACTGGGCGCTGCTAGTAGTATATAAAGGTATTTCCATTTTCTTTACATACAACAATGGAAATTGCATGTTCCAATATTGACGTAAAAGTGAATCACTTTTTGTACTAAAATAACTTAATAATATACAAATATTAATTAGCAGTGCCCCTCGATTTTACCCGTGTTGTTCCCGTTCCCGTGGGGATTTCGGGAATTTTTATACATATAAACCTTCCTCTTGAATCACTCTATTTAAAAAAACCGCGTCAAAAATCGTTGAGTAGTTTTAAAGATCTAAGCATACATAGGGACAGACAGCGGAAAGCGACTTTGATTTATACTATGTAGTGATTGTACCACAAAATATTTATAGTCAATGTTGATTTTGGTCGATATTAGAGTTGGTACTTTCTAGGTAAGTGAGTTTATTATAAGTATAGTATTATAGGTTTGTAATTTATTGTAAGATTTTACTAATTATAGTAAATTGTATAATGTATTAAAGATTTGAATCAAAAAATATTTTCAATTCTAAGATAAGGATACTGTCCCACCAGAGTTATGCTATGCAAGTTGCGATGCTACGTTTGATATCAACCAATTATATCGAAACGTAGCATTACATAGCTCTGGAGGCAACTCTTAAAAAAATATGTTTTAAATAAATTTGCAATTAACTAAGTATATAAACTAACATGGCTCGGGTTTGAGATCACCAACCCGCAGTAGGTAAGTGTGGTGATTACACCTTATACTGATATCTTCAGTGAAATGAGAGGTCTTTGCCCAGTAGTGGGATATTACAGGCTACAAGTAAGTATTTTATTAAGAAACTATAAGAGCAATTAAAGGATAGAAGATCTTGAATTAGAAAACTATAAAAATTAAGTAATGCTGAATATTTTTTTTTAAACCTTTGTAATGGAAATTGTTGTGAAGGCTGATTGTCCACGGAGTCGGTATCTTTATCAATGCATGCATTCCAAAGAATAGTTTGTAACCTAAATACGCTATGTCGACGAGTCTCACAGTCTTACATGTCATCACGTTTTCATATTCTGAACATTATGTTCGTTGTTCTGTTGTTAGCAGCATTTTTATTAAGCAGTATTTTTTAGTTAAACCTAACCGATCAGTATTGAACGAACATGTTCGCTCGCTCATTGGTTTCATTTAAAGATATCACTTACTATTCTCAAGTAAAAGTTATAATGTAAGCGCCCGTGATACAAGAAACAACGATTTGGTTGCAAAGAACTGTTAAAAGCACTAACTGCCTTATTTTTAAACGCTCTACTAAAACACTTTCATAAATTGTTTTGTCTCTTTTGCTCTTTGGGAAATAGCGTATATGAGACAAAACGCAGCTGAAGCAGTGCAAGTGCAAACGCGTAAATCAAGCGTATAGGTAGGTACGTTACCCGATGAATACGCGTCAACAAAGATACCTACGCCTTCGCGGACGGTGGGCCTACATCATTCACGGGAATAACCTAATGTAATACTGATAAGCAAAACTTTTTGTATGCAATAAACGAACAATTCATAACATTTTTGTTTGTTTTTTCCTTTTCCTTACCTACTTTACTCGATAGATCTACCAATGCCACAGAAGAGAAAAGTAACTATGTACCTACTTTAAACACTCAACTACAATCCTATTATTTTTTGCCCTCCACGCAAAAAGAGGAGGTGTTATAAGGTTGACCGCTGTAAGTATACGAATTATATATAGGTAGGTACGATGCTTTTAATTTCGTTGTATTTTTGTTTAAAATCTTCATTAAAGGGGAGTTAGGTGATTTTAGACTGAATAAAAAATTATACTTAGTTTAAAAAAACTAAAAAACACGCTTTTATTGCAAATTGAACTAAAAACTAGAAAATAATTTTTCACCTCAAATCAAAATTATAATAAAACTAGCAGCGCCCCGCGGTTTTACCCGCGTTGTGCCCGTTCCCGTGGGAATTTCGGGATAAAATGTAGCCTATAGCCTTCCTCGATAAATAGACTATCTAACAGTGAAAGAATTATTCAAATCGGTTCAGTAGTTTCTGAGATTAGCGCGTTTAAACAAACAAACAAACAAACAAACAACAAACTCTTCAGCTTTATAATATTAGTTTATAGATTTAAGTTATTAACACAATGATTCAATTCAGAGTAAAAAAGCGTGGGGAGCATTTTACTGTAGTTCATAACTATCCTCTCATAGATACCAATGATGATTGTAATATTAAAAAAAAAAATTAAGCACCCCACGCTTTTTACTCTGAATTGAATCATTGTGTTAATAACTTAAATTTTATTATAATTTTGATTTGAGGTGAAAAATTCTTTTCTAGTTTTTAGTTCAATTTGCAATAAAAGCGTGTTTTTTAGTTTTTTAAACTATAATTTTATTTTTTATTTTTTAGTAAATCTGGCAAATCCATTAAGGATAATGGGAAACTGTTATTAAATTACCATTTAGTAAAATAAAACAGAACTCCCGTTCCGTCCCACAGCGAGCGCCCGTTGATGTCTTTTATATGAAGTAATATTTTTTTAGTAAATCTGGCAAATCCATTAAGGATAATGGGAAACTGTTATCAAATTATTGCATTGTCATCGGTCCTTGATACGTATGCAAAGTTTCAAATTAATCAGACTTCTGGAAGTCTGTGAAAATGATGTTCAAAGATTCCATTACATACGTTCGTACATACAGGCCAAGCTAATAAAAGCTTGTTAAAAATAGTCTCGGGTTATAAAATGATTGAATAAAAACACAGATTTAATCCTCGATTGACCTTATTGGTGCAATAAAAGTGAACAGTGCTATTGAGAGCAGATAGTACTATCATTTTGTGGTTGGAAGTATCCGTCCATGTTTACATAGCCACATTCAACAGGAAGGTTTTACTTAGGCTATTTTTCATTTCGAAATTTCCACGGGACGAGCACAACTCGGGTAAACCCGCGGGGCGCTGCTAGTCTAGTATATAGGTATATACTCTAGTAGTCTCTAATATATAAGTAGGTATATTTTTTCTTACTTGTCCTAAAATGAGGTCCAATGTCGTAAATTTTGCAGCCGAAGATTGCTTCTGAAGAGGAAAATGAATGAAACTACTACAACCACTTCGCCACGAGTGCACAACTAGGAGAAAACACTTGAAGAAAAACAAGTAGGTACTTACGAGATCAAGGCCAACCCCAGTTGAATATTGCATATTTTATTTGAGACCTTTGCCCAGCAGTGGGTTGGGCAACAACAGGTTAAAAAAACGAGAATAGACATTAATCATTCATTAGGGAAATATGATGATGTTTATCCATATATCCCAAAAAGGCAATATCATAAAATAAGTTGAAATGTTAGTGTCCAACCCTAGTGGCGGATTTTCTAGGTTGTAAAAAAGAGTTAATAAGTAGTAGGTGTGTAGGTAAAGGAAAATCTTAAACTTAGGTATTAAATCTACGAGTAAAACCGCATTGCTATCGCTTGAAAACGCATGTCGGTGGTCGGTTTCCTGAAGATAAACTTCCAAATTCCCAGGGTCCAGTACCTATCGTGGTTGACTGGCCCCCAGAGCCCTTTTATAAGCCAGTGGACATCGATTTCGACATCAGTCAAGCGGGTGCTAGCCAGCAAGTATTGTGATCTACTCAACTGCTTCTGTTGAAAACTTTGAAAAGTGAGTTCCTGTTCTATGAAATATTTGTACTTACTTATTTGTAATTTTAATCTATACTAATATTATAAAGCTGAAGAGTTTGTTTTGTTTGTTTGTTTGTTTGTTTGTTTGTTTGTTTGTTTGTTTAAACGCGCTAATCTCAGAAACTACTGAACCGATTTGAATAATTCTTTTTGTAATAGATAGCCACATTCAACGGGAAGGTTATAGGCTATTTTTCATCCCGAAATTCCTACGGGAACGGGTACAACGCGGGTAATACCGCGGGGCGCTGCTAGTTTGTAGAGTGTGATACTTTGAAAGGCAAAAAAACTAAGTGTAATTAGTTTTGGTGTGCCTCAAGGCTCCCATTTGGGTCGCTTGATTTTAATTAGGTTCTTCCTACTTAAAGTCAATGGGAACCTTTGCCCAGCTGTGGGACACAGTAAGTAAATAAAAACATTTCGCCGCGCGGCTGGAGACCTTTTGTTTTGTACATATAAGGTGCTAATACAGAAAATGTTAGTTCCAGAATGTGGGACACTGAAAAGCAACCGAACCCGCAAGCCTTACAGGTGGTGACCCTGGAAGAAGACCACACGTTCAAGCTGGACGAGAAGGCTCTCAAGGACATTCTGATGGACCCTGACATCGCAGATCTGCCCGTGGTGGTGATCAGCATCGCCGGCGCCTACCGCGGCGGCAAGTCTTTCTTGCTCAACTTCTTCCTCAGATATCTTGAGGCTTCTGTGAGTCACAATTCTATTTAATAGCAGATGGTTGTATCAGGGAATAAACAGCCAGAACTCGACATCGGTATTAGCCGTTGGGTCCGTCCCGACTAATTGTAATACGTCTATTCAATAAATAAAATAAAAATAAAAATAAAATAAAAAAGCCCTTTATTTCCTTAACAAAACTAGTTTAACAATTTTCTTTACTCTACTTAAAACTTTATTACATATTTACATTGATATTTAATATTTTATTTACTGTTGTTATTTAGTATTTACATTTCTTAATATTTCATTATTTTTATTTTCTAACAACATCAAGGAACCCTCTTCAGGTGAAGGCCTCTTCCAAAGAGTTCCATTTCTCGCGGTCTTGAGCTATTTGATACCATTTTGGTCCAGCAATTTTTTTAATATCATCTTCCCATCGTGCGTGCGGTCTACCTCTGTAGCGCTTGCCCTGAGGGCCCTTCCAAGTAGTGACTATGTTCGTCCATCTTTGGTCTTTTAGTCTGGCTACGTGCCCCGCCCATTTCCACTTTAATCCGCGAGCATGAGAAAGAGCATCTATTGCGTTTGTTTTCGATCTGATGTTAGTATGTTTTACTTTCTGGATTTTCTTGATATTTAACATGCTCCGCTCCATAGCTCTCTGACATGTATTTATTTTATTATTAATTAATTTGGTGAATTTCCATGTTTGACACGCATAGGTTAGACATGGGATAATACATGTGTCTAACACTTTTTTCTTTAAGAGAATAGGCATGTCATTTTTAAACACTTCTTTTAATCCCCAGTACTTGTTCCAAGAGCTTTTCACTCTTCTTTCCACTTCCAATGCATTAATGTTACTATCAAATCCCATTTGCTTTCCTAGGTACACATATTGATCTACGTATTCTAAGGGTACGTTATTTATATTTAAAACTGATTTTTTGTAGTTTGTCATAGCTTTAGTTTTAGATATATTTATTTCGAGTCCCACTTGTCGGCCAGCATTGTATAAATCGGTGATCATATCCTGTAGCTCGTAGCTAGTTTCAGCAAACAACACCAAGTCGTCTGCAAATCGAAGATGACTTAAATATTTGCCCCGAATATATAACCCTTTTTTCTTCCAGTTTAGTTTACTAATTATATACTCAAGAACGGCGATAAAGAGTTTAGGTGATAGGGGGTCGCCTTGCCTTACCCCTCTTTCTATAGGAAAGTCTTGACCGGTAGAGTCCAGCTTTACTTTACCGGTACATTTCTTATATATCGTTTTTAAGATGTCTATATATTCTTGTTCAACGTCCTGGTCTTCCAAAGCTTCCCATATCGCTGGGTGAGCGAGAGTGTCGAAAGCCTTTTGAAAGTCAATGAATGCGATATACAATGGTCTTTGTTGTTCCTGGTATTTTTCAATTATTAGGCCTGCCGTATGAATATGATCTATTGTAGAAAACTTTTTCCTGAACCCAGCTTGTTCTATAGGTTGTTTTAGTTCGAGGGATGCGCTTATTCTTTTGTTAAGAATTGTAGAGAAGATTTTGTATAAAGTTGGTAATAAGCTAATAGGTCGGTAGTTCCCTATATCCTTCGGGTCACCTTTTTTATACAACAATATAATGTTCGACTCAGACCATTGTGTAGGTATGGTGCATGTTTTTATTATATTGTTAAACAGTGATTCCAATGGTTTGGCTAATACCTCTTCGGCAACCTTTATGGCGTCATTTGTAATATTGTCAGACCCCGGGCTTTTATCAGATTTCAGTTTGCGTATTGTCTCTATAATTTCTTTACAATTTATTGGTTCTATGTGGAGAGCGGGACTGGATGCGTCTGTGTGATAACTAACCTTTTCTGGGGCGCTATACAAGTTTTTGTAGAAATTAGTTGCGATTTTCAAAATTTCACTTCGACTGTATTTTACCCCCTCTGAGTCTTTCAAGCAATCAACCCATATTTTCTTATCCTGTAGTTCTTTATATCCTTTTTTCAGGCTCCCTTTTAGTTCTAGGTGTTTTTTAAGGACGGCAGTTCTGTGTTTCTTGTAATCAAATTTGATGTATTTGCTAATAAGCTTGTATAGAGCTTTTAGCTCGTTCTTACTCGATCGGGTTTTATTCTTTGTTCTGTGCAATATTTGTCTTCTTATAATGAGCTTTTTTGTTCGTTCTGATATTATATCCGGGTTTTTATTATCATCTTTTGTCTCCCATGCTCTTTTTAAGCTTACTTGTATTGAATTGATTAGCTTATCGTGGAAGTCCTGTACTGCGTCTGTGCTTGAATGGGTTAAAGTAGATAGTTGTTTACTTAGTGTTTCTTTATATAGAGTTATTTCATTCTCAGTTTTCAAAGTGCTATATTGGTTATTGTTGTACCTAATTCTGCTTTTCAGTGGTTTCATAAGTGAAACTGTTGCTCTAAGAGGTCTATGATCCGTTGAAAAGTCTAGATTTAGTGTTTCGACATTTTGAAACATTTGAGGTTGGTTTGACAGTATAAAATCAATTTCGTTTTTATATTGACCATTCGGGGAGCGCCAAGTCCATCTACTTTTTAAGGGTTTCTTATAGAATGTGTTCATTATGGCTAATTTATATTCTAGTGCAAACTCTATAAGCCTTTGACCTCTACTGTTTCTTTCACCGGACCCATATTGTTTTGTAACTAGATATTCGTCTTTTTGTGGTTTTCCGATTTTTGCGTTGAAATCACCCATTACAATGAAATCCTTGTAGGACAGTTGTAAGGCTTTGTGAACAGACGTGTAGAAATAAGTGATCTCTTCTTCGTCGGCTGCTTCAGTAGGTGCATAAACTTGTATTATTGATAGATTTCTGTCTGGAAGATTAAGTTGAAGTACTGCCACTCGTTCGGAGATGCCGATGTAGCTTTCCAAATATTGTTTCATGTATTTTCTTATAATGAAGCCAACACCATGTTTTCCTGGTGTGGTTCCGGTGTGACAGAGGATGTAGTTTTCATATTCTGCTATTTCGTTTCCAAGGCGGCGTGCTTCAGATATACCAATTATATCGTATTTCACCTTTTCTAAGGCGGTTGTTAACTCGATTAATCGTTCAGGCGATGATAGTGTTCTAACATTGTATGTCAAAACGTATAGCTGGTTTATGTTTGTTATTTCTGCTGGTGAGTGCTTCGATATTTTCTTTGGAAGGTTTTGGTCGAACTCTCCCGCGGTGACCGGCCGTACTGGGAGATGAAGATGAGGAGGGTTAGTATGTGGTTGCTATGCATTGTCTTGCTGTGTGTTCCTGGATTGTGTAGGTGTGTTGCTTGGTTTAGTGGTCGTTATGAAATTTAGCATTCCTGGTTTCAGAATTCCTTCTGGATGTTTAGATGGTCTGCTTTGCAACCCCTGTGTCTTATTTTTCTTGCTAAGTTGTGCCTTTTTCGCAGTGCCTACTAATGCGCTGTTTTCAGGAGACTCTGAAAGAACTCTTTTTTTGTTTACAGAAGAGTTTTTATTTTCGATTATTACAATTTTATCATATTTAATTATCGCAGAGTTTCCTTTCTCCCTTTCTATTCTTACTTGCTCCTGTAATTCTTTCCTCTTTTCTAAAATATTTTGCGGAAAATCATCCTTTAAATAGTACGGAGTGTCTTTGAGTGTGTTTCTTTTTTTAATTATTTCTATTTTTATCCCCAGTGTTGAAAACGTAGCAGTAACGGGTCGTGGTCTCTCTCCTTTCTTCCCTATTCTCCGCACCGACTGTATATCTCTGCGGTCTAGATCAATATTGATATATTTTTTCACAAAGTTGATTATGATCGTTTCCAAACTGGAGTAAGATGTCTCTGTTTCTTGAAGTCCAAAAAACACAATATTCTTCTGTCTTGCCTCTTTCTCTAAGTAATACAGTCGTTTTTCTTGATTTTCGAGCTTCTCTTTTATATTTTCGTATTTATTTTCTAGAATTGAGAACTTCTCTTCCAAAATATTGTTTATATTTTTTGTGACTTGCTCTGTGACCTTCTCAGCACTCGTTACAATTGTAGATTTCTGCTCATCTAGCTCGTTTTGTATTTTTCGGAGAGCATTCAGGACTTCTTCCATATTGTTGAATAATTGTATACAAATCTGCTGCAATTTATTTGTTATGGTACTGGTCGTGACGTCTGGTGGCGGAATTTCGAAACTACGGGGCTGTAAACTGTCAACTGCTAGTGACCTCTGTTGGCAGGTTTTTGAACTGCCATCGGATGTGTCATCGATTGTTAGATGTGTTCTCGATAGATGGCGTTAGTTTCCTACCGTTGTGCAAATTTTTGAATGACAGTAACGGCCAGAATTACGAATTATTGTAAAATTGTATTAAATTTGGCTTACTGTGTGGATAATTTGCTAGTCCATATCACTATTCACCTTTTTTCTATAATATTAACTAACTGTTTATGAAAAGTTTTGTCACTTAATGTCTATTTATACGATTTTATTTGTCTTCATTTATTCACTTTTTACTTATATTGTCACTGTGTTTATGTCCATGTCCACAATATATGATAGTCTTCACGGGTTTTCACGCACTATTCTTGGAATTCGTCGGTACTTTTGCCACTACTTGTATTTTTAAATCGGTAAAGTATACGGAGCCGAAGTAAACACTGGCACAGTAGCGCCCTCCCTCGGTGCCTAATACGTCTATTCAATAAGCGGCCGAAATAGATGGAACTTGACTGTTTTTATTATGACTATCTACCTACATACCTACATGCTTAGGTATTTGACTCGTGAGTTTGACACTAAAAATATGATTCAGCTTTCTTTACCGGGAGTGTCCTAAGCTACACAAATATTCCTATACATTAACAGTGTAAGCCGATTTTTGTCAGAGTGATGTGATGCACATAAATCGGTTATGGTCTCATTTTGAAGAGCTCCAGTCGTAGTGTGCAGAAATATAAAGTGGATTATATGTAAAGGCGAAGTTTCGCGACTGACTCACTAGTGCTCTACTACTAATATTATAAATGCGAAAGTTGGTGAGGATGTATGTGTGTATGTTTGTTGCTCTTTAACGCAAAAACTACTGAACGGATTTGTAATAAACTTTACAGTAATATAGGTCAGAATAACACATGGGATAATTTTATACCGAAATTCCCGTGAGAACGGTTACAACACGGGAAAACCGCGGGGCGCATCTAGGTACCTATAATGTTTTTTGTGAACGCAGCCGTCGAGTCGCGCGGACGGCACATGGCTTGGCGAAGGCCCCGAAGCTCTGCTCGGGTTCAGCTGGCGAGGGGGCTCCACGAGGAACACCAAGGGAATCCTTCTTTGGTCCGACCCAGCCATCATCACGCTTCCGAACAACCAGAAAGTAAGTACAGTTTGTTTAGAGAAATATGGACAAAAATTGATATGAAGATATCAAGATAAAATAGGCAATGCTAGTAGAGAGGGAAAATGTTTTCTCAAATGTGTGAGTCTTAAATGTTTTGATCTTACGATTATGGAACTCGTCGTTGTTGGCGCTACAGTAACTTCACATTCGGCCGGATCTAATCCTCCGCGGTCCTTCCAGGTGGCTATTCTGTTGATGGACACGCAAGGCACATTCGACAAGAGCAGCTCTGTGAGAGACAACTCCGTGATCTTCGCGATGTCGACGCTCATGTCCTCGGTCCAGATCTACAACCTGTCGGGAAAAATTCAGGAAGATGACTTGCAGCAACTACAAGTAAGAACGAACTCAGAGTCTATTGAATCGACACTTAGTTGATTGACGTAATTGTTCATACGTGACATGTCAAAATCACTCTATAAGAGAGAAGTAAGAGGACCTCTCCTAAGGAATCATTTGACGTCTCTGAGTACGAATGAGGCGGTCTTAACTCCAATACCAGAGTTAGCCACTCATTTACTTGAGTTTACTTCACTTTAGTATGTACAATTACTCATTCTGAACGTTTATAAAGTGTGTCTGTTCAGTTGTTTACGGATTACGGTAAGCTGGCGAAGACCGCAAGCGGCAGGCCGTTCCAGAAGTTGGAGTTCCTGATCCGGGACTGGCCTTATCCTTACGAGTTCAAGTACGGCGCACAGGGCGGGAGCGAATACTTGGAACAGCAGTTGCAGGTTCAAATAATATATATATACTATCCGCGTTTTCCCGTGGGAATTTCCGGAAACAAATAGCCTATAACCTTCGTCTTTAATGTAACTATAGATATTAGATACAAAGATAATGGTTGTAGTATTTTACTTATGTGGTTTTACTTTATAGATTTTCTGGCAATCTTGATGTAAGCAATAATTCTGAGTTATATTGTTCTATAAAATATATTAAATTAACAGAAGGACGCATCACGCACCTCCTATATTCTCCTCACTGTGCTGATACCCTCAGTGACATTAGAGGCATTTGCCTCCGTGGGACATTACAGGCTAATCATATGTTTCTTTACACTTGGGAAAATAGCGTGCGTTGGAAAGGGACGAAACCATTTGATAGCTAAAAATGATGTTAATAAGCGCTTATGAATAAGGTCTTAATACTTCGAGTTTTCCACAGGTATCGAAAGACCAACACCCTGATTTGAAGAACCTCCGCCAACACTTGAGGACTAGTTTCGAGGAGCTGAGCTGCTTCCTGATGCCCAGCCCCGGAGAAGCCGTCACCAATCCCAAATTCAACGGGAGAATTCAAGGTACTTCGTACAGGCACTCACTGTCATACTTCAAAATTATTAATTTACCTAGTCAACTATAAAAGTTCATGTATGAGCACTTTCAATATTAAATACATAGACATTAATTTAAAGAAAGAATGTGGCAAAGAAATAAAGAGCTCAATATTTTCCTGCGACCATAACCTCATTGACGAACTATCTTTATTTCCCTAACTAGCAGCGTTCTGCGGTTTTCCCTGCGTTGTACTTATTCCCGTGGGAATTGCGGGGTGATAAATAGCCTATAAGTTTACCGTTGCATTTCTATTACAGAGGGATTCAAATCGAATTGGCAGTTTCTGAGATTAACAAATAAAAAAACAAACTTCAGCTTTATTATATTAGTACTAGCAGCGCCCCGCGGCTTTGCCCGCGTTGAGCCCGTTCCCGTGGGAATTTTCGAAAATCCTTTCTTAGTGTGCACTTACGTCACTTGAAGAACCTTCCTGCAAAATTTCATGTTTCTAGGTGTAGCGGTTGAGGCTGTGCGTTGATTATCAGTCAGTCAGTCAGGACTTTGAATTTTATATATACCTACCTATAGATAGATAGCATGTACGGCACCTCAAGTATTCCCACGCACTAGTGATAAGTATCTATTGAACTCTACTAATAACCATTTATTTGATGTTTCAGATTTAAGGTTATCATTTAGAGAGGGTCTCATAGAACTCTGCAGCACAATATTTACACCGGAGAATCTAATGGTAAAGAAAATCAACGGCGAGACGTTGAGAACGAAAGACCTGTTCATTTACTTCAAAACGTACATGCGACTCATGGAGAGCGACGAACTTTTTACTCCCACGACTATATTCGAAGTTAGTAACTAGGTACTTTTATTATAAAACGATTTATTTATCATTTTAATTAAAGTTTAGTACTTGATGTATAACAACGCCTCGGTGGTCTAGTGCCTTGCCAGGACTGAGGCAGTTCAAGCGGTTTCGAAAATGATTCGGGTTTCAGATCACCACCCGCATTAGGCAGGCGTCAAGCGTAGTAATTACACCTAATCCCACTCACTGTACTGATATCTTCAGTGAGATGTTAAGCCTTTGCGCAGCAGTGAGACATTCAGGCTTATACTACTTGATTTATTAATAATATTACAGATTACTGTGGAAGCTAATTTACTAACCAACATGAACGAAGCTCAAGCCGAGTACAAAAAGAGGATGGATCAGATCTGTGGGCCCACAGCGAAAACCGTGCCCTTGAAATACGTGAAACAATTACACGACAGGGAATTGAACAAGGCTCAAGTAGATTTCCTCAATAAGAAGGCTCTCGGCACAGCAGATGCCAAACAACTGTATAGTGCCAAGCTTGCCATGGTAAATATTGATTCAAGTATCACATCGCAGTTTTGTGAAGTCTTGCGGCTTGTTTCCGAATCGAATTCAACCTACAGAAAAACATTATCCATATAACTAACCTGAATAAATCATGATTGCCGATCACACGTTGCCGTCCAGGGAAAAGTAGATGAAAAAATAACTTAACGTAAAATATATTTTGCAGACTCTAAGTGGTTTCGAGGCAGAGTATATGACAATGAACAGCGGCAAGACCGCAAGGTTATTCCAAGAAGCAGTGAATGCTTACGAGCATCAAGTGAAGGAGATATCGGGTGGTGCGCCCCTGTGCGTGCACGCTGCAGATCTCCTCAAAGTCCACAATGAGGCGAAGAACGCAGCCATTGATAAGGTGGACCAGAACAGACTGCTCGTGCCCAACATGGTCGACGAGGAACGTAATCAGTGCATTCAGGTAAGGAATTATAACTGGACACACAAGGTATTATAAAAGGATACTTCGATTTGCTTCGAGTTGCATCACTCGTGGTCGCGGGCAGACTGAACACATTGCAACTATGATGCTAGGGGTAGGCGTTCCAAGTTAAATATCAAACTACCCTCACAAATCGCATGCTCGTGAGTGGTGGTATGTGCAAGACGCAAAATTTTAAAAAACATTGATAACACATTGCTGATATACAACACAACTGAACTTTATTCTAGACCCTAGTCTTACCTCGTACCTCGCGTTACCTCTTGTCTCTCACCTTACATGTTAATAAGAAAAACAATCAAACTATTCCGCCGTATCTCATGAAAATCCGACAAAAAATGTGTGGCGGCATCTAGAAGATTTTGAGTGGGTCTTTGCCTTGATTTGCGATAACGTTATGTCGAGAGGTTACTAGTAAAACAACAGGCTGATATTTTATGTTTCAGGAAATAGAAAAGAAATACAACGCCTTGCGTACGGAGAACGAACATAACAATAAGCAGAACGCCAACGATTTGAAGGACGAATACTGGACGTATATGATGAACAAGTGCTCGGCCGACCCGCCGCTGTCCGAGGCAAAGTTCAGTGAGGAACACGAGCAGGCGATGGCTCAAGCGTTACAGGAGTTCGACCAGAGGAGGAACATCCCCAACACGTATAAAGAAGATGCCTATAAGTTCCAACTGATACAAGTCAGTACTGTTTTATCAGCTCATTATTGCTTTTATTCTTTATCAATCAAAACAGAAACCCAGTTAAATAATTACGTTCAGTAAATTAAGGTATTTACTCAGAATAATGTTATTAACTCTTAGATACGTAATCAGAAATTGGGAATACTTTCAGAAAATCGATGTGGGATACCTGCAACTGAAGCACATTACCAAGAGTTCGAACAAGAAGTCGTTCCAAGAGGCGTTAGTGGTGTACAACAGCTCGGTGACCAAGTTCAGTGAGCTGAGGAAGCACTGCCGCCACCCGCTGCAGCTCAAAGCCGAACACAACGCTGCAGCCTGCAGCGCGCTGCACGCCTTCCGGGCAGAGGAATTCTGCTCCAATTTAGATGACTTTGACGATAATAATAAGGACGAACTTATACTCAAACAGGTAACTCGCTCTACAGTATGATCCTGCTCGGATTTACCCTTAGGCAATGGGGTGCCTCATTGTGCTTACCGTGTTTTTGCAGTGACGTAAAGTAAAAATTAATCCGTCTCCGATGATTTTACAAGTGTGCAAAAGATGCTAATGTAACATCGACTCTGAATGTTAATCGGGTAATAATAAAACTAGCGAACGCAAAACGCATTAAGTTGAAAGGCGACTTGACAGAGTATTCTTATTTTTAGCTAAGCATTTAGAATGTCTACCTCTACAAGTAGAGTTGAAGTAGTCAGGAGTTACTTCTTACAATTTGATCCCATTTTAAAATTCCAGATATTCTCAAACCACTATGAGGCAATGTGCGATATTAATGATCGTGCCAATTATATTGCGAGGCAAGACGCCTTCAACCACTTCAAGAGTAAGTTTGATTACCTGTTCGGGTTCCACTGGACTTGGATTTTCATTGTACCGATTATCGTGACGAAGAGTAAGAGAGGCCAACATTATGCCACGGCGAGGGAGGAAGCTCTCGACGTGTTCTATGGGTATCGTCTCGACAGGCATTTCCATGGCAAAGACAACGTCGTGGAGACGTTGGAAGCAGTAAGTTGTAGCTTATAGAGGCTTTCTAGTAACCTTCTCAATGGAGGTAAAATCTCGGAGTTGAAATTTCTAAACAGAAGGAGTAATTAAGGTTAATAACGCCTTTTCCTCAAACTATCTCAGTTTTAGAGTGGTGAAGTGAAGGTCACTTCTAAGAGGTTAATAGAGACATCAATCAAAATATTAAAGGAAAGAAAAAAAGTTGAGAAAAATCAACCGAATGTGGATTGAATTCAATAAATTGAACGAACATGTCAAAAGTGGGACAAAGGAATAATCTCATACTAATTCCCAAAATCATAAGAAACGTAATACCACCCTAAGTTATGAGATTAAAATAAATCTATACTAATATTATAAAGCTGAAGAGTTTGTTTTGTTTGTTTGTTTGTTTGTTTGTTTGTTTGTTTAAACGCGCTAATCTCAGAAACTACTGAACCGATTTGAATAATTCTTTTTGTAATGGATAGCCGCATTCAACGGGAAGGTTATAGGCTATTTTTCATCCCAAAATTTCCACGGGAACGGGTATAACGCGGGTAAAACCGCGGGCGCTGCTAGTATTGTATATTACAGGACATGAAGAGCTATGCCCAAGTTTAACTGCGAATCATATAAAGTATCCTCCAACACATTGGCTTCGATAACGGACTCAAAGATTTTAATCATGTATTAATCTTAAGCATATTAATAAATTTATTTACCTGCAGCATATTGTAATTTTTTATTTAAAAATCCTGTTGACCAAAAATAAATGCGGAGATTTTATGTAACTCTATTGGTAGATTATTTAACGCGGAGCCGGGGCTGTGCGGAGCTCAACTGACCAATCGCAACGCATTACGAAAAGATTTTGACAATGTCAATGCGTTGTTTGACAACCCGAATGCACTGTGATTAGTAAAGCGGGCTCCACACCACCCCGCTTCGCTTCAATCGCACCTTATACAAATGATCACATCCCTATTTATCAGCACTCTCAGGTTAGTCACACAATACTAAAAGTGTGACAAAGAAAACAATATTAATTGTGGCTATTTATATTTTGTTATTAATTTCACTTAAACTTAATATATCTATTTACAGGGACGAAACATAAAACAAAAACAAACTGAGATTATTTCATCGAAATGTTTCTTATTTCCTAAACACAGATACATTACAACTGTATATACCAAACGAACATACCTGGACTAGTAAACAGTTGTACGAACATCTTAATAATAATACATCGTGAAATATACAAAGTAATCATAGGAAGACATCAATAGTGCAAACACCAATCGTATTTAAGCTATCATTATAAAAGAAAGTTTCGAAAATATAAAACTTTGGCTGAAAACAAATTATACTTGCATTTGAATAGCATCTCTCATCTCTTTACAAATTTATGGACAGCTCATAAATAAACCGTAAAAATAATTTAACACTTAAAAACTAGTATTGCATTAAGATTAGATAAACGCCATTGTTAAATATAGTCTTTGAACCGAGTCCCGTCTTCGAAATATACTATAATATAATACATTGGTAAAAAAGAATAGTGAAAAAATGTATATGTACAATTATTTATAAAGAGTTAGATATGGTTTTAGACGGATTAAAAAATAGTTTCGTGTTATAAAATGATTGAATAAAAAGTACATGAAAATATTTTTCTAAGGCTTTGAATTTCTTTTGTAACATGTAAGTAACTAGTTATAAACCTATTTTCAGTTTTCATTAAACTTAATTTACATGTTTGAAACACAGATTTAATCCTCGATTGACCTTATTGGTGCAATAAAAGTGAACAGACAGTGCTATTGAGAGCAGACAGTACTATCATTTTGTGGTTGGAAGTTCCGTCCATGTTTCCATAGGCACATGGCACATTCAACAGGAAGGTTTTACTTAGGCTATTTTTCATTTCGAAATTTCCACGGGACGAGCACAAGTCGGGTAAACCCGCGGGGCGCTGCTAGTCTAGTATATAGGTATATACTACATTAGTCTCTAGTATATAAGTATATTTTTGTCGTACTTGTCCCAAAATGTGGACCAATGTCGTAAATTTTGCAGCCGAAGATTGCTCCTGAAGAGGCAAATGAATGAAACTTTACTACAACCACTCCGCCACGAGTGCACAACTAATAAAAATCACTTAAAGAAAATACTCAATATAATAAATCACTTAAGTACTTACGAGATCAAAGCCAAACCCAGTTGAATATTGCATATTTTATTAAATCAAGAGAATAGTCATTAATCATTAGGGAAATATGATGATGTTCATTTCATATATCCCAAAAAGGCAATATCATAAAATAAGTTGAAATGTTAGTGTCCATAGGTATAAAATCTACGAGTAAAACCGCATTGCTATCGTTTGTGAACGCATGTCGGTGGTCGGTTTCCTGAAGATAAGCTTCCAAGTTCCCAGGGTCCATTTTGCAGTACTTACCTATCGGTGGTTGACTGGCCTCCATAGCCCTTATATAAGCCAGTGGGCATCGATTTCGACATCAGTCAAGCGGGTGCTAGCCAGCAAGTATTGTGATCTACTCAACTGCTTCTGTTGAAAAGTGAGTTCCTGTTCTATTAAATATTTGTAATTGTAATTTTAATTTGTAAGTGTCTACTTTGAAAGGTAAAGAAAACCAAGTGTACTTAATTAGTTTTGGTGTGCCTCAAGGCTCTCATTTGGATCGCTTGATTTTAATTAGGTTCTTCCTACTTAAAGTCAATGAGAACCTTTGCCCAGCTGTGGGACACAATAAGTAAATAAAAACATTTCGCCGCGCGGCTGGAGACTTTTTGCTTTGTACATATAAGGTGCTAAAACAGAAAATGTTAGTTCCAGAATGTTGGACACTGAAAAGCAACCGATCCCGCAAGCCTTACAGGTGGTGACCCTGGAAGAAGACCACACGTTCAAGCTGGACGAGAAGGCTCTCAAGGACATTCTGATGGACCCTGACATCGCAGATCTGCCCGTGGTGGTGATCAGCATCGCCGGCGCCTACCGCGGCGGCAAGTCTTTCTTGCTCAACTTCTTCCTCAGATATCTTGAGGCTTCTGTGAGTAAGCTTTCACAATTCTATTTAATAGCAGATGGTTGTATCAGGGAATAAACAGCCAGAACTCGACATCGGTATTAGCCGTTGGGTCCGTCCCGACTAATTGTAATACGTCTATTCAATAAGCGGCCGAAATAGATGGAACTTGACTGTTTTTATTATGACTATCTACCTACATACCTACATGCTTAGGTATTTGACTCGTGAGTTTGACACTAAAAATATGATTCAGCTTTCTTTACCGGGAGTGTCCTAAGCTACACAAATATTCCTATACATTAACAGTGTAAGCCGATTTTTGTCAGAGTGATGTGATGCACATAAATCGGTTATGGTCTCATTTTGAGCTCCAACCGTAGTGTGCAGAAAAATAAAGAGGATTATATGTAAAGGTGAAGTTTCGCGACTGACTCACTAGTGCTTAATAAAGCTTTTAAGTGCCTTGTACTCGTATCAGAGGTAATCACATATTAATATCATACTAATATTATACATACGAAAGTGTGTGAGGATGTATGTGTGTATGTCTGTTGCTCTTTGACGCAAAAACTACTGAACGGATTTGTAATAAACTTTACAGTAATATAGGATAAGTATACATCAGAATAACACATGGGATACATTTTATACCGAAATTCCCGCGGGAACGGGTACAACGCGGGTAAACCGCGTGGCGCGTCTAGGTACCTATAATGTTTTTTGTGAACGCAGCCGTCGAGTCGCGCGGACGGCACATGGCTTGGCGAAGGCCCCGAAGCTCTGCTCGGGTTCAGCTGGCGAGGGGGCTCCACGAGGAACACCAAGGGAATCCTGCTCTGGTCCGACCCAGCCATCATCACGCTTCCGAACAAACAGAAAGTAAGTACAGTTTGTTTAAGGAAATATGGACAAAAATTGTCATGAAGATATCAAGATAAAATAGGCAGTGGCAATAGAGAGGGAAAATGTTTTCTCAAATGTGTGAGTCTTAAATGTTTTGATCTTTAGATTATGGAACTCGTCGTAGTTGGCGCTACAGTAACTTCTTATTCGGCCACTGAACTGAACATTAAAAATAACACCCTTACAAATGAAAAATATCCTCAGTAATAAGTAAAGTAGTAATTCCCTTAGTGCCTATAATTTCGATTTTTTTCCCCGAACCAAAATTAAAGAATATTGGCATTTCATCTATATTCATCAATATTATATCCAATAAGCGGACCGCCCTCGCTTCGCTTCGGTTGAAAGGGAGGGGGATTTAATTTTGGGAAAATCCTTTCTCAGTGCTCACTTACATTATGAAAGGAACCCCCTTTCAAGTTTCTAGGTACAGCAGTTTCACTGTGCGTTGATATATAGGTAAGTCAGTCAGTGAGTCCATGACACTACACTGACTTATAGCTATAACACCGCAAGGATAACTGTTTTATTGTCTTTTACGAAACGTCGGGAAATAAAAAGTAAGTTATTACTTGCTTTATTAACTTAAACCCGTGTGAGTACGTTTACTTAGGTACTGTTTTATTGGTCAGGATCTTATCCTTCGCGGTCCTTCCAGGTGGCTATTCTGTTGATGGACACGCAAGGCACGTTCGACAAGAGCAGCTCTGTGAGAGACAACTCCGTGATCTTCGCAATGTCGACGCTCATGTCCTCGGTCCAGATCTACAACCTATCGGGAAGAATTCAGGAAGATGACTTGCAGCAACTACAAGTAAGAACGAACTCAGAGTCTATTGAATCGACACTTATTTAATTGACGTAATTTTTCATCCTTATCATATCAAATTCACTCTCTAGGAGAGAAGTAAGAGACATAAGAGGACCTCTCCTAAGGAATCATATGACGTCTCTGAGTACGAATGAGTCGGTCTAAACTACAATACTAGGCTTAGCCACTCATCTACTTGAGTTTACTTCACTTTAGTACTGAACGATTATAAAGTGTGTCTGTTCAGTTGTTTACAGATTACGGTAAGCTGGCGAAGACTGCGGGCAGCAGGCCGTTCCAGAAGTTGGAGTTCCTGATCCGGGACTGGCCTTATCCTTACGAGTTCAAGTACGGCGCACAGGGCGGGATCGAATACTTGGAACAGCAGTTGCAGGTTCAAATAATATATAAATACTATCCGCGTTTTCCCGTGGGAATTTCCGGAAACAAATAGCCTATAACCTTCGTCTTTAATGTAACTATAGATATTAGATACAAAAATAATGGTTGTAACTAGTATTTTACTTAAGTGGTTTTACTCTATAGATTTTTAGGCAATCTTGATGTAAGCAATAATTCTGAGTTATATTGTTCTATAATAGTAGTTTATGCAACTGTCATATAATGAAGGGTATTAAAACACGAGTGTGAGTTTATGAAACGAGCGTAGCGAGTTTCATAATAGTAACGAGTGTTTTAATACCCGTGTTATATGCAGTTGCATACACTACTTTATCTTCACTAATGCAATTAATCAAACAAAATTTTAAAAACAAAACACATTGCGAAACATTAAATTCACGCGTACGTGTATTGTCACAGTGAACTTGCCGCCATTAAAATCTAACCAATGAGAGCGCAGCTGCGCGCGCAGGGCCGCAGGGCGCGATGTTATAATGAGATTTTACGATATCGATGTGGATATTATAACATCATGTGCAATTGCTTAAATTGAGTGTTTTAGTTGTCTGCGCTATAACAGTAGTAATTATAAGTCAAGTATTGGAAACATAAGTAGAATGTTACAACATTAGTGTAGATAAAATATATTAAATTAACAGAAGGACGCACCTCCTATATTCTCCTCACTGTGCTGATATCCTAAGTGAGATTAGAGGCGCTTATGAATAAGGTCCTAATACTTTGAGTTTTCCACAGGTATCGAAAGACCAACACCCTGATTTGAAGAACCTCCGCCAACACTTGAGGACTAGTTTCGAGGAGCTGAGCTGCTTCCTGATGCCCAACCCCGGAGAAGCCGTCACCAATCCCAAATTCAACGGGAGAATTCAAGGTACTTCGTACAGGCACTCACTGTCATACTTCAAAATTATTAATTTACCTAGTCAACTATAAAAGTTCATGTATGAGCACTTTCAATATTAAATACATAGACATTAATTTAAAGAAAGAATGTGGCAAAGAAATAAAGAGCTCAATATTTTCCTGCGACCATAACCTCATTGACGATCTATATTTATTTCCCTAACTAGCAGCGTTCTGCGGTTTTCCCTGCGTTGTACTTATTCCCGTGGGAATTGCGGGGTGATAAATAGCCTATAAGTTTTCCGTTGCATTTCTATTACAGAGGGATTCAAATCGAATTGGCAGTTTCTGAGATTAACAAATGAAAAAACAAACTTCAGCTTTATTATATTAGTACTAGCAGCGCCCCGCGGCTTTGCCCGCGTTGAGCCCGTTCCCGTGGGAATTTTCGAAAATCCTTTCTTAGTGTGCACTTACGTCACTTGAAGAACCTTCCTGCCAAATTTCACGTTTCTAGGTGTAGCGGTTGAGGCTGTGCGTTAATTATCAGTCAGTCAGTCAGGACTTTGAAATTTATATATACCTATAGATAGATAGCATGTACGGCACCTCAAGTATTCCCACGCACTAGTGATAAATATCTATTGAACTCTACTAATAACCAATTTGTTGATGTTTCAGATTTAAGTGTATCGTTTAGAGAGGGTCTCATACAACTCTGCAACACAATATTTACACCGGAGAATCTAATGGTAAAGAAGATCAACGGCGAGACGTTGAGAACGAAAGACCTGTTCATTTACTTCAAAACGTACATGCGACTCATGGAGAGTGACGAACTTTTTACTCCCAAGACTATATTCGCCGTTAGTAACTACTTTTATTATAAAACGATTTATTTATCATTTTAATTAAAGCTTAATACTTGATGTATTACAACGCCTCGGTGGTCTAGTGGTGCACTCGCCTGCCAGCGAGAGGCCCTGGGTTCGATTCTCGGTTCAAACGGTTTCAAAAATGGTTCGGGTTTCAGATCACCACCCGCATTAGGCAGGCGTCAAGCGTAGTAATTACACCTAATCCCACTCACTGTACTGATATCTTCAGTGAGATGTTAAGCCTTTGCGCAGCAGTGAGACATTCAGGCTTATACTACTTGATTTATTAATAATATTACAGATTACTGTGGAAGCTAATTTACTAACCAACATGAACGAAGCTCAAGCCGAGTACAAAAAGAGGATGGACCAGATCTGTGGGCCCACAGCGAAAACCGTGCCCTTGAAATACGTGAAACAACTACACGACAGGGAATTGAACAAGGCTCAAGTAGATTTCCTCAATAAGAAGGCTCTCGGCACAGCAGATGACAAACAACTGTATAGTGCCAAGCTTGCCAAGGTAAATATTGATTCAAGTATCACATCGCAGTTTTGTGAAGTCTTGCGACACATTGCTTCCGAGTCGAATTAAACCTACAGAAAAACATTATCCATATAACTAACCTGAATAAATCATGATTGCCGATCAGACGTTGCCGTCGAGGTAAAAAGTAGATGAAAAATAACTTAACGTAAAATATATTTTGCAGACTCTAAGTGGTTTCGAGGCAGAGTATATGACAATGAACAGTGGCAAGACCGCAAGGTTATTCCAAGAAGCAGTGAATGCTTACGAGCATCAAGTGAAGGAGATATCGGGTGGTGCGCCCCTGTGCGTGCACGCTGCAGATCTCCTCAAAGTCCACAATGAGGCGAAGAACGCAGCCATTGATAAGGTGGACCAGAACAGACTGCTCGTGCCCAACATGGTCGACGAGGAACGTAATCAGTGCATTCAGGTAAGGAATTATAACAGGACACTTACGGTATTATAAAAGGATACTTCGATTTCCGGAGATTTTGAGTTGCATCTCTCGTGGTCGCGGGCAGACTGAACACATTGCAACTGTGATGCGAGGGGTAGGCGTTCCAAGTTAAATATCAAACTACCCTCACAAATCGCATGCTCGTGCTCGTAACACATTGTTGATACAACACAACTGTACTTTATCCTAGACCCTAGTCTCATATTTACCTCGTACCTCGCGTTACCTCTTCTTTCTCACCTTGCATGTTATGTTAATAAGAAAAACAATCAAACTCTTCCGCCGTATCTCATGAAAATCCGACGAGAAGTGTGTGGCGGAATCTAGAAGATTTTGAGGGGGTCTTTGCTTTGATTTGCGATGACGTTATGTCGAGAGGTTACTAGTAAAACAACAGGCTGATATTTTATGTTTCAGGAAATAGAAAAGAAATATTACGCCTTGCGTACGGAGAACGAACATAACAATAAGCAGAACGCAAACGATTTGAAGGACGAATACTGGACGTATATGATGAACAAGTGCTCGGCCGACCCGCCGCTGTCCGAGGCAAAGTTCAGTGAGGAACACGAGCAGGCGATGGCTCGAGCGTTACAGGAGTTCGACCAGAAGAGGAACATCCCCAACACGTATAAAGAAGATGCCTATAAGTTCCAACTGAAACAAGTCAGTACTGTTTTATCAGCTCATTATTGCTCTTATCCTTTATCAATCAAAACAGAAACCCAGTGAAATAATTACGTTTAGTAAATTAAGGTATTTACCCAGAAGAACGTTATTGGTATACAAAGTACTTTGTGCATAACTCATGGGATGTAACATCATAAAATCCACTTAATACGCTACTGGGTATCTCGTCTTCTTAAGAGCCAAGCTCTTGTAGATGAATTTCTTTCCAACTCTAAGGTACTTAATCAGAAATTGGGAATACTTTCAGAAAATCGATGTGGGATACCTGCAACTGAAGCACATTAACATGAGTTCGAACAAGAAGTCGTTCCAAGATGCGTTAGTGGTGTACAATGGCTCGGTGACCAAGTTCAGTGAGCTGAGGAAGCACTGCCGCCACCCGCTGCAGCTCGAAGCCGAACACAACGCTGCAGCCTGCAGCGCGCTGCACGCCTTCCGGGCAGAGGAATTCTGTTCCAATTTAGACGACTTTGACGATAATAATAAGGACGAACTTATACTCAAACAGGTAACTCGCTAAGTGTGCGTCCATACTGCGGGCCTAGCGCGGTGGCGACGGCGGGCGCGAAATATCAAACGTATGAAACGCGTGTAAGTGTCCATACTGAAGTGACTAGGCGGAAGCCTAGCGCGACAAGACCGAGCGACTCCGCGCGCGGTGATTTCAAACGCACCGATCCGCGCGTTGTGGCCACAGTACGGGCCTAGGCGGCGAGCGACTTAACAAGCGGGTGGCAGGTGTATCAAACCAGTGGTCTTACCGCTCGGCGTTTTGACGTAAAATGGCTTCGATCAACAATACACACTAGATTTCGGGTCAGCGCAAATAATACGTCTGGGTGCTTAGGGTCTCATTTGAAAAGTGAGCCACTCTTTTATTTAGTTCCCTCGAACGACAGCCAAAAAAGTTGCAAAAATAATGGCCGGAAAAACAATTTAACGGCCGGAGTGTCTTACTTTCTGTGAGTACATGTAGAATAAGTTATATTTTAAGCTTTTAACTAAATAATATCAAATTTTGAAAAAAAAATACTGATTTGAAGTCACCGCTACAAATGTTTGGCCAACGTTGGCGCAAATTTTGTGAAACAGAACAGCAGAAACATGGAGTAGATTTGTTTTGTAGTAATAATTTACTTATCCGGGGGGCGATTTATTTTTTTATGTCGTGGGGGGGTGGTTGGACTTATAAATTTCGATTTTGTAACTAATCCCCGTAGAGTATTCGCCGCCATCTTGTTTTAAGTTCATTTTTTTAGTTTTTCTGAAATAACTCGTTAATTTTCAACTTTAGAGCAAAAATGACAAAATTGTTTGCAACCCCTGATATACGTCTGATCGCTACTAGAGATCGCGCCTCAGTGTGGCCACCTCCGCTACCGCCGCCGCGTAAGACACCGCGTAAGCCACCGCGTAAGCCACCGCGCATTCAGTGTGGACGCACTGTAAGACTTGACCGAGTATTCTTATTTATAGCTAAGCATTTAGAATTTACTTCTTACAATATTTTCATCCGATTTTCAAATTCCAGATATTCTCAAACCACTATGAGGCAATGTGCGATATTAATGATCGTGCCAATTATATTGCGAGGCAAGACGCCTTCAACCACTTCAAGAGTAGGTTTGATGACCTGTTCGGGTTCCACTGGACTTGGATTTTCATTGTACCGATTATCGTGACGAAGAGTAAGAGAGGCCAACATTATGCCACAGCGAGGGAGGAAGCTCTCAACGTGTTCTATGGGTATCGTCTCGACAGGCAATTCCATGGCAAAGACAACGTCGTGGAGACGTTGGAAGCAGTAAGTTGTAGCTTATAGAGGCTTTCTAGTAACCTTCTCAATGGAGGTAAAATCTCGGAGTTGAAATTTCTAAACAGAAGGAGTAATTAAGGTTAATACGCCTTTTCCTCAAACTATCTCAGTTTTAGAGTGGTGAAGTGAAGGTCACTTCTAAGAGGTTAATAGAGACATTAAAATATTAAAGGAACGAAAAAAAGTTGAGAAAAATCAACCGAATGTGGATTGAATTCAATAAATTGAACGAACATGTCAAATAAGTGTAGGGCCACATCTGCGGAACGTACGGCGCCGAAGCTTCCGCTCTATGACACATCAGTCGAAATTACGCCGCGTACTGATGTGTCATAGATAACTTGAAATACACTACGAGCGTATTTAGCGGAAGGTTCGGCGCCGTACGTTCCGCAGATGTGGCCCTACACTAAGTGGGACAAAGGAATAATCTCATACTAATTCCCAAAATCATAAGATAATGTAATACCACCCTAAGTTATGAGATTAAAATAAATATTGTATATTACAGGACATGAAGAGCTATGCCAAAGTTTAACTGCGAATCATATAAAGTATCCTCCAACACATTGGCTTCGATAACGGACTCAAAGATTTTAATCATGTATTAATCTTAAGCATATTAATAAATTTATTTACCTGCAGCATATTGTAATTTTTTATTTAAAAATCCTGTTGACCAAAAATAAATGCGGAGATTTTATGTAACTCTATTGGTAGATTATTTAATGCGGAGCCGGGGCTGCGCAGAGCTCAACTGACCAATCGCAACGCATTACGAAAAGATTTTGACAATGTCAATGCGTTGTTTGACAACCCGAATGCACTGTGATTAGTAAAGCGGGCTCCACACCACCCCGCTTCGCTTCAATCGCACCTTATACAAATGATCACATCCCTATTTATCAGCACTCTCAGGTTAGTCACACAATACTAAAAGTGTGACAAAGAAAACAATATTAATTGTGGCTATTTATATTTTGTTATTAATTTCACTTAAACTTAATATATCTATTTACAGGGACGAAACATAAAACAAAAACAAACTGAGATTATTTCGTCGAAATGTTTCTTATTTCCTAAACACAGATACATTACAACTGTATATACCAAACGAACATACCTGGACTAGTAAACAGTTGTACGAACATCTTAATAATAATACATCGTGAAATATACAAAGTAATCATAGGAAGACATCAATAGTGCAAACACCAATCGTATTTAAGCTATCATTATAAAAGAAAGTTTCGGAAATATAAAACTTTGGCTGAAAACAAATTATACTTGCATTTGAATAGCATCTGTATACATCTCTTTACAAATTTATGGACAGCTCATAAATAAACCGTAAAAATAATTTAACACTTAAAAACTAGTATTGCATTAAGATTAGATAAACGCCATTGTTAAAATATAGTCTTTGAACCGAGTCCCGTCTTCGAAATATACTATAATACATTGGTAAAAAAGAATAGTGAAAAATGTATATGTACAATTATTTATAAATAATATTAGACAATATAGTGTAGGTAGACACAATCCAAAAATTAATACTCTTATGAAAATAATGTACAAAGATAAGTGATTTAATATAAATTCATGGACAATTTTGACACAATGTTGAGATTCTAAGGAAAATTAAATCGAGTGAATTCCATGAGGACATAAACTTACTTAATGTGTACATATTTAACGGTGATATTCAGCGCTATGGATGTGTGTAATCATGCTATGATTTTAAAAGTATTGGGTCTATTGTCGGAATACTCATACTCCACTCAAACGAAGCGGCTCTCTAGCACAAAGGATCATTTATTATCGACTGTAGTGAAACAAAAAGGTTATGTTTATCATAGAACATGACTGATTCCACATTATAATGCGATGACAATGAATGAGTTATAGTTATACTTACACCACGTTCTAAACACACAACCATTAATAAATCTTGTTACAATTTCATCAAAATGTTTCTATCAGTATCTTAACGCTAGCACAGTGTACAATCATTCGATTTACATTAATAGTTCATTATATATCAATTTAATAATGATCGGAGATCATATTACCAAGTCCCGCTGAAGCACAGTAGAAAAATAAACTTAATTCCGAAATTTACGAAGTCAGCGATTATTTTATTTTTGCAGTTATTGTATAAGTTTCATGTACGATTTTCTGCTCTGCGGGAGCGATACGTTATACGATTCGATGGGAGCTGAATTTTTTAAATTAAAATATTTGATTCATATACACTTTTGAAAATGAGTTGAAACGTTTAAGTCAAATTGATTTTTTAATATAAGTTATTTTATTTGACTAATTACTTCTCTATATACAATCTGTGTAAAAATTTATGTGTAATATAAATAAAAATTCCTGCGATATTTTGTGCAATACTTCATGTCAAAAGTAAAGTGGCTGTGGTGTGGGCAAGCGGCACCTTCTGACCGTAGTGTAGTGCAGCTTTCCAAGTATACAATTATGTCTGTATTTCACTATGAATTTGTTGTGCAAATATTCCTTAAACTATTGCTCTGTAGTCCTTTATGACCTATAGACCGCACATTTTGATGTTCTTACTAACACACTCAATGGGAATAAAGAATCACTCATTTTAGCTGCATACCAATACTTCATTTCACTAATATTTAATTATACTTTTTTGTAAACATTTAAGCTTTACAAGTGTATGGCTCTATATAGAGTGAAAGATGATAACCAGCGCCGGTTACCTGCGCAGGTAGATCGGTGAGTCGGGACCTATTAGTGACGTACGGCGCTACCCGAGTTTAGGCCCATCTCGTAGCCAGATTTGGTAGCTAGCTACGAAATGAGAAAAGTGTTTTCCCATCTTGTAGCTAGCTACTAAATGGGAACGATCTATTCGGTAGGTTAGGGTTATTTTTTTTTACTATTCTTTTTCCTAAATCTTGGACTTTCGAATTCCTATTTCGTAGCCAGCTTCGAATCGGGATTATTTCTCCCATTTGGAAGCTAGCTACCAAATCTGGCTACGAGATGGGCCTAAACCGCTACCCGTGCCAGTTACTGGTACTGAGTGCTTCAGGAGATCTATCCAATGGTATCACTTAACGTATCCACCCTGTATAAACTCGGCACCGGCTAACGTCGGCTACCCTGGCAGGTATCTCAAGCGCTGGCAGACCAGCACAGGCTACCAACTCTTTCTGTATCCAGCCTAATAGTATACATATAATAATTACATTTAATTTAACTAACGCAGAAGTAATATGCACAAGTATTTCTTATTTTAAATGTAGAGATGCAGTTTATGGGACGACGTTACTTATATACAGTTCTGAACTTTATTAGCACGACACAACGGTTCATTTTCTCAAAGAAACATAACAACAACTTGATTCGCGTAACAATTTATACCTGTCTGGTAGTTACGCCTTTTTGTTTAACTTTGAGACTGTTTTTACCGTGAGACTCCGAAATAGAAATAGTGGGAAATATGTGATAACAGGTCATGCGAATAAAGTGAAGCTAAATAAAGTTAAATTCAATTCATATTATAATTAAAGCAACGATAACCTAGCAAAATAACATGAACACACCACTGCAGTAAACACACAACCTTAACATAACTATAAATCACAACTATTACTTCCGCGTCCTGTACAGTTTTTGTTGTAATAAAGTGCGAACTCTTATGTCATACAAACAATATTACAAACGTTGACTAGACAGTACGGTGCTTAGTACCGACCTTGCTTGCGGTCCGTTGCGCTAAAGCTGCGTACAGACTAAACCTTGTAATGTACCCTTACGGGAAAACGGTTATGCAAGACTGCTTGGTGTTGGCAAGAATGCATAATTTTTTTATCTGTTTGTTATCATACCTGAATTACTCATACATTACAACGCTTAGTGGAACACAGCTTAAAATCTCGTATGTGATAACACGGCCGTATTGTAAGTAACGGAACTAAGTACGGTTACGATACAAGATTAGCTTTTTTCTTATTTATAGAAACTTCTTTGATCTGAAGTGAACTTTACAGGCCAATATTGGGTACATTAGTGTACTGAGACATTCATTTACTGGACATCCCACAAAGGAATAACCTTATTGAGAGTCAGTATTGAGTAATGTCCACTAAGTTCCATTACCTTACGGCCGTTTTACACAACACCAACCGACACAGTACACACAACGGAACACCGAACATAATCAAATAATTTAGTACTTATAATAACACCGTAGTTTTGTTGCTAAGTAAATCATAGTCCATACACTTTCACAGCACTTCCTAACATTGTTATAGTAAAATAAACTTTTTCACAGTCCTTTAGCTAGGTGGAGGTTTCGAGCGGCTCACTGGAAACAAAATGCTGATTATAGTACACCACTAAAATAAGGGTAGGAGGATAGATGATGTCTAGACATTATTTTGGGCACCTACCAACGGGCATTCGCATGCTTGGCTCGGCTCACACGAATAACGGCTGTGCGAAGAGGTCACTTCAGAAAAGAGATGAGGTATGTGTGTGTACCTGCAGGGGCGGCGGGAGCGGCGGCTGGTGGGCGGGCGTGTGGTCCCGCAGCGCGGCGAGGCGCGGGCGGAGGCGCTGAAGAGATGAGGTATGTGTGTGTACCTGCAGGGGCGGCGGGAGCGGCGGCTGGTGGGCGGGCGTGTGGTCCCGCAGCGCGGCGAGGCGCGGGCGGAGGCGCTGAAGAGATGAGGTATGTGTGTGTACCTGCAGGGGCGGCGGGAGCGGCGGCTGGTGGGCGGGCGTGTGGTCCCGCAGCGCGGCGAGGCGCGGGCGGAGGCGCTGAAGAGATGAGGTATGTGTGTGTACCTGCAGGGGCGGCGGGAGCGGCGGCTGGTGGGCGGGCGTGTGGTCCCGCAGCGCGGCGAGGCGCGGGCGGAGGCGCTGAAGAGATGAGGTATGTGTGTGTACCTGCAGGGGCGGCGGGAGCGGCGGCTGGTGGGCGGGCGTGTGGTCCCGCAGCGCGGCGAGGCGCGGGCGGAGGCGCTGAAGAGATGAGGTATGTGTGTGTACCTGCAGGGGCGGCGGGAGCGGCGGCTGGTGGGCGGGCGTGTGGTCCCGCAGCGCGGCGAGGCGCGGGCGGAGGCGCTGAAGAGATGAGGTATGTGTGTGTACCTGCAGGGGCGGCGGGAGCGGCGGCTGGTGGGCGGGCGTGTGGTCCCGCAGCGCGGCGAGGCGCGGGCGGAGGCGCTGAAGAGATGAGGTATGTGTGTGTACCTGCAGGGGCGGCGGGAGCGGCGGCTGGTGGGCGGGCGTGTGGTCCCGCAGCGCGGCGAGGCGCGGGCGGACGGCGCTGAAGGCGGGCCGCGCGGCCGGCTCGGCGGCCCAGGCCTCGCGCATGAGCTCGTACAGCGGCGCGGCGCAGCCCTCGGGCGCCTCCATGCGGTAGCCGCGCTCCACGTGCCGCACCACCTCGGCCAGCGGGATGCGCGGGTACGGCACGCGCCCGAACGAGTAGATCTCCCACAGCAGGATGCCGAAGCTCCACATGTCCGACTTGTTGGAGAATTTCTGGGGAGAGATCCTTGATTATTATCGGAATGACTAGACTATGATGGAAACAATAAATGAATTAATAATTTGGTTGTAAACTATGCGTGTAACATATTATTAATAGGTGTAATTTAACATGCATTAGGGTCAATTCACACCGAGACGCGACGCGACGCGACGATACTCAAAGAGGCCAATGATTTCGCGCTACGCCGCGCGTCGTCGCGAGACGCATCGCAACGTCGCGAGGCGCATCTTAAAATCGTAGCAGGACGACGCCTCGCTGACCGGCGATGCACCGCTGCGTCACGATACGTCGCGCTACGCCGCGAGGCACCTCGAGGCGCAGTGCTGCGTGGTGCAACGTAATCTGAATTCTCACAATGTAATGTGTATCTTTTCGTGTAGTGAATAAAGTATATTCTGAGTCGCTCTATGAAAAATGTGCGCGCAGCGTCGCGCCGCGTCGCGTCTCGGTGTGAACTGACCCTTACACACAGCAGTCTCGGCTATTCGACAATTACATATTCAGACTGACATTGTACTTCAAAGCCTCAGGCGCAGTCCACTTGATAGGTAGTTTGGCCTGCAGGCGCGCGGCCGCCGCCGCGTCCGCGGGGTCCTCGAGCAGCGGCGCGGGGCGCGCCAGGCCGAAGTCCGCCACCTTGGCGGTGCCGGCGGCCGAGATGAGCACGTTGCGCGCCGCCAGGTCGCGGTGCACGACGCGGCAGCGCTCCAGGTGCTCCATGCCGCAGCACGCGTCGTACGCGAAGTTGATCTGGTGCAGCTGCGTGACGTAGTGGCGGCCGCGCGAGCGCAGGTAGTCCAGCAGCGAGCCCTGCGCGCAGTGCTCGGTCACCAGGCACGTGCCGCCCGCCGCCGGGAACACCAGCCCCAGCAGCCGCACCAGGTTCTCGTGCTTCAGGGACCTGCACACGTTACACATCATATTCATCTTTTGAGTTGCTATATTCAGAGGAAGCGCTTCTTGATCTACCCAACCCATCAAATTAGAGTTGATGAAGAGTTACATCCATTCGCTTACTTAAGGCTTATAAATATAAATAAAAATAGTACTGCTCTGAGGGAATTTGTATTTTAATGATGGATCATTAACTATTGGTGTACTTTAGGTCTACCATAGATTTTTTGTTAGTAGAGTACAATGGAAGGTCGAATACTGAGCTCGGCCAATATAAACAAAACCTACCCCGTTCTTTTACCCATACATACTTTCACAACAGTACTTACGCCATAACGCTAGCCTCGGCTCGGAACTTGCTAGCCGCCTCTCGGTCCTTCAGTATCTTGACGGCGACTTTCTGTGTCCCGTTCAGTATACCGAGCATCACGTCACCGAATTCTCCTTTGCCGATGTTCTCGCGGATTTCGAGGTCTCGTTCGTCTATTTTCCAACCTGTAATCGTAAAAGAATATTTTATCAGATTAATATGCATTGTATAATGAATGTAATATAATAATGGTTAAAGTTTAAACCTCATTAAAGAATAAACTTAAGATTTAATTCAAAACAAATATTACTTATCGACATGGAATGAAATATTACTTATCGACATTCGTACAGCTACTATTCTTAGCTATTCTTCTTTTTACTCTATTTATGTGGAAATGTCCACACAGATAACATATCATATGCCTCGCTCATGCACTAGGCTGGAGTAATGTAATGTGAATACTAACGGGCGTCGACAAAGGTCTGCGCCTGCGTGGAGTCGACGGTGTCGGCGGAGAGCTGCGTGGAGTACGTGGGCGGGAAGTGAGGCGCCACCAGCGGCGTCGGCGGGTACGGCGGCGGCTGCTGCGGGCCCAGGGCGCGAGGTCATCACAAGGCAGTGTGATAGTATTTACAATTATAAGTAAGTAATCCTACTACTGTTAGAAATGCGAAAGTTTGTGAGGATGGATGTACGTATGTATGTTTGTTGCTCTTTCACGAAAAATCTACTGGACTGTTATATAGTTTATACATCAGAATAACACATGGGATATATTTTATCCCCGAATTCCTGCGGAAACGGGTTACACGCGGGTAACACCGCGGGGCGCAGCTAGTCAAGAATAAGTAAGAAAGTACTCACAAGTATAATTAATTAAGAAAGTTTTTTTAAAATGGAAAAACAGATTCGGCCGATATAGAAATAAAGTGTTTGATTCCAAATGTTCAGTCCAGTGACGACAGTTTATTTTATTTGCCTCTCGTTTTTCTGTGTATGTTATACTATTGTAGGTTGAGACTTGATTTACCTGTGGATGAGGCGGGTACGGCGGCTGTACAAATCCGTTGTTGTTGGCTCCATTGGGCGTGGTCTTCGGTAAACACTGAACCAGTTTCGTGCATAGCCCGTCCGCGTCCCGTAGGTAATGCTGTAAGTAATAGTATACTCGGTTAAATAGATGTTAATAATGAGATTTTTTAATTGCTTTATATGTATACGGTACTACCGAATATCCAACGATGGCAAGCTGCCAATTAAATAAATAAATAAATGCTTTACTTCTCTCTCTCAAAGTACAAATCAGTTGACAATTTTTGTTATAAATTACATTTTATCGGATACATGCGGTATCTGTACTAGGAGACATGTATGACACATTACCAGCCTAAAGAAAGGTTAATACAGTAAAAACAATATAATATTGTGAGAAGTTTTTCTGTATGAAAATTAAGTTAAGGAAATTATTTTGCAACTTAGTTAATGAATTTTTAGATATCTCACTTGAATCAACGCCGTCATGTCTTCGAAGAACTCCTCGTCGTCTATGGTGAGGCGTTGTTTCTGTTTGTCCGACGCCCATTTTATTCTGAAATAACATTTTAATTTACCTATTTAATAGAATATGCTCAGGCGGCGAAATAAAGACGAAATTTGCGTTTTCTGAAATAACAAATTCTTTTATTCACATCACATTTCTACAAGTTTTACCACAATTAACACACTTCAAACAGACAACTTACCTGAAATAACAAAAAACAACATCCAGGCTTTTCTTCTAGTTTTAAATAATATTATTATAGATACTTCTTAACTTCTTCTTACAATATTTTCTACGTTTAACTTATCCTAACTTTTACCTCCTAAAATTTATCGTCGGTGTCACTCACGTCACACTGACAGCTAATAGTTCCATAGATTATATAATAACTGCATAGATAATAGAAAAGGGATTAAGGGATGCCACTAGCATAGATAGTGATATCCTTTACAGCTTTATTATAATAAGATTAAATTGATACCATAAAATTATATCAGATCCATATATCCGATATCAGGAATGCATTCGTAGTTTTTCGGATATAGTAGGTTCATTTGCCGGTCGACAAATGTGAATTTTAACCAACATTAGTATTAATGACGAGACGAATGCGTGTCTTAGGGCCTAGTATGTTTCTAAAACCGTGTGTGAATTTGTCGGGGAACATTTATTACTAAAAGCGCCCCGCGGGTTTACTCGCGTAATGGATTTCGGAATAAAATGTCTCCCATATGTTATTCTGATGTATAACCTATATTACTGTAAAGTTTCATCCAAATCCCTCAGTAGTTTTTGCGTGAAAGAGTAACAAGCAAACATACATACATCCTCACAAACTTTGGCACTTATAACATTAGTAGGAGAGACTTATTTAGTAATGAATTGTATCTGTAACCTGTAATGCTCGACCCGGCCCCTGAAGCGCACGCAGAGCGTGTGGTCGCCCGGGAAGTTGGTGCTCTCGCGCACGAGGAACACGCCGTCCGGCGAGCCCGACAGCAGCGCCTCCGCGCGCTCGCGGGATATCGCGCCGTGGTGCCATCTGGAATACAAAGTGTTCAAGTTACCATATTATGTCACGTAGTTATACGACTCAGTAGACCCCTACTTGGATGGGTGGCCGATAGTGGCATTTCTATCTGAGCGCTACCGTGCTTCGGAGGGCACGTTAAATTGTCGGTCCCGGTTGTTTCAATCGTTAGACCATGTCGGAGGCCTTTAGGCGGTCTAAAAACTAAGACACCAGGGTTGGCCACTTACCTACTGGAACCTACTTACTTTTAAGTAGGTAAATAATATTAAGTATGTCAAGGATATATTATGTATGTTTTATTTATAAATGTAGCTAATACATACTCAGGTTGATCGAAATCCAACAAAGGTGGTATACACAATTTAATTTTACAAGGTCTATTGAAACACTCTGTAATATCACACTCCATCTCTATAGCAGAACAATAACTGGAGAAAACAGACATTTATCACTACCTGTGATAAACTAATTGATAACACTATCTAATCGAGATTACTTGTCTATTGGATATATTATTTTGGACTTTATTGTTTATGTCATAGATTCCTAGTTTTTGGGAGAGTTCAACTGATATTAATGTATTATTTATATTATCAACTAGCAGCGCTCCGCGGTTTTACCCGCGTTGTGCCCGTTGTGTCGTTGGAATTTCAGGAATACTTAAACATATGAACCTTCCTCTTGAATCACTCAATATATTTTAAAAAAACCGCGTCAAAATCCGTGCATTAGTACCTATTTGAGTTTATCGCGAACAGACAGACAGACGCGGCCGGGGACTTTGTTTTATAATATGTAGTGATTATTTTGATGATTATTTAATTTGTAACACGTATTTACAATTAAGAAATGATATGATATGAATAGTAATGTTTCGATTATGTTTTAGCGAGTCAAGGTTGGTTTAACAGAAGGATTTGCAGGAAAACAGCATGTCGAACACTCCACGAACACTCGCTCACTCAAGTGTTTTTAACAATCGCAATGAACTAACATCGCTTAGTCAAACTTCCCATTAGCTTGATGATACACTAATCATCAACAACATCCATCCATCCATCGATGATAAGCCAATATAGTATGAATACTTACGGCCAAGGAGCCATGTTAACGAGCCTAGCTCCAGTGATAGGTGGGTTCTGTACCGTCGAAGAGTTGACCAGTACGTCGCTTGGCCCTTTCGACACTGTGGGCGGACAAGCAAACAAAACATTATTAGTACTCGATTGTTACCCAATAACGGATTTATAAATAGAAAAGTATCGTACGTTAATCAGTCATAGTTTTAATCGTACATCTAGGAAAGTGCAGTGATCTAGTAAATGTATATTAAGTGTCGCAATATAAATTACTAATTACATGCATTATTTTGGCACGATAATATCGTACTTTTCTTATCTCAGGTTAAAAGTCAAATGAAACGATTAAATCTTATGATATTTCGAAAATACTATTACGCCTCGGTGGTGTATTGGGTACTTATTTGCCGAGTGTGGCCCCGGGTTAATTTTTTTACGTAAGATATTATTTTTTTGAAACAATCCATCCTCAGTGTATGTAATGGACTAGTTGATCTTTTTAATATTTTAATACCTCAAATTTTTTAATATTAATTTATTATTTGATACATACCAGCTGTTGTTTGTGAGGTGTGCATTGCCGGCGTAAGATTGGTAGAGGGCGCTGGCGCTCGCACCGACGATGACATCAGCTGTGGATAACAGACATACATTTGTTAAATATTTCGTCTATGATTTAGTTCTCTATCTATGGTAGCCTAGCCAGTAAATGCAACATTTGGCAGCTTTTCTACTTGTTCTGTATAGTATGTTCTTGCGAATATGTGAAACAATTAAACCTGAATAAAAATATTTCAGTTTGGGGAATTGCTTGATCGCTTTCATACAGTTAGAGAGACAGACAAGAAATTCGGAATTGTTCGGAGCACCAAATGAAAACGCGACTCTATGGACTTACCTATCGATCTATGGTCAAAAGCATTAACTGACGGAAACTATAGTTTCAAAGTCGACTCATTTCTACTAACGATCAATGCCGAGTAATATATTCAAAGGTGTATTAATCCTAGATAAGTTTTGACATCGTTTTGCTCTAGTCCAAAGACATTACTTTCTCTTTCCCCATCTCTCTCTCTTTATATATATGAAGAAAAGATATAGAAAATAGAACAGATAATGTCTTTCACTTGTAGGTCTAATTTCCACCCTTTTTAACTTACATTATGTGAAACAGGGTTTTGCAGGGCGGTGGGGGAGAGGGGCGCGTGCGGACCATTATTGCCGCTCAGGTTACCACCACACTGCAATAAAATAAACAGGAAGAAATAAATATATATAACTTAAAGGGAATAGAAAAATCTATTAAGTTCATCCGCTTGGAAACTACTATACAAACACGGATAAACATTTTCAATAAGGTTTAAACACTCGAGCATTTATAATGGCCACTCAAGCATTTTCGGTACTGGTACGGTTTATGTACAATCGTATTCTATGTGTTGTTTTATTCATTTATTTATTCCCGGGATTTTCTTCATTAACCGGAGGAAAGGTTGGATGGGTTAAACATACAGGGTGTCCCTTGGGATACACAACTACAGCGCTGGCTATTCAACAAGTAGGAAAACTACCTTAATTATTGAAAATAAGGTATTTTACTGTTAAAAGGCATTGTTAAATTTTTCAAAACAAGTAATATTTATTATTATTTTTACCCCTTAGGGGCCGTTCACAAAATACGTCACGCTATAATCAACTTTTTTTCACCCCCTCCCCCCTATTGTCACACTGTGTCACACTTTCTGTGACCCCCATGTAAATATTTCGTCACAAAAACTAAGACCCCCCCCTGAATCATGATCAAAATTCAGAAAAATAATTTAAAATCTTATAATGAACGGCGAACATCACGTTGCCGTAGACCCCCCGTCCCTCCTTGTCACACTCAGCAACCCCCCCCCCCCCCTTGAACGCGAACGTATTTTGTGAACGGCCCCTTATGTACCTATAGCCATAGCACAACCATTATAACAAGGACCCGAATCCTACTAATATAAATACAAAAATTTGTGACAATGTGTGTTTGTTTCTCTTTCATGCCAAAACTACTGAAGGGGTTTGGACGAGACTTTACAATAATCATTACATAGTATAAAACAAAGTCGCGTCTGTTTGTCTGTATGCTTAAATCTTTAAAATTACGCAACGGATTTTGATGCGGTTCTTGTAATAGGTAGAGTGATTCAAGAGGAATATATACTCCAACCCATTCAATCAATAAGGAACATTTTCGTTAACTAACAACATTAAATCTATCTATCGATGCTCTGATTGACCGCGAAGTCACTTGGCGCTGGGGTTAACTTAAGCACGTGCCACAATGTACAGTGCTAACTTGCACTAGTGTAGGTTAAGGAGGTCGAGACGAGCGAAAATGCGGGGCACAGCTAATATAAAAAGATGGAGCTATGCCTACGTGTCCCGTGAAATGTGCAGTGAGAAAAAGTATTTGTAAAATATATTTAAATAGGAAATTTAATATTTTGTAGTGTTCTAGTACCTACCTTATTTTAATTTAAACGGAATTACAAACATCTGAACTATAATAAACAGATTTTAAAGATTAATATATGTAGTACATATATAGTAAATAAAAAACTTCCTTGTAAATCCTCTATCGATTGGTAAAAAACGTCTAAAGAATCGTTGGGTAGTTTGAAAGATGACAGAGTAGGTGTTCGAATAGCGTACACAGATGGCAAACTATATATCAACCCACAAAAATTTATAAATTTTGGCACTGATATAGATTAAAGGTCAGCTGTGAACAAGCCACTGCAAGTGCCGAATGCAAGCACCAGTTCCACCGCACTCGAAATTTTACCGCTACCGAAAATATACCTTTAGGCAACTTTCTATTACTAAATTCGTGACGAGAACCCCGTACGGGACCCGGGTAAAATTGGGAGAAACAATTACTTCTACTAGAATATACGATTCGAATACTCCACAAACTACAATATGGTACAAAAGCTGTGCTCATCACACACAATGCAAATGTTTATCTTCAATCTAGTACATTACCGCTTTCTAAGCAATCGTGAGAATTATTAACTGAGTTAATGAAATACTTAATTGTATGGGAAACGTATGGTTTCAATATAAACAATTCAATTTAATATGAATTCAAACAACCCAAGGAATATTGTTTGGTACTTTATTAAAGTAAGTATGTAAGCTTTAGACCCTAAGGTCTCCGACATGGTCTTACGATTGAAATATTTTAATGAGCCCTCCGAAGCACGGTAGCGCTCAGATAGAAATGGCACTATCGGCCACCCATCCAAGTAGAGGCCGAGCTACAAGTTGCTTAACAACCGCATTGAATTAACATCAAACTACGCCACGTGCGCTACTGGGTAAAAATGATAAGATCTCACCAACCTATTTCTTCTACAGAACAGCTTGGGTTAGAAAATTGACTGTTTTAGGTTAAATTTTAGAACTCGTAATGCTGGGGCCACACTTACGCTCAATGTCAATGCCCATTGAATGCAATAATTTTCAATGCAATATAGTGGGTGGCTACACTTAAACTGTCAATGTCAATGTTCATTTATTGGAAAAATTTGACATTGACAACAGCATTGAATTTACTTCAATTCAGGCAAGATGGACGTCGACAGAGCTCTATATTTCATGAGTGTAAATTTATATTATTTGACTTTATTAAATCATTATCGAATAAAGAGACCATGTTTGCAGAATCTCAAGAAAAGTAATAATTTTGTTGTTACTCCACTCTGTCGCTATAGTACGTATAGACAAAAACGTGCGATTTTGAGGCAAATCCGTCGTAATAATCAAATACGTCCGAACCCGTTGCGCTCTCGACGCACACTGACAATACGTAGTGTGGCCGCTTCATGCATTTAACTCTCGCATTAATCTCTTTGATGTACCGCCACTCGAGCTATCGCATACGCCAAATGGCATTGTCAATGCTATTGTCAAATTATGACGCATAGTCGTGGCTGCACCTACGGTTAATGTCATATTCTATGGCATATGGCATAGGTGTGGCCCCAGCATAAGGAATAGGTTACATTTTTAAAACGGTTGGAAAAATGTAGATGTGGTGAATGTGTGGTGGTTTAGATGAATTTATTAAATATATTTCGGTAAAGCTGGGATCAAATCCAGTCTGTCTCCGCTACTATCGGACACAATTGTCGATTACAAAAGAATCCATAAAATCGAGTTGAATCGATTTCTATGCGAGTAAAATTGAAGCATTGCAAGTTTGATAAATGACCGTATTTCATTTAAATGTCGTCACGTTTTTTAGAGCGTGAAATAGTACTATAGAAATTAACATAAGTCATTAAGTTATTTGTTTACGACTAATGGTCGTACGGTCATATTGTGCTCGGACCTCGAATAGCTCATTTTTATAACAATGGACTGTTACATTTATTAATAATGTTATATTGTTCGTGATAATTAGCAGTTGTTTACTATACAAGGTCGAGGAAGAACGGAAAATTAATTTCACCACCGTTTATCGATGTCTTCAAAATATTTACATTATCTTTCGATGGCGTCTTATTCACTGCACTAATATTTAGAGTGGTATGAACTTGGTATCAGGATCTTGCACACTGCACTGAATTTACTTATGAAAATGTCGGAATTATTGATATTACCTCTAGACTGTTATGGCTGTTATAGAGTCCCGTCACATACACAGAAATGTGTGGGCGATATCGCTAAAACATGGCCGCCACATCGCAACTTAATCAATATGATTTATTAGAGTGCAACTGGTATACTATACCTGTCATCCGATTCTTTTAATACTTCATACTAATACAATAACGCTGAAGAGTTAGATGTTTTGTTTGACTAACAGACCGATTTGAATTATTTGCTTGTTAATCCCGAAACTTCTAAAGGAACAGGTACATAAGTAAAATCACGGGGGCGGCTGTTGAATGAATGAATAACTCCCTGATTGTATACAAGTTTGTGGTTAGTAAGAACCTAGCAGTGGTGAGGAGAGCATAGAGCTCATTAGTTAACTGATGTGTTTCAAGTTTAGGCCTCAAAATATTCTCGACCTAAGTACTAAGTTCTACGAAGCTACTACGAAAATATACGTTATCTATCACATGGCTCTAGTGAAGTATCATGGTATCTATTTATCATATTGCTCGGATAGAATCCTACTTATCCATCGTCCTTCTCCTACATATTGGTGAACTTAAGGCTTAAGCTCGCTCATGTGCTCGGATATGGCTTTTATAAGCAAATTATTGAAATACGTACCGGCAGCTGATGGGGCTGCGCCCGTTTGAGGCGGGCGGGCGCGGTCGGCGCGGGCGCGGCGGACTGCGAGTACCACCCGCAGGGACCCACGCCCTGCGGCCCCGGGTGCACTCCGTGCTGGAACAAATCACGGGGAAACTTTAATACACGTGTTTTTTACTAGCTACATCGCCCACACTCAATAGATGGCGCTACGATGCTAGAACACGCAATCGTTATTTTTTTTCGGATTTGGTGAGGCACCAAATCTGAGAAATTAACAATATCACGTCCAAAAATAAATATAAAAAATCTATTAAACAAATTTACAATAAAAGTATAGATATTGCATATACAAAACTGTTAAAAGGGGTGGGAAACAAGCAAACAAATAAAAGCTAATCTTAAAACGGCATTTGTTGCAGTTTGTTACTAACTATAGTGCTAGCAGAAAAGTGTATGACAACAGGCGCCGTGTTCAGGTTAAGCTCTGCAGTGACGGTAAAAAAAAACCGGAAGAAAAACCGAGATAACACTAGTCATTTTATCTATCGAGCGCTCTTAAATGATTCCCGATGACAAGATGTCTAAGAGCGTTAATGTTGCCCACAATCTACAACTATTCACCTTGATCGTGACGATAGAAACCGCAAGACGCTTCGTGATTACTAATGCAAAACATCGATGGAAAGCCGGCCACAAACGGCAGACGTTTTCTGACGGGAATTAAGGGTAATTCATTTACTCCGCAATGTTAAAATGTAAGTGGCTATACATCGATAGATCCACATGTTATGGTGCGGTAGAGTTAACGATCCATTGAGCGTGTAACCTTGGCTGAATGCCAAAATACAGTTCTCAGGTAAACATATGCTGTAGTGTAGCCGCAACTTGAAAGTACATTTCATTAAAAGTTTTAAGTAGCTTTCATCTATCAACTAACCATTAGATAGAAGCAAAATAATTAACAAAGATTTTTTAGTTTCTTTTTATTGATTAATCAATAAAAGTGATGAAGACATAACTATTAACTACGCATCTCCAAGATTGAAATCACCAGATCAAAATTGCTCAACATAAAGCCAATTCAGAGAACCGTGTTGCATGACTGCTCGTTCAAAAAACTGTGACATCTGTTTTTATGAATAACCTAAGTATGGTAAAGCAACAAACCAGTATAGTGATTATAGTAGGTAGGTTAGGCACACCTACACAGCGAGTGTGCCATAGTTACGGAGCCGGCCCGTTCCTGGGATACCGCGTTTCTGATACATCAATGAGGAATGTGCCACAAACGTGCTACTGTTTGTTACACATTACCCTTTAAGTTAAAGTGATGTAATGGCATTCCTGGTGCCTTTGATATGCGGCATACATATTTGGTATATATGGTACAATCTTATTAGCAAACGAGTAATGAGAAGTGCCTTAATGGGAATGGTTCTAATAAGTGCTACTGGCGCTAACTACGAGTACGTGTGATATTGAAATAGATACCTGTGATAACGGCGGATGCGCCTGATGGCGATGTACGTCCGAATTCATATCGGGCGTCTCCTACCACTGCTCACCCTTCATCATCTGCAGACAAAACACAACAACATCTAGTTTACTATTTCTCAAACAAATAGTAGGGGATTTCCTAGTATGGCAATTATTTGTGCAACTAATTATAACGTGCAGATATTTTTCTTAATTATTTTCCTCGTTTTATTTCCGACTGCTTATAAGGTATGATTGCAGCGATTGTTGTCACTTTACGTTCATCATTATCATCATTCATAATTACATTGAATACAAGTAATCTATAACTTAATTGTTTAATTAAGTATTGAAATACTATAAAAAGCGATCAAGTGACCATGCCTCGCCAGACTAAACATGACATTGAATTATTTTTGCAGCAACAAACTATTATTCAATAGGCAAACAGTTACGGTGACTTCATCAGGTTAGATTAGTGTTCGAGTACGACATTTCAATGTCAAAGGCCGGTACAATTCGCAACACTGATCACTGATGCTGTATGATCGGTGCATGATTCACCGTTTTTTACAAAACTCGTTATAACGAAGTAGGTATAATGTTTATAAGACAGTGGGTCTAAACACGTGGATTAAGATCGCATTGCATGTTGCGATTAGAAGGCAAGGCGTGGGCGCTGGGAGTGGTAATGTAGGTGCTGATTCACTCTCGTCCTCACACAGCGATCATGTGGAACTAACAGGGGCGGCCGGCCGACCGCACTCGACCGTGTCGCCTCTCGTGACGAACAACGATTCTGTTATACCAAACCGATTACATAACGCGTAATACGACATCCAAAGCCTATGTTTATGACATTACACCTACTTATTGTATTGTAATAAATTATCTAACCGCTATCGGTTCGGCGTTAAGTAAGCACGACCGAATTTTATGGTGTGGGCAACGGTGAACTATGTAAGTTAGCCAATCGCGAATGAATTCCGTACTGCGCGTTCGAGGATAATAGTAATGCTGGATTGTTCACAATTTACCGAGTAAATTATATGGCGTAAAGTATGAAAAGTTGGTCTTTAGAAATCAGACGGATATTATGGCAATCGTTTATTGTTTTTCACTTGACCTGGCTCGAGTGTGAGTAGCGTTGCCTAATCGTGTGTCGATTAGTTGCATTTAGTCGCGCGGTCGCGTGCATACAACAATATGTAGACTAGAGTCGTACCGATACATTCACGCTCCAACGACCGCTTGCATTCGCGTGATAAGTTTTCTCATACAAGATACGATTCGAACACGCAATTGTAACATTACGTCATTTCACGGTCAAACGAATAAAAAACCGTATGTTACCGCTTGCAACATACAACCCGGTATAATGTAGTGTACTTGTTTGTAAATTGATAACTATTTTGTTAAATGCACTTGCAGACGAAGTCTCTGGTGATAGAATACAGTTATTACGCGAGTCTTCGTACCTACAGGCAAGCAATGACCATGTTTACCATAATAACTCATCAACGTGTTGGTGTAACAATATTTATAAAAATGTTTACCGTGAAAACATGACTGAACGGTAAAAATACAAGGAATTTATAATAATTTGATTGGGGATAACAAAATATTGTTGTTCATTAACCTTCCATCTAACGGTGTGTAATCCAATTTAATTGAAAATCTTTTTTTGAGTCACGTGTTATTCCAAAGTTATGTTTAAATTAATCATATTTCCCCAAAAATAAGGCGAGACCTTTGCTCTGAAAACTACAAAACGGTAAAAATGTAATGTTATACCTCTCATTCATCTCTCGCAGTACCGAACCACTGATATGATCTGCATTCCAATGCATTAAGATAACAATACCAAGAATTCACAATATTCAATAAGTTTTCCATAGAACAACTGCGTATTAGTCAAAACAATGGCAAAACAAATGGCCACAGTCAGTACCAATTATCTGCAAAGCCGCGTTCTCACATACTACTTAGAACAGTTTCGACCACTTGCTCGCTTTTTACTGAATGAAATTCCGAACAAGCAATGTGTTCGGCACTGTTCACAACACAGAGTGAGACCGCTACATAAGTAAACGGCCACAAACATAAATTACGTAGAAAAACAATAAAACATCTGACTACACACCGCTCAAGGTTAAGTGACACATAAACTTAATTTGTAATCCAACTAATATGTACGCGAATGTTTGCAAAGACGAATGCGTCTTTGTTAGGTTAGTACTTCTTTTAGCTAAGTACTGGACGGATTTTGATAAAACTTTACAGTAAGTAAGTTCGAGTACATAAGATTTGAAGGGCGGTAATAAGATAACACTTAGTTAACCCCTTAACGCCACCATTTCGAGACTCAACTTTAACAAAGTCTAATTTTGACAGATTGTATCATATCATAAATGTTAGAATATATAAATTCTAGATACGCTGAAGATAAATAACACATCAGTATTATTTCATAGATCTGATGACATTATTATGGTCTATATAAATAACTGCATGTCTACTACAAGATTACTAAAAAAATATCCTGTCTACAATGGCGTAATTGTCATGACAAGAAATAACCCTAACTAAACTTACCCTAAAATAAATACTGGCGAGAATTCCTTTCGTAAAAGTCTGACTTCTTTTCTCTATATCTTAGCAATACCACAAACAAATGCATAATATAGTCAGCCCACGAAACTGTTAAGAACTTTTATACTAACTAATTTGTTTTTAAAATTCCCATTGGCATGTTACATGTTAGGTTCGAATTACAGAAATTCAAAATACTTAGGAGACAACTTATGAAAACCTTGAGCATTTTAGCACTACATTATAAAATCTTGGGGCACGGCAGTAACCCAGCCAAGGTGAGCATAATATCCGCACGGCCGTAACGTCCTTTTCTCGAAGCAATTCAGGGCATTTCCTACCCCCCTTTATCATCTTGTTATCAGTTGTGGATAAAACTAGAAAACTGAATTTTTATTAACCATTCAATAGACATGTTAGTAGGTCTCAAGAAATTTGTATATGCTAAGGTCCTAATAGTCTTAACATTTTGAAGCACGTACGTTTCCATGAAAGTGAAGCCACAGTCGATGGAGTACATAAAATGCAATAAGAGCAAGTCTCGACCGGGCCCGTCACCTAGCGAGGTACCGAGGATGCAGGCGCGTGCCGGGTTGAACGAACGCATTTCACTTTCAACCGGCCTCGCGTCTCATGCGCCGACTATACATCATACTGTTCACACCTATAGGGTTAATGAAGGACATAATGGTTATAAAAAGTATGATATTTAAATTAAGTAAGTAATGGAAGGATAAAATGTATATTAAAGTATGCTGTTTTAAGTAATGGAAGGACAGAATACACTTTTTCTGTTGAATAAAATTAAATATATGTACAGGACTAATTCAAGCGGTTAGTTAAACCTAAACTAAGCTCTAAGCTTGTCGGAATCGAACTTACTGATAGATGAGTAAAACTATTGCGACATTTCGTTAACCTACTTCACAAAAGGAGATGGTATCAACTGACAACACGTAACTCTACGTTTGGGACTTAATTACTTGCCTGAGATTTTACCTAAATGGTCACCAAGTGTTGAACCAGCTTAGTCACAGGTTCTCTATATTTCTTTAGGAAAAAATATTACTGTATCAAACACCATTGTTGCTCCTCACTGTACTTTAGCAATGGGTTTTTCTGCTATACTATCGACGATAATTACTAATACTCTTCACTAGGTACTGAAAACGTTTCGGGGGTGTAGGGATATGGCCACTCGCCTGCCAAGAAGATGTAGGCCCCAGTTTCTATCCCCGGGTCGAACGAAGCATCTTTCCAATTAACTTTTCAAACAACGCGCGGGTATTTGGAAATTATACGGCCCTGTTTACATATAATGCCATTATAAAAATGTTTCGGTTAAGGTAAAATATATGTTTCCGGCCTCTGACGTAATTAGGTTACGGGAATCGTATCCGCTGACGTAAAACGTAAGCAAAGGAAGAAATGTATATTTTTGTTCTGTATTCTTGTAAAATTTTCAGGAAACAAACCTTAAACAAATATACAATCTTAACATTACACTGCATTGCATTACATTAATAACTGTGAGACATGCTTACTGTTTTTATTAACATCCTGATTTGGTATTTCTTATAAATTTATATTTACGCCATTTCCTTGCCATTTCATTAAAATAACCATTAATTCTTTTAAAAAATACTACAGAAAAACCATTGCTAACCTAACAAAACGGTTGGTCCCGGTTGTTTCAATCTGTAGACCATGTCGGAGGCCTTTAGGCGGTCTAAAAACTCCGGCACCAAGGTTGGCAACTACAAGAACTTACTAACATTTTATATAACCGAACGCTATGCTATGGCGTTAATTAGAACCTTAGTCATATTAAAATAAAAAAGAAAGAGGCTCATTAATTACTTTGCACTCTCCATACAAAATTCACATATGCGTAAAGATTTCTCACAAAGAACATACTAGCATTTCCACCTCGGTACTTGGTCGTTGACTCACAGAATTGAGGAAGTGTAACTATTAAAGTAACAGACACACAGTAGTTCAGTCTCTGTTTACGTTAGCTGCGTTCTGTTAAATACGTTAAACATACATGACATGGATCCTGTGATACGTACTCGTAATCCCGCATTAAAACAGACACCAGCATTTTAACTACGTCTAGTCTTAGTTACATTTTCTACGCAATGCAGCTTCACTACATCAAATTCATTACGAAGACCTAAAATTAGGCAAAAAGGTTTTTTAGGTCAATGGTGTCAGTCTTTCCACTAGTGCTATGCCACGTTTGATATACCAAGCATAGCAATAAAGCTATAGCTCTGTTGGAACTGTCAGATGGAATTCAATAGCGAAGAAGTTGCAAACACGGTTCCTCTATATGACATGTTAATGATTGATACACAACAAAAAATACGCTGATCGTAATGAAATGAAAATTGCCGTGATTAAGCATAATATCATCATAATGCGAAATTATTAAAGTCGGTGAGGTTGCATTTAGATATGTTCTATTATAAGTATATACCTATTGCATTTATTTTTAGGGTTCTTGGGGTCCATTTTGAAAACACTTTGAAGTCTAAAATGGTATATTGGAAATAAAGTTCATTAAAGAATATGTTTCTTGAAGCTTTGGAGGAATTAGTTGTCTTTTTAAAAATGGTTTATGAAATAGTACCAAACTTACTGAAGTAGCACAATAAATAATGTAATTTTTATGTAAATATGTTATCGGTGAAAAGGAATAGAATAAATGGGAAACCTTTGAACAACATTCGGACACCTACTTATTTTAAGCAAGTCTATTGGAAACCATTAAATAAAACTAACCTATCGTATAAAATAATACTCGAAGGGAAACCCTACCAACTATTAAGAAACTGGCGGGACACATCCAAAAATCAGACAAACATTTAAACATGCAGTGACGAACACGCTTTTATGCCAATTCACTGTTTCGGTAAAAAGAGAAACGACAAGTATTGCGCATTGGACGCGAGGCGAGACGAGGCGAGGCGAGGCAAATGTAATGCGACCTTACAAGTAGGTACGAATACGAATAAAATAGCTTCCTTCCTCGAGCCACGAGGCCGAACAACGAGTTAACGATCATAACAACCTTTGTAGAAATTTTGTGAAAAGGCTGTAAGCCATTGCAGGGCGCAAGTTTGCTTTTGGTAGGATATTGGCCTGCATTACGATTGGGATATTAGGCTAGTTGTCAATGACGAATTAGTGTTAGTAAGCTAAGGCTGGACGAGCGTCTTTTTTCGGTTTAGGGTCAACAAGAACATCCCGTAGAGAATAAGACGTAGGTAATTGAGAATAAGACGTAGGTACGAAGCTAGATTAATTTCAATTCAAAATATTTTCAATTAAATTAATTTCCGAGATAACCTACTCCATGTTGCCTTTGCAGCTAGTTACATAATTTTGTTATCTAGGCTAGCAAGAGATATAAAATAAAATTTTGTTTTTTCATAAAGCAGTCTCATCCTAAAAACTAATAGCCTTGTTCGCACTACGCTAGTAGCTAAAATACTCATCACAGAGTACTCACCAACGTATTTTACTAAATTTTCAGAGTTCAGACGTTTAGCTACTAAATTACTCGCTACTTGACTTCAATACTATCGTAGTGCGAGCAAGGCTATAGTTATTAAACACATCCGAACTTTTTACGAACCTTTGGAATCGATTTATGAATAATAAAGTTGATTGTTACCTGTCAAGCTTTTGACAAGGCACTGGTAGGGGTAAGTTAATAAAAACATTTCCTTGAGGGTGCTTCCATGTTTGGGGACCATTAATCCCGTTTTGGTAACCCCAATGCCGTCATAATTCAAAAACCACAGTTTCAAAAACCTACGTGAGTCATATTTTGTTTTCAACTTTGACTTGATTCGCTTAAAATGCCGTTTAAAAAACAAATAAGCCTTGGAATTATAATATTTAGTCACCATTTTTCATGCGTTAAGTAATATCTCACATTTTAATTAGAAGCTTAAAGACGGACGGACGGAAAAGACGTGCAGCAATTAATGTGTTAAAAGCTATCACATTGGACTCACCTTCAATTAATCAAGATTTGGGAATGATCTTAGCAAAAAGTTTTTCAGCTCAAATAGATTACATTTCATTGAAAGTTAAATCTAAATTATCGGTAAGTTATATAGCTCGTCTAATTACCCTATAATACACAATAAATATATACAAATAATACAAATATTGACAAAATTACTTCACGCACGATTTGCTAGATCTAAACTAACAATTACGCTTGTGTAAACAAATGAATCACATTAATATATAAAAACTTACATGATTAAGTAAGACACAAATCCATTGACAAAATACTTAAGGCACAAAACACACAAACAAACAATTCTCACTGTAAACAGGACACAAATTGTATTTCGTAAAACAAACAATTTTGTTTCAACATTTGACGAACCAACAACGCAACACGAGATTGTTTATTGACTATTTTCCTTGGAGACGAAGTCCTATGTTTCTCAAACTATATAGTCACACTACAATTTAATTATAAGTGTTACTAGTTAACTTACTACAAACAAAATCGCAAAGTGTAATCATAACCATTATTAACTAGCAAAGATTACATTGAAGTTTAAAAACTGATAGTTAATTTTCCGGAAACAGGCAAGTAAACTCGCTTTGCATTAAGCAAGTTTTAATTATATCAAGTCTTTAACGATGTTTACACGAACAACGTTATTACGCGTAATTATTTAACGCGTAACACGTTTATAGATGCCCACAGTCGGTTTTAAACTGAGGCTTGCGATCTGTCGAATGAATTTCCCTATAGTTAGGTGAGTGACAATAGCATAGTCTGCGTTCCAGATGATCGTATGAATGTACTGAACTGAAATTAAACTGTTTATTGTGGAATGACATGTCCTGTTTAATTTGATACGCGTATGTTTACTGGCGCGTGTTATTAAGTTTGTTTGTGTAAGAGCAATTAGGAATCTTCAAAATTTCATTTTATTATGAAAGAGCTTTGGCCTACCGTTTATGGAGACAGGATAATGATAATGACACATTTTATATTATACGGATGTACATATAATCTTTGGGGCTATTCATCTATACATTTCAAGTAGTCTCAATCAAGAGAAAGGTTATAGCCACATTATATTTCACAATACCTACGGGAACGGGTACGACGCAGTTAAAAGTTAAAACCGCGGTGCGTTTTCCTATATTATCTTATAAAAACAACACATACCAAGCTAAAATTGAAAAAGATATAAAAAATATCCGACTAAACGAAACGAAATATTTACCCCTCATACATACATCAAATATAGCTGAATGAAATATCCACCTAAATAACATACATCGAATATATACTACGTTTACAACCCTCTAAAACTCAAATATAAAGTAACATAGCGGTTAGCCGCAGTGTACACTGTAGTCTAGAGTACATAGTAACATACGCAATGGAACATTCAATATGTATAAGGAAGACTGAGTTAACAAGTGTCGATTTCCCGACGCGATCGTTATACCGCGCTACAGACTATGCAGGAAGGCGCAATACGCTAACTGTAGTACGTTAGTTTGGATGTACTGTCAGAGCCGTCCAAAGTACAACCTTTCGATGAAAATGTTAAACACTTTACTACTTTCTCGTTAGACAAATCTCATTGATATGTCAGTAGGTACTGTAGAGGAATGCCTATGAAATGTTTAAAGGTAGGAAGCATTTTCATGGTACACTGTTTTGTCGTACGATAGATACATGGCGTTTATTGAGGTGACGATAAATATGCTTCCTCTAATTAGTAAAAAACTACTAGATAGCCTGCGAAACTTCGCTTTTATAATCTTTTAAATTTTTCGTCACATCTAATGCTGGAGATGGAGCTCGTGAAAATGAGAACATAACCGATGTATTACGTGTATCTATTGTCCCAAAATTGCTGTGGCAAAAATTACGCATTAATATATAAGATTACGTTAGAAACAACAATCGCAGTATATTTTATAAACAAAACATAAAACATGCAATCATACAATCTTTGTTCTCGGGCTGTTCCTGAATGATGCATGCTGGTAAATCACGACATATGGAAAACACGTAACTATCGGAGAGGTTGTCTAATGTCTACTCTTCGTCATACGATATGTGCCAGAGTTATCGAGGTGACGAGAATCTTTCTCTTATTAGTAAACAATTTCGGTAAAAACAACAATTGCAGTCAATGACAGTTTTAACTTTCAAGTAAATAAAAGTATATTGTTGTATTAAGGACTTTGCCTTATGAAGTTTGTTCTGTGGAATTACTTTCATACGGGTTTGTTCAACTAAGATATATGGAAAGTAAGAATACTTATGTATGTATATCTAAAGTGCTTGATGACATTGCTGGTTGACCATTCATAGACTATCCCTTGACGTAAGTGTGATAACACTACCGCATTTCAGTTCCGATTGCCATTCGTGCAAGCAAATTTCGCCTAAAATTGGTCGACCGCTAAATTCCTTGATAGTACTTTCGACACGGGTGCACTCTCCATATGTCGTCACAGTACAAATATGTATCGCACGGCGACATCCTACAAACTAAAAACAAACGGGAAAATTTTGTATGGATAGACCTTTGTTTCTGTTTGACCCAAAAAGACTATGCAATGATTTGTGTTACACTTTTGGTGGGCAGTATTTAGGCAAAGTAGGATGTGTTGGAAGGATAGGTTAGGCATTACTCTTTAAATATAAGTTTTAGGGTGCTTTCAAATTGAGCAGTGCGGCAACAGTGCGGCGTCGGTACCGCGAAATAATTTTAGTACGCACTGTTGTCGCACTGCTCGATTTGTATGAAAACACACGATCGTACGTTTACAATACGACAAACTCACGGCTTCGGCACCGCAGCGGTCCGACACGAAACGCATAATTTGAAAGCACCCTTAATGTGTGTATCAGAACGCGGCCGTGCTTCAGAAGGCACGTTAAGCAGTTGGTCCCGGTTGTTTTATCGTCAGGCCATGTCAGAGGCTTTTAGGCATTCTAAATCTCTGACACCAAAGTTGGCCGCTGACTATTTCGAAATGAATTAGAGTTTGATAAGATTGCTAAGAGTAAAAGAAAAGAAAAACACGATATACGTTTATATTCCGTTTACATCAGGAAATAAAGGGAGGAGGGTATTCCAGGGTGAATTAATAAAAAGGTATTTGCTAATATTACACGGGTAAAGGTGTAAATATGTAAATTAACTAATGGTTAGCGTTTGCAGCGGAGTTTAGCTAATCGTTATTATGTTAAGCAACGTTTCGCAAGGTCACTTCGCGGATTGGTAACCGGTGGCTATTTACATTTCGTTATCTACTTACTTATATATTTTTGAGCGTTAAATGTGCAATAAGTCAAATGTTAAAATGGCGGAATAACTATTTCAACGCCACTCAATTTACGTGGACCTTAATGCCATACAATGTTGACAACAGCTTATCAAAAATTTGAGTATTGTTTAAATTTATTGTGGTTTCAATATGAGGAGAAATGTGTGATAGAGGATTTATCGTTAGAGTAAGTTAGACAAGAAAATGCAGACGGATTGAAGAACATAAATGTTATTATGTGATTACATAACAAACGTAGGTTTCATCATACGTAGGTGTTACTTGTAGCATTACGGTTAGCACTAACCTATTCATAATTCATTGACCATTAAGTTGAATATCAAGCCAATTATACCATGAATACCTATTTCATTGTATTTACACTATTAATTGTCATATGGTTTCAAAGGAAATGAACTAATGTGTGAAAAACCCGACTGACGCGATCAAAGTACACTCGAATCGAGTCTACTCTGATGTTCCCTTGTTCTGATTGCGATGGGATTGAAAACTTTGCACCCGAGGTTTTATTAAAAGATAAAACGCAAAAACGCAACGCTATCAGAACGCAACTAACGCAAATTGCCACGTTACGTGTTTTGCATACTACGAGTTATCTCGCGTGTTGATAACGAGCAGAAGACTCGCGTCGTCAGCACAGATCACAAAAGCGTGCTGTCGGGGCGTAATAAAACGTCGTGTATAAGGGCCCTTAGTGACGTGAACACCAACCAATCACAGCATTTCGAGTAGACATCAGAGTTAACTCGGTCTGAGTGAACCAGAATTATTGAATTATATCGTGGAGGTCTTAATTCAACCCAATTTGCTAATAAATAACAATGAGGACAACGTGATCAAACTGTACGTAGTACATATAAAAAACCAGTTATTACTCAATAAACCTAACGGAGACGTACGCGTGTAAAATTGCATAAAAACCACAAAATAAAATGGCAGTTAACTAGTTTACTTGTAACTGGTATAGCCGTGCATAATTTATTTGCCTTTCTTAGAAGTACGTTTAGAAAATAGCGCATAATAAGCCAATTGTGGGATTGCAACATTTTTGAAATATTTACCGCAGCAAGAAGTAAATGTATCTAGTTATCTACAATGATTTACTTACTTGTTCTTCTACTCTAGCTTTTAAATTATGGAAGCATCGCGATGCATTGGTCAGACCAAATTCATTATACTTATATAATTTTCTTTATATGTTACAGTAAATGTTACCTGGTATAATTCTATTGCTGGACAAAGCATCAAAATCACTAATAAGTATACTCAATAACCTAGACTAGTATGTCACAAGAAAGCGAAGTTAGAATGATTAAAATTCTCAAAGAAAAAGTCATTAAAACTAACTAGAACTATCTACGACGTGTCATACATATTGTAGAATGCAAGTATAGTACAGTGCACTTGTTAAAAATGCAACATAATTATTGTTATTTGTGACAACTGGAGCGTGAGACGCATCCAGTGTACAGTAGGTAGTGTAAATGTCGCGGTGCATTGTGGAAGTAGTTATTTGTCTAACTGTCTATTAAATATACCTAGTTAGTTATGATTCTTACTATCTTGTAGGTTAGTAGCTAAGGTGTTAAGTATTAAGATTGAAATTTATTTGGCCCAGAATAAATTCATTAAAAAGTCATATTGTACGCCTATCTTTTATGTAAAAACATAGCTTTTTTCGAGCTCAATTCCCAGGGTCGAGAGAAACATGTTTCCTATTTTCCTTTTTAATATGGTCCGGATTTGAGATTACCAATCCGTAGTATGTAGGCAAGCATCTTGTTTACGCCTAATTCTCGACATCTTCCTAAAATCTTCAGTGACATAAGAGGGCTCTGCTTAGCAGTGGAACATGACAAGCTTACGTTTTTAGGGTTCAATAGTTCATTCATAATAACTAGGTAGGTATTAGGACATTGATTGATTCAGTCAGAACACCTAGTTTCCCACCTCGCCTGCAGCACACGCAGTACAAAGCGCATTGCCCCGTAACCGAGTGTCGGTTGTCATCGAAATGTCCAACATTGAGGTGAATGGAGCGCGGAAATGGTACCACAAGCGAGCTACACTATGGCTACGCTATGACTACGACTCATAACCACCAATCATGAACGAGATATTGCCAACTGTATCAGATCTACTGTACTTACTGTACTGATATCTTTGGTGAGGTAAAAGCCCTATTCTTTGCAGTTGGGGAATGGGCTCTTGCTCTGGCTAATACTACATACTTACTGCATTTATTAATTCAAGGGATATTATATCAAATATTAGAAAAACAGAGCAAAGTAGTAGTGTTATGTATGACGATAATGTATTGGTTTCTAAGTTAATTTTATGGAACTTAGGTTTTTGCAAAAGTTGAAATGGTCTTAGAATGGGTGTTAAACAGGTAAGATGGGATATGTTTTATTTATAGCGCTACTTTGTGTTTTTTGGATGGCCGAAGCGAAGCAATGACAAATCATTAGATCAACATTGTAATTCATTAGTTAATCAGAAGTGTACACAACATAACACCTACATCTATTTCGGATTTCCAAATCGGACTAACCTGATTAGTACTGATGATATGAATGAAATAACCTACCTACTTAAAACACTTCCTAATAGATACAATTATTGATACATTTCCTAAATATAGTATGTTCGAAGTTTATGATCGATCCTAAATGCTAGACATTCAAACGTGGGTTTTATAAAACCAGGCAGTAGAATATAGAGAAAACTGTGTAACTAGGTTAACGAGTATGCATTAACCTTGACCTATAATACTGCATACTTGGGAGATAACAAGAATAATACTACGTTTTGTACATACATAAAGCACGTACATAAACTATATTTATTGCGGTTATGTCTCGAGTCCATATATATGGCACAGTTAATGTTCTGATTGTATGTGCGACGAAACTATAAGATGGTCCCGCTAGTAACCCGTGTATAAGTATAGGATTCTCATTGTAAATGAAATTAGTACATATGAAAACGTTTTGTCAATTAAGGAGCTATGATGTTTATCAACGTGCAACAAAATGCGAAAGAATACACGCATTATTCGTAATTGTAGTCCTTTAGTAGTGGTCGTGGCGTAGTTTGACTGTTAGTGAAGCTCAGCGCGATTGTTAAGCACCGTGCAGCTCAATTTCTAGATGGATAGGTGGCCGATAGTGGCATTTCTATCTGTGCGCTACCGACGTCGGTACCGGTTGTTTCAATTGTCAGATCTTGTAAGAGGCTTTGAGGCAGTCTTATATCGCCAACACCAGGGTTGGTCACCAACCTATACGAACTTATTGTTTTGTAAGGACGTGCAACTATGTATACCTAATCCAAGCAGGTACGTCCAAGTCCTACCCATACATACAGTGGGGTACACTAAACCGATTGAATTAATAAACAGAGGCGCAGCAGAGATGATGTCACCACCTATTGACGCTACCGTGTGTCAACACGGCATACTAATAATGATTTACAGTTCAACTGATTTTATTAACACCTACACCGTCGTATTAAGTATCTTTATCTTTAATTTTGTGTTCACTCTATGGTTGATTGATAGGATTTGGAGCTAAAAGTGTAAAGTACTGTAGGTGTAATTTAAGCATGACATTGCCAAAATAAGTTGATGTGTTTATTAAGCCTTAACTACTTGAGTACTTTTGTTTATTATAGAACAATCGTCCCTTTAATTGGATTATTCCCTATTCGGCGAATCTCTATGTACGTCGAGTCCGAGAGTCTATTGTTCTTCAATTATTTTTATGTCTTCGCTTCTATTCCCGATATATGTCGTTTTCAGTACGCAAGGAGTAATCACAATAAATTATAAAAAAATTAAAGACATAACAGATTGATAATGGATTTAAGTCTATTTTATTCACACAAAACATTATTCCTATAACAAATAATTAAATTTCGTCATTCATTACCATTGAAAAATACATTTAGTAACTTTCGCATTCATCACAAACGTTAACGTACGGATCTTTCGAGTAGATTGCTGATTGCAGGAAGTCGCTAAGTACGGCTCAGACATGCAATTTATTCATATTTATAACGATCTTTGGCCCATTTATTGGATGGCGTCTTCAGACAATACGATGTTGTTTGAAAAATACTTTGGGTATGTGTAAAGAAAATGTTTTATACTTTGATGGTCTCATAATCCCACAAAAATCAAATTTAAAATATTACTTTGAGGTACACATAATACGGCAATTAATTATTTCACGGACATTGAAAACAACTCAGTAGCCATATAAAAATATACATCGAAAACATTTGCACATACAAAATGATTCATTATACGACCTTAATTAACAACCAACTTATTACTAAAAATATTACTCGTTCCATCGTTATTACAGGACAATGCTTTCATTTTATTCTTACAAACGTTAATAAACAAAGACGCTCATGTTTAATTAGAACAAAAGAGGTTTTCGCTTTGAAATTGTAATTATTGGAGGATAAAAACGATTATATACCGACAGTATTGAGTCATTGTGATATTGCATAGCATGTAGAAATTACATTATGAATGCGGCGTCCTTATTCAGTGGTAAAAGCCGTAGCGATACGTACCTACAACTTGATAGGCAGGTATTTAGATGCAAATAAGTAAACAACTGCACAAGCCGATTGGTCGAGGTATATAAATGACGCAGGTTTGATTTCCGTACAGAACACATAATATAATATGTTCACTTAAACATATTTATTTTCAGCATGTGTTGTAAAATGCCTATCTTCCAGCTGTCTCTGTAGCTAAGGATAAACACAATATCTTCTTTAAGTAGTAGATACCTTGTCAAAAAGTATGGGATCAAACACATTAACAAATGGTTATGTAATTTAAAGGAGTTAGGTATTATGTCATAGAATAGCAACACATGATGAGGTGTCTGACCTCAACATAGTAAATCCTCAGTGAAACCTTATCAGAACTTGAAATGTTGGAAGCTTTATGTAATCCCTTATGCTACTTGCAAAAGTGTAGAATGTTTTAACAAGATTACCATTTTGAGTATAAAATAGTGATAAAAGTATTCCTGTGTTTTTCACTCTATTAAAAAGTATGGAAAGTGAGGTAGAATAGAAAGGTATTTGCCCAGCAGTGGGGACACATTCAGAGATTTATTCAGTGATTCACTACCAGTCAAATTCGAATTGTTATTTTCGTATCAGACACAACCACATGTAAGTGGAAGGTTATAGGCTACTTGTTATCTACGAAATTTAACTTTTTAAAGCTGCTAAAACTGGGATTTTATGTTTTTAAGTTACCTAGATACAGTAAATTTGGCAGTGAACTACATCAGATGACAAAGTAAGACTGCCAACATTGCTCAGCAACAAAAATAAAACAAGTGAAAAAACTACAAATCTACATGAACACACCACATGTGTCTGTAATGATTTAATCAGCAACATCAGCACATGTCCACCATTGATGAATGATTCTGCAGATATGAGTCAGCTAAACCAACATCTGCGGTCTGATGTCCATACTATAAATAGAAGCAGACAGTTCGGCTGTATGTAATTATAGTTAGGTGCCTCTCTGCATTGCATATTGTCGGTATTTTAAAATCTTTGATACAAGGTCGATATAACATTAAAATGCAGCAGATTATTTGTGACGTCTGCATACAATATTTATGATGTATTTTAGAGACACTGACCTAATTCCAAGTATCATAATTAGATTTATATGTTATCAATTTGAAGAGGTATTAATTAAAATACCTCTATGAGGAGTAATTCCCATATAGTTTTTCGGATTTCAGACCTAAACATATCTTGTACTGCTGCAGTATTAACTGTGTATTGCTTGGCATATGCCCCTGGGAATTTGAGATGAAAAAATAGCTTATTTAATGAAGATATTAGTTACGCAAAAAGTATTTTAAAATGCAACTGGTAGTTCCACAAATTATTTGTTCAACAAGCAAATAAGAAATCAATTTGTCTTCTTATACTTTTTGATGTCAGAGTTTATTTATGAAAAGGTCAACTTTTTATGAGCAAGATGGTGCATCCTATCTTATTGTAAAGTCCTATAAGACCTATAAACCTAATGAAATAGTGTGATTTCTTACTGCAATTGAATACTAAGAAGACAGACAAAGATACAAGAATCATGTCTAGCATAAAAACAATACAATGGATTTTCCATTCCCACATTAAAGAAATCTGCTCACAAAAACACTTGGAGTGCCTAATAATGGGAACATCGTGTGTTTTCATTAAACAATAGGAGATAACGTCAATTTTTAATATTCAATATTTAATATTAAGGATAGTAATTTCATTATCTTGATCCAACTTAAATGTCTGTTTACAAAGTTAAAAACCTACGTAATTTTCACCGAAATAAGCAATTAACTTGAAATTAAATATATAAGACGTGTTTGTTATTAATTCGCAAATGCATAAATGCAAATATCGTCATGTAAAAATAACTTTATCCTACACTTTGTATTGTATTGATTCAGCTAAATTGGGAAACTGTAAGCCATACTATGATTGTTGCTTTAAGACCTATTCTAAAGAATTGAGTAAAGAAATAATGACACAATCATTAGCAAGTTACTCAAGTTTTAATTTGTAATCATTCCGAGGTGCTTCTTCAAAATAAGTATGGAATTCGTAACATATCGTAGGCATAATAAACACGTCCCGACGTGGAGTTGGATGGTTCGGAACTTATTAAATAATGTTAAATTGTAACAAACCACTTACAGAGATTAGGGCTTACGAAAGGCTCATTTTCATCCATTCATTTCTAACCGCCTACCTGAGGTACCCTTGCTACCAACTACGGATACCGTGACCAACCAATCAAGGCATTAGTAATTACAGAAAAATAAGCAATGACACTTACCAATTTACGATAGCAGAATAATAGTCCAATTTATTCAAATATTAATCACTTCATTATAAAACTTCAATGTTAGAATCCGTAAAATGCACAAAAATTACTTCGATAAACACACAACACACGATACGTCACTCACAGTCCGCCATTTTATAAATAAATTGTTTTTTTTTAACTTCGACTAATTTGGTCCATAGACAAAATGACATTCATAGACATTTCAAATTAAGTCGATCGATTATGTTTACGTATGGAACAGCCTAATTTTCGTATAGTCTGTGGCATAGAAAATTATTGAATTTTTCTAACTTCTTTCAATTTTCCCCTTAATTTAGGGGGAAAATTAGGTTTTTAGTAGTACCTAATCATTTTTCGGAGTTTACGTAAGAGACTATTTGCTGAGGAATATCCAATACCTATTTTACTTGGACAATTGAGCCTTTGTTTTTCAAACTTTATTCAATGGTATATCCTGGCTACGTCCATGATTCGTGGGCAGTTCTTTCTGCGAATTTTAGTTTAGAGAGCCTCGTATTAGTCAAACGCCCCATCCAGCATAAGGTCCATTTATCCCATATACGCATACGCGATGTTACACTAAACATAAATAACCCAACGAAGATAGTAACAAGAAGAAATAATGGTATGTTTTTGTAAATATAATTTCAAGAAAAGCTCGAAATAATAGGGGTTTAGGGAAAATCTATTTGAGCGTTGGTAACCCTTTTCACTTGTCAAAAAAGGAACGTCGAATCGAAACGAAACCCAAATGTCAAATAATTGTTTTGTTTACTTGTGTGGCTAAAAATTTACAAAATGATTGTAAATAGATTACAGCTCCCTTGTTAATTATTAGTGAATCCTTGTTCTTGTACGACATAATCTTGTATACTGTAGATTTGAGTGTTGTGCTGTTGAAACTATACTTTTTTTAATACAGAAAATGTAATATACTATAATAATATTTACACTAGTGGATGTTAGTTGTATTATCTCCTAGATAACCTGTTAAATGATGGATTTATTACACACGATTATCGTTTTCACTCTGCTCTTAGTATTTGGGCACTGTAAGTAACATTTGCAACGGACTAAGCATTTAATATACGGGATTTGACACCATGAAAAAAAATTTTTTTTACAGGTTCAATCTATAACAATTTGAAGTATTTCGAAACTATACATGCAGATAGTTTTACCCATCACGTAGTAAAGCGAGGTGCTAAACTTTCTAGTCATCCATTCAATACAATAAAAGAAGTACATTTCAAAACTCATGGCAAAGATTTTAGGCTCATCTTGCATCCACATAGTTCAGTGTTGCATTCCAATTTCAAAGCATATGCTGTCGATGGCGATGGGAAGGAAACAACTGTTCATGTTGGTAAGTTAAAAAAAAATTAAATAACATTATGCCTATTATGAATAAAATAAGACATGGCACGCCTCCATGACCATAGCCATGCAGTTAAAAAAATTAAGACTTGGCAGAATGATCTTGGATGGCCAGTTAATTATTGGAATAAATGAAAAAAAGTGTTTGATAAATTAATTACCTTTAAGATTGATTATAATGTTCCATGTTTTTGCAGACAGGAATAACTATTATACAGGGAGAGTGTTTGGTGAAAATACCTCCGATGTGAAGTTGCACATGGAAGATGGAGTCATTACTGGCATCATTCATACTCCAGATGAAACATATCATATTGAGGTAAACAATTATTAATGACAATGACCCATGGTTCACACGGCATAAATATGTCTCTAGGCCCATAAGATTTTTTAAAAACAAATAAACTATAAATATATTCAAAACTAGCAGCGCCCTGCGGTTTTACCAGCATTGTAACCATTCCCGAGGAGTGCTGGTCCCTCACATACAATTTTTTTTTATTGAGAATGATGAGTAATTTCCATTTTCCAGCCATCCTGGCGTCACATAGCCCACCACGATGACAAGACCATGATAACATACAGGTCTTCCGATATCAAGTTCAGTTGGGCTGATGGCACCACCACTGATGGAGACAAACCCAGGGTTTGTGGCTATGTTAAAGAAGGAAAAGGTAAAAAAGTTTATTAAATTGACATATCTAAGAAATATTACTCATACATGGTTACTTTTGTACAGGAACTGTGGTATCGACGCAAATTTATTAAAAGCCACGAAATTAAATGTTTTGTTTAATTAAGGATCTAAAAAAAAACAGATCATTTTAACTGATTTACATAAAACAATATAACCCTTGTTTCTTATTTATAACTACCCAAGTATTTTGAAGTAGATTTTATGCTTTAAAATATTCATCCTTATTCAAGGTCAGTTTAATGTGAAAGTAGTTAGTTATTCAACCAAAATTGATATTTCTAGAACTCGAAACAGATGATGACGAAGACACAGAAGTGGATTTGGAAAAGCAACAAGTACTCAAAGAGAAGCAGAAATACCTTCCGCACACCGATGACCACGAGTTGAACACCAACGGTGACAGTAAACGGGTTAAGAGACAGAGTGACTACGAGTATACACCGACCAAGACGAGGTGTCCGTTGTTACTGGTGGCCGACTACAGGTTCTTTCAGGAAATGGGCGCGAGCAATACTAAGACTACTATCAGCTATTTGGTAAGATCATTTTATAGAAAAGTACCTTTAAAATCCAAACTCAATATGTGATATTATTAGTACAATAAGGGGGATAAAGGTCATTGCTAAGGGCAGCGCGAAGCTCAATTGACCAATGGCATTGCTCGAAATCCCGTTAGTTGAAATATTATATTGTGATTGGTTAATCCGAGTTGCGCTCAGCTCCGCCAAAGTTGAATAATGTATATATGAATGGTATGATTTCAGATAAGCCTCATAGACAGAGTGCATAAAATATACAACGATACTGTATGGCAAGATCGACAGGTGAGTACCAATAAATTAATTTCTTATGTAATATGAACTTATTCGTCTTTTTAAGTATCATCCGTCGGAACAAATGCTCATTTCTTATAAAAAAAATCACGTGTTTTCTATCTTCAATCAACAACGGCTTTTGCTCGAAACACATGTTTGGTCAGGATATTAATTAAAAACGCTTTAATTTTAAAAAAAAAAAATAACTATAAAATGGTTGTTTCTTTCCGATATACGCTATTTTCCAAAGAGCAAAAGAGACAAAACACATTGTGTCATACTCGCATGTTTGTAACGCCTATCTCTCACACTCACGCATGCGGCGCCCGTTATGTCGGTAATATCCATATTGTGACGCTACGTTCTATTGTAACTTGCTAATAGAACATGTATTAACATCTGTTCAGGATATGGACGGGTTCAAAGGCATGGGTTTCGTGATAAAGAAGATCCTGGTGCACTCCGAGCCCACGCGCGTGCGCGGCGGCGAGGCGCACTACAACATGGTGCGCGAGAAGTGGGACGTGCGCAATCTCTTGGAGGTCGGTACCATAGAGGAAATAATCACTACGTTTTACTTTATTTAGTGGTAGTGCCTCGGTTCAATGGAGCCTGTGGACCCAAAACTGAATTAGAATATTTGACTTTGACTTTATTCTGGTACTGTCAATGTAGCCTCTTTGGGAATTAATAAAAAAAAGACTTTATTGGTTGTCCGGTTTAAGATCTACAATAGGCACCGAACCTATTGTAGGTAGATATTAAGGCTAGTTTTGCTTGTGTAGAGGGATGTCTGACACACTCTACTGGTGTGAAGTCTGACAGTGTCCGTCATGACGTCAAACTGCACATTGGTAGTATATGACAGAGATAACGCTCTACAAATCGATATTAGCAGACTATCTCCCTCTAGAAGCCGACGAGCTGAACATCAATTATAAACCCCATTACGGACATAATTTGTCTTTTACTATAATTAAACATTATATGGAATATTAGTTAATTCTTGTTTCAAACCCTCTCGTTCCAAAGGTATTCAGTCGAGAGTACTCCCACAAAGACTTCTGCTTGGCCCATTTGTTCACGGACCTCAAGTTTGAAGGCGGTATCCTAGGCTTGGCCTATGTAGGCTCTCCGAGAAGGAACTCCGTTGGCGGGATTTGTACTCCAGGTAAATATTATTTGACGAACCAAATATGATTTTATTTTAGCCGGTTCGAGCGAAGCATGTTTCGTAATTACTTTTCAAACATGGCTCGGGTTTGACAACACCAACCTGCAGTAGGCAAGCGTGATTACGTTCTCCTCACTGTACTGATATCTTCAGTGGGATTAGAGGCCTTTGCCCTGCAGTGGGACATCACAGGCTAATACTATATTTTATCTATACTAATATTATAAAGCTGAAGAGTTTGTTTTGTTTGTTTGTTTGTTTGTTTAAACGCGCTAATCTCAGAAACTACTGAACCGATTTGAATAATTCTTTTTGTAATAGATAGCCACATTCAACGGGAAGGTTATAGGCTATTTTTCATCCCGAAATTCCTACGGGAACGGGTAAAACGCGGGTAAAACCGCGGGGCGCTGCTATTCTTTATAAGAAAAGAATCCAATATATTATTTTATCGCCTATAATACATTTGAAAACTGCCAAACACGACAACGGCAGTTAACTGTATTGGCTGTCGATTGACTAAATATTTTTATATTATACTCGCTGACCTGCACAGAGGTTCCACCCGTGACCCAATAGATGTCTATGTGAATCTTAACTATCCGGAGTGTTCACCTAAACGCATTCAAAAAATCATTTAAATCGGTCCAGCCGTTTAGGAGTTCAGTGTTCAGTTATATAGGTATATGTACTATCAGCGCCCCGCGGTTTTACCCGCGTTGTGCCCGTTCCCGTGGGAATTTCGGGAATTTTTTTACATAAAAAACCTTCCTCTTGAATCACTCTACCTATTACAAAAAACCGCATCAAAATCCGTTGCGTAATTTTAAAGATTTAAGCATACAGACAGACAAACAGACGCGACTTTGTTTTTTACTATGTAGTGATACAGATTTTGTTTGCTTCGTTAAGTTTATTTTATATGTTCGTTTTGTTTCCAGCTATGTTGGTGCACAGTGTGAGTGTTCTTTTGTTTCGTATCGTTTGCTTGCTTTGCTTGTTATATTTATTTGTTGTTTTACAATTTATGATGTTTATGCTATAATTTTAATGTAATGGTTTACGTCATTAGGTAAAATAGTTCTCAGATTAACACAGGCAGTAAAAAAGGGGCTTATCATTACGCTTTCATAGATCATAATCATTGCAAACACGGGTATATGTATGTATGTTGTCCATATAATATGTATTTAATAGTCATATGTGTATGGATGGTGCTTAAATCACTTAAATTAAATGTAATGTCATTGTCGTCATAACTAAAGGTATATTTCAAGTAGTTAAACCGGTGCAGGTTAATGTGTCATATCATTACGTGTCTGACACGTAAGTTATTCAAAGAAAAAACAATCCTTCGCAATTATCTTAATTTCTATTGTTGATGTCATCTAAAATTCTACATCAAAGTATCTACAAATTTTACCTATACCTGTTTCTTCGTCTATTTATCATCGTTGGGCCTATACCAAACACTAACACACGACGCACGAAACAGAATACTTCAAGAACGGGTACACGCTGTACCTGAACTCGGGGCTGTCGTCGTCGCGCAACCACTACGGGCAGCGCGTGATCACGCGCGAGGCGGACCTGGTGACGGCGCACGAGTTCGGCCACAACTGGGGCTCCGAGCACGACCCCGACGTGGCCGAGTGCTCGCCCGCCGCCAGCCAGGGCGGCAGCTACCTCATGTACACCTACAGCGTCAGCGGCTACGACGTCAACAACAAGGTGACGCCGCACTACTACCGTTTTTATTAGTGCACAAGTCACAGGCAACGGATCATAACCCGTGAAGGGAACCTGTGTAGCCAGTTTAATGTAATTATCGCACCATTTAAAGGCTGTGTTATGTTTTGTTTGATGTGTAAAAATGAATTAAAAAAGCTAATAACTTTACCAGGGCAAAGACTATACTATCCAAATAGCATCTATGCGCATGCAACTTAAACGGGGTCGGTAATGTGACCATAAGCGAAAACGCAGACTATCATATCAGGAGCGAGCTAGCATTATATTCAGAATTGATCAGAACTTTAAGTGCAAACACAGTTTAACATATCAGTTGTTACGAATCAGTTGTGACAACTACGTTTTTCACAAGTAGTCACAATTACGTTTGTATTGTCAGAGGTTCTCTCCGTGCTCGCTGCGGTCGATCCGCAAGGTGCTGCAAGCGAAGTCGGGGCGCTGCTTCTCGGAGCCCGAGGAGAGCTTCTGCGGCAACCTGCGCGTCGAGGGCGGCGAGGAGTGCGACGCGGGGCTGCTCGGTGACTATACTTCAATATATTCGTAATCTAGCTTCACGCGATGCAAGTAGAATTTTTATCTATGCATATTATTCCCAGTTCCCAAAAACTGTCATATCTCTGAGTAATTGATTTTTTCAAAAACTGCTCTACGGATTTTAATGACGAAGGTTCGCGACTTGTGAGTTTTAACTACTTTTTAATGTCAAAATTCCCACAGGAGAAGGTACAACGCTGGTAAACCGCAGGACACTGCTAGTTTTGTTACATCTCAAAGTTGCTGTATAACAATTAACTGATATTACGTTGTGTGACAGGCACGGAGGACAACGACATGTGTTGCGATAAGAACTGTAAACTGAGGAAGAATCAAGGTGCTGTTTGTAGGTACGTACTTAGTAATTTTTCCTTATATAAGCAAAAGTTTGATCCTTATCCAAGCAAGAATTTGGTTCATAACTGAGCAAGAATTCCTGCTTATATTATTTTTCCCTCTTGTATAGAGCTGTTATGGTTTTGTTCAAAGTTATTTCGTATGTCCCGTGTCCCGCTAGCGACAAGAACTCCCCGTGCTGCGCCGGCTGCGTGTTCGCGCCGCCGGGGCTGGTGTGTCGCGAGGCGGCGCACTCCGCCTGCGAGGGCGAGGCCACCTGCAACGGAGCCTCCGCCGACTGCCCCAAGGTACTCCGCGCCACTCCGCGCACTTGTTACTCGACTTACTAGTACTATTAGCCTGTAATGTCCCACTGCTGGGCAAAGGCATCTCATCCCACTGAATCCTAATCATCACGCTTGCTAAATGCGGGTTTAGCCACGTTTGAAAAGTTTTTTAAAAGGAAACATGTTTTCGCTCGATCCTGCAATTGAACCCGGGACCTCAGTCTTGGCAGGCACATACCACTAGACCACCGAGGCGGCGGATTGTGTAGTTAGATATAATTCCTCTAAGTAATTTCCCTCTTTGTCACTATATGAAAATAGTGTCACTAGTAATGAGTGTTAAGTTGTTCATAATATGTGTGTACAGGCGCCGGCGATAGCGGACGAGCACGAGTGCGCGGAGCGCGGGCGCTGCCGCAACGGGAGCTGCGTGCCCTACTGCGAGACGCAGGGCATGCACAGCTGCATGTGCGACATCGGTACGGACTACCGCCGCTTGTCATAGCAGCCATGTCATACCATGATCATATCCATAATTTACTGTTTTAATCGTAACTAGCTGCGCGAAACCTCTGTGACCGCGTTTCTTGGTGCTGAGCCACTGCGCGCCTGTTCACTGGTACCATTTCGAAGAGATAAAATGTCAAAGATTTACTTTTATTTTATAGAAAAGTTGTAAAAATGGCGAGATTATATTTCTACGATAATATTGGGATAGCAAAATTAGTCATTACAACCGGCTTAACCAGCAGCAACCAGCAGAACTGTACCCGTTCTATTAGAAATTGCGAGATAATATTATGTGTATAGATTTTTTTAAAGATAAAGACTAAAAATATCAATGCCGAATTTTATTTAAATGTCTTAACTTTTTTATTCGTTTCAAATAACATTTACAGTGGCGGACGCATGCAAGCGCTGTTGCCGCAAGAGTCTGAACAAAACCTGTTTCCCTGTGGCACACAACGATATACTGCCTGACGGAACACCTTGTATACAAGGGTTCTGTAACAAGGTAAATTAGTACCCATATACTTTGTTTACGGTTTATAAGCTACGATCATATTGTATCCGACATAGTCGCACGACCTCTGGAGTTTCGGATTTGCGTCCTCTGTCATAAGTGTGAGAAACTTGACATCAATAGTCAAGTTTCTCACACTGACGAACTAACGATGAACTACATCTGTAATGTAACTAAGGCGATACTATACATATATAGTCTACTATTTCCCTCCAGAGTTCAATTGGAAACTATTTCTGCCTGTTTCGGATACTTTCTCGGAGTTTTGGCAATATTCGTATTAACGATGCATATTAATGTATTCTTTCTTTGTTTTTTACAGGGTGTCTGCGAGAAGACTATACAGGATGTAGTGGAAAGATTCTGGGATATAATCGAGGATATAAACATTAACAACGTGCTAGGTTTCCTGCGGGATAACATTGTGGGCGTGGTCGTGCTCGTTACCGCCTTCATTTGGATTCCGGCTAGTTGTGTGGTGAGTACTGACTATTCTTAACATAATACGAGTATTAGCTTTATTCATACTCTGTAGATAGTAGGTGAAAATAGCACAGAAAAAACGATTGTCCAACACGAGTCTCATAAAATATATACATCAATTATGGCACATGTAATATTGAAGTAGAATATAATATACTACGGTAAAATAAAAATTAATACCCAATACAGAAATCTAGGGGTAAATATTTTTCGTAATAATTTTCTCGATCTATTTTTTACCTTTGAAATTTGTCACATTTACGGCACTGGTTACAATAGTCACCTAATAACTTCGATGAAATTACAGATAAGCTACGTAGATCGTCGGAGACAGAGGCAGCATCAGAAATACGTGGAGTGGGAGAGACAGCATGATCTAGTACACCCGTCATCACCGAGGAAAATTATTCATACGAGGTATATATTAACAGTAGTGTCACTGCAGTGCAAAGGCCTCTTATCTCACTGAAGATATCAGAACAGTGAGGAGGATTTCGTACAGTGAGTTGTTCAGTGAGGATGGCGCGCCCTTACTGCAAGTTGGTGATCTCAAGCCCGAGCCAGTGTGAGTCAAGTCCTTTCTAGGATATACATTATTGTATGTGTTCCTAACCCCTCGTCAAAGTACAGAAATAATGCTATACAATACTGAAACTAGTCGGCTTACCTCATATTAATGTAGACACATACACGCTGGTTTTTTTTTCGCAGACAGAGTTTATAAAGCAAATAAATCCTTAACACTTTTTTATATAAACTTTTTAAACTCACACGATTTGCACTCATTATACTAAATGAAACGGGTCTGTATCGCGTTAGATAATTAAACGTATTTACTAAAATACGTACCCGACGTTTCGAGCGGATTACACCGCTCGTGGTCACGGGAGAACTGGCTGGAGAGGCGAATATTCACTGCACAATATTGTTTTTTCCAATTACCCGCACAAACTACCCGCACTTAATGTTTATCATCAAAATTGTTAGTCATTAAGTTGGCGACACACCACGCTCACTACATCCGAATTTTCGGTCAATTTTTTGTGTTGCCTACGACCATTAATTACCGGATTCCACATAGACGAGAGCTTAAAACCACTTTCCCGGTTGAAATTCAAGTGTTTTTTGATTTCCACCGCTTCACGAACAATCCTGGAGTAGTAATGTCGTTCCGTGGAAAGGATTTTCGGCGCATGCAACTCAATCCAATGGTTTGGTCCTGATGATAATAAATGGTCGGCAATTGCGGACTTTTCGACCTGGCGGTTTTTGACCGCTGCGATATGTTCTCTGACCCTCTCCGCTATCGTGCGCTTGGTCTGTCCAATGTATGAACTACCGCAGCTACAGTCAATTTTATAGACGCCTGGAGTCTGGTAAGGGATCGTGTCCTTCGGTGACCTCACTTGCTGTGCTATTTTCGACAAAGGAGTAAATATGGTGTCTATAGAATACGATTTTAAAATCGAACCAATCTTGTCTGTTACTCCTTTGATGTATGGCAAAAAAGCGGGCTGCCTGACAACACTCGTTGCCCTTCCCTTAGATTTCCTCCTCGAATGTGGTCTCCCAACGCTGTATCCATTGTTCTTCATAACCTTACTCACGTGAGCTAGTTCCTCATCTAAAAACTCCGGGTCGCACAACGCGTAAGCCCTGTTTATTAGAGATGTCTGCACGGAGCGAAGGTGTCGGGGATGATGATGAGAAGACGCGTTGAGGTACTTATCGGTGTGTGTGGGTTTTCTATAGACGGTGTGTTTGAGGGATCCATCTGGTTGCACCATAATCTTGACATCCAAGAAGGGACTTTTACTTTTTTATATTCCAACGTTTCGAGAGTATTTAACCTCTCGTGGTTGCGGGTAGACTGAACTCCACGTTACCGCTGTGATACGTTCAGAATTGAATCGAAACTACCCACACATGGTAAATTTTTGACAGCGTGTTTTGACAGTAGTAGTCATATTGTCAATGATATTTGTTTGCTTGCCATGGACGATAATATGTAAATTGTTCTTTATGATTGAAGTTGCTTTTATATTGTTCACAGATTACCCAAACAGAAACCTCCCGGCATGAAGGGTAACATCCAAGGCACAAGTCAACTTTAGATCCTCGAATAAAATATTTCTCCCTTTTACATTTTGTACTTATTTAACGCCCTAATTAACATTATTCATTAGATTTAATAAGACATCAAGTATTTTTTATGTATTTATTATAGCTGTGCATTTATAAATATAAAGCATATACTTTCAATTAAATAGCTTAACATTTCAATAAATAGCAATACACTGGTTACAAAGCATGTAGAATAATAACTAATTTACGATCAACAAAATCTATAAGTAAACTTAAGATAATATCTGCCATCGTTTTGATCAATAAACTATGCTTTTGAGTATTTAATTGTAAAGATTGTGAGCGATGTCTAAATATATTGAAGGCTTTTTATAATCGGCTTATGTTTCATGTTGGAACAATTTTAAATCATTTTGATCTATTATAGTAGAACAAGTATAGTATGTCCGAATAACTGGCTAGCATAGTATAAATATAGCATAACAAAGTTAAGTATCGTCCGTAGTATATCCGTAAAATCATAACATCATATTGTATGTAGCCACATCGTCAAACGTGGCATGATATTTTAGACAGTAATTTCTTCACAGTTGTTGCGTATTAGTTGAGTGCAGTAGAAGTCAACAAGGCCACGCCTCTTTCGTAGAAGGCGTGCGGCTCCTGTCCCGCCGCGATGGGGAGACGCACCGTGAACAGCAGCTCCGAGCGGGCGCTGTTCAGGTATACCGGCAGCGTCAGGGTTTGACCCAGCGGGGCTTGTTCCGGACCGCTGGAAGCATAATAATGGAGTTTAGATGGTGTTATAGGAGTTTGGTAGTGTATGGATGTTCCAATTATTGTAAGTGATTAGAAAGGAAATAGAATTAGTTGTTTTTTCAAGTTTCGTAAGATAATAAATTGGCGGATTTCATTATTATTTTTTTAATGATTAGATAAATGGTGCTTTTTATTAGTAGAAAGTAAAGTGCGATACTGACTGCACCCAGGTGAGCACGGTGAGCGGCAGGTCCACCATGATGGTGTTGGTGAGCAGCAGCCGGTTGCCCTTGACCGTGGCGCCCTGCAGCTTCAGCCCCGTCACCGTGAACGACCACTCGCCGCCCGCCGCCTCCGCCTCCGCGCCCGCCTCCGGGATCGTCACCTGCGGTACAACAACATGTGTTATCAGAAACAATAAAATGGAGAAAATGTCACCTGCAATGGACTTGTATTGTTAGGCGTGAAAAGTCGTATTACCGTATATCTTTTGAGAATAAACCAAAGTTTAAAACTCATATTTAGTGTCATGTTTAGGTACTTTGTAACATGCAGTAAGAGTATACCTGTAGATGCAGTTCTTCCAGCGACCAGGAGTTAGCCTGCGCGACGCACTGGCGCGTGGCCGTGATGTAGGCCTCCGGGTTCAGCAGCCCGCCCAGCCACACCGGCACGCTCTGCAACCGAACACGTTGTTAACACTCCACCCAACGCTCTTCGCAATCCCGCTCCGTATCCGTGAGGAAGCAGATTATGGTCATCGAAATGTTAAGAATATACTGATATATTAAGATGTTCGTCAGTATTATCTAATTGGAAAATAATTAAACCTTTTTTTAGGTATTTATACAAGGAGGATATAGACAATGCTTGTAGGCCTTTTTGAAGTGTATAAACGGTTTTATAGTGGTGTTAGACATAAATTCGATCACAGGCTTATAGGGAGGATATAGGGAATGTTTTGAGGGCTTTTTGAAGCAATAGGGACCTGCAGCCGCTTGGTGGCGACGGCGTCGGCGACGGCGGCGAGCTGGTGCACGCGGCGCGCGAAGTCGCCGACCCACTGCTGCACCGTGCAGCCGCGCGCCACGGCGTAGCGCCGCCAGCCCGCCGGCAGCATGCCGCGCACCAGCGCGCCCACCATCGCGCGCGTCGAGTTCGTCTGCTTCATCACGCCCTGCGACACGACACGCATCTTACCAAACTACGCCTAAACATACTTTAATAACTCAACCACTGTACCAGAGACATAGGGAAATCGTTTACGTCGTGATACCACGAGGCACAGCTGGTACTCTATATTTGTATAGTAATACTACCAGTTCCAAGTTCTCACCTCACAAATAGAGATAACATTGCGCAGATCGTGCACGACTTGTTGTAGCAGAGACGAGCCGGCGGCGACCTCGCGCTCGAAGAAACGGTACAGCGGGTCTTTGATGTTCTCCACTGTACGGCGGAGCGTCTGAAACAAACAAGTCGATGTCAAACGTTGAATGATTACGTTTGAATGAAAGGGATGGTACGAGTTCATATTAAGCTTTTATGAGCAGCGTTATGTGGGAAAAGTTTCTGTAGGAATTCCAGAAATTAATTGGATATCTAAAGTATGATTTAGAGTTATAACAGGTTTTATACTGTGTTGCAAATATACTTCCTGAAATCTTTGCTTGTTTATATTTCCAGAATAACACAGATCCTCGCCAACTTTCGCGTAAAATAAAAGTTATATTTAAGTCAATGCTTTCATGTTTCCACAGGCTAGGCAAATGCGTTTATTTAGTTATACTTTTTTTAAGCTATTGCATAGCTTCTATCGCGGGCCTTGAGCGCGGGGACCGAATCCAGAAATTCCGTAACGAAAAAACCTCATGTGAAAAAACCTCACGCTCCCCACTAACGCCATCTAGTGATACAAAAAATAACTATGCAATAGCTTTACCGCGGCAGTCCCCGAGTGCCACACGTCTTTTTTTATTTAATATTCATAACTGGTTCTACTTACGGGTAGTTCCTTAGGCAGCTGTTCTAGCCAGGCTGTGGCCGTCTGGTGGAGGGTCTTCATCCAGGCGGGTCTGCCGTCACCTTCCACCACCACTACTCCTGGAAAAAGATATTTAGGTTACGGTTGTTAATTGGTCTTTAACCTTTCGATACCTCCATTGTGACCATTGTAACCTTCGATACACTTATTGATCGACTAGTAGCGCCCCGCGGTTTTACCCGCGTTGTACCCGTTCCCGTAGGAATTTCGGGATGAAAAATAGCCTATAACCTTCCCGTTGAATGTGGCTATCTATTACAAAAAGAATTATTCAAATCGGTTCAGTAGTTTCTGAGATTAGCGCGTTTAAACAAACAAACAAACAAACAAACAAACAAACAAAACAAACTCTTCAGCTTTATAATATTAGTATAGATATGGTCCATTGATGGTCTTCAATGTGATGATGATAATGTAATTTTTAATGATGGTGTTATAGTCAGTTGTTCTTAATCTTACCAGCATCGCTATCCTGCGAGGCGGCGTTGTACGCTAGTTCCTCTTCATCCTCGAGTTGTTGCATCTTCAGCAGTTTGGAGACCAGGTCGCTGCCTTGAGTTGTTAATAGTACCTACAAATAAAGACAGGATGTTACAGTAAGATATGTAAGTTGGGATGTAAGCTATCCAGCTTACATCTTTTGCAAGCAAAACAACGTTTGCCGGGTTAGCTAGTATTACTACTACATTACTAGAGATAACTTAGTGAGTAGTACACATACCTTCTCCGCGTTGTTGGGCAGGCCGAGCCACGAGGGCGTCTGGCGGTCGGAGAGCTCCTCGATCCACTTGAGGAAGTGGTCGCGCCGGTTGCCGTCCGGCATCGTGATGTGACGCTGGTTGCCGGACGCCTGACAAACACAACGATAAGTTTAGTTATCGAACATTATAGTCTAACTTATTCTTTAGAACATAAGCTATATAACAGTGATACGTGAAAATCTGTCGAGTCCTTTGGAAATTACCTCAAACAGTTTGAGAGACATGAAAAATTGCCTGTTTATGTACAGGTACATATGACGAAAAGGCAAAGAAGAAAGCAATAATAGGTGTGCTTTGTTATTTATGTTTTTTTATATATGTGTCTGTGTTCATGGAATTAATCTTAGCTGTGATTGATTGAAAGAATTTTTCAAAATTTAAGTCGTAGGCATCAAGCTATCGATTGGGGGTAACATTTTTTCCTCGTTGTAAAGTTATAAATCAACGTTTACTCCCCACCTGTTCTGTTGAGTAGTTCTGTTGACAGAACTACTGGGACTTTTTTTACCATTAGTTCTGTGACTTAAAAGACTATATGCTTTACACCTGACTTTAATCTAGTAAAAAAAAAAATAACCCTAACCTACCGAATAGTTAGTATTGTCAACAGAACTACTCAACAGAACAGGTGGGAGTAAACTTAAACCAAAGGTAATAATAATAACATAAAATTCGAATATTTAAATGCATATAAAGTTACCCCATCAACGTTAGCGACCAACGCGAAGTCAGCTTCAAATGACTTCGGCGTGAACAGTTTGCAGAGGAACGAATGCAGTAACCGCTGGTCGAACGAGTTGTCGATCTTGCCTCCGTAGATGCACTGGGAGAGAAGTGTCACCAACGCTTCCCACGGGACCTTCTCTGGGGGTAAGTTTGTACGGCCCTGTGGAATAGAGGAGGGAAATTAATAAAGAATACATTTTGAGGATGAAACGGAGATAAATAATGTATGGATAAAGCCGTATATGGTTGTTAAACTTAAAGTAGTATAAGGTAGCGTTTTAAGGTACATATTTATGCGTAGAAAGAAACGTTAAACGTTTAACTTTAGTCTGTGTGTGCAATTAGGATTGTATCGTATTAGTTGCACAGATATTCAGCATAGATTATACGCACTTTATTTAAGGTAGCCTTAATTTATTTAATATAGGGGCTACGGGCGGCACGGCCCTAACTCGATAAATATACATATTTCTTCAAACTACAAATACAGAATAATTTCGTTCATATTAGTTTTATACAACATATTTGTAACGTTTTGATGTTTGGAGATCTTTGGCCAGCAGAGGGACGGTGTAGGTTAAATGAAATAGTCGTGACCATGGCGGTGGCGTCGATCCACGTGTCGAGCGTGTCGCAGGCCACGCGCAGGTCGGACTCGTTGAACTCGTAGTACTTGGCCCACCCCAGCGGCACGTAGCGCAGCCGCTCCTGCACGATGCCTGCGCCACACAGATAGGAACGGGTTAGTTTGTGTGTTAACTACAAGATTTCAAGTCATCCCTTTTTAATATTCGTACACAAATGAAAATTAAAGTATCGTCTTATTTCTAGCATCGTTATCTAACATACCGTGGAACCAGGCTAGCAGGAAGTAAAGCCGGGCGCGTTCAGACGGGGGCTTCATCATGCGCGCCGCCGGCACCTGGGGAAGATGAAAATATATTAGAAAATACAAATTATGTTTATCAGCGTTCTTTCCTTTCTGCGTTAACACGTCTAGCCCTTTGACCTATATAAGCGACAAACTCGGCGTGATGCGTCTACGTGATGCGATGTATTCCATCTTTTAGTCACTTTGTTTTCTACACTTTAAACTTTTACAAGTATGACGCATCTACACACACCGCGTGATATATTAGTACGCTAACGTAAGACAACGGGTAACCGAAATTTCAAACGCCATCTTTACTTACAGTAGCGAAAGTCCTGAGCAGATTAGCCCTGATCCCTGGCGGGGGTTCGAACACCAGCACCCTCCCAGCGCGCAGCAGGTTGACGGGCAGCTTGGGGCTAATCTCCGTCGTGAGGAACAGGCGGAAGTTCGGGTGAGGCTGCAGGGAGTGCAGCTTCTTCTCCAACTGAACGAGCCATACGGGCGCCAGGTGCACGTTCTTCAGCATTACCCAGCTAGAAAGATATGGTTGTGGTTAGTGAGTGTATTTGGTAGCGGTATTAAGTTGTGTAGCAGCAAAATCGTAAGGTATAAAATTATAGTAACCGGCGATTTGATGACAGTTTAGTTTCAAATAATTATTTTTGTAATATAGCCACATTGAAGCCATATTCAAGGGGTATGGTCATCATGAACCTTTCACGGAAACGGGTACAAAGCGGTAAACCGTTGTTATAGTTAAATGAACCTAAAGATTTTTACTTAGTAAGGCAAAAATGGTAAACGTACCGTCCCGTCTTGCAAGCGGTATTGATAGCTCTCTCCGCCTGGTTGAAACCTTCAGCCGACCCGATGGCGATGCTCGAGAGAGGCTTGTTGAGTTCAGTAGCCATGTCGTCCACACGACCTAGTATCAAAAGTAAAAAGTAACGTATTAGCCTTTAATTAATGTCCCACTTCAGAGCAATATACTTATTATTTTACTGAAGATATCTGTATAGTGAGGAGGATACATATTAATAATTAAAATTTTAATATTACTAATATTTCAATTTTAAAAATTATATCTTACCGCTAGCATCATAACCAGGTACGGAGCAAAGCAACGCTGGAGTTGTGGCGTTGAGTTGTGTTTCGGTGATGCTCGCCAAGTCAAGCTCAGACTCGGCACGAGACATGAACCCGGGTCCCAGCACTGACGCTACTAGTTGAGTGGCCGCGGCGATTACTCGGTCGGGGCGGAACGCCTGGATAAATAAAGGTTAATATAGTTCACAAGTAGTTACATGCTTGATACATGCTCGATGTGGATTTACAGCCTTTAAAAATATATTTTATTTATAAAGTTTGGTGATTTTTATTTATGCTCGGATACCAATACTTATCTTTAACTTATTAAAAATAAATAAGTTAAAGCTTCTGTACGTTTCTGTGTAGTTATTATCCTTAAATCAGTGTATGTACCTGTATGAGCAGCAGGCGGTACATGGCGACGGCGTGCGGCGCGGGCGGCGCGGCGGGGGCGGAGTCCCACAGCGTCGGCACGCACTGCTCCGGCGCCGCCTGCGCCAGCCACGCCGACAGCTCCGGCAGCTCGCTCGCCTTCTGCAGCAGCCGCCGGAACACCACCAGTCTGCGATACACCGGGATATGGATTAGTATACCGTGTAGTATATAAGAATCAACAAATGCTTCTACTAGCTTCTATTTCAGTAAAGTTGTGGCTCTTCAGGCCTATTATTAATAGAATAATTTAAAAAGTGAATAACACTTAAAGCTATCAGGAATGTGCCCTCAGGCACATGCGCCGTATATCGTGGTACCTGGAGCTGAGGCGGGCGGCGGCGTCGTGCTGCGCCGGCGTCAGCGGGTCCAGCACAGTCTCCGAGCTGACGAAGCCCTCCTTGCCGCGCAGGAAGACGCTGAAGGAGTGGTCGAGCGTGTCGTCGGCCGCCGCGCCCTTCAGCTGGATGCGGCTCAGCAGCAGCGCGAACGTCAGCCGGTCGCAGTGCACCATGCCGCGCGCCACGCGCTCGTACACCGCCTGCGCCCACACAGCGTTACAGACAACATGGTTAACAACTACCGGTTAGTGAATGATGATGACCGAAAAGATCTCGCCGTATCGAAGGGCATACGAGCGGTGCATTGTTGAACATTGCGCAGTCGCCGCGGTATCGTTGAACAGCCTGTTAATAAAACTGTGAGGTTCGACGTCGCTTTGACGTCGTAACGTATACGGCGTCTTCGCTTTCTCTGCGTTTTTCATTCTGCCGCAGGTAGCTCACTTTACCATCACACTGTTAAGATACAGTCAGGTGCGAGTTGTAAGGTTAAGTAAGCGTAGTGCGACTTACAAAAATTATAGTAAAGATTTTACTTACTACATACGTACAATATGTATTTATGACTCATTATCAACGTACCGTAAACAACTCCTCAGTGATAATCTTAAGGCGGGCCGTGTAGTCGGAGACGCCGCTGAGCGAGGGCGCGACGATCACCGAGCTGAAGATGTCCAGGAACATCTTCAGGGAGTACTGGTACAGGAAGTGCACCTGGTTCAGGGACTCCATCGTGAAGTAGATGCTGCTGCACGCCTGGAAACGAACATGGATATTGAGTATTGTCGACCGATAGGTTAATATTGGGGTAAAGTTTTGACGTATGTGACGATATAATACGTCATAAGAAATGGGGACATAATTAGTCAACGTATACACATATAGTGTTACTAGGAAAGCCACAGGTACAATTATGGCAAGTTTGCCAGACCTCAAATCAAAAGTAATCAATTGTTTCATTTTAGATAATGGGTGATGACAGATTAAATTTAAATAAATAACTTTACTTACTTGGGAAAGCGGCAGATACTGTTGGCTAACAGTTTCGATTTCAGCTATAACTTTGTCGGTTTCCTCGACCTATGAACAAACATTCGAGTATTAAACCACAAAATAAAGGTCATAAACTATTATAAGTCCTTGCCGTCTTTCTCATATTTACTTAATAATCCTTAGGTAGGAGTATTTTTTGACATTTAGTGCTTCAGTATACATACGCTCACGCACCAGTAAACGTTAACACAAAACGTCAGTCTCAGGCGTAAGAAAATGAAAAATCGTAGCTGTCTACTGGCAGCCCCAATAACTTTAACAGACATCATTCATGTGATGAAACAACGCTTTGTATTAAATTATCATTTAACAGCGTACGTAATCGTGAACGTTTTAACAAACATATGTTACGATAACCCACCCTTACTGTAAAGCTACGCGTATTAGTTAAATGTTGGTTCTACCTTATGTCCGATGTCATCGGCTTCCTTCTTCAACGTCTCCAGCGTAGCGATGACGGAGTCGTCGTCCAAGATCTTGCCTTTAGCGTCGTTCAATGCTTGAAGTAATGACTTCTCGAGTTGGCGGAGACGGAGGTGGAACTCACCTAGGATAATTCAATGTGGGTTTTAATTAAATAATTAAAGCTAAAAAGCTTTACGGGGCAATTTTAGGTGCACATTTTGACACCAATGAATTTGTAAATAATTTACAGAAATTATTCGTATAGTTTTCTTCATTTTTAAACTTTTATTATGTTCAATTATATGATAAATCCATCCCCATCCGGGGACACGGCAGTGCCTCCGTATACAGTGCGGCCGTACCATCGTATGCAGTGGAGGAGGATACCTTGCAGCTTCAAGAGGTCGGAGCGCTTGGTGTCGATGTCGGGCCGTTCGACCTTGAGCACGCGGTGCAGGCACTGCGACTGCAGCGACGACCGCGTCACCGTGAAGTTCACGAACGTCACGCGCGAGCACATGTCGGGCGGGAATTCCACCGTCGGGTCCCTGGGCAAGCGCATGTTACTTGTCATCAAACATTCTTTATCTTTTGTTTATTTCAACGCGCTTATCTCATAAATTACCAATCCGATACGAATAAGTCTTTTGTATTGGATAGCCACATTCAACAGAAAGGTTATAGGCTATTTTTCACCCTGAATTCACAGTCACACTGCGGGTATTATTCTAATCCGACAGATAGTTCCCGATTTAGCACGTTCAGACAAAGTATGAAGTTTTCTACCAACATTTGATATTAATGGATCAGACTAAACATAGCACACCGTATTAGAGTCTCTCTAGGAAGGAAGATGACGAAGAAGCATTAATGAAACTGTATGTTACCTGGTACTGAGGAAGATGACGAAGGAGGGGCTGAGGTCGATGTCCTGGTCTCCGAGCGTGATGAGCACGCGGCCGCCCGTGCGGCGCAGCTCGCGGTTCAGCACCGGGTTCAGGATCGGGTCGTAGTTCTCCACGTCCTGAGGGAACACATACATTTTAAGTCTTTATGGTCCTCTATTAGAAGTATAGGTGTTAGATAATAGACACTAGTCATGAAACTTAATTCTATTTCAGATGTCTATGTCTTATTATTAGTCTACTAGTTAGTTTGTTCTTCATACCTGAACCAACAGCGGGTTACCGAACCGCAGCGCCGACTCCAAGTTTTTCCTGAAGGAGTCGTCCAGGAAGGAAGTCTTGGTGATCTTGCGCTCCTTGAACTCTCTCATTATGAACTCGGTGGCCTGGCCCGACGGGTCGATGATGAGCGGGTAGCGGTTGAAACGCTGCAGAAAATATACTTGTACTAGGAGAGGTGTTTGGATAAAGTGTAGGGACAAGCCTGGTGCGGCGAGGGAATTGTTTGACCGTCTAACTGTAGGTTATCGATACATTCCAATGATTAAACTCATGACAAAAATTGCCTTCCTAAATACAATAGCCTTTAGAGATGTCAATCATTCAACTATCGAAAGGTATGCCCAAACAAAGCTAGGCATTCGCAGTGACGCAGACGGTACGTTGCGCGTTGTTGGATACACCAAGCTCGATATTGCTCAACTTTGAATTACTCTCCTGAATACTTAATCGTTACATATATTTTTGACAACCATTAGTCAAAACAGTAAACATTTAAGGGTTTTAATCGTAAGCATTTCAAAGTAAATGAAGGTTACCCTCAACATGATGGCGTTCTCGACACACAGCTCGTCGGTGGGCAGCGCATTGGCCTGCCAGCGCAGCCTCTCGTCCGGGTTGCTGAGGTACTCCGTGCGCGCGATGTCGGCGCGGAACTTTATGTTGGCGGCGGCCAGGTGAGACGTCCACGTCGTGAACAGGTTTTGACGGTACTGCCAATGAAAAACACAACACATAATACGATATGTTGGCAACATCACATTAGAACAGAGCATGGTAAGCTCAGGAGTCAGTTTTAAATATTGATGGAATGACATTTGAATTTGGAATAACTATTTTGGGACATTTGGAAGAAGATACGACTTATGATATGTCAATTAATTGGCAGTGAAGGATTTATCATACTCACAAGGGTACGGAGCGTGAATATTTCTCACTCTGTAAAAATAACCTCAGTACCTAATACCTCTCTTATAATGATCTCATGACAACATAAACCTATAATAATTTTAATAAACTCATGATGTGTTTAAGTTACAGTAAAACTATGTTAATGTTCGGACTCACATGTTGATCGAAGTACCCGCCGTAAGCTATAAACGCGGCCGACAGCAGCACATCACCAACAATAGTGCTCATTTGAGAGCGGAACGTTTCGGAGCTGGACTCCCATCGCTCGCGCTCGATCACTAAGCTCTTTAGAAGGGCTATGGAGCGGTCCACCTGAAAGACATATCATTAGTTGTGATTAAATGAAATTTAAGGATTGTGTGTAAAGAATTATAATTCGAAAATAGATATAAACTATTTTAAGGTTTTTGCCAGACTTTTGGTTTATTTTCATCGTAGCATTATTTCTCATGTTGTGGTAGTTAATAGTAATTTTTACTATGTTTGTTAAATTGGAACTAAATCTATTAATTATAGAGTTAAAACCCAATTCATTATGGCATACGCCCATTAGGTATTTACAAAATAAAGACTATAACAATAACAAACTATAAGAGACCTCGTATAACAATATTATAACAACTTAATCTTTCAAATAAATAAATAATAACGTTTACCTTAGCCTGTACATTCTCGAGATCAGTCTTAATAGCTTGAGCTTGACTGATGAGCTGCGCGTACTCCTCCTTATAGGAAGCTATTGACTTCTCAAGCTGCGCTATCAGATCGCGGACTTCATCACCAGCTGTCACGTTAGTTTGAGCTTGGTCTTCGAGCGCTTTGAGCTCGTTGCGAAGAGGCTCTACGCGTTTCAACATGTCCGCGTATTCGATCTGGAAGTATGGTTGGTTATTTAGTTAAAAATCTATATACCTATATAAAAATGAAACCCGTTTTCCTTGGTCACGGCATCACGCGTGAATGGCTGGACCGATTTCCACGGTTTTGCATTCGTTGGAAAGGTCTCGGGCTCCGTGAGGTTTATAGGGAATAAAAATCTCAAAATTCCTAAGGGAACGGGGGCGCTGCGGGTGAAACCGCGGGGCACAGCTAGTATTTTATATAAGGTAAGTTTTCTTCTTTTATAGAGTGATGTTTATATTATTGCGATTATTAAGTAACGTGCGGTACTTGGATAGGTGACCGATAGTGGCATTTCTATCAGAGCGCTACCGTGCTCCGGAGAGCTCGTTAAACAGTCGGTCTCGGTTGTTTCAATCATTAGATAGACCATGTTGGAAGCCCTTAGGCGGTCTAAAAACTCACTAGGGTTGGCCACTAAAATACTCGAATTGAATTAATTCATGTCATTCGGACTAGAGTTAATATTTGGGTGCCAGAGCTATGTCACGCACGTTACATTGCTACGTTTGATAGTCAACAATTATAGCAACGTTGAATAGGGATGGTGGAATCCATCAATTCTGATTGATGGTCTGCCACACGAATCATAAATCTGGTGGAAACACATTCTTAAACCGATGGTGTCATTGATTAACTGTTTTCGTTGGTTGAAAACTCGTGTAAGAATTTTTTAAATATTTTCAATCCACGGTAGGAAACAAAAGCCTTTACAATCAAACAAAGTTGTAAGTACGACTTTTTTATGTAAGTACGAATTTTTGATTGCCAAGTGCTAAGTAAGACTATACGTTTGTGATGCTTACCTGCGCTATAGCCCATTTGACCATAGGCCCGCAAGCCATACTGGCGCGATTCACCTTCTCGAAGTTATAGTCAGGGTTGCTCAGATACCTGGTCTTCATCTTTTCACGAACATCGTCACTAGTCACATACAAAAATAAGCATTAATACTCATAAAATAAACCCCACATTTCCTTATCACGTGCTTTCGTGCAATTCCAATGACCATAGACCATGTCACACGTTGTCTCTTCCACCCTAACCCGTGATCGTTTCATGCAAAATCTTTTGATCAAAACTTGCTTCTTTTGGTCAAAATTTACAAGGGGACGTCACTTACCACATAGAACAGCATATATCTAGAGATAAACACCAATGCCTTTCGTTATTCAAAAGACGAATTAGATAGCAGAATAAACAAAAACAAAACGAAATAAAACAAAGCCGTTTGCTTCACCTTCTCGGCAGCGAGTCTGAACTTTAATTTCTCTGTTATTTATTGGCAAATACTTTCATGCATTCGGTAATAATAATATGGAACTGTGTGGATATTGCAATTTAAAGTTACTTGTGTAATTCTGTAACAATTTTTACCATATTCATGTCACAGTCAATATTACTTCGCAATGAGGAACTAAGAGTAAATCTACATGAATCAAAATAGTATTAAAATTAGTTCCATTATAAAGTGTCGTATCTGCCACCATACACCCATGCAAATCCATCTACATATGCACCCATGCCACCGTTAAAACTAAAGAATACCACACAAGCATGCACAAGCACCGTGCATTAACTTAACTAAGTACATGTATCACACGATTGGCGGAAAAAGTTCCAATCAGAGCTCGAATTTTGAAATTCTTTTTCCGCAATCACCTCCACCGGAAAACAAAAAAAAATATGGGAAAGGTAGGAGCGGGTGGGGTCAGGGCAACAGTACGTGAGGGCGGGGTGTAGTAAGAAGCAGGGCGGTGCTCACGTGATGTCCTCAGTGGAGAAGTTGGCGACGATGCTGTTGATGAAGTTCTCGCGCATGATGACGGCGCGGATGGCCTTCCAGTCCGTGGCGTTCTCGCCCAGCAGCAGGCAGATGGACTCCAGCGCCACCTTCACGATGGCGGGCGGGTTGCCCATGGACCGCACTTCCACCAGGTGCTGCTTCTTTATACTTTTCACCGCTGTATAACGCCGCCGTCACCCACGAAGCGAGAGCGAGATAATACAAAAAAGAGAGAAACAAAAAAGGCAATTTAGCTGCTTTCTGTGATACATACATGCGGCTGGCGTTATTACTGTATGGTTTACTTTGTTGCGACATAGTTGTAGGACTAAGTAAAATGGGTTCGTATAGAACTTTGTCGCAACAGAACGGTTCGCTGAAAATAACAGATTGTTACGAGATGTTAAAACGGTTTGTTAATCGAATATATTGTTCACGTCGCACGCTAGCGGTGTTAGTCACGAGTCACGTTTATATTAGTGTGCCTTACATAGATGCCAGTTTACATACAGTGATCACAGCGGTACCTAAACACTCTTGTAATATATTAAGATATTAATAACAACAGTCACATAATGCAAGCGGGCTTAGCTTATATACAATACGATTCATCTAAAATATTCATTCAATAAACAACTGTTTTCCATAACAGTAATACAGGATAGAAAAAAGTTACAAAGATTACGATCGACATTCAAATACAATAAGATGTTTTTGCCAATAAATACCAAACTGTTTGATTGCTATCTAATTATGTTGATCTCTAGACAATAAAAAATAGAAATTATACAATATTTTTATTGTCTTCAGTGAGGATAGCTCGCATTCCATTTTAAATAAGGTAGTAACGAGTTATGAAATCGTGTGAAGTGTATTTTGATTTACTTTAAACTTTGTAAACTATCCTCACTGTCATAACATTTGAATGCGCGTGATGTATTTTCCGAAAAAAAATCATGTAAAAATGTCCAAAAATTTAAATACAATTCTTAGTATTCGCAGAAATTTACAAACACTTCCTGTGTGGTGGTTTACATCTAATTAGTTACCCTCAATATTTTGCAGTGTCCAATTTAGAATATCCCGAACATGGATTCAAATAGGGTAAACAACCCGCGTTTTTGTTATTACAGTCATTAGTAAAATTTATTATTACAAGTCAGTGATAGTTCTTATCAGTGTTGAAACAACGAAAACACTACGCACATCCAAACAAGAACTTAAACAGCAATCAACTAACGTCACATTCTCCGTTTCGAAGTTGACTATGGTCGAGATAAAGTTGTCTTTCATGACAACTGAGCGGATTCCCTTCCACGTGTCGCCCTTCTCCCCTAACAGGGTGCAGATGGACTCGAGCGCCATCTTGACGACGGAGGGCGGGTTGGCCATCGAGCGGACTTCCACCAGCTGCTGCTTCTTGATGGAACGCACCGCTGCAGGACTTGCAGTTTAGTATATGTGCCACTCATTGAAGAGTGCGAGTCATTTGTAACGTGAATAGATTTGTATTGATTATGCCTATGTGTTGAATGAGGCTTCGTTTCAACTGTCGATTGTACGTTTTATATGAAGCATCAAATAAGTTTGCATTGAGGTGTTATATAATGTTGTGTCTTTGTAAATCAATGATAATGTTTCTCATTAGTGTCTCTACACAACGCACAAAATAATTAAAAAACAAATCACGTATTGGCATCATTGAAATGTGACTTTTAGCACAACTGTCAATCAAACAACTGTATAATAAATCTACAGTTTTAGCAAAACTGCAACATTAAACTAGTATTAGCATAAAAATGCTACATCTTACCAGTTTTAGCAAAGCAACTGCTATGCTTAACCAGTGTCAGCAAAGCAACTGCTTCACTAACTTTAGCATAACAAATGTTATATTACCAGTATTTTAGTTAAATAGACCAGTAACTTAGTGAACTGAACTACAGTTTTAGCGGTAACTATGTAAAAAGTCATGCATAGTAAAAGAGTCAAACCGTTTTGCGCTTCAATGACGGCTGGCTCCACTTGCGCTAGGTCGGCCATTACGTCGCGGCGTTTAGCTTCTATCTCCTTGGTCTGTTTCTCTAGAGCCACCTATATCATGATAAAAAGGGTTTTAGTAGCTACCAAACTAAAACAGTTGATTCAGTGTTTGACTTGTCAACTGCTGACAATCAGTGACAACATTACTTTTTGATTAATTCTTTTACGTCTCTTTTGAGAACCAGTTTTTGTGTAATTTGTCTACTGAAACTGTTAAGTGTCTGGGTTATTAGTGTCATGAAGATTTCAAATGACATAGTTTGTGACAATGTTTAAGTATTGTTTTACTTCAGTTTCTTCGTTCGTGGTGGTATTTTTACCTGAATCTCTTGACTTTCAACCTTCTTCTTTTCGGCCTCTTGTTGGTCTTTGACCATTTGACGCAGCTTAGCGTTAGCCGCTTCGTTCTTAGCTTGGAGTTCCTGAAAATTGTATATATACATACATACAATGGTTAATCATAAACCGTAGTGAGAACGTTGAAGTACGAAAAATAAATAGTCCATGAGAATATTACGTATCTTGTACCAATTATACAATAAAAAAATAAACTTTTCAGCTTAATACATGAGTATAGAATTTTGTCCGTAGCCGAATAAAGTGCTCGTCAACCATACCTGCGACTTGACGGCGAGACTCTTCTGCATCTCCTCGACCTGTTCCACCGTCTCCGCGATCTTGCCGAGACCTACGTTCAGATGCAGTTGCTGCTCCTCAAGGTCCGCGCGCTTCTCGGAGTAAAGCTTCACCATTTGTTGGATGAAATCTAGGTAGTGTCTGGAAGGAAGTAATACTGGTTTAATGCTTGAGCTTGCACTTGAAATTGCTTTGTAAAATATGTTGCGATTAAAGTACTTATCGACTTGAATCTGTTAAAGTAATTAATATGATTAGTATTAGCGGATATCCTGCGTAGTTCTGGTAGGAAGTTCAAGGTTTGGTCGTATCTAATATAACATGTATCTACACTAATATTATAAAGAGGTAAAATTTGTAAGTTTGTTTGTATGATCCAGATAATCTCAGGGATTATCAGTCCGATTTGAATAATTATTTTTGTAATAGATAGCCATATTCAATGGGAAGGTTATAGGCTATTTTTCATCCCTAAATTCCCACGGGAACGGGTACAACGCGGGTAAAACCGCGGGACGCTACTAGTAATACATATTTAGACAGCGCACATACCTAGGCGTGATAGCCATAGTCCTGTTTCCTCTCTTGACCCTGGTGGCGTTGGCGGCGTGCAGCGTCTGGTGCACGTACACGCACGCGTTCACGACCGCGGCGCGGTGCGACACGCGCGTGCCCAGCTCGCCGCACGCGGCCGGGAACGCGTCGGGCGGCGTGTACTCGGCCGCTTCCAGGTCCATGCGACGGGTGAACTCTTTGCCTACCTAGTAGGAACAAAAGTAGGGTATTTTATGTAATGTCTCGCGGTTGGGATTAGGTTAGGACATTTTGAATTGGTACGCTCAAGTGTATGTATTGAATTGTTTTCAATTAGTGATTTTGTAAAAGTGAGAATAAAAAGTGAAATGATTAAATGATCTCGACAGAAATCATTAAATTAAATTTCATCTTACCCTTCATATACCATCAATTCATAACGTGCGTATATATCATACTTTACAATCAATAAAAGTCACGAAAGAGTATAATAATATGTGTATAATAGTAACCTGGTACAAGGCGCCGTCGCTCCAGTCGCCGAACCAGTTGAGCACGCAGCGGTTGAAGAGCGCGGGCGAGGTGGCGGCGCGCTCCTTGAGCCCCTGCGCCGAGGGGTTCATGGTGAAGACCACGTGCAGGTTGCGCATCACCTGCCCCGTGAACCACTTGTACAGCTCGTCGTTGGAGTCCAGCATCAGGCCCTCGCGCGCCGCGCCCTCCTTGCACTGCGTCATCAGGGCCGAGAACTCGTCGCCTTCGAACAGCCCCGGCACCTGTTTCATAACATAAACTATGTTATAAGGCTGGTTGTTGACATTAAATCTATGGCCTTATTTGCGAAACGCACTTTAATAAAATGGATAATCATTATGTAAAAATATATTTTCCAATGGAACATAAAAGGGTTACACTAAGTTATGATTTTTACGACAAAAATACCTTTTAAACATTAAATTTGGTATAGGAAATACAGATTCATGAAACCTATACAGATCTGCACATTTCCAACCGGTAACGAAGCCGGTCTACGAAGCCAACAAAGCATGTATGTCACCTCTCCGTTGGCGAGCAGCGTGTTCATCCTCTCGAGGAAGCCGCTGTCCAGCACGTTGGACTCGTCCAGTATGAAGGCCACCTTCTCGTCGCGACAGCCCGCCCGCCGCAGGACGGACCGGAGGTCTTCGTCGAAATCGGCGCCCGTGTATTTGTTGTGCACCTATGGGACACGGTAGGATATTACATTGTGGTAAGTGGGACCATTGATTGTAATTTTTTTATTTTTTTTTATTTAACCTGTTGTGTCCCACTGCTGGGCAAAGGTCTCCCCCAATTCTTTTCCTTTAATTCTGTTCTTCTTGACATAGATATTCAATTCGAAACTTGAACTAAAAAAGTAGAATATATTTTTGTTAATACATTTATACGGCTAAACTATATATTTTCTGTTACAATTCATTAACATTTATGCGACAACGTGAACGGTGTACCAAAGTGTATTCCTTGCTTAAACAAACTGCTCTGAAACAATCAGTAGGTATACGTTTACTTAACATTTACTTAAACAGAACTATAAAATATTTCAACACGATCATACCTTAATCTGGAATATGCTAAGTCCATTCATCCATGCTACGAATCTGCTGAGCGTGGTCTTGCCGGCGCCGGAGACTCCGATCAGCAGCAAGTGTCCCTGCGGCTGGCGGAAGATTCGGTCGATACGAAGGACGTGGTCCAGCACTTCATCGAACAGGACCAGCTGGACATCTAGCTCTTCTTCGTAGAATACCTGGGGAACACAGGTGATATGTTAATAGTGAAGTGTTGTGGAAGGGAAATGTCTTAAGGTGTATGATGTCGCCGATATCGGTGCTAAATCCGCCCGGCTGATGTGGGAGTGAGCGGGGCTCGTGTCGCAGTTGGATCCCTAAAGATGGGCCCACATCCCCCCCAGTGGGCCCCGGGAGGAGCGGCCGACGAAACGAGGCGTTGTGGGAGACCGCGAAGGACAGGGAGGGTTGGAAGTGTTTGGGGAGACCTTTGCGATATAGGATATGGGACGATATAGGTTAAAGAAAAAAAATACAACTACTAAATTATATCTTAAGGTAGACGGAAGTAAGAAAGCACAAGACAGCGAAATAATCATAGAACAGAGAGATGAAAAATAAAAGATAACGATTACGATTGACAGAATATCTCAATTGGGCTTTTGAAAAAAACAATGATTTTTTTAATGTATTTTAAAACTTTATTATTAATAATATTGATATTTAATGTAAAAAACTTAAAAAAAAATTTTTTCAATTAATTATAAACAATTAAAAATTGGTGAAATTTCAATAAAAATCACGTGACTATAAACGCGCCATGATTGGTCACCGTAGTTGTGACGTAATTATGTTAAACCATAAGTACGTACTGCGTTTACAATCAAGATTCCCGCCCTTTTATTCTCTTTCCCTCCAAAAGTTTGCGATGTAACCGAACCTCTTTTCATAAACATAGGTGTAAAAAGTTTGCGATGTAACCGAACCTCTTTTCATAAACATATAAACCTTCCTTTACAACGAGTGAAAACTCAGTGGTGAAATCTAACCAGTGAAACTACATAACATAATTACGTCACACGTTTGTTCGGGAGTTGTCGGAGTGTTTTCGGTACTGGATTCAAAAATTAATTTTTATTTTGAAATAACTTTTGAATTATTGCGAAAAAAATAAAATAAAAATAGTTTTGTTATAAAACTAATATATAATCTTTCCATTTATCACAAAAAATTTTTTTTTTCAAAAGCCCCATTCAAGACAAGTGCAATATGTTATAAAAGAACGAATATAACTAAAATCATTGTTTACCTTCAGTCTAGCCTTAACGTATTCGCGCAGTTGGTCCCTCTCGACGGGCACGTAGTCCTTGCTCAGCCAGTTGCTGTACAATATGGGGCGGGCCAGCGCTTGCTCTCTGTTGATACCTTTACAAAGATAATATAGTTTATTACATAGCGATAAGGCAGCTGTTGAAAGGCTTTATTCGAGAGATTAATATTCGGAAATTAATTTTCAGTCTTAATAATTTGTGAGACGATGAATGTATGCGATTTGGATGATTAATAACAACCAATTAATAAATTAAATGACTCTGCGTTATATTTATTCTACAACACTTTAAAACTTCACTCCATATTACGCATATTATATCTTACCCGGGAAGAACATCATAGCGACATTGTCGATGTTCTCATCCGTCCATTGGCGTTCCGACTCCTCAACCAGACGGTCTTGGAACAAACGCAGAGCTTCGTGCGCCCACAGTCGCACTAGACCTTCGACTGACAGGTTGTCCAGAGGCCTGCCGATACAGTGATAGGTTAAGATATGTTAAGAACTGAATGAGAGAACAGTGTTGTGTCGTGTGACCAGCTGAAGAGGCTGGCTGAAGATAGGAAACAGTGGAAGGAACTCCATCGACAACAGCCTAACTCTTAGCCTAACGGCTCACATAATAGTATTGTCATTTAAGTATGTTTTGTCAATAATACTGCGGTGTATGTAGTTGTATCGTATTGTATCAAGAAACCCTGTGTTCCTGAAATACAATATCGAGGGAGGCAGGTGTATTGTTGTATAATATTGTCGTGTGGGGATGCGCGGCAATATTTTAGTCGAGAAAAAGCTTTCTGAAATGGCGACTGGGTCAGATTCTACCAGAAAAAAATTACAAATATATTGTGCACTGTGGGAACAAATATTGTGTAACATTATTGTCAATAATTGAGTGAGTATATTGTTGCAGGCGCGCGGGCGGCCGGGCGGCTCACCGGATGGCCTCGCAGATGCCGCGCACCCAGCGCGTCATCTCGCGCGGCGAGTACACGTAGTGCGGCTGCATGTCCTGCGTGAACCGCTCCTGCGACGCCAGGTACAGCTTCACCATGGCCTGCGTCAGCGGCTCCGCGTACCCGCGCAGCGCCGGCTGCATGCGCAGCATGGCGCGCGTGAACGTGCCGTAGATCTGGGTATAACGAATACCAGTTATGGCTTACTTAATCGCCGATGATACCGATACTTGTACGATAAACGAGGCGATTACAGACGATTACAGTCGTTCATGCTCGTCTCGATCATCGTTGTTAGTGAAAATGACACATTGGGTTTAATTGTTACATACCTACTTACTATACATGTCAAAATTACATACCTACTTAATATACTGTCATATTCAATAAATAGCAAAAAACACTCAATGAGTAGGTACATTTTAATCATAAAACAATGAGTAATGTAAATTTTACGTATTTGTCATTGAGTGTATAATGTAGGATAATTAAGATAGACAATTGTAAGAGTGTATGATTGTGCACAGAAAGATCATGCGCGTATATGTGTTGTAGGTGTGAAGTGCAGTGTCAGTGTGGAGAGGAGACCTGCTCGAGCGAGGTCTCGCCGGGGTAGTCGACGTAGATGACGGGCACGTGGCGCAGCAGGCGGTGCGACAGCGGCTTGCGGCCCGGGTCCGTGGGCGGGTTGCACGCGCCCACGAACTGGATGCGCTCCAGGTGCACCCACGAGTGGTCTGGGGGCAAACCAATGCAAACAAATATACCAACTAAAACATTTCAAAAACTGGTCTCCAGATTAAAAAGTACACATTCCAGACTCCCACATGCCTTAATGGAAAATTATGAGAGAGAAATGCTTTATTTCTCTCTCATATAGAACAAATTAATTTATTTTTTATAATATTTCATGTCTCACCAGAAGCCCTGTAGAATCCCTTGTGCTCAAGCAGCTGCCTGAGGAACGAGATGACGCGCTGCGTGCCGTACTGGTCCATGTCCGGCAAATTGATCTCGTCGCAGAATAGAACCAGCCATTTGCCGAGCTACAGAGATAGGAGGAGAAGGTAGTTTTAGTTATTAGTTAGTCCTAAAGTAAAAAGTCGATCGATTTGAATCGAGAGCATCTATCCATATTTTATATTTTAAAGGAAATTTACCGAAAGAACAAGCGTCTTGCGGTACTCGCAGTAGTGGTCGAAGGTCTTGAGCAGCAGCTCGGGCGTGGTGGCGGACGAGAAGTTCAGCTTGAGGTAAGACATGAAGTAGGAGGAAGGTGGTACCTGCACGGGCGCCAGCACGACTCCGTTGGGCGTCTTGCGGTACTCGCAGTAGTGGTCGAAGGTCTTGAGCAGCAGCTCGGGCGTGGTGGCGGACGAGAAGTTCAGCTTGAGGTAAGACATGAAGTAGGAGGAAGGTGGTACCTGCACGGGCGCCAGCACGACTCCGTTGGGCGTCTTGCGGTACTCGCAGTAGTGGTCGAAGGTCTTGAGCAGCAGCTCGGGCGTGGTGGCGGACGAGAAGTTCAGCTTGAGGTAAGACATGAAGTAGGAGGAAGGTGGTACCTGCACGGGCGCCAGCACGACTCCGTTGGGCGTCTTGCGGTACTCGCAGTAGTGGTCGAAGGTCTTGAGCAGCAGCTCGGGCGTGGTGGCGGACGAGAAGTTCAGCTTGAGGTAAGACATGAAGTAGGAGGAAGGTGGTACCTGCACGGGCGCCAGCACGACTCCGTTGGGCGTCTTGCGGTACTCGCAGTAGTGGTCGAAGGTCTTGAGCAGCAGCTCGGGCGTGGTGGCGGACGAGAAGTTCAGCTTGAGGTAAGACATGAAGTAGGAGGAAGGTGGTACCTGCACGGGCGCCAGCACGACTCCGTTGGGCGTCTTGCGGTACTCGCAGTAGTGGTCGAAGGTCTTGAGCAGCAGCTCGGGCGTGGTGGCGGACGAGAAGTTCAGCTTGAGGTAAGACATGAAGTAGGAGGAAGGTGGTACCTGCACGGGCGCCAGCACGACTCCGTTGGGCGTCTTGCGGTACTCGCAGTAGTGGTCGAAGGTCTTCAGCAGCAGCTCGGGCGTGGTGGCGGACGAGAAGTTCAGCTTGAGGTAAGACATGAAGTAGGAGGAAGGTGGTACCTGCACGGGCGCCAGCACGACTCCGTTGGGCGTCTTGCGGTACTCGCAGTAGTGGTCGAAGGTCTTGAGCAGCAGCTCGGGCGTGGTGGCGGACGAGAAGTTCAGCTTGAGGTAAGACATGAAGTAGGAGGAAGGTGGTACCTGCACGGGCGCCAGCACGACTCCGTTGGGCGTCTTGCGGTACTCGCAGTAGTGGTCGAAGGTCTTGAGCAGCAGCTCGGGCGTGGTGGCGGACGAGAAGTTCAGCTTGAGGTAAGACATGAAGTAGGAGGAAGGTGGTACCTGCACGGGCGCCAGCACGACTCCGTTGGGCGTCTTGCGGTACTCGCAGTAGTGGTCGAAGGTCTTGAGCAGCAGCTCGGGCGTGGTGGCGGACGAGAAGTTCAGCTTGAGGTAAGACATGAAGTAGGAGGAAGGTGGTACCTGCACGGGCGCCAGCACGACTCCGTTGGGCGTCTTGCGGTACTCGCAGTAGTGGTCGAAGGTCTTGAGCAGCAGCTCGGGCGTGGTGGCGGACGAGAAGTTCAGCTTGAGGTAAGACATGAAGTAGGAGGAAGGTGGTACCTGCACGGGCGCCAGCACGACTCCGTTGGGCGTCTTGCGGTACTCGCAGTAGTGGTCGAAGGTCTTGAGCAGCAGCTCGGGCGTGGTGGCGGACGAGAAGTTCAGCTTGAGGTAAGACATGAAGTAGGAGGAAGGTGGTACCTGCACGGGCGCCAGCACGACTCCGTTGGGCGTCTTGCGGTACTCGCAGTAGTGGTCGAAGGTCTTGAGCAGCAGCTCGGGCGTGGTGGCGGACGAGAAGTTCAGCTTGAGGTAAGACATGAAGTAGGAGGAAGGTGGTACCTGCACGGGCGCCAGCACGACTCCGTTGGGCGTCTTGCGGTACTCGCAGTAGTGGTCGAAGGTCTTGAGCAGCAGCTCGGGCGTGGTGGCGGACGAGAAGTTCAGCTTGAGGTAAGACATGAAGTAGGAGGAAGGTGGTACCTGCACGGGCGCCAGCACGACTCCGTTGGGCGTCTTGCGGTACTCGCAGTAGTGGTCGAAGGTCTTGAGCAGCAGCTCGGGCGTGGTGGCGGACGAGAAGTTCAGCTTGAGGTAAGACATGAAGTAGGAGGAAGGTGGTACCTGCACGGGCGCCAGCACGACTCCGTTGGGCGTCTTGCGGTACTCGCAGTAGTGGTCGAAGGTCTTGAGCAGCAGCTCGGGCGTGGTGGCGGACGAGAAGTTCAGCTTGAGGTAAGACATGAAGTAGGAGGAAGGTGGTACCTGCACGGGCGCCAGCACGACTCCGTTGGGCGTCTTGCGGTACTCGCAGTAGTGGTCGAAGGTCTTGAGCAGCAGCTCGGGCGTGGTGGCGGACGAGAAGTTCAGCTTGAGGTAAGACATGAAGTAGGAGGAAGGTGGTACCTGCACGGGCGCCAGCACGACTCCGTTGGGCGTCTTGCGGTACTCGCAGTAGTGGTCGAAGGTCTTGAGCAGCAGCTCGGGCGTGGTGGCGGACGAGAAGTTCAGCCCCACCACCTCCATGTCGGGCAGCGCGCGCAGCGCTGAGAACAGCGTCATCGTCTTGCCCGAGCCCGGCGGCCCGCACAGCACTGCAACCGGACACGAGCTTGGTATGCATGGACCGGGTATGTTGCATCATGTAGATAGGAAGGACGATGGAATGGGACTGATATTCATTTTAATACTTGATAAATGACATTTTTTGGAACGAAGTTCCTTATCGCGCGTTGCGAAAGGGGGCTAGACGGGAAAAATGGTTACGACATTTTTTAGGCCAGAGAATGGAGTATGGATGTACTGACCGAGCGGCTTGTGCTCGGCGAGCCAGGTGTAGAGCAGCGCCTCGTGGCGCACGGTGTCGAGCGTGGGCACCACCACGTCGGGCGCCGCCACCTTGTGCGTCTCCACCTCGATCTGCGGCACCTTGCACGACCACGGCGCCCACGAGCCCGTGATGCTCACCTGCACACGGGGTTCATATACTGTCACATTCAAACGTTTTTGTTTCATTTATACTAGAAGCGCCTCGTGATTTTATCCGAAATGAAAAATAGCCTATAACCTTCCCGTTGAACGTGGCTATCCATTACAAAATAAACAAATCAACAAAATAGACTCTTCAGCTTTATGGTATGAATGTCGGTTCAAACAATTAAATGTCCAATTTTTTTCGCGCGTTGCGAAAGGGAGCTAGACGGAAAAAAAGGTAACGACACTTTTTAGGCCAGAGAGGGACAGACAGATAAACTTGCGCACGCCAGAGAGAGACAGACAGAGAAACATGCGCACGCCAGAGAGAGACAGACAGAGAAACATGCGCGAGAGAGACAGACAGAGAAACACGCGCGCGCATGTTTCTCTGTCTCTCTCTCTCTGGCGTGACAGAGAAACACATGTTTCTCTGTCTGTCTCTCTTTCGCTCTCTTTTAGAAAGCAAGCCAGATATTTTCGTTTCGTCGCGATTATAAATGTGATGGGTGGCCGTCGATAGTGAATGTTAAGCAACGGTTGTCGCGATCATGAATGTGATGGGTGGCCGTCGATAGTGAATGTTAAGCAACGGTTGTCGCGATCATGAATGTGATGGGTGGCCGTCGATATTGAATGTTAAGCAACGGTTGTCGCGATTATAAATGTGATGGGTGGCCGTCGATATTGAATGTTAAGCAACGGTTGTCGTGATCATGATCGTGATGGGTGGCCGTCGATATTGAATGTTAAGCAACGGTTGTCGTGATCATAAATGTGATAGGTGGCCGTCGATAGTGAATGTTAAGCAACGGTTGTCGCGATCATGAATGTGATGGGTGGCCGATACTTTTTGCTATAGTAAGTTATTGTAAGCCATGCGGCGTGCGCATGTTTCTCTGTCTGCCTCTTTCTCTCTTATAGAATGCAAGCCAGATATTTTCGTTTCGTCTTTCTATTTCGCATTGAACAGTGTGGTGTCGCGACGATTATTTTTGTTGATAATAAATAAACTTCGTTCCATCCGGGTGTCCCTTGACACCTCTCAAGTTTTATTTCAAATTAAAGATTAAAATTGGAACAAACCGCAGTTATTACTTAAAATCAAATTACGACAAAAGAAAATAGTCTACAGTGTAGACTCTACACACTATAACACTAACATAGGTTTTTTAAAGAAACAACCATATATATATAGTAAATAAACAATATGAAATACATAAAATAAAATCGTACCTCGAAATCAATAATATGTTGATTTGGACCGCAGTTAGGAAGCTGCATCGTACTCGCTGATCTAATGAAATCACCCAACTCGTTGCGATCCTGTAACAATTTTGCCGTTTAAGTCTTTGGACGAGTGAAAAATATTGTAATTTTCAGTTTATATTAATAATCCCGTAGCGATAGGTTTAGGTATTGCAAAACTGAGTGGTAATAGTGATGGGATGGACGTGGTCTTACTGTCACTATATAGAAAGACTATACGATAGATACGTCCAGATTATAACACAGATAAAAAAGGTAGATGAATTTTATAATTGGCAAGTTTCTTTAAAAATAATAGTCTCTTTCTGTACCATATTATCACATTACATTATCCATTGTTGTAGGGCTCTTTTTAAGTATGATACCTGTATAAGGAGTCCTCGCTCTTCCAATAACATTATCAGCAAAACATGAAAAGTAGTTATTTAATCAGATACATCATTTGCATTAATTATAAGATTAGTCTAGATTAAACTTAAACTTCATTAAATTTTGTTTGCCTTAATGGCGTAAGGTAAATGTAATACCACGCAGTATAGCTATCACAAGTTACCTTCAATTTAGCGTCCCCGGCGAACGACCACAAGAGAGAGTAAACGAGCCACTTCGGCACGTAGCCTTCGAGTTGTTCGTGAGTGATCGGGAAGTCGGGGTGCTGCCGGTTGTAGCCCAAAATGTTCCTGGAAGGAATGTCTGTCTTAGTGCCTCAGGCAGGCGCCGGCCCTGCGAGTAAGGGTGCCTGTCCGGTGTGCGGCGAGATATTCTACGCAATACTATTGGTTAATATTTGTCCGTTTCTCCGCTCCGCCGGCTCGCTCTGTGTCAATGGACAGCCACCCTAAGAAATGTTGTCGGGCTTCGCCGGACTTAGTTAAATTACTTTTTTCTACAAATATTGTTCACGTTTGAGTATTAGTTACCTGGTTGAAGTATGCTGATAATGGAGTTTCATTTATTCTATTTAATATAGTTATAACTTAATTTTCTGTACGTTTATTCAAATAAATAAGTACTAAATACAATAGATTTTATTAAACATCAGAATATTGTGTGAAGATTTTTCAGAAAAAGTTCTATTTCTTTTTTCCAAAAGTTCCATTACCAATTCCAATTGAAACTTAAAGACATGTTTTGGTCAGACACTAATGAATGATTGTCAAGTGTGACATTCTCACCTGACGCCCCTGTTGAGCATGGAGTGCAGCGAGTTGAGCGCGCGGTGGCGCGTGAAGTCCATGATGTGGTCGAGCGAGGCGGCGCGCTCCAGGCACTTCACCACCAGCCCCTCCGAGAAGAACAGCGGCTGCAGGATCGCCGCCACGTCGCGCTGCGTCTGGGCGAGGGAGGGGACGGAGTGTTCAATACGATGCTTTCATTAAACAAACACCGACTTCAATGAATCCTTACTTTATTTTGTAAGTAGGCAAAATTATTGCACTTTGACACTCACTTCAATACCACGTAATACCGATAGTTGTTATACCTGTAAAGCCGGCGACAGTATATTCTCCGCGGCGTTCTGATCTCCGCCGGCGGTCGGCGCGGCCATCACGATGCTGAACGAATCCTCTTCGCCATCTTCCAAGGGAATGTTACGAAGTCTGAAGACAAAAGTTGTTACATTAGGTTATACACTATTTTCAGCTTAGAATTTTCTTTGATCACTTTCTGAACACATTATGACACATATTATATAAACTCCTTAAAAATTACAGTAAAAATGTGACACTTACCTCATAAGATAGTTCTCGAATATCATCTCAGTGGTGAGCACGTCTTGAGAGAACCAAACCATACCGCACCGGGAGACTGTGGCCAGCGTGGCGTACTTCAGATCTTGCACCTGGATTGGTAAAATAATAAAAGTAAGTTCTAGTGACCAAGCTGGTGTTGATCTTTTTAGACTGCCTAAAGGCCGAATTGTTTTAATGATTTAAATGACTGGGACTAATTTAACGTTCCTCCGAAGAACGGTAGGTCTCAGATAGAGTTGCCAGTATCAGACACCCTTAAAAAATTACCATATTTTTGATCGGTAGATATCAGACAAAGCAAAAATGTGGCAGAATTTCACCTATATGACTAGAAGAAGGCTACTTAAAACAACGAATGGCTCAATCTACACTTATATTTAGAAAGAGGTAAAATATCTAACTTTGTTTGTAAGGGCTAATCTCAGAAACTACCAATCCGATTAGAATAATTATTTTTGTTACAGATAACCATATTCAACGGGAAGGTTATAAACTATTTTTCATCTCAAAATTCCCATGCAAACTGGCGTACCACCGGGTAAAACGGCAGGCGCCAGTGACCATATAAGTAAGTCCGTAGTCTGTACCTCGAACATGACCCTGACGTTGGGCGGGAGCGACAGACGTTCACCGTTGGGCAGCGTGAGCAGCTTGTTGTCGTCCAGCACGGAGTTGAGGTTCTCCACCCACTCGGGGTCCACGTCGCCATCGAATATGATCCACTGGCGCTTGTTGATCTCGCCGCGGACGTTGTCGATTATTTTCCTGTTGGGTGGATTATTTATAAAGGCTTTTGTTACGGAATGGGTTGGTTGGGTTATGTATGACAGATTATAAATTACAATAGGAACATTTTCAGCTACTTTGAGAAGGTGAGGGTGTAAAAAAGTCTCAATTTTAACGACAATGCGAGTGCAAAGAACGACAGAATAAGGTAAGGTATCTGCCGAATATTCTGCATAGCTCTACAAAAATAATATCATGTGAGTAAGTTGTCTTTAGATAGATAGATAGTAATTAAGTAATGTAGATACACATTATAAAGGCCTATATTATATGTAAGTATTGTTAGTTTGAAACCACACGCATTACCTGAGTATATGAGTAAAGAGCCCATCGGTCCATTCCCTGGTATTGGGGTCGAGCACACCGTACAGCGTTTCCTTGGACATCGCCTTCGGATCGATCACGTGCGCCACACCTTCTACTCCTTCGAACCTGATGGAATAAGTTATATATGATAAATATAGTAACGACGATTAACTATTTACAACGATTAGGTAATGTAATCAGGAACTTTGTTATTCATCAATATTATGATCAGGGTCTCTTCGCAGGCTAAATAAAAGTAAGACAAAGGTGAAAATAAAGCCGTTTCAAAAAAAAAAATTTGCACCATATGTCATTATCGTCATGACACTAAAATGTACCTTATTTAAATAATTACAACTACAAGTCATCGGTATACAGTCGCTTGTTTTGTTATACAACGTTATGTATGGTTTAAAATGAGGGTATACTTCAAAAATACGCTTAAAAAAGTGGTCTATATCTTAAAAGGTCATCAAAGGTAACTAACCTCTCCAAAGCCTTGAGCAGAACTCTCCACGCCGTAGACTTGCCGCTGCCAGAGGGCCCGACCATCATCAGACCGTGGTTCAGCTTGCATATTTGATACAGTTGCAGCACCTATAGTTTAACGTATATGTAAGACGTGTGTTGTACTTTGAACATTGTAGTATGAATTATGATGGATTGAAGGATAGATTCTGAATAGAGGAAATAATATATTTAAGTACTTGTAAAGGCAGGAGCGAAAAGTTGTTACTGTGGTAGTTAGTTTTGATTATGTTTCCAAATGGTTCTTTTGCTAGTACTATGTATTTTTTTAGTAACTCTTTTGATTACTTTGAATAACGAGTAAAACCAAGCGGATCAGCGAAAATGATAAATGCGCAACGTAATGTTCAATGGAGACCATATAAGACGTTGTAATCTATGTTGAAATGTAGAAATAATACCATAATTGACTTCAGGTAAATGTCTAATGAAGAGATTGTAACAGTTTCTAATTTCTATAGCTAAAAAATACAAAGTACATTTAGATAGTACAGATCAAACGTTGAAAAAGATCCCTTCAAATTGAAGCTTAATAAAACCCAGTAGAAAACACATTGGAATATCAGAATCCAATAGAAAACAAGCTGAATTCAGAACAGTTTGACATAAGCCGAGGGTCGAAGACACACTGCGTCAAGTATAACTAACTATAAGTATAAATAAAAACAAAAGTATTGAATACTTTATCAAAGCGTGACTTGTGCTTTGGAGACCGAAAGTGCTGAACAATGAGATATATCTAAAGAATCGGCTCTTATTGGTTAGTTAATGCGGTTTTATCTGTATAGTACAATATAAAAATAAATAGCAAATGTATATTTGACAATAGCATACATTGATGTGGTATAAATTCAACATAGCAAGGCCCGTTTTTTTCTTACACCTAAATGAAAAAAATAAGGTTAAGTAGCTAATAAACGAAAAAGCAATATGGGTCAAAATTACAGCAACACAATGAATTAACATTACAATAGGATTGATTGACTTTAAACAATGAACTTAGGGAGCAAAACCAAAATTATGCTTTTATTTTAATAGCATCATACATTATATCCGCATAAATACGAGCCGATCCATAGACATGAGACCAAGTGCACAATGATAGACACACAGGTGAGACACCATACCGCCAAATACACAAACGTTACTCAAAATGAGTACAACTTCTGCAGTAACAAAAATAGTATATGAATTTGACAATAAATTATGACAATGTCAAATTATTGCACCAATATGTCAGTTAACTGTCCAGAAAAACTGTTACAAGACAATTAACGTACATAAAATGTACAATGACAACTGACAACTATTTCTCAAAAATGTAAGCAATTAATTAATTTGAGTGACATTTGAGGTATGAAATACAACTATTTCTCAAAAATGTAAGCAATTAATTAATTTGAGTGACATATGAGGTAAACAGTTTGTGAGTTTAGCGGCGATACAAACACAATAACAGTGAGATTGTAACCACATAGTATAACACATCCTGTACCGGTCCTGTGACTGACCTTTTCGATCCAAGTGCTGTGTTGCGCCCGCGACGTCGGATTTCGCCTCTACGTGCCATTAGCGGGTTAGCATGGAAACGCATTCACACTCACGAATATATCTAGCGTAAATCTATATGGCTAGCATCCAATCAGATTGTTTTTGTACTTTTAGTTTTGTACTAGATAGGGAAGGGGTAATATGAATTTTTGAAATGTCATATACTTATATGTGGCATTGTCATTAGTGAGAGTTTAGTCTTACTTCAATTTTTAAGTGTAATGCCAGGAGCAACTATTGTAAAAACACTTTTAGTATCAATTTTATTTGTGATCATTTAGTGTTTTTATAGAAGGCAAGACCAAGCCATTCATGGCTATTGAAATGATAAATAATTTGCCATATAGATTTACAAAAGAATAATATGATACGATATTTAAAAATATAAAAGTTCGAATTGCATTCAAACTTCTTTGTTATTAATGCAATCCTAACTTGATATAAACACATTAATAAATATAATAAAAAGTTATTGTATTAATTTATTTAATGATGATAAAATCCAACACCTATTATTAATAATTTATTTATATATTGTGTAATATCGATGGGTTTACAGTATGTTAGCTTTTACTTTAGAGATTAACCAATCACTTGTATAAATTATATTTTTGATAGGTGTATATTTTGATTCACTTAACCAGAACTCATTTGAGGCCAGTTATTATTAGAATAGTCATAGATTTTATAACTAAACACTTAGTGACAAATAGACTTGGACAGTGGACACTCAAACTAACAAACTGTAAAATGTACAAGTGTTAAGTTCGATTAAAATGTCAATGTGTGCTGTTCGGGTGTGCCAATGACGATGTAAGTTAAACTCTAGCGGTTAATCCTGGACCATGTTACCCGCAAATCAAAACATAACTCTAGCCACCGTGTGTTCGTATAAAGTTAGTTTAAATTACCTTTTCCATCCAAGTGGATCCTTGCTCGTCGCCTTCGCCGCAAACCAAGAACTCTTCCGCGCAAACGTCGCGGATTTTGTTCTTCAAACCTGAAGGTAAGATGCAAGATGTTAAGAAGGTAAATATTTTAATCGGTTTCTTTAGATTTGAAACGATTTGAAATTTTTTACTGTCACTAAATGTTTTACTATGACAACTTCAAAGGTACTTTTTATTACTTAATTGTTGTCTTTATAGAGAGTGGGTATAATGCTATATAGTGTATCATTGTATGGAAGACAAGCTAAACCAATCAAAGCCAAGTGATTTCGATGCTTTAGGGAGTTTGTCGTTAAATCAAGTGACGTCACATGGAATTTACACTGTATTAGAACGATAAAATAATTCGGTCCCTTTTGTAAGCGAGTAAGTATGAGTATCTTTTAATTTTTTTAGTAGTACATAAGTTAACCCTTACCTGTCATCTCGGCCCTAGTATACCCCACATTGGGGAACACATCATTCAACAGTGAGAACAACAGCGGTATATCCTCAGCCACTAACTTAGGCACCATGGTCTCACAGACCGATTGAATCAGGATATCTTGTTCTGGAAGTGATTCGGCGATCGATGCTTCGTCTGGTACTTCCGTACCGCGTTCGATTAGGTTCTCCTATAAAAATAGGTTAAGTTCTAGCTATTCTGTTTGTACGCACACACCAATGTCTGCATATCACGACAACGATTTGATGTTATAAGATCGAAATGGACTTTTGGGAATTTGAATGTTATTACTATTAGCTAAGATTGAATGTACCTTTGTTATAAGTAAAAGAATCTTTGACAATCTGTCGTTCCGATCGTACTGGCAAATTAGAAATAAATTTTACAGTGACAAATCAGAAACCAACTGAACATTTTTTTAAAATAAATCAATAGATCTGTTTCTTCTAAATACTCTCGTAGAATATAAATACAAGACTGTAAGAAAAAAGTTAAGAATATACTGTTTCGGCTTAGTCTTCTTCTTATTCTCGTTTCAATGAGCCGAATGTTAATTAATTTAGATTTTGGACTAGAAGGTAGCCACGCTGATGGCGGCGTCCGTGGCCTTCAATAGGCCTGCGCTGGTGCAGCCGGTGGCGCGGCGGGCGGGCCGCAGTGCGCCGTGGTGGGGTGTAGTACGGATACTCCCAGTAGTACATGGTAGTAGAAGAGTCTCACCTTAATCTTCTGAATGCGGTCACGCTTCACGTTACCGGCCGACACGAGCACGGACTTGAGAGCTCGCAGACCGAAGTCGTAGTGAGACTGGTTCGACAGCTGTTCGTCGCACAACCTTTAACATATTTGGGATATTTGAAGTATGGATTTTGTTTGTTAATAATAAAGAGACAACATGAAACACTTTACCTATCAATTAGTGTGTAAATAATCAAAAAACAAAGTACCACTCACATTCAAATAAGAGAGTTGAAAATATGATGGTTAAAAATAATTAAATGAATTATTTTTATACCTTTAGCAACCATAATCAGTCCAGGGATAATTTTAAGCGTGAATGGAACAAACAGAGATTTACTCTCGTAGAATTAGGACAGACCCAAATAGTTGCTATCGTTTTCTTAATATAAGGATACTCACTTAAAGAACGGCACAATTTTACAGGCCAGTTTCTCAGCAGTCCTGAACCCTTGACTGAAAAGCATTACTTCGGCGATGAGCTGTCTGTCCGGTGTCGTCATGGCCAATGAACGGAACAACTTCTTCAAGTTGTCGGGCAGGTTGGAGCGGCCCGCGTACCCCGGGTTCATGGTGATGAAGATGGCCATGTCTTGGCTTACTCGCACTTGTTTACCGACCAGCTCGACAGTTATGGATTTGCCTGGAATAGGGGTGTTATGGTAGATACATTAACAATGCATTGTTAATTATTTTAAGTTAAGGTATCCAAAACAATTTCTTGCTGATTTGTGGAACAATTGGACTAATACTAATATTAGACCTATTTTCCAGCCGAAGACGATTGCTCCTAAAGAGGAAAAAGGTTTTTTGATTTTATTTAATTCTTACCTTTTTCCTCTTCAGGAGTAGTCGTCTTCGAATGGAAAATTGACGACATTGGTCCACATTTTGGGACAAGTAAGAAAAATAGGGTATATGAATGTAGACATACTGGTGGCGTCCCCGATGTCCTGGTGCGTCTTGAGCGCCTCCTGAATGGTCTGCACCTGCTGCGACACGGCCGACAGCATGCGCTCCTCCAGCCGGTTGAACTCGTCGAAGCAGCCCCACGCGCCCACCTGACATTTGAAAAACCATTCCGTTAAGACCCCTCTGTGTCAAGTGTGTGTGTGATTGTGGAGATCTAGTTATATTGGTACTGGATTGACGGTTCCATTTAGCTTGATACTTCTTAGTGAAGTTTGGTGGTGAATAGAGACCTTATTGAATGGATATAAATTGAATTGTAGATCAGCTTTTCTTTATAAGAAAATAAACGAAGGCTTTACTAGAAACGCGTACGGTATTACGTCAGGTTAAAATTGAGCTTAACACCCGCAATGTATTGTTTAGTTAAGCATTGTCATATCCCTATCATACATACGGAAAATCAATAACTAGTTAATACTATTAACACCTAAATAACTTACCTGACAAAGCCCGACAAAGATTCTGCCCATGGCTTGGAAGTCGAACGTCTCGTCACAATTGAAGACCAGCACGAATCGACCCAATTGGTTTCCGAGGGCCTTCACTGATTCCGTCTTACCGGTACCGGCGGGACCTGAAGGAATTTGTAGAAGACATTGTAGTTACTGGTAGAAATAAGTTTTAGGGAATAAAGATTTGGTAAGAGGAAGAGACTGATTAAGGGCCCGATGAATTGTTCAGTCAAAGCAGTATATGGCGTCAAAATGTAAATACATTCCATTCGAACAATTGGGCTTTTGAAAAAAAAAAAATTTTGATTTTTTTAATGTATTTTAAAACTTTATTATTAACTAGCGACCCGCCCTCGCTTCGCTTCGGGTAATCAAGATTTCATGTAGGAAAATCGGGATAAAACATTGCGTGTCTCCCGCAGGAATATACACAATCAAAATTTCAAGTGGGAAATTGGGGATGAAATATTACATGTCTCGCGCGAGTATATATGTATACACAATCAAGATTTCATGTGAGGAAGAATTCGGGATAATACCTACATAGCACGTCTTCGTCGTTCGTAGTTCGTAGGTAGGTACCTATATCCCCGCGCGCTTTGACCGCACGAAACAGTAAGTAGCCATAAGAGACCCGCCCCATCGAGCATTACTATTTTGTAAGCAGCGCCCCGCGGTTTTACCCGCGTTATGGCCGTTCCCGTGGGAATTTCGGGATTTTTTTTACATAAAAACCTTCCTCTTGAATCACTCTACCTATTACAGAAAAACCGCATCAAAATCCGTTGCGTAATTTTAAAGATTTAAGCATACAGACAAACAGACACGAAACAGAGACGACTTTATTTTATACTATGTAGTGATATTTCTCATCATAACTCTGAAACTAACCGTCCGATTTTAATAATTTAAAGAGGTATACAAAGAAACATAATTAACCTTGATTGTAGAGCCATTTATTTTGATGTAGATTCATATCATCATATGAATATCATCAACTTAAAATTACACTCCTTTTTTAACTAATTAATTTTAACTAAAAACGGTTATTGTGGCTTAACTATAATAGTTAGACATATGCCCTCGCGAACTTATTTGTTCGCAATGATATGTACTTTGATTGTGTAGAACATTGTTTTTGTGTATCATCAATAGATTTAGTAGCGCACGCCAATAACCAATTTTTTTAGGCATGTTTTTCATACCTTAGGTTACATATACCCGCGTTGTGCCCGTTCCCGTGGGAATTTTGAAAACTAAATATAGCCTATGTCACTCAGGGATAGTGTAGCTTTCGAATGGTGAAAGAATTTTTTAATTCGGTGCAGTAGTTTCAGAGCCTATTCGAGACAAACAAACAAACAAACAAAAAATCAAACCTTTCCTCTTTGTTCATTCAACAATTAATGAACTATAACATTTATTTTAATTTTATTTATATTTTTGTTTTTAAAAACTTTAACTAAAAAATAATACATAAACAAGTCAAGTCGCGGGACAAATTGTATATCTCAAACGTGAAGTGCAAACGCCGCACTTACTTGTATGTAGAAATAAGTTGTTATGATGAACTAAAATAGTGATGAGTGAACAAATCTTAAATTGGATCACTCACACTAACTCACTTATTTTGTTTAGAATTTAGTAAAATAAGCTAAATTTTGTGTATATAAGTTAAGATTTCATGTAATAAAGAGAGTTGGAAACCAGAAGTCGAGTCGAGTTTTACTCCTCCCCAAGAAGACCCTAAGAAGACCGAGCTGTGCCCAGCAACCGCTGGAAGGGCTATTGCAGCCACGAGTAAGTGTCCTCTCACTGTGGCCAAGACACCCTTAGCCATCAGTAGATCGGTCTTGTGAGTCTGCTTGACCGGCAGTGAGAAAATCCCAATTACCCTCTGTCCGTCTGTTGTCATAGGTCTCCGTCAACAGACATCCCGCACTTATCTATATGTGTATATATCTACACGACCTATGGTTAGGGCGCTAGGTATAGGTACACACGTTAGGGTCCAAATTAGATCATCTAATCTTGGGAGTTAGGGTGTTAGGAAGTAGGGAACGTACGGAGCTAGGTGGGTAGGTTCCCCCCTTCACTGTGAACACATCCTGCCCATAGGATCCCGCGCACCCTACGCAGGAGGGCAGGTGCGTTTACATTTTGGTCCTTCGAGCTATTATTTGGTTTCGCGGCGGGACTGTACACGCGCCCGTCGGGAAATCGAACCGGTAATTTTCGCGCCCCTCTTGTCCATTTTTAAACGACTGACTGACAAACAAGACATATTACGATCAACGAACGCGATTACGTTTCCTCCGTCACTATCACAAATAATTTGTGAAGTATTGCGGTAAGGCTCGCACATACTTGTTGCGATACGACGTCATCTACATAACTAACATACCGAAGTCAGAAGAAAGTCAAAATGGAGATTGATGAAATCAACAGATTGATCAAAAGCCAAGAGGAGGATTACTTCGAAATCAAACGGATATTTACCAACCTAAGAAAAGATGCAACTGCAAGGAAAACGGACAAGTACATTAACGAGAGGAGGACGCGGCTCACGGAGGTTTTCAACCGGACTACAACTAACCACGACGTACTTCGGGATCAGCAAATACTAGCGGATCACAAGTACATTACAACAAACTATTACAATACAATAAAGTCATCTTACGAACAAGCTATGGAATACTTAGCAAAATGTGAGAGACGAGTACAGTTACTAGGCAGACTGTATGAACCACAAGACATCGAAGAAAACGAGTGTCAAAAATCAACTTCTCCAAAGATATTTATTCAACAATATCGTATAGCACAGTTTCAACAGAAGTTAGAACAGGCCACACAAGCTTTGGACACAGATAAGCCAGTGTGGTTCTGGGAATCCATGGTGAAATCCGTGGAAAAACAATGGGGTGAGATCGAGGAAACTCATCTACACATTCTGATGGAAGATAGCGCTTCAGACCACAACTATTTCCGGGAGGAGGTATTTGAAACAACTCAAGCAAGTTATCAAATTATCGTTGAGAGTATCATGGCTAAAATGACTAGGAGAGCGAGTAACAGTGAGCACAAGGGTAACTTACCAAGGATAGTCATCCCAACCTTTGACGGTAACTATGAGTCATGGGAGTCGTTCTATGATTTATTCCTTAAAATCATACACGAGGACACTTCGTTATCATCAACAGAAAAGATGCAATATCTGAAAACACACGTACGAGGAGAGGCCTTGACGCTGATTAAGCATCTAACAGTCTGTGACGCAAACTATGACGCAGCGTGGATGTTACTGACAAGCCGATACAAGAACGAGAGGGTAATAGTTTCAAGACATGTAGATAACATCTTGAGGATTGAAAAAATACGAGTGGCGACTGCCGACAATTTAAGAAATTTGCATGATACAATAAACCAGAACTTAGAAGCACTGAAACGTCAAAACATTGACATTACTACCTGGGATGCCATCCTCGAGAGAATACTAATTCAAGTTTGGGATCCTGCAACAAATGAGAAGTATGAACAACAAACAACAGAACCAAACAAACCGCAAAAGTTCCAGGATATGATGAAATTCCTGGAGAAACAATTCAAATGCCTAGAAACAACGAACCACAACCATATTACAAACAAGGAGGTAAGAACAACTTACACTCCGAACGTCAACATACCTTTACCAGGCCCAAACAAGAGGTCAGGAACCAATTATTTCAATTGTTGGTATTGTAACGGGGAACATAGCATTTATCTATGTGCTCAGTTCCAACGGTTAACTGTCCAACACCGGAATAAGGCGGTAAACGAGAAAGGAACGTGTAGGAGCTGTCTGGCGCACAATCAGTCAAAGAAATGTTATAGTACAAAAACTTGTCAATATTGTCAGTCGACAAAACATCACTCGCTCTTACATCAAGAAAACAACGAAAACCAAACTAGAACTACAACAAGGACTATACATACAAATACTACAACTATTACTAATACACAAATACCAAAAACTATTACTAATACACAAATACTAAAAACTATTACTAATACACAAATACCAAAAACTACTACTAATACGCAAATACCAAAAACTACTACTAATACGCAAATACCAAAAACTACTACTAATACGCAAATACCAAAAACTACTACTAATACGCAAATACCAAAAACTACTACTAATACGCAAATAACAAAAACTACATTACTAGCTACGGCATTAGTGAATGCAGAGGCAATTGATGGTACAACTCAGATACTGAGAGTGCTTTTTGATCAAGGCTCAGAGGCATCATTGTGCACAGAAACAGTAGCTCAAATACTGGCTTACCCGAGGAAGAAAGTACAGATTGAAGTAGCGGGAATAGCGGATGAAAGGCCAAAAAAGGCAAGGCATTCAATTGAGGTGAAGCTGAAGCCAAGATTTCCGAGTGAATACACACTCACTACTACACTTATTGTACTACCTAAACTTACCGGTGCAATACCGAATACTAACTTACCAATACTAGATGAAACCAATCTACAAAATAAGGTGATAGCCGATCCAACGTACTACAAAAGAGGGCCAATAGACGTAATATTGGGTGCTCAAGAGTATAGCAGATTGATTCAACAAGGACTTACCAAAGTCACTGACAACATTATAGCTCAAAATACAGAGTTTGGGTGGATTCTGTCAGGAATCGTGAACAGTCACACAACCAATACTATGAAAGTAACGAGTATGACGTCTAGAACAAACGTCCAAAAAGCATCCGGTGCTGTACAAAAACGAGCAATACATAAACTAATACCGCTACCAATTCAAGCAAGCCAAAGCATAACGGAACCATGTGATGTAAATACAACAGTACAATCACATGTCACTACTGTAGAGAATAAACGACGAACAAGGGCTCAGAATTCACATAAGGGGATGAAATGGTATATTCTACTTCTCATGTATATACAATTAATCGTTGGTACAGCACCAACGTACACAGTTATCAACGTAAAGCCAGGCTTCTACGTGGAACAAATAGGTACTGCAAATACAGATAGAGGTACGTTCAGAATACAGACCAACTTCGAAAAGGAACTTCTAGAACAACATCTGGTCAACATAAAGAAATCAGTATCCAAATTTGACGATCTGTGTGTAAAGGCAAGAATAACGATAGGAGAGACAACACATTGCGAACAATTTCACCACTACTTACAAGAAGCAGAGTCCAAGTTCGAACGAACAAAAGAGTACCTTACACAACCTAACTATACTAGAAAAAGGAGAGGAATATTAGGACAAATGCTTACATCAGTTTTTGGAGTAAACGACGAGGTTTACAGAGACATAGACTCACTGGATAGAAACCAGCAGAAACTGATTGAAGCCGCTAATCATCAAACAAAATTCATGATATCAACTGTCTCACAAGTAAATGAGACAGAAAGTAGAATAACAAAGAAATTAGAGAAATTTCAAAATAAACTAAATCAAATAATTGGTTTTATGTACAATAACGACCACTGGTATAAGGGAGTTAACAAAAATAGCATTAATATACAAATAATAGAAACCTATCAGCTAGCCAATAATTACATAACGGAAATAACGGAACACTACAATGGCCTACTAGAAATATACCTATCAAAATCAAGTATATATAGCATCCTGACGCCTAAGAACATTAGCAACATAATATTGACGGCAAATCAAAAACTACCTAGTAATTTAAAGATAGTACAAAAACAATTACTACAAACGAGAATGGCGGAAAACGAAACCCACATACAAGTCAGTGGATACTTTCCGATACAAGATGTATCAAAATATGTGATGATACACGTCACAGCTGTTCCTGATAGAACAACTGATGATCTATTCCACACTATAGAAATAAAAAGGGCATACATAGGTCTAGACTATAACAATGAACAATAGTTTGAATTAGATCAGTCAGAATTTGCTAATTGCCTACAAAAGTTGGATAGTTATATTTGCTTTCCGAGTGCGGTGAAGAACATGCAATCAAATGAAAATTGCATTGTTAATCAGCTCTTCAAAAACCAAACCAATTCGAAGTGCCGAACAAAAACATTCAACATATCAAACAACATACTATGGATAGAAATGTTCATGCCGAACACATGGTTGTTTATAGCCAAAAACCCGAGTATGACATCAGTTATTTGTGATGGTCAACGCGAGGAAACTGAACTGCGGAACGTTGGCGTAATACGGATTGGTGACAATTGTATTATTAAAACTTTAAGTAACATCCTAGCGGCCAAGAGGTCAATAACTTCAGTGCAAACTATGGCCTCATTTTCTAAACAAGTCAATTTTTCTATTAGCACGTACATTTCCAATAACACTGTCCTTAACATAACTAGAGAGGAGGTAATTCATAGTTCGCAAGATATCTTGCAGACCGTGGTTAACGGAGAACACACCCTAAAAACCAGTTTGGATAATACAATTTGGACCCAAATAACTTCTCACACATATAGCACATGCATTGTATCAGGACTCATTATCATGATTACATTATGTTTATTAATTTGTTGCTGTCCACAGCTCGTGAAAACCATGAAGTCACTAGCGCAGCAACATCGCCGCCATAAGAGCGATGCCTCGGCCCACAAGACAGCCAAGACAGACAGCAAACTTCACGAGGTCTCCACTGCCAGACCATCCCAACTACCACCACCGGGGACCGCTGAGCCAGTCAACGGTCAGACAGCACCCACCAAGCCAAGGCGAACACGAGGCCCGCCCCTACGCGAAGCCGACATACAATTATATCAGTTGAAGTCCATTTCTGGAGAGACGCCAGAATGTTCATTCAACAATTAATGAACTATAACATTTATTTTAATTTTATTTATATTTTTGTTTTTAAAAACTTTAACTAAAAAATAATACATAAACAAGTCAAGTCGCGGGACAAATTGTATATCTCAAACGTGAAGTGCAAACGCCGCACTTACTTGTATGTAGAAATAAGTTGTTATGATGAACTAAAATAGTGATGAGTGAACAAATCTTAAATTGGATCACTCACACTAACTCACTTATTTTGTTTAGAATTTAGTAAAATAAGCTAAATTTTGTGTATATAAGTTAAGATTTCATGTAATAAAGAGAGTTGGAAACCAGAAGTCGAGTCGAGTTTTACTCCTCCCCAAGAAGACCCTAAGAAGACCGAGCTGTGCCCAGCAACCGCTGGAAGGGCTATTGCAGCCACGAGTAAGTGTCCTCTCACTGTGGCCAAGACACCCTTAGCCATCAGTAGATCGGTCTTGTGAGTCTGCTTGACCGGCAGTGAGAAAATCCCAATTACCCTCTGTCCGTCTGTTGTCATAGGTCTCCGTCAACAGACATCCCGCACTTATCTATATGTGTATATATCTACACGACCTATGGTTAGGGCGCTAGGTATAGGTACACACGTTAGGGTCCAAATTAGATCATCTAATCTTGGGAGTTAGGGTGTTAGGAAGTAGGGAACGTACGGAGCTAGGTGGGTAGGTTCCCCCCTTCACTGTGAACACATCCTGCCCATAGGATCCCGCGCACCCTACGCAGGAGGGCAGGTGCGTCCACACTCTTTATAATATTAGTATAGATAATATTGATATTTAATGTAAAAAACTTAAAAAAATATTTTTTTCAATTAATTATAAACAATTAAAAATTAATGAAATTTCAATAAAAATCACGTGACTATAAACGCGCCATGATTGGTCACCGTAGTAGTGACGTAATTATGTTAAACCATAAGTACGTACTGCGTTTACAATCAAGATTCCCGCCCTTTTATTCTCTTTCCCTCCAAAAGTTTGCGATGTAACCGAACCTCTTTTCATAAACATAGGTATAAAAAGTTTGCGATGTAACCGAACCTCTTTTCATAAACATATAAACCTTCCTTTACAACGAGTGAAAACTCAGTGGTGAAATCTAACCAGTGAAACTACATAACATAACCACTGAAACGTCAGCTGCGACAACTGTCAACACCTTTGAACGCCCACGAGCGCGATCGTGTTGAACCGCGTCGAGCGCCCCATGCCATTACCGATTCAAAGTATTTTTTCTAGCAAACTATTGCAGCTATGGCAAAGTAAAAAATACCAGTTTATAGCTGAATAATTAAGGAATCGAAATATGTACTAATTATAGTACAATAATTAATCTGAAATTCAGAAAATAAATTTGAACTTAACAATACGGGCTAAATTTAAGTAAAATATTTGTTTCAACAAGTTTCTACGAAAAGTTATTGAACTTTTCTCATTGTTTTTTACTTATTATTAAACTAGATTATATAAGCTTTTTTTTGACACCAATATATAATTACTTGGAATAAACAGTCTAGCACAATAACCAAAACAAACAACGCATTCCTGCAGCGGTTTTCCTGAACGTTTGAGTGGATAATTACGTCACACGTTTGTTCGGGAGTTGTCGGAGTGTTTTCGGTACTGGATTCAAAAATTAATTTTTATTTTGAAATAACTTTTGAATTATTGCGAAAAAAATAAAATAAAAATAGTTTTGTTATAAAACTAATATATATTCTTTCCATTTATCACAAAAAAATTTTTTTTTCAAAAGCCCCATTGATCAGTCTATTTTCTCTAATCAAACGTATGATTCCATTGCAGCAGAGCTGAGCTAAGCGGAGCTCAAGTGACTAATCAGAATGCATGCCGAAAAAAAATTGATAAATGTGAATGCGTTGTTTGACAATCCCGATCGCTTCATTGAAGACGCACTCGATTAAAAGGTATCGCCAAAAGAGTGTCCAAGTAGTGTGTACTGACCGAAGGGCGAGCCCCCGAGGCGCGCCTCGAGCGCCTGCGTCATGGTGAGGTAGCAGCGGTCCGTGAGCGACGTCTGCACCAGGCGGTCCTGCAAGTAGTGTGTACTGACCGAAGGGCGAGCCCCCGAGGCGCGCCTCGAGCGCCTGCGTCATGGTGAGGTAGCAGCGGTCCGTGAGCGACGTCTGCACCAGGCGGTCCTGCAAGTAGTGTGTACTGACCGAAGGGCGAGCCCCCGAGGCGCGCCTCGAGCGCCTGCGTCATGGTGAGGTAGCAGCGGTCCGTGAGCGGCGTCTGCACCAGGCGGTCCTGCAAGTAGTGTGTACTGACCGAAGGGCGAGCCCCCGAGGCGCGCCTCGAGCGCCTGCGTCATGGTGAGGTAGCAGCGGTCCGTGAGCGGCGTCTGCACCAGGCGGTCCTGCAAGTAGTGTGTACTGACCGAAGGGCGAGCCCCCGAGGCGCGCCTCGAGCGCCTGCGTCATGGTGAGGTAGCAGCGGTCCGTGAGCGACGTCTGCACCAGGCGGTCCTGCAAGTAGTGTGTACTGACCGAAGGGCGAGCCCCCGAGGCGCGCCTCGAGCGCCTGCGTCATGGTGAGGTAGCAGCGGTCCGTGAGCGACGTCTGCACCAGGCGGTCCTGCAAGTAGTGTGTACTGACCGAAGGGCGAGCCCCCGAGGCGCGCCTCGAGCGCCTGCGTCATGGTGAGGTAGCAGCGGTCCGTGAGCGACGTCTGCACCAGGCGGTCCTGCAAGTAGTGTGTACTGACCGAAGGGCGAGCCCCCGAGGCGCGCCTCGAGCGCCTGCGTCATGGTGAGGTAGCAGCGGTCCGTGAGCGACGTCTGCACCAGGCGGTCCTGCAAGTAGTGTGTACTGACCGAAGGGCGAGCCCCCGAGGCGCGCCTCGAGCGCCTGCGTCATGGTGAGGTAGCAGCGGTCCGTGAGCGACGTCTGCACCAGGCGGTCCTGCAAGTAGTGTGTACTGACCGAAGGGCGAGCCCCTGAGGCGCGCCTCGAGCGCCTGCGTCATGGTGAGGTAGCAGCGGTCCGTGAGCGACGTCTGCACCAGGCGGTCCTGCAAGTAGTGTGTACTGACCGAAGGGCGAGCCCCCGAGGCGCGCCTCGAGCGCCTGCGTCATGGTGAGGTAGCAGCGGTCCGTGAGCGGCGTCTGCACCAGGCGGTCCTGCAAGTAGTGTGTACTGACCGAAGGGCGAGCCCCCGAGGCGCGCCTCGAGCGCCTGCGTCATGGTGAGGTAGCAGCGGTCCGTGAGCGACGTCTGCACCAGGCGGTCCTGCAAGTAGTGTGTACTGACCGAAGGGCGAGCCCCCGAGGCGCGCCTCGAGCGCCTGCGTCATGGTGAGGTAGCAGCGGTCCGTGAGCGACGTCTGCACCAGGCGGTCCTGCAAGTAGTGTGTACTGACCGAAGGGCGAGCCCCCGAGGCGCGCCTCGAGCGCCTGCGTCATGGTGAGGTAGCAGCGGTCCGTGAGCGGCGTCTGCACCAGGCGGTCCTGCAAGTAGTGTGTACTGACCGAAGGGCGAGCCCCCGAGGCGCGCCTCGAGCGCCTGCGTCATGGTGAGGTAGCAGCGGTCCGTGAGCGGCGTCTGCACCAGGCGGTCCTGCAAGTAGTGTGTACTGACCGAAGGGCGAGCCCCCGAGGCGCGCCTCGAGCGCCTGCGTCATGGTGAGGTAGCAGCGGTCCGTGAGCGACGTCTGCACCAGGCGGTCCTGCAAGTAGTGTGTACTGACCGAAGGGCGAGCCCCCGAGGCGCGCCTCGAGCGCCTGCGTCATGGTGAGGTAGCAGCGGTCCGTGAGCGGCGTCTGCACCAGGCGGTCCTGCAAGTAGTGTGTACTGACCGAAGGGCGAGCCCCCGAGGCGCGCCTCGAGCGCCTGCGTCATGGTGAGGTAGCAGCGGTCCGTGAGCGGCGTCTGCACCAGGCGGTCCTGCAAGTAGTGTGTACTGACCGAAGGGCGAGCCCCCGAGGCGCGCCTCGAGCGCCTGCGTCATGGTGAGGTAGCAGCGGTCCGTGAGCGACGTCTGCACCAGGCGGTCCTGCAAGTAGTGTGTACTGACCGAAGGGCGAGCCCCCGAGGCGCGCCTCGAGCGCCTGCGTCATGGTGAGGTAGCAGCGGTCCGTGAGCGACGTCTGCACCAGGCGGTCCTGCAAGTAGTGTGTACTGACCGAAGGGCGAGCCCCCGAGGCGCGCCTCGAGCGCCTGCGTCATGGTGAGGTAGCAGCGGTCCGTGAGCGACGTCTGCACCAGGCGGTCCTGCAAGTAGTGTGTACTGACCGAAGGGCGAGCCCCCGAGGCGCGCCTCGAGCGCCTGCGTCATGGTGAGGTAGCAGCGGTCCGTGAGCGACGTCTGCACCAGGCGGTCCTGCAAGTAGTGTGTACTGACCGAAGGGCGAGCCCCCGAGGCGCGCCTCGAGCGCCTGCGTCATGGTGAGGTAGCAGCGGTCCGTGAGCGGCGTCTGCACCAGGCGGTCCTGCAAGTAGTGTGTACTGACCGAAGGGCGAGCCCCCGAGGCGCGCCTCGAGCGCCTGCGTCATGGTGAGGTAGCAGCGGTCCGTGAGCGGCGTCTGCACCAGGCGGTCCTGCAAGTAGTGTGTACTGACCGAAGGGCGAGCCCCCGAGGCGCGCCTCGAGCGCCTGCGTCATGGTGAGGTAGCAGCGGTCCGTGAGCGGCGTCTGCACCAGGCGGTCCTGCAAGTAGTGTGTACTGACCGAAGGGCGAGCCCCCGAGGCGCGCCTCGAGCGCCTGCGTCATGGTGAGGTAGCAGCGGTCCGTGAGCGACGTCTGCACCAGGCGGTCCTGCAAGTAGTGTGTACTGACCGAAGGGCGAGCCCCCGAGGCGCGCCTCGAGCGCCTGCGTCATGGTGAGGTAGCAGCGGTCCGTGAGCGGCGTCTGCACCAGGCGGTCCTGCAAGTAGTGTGTACTGACCGAAGGGCGAGCCCCCGAGGCGCGCCTCGAGCGCCTGCGTCATGGTGAGGTAGCAGCGGTCCGTGAGCGACGTCTGCACCAGGCGGTCCTGCAAGTAGTGTGTACTGACCGAAGGGCGAGCCCCCGAGGCGCGCCTCGAGCGCCTGCGTCATGGTGAGGTAGCAGCGGTCCGTGAGCGGCGTCTGCACCAGGCGGTCCTGCAAGTAGTGTGTACTGACCGAAGGGCGAGCCCCCGAGGCGCGCCTCGAGCGCCTGCGTCATGGTGAGGTAGCAGCGGTCCGTGAGCGGCGTCTGCACCAGGCGGTCCTGCAAGTAGTGTGTACTGACCGAAGGGCGAGCCCCCGAGGCGCGCCTCGAGCGCCTGCGTCATGGTGAGGTAGCAGCGGTCCGTGAGCGACGTCTGCACCAGGCGGTCCTGCAAGTAGTGTGTACTGACCGAAGGGCGAGCCCCCGAGGCGCGCCTCGAGCGCCTGCGTCATGGTGAGGTAGCAGCGGTCCGTGAGCGACGTCTGCACCAGGCGGTCCTGCAAGTAGTGTGTACTGACCGAAGGGCGAGCCCCCGAGGCGCGCCTCGAGCGCCTGCGTCATGGTGAGGTAGCAGCGGTCCGTGAGCGACGTCTGCACCAGGCGGTCCTGCAAGTAGTGTGTACTGACCGAAGGGCGAGCCCCCGAGGCGCGCCTCGAGCGCCTGCGTCATGGTGAGGTAGCAGCGGTCCGTGAGCGACGTCTGCACCAGGCGGTCCTGCAAGTAGTGTGTACTGACCGAAGGGCGAGCCCCCGAGGCGCGCCTCGAGCGCCTGCGTCATGGTGAGGTAGCAGCGGTCCGTGAGCGACGTCTGCACCAGGCGGTCCTGCAAGTAGTGTGTACTGACCGAAGGGCGAGCCCCCGAGGCGCGCCTCGAGCGCCTGCGTCATGGTGAGGTAGCAGCGGTCCGTGAGCGACGTCTGCACCAGGCGGTCCTGCAAGTAGTGTGTACTGACCGAAGGGCGAGCCCCCGAGGCGCGCCTCGAGCGCCTGCGTCATGGTGAGGTAGCAGCGGTCCGTGAGCGACGTCTGCACCAGGCGGTCCTGCAAGTAGTGTGTACTGACCGAAGGGCGAGCCCCCGAGGCGCGCCTCGAGCGCCTGCGTCATGGTGAGGTAGCAGCGGTCCGTGAGCGACGTCTGCACCAGGCGGTCCTGCAAGTAGTGTGTACTGACCGAAGGGCGAGCCCCCGAGGCGCGCCTCGAGCGCCTGCGTCATGGTGAGGTAGCAGCGGTCCGTGAGCGGCGTCTGCACCAGGCGGTCCTGCAAGTAGTGTGTACTGACCGAAGGGCGAGCCCCCGAGGCGCGCCTCGAGCGCCTGCGTCATGGTGAGGTAGCAGCGGTCCGTGAGCGACGTCTGCACCAGGCGGTCCTGCAAGTAGTGTGTACTGACCGAAGGGCGAGCCCCCGAGGCGCGCCTCGAGCGCCTGCGTCATGGTGAGGTAGCAGCGGTCCGTGAGCGACGTCTGCACCAGGCGGTCCTGCAAGTAGTGTGTACTGACCGAAGGGCGAGCCCCCGAGGCGCGCCTCGAGCGCCTGCGTCATGGTGAGGTAGCAGCGGTCCGTGAGCGACGTCTGCACCAGGCGGTCCTGCAAGTAGTGTGTACTGACCGAAGGGCGAGCCCCCGAGGCGCGCCTCGAGCGCCTGCGTCATGGTGAGGTAGCAGCGGTCCGTGAGCGACGTCTGCACCAGGCGGTCCTGCAAGTAGTGTGTACTGACCGAAGGGCGAGCCCCCGAGGCGCGCCTCGAGCGCCTGCGTCATGGTGAGGTAGCAGCGGTCCGTGAGCGACGTCTGCACCAGGCGGTCCTGCAAGTAGTGTGTACTGACCGAAGGGCGAGCCCCCGAGGCGCGCCTCGAGCGCCTGCGTCATGGTGAGGTAGCAGCGGTCCGTGAGCGACGTCTGCACCAGGCGGTCCTGCAAGTAGTGTGTACTGACCGAAGGGCGAGCCCCCGAGGCGCGCCTCGAGCGCCTGCGTCATGGTGAGGTAGCAGCGGTCCGTGAGCGCGTCTGCACCAGGCGGTCCTGCAAGTAGTGTGTACTGACCGAAGGGCGAGCCCCCGAGGCGCGCCTCGAGCGCCTGCGTCATGGTGAGGTAGCAGCGGTCCGTGAGCGACGTCTGCACCAGGCGGTCCTGCAAGTAGTGTGTACTGACCGAAGGGCGAGCCCCCGAGGCGCGCCTCGAGCGCCTGCGTCATGGTGAGGTAGCAGCGGTCCGTGAGCGGCGTCTGCACCAGGCGGTCCTGCAAGTAGTGTGTACTGACCGAAGGGCGAGCCCCCGAGGCGCGCCTCGAGCGCCTGCGTCATGGTGAGGTAGCAGCGGTCCGTGAGCGGCGTCTGCACCAGGCGGTCCTGCAAGTAGTGTGTACTGACCGAAGGGCGAGCCCCCGAGGCGCGCCTCGAGCGCCTGCGTCATGGTGAGGTAGCAGCGGTCCGTGAGCGACGTCTGCACCAGGCGGTCCTGCAAGTAGTGTGTACTGACCGAAGGGCGAGCCCCCGAGGCGCGCCTCGAGCGCCTGCGTCATGGTGAGGTAGCAGCGGTCCGTGAGCGACGTCTGCACCAGGCGGTCCTGCAAGTAGTGTGTACTGACCGAAGGGCGAGCCCCCGAGGCGCGCCTCGAGCGCCTGCGTCATGGTGAGGTAGCAGCGGTCCGTGAGCGACGTCTGCACCAGGCGGTCCTGCAAGTAGTGTGTACTGACCGAAGGGCGAGCCCCCGAGGCGCGCCTCGAGCGCCTGCGTCATGGTGAGGTAGCAGCGGTCCGTGAGCGACGTCTGCACCAGGCGGTCCTGCAAGTAGTGTGTACTGACCGAAGGGCGAGCCCCCGAGGCGCGCCTCGAGCGCCTGCGTCATGGTGAGGTAGCAGCGGTCCGTGAGCGACGTCTGCACCAGGCGGTCCTGCAAGTAGTGTGTACTGACCGAAGGGCGAGCCCCCGAGGCGCGCCTCGAGCGCCTGCGTCATGGTGAGGTAGCAGCGGTCCGTGAGCGGCGTCTGCACCAGGCGGTCCTGCAAGTAGTGTGTACTGACCGAAGGGCGAGCCCCCGAGGCGCGCCTCGAGCGCCTGCGTCATGGTGAGGTAGCAGCGGTCCGTGAGCGACGTCTGCACCAGGCGGTCCTGCAAGTAGTGTGTACTGACCGAAGGGCGAGCCCCCGAGGCGCGCCTCGAGCGCCTGCGTCATGGTGAGGTAGCAGCGGTCCGTGAGCGGCGTCTGCACCAGGCGGTCCTGCAAGTAGTGTGTACTGACCGAAGGGCGAGCCCCCGAGGCGCGCCTCGAGCGCCTGCGTCATGGTGAGGTAGCAGCGGTCCGTGAGCGGCGTCTGCACCAGGCGGTCCTGCAAGTAGTGTGTACTGACCGAAGGGCGAGCCCCCGAGGCGCGCCTCGAGCGCCTGCGTCATGGTGAGGTAGCAGCGGTCCGTGAGCGACGTCTGCACCAGGCGGTCCTGCAAGTAGTGTGTACTGACCGAAGGGCGAGCCCCCGAGGCGCGCCTCGAGCGCCTGCGTCATGGTGAGGTAGCAGCGGTCCGTGAGCGGCGTCTGCACCAGGCGGTCCTGCAAGTAGTGTGTACTGACCGAAGGGCGAGCCCCCGAGGCGCGCCTCGAGCGCCTGCGTCATGGTGAGGTAGCAGCGGTCCGTGAGCGGCGTCTGCACCAGGCGGTCCTGCAAGTAGTGTGTACTGACCGAAGGGCGAGCCCCCGAGGCGCGCCTCGAGCGCCTGCGTCATGGTGAGGTAGCAGCGGTCCGTGAGCGGCGTCTGCACCAGGCGGTCCTGCAAGTAGTGTGTACTGACCGAAGGGCGAGCCCCCGAGGCGCGCCTCGAGCGCCTGCGTCATGGTGAGGTAGCAGCGGTCCGTGAGCGACGTCTGCACCAGGCGGTCCTGCAAGTAGTGTGTACTGACCGAAGGGCGAGCCCCCGAGGCGCGCCTCGAGCGCCTGCGTCATGGTGAGGTAGCAGCGGTCCGTGAGCGGCGTCTGCACCAGGCGGTCCTGCAAGTAGTGTGTACTGACCGAAGGGCGAGCCCCCGAGGCGCGCCTCGAGCGCCTGCGTCATGGTGAGGTAGCAGCGGTCCGTGAGCGGCGTCTGCACCAGGCGGTCCTGCAAGTAGTGTGTACTGACCGAAGGGCGAGCCCCCGAGGCGCGCCTCGAGCGCCTGCGTCATGGTGAGGTAGCAGCGGTCCGTGAGCGGCGTCTGCACCAGGCGGTCCTGCAAGTAGTGTGTACTGACCGAAGGGCGAGCCCCCGAGGCGCGCCTCGAGCGCCTGCGTCATGGTGAGGTAGCAGCGGTCCGTGAGCGACGTCTGCACCAGGCGGTCCTGCAAGTAGTGTGTACTGACCGAAGGGCGAGCCCCCGAGGCGCGCCTCGAGCGCCTGCGTCATGGTGAGGTAGCAGCGGTCCGTGAGCGACGTCTGCACCAGGCGGTCCTGCAAGTAGTGTGTACTGACCGAAGGGCGAGCCCCCGAGGCGCGCCTCGAGCGCCTGCGTCATGGTGAGGTAGCAGCGGTCCGTGAGCGACGTCTGCACCAGGCGGTCCTGCAAGTAGTGTGTACTGACCGAAGGGCGAGCCCCCGAGGCGCGCCTCGAGCGCCTGCGTCATGGTGAGGTAGCAGCGGTCCGTGAGCGACGTCTGCACCAGGCGGTCCTGCAAGTAGTGTGTACTGACCGAAGGGCGAGCCCCCGAGGCGCGCCTCGAGCGCCTGCGTCATGGTGAGGTAGCAGCGGTCCGTGAGCGGCGTCTGCACCAGGCGGTCCTGCAAGTAGTGTGTACTGACCGAAGGGCGAGCCCCCGAGGCGCGCCTCGAGCGCCTGCGTCATGGTGAGGTAGCAGCGGTCCGTGAGCGACGTCTGCACCAGGCGGTCCTGCAAGTAGTGTGTACTGACCGAAGGGCGAGCCCCCGAGGCGCGCCTCGAGCGCCTGCGTCATGGTGAGGTAGCAGCGGTCCGTGAGCGACGTCTGCACCAGGCGGTCCTGCAAGTAGTGTGTACTGACCGAAGGGCGAGCCCCCGAGGCGCGCCTCGAGCGCCTGCGTCATGGTGAGGTAGCAGCGGTCCGTGAGCGGCGTCTGCACCAGGCGGTCCTGCAAGTAGTGTGTACTGACCGAAGGGCGAGCCCCCGAGGCGCGCCTCGAGCGCCTGCGTCATGGTGAGGTAGCAGCGGTCCGTGAGCGGCGTCTGCACCAGGCGGTCCTGCAAGTAGTGTGTACTGACCGAAGGGCGAGCCCCCGAGGCGCGCCTCGAGCGCCTGCGTCATGGTGAGGTAGCAGCGGTCCGTGAGCGGCGTCTGCACCAGGCGGTCCTGCAAGTAGTGTGTACTGACCGAAGGGCGAGCCCCCGAGGCGCGCCTCGAGCGCCTGCGTCATGGTGAGGTAGCAGCGGTCCGTGAGCGGCGTCTGCACCAGGCGGTCCTGCAAGTAGTGTGTACTGACCGAAGGGCGAGCCCCCGAGGCGCGCCTCGAGCGCCTGCGTCATGGTGAGGTAGCAGCGGTCCGTGAGCGACGTCTGCACCAGGCGGTCCTGCAAGTAGTGTGTACTGACCGAAGGGCGAGCCCCCGAGGCGCGCCTCGAGCGCCTGCGTCATGGTGAGGTAGCAGCGGTCCGTGAGCGGCGTCTGCACCAGGCGGTCCTGCAAGTAGTGTGTACTGACCGAAGGGCGAGCCCCCGAGGCGCGCCTCGAGCGCCTGCGTCATGGTGAGGTAGCAGCGGTCCGTGAGCGGCGTCTGCACCAGGCGGTCCTGCAAGTAGTGTGTACTGACCGAAGGGCGAGCCCCCGAGGCGCGCCTCGAGCGCCTGCGTCATGGTGAGGTAGCAGCGGTCCGTGAGCGACGTCTGCACCAGGCGGTCCTGCAAGTAGTGTGTACTGACCGAAGGGCGAGCCCCCGAGGCGCGCCTCGAGCGCCTGCGTCATGGTGAGGTAGCAGCGGTCCGTGAGCGACGTCTGCACCAGGCGGTCCTGCAAGTAGTGTGTACTGACCGAAGGGCGAGCCCCCGAGGCGCGCCTCGAGCGCCTGCGTCATGGTGAGGTAGCAGCGGTCCGTGAGCGACGTCTGCACCAGGCGGTCCTGCAAGTAGTGTGTACTGACCGAAGGGCGAGCCCCCGAGGCGCGCCTCGAGCGCCTGCGTCATGGTGAGGTAGCAGCGGTCCGTGAGCGGCGTCTGCACCAGGCGGTCCTGCAAGTAGTGTGTACTGACCGAAGGGCGAGCCCCCGAGGCGCGCCTCGAGCGCCTGCGTCATGGTGAGGTAGCAGCGGTCCGTGAGCGACGTCTGCACCAGGCGGTCCTGCAAGTAGTGTGTACTGACCGAAGGGCGAGCCCCCGAGGCGCGCCTCGAGCGCCTGCGTCATGGTGAGGTAGCAGCGGTCCGTGAGCGACGTCTGCACCAGGCGGTCCTGCAAGTAGTGTGTACTGACCGAAGGGCGAGCCCCCGAGGCGCGCCTCGAGCGCCTGCGTCATGGTGAGGTAGCAGCGGTCCGTGAGCGACGTCTGCACCAGGCGGTCCTGCAAGTAGTGTGTACTGACCGAAGGGCGAGCCCCCGAGGCGCGCCTCGAGCGCCTGCGTCATGGTGAGGTAGCAGCGGTCCGTGAGCGACGTCTGCACCAGGCGGTCCTGCAAGTAGTGTGTACTGACCGAAGGGCGAGCCCCCGAGGCGCGCCTCGAGCGCCTGCGTCATGGTGAGGTAGCAGCGGTCCGTGAGCGGCGTCTGCACCAGGCGGTCCTGCACACCCAGGTACTCGAACCCGTACAGGAACTTCGAGTTGGCCATGTGGATCGTCAGCTGCTGCAGCACCTGGGGGGGGGACTTTGATATTCACTGGGTGCACGGGATCATGTACCATGGGCCTTATTCATAGTAGCGCTCATGTCGTAGTTGGACTAAAGCGGGATTTACATTACGAAACTAGTGTCATGCATGATGAAACTAGTTTCGTGAAAGTAATTTCAGCACATGTGAAACTACTTTAGTTGAAATTATAGTGTCGTGAAATTATCAGTATCGTGGAGATAATGGCCTTGTCAATATCATAGCTATTGGTGATGCTGTCTCTGAAATGCTGTCGCGACACTACTTTCGCGTCGCATTTACATGATGAAACTAGTTGCATGACACTAGTTTCACCTAAAAATGGCGCAGGGCACGAAACTAATTTAGTTTCACGAAAGAATGCATGCATAGTGAAACTGAACGTTTACACGTGAAATTACTGGTGAAATTGGTGTTATGAAATTAGTTGCATGCCACTAGTTTCGTAATGTAATTTAGGCTTAAGCGATGTCAGTTCAATGCGATTGTTAAGCAACGTGCAGCTCGATCCTTGTGATTAGTTTTAAAATACCAAAGTACTATATAGTTTTGCAAGTTAATGTGTATCCAATCACAGCGTGGCGTACGCGGATGTAATTGGCCGATAATTTTGGCGATGTTACTTCAGCAACGTTAAATATTGTACAGTGAAATTGTTTAAGCTCTATACATATCAGTGACAATATTTTCAAAACAGATATTCATAATAAAAAGTCAAATATTAAATTGTTACAGCACTAAATTCAAGCGACATTTTCCTTAATAAATATGAGTGTAAATGACAAGCGCCTTACATCATTGTTCCGCGGGTCGAAGTAGAACCTCATCTCGCAGAGCCACTCGAAGGAGCGCGGGCTCACCACGGCCGACGCGATCAGCCGCCGCGTCACCGTGCGCTTGTGCACGAACTCGTTGATCTGGGGGACACAATAGAATACAATTTAATTAACGTCTTATAAGATATGATTACAAGGCAACTTGTTCACTAAATATAAGTACAGTGAGGAAAATTAAGAGCGTTAAATGAATTGATTTCTCGGCATGATTCTAAATTCACTTTAAATGGTAGTTCGGTTGTGATATGACCATTCTAATTAAAAATAAAGCAGTAATTTCGTAACATTAAGTAAAAAAGTATTAGCCTGTAATGTCCCACTGCTAGGCAAAGGCCTCTCATTTCACTGAAGATATCAGTACAGTTAGAAGGATTAGGATGCTTGCCGCTTGAATACGGGTTGATGATCTCAAACTCAAGCCATGTTTAAAAAGAAAGGAAATATGTTTCGCTCGACTCGGGAATCGAACCCAGGACCTTAGTCTTGGCAGGCGTGTGCCATGCCACTAGACCACCCAAGTGTTGTCATGTCTCTTACCAAATGCTCCAGCTTCCTTCTCCTCAGCGGCGGTTGTTCCTGCAGCACTGAGTCAGCCAAGATGTTCAGCATGTTCTCTACGTGAGACAACACTCGCTTCAGTCCGTCGCCGCCCCCGTTAGTTAGCGCTGCCTCCACGTCTTCCGACCAGAGGATTTGAGCGGCTAGCACTACGATTTGGGCCTAGTACAAGTAAAAAGTAAAGTATTAGCCTGTAATGGACCGCTGCTGGGCAAAGGCTCTCTCTCAAGGCTCAATCTCATCTAGCTGAAGATATTATAATACAGTGAGGAGGATTAGGCGTAATCACCACGCTTGCCACATACGGGTTGGTGATCTCAAATCCGAGCCATGCTTGAAAAGTAGATTCATAATTTCATTTCATAGGAAATAGAGCAAGAAAGGAAGTACAAGTTTCTTCAATTTATTTGAAGAAATACAGAAGTTCTAACATATGCATTGCTCATATAAATTTTGGAGAAAGACCCATAGCGTCATTATACAGTTATTTAGAAGTCGTTTAGACGAAATGACTTCGTATAATATTATAATTTACTAGCGGTACTGAAAAAGATGAGTATGTACTTAAATTCTATTTACTAAAATTATATTAATTTCCCTACATCAAATGCAAATATAGACTATTTATGCTCCTTACCTGATACTTATCGCACCAATCAATAAACTTCTGCGGGTCAACATTTCCGTCTTTGAACTGTTTGACATCTGTCACAGCGTCTTTGAGCCGACACGCCAGTGTGACGCGCATCTCGCGTTCTACTAGAGACAACCACGAGTTGATCTTGGGGTTCTCTACAGTCGAGACTGGAGATGTGAAGTATACCTGTAAGGGAAGGGGATATTGTATGATTGGGTATAGTTGGTGGGTAGTAAGGGGATTCTATCGAACGATTTTTCACAAAACTGGATTATGGCAAAGTTGCCTATCAAATTATGAGCACGCTAGGAAGTCACCTGCCGAATAAGGATTGTGCTACGAAATTGGCTACGAATCGGCGATTTTACTACGAAGCTCGCTACGAAATGGCGGTAAGTTGGCTACGAACCGAAGATTGGCTTACAGTTGGCTCCTGGCTAGAGGCATTGCTACGACGTTGGCTACGCTCCGAAGATTTTGCTACGATTGCTCATCAAATAGATTTAACATACCTCTTCTCCTTCCCTCGAAGCAATACCATTGATGATCGTGTTATCCTCGTTCAGTATAATGGCCGCGACTCCCGCGAACATCTTTTTGAAATGTTTCTGCAGACGAGCGATGTTCTTACTGTTACCGATGATTTCGAGAAGATCCTCGTCACCGACGAAATAGAATCTATAAGAGAAAAAGTTGAGGTTTTTATATACAAAAATGTATTCAAAACCCAGCGCTGTCCGGGCAGCAGAAGCTGAGCCGTTTGTTGTAATTTTAAACTGTATCCTCCTTTATGTTTGTGTTTTATTTTTTAAGCAATAAACTATTTTTTTTTCACTGTACTACTACATATATTGAAGGTGTCCATACCGTGGGAAGCTGCTCCGCTCGCGCTCGAGGTACTCGCCCAGCGCCTTCTGAATCTTGCCCAGCAGGTCGGCGAGGCGCTCCAGCGCGCGCTGCACGCCCGGGATGTTCAGCACGTCCATCACCATCGGGGACTTCGACACCTTCTTCATCAGCCCCAGGAACTCCGAGCTGCCAGAACGAACCATAGTATTACATGGATGCAAAAAATTAAAAAGAACTTCAATGAAATCTATAAAAAAGGAAGTCTGAGAGATATGTAATATATACAAAAAAATATATAAGTAGGATTTGTGAATGAGCACTGACAAAGAGTTTTAAGAAATTCGACCTCTAAGAGGAGGTTGCCGTTTCACCCGAAGAGAAGCGAAGACGGGCTGCGAGTCCTACATAAAATCCGTCTACAACACCTACCTAATACTCTGAAACCGGCTAGTTTCAACAGGCAGAAGCGTCTTGATATCAGCAGAGCCGCTGAATATGCCTTCAAGGTACACCCAGCGCCGTTGCACGTCGATCCAGACATCGAATAATGCGTTGATCCGGTTCAACTTCTCTTCCCACGTTAGAGCTTCTTCTTCAAACACCTGTTTTGATTTGATGATGTAAGATTTTCAAGGTAGATTGACAAGTGACAAATTACTTTGTATAGAACTTGTACATTATACAAAGTGATTTTTTAAATAGGTTTACGTCTGAAACTATAAAAGATACGAATTTCTTAGCAAGCTTATTTTCGAAAATACATAAATGCAGTATTTTTGTCACTAAAATCGATGACATGTTTCCTAGAAAAATATTTCTTGTGTACTTCTTCATATTTTTGTGGTTTCAAACTTGCCCATACCGGCAGATTAAAAAAAACCTGCCAGTATACATTGTGGGGCGTAGTTTTGTTAAATGGGGTTGTGTCCAAAGACATTTTCAGTCGTGTCACACCAAATATGTCATTAAACTTTTGTCATACGTTATCGAATGGAACAAACTGATTAAGCCTAGGTTGGATAACCACTTTATTGAGTCTACTAACTTTATAATACGGCGAGAGCTTCATTGCGGCGACACTGTTGATATGCTCCTTGACCTTGTTGAAGAGGTCGTCCCACCCGCGGATGATTTTGCACTTGTTCTGGTAGTTGATGAGGTCCAACTCGTAGCTCTGCCATGCTTCTCGGACCTGGATTTTAGAAAGTTTTATTAATAAATGAGATAAGATGAATGTATGTTTTATAGTAGTGACCATTAAACTGCAAAGGAAACACCATTATCTCGACTCGTTGTGTAGTATAGTGTGTCTGTGTACCTGTTTGAGGAACTCCTCGAGCGCCATCTCCCCCTGCGCGACGCAGACGACGTCGCGCACGGTGTGCTCGTTGGCGAGCAGGTCGGCGTCCCAGACGCCGCCCAGCGTGAGCTCGGACAGCGCCCACTCCACGCGCAGCGCGCGGCACAGCTGACGCCAGTGCCGCTCCTTCAGCGCGTCTGACTTCAGCTCCACGATCAACATGTTCACCTGACACACCGAACGGTAAGTTACTTCTTCTTCGTGTCGATAGCCCGAGTATGAACAATTTAAATGAGCCCGCTCCAGTGCATCGCCACCCTAACGTCCTTATATATGTTAGTTAACACCAAAGATGATTAACACGGCTGAAGTGCGGAAGGAATGTAATAATGACTTTAGCTCTCGAGAATTTATTGTATATCCAGCGACCTGCCCTCGCTTCGTTTCGGTCACTCAAGATTTTATGTGGTAAATTCGGACTAAAACATCGCGTGTCTTCTCGCGAATTTATACCCTACATCGCTGGTATTCCTTCCGCCTGCCCCGCGCGATACAGTAGGTATAATGTATTTGTTTAGCGTATTTTGTAATTTAATGTTCAAGCTCTTGTATTGTTCCTCTAGAACTGTTTTCTATCCGTGAGGACCTATAATTGGCTTTCTGTTAAGATATGCTGTACTTTTTTAGAATAAGTGGTCAAGCTGTTGGACCTCCTTACACTAAATAAATAAATCTTATACATATATAAAATTCTCGTGTCACAGTGTTCGTTCGCGTACTCCTCCGAAACGGCTTGACCGATTCTCATGAAATTTTGTGAGCATATTGAGTAGGTCTGAGAATCGGCCAACATCTATTTTTCAACGCGAGTGAAACCGCGGGGCGCAGCTAGTAAATAAATAAATAACAACCCGTCCGCTATCGAGCATTACTATTTCGTAGGTATATTTCTCAACAAAAGTATATATAACCTTGATTATAGAGCTATTTATTTCGATATACATAGATTAATATTGTCTTATGAATATCATCAACTTAAAATTACACTCCTTTTTTTACTAACGAAATTTAATTAAAAAAGCCGTTATTGTCTTACCTATAATAGGTAGAGGCCCCCGCGACCTTATTTGTACGCAATAATAAGTACCTTAAATACTATGTAATACATTGTTTTTATGTATCATCAATTATTGTGTTGCCAGCGCACGCGATTAACTATTCTTTAAGGCATGTTTTTCATACCTTTGATTAGTTTATTGCAATTTGAGTTCAGATCCCGAATAACAAAAAAATACATAGCCTTTATCCGTACTTTTAAAGAGTAATCTACCTATCGGCGCAAGAATTTTGGAAATCGGATGAATAGTTCCGAAGATAAAGATTACAAACATAAAAACAAAGTTAGAAAATTTGCCTCTCAATAATAAGATGTGTAGAAGAGAAGGTAAAAGGTGTACCTGTATTCCAGGACATAAAATATTTCCAAAGAGCTTAGACTTACTTTTAGACTTAGTCGGACCGAAATTTAAACTTAATCAGAAATGTCCATTAAATCGACAAGTAAATAATTGGCGTAATTTTATACATTACATGTCGGAATCACTCATTATATGACATCTCTTAGTACGAGCGCTATACATCATAACCAGACCATAATTTTAATGGTATTAAATCTCTGTAACGTTATGCTTACCTTAGTATATGACTGCAACAATTTGCGCACGTATTCGTAGCTGTCGTACATACGGAGACGAGCGGGCAGTTCCTTCAATTCGTTCAACATCGCCTCCAGTTGTTGCCTGAAAACATATACAAGATGTAATACAATGACAACAATAGGTTTTAATAACAGTAAGTACAAAATGAAACCATAAAGTTACGATAAACAGTGTGAAAAACAAATAGAAAAACAATGCACATATATGTCAATGTCTTTTTTAATTTTACACGATTTGAACACATAGTAAACATACTCACACACTGGTTTTTTCGCGTTAGAAAGTTAGTAAAGCAAGTAATAACTTATTTTTTATTACTTAAACTTTCTAACGCGAAAAAACCCGTGTGAGTACGTTTACTAGACACTCGTTATAACCGTCTCAAAATAAGTGGCAATATCCTGACATAAAAATGACACTAGCGCAAAATCGGATAGATAGTTTAAATGCATAAAGCTCACATCCTTATTAGGGAGTTATATGAACATATATGACCATGATAAACAACTTTGAGAGTAAGGGCGCGTTTCCATTGAAGCGGAGGGGAGCTGTGCTTAAGCGACGAATAATTTCAATTATAAAAAGGCATTGACATTGTCAAAATGTTTTGGTACTGCGGTCACAGCAGGAATCGAACCCACACCCTTGGCCATTGGTATCCCGTCCTCACCTGAGTTTCCGCGGCTGCACGGAGAGCCACGGCTTGTCGCGGATGTCGTCGATCTGCGTCCAGATCTTGCTGAGCGACGCCCACACGCCGCGCAAGTCTTGCAGCTCTTCAAGAGCCACGCCCATTCGCTCGTTGTTCACTGAGCTGCCTGTAGGACGATAAGATGGCGTTTGAGTTTGAGTAATTAGATAGTTACTGGTTTCTTAAGTTTAAGCGAACACTACTCTCATTTTGAATTGAAAATACGTTTTTTTAAGTATTCATTTATATTTGGATACTTGTTAGAAGCAAGAATAATAGTTTGTATGTATGTGACTATGACTATGCATATTTTAATTTGATGGTTGTGAGTAGTTATAAGAAATATTAGCTTTGAATATCCCTCAGCTATTGATCTCACTGAAGATATAAATAGAAATATGGTCGTTTTCCAAATCAATGTTTTAATCAAATCAAACTAATGTTTTGCACGTGTAAATTGTTGTAAATTGTGTTGCATGTTTATTAATCGTCCGAATTTGAAATAATCAGTATAAGTTTGAAAGAAATAGACTTTACATTTAAATGTCATAACTTACCAGTATCATGCAACTCCAGTGCCTCTTTAGCCTTGGCTACATTGTCGCGTTCGTCCTTGAGCCTAGTGTATCTAGTCTCCATGGCCTGTAGTCTAGCCAGAGCGTCTTCAGGCCTTGTACTCCCATCAGTAGGCTTACTGCGTTCCCACTCGGTGAGGAACTCGAGAGTGCGAGCTTCAACGGCCTTGTCTTCGGCGACGATTTTCTGTTGGAGTGAAGCTACCTGTGGGGTGGAATTTTATGGTGTAATTGTGTTTATTTAAATATATTAGAGTACGGTTTTTTTAACAGAATGTGTCTGACCAGATAAAGTAGAACTATCAGTATGAATTGAAAAGATATGCTTTGTATGAGGAGGCAAACGCAAGCAATATTGCGATGGAAGTGGTTGAGACAGTTGCGCTTGTCAAAAGTCTAGAGCGTTTATTAATTATATAAAGACATAGTAGTTTGCATAAATGAGATTTAAATTAAAGATAAAATCTTGTATTTTTACCTGAGTCTGAATAGACGAGTCCTTCCTGCGCATGATTTCGTTGAACGCGCTCCATTCGCCCTCAATGTTGTCTACGTGCAGCCATTGCGCTGGGAATTGGAACCTGTGACAAGATGATATTACAGACTACATTCTACTATGACATAATATAATCTTCTTTTTTTCTTAATATGGTAAATAATATAATTGACAATATTCTGCTATGACATAATTATGAAATATTTGCACAGAAGTAAAATTATAGTTATTACAATCTATCAGCAGTGACTTGACTTACAAATTTGATCGCAATCAAACTTAACCGTCGTCTCTTATCGTTGCACTGATTTATTTTTGCAAAAATTAGAACTGATGTCTTCCATAAGAAAGAGGTTTCACAACAATTCTGATATTAGTCTTTATTTAACAAAGAGAATACGTACCGTTGTCTCTCCAAAATTCGTTGAGCTTCCCTATAGATGTCAACTTGTTTCTCCCACGCGAGCACTTCACGTTTCAACTGCTGCACGTAAGTGATCAGAGATACGGCGTCGCTGGTGGATGCCGCTTCTGTGTGGTTGAAAGTGTAATTGATTGTGTTAATGTACAGAGAAGAGGTGGTACTCAAATGATCAGCAAGTATTGAATAGACAACCGCTGGTCTTACCACCAAGATTATATTGAGTACGTTTGATTAAGCAACTTTATATTTATACTAATTTTATTAAGAGAAAGACTTTTCTGGTTATTCATATGTACGGCCGCGACCGCATTAAATCTAGTAACATAACGTAAGCGCGATCTGCAAAATGTTGACACTAGCGCCATCTATTAGGTAGCGGGTGGAACCACCGCGTGGAACAGCTAGCATACAGTTTACTCGTATATATTCAGTATAGAGAGTGGGTCGCCCACCGATGCTCTGGTGCTCGAGCTGCGCCCGCGAGCGCGCCAGCTGCCCGTGGAAGCCCATCATCTCGGCGGCGAGCAGCGCGCCGAACTTGCCCAGCACGTCCTTGTGCCAGGCGTCGTACTTCAGCGCCACCTTGCTCTGCACGCGCGCGAAGTCGATCACCACCGGCCCGTACGACACGCGCGTGTCCGACGTGTCGAACGTCGTGCGGGACTTCCTGCGGGCGGACGCGCGTTACCAATATTATGGGGGTAATTCATTTGTATGTTTTAAGGAAAGACTGAATTATACATACAAAGAAAAATACAAAACAGACCATAAATACATATGGGTAAGGTATGGATTTGACTAAATAATTAGTATGCTTCTAAGGAAGTTTTTAACAAAATAAATTAAAATACTCAAGATACAGATAAAATACTTATGTTTAAAATTCTATATTTCGTATTACTTACTTGATATCGTTCAAGCACTTGATCCAAAGAGTGATATTCTCCCCGAGACGTCCGTACAGACTTTCAGGCTGCAGATCCCACAGGGCTTGGTAACTAATGGAGTAATACACATCATTAAGAAGCAGAAGCTTAACCAAAGAAGCAGTTTTCATCAATAACACTAATATTAAATGATGGTTGAAGTTCAAGTGCCTACCCGATATAGGAAACATGAACAATGCTACTCTGTACCGTAAGCTGTCTTCATGACAACTTAATCAAATCGGTCGAACCGTTAATCCAAAATAGTGTAAAAGTAACCCTTCTATAAAGAGAATTAGTGTGAATTGTTTCATTATCCTCTCGCCTATCACGGGACCTCCAGGAGGAGTCTATTTATTGTTTTACATAAGTGTGCATACACTCTACTAATATTATAAATGAGAAAGTTTCTGAGGATGTTTGGATGTATGTATGTATATTCCTATTTCACATAAAATCTATTGGATCTACTTGGATGAAAATTGGCACAGATAAATTCGCTGCAATTACGAACACTGTAGTCTAAACTCACCGTAGCCATTCGTCAACGTATTTCCTGACTTCAGATATCTTCTCTTCGATGGCGCCGTACGCCTTCTCAAGCGGCGCGGATCCGCCCGGCAACTTGGTTAGTAAGTTGCGGTACGTAGCGGTCTGAGCGCGGGCTACGCCGACTTGGTATCTGGAGAGGTTGAAATTAGTTTAGATATGGTAATATTTGGGTATTTATTTGTATGTGATATAAGGTCGATTTTTCTATGGGTATTATGATACCAACTTTTTTTTGTACAACCGTGGTAGATCATATAAATATGTTCCTGGGATCTGAGATGTATGCGTGTATGCTTACCGACTTTCATGTATTTTTGTGTGTGTATTTCCGTAGTGACGATTTCGAGATACGATTTTGAGATGGATATAGCTTATTACTGATACTTTAGTTAAATGATGTTAATAAAAAGCTGAGAAGCTTTCTAAAAACTAGACCTTAAATTAAGTAAGTAGCATATCATACCGTGTGCTCTGCAAGCGATGCTGGCTGGTCACAATAGCTTGCCAGGCGAACATTTGCCTCATCAATTGGAAGCGGGCTTCTTCCAGCGACGGGAACAAGTACATCTGCTGGTTGGTGATGCGCACTTCGTGAACTACGCACGCGATCTGTATGGGAGAAAGTATATAATATAATAATTGTAGTAGAAGCGATATTTGCAATGTATAAAAAGTTTAAAACTAGCAATGTCCAGGCACTTGAGCTACCTCTTGTCTATGACAACTGTCATGTCACAAAAGTTGCAGGATCTAACCTTTATTATACTGGATACTAATAACCTGTAAGAAAAGCTTATTTATATTTTTTTGGGACAAAATCTGTGCTAATATTGATTCTTAAATTGACGTGTATAGTTTACCTGCGGTTCGCCTCCCGGTTTATGCGTCGGTTCAGCTGGTGAATAGGTGTCCATGGAGTGGTCCATTTCGCCCGCGACTCCCACTAAAGCGCCGGTCCACGCTTCCACACCAGCTTGCAGACGAGCTGCCAAGCTTTTCTCTACCTATAATACAACCAATTGGTTACATAAGATTTCATGCAAAATATAGACGACAAAAAGAAATAAAAAGCTTCCCGTTGAATGTGGCTACATGTCACAGAAATAATTATTCAAATAGGATTGACGGTGTCTGCGATTAGCGCGGTCAAAATAACAAACTATTCAGCTTTATCATATTGGTATAGATAATATTTGTAAATTCCTTCTAAATAATACATAATAAGACCTTTTTTTACACTGATTAGAAGAAATTTACATTAATCTTCACTTACCTCTTCATCGAGCCTCTGCACCCACAAATGCAAGTTGCTGTACTGCCTCAGCGACAGATCATCGATAGCTCGCTGCAATCGGCTCAGAATATCAGCGAGACTCTGAGCTGAGTACGGGCAGGTTTCCAGAGAGCGAGCGTCCACTGAGATCTGTTCTTCTACGGAGAGGAGATCTTCAACCTTGAGGGGCAAATGTGAGATAGTGATGAAGTATGTTATGGGCAAGATCAAGGTTGGCATTATTTGACTGAAACACCAAGGTTGACCAATGGCGTATGACTGAATGTTGGCTAAATTGTTTGGGTAATTTTAGACAGACTCACTCTCTTGTGTAAGATCTAGAAATACGACATTAGCATATATATGCGGCTATAACAAATGATATTTTCAATCAAGAGGTTAAAGTATCCAAGTTTGCCAGACTGATAACTAAATTTATCACTAATACAAATAAATTACTTGAAAATATTTAGGTCCTTTACAAAAAGTAACATTAGATGGCACGAATAGGTTTATTAATTCAAAATATGATATAAACATCACATACCTTTTCTTGGAACAGCAGTACGACTTCACTCAACTTCTGCACGTACGGATCCAGTTTGTATGACTCCCATACAAGAGCCATTCCCTCCGACACTTGATTGAGCACATCGCGTCTAAGACCCGCCACTAGCGGTATGATGGAAGCTTTGTCGCGGATCTGGAGGACATATACAATCGAAAGGTATACGACAACGTATACAGGCTATAAGGGTGCCTTATTTGCAGTATGGAACCCTAAGCATTGTGTCATGCATGTCCATAGAGTTAAATAGAAAATGCATTGGACTGGACATGTATAAGTTTAGAGGTTTTTATGGGGTACCCATATCATTTTTAATGCAGAAAGAAAGAACAGACAAAGCATTCTCAGTACAAGAGGCATAACACGGTACATGCTTTGGAATATTTATAGAGGCCAAATAAATATCTGTCTCTTTGTCACAGGTTTCACGAAGTATAAGAGTCCGACATTATGGTGTAATAACGGTTTAAATAGGGTTTATTTTTATCTAATAGTTAAGTTGGAGAAAGTGATATTAAAGAGAATTTTAATAGAAAATATGGAAAAGAAATGTCAGAATTCTTTCAATATAGACCAGAAGAGGCTAAAAGGGATATATAACATAGGAATTATAGTACACTAACATTACTTAAATGGAGAAAAATTAATAGAAGAAATTACTATACATAATTACGAAATTACGAATTACTATACATAATAGTATAATATTTCATTTAAAATATAATAATTACACAAACTAAAGCAACACACATACTTTCAATATAATAATTATGTATGTAAATACATAAAAAATAAATGGAAATAGTGAATTTTCATTTGCGATAGTGAGTCAAAAGCGAAATAAAAACATGCATCCTGTATAATTCCAACTACCTTTGTATGATTCCTATTATTTAGCTGCACAAATAAACGTATATGTGTTAGTGACGTCACACACTCAAAATATGTTCCAAATCGTGTAGTTTATTGTTTTTATATACTGATTTCACCATTTTATAAATTATTAGGACACAACACTAATAGATTTTATATTCACGTTTATTTTGATATCAACCCGAGTTGCCGAACATTCTAGAAACTAGAATGTTCTATGTAATAACTTTTTTGAGTTATTCATATCAGAATGAATAGTCCTAAAATCCAATATGACCACAAAATTAATAAACGTATGTAAGTTGAAGTTGATCATCTCGACAAACTAAGTAACTAAATATTATATTCGGTCTAGTGACTATTTCTACGATACACCGAACGTAAAACTTATTAATATGATGATTAAAATTTATAACTATCTAAACACAAATCTATCGTTCTGTTGATGATTTCAATGAGCGTAGAGTTTTTGGTATTAAAAATGACAAATAAGTGTCTAAAAAAATATAACTAAAATAATATCTATGAGTCGAAAACTATCTTCTTTTATAAGTCGACTAAAATGGTGAATCCAGTAACATCAGTAATCAAATCATTGTGCCGTGTAGTGCTATAAAAATGTTAATGTCAATTTGTAAACAAATAAAATGTAATAATTACCTTCTCGAGCGTGCGTTCGTAAGTACGCACGCTCTCAATGAGCGAGATCGCGAATGGATAGAGCTGGTTCGCTTGGTGAGCCTTGTTCACTATGGCTAGAGGCACTCTGAAATATAAGAGGTTGTCTTTGGTTTATTGGGTTAAGTAATTGGTGACATAATGTAATGATTTAGTTCTGAATGGTTTCCAAACTCTTTACTATGGATAGGCTAATTCCGATTGGATGTTATGTCGATACAGTGGGGACCAACTGGAAATAAAATCAATCGGAAATAGGACTAATACGAGAGAAAAAATTGAACTGACGCCTGCAAAGTTTACATTTGTAAACATTCGATAAGAATCGTGTAACATTGAGTCAAATATTGTGAAGTAAGTGCTTATATTGGGGGCAAATTTACTCTCTATACATCTATTTTTTTACAATCTGGTGGTATTTCTGTTCTATTCCTTACCTGAAGCCAAGATTCTTCAAGTTGCGTACTTCCTTGTACAGCGTGATGATTTCCGGCAAGAAGTTGACTTTCAGCTTCAGAATGGTGCCCGTTTTGCTGGAGCGCGCGCGCACCGACTCGATCGCGAAGATGCGGCCCGACACGCCCAGGTTACGTTGTTGTACCTGTTCAATTATAAATTAGATTTATAAGTACATAAGACATGAAAAATATAGATAATATAATATGGACTAACATGTTATTGAGAATTTTGTCATGTGACGAAATGGTACAGTACTCAACGTGCCGGTAAACCATATGGCAGTGTGAATATGACCTAAAGTAATGCACTTAATTTACCTTTCTAGCCCAATCATCGAAGACTTCCTGGGTGTCCAATTTGAGCCGGAAGCTGTCACCATCCGCCTTCAGTTTCTGACCTTCAATGTGGTTCTCCCATCCTTTACCTGCAAATAACATCAATATCCTGTATTTCAAATGTATTCGCCGTTTTCCCTTGTTCAATTAGATCTAATAAATATCACAAGAATTTACAAAAAAAAATATCCAGATGGGTTTTAATTGACAACTAATAATGACTACTTTGCATGAGTATGAGACCCTACAAATATTATAAATGCGTTTGTGAGGATGGATGGATGTATGGATGTATGTATGTTTGTCGCTCTTTCGAGAAAAAACTACTTACTAGATTTGGATTAAACTTTACAGTAATATAGGTTATACATCAGAATAACACATGGGATACATTTTATTCCGAAATTCCCGCGGGAACGGGTACAACGCAGGTAACACCGCGGGGCGCGGCTAGTTATTACATAGTTAGAACGACACAATTAGGTTTCATTCAATTAATGTATTTACGAAAAACAAAAGTACGTCGTGCACGACGAGGAGGCAGTGGTGTGCCACTGTGGCGTTTAACAGGACAACGGAAAACGCATATAGTGAATGCATAAATAGAACCTTTAGTCAATATTAACTACTTACCGAGCACATCTTCGACTCTCTTCAGGTAAGCAGTGAGCTGGTGATCGATCTGCTTCGCCCAGATGATGGAGCCGGCCACGGGGGGTAAGTCGCGCACGAGGGACAGGCGGCTGCACTTGGATTGAGGGTATTGTACCTGAGGTGAGAAAAGAAAAAGGTTAAGTGTACATCACAGAGAATACTATGCGGCAACAAGGATGAAAAAGAAAAAAAGATGTGTTATTTCGATTGCATTGCATAAAAATTAACCCGTACTTAGATTTTTTTTATTAATCAAGTCACTCTCACAACCTTTATTACAGTTTTTTTCTGATATATTAGGATAACGCAATTTATAACGCGCTTTTAGCGTTAGGGAGGTTTAAACAGATGGTTAAGTAATCAAAACCCCACATTAAAGATTCAGCCTAACTATATATTATGACTACAGCCATAACATACCTTAAACTTCTCATGCAGCGCTTCAATATCGTCCTTCACGCGCTGTATCAGCTGAGTTTGATACTCGCGGATCGCTCCTCGGATATGCGGGCGAACAAACAGCGCGTTGAACCGCGAGAAGATGCGGAACATTTCGTTGGCGTTCTTCGCTGTCCCGAGCTGGTCGCGCAGGTGAGCTGTGATGCGGTTCTCGACGCGATCTGTTTCATTAAGTTGGGGTTAGTTTGATGAAAAAATAACGTAAGCAACGTATAGTAGGGGGAGAATAGTTTCCAGTAACTAACGTAATTATGATAACAAAAGTACTCGTAGGGTCAACACCAAGAGTAGTAATTTAACATTACATCTAAGACATCTTAACATAGGTGATGTATCAGTGACTAAAGCAAGTACATAGTTGTAGTTTCAATATTTAAAAGCTACGCTGGAATTGAGAGCTCAGTGTACAAATGTTGAGATGAGAAATGAATTTAGTTAGTAACCGACTTCAAAACCAAAGAGATTTTAATGAAAAATCAATAATTCATGTCAACAATTATTTCCTGTTTATACCTTAAGCTTATGTTTCTGCCTGTACGTACCGATCCTATCCTCATACCGCCGGACAGCCGCTTCCCACGCATCAGACCCTTCCCTGCTGATATCCAAACAGTCAACTTCCTTAACATTCTCATACGCGAGATTCACTTCATTGGTGGCGTTGGCGTCGGCCGCGTCCAGGGCTCCACCCGCGCCTTCGCCGGCGCCGCCGCCTTCGGCTTCGACTGCCGTAGAGCGGGGGCGAAGCACCTGGTGAATGTATAAGTATTAGTAGTAACAAAGGGTTTTAGGATATATTCATTTACACGTGTCACGATACTAAATGTTTGACTGAAGCAGATATCCATTTGACTCGGGGTTCAAAAGCTTGCAACCAGTAAACTATCTGCCAAATAAGGTACGACGTATATCCAGGTCTATTCATTCTCACAGTCGCTCGAAGCAAGCGAATCCGTTGATATGAGCGAGGTCTTTTAACGCGGGTCGAATACCGGAAGCGATAGCTCATCGCGCGGTACTGGCAAAGTTCAATCTGCCGCACGAGCCGTGAGCCTATGATTGATAGTTTGCCGCATTTGGACGAGGCTAAGAAGTATGTGCAGTCTACACAATTTTCAAGTGCTTCTACACTGTCACTGTATGACATACGGTACAGTAGTGTAGTGTCCTCACCCTCAACATGACAGTGCGCAGCTGCTCGTGGTGGCGGCGGAAGCGGCGCATGTGCTCCATCCGCGCCTGCAGCCGCTTGTGCGACGGAGACACGCGCCACACCATCTTCAGGTGCTCGTCGCGCTTCTTCTTTACTATATCACTGAAATGTATGAACATACACGTAAGTATTTATTAAACAAAGTCTGTTTCATACGTATGAGGTCGTATGAATGATAGGACAGTCCTGTGAAATGTAAAGGCGAACCAAATCGAAAGTTTCCGCACGTGAGCATAGTGTATCAAAACATATAGCAAGGTTTGCGGCAGTTACCGGCTTTCGCAAGTTGCCGTGCGTGCCAGTAGTTGTCCGATCGCGGCGCGGCTTGCGGTGACTGCTACTGTTTATGATCACAAGTCGCGCGAGCCGACAAGCTGTCAAGCGTGACTCGTTGTCGGTAATCGGCAGTATTAAAAGGCACTCAGGATGCTCAATATGTTTGCAAGTCAGTTGCAAGGAACAAATGTTTGGGTCCAAAGGACTTAAATGATTTCTATAAATTATGTAGTATAGTATGAAACTTCAAGCGTGGTGATTACGCCTGAAACCTCCTCACTGTACTGATATCTTCAGTGAGACGAGAGGCCTTTGCCCAACAAGTGGGACATTACAGGCTAATACTTTACTTTTAGTATGAAAGTTCAACTCCTAGATATACATATACGTTTATAACACAAATATAACAATATATTACCGCAACAGCCCCTGCAGCTTCTCGTACTCGTCGTCCCAACAAGAGAACACTTCGAAGCACTGAGTCATCACGCGCTCGAAGTCGTCGAACGGGATGTGCATGAGACGACGGGTTCCAAGCACCTGGTTATAAATGTTTTAAGTAAATAAGGGTTCTTTTGCTTACTAAAGATATGAGTTTAATGAAGTACTAGCTGAACAGGCAACTTTGTTCCACCTTACAGTCAAAGTAATTTTAATATAATTTCATAAGGCTATCTCCAGGCGTAGATAGACTGTGTTAAAAGCAAGCATATATGTCTGTGCGTGCCACAAGTTTTACAATCCATTGATACTTTAAACAAACAAAGTAAATCCTCGAATATTGTTTGATCCTAAAATTGTAAGAAACGAAGCTTACCTTCAAAAGCTGTTGTCCAAGGTCTCTCGAGATGGCCTCGACGAGTCTGAGCCCTCTCTGGATCGGATACTTGGTGGAGCGGATCTTGCGGAGATGGGAGAAGATTTGCTGCACCGCCAACCTTTAAAGAATACCATTACTTATAGGTAGGTGTTGAAATGAAGTAACTCACTATTCAAATTCTAGTCAAACATAAGTGGTTTCCATTGTTGAGGCAGGCTGATGCTCGGTTGATGCTGGGCATCATTTAATAAAATACCCTTTATGATTATAAATGTCAAAACCAAACAAAAGATGTAGCGATGTAAGTCATCTTAGCGTTTCATAGTGGACATTCCTAGTTCACGTGCCTTAAACTTTCGGCTTAGAGCGTTTGTCCACCGCCGCCGGCACCGGACCGTCACCGGGAAAGAGATGACGGCGCCGAAGTAGCGGTAGATACATTTAGAGCGTTTTGCTTTAGCCGCGTGTCCAACGCACATCCGTCACGTCATAATAAACTCGGGCCGAAATAATCTCGTTCCCGGTGACGGTCCGGTGCCGGCGGCGGTGGACAAACGCTCTTACTCCGACAACAGGGTTGGCCACTGACCTACACGAACTTACATTCTTCTTCTTCTTCACCGAGTGGACGGTCACCCTGACCAATCCTGGTGTCAGAGTTATTGAGCCGCCAAAGGCCTCTGGCATGGCTCATGTAACGACTACTATCCGTAGAAAGTAACCGGGACAGACTGCTTAACGTGCTCTCCGAAGCACGGAATCATCTTACTTTTCGGGCAATCAGGTGATTCAGCCAGCAATGCCCTAAGCCCTAACCAAACTGAGGGCAGTCTCACAAAGAGATTTTTGTGAGATATTGTCCCCACCGGGAATCGAACTTGGAACCTCCGTATCGTGGGCTGAGCGCTCAAGCCACAAGACCACGGAGGCTGTTACGACACCGTATAGAGTAACAAACGACTAACAAGATGAAGAACACATACCTAATCCTCTCCAACTCAGTAGCGCTCAACAGATCGTTGATAGGGAAGTCCTTCATGAGCGGGTTGTAGTCGGAGACAGTGGCCAGCGCTTGCTTCAGACCCGTGTCGGTGTCGAAGGAGACGGTGGCGTGGAAGCGCTTGCCGTATTTCAGGATTTCGAGGGTCAGCGATACCTGTAGAGAATTGTTGTTTTAGTTAAGGTAGGTTTGAAAATGGGAATGTGACAAGTTGTTTGTAATTGTAGGATGTAGATAAATAAATGTAATTTTTAGGGGTTAACTTCTTAGAGTGATTTGCTTTTGTTATGTTTGATATGATTGGAAGATATCTAAGATATCCATCATCAAATCTCTGAAAATTAGGTTACAGTATAGACTAAGTGGTACATTTAAAAGAAACTCTTTGGGGTCAAAACTGAATAAAAATATTCGACTTTGACTTCGACTAGGTATTATGAACATCACATACCTCAATGCTTTCCCTCTTCTCTTGAATCCGATGAAGAGCCCTCTCCAAGTTCAACCAGAAGGAGATTTCTTGAAGTGCGGTACCGTTGGATGGATCTCGGTCTAACTTCGTCACCTGTGGATGGATGATAGGATTACTAACTTACAAACATATTCATTTTTATAAAATGATATAATACTTGTAATATGATGGGAGTATTGAGTCAGATACAAACTTAGAGCTTTGTTTGGGTCTAATTAACCATGTGTAAATTTGTCCTGGTATATTACATTATTAATAGATAATAAATAAAATGTTAAATGTAGTGACCCAATCCTTTAACATACTTCTGCTTCATCCTTGAGCTTCTTCAAGGCTACCTTTCATCTTTTTGAAGTCATCAGTATAGTATAAGTAAAGAAAAGTATAGAAGTTTTATAAAACAAACCTTTTGTATCTCCTTAATCCAGCGGTTGACTCCATTCTGCAGATGATTCAAGAATGTCGAGTCTTCAACTTTGTCACCAAAGTCAGTCACGCGAGGTTTTCTGTTGTCATCGGCTGCCCTGTTGTTAGACAAGCAATTTTAGTTGTTCACTTTAAAATAAGTACATTTGAGTACAAAAAAGGCATTGAATGAAAATTAAATACCAACTTAAAACTAAAATTTTAGTTAATATGCATCAGATAGCTTAGCTTTAGTATATGTACGTTCTTTAAAACATACTAGCTTTTCGCACGGTGGCATCCGCGATCCAATAGATAGTGCCAGTGTGATTTTTTTTGATGGAGCTTAAATTATTTTCCTAAATATTTTGTGAAGCAGGTAAAAAAACTTCATCTTTATACAATTAGAATAGAAACATCACAGTTACTTTTTAATGTAATCAATTGATTATTTACTCTTGCTTTCATGAGCATAGATTGGATGAGGATCCAAGATCTGTCCACAAGATCTGTCCACATTAACAAAATAGTCAAGTTAAATAAAAGCTTGTAATAATGTATTTACTGTTTGATAACGGCAGCGACGGTGGGATGAACCAACAGAGTGATCTCGGGGATGTCGATGTTCTGCTGCAGGTGGAGTAGGCCCATCTCCAGCTCGGCGATCTTCTTCTCCACCGAGGGGGCCATTTTGTCTCCATCCCTGTATAAAACAAATAATTTGGTGATACACATAATTGTGTGTGAAATAATCTATCAGAAACTAATAGCGCCCCGCGGTTTTACCCGCGTTATGCCCATTGCCCACCCCCGAGAGAATTTCGAAAAAAAACGTAGCCTTGAAACATAACCTTCGTCTTGAGTATAGCTACCTAATACAAATAGAATTATTCGAATCGGACTAGTAATTCCCAAGATAAGCTCTAACATACAAACACACAACATTACATCCTGTTTATAATATAAGTATAGAAGATATAAACAAGGATATAGGCCGAAATGGAAATACATTGAAATTGGTTCAGCATTTTAGGTGGAAGTGAACTGTTATTTTCATCTATACAAATATATGTATTAATTGAATAGGCAAGGCATTGAATCATAAAAAAATGAGACATGATTTGAATATTAAGCAAATCACATTTGAATGGCATGGCATAATAATTTATGTCTGACTTCTGACTCATTGAATCTATCATAATATTGTTAGATGAATTTTTATTTATGTTGATTTTACAAACAACATTCTTATGTGTGTGTATATATGAATATGGTAATCATTTGTGGTTCCTATAAACATCATTATATAAAATGCACTAGTATTTAGTACCTTTAATTTTCACTCTTGTTGAACCTTCAAATTTTAGATATGTATTGAAAAGTTCTCTAAGCTAAAGCTATATATAATTCTCATAGATACTTTGTGATAAAAGCACTGTACTGCAAAGTTTTCCCAAAATCCATACAGTAGTTTTAGCATGAAAGAAAATATGCTTCCATCTTATAACACATCTATGAATAGTTAAATTAGATTAATAAATACAACAAAACTAACCTGTCAGCTCTACCACTCTCTTTAACATAACTCTTGAAGAACGGAGCCATGGTCTTGCTGATGAAAGCATGGAGGGTTTCATATGGCGAGCCATCGGACAGGTTGATCAGTCGCAGCTGACTGTGGATGGACTTGTCAGCTTCAATTACTCCTCCTCGCTTGATACAGACAAATGCTGTGGCTCGGGGATTTGAGAAGTGCACCTGTATTGAGAAACATGTTTTATTATAAACTTTGGGTAGTGTTGTACCAACAGCTGAAGAAGATTAACAAGGCCTAGCTCCTAAGTTGAAAGAGAGAAAGAATAAAAGCTAGTATTTTGGGTATGAAATAAGCAATTTTATTGTATGTTTATATTAATTGTATCTGACAGCCTGGTTATAATTAAATTTTACAAGGTAATGCTATGGATGTGTTAATTTTGATGCATCTTTACCACATTAAGAGGTTATTTGTAGAGTAAAACCTAGAATATAACTGCAGCAAGCAATTAATTTGTCACATACACATTTTTTTAGGCATATTTTTTACATCTAGGGTTTTATTATTGGTTCTTTTTGTACAGATTTTAGCTTATGTCTATACCTAAAGGGAAAAATATTTTTTGATGAATTTTGATGAATAGTTCCAAAGATTAGCCCTTACAAACATACAAAGTTATAAATATTACCTCTTTATAGTATTAGTGTAGAAGTGTAGAAGTATAGATTGTATGAGATATTTGTATTAGGTACTATATTTTTTCTTACCTCATTAGCAATCTCATAGGTGACAGCTTCCTTCTCCTCCTCACCTTCAGTTGGTTGATCATTGTCATCTTCTGTTGAGGGTAGGATTAAGTGGTAATAATAATAAAATAACAATTGCACAATAAATATTATTTATCAACTAAAATATTCATTAGATAAAGAAAGTTTATGTGTATAATAAAGAATTGTTCACTGCACTGCAGGTAGAAAGTTGCCGACATTGCATGCACTAGTGGGTCGATAACATGCGACTTACCTTTCGACGGCAATCTTTGCACGTACAAAGACGACACCTGAGAATCGGAGATGAACTTCCGGATGTGATCTTGATGCACTTTATTTTCCAAAGCGGCATTCAGTGGCGGAGAATCGTCTTCGGATAAAAGTACCGTTGCAGCTCGGCGCAAGTAGTTCGCGAACTCTTGAAAATCACAAACCACGACGCTTTGCGCCTCAGGTGTATTCTCGCTCCCGTCCAGGGAGTCTCCCATGATGTTCTTGGGATGAGTTTTAAAATCTAATAAGGCTTTTTCAATAAGATTTCTTAATTTTTTTGAGCAGGCAGCCGAGTACAGCTGTCTGCCGAACGAACTTTTTGACAGACGGACAAGGAATATAATACTTGACACAATGGATGACGCATCCATCAATAAAAAAAAAAACATAGGGTTGCTAGACTTGCTAAATAAAGATCTACCAAAATACCAAAGATCTCCTAAAGCCCTACACTGGATGTGTCATAGAGCTAGCGGTAGATCTTTTGAGATATTTTTTTAATGGCAGCACTGATTGTCTCAGTAATAAAATAACTTAATAGATGGCGCTGTTATAGATTAAATAAATATATTAAAACTACAATATTACCGGGTTATTAGTAAAATAATTAAATAAATACAGGAACTATGTGACTTGTTTGTTTAGGGCATTACAAAGCATTATTTTTTTCTTATTAATAATTCTTAGTAATAAATTACAACCAGATAGATCTTAAAACACCCTATTAGATATAACTCAGTTCAGCGTTGGATAAGACAAACCGAGCACAAACTGCAAAACAACTTTATTTAAAATAACTATCTCAGCTTTTCCAAGGAAATATTAAAAGAAGTGACCTATTTAATTTTACTTACCTAAAATTATACTTAGGTACTTTCCAATCTGCTTTCAATCTCAAATATATTTTCGAACCTTTCGCTTTAACGGTGTTTTCAATCAAGCCACCTTCATCTCCTTTGCTTTATCCATCGAAATCGGTAAAAAATCTGCTTATATCAACCTCCGTTGCTTTTCATAATAAGCATTGAGTGTGGAGGATTTTAAATCGTAACGTTAGAAGATAGGGTTGATTTTGTTTTAGGGGATGTTTTCGGGTGAGACCAACAAGAGGTGAATATCGGTGGAGAAAGCCGTAAAGGCAGTGATTTGAGTGGCGTTCCGTCAGTTTACAAGCTCGCGGTAATAAGGTATCGGACGGTGTACCACCCTGGAAACTGTCTTTATTATATCCCCCGAAACAACGCCCCGGGATAATTTGGGGCATTTAATTTTCTCACCTTTTTCTCTATTGCTATTTAAGGTTGGTGTGAAGAATGACAAGAGTTTGGTTATTGAAAAAACTTGTACCTAGCTCACCGCGACTTTACCTTAACACAACTACCTACTTAAAATTTATTGATGCCTAAATTTACTTTAGTAGATCTCTGTTGATCTTTGATTGGTGCCATTCACGGAGGAGCTCAGACTGTCTCTCAATAAAAAAACCATCAAATTTTAGGGTGAAAGGCTTGTAGTAAGTTGTTTGAGTACACAGATAAGTATTTAACAAGATGAATCAGAGCTAAGAGCCTTATTCATTAACGCATATTAACCACATTTAACTATCAAATTGTTTATCCCTTTCCGACAAACGCTACTTTCCGAAGAGCAAAAGAGACAAAAAACCTTTTAAATAGTGCTTTAGATATACAGCGTTGGTAAATAAGAGGGTAAGTCTATATCAGAGATACTAGTCGAGCGCTGAATTTCAAACCATGTCAAGATCTCAAGTAATGTCGTCCAACGTTGGAGATATTTGTTGATCTTTCTCTGTCCTTCCACATTCTTTGTATTCAAAATGGAAAACATTCCTACATAATTTAACGTTACATTTCTTTATTGAATCCCTCAGATGCTTGTTCTAGTGAAATTCATTCCATTTTGAAGACTTATGATACCTACGGTACAATATAGGGTGACATGTCTTGTTCCTCAGCCAAAGCAAGGAGTTTGTCGGCAAGAGCGTAGAGCGTAGAGCGCTGTCTGTCATAAAAATAAATAAATATTTACTGCCTTATTTATTAACGATATTTAACTTAAACCCTGTTTTAAAGTGTTTTGTCTCTTTCGCTCTTTGGCAAATAGCGTATGTCGGAAAGGGATAAACCTTTTGATAACTAAAGTGCTGTAATAAGCGTTTATGCCCTTACAGGACAAATTGTAATGTTCACATCTACGTGAAGTTGGAACACTGCACTGACCACCAATGAGAGACTAGCGCCTTTCACACCGGCTGGTAAGCTTATCAAAACCGCATCAGGCCGATTATATTTTTCTGAGTTGATGAGTAAGACATGTCGCCTTCTACTGTAGGTATATTCGTAGTAGATACTTACATAGTGGTAAACGGTCCATAGTCCAATTTTGAGAAGTTTGAAACTTTTCGAAGAAAGGGTGAAACGTTCTCGTGTGGTAATTTGTCGCTAAAATCCTTATTTATTGCAACAGAGAACTTGGATCGGCCCCGGGGGCAAATTCGCAAAGTTTGCTCCTTTAACTTTGCTTCACTGAATACGGACACCTTGAGCGGTGAGCACATATTGAGGTTGAATCCGCTTCTTCTTGTTTCACTTGAATTATGGACGAATACTTTAATACAATTCCTGTCCGATGAAACTTTGCCGGAGCGCTGCGAAGCACCGCCCGCGCGGGCTCCTGCGGCGGGTCGCACAAAGAACGCGTATCAACTCCATTCGTTCAATACAATTGAATCTCTTGTACCCGTAATAGTGTTTAGAACAAACTTCGTCTTTGAATCGAACCGTTCCGTGTAACAAATCAGGTCTTCGGCGCCGACAATAGCGATCGGTGAATGGAAGCGCTACCCACTTACAACGTAGAAGGTTTCAAAGTAATCATATTTCTCATTGATATTATCAGTTCTTTTCCACCATAATAGAGACCATTTTAGGGTTTTACGCGCCCATTCTTTTGTGGTTCCCCATTTACGCCGCCCCGTATTCTTTGCATAATAACGTCGGTGTGAAATACCTGTTAATAGTCTGTTTACGGCGCTCTTGGAGCTGACAGTTATCTGAGGGTGTGGAATATTGAATTATTTCTATATGGGTTCCCGACTCAGGCTTCTATAAATAATTGAAGTAATTCGGAATAGCGAATAGGAAATGAACAAACAACCTACAATAATACATGATAAAAGTTCTTACAAGAGTTAATTTCACATATCTATCAGTATTAGCTAAAAGTGACCCTTACAAAGTAATTATGTCCTTAGGTTCTCTTTGTATTACTTGTAATAATTTGATTACAAATGTAATTACAGATTGCTCGATCTGCAGACGTACCTACGTATCCAATCTCAAATTAACAGATAGTTATTGCAGCGTTCGTAGACCAACCGCTACGAGCTAGAATAGTAAATGTTCGTCACAGCCCCCTAATCACTGTGATGAGCCCTGACTGAGCGGCAAGTGTGGCTTCCACTACACACATGTGCACTCTGTTTAATTATTGTTAATGCACAATGATGGTTGGATTTTCGCTCCACTGCAAGTATTTTCATTACAATATACTAGCTGTGCGGGACTATTGTGATAGTTGTGAGAGAATAAAAGATAGTCAGTAGTAGTGTGAAGTGTTAGACGAAAGTGAATATTTGAGAAATAATAAGAGGAACGTTGCCTAGATCGAGGGAGGTTGCAACGAATCATATATCCTACTAGCAGCGCCCCGCGGTTTTACCCGCGTTGTGCCCGTTCCCGTGGGAATTTCGGGATAAAATGTAGCCTATAGCCTTCCTCGATAAATAGACTATCTAACAGTGAAAGAATTATTCAAATCGGTTCAGTATTTTCTGAGATTAGCGCGTTTAAACAAACAAACAAACAAACAAACAAACAAACTAGTATAGATTAATCCTATCCTACTAATATTATAAATGCGAAAGTTTGTGAGGATGGATGTATGTATGGATGTATGTATGGATGGATGTATGTTTGTTGCTCTTTCACGCATAAACTGCTGAACGGATTTGGATGAAACTTTACAGTAATGTAGGTTATACATCAGAATAACATATGGGATACATTTTATCCCGAAATTCCCGCGGGAACGGGGACAACAACAACGCGGGAACGGGATAGCCAAGTCAAGTATCTTTATCATATTAATATAAAATTATTCAAACTCAAATAATCGTGGGCGTAATGTTCGTAAATATCTGTATCCAAATTAAGATTATTCTTTGCCTTTACAATTATTTTTGAAGGCAGGCTACTGATGTAAATATTTTTTTATGTGAAAATTCTTGGCACTTGGCACAATACCTGTCATACCTACATAATCTCATTACCAGTAAATTCAAAGCAAAGTATCACTCTACTGTACCAAAACAAAGTGATAAACACATTGTACGAGATAATAATACAAAGAAGCCGTTCGTATTCTCAAATGAATACCGCCTATACCCGAGTGTAAAGATATCTCAATTCATTCTACTGTTAAACGCGATCTGATAGATGATATTGGAGTTTTACCGACACGAACAAAAACTTAGTACAAAGCCTTAGGAAATTGTCTTTTTATGCGAACTTCAGGGAGTTTGAAGAATGGTCCCGAATGATATTTTGTTTCGCAACATTATGTGAAGATGTTATTATGTTACTTCGGAATAAAGTTGTGAAATTATATCTTGATGCGAGACGAATGAGAGAAATTCACTTTTGTGGAGTTTGGTACGAATAAAGTTAAATGTGGTTTCAGGTAGGCAAGTACCAACTTTATTTTTTTAAACATTACCATTCGCAAAAAGTATCCACTCTCTTATTCATTTCGATTAGGTTAGTGGCCAATCCTGGTATCAGTTTTTAGACCGCCTAAAGGCCTCCGACATGGTCTGACGGTTGAAACAACCGGAACTGACTGAAAACGTGCCCTCCGAAGCACGGTATCGCTCAGATAGAAATGTGGTACTTCTATCGTAGATCCTAGACTATGGTCTCACTCTACATCTCAATCATAAACAAAGACGGTCCAAGAACTTCCTAGGTTCCTTATGAAAATGCCAGTTTCAACATTATGTTCATTTTAATTTGATTTAAAAATGTAACAGATGGTAACTACCCTGTTATAAACACCCTAGTTAGCATGTTTTCATCAGCATATTCCCCGATAAACGGTATAATATAAATTGTGAATGAATTACTGAATTTTATCATATTTCAACACTCGTTATAAACATTAACCAGGACCGCACCTCTGTTACGTAACACGTCTAATTATCAGAGCTGATTATTTGTGTGTGTAAGCGCGTTGCGGTCGAGGTCATTATTGACGAACCTGTGATATCTATCCAGTTATAATCCTACAAATATAATAAATGCGAAAGTTTGTAATGGATGTAAGTATGTTTGTTACTCTTTCACGAAAAAAAACTGGACAGATTTGTATGAGAGTTTACAGTAATATATCAGAATAACACATGGGAAACATTTTATCCCGAAATTCCTGCGGGAACGGGTACAAAGCGGGTGACACTGCGGGACGCGGCTTGTTCTTTATAAATAGGTTTTGGGGATCGAATATTCTGCCAATTGTGTCGTATCATAGATATGGCTGTGAATTTCTTATAAAGTAAACTAGCCGGTAATACCGCAATGCTTTGAAATTGTCCTCTCAACTCACTGAAAATAAGTAAGGAAGATTAAGCGTAATCAGCTCGCTTCCCTACTGCGGGTTAAACAATAATATTCTTCAATTTAAAGTCATATCATTATCTCATTTGTAAGCTAAAATTTGATAACAGTAAAGCTGAGAGCAGAAATGCTAAAAGGAAATCCTCCCGTCCTTAACGCGGGGTTACATCAGACTCGGGGAAACTTTTAAGCGTTTCATTCGACGGAGGACATCTGCCATAGTTTTTGTCATCATTTCTTTATAAACATTTATGAATATTCGTGAAAGTTTGCACAATCCGGGATTAGTATGGCAACCCTGAGAAATGGGCGGGCGGAATTGGAAAAGTTGTGGCAACACTGCCGCACCAGGATTACGGGCGCTTCGCTATTGGCACAATGCGACATGTACAAACTTTCATAGTTACTACAATTGCTTCTTGTCTTCAAATCCAGCCTTTGATCTTAGTTTTTGTATCTTTGTTAGGATTGAGAAAGAAAGAAATCTTTGTATCAGCGTTCAAATTTTTTCTTCCTATAATATATAAGGTAGGTAATTAAGCAAATGTTAGCTAAATAGTAATGCTTGTTGCTCAACATCATTAATTAAAACGTATTTTTCTTTACATGTCATTATTAATATCTCTCACAAAAAATAATTATCTGATACACAATTAACAAAACTAAAATAGAAAACAATTGAAATAAAGACAATAAAATTGAAACGAACACTACGTTTCGTGAACTAATTTTATTTTAATTTGTTTTCAAAATGAATCGGAGTGAACTGGGCTGCACTGTGCTACAGCGGGTGCAACCTGGGTAATTACAAAACCGAAATTTATTTTCACATTTGTGCTTGTTTATTTCTTCATATTCCTCATAACGGCGAAGGCTTTGTACGACCAGTTGATAAGCTGTAATAAAATATTCGTTAAGGCTCTATTCTCTGTTCTACACATTCGTATTTTGGATAATCGTAGTTGAATGTTGTTCGTTCAATAAAAATGTTTTGGTTATTTAAACAATTTGTTTTAGTTATTGAGTGATACGTGAATAGATATAGCTATAGATTGGGTTTTGAATAAAGTTTCGTCTATAGTTTATTAAGTGATTATTTGTTCGTCGTTGTTATTAATGAGAGAACGGCATGACAATTTAATGACTGTAAAAACAAAAGTTTATACTATCTTCAAAATGAAATATACAGAAACCTATCTTTTTGGTACACCTTTAAAAATGTTACATATTTTGTTTAAATTAATATTGACTGAAATTAAATCTGTCACATCGGATATCTGAGGAGAATTTTACTATAGCTGCCCAGTCTATATTAGGATCATTAGCCCTTACGAGGATGGATAACGCTGCGCTACTGCGATATTTATTAGTAGGTATGTTCTTCAATAATCTTACAACAGTATAGGAGTCCAAGGACAGCGTGAACACCTTCCCTGCAGAGACCTTCAGAGGGCGCTTGCATCGCTCCAGGAACAGAATCACGTACATACATGTTCTGCGATCATAATGAAGCCACGGGCTCTCGAAAGCGGCCAATCGCAAACTGGTACTCTGCAATTATTTATTGTGTAATTTTTTTGTCTTACGAGGTAAAATATGGACTAATGTGGTCGATTTTCCAGCCGCAGACGATTCCTTCTGAGGAAGAAAGGTTCAGTGATTTAATTCCATTCTTACCCCATGACTGAATTCTTTTTCAACAGAAGAAGTTGTCTGTGATTGAAAAATCAGTCATGATGATTTAAAAAATTTAAGTCTCGTAAAAAATATAATGTATGTTTATTGTGCTGTTAAGACTAACTGAATTAGGTTTAGAAAGTTGTTATCAAACGAGTATGTAACTTGAAAATTTTACCTTAAAACCTTGACAGTTTGGGCTTTCATAAAACGGAAGGTGGTCAATATTTTTAATTTGATTACAAATTAAAGAAATAATGAAGCAAGCATTAATGTCTAACTACAGAAGAAGGCCCTAGTATTCAGGTTTGACCTTGAAACACAATATCGCATAATATTAAATTATTCGAGTGTTGAGTAACAAACTGCGCGTTAAAATATAAGTTAGTTAAATGAGCTTTATGAAACTAAGTAATGTACAAGTATAAACAAGTTAGCCACGAGATAAGTAACCCTTTAAGATTTCTTAACTTAGCGTAACTCTATCGGTGGATTTTATAAATTTGTTCCGAGCTGTAAACCGATTTGGTTAACTAAAGTTAGGGATAGCTTTTGCGTTTGAAAATTTAAAGTATTCCAAGTATTGGTTTTGTTTAATTTTAATGTAATGAAGTTTGTTCAAGGCTTATGGGATGAAAATTAAGATCAATTTTAGGGCTTGAGAATTTGATAGTGATTTACATAGAAACAATGCTAAAACTTTTCGATCGATTCATAGATCGATAGATGGGCTATTGTTACTGGCTCTTGAAAAAGTATGTTCAAATAGATTTGTGACCAACTCTGGTGTTGCAGGTTTTGGAATGCATAAAGGCCTCGGACACGGTCTGATGAAAAAACTGAGACCGTCAATTCAACGTACCCCTACGCAGCACGGTAGAGTTCATAGAAACGCCACTACCACTCACTCATTCGAGTAGAGGCGGTGCTGTAAATAACCTCAAAATCGCGATGAGTTAACATCGCTTACTCAAACTACATCACTAGCGCTACAACAGTTATTGCGCTCTCACAGTGACAATTAACCCAATCGTAAGAAACCAGGGTTGGCCACTAACCTGCTAACTACTTACTTAATACAAATGTTCACCGACAGGTCACAGTTCTCTAACATACAAAGTAATCAATTTCTTCTCGAATCGATTCAGAAGGTAGAATAAGGTAAATGGTTTTATAAAGGCCGTTAGTCCCAAACACGTAACCATTTTATGTTGACACGTAAAATATATGTTGTAAAAGATAAATGGAGGTCATACAAACTTTCCATATCAATTCGTCGCCGAACCAGCAGAGTATGAATACTTCAATCAACATACAAGTTAAATAAATTGCCATCCATACTATTTGCATCGGGTGGCTGCCGGGGCTCTCAATCTAGGAAAAAACGGTGTAATGTTATAACATTATTCAAATGTAGGGTTTGAACAAAAAACGACAGTTGGCGTTTGACCTTAACGATTTGCCGCCGTTACAAGGCTGCGGTTCTCGTTAACCTTTCTATTGTTGTATTAGGTACTTATAGGAAGAGATTCAATGTTTTTCTGACATGTAAGTTGATTAGTTTAACAATTTTCAATGTGATAGAAAACATTAGAAGTAAACAGTGGTATTAATATGTGGTTTACTTGTAATTGCTATGAAGTAGTAACTCTTCGTCAGTCCTAGCCGATTTTATGAAAAAGGAACACAACATTATAGTGTGAAAACAAATGTTCTCTTTTCCAAAAAATGCTAGTCACGGTCAATATTACTGCACTCACATAAGGGTGCCTATCCATTGATGCGGAGAGGGGCTGCGGAGCGGAGAAACGGACAAATATTAACCAATAGAATTGCATAAAATATCTGACCGGAGAATTTGTGCAATCATATTGGTTTATATTTGTCCGTTTCTCCGCTCCGCAGCCTCGCTCCGCACCAATGGACAGGCACCCCGAAACTGTACTTATACCAACATCTATGATTACAACTATTTGCGACATCCTTATTGTATTAGTTTATATCTATCACTAGCTGTGCCCCGCGGTTTCACCCGCAGCGCCCCCGTTCCCGTGGGAATTTTGAGATTTTCCTGAATTTTCTTTGCTATAAACCTCACGGAGGCGGAGACCTTTTCAACGAATGCAAAACCGTGGAAATCGGTTCGTGCGTTCTGGAGTTATAGCGTCAGGGAGGAAAACCCGACTTATTTTTATATAGTAGATTACAACATTCTTACTTATTAGTACTTACAGATAAAAACTGTATCCCAACCAAACAGAGGACCATTACACTGAGCATGAACTGCAATGCAGACGCCAAACTAAACGCACTCTCGATCATTGATACGTATCTGAAACGCGGCCCAGATAATAGCTTTATGGAGCTTCGTGGACTGTGACGTCATTCGGACGGTTTATAACAAAACTCACACTATTTATAACATTTTAATGATTGAATTGTCGCTTTCGGAGGTGTGTTTAAAGTGTCGTTGACAGTGAGCTTATAAGCTGCGAATCGGTGAATGTTTATATTCTATTCGACTTGTTGGATCACAGATTGTGAATTAGCTTAATGTCGAAAGTGCTTTTTGTAATTATTAAGTAATTCTAAGGTATTCTTAAGTACTTTCTCAAATCAATAACAACAGCTAATTGCATTGTTAAAAACTTTTTACAAAAATATCAAATGCCTGATGATGCCTGTTACTTGAATTTTTATCGAAAATAGAGAAAGTAATGATCAGCGCTAAATTGTATTTAAAAATCCTTGATGTATAACTCGTACTTACTTTATTATGCTATTATGATGTTTGATACATTCCTTCAAAACAGTTCGTGTGTAAACATATTTAGATTGTTCCACGTTGTGGTCACTCCCTTGCATTGCCTTTTCAAACCGTCTATTCACTAACAAGTCGAAGTGTTTGATATTGAACGCTAGAATTTCTATTTGACCAACTGAAAAAAGACAATATTTATAGTTTAATCAACTTAATGATTCGTGGAAACTTAAATTTCTGTATAAATAGCTCGTAACTGCTACGACACTGTCTTTAGAGTGTAGTCGCCAAGACGTAGCCTAGCTACGGCGTAGTCGCTACGACGTAGCCTCTAAGCGCGACGCTCTAGTCGCGTGGCCTCTACACTACGCCCTAGCGACTATAATGACCACAGCGACCGTTGCTGCGTAGTTGAGTCGCTATAGCGTAGCGACTATGGCGTTTTCGTAGCCAATAATTAAATGTTTAGGCGTAGGTTCGGCGTTTTGTAGATTATATAGAGCAAACTACTTATACAAGAACGAGGCAAATACTCGACAACATACATACACTTCACCCACATAAATCGTATCAAACCTACTTGCAGATGCGATGAATGCAGCCAATATCGTGTCCATAACACCGTCAATGATACACGTCGCTGGCTTGTAATATATCTGTTGATGCAAACGCGTCAATTATTTAGGCGCACTAATCTCATTAAGATTCACTACAATTGCCCTACAATTGCTTTTGAGTAATTAATTGATCGTTAGTGTTCATCAACCAAATCTAATTTGCCGTGGAGGCTATAATCGTAAATAATGAATGTGTGCAGTTAAAATTTTTGAAGACAAAAGTTATAGGTTTGTAAGAGCATAAATAAGTAGATAGGACCATATATTTGTATGTAATTGGCATAAAAGTCCTCGTACAATAAAAATATGAATCGACACGGATTGTACGATTCAATGTATAAATTAGACGTACACTTTTATGTTTTCCTATTATTAAGAACTAGCAGCGCACCGCGGTTTTACCCGCATTGTACACGTTCCTGTGGATTTTTTTATACACATAAACCTTCCTCTTGGATCACTCTATTTATTTAAAAAAACCGCATCAAAATCCGTTGGGTAGTTTTAAAGGTCTAAGCATACATAGGGACAGACAGCGGAAAGCGACTTTGTTTTATACATTTACTAGCAGCGCCCCGCGGTTTTACCCGCGTTGTGCCCGTTCCCGTGGGAATTTCGAGAATATTTTTACATAAAAACCTTCCTCTTGAATCACTCTACCTATTACAAAAAACCGCATCAAAATCCGTTGCGTAATTTTAAAGATTTAAGCATACAGACAAACAGACAAACAGACGCGACTTTGTTTTATACTATGTAGTGATGTATTACTTACGTGGTGAATATACAAAGAGTGGTAAGCAGGCCACTTATAAACATCGATCTTGGGATACTCGACGTTTGTTGGTAGAATATCAAAATTCTCAGTCAAAGGCATTATAATTCCGACTGAAACATTTCCAAGAACTACTTAAAGAAAATAACGATTTTAAGGAACAAAGATTCTAAGACAAATTGTTTGAGATCAAAATAAGATGCTTGTTCACAATTGAATTGTTTTGATTCGCTCCGTGTAATTTTAATTTGTGTTTTATACTTTTAACCATTATTTGGTTTACTTTGATACATATATAGAAAAGAGTAATCTTAAACCTACTTATTTGGAAGGAAATTGTGATGTTAATTAAACTATAAAAATGAGGAGTAAATGTTATTCATATGATAATAGATTTTCTAAGAAAACAAGTATCGCTTTAACTCCTTCTTTGAATATTATTAACTAGCAGCGCCCTGCGGTTTTACCCGCGTTGTGCCCGTTCCCGTGGGAATTTCGGGATTTTTTTTCCTCTTGAATAACTCTACCTATTACAAAAAACCGCATCAAAATCCGTTGCGTAATTTTAAAGATTTAAGCATACAGACAAACAGACAAACAAACTGACAAAAATAGCGACTTTGTTTTATACTATGTAGTGATATAATCACCCTAATTTGTATGATACTTGAGTAGAGCTTGAAGTGGCTTGAATAAGTATTGGTTTAAATCAGCGTAATCACATTCAACCAATCACAAATCGGTTCATTTTGACATACCAAATGGTACAGTTGAAACTGTCCGAAAAGTCACAATGCTCCTAACTCCTTACTTAAGTAAGTACTTCGGTATTCCATGAATTAAACAATAGTTAGTTAACTCCTAAATTATTACTTAAATACATCTGTTTCAGTCAACACGTATTAACTGCTAACTCATCTGTGTCCATACAAACAAACGCGTGCATTTTATTCTGAAAACAGCCCAATGAACACGGATTCAAGATTACATGGAAATAATATTCAGTGAGTTTGTACGTTTTAGTGAACTTAGCTTTCTCTTTGGCTACACACCCAGTGGCTATCTATCTCAAAACTTAGGTACCGTACGGACAGCCTGTTTGTACATAATTCTTGGTTTAATTTCATTAACTTACAAGTTCGGGCGTTTGGTGATGGTATGTTCGTAAACTTATGTTTATAATAGTGACTTCTATTGCTTCTGTTATTAATAACAAGTTTCTAACGTAGGCATACATTTAATAATTACGTAAATATTTACTTTAGAGACGGCCTTTTAAGTAAATGGAATTACGTGTGTGACGGATATTGAAGGACAGGGGCCACATTAAAATTTGAGCATATTTTCTTTGTTAGAACAATCCTATAAATTTATTAGTCAATAGCATTCTCAATGATAATCAGTTACTGGTACTGATGTATTCTGATATATTATACAGTACAATGCAGTCGTATAGCACTTTTTCAAAAGTCATAAAAAGTGACGATAACGTTTATTATATGTAAACTTCGATTATTACGTAGTTATTAATTACCTAATTCAGTTAATCCATAAGTTGTCTTCTTTCAAATAGTACTTTTTCAGTCAATGTTAATTTGTTTTAAATACAATAGCTTAAATATACATATACCTGATACAGCTCCGACGCACATAGTCGAGTAATACGTCATCACAAATCTAGCCGTTCTAATACTTTTTCTGATCATCTCCTTGTGTTCCATCTCTTTAGGCTTAAACTCAGGACAATGAAGATATTCCAATAACGCCAAGATCTTGTCCTTATTCAACCAAAACACAGCCACTTTCACATACGTATACATCTCGCTAAGGAACAAATACAGTCTGAAATTGAAAACAATATGAGTAATAACCTTACATATATTAAGCAAACATTACTGAACATGAGATACGAGTCATGACATGAAATAAAGATGCGTAGTTACGTTATTTCAACTAAATGTAAGTAAATAGCGAACCCTTCCGCGACGTCTCCGATATTATCTCTTCGTCGGAGTAAATAAACAACTTCACCAATGCCGGGCAAAAAACACACGAGCCAGAATACGAGTAGAGTATACAACGATTGAAGCCAATATTGAATCGATTTCGGCGAGAAGTTGTTGTACCACATCCCGTAGAACTTGAGCCAGTAGATGTGAACAGCTAAGTAGAGTTTAGGGTCCAAAGAGTCCCAAGATTCGATCACGCCGTACGGCAGTACAGGCGAGAGAAACGACATTTTTTCTTTCAAAGTTCCAATCATTTTGCGTCGAATTTGAAGAGAGAAACCTTTCAAGGGTTATTCGAGAATGCCACTCTCGTTATCGTGCTATCTATGTGGTGTGTATATCAATATGTGTGTGTTAACTTTATTAAGTAGCACCAAGTAGTTAAGGGGCGACGGTTCTCGATATATTGCGAAACAAACAACTATTGGTGTTGTAGTTTTAAGCGAAAAGTACTCATTTTGAATTAAAATTATTGATTCTGTGACCACAGCCTGTAAAAGACCCAAAATGGTAAAATAAAGGTAAAAGGTATCCGTAAGTGTAGTTTGAATTTAAAAATCTTTCGTTTTGTTGTACAATCACAAAAGGTAGTCATTACATTTACTTTTGTTCTTCGTTTCCAATAATAATAGATTTTCTGGGAAAGTCTTTTACCTGAATTATATACATTAACAACCTTTTAGGAACATCTTTGCCACAATATTGAAATAGCTCATGAAAGTCTCTATTATACATAGTCTATTAGAGTATATTTTCAACATTGATACAGTCACCGCAAGTTGCATGTGCCGAACGATTTTTTGACATAATTGACTGATACCGCGTTCACAGCAATTCACGTTAAATTAACATAGATTTTTACTCATTCTTCTCTGTTGAAGTTCTTTTGAATGTGTCAAAAAGGCTTCTTTGGAGATAAAACTGAATAAAATCACTCACTTTAGTCTCATGTACTGAACTAAATAATTTTCATAGACATGTTTGTTACCAGTCGCCTTTTTATCATTAATGAAGTAGTTTGATTTATCTACGTTGTTTTATTGTAGAAAATTACACCTGTATAAGCATTGCACCAAGTACTTAAATTATAGTGATTCCTCGTCGTACCTTAATGTTATTGCTATACCATGTTAAAGGCCTTTAGGCGGTCTAAAAACTCTAGACATAAAGCTTGTTTAGCTTGTTTTTGTGATGATACATAAACATTGAAAAATGAATGTTAAAATGAATGTTATTAAAATACCATTAAATTACTTGAATAACTTGAAAACGTATCGGAATTTTCTGCAGGCTTTAAATTGATTTTATATGAGACAGGTTCCAGGAATGATTGAAAAGCTGCAAACTAGCTGCAAGCCTGTAGAGAGCTACTTTTATTTGTTTTGATAAATGACAAATATATTTTAGTTGTTCATATTTTCTGAAATACTATGACAAATCGTTTAACTGCAATAAGAGGCAGGTATTTACGTATTCTGAAAGTTAAGCTTCGAAAATTAGTGTAATATTATTTTACTACAATTATAACTTAACTAGTTGTGCCCTGCGTTTTCATCCGCATTTATTCTGCTAATGCTTAACATTTAAACCTTCCCTGGGTTACTACAAACATTTCAAAACCAAAATCAGTTAAATCGGCCCAGCCGTTCTCGAGTTTGATTTCACTACATAGTATAAAACAAAGTCGCATTCCGCTGTCTGTCCCTATATATGCTTAAATATTTAAAACTACGCAACGGATTTTAATGCGGCCTTTTTTCAACAGATAGAGTGATTCAAGAGGTATGTTTATATGTATAAAAAGTCCCGAAATTCTCACGGGAACGGGCAGAACACAGGTAAAACCGCGGGGCGCTGCTAGTTAAATATAAAGAAGATACCGTACTTGAAGTAAAAGTTTCCAGAAAATTGCACAAAGAAAATTTAATAACGCAAAGGGTTCTCCTTAAACAGTTTAATTCAATATGTTGACAGAAGCAATTATAATAATTACACCGCGATGTAATTACCGCCATAAGAAAGGGTCTAAACTCTTAACTACAGATAATTACATTTCAAAGGGACTTTTAAGATATTCATAATTTTCCTGTAAAACAAATACACACAAAGCAGTTTTAAATGGAATATGCTTAAGTGCCCTTAATACGGTATTATTTATTGTTTACCACTCTTCGATATTGTTTTAACTAGTTCTCTGTTAAATAGGGTTGTATTTACTATGTAATGCAGTCATATTAAATCTTTAATAGATTTAAAAGGAGGATTTTTTTCCTGCTCAACAAAATGTGGGAAGATACCTCGTAAGCGCTATCTATAACATTTTCATACTAGTGCCATCTGTTGGATCGCAGAAGGAACCAACGTGCGGAACAGCTAGCTAGATATAAAAGAAAACTGAAACTAATGGACTATCCAGAGGCCGACGAGCAAGATTTGTCATTCCTGTGCTGTATTTCAACTATGAAACTTATTTAAAAAAATAACGAGACTAATCTTAACCTCATTGGTATATAATGTCATTATATTGTTATTTGTTAAGTTTTCGATATATCTAAAACAAAAGAACCGTGTACATTCCTGGTTCAAATTATTAATTTAAATTCAAGTACGTAGAGGTACTCGTATATAATTCGTCAAATGCAAGCTGATCCCACCACCGACAGAATGATTGATTGTCAGCTTACACAAAATATATAAAGCATTATTGCGGTAAAAAATTATAAAACATCAAGAGATTTATGTGATTTTGAGAAAAACGGTCGAATTTACATAATCACCGCTCGTACCGAAATGAAATGGAATGAAATACCCTATGTGATCGCGCAAACACGAAAAATTCAAAATGAATTTGAATCGGTTAAAATTGTATGTGGTTTTGTTTATGTCAGTTCTCCTTTTGTTTATATTGTACCGAGGGTTCGTTGCGAATGAACGAGATCCTCTATAATGTTTTTTTCTTTAAATTCTATTTTGTATTATGCCAGTCCCATTCGATTTTTAAAACTTCAACAGTCTTTTCTTGCTCGTGTTATTCTGGCTTTAAAAAATATGTACTTAGGTCATATTGAAAGTTTCTGGATTTAGATAAATGAGACCAGATATTATGTTTATGATACATTTATTGTTTTTCGAAGTATATACCCTTGCCATTTACACATTTTTGCATTCTTTCGAACCATTGTGTGAAGCACTCTACACGCAGTAATTTCTGGTCTTCCGATAAATCATGCGGTATCCATCGAGTGCAAAGCTTCCGAACCTTCAGATGAAAATGCAAAATAGTTTGCCATTGGCTCATTCCAATGCCTAATATAGTACGAATTTGCTGACAAGTAATTTTTTTGTCAGTTTCAATTAGTTGTCGTACGGTATCAATATTAGATTCGGTAACCGCAGTCATCGGCCGACCTTCAGGTACATCGTCATGGAGATGAACACGTCCTCGTCTAAATTCTCCGAACCACGAATACACAGAGCTACGACATGGGGCTTCATCACCAAACGCCAATTGAAGTCTCTGGCAACTCTCTTGTTGACTTAAGCCACAGCGAAAATCGTAAAATATCATTGAGCGAAAATTTTCCCGAGTTAAATTCATTGTAGTAGCGACACGCAATTTCTCCAAGGGCGCCAGAATGAAAAAAACAAATGACAGTCTCGCGTTTTAAAAAGCGATATGCTCCCAGAGAGTTCTTTTTTTAAATTCCATAATAACTTTTTTATTTTTTTTATCGTAAGTGGCCAGTTCCAGAAACTTTCAGTATGCCCCACGTAAGTATTAATATGTGGTTTCTGAGGTGTCTTTATAAATATGGTTTAAAAAGAGTTCTTGGATCTTTTTGTGTTATTCTGAACGTAATTTTAATTTGTTTGGAGTCTTTTATTTGCTTGCTTTGAGAAATCTATTGCAGTGAAAATCTTTACAAAAGAGAGAGGTTTTAGAGGTCAGTGCAAACGCGACCTCGAGTTATTTATTTGACCCGTGTATTATTTGGTCCTACGTAAATATGTGAACTGAAAACCACCCGCCACCTCACTACTAAAGCTTCTAATAAAACAATTTTTATTCATAACACACACGTACAGCAGCAAAACTTTAAAACCAACATTTATTGCGATCCCCAACTTTGCATATTTCACGGACCGTTTTAGCTTGTATTACACAGTCTGTTTACAATCTAGATACCGTTTATTATAATTGCAGATCGCTGCGGTGTAAATTTAGTCGGAGGGAAGGTAAGGTAAGTGTTTGAAGACATTTAAGGTATTTGTATCGCTTACAATTCTTCTGTGAACATCCGACGGGGTGTGAGACAAATGGTCTATGTTCACGCGATATGCTCCCATTAATTAGAAACAGCGCGTGCCTCCCTCCGATTGCTATCTGTCAGCGAACACGCGAGTAGCCGCCGCCGAACATCTACAAGATATTATTAACAATGTACTCACTCCCTTTACAATACTTATCAACACGCTGATAATGAACAACTTTGAATGTAGAACACTCTGTAATACGCTTGCATTAAGATTGGGCTTTCTCCTATAAGGGTGGACGTGGAAACAAGTGGCTCATGTATCCGTACCGTATTATCTTCTGTGTTGGTAAGATATTAGATAACAAGGCTTGCAGTCCCCTCCGGTTTTATCCCCGTTCAACCAAAGCCGCAACAAGACATTTTCAAATACAATATTGTTTGTTGCTTTTTTATTTTCTCTTTTTTATACAAAAACAAAAACAATGTACCTTTTTCAATTATTTATGTATGAAAAATAATGTGATTTTAATTATTATGAATTAAAATGTGGCTTTTTATCTTCACTTATAAAGAAAATGTAATTGAAAGCTGACATCTGAATCTGACACATTTGAGAAAAAAACGAGCATTCCCACTTAACTTACAATACAAGTCGAATAAAATATAGAAATCTTTGTAATAGCATTTTAATACTTAGTAAATAATAGCCTCCTTTTGGACTTGGCTGCACATGAGTAAAATAATAAAGCTATTAATTATAAACTTCTTTTAACCAAACCCTTACTGTCCCACAGCTGGTCATAAATCTCCAATCATCGCCAACCTCCTATGTTTCGCTTTTTCCCCCCAATCACTATCAAAAGCGACGAGCTCTTCCATCTCGTTCTTGGTCGTCTTCATTATCTTTAAAAGTAACTTAATCCCTTTTAATACAAACCAACGTAACTTCAACTCACTAATCACACACCCAACGTCTACATCGTCATTAAATCACCTCAAATTAGTGCCGAAGACCTCCCCAGCAGACCTTAGTTAAACGTGGCTTCGAATTGCAAGTTACTCGAGCCAGAATAGCTTACCTAGTAGTTATTGCACTCGGTTAACCATGCCATTTATAACGCAGATTAGATAACTGACTCCTGATATAAATTCAGATAGTGTAGGCTTAATGTGGATGTGTTTTGGGTGTTTAGAAGTTACAATACAAAAAGACTAAGGTATTAATTGCTTGTATTCCTTTAAGCTTTTATAATGAACGTGTTTTCGCCTCTGCTTGCACAATCAACTCTATCTATCGAAACGTCTTACGTCGTACATTGTGGTACGTTCAAAAAACAACTTTGGGACCAAAACTGAATAAAAATATTTGAGTTGACTTATAGACAGATAAATGTACCTCTAGTTAAAACTGTTTTGATGAAAACATGTTACTCTAAATAATAGTTGTGTAATGTTATTATCGAAGTTCTAATTCCACCTGAACTCATAAATCCCGTGTAATATAAAGCCCTTGTCAATTATAAGCTTGTATACTACTAGTTTAGAATGCATAAACTTATCTGCGGGTTCGAGTAAATAAAATTAACACTACCCCGAATTCCTGGAAACACAATGATACGATCAATTATCCATCTCAATTATAACTAGAACAATTAACAATGTTTCAAGTTAAGCAAAGGTAAGTGAGGAACTAACTACAATACCTGGGAGTATTCTATTCCAGAGCTAAATTTACTTATTGCTAACTTTGTTCTAGACTATTTGCCTATCAGACTATTGTAAGTTGGTTGGAATTAATAGATGTGGAGGAAATAGACTGAGTTGAAGTTGCTGGTTCGAGATGGGGAGCTGAAAGTAACCGTAAGCGCTGGACGTACTGTTGATGACCGTACCTGTGACTGACTTCACAGATATGTTGGCGACCCGCTTGCGATTTTAGTATGCTACCTTAAGTACGGATTGCACAACCTCAAGGCTTGAAAGAGGTACGCTAGTTAAGCTGGTTGGCAAATTGACTTGTTATCTTTACGCTTATATTATTTATAACGATACTTATTTCAAGACGTATTTCAACGTCTCATTAAGAACTTGATATCAGTATATTAATAAATATAGGTGTGCCGACATTCAACGAAGCTTAAAAATCAATACCTACGTTAGTCTCGAGCCTCACCTAATTACGAGACGTTAGCGAACGTTCTGATTAATGAAGATTTATTACCGCTATCTAGTGATAACTCGTGTTTTGCATTTTCGTCTTAATACTGGTAACTGTAGACTCGAATGTTTGTAAGACTTTTGCTATGAATTTTGTTTTAATATAAAACTAGCAGCGCTTCTCGGTTGTACCCGCATTGTGCCCGTTCTCGTGGGAATTTCGGGATGAATAATAATAATATACCTTTCCATTAAATTTGGCTATTCATTACAAAAACAAAAATCAAATCGGATTAATAGTTTCTGAGATTAGCTCTTACAAACAAACAAACAAAATTAGAAACTTTACCTCTGTGTAGCCGGTCACTACAAAATGACATTTTCTCAATTCAGCCTACAGATAAATGGCAATTGCTTCTCTTCGCTATCATAATGCAGCCAAAGTCACGTGATATCATGACACATTCCTATACTTGTAATATTTGCGAAGAAAAACAGCCTCGAATCAGCTTTTTCCACTCATATTCAGAATTTAATCAGAGTTGTAAGATTTTATCATACATGAGGTTTTAGACTCTTTATTTAATTCTCAAAAGATAAAATAACATTCACTTGAAGAGAAACAATATTTTGGAAGTAACTAGCTAGTATAGTTAGTGCATGAGCGCTTATTGAAAGTTTCTATCTAAATAAGAATTCATAAGTATGTAGGTTCCATCATTATAATTTGTAACTACAACATATTATTCGTTGCAAAATATTTTCTACTCAAGTTCACTATTTCATCTAGAGGTTAATGAGGTAAGCACTAAGTATAAATTAAAGTTTTTGACAATAATGTACCCAACTTATGTTAGCCACTAAAACAACAATCCCATTAGCACGGCTAAATTTCGTAGATATAATTTCGCAAATTAGGTTAACGATGTATTCTAGTTTGCACAAGGATCATGAATATTTTAATGCAAGGCTTTTTCGTAATGGAATTAGATGTTCTCTCTGAAATATGAACTTAATGAAATTTTGGTGCCGTCTCTCAGAGTGGACGAGAATCGGACATTAGTTTATTTGTTTCAGTGGGCGTTAGATTAATTGTAACTACCTTAAGTCAAGCTTTCTAATTAATTGAAAGGGCAGTAACTTTGTGTGCGTTTTGTCTGTTTGCTCTCTTTGAAAGTGATTGACAGAAATATTTTGAACGTAAAAACGTTATTATTGAGGATACCTTTAAATAAAGATCATTATGTTTAATTTGTGAATAAACAAACATACACTGAAACTTTATAATGCATGTTAATTCGGCTCTGCATTTAGAGCGGCATTAAATAGTTAATGCAACCTTATTTCTACTAATTTGCTAACTCATGTACTTAGAGTATGTAATGTAGATATTTTATTCCCATTTTGCTGTTTCAATGCGTGTTTGTGTGTGTGTATATGCGGTTATTCCAGTACCAGTATTAAAGAAAAACCTTCACTTGTTTAACAAGATAAGTGTTCAAGTAAACCTGAGCAACTGAGCAGTTTTACCTGCACAGGCGAGTAGACCTGTACATGCTCAAGTTAACTTCTCTTCACTGCAACCACGCAGGCAAACTCAATAGTATAATATATACTCGTAACTTGTTATACGTATAGTTTTTCTAATAATATAAGTCATAGGTGTTTTCCATAAAACCTTTTACGCATAATATAATAGTCAGAGGGTGAAACATGCCTCTTCAGTCATTAGTGAAGTACCGTCACCGACTTATTATAGAAGATTGATGATGACAATGTAGGCTAAAACGATATGCCACAACCACGTATGTGTTTGCAGTGTTCGTTCTATAATAGAACACTTTTTAAGTATTAGGCTGGTACTTCATAATTATAGGAATTGTGGGAAGTAAGTACTTGTACCTAATGACGTGCCGTTCAAGCTTTGCTTCAGGTATTTTGGTAATATAATGATACTTTCTGCCGCAATGAGAGACGTTCTAATGAACATACACATGTCATTAAATCACTAGGTACTGAGGAAGTATTTGATTATTAAAACTTTTAACCACAAACAACGATTCCAAAACTTTTAACGAAATATTCGTTAAATATTTTTTAATCGAATTCAAAAAAGGAGGCTCTCATTTCGAATGCTTCTATATTTTATACGTGTTCGGGCATAACATCGTCATAAATTTGAAATTTCAAATTCTTCTTTTTTCGTACGAGTTTTATTAACCATTTCACTTTATACCGAAAATATATTAATTAATTAGACAGACTCTTTTTGTGTGGTGGTTCATTCAGGATAAAAGCCTCTAAAAGTATAAGAAAATGGGTTAAACGCGGGGAAAACCACAGGACGCTACTAGCACCTAAATAAAATCAACAATAACAGTTCTCCAATTCAACTTGAAACTTTAAACCACTAAAGTTGGCAACAACTTGCGACATCCTTATCAGATATTATGAGGACGACCGAAGGCAATATCATGGGCCAGAGGCAGTATTATGTGCAAAGCAATATTATAGGCAGGGCAATATAACCGGCAAAGTGGAGAATTGTTTCGTTTACTGGCATATTCTGCGTACAAACTGCCTTCGGTTTGCGGGTAATTGCAGAAGTTAACATTCACTGCCTAATAACACCCTTTTCTTAAGTAATAAAATGTTGGCTGTAAAATTTCTTGGATGGACAATTATTATTTATTTCTTTATTATATTTATTGTCTGTATTTACTGTTGGGTCGGGTGTTTTACGCGTGGACATATACTGAGTAGTTAAGGCGAATTAAGTATGCTATAATAATTTATCTTACTGTTTTCTTCGCATTATAAGATGATTCTTTTATAAGCTTAGACTGTAACTACGTAAGCTTAAATGCTTTATCATTAACTAGCCGTGCTCCGCGGTGTAAACTCTGTTGTGTTGCCCGTTCATAGCCTATAACATTCTTCTAGAATGTAGCTATGAAATTCAAAAATAATTGGAGGTCTTTAGGCGGTCTAAATACTCCGACACCAGGGTTAGCCATTAACCTACTCGAACTTACTTATTTTTCTTAGTAGTATTAGCCTGTAATGTCCCACTGTTGGGCAAAGGCCTCTCGTCTCACTGAAGATATCAGTACAGTGAGGAGGTTTCAGGCGTAATCACCACGCTTGCCCAATGCGGGTTGGTGATCTCAAACCCGAGCCATGTTTTAAAAGTAGGAAACATGTATTCGCTCGACCTGGGAATTGAACCCGGGACCTCAAGCGTCAACCAAATAGTAAATTAGAAAATTCCTTTCTTATCAAACGAAAACTAAGCCATCCAGCAGACGTAAGAATGATGTAAACAAGTAGGTTAACTCAATCTGGAACGCAAACTTGGTAAGCAAACGTTGGTGGAGGACATCTTAGTAATTTAATTAGGAATTACCGCTTGTTGGCTCTCAGTGAGTGGATGCCTACACACTGCTATTGATACTGTGTCACCTGCGCCCTGAACACAGTTTGTAGTGATCTGTTTAAATAATGTATGTTGTGTGTGGTGTAAGGGCCTTATTACAGCATTTTAGCTCCTGGTTTCTTAAGTCTAAGCGAACACTATTCATTTTAAATTGAAACTACGTTTACGCTTCGATTTTATTTTAAACTGCGGGTAAAACCGCGGGGCACAGCCGCGGTTTTACCCGCAGCGCTCCCGTTCCCATGGGAATTTTGAGATTTTTATTCCATATTTTTCTTATATAAAAACCTTGTCCTGACAATAAGGAACACATTTAAAAAAGAATCATCTAATTTGGTGCAGACGTTCTGAAGTTATGTGCTTACCAGCAGATTCAGCGATTGATTTTTATATTATAGATTTTTATCTGACATTACGGCTCATTTACAGGAACTGTGGTCACAGAAGACTCCTTCTTTTAGCTATCAAATGGTTTGTCCCTTTCCGACATACGCTATTTTCCAAAGAGCAAAAGAGACAAAACACTTTAAAATAGTGTATTTAGTTATAGAACTTTTATGAAAACCGATAAAATGCCAGTATTGGCCACCCATCCAAGAGGCAGGTTGCTTAACAATAGGTAGGTTAACATCGTTAAACAAAACTACGCCACGAGCGCTACACGCTATAAATTAATAATTCTACAAAGAATTTCTCTATCAACAAATGAATTTACATAAACATCAAATGAAGAATTCTTCCAAGAATTCCTTAGTGTTTCTCTATTTTTCTCGAAAATAAGTAACAAAGGTATAATAACAGTGTATGGATTCTATGGGTCCATGTTATCTAAGTTTTTCGTCGTAAGAATCAATATAGGGAGGAAACTATTCGTGAAAAGCCCGAGAGGAAAATTAACGCCCTTTTACGAAATGAGAAAACTCCCCATTACGTTTTTGTTCGCGTGAAAAGGGTTGAGTCGAAACGGTATGTCGGATATTTTCGTTCGAGTGTCTACATGTCGGCAACAGTTTTTTGTTAAAACCAATTTTAACTTTTTGTTATATATTAGGTATATATACTTATTTTTATGAAAACATAGAAACTTTTTTGAAAAATGTGTTCTAATAAAAGTGTGATATCAAGGGATTTTTACTTAGTATACAGGAACAACACAAAATTTAACAATTTGTATACAAAATCTACCATTTCTGGCTGTACACAAGAGGATTTTGTATAGAGTGTATTTACGATACGTAGGTGTTTTACTTCGCTAACTAAAGAGATCTGTCACTCTAACTAACGTCAATCGTTTCACATTCTGTTTGGTTGTGTTAAATCCATCTAGTCTACTGATTTGTTTGACTTTATAACAATGTTTGTGAATATCACGTGATAGTCATGTGATCATAACAAATTCTCATTAATTTTGACAATTTACAACCAAATGTCATTTAAAGCGCTTGTCAGTAGTCAATATATAGGAGCTGATTCACGGCTGATTCCTGAGTTTGTTCTTATTCATGGGGTACTAGTTACGTAGTAACTATTTAGTAATCTGTGGTACTAGCCGCAACCCGCGGTGTTACCCGCGTTTTACCCGGTCATGCAAGAATTTCGGGATAAAGTGTACCTCATGTGTTATTCTGATGTATAACCTATACGAGTATTACTGTAAAGTTTCATCCAAATCAGTCCAGTAGTTTTTTCGTAAAAGAGTATCAAAAATACATATATAAATACATTATCACAAACTTTCCCATTTATAATATTAGTAGGACTAATATGAGTATAATATTAATCCGCCCTACCATTTGACTCATATGTCATCCACCGATTGCGTCTCGACGCAATCGGTGGCGGATCGCTCTACTCCTGAAGATGGACAGTGTGTGTTACCGAAACTGTCGAGTATACATTCTTATGTAATTGCTCATTTCAATAAGTAATTTAAATTTCAACAAACTCACCCATTATAATACAAGTTAATGCATATTGTTCTAAGTTCATGTCTACAATGAAATCATAACAGAGAAGCTCTACGAAATGTATCTACACGAATACACATTGACTAACACTATACCTAACTTGCATATTCACAGAATTGTCCCATAACCCGTTGTCTCTTTGACCGTCCACCGCAGTAGGTACTATTTTTACAAACCGCAGACCAAACAGTACAAAATGTTTAACAAAGTTAGAGGGAACAAAAATATCACGCTTTAGCGAATGAGGCGGTCTGACCACATTGCGTAGGTTAGGGAAAATGTGTAGACAGCTAACGTCAATTGTTTTTTTAACATTTGATGACTTATTAAGTGTCTGATAATGGCAAAAATGCTATTTACCTTGCGATTAAGCTAATTAGGATTAGTATTATTTGTATGCTCTAAACTAATTTTAATATTATGGTACTATATTATGGTGTTCACTACATCAAATCTGGATCCTGTCACCCGTGCGTCAAACGCAGACGGCGCGGCGCGGGTGGTTGTTGGAAGTAGAAGTACTGAGTTCTATGTTAGAGGTGATTAGTAATTTATTTTTTAGAAGTCTTACTTCGTTAGTCAGAAATCAGATATCGAATGTTGGCATAGTAGGCAACGAATGCTAACGAAACCTTTTTCGTATACGTCTATAATTTTGAGTAAGTCTATTAAAGTGTAAATTTTTTAATTGAATTCCTAAAAGCGATTTCTGTCTATTACAGACTACAGATTCAAATTAGGTTGAACAGATTGTACGTCATTAGCATTCTGAGAATTAGGTAATAGGCGATTTTGGGCCTAAACCCAATGAAGTAGAAAATAATAAAATACTTCATCCAATCAGTTTGTTAAAAGGTTGTTGTGTTTAACCTTGTTTAAATTTAATATTCTATTTCTAGTACTTAAAAAAATATCTATTTTTATTTCAAAATGTACCCAACGCTTCATACTCTTCATATTCAACTCTCTTAACTTTACTTTCTAAACATTACTAACATAGTACTGTATATGGAAGGCTCTCTCAACACTATGGCTGTGTAATATTCCGTTTATACCCTCGCCGCGGTCGAGTTACAGAATGCGTTGTTCACAACACTTGACACACATGCGAGACGAGCTAAGTGCAACGACTTGCCCAGATATGTAAGGGATAGACGGATAATTTGATAATTAATATTGTTGTACTTCAACCTCGGAACACCGGACTTTTATTATGATCGACGTAAGTGTGTGTGAATTCGCATCGCCACATTACTCGTGTTTTTTTGGGCTCTAGGGATCTAGGGTTAAATTGATTGATTACGATTAAATCATTATTTTGCTGATTTAAATAAAAATCTAGCGGTTTTGCCCAATTTGTCCCCATCCCTGTATAATACCATTTTGGGAAAAGACATGACGTATAGTCTCACCCTTGAATGGGGCTATACGATACAAAAAGAACTATTCGAATCCTAATGACAATTCCAAAGATTAGCTCACTCAAACAAACAAACGAAAAAATATTTAAAGTCTTACAATTTGTTCCGATCTTTGGGCCTAGTTGGAGACCTACCTATTTCATCGTCTATCTTTTTAATATATCCTATGTGCCATTGTCCTCAAACGCATTTCGCTTGCAAACTTCACTCTTGCTATTGACTTTAAATGCGTATTAAAACAATGTGTATACATAGATAAATGCAGTATGAAAATAGTATTTGTTGTCTTAGGTACTAATGATCTGCCTGCGGGCGCGGCGTGCTGCCTGAGATTCATAGAATCCAGTACTACTACTTGCGGTTGGCAGTTGCTGCCTGCTGCTGCGGTCGCTGCGCAACATAGCTTTAGTCTTGTTATACGTTAAGGGTTGAACTACAAATGAATTAATGAATATGTTATATATTCTTCTTCTTCATCGAGTGGATGGGCAACCTGACCAATCCTGGTGTCAGAGTTATTGAGCCGCCGAAGGCCTCTGACATGGCTCATGTAACGAATACTATCCGTTATCTAGTTAGTGTATAATAAATTACGAAACCCGAGCCATGTTTGAAAAGTAGAAAACATGTTTTCGATCGACCCGGGAATTGGACCCAGGACCTCAGTCTTGGCAGGCGAGTGCACATACCACTAGACCACCGAAGCGTTAATAGAAAGCAATTTATTTAAACCTTACACATTTTACCAAGACTCTTCACACGGTTGAACGCGGTAAAACTGCGGGATTCCTCTAACCACCTCAATAAACTAATTACCTGGTACATCGATACGTAACATCTAATAAAAACTTGTATCGTAAACTGTAATAAGTATAAAAACACATCGCCCGAAGCCGCCCGTACATAATGCAGGTGTGATTTATTAAATTATTTCTCGCACATTTTCTGTTCCAGTTTTTTTATTTATTGCTTCCAGATTTATAGAGATTTCTATGTTTTTTCGATGGCTAATTCTTGTTTATAATATAATCTCGGGATTTTGTAGTGTAAGCAAATATCTGCTATAGTAAAAAGATGAAAACTTTAAAAAATTTAAAGATGAAATAATCTCCTTTTTTAAATCTGAACTATGCTAAGTTCACAATAACAAAATTGTTTGTTTTAAAACAGTTTTCATTTTCAAACACCAAACGGCTCCAAGATAAGTGGCACAGTGCTTCATTAAAATCAGATTTGTACTCGGTCGTCTTGCTAATGATTGTTGAAACAATAGAATATTTAATACTTATTTCATTTTAAGGTAAATTAATGAAATTATAAGCAAATCGCTGCGAGACGTAATCGCCTTGGCGACGGCGCGCCGCGGCGGGCGATAGCGTCTAGTTAATTTATCATTGCCATATTTTGACAAATTCAAATTATTTCGCGTCCTTTTGTCGCAGCGAACCACAACAGAAACGGTACAAATCAGCTAAATGCGGGAAATGTTACCAATTCTAAGAGGGAAACTCCGGTGGGAGAATATCTTTGGAATAAATGTGAATAAATAGGGCTTGTGAGATTAAAAGCGGACCACTTGATGTATGGCCCCAGTCGAGCGGGCCCCGCCGCGGGGCCCGGTCGGGGTCACGACCAACTGAGCAACAGATAAAAAGAAAATGTGAGATTTGTAAATAAAACATTTTGCATTTCATTATACGCTTGAGGGCAGAGGCGAACGGCGGAGTAATTCACTGTCTCGTGAGTGATCACTTCTGACAAAGCTTTCATGTATTTATACCAAACCACTTTGAAAACAATTTCAATTATGGAATTATTTTTATAACATTTTGAACCCTCCTCAATCGTTATCGCGTTACTCGTAGAATGTATAGATTCAATTACTTCCCCTTAGGACATATAATAGGTACCTAAATAAAGTTAAGCCTTGTACGTAGTAAGAATAGGTTTGTGCCCAAGCTTGATGTCAGTGATTTGTAAAATTGCAACATTCGGACAGTCATCTCGATCGCTAAAAATATTGTACATTGAGAAGGATATTAAAGGCTTTTGTTGGTGATTTCATAACTTTGATTTAATAATATGTTCAGATCATTTTCAAAATCACTTTTGTCAGATATGAAAGAGAGAACTAGACAGGTCTAGTCAGGACTATACCTAAACTAAACCTACAATATGTAGGCTCCCTCAGGTCACTACTAATTTGGGTCCTATTTAATATTATTGAAGCTTCTAACTCAAATATTATTCACGAAAATCGAACAATATTTCACCAACATTTTCGGTAAACAAACATACTGAGACTTGTTTACCTATCAATGAAATGTAACGAACATTTATTGATTTGGACACAGACTTAGATATAAAGACAGAAGATGGTTTCGAATGTAAGTAACGACACCAGGTCTATCCCGAGTTTACGGCAAGTATAAAACGCTAACGACGACATTAAATATTTTAACGTCATCTTAAGCCGCGTTTCCACTTGACAATCGCTCGCTCTTGCGGTAAATGAAAACACATGAGCGAGCGAAAGTGTTCGTTCAATGATTAGGTAGATCTGTTAGTATGGACATTGAATTAAATCACGGGTTTTCATTTTGAGCGAACATCGGCAGCGACCAGCGAACCAGTGAACAGCGAACATTTGTACAAAACTAAATGTTAGTTTAGAACACTAATTGAAAATGAAGTTTTCTGTTGGCATCTTTTGTTCGTCGCTCCCAAGCTAAGTGGGTTTTGGGCGGTCCAAAAACACCGTTACTAGGGTTAGCCACTTACCTATTCGAACTTATTTTTAGCCTCCTTTAGTAGGCCGGCACTTAATAAGAAGGAAGGCGTGAATGATTCAAGTACAAGTCGTTTTGTGGTTAAAAAGTAATTTGATAATCAAATTTACTTAACCTTAACTCTTACTGTCACACCTAGAGACGTTCTGTATATCATCAATTAACTAATTTTTCATAAATTACATGTCAAAATCAATCATTAATCTCTACTAAGGAAGCTTTTGATGTCTCTGAGTAAGGGCGTTAAACTTTACTCTCTTATTTAAAATGAAGGAATTGAATCTATGATTTCTTACAGAATCAACTCGGCTAAAACCGCGAGCCTCTGCCTATATCAATGTTTGCAAAGACACCGGGATCTTTTAATAAAATCCGCCGAATTTCCTCTCAAAAATGAATCGTTATTTTTGAGAGAACCTCGTATCGATCGGAACCAGATCGCTTCCCTAATTGGATGTGGTGGTATGCAAATTAACAATACTCATTCATTTATTTGAATACCGTAAGTATTACATTTGCATTGGTTTTCATTTTGTCTCTCTTTGTTCGGTTTGAAAAAGTGTTGGAATATTGAAATTTGGAATAAATGAAAAGAGAGTGTGTTTCATCAAAAGAAAGACAAATATTGTGGTTGCAAGGAAATATTATATTTTTGACGTCACGTTGGTCTAGCTAGTGGCATGTGCAGTGTGCGCTCGTCTGTCGAGATCGGGTTCAAATCCCAGGTCGAGCGAAAAACATGTTTCCCACTTTTCAATCATTCAGGATCGAGATCACCAACCCGTATTAGGCAAGCGTGGTGATTACGCCTAATCTTTCACACTGTACTGATATCATCAGTGATATGAGAGACTTTTGTCCAGCAGTGGGACGTAACTTTCATAGAAAACATAAGAACTGATTCTCTTCAGTATTTCGTGCATGTACAGATGTCAAATACTCCTTTTGTTACGTCAGCTTAAATACAAGATGATATAGTAAACATTCAGTTTAATCTGACAGTGCGCTTGTTACCGAACAATGCACTTTACATGAAATAAGTTTACTTGAATTTGAAATGTTGCAGAGAGGACGAAACTCGGCCAAGTAGGTCGTCGTTTGTTTTCAACTTCGAGGGAACTCTTCATCTGATGGAATTAAAGTCCATTTAAAATATATACATTTGTTGATAATATTATGTTAAACGTTCACGCTATAATATACAAGCCGCGACTCGTGGTGTTGCCCGAGTTATACCTGTTACCGCGGAGATTTAGGGATAAAATGTATCCCATGTGTCATTCTGATGTATTGGTTATGTTACTTTAAAGTTTCATCTAAATCCGTCCAGTAGTTTTTTGGTGAAAGAGTAACAAACACACATACATACATCTCTCTATAGATAGTCGTACATCCATCCTCACAAAATTTCACATTTATGATATAATATAGTCAAACAGTTTTCTCTGACCACGGTTCGAGAAAAGGAGCCGACACGTCAGATAAAAATGTAAAATAAAAGCGAAGTGTATCCGGAAACGTAGTTTCAATTAAAAAGGTCAAAAATATCTACAGTGAGAATCGAACCTGCGCGCCGCGCGGCCAAAACCGAAGTAGGGCTCATATCTGTTGAGGTACAAGGCCCGATACTTTGATACCAGGACATACGGTTCACACTAGCGACATCTATTTGGTCGCGGGTGGGACCACCGCGCGGGATCGTTAGTTGGATATATATTCTTGGATATATCTCGATTTTTATGAATCGAAAAAATGAGGATGGAAAATACCAATATTGTCCTAATACCTGGGGTGTTTAAATACGAATTTATCTTGCCCGTTTCATTCTGAGGTTACAATCCTTTTATGCTCAATATTCTAAAGCTCTACACAATTAATTAGAACGCACAAAATAAATAAATAGGTACCCTTACAGATTACTTCTCAATACCACATTGGACAAATGCTGGTGGTATTTATGTTATTTACATTTGTTCCTCTCGTTGTATCTGCTTCTTATTTCTATTAGATTCAACGTTTATTAATCCGAGTTAAAACAAAGCTTCATTAAAGCTAAGTATTTATATGCATCAAATAAAAATGGCAAAAGAAATATAATGTTCCTATTAAGTAGGATTATAAGTGAGAAGTTGAACGAGTACTAATGGAAAAGTTGTCGAGAACTCGAAAGAAGGAAATGGTCTCGAAGTTTCAGAAATAATTTTCAAATGCAAAATATATTTAAATCAGAGGAAAGTGTTTCGATTAAAATAGTTTATAATTAATTTTATATTATGGTACTTTTCAAACGCTCGAGTTTGGGTCCCCAATCCGCATTAGGCAGCGTGGTGATTACACCTAATCCTCCTTACTGTACTTCAGTGAGATGAACCACTAACCTACTCGAAGTGAATGAATGAACGAATGAATGAATGAGTGAGATGGGAGACTTTTGCCCAACTGTGGGACATTAGAGAATACTTTTCTTTTCTTGTTTATAATACAGCTTAATGCTGTTGCGGACTTAATATGGTATACATAAAGAATCAATTCACACTCAGTCCAATGATAATCATTTTAATGAACATTACCAATTTTTAAATATTTTTTCGAAAATCGTCGAAGCTCGTAATTAAATCTATCCATTACAGAAATAAATTAAAAAAGGCATTTATTTCATTCAGCCGATTCACAAATATTTTTGCTCGGTTTAATTCCCAAATCCCTGGAGTAGGCACGAGGGATTGGTTAAGACAAATTAAACTCTCTTCACACTTAAATTGGGCTCGGGACTTGGTACAATAGTGTTTTTAAAAGTAGTTTCGTTGGAGTTTATTAAGGCTTCTTTCAATTTAGACGTTTTTGATCATCTTCCGATACCGCAGTGGTACGTAAAGCCTTGTCTAAGTTACTGAACTATATAATGTGCAAATGAGATGGCGATAGATACTTCACAAAATGGAGGATGGAGATATGATGACGTCATCACTGTCAGGTACTACGTTTGTTGATTGTTAGATGAATTTGTTGATTGTTAGACGAGTAACCTTTAGTCATCCGGCACATAAACATTCGAGAATTTTTGTTTATTTTTCGTGCGGAAGAGGCTGACCACTAAAACACTTCGTATGAAAGTCAGACGAAATTGATTAAACTGTATGCCAGCCTACGAGATGTATAAATATATGTACTATGTCTATTATTAAACAACCATCAACTGGACTGTAGCGCACCGGATCACCGAATATACATCAGACGCGCGATCATGCACGAGTAGCCGACCCGTTCGGCCCAAGCAACAATCTACAATCCTGCTACAAACCCGAGATCGTATTCCATTGCAAGTATTAAGTGAACACGACGAGAATACGCGCGTAGTCTCAGCGACTAGTAAAATACGAGCAGCAGATGAGTTGATGATCAAAGATTTATTAATTTATTGAAGACCATGGTTATCACCAATCGCTAGACCAAGTAATGGGTCTTAAGATAACAAAAAGTGCTTTCAATGCAACGCAAAATATCATCGTCATTAATTCACTTATCACAGAGAGTTTTCACGGCGCAATGATAACATAATTGATTATTATCGTGATAATATATTTAGTGAATAATTACCAAATTGTCATTGATAGTTACTCGAACTCTCGTTATCGTTACAATTTATTAATTTATCTAACTTAATATTATAAAGAGGTAAAATTTGTAAGTTTGTTTGCTTGAGCTAATCTCGGGAATTACCAGTCCGATTTGAATAACTCTTTTTGTAATAGATACCTAGTCACATTCAACGGGAAGGTTATAGGCTATTTTTCATCCCAAAATTCTCACGGGAACGTGCACAACGCGGATAAAACCGCGAGGCGCTGCTAGTCTTTGATATTATTATCAAATTATCAGTGCAGTTCTTACTACAACGCTGAAACTGAAAGAGCCCTGAGAGGGCACGTCGGTGAAGCGCAGTTTGTGAGGTTCGCGCTTGACCTAATTAGCGCTGCGCCACTGTCGCTATGATGAGGATTTGTTTTTGTAAGTTGTTTTGTTTCAACGTTACCCGTAATAACAGCGGCGAGCTGTTACGTTCATGTTATCGTGTACTTACATGTTCGGTTTTTATATGTTAGTAACCGGAGGTAACTCTGTGGAGACTTTTGAAAAATAATATTTAATACTATTACAGTAATAATTTTGTTATTTTCAATATTTTCAATGTCATCTAGTCAGTATTTTTCTATCGCATTGTAATATAATATGATTGGCATGTTTTCGTACAAAAGAAAATTGATTGATGCGGAAAGCTAACAAAGAAAACCAAGGACTGATATTTTATGCTAAATTAAACTACACAATTAATCGATTCGTAGTAAAACTAATATCCTAATGAAGCCTACTTTTGAGTAATTGAATATTCAAAGACTTATAAAAACTAATAAACATGTTTACATTAAAAGGCGCGATATAGTAACACATCTATGGTCAACACTGCATTAAGCGGGCGCACGCGGCGGTTCACTTTTGTATGACACCGCACGCGACGGTTCACTTTTATGAAGCCACACGCGGTGGACGCACGCCGCGGGCGCCCGCGACGGTTCACTTTTGTATGAAACCGTGGCGTGCGCACGCTTAACGCAGTGTCGGCCCTTAAGTACACGGAGAAAATGACATACAAAACACTTATAACAGTGATTTAGCTAAATAACGTTTATGAAGAAGGCGGTAAGTAAACTATAGTAGAAATCTTTCTCAACCATTCCGACATGACCTCATCTAACTTACACAGTAGTACTACTATCAAATGCAACACAGTCTAAATCAGCCCAAACAGATACGAAAGTACTTAATCAATATCGTTGATATTAACTTCATTTTCCTTGTCTCAGATCTAGGATTCCGGTCACATAGGAAGAAGTCTGAAAGTAATCGGATCCTCCGTGACTAGGGTAGTAGACCTCGGTAAACAAGGAGTATCGCTCCGGAGTGTCTTGGGGGAGCAGGATCGGACCACATTTTCTCGATATTGCTTGGGTGTAATAAGGATTCCTTTTCAGTTTTTGAAGTGAAAACTTCTTTAGCGGTGTTGTGCACTTTTTTGTGATGGGCAAACAATGTTAAACTCGCGTCAGGACACGTGACCTGATCGATTATTCGTAAGACGATTGACGTTAATATTCAAGTTTTTACTTCTGCCGGCACTCTCGGAGTGCAACCCGTTGTTTTTTAGTAGTTTGATGGGTCTGAGTTATACTCAAAAGGCCTCCAAGCTTTGACTAAAACTTGGATGACTATCTATTAAACATTCAATTTGTATTGCATACCATCGACTAAGCAGTCGATCCGCGACTGCCAGTCTTGTATAAGCTTAACACATCAACACCTGACTCGAACGTTGTTGAATAAAGTCTGGTTGATTTGAGGAGATACAAAATCTATTGTATACGCACCTCCATCAACTAGAGTTAATTCAGTAGAAATCGCGAGAATCACAAAACTCGACAGAACAGTTTAGTCGATGTCGATGTAAAAGTTGTATGTTAGCCCTAAGTATTTTAATTTAAAGTATAGTTTAAGCGGGTAATGTCCCAGGCAAAGGCTTCTCATCTCACTGAAGATATCAGTACAGTGAGGATAAGGCATAATCACCAGGCTTAAGTTAAATAACGGAAAATTATAGTTTTATGTTCCTTTTTATACAAATTTAAATGATATGTTTGAGAAATGATTATATGGAATGATTAATGATTATGTTTGAGTTAAAATGACATGTTTGAGTTTTAGTATATTAAACACGTGTCAAGTTATTTTTCATAATAGCAATACAAAATAATATATTAATTACACTAACAGTCCTTCCCCGAAATGAAAAGCGGTCATGTTAAGTTCAGATTTATTTTAACAAAATGTTCTTGTTATAATAGTGAGTAACATAACAGGGTCGGCAGTTAACCAATTAGTTTGTGTTATCTATACATGTAAATAAAATTGGAGCGTCTGTTTGTATAATTAAATTAACGCTTTTCACTACGTGCATATGAATATAAATACGGTACATATACAACATATTTTTTTTACAATGGTTGTCTGTGTCTGTCTGTCTGTTTGTTTCGGCTAATCTCTGAAATGGTTAGACCGATTTTGAGTGGTCTTTCACTGGCCGGTAGCTAATGTAATCAGGCGTAACTTTGGCTACTTTTACGTTTAGTAAAAATCTTAAAACATAACCTAAATCACTGTTAACTTTGACGTGACTTTCAATGGCAGGTAGCTGATATAATAAGGAGCAACTTGGATTTTACTTTTATATGAGAAAAAAGCCTAAATTCCACGCGGACGAAGTCACGGACAAAGCACTACGTCCACTAGCAGAGTCCACTAGAGAGAGAGAGACAGAGCGTCACGTACGCTATTCATTTATCATCCTAGAAATATGGAAGACCCGCAAAGGAGACCGTCTTCATTAATACAGGTAACATGTTCTATCTAATTGAGTTTATATGACGGTAGCGTTTCAGTTCAGCCTGAGGTTCCAGTAGAACTAACAATAGGTATCAAGTAACGTGTTATTACTTAACGAAATAACTTTGACGTAGTAACTGTTATTTAAGCTGTGGTGATATTTCTAAGTGGTACACCGTGGGTATCGTATGTACCTATATGTACTAACTAGCTGCACCCCGCGGTTTCACCCGCTTTGTACCCGTTTCTGCGGGAATTTCGGGATATAATGTTATTCAGATGTATAACCTATATTACTGTAAAGTTTCATCTAAATCCGTTCTGCAGTTTTTGCGTGAAAGAGTAACAAACATACATATGTACATCCTCCAAACTTTCGTATTTATAATATTAGTAGGATAGGCCCCTCGCCTTGGCCGTCTAAAATATGTGACACCAATGTTGATTATTTTACTATTAATTGAAACGTATGTCATTATTATTTATTTAAACGGGAACTTACGTACGACGGAGGCCACTGTTGAGAGTTCCTCAACACGTTTCGATCACATACGGTGACCTTCATCAGGAGGTGGGTGAAGCGCTCGCGACAACCCCAACCAATGTTGAGTGCTAAATCTTCCCAAGGCTTGGTGTTAACACTCAGCCGTGAACTGAAGAGCTAAGAAACTCACACTCATTCCGGCTGTTTATAAAACCATTAATCATTTAAGTGCTGAATAAGTTGATAAATGAATAATTCTTGAATACAATTAAGATGAAAATCGGTAAAGTCCATTGTCTTGACGAATAATAATTAATCAAAATAGGCACATTACGCTCTGAAGGAGACGAGTGGCTCTGACTACAATAGCTTAATTTTTGTTACGAAATAACGAACGAAATTGTTTGTGAGGAATCATATTTCAGTTTCAGCAATGTATTTGAGTTTCACTTTACATTTAACAAGGTCGGTTTTGATTATGTTCGAATGTATATTCATTTTAGTTTATGTATAACAGCCTCCGTGGTCTAGTGGTTTGAGCGCTCGGCTCACGATCCGGAGGTTCCGGGTTCGATTCCCGGTGGGGATATTCTCACAAAAATCACTTTGTGAGACTGTCCTCAGTTTGGTTAGGGCATTGCAGGCTGAATCACCTGATTGCCCGAAAAGTAAGATGATTCCGTGCTTCGGAGGGCACGTTAAGCCGTCGGTCCCGGTTACTTTCTACGGATAGTAGTCGTTACATGAGCCATGTCAGAGGCCTTTGGCGGCTCAATAACTCTGACACCAGGATTGGTCAGGTTGACCATCCACTCGATAAGAAGAAGTTTATGTATTTTTTATTATTTATACTAATAGCCTCGCCTCGGTGGTCTAGTGGTATGTGCTCTCGCCTGCCAAGACTGAGGTCCCGGGTTCAATTCCCGGGTCGAGCGAAAACACTTTTCAAACATGGCTCGGGTTTGAGATCACCAACCCGCATTAGGCAAGCGTGGTGATTACGCCTAATCCTCCTCAATGTACTGATATCTTCAGTGGGACGAGAGGCTTTTGCCCAACAGTGGGAAATTACAGGCTAATACTTTATACTAGCAGCGCCTCGGGTCTTATCTACGTTGCACTCGTTCTCTTGATCCCCCTGCGTTGAAACAGATGTGTATATATTCACTATTTAATTACACCACCCATTAAAACTGAAAAGATATCCTAAATCAATGAACGGCGTCCAAAAGACTACAAAATGAAAGTGCAAAATCAAGTCGGGTAGAACACGAATAATTGAATTTAAAACAAAGAAGAGACATCCGACTCGCATTTATTTAACAACTTGAAGCGAATCCAGTTGTAAATACAACAGGGCGATACCGTTTGGCGACAAAAACAGGACAAAACAGGACACAACAAGAGCTTTTGGGTAATGCGAATCATATTTCATTTGAGGGCGGGATTTCCGAGACCGCTCCGGAACCATTGTCATACCTACACAATATTAAACGAATTGTGTTAATGAACACACTTTGTACAAAGGCGTGGGCGCGAGTGCCTTTCTGTTGTACCATCAACTAGTTCGGTTTTGTATTCGTAATTATTCATATAAGAGTACTTAGACTCGATCTACTTCATCATCAAATCTATATATATAAATTTGAAGTCTGTTATATTAAGATAACCGCTTATAGCCACGGTACATATTCCAAAATATTTTGTTTTTAAATTTTGGTCTGTCTGTGTGTGTTTGTTCCGGCCAATTTTAACGGGACTTTTACTGGCAGGTAGCTGATGTAATAAGAAGTTATTTAAGCTTCTTTTATTTTAGAAAAAAACATATATGCCTACGTGAACGGATAACGACGGCGGGTAAACCCGTGAGGCGCTGCTAGTAAATAAAAATACACTGGACAAATTTATACACGGTTGATTAGACCCAACTAAGCCCTAAACTTATGGAAACTAACTAACTGCCTTGACCCGGGCGGGAATCGAACCTGCAACCCCCGACATAGTATGCGCTCTCACATGCCACTGTGCCAACGGGCTTGTCATCATTATATAGATTTATTTCATGTTCAAGTCAAGCTTTATACAGTTCCAGCATATAGCATCCACTCACTTTTCAACTCTGTGGTCCAGGGTTCGAATCTAAGATCGATTGAAGCATTTTAACGATTCACTTTCCAAAAATGTTCGAGTTGGATATCACCAAATCGCAGTACGTAAGCATCTCTAGGAAGAAGCGAAGCCTTTTGTTCTACAATGGGACATTAAAGGCTTAATTACTTTTAATTTATCTACCATAATTGAAGGATCAATCACATAAACAAATAAAGAATTAAAATAAACAAATAATTAATCCTTTCGTTTATACCAATATAAATAGCACTTCCATTTCAATTTTACTTTGGAATTAAAACGGATTTATTAACATTATATTAACATTTTATTGAGCACAGGAAACCGCGTTAATTTTATATGAAAAAGATGTCCTCTGTATTTTATTATAGCGATTGGTTTTATGAAATTTGAGACGTGTATATAAATAAAAGGGAATATCTTATTAATAATTTCCGTTTGTGTTTGTCGATGCAGTAATTGAGCATGTATAAAATGAAAATAAATATAATTGGAAACGGTCAATTTATTTTCAATAACATTTCTTTATGTTGTTTTATTGCTGTAGGTGAGCAATGCGACTGGCGAGTTTGATAAAAGAATATCAATCCGCATGAGTAGATAAACGTAAATGTATAATAATATATTATCTACTCATGCATTTACACTGCTGAAAAGTTTATTTTTTATTTTCAATAATTCTTTTGTATTGGATAGGTACACCGAAGAGGAATGTCATAATATTTTTAACCTAACATTTTAATGGGAATAGGCTTAACGCGGGTGAAACCGCAGGGCGCTAGTATCATGTACAAGTCAATGTTAACTGTATTTTTTAAACATAGTCGCAGTCGTTCGTCACCTTCGCAGTCACTTCTGTTACTCTATCCGATCTTAAAGCATGCAGTGTGTATGTACACGTTTAAGAATTACAGTCCAGAATGTAAACCTATATAGTATAAGTATCCATAGTATGTGAACGATTGTAATTTGTTGTGTCACCTAATAAATAAAATAAAATAAATAAAATAAAGTCACCGTGGCACCTCCGATTTTTACAAGAAAAACACATATATATACCAACGTATTTATGTCACTGTTCATTCGTTCATTTGGTATGACACATTCCCATAGTTCAGATAGAAAGAAAAATAAACCTTTTGATCATCTAATTAAGTAACATATTTACCTGAATCATATCTTACCGCTAATTTATAATACCCACGACCTACACCGACCTCATACGAGTATAACACGAAATTTTGTTCTAATTTTAAATTAATCGGAATAGGATGTGACAAATAATTCCCACCAGTTTTGAGGTTATTTTTAGTAGTGACTAAATAGACCTTTAAATAAAATAGTTGCTTATATTAAATAAACCTTAACTGTTGAGCTACCTTTGGGACTGAGTTATCTTGTTGAAGCCATGCACTGTTGGTGAAACAACAGGATTATTGTATCAAAAATACAGATCCTCATTTCGTCCCATCCTTATCAAGACCAAGTAAGTACATATCTATACGAATATAGGTAATAATATTGAAGATATAAATTTTGACAGGTTTTATCTTCGATCAATAATACACCATCGAAGGGTTTTATATAAAACTTCGTTAATATGGATAGAGTATTCGCTTTGAAATAGCATATGAAAGTAGTTGCAGACAACGTGTTGTATAAATATTATATGTTTTCTTAACATTCATCTCATACAAAGAATAAAGAATCCCACAAATGTATGTACACAAAGAAAACACATTTTATTTTACAAATATGCGCGAGAAAATATAAATGTTCTTTTCTTTGATAGTTTAAGGTTTGCAACCCTTGGCTGACAACCCTCTTGTTAAAAGAGAAATCGGGTTGTAGACTTTTACTTTGATACTTGTTATGTGTAAAGCGATGCCTAGTAGTTTTGTAGCATTTCCGGTGGGATTTTTGTAAAAAGTAAACATAATCTTCCTCTGTCCAAGCTTTATTTACAGTAATATTTTTTAAAATGCGTCTGATAGCTAACGTTCAAACAAATAATTAAAAAGATGCTTGCCATAGTTTCATACGAATCTGAGGAAATTTTGGGATAAAAGTTTTTAACCCTCCCTTTTAATGTCTATCTAACACAAAAATAATAATTCAAACCGGACTGGTAGTTCCTAAGATAAGCTTTCAAACAAAAAATCAAATGTTGTACATATATTTCTACTTATATTATATAATTTTTCAAAACAAAAGCCCTAGTCGAAATTCTTTATTAAAATTAAAAGACGATCGTGCTCCGGTTAAGAATTTAGTGAAAGCGTAAAGCTTCGTTCCCGATCGTCAATTAAACCCGCCTATACACGGTTACTATGGGAAAAAGAAGTTTAAAACTTACCGTTGATCACGCTGGCCGTTCAACTCTCGTAATTAAGTACGTTAACGTCAGCCAGACTGACACTTTTTCAGCTGAAAAAGGAATCCCGAATTCTTTTTCAGGCGATCCCTCCATCCGAATCGTTCACCTCTACGATCTATTACAATGAAAAATTACTATTCATAAATTCGTTTTCACGTTAAGAATACTTTGTTTCAATAGTTTGCTTTATGATTTATGATAATTTACTCTGTTTCTTGTCAGATAGAATTTATTTTGTGATGTCGAAAGTGATTTAGGGTTCGTAAAGCAAAGAGAAAAAATATGTTGTTTTTTTGTAAAACGTTACCTAAGTTGTTTTAATGTATTCTTTTAATCTCTCTCTTGCTCTCTCTCTCTCTTTTCCTGGTTGTGTCCCACATGGTGGTGGAGTCAGTCTTCCTTGTTTCTCCACTTCACTTCACTCTATCGTCGTCGTACATTTCACTTTAAAAGCTTTTGTCCAAGCAGTGGGCTCAAATAATGATGAATAATTAACTGAGAATCAGTAAATACGGATTGAATCTCCACTGAATAAGCACTAATATTAATAATTCATGTATCCTTCGGGCCTCTGGCTGAATAAATAATCTTAACTTTGTTTTTAACTTTGAAGTTGTAGTTGCGAAACTTTGTACAAAATTTAAGTTTCTTGACCCCAAAGGTTTAGGCAGAGATAAGTTTGTCTACAGTTCGTACCTACCTCTATTATTCACACACGTCTCTCACTACATATTTCATTCTCAAAAAAGTAAACAAAGTCTGCATTTTACTGAAAACTGTAGATAATGAACTTCGTTAAAAATACAAAAAAATCGTTTTGTTCTCTCGCTCATGTGTTATCGTGGCCATGACAAATGTTTGCGCTGGTTCAAAGTGAACAGTATTTAAAAAAAACCTTTATAATCTCTGATTTACGCACCCGCGTGGCTGCGGCCATACAATAAAAAGCAATTTATTTTACCCACACACTTTTTTCATTAGCAAACAAGAATGACGTGTAAAACAAGCGCTCAGTGACGAGGGTCCGTAAATAACTGAAGGGAAGCAATTATCCGCTTATGTGTACAAAAACAACAAAAAATATAAACAAAATTACGATTACGTGCCATACTTTTGTACTAGCAGATATCATTGTAATGAAGACTAAGCGATTTGATTAAGCTTAAACAAAAGCGAATATAACGTACTGCCACGAACAAAGGCGCTTTAATATTAAGATACATTTTTTATATCGAAAACGCTGGTGTTGGATATACAAGGATGACAAACTTAATCTAATATAAGAAATTAACGTTATTAGACATTCGCCTACGATGTGCTACGGTACAACACCTACGGGCTACGACGTAGCCGTAGGCATTCTCGAACGGCACTGAAATATGTATTTCACTACATAGTATAAAACTAAGTCGCTTTCCGCTGTCTGTCCCTATGTATGCTTGAATCTTTAGAATAGATAGATTAATTCAAGAGAAAAGTTTATATGTATAAAAATTCTCGAAATTCCCACGGGAACGGGCACAATGCGGGTAAAACCGCGGGGCGCTGTTTCTTTAATTTATGTTAAGTGAAACAAGAATGTGGTATTCCTATTCCCAATAAAATCAATTCCGTACGTTTATTCGTTAACATCCAAAAACTATTTGTTATGCATCGGTTCTCTCGACACGATAACAAAATTGTTTTTTCACGCTCAAACAAAACGCATACATTGTTATGATATGAAGTTTTTGATTTCATATAACCAAATGAATGTTATAATTAAACCACTTTATATTATTACTAGCAGCGCCCTGTAGTTTTACCCGCGTTGTGTCCGTTCCCGTGGGATTTTTTATACATATAAAACTTTCTCTTCAATCACTATATCTTTTTTTTTTAAACCGCGTCATAATCCGTTGCGTAGTTTTAAAGATCTAAGCATACATAGGGACAGACAGCGGAAAGCGACTTTGTTTTATACTATGTAGTGACGAAGGTAGTACATTCCCACTCGCAATATACTGTCAAACCGAAATTCGTTCGCTTGCAAATTGATTTCTGTGAAATTGTACCTCAAATTGACTTCAACATCTCATGTTATTTGCCTGACAAATTCACTTATATAATACTTGATTACTTTTGACTCTGAGCCGGTATAAGTACTGATATTTTGTGAGAGTTCTCTACTCCTATTCATATAAAAGATTTTATTGAAAACGTCTCTCTCTAAATGAAATGGTTACCTATTTTCCGCACACGCAGCGAGAATATTTTATAATATTAAAATACGAATTCTGAATGAGATTCGTGATAATATAACACTCATACCCTAAAAAGGAATACCTCTTTGAAATTGGAATTATACAATGACAGCACATTCTGCCGATGACTGTATTTTATTTTTAACTAGCTGTGCCCCGCGGTTTCACCCGCAGCGCCCCCGTTCCCGTGGGAATTTTGAGATTTTTATTCCTTATTTTACTTATATAAAAACCTTTTCCTGGCAATAAGGAACACATTAAAAAAAGAATCATCCAATTACCAACACATTTTGCGATTCATTTTTATATTATCCTAACTAATATTATAAATGCGAAAGTAACTCTGTCTGTCTGTCTGTCTGTTACGCTTTCACGCTAAAACTACTGAACCGATTTGAATGAAATTTGGTACGCAGTTAGACCAGAGCCTGAGAAAGGGCATAGGCTACTTTTTATCGCGAAATTCCTGCGGGAACGGGTACAACGCGGGTGAAACCGCGGGGCACTGCTAGTAGATTATATAAATAAAAAATATAAATATACCTCGGACACATTCACTCACGGTTAATTAATCCCAAAGTAATTTAATTGAATGAGTGTTTATTTTCAACACTTAAATTCCAGCTTTAGCTGATATTGTTCGAATAAATAGTAGACGGTGTCAGTTGCTGCGAAATTAATATTAAAGTTTAATACTTATAATATTGACCTTTTTATTTGTATTTTATTATGAGCCAGTACTGCCCTGTAGGTTAAATCTTTTATAATACTTTATTTTTAACACAAAAAGAAGGTATTAGGGTCTTACCGCCTTATCCATAAACGCTGTTTAACTGTTGTAAAGTGTTTTGTCTCTTTCGCTCTTGGGAAAATAGCGTATGTCGGAAAGGGACAAACCATTTAATGGCTAAAATGTTGTTAATAAGATGACTAAGGCCCATAGTGTCTTAATCATTGTTTCTAATGTAGTTTATTTTTATTAGAAAGGTGTTTTATAGAAAGCGTTCTTAGTTTCTTTAGATATATTGAAAACTGTAATTGAACGTTACAGCATAAGTAGTCTTTATTTTTCATTAAATAATAGTTAAGTTAGCACTACCTAAAATAAATCATAGGTTCCTTCTCCTTACGTAATAGGCTCCGTTGCTCAAGTTTGGAAAAGTAATTCCTACTAATGAAACCTCAAAAACAGCCATTTTATATAAGAGGCCTCATCATTTCAACTATCCTGACGAACACCCTTCACTTCCACAGACGAATTTGTCATTCATTCATGAATATGCAGCAGAACACTTGCCTAAGGTTTTTTCACTTTTTTCTATATACATATGTAATAAACAACTATGTTTGTACGTAGAACAACTAACGGGCACAGCAAGAGCGACGCTCACTCAAATTTATGAGTCGCATTGCGGAATATAAATTCTTGCGTGGCCCGACGATGAGACCGCGAAATATTTATAAACTAAGCTGAAACAAGCATGTGGCATTGATAATTAATTATAAAATACCTGAGACAATCATATTGTAATACTTTCTACGGATAGTAGTCGTTATTTGAGCCATGTCAGAGGCCTTTGGCGGCTCAATAACTCTGACACCAGGATTGGTCAAGTCGACCATCCACTCGATAAGAAGAAGATACAAAAACGGGAATGCCACTGTGCAGCGAAAGTGCTAGCGAATTCACAGAAAATTTTCTATTCTTCGTCTATCGAGCTATTAGCGAAAAATAATTACTTATTGTATTTATATTTTCCCGGACCAGTAATTCACAAGCGAAAAGGCAGTGTCTGGTAAGGCACAGAGGACAATATATGGTTTTATGATAAAAAAAAAAATTAAATATTAACTCTTACACTTTTCTGTCTTTTTATAATATTCTTTTGTCACCGGTTGTTGTTAATTTACACTATGTTGAGCGATAAAATGTTTGTATTATTTTTCAAACTTGGTTCGAGTTTGAGATCACCAACTCGCAGTAGGCAAGTGTGGTGATTACGCATAGTCTTCCTCACTGTATAGACATGTTTGGTGGGATGAGAGGCCTTTGCCCAGCAGTGGGACAGGCTAATATTAACTAACTACTAAACCCAGTATGGATTGGCTATTTTCCTCTCATTGAGTTAATAACTTTATCGCTCATGTAGAAAACTGATTATCTTTATAAAGGTAGAAGTAAAGTGAATTCAAGTGATTCTTTGAACCCAACGTACGAGTATGTTACGATATGACAGACATAAGGACACCCTTCTATTTGTGTCGTAATAAGTCATTTACTTTTTTTATCTCTCTTGGAGTAATTCAACAGTCAATAGGAAGTAACACGGACGAGCGAAGTACTTAATGCTTCTCTTATCTACTTCGTTGGAAGTATCGTGACTAACAGGACAACTTGTTTCAACCTATTATATAAAAGAACATAAAGGATCTTTAAAAAATACCTCAAAAACTGTTCCAATTATAAAAAAATATGTTCGATATTTTAGTACCAGCCAGTCTTTTAAAATATCATGCAGCTACATTTGTTCACAATATAACTTCTACCACACAGTTTTTCACTACACATATATCCGAATTTGAGTTTCATAGCTATCAGCCAATGTATTCGAACAGCGAACATGTCACGTATTGATATCGATAAAACTATCAAATTGTTTACAACGCTATCGTTTTGCACTGCGCTGAAGGTTTGAACAAGTGTGTAAAATAAAGTCTAACTTTAATGGCCGGTACAAGTTACTTAAGTTGTATGTCCTTACTTTAAAAATAGCATTGAGGCGCATGATATTGTTTTTTGTAAAGTAAGAAGCTGCTCTTTAAAGAAGGAGCGAGTGAGAGAGAGAATAGTTGAGATCAAAGAGTACCGAATTGTTTTTCAGTCCGTATTTTTTTCTTCGTTAATATCTCCTAAAATACTGTATTGCAACTGAATAAACTTGGTAAATAGTAGATGTTGCTGAGAGAAAATCAAATAAAACATAAAACTCGAGACTGCAGTTTGGGTCTAACAAACCGTATAAGAAACAAAATTGAACATATTTTTTTTAGTTATTTGACTACAACGATATTTTAATTCAGTATTTTATCTACTACTAGCTATAGCCCGCGACTTCTTCAACGTAAAAGTCGAAATGGTTGTATTAGGATTTTTAATTGATTTTACGGAATATCCTTGCTTATCGGATGCCTACCTCATACAAGGAACGCCACCTCCCCATTTCAGGTCTCTACGATCTGCGGTTTAGGCTGTGCGTTGATCCATCAGTCATTAAGGACAAATAATTTGATATAGGTATATTGGTAGGTACCCGGACAAATTCACACACGATTTATTAGACCCAAAGTATGCTTTGAGCTTTGTATTATAAAATCTAACTCATTCATACTACTACATATACATACAGAAATACTTTATAAGATTAAATTGACACCCAGACGTCGTTGCCAACAATTATGTCTGCACATATTGTTGACTCCGGGTGGGAACGGAACCAGCAACCCCCGACTCAGTAAGCGCTCTCACTGCCACTGTGCCAACGGGCTTGTCAACGTCTATGTATAGCTTGTATATGTATATATTAGTATATAACAGCTCTTATTTAATTGTATTCAGTAAAGGTACCTATCACAAGGCTCTGATTAAGATAAAGGCACGGTCACTCGCGTCCATATTTACGGAAGGTTGCCCGTCTTTCATTCGTCAAGGCTCGATATATAGCGGAACCCTTTTCATCCGGTTATCTATTCAAAAGAATTTTCTCTATGAATACAAATAGGACAGTTGAGCGATAATATTCACTCCAAATTGACTGTGAATGATCCCTATCGTTTGCATTTAGAATTTGATATTAGTTTCGACCACTTAATGTACCTAGGATGTACGTAATTGGGCAGTATTTTAGTATATTAGCCTATTGTTAGTGCAAAGTGACAATATCGTAGTGCCTAACGCCGTACTCAGAGAGTCGTTACCGTTAGTCGTTACCGCCAGTTAGTCGTCACCGCCTTTTAGTCGTCACCGCCTGATAGTCGTAACCGCTAGTTATTCGTCACCGCTAGTTAGTCGTTACCGCTAGTTAGTCGCCACCTCTAGTTGGGCGTCACCTCTAGTTAGTTGTCACCTCTAGTTAGTCGTTACCGCTAGTTAGTCGTCACCGCTAGTTAGTTGTCACCTCTAGTTAGTCGTTACCGCTAGTTAGTCGTTACCGCTAGTTAGTCGTCACCTCTAGTTAGTCGTCACCGCCAGTTAGTCGTTACCGCCAGTTAGTCGTCACCGCTAGTTAGTTGTCACTACTAGTTAGTCCTTACTGCTACTTAGTCGTCACCGCCAGTAAATCGTTATCGCTAGTTAGTCGTCCCCTCTAGTTAGTCGTCACCACTAGTTAGTCTTTACCGCTAGGTACCGTAACCGCTAATACACACATTTTCTTCAGTAAAAAAGGCAACCTATATACATAAAAACTTTGCAACGAACATATTTCCGCAACCAATTTAAGTGTGTATTTAAACTTGAATTTGCAATTTAAATCTGTTAGTTAATTACCGAGTAATGAACGTCTTCGTGACGTAACTCTCGAGTATTTTAGAGAAAACGTTACAGACGGTTCCCGGTAAGAACGGTTTTACTAAAGACCCTAACAATGTGTGTACAAAATGAACGTCTATTTCGTTTTAAAGTGACATATTTATTCGTTACGTTTTAAACTTGTACCGTAAACAAAACTCGTTTATGTGAAGTAGAACGGGTAATATGCAACGGTTCGTTCTTCGTTCAGGAGACGTAGGGTATAATCAAACGATTAACTAAAACATAATAATATTGAATCATTATTATTAGCACGAAATAAAGAGGCGCGCAAGTGCTTCCCTCTTCCATGATTATTAGGTACTTTGTTTAAAATTGTGTTGAAATGACATCTATCACAATGAACATCCAAACAATTATTTAAACGTTTTATTGATAAATTAAACCAAACCATTTTAGTGTGTTTCAATTCAATTTATATCGCCAAGATAATCTTTAGAAGCCAAATGATATCCGCGGCTGCCAATATATATTTCGCGTGTTCAATTCTAATCCAAGAGATTGCTTTCCTTTTCTTCTTCGAATTGAGTGAATGAACGAGAGTGAATTTATTGATTGACAGAAATAAATAAACCATTTACAAAAGATTTCTGAGATGAATCTAGTAATACCATTGACGGCTATTCAATATGGTACCGAGAAACGATTACCGCCATGTGTAACTACTACTTATATTATAAATGCGAAAGGTTGTGAGGATGGATGTGTGTATGGATATATTGGTGTATGTGCTCTGTATGTGTTGTATGTATGTGTTTATTTCTCTTCTTCACGAAAAAACTATTGGACGGATTTAGATTAAATTTCACAGTAATATAGGTTATACATATACATCAGAATAACACATGGGTTTTTATCCCGAAATCGGAATAATACATTTTATCCCGAAATTCCCGCAAGTAATACTGTAGGGCGCGGCTAGTAATACATAGTATACAAGTTTAAATTTAAAAAAAAATGATGAACAACCATTGCATATGTATTTGGTGTTTTTTTCGCTCTTTTTCACATTCTTCGTTCATTCGAATCGTTCATATCGTTCATTTATTGAATAATGGAAGAACAGCATTGTTAAACACAATTGTACGTATGTAGATATGACTCGATTGAATGAAATCGTATAAGATTTAAATCGGCTGAGAACGGGAGCGATTATAATCTTCATTTCAATTGTAGAATCCTCATTCTGAATAAGAAAAGTTGATTTACCAAAAAATTGTGTGTATACCTAAAGCCTTTTTTAAAAAGCCTTTCCTTAACCTGTGACATGAATTGAGAGCTTCTTCTAAAAAACAACTGCGTATAACATAAGCAGTTGTTATGTACTCGTATTATGTATAAAGAAAATAAAATTTACCACAAGGTATTTTTAAAAATATCACATTTATAAGACTAGCCATTTTGCGTAACTCTCAGCTTTTTGTTAGAGGTAAAGAGCATGCGACAAAATGAATAAAAAGGAGGAGAAAAATACTTTTTCTTTGCAAAATGTGACAAAGAGACGGTCCGGGATTTCAACGGGAAGTTATTGTCGGTGGCGTAAAGTCCCTCAGACAAATAGTGTTGCGTTTTGTAACATTTTTAACAAACTCCCATCTACCCCCAAGGAATAGTCTAAGCTCTATGAAAATTACTTCCGTAAGAATATTCAAATGGAAATATATCTCTTAAGTCGGTTAAAGTTGGCTCTATTGTTTTCATTTATGTAGTAGACGTAGACAAAACAACCAACGACTAGATCTGGCAATCGAATCGCATTCTTTTAGTTAGCTTGAGATTAAATGTTTACAAACTTTATAGCCTTCGTTAGAGATTGGTGGGAGAAGGCGAAAGATAGAAACGGTTGGCTGTGATTGGAGGAGACTTTTGCCCAGCTGTGGGACAGTATAGGTTAGATAAAAAAAACTTTATATTGATTTCATTGAGATAGACGTTGTTATTTTTCTTCCAGTTTACGCTTGCTCACTTTAAGCTTATTGTGCTTCTAGTGCAACATAATTTAAGTGTTATCGCGTTATGAAAGCTAGCTTAATTACTATGAAAAAGCTAGAAGTCCAATGTCAAGAATCGCAGGTTTGTGAAACGAACGAAACAGTTCAGTACTTTTTCAAAAAAGGAACTATTCGTCCTAATAGATTAACTAAGTGCTAAGTAAAAGCACACGTATTTAAAATTCTCGAAATAAACATTTAGTTTGAATTTCCGCTGCAAATCCTAAGTGCTTTACCATGTACTCGTGTGATGGGAAGCTCGGTGACAAAATAGATTGTTCTAGCATTCCAGCTCATCTATGAATGAACCTATTATATGCTTAACGGCGCTTGAACCTGCGCGAATGATTGGGGTTTATGGTTAGCGCCTCTCGTACTATTTACTCGTATGACGTATGTATGTGCGTAATTTAATTATCAGCTGATTCCCATACTATCCGATCACTATAATTATTCCGAATGTATCTTCAGATACTAATTACAGTTATATAATGTAACTTAAATTGTAGCTTAATGTATCTAAATGATATTAACTCAAAGCGATTGTTAAGTAACGTGCAGCTCGGACACCCATCCAAGTATCAGTACTTGGAATTGATATCTGAGATATCCAAAGTAGAATTTATATCTGAGCGCTACCGTGTTTCAGTCACATTAAATTATCAGTTCCGGTAGCTTCAATCGTCAGACCGCGTCGGAAACGTTTAGGCGGTCTTAAACTCCGACACGAGGGTTGACCACTAACCACTGACCTGGGCAGGTTATAACTTACTATACTTTCCACTAGCTGTCCCGCGCGGTGGTTCCACTCGCGACCCAATAGTGTCGCTAGTGTGAATTTAAACCATTGAGGGTTCCACCCAAACGCATACAAAAAAGTTCATCCAAATTGGTCCAGCCGTTTAGGAGGAGTTGAATACTATTGTACGTGTGTTGTGTATGTCAACACAACACACGTACAATAGTATTATATAGGTGTATAAAAATGAACGTCAATGTCATCACGTTATCTGCTACCTTTCATAGGACCGGCGCTGTGCTATGGTTCACAGAATGAAACATGGCGTCGTACGTAGTTTAATGTTTTTTTGACATGTGTAATGTGTGAAAAATTACGTCGACTAGTTAAGTGACAGTTTTATGGATGTCTCTGGGTGCGGCAAATAGTAAGTGTCAAGTAAGAATATGGTAGTCGATAGCTTTCGAAATCTATAAACATGAAGAATATACGAAATATTGACCAATTAAAATCGGTTAGAGTAAACTCTTCATATTTTATTAGCCAATATTTTATTTAACTTGTTTAAACATCATATTTTATGTAGCTTTTGTTCAGACGAATCATTACATTGTTTCAGTTAATAACTTAATTAAATACCTTTGTAATTTTAATGTTATGCTCATTATTTATTATTTTAACAAAACAATTTATGAATTTATAATTGAAAATCAAGCACAGCCTTTTTGTAATTAAAATTACTTAAATTAGTGAGATGAATTATTTTTTACTTATAAAATGTTAAATTTATATTTACGTTGTATTTTAGACATTATTATAGATAAGATTTTAGAATTGAGTCTTGAAGATACATTTAAAGATACTAAGTGAATATTATTATCTTGTATCTATATCTATACTTACTTATAGGGAGGTCAATTCTGTACATCTATATATATAAAATTCAAAGTCCTGACTGACTGATAATCAACGAACAGCCTCAACCGCTCCACCTAGAAACATGAAATTTGGCAGAAAGGTTCTTCAAGTGACGTAAGTGCACACTAAGAAAGGATTTTCGAAAATTCCTACGGGAACGGGCTCAACGCGGGCAAAGCCGCGGGGCGCTGCTAGTTGAATATAATATTCAAAATTAACATTGGAGGATGAATGGTGATCGATACCGTAAATTTTTTGTCTCTGTCTGTCCGTCTGTATGTGCACGCATGGGTCAAAAACTACTGAAGGAATTTTAACCAAACTTGGTACGATTGCAGTTATACTCCTGGGCAGGTTATAGGCTATATAACATATCGCTAAGACACATAAGAGCTGAGCAGTGACGATAAATTTGAAGCAAGTCGGATGAAAATATGCGCTTTCGAGCTCTTATCCTCGCATACATTGATCATACACCAAAAGTATGAATTACAAAGATGATGGTCTTCAAAAGATCTACAAAAAAGTCCTCAATAGTATATATGTATCCCGGAATTCCCGCGGGAACGGGTACAACGCGGGTAAAACCGCGGGGCGCGGCTAGTATTGATTTTAATTATATTTAAGTTTAGTTAATAACAGAGCGAGATGAACCTGACCTTGCTTCAGTCACCTAGGTCAATATTACCAATGTTAACCCTAATCACCTGTTAAAACCTGCTTTAAAATTTGAAATATGACAGTGTTGACACATTACATATTGTCTTTGCGATGTCTTTCTTTAAAAATATTCTTCGTCAATTCTTTGTTCGTTCCTATTTTTAGTGTAGTGTGTAGGTACTAGCAGCACCCCGTGGTTTTACCCGCGTTGTGCTCTTTATTTTGTTACTGTGACTATCTATTGCTAAAAGAATTATTCAAATCGGGCTGGTAAGTCTCGAGATTAGCTCGAACATACACACAAACCTACAAATTTAACCTCTTTATAATTTAGTATAGATTGAAACCAAAGTTAAAACAAATCTACAATTTTTAATATGTAACCTAGTTGATATACAGCGCAATAAAGTGGTGTTGTGAAAAATAGTCCCGTGCTAAACGTCGCGAACAAAACGATTGGTAGAGAGTACGATTTGTTGCGCCCCTGATTTGTGAGCGTATATTGTACGGTTTGATGGGCGCGACGCGTTTGGTTATATTCATTTCAATGTTATGTATGTATAGCATGGAGGATTAAAACAATTGAATGTTTTTGAATTAAAATTGACATATGTTAATGTTTTGATAGGTAGATTGATTGTTGTGGTAACGCTCCTGTGGTCTAATTACATGTGCACTCACCTGCCAAGACGGAGGTCCCTGGTTCAATTCCCGAGCGGTGAGCGGAAGTAGGTAAGTGTGGTGATTATGCCTAATCCCCCTCTGTACTGATATTTTCAGTGAGATGAGTAGCCCAGCAGTTGAACATTACAGGCTAATAATAGATAATACCTTATACTTTGGCTAATAATAAAATAATACTTTACTTATTATTAGAAAATGAATATGTGCTTATCGTAAGTATTTCTAAATCGAGTTAAGTGCTAGTTATTAATAGAACAACTCGCAGCTCCCTATCTCTTTAAATAGCCATTTCACGGAATGAAAACAACGCCTACCCACAAAGGATCGGTAAATACATAACTTTACATACATATAAATAGTCCAAACAAGAGCACAAGTGCCAAAAAGTACTAAGTAATGGATTGGAGTGACCCAATGACCCGTAACGAGCTCTTACGAACCATTTGGAGCACTTTTCCCGGTTACTTTCAGTTCTCATTAGTAAAACCTCGAAAACATTCCATTCTACCTCTTGTGGAGCTCGGGCAATGCGCGAACCCAATTACGACTTGAAGATCTATTACTGAACTCGTGATGATTGTTCCGTAAAACGTACTTTTTACCGAGTCGGACATTAATGTCTAGCTATTATGTCGCCAATATAACTTAGGATTAGTTTGGGTCCATATCTTGATTGGCGTAAGGAGATTTTGAAAAGAAGCAAAAATTAGGGACAATGCTTTGGTGGGGTTAAAATGAATATCCCATTATGAAATTGTTGGGATAGGTTGTGTCATAGTCAGTTTGTTACCTACTAGTATTGTCCGGCAGATTTACGCGTTGCACCTTTTCCTATACATATCTGAAGATAAAATACCGTCCTCTTGAATGTGACTATAACGGAAAAGATGATTTTTCAAATCCAACTGGTACTTCCCGAGTTAAGTAGCAAGATATACATAGTGCGGTTGCGGGCCGGGTACGAGTCGTATGTAGTTTAATTTTTTGTATTTGTATGAAAGCAGTCACACTCACCGGCAACGACTGTTTTTAGACCGCTCTGTAACGGGCTAATGTGAATATCATTAACACAACGTCACGCGACCCGCACCCGGCCCGCACCCGGCCCGCACCTGGCCCGCACCTGGCCCGCACCTGGCCCGCACCCGGCTCGCACCCGGTCCGCACCCAACCCGCACCCGGCCCGCATCCAGCCCGCACCCGCACTATGTGTGTCTTGCGTTTTAGCGCGTTCAAACAAAAACAACCTCTTCCGCTTTATTCAATTACTGTACATTACATTACACACACCTTTTTTATCCCGAAGCCCCCAAAAGTAGTGGTACCATCAGGCATTGTACTCGCAGAGTAATAAATCCGATGTTTATGTTTAGTGGTGCCAATAGACGTCTCATGTTAGTCGTACTAGCGTCAGACATCAGGTGGGTCCGACCTTCCGATAATACTTTTGTTCTCCAGCATCTATTAGACATCTGGTACCACTGCGTTACACTCTTACAAATGTTTTCAATTGCAAAAATTACTTCAATTTAAAATTGTAATGCTCGAACAAATTTAGCCATTTGTGAGAGGATTAGGTACGAAAAATGTGGCAAAGATATCTCCTTTATGTCCAAGTTTTAATGGTTTTAGAGGAATCCTTTGTTGTATTAATTTTCAGGAAAAAGTACTGGGATTACGTAATCATAACGCGGACTTTTTAACTATATTTCTGCGTGGCTGCGAACAATTTTGTAAAATTAATCTTGTCATGCTTTACAGGGATATAGGGCACATATTATCCACGTTAAGCACTCGATCCCAGTTGTTACAATCATCAGGCCATGTCGGAGGCCTTTAGGCGGTTTTTAAACTCCAGGGTTTAACTTACTGGAAATGAATGAAGGACTAATTCACTGTATAATCTTTTCTGTATATTCTTCTTTATCGAGCGGATGGTCAACCTGACCAGCCCTGGTGTCAGAGTTGTTGAGCCGCCAAAGACCTTTAACATAAGTATTTGTATAGCATCGACTGCACAAAGCGGTAAAATCGCGAGGCACTGGTATAAGTATAAGTATAAGTATAAGTATAAGTAAAATAAGTTAGAGTAAGTTAATGACCAACCCTGGTATCAGAGTTGTCAAACCACCTAAAGGCCTCGGACATGTTTTAGCGATTCAAAACAACCGGGACCGACTGCTTAACGCGCTTTCCTCGTCACGGTAGCGCTCAGATAGAAATGCCACTATCGGCCACCCATCCAAGGAGGGGCCGAGCTGCACGTTGCTTAACAATCGCAAACTACGCCACGAGCGCTACTGGTATTATTATTGAACAATATTAGTCAAACACAAGGATTCTGTTCTAACATACTCGTGTTAATGGAATCCCTCACAATATTCTAAGCGATTATATCATTTAATAAGTAATAAAATACGACAGTCAATCGTAAATCACAATGGTTGTGATGTATTATGTACTCTATTACCTATAGAATACAGATTATACTACAATTACGAATTACGATATTCGCGGTCGGTTTTACGCCAATCGATGCGATATGCGACGGTATTTTGGTATTTACCTTTATATATAAACCTTGGAAATGAACTTTTGTTTACCTGTTTATAACCCATCGATGTTTTAGTGGCATTTGCCTGTCAGAACTGAGGTTCCGGGTTCAATTCTCGGGTCAACAAAAAAGTATTAGCCTGTAATGTCCCACTGCTGGGCAAAAGTCTCTCATCTCTCTCAACTCTCTCAACTCTCATCTCACTTATAATATCAGTACAGTGAGGAGGGTTAGTTGTAGTCTCCACGCTTACCTAATGCGGGTTGGTGATCTCAAACCCGAGCCATGTTTGAAAAGTAGGAAACATGTTTTCGCTCGACCTGGGGATTGAACTAGACCACCGAAGGGTTATAAAAATTAAAAAATCAAACTCTTTAGCTTTAGGTATAGAATAGTACTCGTGGCTATGTAACACTTACTTTTATTCAATGGAACTGGCTCGCACACCTCAAAGTCGACAGAGCTTTAATTAAACTACGCCCGAGTACCTACCGCTATCGAATCGTATGATGTAATACGCTCTTAAAATTACTCATGAATATTGTAATAGTAAATTCTCAAAGCTAATGCCTTGTTGCTGTTGGTTGATCAATCAAGATTGTAATACGTCTCAGAATGGTACGCATTTGTCGGTATATTCAGTTATTTGTTTGGGCTTCAATCATTTTGATATCTGCGGAATTACAATCAGTGTATTATCCTTACTTGTTCCTGATTTACGAATTGTGAACAAACCTAACGATATTATTTCTTCGTAGTGAATTTATTTTGAAATAGTTACCTGCACAGTCGTAAGGTAGTGTCATTTTGAAATGACAGTTTAGACACTAAGTTGAGTCCCTTTTGATTTGGATAAAATACAGGTAACTGTTCACATTTTTATTCTATATGGATCTAGTGGTTCGATCAACACGTTTTTGTTATTTTTTAACTGGACGCTAGAAAAGATGAGAATAAAACGAAACCGTTAAGTGCAATGTAACCATTTCACCGTGAATTTTCCAAAACGCTATGGGATAGGAATTGAATAAAAAATATTTACACACAATGGAATCTAGAATGTTTTGACAGACTATTTGCAAGTGAGATGAATAGTGAATACCTATCGCAGCGAATCGTTGAAAAATTCATTTTCACTACTATCGGTGGTGTCGATAGCTTGAAATAAACAATAGTGCATAAAAACCGAAAGTTATTTTAATAAACCAACATTGAAAAGAAAAAAGTATTATCCTGTAATGTCCCACTGCTGGGCAAAAGTCGATGTCACTGATGATATCAATACGGTTAGGAAGATTGAAAAGAAAAACAGTTATTTAAAACATACTCGTAGTACAGTTGAGTGAAATATCTCTCGTCGGCTTCTTGTCGGCTTCAAAAGGGAGTCGGCTAGTATCGATTTTGTAGAACTTTGTTTATGAACTTTGCTTCACTACCATTGAGATAGTATATTATTGGTTGGTACGTCATACTCACATCGGTGGTGGTTGATATGGAAAATGAGAAGAAGATCTACAAACCAAAAAGCACCGACTCCTCTCTAGACGCTGACGAAAGAGACAAATCGCCTACAACTATATTCTATTTTCACACTTTATCTATTCTTATATTATAACATTTTTAATTTTGTTTGCTTGTATGTCCGGGCTTAACTCGGCAATTACCAGTCCGATTCGAATTGTACTTTTAGTATTGGATAGCTATATTTAAAACAGAAACGGACACAACGCAGATAAAACCGCGGGGTGCGAATAGTTAACAATCGTTGTAGCAGTTCAAAAACTGCGACAAAAACTGCTACAACGATTGTTTCGTATAAAACACTACAAAACAAATTAGTCAGTTTCCATCTCCAAATGTCATTTAAAACAATGTGTTAACCGTCAAAGCAACAGCAATTCCTGTCACAGTTTTAAAAAAGGAACAACTAACAAAGACTCGGCCTGTTACGGGTTGGGAAGCACTTTGTAAAGCTAGGAATTCAATTAGACTGCGGAAAAAGGGAAATTAGTGAAGCCGGTACAATTATTACGTGATTATTTGTGGCTTCAGGTTCTTGTTTTGAAATAGTTATTTCAACGGGAGGGTATAGAGTTATAAAGGAGTGGGAGAGTTCTTCTTTTCTATAGACTTTGATTGTGGTTAACCATATACCGACTTTTTTATTCAAAGACTAGCAGTGGTTTTACCCGATTTGTGTACCGTTCCCGTGGGAATTTCGAGATGAAAGACGCCTATATCCTTCCCGTTGAATGGGGCTACTCATTACCAAAATAATAATTCAAATTGGATAGGTAGCTTTTGATATTAGCCCTTACAGACTAACTATTAGAAGCTTTAGTTTTTTATAATATTAGTACAGATTAATACCAGCATAACCGGATTGTCTATATTGATACTCTAGATTACTTCGCATACAAAAGCCTTAGCGCAAACAGAACCGCCACAAAAGTCGCCCAAAAAACTTGACATGTACCACTCTTCACTATATCATTGTATTGCACAATTCCTCCATCAAACACCAATACATCTAAACATTAGGTGGTCCAAGTGCGGTGTGGACGTATCCTAATACCATTGTGTGCGATGTCATGTCCGGTCCGGGCCACCAGACCATTTGTCATGAGACAAGTCGCGTTTTGAATGCCGACGCGACAGATAGGCTATTGTCTGTCGGATAATAACCGCCTTTGGCAGTCTTGTTCGCGATTAGTGTTCGCAGCACACCAGAAATTAGTTTATTAGTTGATAAACTATTTGCAGACGCTGATTAATTGTTTACTGGTAAACTGTTCTGTCTTTCTGGTTGGTTTGATTTATAAAGGATTCGATTGTATTTGGTGCCTAGCTTTTAGGTAAGATCGATTTAAACAAAATTGATATTTGATTAACTCAGTGTCAAAATTGTTCCAACAGAGTGACAGTCGTTTCGCATTATTTTTTATTGTTAATTCCCCTTTATCCCACAGGAGTACTGGGATGAAGTAGTCCTATCAGTTGATACCCGGCGAACGAGCGCATGGTTAAAATTGTACGGGAAATTGGTCATAAAGTAAGTAAGGTGAGCAGTCAACCCTGGTGTCGGAAGTTCTAGACCGGCCTCCGACAGGGTCTAAAGATTGAAATAACCGAGACCGACTTAATAGATCCTCCAAAGCACGGAAGTTCCTGACCACGCGGCATTCCTTTACATTTTGATAGTACTAAATACTGCTCGCTTATATTCCAGAGGTGACTGTGGCTAATGAATTCAGCCAAGCATTGTCTATTCCCTTTTTTGAATAGTGTTATAGCTTGTATTTTGAGTAGAACTATAAAACTGAATGGCGAGATAACACGATTTGAATGACCAAACAGTTTATTACTTCAGGAAAACAATAGAGTATCCAATCCATCTATGAGCACATTTGTTTATGTATGAGCTGAATGCTAAAATAGTTTGTGTAGGTTTTGGATTTCACTGTTCAATAGGAAATAGTATTTTTGGGTCGTTGAAAGGTTTATAGTTTTGTCGAGTGTTTTTTCCAGTTTATTCGTGTAGGCTAGTTTCATGTTTACGATTACATTGGAAGCTCTAACGTGCGTTAAATATAAAATGGTGTATCAATAGCTTCAAACCCTTTTACACAAACACACGATATCATAATACAATACAAACATGAAAGAGAAACACTTATAAAAATCACAAGCCTGTTCCAATAAGATGATATCGTCTGTAACCTTTTCTTAAACTCTCAAAGGCGAGGTTTTACGTTCAAAAACATAAATATTCACTTTCATATTAAAATTTTGCTCATAAAATAGCGGTACAAAGCAATATTATGCCGAAACAACTCGTGAAGTCTAGTTTAGGGGCCATTAGGGGCAGATGTAGGGCTTTAAAGTAAGGAACTACTTGAGAACACTTTACGCTTTCTAATGCGAAATATAAAAAGACTGGAACGAACAAAAATCACTTTGAAGTGAAGTCAGTAGCCGCTTGATTGCCGGTTTCACGGCTTTTCAAACCCTCGTCACTCCTTTTTGGCTTTCCAACGGTATTTACAAATGCAAATGATTTTTTTACCGTCCGTTGGATATAATTTTATATTTGATAAAAGGCTACATTTAAATGTTTCATACATTTTAAATATAGAACACAAATAATGAGATTAAACCATTAATTTGGTCTCAAAGTGAATTCGTTTCCGCATTAATCACCTGTGTTCTTTTGAAATGATTTATTTTGTTTTTTTGAAGAGAAGAGAAACGGGTTGATGCTTGAAAACGATATACGAAATAAGAAATAATAAATTAGATTTGAAAACATCGCTACAAAAGTTAACTAATTTTGTTAATTTCTCGTTGAACATTTGATCAAACAAGATGCGCCTAAACGATAAGACAACACACTGTCTATTCGTAAACTGAGAGAATGGACACCCGAGTGTCTCCACTCTTTTTGATCGAGCAATCACGTTTTCTTTTACATTACATATACCTTAATATTTATATCAAGACTAATTAACCCGAAGAATAAGAAATACCTAAATATATTAAAGAAACAAAAGTTATTCGATTACTTTTTAAAACGGATGTCATTTGTTTTTTAAAGATATTTAAGAACCAATTGAAATTAAGAACTCTTGTGTAATCCGCCCTAAGCAATAATAGTAGTTTATGCAACTGTCATATAAGGAAGGGTATTAAAACACGAGTGTGAGTTTATGAAACGAGCGCAGCGAGTTTCATAATAGTAACGAGTGTTTTAATACCCGTGTTATATGCAGTTGCATACACTACTTTATCTTCACTAATGCAATTAATCAAACAACAAGAGTAAAAGCTGACAATAGTTTTTCACGCGTACGTGTATTGTCACAGTGAACTTGCCGCCATTAAAATCTAACCAATGAGAGCGCAGCTGCGCGTAAGGCCAATCAGGAGCGAGCGAGATCTTACCAAAGAGTTTTGTGTATGTAGTTTCGACGAAGTTTTCACGTATAACCCAACTGTTTTCAAAAGCCAGCCTAATATCAAAATTTGATACAACTTGTATGAGGATTTTGACATAAGGCTCGCCAGGTTAATTGGTCGCGTTTTATTGATGTTATAATGAGATTTTACGATATCGATATCGATGTTTTAGGATATTATACCATCATGTGAAATTGCTTAAATTGATTGTTTTGTTGTCTGCGCTATAACAGTAGTAATTATAAGTCAAGTATTGGAAACATAAGTAGAATGTTACAACATTAGTGTAGATAAAAGTTTTAAAGGCATCTCTTTGTCTCTTTCTTTTTTCTTCTCTCTTATATTTGCTAAGACAGTTAAAATAAAATAAAACTCTACGCTTAACAATCGCAACTGTTACAACCATAACAGTTCACAACGATGTAAAATACAATTTAAAACAATGTATTATTATATTAAAGAAATGAAATGCGAACGTAACAGTGTTTTAAACACATTACCCCACAATTGAGGCGGCAATAACGAAAAGTAATATTGAATGTCGGAAACGAGTAAAGCTGTTAAAGATTTTATTATAAGAAAGATGAAAATTGCTATAAACTGTGTGTGCGCTTTGGACGGTGAATTTAGTAATATTGGTAGTTTTGTGTGTAATATTGGGCGCCGTAAATTATTGTAAGTTCTTGCTTTTCTAAGTTGTAAGTTTTTTGTTTAACATGGAAGAGCCTTCGCTCTTTTTCCTCTTCGGAAAAGTTACAATCGTTAAATCATCAACAAGTATAGTCAAAGTATTAGCATGTAATAGGCCACTGCTGGGCAAAGACACAGTACGGTGAGGAGTAATAATAGCGGGTTTAGTTCCCACCTCGAGTCAATACTGTGCAGACATATTGTTGGGTGTCAATTATATTAAATTGATATAAAGAATTTGTTTATGATTGCTTAATAATTGTTTTTGTCTTAGTTAGTTAAACACCATAATAGAAGCTTAGTTTGTTCTAATTAATCGTGTGTACATTGGTCCTGTCAATGATTTTTATTTATATAAACGCATCATATCAAAGTTATTATCTTACTAGCAGCGCCCCGCGGTTTTACCCGCGTTGTGCCCGTTCCCGTGGGAATTTCGGGAATTTTTTTACATAAAAACCTTCCTCTTGAATCACTCTACCTATTACAAAAAACCGCATCAAAATCCGTTGCGTAATTTAAAAGATTTAAGTATACAGACAAACAAACAGACAAAAATAGCGACTTTGTTTTATACTATGTAGTGATTTCAATCTCAAACCAAGTTATCGTTTCTTCAGCTCCCTATCTCCTATCCATAAATAAACTGCCATACAATACTAATACATTATTGAGATAACCGAGTCTATCTTACGGTAGGTTACGCACAAAAGTGCACCGTTATAGGGATCGTTCGCGGTTCGCAGCTTCCGTGAGATTTCCTCGTCTCAAACTTGCTGGGGTACAGTCGCGTTCAAAAATTATTAATGTTTTTAAAATATTTCAATGTGATAGCCTTTATAATTGTTAAGTAGTATCGGGGAGGACCTTTGGAAGGCAAATGACAGTGCAATAGACCTGGCCAAATCTGGTCTAAACACATTTGACTTCAAATAACCATCTCGACTCGATAAGAAGAAGAAGTAGTACGTTATTATGCTGTAAGAGCAGTTTAAGGTGCCATTGATCAAATAGTCATGATAGATACTCATAAAAATATTCTTATGTAAAAATTATAAATGATGAGTTAAAAGCCAATATACATATTCTGACGTATCATTTAACGTAAGTTTTCGCTTCAACTTAAGAAATCAGTAAAATCTATGAACTGCAAAACAGTCCTTCTTTCAAATTCCCGCTACAACATTGGATCCCAGACAGATAAATATCAAGTAATGACTTTAGTTGTCAAGTGTATTGAGTGAAAGAAGCGCAGTGTTATCACGACACGTTCCCAGACGCTGAAACTACGATGATAAATGAAAGGCCTACGTGATTCTTGGAATTCCCCACCCCAGAGACGGTGCAATATTTTTACACATCGAAAGAAATCTCCAGATGAATTATTGACTCGAATATTATATAGGTTACTTGGTACCTTTTTGTGTTTCTTATAAATAACTAGCAGCGCCCCGCGGTTTTACCCGCGTTGTGCCCGTTCCCGTGGGAATTTCGGGAATTTTTTACATAAAAACCTTCCTCTTGAATCACTCTACCTATTACAAAAAACCGCATCAAAATCCGTGGCGTAATTTTAAAGATTTAAGCATACAGACAGACAAACAGAAGACAAACAGACGCGACTTTGTTTTATACTATGTAATGATGATGGACGATCGCGGTCTATTGATAGCTGTGTAGTGTTACACAGAGTCAATCGAAACGATGCTTATGCTTACCGTTATAATTAATGTTTTAAGTATTTTGCCATCAAATGATAAGAATGTTGACGTTCTCACTTTTTAGCTATGAATTTCATTTTATAATTTTGAGATTAGTTATCAAATAGAACATTTCTTTAGAGTTTTTCGCGGAAATACTGGTTGCCGCGACAAAAAGTGAATAGGTATTTTAAAAATGACTTTGAATAAAATTTTCATGTTTTTACACTCCATTTAAAAATCGCCAAGACCCATGTCAAGCTTAGTCTGCTTATTTTTGCGTATAAAGAGATTAAAAGATGTTCCTCAGTAATTTATACCTTGAAAAGAAAAATATAAAACAATTTACAATTTGTAAGCTTTTACGTTAAATATTTATGTCGGTTCTGAGTCGACAAACTTTTGTATGAATTATTTATAAATCGCGTTTTGTGATGTAATTTTTATTATAATACTAGCTGTGCCCTGCGGTTGCACCCGCATTTAACCTTCCCTGGACTTTCATGAATATTTCAAGACCAAAATTAGCCAAATCGGTTCAGCCGTTCTCGAGTTTTAAGCATACTAACGAACAGCAATTCATTTTTATTATATAGATATAATAATACCTTCACAGTATTTGACTCTACTGTCAGATGTTTCGATATCAAAGCTGAAAACTCTGTCACTAGTGTTGGCCACTGACCGACTCGAAATTAATGAATTGCTAAACAATGACATGTTACAGGCTAACAGTAATTTTGAGAATGACAAGCCAAAGGAAATCTACAATAGAAATTGTGGTTTTTAATTTAATCGGAAACAATTATAGCAGTATGACATCAAAACGAATACGAAACATATCCAAGAAACTCAACTACGAAGACTACGCCGTAGCAGTAGTATAACGTAAAGTTATAAACTAGTGCTACGGGCGGTGTAGCGCGTAGTAACTCGTAGTAAACGAAATGTCATGTAGCTTCATTCGTTGAAATTCAATAATCTATTGGTATCTCAGCTTTTGATATAGAATCTGGAATGGATTAATATTCTTAGAAACGTAAACGTATTTGGTCACAATATGAACAGTGAACTAAACAGTGATAGTAGCTACTATGCGAGCTCATATAGTAATTTCTGAAATTAATTTCTGCGAGTAGTTTTCTCAGGAAAATGTCCACGTACAAAATGATTTCTGTTCATTAGTAAAATACTGAAAACAACATCGTATTAAACAGTGCGAAACTCCAGGTGATTGTAAAAAAGGACTCAAAATATTTTTATACCTAAATCTACTGGAATTACTGAACTGCAAAGCTGTTGTATAAATCTATAATATAAAAATGAATCGCTGAATCGGTGGCTAAGCGCATAACTTCAGAACCACTGCACCAAATATGATGATTCTTTTTTTAATGTGTTCCTTATTGTCAGGACAAGGTTTATATGTAAGAAAAATAAGGAATAAAAATCTCAAAATTCCCACGGGAACGGGGACGCTGCGGGTGAAACCGCGGGGCACAGCTAGTAAACATATATAATTTAAACGAGAACGAAAATACATTAAAAACTGTATCATCACACCGTGTATAAATAATTTTAACCGCACACTTCAACAAAGAAACGAAATTAGGTTTCAAAGAACTTAAACAAGCCATTGTTGGTTATGATTAATAGGTGGCGCGGCGATCGGGGATCGTTGCGGTAATGACTTGTCTTTAGAATGGCCTGTAATTTATGCGGCGGCAAAGCAAATAACCATAACTGCTTTATATGCATGCATGCATGCAATTTGCATAAATTGAACAAACTCAACGCCTCTTTGGTATAAGTGAAGTTCGAATCGTTCTTGGGATGACAAGAGCGGAACTGGCCTTTAGGCGGTCTAAAAACTCCGACATCAGGGCTGGCTGCTAACCCACTCGAAATGAATGAATGAATGAATGAATGAGCGGAACTGGAGAAAAGATGATTGGGTGATGGATAGTTATTGTGTAAAAGATGATTTTTAAACTTCTGCTCTGCACCACAGTAGACTCAAGAATTTATTACGGGTAACGTTGGACTCTATTTTATTTTGAATGTGATTTGGAAATTGTAGATAAATCTTTATACATTGTTTTATCAATTATAGTGAAATCAGTTTAAAATACCAGTTACGATAGTTGTCATTGCAACACATTTTAATTAAAATTAATGTCAAACTTGTAAATTAATTACAGCACTTATTTTCGGCGTCTTTCATTGAAGATATTTCATATATAGATAGAGAGATATTCCGGTGTATTTAATTGATAACACCGACGTTATATGATAAGGGTTTCATATTTTTATCCGACAAACAGTTGTTAAACAATATAAACACATCAATCCTAAACACTGTACCGCTTTAAACCACTTAAAACTGCTAATAACCATTCGAAACCGGTTACAACCGCTGATAACCACAAATTACGCCCACGTGTCGACATCGATAGTAATAAATATATAATGAAACGGCCAACCTGGCCGCTTCGTTTGATTAAATTCGTAACATTGATATTAATTATATTGTGGTATTTATCCAACCCCTTGATTCGGTTGTAGTGTTTGAAGTACTGACGGCTACAATAATTAATTGATATAATTAATCCAAACAATTCATAAACATTATGATTAAATGTTGCTTAATGTAATTGATTTTAATTATTTGTTTTGTTTTTTTTTTATTGTACTTGAATATGTATGGTTACTGTTAATGATATACAATGGACATCATAATATCGAGTCCAAAATGTATTGCCCATGTAAGTATCGGAAAAAGTGCTGACTGCCGCACGCAGATACATTTTAAATCACTCATTAAATCTACTAAAATCTACATCTTAATCTTAAATCTACATTAAATCTACTAAGGAAGCATTTGACATCTCTGAGTAAGTAGAGTTACGTTAGATCATTAGTATTTGTTAATATACATGAAAGAACATTAAATATATGAACTGTAAGTAAAAAATCATATTTTCATTACATTAGACTGCACGGGAATTGCAACTTATATGAAAATATTTCTCTCTATGAAACAGAACAATTTTTATTTAAAACCATTTTCATTGAAATAGTTTTATAGTTGAAAAGTATAGGTATTATACTTCTAGCAGAAAAGACGCGTAGTGTGACCACTTTATTTTATACTGTTTTTTTTAGTTTTCACTTAACTTAACTCATTGAGAATTGGAACTACGTTTACAGATACACTTCGCTTTTATTCTACAGTTTTATCGGACGTTTCGGCCCCTTTACCAAAACCGTGGTCCCAGAAGTCTTCTGTAAAAGCGAAGTAATATCCGTTTACGTAGTTTCACTTTATTTTACGACTGGAAAAACAAATACATTAAGTAAAGAGGGCAAATAAGTGGATTATTTTATGTTCATCTTTTTTCAATGTCTAAACCATATACTTCCAAGAAATTATCAAGATAAAAATCTAAAAGAACCTTGTAAATCAGCACAATTTAGACCATAACCGGGAGAATTCTTGGCAAAGAAAATCAAAGGAAGATCTTGTATACTATAAATCTGAGTCAAGTTTGATATAAAGTTATCCGCGCGGTGTAACCACGGGGAAGGTGTCGTCTCACTGTGTAATATCAAGTTACAGAAACTTTGAAGAAAGAATAAACTCTCTTTTCTTTACAAACTTTTAACAAATGCTTGCAAAACGCTCCTGTCTTATTGCCTCCAGGAGACTTATTCCCTAACTTTTCAATCCTCTGCCTACTTATAACTTTTCCCATCACAGTGACTACGCTTAAGACGATACAAATAACACAATTCTGAGACAAATCCACGCAGGATCCCTTACAAACATATGGGCTTGCAAACTTTTAAGTGAATTTCGTTATATTATTCTATTGGTGGGGATGAAAAAATAACTTTTACTTTTCTAGCTTCAATTCGATATTTTATGCTGAAATATATTTTCAAAGTTTTTAGGGTTGTTTTGAAACTAGATAAGTGTTTGTTTAGAATTTGTGTATCTGTTTCAACTACTTATTTTCCACTTGTGATAAAATAGCAGAGTGATGGCACTTTCAATTCGAAACGTTCAACCCACAGACATATACAAATGTCCACTTAAAGTCACAGGCGCAAACTAAACAGACTGTCCTAAACTTTATAGCGTACTAATTCAAATAGTGCCTATTTTGAGATCCTGATGTTGCAATAAATTAAATAGGTCGGAAAAAGTTGTTTCACTTCCCAAATTGTGAGTCAGCTCGACCGTTAAAAGTTTTACGAGCAATCATCGAGTTCCCGGACAATAATCTGGTTTATCCACCATCAAACCGATGGGATTCGCCACCGGACCGATCAGCAAATTGACTGACGATGTTCTCAACAATTTTTCATCGCCGTTTTAGTACAAAGGGAGTGATAATGCCATTAATCTGTACTTTATGCTCGAATGAGTTTCAGCAATCAGTGGGACTTAATGATAATCTTGTAATGGTTTTAAGATGAAGCTCTTAAATACCTTTTCTCCATATATTTTACTTATTTAAAATATTGGGACTTGATAATGTTAATTAGGTTTAACGATTGATTAGCCTACTCCAAAAATTAATGCCCAAAACAGTTACTAAGTTATTCTTATAAAAATAAAAACCCTTTGTATATCAAAGGACTTTGTATTGTTAAAATCTAAGGCGGAAAATCTTTAAGAAACATCTTATTTTCCTGATTCAAATTCACTTTAGTAATCAGCGTCTTCTCGGAATTTGTTACTGACGAACTTAATTAGTTCATCATGTCTCGGATACTGAAGGAATATAAATAAGTTAAATAAAAACAGTGATCGATCCTGTTACTCAAATGTTTGTTAAAGTTAATGAAAGAAGGCAAAATGGCTACCGATGTTGTAAACCCAACGTGACTTTACACAGGAATTGTAATTACTCAGTTGTAAACAATTTTAATAAAACTTTTGTTTGGTAATAAATTACTCTTGTTTTGAGAAAAAATCTTATTACGAATACTAAGATTTGTTATAAGAAACGTGACTAAAAGTGCAGCGTTGTAAAATTATGTTTGACTCTCCGTTTGGCAAACACAATTTACATTTGCAAATACAATCTGAAAAGTCTAATCTTGAAGTCATAATATTTTCTTAGAAGACTACTTTTAATCTAGTTGCTTTTCAAAGAAACATTTATCAAAATTGAATTTTTCATTACTAAACATAGATATTTTAATAAGTTCGATCAACGAATGAAACCTTCACGGCATACTGTCAGCCGAAAGCAGTCACCTAATAAGGTGACAAACTAATTATTCTTTATTCGTATTCTTAAGACCTGTACGGTCACCGCATGCTGCATATGGCGTACGATGTAAATTGCACCTTATAGTGCCGTACTTACAGACGACTATAAGATTGACAATAAAATAATTGACGTTATTTATCATACATAACATGACAAAATTTCACGATTGTCAATCTCTTAAGAAATCGTTTGGCGTTCCTGAGTACGGTGGAAAAAGACCTCTTTGGCGCATGGGCTTAAAAATAAATATGGAACGAAAGGAATACTTACGCGATTTCATTCAAATGTAAAGACGTAAATTGGAAGTTTCATAGGAGGTTAAGCTCGTAAATACGCTAAGTTACGCAAATTCAGTTCACATCTCGAACAAAATGTTTGGAACAAATCTCTTTGTTTTCGAACTTGGTCAGCCTTATATTTACTCAATTATGTCAACACGGTTTGTTGAAGGACTTTTTTGGTTCACTTAATTTCATTTATGTATGTACGATGTTTTTGGTCAATATTTTGCCAACCGAATGTTGTTATAACATTATTTATTTACTTACCGGCTATGGGCTGTACTCTAAACGGGTTGTTTGGTCGGTACACTACTTTATGGAGGTGCCTCGGCGCAAACGATGGCGATGGCGACCAGCAATTTTTTGAAAGAGAACAAGTACAAGTGTCTTACTTTACAATTGTGTATTATTTTAAAATCCATGACGTTCCCAACTAGTATCGATTTACGAACTAAAAATGATCTTAATTAGACGCTACGGTCCCATGATCTTTAAACGTTATCCTTTTTGTCACACAATATTTAATATGGCTAAGATCATGTGCGTCAATTTGCTAAATGACAGTTTTGACACTTAATTGGACACATTTCGATTTGGTTTTCGATCGTGTAAGATGGTAACCTGAAGTTACTGTCCATAAAATAAACATAAAAGGCCTTATTTATAAACGAGGTGTAACTAAACACTCTTATACTGTGTTTTGTCTCTTTTGCTCTTCGGAAAATTGCGTATGTCAGAAAGTGACAAACCATTTGATAGCTAAATTGTTTTAGAACGCGTTCATTAATATGGCCCAATACGTATATACACAGTTCAATTTTAAATAAACATAACTTTTAAAGGTCATTAAAAAAACAAATAAAAACCGAAGAAATTCAACAAAATTCAGCATTGAAACCTCTACATCTTATTCTTGTGATGAAACCGTTGACCGTTTATATAAAATGTGTTACGAGACGGCATTATACATTTGTTTTAACACGTACCGAGGGACGGTCGTCCAGTCGAATAGTCGTTAAATGCTAATAGGAATAGTACTTACAATGAGATTACCTACTGAATGAGATGGTCCTACGGCGGGCTTAGTTTTAATTTGATTCCCGCAAAAATATATAGTCTAAGATATGCTACGTGGACAAGTGACAATCGCTTCACATTCGCTTCGTTTGGCTACTGTCGAATGATCACCTGATACTTTAAAAACATTCTAAAAATATATTTTAATTATGACACCGATTTTGAATTTAATTAAATGTTTTCAACTGCCAATAAGGGAAATCTTTTAACAGGAAGACAAATTAATGTACGAATAATGTTTCAACATTTCACCGCTCCACCGGCTTGCGAACCAATTTTAATTGCCCATCATAATGACTGCGACGGAATGAAAGCAAAATGTAAAGTGATTTTTCAGTAGTAAATGAATGATGTGAAGGAAAATTGAGTAAAAAACATGGTTGAAGGACCGTCAGGGCTTAGCACGGAATTGTTATCTCTTTCAAACAGCATTACTAATATAAAGCCACTAGCTGCGCCCCGCGGTTTTACCTGCGCTGTGCCTGTACCCGTGGGAATTTAAGAACCGCTCGATTTTGTACAAACTTCACATAAACTATCTACTAAATAATCCAAACAAAGCCTAAACATTTGGTTTGGATAGGTGAGCCCGTTCTTGAGTTATATAATACAACGAAAACTGGCATTGATTTTTATATGTAGAGATTCCAATTATAAAATGTGGTTATAGTATAGACAATTTGGCAAGACAAGCGAACTTACATATTTTTATGTTATTTTACAAAATGTGTTTTATTAATACGTTATTTTATTGAACGCGATCTTAGTTCACAGCGATGGTTAAGCAACGTGTAGCTCGGCATCTACTTGGATGGGTGGCTGATAATGGCATTTCTATTTGAGTGCTAACGTGCTTCGGACGGCATGTTAAGTAGTCGGTCCCGGTTGTTCCAATCGATAGACCATATCGGAAGCCTACAGGCAGCCTAAAAACTCCGACACCAGCGTTGGCCATTGACCTATTAGAAGAATGACTGAATTAAACACGATACCGTTTTGTTTCTTTATTTAGAACGCTAATTCGTCAATTTAAATGTACATTACGAGTAAAACAAGGAGGTTCACATTATTGAGTTTTGTACAAACATTTCAATGATATATTTACAATACATTGAACGGTGTATTCACTTGATCGAGTATGTAGGATGATAACATGTGTCTACGAATATCTACTTTCAGTCGCGATATATTACGTTGTATTGGAGTGCACGTGTATCCTACTCTTGTGTAAAGTAATACCACGTAATACGTTGAATGTTTTCCTTGTGTATTTATATTTTTGTTTTAACTGTTTTTGTAACTGTTTTATGAATAAGAGATACTCGGGCGGTTGAGGATTAATTTCATTGATGGCGTTATATTTACACCGGTTTATCTATACACATAAATCGGTTACCTATATATGTATATAAATTTATCTATATACATAAATGGTGTAACTAACACGCCTTTTTTTATATATTACTAGCAGCGCCTCGCGGTTTTACCCGCGTTGTGCCCGTTCCCATGGACATTGAGAAAATATGAAAAATAGCTTGTAAGTTCTCTGTTAAATGTGGCTATCCATTACAAAAAGAATGGTTTAAATCGGATTAGTAGTATCTGAGATTAGCCCGTCTAAACTAAAATAAAATCAAACTGTTTATTATATCAGTATAGATATAGATTCGGTGTCCTAAACATTCCTTTTCACAACACACATATTTCTTAAGATTTATGGTATAAAAAGCCGTGTCCATACCCTCCCTGGGGGCGCATAGAGCAGGCATTTCGTTAGTTTACGCCGAGTCACTGGACCACTCGTTTGTCATCCTCAAACCCCTATTGAGGTAGGGGCGGCTACTGTCAGTTACCCTCCTGATATTTTCATAAGTCTCCTCAAAGACATGTTTGCAAATGCCCCAAGGATGTTCAGTGTTGACGTTAACTTGTATAAGCCGATCGCATTATGTAAACCACTATCGCAACTATGGCTTTATATTAGGGCTCTATTTGCTTACGTTTTGGGTAATGGAAATTGTTTTAAGGTGGTGTGTATGTTGTTGGGGTTCTAATTTTGAAAATAACCGGTTAGAATATGGATGGTCTAGCCAAATGATTTAACTTTACTACATAATAATTTCACTACAGTACTCAGTAAAGAAACTTTCGAGCAAAAAAGGAATAAATAATTAATCCATTCATTAAGATGACACTCTTTCATTTTTACTATGAGTATGTACAATTGTACACGGTATGTACACTTGTATAAACTCGCATTATTTAATTCAGTAAGAATATCACAAACTTTACCCATTTAAATCCATTTATGCAATTATTGCGTGTAACATACTGTAAATCAAACTTAATTGGTCATTAAAGTCTTAGTTAGGTTGAGTTAAAGTGTAAAAGTTAAGTTCAAAACATTGTTAACGAAGTTATGAATGTAAATTATGTAGGAAAATACAACATCTTTAGTGTTGTGTATTTTATTGCTTTTTCATTGTTCATTTTAACTTGGTTACAGGTACTAATGTACATTGCGAGATGAATTTCGTACAGTAACCATTATTTATTTGTTGATATCATTAGTGTACAATAATAATAAAAGCCCGTTGGCACAGTGGCAGTGAGAGCGCTTACTGTGTCGGGGGTTGCGGGTTCGATTCCCGCCCGGAGTCAACAATATGTGAAGACATAGTTGTTGGCGACGACGTCTGGGTGTCAATTATATATTCTTATAAAGTATTTGTGTATATATATGTAGTACTATCAGTTAGTTAGATTCCATATTACAAGCTTAGAGCTTAGTTTGGGTCTAAGTAACCTTGTGTGAATTTGTCCGGGTATATTTATATATTTATTTATTTTTATTTAATATTGCCGTTTTATCGGCCGCCAACGCTTTGTGTAAGTAAGATAGTTTGTAAGTTCAAGTAGGTTAGTGGCTAACCCCGGTATCGGAGCTTAGAGACCGCTTAATGGCCTCTTATAAGGTCAGACTATTGAAACAACCGGGACCGACTATTAAACGTGCAAACGATAATTTAATGTGCTTTCTGAAGGATTTTACCGCTCAGATAGAAATTCCACCCATCAAAATAGGGGCTGAGCTGCACGTAGCTTAACAATTGCAATGAGCTAACATATTAGTCATATACGCCATGAGCGCTACCTTGTGCAAGTGAGATAGTAATATTATTGTGTGCTAGTAAAAGAGACAAATAGAAAGGTCATTGCACTAAATTCTACCTGTTCCGCGACCGCACTATACAAACAATTCTAGTGTCTCTTAAATAATACCTATATCAGCAGCTTTAGACAAGTGGTAATCATCTCACATCCCATTTGGTTGTTTTGTTTATCTACTGTCAAAATGTACAGAAGAGGCACGTGGTAAGACACATTCCCATACATTTTACAGAGACACCCTCCTATTTCCCAGACAGAAGACAACGAAATAGAATGCGAAAAGATTGCCATTTGTCTAAATGGTTAGTTAAGCCTTCGCTTTGCTTTGTCTAAACTTCGTCGCTTAATAACTATCACGCGACATTCTCATATAATTATTTTAATAGCAAAACGAACCAAATTATAAGCGAATGCTATTTTCCTATTGGAGCTGCTATAAAATGTATGAATATGTTGCGCGCAGCAAATTGGTTGATAAAGAGTCATCTGCATTTGCATAAGTATTTCATTAGTTTGATTATAAATAAGACTAGTATTTTAGTCAGACTAATGTAGATTAACATTGAAATAACTTTCAAAATAGCTTGTTTTCAAATTCAGTCTTTTGAAATCAAACCGTATAAAGCGTTTTAAATATAATATCTCATTGAATTCCAATATAAAGCATATCAAGGTTAATGCGCGCCCAAACGAGTACTAATCTTGTTTCAAGAGAAATTCTCATACATTTTTATTGTGCTATCATGCAATTGAATACCCTTCAGAAAAGCAAAGGCCCATTTTTTTGAAAATCGAATATGTTTTTTACGTGAATAAGTAAAAAGGTTTCATTTATCTGAAAGCACGCAAACTGGGACCTAAGTGTTTATACGAAAAGTTTTTGATACTGGCCGAAAAGATTTTTCCAATTTGGTGAGAAAAGAGGGACAGAGGTCACAAATGGAATGGCAAAAGTACATTTGCCACACGTGACTGTAACTCTTCATACTCGGGGGACACTGGCCGGACATGACGAATAAACGAAAAGCTATTCCGTACAGGTGGAATGACAACACACCGCAATACAGAATATTACTATTAATCTATACTAATATGATAAAGCCGAAGAGTGAGCTTTAGTTTGTTTGAACGCGCTAATCTCAAAAACTATCAATCTGTTTTGAATAACTATTTTTGTAATGGTTAACCGCGTTCTACCTTAAGGTTATTTACACCGAAACGGGCATAACGAGAGTAACAACACGTATGTTGGCATTGTCAAAATCTTTTCGAAATTTTGTGAGTTGTAATTGGTCAGTTGAGCTCCGTATAGTACCGCTCCGCTCGGGGCAGCGGAGCGAGGCAGCGGAGCGAGGCAGCGGAACGAGGCAGCGGAGCGAGGCAGCGAAGCGAGGCTGCAGAGCGAGGCAGCGGAGCGAGGCAGCGGAGCGAGGCAGCGGAGCGAAGCAGCGGAGGGAGGCAGCGGAACGAGGCAGCGGAACGAGGCAGCGGAGTGAGGCTGCAGAGCGGAGAAACCACCAATAGGATTGCATAAAATCCCCGGTCAGATATTTTATGCAAACTGGTTAATATTTCTCCGTTTCTCCGCTCCGCAGCCTCGCTCCGCTTTAATGGAAACGCACCTTAATTGGTTCATATAATAAGCTTCAACAGATGCGAAACCAAGCCCTAAAACTAGTTAACAAAACTAAAATAAGTAGCTAAGGAATTTACGTTATTTTTCACCGTGTCTTTAAGTGCCACTCGAATGTACTTTATTGCTCTATTTTATTTCATTTCCTTCCTTTATTTAGGAGTTATGAGATGGCAGACGTGACTTTCCGCTGAAAATATTTTATTGTGTATTTTTGAAACCCTGAGAAGTGTGTTTCCAAATAGCTTTATTATATTTAGTTGATACATTTGTTATCACACATTGGGCATCTGTTTTAAACTTTAGAGCCTTCTTTATAGTCAAGAGTAGACTGTAGTTAGACAGTTTTCTGGTCATTTTGCTCGTGCCCATAATGTATGAAAAATTCCTATTTGTTGTATATCGCTATTATTTCCAGAGCTAAGGCTAGAGGCGGTCAAAGTTGCTGATTAGACAGAGACAGCACTACTAGCTCTCTGACGTCACAAGCTTGTAGCCCCGTAAAAATCGTTTTGCAAGAAAGGGACAGGAGATAATCTTTCAGAGCTTATAATTTCTTTATTTTTAAATTCTGATTTCAGTTTTAATCATAATTTTAGTAATTTTACTAAATTCATCTCTCAAATTGTACACTTCTATTATCAGTGCAATACCCTACTTACTTAAGTTCATCGAGTAGTAGATACTGTTATATCTACGTTCGATGTAGATATAAACGAACGTCCATTAAATCGACACTTAACTGACGGAATTTTCATACATTACATGTCAAAATCCCTCATTAAATCTCTACTAAGGAAGTATTTGACGTCTCTGAGTACGGACGTATGATTGTAAATGGTGGCTATAAAATAGGCAGTATACGAATTATTCGGAGCAAACTGACAAACGTGCGGCTGGTATAACCGTTGGGTAACTGATAGGCAGTTGAGTGGAGTCTAGAAATAACTCGGACTCTGAGAATCTTGAGGCATTTTAGGATCTAAATGTACGATGGACTATAGGGCTACTGCAGTGAATATATTTTGCTTGTCGAACCGATTTTTGTTGACACTACCAAACACGGATTTTTTTTAAAGTGTGACTAAAATTGCCACAGACTGCATTATTTACTCTATAAGTAACATTCAATTAAAAATTAAAAAAACCCTGTGCATAAAATTCTTATTCGAATTTAATAGGGTAATCAATCGTACGTAAATAAAAAAAATATTAAATTATTTTGAAACAGAGATAATAAAATAATAAGTTATCAACTGACCAACTCGACTGTTTAAACTGCTAGGTTGATTTTTACCAGACATACATAGCTAACAACCGCAATGTAACTGACTTTCGAATTAAGTCATCAAAATCGGTCCATCCCTTTGAGAGCTATGATGCCACCCACAGACACTCAGATTCCTCAACAACAAAATAGCAACCTTCTTTTGCGTCCGTTTCACCAATCACAGCGCATTGGGATCGTCATACAACGCAATGTCATTGTCAAAATCTCATCGTAGTGCATTGTGATTGGTCAGTTGATTTCGGCACAACTCCGCTGAATATAGTGCCAAAAACGAAAGTAATTTCATTCTCTGATTTGTAAACAAAATCAAAACATTGAAATATTCGCTTTAAATTAATTATTCACAATGCTTAATCAACTTAAACAAAACTTAATCTAAAAGAAACATTTTCACTGTCATGAAACAAGCCGTTCGTTTCAGGGAGTGATCGGTCACACTCCCGCCCGTTCTGTCAATGTCAGTCAGGGACAACACTTATATAGATAACTGTACTTACGGTATCGTCGGGAACACAGGTGATAGAGTTGTCACGGTGACAGGTGATTGAAATGTCATTGCGGCGTTGGAGACTTTTTCTAGAGGTTTATACTTTAGTTACTCTATTATGAAATGACATGGAAATGACAACAACCATACTGATAAAACTTAAAGCTGATTAAACTCAAACTCACTCACAGCGGTAAACGTGCTGTTCAACTACTACTTATGAATGGCAGATAGTGGCATTTCTGTTTGACGCTACCGTGTTTCGATAAGTACCTTGAATTATCGCTTCCAGTTGGTTAGACCATGTTGGTGGACTTATGGCGGTCTATAAACTCCTCGGACGACAACGGAGTTAGCTACTAACCTACTCAAAATCACTTTGACCGCTACGAGTATATTGAAAAATACGAAATATAAGACTTATTCATTCATTTCGAGTAGGTGGCTCACTCTGGTGTCGCAGTTCTTAGACCGCCCAAAGGCCTCCGACATGATCCAATGATTGAATCAACCGGGACCAACTTCTTAAAGCGGGCCTCCGACATGATCCAATGATTGAAACAACCGGGTCCAACTTCTTAAAGCGCCTTTCGAAGCACGGTAGCGCTCAAATAAAAATGCCACTATCAGCCACCCATCCAAGTAGGGGCCGAGTTGCACGTTCCTTAACAACTGGAATGAACTAACATCACTTAATCAAACTACGACACAAACTAAATAAATATAAGACTCAAGTCCACTTACTAAGCTTTTAAGTAATCATAATGCCATTACCAATTGCTTTGCTCTAATTATACGACAGCCCAAAATCCTAGCTAATTGAATTAGTAACATTACCTACTGTTTAACATTGTTTTTATTACGCAAGAGTGGCTAAACGGATTTGTATAATTCATTTCGAACTAGTGTGTGAAAGGAAATTATCTTTTCGATAGTTAAGATAGTTTTTCGTTAAAATAGAGTGGTGAGACGGCGTTATAAGTTTTCATAGACTTTCTATCGACAGTCTGGACTCAGATCTGCTTAGACAGGAGTCTATGTACGAATATGTGTTGCTTAGTAAACAATTACACTTTACCATGCGTATATAAACTTTGATAAGATATACTAAAAGTGTTACCATGTAATGCCCCAATTCTGGCCAAAGGCCTCTCATCTCACTGATAATATCATTGAGGAGGATAAATCGTAATCACCACGCTTGCTTATTGCAGGTATGGTGAAACCCGAGCCATGTTTGAAAAACATCTATATATATAATAAAGTTCAATAGTTAATATAGAAACTAGCAATCCGATTTGAATAAACATTTATGTAAAGGATAGCTATATTCATCAGGAAGGTTATATGTTTTCATCCCGAAATTACAACGAGAATGGGCATAACGTGGTCAAAATTGCGGGGCACTGCCATGAGTTATATGTAATTTATAACTCAATGGGCACTGCTAGCTAAATCTCGTGTCTCTCAAGGCATCATTCCATTGTTGTTATACAAGTTTCTAATCAATACAAGGCAATTTACCATCTCCAAGTACCGGCAAACCCATCAACATATCAAGTTGCACGAAATTAGTCAGTTTCCAATTGAGATTGTTAAAGTAAAATAACAAGATTCTGTTGTTGATTCAACAAATTGAGAGCAATAATTGAACGAATATTTTCCTCTAACAACCCTTTATTTTGATAGCGAACTCAAAATTGAATCTTAATTAAATGGAAATTTATTGTTACGTGTGTTTCAAATAACATAAAAAGGTTTATTAAAAGAAGTTATTTTTAGCAGGAGTATTTTGTTTTAAATATAAAAAGTTTAAATCAACTTACCTTTTTGTTGAAAACAATTGCTGGTCGAGGATTGTGATAATATAAACACCGGTGAAGGTATGTAGCACTTATTTGGATTCACAACACTATCACACATTACATCTTTTTAAAATCCTATTTGAAAACTTTTCAATTATGGAACACACTTTCTATATCACTTTCTTAGGTTTAAAACACTTCACTATGCAAATATTTTAATAATAATGAATTATAAATATTAATTGCACCCGACATTCGAGCGTAATACACGACTCGCGGTCACAGAAAGACTGGCTGGAGCGTGTGATCTGTCATAACTACATATCGAACTACCCGCATAAAAAAATAAAGTCACACCAGTTGAAAACAATTAGATAAAACTTTATCAGAAGCTGTTCATACAATACGGCAGATAGCACACACACACACACACACACAATCTAATAACTACCCTCTTTTTAAACACAAACCAACTTCACACCGCTCCCTTTACATCTACCCACAACGTTACTATAAACTAACCAAGCCCAAAAACTTTATCAGTTGGGTAGTGTATTTATCTAAAGATCCACATTTGGAGGGCTGAACTTTATACAAAGTCTCCAAAAACTTGCATGTGAGCCGACGGAATCTCCTTGACGTCAACTGGGATAAATCTATCAGTTTATCCGTATGTGTTTGCGATAACAAAACCGGTATAAGAGAAATACTTTTCTTTTTAGATACACACACCCTCTCCCTGTCTCAGGCTCCCCCTCTTTACAGCCAACTTTTACCCGCCTTTCTTAATGCAATGATTTTTTTGTCTGTAACTCGACTCTACAAGATTATTTCTTGTTTCAAACTTTAGTTGTATCTGCTTAATTTGAGTTTCTTCAGTCAGATTTAATTCTGAAAGTCAACGTTTTAAAATTGAGGAAAGTTTTTTTGTTAAATTAGTTTGGGCAGTGTTTTCGGTAAATCTTTGCTGCGTCGAAAATTTTGGTGTAAATTCTATTTTTATTTGAAGTTAAAGTGAGAGGTTAATCCTTATCGTGTTTAGAGGGACAGGCTTTTGTTTTCAATCATCTTTCCGTATCATTTTCGGTGGTTTAGAAACATGACTCACTGTACAAGATCGGGGTCCCGGATTCAATTCCCGGTTGAGCAAATGTTTCGAATTACCTTTTCGACCATAGCTCAGCTTTGACATCACCAACCCGCAATAGTCAATTCATACTTATATAATTCTCAGACACCTCACTGTACTGATATCTTCAGTGATATGAGAAGCCTTTGTTCTGTGATGGGATATTACATGCCTTACTTTGTTACATCTTTATTACAAAACAAACGGTGTAATAAATATCTGTTACCGCATGTTCAAACATAAACCATATTGGCTCAATATATTAAATTATCTGCCTTTGATATTCAATGAAAATTATATCAATAATCAATACATATATTTACTTGTTACACAACCAATATATATTCATGTAAATAGACTGTCAATTTTACACAATATATCATCATTAGGAGAGTTTGACGTCGTTGTTTGCCAATTACAGGGTATTATGGGATGATTAATTATAGTCTCGATAATCATAATTTGTTTTATTCACTATCTTAAATGTTAACTGTTTAATAACATATTTCAAACACTACTCCTGATAGTATTACACAACCCTTTCATTAACTATAGCTGAAAGTAACGGCGGGACGCCCAAAACAAATGAAATCTTCAATTTGGCTCATAATAAATTACAAACATTTCGTTAACATTCGTATTTACAACTTCCAAAAGATTATTTTATTTACAATGCGTCTAATATTTACAAATTACAATTTCTATTTGAACGTAAAATTTTCCTATTTTATTGTACAAAATCTTCAAAGATATACAGAGTGTTTAATTATTATATTAATTTTGTTTTTAACTTTTCTTTGAAGAGTTTACGAATTTACATGAGATGTAATTTTTTCAATATTTACAATAAAAAAAACAGTATAAATAATGTGAAATCAAAAGTACAACAGTGAGTTATTAGCTTATGAACGAATAACATAATTCAATCATTATTAAAATCGAATTCATAAAATATGATTAAAACATTCGTTAAACAGAACTTTCCGAAAATTTAGTATAATGTAAAGTAATAAGTATCAGATACCTAATATAAGATAAAGAATTTTTTACATAAAAACATATCATTTCAATTTCATAACAAAGTATTTTGATTTGTATAAAGTCTAACAAGAAAATTCTAAATTGAAAATCCATATTTTCAATTCCTCCGTTTCACAGTTGAACAGATAACAGACTATGAAATCACTTGGGAATAAAGTCATCGAGACGAGACGATTCCTCCACACCGCTCGGCAAATCAACAGCTTTCTATGCACATATAAATGATTCAATATCTCAGAATATACCTCGCACTCCAATGAAAATTTACGTCAAGTCGATTCTAAACACCTCCCACGTTTAATAACAGAGAATCTATTCGAATTCAATTAGGTATTGGACAAAGGATTATTAAAAATTCTCTCTACCCTTTCAGGGGAAATATTCGGTAAAACAAGAACTAAAAATATTTATCCATTGAATTCAGTCGATTCCACACGTTACAGAGGCGAGCTTTTTATCCAAAAGAATGTTATTCAATGTGAAAAATGGTTAGTTATGTACTTATTCTGGAATGTGATAGTTCATTAATCTTTTTATAGAAAATGTTATTAGGATTGTTTCCGATATCTTACGTTTCTAATTCTAATAAGGGTGTCAGAATAATCCCGTGTATTTTCTCAGTTTGATTGAAAGCAAATATAAAGAGAACAGTAAGGTACATAAGATAGTGTAAGCATAGATAAACCGGTTCGCTTAAGGTACGAGTACTGGCTTTCAGGGATCGATCCTGATTGTAATCTCTACGAAGGATTAAAGAGCTACTCGGAATAACAAGGGGAAATCGGCTAACAATAAGCCTTAAGCTCTGAGAAAGGAACGAGGAAGAAAAGTTGTTTACGATAAAAATGCTGTATAAATCTTGGAAAATTTGTTCAGAATATGCACCGTTTTCTTAAGTCGTAATATTTTTTGTGTTTGAAAAATGATTAAAGAAGCAATGTTATTCTGAAAATTAAAACGGATCAAACAAGGTGGGAGTTACTCATTTTCTAGTTATATTAACCTTTTATACTGTTACTTCACGCTAATTGTTAATTTATTGTCAATACATTTGTAAAATTCCATCGATGTTTTATGAAGATATCAGAGATATGTAGTTTACTTAAATTAAAAATATGTTGGATTAAATTGACTCAAATTATATGAAGCTTATAATATATTTTTATAACATATTGTTCTTTAACCTTTGGAGCGAGGCTATAGGGGTGAGGACAGGGAAATCTATAAAGAATTATATTTAGTCCATTAGGCAAAAAATATTACACATAGTTTTGGCTGAGCCTGAGGCTCTTATAAATAAACTGAAATAGTTACAGTTCAGGAGTGGGGTTACGTCACAACTTAATATAAAATGTACAATTTATGAGGCGTGACGTCATGCGATATTACAACCCTATGTGTCGCCATGTTTTTGCTAGTTGATAAAAAGAAAAAATACATTTCTTCAATTTATTTATTTACCGTAACTACCTGTAATAATAGATGTAGTTATGAAAAATAAATAAAATTTTGAATAATCTGTCTTACGGACAAGAAATTAGATTTTATTCATCTTCCCTATTGTCAACCATTAAAAAATACCATCGAATTGAAAAAATCTTTTGAAAAAGCTATGTGAGTTTCCAGGGTACAAACTAATACATTTATAGTAACCATTTCGTTTCCAACCGTACTACACAAAAACATTCAGGATCAAAAACAAACAACAACAAATAAGCAAACAAAAGGATGAATAAGATACGTAGTAGGTACTAAGTACCTATTATCGTTGTATTTCCGAAAATAGTTCTTATACGTAATCCTCTCCGATTGGTCATCTCATTGCGATGACAGAGAAAATTCGATTTTGGAATATTGGGATGAGGGGGATTAAAAAGGTTCGAAGGAAGGAGGTTGTGAATGTAGTGATAGGTTGTTTGGTGTGTGTGAAGGTTGCGATAGTGACCATGGAGGTTAGTACGTATTTGTTGAGGCGAGGAGGTGTTGAGCCGGAACTTTGCATGGCCGCCGGTCGCTCCCCGCTGAGCACGTGAACTATCACGGACGCAGACTCTGTTGGAAACAAGTCAGTGTAAATATCTACAAAAAGGTTGTACAAAAGAACATTCGTTGTGGGGATACAAAGGAAATGGCGCATTAGGTACGAGTTATTCGTATTAATGTATAGAAGTAAGTAATATTCTGTTTTATTTCACGTTTGAACCGATTTTGATTTGTCTTGGGATGAAATACGAGCGGCAATTGATTTCGCCAGATAGAAACTGAGCAATCAGACTATGAATTTTAAAATTCTCATTCATGTTAGTTCATTTTCATCAATTTCATAGACCGACTGGAAAGTATATAAAGTATCGATTATGCTACGGCTACACTGTCGCGCAATAATTCCTGTTCCGTTGTCGCGATAAAAACTTCGTGTTCGATCCATGACGAAGTGCTTGGCCACATATTCACTACGTCGCGATAATCAAGAACGTCGCGATAATTCATTTCGCGGGAAACATGGAAGAGGCGGTTGCGCTGTGTCACATGGCGGCTAATAATTATATACTACATCTTTATTACTTGAACAAAAATAAAAAGGTTAAAAAAAGGAATAAAAGGCGATGGTTCATAATTTTGTATGAATAATAATATTTTCTCATTAGGTACTCCAATCCATGACAAGTTCGCTGAAAATGTTTAGTTTTTTGTTTAATTGAAACACGTTCAAACCGCTCGGAGTCTCGCAGTCAACTAAATAAAGCGCGCGATGTGTAGCCAACCGCACGAACTTTGTCGCGACAAAACCCTTTGATGTGCGGCAATTTACCGACAGCGGCGCGAAGGGCATTCGTATTCGCGAAGATGATTCGCGATAGGACGAAAACTTTGGCCAGACGTGTCGCGACAACGCAAATCTTCGCGTTATCGCGATAGTGTGGCCCCAGCATTAGACATATTCGAAATCCGTTTCGAATCCATAGAATTATTATTGTTCTTAATTTGAAAACAAATTTTAAATCTCTGTGAAAAGGATTAAGAAAAAATAATACTGCTTTCAAAATTAGATTCTAATTCCGTATTCGAAATATTATTTGAATTGTAACTACGTTCACGGATACACTTCGCTTTTATTTTACATTTTAATCTGACGTTTCGGCCTCTTTACAGGAACCGTAGTCACTAAAGGGACTGAAGCGTCAGATAAAAAAGTAAAATAAAAGCGAAGTGTATCCGTAATCAAAGTTTCAATTCAAAATGAGTAGTGTTCGCTTGGACGAAACCAGTATGAATTCGTATTTTAAAATAATATCGTTCACCAAACGTAATATTCTTCCTCCTTCGATTATACTTCTTTATTGATCTTTCTTACCTGAGCTGCTCGGAGCACAGGTATAGTTCCCGGAGTCATGAGGCGCCGCCCTCGCGATCAGCAGTCGACTGGTGCGCGTCCGCTGTTCAGTCTCCACGCTGATACCGCCTCGTTGGGCGTAGTTCACCACTTGTTCCCCGCGGTACCAGTAGATGAAGCTGCAAGTAAGTTTAGTGGTCAAATGGATTTGTACTAGGGTGTGTTCTTTGAGTTAATGTCAAAAAAGTTTTGACCCGTAATGAATGATGAATGAGTTTGATACACAATTAAACTCATTTCATGCAAGAATACATATTTAATGTAATTTTATATGTAATAAAATAAACCTAAAACACGTATTTTTTACATTTACATTTTATACATTTTTTACATTTTACGTATACGTTCATTTTATAGTATACTAGCTGCGCCCCGCGGTTTCACCCGCGTTGTACCCGTTCCCGCGGGAATTTCGGGATGAAAAATAGATGTTGGCCGATTCTCAGACCTACTCAATATGCTCACAAAATTTCATGAGAATCGGTCAAGCCGTTTCGGAGGAGTACGGGAACGAACACTGTGACACGAGAATTTTATATATAAGATTATAATATTTAATGATACAACATATACTTCGGACGCTTCCACTAGCAGTTGTTAAATTCAAACTAAACTAAGCCGTTTCTGTGAAATCCAATTATTAATTGTTAGACTAACTAAATGGAAACAGTGTTCTATGAAGTCTAATAACTTGTGAGCATATTTTGATAACACATGAATCGAACAGCGGATAACACAGCGCTGCCATCCCCACTCTGCAACCACAAAATATGCTATATTTTGAACTATGTATATTGTTCTTGTCAATATTTAATTATACTCGAACCGCTAGCTAAACGCAGCGGTGTGACGCCGGCATCAGCATGCTATGCTGAGGTTACTGATGAAAATTTATTCATTCATTTTGTTGGTTTGTTTTTGTGGCCACTTTTCGGTCATGTTCTTTTTAGTCCCGTTAAAGAACAACTCAAAGGAGGGTATAGAGTGCGTGAGAGGGTACCTAAGCGATTTCTACAGAAACGTATTCAGGGTGCTCAGGGGAAAAACATACTAAAAGTCCTGACGTCTAGGAGGTGCGCCGGAGGGAAGGGAGGGTGACAAAGGTCTCAGTTTTAGGTTATTCGCGAATATCTCAAAAACGGTGCAATGTAGCAAAAAAAAGTGTATGATGAAATGAAAGCTTATATAATTCTCTATAACTTTAATTCTATCCACTTTTTCCATATTCCCAGCCGTTATTGAACTACACGCTCCAGAAATGTCAAAATTAAGGAACTCGGGCAGGTAACTATGGAGCCTGCCCCAATGCTCAACAGTGACATGACCTATGTCATTTGAAAGGTCTTGAAGAGTTGTACAAGTTGCTCCTAGACAGTTATATCGAATTCGACGGCCAACTCGGTGTTTTCGACCACCGAAGCATTACCACTGGAGGTGCTGTGGAGCCTGGACGGAATGCTCAACAGTGACATGACTTACGCATTTGAAAGCTCTTACAAGTCACTTTTTAATAGTTATATCGAAATCGACGCCAAACTTGGTGTTTTCGACCACCGAAGAAAAAACACTAGGTGTATGTGCAGTTGACCCTGATCGTATTGCTCAACAGTGACATGACTAATGTCATTTGGAAGCTCTTAGAAGTCACTCCTTGACAGTTATATCGAAATCGACGACCAACTCGGTGTTATCGACCACCGAAGTATCGACATTGATCGTATTGCTCAACAGTGACATGACACATATCATTTGAAAGCTCATAAAGAGTTTTATAAGTCACTCTTTGATAGTTATATCGAAATCGCCGTCCAACTTAGTGTTTTCGACCACCGAAGAATGGAGTTGGCTATGCCATACCGAAGTATCGACGCTGATCCTAATACTCAACGGTGACATGACCTATGTCATTTGAAAGCTCTTGAAGAGTCGTACAAGTCATTCTTTGACAGTTATATCGAAATCGACCGCCAACGCGGTGTTTTCGACCACCGAAGGATGACACTGGGTTTATGTGCAGTTGACCCTGATGGTATTGCTCAACAGTGGCATAGCTTATGTCATTTGAAAGCCCTTGAAGAGTTGTCTAAGTCACTCCTTGATATTTATATCGAAATCAACAGCTAACTCGGTGTTTTTGACAAAAAAAAATATATATACACATTAGTTCAATTCATAAAATAGTTATAGAGTATTTGAAGGGCAACATAAGCGATCACTCACTGTCACTGCACATGTTTAGGTTAACTCAAATATGTCATGGTTGCTAAATACGACACCCTTTCAGGCCGGGAACACAACTTACGCGTGTTTTAGATTTTTTAAATCGTAATGCCATCTATTGAGTTCCTTTGCGCACTACTTTTATACTATTCTGATGCAAGGGCGGGCTTAAACACGCTGAATAAAGGACCTTGAGAAAATTGCATTCTTCTGTGGTCGAAAACACCAAGTTGGCCGTCGATTTCGATATACATGTCAAGGAGTGACTTGGACAACTCTTCAAGGGCTTTCAAATGACATAAGTTATGTCACTGTTGAGTAATACCATCAGGGTCAACTGCACATAAACCCAGTGTCATTCTTCGGTGGTCGAAAACACCGCGTTGGCGGTCGATTTCGATATAACTGTCAAAGAGAGACTTGCACGACTCTTCAAGAGCTATCAAATGACATAGGTCATGTCACCGTTGAGCATAAGGATCAGCGTCGATACTTCGGTATGGCATAGCCCAACTCCATTCTTCGGTGGTCGAAAACACTAAGTTGGACGGCGATTTCGATATAACTATCAAAGAGTGACTTATAAAACTCTTTATGAGCTTTCAAATGATATGTGTCATGTCACTGTTGAGCAATACGATCAATGTCGATACTTCGGTGGTCGATAACACCGAGTTGGTCGTCGATTTCGATATAACTGTCAAGGAGTGACTTCTAAGAGCTTTCAAATGACATTAGTCATGTCACTGTTGAGCAATACGATCAGGGTCAACTGCACATACACCTAGTGTTTTTTCTTCGGTGGTCGAAAACACCAAGTTTGGCGTCGATTTCGATATAACTATTAAAAAGTGACTTGTAAGAGCTTTCAAATGCGTAAGTCATGTCACTGTTGAGCATTCCGTCCAGGCTCCACAGCACCTCCAGTGGTAATGCTTCGGTGGTCGAAAACACCGAGTTGGCCGTCGAATTCGATATAACTGTCTAGGAGCAACTTGTACAACTCTTCAAGACCTTTCAAATGACATAGGTCATGTCACTGTTGAGCATTGGGGCAGGCTCCATAGTTACCTGCCCGAGTTCCTTAATTTTGACATTTCTGGAGCGTGTAGTTCAATAACGGTTGGGAATATGGAAAAAGTGGATAGAATTAAAGTTATAGAGAATTATATAAGCTTTCATTTCATCATACACTTTTTTTTGCTACATTGCACCGTTTTTGAGATATTCGCGAATAACCTAAAACTGAGACCTTTGTCACCCTCCCTTCCCTCCGGCGCACCTCCTAGACGTCAGGACTTTTAGTATGTTTTTCCACTGAGCACCCTGAATACGTTTCTGAAGAAATCGCTTAGGTACCCTCTCACGCATTCTACAACTACTTCGTTGACGGGACTATTTGTGTATTCAGTTTTGTTCAGTCATTTAATTGGTGAAAGCTATTGTTCTAAAATTAAAAATCAAATTATTATACAAATGACTCGTCATTTCACGGCACTTACTTTCGATTAACTATACCTATACAAATATTTTAAAAAATATTTTTGTGAAATTTATTCACAAAAATATTCAAATTCTAACAACTCCACGGAGATATAATGTATCAAGCATAGAGAAAAAAAAGAAAAAAAAGAGAAAAGAAAAGAAAAAAACAGTCGATTTGCGAAGCTAGGGATTAAGTTTTTGAAATCGGTTGGATTTACCATAATTTAAATATCTGTTTCCGCACACAGGCGTAAATGCCTTGAAATAACCATTGAAAACAGCACATTAGTGATCAACTGTCCTTCAATAGCGGACCATAAATCAATATATTCAAGCCTACAAACCATACGAAATCCTAACGCTCCCGCGACGAATGAATGCAATGCTGTTTGCAACAAACGCTATATTCGCGCCAATTTCAGTTGTACGCTAAATGAGTGCCTTTCGCTACGGGTTTTACTATACATGGGCTGAACAAAACGTTCGCGTGGTGACTTTATTTCTACGAAACATAGAACATGATTAAGCGGTTATACGGAACTCAACAATAAGGGTGCTTTCAAATTATGCGTTTCGTGTTGGACCGCTGCGGTGCCGAAGCGGTGCGTTTGTCGTATTGTGAACGTACGATCGTGTGTTTTCATACAAATCGAGCAGTGCGGCAACAGTGCGTACTAAAATTATTTCGCGGTACCGACGCCGCACTGTTGCCGCACTGCTCGATTTGTATGAAAACACACGATCGTACGTTCACAATACGACAAACGCACCGCTTCGGCACCGCAGCGGTCCAACACGAAACGCATAATTTGAAAGCACCCTAACGGTAACTTATTGTTCAACAGTACAACAGACTCAATTTTGAATAAACTAAAGCTATTGTTGATGCTTTTCGTTGCGAATTAACTGTTGTAAAGTGATTTTTGTTAACGTTTTTATCAATTTGCCCTTTTTGTTTGAAAGTTTTGTGAAGTGAAGTGAAATCATTAACGAATAAAAAATACACCCGGTATTGTTTAAAAACTACGCGGTTTTATTCAAATCTGATAATACTGGTTCAAAGCATGGTTTTCATTCTATCATTTGATACCAAAATCTAAAAAAAATGAACATTGGATTTATCCATGTTTGAAGTTATGCGACACAAATGCACACACTAAGCTCTAAGCCTGCATTATGCAATCTATCAATTTGATGCTACTTAAAAATAATAAAAACAAAATTATTTAATATGTTGGTAGTATTTTGCTGAACTAATGAGATATAATGATAATTAAATAGTACTATCTTAAAAGATCGAATCAATTGTAAATTTGACTTAAAATTGAAGGCTACTTCAGTAATTAGTTTCCTGTGCAGTTTATTTCTTCTACCACTTTTACCCTATTTTATATTTTACAGTGCCTTTTGTAGAACAGCCACAATCACGTCCCCAGTAATATTAACTTCTTACGACTAAAATGATTACGTGTTTAGATTAGAATTTAGCCTTTACACTCCTAGTGTTAAAGTTCAAAATGTGATGTTATAATTTAGTTTCTTTGATATAATAATAATAATCTTCCTGGCCGTTTTCGGCCACAGCGACTGCTTATATGGCTATAAGGAGGATGATGGGCTTTGATGTTCAGCCCGACGGTGAGCGCGATCATGACTGGCGTACCCAACTTTATTAGAAAAAGTTCGATGACATTGAGGGCACGTCAGGACACCGTTCACTATATTATATGCAATGGCCGCAGGTGGTCTGGCCTTAATATCGTCCCTCTTGCGGTCTAGGTCATCACGTCTTCCGGACTCAAAGTCCTTCACGTGCTGATTAATGAGCCGCCTCCACTCCGGACGTTGTGCTGCCTTTTTTTCCCAACCTGATGGCTCTATTCCGCTTCTCTTCATATGTCTTTTCAGAACGTCCTTATATCTAAGGTACTGCCCACCAGGGTTTCTTTTCCCATTTTGGAGTTCTGAATAGAATATGCGTTTTGCCATTCTCTCGTCCGACATACGCGACACGTGCCCACTCCAACGCAGTTGCCTCCTCATGAGGTATGCCTCGATCCCAGCGACGTTTGCACGCCGGAGAATTTCAGTGTTACGAACTCTGTCCGTCCACCGAATGTTCATAACGTCACGGAGGCATTTTATGTGAAACCTGTCGAGAACGCGTATGTGTTTCCGGTACAGGACCCATGTCTCGGACGAGTAAAGTAAGTTTGGAAGAACAATGGCCATATAGACTTTTATTTTTGTATTAAGTTTAATATCATGGGATCTGAATACCTTCGCACGCAGTTTGCCAAAAGCAGCAGCAGCTGCTCCTATCCTACTGTTCACTTCTGCGTCGAGGTCGCCCTTAGGTGTTATTGTGCTTCCCAGATACTTAAATTTGTCTACTTGTTGTAGAATATTCTCGCCAAGACTAATACTAAACGGCATATTGTCATTAACCCCAGCTGCCATCACTTCGGTTTTTTTGACATTTATTTTAAGGCCAAACTTAGTACAGGCCTCATTAAGTTTATTCATTATATTTTGTAAGTCTATGATGGAGTCTGCAACAACACAAACGTCATCTGCATATATGATTTCTGCGATGATAGCAGCAAGAACTTTAGTTCGCGATTTGAGCCTCGATAAGTTGAACAGGCCTCCATCTATTCTGAATCGGATTCGGATACCTTCGGATAGGTTTTGCAGAGCTTCGCGGACAACGACAGCAAAGAATAGAGCGAATAGTGTCGGTGCGAGTACGCAACCTTGTTTGACTCCACAGGTGACGGAGAAAGGCTCGGACTCCTCCCCATTCGCTGTGACACAACAACACATGTCGTCATGAAATAGTCGCAAGAGTTTGATAAATCCTTCAGGGACACCTAAGATAGCCAATATTATCCAAAGCGCAGTCCTAGGGATACTGTCAAAAGCTTTTTCGAGGTCAACGAAGCAGAGGAACATTGGTTGACCTTGTTCTCTACTCTTCTCAATAAGTTGGCGAACTGAGAAGATGGCTTCACACGTCCCTCTCTCAGGCCGAAACCCGAACTGGGACTCCGGTAGGATGGACTCGGACAGGTGCAGAAGACGATTGAGGAGAATTCTTGCGAACACTTTCCCAGGAGTAGAGAGTAGCGATATGCCTCGATACGAATTACAATCGGATCGATCGCCTTTATTTTTGTACAGTGAACAAATGCGAGAGATCGTAAAGCACTTAGGTATACAGCTTTCAGTCCACATGCGCAAAAATACCTTCCATAAGATGGTGTGAAGCTCACTACCGCCGTATTTGAGCATTTCCCCACAGATGTTATCAACGCCTACAGCCTTTTTATTCTTTTGTTGCTTGATTGCTGTAATAACCTCAGCTAATGTGGGAGGATCAAGCAGTTCTTCCCTAGGTGGATACTTAGGAAGACTATTAATATATTCTAAGTCCGCAGAGCGGTCAACATTTAGGAGACTGTTAAAATGTTGAGCCCATCGTTTGAGGACATCTTCCTTGTTGGTCAGGTATGACCCGTCTAGCGACTTAATAGGCACTGTAGCGTGGTGCGTAGTGCCGACTATCTTTCGGATTTCGCTAAAGAAAGCGCCAAGTTGCTTAGTATCAGCAAGGCCTTGTATATGCTCAGCTTTATCCAGCCACCACCTGTCTTTACCGTCTCGAGTTAATTTGCGAATACTCGAACTACTTTCCTGAATTTGATTATGTAAGTTTTTACTATTTTTATCAGTATAGAATTTACTTAGAAGATTGCGATGGCAGTTCAAAGCATTGGAAAATACGGAGTCATTTGCATCAAACCAGTCTTCATGTTTGTAGGCCTTGCGACCTAAAACCTTCAAACTAGTCACAGTTATTGTAGATGATATGGATTGCCAAACAGTCTCGATGTCACCAGTATCAATATCCAAAGAACCTAAAGCATTGTTTAAAGAAGAAGAGTAAGTATTCCGTTTACCAATTTTTTGTAAGTCATCAACTGCAACGCGGAGGGATTTTACGATATTTCGTCTGCGCGGAAGGTGGAGCCGGAGTTTAAGTTTAGTAAAGACAAGTTGATGGTCTGTCCAGCAGTTTGCACCACGCATAACACGCGTTATTTGTACCTGGGATATGTCACGCCGCCGCACTATGGCATAATCAATTAAGTGCCAATGCTTTGATCGCGGATGCATCCAGGTCGCTTTATGTTTGGTCGGTAATCGGAAATAGGTATTAGTTATTGCTAGATCAAACTGAGCACAAAAACTAAGCAACAGCTGCCCATTGCTGTTCATATTTCCGATTCCGTGTCTTCCGATAGTATTAGGCCATGCCGTATGGTCACGACCCACTCTCGCATTAAAGTCCCCGAGTAACAAAATTTGTTCTCGTGGGCGAATTTTTGTGATGGTTTGCATTAGCTGATCATAAAATTGGTCTTTGATCTCATCACTCTTGTCTAAAGTAGGAGCATAAACACTGATTACATTTAGATGGTTGTTGTTTTCCAAATGCAAACGAAGTGATATGACGCGATCCGAGGTGTAGATAGGATATTCATCCAAATTCCTCGCCAAATCGTTTTTAATTGCAAAACCAACGCCCGAACGTCTTGGTTCATGCGAGGCAGTACCCTTCCAGTAGAAAGTGTAACCACCTCCATGCTCTACCAATTCTCCTTCGTCAGCTAGGTGGGTTTCGCTGAGAGCAGCAATGTCTATGTTGTAGCGGCGCAGTTCTCTTGCCACTACAGCTGTCTTTCGTTCAGGGCATAGGTTAACATTATTATCAAGTAGCGTGCGTACGTTCCATGATCCAAAATTCAAGGTCGTCGTTTTAGGGGAAGTAATTATTTTCTTAGATTTCTGACCACGCAGATGGGATGCTGAGGGCAGCCGCGGCTACTACCCCCCGAAGTGTTTGTGAGCAAGCAATTTTTAGGACACCTTTTCTAGTCCCCTCCCCGGCTAAGCGGGGGAAGCAGTGCCTCCCTAAATAGGGCTGCTTCGTCATACGAGGTGCTGCCCAATCTGCCCTGTTGCTCAAGTGCAGAGCAGAAACGACCACTTATCCCCGTACCGCCTGTGTGCAGGCCTCAGACAAAGCCAAACTTGCATAAACTTGCATAAGCTCTGAAGAATACTTTCAGCCCATTTCAGCATGGTTTTATTAAGGGTCGTTCAACAGTTACCAACCTCGCCCTGCTCAACGATTTTATTACCTATAACATGGATGTGGGGGCTCAAATCGATGTAATTTATACAGACTACACCAAGTGCTTTGATCGAATTAAACACAGTACCCTTATAACGAAACTCAGACTTGCAGGCATCAACGGAGATCTCCTGAGATGGTTCTCGTCTTATATTGCGAACAGATCACAGTCAGTGGTCATCAATAACTATATTTCTAGTTGGGTTCCCGTCCCTAGTGGGATTCCCCAGGGATCTTTGCTAGGACCCCTGCTATTTATAATTTTTGTAGCTGATATTGACGCGTGCTTTCAATCTTCGCATCTGTTATCGTTTGCAGACGATATGAAGATATTCCGCTCTGTCACCTCTGTTACAGACGTCGAGGCACTTCAAGCGGATTTAACTCGACTTGATAAATACTGCGAACTTAATGATCTAGATCTTAACCCTACTAAATGTTCTGTGGTATCATACAGTCGTAAACGTGACGTCATATTATCTCGATACCAGCTCAAGGGCCAGCTAGTTCCAAGATGTAACATGGTGAAAGATTTGGGAGTTTATCATGATAATAAAATGCAATTTACGTACCATATAGACGAAATAGTTACTAAAGCCACTAGAGCACTAGGTTTTATCATGAGGCAATCTAAAGGCTTTAAACAATGCAAAACTTTCAAGATCCTGTATTGTACGTACGTTAGGAGCCACCTTGAATATTGCTCCCAAATTTGGAACCCGTGTTATTATAAATATATTGACCGCATTGAAAACATTCAGAAGCGGTTTATTAAGTTTTTATGCTATCGGCTTAATATACCTTATCTATCATCTAACTATATAAATATGTGTAAGAAGTTTCACATTATGCCGCTCAGCGAGCGCCGTAAAATGGCTGACTTCGCATTTGTAAATAAAATTATAACAAATGAATTTGACTGTTCCGACTTATTAGGTAAGCTTTACTTCAACGTCCCAAAGAAGTGTTTCCGGTCATTGGCACCTATTACTGTTCCATTAGCTCACACAAACTATAGGAAGAATTCTTGTTTAGTAAGATCTTGCAGTGTATTTAATAGTAAGTGCAAGGAGTTTGACTTGGATCCGTTTTTAATTAAAAGTCGTTCAATCAGAGAGAGACTCAACCTTTCGTTCTTTAAAAAATAACCTTTTTCATTGTTTAAAAAACTTATAGTTCGTTTATTGCTTTTGGCTAACTGTTATTCTTTGATTATTCACTACCATTGTTAAGGTGGCCGTCGGTGTTTAGCGAGGGCGACGCGGTCGTAGCCCATCGTGACCCCGCGTCGTGGTCGCTAGTGGACCGGACGGTTGCCTTCCCTTTGTTTGCTTATTAATTACTTATTATTTTTAATGTGTTGTTCTGATCATTGTAGCTAAATTTTATTCTAATGTTTACCCGTGAAAACCTGTTATTAGCTTTTTGTGTTCTATTCTAATGTATTGTCTTTTGTTTTAGCTGTTGGTTTTCCTAATTATAAATAAATAAATAAATAAATAAATAAATAAAGCCGGACCTCTCTACTTTGGCCCATCGCCACAGGACTTTCTTCTCAGTTAGCCATTATTCGGAAGCAGTCAGATACGCAGGAAATATTATAGTGCACAGACGTGCGCGCAAACGCAAGTGCACTCTCTCGTCCGTGCTGCCCTTGACCCGATGGAACGGAGAACCGCTACGACCGGAGGGCAGCTGGATGCAGTAGTCTGACGGGCAATAACAAGACCCCTTTTGCCGTCTTAGAGGCCATCCTACAATTGCCTACTACCTTGTCACCGTAAGTGAACCGCTATGAAGCCAAGATAGTGCACTTGAGCGGGGGGTGTCCGCCACTCGAGTATCGCGAGGCAACACCCGAGCTCCCTTCACCAGGTTTAGCCCACGAGTCGACGCGGTTACCGGGGTGTGGCCGCTGTGTGCATACAGCTGCTAGGAGCCACCGGTGAGAGAAAATTGTGGGGTATCGACGGTTTTAAAACTGAGCTGTTCACTTATAAGTCGACTGACAGCCAGACGCCAATATTCCACTACACCCCAACTTCTTTGATATGCAAAGCGTACAGCTGAAGTTATGAATGTAGAATTATATTACATTCTCTTGTTTAGGAAGTAGGGCTTCAGTTGAATTATTATTTTTTATAATATTATAGAAGTTATTCTCTTTACGTTAGTCAAAAATAATGAAGGCAACATATAAGTTATTAGAACTGTCTTGCGGTTTCACTCAAATTGTACCCTTCCCGCAGGAATTTCAGGATAAAATGTATACCATGTGTTATTTTAATGTATAACCTATATTACTGTTAAGTTTCATCCAAATCCGTTGAATAGTTTTTGCGTGAAAGAGTAACAAACATACATACATCCTCACAAACTTTCGCATATTAGTAGGACTTGGCAGAAAAATATAATATTATCTCTAAAGAATTATCATCAGTACATATATAACTATTTTAAGAGGCTAATAAGTGACTTAGTAAGCATGTTGCTACGTAGTATATTAAAGCACGCTGGTTAATATGGCCTTTAAAATACATACAAAATACATTTATTTACTCAGGAAAGATCAATGACACTCAAACTATCATACAAGATGTTATTTTTATATCACGTCGATCGATTAACGTTCAATTTCAGGGTAACGATTTAAGTTTAATAGTCACTATCTTAACCTACAATCATTGGGTAGTTAGTAGAATAAATTAAGATTTTATATGTGATTAGAAAAATTGGATTTCAATCACTTCTAAGCGACAACCGTTTGACCACAGTCCACTAAGAATAGTAATTTAACTTCGTAAATAAGCATACGAGTTGAGGCAAGCGTGGTGATTACGTCTAATCCTAAACTGTACTGATATCTTCAGTGAGATAAGAGACAGTTTGCCTGGACATTTGAGAGACATCATCCTTTTTTGAAGTCGATAAAAAATTGGGCAATGCTGGTTTGTAGGCTATTATCTCGATCGGCCTTAGTTAACCTACTGTTCTTAGTGTACTGTGTTAGTTTGATTTTGGAACGTCTTAAGCCGGCTTCCCACGGCCTGATTTCTCACAGGTCAAACCGCGCCAGGCCAGACCTGGCCATGGGAACCGTCGCATCCGATGAGGCCTGTAAAGCCCTGATGTCGCCCGTTCGATCCCTGCACATAGAATGGTGTCGAACCGGGCTGATACCGTCAAGTGTGGAATCGATTAGAAATTGCTGTTAAATCGATGTTTTATATATTAAAGCCTGCCAATCAAATAAAGCCAGACGAATAAATCGATTTGCCATCTAATAACACCAAGAAAAAACCCCATTAAAAACCTCTTACAATGACCCAATAACTTCTCCAAGGCTTATAAAGTCAACCAAATTGATGTTATAACAAAATTGCCACAAGAGTATTATGAGAAGATATGACCTGAATAAAAATATCGTGTAACAGCCGTATCAATATTCAAATTGGAGTTCTCCCGACTATGGATTTCAAACGTAGCGGCCATTAAGTGGTGATAGGCAAAGAATGCCTTACTTAGGAGCGGTCGACCCTTTTATCTGGATATAAGCTTATCGTGCTTATGGATATGATACTAAATGTGTATGGCGGTTCGGAGCGGGTGTCTGTCGAGAAATGGTCTTTGTATGGGGTTGGCGGGCCACTTATTTTGTCCCACGTTGTAGTAACTTATACTTAGCGTTGTTTTCATAGGGTGTTGTTTTTCATGATATTCAAAGTGTACAATTTGAGAGATAATTTAGTAAAATAACTAAAATTATGATCAAAACTGAAATCAAAACGAAAATATATTTAAAAAAATTATAAGCTCTGAAAGATTCTCTCCTATCCTTTTTTGCAAAATGATTTTTTGTATGCGACGTCTACAAGCGCTACAAGAATGTAGAATAGTAGAGATATAGAATTGTGGAGCACCCAATGCCCCTGCTCCGATCCCCTAACTATGACCCACCTCCTGCAGGCCCTTTCTATGTTATGTCCTTCTAAAATTGCTACCGCAAAATTTTGTTCTGCCTCCACATAAATTTAACTGGGACCATATTGACACGAAAAATCAAAATATATTTTTAGGAATAAAATATGGCCATATTCTAAGCGTGAGTCGAACCCGGTGCTTTTGTTTTGGCCAATTTTTTTGATGATGATCCAAAAAATACTGATAGCAGAAGTTTGAAGAAATTATTACATTGAACATTGGCTTTTTATTATTTAAAAATCTCTAGTCGTGGTCACCGTCATTGTACCTTGGCAACCCACATTCATAATATGTCATCATATACTAGCAAACGCATAAATAAGCAAGTAAGTACGTGATCATCAAAATACTTCGAAGTTTCACAGATATCTAAAATTGTATGGAAGACAATGACACGAAAAGTTAAATTGCTATTTGTTCATAAAGTAGTTTAAAAGTTGAAAAAGTTATCTGGTAAAGAGTTTTATAATGAGGTTTTCGAGTCTCTTTCAACAAACTGTTCGCTTCAATTGGTGTGACACTGGACACTTGGGAACTTTAAAAAATAATTACATTACAGAAAGTGGTCATTAAATGAGTACTTATTTACATCGTAATGGTTTCAATAACTGTAATTATAAGCTTGAAGTGCCATTTTAAGTACAGGGTAATTATTTACGTATAATTATAATTTTTAAACATGTATAGCTATTTTTTATTGTTAGTTTATGTTAAACTGAAGTATTGTTTTGTAACCAAGAGCTATTATTTATTTTATGGGACTATTTATGACACAAATTATAAAAAATATTTTATTCAAGTAAAATGATGATATTATTTATTATATTATTTCCAAAACAGGCGCACGCACACATATATGCTGCGCTACATGAGTTTTGAAAATTGTCAAAATTGACAAATGTCAAATGTCAAACTATGGCCAGTGGAGTTTAACTACGAAAAACACGTCTACGTAGACGTATACATAATTATTTAGAAATAACTACGCAAAGGATTTTGATGCGGTTTTTTAAATAGATAGAGTGATTTAAGAGGAAGGTTTATATGTATAAAAATTCCCGAAATTCCCACGGGAACGGGCACAACGCGGGTAAAACCGAGGGGCACTGCTAGTAATAATATAATTTTAAATTTTTCGTATGTTCATAATGTGTCCATAGCAAGATAAGAACATCGCTCCAACACGCTATTAAATAAACATACACGAATAAAACTTGTACACACACTAATTATACACGTTTACTAATATGCGTCACCAACTTATTTCTTATTAAGCATAGTTTGTTACAAGTTTGTAACTCGTCAAAATCAAGATGGCAATTTGACAAATATTTTAACACTTTGTTTACGTATGAATTAATTATTTATGATTTTGAGTTCGGTCAAGGCTAGATCGAAGGCATCGATTGATGATAGAATCAGTTTGTCGATGACGGACAATATACAATATAATATAGGTACCGAAATTCACACAAGGTTAATTACACCCAAAGTATGTTCTAAGCTTGTATTATGAAATCTAACTAACTGATACTACTAAATTTACAAAAACAAAAGCCTTATAACAATATAGGGATTATGCGATGTTTATGCCATTATTGTTTCCACCTAGTAGCGATTCTACACAATATGAATTCCACGCAGCTGAAGTTTATCACGTGCGTTATTCTTCACACAAATATATTACTATACAATCGTCGCAACTCTTATTAATGTTCGACATCGGTCACATTTCTGGTAAAAAGGCACCTTAAATGAGGCCACTGCGGCCAGTGAAGTTTATTTCTGATATGAAAACTGTTTCTTAGTAGTTAGTATTAATACCTTATTATTAAAAAAAATAATCATTTAAGGTGCCTTTTTACCAGAAATGTGACCGATGTCGAACATTAATAAGAGTTGCGACGATTGTATAGTAATATATTTGTGTGAAGAATAACGCACGTGATAAACTTCAGCTGCGTGGAATTCATATTGTGTAGAATCGCTACTAGGTGGAGTCAAGATTGTGTTGAAATAATGACTGTGAAGAATAACGCATGTGATAAACTGCAGATGTGTGGAATAAATATTGTGTAGAATCGCTACTAGGTGGAAACAATAATGGCATAAACATCGCATAATCCCAATATAGGCATAATTGACACCTAGACGTCGTCGCCAACAACTATGTATTCACATATTGTTGACTCCAGGTGGGAATCTATCCCGAAACCCCCGACACGTAAGCGCTCTCACTGCCCATGTGCCAAAGTTATAACACAACTTGTCAAATATAGGTATACACTATAGATTAATGACACTATCGATAGATTTAGAAAAAAGGAATTAGAAATTATTTATTTACAGAAAAACTACAAATAGATTGTAGACAAAATCGATTGATGAAATCAAGGACTCATTTACACATTTGTATCTCTTCATAAATGCTTTATTATACACTAGCAGCGCCCCGCGGTTTTACCCGCGTTGTGCCCGTTCCCGTGGGAATATCGGGAATTTTTATACATAAAAACCTTCCTCTTGAATCACTCTAACTATTACAAAAAACCGCATCAAAATCCGTTGCGTAATTTTAAAGATTTAAGCATACAGACAAACAAACAGACAAAAATAGCGACTTTGTTTTATACTATGTAGTGACTTGTAAGTAAGACGTTTCAAGATCTATTCGTAACATCCATCTTCAAATAACACTACGACTACAAATACAGTTTTCTTTAAAAACGCTGACATGTGAAAATTATACTCAGTATTAGTTTTTAACAAAACTTTCTTAAAAGTGCGTTAAATAACCGCTTGAGTAACTAAGGCCTTATACACTCCATCGATCGTGCAATCTACTGATCGATCGGTGTCGTAAAGGTTACACCTCAAAACGCGTTCTCAAGTTCCTTGTTTGAAAGATTATAAGGAAACTCACTTAGGAGAAAACTGGCGATAAAAAAACCAATAATTGAACTCACCTCGGGGGGTCGGGAGCATGTTTAGCGACGCAAGTGAGATTGATGTCGGAACCGGCTCTCACGAACAATTCGGGGCCGGACAATATCTCCGCTTTGGATACTGCAACAAGAGGATGACTTGATTAGGAATATGTATCTTATGATGTGCAAGTGACGATGAAAGCAATTGTTAATTGAGGTTTAAGACATTATTTATTTCTCAAATGAATGTACATACACTTGAAGAGAAACAATATTTTAGTAGTAACCATATTACTGGCTAGTATTATAGATTTATAAACTAGTATTATAAAGATATATGAGAATTCGAATATGAAAAAGGAACACCGGAGGTTAGCTGTTCCAATAAGATATACGTGTTTGAGTTTAAATTTTGCTGTCATTACCGTTCCGTCACAAAATATATTGTTCCAACCTCCTTGGGTGTTTTAGGAACAAAGCTGAACTTTGCCTCAGTGCTGCAGTGTTTCCACAGCCGTAAATACTCCCATTAAGAAAAATACCGTCAATTCGTTTGTATGTAGAAATAAACAAGGCTAGTCTTTTTCTATAATAAATATAAATTAATCTAAAATGCTACCGTAGAAAAAAAATATTAAGAAAAACGTCTAATATGTCCACTAAAGAGTATTTATATGTGTCAACTTTATACGAGCATAATAAATAACTTCTTCCTTTTGAAAGTCGGTTAGACCCGTTCAATATTATAAATCTTTTACAGCTAAGAAAGGCTTAAGCTAATACAAACCAAGTTGGCACTTTAAACGGCCATTTGGCTCGTGTAGATAATAAATTGCTTAGTTCGCTTAATATTTATATTTGTTGTATGTTACAAGAGTAAGTATCTAAGTGTTTATTTTTGGGGAGAATTTGAGGTTTAACATAACTGGTTTAAGAGTGTTTTAAAGCTTTAGTGTATTTAGAGATATTGTAGTTAAGGGGTATTTGTACTCTGTCTTGGACAATTTATTGTACTCCATTTACATATGACAAAATTATCCAGTATGTGAGATTGATTGTGATATTTTCTTTTATTATTACTAATGATATCCCAAAAATAGTACTAACATAGTAATTGTACGGAAAAAGAAACAAAAATCTATTTTTAATAGGGACATAAAACTTCTTCTTCTTCTTATCGAGTGGATGGTCAACCTGACCAATCCTGGTGTCAGAGTTATTGAGCCGCCAAAGGCCTCTGACATGGCTCATGTAACGACTACTATCCGTAGAAAGTAACCGGGACCGACGGCTTAACGTGCCCTCCGAAGCACGGAATCATCTTACATAAAACTAAAAAATATAATTCTCTTTCCAGTCTTGTATATGTAGCAGGCGAAATCCATAACCAGTAAAACCTAAGTTTGTTCGAATTCGCGGGGGCACTGCCGTGCCCCCAGGTATGCTTTAAAATCATTCAAAATCACTAAATATGGATTTTGGGGTTTGCATGCATGATAAATTCAATAATCACTTACCAACAACAGTAAGTCTAAACGACAAACTGATCTTCGGTTCAGTAGAGACTTGGCACTCGTACGCGCCGGAGTCCCGCGGCTGCGCCGGAGACACCCTGAGGGTCCATTCATCAGAGCCGTCCGCGTGGAGCGCTGCGAACCGCGCGTCGCTACTGTATGTGTGGACCCCTACGGTGAGGATGTGTAGATCCCGCTTGCGGATCCAGGATACCTGGTGAATAGAAGGGTGTTGTTAGAATAGTATACACTAGCAGCGACCCGCGGTTTTACCCGCGTTGTGCCCGTCCCCGTGGGAATTTCGGGATGACAAATAGTCTATAACCTTCCCGTTGTGGCAATCCATTACAAAAAGAATTATTCAAATCGGACTGGCAATTCCCGAGATTAGCTCGAACAAACTTACAAATATTACCTCTTTATAATATAAGTTTAGATAACAAAATGCCTCTGCCTGAGTCAAGACATCTTGAAGGTCTTATTTCACTGATGATATCAGTCTAAGGAGAACTAGACGTAGTCACTTTCAAAGTCATTCATTCATTTCCAGTAGGTCAGGGACCAACCCTGGTGCCGGAGTTTTCCCTCCGACAGACCTCCGAAGACCTCCGACATGGTCTGACAGTTGAAACAACCAATTATTTTTAAATTAAATTAGTTTGATAAGGTTAGTGGCCAATCTTAATGCTTAGATAGAAAATCCACTTGCCCAAATCGCCATATTTATAAGCCTAAAAGTAATTTTCGACTTATTACAGGCAATCAGTATAAACTAAGAACATTTAAGTGTTTTATATAGAAATTTCCTATTAAACCAGTCTTAGCCAAACCAAGTCACGTTTCAATCTGAAAAAGAAATCTAGATCTGTACATTTGTTTAAGACTTACAACCCCAATTTATAACACTACTTCTTATTCGAGGGTTAAAAAAGGGAGCGACTGTAATCACTTGTAGAAACAAGTAGGTCGTATACAATCGCAACCTTAATAAAAAATTATCATCTAATAAGCGAAAAATTTAACATCGCCGTAGCACGACGTAAATTCATAACGGTTACTGACGAAAAATAACGTTCTAGCCGTCACGATTGCCGTAATCTCTAAATCTGGTAACATAGTGACTTATTTAGTAGCACATAAGGCCGTTAATAGTGCATTGCACGCAACGGCTTTGGAACTAATGAGTAGAACATTAACAGCCCCGTAGCGTTGCAGGTAGACTTGCAAGTCATTTCTAAGAAAAACCTTCCTATTCATATAATTTAGTTTAATTTCATACGCTTTCGCTTTAGAATTATGTTATTATTACATTTTATGGTTAAAAGAAATTGGCGGAGTGGAAAGTTATGTAAGTAATAATATTAACTAACACAAGCTTAAGTATGAATATAGGGTGGTTTTTTAAAAGGGTCAGTATGGACAAGTCTGAAACTATAAGATATATGAAGATATTTTTTTAGGAACTAGGAACAGACGGAATAAAATCTTGTGTTCTTATCCATGGGAACAATAAAACAACAGTATTTTATATTCTTGTATTTTACCTAGTTCTATTGCCGAGTGATACCAGCTTATTTAAAACTAGCAGCGCCCCGCGGTTTTACCCGCGTTGTGTCCATTCCTGTGGGAATTTCGGGATAAAAAATAACCTATGTTACTCGTGGATAATGTAGCTTTCGAATGGTGAAAGAATTTTTAAAAACGGTCCTACTCATTACAACCAAACAAACAAAGTTTTCCTCTATATAATATTAGTGTAGAAAAATGAATGTAGTTTTCATTGCCATTAAAATAGATGATGTTTTCTAAGAAAATATCTTTGTATATCCATGAGTTTCAGACTTATCTGTCAGTTTGGACTGACCGATTAAAGAAAGCCACTCCGTAGAGTGAAGTATGTGAGTTATTGTGGCATGTGCAGTGTGAACTCGCCTGCTAAGATTTCATTTGTAGGTCGAGCTAAGAATTTTTATATTTAGAAAAACCGCTGTGACGTCATTAGGTCCCCGCTAGTTCGGTTATGATGATGGATGACTTTTAGTGGGAACTTTGTCCAGCCATGGGACCTATAACGTTATATTAGGGATATATTACGCGAGATATTCTATTTTATATGGAAGAGTAGGTTTATCTATACTAATATTATAAAGCTGAAGAGTTTGTTTTGTTTGTTTGTTTGTTTGTTTGTTTGTTTAAACGCGCTAATCTCAGAAACTACTGGACCGATTTGAATAATTCTTTTTGTAATAGATAGCCACATTCAACGGGAAGGTTATAGGCTATTTTTCATCCCGAAATTCCTACGGGAACGGGTACAACGCGGGTAAAACCGCGGGGCGCTGCTAGTCTATCTATATACCTTAAGTGGTATTCATTTTGTTTTGAATAGAAAATGAACGTGAAATAGTATAACTTATTTTGTCATTACATTTTGCCCACCAGCATTTTGCAAAACTCGCTCAATTTTGATGAAACTTTTTTCTAAGTTCTGTTCAAACTTCTGCAACAGCTTCTTCATACTTCATTATTATCTCACCATTGCTAGGGGTGGTGCAGTTAGGAATTTAATATAATTACCTTAGAAGTAACTCATTAAATCACTGGAAGAAATAAACAATTTATGATTCAAGCAAGTCGTCAAGTACCCAAAGGCAGTTTTTCCATTTAATTAACCGTCATTCTTGTGCGAGACTTCATCTTAGAAATATTTCAGTGAAGGCTAAAATTCTTGGAAGGAACGAAACTTAATTAAAAACCTATCGCGGTACGTGATTGTTTTTAATTAATATTTTGGAGAAACGGAAAAAGTGAAGAAGGAATTTAAAACTTTTATAGCTTTTTTTCATCACGGGTCAAAGTCGTAAATTGCCCTATGGAAAAAAAACGCAATGATTTATATATATAAATCGTAATGACTTTTTTTAAACTCGGCATGAGCTGACCAATCACAATACATTTCAGGGTTCAAAATATTCCTCAAATGCATCGATTGTAAACTCCGCTTTATTACAACTAGCAGCGCCCCGCGGTTTTACCCGCGTTGTGCCCGTTCTCGTAGGAATTTTGGGATGAAAAATAGCCTATAAACTTCCCATTGAATGTGGCTATCTATTACAAAAAGAACTAGGTATTCAAATCGGACTGGTAATTCCCGAGATTAGCTCGAACATCCAAACAAACAAAGAAACTTACAAATTTTACCTCTTTTTAATATTTGTATAGATGTATATCCTCTCTTTTATACTCCGCTACGCTCAGCTTCGCTTTAATGTAAAATTGCCTTTAATACTGTAAAGAGACGATCTTTTTCGATCTCAACCCATCGATCCATTTTAGTAGCCCAGTTTATAAATTGAAATATCTCCTGTAGAAGACCCATAAATTATATCACCTACTTGAAAAACGATTTTAATAAAAATGAATTTTATCGTCAGTAAAATGGATAGTAAACGTTTTATTCCACGCATAAAGTTTGTTAAATTGCCGTCGTTTATATTAAGTAAGTAATTTTATAGAATTGAGAATGTTTTACCAAGAAATGAAATAGAAATAGGTATGGCAATAATTGGGTTATGTTAAAGAATATAGTGGTTGTTCTATTGTTATTTGAAAACACAAATAAGGAGCCTTTTTTTACGTTGGATTTTAGTCATCCAAAATAACTCTTTTAACCTGAGTACATTATAGCAAAAAAATCTCCGAAACCTGGGTAAGCCGCTAACATACGCGAATTTACTTACACTCCGTTTACGAGAGGTAAAATTTAGGCTTATTTAGTCTTTTATCCAGTCGAAGACGATTCCTTCTGAAGAGGAAAAGAGTGATTTTATTCCGTGCTTACCCTATCACCATGGTGCGTTGTTTCAAACGGCTGGTTAGCGTAACATACGTTCGTCAAAAATTTCGCAATATTTGCGCGGTTAAATGTCTGTTGAATACAAAGCGTTAATTTATAATTTGAATGACAGGCTATTAAAGTTATTCGGGTGGTAAGTAGAAATCCACAATTTATCATTTTCCTACATCTGTAGAGACTGACATTTTGTTAACTTTTACTGGTGCGTGACCGCGTAAGCTGAAGCAACCAGCCTTCCAAGGCATTATTTACCACAGTCCACCACCTTTTCTAAATTCAAACAGTAACCGAACTAGATAATTCTTAGCCTGTTTCAGCGCTGGCCATGTTTCAATACGGCTCCATTCAGCGCTTGCTTTATTTGTATTCCGAACGCTTTGGGGCTTAAAACTTTTCTCGCGGCTCGGTTTAAGCTGCACAGTGGAGACAGAACTAACTAAATATAACTGGTTATCCCCATTCTTCTTAGTGCTAAACTTTTTATAGGTCAAGCCCAGATCAAACTGGAGCTGAAATGAACAACTTTACCCATTGTTTACAAACTAAACGGGTGTTTTTGCATTTTGATGCGACAGCTTTAGAGCGCTTTGGGCTTAATAAATCTTGTGTGTGTAGTTTGGATTGGTTAGATTAAATTGGCTGCTGGGTACGAACTATAATCAGATCTCCCAGTGGCAGAATATTCACACTTATCGGACTTTTGTGGTGTGGATAAGAAATAAACTGAAGTGGCAACACTCGATTATTTTCGGATCCAACTATTAAGCGAAAAGTAAGAATGAGCACTTAATGTAGTTATATTTGTATTAAAAGTAATTGTCTTTCAACTTCATACCGTACCTCATAGTTTCATCCGAAATTATGTGTCATTGTTTTATTATTCTACACCCGCGGTTTTACCTGCGTTGTGCCCTTTCCCGTGGGAATTTCAGGAATTTTTATACATGTAAACCTTCCTCTTGAATCTCTCTATCTGTTAAAAAAGCTTCGTCAAAATCCGTTGCGTAGTTTTAAGCATACAATGGGACAAACAGACAGACAGCGGAAAGCGACTTTGTTTCATACTATGTAGTGACAGATCAATGGCACTACAATCGTACTCTTTAACTAAACTATAGTAACGAACGTCTCAACTTAACAATTGTAAGCTATAATGAATATTCTGTGTTAAATTTAGTCAGCCTAAACTTACATTGTAGAACTACCAGAATACACAGAAACGAGCTATTATTGTAATAAGTATATTAAATAGAGGATAAGAATGGAACTATTAATCAAAGTTACGAGTAGCAGGGGAGGAATGACCTAATTCAACCGCTATAGGGGGTTGCTCGTATTGACACTGTACCGCCCTCGTTAACGGAGATTACGCAAGATTATTCCAATTTGAAATATCGTGATTAATATTAAATAATTACTGGATTACCTGCCGTGACGGATACGATTTTCTACGGGCAATTTTCACATCTATTGGGAATATCGGATGATCCCAAGAAGATCTCTTGGCTGGAATTTTCATCCGATATTAATCAGTTCGGGTAATCTGTGATTTTTCGAATTTTTGCTTGCGTAACTACTTTGGCGTGTGTTACAGTATTCACTTTAATTATAAGAAGATGATTAAAGCAAAGCTAAAGAAGAATTACGAATATAGATAATAAGATTAGATATACACAATGTATTTAGAAAAGTTATTCCTTAATTCACAAGCAATTTGAAGTATGTATATTGTTTGGAGTACCTGTTGTCCATAAATGTAAGTTCGAATAGGTTAGTGGCCAACCCTGGTGTCGCTGTCTTTAGACCGCCTAAAGGCCGTCGACATGGTCTATCGATGAAAAAACCGGGACCGACAATTTTACGTGCCCTCCAAAGCACGGTAGCGCTCAGATAGAAATGCCACTATCGGCCACCCCATCCAAGTACGAGCATGAGAAAGTAAAAATAAAGAAAGCATTATAACACAGTTAAAATTCTATATACCGTTCATTTCCCCGTTATATTTGTAGTAAATATATAATATACTATATATAGTCATATCTCTATGTATATCCGTTCAATTTTCCTCCTATCTACGAATATTTACTGCAAAAAACTGTATTTTACCGTAACATAAGTGAAGTGAATTGACGCAATCTGCGGTGGAATGAGTCAGCCCTAGTCGGCAATTTGGGAACTATTCAGTTGGCTCTCAAATCGGAAACCACATGCGAGATTGCCCACTCTCCTCAATGGTACTCCGCTAAAAGGCAACACTTTACACGTCTTTTTACTTCTTCTTATCGAGTGGATGGTCAACCTGACCAATCCTGGTGTCAGAGTTATAGAGCCGCCAAAGGCCTCTGACATGGCTCATGTAACGACTACTATCCGTAGAAAGTAACCGGGACCGACGGCTTAACGTGCCCTCCGAAGCACGGAATCATCTTACTTTTCGGGCAATCAGGTGATTCAGCCTGCAATGCCCTAACCAAACTGAGGACAGTCTCACAAAGTAATTTTTGTGAGATATCCCCACCGGGAATCGAACCCGGAACCTCCGGATCGTGAGCCGAGCGCTCAAACCACTAGACCACGGAGGCTGTTAAGGAGGCTGTCTTTTTACTAATGTCGGTTTAACTAAAAGGCGAGTGTCTGAAAGAGGAAACTGTACGAATTTAGAAGTAACCATTTTTGTAAATGAATTTTCAAACTGCACTTTATTTATAAGCGAATACAATTTTATTTCGAATGTATTTCACTGGAACAGAAATGGATTTAGTCGTATGTGTAAAGAAACTAGGCTGCCAATTAGCCACATCCGTTCTGCAGAGGAAAATTTTGGCTGCCTACTGCGCAGTGAAATCTTGTAATCTACGAACTTCAGTGTTACGTGACTGAAACTGCCCTTAATTCTCTGATCTGTGACTTTCACAAGTCTTTTGGTGAAGTAGTTAGTGACAGCACTTATAGTGAAACTAGTGGCGTCGGCGGTTTTACGCGCATTGAGCCCGTTTCCGTGTAAATATAGGGAAAAAAGCCTACAAACGGAAAGCCATTGAATTTGGTTATCCAATACAAAAAGAATTATTATTCAACTAGCTGTGCCCCGCGGTTTCACCCGCAGCGCCCCCGTTCCCGTGGGAATTTTGAGATTTTTATTCCTTATTTTTCTTATATAAAAACCTTGTCCTGACAATAAGGAACACATTAAAAAAATAATCATCCAATTTGGTGCCATTCTGAAGTTATGCGCTTACCAACACATTTTGCGATTCATTTTTATATTATAGATTTAGGAATGGGAGTCGTCGTCGCTTTACCGCAACACGCCCTTACTTTTTTTGTTATAGTTTACCGCAAGTGAGCCCTTACATTCTTGCAAAGTCTAAACTCTTCTAAAACACCAAACCCAAGATACCTTTATAATTTTAATATAAATTATATCATTACCGACCCCCACTTCATGTTTATGGAGGGAAGTACATTTGGAAGGAAGGGAACTCGTGTTATTTTATGTCATTGTTACCGCCTTACTTTATGATGTCTCTTCGCTACGGATTAGAGATAAGGGCTCTTTCAAATTACACATTTTAAGTCGTCCTGCTATATTTGTTTTATTTTGCGTTTCACATAACTCACTGCGAACAACCATCGAATGATTTTTCTCTGTTTACATTAATGTACCTTGTTGTCGCTATTTCAGAGATTATCTCGACAGGATTTTGACGCGGCCCATGGTGCGCACTAAAACAATGTACATTATTACCTAGATACACAAGTATCTCTCAGGGGCGCTCGTGACGTGAGATAAAACTACAATACGTGCGGTATGTATGGAAAACAAAATTGTACGCGCCGCATCCGCGTCGACTGCGCACTACTGCGGCGCGTAGCCGGATGACTAAAGATGCTTAAATTGAAAGAGGCCAAACGGGTGCTGATTCAGTACGGAACTTAAATTATTACAAGAGCCAGTTTTAGTCATATTATGTTCATAATGGGCCTTAGTTATAGTTTCTTATTTATTACGAATAGTTTTAGGTGGAAATGTCAAGCTAATATTTAAAACGATCGAATTCAAACGAAATATTTTCGTAAATAGGATTAAAGGGTGTCAAAACTGTCATTTAAAAATGACTTAAAAATTATTTGTGCATTCTCAAAAGTATATTTCTTACAAAAGGAGCTTAAGGGTGCGTTTCCATTGAATATATTTACATAATGTCAATGTGGTTGTTTGACAATATCAATGCATTGTGACCTATGGAATGGCAATTCCCGAGATCGAAAATACAAACAAACTTACAAATGTTACCTCTTTATAATATTTTATTAAATACTAAGAAAATATTGTTACCAAGATGTTTCCGAACATCTTTTAATAGACTAAACATTGAATTTCACTTAAGACCTGTTATTTTTGAGTTCACTGATAAATTCGTACAACTTTCAAGGGCTTACAAAGTTCAACAATTCGGTTCAGGACTTGAGACATTATTTTTACATTTGCGATAAAAATATTAGGAAGAAACAATAGCAGTGTTTGGTTAGTTGGAATATATGAATAATATTAGTATTACAACTTGGGAACTACCGCAGGAGTTTTCTCCACAATCTCCGACCTTGATACTTTGAGAGCGGTTTCTATAGCTTGTTCTTGTTCGCATTGTTTACAAGTGTTCACGATAATTGTGTTTACTAAGTAGTTTCTTCAGACTTCTCGTTTCTTCTAACTGTTTGGTAATGTTTGTAACAATATTGGTACATAAATTGAAAGTATTTTCATTATATACGAGGCAAGAAAGTAAATGAAAGTACTGAGTTTATTAAAAATATAGAACTACAAAATATAAGTACAATAAAGACTTCGACACTTAACTGACGCAATTTTTTATACATTACATATCAATACCACACATTGAACCTTTACTAAGGAAGCATTTGACATGTCCGAGTACGTAAGGGTGTAAGTCAATAAGTCAATTGTTGATTATATTGACGTCTCTAACAGTGAAGAAGAAGATAACGAATACTCACAGCTCTGTCGGCGAGGTTCCGTACCCTGCAGTGAAGGTACGCGGGCTGGCCGACGGCGGCGGTTGCCTCTCGCTTGGTGCTGTTGTCGAAGTACGGATGCCCAAGAGGCTCCCAGCCCCCGCCGCCCGCCGACACGCCTGAAACAACGGCCATTTTGAAAAAGGAAAAAGAAGATATACGCGTCCATTTTAAAAAAAACTAATATAAAATCGGTCCATGAGCTAAAAAAGTTTACATTCTCAATTCTCTTTTTAGTGTTCTTCATCGTGGCTGAACGTTTTTTAAGTTTTATTCAAATACTTTTCGAGAACCCAACGTCGATTTTGTCATAAAAGTTTTTATCGTTACGGTGTAAATAGGTAGTTGTATGCACAGTTAACCGCTAGTAACCTCAAAAGATCAACAAACAGTGAAGAAATATAGAATAAAAAAAAAACGTAATAGCGAATCTTAACAAAATCATTTCAATTTTAAACCTTATAAAAGTAGTTATAAGAACTAAGAATTGTTAAACTAAACGTAGAATAGAAGTTTAAAGTAATTTCAACCGCAATCTTAGTGTAATTTAAATTAACCTTGTTATAACTAAGTACCTTACGAGTACGACCTTTACAAATAAAAGCTGAACCTTTTGCTAAAATTACAGTTAGAATTATTCAGGGATTGGAGATATGGAGATGGAGAGACTTTCTAGGTAGTTTGAACTCTAGGTGTCGATTATATATTCTTATAAAGTATTTGTGTATGTATATGTATTAGTGTCAGTTAGATTCCATATTACAAGCTTAGAGCTTAGTTTGGGTCTAATTAACCGTGTGTTAATGTCGTTACCTCCTAGAGGTTCGGTCATTAAAGGCAAAACATCGCACCACGTCCCTAACCAGAATAGAAGCTTCCGCTCACAAAAATCTCTAAACGAGAAAACGTAATTGAGGTTTTTACAAAAAAGCTTCTTAAAATATTTCATCTAACCATCCTTTTGTCCCTAAACTCATAAAACATTTAAGTGACTTATGAAACATCATTCTCTTTGTAGAAGAATAAATATTAACGTTAAATAATGGATATGGGACAAAGTTATTAAGATTTTGAACTACTAGAATAGACAGAAATTTGCAAGATCTTGTTGTATCTGCACTTTGCTGTCCTGCGAAATGCCAACTGCAGTACAAAAAAACTCTCAATTGATTTTGATTATTTTTTTATGAAGATAAATAGTTACAGATAAAATCTTAGAGATAAGAAAACTGAGACAGGAAAAAGGCGTAATCAGGCGTAAATATCATATTCAAGTTACATGCAAAGATAATTCCATTTATCTAAAGTGCAACATACTCGTAAGTGGACTTCCGGTACATTTGCGTGTGCGGAAATATTCTATAACCAGGGGACCGTTTTTCAAAACGGTCCGACTAATAGCCGATCTCGCCGCCTCTTCTCCATTAGTCCGATCCCTTTTAACGATAAAAAACGTGCTTTGTTTTCCGTCACGTCCGTTATTTTTTATTCTTCCACTTTTTTGAACATAAACCGGAGTATTTGCAAATATTTCATTATGTAGTCGGCCTATAGAAAAAGATTTTTTGTTGCCAAAGAGATAAAAGGGTTTCATTTGTTTGAATTGGAAACAGAATTGTGTGTAAGCCATGACTGTTCGCCGTTTGGGCGATTGTAAGTATTTTTCCTGTTGGGAACAGGATTGGGCCGAAAACGTATTTAGGAATTTGTTTTATTCAATATTGATTTAGGGAAACATTCCTCGAGGTATTAATAAAATAATGTGTGAACGGCGTTTGTTTACATTGAGCGAGATTACGAGCTGCTGGAGGTTTTAAAAGCAATCGCTTATAAAAGTACTGAATTTTTAAAAATATTAAAATTGTTTAACTAAAAACAGATCGGATGTATAACATTGTAATGTCTCCATGGATTGTCCCACGACGAGGCAAAAAACAGTTACCTCGCCAAACATAAACTAGAAACAATCAATCGAAATGACATTGACATCATTGACAATTTTGAAAATATGTACTTCAATTTCAATAAAAACAATAAGTTACCATTCGGCTCAGCCATTCGGTTACCATTCAACCGTACAAAGTGCCTTAGTCACTAACTTTGTACATCGATTTATGAGAATCCGGGACAGTCACGGATATGATTGGACATCACCGACAACATCAAGAATGCATAGATTTTTCAACCCCGTCAATCACGGCCGACAGCTGTCGGGTACGCGTATTTTTACAAGCACCAAAAATATTAAATCCCCTCTAGGTATGCGGCAGGTAGACGGGTTATTTTGATGAATGGGCGATCGAGGGTTAAATGATTTATAATCATTTCGAGATTAATTGTTGAATTCTAAATAGATTATTTCGGACAATGGTATTAAATTTTAATTTGTGTGTAAGCCGTTTGAAGCCGGATATTACTTTTTGAAATGGGAAAGGTTTTTTTTTTAAAGAAATATAAGAAATAGGTAATCAAAGTACTTCGTAGGTAAGGATGTACTAAGTAGTATGTAAGGGAACGGTTCTTTAACTTTTTCTTACTTTTTACATTTTGTGTTAACCTTCATAATTGCGTGTGCGTAAACTGAAGTAACCCAGACTAGAAAGTTCAAAGTCATATAATAAATTCAATGTATTCTCTACTTTGTATTCTCTACTCTACTCTGAGGATTAAAATCAATGTACGAGTACAACCCACGTCATATTTTGCTCTTATAAACAAAGTAGCTTAAGGTGAATTTGTAAATGTATAAATGTGAAAAATATATGACGTCAATTGTACATAACCTATACTCTATTTTCTACAAGAGATCTAATTCCAACCATCATGATTGATTTTTCAACCAAAGACAGCTTCTTTCTTGAGGAAAAGGTAAGTGATTTGATAAGAATGGAACGAAATCACTAAACCTTTTACCTCTTCAGGAGGAACGGTCTGGCTAGATCATCCACCACATTAGTCCACATTTTACTCTCGAAAGACAAAATTAAGTGTAGCTGTATGTGTGTACATTACATCACTCAGAAGCATAAACAATTTATGCTTTACTAAACTCTGGTCTACAATTTGTTGAAACCAAGTTGAGTCATCAAATGACTGGCAGACATACAAATTGGCCCAGAAACATAAACTCTCGCAATTAGGGGTGAAGTTTGAATCAGGGTGAATCGTAAATTACTGCGCTTATACTACTCTTACAATGTATGTATATACAGCAGCGCTCCGCGGTTTCACCCGCGTTGTACCCGATCCCGGAGGAATTTCGCGATAAAAAGTAGCCTATGTCCTTTCTTAGGGTCTGGACTAACTGTGTACCAAATTTCATTCAAATTGGTTCAGTAGTTTTGGCGTGAAAGCGTAACAGACAGACAGACAGAGTTACTTTCGTATTTATAATATTAATAATAATTAAAATAATTAATTAGTTAGGATTATAAATACCCTCTGTGATACACTGGTCATACTTAAGGTTTTTCTGTCTATATTCTATATGTATAGCAGTGTCTTGCTTTGAACCTTTTCCTTTAAGAATTTCAGGATGAAAGTACCTTTTCTCTGGAGAATTAACGAGATCAAGATATTAACTAATTTTATAATGAAGAAGATTTTTACCAACGTAACAAAATGTATGCTCGACCACACTGAAACTGTGAAAATAATGACGTATTTATACAACGTTCTGACACTAGGACCATCTATTGGATCGCGGATGGAATCACTTTGCGGAACAGTTAGTCCTACTAATATTATAAATGCGAAAGTTAGTGAGGATGGATGTTAGTATGTTTGTTACTCATTTACGAAAAAACTTCTGGACGGATTTGGATGAAAGTTTACAGTAATTCAGGTAAAACATCAGAATACCACATGGGATAAGTATTATCCCAAAATTCTCGCGGGAAGGGGTACAACGCGGGTAACACTGCGGGGCGCGGCTAGTCATATACATATACAAAGTGTTTACCAAATGCGACTGGTAGTTCTAGAGATTAGCGCGTTCAGATAAACAAAACAAAGTTTTCAGCCACATAAGCTGTACATAGCTTTAGTATATCATTTATTTATACTTAGATATAATCAATTGGAATGGTTTTATCCTACTAAAAAGTATGCTCGAGTATGTTAGTGGCACAGAGTAAAGAATCATCACGGCGCGGCGGTGATTCTATGCTCTGTGGTTACTGGCCAACCCTAGTGTCAGAGTTTTTAGACAGCTTCAAGGACTCCAATCCTATTCAAAATAAAGGAACGGGTACCAACGCGGGATATGTAAGTAAACGCCTTTAAATTAAGTTTCACAAAAGTTAGGTTGGATCTTGTTGTATCTTGATAAAATGGCGGACAGATTTAGGTATAAAACTTTGACTTACGGTTGGTTTAAGTTTTACCGCTTTTATTCATTAACGATCTCACCGTTATATAAAGTGTTTTGTCTCTTTTGTTCCTCGGAACATAGCGTGTGTTGGAAAGGGACAAACCATGATAGCTCTAATGCTGGGAAGAGGCGTTTATGAAGAAACGTCCAGTCTATTATGTTATTGACTTTAAGTACTACGTATCAAAAATGATTTCTACGTTTTAATATTAACTTCTCGTATAGACTAATTATATTATGTTCAAGTGAAGTACACAAACTTACACAACTTCATGTAGCCGACACATTCGATAAACTCAGCTTATTGTTCAAACATCAATAACTCGGAATCGAAACATATTGAAACCACTTCCGAACAATATTTCATATCAATTCATTCAATAACAAGGAAATTACTAATAAATTTAATTTTAGAACGTGAATTTAATTTTAGAACCTATTGGCGAACTTCCTATTTTGATTTGTCCGTTGATTTCCAGCGTCTGATTTGCGAATTATTAATTACTAACTGCGCCCCGCGGGTTTATCCGCGTTGTGCCTATTTCCGTGGGAATTTAAAAACCGCTCGACCGATTTTGTGCAATTACACATACGAACAAAGCCTAAACATTTAGTTTGGATAGGTAAGCCTGTTCTTGAGTTATAAAAGACAACTAACAGTGGCATTGATTTTTATTATGTAGAGATTTTATTGGAATTTGTGTGATACAATATTTGGCTTTGTTTATGATTGTTTATGTTCATGTGCCGCTCGCAGTTAATTAAAACTAATATTTGAAATGTAATTGTGTTCAGCAGTTATTTGTGGTTTGAATTAATTTGTAGATCTCTCCACCTATGATATCGAAATTACAATATCCTACTAATATTATAAATGCGAAAGTTTGTGAGGATGGATGTATGTATATATGTATGTTTATAACTCTTTCACGAAAAAACCACGGGACGGATTTGGATGAAACTTTACTGTAATATAGGTTATACATCAGAATAGCACATGGGATACATTTAATTCCGAAATTCCCGCGGGAACTTGTACAACGCCTCTAACACCGCGGGGCGCCGCTAGTAGGTTTATACGAGTATAACAAACATGGTTCGGGTTTGAGATCACCATCCTGCATTAGGCAATCAGGCAAATTACTGATATCTTTCGTGAGATATGAGGCCTTTGCCCAGTTACTACATCTACTTCTAGATATATGTAATACTAGCCGCGCCCCGCGGTGTTACCCGCGTTGTACCCGTTATTCTAATATATAACCTACGTTACTGTAAAGTTTCATCTAAATCTGTTCAGTAGTTTTTGCGTGAAAGAGCAACAAACATACATCCATACATACATCCATCCTCACAAACTTTCGCATTTATAAAATTAGTAGGATGATATGTGATACCAAGTCTACGATCAGTTATTAGTCACTTACCAAACAATATGAAGATGCAGCTCAGCTCCGCCGCCCACATGTTTCAAACGACCACCTTCACATTATGTTACACTATTCACCTCACAGAATTTACACTGGCCGCGTACTTTGACATAGTTCCATAATGTACCTTTAATGTATGCCCATTGTTCTTTTGTAGAACCACTGTATTGTAACACTTTGTTCTTGACTTGAGATTTTATCTGTAACAAGGAATTAGTAAGGTTATTTTAAGTTTACCATAATTTACTGTTTTTAGTAAGTTTCAGTAGGTTCGTGGCCAAGTCTGGTGTCAGAGCTTTAGACCGCTTAAAGACCTCTGATATGGTCTAATGATTGAAACAACCGAGACCAACAATTGTACGTGCCTTACTAAGCACGGTAGCGCTCAGATGGAAATGCCACTATCAGCCTGCAATCCAAGTAGGGTCCGCTGCACGTTGCTTAACAATCCCAATGAGCTAGCTAACTAAATCAGCGCAAAAAATATTATTTTACCATCTTATTGATAAATGCTCCATAACTTTTGTCTCTTTTGCTCTTTGGTGATCAAATCAAATCTGTCAAATGATTCCAAAGAAAAGATGTTCTCTCTTGTAGTTTTGGACTGCCCTATACTGACCGATTTAAAAAAAGAACCCTGTACACTAGAGGTCTTTATTCAAAACGCTTATGCATTTTGGCTATCAAATGGTTTGTCCCTTTCTAACTTACGCTATTTTTGGAAGAGCAAAAGAGACACAACATTTTAAATCAGTGCTTTAGTTATAGAGCTTTTGTGAATAAGGCGGTAGGTATAAGTAGACATATCTATACAAGGTATACTCTGTACTATAAGTAGATATATCTATACTAATATTATAAAGCTGAAGAGTTTGTTTTGTTTGTTTGTTTGTTTGTTTGTTTAAACGCGCTAATCTCAGAAACTACTGAACCGATTTGAATAATTCTTTCACTGTTAGATAGTCTATTTATCGAGGAAGGCTATAGGCTACATTTTATCCCGAAATTCCCACGGGAACGGGCACAACGCGGGTAAAACCGCGGGGCGCTGCTAGTTTGAGATAAACTTTGCTCTTAAGCAACATATTGCTCGCAACGAGCAAGATATTTGGCGGTGAGTTTATAATATCGATAGTTTAGGAGTGGAGAAAGCTATTAACTAACTTCGACTATCCGTGAGCAATACAAAGTAGTGCTGTTCAAATATTGGTACTACTAGCTCTTCCATGTGGTTAGCTTGATATGTAGCGAAGTATTCATTGAATTCGGGATTAAGAGAAGTCTATAAAGGTGATATTTTCAAGTGGGCATATTTATTGCACGAATGTAGTTACATCAGTGGTGGTATTAGTATGGAAAATAAATGTATTTTCACAAGCCCGTTGGCACATTGGCAGTGAGAACGCTTACTGTGTCGAGGGTTGCGGGTTCGATTCCCGCCCAGAGTCAACAATATGTGAAGACATAGTTGTTGGCGACGAGTCCGGGTGTCAATTTTTATATTCTTATAAAGTACTAGCGACCCGCCCTCGCTTCGCTTCGGGTAATCAAGATTTCATGTAGGAAAATCGGTATAAAACATTGCATGTCTCCCGCAGGAATATACACAATCAATATGTATACACAATCAAGATTTCATGTGAGGAAAAATTCTGGATAATACCTACATAGCGCGTCTTCGTCGTTCGTAGTTCGTAGGTAGGTATATCCCCGCGCGCTTTGACCGCACGACACAGTAAGTAGCCTTAAGAGACCCGCCATCGAGCATTATTATTTTGTAAGCAGCGCCCCGCGGTTTTACCCGCGTTGTGCCCGTTCCCGTGGGAATTTCGGGATTTTTTTTAAATAAAAACCTTCCTCTTGAATCTCTCTACCTATTACAAAAAACCGCATCAAAATCCGTGGCGTAATTTTAAAGATTTAAGCATACAGACAAACAGACAAACAGATACAAACAGAGACGACTTTATTTTATACTATGTAGTGATATTTCTCATCATAACTCTGAAACTAACTGTCCGATTTTAATAATTTAAAGAGGTATACAAAGAAACATAATTAACCTTGATTGTAGAGCCATTTATTTTGATGTAGATTCATATCATCATATGAATATCATCAACTTAAAATTACACTCCTTTTTTAACTAATTAATTTTAACTAAAAACGTTATTGTGGCTTAACTATAATAGTTAGACATATGCCCTCGGGAACTTATTTGTTCGCAATGATATGTACTTTGATTGTGTAGAACATTGTTTTTGTGTATCATCAATAGATTTAGTAGCGCACGCCAATAACCAATTTTTTTAGGCATGTTTTTCATACCTTGGGTTACATATACCCGCGTTGTGCCCGTTCCCGTGGGAATTTCGGGAATTTTTTTACATAAAAACCTTTCTCTTGATTCACTCTACCTATTACAAAAAACCGCATCAAAATCTGTTGCGTAATTTTAAAGATTTAAGCATACAGACAAACAGACAAACAGACACGAAACAGAGACGACTTTATTTTATACTATGTAGTGATTTGTGTATGTACATGTAGTAGTATCAGTTAGTTAGATTACATGATACAAGCTTAGAGCTTACTTTGGGTCTAAGTAACCGTGTGTGAATTTTTCTATAATTATTCTTTTTTTATTGTCTATGTTCATTACAACACAAGTATTACTCAGTGGTGCTCGTGAAATTAAATAACAATACCTTAGTTTGTTTGTACCAGCCGGCCGGCGATAGTGTTTTGTTCTAAGTAAATGTGCTCGCTCAAACAATAAGAGAATTCTAAGCAAACAGTTACGAGTATGTTCTTCCTAGACAACTAGTTTCATTTACCGCAGCATTTTTAGGGTTCCGTACCCAAAGGGTAAAAACGGGACCCTATTACTGAGACTTCGGTGCCCGCCCGTCCGTCTGTCACCAGGCTGTATCTCAAGAACTCTGTATGTTTGTTAAAAGTTGGCAAAAAGTGCTGAATGGATTTGGATGCAATTTCCAGTAATATAGGTTACATCAGAATAACACATAGGGTACATTTTATTCCAGAATTCCCGCAGGAACGGGTACAACGCGGGTGATACCGCTGGGTGTAGCTAGTATCTAAATATTTTATTTAATTGTGTAATTTGCTTTTTAAAAAGGTCACACGATCACATTGCGTTCCTTCCAAAATCATATTTCAATTCGGAGTTACTTTCACAAGACTCAATATGAATTCAATTTAAATTCATATCACCACTTATAACATTCTACTTGTAAAGTTCCATACTTTATACTTGGGTTCAGGAACTCCTGTAAGCCAATTGAATTAAGTAAGCATCCAAAACCAGAGTCCAGCCCAAATAGACCCTTACGAATAGTTAAATAACTTAGTAGGTAGTGAATTAGCCAAGTTTAAGCAACATATACCTACGTACGGTGCCGAGGTAGTTTTGGGGTAAGTAAGTACAATGCTTGGCGTTTAATTAGGAACGGGGAAAATCTCGAATTATACACCCGTACTAAGAAATGTCAAAATATGTTTCCTTAGTAAAGTTTTAATGAATGATTTTGACATGACATGTATGAAAAATTATGTCAATTAGTTAAGTGGCGATTTAATGGACGTTTCTGAGGGCAGGTAGTGTGATTGGGTACTCGGTTTTGGTTTTTTTATTATAGCGTGATTTTTTTAAACGTAGGTCCCCTATTAGTAGTCTACGAGTACTAATACGGGATATTTACAAAATTATAAGGGTATATTTTTTTAGGCGAGCCACGACTCCCAAATCTACTAACCTGCTTTCAATTAAATTAATTTGCTTATACTATCTTACAGCCTACTCGAAACAAAAGATATCATTTAGCACAGTAAGAAAGAGCATGTTGATATCAATAAAGAGAGAAGGATAACATCTTCTTTAATTTCCACCATTACAATTATCTCAACACCCAACACGCCAACTGAAACAGACAGCACTGTACTCTATACACTCGTGGGGCTCCGCAATTAGTTCTGAAGATAGCTGCGGTAGTGTGCAAGTGTGTAAGACATCTTCACCGAAACGTGGCCTCGGATGCTCTAGAAGATATTACTGAAATACTTATTTGTAGAGGGAAATAACGAACAGAAACTGTGGTTGCCTTATTAAGGTAATTACTACACGAAAACCCCGTAGTTATACATTAATAATGTGTGGTTGTGAGTTGAAGGGGTTTTGTAGGTGTGAAATGAACATTAGGTATTTTGAAAAGTATTATATAAGCCTTTGATAAAAAATAGTGTTGCCCCTGAATACCCAAACGCCACTAGAATAAATTGAGTGGAATCCATTTTGTAAAATTTTGACCATAATCTATACATATATATAAAAATGAAACCCGTTTTCCTTGGTCAAGGCATCACGCGTGAATGGCTGGACCGATTTCCACGGTTTTGCATTCGTTGGAAACGTCTCGGGCTCCGGGAGGTTTATAGGGAATAAAAATCTCAAAATTTCCACGGGAACGGGGGCGCTGCGGGTGAAACCGCGGGGCACAGCTAGTCTATAATAATATAGTTGAAGATTTAACTTTTTTTTGGTTTGAACGTGCCAATCTCAGAAACTACCAATCCAATTGCAATAATTATTTATTTTATGGATAGCCACATTTACCGGGAAGGCTATTTTAACCGGGTAATACCGCGGGGCGATGCTAGTCATTAAAAAAAAAATTAAGTTTACGTTAGCTTGTAACGCGCTACCACCTTAATTGCCATTGCCACTTGCTAAGGCAAATAAAATGAATGAGATAACTATCTTCAGAAATATTAATATAATTTCTAGTTGCGCTACTAAATAACATAACTGTCTAAATAAACGTTCACCGATAGACGTTTTAAATTAAATCATAACACTTTGAAACGCCCGAGTATTCCCCGCAGAGAAATAATTCAATAACTCTGCTTTCTCTATGAGAGTAGTTAATAGTTGTATTAGTGCTTGGAAAATAATCTCACTTGGCTAAGAAATTAAATCACAACTTAGAATATGGTGAGAATCCAACTAACTAAGCGGTTAGCTAATATACTTTTAACATTATATAATATAAAGTTAGGTATATGTATTATAAAGTTTGGAAATAATGTTATATTAGGTATATATTTACCAAACCCCTAACGCAAAAACAGCTAGCTGTGCCCCGCGGTTTCACCCGCAGCGCCCCCGCTCCCGTGGGAATTTTGAGATTTTTATTCCTTATTTTTCTTATATAAAAACCTTGTCCTGACAATAAGGAACACATTAAAAAAAGAATCATCCAATTTGGTGGAGTCGTTCTGAAGTTATGCGCTTACCAACACATTTTGCGATTCATTTTTATATTATAGATAGTGATTGTTGAATATAATAAAAAACAGTACATTAACATGTATTAAAAGATAGATATTTTTCGTTTCATGCATTTAAAACAGGAGCTCGTTTTAATCTTACCATACTAAGTAATTCGCACAACATCACAACATTCAACCCCAGTGCCGTCAATGCGATTGAAATGCTCTAGTCAGGCGTTCCCAGAAGTGTTGTCGACGTGAGCAATTAGTAGATCATACACTACTGAGCTATGACCTCTACATTGGTAATGAACTAATGGCTCTTTAGGGATAACTCGTTCAGGAAAACATTGAGCATACATAGGATCTTATTTTTCAAACTACTTTAGCTACTACTGTGAAGAGGAGGATGAATAAACTATAGCTCTTTAGGTATAATTCATTCAGGAAAATATTGAGTATACTTAGGATATTATTTTGAAATTATTATTATATTATATTGCAATTAGATTTGAGAAAAAACTGATCAATTATTTTGTGGTCTGACTGTACTTCCTACTCTATCCTTTTCCTTACTGCCGTAGTTAGAAACGACCATTAAAAAGACACTTAACTAACTGCCGTTATTTTTCATACATTGTATGTCAAAATTACTCATTAAATCTATACTAAGGCAGCGTTTGACGTTTCTGAGTACGGGCGTTGTCATTCAATGAGAATTTTCAAATTTCGAACCTAAATTCTTATCATTTTAATGGCTGATTATACCTTAACGGCTCTAAATACAGTTCATATTCGTATTTAGCTTTTTAACTCACCAAAACTCAGGTCTGTTAACAGAAACTTCAATAGAGAGAGACAAAACTACAAAATCTTAACACTACAATACATATATCTTAGATATATACGTAGGCTGGTGTGTATGTATAAAGGATACAATTACAAGTTTGAACCGTGTTGAATATGTACTGTTAATATAACCCATTTATTGTAAAGGTATTAATTTATTAAGCTTGGTTCCACATTGTGCGTAGCTTGTACCTTCCCACGCAGTATTTGTGTAGTGAGAAAGTTAGTTCAACGGAGTGACTTGCAGTGTTAACGTGGTTGTGTTTTATTAATGAATAAGGTATTTACTACTTTTATATTGTCGTTTAAAAGTTCGATCGTATTGGGTTTGATCGACACCTTTGACTTTAAATGGGGTTTAGGTTGGCGAGCAATGGCGACTGACAATGTTTTGAAAAAAGAACATAATTATACTCGTAGAGTAAATGTCAACGATCGATGTTCGGATTTTAAAATTCTCTCACCGCTGTCACTTCCATCGTGGTACTGTGTTATAAAAAGTTGAATGTGCATGTTTTCAGAAGGTAGATTTAATTGTCCCGGGCCTAGTTTCTTATAATAGTTTAACTACGTCAGAGGGCTTTTCGCGGTCTAAAATATTTATTAATCTATACTAATTTTATAAAGAGAAAGATTTTCTCTGCTCATCAAAATGTATAGACCCCACTAAATCTGGGAAAATAACATAAGCGCAATCTACAAATCTTTTAACTAACGCCATCTATTGGATCGCGGGTGGAGCTACCGCGCAGTACAGTTAGTTAATAATACAGTCTTCACGGTGGTTATCACACCAATATAGTTACTAATAGCCTTTAATCCAATTCCGTAGCCAGATTTTGTAGGCAGCTACGAAACGGAAACCCGTCTCATAGCTGGCTACGAAATGGGAACGCTTTCCATACAATAAGTACAAAATCGCTGGGCGATGTTAACCACTGAACTGCGGTTATTTCTGCCAAGTTCCTAAAAGTATGAATCCATTTCGGATTATCGCTACGAAAATTTTTCACACTTCGTAGCTGGCTACGAGATCTCAACTAGATCACTACGTACTGTCAAAACTAACCAACAAGAAGTAACCTAACCGCTTATTGGAGGACATTACAAATGATTAAACATTAACCCTAAGGAGACCAAACAAACACGTATTATTACTATAGTATTAAAAAAGAATTCAAACGGCAAAGGGTTAAATTATGTGTCATAAAACAAATATTATAACTTCAACATAATAATTAGGGTAAATACATACACGACTACGGTGAGCCATTACATTCTTCAGTTCAGTTTACCGAGAATTATATATAAACACTTATTTACGATATAATACGGCAAATTATAGGCCAATTTCATAGAAATTATACTTATTATGACGTTTTATTTTGCACGTCATAGTACCAGTCAATTGCACGTAATTATTTCATTTGATTGGAATGAATATTAAGTGCTTTAATGTTATGAGTCCGATTGTACTCGGTGGTATCTATACTCTATACTTTTAATATAATAAAGTTGAAGAGTTTGTTTGTTTGAACGTGCTTATCTCAGAAACTACCAGTCCGATTTGAATAATTCTGTTTGTAATGGATAGCCACATTCAACGGGAAGATAATAGGTTATTCTTCATCCCGAAATTCTTGCAGAAACGGGCACAACTCGGGTAAAACCGCGGAGCTCTGCTAGTAGATGAAATAGAATTAACTTTGTGTCAGTTAAGCATTGTTGGTTTTGTTAGCAAAATTTTTTTATTCGACCTGTTAGTCCAGTTTCTTTATCTGCACTATTTATTCATTTCGTAACTGCAGACGTCCATTAAAGCGACACTTAACTAAGTGACGTAATTTTTCATACATTACATGTCAAAATAACTCATTTAATCTCTACTGAGGAAGTATTTCACATTTTCAGTACGGGCGTAAGTATTTTAATCTGCTATTCAAACAAAAACCAGTTTCTATCTTTTGTTAAAGTATCTTCAGATTTCCACTCTGTAAGATTGTCAGCACTGCCCCAATTTATTTTAGTAAGTAACCATGTACGTTAAATATTTGAAAATGTTACAGAATGTGAACTCCGCAGAATTGAATTGCTATTCCAGCCCAGTGTGGAAGCTTGGCACCTTCCCCGAATACACTTGGGCTATTATTTTTTATTTACTAACTGGATGCACAAACTTCTTTAGTTATTATGTTTAGTTTTTTGGTGACTTAATTATAAAGGATAGCTAGTACAATTTATTATGATCGGGGTATATTTTGAAATATAGCACGTTTATACAACCTTGTATTGTTGTTCTCAGACCATCTAAAATTAGTAAATCAATAAATTTAGCCTGTAATACCTAACTGCAGTGCATATCACTCACTGCTCATTGCAATCACATATCATATCAGTGAGGAGGATTCCGCATTGTGACCTCGCTTGCCTACTGTGATACATACATTTGCACACATCTAATGCCCAACAAAATTATCACTCTTTTAAGAAAACTGAAAAGTGCACCTGAATTCCTAAAATAATGATTTTACTCAAAATACCTTTATTATAATTTATTCAGTGATATTTTAACCGTCGCCGATGAATTGTTTAGTTGACAGTGACAGGTCACGTGACGACACGGAGCCATCTTTGCAAAATGGCGGACATACAATAAAACTTAAAAATTGTTCCGAGATTGTCAAGTTATTTTAATATTTAGTTTTGGCTACATTTCAAAGTGATATGCAATATACCTATTTATGGCTTGGTTGGAAAGAAAATGTAAATGGATAGAAACCCTTTTATAAAATGTATAACCTCTTTTTTATTAACACAGTACCACAGATTTGTCATGCGTCATACATAACAAGCACATTTGCCAAAAAACTCTTACTGAATGACTGATAGGCACAATTGAAACTACTGGACGCAGGAAGCTGAAAGGCATGTACGTTTCTTAGGCAGAGTGATTTTCCCAAAATTCCCAGGTCAAACGAGTACAATGTACCGTGACCTCGATATCCTATAATGGCGCTACCATATTTCCGCTAAACCTTTTGAACTCTTCATTCAATTGCATTAATTATAAAATCAAACTTATATGACTCATACAGAATATTGCTCTATCATAAAACCGTACTTAAGTATATTACTTAACCAAATATCAAAGACACTCAGTTACATAATGTAGTGTTTGTATTCGTGTGCCAACTTTTAATGGTCTCTGAAACTGTGGGTGATATTTCGATTCATAATATTATTATACTTCAGTAGCCGCTAATTCAAGACACGGCGTGTTATTAGAAATAACGAGAATAAGGCCTTCGATATATTTATAACTTAGGTTTAAGGCCAAAGTTTAAAAAAAATATAAAGGAAATGTAGTATGTAATTCCTACACAAGAAATTATGCTAAGAGTTAGTCATTATAACAAAACCCGGTTTCGATACCATCGAAAAGTATTGTATCCTCTAATATCAAAACATATTTCTCTATTCTTCTTCTTCTTCGTGTCAATGGCACAAAAATTAACTTTTTAAATGAGCCCGCTCCAGTGCTTCGCTGCCCCTACGCCCTATTGATATATGAAGAGAAGATAAACGATAGAAGTAATTAGAGATTTGCTTTAAACCCCTTGCGCACAAACGGCTGGACCACTGCAAGGCAATTGACTTACAGATGAAAAAAACGCATCGAAATCGGCCCGTTATAGAGTTTCTGTGCTACCAAGCACACACGACCACACACAGACTATCTAAAAATATAAAAATCAATGCCACTTTTCGTTGTAATTTTATAACTCAAGAACGGGCTCACCTATCCAAACCAAATGTTGAGGCTTTGTTCGGACTATTTAGTAGATGGTTTATGTGAAGTTTGCACAAAATCGGTCGAGTTCTTAAATTTCCACGGGAACGCGGGTGAAACCGCGGGGCGGTAGTATATCTATAACTACTAAACCTCTACTAAATCTAGAATCATGAAATTTTGACAGAAAATAGCTCGTAACAACGTCTTCGCTTACTAATATTATTACATAATTATCTGATAACAATCCCGACGATTATATTAAATGTAATCTGAATAATTTCAAAGCCTGATTTAAACCTAATCCTTAAGCCTAAACTCACTCACACTACAACACTTCTTATTATACACTTTACATGCTCACGAACAAGTTACAACGGACCAATTAGCATATCATGACATGGAAACTAGAATATATACAAATAACTTTATTTTAAAGGAACTTACTAAATGTTATACAGAAATAACGGCGAAACGAATAAGATAATAATTGTCTTGTTGTTTCAAAATTATCTTATATTTATTACAATTCAAATAAATAGTCTTTTTTGAACTGACACGATTTGAACACGTACTCACACGGGTTTTTTCGTGTTAGAAAGTTAATAAAGCAAGTAACACGAACACTTTCTAACACAAAAAAACCCGTGTGAGTACGTTTAAAGTATGAATTCAAATAAATGACAGATTATTACTTTTATAAACTCTTTTAAAAGTGTGCTGTGTATGTATGGGTGTGTCTGACTGAGACATATTTGACGAATCAGTCGTCTTTTGTTTTTTTTTAAGTTGACTTGTTAAGTTTATTATCACAGAGAAAATACTAATTATATTTCCAAATTTTAAACTGACTAAGAAACCTAAAAATATTTTTTTTCAGAAATAAAAACTGGAAAAAATTGAAATATTCATTTTGAAATAAAAGGTCCCTGAAAGGTGTCACATCAAAGCGTGTAATGTAAAAATAACGTTTACTGGAACCCACAATTAAATGGAACGTAACATTAAAAAATTCATTATAAGTAGGAAAAATATGTAATTAAAGAAACAAAAACAACTCATAATTAAATTCCGTAGATATTAAATAACGCGTTGGGCACATCTGTGATTTCTCACGACATAAAATATCTAATGTAGGCACAAAAGCTACGAAAAAATAGACAAAGATATTGTGTGTTTGGTGAACAGCTCAGAAACGTCAAATTATTCCTTATGACAAGTTAATAAGTGGCTTGTTGTAAAATCTTCTAAATATATATAAAAATCAATCGTGGTTCGTTTGTCTCGCTAAAACTTGGGAACGTCTGGGCTGATTTATCTGATTTCCATTTTGAAATGTTTATCGTAATCCAGGAATGGTAAGCAGTGAAAGAATAGATCCGGGTTAAACCGCAGGGCACAGCTTGTTTAATATATGAGAGTATTTAATAACCGTAGAGTTAAAAATATATAAAACCACAGTGTTCGTAACCGACAAAAGCGTGATTGAAAACCATGTTCGTAAACTAACTCATTCTAAATTCGAATTCGGAATGTTAAGCAAACGTGCAGCTTGGACGCTACTCAGATGGGTAAGCAATAGTATTGTATTGCATTAGACGCGTTGTCGGTTTCGATTGTGTCAATTTCTCGGTGCGTCCGATTTTGACAGAAGCCTATGGCGGACCAATACTTTCAATATTTAATTTCATTTTCCAACTTAAAAGTAATTAATTAATGGATGGTTGCCAAAAGAAATATAATATTGCTGCCAGGAAAATATATTTTTGGAAACGCAATGCAGAATGCTTAATGTATTAAAAAAATACATTAAGATTGTTGGTAATTAATTCGTTTTTCCCTCCTTAATAATGCATTGAAAGTCTATCTTATTCCTATAGTTATTATGGTTTATTCATTAAATGAATACCAAAAAATGTACAGCTATAAGAGTTCGTTTTTCTGTTTCTCTAGATTTTGTTGCTGAGTAAAAAGTATCAACAAAATGAGTTATGCCGTTTTGATTGAGTGAGTTTCAATACTGCGAGTTGACTCACAGCCTATTTATCAAACAAACCTTTTCTAAGAATTCTCCAACTCTTACTTCTTTTTTCAAAGTTTTGCTATTTGTTCTCATTATTAGCGTATTACTATGGGTTTTTTGCTCGCAACCATGATAGGTGCAATCGACTCGTCGGAAAGTCAAAGCAAGTGTTCCTTGCGAAAACCATCTTAGGGTGCTTTCAAATTATGCGTTTCGTGTCGGACCGCTGCGGTGCCGAAGCGGTGCGTTTGCCGTATTGTGAACGTACGATCGTGTGTTTTCATACAAAACGAGCAGTGCGGCAACAGTGCGGCGTCGGTACCGCGAAATAATTTTAGTACGCACCGTTGCCGCACTGCTCGTTTTGTATGAAAACACACGATCGTACGTTCACAATACGACAAACGCACCGCTTCGGCACCGCAGCGGTCCGACACGAAACGCATAATTTGAAAGCACCCTTAGCTTGTAAACTCACTCTATCTTACGCTTAGATAAATGACGCAGTTTGACTGAGCAGTGTTAACTCATTGCGATTGATAAGCAACGTGCAGCTCGACCCTGCTTGGATGGGTGGCCGATAGTGGCATTTCTATCTGAGCGCTACCGTGCTTCGGAGGGCACGTTAATTGTCGGTCCCGGTTGTATCAATCGTCAGGCCCTGTCGGAGGTCTTTAGGCGGTCTAAAAACTCCAACACCAAGGTGGGTTACTTACCTACTCGAACTCACTTTAACCTAGCTCTATCTAACGCTTAGATAAATCTTACGTTACGTTTTACTCTGTCCCCTATTAAATAGAGAAAATGCCATTGCAGGATATAAGCTCCTCTCTGTATAAGTTTATTATACAGTGAAATGGATAAGGCGAAATCAGTGATTATCAAAATCAAAGAGAAATGGGTCTTATTGAAATGGAATACAGTCCTTTTCACCTGTACGTGTACAAGTCACCAGTACCTGGGGTACTTTATATAGAAAGGACGGTACAACTAAACGCCAATAGAAATTGCATAAGTGGCGCATTGTGGTGCTGTGAGCCAAAGGATTGCTAAATAATTTCCCCGATATACATATATTTCCCGTCGTATATGGACGGTAAAATAAGTAATTCGAACTAAATTAATGTTTTTGTTTTTGGGTTCCCAACGAATACTATTCCGATCGTATCCCATTGCAGTGTTATCTAATACCGTGATTATATTTAACTGTAACTGGAGTGGATCGGCGCGGAGCTCGATCGACCAATCACAATGCATTAAGTAACGTCATGTAGTCGCCTGTAATGTCCCACTGCTGGGCAAAAGCCTCTCATCTCATTGAAGATATCGTATTAGACATTAGGCATAAACACCACGCTTGTCAAATGCGGGTTGATGATTTCAAATCCGAGCCAAGCCACGACGAGCCAACCAACCGGCCAACCCTGGTGTCAGAGTTTTATAGACCGCCCAAAGCCACCGGCATGGTCTAACGATTAAATCAAAAATTGTACGTGCCCTCCGAATCACGGTAGCGTTCAGATAGAAATGCCACTATTGGCCACCCATCCAAGTAAGGGTCGAGTTGCACGTTGCTTAACAATCGCAACGAGCTAACATCGCTTAGTTAAACTACACCACACTAGCATGGCTTAAGAACTTGACATTAATTTGCCTGTAACATCTAATATATAAAATTCTCGTGTCACGGGGTGCGTGGTTGAACTCCTCTGAAACGGCTCGACCGATTCTCATGAAATGTTGTGTGCATATCGGGTAGGTCTGAGAATCGGACATCTATTTGTCATCCCGAAATTCCCGCGGGAACTAGTTAATAAATATAAGAAACAATAAAATATCATAAATGTAGTCTATGATTTAATATTCGTATGACAAATGTCAATTCAGTTATAATTAAATTAAACATACTTACATGTTATATTAAAACTTTTAATTTGTACCGATTTATTTAAAAACATATAGATAATATGAATAAGCACCATCGTCCTGATAAGCAGCTTTAATCTTTCATTATTAACTTCAACTTATCAACCAATAAATGAATATCTTTTTGAGTAAAACGATATTTATTTTGTAACATCTCTTAGGCGGATAAAGGAAAACAAACCAGGAAAATCCGACTTCCGCTTTCATGGATATACTTAGGAGGGTCTAATTAATGACAAAGGATCTTTTTTCCGTAATTAAGATCAATCTGCCGAAAACATTTCTATTTTTAACTTCATGCCAAATATACTGAGTTAAATATTAAATAAGAAAGACAGGCCTATTATCAATCACGCAAATAACCCTCCTACCTTACCTCGCTATTCGTACACGAGTAAAAGAAGCCTACTTATTATAAACCCGATTCGAATTCAAGAAAGACATTTAAATAAAGTCGACAGCACAAAAAAGTGAGTTTGCGTGATAAGCCCGTGATTAATGTTCACAATACACATTAAAAACTCTTTTCTTGTATTGTACACAAAATTACACGTTCTATTTTTAAAATACCCTTAAAAAACAATTTCAAAACGTACATGTACTTACAATGAAAGTCTCGAAAAACACTCACTTCCAAAATTGAAAACTTTCACACTGGCTGTCACAAAGTGTTGCACTTTAAAAAAATAATTTCATTTGCGTGTTTACGTTGGCGGGAAACCGTTTTTCGTTGACGTGATGGGTTTGAGTTTCGAACGCGGACTGGTTCGTTCTCTGGCCGTTCGGCACAACGGCGCGGGCGAACATGCGCACTCTACCGGCCATCCCGAACGAACCATACTCACGCCTGTACGGCCCCGTATTAGTCTTAAGATAAACCATTTCCAGATAGACAGATAGTCTGCATACGGTTTATTTTTCGAACGCTTTCTTGACTATACATCTCGGATTTATTTTCGTACATGGCAACTGGACTGCATAGTTTAAGCATGTAGAATAAACTCTTTTCAATTTAAAGTAGCTTTGGTAGCTTTGGTAAAAACATGGTAAAAACCATTTTTCATATTCAGAAAGGAGACTTAACTCATTAACTGTCATCAATTTGATGAATGACCGTTTTTATGTAATGGGTTTATAAAAATAAACGATAACCATTAAATTTTAATGTCCATTTAATGTTATGAAAGTGAAACAATTTATTTTGTTTACACACTTTTAAAATGTTGTGTTGTATTATGATAAAAAAGCAAAACGTACCAGTGTGATAAACACTGAACATTCACATTTTAACACATGGAATCGCTTGCGCTCACGCAAAAATCAAAATTACGGTAAAGTAAGAAACGGACGTAAGAATATGAAAAATCATGGCTTTAACAAACGGCCATTTACGTAATACATTTAATTTTAATGACTTAATAGCGTTAAAAAGGTTCACGACTTCGTAAGTCTTTACAATATGTTACGATATCCAACCGTTTGTCACCCACCCTAAAAATTAATTAATCTAATGCACCCTCAATAGCAAATGTCAAAATTGAATTAGAGCCATAGATAGCTGTCATTTCCAATTCCTATACAGAAAGTATAACTTACCTACATTTTTACAAAAGCAATATTAAGAAAAACCCGAAAGAAAAAATGTCATATCGAATATTAAAATAAGCAAGAAGGTTGTAAAGTGTTCATTCCATTGAACATGGTGACAAGTGACAGTCGGCAAAGGAATGATATATCTTCCATCTCGCTCACACATCCGTCAGTCTGTCATTTATCTTGACATGTCTAGTATTCGAACACGGCTGGAATAACTCACGTGTGTAGTTGGCTTTATATTGCTTTGTATTAGACACATTTTGATCTAGGAAAATAGGTCAGTAGCTTGTTATAGTGTCATGATTTCTTTTTATGGCCGATTTCAATAACTGATCTCAATTAATAATTTAAGATGATAAATCAAATATCGACGAATTATTTCTAGGGAAATTAATGTCATTGGTTTGAATATTAGATAGAGTTAATGTTAAATATTAGCAGTAAAGTACATATATCCTGTATCTGTTTCATGATATACATATGTATGTATTCACAGGAGAAGCACAGATATATATATGTTTTTTTTACATAGAACAATTTGAAAACTTCTTCCATCTAAGATTGCTAATTAAGATCGGTGTTTGGGACGGTCTACTAGGAAGGACATAATCTAACAATGACACAACTGAAACTCAATTCAAGGTGTGCATGAATTGAACAAATGTAACACTTTCTGTTTTTTAATGTAACAGACGTATTTTATCTTAGACTAGCAGCGCCCCGCGGTTTTACCCGCGTTGGGACCGTTCCCGTTGGAATTTTAGGAAGAAAAAAGCCTTTAAGCTTCCCATTGAATGTGGCTATCTATTACAAAAATAATAATCCAAATCGGAATCGTAATTCCCGAGATTAACTCAAACATACAAACAAACAAACTTACAAATTTTACCTCTTTATATTATTAGTAATCAGTATAGATTACAAGTCCAAACGTATTCATTATCTCAAGGAATCATGTGACGTGTCTGCGTACGGCGGTATAAAACTTTAGAGTACGAATATTCTGTCTGTACTTGTAATATTATTTGGTGTCTGTTTCATTATAGAAGTAGCAGACACGTCTGTCTAGACTTATGTATTCGTATGTCAAGGCTAGGATTTCATTAGAGCCTATGGTACTTAGCATAATTATTAGGTTTATGAGTCAACAAGGGAGTTGAGTTATTAATATCATTTTAACAATAACAAAACAACGCCTCATATGTGAAGTGTAAGATGCACGCGCCTGCCAATAGCAAGGTTCCAGGTTCAATTCCCAGGCCAAGCGACGAATGTTTCTAATTTTCTTTCAAATGGCTTGTGTTTGAGGTTTCCAACTCGTGGTGAGCAAGTGTGGTGATTGCGGATTTTCTTTTGACAAATACCATGTGGGTCTTCACAGGCTAATCACTCACAGGTACAGGCTAAAGTCTTCACTAAGTTATTAAAAAGATTAACTTTAAATAAAATAAAAACTATTTTTATAATAATAATTATCATATCAAGCTATTTTTTGTTGTAAAACTGAATGTGATTTTTTGATTCCGCCGCTGGGCAAAAGCCTCTTTGTTAAAACTCACCTTTTTAATACAAAAAATAAAGGAAACATCTAACGAAAAATTGTATTGTTATCATTGAAACCGTTCACACTACTTAAAACAATACTACGTATTTTGAATGATATACCGTTTTTAGTCACTTGCTTTTCATTCCTCGACAGTGATATGTTAATGCGTGCGTCAAACGCTGAGTTATTAGATAGTTATGAATAAATAAACATCTATTTAGATTATTATCTTCGTATTGTTGTGACTGATGTAAGCTCTACAGCTTAGTGCTTGTTTTATGGAAGACATGTTTGAATTAGTTACTTGGAGTATACAGTGAACATATCTCTTTGTTTATCTACATACTAGCGGCGTCTCACGGTTTTATCCATCTTGTGTCTCGTAATAATTTTGGGAAGAAAAGTAGTCTATAACTTTTTCAATGGATAATTATTTGTTACAACGGGAACTTACGTACGACGGAGGTTACTGTTGAGTGTCCCTCAACACGTTTCGGTCACGTACGGTGACCTTCAGCAGGAGGTGGATGAAGCGCTATATTATATTATATTGGATGTTATATTGATATATATTATATACTAGCTGTGCCCTGCGGTTTCACCCGCAGCGTCCCCGTTCCCGTGGGAATTTTGAGATTTTTATTCCCTATAAACCTCACGGAGCCCGAGACCTTTCCAACGAATGCAAAACCGTGGAAATCGGTCCAGCCATTCACGCGTGATGCCTTGACCAAGGAAAACGGGTTTCATTTTTATATAATATAGATTTAAAAAAGAATTATTCAAATCCATTTGGTAGTTTCTGAATTTAGCGCGTTCAAACAAACAAAAAACTAATTCTTGAGCTTTATTATGTTAGTATAGATGTGTATGTTAGTGATTTATTTTTAAATGTAGGGTCCCTGAACTTAATGTATGAGCTGAAAACATAAATTTCACATAGATCCTGACCCTCGAAAAACTTTCAGTAACTTTTTTTTGCTGCTTCAGGAATATTCGAGTGAAATAAATTATCTTAGTAGACAATGAAATTATTTTTAGTATAAACAATTTAACAGATTCTTCATTAGAAAAGTGTTCAAAAATAAATATGTATTCAAGTGCTTTGTAAGTAATCAAAAAAGCTTAAATAATATATTTTGTTTCTAAAACGACTGTCTTTGTACTAATGGCTGTTGACACACTTACCAACACGCGCCGGCCGGCGAGTGTAAAATCCCCCAATAGCACAAAAACAATAAATAACATCGTACAATATCAATAGTCATAAATAGACAAGAGTTTATGCGACAATAAAGGCAATAATTGATACTATCTGCCGTTGGGAGAGAACAAAGGACAACCAAGTCGCAGTTCAGTTGAGAACTCTGTTTATCTTACTGTTTTGGGTCCGAAATCTTACAAAATAGTTATTTTAGGAAGCAATTTATTGATTTCGACTCGATACAATATCCAGATTAAGTCTAAGTCTAAGCTAGATGATTCTGATTTAATTTCAGGTACTTAGTCCATCTTTGTGCGGATTTATGCAATTTTAGATGAGTAATTGAAATATCTCGACGACACTACTTATGAGTATGTAAAGTTTTACGTATTGACGCAAGCGCTAACAGACAGGTGTTAAACTTCACACTGGGTAGTGTGAGAGATAGTCGTAGTTAGAAATGAAACTTAAATTGACAATTAACTAATTGTCGCTTTCTTCATACATTACATGTCAAAATAAGAAGTGTATCATGACTGTAAGAGTTATTATTAAAATCTCTTTAAGAATTATTAGTAGCTCTGCGAGTGGCAGAATACCGTTTTCCATAAGTCCAAAGCTGAAAAAGTGTCCTGTATTTAAAAATAAAAACTACTTTTAAGTAAAACCAAACTGCGAAACTAATAAAATATACTTTGCAATAATATGCCCTCGCGGGTTCCGCTACAGCGCTACGCCGTAGCCGTAGGCAAAATAATCGTAGCTCGTAGTCATTGCGTAGCAATTACTGTGTTGGGTTTCACTGTGTTTACTCTCGGTTCATTTTAATATTATTTCAATGTTAAATTTTGAATCAAAGTCATTTTCATTTCAATTGATATAATATGTACATATTGAATCCTATAAGGGTGAAAATACAATTTAGTTTAAAAAATGCATTGAACAAAGGTAGTGGAAACAATTATTGTTGTCTTATTGTAAACAAAACAAAGTGAACATGTCTGTCGTGTCTCCCTTAATTGAAATACAGCTACTAATGGAAGTGTCCCGATTGCTGTGACCATGGAACTACCAGATTTTATAAAATTTTAACATTAAACTCATTTAAAAAATACCTCTGAATAACTATTTTATCTAAGGACATGATGAAACTAATGAAAATTAAAGTATAATTTAGGTGTTTTCAAAAACATTTTGGAATTGTATATTATTTTTAAAATAGTCTGAAAAAAAACAATTATTTTTGTATTATTTTCCAAATGTCCCAAGTAAGTCCTCCACCATGGTCACCCTACACCGGACCGACTGTTTGCAGAATAAATGCTAATGCAGTCCGAAACAGTATTGAAATTACATACAGTCTGAAATATAATGTACATTTTGAATCAGAACAATTAGTCGTGACGGAAGTGCTCTTATTTTAAGACTTCTTTGTAGTTTATTGCTATTGCTGAAGATAAGATTTGGTAGAATATCAATTATCAATCTGTGTAATCTTGTATCCAATTTTTGGAAATATAATCACGAGCGTGGAGTAGATTTTGGGGATTTGAATTAAATTGGCGTCGTCTACATGTAAAGTTTTTTGAAATCTAAATCCAAATTTGACTCAAAAGTGACATTGAAACCTTGGAAAGATTGATTGAACATCACATTTCACTAAAGTGAACCCGAACACGAAGACCACCTCAAGGCCTCCGTTATGGTAATTTTACTTGGACTGAAACTTTCACGTGCCCTCCGAAGCAAGGTAGCGGTCAGACAGAGATGCCACCCATACATGTAGGGGTCGAGATGCACGTTGCTTAACAATCGCAATGAGCTAACATCGCTTAGTCAAAATACGCCATGTATTAAATAACCGAAGCTTTGTTTGACCAAAGCATCTATGTCCCTCCCGATTCCGAGAACGATAGGTACATTGTTTATATCTGTATCTTGTTACAGTCAACTTGGATGTCCTTATTTCTATGAAGATATAATTGCTAATAAAAGGAAATAACTATTTATAAATGTGTACACAACCTTATTTAGGCAGATACATTTTTAACACATCCTTACTTGCCACATATTTCGTTGTTTTGCGAATATTTCTGCGTTATTCTGTTATTTTTCCAAGAATTGGATACTAGACTAAACAGATTAATAATATATGATTATTAATATATATAGCAAATAAATTATAATTTCTATTTTACCAAATCTTATTATGTTACAACGGAACTCATTGAATAATTCCTGTAATTTTTTTTATTATATATTTCGGTACATTATTTTGTGTTCCTCAAAACTGTTTTTAGACTTTTATCCTTTTTTTAAATTTACTTTTATTTATTCCATCTATCGCTAACAACTGGCTGGCTGGGCTGGCATTGTAGCGGGCTCATCTAAATTGATTTTTATGCAATTGACACGAATAAAAATCTATGAATGAAATGTAAACTTTCAAAGAATTTAAAAATATAATGTAAATAAATAATTATTTGTGTTAAGTAAGTAGTATAATATCTTCAATATGTGCAGGGACTGTACTGATTTTAATGAATTTAGGTACAAAAAAGATAAGTTTTAGAAAAGAATACTCGTCGATGTTCTGATCTTCAGTGAGAAGAGAGAGCCTTTGCCAAACAGTGGAACATTACAGGCCAATACTTTGTATATACATTAGACTTTGGAGATGGACATAAGCTTCTATTTATCCTTAAGCCCTCACATAGATAGTACGCTACGAGACAAACCGAAAGGTAAATAGCTTATATTAAATTGTTCCAAAAAAACTACACCAAACAAGAGCTATACTTAAAAACGTGTAAACGTAACGTTAGCGAAAATTATATTGTATACACAGCAGGTTAAAATTTATGGCTCGATTGTGCGGTTTAATATTGGGGTACCGTGTATCACATACCGCGGTGTCTAACTCCTTGCCTATATGGAGCCTGTAATTTGCATTTTGAGTAAACGTCGTGCAGTTAAAACTTTGCCGCTAAAAGCCACATCGCCCGTCGTCGTTACATAAACTTAGACTCCGTATGTTGTTTGATATAATTAATAACTTTTCGTATTTGGAAGTGAATTACTCCTCTGCAGGCTTGGCTTTTCTATTCAGTGGTCGTTTTTTGTTGTGATTTATTTTGGCTATAAATCTGTTCTGTAGTATGATTTGTTTTAGGTTAATTAATTGGCTATCAAAATTAAAATCTTGAGGAAATTACTCGCCCTTAACTCTAATGATTTAAGGTTCATTCTGTAAATAGTTTTGTAATAAATTTAGTACAAGTGGTTAACTTCGACTTTGCTTAAGTTTAATGATGAGTAAAAATGAGTTTTGACTATCTGGTTACTATACTATCTGGTTATTATCGGTAGTATGATCGCGTTACAAAACCAAAAACAAACAACGATCTTCCATTAAGGGCATGTCATATAGTCGATACTAATTGGGCTCTTACTAATAATAAAATCAACTTGAAGAGTTTAATTTTTAGTTTGTTCTAAGAACGCTTATCTCAGGAACTACAAATTCTATTTGCATATTTTTGTAATAGATTCAATTCGGGATGGTTATAGGCTATTTTTCATTCTGCTATTCCTACGAACGGGCACAACGGGTAAACCCCCGAGTCGCTATTATTTTTTAATAAAACAAATAGAAAAATAAAACAAATTTAAAATATACCTAAATAAATATACCTGGACAAATTCACACACGGTTAATTAGACCCAAAGTAAGTTCTAAGCTTGTGTTATGGAATCTAATTCTCTGATACTACTACTTATAGATACATAAATACTTTATAAGAATATATAATTGACACCCAGACGTCGTCGCCAACAACTATGTCTGCACATATTGTTGACTCCGGGCGGGAATCGAACTCGCAACCCCCGACACATTAAGTGTTCTCACTGCCACTGTGCCAATGGGCTTGATAAATAAAGGAGACCAGTGCCTCACTGAATACTTTATCAACGTAGTTTCAAAACTACAGATTAAAAGATACCTACATTAAACTTACATTGTATTAAATTGGTACGTTTAAAAGTTGGTTCTGAAAATAAAGTTATCAATTACCAGTCAGGCGCAGAGTTGTAAAACTTTAATTTACTTCGGCGCATCGCTCTTTTGAATGCCTCACTACACTATGACGGCTCTTCCCACTTTATTTGAAACGAATGGAACACTCAGAATAAACCTTTATTGATACGAAATTACTCGACTTTTGTGTGATAGAGATGAATTGAGGTTCAGTAAAGTTGTTACTGGTTTTGATGATGGTTGTGTCTTTGTAAAATTTAATTTAAAGTATCGTTTTGTTATTATCTTTAAAATGTTTCCTATTTTTCAGACATGGCTCGGGTTTGAGATCACCAACCCGTACTAGGCAAGCGTGGTGATTACGTCTAATCCTCTAGACTAGCCTATCTATACTGATATCATTAGTGAGATGTGATGCTTTTGCCCAGCAGTAGGACATTCTTTACTTGTTTTACATGTTCTATCCTCAATAACTAAGTTCTACAAAAAAGTAATAGGAAAACGCCAAATATTTTATCCACTGTAGGGACAGCTGTGTGATGGAGTATGAAAATAAACCCTATTATCATATACTTTAAGGTCTGTTTTCGGTAGCGGTAGCTTCGTTGCTGACAGCAGCTGCCGACCGCGAACAGCAATGTAAGAGATTCATAGAAACCAGTAGTGGCCTGCGGTTAGCAGTTGCTACCTGCTGCTATAGTTACACTACAACATAATCATCACAACATGATTTAAGTAGCATCAAGTTACAGACACTAATACACAAAGAGAACCAACTAAGACAATTATTAGATAAAAATAATTGGATGAAAACCAGAATTTTCTCAAGTAACATTAAATATAAAATCTTTGTAACCAAGACCGTTAAGCCAGGTCAAGAAAAGGAACCCTAGGAATACTAATATAAAATGTGAGCTGAACTTGCTCCTAGGAATTTTCTTTGTCTTACGTAGTGCCTAGACACCTACTCATAGTGTGGGTATACGAAGATTATCCTTAGATTCATTAAACCCTTTTTTGTTTTATTATTTCTGCTTTTATGATATTTTCTCTCACTTAATGTTCTTTTCACTTGTTTTTTTTCTCACTTACTCGTGTCACTACATAGTATAAAATAAACTCGTCTCTGTTTCGTGTCTGTTTGTCTGTATGCTTAAATCTTTAAAATTACGCAACGGATATTGATGCGGTTTTTTGTAATAGGTAGAGTGATTCAAGAGGAAGGTTTATATGTAAAAAAATTCCCGAAATTCCCACGGGAACGGGCACAATGCGGGTAAAACCGCGGGGCGCTGCTAGTTAGATAATAAAAGTGTATGACTCCCAGTGTGTTGATATACCATGAGCAGCGAGCAGTGTTTTGATATCTGAGTTTGAGTTTTGATCTACACGATCTTGTTTTTGATTTTCGAATTCGAAAACGATCCTAATTCAATATTTTTGTCATAAAATATTTAGTTTCTGAGTCATCTAAACAGTCATGAGCTAGTGTTGTAATTAAATGCCAATGAGTGCTTCAAACATGGCTCGGGTTTGAGCCGCATTTTGCAAGCGTGGTGGTGATTATGCCTAATCCTCCTCACTGTACTGATATCTACGGTAAGATGAGTAGCTCTTGCCCAACAGTGGGACATTACAGGCTAATACTTTACTTTGGGTAGCTTCGAAATTCGAATTTGTTTTAATCCTAGATGATAATTTTACTGGTTTTAAAAAGTATCTTACATGAAGTTACTTCTACTATCATAACCACTAATTAAAACGATAAGAAAGACTATCCATGAAGGCTTCCTGACAAAGACAAAGATAGAACTGACTTCAGGATCCAAGAATCAGTTTTGAAAACAAAAAACTCACATACTTTATAAGTTAAAAACATTCGTCATAAGTTCTGAAGAATGGAATGGAAGGAATGGGATATTAATCTTTGTTAAATTTGAATTTTCCTGAAATAGATGAATGGTGTTTGGAATATTATGTGGGCTTTGTTTGTGGTTACGTATTAATATCTCGAGAGCCTTCGTGCTGAAGAGATCTTTATTTAGAACAAGTACTTTGTATTTACGTAATTCAGGGCTTCATCTTGTCAGAAACATTTTTATAACTTCAGAATGTTCATTATTGTGTTATGAAGCCAGTGAGTTCAATAAAGAAAGCGAGCTTTACACATAATAAGTTACTCATAGCAGTTGTGGAGTGTTCTTTGATGACGTGACTTGTCAAGTGCGGGTTGGATGCGGAACGGGTGCGGGTCGAGTGCGGGTTGAGTGCGGGCCGGTGCGTGCCGAGTAAGATCTAATGCAAGTTACTTGCCTCAGTCGATAAATCTGTTTGACCGTGGCCACGAGTGCTATCCATTATAAATCATTTATAAGCGTTTACTTTCTGTTTCAAGAATGTGACAATAGAAAATATCTTGCATAAAAATCAATACACGTAATAAAACATTCCCGGAGTCATTTAAGGGTAGCGTCAGAATGTCCCTCAGTCAATCTTTTCATGAATTTTTCAATGAAATTAAATTCTACCAATACCACCTGCAAAAAAATTCTACCAATTGCAAAATCAGAAAGGATTTTATTACGATATCAGCTTCCGGTATTTAATATTGCATAAATCTTGATAACGCAAAATTTCCAGATAAAATATGTCTCATTTTGTACGATGATGAAATATAATTATATATATGATAATTTGTCAAATTACAAAAGAATCTCAAAGACATGTTAGTAGTTATTGCAGACGTTAGTATATTGTGACAACGTCCTCAGCGCTCAGTAAGTCGCCCCATTAAAATTCACTTTGTACATATTCATTGCCTGATTATGAAAACAAAGCTACACATAATTATCCCTTAATAATACTCGTAGATTTATTATAAATTAAAGTTTAAACGCAACAGGATGCTTCAGTTAAACCGCCCGTTATGACCATTATGGTTACTAAATGCGCTGTTAACTCATTACTACAAAGCCATTGATAGCCGAAACTTCGACCGGCTATATATTAATAAACTTTACTACTATATAATCGTTACATTAACTACTAAACCGTTGTTTAAAGATAACATTGGTCACTAACTGAGAGTCGTGGTTTATCAAACTATCCGTTCCGCTCAGTGGTTCCATTCGCTATCATTCTAATTTATATATTCTTATAAAGTATTTGTGTATGTATAAGTAATAGTATTAGTGAATTAGATTCCATAACACAAGCTTAGAGCTTACTTTGGGTCTAATTAACCGTGTGTGAATTTGTCCGGGTATATTTATTTATTTATCCAATAGATATAATATACACGGTTAATTAGACCCAAAGTAGAAATAGAATAGAATAGAAAACATTTATTCAGACGAATCACACAACAAGAAAAGAAAAAACAAAACAAAGACAAAAAGAAAACAACAGATATTACATACACTAAACAATTACAACAGAACTACTGTGTGAGGTCTGAACAGGCCACGTCTCAGTGTAATGCCGCAACGGTCGTGTGACCCTGGCAGCGCTGATTTTCAGACGAGTACTAACTCACTGATACTTGTACATATATATACACAAATACTTTATAATAATATACAATTGACACCCAGACATCGTCGCCAACTATGTCTTAACGTATTGTTGACATCGGACTGGAATCGAAACCGCAACCCCCGACATAGTAAGCGCTCGTTAAAAACGACATAGTAAACGGGCTTGTTAAAATATATGGTGCTAGAGTGAAAGTTTCACACTTTATGAACGAGTATTATTAGCCTCATAGCCTTATTACGGGGGAAGGCTAATAGGCTTTTTTTTGTAGGCCATATGCATATCGCGGGAAAAATCCACGGCATAATGCTAGTCAAAATTGAGAAACGTTAGTTACTTTCCACCCGGTTATTCTACTTCACAATAGAATACATTTCATACTTAATCGTGTTACACAATAACCGAATATAATTCAAAATTAACAATACGTAACACAATATTTTAGCGTACGACAGAACTATTCTAAATTCACCTGTCGCTTTGTCTAACAACCAAAGTTGTATTGTATTTGATATGGGTATGACAGTTTGTGATATATAGATCCTCGCCCTGCATGTACGTACGACCGCATCCTTGTCAACTATGTTTAAACATTTGACATTCGGATTAATTAAATATATGACATTTTATTTAGAATTTGAAATCTGTGATTGCTTTGAAGTGGAATGTGTGAAACATGTTTTATGCTGTTAGTACTATAAAACATTTTAATTTGTCCCCTTCATTTTTAATTATTATATTTTCATCATAATTAATTTGCTTTTGTATTCACAATGATTGATATCTTCTTCTTCATCGAGTGGATGGTTAACCTGACCAATCCTGGTGTCAGAGTTATTGAGCCGCCAAAGGCCTCTGACATGGCTCATGTAACGACTAGAAATACGTAGAAAGTAACCGGGACCGCCGGCTTAACGTACCCTCCAAAGCAAGGAATCGTCTTACTTTTCGGGCAATCAGGTGATTCAGCAATTCATGTTAAAAGTAGCATGATGCTAATATAAGAAGGTTCCACTGCCTGGGTATTATAGGCATATAGCACTTATCTCACTGAAGATATGTACAGTGGTAAGTGGTGGTGAGTATTAGGGGATTATGATGGCATATACTAATAATTATCAACAATAGCATAAGAATTGGAATAAAAATTTAAATTCTACAATTTTACAAATAAGCAACATAATCTACTTAAAATGACGTAAATATAAAAAAGGATGTAATTTTTTCCCAAAAAGGTATTTTATTATTAAACAAAAGTCTGGTGAATGGGCCTCTATGTTCGGATCAACTGTCACGCCTTAGTTTGTAATTGGCGCCGTCATTTAACCGACTGCACCGGCAAAAGGGGCTATATTTTTACATGCGCCTGTACGAATTCAAATGCTACAAAATGCCTTTGATGTAACACTATCATTTACACAGGGCCACAGGGGACTGCTCTAAAAATGCGAACAAGATTTAACACCCAAAAGCCAGTTCGTACTTGTTAGTTCGGATCCGAATTTGAGTCGAGCCAACACATAGATTAAGGGCGCATTACACAAAAACTTTTCAAACATGGCTCGGGTTTGAGATCACCAAACCGCATTAAGCAAGCGTAGTGATTACGCCTAACCGTCACTGTACTGATATCTTCTGTGAGGTGAGAGGTATTTGCCCAGCTGTGGGACATAACAGGCTAATAATGATCTACTTTGCTTACGGCCCGATAGCCGAGAAAAGTCAGAACGGCCATAACTAACTATAATTGTTACAAATAATTCAAGCCACTGAACTAAAGTAGAACGAAGCTGCGGACTGAAGTGTATTAAATAATGTAGTTGATAATATATTCCGCACCAGACTCAGTTTTTTCCTACAGAAACCGTGGACTCCAACTTTGAAAGAGCTCTCACAATGGAGCTGTGACTTTTGTATGGATCGAATGTATTGAATAAAATGAGCATGGGGTCATACTTTTAGCAGATTATACAGTATTGTTAAAAAACAATGAAATGCTCTGTGTACTCTGAATTTTACGGTGACAAGAATTTTATGGTAATTTTAATTTTATGGTGACACATGGTGAAAAGATATACATATTTTGGATATGAGGGTTCAGTTTTGTATGAAGCCGCACGTGGCGGGCGCACGTAACGGTTCACTTTTGTATGAAGCCGCACGCGGCGGGCGTACGTGACGGTTCTCTTTTGTATGAAACCGCACGCGGCGGGCGCTCGCGACGAGCGCATGCTTATCGCAGCTTCGGCCCTTAAGAGATACGGTGCCCTAATAATCAACCTCAAAGTGTAACTACTAACTACTTAGTGTTGTTTCTCAAAACGCTAGCCCTCTACCCAAACCCTTACAATTTTTAAGCCATGGCGGTACTGTCTCTGACAGCCGACGGAGTTGTATAACTTCCTCAATGTTCCACCTTTTTCACGGACGCATTACACAACTTTTATACGGCTCTCGGTTTTATGGTGCATGCTGTGATGCCGACACACTTTTATATATGCTAGATTTGCAGTGTATTATCAACGGAGTAATAGAAAATATGAGCCACATTGGCTACGGATTTAATAACTTTTTATTTTAAAGCGATTTATAATACGAATATCGCCATGAAAGGCCAATGAATGCAATCAGGGCACAAAGCGGGTAAAACTGCGTGGCGCAGCTAGTTTCATTAATATAAAAGCGAAATAATTCACTATAACGAAATTCTCCGCTTCAACTGATTGAGTCCATCTCTGAAACTACAAATACAAAACAATACCAATAACTATTTCATATCATCTGCGGGCTTGTTCTTCAATTAAGTCGGATCACCGGTCCATGCGATGTCCGTAACTGCTTTGTAATGTTCAATCTGGCCCCGAGGATAGAGAGTAAATTTTACGTCCAGTCCGGTCCCAACTGTCCTCAACGATTTTTTATTATTGCTTGAACGAATTTAGTATCTTGGGAGATATAAAAGGAAATGAAGCTAAGCCCTTCGGAAATCTCAGAAATTGGTCTTTTTCTCTGAGTGCGTATGAGGACAATGGTAGCGGCTCCGATCAAATGGAACACAACCGCTCGCTCGCTCTTGGGAACTGTTTTTACGATCGACTCAGAGATTTACGTTCCACCGTTTGGAGTGGTTGAATATTTTAATAAGTTATAATAACCCTTTTGGTAAGTGGTTATAACGGTCACCCTTTCATTTGCAGGGACAATGGCGTTTTTATTTCATAATTCAACAATATTGGACCTTGTTTATTGAGAATTTTAGGTTTATTATTCGTATTGTAGTCATTCAAAGCCTACAATATTTAATAGGCAAGCCCGTTGGCACAGTGGTATGTGAGAGCGTTTACTGTGTCGGGGGTTGCGGGTTCGTTTGAGTGTCAATTATATATTCATATAGATTATTTGTGTATGTATTATGTAATAGTATCAGTTAGTTAGAATCTATTATACAAGCTTATAAGCTAAGCGTGTGTGAGTGAATTGGTCCGGGCATTTATTAACTTATTTATTAGAGACTATATGGCATCCGTTATTTTAAGATTTCAAGGTATTAAAACGGTTTGCAAATATGTGATCTCAAGTAATTAATATGACGTAATAAAATAACATCCCTGATACCTTTCTTAGTTTTTAAAGTATCATACGTAACAGTAACTAGTTCTAATTTCACACACGTATAATATTGCTTGTTCCATTATTTTGTTTCAACATAAACTTGCGAATAAAGTTATGAAAACTAGTTTAATTTAAGTGAAATTTGTCTCCAACGGAGCTTGAATGAACCAACCTAGATATTATACAGGTACCTATAAGTATAGTAGATCGCACCCGTGGGCCCCATTCGAAGTTTAGCTCTCTGAAAGGCCACAAACTGTGCGGAAATTAGACCAAGGCTATTAAGGGCATTAAATTAGTCAAGACACAGCAGTATCAACTTTGCGTAATAAGTTTTACTTACAACTTTTAGTAAAACAGAGTCCATTTTGTTTTGTAATGGAATAAGTTGGAATCATAGCTTAGTGAAATAATTTGGATTGAGGTGTTTGTACGGTGTATCAGAGAAACGCGACAAAATTAACTACAAAGGAACCGCGTTCTCAGATACTTAAAATTCCTTCTTAGTAGAGATTGAATGAGTGATTAAGACATGTAATGTATGTTTTTGCTGTAGAGGATTGGTTTAGGAGCTGCCATAGTTGCTCAAAGAGCGATTTTATTGGTTCTTTACACACATGTGGAAACGCACTATACAAACTACCAGTATGTTATGTTGCAGCCCCGCGAGTAGCCAAATGCCACAAGATATAGACCATGCCTTTAGGTGATCCAAAAACTCCGACAGGGTTGGCTATCGACCTACTCGAAATGAATGAATGAATGAATGATAAATACTGTGTTTGTTTGAAATATTTGAAATTCAAATTCGCTCCAATCAACACACTGTAGAATACTATTTATTATATTGTTGCTGTCATTATGATACCCAATGTAGGTATGTTCTCCATCTCCTCCTCCTTCGCCATTCATCACTGTACTGATATCTTCAGTGAGATTAGAGTTATTTGCCAAGCAGTGGTACATTACAGGCTAACACTTTTTTTTTATGTCTCATTGCCCGTTGTCTTTGCCCGCTTATTCCGCAGCCCCAACTAAAAAGTCTCTGTAGGAAACAGCGACTCCATATATTTTGCGGCATATTAGAAACTAACCGCTCACCTCTGCTAAAATATGGGCCCTGCCTTCGAGAACATGCTACGTTAATTGTAAAATTTAAAGTTTGATAACTACCCGCTGTATAATGAATACGTTATACCAAGTTTTGGCAATAGACGGTCTTTTCTATAATTCAATTAGTTAATAGTTTATTTGTGATTTGGGTGTACTTTTCGTTAATATATATATTAGAAAATATAGTTTTAATTAAATTACAATATGCATAATACATTTGTGAAGAAAGTTTGACTGCTGCTATAGAACATTTTAAAATAAGCAATCAGAATCCTATGGTAGTTTCATCTCACGAGCGCCATTGGTTAATATATATGTGGGTAATTATACGTACACATTGTCTTAGTGTGCATCATGGTCACGTCACAATCCTATCAAAATTGTCTTTGAAGTAAGGTCAGCATGGTAGATACGGTAACATGGTAAACGGGAAAAGGTTTGAAATAAGAAAAGAAGAAAAGTCATTCAATTGTTATTCGCTGTTGGTATGTCAAATGAATATAAACAATGATCTTGCCGATGGTACCTATAGTCACGCACACACACATACGTGTCTATACTCATCACTACTACAAGTACCCTTCAGGGGTACTCGTGAAATAAAACGACTCTAAACATTTTTTACAAAAACTTTTGTACTTAACAACATAAGGGTCGAATACAAAACCTTTCTTTGAAGTCACTTGATAAATTCAGATTAAACAACCATGTTAAAACCAAGGAACTTGAAACCTGGCATAATTTAATACCTTTACGTAATATACATACGCAACTATTTCACCTATAAATGTATACAAACTGATATACAGGTTCGGCGAAACATTACAACTAAAACCGCAAATAGTACACAACTGAACCGCAACTTAGACGTATTAAGAGCTCCATACATATACTGATGTAAATTATTAATAGTTGCTAAAGATATGACCGCTGAAGAGAAGTTTATAAATGACTAGTGTATACTGACATTATAAAGAGGTAAAGTTTCTTACTTTGTTTGTAAGGGCTAATCTCAAAAACTACCCATCCGATTTGGATAATTCTTCTTGTAACGGATAGCCACATTCAACGGGAAGGTTATAAGCTTTTTTTCATCTCGAAATTTTCACAGACACGGGCACAACTTGAGTAAAACCGTGGGGCGCTGCTAGTAAAGTTTCTACTTACTATTTGAAATTAGAATTATTGAAATTGAGATGAGTCTGGCGGTAACATGTAAACTAGTTCTAGTAAACTTTATCTATACTAATATTATAAAGCTGCAGAGTTTGTTTGTTTGTTTGAACGCGCTCATCTCAGGAACTATACTGGTCCGATTTGAAAAAATATTTTTGCCACATTGAGCGGAAAGGTTATAGACTACTTTCCATCCTTGAATTCCCGCGGGAACGAGTACAACGCGGGTAAAACCGCGGGGTGCTGCTAGTCTAAGATACATAAGTAAGGCTAAGATAGGTTCTTGTGATAAATAAGTCTAGTAAAGTCTTAGTACTTACATACGTTAATTAAAATTAAGATTAGCGGTTGAACACCACGTTAGACTATCGCGGGATGGTGATCTCAAAATCAGGACATGTTAGAAAAGTAAGGAAACATAATCCACTCTGCTCGGAAGTTGAAACCGGCACCTCCGGCACAGACCACCACCGAGGCGATAGTAGTAGTATTAGCCTGTAATGTCTCTGCTACCAGTATTAAGTATTAAGTTTCACTCTCTTACTTGCCACGTAATATCACAATTCCATAATCTTATCTTATTAAACTAATACCTATTTAAGTTACGATCTTACTAATTATACCGTGTTTGGCAAATCCCAGGTAGATACACACACACGCACAACAAAGAGGCTGATATATTTCACACTACCATCCAATACACACACACACGTAATACGAAGCTACACACCGAACACAATCACAATAATCAGTCCCCGCCAACACAGCGAAACAAAATTAGAACAATAACTAGCAAAAAGATAACAAATCGTAAAACATTCGGTCGCAGATTCGGAATAATGTAAAGCAATTTGTGCGTGTTCGTTTGTACGATCAATAGTTAGTATCGTACGTCACTGTGGCATATTGTGGGGACATCGATCACAATAGTTTGCTGGTAAATTTGGCAGCAGCTAACCCGGCCCGGATTATGTGGCGTACGTATACGCTAGCATTCGAATATAATCTGATTTATGTACAACGACGACAATTATCCTCACTTGTGAACAGTTGATTGGAAATGGGAATGCGTTGAGGACCTAAGTTTCAGTAATCAGGTCGAGGAATCGAAGGATTTGGAATGGAAATGTACATCTGAGTTGCGATGAAAAGGGAAATGTAACGTTTGAGTTAACGTATACGTTTGTTTCTTTGTAACTTTAAGAGAATGAATTAAAACAGTAACTTAGGTTATGCAAACGTTGTTTTGTCATATTTCCTTAACCTATATCGTCCCACAGCTGGGCAAAGGTCTCCCCCAAACGCTTCCAACTCTCCCTAACACTATTATATAAATAATATTTATTTTAAATTACGGGTTGGACCACCCTTTACGGGTGTGGTAAAATAGATGTTGAGCTATTCTCAGACCTACTAAATATGCGTATAAAATGTAATAAAATCGGTCAAGCCGTTTCGGAGGAATATGGTAACAATGTTCAGTACACACAAGTACATACACAGTAACGGTGTTTTCTTGAACTTTTACTAAACAAGGGCTTATTTCTGAGAACACATATCAAGCCTAATTATAAAAGAAATCTCACACACGAGCGCTGACCTTAAGACAGAGGCATAGCATCAAATTCAAAGTTAATGGAGCATTGCCATCGACCACATAAGTCTTGCATTTTTTTTTTCCAAAATAATGCAATCAAAATGGCAGCCTTAAAACTTTAAACAGTTAATACCAACAACATCGCTTAATAAAATAAACGCCAAATTCCGACATAAAATTTTACGAGTCATTTATTTACACGGCAGTCGTGCAAAAAAATCTTGTAATAAAAGTGATACATTAGTCTGTGGCTTTCGTTAAACACAGAAAAACACTTTACGGCTGTTAAAGGCAGTTAGTTACCTATTGGTTCAGTATATATAATACTTGGTAATATTTGTATATATGTGGTTTTTAACAGGTAAGAAGGATTTGACCTTTGAACGCAATAAAAAAAAGTTTATTGTTTATGGCTGTAGCAGAAAAGTATATATACGGTCGAATTGTGAAATCTCTTCCTCGTTAAAGTCTTAAAAAAATGAGTAAGTATATAATTTTTTGTCCCGAGTTCGAAATATGAAATCGGTTGCAAATTGGACCATTGACGGTATAGCATACCTTTTCATTTATCGAAATTATTCTCCTTATCTACATATTAGGCTTTTGAATTATGTATTGAACTAAATCTACCTCTAACTATTATATAATATGTATTTATTTAGCATCCAAAATCCACAAGCCTTTAAAACAAATGTACTACAAAAACCATTATATGCATATACAAAACAATCTTAAACCAAATATCAGTAAGAAATCTCCAAGCATTGTCTTAAATAACATCTTTTTCAATGAGCCTTATTACTCAAGCGTGCCTGTAATACCCTATACTAGAGGGGCCAAGCCGACGCTCATTAAGGCCCAAAGTCTAATGATGCAGCCCTTGTTAGCTCTGTCTTGTCACGTCATAAAAAGCTGGCTGCATACAAAAAAATAGACCCAAGTAATTTTAGAGGGTGAGTAAAAAGCAATTAGGTAATCCTTACACTAAGGTTGGTACATTATTTATACACATAGACGCGTTTAATGAACTATAGCGTTGTAAATGAGGACGTTGGCCACTGACCTTCTCGAAATGGATGAATGTGTACGTAAAAGTGTTTCATTGTATATCATTTGTTAAGCTACTGCGACGGGGAAATAACATGGATTGGGGGTCGTTAGGCCTAGGTTACATTTAATAGAACACAGTGGTAGTTGCACAAAGTAAATACATCCAGCCAAAGACTAAATAAGTTCTTAAATCTATGCACGCATACAAATCTGCGCTGCATGAGTTCTGAAAGGTATTAAATGAATATCTATCTTGTTTTAGACTTGTTTATTAACTAGTTATATGCTATTTTTTATTTGCTTTCAAGAAGTTTTCTACACTAATATTATAAAGAGGAAAACTTTGTTTGTTTGGTTGTAATGAATAGGCTCAAAAACCACTGGACCGTTTTAAAAAATTCTTTCACCATTCGAAAGCTACATTATCCACGAGTAACATTGGCTATTTTTCATCCCAAAATTCCCACAGGAATGGACATAACGCGGGTAAAACCGCGGGGCGCTGCTAGTATTAAATAAATAAGTAATTTTATCTCTCAAGTTTTTTAACCAATACGCATTAGACAAGCGTGGTCATTACGCCTAATCCTCTTCACTGATACTGATATCTTCAATGAGATGAGAGGCCTTTGCCCAGTAGTGGGACATTACTGCTAATACTTTTTTTTACCTCTCATTCAATTTCAACGACATCCTACAACAAAACTTCAACTGATATCATAATCACAGCTTGTTATTCTCCAAAATAATTCTAAATTAATTATTAAGAGTCAGCAATAAATGGGAATTGAAGAAGTAGAATGCTATTAGGATAATTCGACCGAGGGCCGCGTTTGCACCACAATAGCCCATTTAGTCAGCGGTGGATTTACGTAACATTCCCTGTAAGCCGACCGGAATAAACTTTATTAGGAAAAATGTGTTTATTTTACGCAATAACGCGTACTCGTTACGTCGTTTGAATCGGGAGTACAAGTTGGCGAGTTTATTAGTAAACAAGCCTCATACAAATGCTAAATTACTCGCTCGTTCGCTAGCTTGCAAACTTGCTCGATGTAATCAACGTTTTACGTCAAATGCTTCATTAGTAGAGAGAGTATTTAATGAGTCAATTTGACAAGTATTAAAAATTAAGTCAATTAGTTAAGTGTTGATGAATTGAATGGACTTCTCTGATATTGATAAATTTATGTATTTTGTTTGTTCAGAAATATTTGATTCACAGACTCTTTAAGTAATGCTTATATTTTGCAACTGTAATTACTATAAAACACAATAAATTAAAATTAAAATGGATCTGACATCTCCAATTAAAACTTAAAAAAATTAGTACACAATTTAGTAGTATAAAAGTCGTAATTTATTTGGATATTGCCAAAATAAATACCAATATACAGACACTGACATATCAAGGGCAATCACAAAGTGTTTTCTTATTTGCATAAAATGACAGAATTCTTCATCCCTCCCAAACATTTCATAGTCAGAGATTGAAGATTTTAATGAATTAATTCGCACAGTTTGACAGTTCCAAGAGTGTTTTGAAATTTCCCTTAATTGGTTCAATTTATATTAAATCGTTCATCATATCTGGAATACGCACAATATTCCGTGGATAAAGGTGGGATACCGAAAAGTAATTAATTAACAAACTTTTGGGAGGACTTGGCGTCTCCGCTGCCGGACTAATCTCGTTTACTTGACTCTTCACGGAACGTCACGGAACAAGTACTGTAAACAAACCGTTAACGGAATGGAACACAAAGGAATTGACAATATATTTCCTTTTTTTTTCTTTAAAATTGGAAGGCTTGTTCTATTTTTAATCAAATCGTGTGAACAGTGTGTTTTGAAGTTTATTCTTGTAGGTTGTCTTCTATTGACGGAAGAAGAGTTGATGTAGCAAAGCTATAAGGTTTGATAAGATAGTTATATGAGTACCCATTTGATACGCTTTGCTAATTCACATACAGTTAATAAGACATACATTAATCCATTCATTTCATGCAAGTTCGTGGCCAATCTTTTTGCCGGAGTTTTTGGACGGCCCAAAGGCCTCAGTTAAGTTTCCAGTTCAATTCAGATTTTTATAAGTGAATGTTTAAAGTATAACATTATTAAAAGCTTCCTGAACTTATAAAATTTGATTGTTCAATAAAAATACTTAAAACAAATAAAAGATACGAACAAAAAAAGGGTCGTGTTATAAAATTTTGCGATGCTGCCTTCATAAGAGAGAGGATACCTTCCCAAATAGGATATTTGGAAGCGTATAGACGTTTGGAATTACATAAAGGTGTTATAAACGATCTGATTGATGTCAGGGAAGTGTAAAATTGGACTGGCGAGAGTACCGGCCGAGTCATTCAGGGCTAAATGCCTATTAAGGGTGGCTCACACTAGAGAACAGCTTTTACACCAGATATAATACGAGTATATATATTTATTTGTATCTCACCTTCTTCTTCTCGATTTGCGATGGTTATATATGTTTTAATACATTTAATATAATGAATGGGGTGTCGCTTGAATATGTTTGACCAGAATTAAGCCAGTTATATTCCTCAATGTATGCTAGTAAGTATGTTCGAGTAGTTTCGTGGCCAACCCTATGGTCGAAGTTTAAAAAAGTTAGTTAGTGTGAGTGTCTTAGTTAGTGGTGCAGTCTGTGACCTGCAATGAGAAGTTAAAGATATCTAATATTTTATTCAATCTTACTTTTACTTTTGTTCTCATTTAGCCACGAGGTTTAACTTGGGTTGTAACAAATAATTTTGGTAAAAAATACTGTCATGAAAACAAAAACGTCTGAGAAGACTCGTATTATGAAGTAGTAGCAGCGCCCCGCGGTTTTACCCGCGTTGTGCCCGTCCCTTTGGGAATTTCGGGATGAAAAATAGCCTATAGCGCTCCTCGATAAGTGGACTATCCAACACTGAAATAATTTTTCAAATCGGACCAGCAGTTCCTGAGATTAGCGCGTTCAAACAAACAAACTCTGCAGCTTTATAATGTTAGTATAGATAAGGTGTACATCTTCATGTGAAATTGTAAATTTGAAAAAACCAAAAAAATTGTTCAACAAAATAATATCATCACTGTGTGTACGGGACTTAATAGTTAAACCGTTTGAAATTAAGGGATTAATTTGTACGTAAAGTCGATTGTGTGAAAACTAGTGTGGGTTATACTAAAGTAGGGGATTTCTCCTCATTTGGACAATAGAGATTGTAATAGCGTAATAAGTATACTCACCTTATTGGGTTCGCATTATTTCAATGGAATTACCCAGGGTTAGATAATGAAAATTACTTTGTTTGTTTTGTTAAAATATAAGCTAGGTAAGGCGAGTCTACTCGAAGTTTGTAGTGTCCCTGTCTAACAGTAGGTAATAGAAAGAGATGGATTGGGCCTCTAAATCGTTTCGCTATTGGCAAGCTCGTTGGCACAGAGGTTTGTGAGAGCGCTTACTGTGGCGGGGGATGTAGGTCCCCCCGGAGTCAAGAATATATGTAGACATTTTGTTGACGAGGCTGTCGAAGTGTCATTTATGAGAAAGTGAAGATGTTTGTATCTCTTATAGTTTCAGTCTTGTCCATAGTGACCGATTTTAAAAGCCTATATAAATTTAATATTATAATAAATCCTTTGTAACCTGGTTATTGATCTATAAGAGACTATTTTCTTTACTTATTTCATAATAAGTGGATAATTCTATGAAAAACCGGGTAAAACCTTGAGCTAAATTTAGTAATGTATAATTTATATGGAAGTCGCGTCTTTAATGTCTTGAGAAGTCGTAAAATGTAATCTTCTCAAGTAGTGAATGAACACGTACTGTTGACACACGGCGGGCTTTTGTACGAGTATCATTGTATTCAAATATTTTGTATATATTTTAGTCCTTTACGCTTGTAGTTTTACTCGTATTGTACCCGTTTCTGTTTGAATGTGGGGATTATAACGGTAGCTAGGTCAAACAAACAGATGTTTCAAATAAACAGATATCATATTATTATGGTTTATATTATTACAAAATATACTCACGGTTCATTAGACCAAAACTTAGCTCTAAGCTTAGATTACTTACTTACTGACTGAATTTGATGATAGGTATAATATTGACTTTTTAAACGTTGCTATGGTGATTACAGGAGTAAAGGTCAACACTGCGTTAAGACACCGCACGCGACGGTTTACTTTTGTATGAAGCCACACGCGGCGGGCGCACGCGGCGTGGCGACGGTTCACTTTTGTATGGAACCGCGGCGTGGGCATGCTTAACGCAGTGTCGGGTCAAGGCTGCTGTAATCACCATAGCGACATCTAAAAATATCTTACTAAGCCTTCTTGGAAGCCAATTAACTCAGCTCAAATGAAACTATACTTCAATAAACAAAACACATGACATCAAATCCATACACGTGTTTCAGTATGAAGAGAGACATCAATCTGCTAATTAGAACTAAAATAAAACAAATCATACCAATACGATACATAGATACGCCAATCTGAAGTACTACATACAATTTCTACCCCGAAATAATATTTCAGCGGAACAATAGCGTAAGTATTATTAAGTATTCAGTGACAATAGACAAGTACTTTAGTCCCAAAACAACAGAACGAAGTCAACACCCATCCCGAAGAACAAATGAAACAATATATGCAATTATACATTCAAGCAACGGGAGGCAATTAACATGAAAATACTCGTTAACGTTCGCAAAGGAAAACTTGAAATGTTAAGGAAGTGGTAGAAAAAAATTAAAAGTGCAGCCCCAAGTCTCATTAACAAGCTTTTGATACTAGAACGACGTTTCTAGATAGTAATGTGGCGTGAGCTTTGACGTAAATATATATGATAACTTATATAGATTAAACTAGCAGCGCGTCGTGGTTTGACCCGTCTTATACCTGCTTCCGAGGGAATTTGAGGATGAAAAAAATTTAAAACTTGAGAGGTGTCAAGGGACCCCCGGATGGAACGAAGTTTATTTATTATCAACAAAAATAATCGTCGCGACACCACACTGTTCAATGCGAAATAGAAAGACGAAACGAAAATATCTGGCTTGCTTTTCTTGAGAGAGAGAGAAAGAGAGAGAGAGAGAGAGAGAGATAGACAGAGAAACATGCGCACGCCAGAGAGAGACAGACAAAGAAACATGCGCACCTGCGGCGTGCGCATGTTTGTCTAATTGCCTCTCTCTAACGCAAAAAGTGTCGTTACAATTTTTTTCCGTCTAGCTCCCTAAAGCTACTAAAATTACATAAAACTTATGTTTATTTAACCAAATTTTATTTTGTCATAATTCGTACAGACCCATCCAGCCCTATCTGACAGGTTACCACTTCCAAGGCCACATCTTAACACAAAATATTAATGTAACATTTTTCTGGGAACAGCCGTATAGAAAGACACCTAGGCCTTCATCTCTACGTTTCATAATCAATTTTCCGTCACGAAATATGGAGAAGGGATCAAACAGGCATGTGCTAAGTTGGTACAAATAGTCTAGGAGCCGCTGCGGGCCTTTCACTCTAAACGTCGGTGGTTCCCGAAGAATGTTATTAAGTTACCAAAATTCTTTATACCTTTATTCATGTTTCAAGTATTTTCGGCTACATTTTACCAGAGCACAAAAATTAGAACATGAATTTTGGTAGAGTTGGTAAGGTAAGTTAATGTCTGTTCAAGTTTTTGAAGTAAATAAGTTGAGCTAAGATTATTTTTTTATGTTTTAGGAAATAATTTTTAAAGTTTTCAGCATGTAAACTTGCTTAGTACCAACACCGCTGATCTGTGTTTTTTTTCATTAAGTAAGTTAGAACCTGTTTACCTGGTGTCAGAGTTTTTAGACCACTGAAAGGCCTTCGACATGTCTGACGATTAGAACAACGCGCTAATCACAGAAACTACCAATCCGATTTACTTATTTCTTGAAGAAGAGCCACATTCTACGTGGAGATTAAAAGGAATTTTATACTGAAATTCCCACGGGAATGCAAACAACGCGGGTAAAACCGCGGGGCACAGTTAGTGAAATAAATATAGCGAATCCAAAACCCTATCTTTGAATACTATATAGATACAAAATAATTGGTACGGTTAACAAATAACATTTGTAAATTTAATTAATATATTGGTTTTGAAATCCCTCTACTATAAATTTCAAAATATCTCTGTGTGTTATGCTTTCGTGCCTAAACCACTGAAAAGATTTTCATGAATTTTGGCATAGACAAATATAGATTAGTAGACACTGACCATAGACACTGACATACACTATTTTTCAACTTGAAATTCTAGTAGGCTGTGGTTAAAATTGCAAAGAACCTCTATACATTCAAGATATCTTAATAATATTAGTTTTCAGACTCGAGTTTTTGCTTTGAGTCATTCTAAAATATTACAGTCAATATTCACCAGATTATTTTCTATCCAACAGTGTCATTAAGCAAGTAAATTTATTGATTTCTATTACAGTTGCATCAAATTTCAAATGTCCAATACAAGTAATTTTCGTTATTTCTATTGCAGTTCCGTTGCCAACAGTACAGTTACGTGACGCTTTCAAAAATGTCGTTGTTGTTCCCAGTTCTCGGTTTGAAACTAAAGTTTATGAACAATAGAGTGATGGCCGACCAACGGACCAATCGGAGTGTGAAGTGCGGCAGACCGGACTAGTGATGTGCTTGCACTTGCTACGAGAACTTGTTTACACTTGTACCTTTTTGTTAAGTGATGTTTGATCTAGTTTTAGTTTGTTTATAATGTATGTTAGTCTTCAAGATATGTAATTTTATATATTTTAGTATCAGTTACTTATACGTTCTTGTTTTTTTGCATAATTGAAATCCCAGGAAATAAATTAGTTGACGGATCTACATTCATAGCTACGCTATAGGTTAATAGTAAACACAATATATTATACTTTATACCACAATTATCGACATTTACAAATGTAAAACGAGCAGAAATTAACATTCATATTGAAATCACAAACCTTTAATAAACCTCAAGTAAGTAACCCTCTACATTGCAAAGATAAAAGTACAAGTATTTACCTTCCCAATTTTTGCTACCACGATTAATAAAACAGTACTAAATCTGTTAATTTACATAAAACGTTATAAAGACGCGAAAGGAGTAAAACGTTTAACATTTCATGCAAAATTGTTGGTCCGACGCCTCGAGATAAAGTTAATTGAGTTGTATTTTTAAAATTATGCCCAAATATCTTAATGCCCAGTAGCAAAACTCCTCCTGAAAATAATTACGGTAATCTTCTAAGCGCAGTGACACCTGCCCGAGAATTTAAATCAAGAACTCACCGTCTATACTAGAAATAGTTCGCTTGAATTTGAAATTGGAATAAATTATATTGTAACACAACCCTATGTTCTGATGCATAAAGGTGGGAAGGAGGTTTGAAAGGATCCTTCCGGGGGCGAAATTTCTTCCGCATATTCATTGAATGCAATAAAATTTTCTGCACAATTGAAACCGTTTAATGGCGACGTCGTCCGTGAATGTTAATCACCGAGTCGTGTGAATAGAACAATCACGATGTGGGAACGAGACACCCTCATTTTTATCCCATTCTTATTGGAAACGATCTCTGGGAATCTTATAATTACACCTTTTGACTACCTAGTTGAAAAGTTGGTACGTTTTATCATGTTTAATTAATTATTGGCAACTTTTATTCATTAATATTCTTTTTGTTTTTAGAATTAGAAAATTTCAGAATTGAATGTAGTAGGTAAATTTTGCTACAAAAATGAATTGCACTACAGTTGCATTGAATTCAGTTACAGACAATAAAAATATTTTATTTTTATTTTGACATTTACGAGCAGCGCTCCGCAGTTTTAAAACGTAAATATTAGAATAAACATTACGTACACCGTTTGAAGAACCTTTGTAAATTAATAACTAGAATCTTGAGAGAATCATTTTCTTCAAACAACATGGCATTGTGAATTAGTTTGTTAAAACGCCTCAAGCAAAGGAAACCATGTTTTCTTCTCTCCTTTGTCATTAGTTGGGTAAGTAAATTGTTTTTTCTTGGATGGGACTTGGTTTTAGATTAAGCGGCGAGCCAGGCTAATTTATTTTCTTCTTACGGCGGTACATATGTCATTATGGCTTAAGGAAGTAACAATCTCTATATATAAAAATCAATGCTACTTTTCGTTGTAATTTTATAACTCAAGAACGGGCTCACTATCCAAACCAAATGTTTAGGCTTTGTTCGGACTATTTAGTAGATGGGTTATGTGAAGTTTGCACGAAATCGGTCGAGCGGCTCTTAAATTCCCACGGGAACGGGCGCAACGCGGGTAAAACCGCGGGGCGTAGCTAGTACTGTATATAAGTAGAAGATTTGGGATTTATATTATTTGGTATACTGACTATTACCTAATCTGTGTCATGTGTTCAGTGAGTTGGGGGGGGGGGGGGATAATACATGATATTTTAAGATAGTTAAAAAGCCTTTGGCCAGCAGTGGGATATAACAGGCTAATACTCTACTTTTAAGCTTATAGTATCTCTTTGTGAGACTATCCTCAGTTTGGTCAGGGCTGAATCACCTGATTGCCCGAAAAGTAAGATGATTCCGTGCTTCGGAGGGCACGTTAAGCTTTCGGTGCCGGTTACTTTCTACGGATAATAGTCGTTACATGAGCCATATCAGAGGCCTTTGGCGGCTCAATAACTCTGACACCAGGATTGGTCAAGGTTGACCATCCACTCGATGAAGAAGAAGCTTATATTCTATATATATTCTGTGTGAAACTTTGAGCAAAAGCTGCAAATTAACGAATTCTAATGCTTAGTTTCTTCTTGAGCTTGCTAATAAGTGACTCGTAAACTTGCTTAATATAAACGATGGCGTATAAATAGATTTTAACCTCATTCTCAAAGCAAAATATGAAGTTTATCCAAGCCATGAGTATAAATTAAAGCTAACAATTCATACACCGACCCGTGCCGTAATAAAGTCCTCGTATTCTAACAAACGGAACATTATATATTCATTATATACGAATAACAGGACGGTTTAACTTGTTATGTGTAGGAATGAAATACATACAACCAGTGCATATAATTATAGGTACGTTGTTTGGTAGATGTTTGAACGATAGTGATATGATTGTTATATCAGCATCAGGTGTCAAATTGGACCAGAACCAGGACTACCTAGTTCAGGCTATTGTTATATAGACCTTATGAATCACTTTAGTAGATTAAAGTTATAATTATACTAGAAAATTTTAATCAATACTGTATTTATTGTTGGGTCGATGCCATAATAATACATACTTGAATAACATAATTCTTGTAGGTAAGTATTAACTTAAAGTGTCCCACCGCTAGGTAAAGGCCTTTCATCTCACTGAAGATATCAGTACAGTGAGGAGGAGCAACAATTCTTGTAAGCAAAGAAAAATAATATTGGGATGAATATTAGTCTAATCAAAGGTTTCAAGAAATATACTTAATACACTATTACATAGACTGAAATATGAAAATATATCATTCGTAAACTATGCACTTTTTGAAATGTATTTCGACATCATCAAAAAGTTCACAAAAATTGTCTAGTTTCCAAAATAAGCTTTCAAATTAATAAAATAAATATTATCAACAACTTACCAACCACACTTATCCAAAGAACACATAGTTTTCTCCATTACATAGTACACATCAGCTTCCTTGGACCACAAACATCAAAACCTATTAACTGAAGGAAAGCCGACGGGATCGTAATTGAATAAACAGAGGGCCATTGGCCATAGCCTCGATACCGAATACATTTGAACAGGGACGGATCTAGGGAAGAGGAGTAAGGGGCTCCGGCCCTCGCCAAATCATCTAATCTTCCCAAAAAAGAAGCTTTCCTCAATAAAAATTCAAATTACTCTACCTGACTGAAACTGACTGAAAAAACTGTCACCAGTGTCAAAAAACTTTACAGTTACGTTAGCCTGTATCATCACATTGTTGGGCAAATGCACCCCCTATTCCCGTCACTATTCTCTTATTTGAAGCGTCCAGTTACCAGCCCCTCTAATAGGCGTCCAGTTCGTCCCGCCTGTGTGATCTGCGTTGCCGTCTCGCTGTCTCCGGGGGCCACATGGTAGACATTTTGGCCCACAGCGTGTCCGGCATCCAGCAAACATGACCAGCCATTAGGCTACTCTACTGGTAGGTACCACTGCTTAGGCGTATATACGACGTTTTTGTACTGCAAGTTGGTGATCACAAACTCAAACCATATTTAAATAGTCAATCGGAAAAATGTTTCGGTTGACCCAGTTAATGAACCTGGGACTTTAATCTTGGCAGGCAAGAGTACACATGCCGCTAGACTACCGAAGCGTTTCAAACCCCTATAAATCAATATTCTGGATCCATCACTGTATTCGATAGTCCAACTCTCAGAGGATACAACTCACGAAACCGATAAATGTCACATGATTCCATCTACGTGTTACTGTTTCAATGTTTTCTTGGGACATACGGGTTTTGAATATTCAAGATTGAATCTGCGGTATGAATTTTGTAAGTGCAAGTAAAGTAATGAAATTTACCTATTAGCCTGTAATGTTCCACTGAGCAAAGACCTCTCATCTCATTAAAGATATCAGGGACGTCTAATGCTTCCTTAGTAGATGAGTTCCATTTAATGAGTGATTTTGTATGAAAAATTATGTCAGTTAAGTATCGATTTAATGGACGCCTCTGAGTGCTGCAGTAAGAGCTTAGTGGTCTTGTGGTTTGAGCGCCCGGCTCACGACCCGGAGGTTCCGGGTTCGATTCCCAGTGGTGATATCTCACAAAAATCTCTTTGTGAGACTTTCCTCAGTTTGGTTAGGGCATTGCAGGTTGAATCACCTGATTGCTCGAAAAGTAAGATGATTCCGTGCTTCGGAGGGCACGTTAAGCCGTCGGTCCCGGTTACTTTCTACGGATAGTAGTCGTTACTTAAGCTATGTCAGAGGCCTTTGGCGGCTCAATAACTCTGACACCAGGATCGGTCAGGGTGACCATCCACTCGATGAAGAAGAAGAGCTTAGTTTGGCTCTATTTAACCTTGTGTGTTTTTTCTGGTGTTTGAAGTTCACAAATGAAACCCCCTCTTATCTATTACAGCGTATAATACCTTCTATGCTATTTCAAAAATAAAAAGCACCTATCTCCAAACCACAACAGCCGACCTTAATTAAGACGAAAAACTTTACCTGCTCACCACAAGAATAAACCAAGTTTCGTTCATTTGTCGTCCACGCTCACGTTCGCATAAAGGCTATCGGAGGGGACATTTTTCGTAGGGCAGGACTTTTCTATCATAAATCAGTGAGGCATGACACCACGTACACTGGGCTATGTGTCGGACGCGAACGTGACAAAACACTTCGACCAGTTTACATAGAGCCTTTATGGAACCATGTCTCCTTATAGTCGAAGCGCAATAACGTTTCAAGGTGTTTTTGTTGTTTGATTGATGTTTTAGGTTTTATAGCTTTTCAATGTTTGGTTTTGGGTGGACGAAAGGGAAGGTAAGAGAAAAAATATTGTGGGGATGTGTGGATGGATGTAGGTATGTATGTATGGATGCATGTTACTCTTTCAAGATAAATTACTAGTACCTCAATGTAGTAAAAGTATTAGAGCTTTATTCATAAACTAGCAGCGCCCCGCGGTTTTACCCGCGTTGTGCCCGTTCCCGTGGGAATTTCGGGATAAAATGTAGCCTATAGCCTTCCTCGATAAATAGACTATCTAACAGTGAAAGAATTATTCAAATCGGTTCAGTAGTTTCTGAGATTAGCGCGTTTAAACAAACAAACAAACAAACAAACAAACAAACAAACAAAACAAACTCTTCAGCTTTATAATATTAGTATAGATAGCATTTTAAATAAACATCAAATAGTTTGTCTCTTTCCGACATATGCTATTTTCCAAAGGGTAAAAATAGAGAAAACACTTTATAGCAGTGTTTTAGTTGAATAAGGCGGTTTGTCTGTAATGTCCCACTGCTGGGCAAAGGCCTTTCATCTCACTGAAGAATCTGTTTAGTTCTTACATCTATATATATAAAAATGAAACCCGTTTTTTGTTGTCGTCGCATCACGCGTGAATGGCTGGACCGATTTCCACGGTTTTGCATTCGTTGGAAAGGTCTCGGGCTCCGTGAGGTTTATAGGGAATAAAAATCTCAAAATTCCCACGGGAACGGGGGCGCTGCGGGTGAAACCGCAGGGCACAGCTAGTATTAGTATATAATAGTTAGTAGTAATATTGTAGCACTTGCGGTGAAGATGTTAAGTCACCATGATTGATAAGCAACTCAGCCACAACTTGCATGGATAACCGTTAGTGGCATTTCTATCCGAACGCGCTTCGGAAGGTACGTTAAATTGTCGGCCCTAGACCTATAGAGGCCTATAGAGGCCTATAGAGGCCTATAAAGGCCTATAGCGGCCTACAGAGCTTCTTACTGCTTACCCACATTCGTTCTGCAGTTTCGGCTTTATACACATGTGTATAGTTGCCTGTAGTTATATAACATATGGAGCCTGCATAACAGCTAATATTAATAAAACTTCCATGAACATAGTAACTCGAACTTGTCTAAAATAAACCAAGTCAAAATTATAACAAGGCAGGTTCAGTAACAATAACGTTGTTTCAGCCAGTATTATAAAATTAGCATTAACGTGAAATATGGGTAATAATGTGGCAGCGTTATTTGCAATTTTGTATTCTTTGTGACGTGATGTTTGCCGTAAATTGGCGTATCGACCTCACAATGCGACGTCGAAAGCCTGTATTAAGTTAAGAACGAAGGAAAATTGATATAAAAATTGCTCGTAAAGCATAAAATTAAAGCGCGGATCGCGGAGGGTGTTGCAACATGCTAAATACCTGTCGTATTTCAAGCGCCATCTGTCGGCGACGGCACTGACTCTGCCGCTTTTAATTTATTAACCAATTTGCTCAACACCCCAAACCGCTCATTCCAGCTATTTTGTTTCTTGACTTAATAAATTCGAACCCATAACCCGTGAAGAGTGTTCCACTCATTAACTATTAATAGTTTAATCTGTAGAACAAAATTCAATTAACATTGTGGACAGTAGGAACAAAGTTTGTTCTTTACTAACCCTGTTTAGAAGAAACGTTTTTAAGAGATAAAACTGCTGGCGGGAATAAACATTTACTTTACGGAAGTGGTTCATGAAATTCTTTTATGTACGGTTACATAGAGGTAAGGTGATTGTACACGGTCGAGTGTGGAAGTTTGCCACTTATTCGCGTGTCTGTACTCTGCTTGTATGGCTCGGGAATGCGTGTGTTGAGTGAATGAAACTCCACACTTCGTCGTATATGTTTTTCACGCCGCATTATGATGTTAAGCACTGCCCATTCTGTTCTTTAAAACTTTTGCTCGTCTTCTAACAAACGTAAAATAAATTCGGAGGAAAACATCGTACTTAGACTCGAAAGATAATACAAGTATTATAAGTAACGATTACTGACAAGTATAGGCTAACTCTTTTAAATAGGTCGGTATGGGCACGTATGAAACTACAAGAGATGCTGAGATCTTTACGTAGGAACCATGTCATCGGTTTTATCGTAGCCCTTAAAGTGTAGTAGTAAGTAATAGACATTGACAGATTTACCAGCTATGAGCTGGTAATTTCAATAGAGTGAGTGAGTGAGTGAGTGAGTGAGTGAGCGTCATTTTTACCGACTTCAAAAAAGGAGGAGATTTCTTAATTTGACCGTGTATATGTTTTCACGGTGTTCCGTTTTCAAACTTTACTGGCCGTCGCTACAAGGCGTAATAAACATACACAGCGTCCGATAAACTATAACTATTAAACTAAATCTTAGAAGTGAAGTTGCTTTAGAAATTGAACACTTTTTTTATGACAATCTTAAATTATTTAGTTTGTTACTTGATCCTTTTTTGTATCTACTAATTTAACCGTATTTGCAAAAAGTAGAGAAGCTAAATCTATTTAACACGAGAGCAGGGAAAGACATTAGCATTCATGTCGTTACATTTTAATTTATGTTCAAGTGAAGCGAGACGGTTTAAATTAAACGTATCATGTGATATTACATGTCGTAAACCTACTAAATGTGAGTAAATTGTGTAAGTTTTGGATGAATGTCATTACTCTTCTCCGTTCGGCGTCGGTAAGTAATGAATTTTGTCAGCGGATACCGTCTAATATGAGATAACGTGTGTGTTGTTGGTTACAGCGCTTTTTACAGCCGTTTATTAAGGTAAAGCGCTTTTTAAGGCGTCCTTTTGGATTGGAGGTAGAGTTGCGAATTAGCTAATTTTATATTGCGCATTGAAACTGTTGAAATCTTTTCGGAATGAATTTTCATTGGTTAATTGAGCTTCACACTGTTTTTACAGTAAGCTAAGTAAGCTAAGTAAGTAAGTAAGTAAGTAAGTAAGTAAGTAAGTAAGCAGTACCCTCTTTGAGTTTCTCAAAGCAATACATTTTACTCAGACGTCCGTGTTAAATCGTAAATTAAAAATATTCACAGTGTGTAATTCCCACATTTACTCAGTTTAAAACACTCAATGATTTATCTATATTGATTTCAATGCATAATCATTAACTGTTCTGCCGGTGTGAGTGAAGAATTCAAGCAAACAAGTTTGATGTGTTGTGATTTCGTTCGTCGGGCAGCCATTGTTTACGTAATTCGCAGTTCGCACGACCAGTCATCAATAGAAACCTGTTCCGGGTGTTGTCTTCGCGCTCGAAGCTATTGACTATTTTCAACACCATCCTTAGTGATAAAATTGGTCTAGCGGCGTAGTCGTCGGCTTGCAAGCAGAGCGGTTGAGAGTTCAAATCCCACCTGCCCAGAGCATTTTATACTTTTTTTGATTTTTTTGTATATTTGTTTACAATGAACTGTTCGTCGTGTGGAATGAATTTCAACGATGTGGAACTTGTAAAAAACATTTTGATTTCGGTTGCGCCCAAATAACCGAGTCAGGATGGCGCAAATTAGGGACTGATCGAAGAGCGTCTTGGAGGTGTGCGTCATGCAAGTCAAGGGGACTATCACCTTCACCATCCCCTTCCTTAGAAGATATAATGCGAGAACTTCAGGATGTGAGGCGTCATCTGCAGGGTCTTCCCGACTTGATCTCCAACATCAGCGCAATGAAAACCGATCTCGCTGAAATCAAATCAAGCTGCGATTTCCTAGGTGGCAGGCTCGATGATTTTTCCACCAAAATGACGGAAATAGATCACAGGATTTGTGCGCTGGAAAGTACTACTGTTGTCGTGGGCACCTTGGAGGCCGAAGTTATGAAGCTTAAAACGCAACTCATGGACGAGGATAGAAGATCGCGACTCAATAATGTCGAAATTAAGGGAGTTCCATCCAGAAACCAGGAAAATTTATTTGAGATTGTGGAATCCATTGGGAAGGCTCTAAAGTTCGACATTCCTAAGGCTCAGATTAACTATCTGTTCAGAATGCCCTCAAAAACCAAAGAAAAGCCCATTGTAATTAGCTTTTTAAACAGATACTTTAAGGAAGACCTTTTGGCTACTGCTCGTTCGTTAAAGACGCTTTCAGCAGCAGATATTGGGTTTGCAGGCTCTTCACAACGAATTTTCGTAAACGATCATTTGAGCGCTGATATGAAAATTCTCCTTAATAAAGCTAAGTCACTGGCAACTGATGCTAATTACAAATACACTTGGGTTAAATATGGAAAAATCCACCTAAGAAAAAATGACGTGTCTCCTGTTATCACAATCCAAAATTGCTTAGATTTAAACAGGATCAAATAATCAGCTACCGCATTATCAAAACTCCTTCATCTTATGTGTTTTCTCCGTTTTTATATTTAATGTCACGATATATATACTCTGTCTGCTTCATGCACTTCCAAATCAGCTCATCTGATATTGTTAATAATCTGTTGTCTTGCTCGCCGCACCTTCTTTTAATACACTTATTTATTTCCATTACGTGTTATGACAATCTCAGTCTATTACCTCATTTCCAGTATATTTACAAGTCTCTCTCGTTTTTATATAGGTCGTTCTCTGATATGGATAGTACTGGAAAGTTCCATCTATTTCAAATGAATATTTTATTATTCAGCAAAATTATTTTCTTCCAAACTGAATAATCTTACCAACAAATTAACAATATATTACCAGAATGTACGGGGTCTGCGATCGAAGACTCAAACATTCTATAGAAGTTTATGCCTTAGTTCTTACGACGTCATTATATTGACAGAAACCTGGCTCCTGGAGGGAGTTGCAAACTGTGAGTTGTTCGATAGCAGGTACATTGTGTGGCGTCGTGACCGCGACTATGAGCATACTGGTCAAAACCGTGGAGGGGGAGTACTTATAGCTGTACACAAAAGTATTTCAGCGGCATGTTCTATGAAGTGGTGCTCTTCGGCAGAGGACCTATGGGTATCACTTTCAGTCAATATGGTGAAAGAAACTATCAATGTCCACTTATGTGCTCTCTATCTATGCAATCAAAAGCAGGGCCACTCTATTTCGCAACAATTAGTTAATTTCATGGATAATCTCAATGATATTCGTTTCCAAAATCCAGAAGATAAGTTTATTGTAGCAGGCGATTTCAATCTTAGTGGCATAGAGTGGATAGCCAATAACCAATTTTTTTCACCCACCAACATTCGCAGTGGTGACGAATATTTCTTGACAGATGAACTGCTAACTCTGGGCCTCTCTCAATATAATGGGGTCCATAATATTTATGGTAAGATACTTGACCTAATTTTGTCTAACGATAACGTTTCTGTATCCGAATGTGTTGACTCATTAGTCCCTATTGATCCCTACCACAAAGCTTTACTTGTTGAGGTTGATTTTATTCAAACTCCAAACATAAAGCCCCTGTCCCAAGTTAAATATTTATATCACAAGGGTAATTATAGTGGTATCAACAAAGAATTATCTTTAATTGATTGGAACACGGAGTTCTCATCACGATCACTGGACGAGTCTGTGGACTTCTTTTATAATAAGTTGGATAATCTTCGGGATCGCTTTATACCACGCAAAGTTATTTGCACTAACTCGTATCCAATATGGTATTCGGCTGCTTTAAAGAAGATTCTCAAAGAAAAATATAACAACTTAAAAAAATATAAAACTTATGGTAACAAGAGTCATCTTCAAAGCTTTAAAATGTTACGTGATAGGGCCAAGTTAGCTGAGGAGCATTGCTACAAGCATTATATCCAATCGGTTGAATCGTCAATCGAGAGTAATAGTAAGTTCTTCTGGAGATATTTTAATTCTAGTTCTAAATCCTCGTCATTACCCAATAATTTTAATCTCAATGGTCAGACTTTCTCTGGTGGTGATGCAATTTGTGGCGCATTCTCAAATTATTTTTATTCCACCTTTCTCGACCATGGTGACCGGGTTTCGGAAAAGGACATTGTCGATATTGAATCGCAGCCCTGTTCGTCTGCGTATGACCTATCCAAAATTGAAGTTAAACGCGATGAGGTGTCTCTTCTTTTGACAAAATTGGACCAGTCAAAATCAGCGGGTCCAGACGGTATCAGCCCGGTGTTTTTGATTAATTGTGCTGAATCATTGGCAGTTCCTATCACGTACTTATTTCAACTGTCTATCTCAAAAAATGAATTCCCTTCTAAATGGAAACGAGCATATGTGACACCCATATATAAAAGTGGTGATAAATCCGAATTGTCTAATTACCGGCCTATAAGCAAGTTATGTATAATAGCTAAAGTTTTTGAAAAAGTCGTCTACAATCAGGTTTATGCTGCTTTAAAAAATAGCTTGATGTCATCCCAGCACGGCTTTCTTAAAGGGCGTTCAACTACGACGAACCTGGTTTTATTCAATGAATATTTGACAAATTCCATGGAGTCCGGTTTCCAAGTAGATGTAATCTATACTGATTACAGTAAGTGCTTCGATCGCCTTCATCACAAACAGCTAATTTTGAAACTATATAAGATGGGTATTAGAGGGGATCTATTACGTTGGTTCGCATCATATATTAGTAACAGGTCTCAAGCAGTTGTAATAAGTAACTACATATCTGGTTGGGTATCGATTCCTAGCGGTGTACCACAGGGGTCTTTACTTGGTCCTCTATTATTCCTGTTATTTGTAAATGACATTTCAGATTGTTTTGTTAATAGTGAGCTTCTTTGTTTTGCTGATGATATGAAAATATTCAAGAAAATTTCTAGCATTGATGATGTTATAAGTCTACAAGAAGATCTCACTCGACTCGATCAGTTCTGTTATCTAAACAAACTTGACTTAAATCCTTCTAAATGCAAGACTGTAACCTTTAGTCGGAAAAAAACAAACATCCCTTCTATTTATCGTCTTAAAAACGTTGTCATTGCTAAAGCTGACTCTATGCGTGATCTTGGTGTCATTCACGACTCTAAATTAATGTTTGACATGCATATTGACTCTATTATTAAAAAGGCCTCGAAGTCATTGGGATTCATAATGAGAAGTACTGCGGCGTTCAAGAGAGCTAAAACTTTTAAAATCTTGTATTGCGCTATGGTTCGGAGCATCCTCGAATATGCGTCCCAAATTTGGAATCCAATTTACATGACTTACGTTGCACGAATTGAAAGGATTCAAATTAAATTTATGAAATATCTTTGTTATAAACTTAAAATACCCTATTCTTCATCTTCATATTTATCCTTATGCAAAAAATTTCACATCTTGCCTTTGTCAAACCGCCGTGATATTGCGGACGTTTCCCTTCTCTTTGCAATTGCCAATAATAAGATTGATTGTCCTGAGTTATTGTCAAAATTACTTCTAGTTGGTCCAACTAAACGCTTCCGTAAGCCCCCTACTTTATTTGTTCCGTACGTTAACACTAATTACCGTGCAAACTCTTTTTTGTGGCGTGCAAGCAATCGGTTTAATATAATTAATAAACATGCTGACTTGGATTTGTTTAATGATAGTGTAAACTTGGTGAGAAGAGTACTAAGCAGAGAGTTTTTCGATTGATTTTAACTTGTTAATACTTATATTGGAGCGTTCTTTCACATAGTTCTTTTATATTGTGTATTGTATATTGTATTGTATAGTGTGCATTGTATTTTATCTATGGGTTTTCTTCTTTCTTTATTTTTGTTAATTTTATTCTTATGTATTGTTTAATTTCTGTATCTATTCGTGGGAATCTGTAATTAGCTGACTGTTTTCTATTCTGTATGTATATTATGTTATGTATAGCTGTTGATTCTCCTAAAATAAATAAATAAATAAATAAATAAAGTAAGTAAGTAAGTAAGTAAGTAAGTAAGTAAGTAAGTAAGTAAGTAAGTAAGTAAGTAAGTAAGTAAGTAAGTAAGTAAGTAAGTAAGTAAGTAAGTAAGTAAGTAAGTAAGTAAGTAAGTAAGTAAGTAAGTAAGTAAGTAAGTAAGTAAGTCAGTAAGTAAGTAAGTAAGTAAGTAAGTAAGTAAGTAAGTAAGTAAGTAAGTAAGTAAGTAAGTAAGTAAGTCAGTAAGTAAGTAAGTAAGTAAGTAAGTCAGTAAGTAAGTAAGTAAGTAAGTAAGTAAGTAAGTAAGTAAGTAAGTAAGTAAGTAAGTAAGTAAGTAAGTAAGTTCGATTGGGTTAGTGGCCAACCCTAGTGTCGGAGTTTTCAGACCGTCTAAAGACCACTGACATGGTCTGACGATTGAAACAACCGGGACCAAATGCTTAATGTGGCGTCCGAAGCACGGTAGCGCTCAGATAGAAATGCCATTATCGGCCACGCATCCAAGTAGGGGTCGAGCTGCACGTTGCTTAACAATCGCAATGAACTAACATCGCTTAGTCAAACTACGCCACGAGCGCTGCTGCTTTTATAGTAACAAACCCTTACCCCCAGGCCACAGTCATGAGCGGCGCGGATTACGGCGCGGGAAGCGGTGAGCGGCGAGAACAAAAGGTAGACCACACCGCCAGAAGCAGATCGTCAGATCTGAGTATGACACATGTCCAAGTACTACTCGCTCGCTCGCTTTCGTAAATTGGAAACCCATCACTGGCCCAAAACAAAACACATCACCTGACACTCAATACAGACACTATCTAAATATTGCCCAAAACAAATGACATTCACTTTTCCGATAGTCCATTGTTTTCGAAGTGGCAACGGGAGCTGCATCAAAAACAATTTTTGTTCGTATACGGTATGCTCTAAATCTAGTGGGGCTTAACACACACGTAGGTACTGTGTGTGTCATGCCCGGAGCGGATTGGAAGGATTTGCCGATTTTCCGACACAGCCACTATTCTCGCCTACACTTTTGTTGGGAGTCTTTTAATGATTATATAACATACAACCGTCTTGCGTCGTGGTTTAAATCTTTCTTATCCGCCCGATTTCACATCAATCAATAGCGAGTATTTTTCCAGGAAAAATTTATTTAGCTTACAATCAAACAGAAGCGTTGTTACTATCTTATGTCATAATATTTATTTACGGATAGATATCTAAGAAGTGTAATCTATCTATATCCATGTATACAAATATAATAAAGCTAGGCTTTTGTTAAAGAGTTTGTTTTCACGTGCTCAGAAACTACGAATTCGATTTAAATAATTATGTAATGGATAGCCACATTCAAAGCGATAGGCTATTTTTTATCCCGAAATTCCCATGGAACCGGCACAGTGTGGGTAAAACCACATGGCAATACTAATAAATTATATTACTGCGTAAAAAACTTGAGTGAGTACGTCAATACTAGCGCATAATCTGCAAAGTTGACTAAACAAATATGTTCCTAAGTAAACCCACAGACAGTCAGTTGTAAATATTAAAATGTGCCCTCTGCAGCGGCCCCCGAATCCATTACGTCAACGACAAACGTTTAAGAAAATGGAAACCGTAGATTTTAACATAAAAATAATGTTTTTAAACCCAATCCTTTTACAGCACAGATTAAAAACGTGACTGAATTTCGTTAAGGACGTTCTGTAAATAATTTCTGTCTTAATTTTTTTGTTTTACTTTCTGTTGCCCAAGGTTCTATATCGCGTTACTTGGGCACTGTATATTACCTAAGCCCCTTGGAGATTCCTTGTTATATTTATGATCTATCACCCTGATTACTAAACTTAGTACAATGTTATTTATTGCCTTTGCCCAAAAGGGATCTTATTTATAGGTTTTACTTTACTTTTATTGTGTATTAGTATTAGTATTTTTAAACCATTACGCAATTGAAGGTGATTTTTACTTGTGTGTGCGTTTATGTGTGTGTATACTCGCATCAACAAAACAAAAATACGCTGAGTTGATTGGCGGAATGTTTAAAATTCGATGTTTTATGTCAATGTGACAACCAATTACAAAACAGTATTTATCATTACGTAATTAACGTAATAACTGTACCCGCTAGTTAATAAAAATCAAATACAAATTATACTATTATTAAATGTTCGTCGTCCCAATCTCAATTCAGATTTAGTTAAGTGAGAAGCGTAAACCAAAAATAATCATTTTAGTAAAAGCGGTTGCAATGAAACTATCAAACAATGAAAGCAGGGGAATGTTGCGCAAACGAAACGATACTACCGAATAAGGGTAATATTTTCCTCAGAGACGTATTTCCTTTAACGAAATGTAGGAAATTAACAGTTAGTGGCCCCATAAAGAGGCCGAGTTGACTTTGTAAGCATTGAGTGCTTTCGGCTATTAGGGTAACTTGCCTATTAACTGGCCTAGGATTCGCAGCCTTCCAACGGTCTGAGTCGCTTATATTTACTTGTTTTATTGGCCTTGATCCAAGCAAAGGTCACGTGAAGAATTGATAAGTAGTTGTTGTACACTTTGACTTGAAATACTGCAAAATATGAACTTTAAGCCAAGAGTTAACCTAATTTAAAGCTCTCACGGAAACCTATTGAATTGAAAATAAACGTCGAATTGTTACAAAGGTTAATTTGGTTAAGAAATTCAAATGAACACAAAATGTTTGGAAGTTGTCTACGTAGCGTATTTAAGGCGAAAATATGTTCAATTTGCGCAAAGTTTGTCGGAACAAGAAGTCTAGACTTTATTCAATTCCATATTTGAGGGATACGTGTATTTATAGGAGACTTCAATAAGCGCACGGAGTAATGAAACACGGTAAAGGCTCCAACAAAGTTACGCCGCGTCGCTCGAGGCAAACACACACACATCTTAAAACCAACACATTTCACACTCTTTGCCGAAACATTCCCGTCAAGCTAGTTTCAATCCACTCAGAGTAAATAAACGTACGAAAAGACAAGACTTTTGAGAACGAATATTACGTGTCACAGATTTGCTTGAGATTTTTCAATGTTTTTGTCAAGTCAACTTTTTATAGGCAAGGACAAGAAGTTGAATATTTTTTTAGAATACTTGATATCTATACTAGGATTATAAATCTGAAGATATTCTATATTATTTTTATTTAACACGCTTTTACTCAAAGCTTTTAACAAGAGCTTTTAACCTTTCTCTCGAACGTGGCTATCCAATACAAAAATTATTATTCAAATCGAATTGATAGTTTTTGAAATGAGCGCTTTCAAACAAACAAACAAACAAAAACTGTTCAGCTTTATAAATTAGTAGTGAATTCGATGTGCCTAATTTGTGATAAAATCATTATTAAATAATTTCTCACCAAAACTTTAGAAGTGCTAAAATCTGTTGAGAAAATAATAACATATCTAACTTTATGAGTATAATACTTTATCAAAATCCTTTGCCAAATCATACGATTTTTAGTAATCGTTTTACGGTAATTACGGCTCTCAACTCGGAAACTACTGCCATTATTCACAATCGAATAGATTCCCGAACAATAACTCAATAGTAATGATTTCATTTCGGATCAGGAGACTGCGTATTCTAATGACCCTTAACAATGAAAAAGATACGAACTATTCGAGGTTCAAGTCGGCGATATGATTGGTTACCGAGTAGAGCAACTGGCTCTAACTACTTATTTTTACATTATATGTATATTCTTATAAAGTATTTGTGTATATATAAACATATAGTCGTTACATGATCCATGTCAGAGGCCTTTGGCGGCTCAATAACTCTGACACCAGGATTGGTCAGGTTGACCATCCACTCGATGAAGAAGAAGAAGAACATATAGTAGTATCAGTGAGTTCGATTATTATATATTTTTTAAATATTATATGACGTGAGTTGAGCTCCGCACAACTCCGCTCCGTTCCTATGAAAACGCTCCATAAAAGAGTAGAAAGATTAAAGAGAAAGAATTCAAAATGCATGTCATTCTGCTACACTCAAAGACGTACATTAAAACCAGTAGTGGTGCTAGCGGTCGGCAGTTGCTGCCTGCTGCTGCGGTCGTTTGAATCGCGCCGCGTCAGCACGCCGCGACCGCAGACAGCACGCCGTCTCACCTCAGGCAGATTCATAAAAACCAGTAGAACTACTTGCGCTTGGCAGTTGGTGCCTCGTTCTGCGGTCGCTACCGAAAGCTTAATGTAAATGAATTTAATAAGCAAGTTAACAAATTTGGAACTTACTATCGACATTAAACTACAAATATTCATAAAAGCTTCCAACCAAAGTTCGTCAGACGAAAGCACACTATGCAAAGTCGTCCAATTTGTCTAACAGATGCCTCAAAAATCTTCAAGTAAATTGAAGGTATATTTCGGCCAGACGCGTCTCAATACTTGTTCGCAATGCCAATGTGTTTGTTGACATTGTGTGTTCAAGCCGAAATAACAGTGTCTAGCAGAAATATCAAGTTATACAAGAAAATACAGGTAAGTTTGGGAACGGCTGATGTTTAAAAACTTACTATCTACATCTACACTACTATAAAGAGGAAAGATTTGTATTTTTGTGTGTATGTTTGTAATGAATAAACTCAAAAACTACTTGACCGATTTGAATAATTCTTTTTGCAACGGATAGACATAGTTAACGGAAAGGTTATAGGCTATTTTTCATCCCAAAATTCCCACGGGAAAAGCACAACGCGGGTAAAACCGCGAGGCACTGCTAGTAATATATAAAAATCAATCGTGGTTCGTTAGTATCGCTAAAATTCGAGAACGGCTGGACCGATTTAGTTGATTCTGGCTCTGAAATGTTTGACGTAATCCAGCGAAGGTTTAAACGTTAAGCAGTGACGGAATAAATGCGGGTGAAACCGCAGGGTACAGCTAGTTTAACCAATAGAACTCGGTATAAATAAACTATATGTTATGTAGTTGTCTTTGATAGTTTCTATTAAGCAACAGAAAAACATCATCTGTCTAGTTATACGGTTCATGAGATATAGCTTAGTGACGGAGGCGGATAGCGGAGTCTTAGTACGATCGTGTTTTTACCCCTCGGATATGGAGCCCTAAAAACCTTTAGAATTTAGAACGGTTTGACATTTTTGTATATAGTTTTTAAAAATTATATTCAAAATGCGTATTAGAGGACTATGTGATAGAGTAAATAAATCAGTCCAATTAGGTTAGCGGGCTCTAGTGTCAGATCTTTTAGACCGCCTATAGGTCTTACATAACCTAACGATGAAACAACCTAGATAGTTTGCTTTGCACTAAGTAGTATTAAAAAAATAGTCTAAAAATGTACACCAAGTGCAACTACATTGTGAATTGCAGTTTTATTTTATACTAGCAGCGCCCCGCGGTTTTACCCGCGTTGTGCCCGTTCCCGTGGGAATTTCGGGATTTTTTTTACATAAAAATCTTCCTCTTGAATCACTCTACCTATTACAAAAAACCGCATCAAAATCCGTTACGTAATTTTAAAGATTTAAGCATACAGACAAACAAACAGACAAAAATAGCGACTTTGTTTTATACTATGTAGTGATATCGAATACTATGAAAACTGTAGAATATGTTAACACCAGCGTTACAGTAGCGGGCACGTATTGGCTCGGTATTAGAGCTGGAGTGAATCGTGTCAGCTTTTCTTGATCTCATGGATGCAGTGCACTTCGATTGGGTAAACACTCATTATGAAATGTTCTAGCGTTGGATGTTTTAGAGCTTGTGTTTTTGTTGAATCTGTGTATTGTGGTGGATAGTTTGTGAGATTGAGTGAGGTTAAAAAGAGTAGAAAGAGGGGAGAGGGGAGAGAGGAGAGAGGGGCGTCTGAAAACCAACGTTCTACGGAGGCCTCGGTCTCAGTAGATCTTCTTCTTCTTCATCGAGTGGATGGTCAACCTGACCAATCCTGGTGTCAGAGTTATTGAGCCGCCAAAGGCCTCTGACATGGCCTCAGTAGATTATTAGCTGAGACGCCTCCCAATGCTACATTATTTTTGAGCTTTAAGTAAAACTTTTGACTTTTTTTTCCTATTTTTTGTGGCAATAAAATAGTGAATTATAACTAAATATAATTACTCATTAAAACGGTTCATTACATAGGTGTTTGTTTGTCGATGTACTCGACAGTTTTGACCACATACCACATACGTCTCGCTCCACACTCAGTCGAAGAAGTCAATAGCGAATCACTCTCAGTCCTGAAGGTGGTATGAAGGTAAGTGACCGAAATTGTAAAGCGCGGATCCACTGCAACGCACGAAGAGAATTAAAAGCACCGCGTACTCGTTCATAGTATGCGCAGCGGAGACGCACCTTAATACTTATACAATTTAACAGACTTACTTACCCCACTAGCTAAAGACGTTTACGTGACACACAACATTGTGTATCCATATAACTCTATTATATATATATATAACACTTCTATCTCATCCCAACAGAATCTATCACATGCTCCTAGAGTGACATAACAATACCGACAACCATTTCCTGGTAGTTAAGAACATCCGCCTTGCTACCGTTAACATGATTTGCCAATTATATTATACACTGGAGAATATTCGACTCCGTGTTGTGTTATGTAGAGGCAACACACGGTTTTACTTTTACTAGCGATGTAAGCGCGAAAGTTAAGGCAAAAATACTAGGCATTTCAAAAATAGAATGTGAATATGATCTTTCGGCACAAATATAGGAATTTCAAAAAAAGAATATGAATGGGAACTTTGGTCGTAAAAATAAGTATGTATTTCAAAAAAAGAATGTAATTTGTAGAGATTTTGAGGTATAAAGTTATGGAAGTGTTAAAGATGGCTACATCGTAGAGCAAGTTTTTAAAAAAAGAACATTAAATTATAGTATCGGAGATTAGTAGAAATTCCTACTACTTTTCGACAACCGTCATCAATTAAATCTGACCACCGACTACAAACTCCTACTGTCGTTCACCGAATACGGTCGACTACCGTACTCCTTACATTGCTGTGGACACCCCATGTTGGTGTGGCTGAAGCGATAGATACACAATATGAAAGGTGTCACGCTGGCCCACACCGGCCCGCAATGGGTCAGTGTGCCACTTTTCGTACAAGTATAAAGGAATATCACGCAACCCGCATTCGCCCAGCTCCCTACCCGCGTCAGCACTAAGAGTTTCTTGCGCTTTAGTCATAAATTAACGCCTGTACAGCAGTCAAATACTTAGAAATTTAATGAGTGATTTTGACATATAATGTATGAAATACATTAATTAGTTAAGTGTCGATATAATGGACGACAAAGGCATTAAATCTAATATATAAAATTCTCGTGTCACAGTTTTCGTTGCCGTACTCCTCCGAAACGGCTTGACCGATTTTGATGAAATTTTGTGAGCATATTGAGTAGGTCTGAGAATCGGCCAACATCTATTTTTCATCCCGAAATTCCCGCGGGAACGGGTACAACGCGGGTGAAACCGCGGGGCGCAGCTAGTCACTTTATAAAAGGGATAATATCCTTTTCAATAAAATGAGAAGTAATAGTCAAATATTTTAACAGTATATTTAATATCCGACCAAGTCTTGGGGAACCTTAAGAATTCACTTGAATGGAAGGTAAAGAGGCCACTTCTCCTCACTACAAACTCCTAGTCTGAAGGGCCAAAACTTTTGCAATATCTGGATCATATTTTTTAATACTGTTTTTTGCTTGTATTGTTGCAGCGATACTTGCGTAATAAATAAAGTTAGGGGAAGAACTATAAATAACTAACTCGATGTTCTTCAATGTCTATTACGAAACACTGAATTTACCATTATACAACTAGCTTAGCCTGTTGATTAACCCGCGCTTTACCCGTTTCCGTAAAAACGAAATAGAAAGTAGCCTTTATTTTTATCCTTTGATTCATTTTAATATTTAAAACAAATGTTATAATCTAATAAAGTATAAAAGTACTTAAGTATTGTGGGCGAAAAAACAGAAGTTTCTTTGTTCTTTCATCAAATTGGATAAGCTTTGATTTAAAAATATTCTAATCGGGAAGGAATTATTAAGAATACTTTTCCTACGCGTGGGAGGCAGGAGTACTTTGGCTTTTCGAATGAAGCATTGAGTGCATGAGTACCAGGGAAGAGCGAAATACTTATTCCAACACTTTTATATTCCGTCATCATTTCATTTCGAGTTAGTTTTTACTTAGTTAGCTAAACTTACTTTAGGCCGCCTATAGGCCTCCGACATGATCTAACGATCGAAACAACCGGGACCGACTGCTTTACGTGCCCTCAGAAGCACAGTAGCCCTCAGACAGATATACAACTATCGGCCACCCATCCAAGTAGGGGACGAACGTTGCTTAACAATCGCAACTAACCGACATCGCTTGGTCAAGCTACGCCACGAGCGCTACACTCCATTCCGTGGTACTACTACTACCCGTTACTCAATCAATTCAACTTTGATTCTCAATTCAAAATCTTATTTGGAACGAAACCCTAAAAACCTTCAACGACAAGAACCTCCAAACAATTGCGCTTCAAATTAATAACTTATTAATTTTCGATATTAATAAATTTCAATTAATTTGACAGATTCGACTGGGGTAGTAATGGCGGGTCTAACTAAACTGGGAAATGGGTTAATAATTTTAAGCAAGAGCGCACATTGAATCGCTTCATCGTTCTCGTAAATCTGATATCACGGCTCGTTAGTGCGAACAGCTAACTGAGATTGCTGATGATATATTTTTATCTCCGCTTTCAATTTTACAAACTAGCGACCTGCCTTCTCGGGCTACGGAGACCATAGTTTACTATCTCTATGTAATACCTAGCGATAGATTTAAGTATGTGCACCTAGAGGCAAAAGCACAAATATCTGGGCTTCAATTCTACAGATTCATTTGTGTGTCAATTGAGTCTCAATTGGATCTTGATAGAATAGTTTGACACATTTATTATTCATCAACCCGTACCATTTGAATAAAACTTGTCAATTTTCTTTGCTTAACCTACTAAATCTATATATATAAAATTCAAAGTCCTGACTGACTGATAATCAACGCACAGCCTCAACCGCTACACCTAGAAACATGAAATTTGGCAGGAAGGTTCTTCAAGTGACGTAAGTGCACACTAAGAAACGATTTTCGAAAATTCCTACGGGAACGGGCTCAACGCGGGCAAAGCCGCGGGGCGCTGCTAGTATATTTTAAATGCGAAAATTTGTGAGGAGGGTTGTATGTATGGATGTATATATGGTTGTTACTCTTTCACGAATAAAATACTAGTCGGATTTGGATGAAACTTTACAATATAGGTTATACATCAGAATAACACATGGGATACATTTTAACCAGAAATTCCCGCGGGAACGGGTACAACGCGGGTAACACCGCGGGGCGTGGCTAGTTTATTATATTTGCTACGAGTGATAATTTTACTATATAGACAGAAATGTAAAGTATTTCTTATTTGAGTTAAGTTGTTATATAATCCTGTTCAATATTTATAATCGCGGCTCAAGAGACCAAAGAAATATTTCTTTCCAAAAGTTTCGAGAGAAATAAAAACACAACAGTGCTACAACAAAATAAGCTCATTAAAATAACTGCAGGAACTACCGCTGAAATGTTTTGTAATTTTACAAGTTTCTATTAAGTTTTCAACAATAACGTTTTTATTTAGTAACTCCGGGGAAGTTTTGCCACATTATACTCCGACTATTCGTGGCGGGTGAAAGTTGCAAAGCCAATAATCTTGATCTCTTTTGTTCTATCCTTCCTTTCGGTTTAACCAATTCCAAATCTCGGTGTAAAAATTTGCGTTGATTATACGATTTAGAAAATTTGATTGCATAGATATTAAAGTACCTAAGCTATGTTTTGTTGACAACTTATTTAAAGTCAAGTTGTTTAATCAAGGTATTTTTGAAGGGTGGTCGAAGCCTTGATAAAAAACAGAAACAGAAAAGATGTATTTTATCAAGAGTTTTCTCGACAATTATATTATAATTTCAAACATATAAGTTGATACATAGGTGCGTTTAGGTTAGTGACCAACCCAGATGTCTAAAATAGACTTGTTTCTATGAGTAAACATTCGAATGTACTCCGTCCAAGCAGACTTGCCCAAATCGTAACAGCCTTCTGCCTAGATCAAGTCTTATCTGACCGTTTTGTCTTAATTCATTTCACAACCTTGACATGATTGGTGACAGTGTTGTCAAAATAAGGGTGACTAGTAATTTATTTGAAAAAAGAACTCTTAACATATACCGCAATTTTGTATTCCTTTTTTAAAATTTGCTATTCGCCATGGTTGCCTGGTAACCACCAAGTGTCAACTTATAAAGCCAAAGTTTATTTGTGTCTGTTAACTTCAAGTTAGCGAAGGTTGTAAAGCTAATCAGCCGGGAAATTGATGTTATAAAAATATTAAGCAAGGGTTTTTTATAAGAAACTTTTTGGCTGATAATATTTTCTCGGCGCATTTTCCTCGCGATCCCGTTTTAACGCCTGATGTTGTTCCGGCAATTTCGTACCTTTGATGGCTTCTGAAATATTGTTTATTCAGCCCCTATAGACAAGCGGTGAACGGAGTTGCTTCTGTTCGTTATTGTCAAAATGTATTCGTATTTTGCATGAGCATGTTACTATTGTGTGACACTATACATTTTGACAGTAGCTAAACGGAGCAAGTGTGAATCGAGTGTCATTTGTTTACGAGCTGGATATATAAATAAGTGTGTATTTTACTGGTGACAAATCTGCAAAACCAATCCCAGATACGCAATGAATCTAACTCTGACCTCACATAAATAATAAACATTACCAATACAAAAACTGGAACAAACAAAGAATCCAACACTAAATCAGACACCATATATAATGTAATTCTCATCTAAAAACTAAGCCCTTTGTTCTCACAAATCAACCTGAATCCTTAGACCTAAAATTAAACTTAATACTTGTTTGGGAACGACTATCATTTGGACGTCCGGACAAAGCTGGCCACTAAGGCTTGGACATGTTGTGACAGTCTTGGAACAAGATAAGCGGGCCGTGCGACTCTGTAGTAGAACCTTATGTTTAGACGGCCAGTCTGTACGCCCCTTAACAACGCTTGACGTCGGGTCTAATCTTCGTAGGCGTTAGTGCCGTCATGTAACTAAGTGTATTATTATTAGGACTGGCAACTGGCATGAGCTTACGGTTTGTATAAATTTATGTGTAATCACGGAAGACCGTAGTGACATGACACAATATGATAAATACTGTGTGTTGATTGGTGACACAATAGTGACAAATTCGAATTTTAAATATTCCACAAATCAACAGGCCGAATTTATTATAACATGGCGCCTTCACCGTCGCCTCCTGTGTTCTAGGGGGCAGGTAAAATGAAAGTAGTATCTAAGCGAGATGACAATCGCTATTTCTTTGAATGTTAAGTTATTGTGCAGCTAAACAAGCATAAGTTATTGTACATTATGTCAAAATGACCTAGTCTGTAATTGATTTATTGTCATTTAAAAAATATTCAAGATACAAAATTGTAAAAGGAGATAGTGATTGGCGTGCTTCGATCGCAAAATCTGCTACTTTGTCTTACTTTATTTTTGACACAAGAATCACAACACTACGCAAACACCCCACGATCAAAAACAGCAAGGAATCTAAATAAGAAAAAGCAACTTTAGCCCACTTTACTTGACACTTTCAGGCGACACTAAAATATGAAAGAAAAGAATATTCGGAATTCTTTCTCAACAACATTACTTGAGAAAATCAACAACTAATAAACTGGAAGATAAAGTCCCTTTACCGGAAACTTGGAAACTATGTTTGTGGCGAAATCAAGTATGAAATACTTTGATATCGGAGTTGGTTTGTTAGATCAATTGTTATTTTCTGAATGAATAATATTTTTACGGTTCCACTCACTGGGAAAACTGTATTAGTTTCATAAGTTTGAAACTTCATATGTTTTACTGTTTACATTCTAGATCTAATAAAATATATTGTCTTGGTTGAAATTGTGGTGAATGAATACAGTAACATACATTTGAAAATATTGTACATTGTACGCATAATAACGCTTCTTTAGTAGTGGCAAGTGCCTGCCTAGGACGAGATACAGGGTTCAATTCTCGGGCTGATTTATGTTTTCTAAATTGTTTTAGGATCATGTGATTTGATTGAATTACGGTTGTTTTCATTTCGTGTATAAGATGAAAACCGCAGGGCACTACTTGTTTTAATATACGCTGCTCACCACACGCACACACAAAATGTGGTCTCAAACTTTGACACCACTAAAGTTGGCCAATGCTCAGACTTATTACTTCTATTCATCAAAGGCAGTACAATAATCTAAGTAAAAATGAATATTTATAACTATTTAATGCTAACTCTGCACCGTGGCACCACTTAAGGTTAGCTACACATTCTAGTATTACAATATAAAGTCCATGAAAATAATTCAAATATATGAATCATAATTCCGACACTAACCGTTGTATACCTGCTAACATAAAAGTAATTTAAATTCAAGTACAATAGAATCCACAATTAAATGGCTAACAATGCAAACGCCATCCCTTAATAAATGTTATAAATATTCATAGAACTTCTACGAATACTATCTTGCTCTCTTTGGGTGAAGGAAAGTTGAATGACTTTCACCAAACTCGCTTTACTGATTTTTCATGACGAAAAATCTATACTAATATTATAAAGAGGTATTTTCAGTTTGTTTGTTTGTATGTTCGAGCTTATCTCAGAAACTACCAATCTGATTCGAATAATTATTTTTTTAATAGATAGCCACATTGAACGGGAAGGTTATAGGCTACTATCATCCTGGAATTCTCACGGGAACGGGTACAACGCGCGTAAAACCGCGGGACGCTGCTAGTATAAATATATAATTGAGGCCTAGACGCCATCGACAACAACTATGTCTATCTATTGCCCCCGACACATTAAGCGCTCACCAATGCCACTGTGCCAACAGGCTTGTCATATACTAGAATAGGCATATTACTAGTTTAAACTTTTCTTACCTTTATTGTCCTTTTTCGTTGTGGGCCAAAATGTCTACTCTGTGGCGCCCGGAGACAGCGAGACGGGGTCGGAGCAGACAACGCAGGCGGTGGCGAAACTCCATTATTTTGAGTATTATTTAGATAACGCCTCGGTGGTCTAGTGGTATGTGTACTTGCCTGCCAAGACTGAGGTCCCGGGTTCAATTCCCGGGTCGAGCAATAACATATTTCCTACTTTTCAAACATGGCTCGAGTTTGAGATCACCAACCCGCATTAGACAAGCGTGGTGATTACGCCTAATCCTCCTCACTGTACAGATATCTTCAGTGAGATGAGAGGCCTTTGCCCAACAGTGGGACATTACAGGGTCATACTTAGATAACTCAACTCTTGAGAACATTCCATTAAATCTATATGAATACGACGGGTTTATATATAATAAAATATCTTCAGCTTCATTATGTACTAGCAGCGCCCCGCGGTTTTACCCGCGTTGTGCCCGTTCCCGTGGGAATTTCGGGATAAAATGTAGCCTATAGCCTTCCTCGATAAATAGACTATCTAACAGTGAAAGAATTATTCAAATCGGTTCAGTAGTTTCTGAGATTAGCGCGTTTAAACAAACAAACAAACAAACAAACAAAACAAACTCTTCAGCTTTATAATATTAGTATAGATTAGTATAGACGTTGCAAAAGTTCTACACCATTCTCACCTTATCACTTAGTTACAATAACATTTTTGTAAATGTAAACAATTTACAATTGTAATTACAATTTATTTTCATTTGTTTATACGTGTTTAGACTACTGACTTACTCAAAGGTTGGAACTGAATTAATTACCAGAGAATGTTTTGACATCAGATTATAAACAACAGAATTAGTAGTTTCCATTTCAATTTGGGTTTGTTGTTAATTTTATGTAAAACTAGCCGCATCCTACGGTGTTACCCGCGTTATATCTGTTCCCTTGGAAATTTCGGGATAAAATGTATTCCATGTGTTATTCTGATGTATAACCTATATTACTGTAAAGTTTCATCCAAATCCGTCCAGTAGTTTTTTTTGTGAAAGAGTAACAAAAATACATAAATCCATCCTCACAAACATTAGCATTTATAATATTACTAGCAGCGCCCCGCGGTTTCACCCGCATTGTACCCGTTCCCGCAGGAATTTCGCGATAAAAAGTAGCCTATGTCCTTTCTCAGGCTCTAGCCTAACTGTATACCAAATTTCATTCAAATCGGTTCAGTAGTTTTGGCGTGAAAGCGTAACAGACAGACAGACAGAGTTACTTTCGCATTTATAATATTAGTTATGATTAGGACTAGTAGCGTCCCGTGGACCTGCGTTTCAACCATTCCTTTATTTTTATTTATAAGTTACGTACCTATTCAAAATGTTTCCAATTCAAGACACGGCTTCCGCCCGAACTCGAAGACGTCAAATGCTTCCTTATATAGAGATCAAATAGGGATTTAATGAATGATTTGACATGTATACAAAATTTAATGGGAATTTCTGAGCATGACAGTTAATGATTAAATAACTGGGACAGACAGTTTAACATGACTTCTGAAGTATGGTAGCGTTCACAAAGAAATGCGACTATTGCCCACCAATCCAAGTAGAGTCAGATCTGCGTTGCTTAGCGTTCGATATTAGTTACCATTTCTCGGTCAAATTATGAATCTAGGTACAGACGTACAGTATTTTTTTTTGTTACTAGAACTGTACTAATAATATTTGGCAACACAATCTGCTATGAGAATATTCATACACACAAAACCACTTAAATTCAGTAATGTAACTCCAACTGTAATAAACAAATAGATACTTTGATTCAAAATAAATATTGTATTTGTGAGATCACTCGCCGCAAAAATAAAGTATTTAGATTAAGAAGTTATTTCAGTGAAAACAAACATAAGCTCGTTTCGAATGTATTAGGGTTCTTTCCATTTAATTATTTTAAGTCGTCCTGCAGTATGAACACGGAACGGAACGGAATACTCATGTGACAACGGCACGTACCAGGATAAAGAGGCGTCAATTGAAAGAGGTTTTATAGCTATGTATTGATAGCAGTACGTTTCTAAGCTATTCTGGAAATCATAATTTCTAATAGTCCTTTATCCTGATTTATCTTCAAATATTTAGTTAGCCGAAGCAAAGTAGCGGTAGGTCGTTAGATATCAGGGAAATTGAAAGCTAAAATTAGGTAAACGCTTGCCATTGCCATTTATTAATGGTTCCGCACACAAGCCACTTCAAAAACCATAGAGTAATAAGCGTTTTTAGTTTGTCGAATTAAATTCTGCTGCACTAGTTGCTAATCAGTGTAGCCACTGCCGACTGCAGAAATACTGCTAAAACGTATAAATTGAAAGGGCTCTTCTTCTTCTAAACTTAAGAGCTGGGCTCTTGTCGATGGAGTTCCTTCCACTTTCCTCTTTCATCTGCCATTCTCTTCAGCTGTTCGTACGACACGACCTTTGCTCTTTCCTTCAGTTGGTCTACATATGCCCTTCTTGGCCTTCCTCTTCCTCTCTTTGCCTCTATGTGTCCTTCTGTTATAGTTTTTATAAATTCGAAAGGGCTCAAAGTGGTTATGTTCAAAATATTATTTACGCGTTATTTTGATCACTTTAAATCACTACATGAATTTAGAATTATTGCCTTCAAGTTCAAATGGATGATAAAGTAACGGACATTTGGCCTGTAATGTCTCACTGTTGGCCAAAGGCCACTCATCTCACTGAAGAAATCAGTACTTGCCTAATGCGCGTTGGTGCTCTCAAAACCCGAGCCATGTTTGAATAGTGTCAAAAGTCATATTTATTGACGTTTTTGACGTGACAAATGGCAACTACAATTTCCTTTATTATCTTCAGTAAGTTGGCCTAAACCTATTCCATAAATTATTGTTGCTTTCAAACTTAGTTGCTCACGTACGCGCACCCTAAACAATTTAAAATGTAGTTTGATATATTAGCGGGTAAACAATACGCACTGTATTTAACTACGTATAGGGTTAAAATGTTTTGTGAAGAGGGTTGTTGCTTGTTTGCTATGGAAAAACACAATTTTAATAACACCCAAGTAAGGGAATGCCCTTACTGGAAACTGGTAATTGAATTTCGGTTTGTTATCTTGTACAAACTTACATTATTTTATTGGAATTTTAGAAACTTAGGTTATTATATTTTTGGAAATTATTTTTGGTATTCATTATCCCTTACCTTTTTGTAATTTTGATTTGAAATATAGCTAGCTGAGCTTCGGTGATGGTGTCTAGCGAAATAAAAAAAAGCATTGAAAATCTCGTATAATATGTCCTTTCTTCAAAATATTCGTCATAGTCACCATAGTCAATACTACACCCCTGTCGATTAGTGATTAGACTGACTTAAATATTGCACCATTTCACCATTGAGCTTCGACACTGGTTTTTTTAAGTTTAAGCATACTCTACTCATTATAAATTGAAACTTAGCGTATGGATACACTTCGCTTGGGGCCGAAACGTCAGATTAAAATGTAAAATAAAAGCGAAGTGTTGCGTTTAGCGAAAATTCAATTCAAAATGAGTTTCATTGAGACTTGCTTGGAATTACCGCATATTCGGAAGAATATCAACAGCGAAGAATGGACAAGAATCTCTGCTAGTCGAAAAAACATAAATAGACGTCGGTCTTATAATATAAAACCTCTTTTTCCTATTTTTAATATCAAACAAAGTATTTTTATACCTTTGATAAACGCTGTTAAGTCGAGTCGTTATCAATAAAGTGACCCTTTTGTTTGTATTGATCATCGGATGCGTTCTATTTGCAGAAAGAGGTCAGATTAATTATTACTTAGTTTTTCTGTTGATCTAGTTTGTGTTTGTTGTTGTTGCTCATTATTATTGTGCTTATAAACACTTTGAGTAGACAACGGATAAAGTAAAGGATTTTATTGATGAACTAATTTTTAATTAGCTTCGATCTAGATTTGTTTTTATGGTTCAAATAAAGAATAATTATTAACTTTAACACTTAATTGTCTATTGTAGAACAGTGGTATAGTAGTGTATGCAACCGGCATGTACAGTGGTTTGTGTGAGAGGTGAGAGCGCTGACTGTGTTGGGGACTAGGGGTTCGATTCCCGCCCGAAGTCATCAATATGTGTAAACATAGTTATTGTGGTGTTGTCTGGGTGTCAATCATATTCATTAGTTAGTTAGACACAATAACAAAAGCTCAGATTATAGTTTGGGTCTTATTAACTGTTTTTGTTTTTAACCCGCGTTGTGCCCGTTTCCGTGGGAATTCTGAGAAAAATAATAATGTGGCTATTCATTAGCTAAAGAATTAATAAAATTGGATTGGTAGTTTCTGAGAATAGCGCATTCAAACAAAAAAAAACAATCAGAATCTTCAGCATTATTATACAAGCAAGGTACGATTATTTATATTGTAATCTTATCTACTTACTAGCGGCGCCCCGCGGTTTTACCCGCGCTGTGCCCGTTCCCGTGGGAATTTCGGGATAAAAAAATAGCCTATATATAACCTTCCCGTTGAATGTAGTTATCCATTACAAAAAGAATTATTCAAATCGGTTCAGTAGTTTCTGAGATTAGCGCGTTTAAACAAACAAACAAACAAACAAACAAACAAAACAAACTCTTCAGCTTTATAATATTAGTATAGATATTAAGTATATAAAGCTAAATTCCCCGAGAGTGATTCCTAGAATGGAGCTAGATCAGACTTATGTTTAGACTAGTAATACCGAAGGGGCACATCATTACATGTTTGTTTGTACCTTAATTTGGGAGCTACAATACATCACAGACATAACAAAGTCATACTAATAAAGGTATGGTTTCGGCAGCGACTGCAACAGCAAGCAGCAACCGCCGACGGCAAGCATTTGCGTGATTATATATTGATGATGGTATAACTACTTAAGGGCCAACACTGCATAAAGCGTGCGCACGCGGCGGGCGCACGCGGCAGTTCACTTTTGCATGAAACCGTACGGGACGGGCGCACGCGACTGTTCACTTATGTATGACACCGCGGCGTGCGCACGCTTAACGCAGTGTCGGCCCTAAATCAATCTCTTATATTTTTCTCTCTTCATAATCCAACCAAACCATCGTAATCACTACAAATGAACTGAATAGTAATCAGAGGTAACTGAATGAGTAATGAAACCTTCGATATTACCACAGATTACTGAAACACCAAGTTTACTCTGAATGTCAGTGGGTAATCCGGCTTTACAGGTCGCGTTATGATGCCCCTTGAATCCTTATAAGCGTATGGTGCTTAATAACTATTGTATAATCTGTTTAAGTAGATAGAGTGATTCAAGAGGTAGGTTTATATGTATAATTTTTTTTGGGAACGGGGAACGGGCACAATGCGGGTAAAACCGCGGGGCGCAGCTACAGTACTTCTATGTAATTAAAACACCAAAAGACTATAAATACAGTCGTGACTATATACATAAAGAGTGCTCCGGCTCTTATACAATAGGTGTAAAGTAACTATCAACTCATCTGTGGCCGTCATTATAATTCGAATCCTACTCCTACGCCGAGGATTCCGCTAAGTTCTATCAGAAATTAATATAAAGCCGCCAGCTGGCACACACCTGCAAGCCATCTAATAAAGTCGACTTATGAACTCAACTTTATAAACTTTGTTTAAGTCTACCTCTTAAAGTGCTTTATCTCGTCGAAATATGGTAAAAAAGCCTTCAAATTCCACCTCCTTTGTAATAACGTAGAAACACTACGTTCTAATTTTAAACCGTCATAAAACGGAGCTAATCTTGGGCGAGATAACGTGGATCAAAGATGTATCTATCTACGAGTAACTCAGTGTTTAATATTTGCTTCAATTTTTTTTAGTGTACTATTTTTTAAAGAGCTTTATATTTTTTTTTACTGTATCAACGTGATGTTTTGATTGAATTTTATCATCCGTTATTTTGATTTAAGCGCTGTTAACATGTGCAAGTTGACAAGCCATGAGAGTGAATTCACTGTCTGGGTATTTGTTTACTCACTCTATCTGATAGAGGAAATTTTAATATTTTTAATACTCCGATTAGAAACTAATCTGTCTAATCAGTATCGAAATAATATTAGATGTATTCCTGCTAATGAATACGGCTGTACTCAAAAAATAAATTTCTTCATTCGACAAGTAGTTTCAAAAATAAATCAAGTTACGACCAAATATTAAAATAAACCTATACTGTGTTGAGGCGTTGGAAAAATAACATGTTTATCTAAGAATGTGTAGAAATTTCCTACGGTCTTGAGGAAATTTACGAAACATCACAAAATACTGGGAGGAAAGACGTAAGGAAAGATTTGAAGTTTGCAATTTTAAAGCATTCTACAAATCTTAAATGCGAAAGTTTTTAATGATGGATGGAAGTGTGTTTGTTACCCTTTGGGTGCTTTCAAATTATGCGTTTCGTGTCGGACCGCTGCGGTGCCGAAGCGGTGCGTTTGTCGTATTGTGAACGTACGATCGTGTGTTTTCATACAAAGCGAGCAGTGCGGCAACAGTGCGTACTAAAATTATTTCGCGGTACCGACGCCGCACTGTTGCCGCACTGCTCGTTTTGTATGAAAACACACGATCGTACGTTCACAATACGACAAACGCACCGCTTCGGCACCGCAGCGGTCCGACACGAAACGCATAATTTGAAAGCACCCTTTCACGCAAAAACTGGTAAACGGATATTTATGACACATAACAGGTATTATAGCATCAGAATAACTCATGGAATACATTTTATCCCACAATTCAAGTATTTCTTTTATTCTCTTTTAACCGAATTAATAAAATCTCATTTTGACTGTATCTGTTTTTTGTATTATGTATCTCAGTCGTTTATGAACAAATTCCAAAAATTCTTCCGGTATATAAAAGGAAACGCTTACGGAATGGCCCCATTCTTAAACCAAAGTCAAAAAGGTGGTAGTTGTCATTAAAACCTGGTTTGAAGTTTCAAGGAGTGATTGTTACAATTGGCATCCAGGATTTCTTAATTTTCATCTGTACTCTATACATACAAATAAGTAAAATTGAAGTGTCTGTTTGTAATATTAAAATAACCGCTTTTTACTAAGTACATATACCAAAATAATTATTCTTTTAATTTCGTCTGTCTGTCTCTGTTTGTTCCAGCTAATCTCTGAAATGGCAGGACCAATTTTGACGGGACTTTTACTGGCAGATAGCTGATGTAATAAAGAGTAGCTAAGGCTACTTTTATTTTAGAAAAAATATATATTTCCACGGGCACGGGTACAAAGCGGGTAAATCCGCGGGGCGCTGCTAGTGTCAAGTAAATCTTTCGGTATATATGTCCACTAGCAGCGCCCCGCGGTTTTACCCGCGTTGTGCCCGTTCCCGAGGGAATTTCGGGATTTTTTTTACATAAAAACCTTCCTCTTGAATCACTACCTATTACAAAAAACCGCATCAAAATCCGTTGCGTAATTTTAAAGATTTAAGCATACAGACAAACAAACAGACAAAAATAGCGACTTTGTTTTATACTATGTAGTGATGTTCTGCCAGTACGTACTTTATATACTTTACTATATAACACTGTAGAGTTTGATAGTGTTTTTTTGTTTATTTGAAAGCGCTAATCTCATCAACTACGAATGAATTTTTGCCCAACAATGGGACGTCAAAAGGCTAATACTTTACTTTACTTACTGCTAGCTTCTTCATACTACTCGTGACGAGGAAATTCCTCAATTCCTTTCACTTTATCGCAACTCTATTATATAAATTGAGGCTTTGAAAACTCATATAATATTTAGATTGAGTTAAGTACTGTCACCTTTTTAATAAATTATTTCGGGTCTCCTGATGAAAAAAGTTATATTTAATAAACTAGCAGCGCCCCTCGGTTTTACCCGCGTCGTGCTCGTGCTCGTGGGAATTTTGGGATTTTTTATACATAGAAACCTTCCTCTTGAATCGCTCTATCTATTTAAAAAAACCGCGTCAAAATCCGTTGCGTAGTTTTAAAGATCTAAGCATACTTAGGGACAGACAGCGGAAAGCGACTTTGTTTTATACTATGTAGTGATTATGGACGACACATGTATTGACGATAACCGAACTAGGTATTTTCGCTTTAATTGGGATCATCATCAATATTCAAAAATGTTTTATTGGTTCATGTAATTGGAAACAAATATGGTCAATAGTCAGGTTTCCAACCAAAGACAAGACGTTCTTTAAAAAACGCATAGAGAAATTTAAGACATTCTAAATTCAAAACAAGGTATGCATTGTGTTAGTATGGTATTATTTCTACTTTACAATGTAATATTAGCGAATACAGTAATACGAATTAAATTCTTTAAAGGATTAAACCAATCAAACGTTGATTTTGTACGTACGTCCGCGATTTAACGACTACGCACCAATAAGCGACCGCCGAAGATAAACAAACGTCTAATTAACAGAACTCCTAATGATAAACACCAAACAATTCACGATTTGACTCCGTATTCCTACAATTGTCACACAGCTTCAATACAGGTCAAGCCACAGGATACCTTGAGTAAACAACAAACAACCAGAGCCAACAGCTGCATTAACAGTGATCAATATTTATCAAATCAAACACTATGCGAACACGACACACAAATATAGGTAAACACGCTCTAACAAGGAAAAGCTTTATACGTCGACATAAACTAATATACAAGGTTAGGGGGTACGCATACTCGTGGCAATATTTGGTTAACTATTCGATCGTTGTCGTAGATTTGATTTCAATGTCATATGAGTGACTAGCCGTGCCCCGCGGTTTCACCCCCGTTGTACCCGTCTTCGCAGGAATTTCGGGATAAAATGTATCCTATGTGTTATTCTGATGTATAACCTATATTACTGTAAAGTTTCATCTAAATCCGTTAAGTAGTTTTTGCGCAAAAGCGCAACATCTTAAATAGAACACTATAAGCTGATACTTTTAACAAGTCCTAACTCACTATTGTTCTAAACAAATATGTTTACTAAACAAACACAGTATGAACAACGCGTTAGCAAAGCAAAAGTAATGAATACAATTAATGTGAAGTTGGTTTATTAAGTAAGATTCAATGAGAAATTACTAGCTAATGAATGACGTAACACAGACGTGTTTACGTATCGAAGTTAACGGATTTCTGAGGACTTAATATAAAAAATGATTGCAGTAGGTGTTATAAAAGATAGAGGTCAAAGATCAGGGCCACATGTGGCGACGGCGACAGGTGAAGGTGAAAGTCAACAGCGACAGGCGACGACGACAGGCGACGGCGACGGAGACAGGCGGCGGCGACAGGCGACGGCGACAGGCGACGGCGACAGGCGACGGCGACATGCGACGGCGACAGGCGACGGCGACAGGCGACGGCGACAGGCGACGGCGACAGGCGACGGCGACAGGCGACGGCGACAGGCGACGGCGACAGGCGACGGCGACAGGCGACGGCGACAGGCGACGGCGACAGGCGACGGCGACAGGCGTCGGCGATAGGCGACGGCGACAGGTGACGGCTTCAAGTGACAGTAGCACACACGGTAGACACCGAATTTGAAACGAAAGAAGAAATAAAATACTACTATGCTCAGTTCAGGCGATACTCCGCATGTGCAACTTGACTCACAGGGTTACAGGCATCCGTAAGTTTTTTGCAAGTTTAGGGAAAAATAATTAGTGTATGGAATGGGTAATCAAAGTATATTTGCTGATCAATTAACGCTTGTAGCCTTCGCCTGTCACCATCAGCGTATCGTGGCCATCGGGATAGTTTGAAAAATATGTTTGACGCTTGCAATCTATTGAACTTGTCAGCTTTAAAATTATTCAATGAAAGGCATTTTAGGTAAATTTGATGATTCATACAAAGTATAAAGTGCTGAATATAAGAAACTTAAAAAAAAGATATTTTAAGCATGCAAACGACATAGCCACTCCAAAAGATCTTTAAGCCAACTTATGCATCAAAACCTCATATTTTCTTCAGTAAAGCACTAAAAAATGATGAATATCCATTATTTCCAGTACATCTAACTTCAAAAAGTTAAGTGCGTTTTGCCAGTAAAAGTTAGCGTAGCATTCGGGCTGCGACAAGCATAAGCCACTGCACATAATACTATGCTCCTATCATGTAAATGAATGTACAATACTTGTAAGCGAATATTCATGAGCCAAAGGGTAGCGTGCATATTTGTTTGTACACAGTACCCACAAAGTTGTGTACAATAAATTGGAATCTCTGTTGGTACATATTAGAGAATTAGTTAAAGCAGCTTTGGAATGTTTGCTTAGTAAGTACGTTCGAGTAGGTGGACAATTCTGGTGCTGGACATTTTAGTAATCAAAGATTCGAACTGACGGAGTTTATAGTCATTTAATGGTTCAAAGATGGTATAACGATTTGATTCCGAAGATTGGTAATAATATTAGCTTGTTTAAAGCTTTTAATTGAACACTAACGCGTGCTCAAAGACGTCAAATACTTCCGTAGTAGAGATTTAATGAGTGATTAGGACATGTTATGTATGAAATATTACGTCAATTAGTTAATTGTTGATTTATTGAGCATTTCTGAGTGTGGCAGTCAATGACACTGCCATGTCTGGCCACTGGCATTGATTTTTATATATAGAGAATAGAGATATAAAATAACTATAACTATCTTCTCGAATTTACTCACTAAAGGCCTTATTTATAAACGCTTAACAGCACTTTAGCTATCAAATGGTTTGTCCCTTTCCGATATACGCTATTTGCCAAAGAGCGAAAGAGACAAAACATTTAAAATCACTGTTTAAGTTCAATATAGTTTATGAATAAGGCGGTGCGACTTTAGGCTAAAACCTTATAAAGATTTTAAGTCTTTTGTGGTAACCCTACCGCCTAAGAGATCTGAACACGTGTAGAATATTCCAACTTTAATAAAACAACGAAACCTCACTGGATAATCCAAAATGAGTCTATTTAGAATCCAGAACGAGAAAATTGTATGTTACTTTGTTTTCTTGAGTTTAAGTTCAAGTTTCGACTGGAGTTCTTGTGAGGAGGTACTATCGGGGTACTATGTTGTTAGGCATAATATGCTTCATGATTTTATTTTGTGAGATGTGATTTGTTTAAGATATTGACTAAGATTGTTTTTTTTTTATTTAGTATTTTTATTGTGGAAAGATCTATATTCCAATACCTATTATGTATGGGCAAAGCTTATAAAACTTTGTCATCATTAGCTTCGAAGGGCAATGTGGCTAGATATTATTACTTTTTTTAATTAATATTTTTAATTAATGTTTTTAATAAAGATTCAACTAGTCCTAATTTTAGATGTCAATTAGTATTATACGTATAGTAAGATAGAAACAAAATTACGATAAATACCTAAACTTTTGAACTAATCTTTATCCTTTTGAATCCACTGCAATTTGAAAAACTCACCCTATTAACTTAGTCGAATAGTTTATTTATGTAACTTTTCCCTGTTGTTACGTTAAATTCTGTTTCCCCTCCTAATGTTTTCGTTATAAGAGCCAAGTTTTGTAATGAACACATTTCCTGTTCATTAACATGCTCAAAGTTTTGAAAACCTTATTAAAATAATTATTTTCAACAATATTTCTGTTTGTGGCATTCTCGAGACGAGTTTTGTCATATACAGCTATGAAAATTATCCCAACCCTGAATAGATAATATTCTTTGGTTAAATTTTGGTAATATAAATAGTTTGAATAAGCATTTATAATAAAATCTATTACATATATCTATCACATAATGTCAGGCAATTTTTATATTAAAGTGTACTACTGCCAACTGGCCTGACTGTACCACAAGAACGTAGCACATTTCCAAGTGTTCCTCTAAATTCGTCACAATAACCAAAAGAAGTATTTACAAAAATAATTAAAATAAAAATCTCTCCAAAATACACAAAGAAAAAAGCTTCACCCAAAAGCATTATAACGTAAAAACAACAATTATATAAAAAAGTAATATTTTTTCTCGTAAGCTTCATAATACTCTGTGGCAATTATATCGAGTAAAAGTATCTGTAATAGACCCATTCGAGTTAATCGAGGTCTGTATCTTAATTACAAATGTGCTGAAATAATAATAAAGAGGCGAACTCGATACTTTGGGATTTTTTCTAGTTAATTTACGTTTTATTACGTAAACAAAGTATAGGTACACTGAATTGTGAAGTGAAGTTAGCTCGACCCCTACTTAGGTGGGTGGCCGATAGTGGCATTTCTATCTGAGCGCTACCGTGCTTCGGAGGGCACGTTATATTGTCGGTCTCGGTTGTTTCAACCGTTAGACCATGTCGGAGGCCTTTAGGCGGTCCAAAAATTCTGACCAGGGTTGGCTACTAACCTAGTCAACCTTATTTACTTACTAGCTAGACAGTCTGCAAATCTATGAAATAGTTCAACACAAAAAAACATTGAATGGCTTTTGCTAACTTTTAGCAATACCGCGGGAACCACAAGAGCTAGATGCTTTAAGCCTGAATAAATTTTTCATAGATTACTTGTCAAAATCACTCATTAAATATGACGTCTCTGCGTTAGATTCTTAGGTCCAAATTCACCGTTTGTATCAAAATGAACTTTAACATGACTTCAACCTTCGATCAACAATACACAACCTTCAACACACGGAAATTTGAATGTTTTGAAAAGTCTTAACTCTAAAAACTCGAGCGTTCATATTTTGAACTCAGGTTAGCCATGATTGCGTTCAGTTGAACTACGTGAAATCAATTCTGAAGTTTTGATCTCAGATTAGCTCTTGAACAAGGATTAAGACTAGTTCAGTTGTATCGTTGAATTTGGACCTAAATCGGCTCACCAATATCAAACCGGCCACGTACACACGTAAACCTTACACTGCTCTTCCACGTCGAAGGTTAAGCCATAAACAACTTCCTATAAATCGGTTGTTGTTATCAATAACGTAGTGTAGTCGGATAAACGCTCAATAGCTTTCAAGCTGGATTATAGGAGCAAATAAAGCAATATGCTCTCACGTCGACCAGCATAGCATATAAACTGCCTACAAAGGCGTTTGGCTGACAACGGGGCTGAAGCACTATTGTGTTTGCAGCTCCTTTTGTGAGCCTAGACTATAAGTTTATCTGTTGTGGTGATGGGAAATTGTTCTAAAATTAAATTCAAATTGTTCGAATGAATTTTTCATGTTATTCGAATGTGCATTATTTATTTGAAGTTTTGTTTTTAAATGTTTAGAACGAGTTTTATGATTTCATTCATGCGTCAAATGAGCATTCTTTATTTAAATTTTAATTTTAAAAAGTTTATAGTGTTTTATTTTATAAAAACATGATATGTTATACTGCATTTTCGTTAGAAATTGAAACAGAGTAAATTGGGAACAAAGTACGATCAAAATTATACCGAACAGTGGGAATTAAATGAATTGGTATCATTCGCATGAATTTGCATCGTTCGAATAATTTCAAGAATAATTTCCTACAATCAATAATTGGAATACTATTTCAAACGAATGAATTGCTATCGCACACCAATTTGATATAACTGGCATACGAATTGTTAAATATCATTCTATAATTGAAGATAGATTTTCTGAATAAAGGTGATAAAATGAGCAGACAATACACTTACTTTGGCAGTGCAGTATGCAGTCGTGGCGTACGGCAGCCGCAGATTAATGTTCATAAAACTAAACGTTTGGCTCAGCATTGGATAGGTAGTGGTTTCCAGCGTGTGATTTTTACCCTACTATGAATAACATCTATACTTCTACACTAATATTATAAAGAAGAAAACTTAGTTTGTTTGTAATGAATAGGTCAAAAAACTACTAGACCGTTTTTAAAAATTCTTTCACCATTCGAAAGCTACATTATCCACGAGTAACATAGGCTATTTTTCATCCCGAAATTCCCACAGGAATGGACACAACGCGGGTAAAACCGCGGGGCGCTGCTAGTGTTAAATATAAACAGACAAATAACAGCATGCCTTAGGTGTCTTCCATTGTAGCAGAGTGGAGCGGTGCGGAGTTTACCAATCACAGCGCATTGGGGTTGTCAAACAAACGCATTGACATTGTCAAAATCTTTTCGTGATGCACTTCTTCTTCATCGAGTGGATGGCCAACCTGACCAATCCTGGTGTCAGAGTTATTGAGCCGCCAAAGGCAGAGGCCTTTGGCGGCTCAATAACTGAGCCTTGTCAGAGGACAAGGCTCAAGTATCGACTACTACCCGTAGAAAGTAACCGGGACCGACTGCTGAACGTGTCCTCCGAAGCACGGAATCATCTTACTTTTCGAGCAATCAGGTGATTCAGCCTGCAATGCCCTAACCAAACTGAGGAAAGTTTCACAAAGAGATTTTTTGTGAGATATCCCCACCGGGAATCGAACCCGGAACCTCCGGGTCGTGAGCCGGGTGCTCAAACCATAAGACCACGGAGGCTGTCAACGTGATGCGCTATGATTGGTCAATTGAGCTCCGCACTGCTCAGATCCGCTTAAATGCAAACGTGCTCTTATTATATTTACGTCATTGTATTGTTACCTACATTATGTATAGGAGGTATCAGTATCACCCGCTTGTCGGTTGCTTAGCAAAGATCCCAAATCAAAAGAAAGATGAAGCAGCCTCAAAAGGTAAGCTCGAGTACTTTTGTATATGTTTAAAATACAGGGACGGATTCAGAAACTGATTTACCAAGTTAGTAAAAGAGAACAAGCGAAGTTTATCCGTAAATATGGTTTCAGTTCAAAATACTTTACTAAAATAACTTTAGGCAACGGCTTGGAGCTGTTTTTTTTTATGCAAAACAAAAAATTACGGTTAATTCCAAAAATAACGATCAATTCCTGATTAGGATCATTACTTTGACGATTGTCATTTGGGATGATTAGTTTTTTAAATGTAACCGTAACTATGTTAAAAGTTAAAGTACTCGTAAAATCGTGTAGTTTAGGCCAACCTAGGTGTCGGATTTTGAGACTGTCAAAAGACCTCCATGGTGTATCGATTAAAACCACTGGGAACGACAATTTTGCGTTAATCTATACTTAATATTATAAAGCTGAAAAGTTTGTTTTGTTTGTTTGTTTAAACGCGCTAATCTCAGAAACTACTGAACCGATTTGAATAATTCTTTCACTGTTAGATAGTCTATTTATCGAGGAAGGCTATAAGCTACATTTTATCCCGAAATTCCTACGGGAACGGGCACAACGCGGGTAAAATTTTCGATATTGACGTACCAATCTATACTAATATTATAAAGCTGAAGAGTTTGTTTTGTTTGTTTGTTTGTTTGTTTGTTTGTTTGTTTAAACGCGCTAATCTCAGAAAGTACTGAACCGATTTGAATAATTCTTTTTGTAATGGATAACTACATTCAACGGGAAGGTTATAGGCTATTTTTTTATCCCGAAATTCCCACGGGAACGGGCACAGCGCGGGTAAAACCGCGGGGCGCCGCTAGTATTATATAAAAAGCAATTTTTTAACTTTGTTTTTTGTAAGAGCTAATCTCAGAAACTACCAGTCCGATTTAAATAATTATTTTTGTAACAGATAGACACATTCAACGGGAACATTATAGGCTTATTTTTATCCCGAAACTCCTACGGGAACGGATACAACGCGGGTAAAACCGTTGGGCGCTGCTGGTAGGAAAATAAAATTCAAAATACGAGTACATTCCTGTTCGAAAAATGTGAATGCGATTAATCGGACCCGACCTTGCGAGTGATCTGGTATCGCTCCCGCCTCAAGGCTCACTTAAACACTCTGCTTCAAAGCGAGGAGGAACTTCCGAATGCGGTATATTATTTTTGGAAACCTCAAGGCTTCGGTTTTGTATGTAGGTTGACAGTGACGTCACCGGCTTTGTATTACCGTGATGTTTTGGGTGACACAAAATAACTCTCTCTGCTTAACGTGATATTGTGATTTAAGTAAGTTTGAGTAGGTAGTGTCCAACCCTGGTGTCGGAATTTTTAGACCGCCTAAAGGCCTCCGACATGGTTTGACTATTGATACAACCGGGACTAACAATTTAACGTGCCCTCCGAAGCACGGTAGCGCTCAGATAGAAATGCCACTATCAGCCACCCATCTAAGTAAGGGGCCGAGCTACACATTGCTTAACAATAACATAATATTATAACTGTAGATGCAATAAGTGGTTGTACATGGCTAAAATTAAAAATAAGAATTTGGCTTAGCGTAGTAAACGCTTTTTCAGCTACGCGCTACGAGCTACGATAGAGATACGCTACGCCAGAGCTACGCTTGCGCCACGCTACGCGGTGCTACGAATGTAAAAACTAAGCTAAAATGTTACAAGATCGTTAAATCTGTTGCCACTAAATATTTATTCTTCTTATTTGGTGGCATCAGAATTTAATGATTGGAATTTTCCCTTTTTTCCCATTGGATTCTTTCCTTTCCCTTTTTTTTGGGCGTTACTTTTGCTTTTACTCCGATAAACAGGCAGCTTTAGGTTAACTCTGAATAATATTGTTTGATTAAAAACAGGTCGGTTTTATAAATATGAACTTCGACCAAATATAACCTACCCTAAGATAGGGGTAATGAAACAAATCTTAAATGTACCAAATCTGGTGAATTATAACGTTACGTTCTGAAATTTAACTCCATTTTGAGACGCAATACATCATCCGAGACGTAGTCATAGCGTGACGTCTAGAAACGGAATTCAAGATAAAATATACTTGCATAAAGGAAAGGTAACGTTGAGCGAGTTAATAAGCTGCGAGCTGTTATCTACATATACTATACTAATCTAATATCTGTCTATCTATAGGTACTAAGACAAGCAATGTTCGGAGTTTTACCAGCATTGTGCCCGTTCCAGGTAATTTTGAGATGAAAAATACCTTCAATAAACTACTAATCAGATTTGAATAATTCTAATTGTTACGAATAGACAAATTCAACGGTAAGTTTATAGGCTACTTTGACCCCGAAATTCCCATGGGAACGGACACAACGATTCTTCTTTCTTCCTGACTTCAATTCTTGTAAGTATACATCTTAGATTTTTTAGGATATCCAACAACATACATGCAACCTAAAAACGTAAATATACGAAGCGAACCCGTACCTACAAAATAACTCCTAAATAATTCCTAACCTCGAACAATAAAAAGGCTTAAATTTATTCCAATCATATCCCACACAAAGTTTTCTAAAAACCACAAAAAAGAACAATTTAAATCTCATAAAAAATGTAAATTCAAAGGTAACACAAAAATATATTTCGCAATGTTTACCTACAGAATAAAATATTACCTTCGATGTAACCGTTTCGCTCACAATCCGCTTACGGGGGCAAATCCGCGGTTAGCCCATAACTACCATTTGCCGCCACTAACGATATTATAACCAGACTACTGTTGCTAATTCTACGGTAACTGGCTGTGTCACCCATCTATTGAAGTAAAGTATGTTTGTACGTACAAAGGTATTACTTTGAAATGTAACCGAACGTCCGAGTAATACTAGAAGTATTAAGGTAAGCGAAAGTAGTAGGTATGTGGCGAATTATCTAAAAGATTTCTATTTTCTATTATAATACATTAATTCGAACATTGGATTAGTGTCAGACCATGTCGGAGGCCTTTAGGCGGTCTAAAAACTCCGACACTAGGTTAGGTCATTAACCTACTCGAAATGAATGAATGAAATGTAATCCCTGGATTTGTGACTATCAATCAATTATACGTTTGGCCATTATGTTGTATCAAGTGTTACCTAACAGCTGAAACTTGTCCAACAGTCACAAGTGGCGATTCTCGTTTCGGTCATAATTATTCACATTCTCATCATATTCTTATGAAAGGAATATTAAGCAAGGTACCTACTCAATAACTCTTGACACTAGAATTGGTCAGGTTGACCAGCCACTCGATGAAGAGAAGAAGAATCAAGGTACGTTTGACCGAAGTTCACTTTACCGAAAACAAATCACCGAAGACATTTTTTGAAATGTAATGTTTGATCTAAAACCATAAAAAATAATACAACTACAAAGTCAGAGTGAAAAATTTTAATTCAGTTTTGGCCCCAAAAAACCTCTTTTGAACGTACCACTACATCAAAAAATATCATAAATAAACTACTTTTAACAAAATGGCCGTTCGCCAAAATCTTTGTCGACCTATAAAGTACCTTACATCCGTAATAGAAAGAATTCGTATTCAAAAATAACTTTTATTTATGCAAATGAGACAGATAACGGTTGGTGTTAGTGCTTCATTATACTTAAATATAATCAGTTTACCTCTCGGAGTTGTCCTTAATTGCGAGCATAGGATTTAACGGAGGCGCAGCCAGCGATTACATTACGTTAAGACGAAGTTTCTCTGTGGGAATAGAGTACGGTCGAAGTAGAGCGTGGAGGGCATTTGTTAATGCGTATTGTAAAAATATATTTACTTATTATTAATTTTAGTAATAAGAATTTATTTTATTATTAGATTAATAGTGGAATGAAAATCTGAAAAGCCAAAACTCTCATTCGATAAATTATTAAATCATAAAACACTACTCAAGTCTCTTTGAAAATAAAATAAAACTTGGTTTACTTATTACTACGACTATGAAGATAATAATTACCAACATTCACCAAAGTTTGTAATTATAAGACTTGGTAATTTTCCTTCATACTTCTGGTTTATATTTATCTGAATGAACGAACACTAAGTCTTATTACAAGTAGTAATCGTTACTCTTATTAAAACCGCGTCTTAAATGTAATATTTTTATTCCTACCCCCGATAGCCGCGGAGGCCGACCATTTACAGGGAAATATTGAACAAACAAAATGTTGTGTGATTTTCCCGTGATTTTTTCGCCCACTTTCTTAACAAATAAATGTTTTAGTTATTTTACAAGGGCCAGCTTTGTTGTTATATTTCTTTTACGTAATATCCCTATATCGAAGGGAAATTCTATTTTATTAAAGGACAATATGGCTACATTTTCATGCGAAAGAGCGAAGTACTTACGGCACTTTTCTATTGCGTGTATTTTCACGTAGGTCTATTATAGCAGAGAGTTGTTCCTGTTTTATACATTTAAAACAATCCTAGTTCGATCGTTCCATGGTACCACGATCCTTAGAAGATACCTACACTTTTTGTATGAAGATTTTAGCGTCTGTTGTCATCGGATTTAAGGACCACCAATTAAAAATCTCACAAATGACATTCCAGTTCCCTCAATTCACAAACTATTAAGTATATTGACACGTATTCAAAATCAGCGGCCATCTTAAAATATTTTTAACACAATTCCAGCTCTTATGTAAAGTTAAAATTCGCTTTCATACAACAGCAATGACTTTACAAGTGGCAGCAATTTATAAAATGTTATTAGGTGTGAAGAAGGTTTTTAATAATACCCCGTTCCGGCTTCAAAGGGGCCGCCGCTTTGTTCTCAGCGGTCTCTCGGACATTGTAAAGAACCTACTGTTAACTGGTATTCAAAATAATATTACCTTGAATAATCCTGCTATTATAAATGCGGAATGTGAGGATGTATGTATGTATGTTTGTTACTCTTTCACGAAAAATCTACTGGACGGATTTGGATGAAACTTTACAGTAATATAGGTTATACATCAAAATAACACATGCGATACGCGATGTTACATGCATTGTAACCGTTCCGTTATAATTGGCTGGATTTTGTATGACACATGTTTGACACATTTTCAATGCATTTAGTCTTCACTTGAGAGTAAAAAACGAGAGATTGTCACGTTGCATGTAGATTAAGAGAAATTTGTCTAAAAAATAGTAGAGAAATCGAAGAGAAAACCTTTGTCTTCAGTTATATGCTTACCATGCTGGAATCAGACGGAAAAAGACAATAAAATCGGCTGATTGAATATCTTCATACGATAACCAAGTAACTTAACTACATACAATAAATAAAGTAAATGCGATAAAACTTGGCCAATATAAAGTCAAACAATACATTATGTTAATGGTATTGTCGCAATGAACTCATAATTGTCACGCTCAATTGAATTCAGCTGTGACGACATTTATTAACATTGTGACGTCATAAAGTGTGTTTACTGTCTTCAAAACATTACATTAGTGAACTATTTACGATATTTTGTTAGAGATTTGTGTATGTTTATTGTTGTTCTTAATGAATAGACTTGTTTTTGTTTTATTGTTATTTGATTTGATTTGACATAAGCATTTACGCTATGTTACATTGCTATGCTAAGTAGGCCACCAATCATATAAATAACATGCCCCGCGGTTTCACCCGCATTGTGCCCGTTCTCGCAGGAATTTTGAGATAAAATGTATCCCATGTGTTATTTTGATGTTCAACCTATATTACTGTAAAGTTTCATCCAAATCCATCCATTATTTTTTACGTGTTTTTACGTGTGTACCAATTATCCCAACTTTCCCTCGGGAACGGATACAACGCGGGTAAAAACGCGGGGCTCGGCTAATAATTATATAAGTAATAAAATAAATTCAGTGTGAAAACAGTACATACAGAATTAAATTCGCATTTAAAACACGTATAGGTTAGTTAGAACCAGTATAACAACACTAGTACGATATTATTACATAGTTAATCTATATAACTATAGCCGGTCACAAACCTATTCGAGATAAGCGTAGTTTTGCTTGTCTAAAGGGTCCCAACCCTCTTTCCAAACGGCTGATGTTATTACCTACAGAATTTTATTAACTACCCCCATTATTTCCCTTTCATACATTCACTAGATTAGACCGCCGTAATTGGTTTACTTTTATGTTTCATGTTAAATTTTTATTTTTATATGTTTGTTAAGCGAGTAATGTGTTAATAAAAGGTTTATGGTTGTTTGTCTTATTTTTATGGGTGGTTACGATTTAATTACAAGCTGGTTGTATGTTATCAGCTCTTCCTTATCTACTTGCATAGGTGGCCGTATGACATTTTTATCTAAGCGCTACTGTGCTTAGGGGGCACGTCAAATTGTCCAAAAACTCCGATTCCTGGGTTGGCCACTAACTTAAAAGACATTACTTACTTGTCTGTGATCATTGTCTCCAATTTTTACAAAAGCGTCGTTAAAGATAAGCTTATATACAAGCTACAAGCTGGCGAATTCAATAGTAAGCGTCATTCATCTATTGTGCGTGTTAACTTCATAGTAAAAAAGATAATTTTCAATCTGCTCTTGTAATTTATTTGTAATAACACCTACAATATTAAAGTAAGTGAGTATTAATTAGCCTGTATGTCCCACGGCTGGTCTAAATGCTATCAGCTGATGCTGTACAGAGGCCGTGGTCTCGGTACAGCGCTGGTTTTCAGACGCCTCCCGCGTTGGTAGAATTAACAAGAGCGGTTAACATCCAGGGTCTTTCAACTCAACTACAATATTATACCATTGTTAATAATACTAAATGAAACGGTTCTATATGTCGTTAGAATATATAACGTGTGTGAAACCCGTCTGAGTTTAAAAAGTATACTATTGTTAATGTCTATATTAAAATATCCAATATAAGGGTCAATTTATACTGGCATCTTGTTGTAAATTCTTTACAACTAAAGCGCTTCGATGCGCTTCGACTCTGCGCCAGTATAAATTGGCCCTAAGGTACTTCAAAACAGTAAACACCCAACATTCCAATACGAACGTTCACTTAATTATCAGTCAAACCATATTACACTCTCTTTTATTTCCACAGGCGCTTTGTACAGAGGATAATCACCAATAGCAAGCTTCCATAAATGCCTGAACTTAATACGATAATTACAATGCGTTGTTCACGTAATTATACGCGTCATCGGTTTTTACACAACGCTAGTCCGGTGGTTATTACAACAGTTAACAACACAAACTATGGTTAAATGAAACGTTCTTAAGAAAGACTGGAGAAAATAGACTTTGGATGCTTATTTGGTTTAGTTATGATGTTGTTGAACTCTCAAAAGCCAGTTAAATTGGGGAGTACTTGATTTTATTGTCGCTTTTCGGCTGTTTAGTTTAAGAATTAAAGGAATTTCCAACTGGTATTGTAAGTAAGTTTGTACAAGTTAGTGGCCAACCATGGTATCGGAGTTTTTAGACCGCCTAAAGTTGACGACATGGTCTATCGATTGAGACACCGGGACCGACAGTTTTACGTGCGTTAAGGAACAAAGAACCTAGCTTATTATCAGTTTAGCCCGTACTTGTACAGATGGCCGATAGTGGCATGTCCATGTAACCGTGGTCTATCGATTAAAACAACCGGGACCGACAAGTGTACGTGTCTTCCGAAACAGGGTAGCGTTCAGTTAGAAATGACACTATCGGCCACCCATTCAAGTTGGGGCAGAGCTTTCACTGTTTCTGTTAGCCTAGAAACATCTCCTTGCTGAGCAAAAACCTCTCTTCAACATTATGTCTTCCTTCAACATATATTTTAATTAATTTTACTCAGTATTTTGGTAAGGAAAGATAAATATTCACATCATACTAACAAAAACTGAGATTTTACAATATACGAGTACATTTTGAGAAAATATTCAATCTACAACTACCCCAAAAAGATAATCTCTCGTATTCTCTAAGCGGATTAGTAAATTTGGAAATGGTATTAATTTCTAGAACCTAAATGGATTTTATGAACTTCAAACAGTTTTATAATTCTATTATTATGAAAGGTGAAGAATTATAATTTAGTAGAGTTAAGATTAGGTTTTAGCTATTGTTCTTATATTATGCCAAAAAATTACTAAAAAACTCTTTGCTGCTCGGCTAGCATGGCGAACGTCAAAGAAGGCGATAAGTTATGTATGACTAACTAAATACTGTGTGTTGGTGACACACCTTCGATCAACAATACACAACTAGATATCGGGTCACGAACAAAATCAAAGTTAAATACTGTCCGCGTGGATGACGTGTGACATCTTATTTTGTTTACTACCGAACTGAAACAAAAGTTTTAAAACAGTTCGAAGTTCAACCTAATTACAACCATGACACCTAGCAATAAAGTAGCAAATCCTATGAAAAAAATAAGAGCTCACCTTTCGAATGAGGCCTTATTCACCGAGACGTATTTTTTGCGCCAACCCGACATCTAGTTGTGTGTTGTTGATCGAAGTGACACACTGATGAAAACTCGAATTTAAAAAATTCCACCAATCACAGCATTTATTACATCATGCCTTATCGCCATCTTATCAACATTCTGAAACTAAAAGTAAAGTGAGCAATGGTCACTCGTGTATATCCTATATAAAGAAGTGGCAATAAATATTTTCGTATTTTCCCCTACAGCGACGAAAGAAATATGAATACGCCATAACTACGCAGTATATTTTCCTCTTGGTTCTCAGTATCTTTCCCAACTTCAAAGCATATTATTAATACCAAAGTACATAATAGTTTCATAATATAAACTCGGTAAACAGGCTCATAAAATTAAACAATATCCGATCTAATTTAGCTAAATTGAGATGAATAAAGGAACTGAAAATATTTAGAATATATACGATTTTCTTGTTATTAAATTTGTTTTCGCCGCAGTTTCCAATGAGGGATGCTGGACGCGGCGACAAGCCCTGAGGCTTTCAAAGCGGACCTTCAACCTCTATTGTGAGATATAAACAAGGTTTTATTAGAAACTCCACAGAAATAGCTCTTCATTCTACTGATGTTCGTACGACTTTATAGAAAATACGAGGATTTTTATTTGACACAATATTACAGGTCTTGTAATGAAATATGAACTTGGAAAATATGGAACAGTTACTGCTGTTTCGTAAGATAAAGTTTAATCAGTTTAGCTTATGTGGTTATTACAAATGATTATTATATTTTACATTCAAACTAATATTAATATTTTTTCACACCAAAGATCTCAGACAAAAGGTTACCTATCATAAGGTCTATTTTAACGATACATTTTTTACATGCAAAGAAACATAAGAAAAAATGTGCCGTGCTTAGTTCAAAATTCTAGATTTTATTTTTATATATGTCAAAAATACCATGTATACCTAAGTGATGATTATGCCTAATCCTCCACACTGTACTGATATCTTCAGTGAGATGAGAGGCCTTTGCCCAGCAGTGGGACATTACTGGCTAATACTTTTCTTTACTTTTACTATACCTAAGTAGTACATACTTACTTTCCCGTAAACAAACCGATACTCTCAGTAACAACGAGTGAAACCTTTACAAACACTTAACCGACAGTACCGAGAGCAATAAATAGACAATAAACAGTAAAGTGAGGAGTCGATAAAAGTGTACCTTTAACATACATAGAGTTGGTCCGTACGTGATGAAGTGTTGGTGCGTGCACCTCTTAGCGTTAACCAGGAAAGGTCTTTGTACGTACTATGGTTCGATAACTAGAAACTAGCGCGTTTCTGACGATTTGCAAACTCGTATATAAGTTATAGTATTTCTGGGTCATCACTTGGCGCATGTGTGATTAATTTTAGTATGCTCTATCAATGAATTAAGTCTCAGATTTTTGGTCTTTTATGTTCGGCCATTTTACTAAAGATACAGTAAGATTCGATTTTGTTTTTCAATTAATGCTAGTTCACGATGCTGATCACCCCAAAACGATATAAGATATGTGACAATAACTCTCTGCACCCGCTTAGCTTCCTTATCATCAAAATAAAAAATAAATATACCAAAATATCATGCTTAAATATCATTTCGTTAATAATGTAGACATTTTGAAATTAGGGAAGTTAAGATATTGCCATTTGCATATTAGAATCGATCACCGTCATGACCGCTAATTCAGACACTACACCGGCGAAAGTTGAATTGCCAAGAACGCTCCTGCTTCAGGTAACCAGTCAATAGTTCTTCTAGTTCAATTCACACTTTGTGACGACTACGCATTTTAATAGTTCTTTTCTCTATCAAGCTGTGGAATTGATTATCATCTTGAATAGACACTTCGAGATAAAATGTTACCCTGAATAGAAACGAATATAGAATAAAAATGTCAATGTATGTAGGTTCTAACACCTTAATGAGATAGAATTATATACTACGTATTAAGAATACAAACGCCTCTGTGGTCTAGTGGTATCTGCACTCCTGCCAAGACTGAGGTCCTGGGTTCAATTCCCGGGTCAAGCGAAAACATATTTCCTATTTTCAAACATGGCTCGGGATAACCGACCTGCAGCAGAAGGCATTGTGATTACGTCCTTATTATTTTTATCAGTGAGGTGATAGGTCCTGTCTCATAATAGATTTAACAGGTTAATACTTTTTACTATTGTATAAAAAGCAAAAAAATATTATTAATGTCCATCACATTAGTGATTACTAAGTTAGTATTTCCAATCTCTATTCTATAGTACCTAATAGAATGAGAAATGAGAAAATTCCGCAAAATACTAAAGTTTGACACACAAACCGAATCATTACTCAAGCGTTATAAATTATTCTGGACTCCTTTCAGCAGATCGATGAATGTGGGATTGGCTTACTATCCAGTTAAATTCAATTAAGTATAGAAAGTCAATTACAGACTTACGTTTTTTATCTTCTTCTTTATCGAGTGGATGGTCAACCTGACCAATCCTGGTGTCAGAGTTATTGAGCCGCCAAAGGCCTCTGACATGGCTCATGTAAAGAATACTATCCGTGGAAAGTAATTAACGTTTCCTATAAAAAAATGTGTTAAGCCGGGTACTCATTAGCGAGCTGTAACTGTATTCTGCGTGATACAGTAACGAGGTTCTAGTGTGTACGCGTCTTACAGCTTAGGCTCGTGTTGTCGCCCGAACGCTTTCACCGAGCGTACTCATTTTGCGAGTTGTAACTGTAACAAACAGATACAGTAATGAGGTTCTAGTGTGTACGCGTGTTACAGCTTAGGCTCGTGTTGTCGCCCGAACGCTTTCACCGAGCGTACTCATTTTGCGAGTTGTAACTGTAACCAAACAGATACAGTAACGAAGTTCAAGTGTGTACGGGGAGTGTAACGAACGTGGAGGCCTTCCCTGCCCTCAGTTTTAGTTTATAACTCCACAATGTCGGACGAAGTGTCTTTCGCCTGTGCAGCATTCATACTTATAGATGCCTTTCTCGATGATGGTTCGTAGCGGCTAGCAACAACCTCTCCTCTTGACGTCCACGAGCGCACTGCGAGCGCCTTTTGATTCGCGGCAAAAACCGACAATCGTCGGGTCGCTGCGAGTCGCTCGTGTGGCGTTCATCGCAGGTTCGCGAACCACGTACACACTATGTTTTTGGTAACAGTAACGGTTACAGTTACGTGCAACGTTACAGGTTCAGAAATGAGTACGCTGTAAACATCGGCTCGCTGCAAGCCCGACGCGTACCCGCTCGCAGCAGGTTCGCGAACCACGTACACACTATGTTTTTGGTAACAGTAACGGTTACAGTTACGTGCGACGTTACAGGTTCAGAAATGAGTACGCTGTAAACATCGGCTCACTGCAAGCCCGACGCGTACCCGCTCGCAGCAGGTTCGCGAACCACGTACACACTATGTTTTTTGGTTACAGTGCATGCAACGGTTACGGTTACAGCTCGCTAATGAGTACCCGGCTTTAGATTGTCATGTCCCACTGCTGGGCAAAGACCTCTCATCCCACTGAAGATTAAGAGAGGTTGAGTGATTTTTGACATGTAACGTATGAAATGACATCAATTAGTTAACTGTCGATTTAATTGGTGTTTCTGAGTAGGAATAAAAGCGAAGTATATCCGTAAACGTTACATTAGGTTAGGTAACTCAATAATGAATCATGTTTGCAATAATTGACTTTAAGGTCACCTTCAGTAAACAAAGTATTTAGTACTTAGATCTTTGAAACTACGCAACGGATTTTGATACAGTTTTTTTAATAGATCGAGTGATTCAAGAGGAAGGTTTATAAGTATAAAATATCTCGAAATTCCTGCGAGAACGGGCACAACGCGGGTAAAACCGCGGGCGCTGCTAGTTTCCTATAATTAAACTTGTCAAAAACCTGCAACAAAGCCTCTAATTGAAGTCTATAATCAAAAAAATACTTATTAAACAATAATTAAATTAAATACAATTTCATTTCGGTACAAGTCTCGGCTCAAATTAAATTAAGTTCCCGTCTTGAGTCTTATTTCAATCTTAATAATTGTTATTTGTTTTAAATAACATTAAGAGCCCCCGCAGACCACAGACTTTTTATCGGCCGATAGTTTGGTTGGGCTCTTGATCAGTACTCAGATGTAAGCAAGTGCGCACACTATGACGATTTGGTATCGGCCAATAAAGAAGTTTGATGGGCTTCCCGATTCAATTCAAACTAAACTGTCGGCAAACTATCGGCCGACCGTATAATCAGTATTGGCTCCCTACCACACGCGCACACACGACGATTTTTTAGTCGGCCGACTAAGCCGATAGTTCAGTTCGCTCCGAGCTTTGACAGCGAATGGTCGGCCTCCTCCACAGGTATAGATAGTCTTAAATTTGTATCCTCCTTCGCTATTCCTGGTCCAATTAATTTGACGAGTTGGTTGAAGCTAGTTATGCTCATTCGATAAAAGGCGAAATTTTTTTCGGGTAATCGAGTAATTTGGAATGCATAGTCTAAAATTTTCCATTTAATAATCTATCACTAAAGATAGGATGCACCCAATACTCTCGGGCTCTCTTTTTAATTTTCTTCCTCCGGTGTATGAGAGCAATAATAACAATTCTATGCAATGTTTTATCAATTTTCATTGTGTGGTGCGACCACTCTTTTCAACAGTTGGTTAAAAACTAGCAAATAGAGAATAGTCGGCAGACTGTTGGATAGTTTGCGCACTCATCACCGACTGAACTGTTTAGTTGGTTCGGTGTGCGTACTAGCAGGCCAACCCGACTAAAATATCGGCCGATAAAAAGTCTGTGGTCTGCGGGGGCTCTAAGTGCTATGCGATTTTACGATTAATAATGCAGATGACTCAGATAAAACAAGCATTGTGAATATAAATGCTTGTCTAGCTCCTCAATGTTTGAAATGAGTTGAGGTACTAGGTTTTGCAGAGTGATGACTGTATCACAAGTTGTCGCTAATTTTCACACTAACGACATCTATTGGATTGCGGGTAGAACCACCGCCCGGAATACCTAGCTATAGTTTACTTAGGCGGCCCCTAGACCTACAATAACATTGTACAATATATTTAATTGTGCAATAAGATTGAATTGCGTTTGGATCCAAACAGTCAATTATATTGCATAATAAGAAAATTGTGCAATGTTTTCTTGTTTAGTCGGAGGATAGTTTGATCCCGAGCAACATGTCAAATATTGCGCAATACTGACCCTACACGAAGCAATATTGTTCAATATTAAATATTGTACAATAAAAATTAAACTCGCTCAAACTTTCGTTCAATCATTGCGCAGTCTTCAATATTAGCCCTAGACGATCAATTATATTGCACAATATTCAATATTGCGCAATATAATTGATCGTTTAGGGGCCGCCTTATAAGAGATCTATACTCATTATTCGTAGGTAGCGGTGGTCGCGTAGTTTGACTACGCGATGTTAGTTTATTGCGATTGTTAAGAACGTGCAGCTCGGCCCTTACTTGGATGGGTGGCCGATAGTAGAATTTCTATCTGAGCGCTGCCGTGCCTCGGAGGGCACGTTAAGCGTGGTCGTGGTTGTTCCAATCGTCAGACCATGTCGAAGGCCTTTGGCGGGCTAAAAATTTCGACACCAGGGTTGTCCACTGACCTACTCGAAATACCTACTTTTGTTAGTTTTATTTATAAAGCATAGAATGTTGTACGCTACTGTAAAGATATGTCACTCAGAACATAAATCTATATATATAAAAATTAAACCCGTTTTCCTTGGTCAATGCATCACGCGTGAATGGCTGGACCGATTTCCACGGTTTTGCATTCGTTGGAAAGGTCTCGGGCTCCGTGAGGTTTATAGGGAATAAAAATCTCAAAATTCCCACGGGAACGGGGACGCTGCGGGTGAAACCGCAGGGCACAGCTAGTTATTTATAAGTTAATTGTAAGTGCAAAGTCATTATATTGGTGTAGTGTCTAATAATATTATAAACTAGCAGCGCCCCGCGGTTTTACCCGCGTTGTGCCCGTTCCTGTGGGAATTTCGGGATAAAATGTAGCCTATAGCCTCCCAATAGACTATCTAACAGTGAAAGAATTATTCAAATCGGTTCAGTAGTTTCTGAGATTAGCGCGTTTAAACAAACAAACAAACAAACAAACAAACAAAACAAACTCTTCAGCTTTATAATATTAGTATAGATAAATAAATGCAATGTTGATGACTCATGATTCGCCCCTGGTTCATTGTTCAACGACAATATAAATTAAACGTAGAACAGATAAACGTAACTAACAATAAAACACAGTTGTAAAGATAAAAAGATTCATAAAACGTTCACGATTCAAAGATTTATAGGTAAGTAGTTTGTTTTCAGGGAATCTTTGCTGGAGGTGCCTCGCTAAACTGATTACAAGCCCAAATTAAGCAGTAAAGTCTTCAGAACAAATTGCTCCATTCGCCTACTCTTATTAAAGCTGCCATTCGTTCTTATTCTGTGTTTTAATTATCTTTTAATGGACCTTTTTATGTATGAGTGCTTTTAACGTTACTGTTTAGATGTGTTACGTTTTGTGTAACGGTTCTAACTATTTTAAAAGGTTTTACGGTTATTATATTTTGTGTAGTTGACGTACAAAGAGGGTTAATAGTCTGAAGTATCATTATGTACGAGTATGTGTTTGAATATGTATGCGTAATGGATCGATGGTCAAATATTTTGTTACGTTTTGAAAGTGATTTAATTGAGTTCTAAGTTCTAAGAAACACGAAAAAAGTAAAATCACACCCTAAATTTTTGAGACATTTTCTGCGTTGGAACATTGTGCTAATAACTTCATTGAGTGAGAGTGCACGCACACACTCACACATTGTTACCTTAAACACGCGGTAAGTTCTTCGCTCTTCCATGCCCTATACTATCCCAGAGCTGTAAAATTTCTCCTCTCTCTCTATCTCTCTCTCCCCAAATATCGCCGTCTCTATGTTCCTCCATTCTATCTCCCTCAAATACTTCCATCTCTGTCTTATATTAAGTAAGACCGTCACTTACCTGTAACAATATGATAACAAAAAACAAAATCTTTAAAACTTTCTAAACCGCCACCTCAACACAATAAGCACACACACACCTACACAAACACACACACTGTACATTAAGGTGTTCCTCCAACTTCTAATGGTTTCCGAGGTTTTCAATACTTAAAAGTGTACAATTTATTTTCCTCGGAATTCTATTGTCCGGTTGTTTAATGGAAGTGTTGGTACCACGTGCTTTGTTAATATGTAGAGGATTCTATTTTTATTATTTGTTTGGTGGGTATCTTTGTTGGTGGTGGGTATATCTTTTAGAAGTAAAGGTTTTTGTCTAAAAAAGTTTTTTAGGGAAATTAAGTTTTACAAAATTAACGAAATTCGAGTAGTTTAAGGCCAACCTTTGTGTCGGAGTTTTTAGACCGCCGTAAAGCCTCCGACTTATGAAATGATAGTTTATTTACAACTAGATATTATAACTCTATTTAAGTTTATAAAAAATGGTCTTAGCCTGTAATATCCAGTTTACTCCCACCTGTTCTGTTGAGTAGTTCTGTTGACAGAACTACTGGGACTTTTTTTACCATTAGTTTTGTCCACAAAACAATTGGGAATACAATTCTCACTTGTTCTGTTGAGTAGTTCTGTTGACAATACTAACTATTCGGTAGGTTAGGGTTATTTTTTTTTTACTAGATAAAAGTCAGGTGTAAAGCATAGTCTTTTAAGTCACAGAACTAATGGTAAAAAAAGTCCCAGTAGTTCTGTCAACAGAACAGGTGGGAGTAAACGTAATACCCTACTGCTGAGCAAAGGTCTCTTATCCCACTAAAGATATCCATACACTTCACTTCTCTACTTTATAAAATACTAGCTGCGCCCCGCGGTTTCACCCGCGTTGTACCCGTTCCCGCGGGAATTTCGGGATGAAAAATAGACGTTGGCCGATTCTCAGACCTACTCAATATGCTCACAAAATTTCATGAGAATCGGTCGAGCCGTTTCGGAGGAGTACGCGAACGAACACTGTGACACGAGAATTTTATATATAAGATTAATAAATCTCCATAACACTACCACCCATACGCCATACTCGCTAAATCTCTGAACCAGATTAAACAATCCTTCTCATTAACAAACTAATCAGGAACATTCTCGAAGTAGCAAGAAACCTAAATTATACACGCTTAAGTACACAAGGCGTGCACATTTAACTTTAAGCAGTTTAGCAATCAAGCAACACTTGAGTTAAACTCACTAACTTGCACTTAATACATACAAAACCTTGCTTAAGTCTTCGAGTACTAACTATTCGGTAATCTGTATCATGACTATGTGAAGTGTGTAGTAATTGTGTGGTAATCTGTGTTTGGTTGGTACTGGCATATAATGTTGACTTTTCTGCTGCAAAAAATATATAATCTAACATCTGCTATTACAGATAGCCGGAAATAAGTTACTGACTGTTAAGACCAGGTTTGTATTATGTCTTACAGAATTATTAAGCTATTGCATAGCTTCTATCACGGGCCTTGAGCGCGGGGACCGAATCCAGAAATTCCGTTATGAAAAAACCTCACAATGAAAAAACCTCACGCTCCCCACTAACGCCATCTAGTGATAAAAAAAATAACTATGCAATAGCTTTACCGCGGCAGTCCCCGAGTGCCACACGTCTTTTTTTCTTTTTACATATTGGTCTAAGTATCCCATCCTGACCAGCAATATTGTACTCTATAGAATTTTACTTTTCCTCTTTAGATCGAATTGTTGGCCTAAATGTCAGTTTAAACATGTAAAATAATAGGGAAGTGTATCCGTGAACGTAGTTTCAATTCAAAGTCATCAATCATTATTACTATCAGTTTCTCAATTGAATACTACATAGTATAAAACAAAGTCGCTTTCCGCTGTCTATCTATCTGTCCCTATGTATGCTTTTATTCCTTGATCTTTAAAACTAACGCAACGGATTCTGATGCGATTTTTTTCAATAGATAGAGTGATTCAAGATGATGGTTAATATGTATAAAAATTACCGAAATTCCTACGGGAACGGGCAAAACGCGGGTAAAACCGCGGGGCGCTGCTAGTACGATTACTAAAGCGATGGTCTAATAAGAAAACCATTACTGAACCAATCACAGCCCGTCACCACGCATAACCCTCCAAGCGACTTGTCGACTAGCACACAAGTACTCAATGCACCAGGTGCCACCTCTATGAATATTTAACACATGTATATTTCCACTGTGTTTGCGCATTTCTTGCAAGCTGATGACGTAACAAAAAGAACAGTGCTTCTTTTGTTTTCTGTGTAAGTGCTTTTATTAATATACATGAGATCGTGTGCTAGGCTTTGTATTTGATGGTATGTTTAAACGTACTTGAAAAAAAGAGTCGTCTGTTACCACGGTTCCTGTAAAGGAGCCGAAACGTCAGATACAAATGTCAAATAAAAGCGAAGTGTTACATCCGTAAACGTAGTTTCAATTCAAAATCAGTAATGTTCTTAAAAAACCAGTTTGAAAACAAGGAGTTTCTCTGTTTTCTTTCTCTGTTAACAGTATTTTAGTAATAGAGCGATAATGATAAAAGCGGTAGATATATAGGTATTGTCTTATCTTTGTTTTAATTAATATTACCATCTGCAGGGCGAAGAGTGGGGAGCAATTAGTAATTGAAAATGTGTAAAGCTCATGTCAGTTAAATCCGCCATTTTGCAGCTTTTCAAGTCGCTTTTAAAAAATACACTTCACCTATTAATTTCAAGAAAATCCGTTACCATTTTTATCTAACCTTTACTGTCCCACTGCTGGACAAAGATCTCTCCTAAACATCGCCAACCATATGGTATAATATTGTGTGAAAAGGCCGACAAACCCCTCACAGGAGTATTCCGTATGTCGCATCTACTATAAATCCCAGTTTATGGGCAGTTAAACGCTTGTTATTTGGCTAACACAAGTAAAGCTCTTATAAAAACAAATAAAAGGTAAGCAGAATATTCTCGAGGGTGTACGACTCTCTCCTAATTTAATACGCCTTTTATGATGATTATAATACTACTTACTTATGTCAATTCAACGTAATGGAATGGAAGGTTAATTTAATTACTAGGTGTGGGCCGACGGCTTTATTTGACCGACTTGAACTGATGAGGTTCTTGTTTTTCTAATGTTGCTACACAAGAAATAATGGCGGGAGTAGGTTTTTATTTATGCTGTCCGTCTGATGGGCATTTATAGGTGTTACGGCCGTACTTAGAGACTTTAAATGCTTGATTTGTAGAGATTTAATGTAATGAGTAATTTTGACATATACTTAGGTCATACTGAAAGTTTCTGGATTTAGATAAATGAGACCAGATATTATGTTTATGATACATTTATTGTTTTTCGAAGTATATACCCTTGCCATTTACACATTTTTGCATTCTTTCGAACCATTGTGTGAAGCACTCTACACGCAGTAATTTCTGGTCTTCCGATAAATCATGCGGTATCCATCGAGTGCAAAGCTTCCGAACCTTCAGATGAAAATGCAAAATAGTTTGCACTTGGCTCATTCCAATGCCTAATATAGTACGAATTTGCTGACAAGTAATTTTTTTGTCAGTTTCAATTAGTTGTCGTACGGTATCAATATTAGATTCGGTAACCGCAGTCATCGGCCGACCTTCACGTACATCGTCATGGAGATGAACACGTCCTCGTCTAAATTCTCCGAACCACGAATACACAGAGCTACGACATGGGGCTTCATCACCAAACGCCAATTGAAGTCTCTGGCAACTCTCTTGTTGACTTAAGCCACAGCGAAAATCGTAAAATATCATTGAGCGAAAATTTTCCCGAGTTAAATTCATTGTAGTAGCGACACGCAATTTCTCCAAGGGCGCCAGAATGAAAAAAACAAATGACAGTCTCGCGTTTTAAAAAGCGATATGCTCCCAGAGAGTTCTTTTTTTAAATTCCATAATAACTTTTTTATTTTTTTTATCGTAAGTGGCCAGTTCCAGAAACTTTCAGTATGCCCCACGTAATGTATGAAAAATGATGTTAATTAGTTAAGTGCCAATTTAATGGATTCTCTAGGTGCGGCAGTTAGAAAGATTTTTAAAAACTACACTATCCTTAAAAGTAGTTCAAATAAGAAGAAATGCGGGTAATCAAATTCTTTTAAATGGTACACATAAATAAATAGAGATGATTCCATCATACATTCTAAATTAGAATAAATTAGCAGCGCCCCGCAGTTTTACCCGCGTTGTGCCCGTTCCCGTGGGAATGGAATTTTCATACCTATAACCCTCCCCCTTGAAACACTCTATCTATTTAAAAAAAACGCGTCAATACCCGTGCAGTAGTATTTGAATTTATCACGAACAGACAGACAGACGCGGCCAGGGACTTTGTTTTATAATATGTAGTGATGAAAGAAAAATAAACCTAAAGAACAAGATCCAATATGAAGCACATAACTGTTTTCATCTCCATAGAAAGGTAAGCCCACATATCCGAAAGGTATCCACCGAAATAGGTAAATATTACATGAAATATTAAAGGTACGCCGTACAGCACAGGGTCGGTCCCAAAACGTGACAAAAATGTAACATTACCCGCGCAAAACTAACCAACGAATCATAAAAATAAAGAAGTAAATTCAAACACATTTACAGCTTACTCGTAAATTGCCTTTGAAACAACACTCGTGGGAGAGTAACGGTGCCTTTGGCAGGATCTGGCTAGAGAGGGGAAAAATGAAGCTAAACTGTGCGAGGACGGATAGTTTCTCTGACGTATCCCTACGTCCTAAACTGCCCTTTGTACCAGAGGCATCCGATCTGACATGACACGGTGAAACCTTTGTTTGGGCCCCGTTCACACGAATTTATAGAGACCCGATTTGGCGCGATAACATGACGTCATACTCTTGTACGGGATTTACGATTTTTGTTTCAGAACCACTTTGTTTTTTATGCTGTTGTACACTGGTGACTTCAAATTGAATGTCGGTCTTTTTAGCCTTTTTGTGTTGTGCGAATTATTGGAAGCAGAGTACTGTGTTGGTTGTAGAGCAATTGGGAAATACCGGCTGGGAAGAAAAGTTATTATACAGAATTTTTAACAAAACTAAAATTGTATGGGTCTTTACTACTCCATCTATATTAGACGATACAAATATACACAGTCATATTATAAAACAAAGTGAATTGAACAAATTTTCATGATGTTTTCACCGACATACAAAGTGATTAAAGAGGAAGGGTTGTGATTACTGTTCATACCATAATTCTTCCAGGAACGGGTACAACTTGGGTGAAACCGCGGGGTTCTGCCAATATTGTATAAAGTCAAATTTCTTGAAGGCAAACATGAACATTAAATACATAAAAACATTTTAACCTATTCTATAAAGTAAGTTTCTTTGTGATGCAAATACCAGCCGTATCTCGTTCAATATTATCCATGAAAAATAATGCTCAGTGAATAGTAGTAGTGATTAGCATATTTCAAACGAGTTGAAATAAGAATAGAATGTATAAAATGGTGATGTCCAATGATATCAATGGTTCGTTCGAGCGCTCGCCTCGTTATTGCATCTTTCCAATACTTGCTTATTTCTTACTGCGCATTGAAAGAGAAAATATCAATCGAAGAAACAAAGGGCACTGAATATTAAGTTATAATAAATATCTGAAGAATGTTTTTCCCAACACTTAGAGGAACAAAATAAAAGCTATTAATATTTAACTTCCCGTCAATAAGTTCACCGTTCACCCATCGATTGTACGTTGACAACCTATTTCGAACCTGAAATTATTTCCGCCACCATTTACACTGAACTGAACTTTCAACGGTGACTGAAAAAAGGTGAAAATTTTCATCATCAATTTAAATATTTTACAGCATTTGTTGCGGACTAACTTTTCTTTTCAATTTACCTGTTTCGGTTGAAACACAAACAATGGTTTGAGCGGTGAGCGGACGAGAAGCTATTTTTGTGTTGAATTTGTAAACAAAGTAAATTCCTCTCCATTCTATTTAATAGACGATTGACAATGGACATGCAGCTTTAAAGTCTGTTATCAGTAGTGTCCGCACTCGAAATTTCTTAGATATTCATACAAAGCAGCAATGTTGCTTATTGGTAGTTGTTGCCTACTGCTGCGTCGCAACCGAAAACAGACCTTAAGTAGTAGTGTACCAATTAGTAGTATACCTTAAGTAGTAGGGTAGCGCACTAGGACAACACGCTTCTATCAATTCCAACCACATTTAATTACATATATTTGTAACAATATTATGTAAAACCCTTTGTAAATAATATCTGTTTACTAATACCTGTAACACATATGTAACTGCATTATTTATTACATTCGTAATATAATCGCTACTTCAGTTTACACAGAGGAACTATTAAAATGATGCTATTGGCGAATAGCCAAATCGATTTGTAACTGCCGTAGAAAAAGCAATAAAAATTGAACGTGCATACATGATAACCGGGAAAAATAGCTGCATTCGTCATGGACCCGATAACGTGAGATATACTGACTTTCATCTAACATCATTAGATTTATTCTGTTGATAGTTGTGCTCCCAAAATGGCGTCGGGATTATTTACACAATCCAATATTGTTCATGATTTTCAAATTCAAATTCTATCATAATTTGATCGTGCGGCGACAGGATCCCATAAAGAAGTATTAACCTGTAATGTCCCACTGCTGGGCTAAGGAGCTACAGTGAGGGCGATGATGACTTATAACGGTAACCTTTTTGGCAGTCATGGAAATAAGCGTGCGCCCGCGACGGTACACTTTTGTATGAAGCCATACGCGGCGGGCGCACGCCGCGGGCGCCCGTGACGGTTCACTTTTGTATGAAACCGCGGCGTGCGCACGCTTAACGCAGTGTTCGCCCTTATACTACCATACTAAAATTGACATAATTATCTACCTGATATTCCAGATTTTATACTCAGTATAACTATACTATACTACTATACTATATGCCCTTGTCGGAGCGACGAAAGATAGCAGATATTGGGTTCCTACTTGGTGTGGCGAACGGTTCGGTGGACTGCCCCGAACTTTTGGCCCTGCTGGGTCTGCGCACTTACGCACATACTTTAAGAAACCCTCAATTACTTAACATTCCGGTAGTTAAAACAAATTATAGACAAAACTCCTTCATACTAAGAGCTAGCAACTCACTCAACTCATTAATCAACGAAGGCGTCGATATTGACTTGTTCAATACGTCCACGAAAAGGCTTAAGCAGGTAATGTGTAATAACTTTTTCTCTTTTTAAAGTGTAAAGTGTAATTTTAATGTAGGTATTTTTCTTTTGTTAGTCTTTTGTGTCATTTCAGATTATCTTTTCTTTTATTGTAAAACGTCCACAGTATTGTATTTTTTATAAGTGTTATTTACCTATTAGTGAAAATTTGTAATTGGCCTTCAACATTATTTCATATATATAATCTTGTACCTAGCTGTAAATTTTCCAAATAAAATAAAATAAAATAAATAAAATAAAATAAAATAAAATAAAATAAAATAAAATAAAATAAAATAAAATAAAATAAAATAAAATAAAATAAAATAAAATAAAATAAAATAAAATAAAATAAAATAAAATAAAATAAAATAAAATAAAATAAAATAAAATAAAATAAAATAAAATAAAATAAATAAAATAAAATAAAATAAAATAAAATAAAATACCAAGGATAACTGTTCAACTAGCTAGTAATTCCAATATGCCCAAACTACATGTTGTACGAAACTACATATTATTTCGGTGTTCATTCGGTCTGTTACCGTAACTAGTTAGTTTGATAACTCGTTATGAAATTGTATTATTTTCTTTTCGGGATTAGTTCGACGTATTTTCTTATTAACTGTACCCTAAGGTTTTAAATATACTTTTCGTATATAACGCCTCGGCGGTCTAGAGGTACATATATGCTTCGACTGCCAAGATTGAGGTTCCGAGTTCAATACCCAGGTCGAGGGAAGCCATGTTTCCTAGTTTTCAAAAATGGCTTGGGTTTGAGATCACCAACCCGCAGATGGCAAGCGTAGTGATTATGCCTAATCCTCTTCACTGTACTAATATCTACAGGCCAATACTTTCGTATATAAATTGTCTCGACACGTTAAAATTTAACCTGTTAACCAAAAAAAAGGCTGACGTTTAAACCTACTGACCAACAATTACGAAACATTATTAACATCTGCTTTTCATAAGCCGATCGTAATAATTTGTTAGGGCACAGAACGCCCTAAGTTTACCTTCCTAATACAAAAAAATATTATTTTTCAAGGCGCAAACAAGATTAAGTTGAAGCAAGAAATTGGTGCGGGTGCCGTGGTTACTACCTACATATATATTCTATGGTTAAGGGTCAGAGGAACGAATTTAGTTCAAAACCACCCAAGGTATATTCCGATATTACAATATACTACTATTTCTAAACGTAAAGCTTTGTGAGAGTGGATAACAAGATGGATGTTCATGCTCTACTTCAAAAACTAGGTACTGAACCGATTTTGGTTAAACTTTGCAACTGTATAGCTTAAACATTAAAATAACATCTACTGCTACTAATTATTCCCAAAGAAATCCCAAAAGTGCGGTCAAATTGCGGGTAATAGCTAGTTAAAACAATAAACAGTCCTCTAATTTATATTTCAGACCAGATACCTCCATTTCCTGGAACATTGGGCAATATTCTCGTTTCAAAGTAACCTTTTAAAAGTAAATGGCCTGTCAACATCAAAGGGCAATCTGAGTCGATATTTTTCTTGTAATTTTTACGGCCCTGGGCGTGGAAATATCCTTATTCTGAGTACATCCCTGGGCGGAACAACCTTGATCAATGATGAATAGGTTAACACGTGGCTTGGGTAGCAACCAAACCAACGACCCCCAAGTAACTAAATTACAATGAACACTTTCATAATACCTTCATTTTTATTTTGTTTGCCTTCTGCTTTTAACAATTTAATTTCTGTAAAAGTGTTTGAAGGTTAAGGCGGGTTATCATAACATTTTAACGTGTAATTTATTGTTTGCAATTACACGCATTTTCCATTAAAAAGCATTTTCCATTGTATCTTTCTGGAAGCTCTTTCTAGAATGATCTTAACATAGGTCACTAACCTACTCGAAATTAATGAATGGACATAGGTAATTTAAGGTTTCTCCAACCTAGGTATATACATAAGGTGTTCTTTTAATGTCTAACTAGTATACTTCTCCGCGATATACCTATTTTCAAAATTTTCGAAATAAAATTACTTCCCATATACACAATACAATACCAAATGTGACTCATAATTTAAATCATAAAAAACAAATAAAAAACCGCCTGGTTTTTTCACCTTTATATCTTTAATTTGTTTTATCAACTCGCAGTTTCATCTCACTCAATCCCGATCCGGCATCCAATCCAGATATCCTTTTAAAAAACAACTTCATTTGCAACTCAAAAAACAACCACCAAAAAAATCTTTGCACATTTCGGAAAAAAGCATCCGGAAAGCTTGGTATGCAAATCCCTTGTTTAAAATACAAACGCGATTGCAGTTACAATCAGCAGTTAAGATCGCAGCGAGAATTAGAAGGCAAAACGGCAACACAGTGCGGGCGTAGGCGTTGTAAAGACAAAGGTTGGTTAGTTAACATTTTAATCCGCCATGTTCAAGCCTTAATAGCTTCGCCGCAAGGCGATAAATAACGCAGTTTACGGAGCGACGTCGCATTGTGCTGACCGCAAAATGATGCATTTGAGTTAAGGTGCATTTGGAAAGATGGCGGCGTGGTGTATCCATCTATAATCCAAACATATTATTATATAAAATTCTCGTGTCTCAATGTTAGTTACCATACTCCTCCGAAACGGCTTGGCCGATTTTTATGCATGTACTACCTATTTTTCATACCCCTTTTTATATGGCAAAACCACAGGGCAAAACAATGTTTGTTGGCTCAAATTAAGTTAGTAAGTCGAATTATAATAATTCCCCTTAATAATATTTGTAATAATCATCAAGGTGCCTCTGCGAGTTTCATCTGTATCCCCTCGCACTTAAAGTACATTTCCGTGTGTGACTGTGTATAAAATTGAGGAAATTCCTATACTTAAGTTATACATGAGTCAATGCACCTTCACATCAGTACAGGTGTTCTGTTCCTGTAATGTAATTCTTTCTACGAAAGTGACACATCGTTCACAAACTTCATACGAAGCAATGTCAGTTCAAAATGGAAAAATGTTGCCTTCACAGCACACCTGCGGTTTATAAAGTAATTTTTTTGATAAAGTAAAAACTTTTTTCGATTCGATTGGACGAGTAGTGAACACTGTAATATGTACTGTATGCTCTGTATATAGAAGACTCATATTTAATCATGTACCTTGTTATAACTATTGGTAATTGGTAAAAGTAAAAGTTCAAGTAGTTTAGTCAACCCTGGTGTTGGAGTTTTTAGTACCCTAAAAGCCTCCGACATGGTCTGACGATTGAAACAAGTGAAACCGACAATTTCACGTGCCCTCTAAAGCACGGTAGCGCTCAGATAGAAATACCAATATCGACCTAATTGGTTGAAACTTCAGCCTACATACTGGTCTATAATATCTATATCTGTCTATTATTCTATAATCTATAATATCCATAATTTTATAATATCTATAAATAGTAGTATTATTAAGCGGATAATTTTATTTTGTTCTGATTTACAAATTGTATAAGCACCCGACTAAACCTGAGAAAATAACGTAAGCGCGATATTCATTTTTTTCACACTAGCGCCATCTATTAGTCTCGTGGAAAAACAACTCGGAACAGCTAGTTTTTAAATACAAAAAAAAAAAATTATTAGTTAGGATGCCAGAAAGGTAATATATCTTCACTAAGTCATAATTATAACAAAATAGGGGAGATCATAACAAGTTATCGGCCAGTGAATGGAAGCTTGTTTAATGTAACATAATAGGAAGTGGGAGCATGCAGGTGTCGGGCGCCGTAATGGGCCGAGCCTGATGAATAGGCCACTACGTGTCCCGAGTGCAAAATGCCTCATTCTACCGCCAGTCCTCTAAAATATTGCCCAAATCGCCCGCTCAACATCAACTAATTCAATGTATAGATTGATTTACTCTCCCCCGCCTCTGAACGTTTACAAATGGTTTAATTTCGAACCGAAAGGTTGGTATTCTCAGTCGCACAAAGAAACGGATATTACCAAATCTCAACCGTTATTAGATAAAGACAATGACTTAGCTTCAAAATCAGTTTCGCTTCTAAATAGCGTCTTAAATTACTTATTATTTGCTTTCACAGTTTGAATGTTCAAGTGATGGATGGTTTTGTAAATTACAGCGTTAAGTAACTCGTGTTTTATGTATAAAGATATAACTTAGGGGCTGTTAAGGTATGTGAAAGTAATTAATATTCCATTACCAAGCTTTTATTTATTTTTCACCTGTTCCGGTGAAATATTTTCGAAGTTTTTGACCTACTTTCGATTGTCCTATTGAGGTGAAAGAGAAACGTTTGGTTTACACGACAATGTATAATAACGAACAAAAAACCACTTAATAAAAAACTTTATACAAATTCCTTCTTATTTCTCCTCTTGTTGACCTTAATAACCAATAAACATTTGCTATGACAACGTCTTATCGCGACTTAAAAAGTACGGAATGTCCTGAACAAATTCCCACACAGTCAAGATTTATTGAGAGTTCTTTGATTTATTGTTCAATCCACACATGGGTCCAAGGGTTCAAAGACAAAAACGAAAGTTTATTTTTGGACAAAAACAAAGAGATTTCCCTCATCGACGAGGGCGGTTCTTTCTTTTGTTTTTGTTTGCCTCATTTCGATGCGCATAGATAATTTATTAGAGTATCGCAGTTACATTTTTTTTCGTAATTCCAAGGTTGAGTTAGCACCTACTAAGTGGCATTAAGTTATAATTTAAATGGAAGTAATTTGAATAAAAACATTCAGAAGAGACATTGTGATAGGCTGTGCTGAGTGCTCAGCCCAGGTTGAGGTACCGGGTTGAACTCCCGGGTTGGACTAATGACTAAATGTTTCCAGTTGTATGTGAGACCGCTTACTGTGCCGGGGTTGCGGAGTCGATTCCCGCCCTTAGTCAACAATATGTGCAGACATAGTTGTTAATAAGGTGTCAACTTTATATTCTTAGCAAGTACTTGTGGATATATAACCGTCGAATTACAAATTGATTCTTTACCTGAAAACCGCGAGAAACAATTACGTAACAAACGCACAGCTGGCATAGGTACATGAAGAGGTTCTAAACAATATTATATTGCAAACAACAATTAAAGCAGAGTTCAGTTACTCGCGTATCACCTGACTGCGGTCAAATGCAACGTGACTCTTCAAAGGAAAACTAGTTTCCTTAATTAACTAGAATATAGAAGTTATAACAAGCGAACGTGGCCTTTTATAAGTATTACTAGCAATGACCTACAGTTTCACTCGGTTTGGGTGAAAAGTTGAGCATTCTTCTTAAATATGCAATAAGGTAAAGTATTAGCCTGTAATGTCCTACAACTGGTAAAAGGCCTCTCGTCTCATCGGAGATATCAGTACAATGAGAAGGACCACGCTTGCGTACTGCGAGTTGGTGGTCTCAAACCCGACCATGTTAGAAAAGTAGAAACCATGTTTTCCGCTCGACCTGGGAATTGAACCCGTGACCTCAGTCTTGGCAGGCGAGTGCACATAAAAATAGACTCTCGATTCTCTAGGCATTCATATAAAAAAAAATTAATTATATATTAACTTTTAAGCTTTATTGCATATTAGTATGAATATGTGTGTGACGTGTGTTTCAGGTTGTAATGGCATAACCACACTACGTACGAAAGTACATTCGTGCCTCGGCACTTCTATAATAATTTCCGACTAGCACCATTAACTAAATATTCGACGTACACCTCGCTATTTGTTTCAATACTTGTCAAGTGTGTGGCCGCGGGTTTATAAAAGTTTCTACAGCCATTTGTTTTCAACACGTGTTCTCGTGCATGGGACATTATTTACTTGTGTCTCTACATTTACTGTCTGCTATAGTAAATATGACTTTTTAAGTCAAGTGAAAAGCAAATATTCGTCGTCGGTCGTATAAGAAATTCTATTGGTTATAAAGTATAATATCTCCAAAATCATGAACGTTTCTAAAACATTGTTTTTTATCATGCCAATTATTCCCAAATTACATGTCAATAACAGGACAAAGTCCCAAAAATGTAAAAGACACTTCCACAATTACAACCTTTTCATATTAATCAAGATTAACGAACAAGCACATATGTCAGGAACACCAGAGCATTTGAGGCAATGTGTGGTTTTATCTCGTTCAAGATAAACATCACAAATTGTGGAATTAAAACCGTTTTGCGGAGGACTACGCTGTTGTGACGGCTTTGGTAAGAGGATGAGCACACAGTCAATGACGTAGTCAGTCAGTCTGGTGGTCTATAAAAAAATATAAAGAAGCTTATATGAAACACAAGAAGTTTAACAAACTCTTTTATATGTCACTTTGGGTCTCAATGTTTCAGTCTCACGTTAATAAGACCATGTCGGAAGTCTTAAGATGGTCTATAAACGCCGAAAAAGGAGTTGACCACCTTTTTTAATAGATGGGGAATGTATTTTCGTATCCCTGGTTGTTTGGAGAAACTACCGCGGTATGAGGGACTAAGAGTCTTATTTTATATTGATTAGTTCTTCGATAAGTTCAATTGACAAAAAACAGTTTAACAAGTCAGTCTAAAGCCTGTCTAAAGTGGTCTCTAGCTCTAATTTACGCTAACGTCAGGCACGAACCGACCCGGAGTGCAAATCAATTTACTAGAGATTTCAACGCGAAAACTATATCAGCTGAAGTTGGTATGTTACAGACATAACTGTTGGGTTTTCAATAATGATTTTCTCTTTAGTTGTTTTGTAACGTAACCTTTTAGTTATTCAACTCGTCAACTTATATCATCTCATTTAATCATACGTTAGTTCATATTGGTTGTCGGTCGCTGATGACCAAGTTGTTAAAGCGACCTTAAATAAATAAATTAAAAAAATTAAAAAAAAGTCCTGACTGACTGACTGATAATCAACGCACCTCAACCGCTACACCTAGAAACATGAAATTTGGCAGGAAAGTTCTTTAAGTGCCGTAAATGCACACTAAGAAAGGATTTTCGAAAATTCCTACGGGAACGGGCTCAACGCGGGCAAAGCCGCGGGGCGCTGCTAGTTTTGTTATAAAATAGAAGAAGAATGTCAGTTACGTTAAAGTTATTTTATATTTTATCACTTCACTATTATTTTGTTAAGGCCCGGTTTAGGGTTTCCATCGAGGCGGAGAGGAGCTGTGCGAAGCTTAATTGACGATTTGAAAAGATTTTAGAAATGTTAATGCATTGTGATTGGTGGATCGGGCACAGCTCCGCTCAAGTTCTATGGGAACGCACCCTTAGGATGAGTGAGTTGACAAGGGGTGAGCTAGCGAGTTGAGTTGGTGACTTGGTTGGAGCAAGCGACTAACGTGACATTTGTGACGATAGCGTTTATTGGACTCCTTAGATCGAAGCTTGTAAACTCACTTTATGTAAAGGACATCTAACTTCAACTTATGTTACCACTTCACCATTTAACATCCTATTTAAACTGTTACAGTAGTTAAGTAATTACTTGATTTTCCAATAAGGTTCTATTTCAAACAGAATTCCAAGTGTTTGATCTAATTTTCTTGTCGAAAACATCAAAGAGACTTTTCATTACTTTTTCTACTGAGATACAGTAGCGAAAGTTGGTCGGTTTCCATTACCATGCGAGGAACAACATACCGTAACTTACTGTAACGTCCCAACACAGTTTCATAACTCTTTCACCGCTACGTCGTATACGATGTAATGGAATCAGAATACCAGAACACCGGTGATATTTATAAAAAGAGAAAGATATGGCATGTGTTTTACTGATTCTAACAAACTGAGTCAATGGGCATACTTGCAACGGTATTGTTTGTTAGTGAGACATACTGTTCAACGCTATGGGATATGAAGTGCATGCGTAATATAAGTATAAAAAGCCATGTTATATATTTGGCTTATCAAGTTATACAAAAAAACTACTACATTTTATACAACTTCCTAATGGGTTATAAAATATTATTTAATCTGTTTTGTTCCCATACAATAAAAAGAGAAATGTGTTTGCCATTTTTTACAATGTACATTTTTATGAGTGGCGTCAAGTATCACTCGCAATATTTAAACGTACCGTATCTTCATTGTTGAAGTATCTTTGCTAAATACAACCGGTTACGCACACAAATAAGAGAGACAGGAAATCATTATATTGCAATTTGATATCACAAAAGAGGGATACGTTTTGTACGTTATACTTATTGGGTTTCTTTTTATCATCGTTGTATTGTGTATGTTCAAGCAATTATTTATCTGTCCTGTTCATTTGAGGGTGTCGTTGGTGTAATGATCAAATATTTATACATTGTAAAGCCACGTTTTCACTTTGAGCGAACATTCGTACACTCGTGCGGTAAATGTGCTTGCCAGTAGCAGTTGAGTGCGAATGTTCGTTTAGATCGGACGAGAACGATTTGTTAAATTTGTTTTCTAGTTCAAACATTAGTTCAAACATTAGCATTTGCACAAAACTGAAAGTGACAGCTTCACACTATGTTTCCAATAGAGATAGTTTGAGAATTTTAGTGAAGCGGATGATTGACCCTGTGGAATTTAGTTAGGTATTTTAATAAAGCCGATTTAAAAGATGCCGTCCGCCCACCCATTATCTTGATAATATCTATTTTGAAAGATGCCTTGATCTATCACAGATAAAGTAAAGGTCTGTATCAATTTAATGTAAGCCAGCCCTTAAATTAAAGGTATTATATTATCTACGAATTGTTTGTTGTATATATCGTGTACCTATTTTATATATACAATGTAAAATGAAATAACAAAACAAGGTGTATAATATTTCTATTTTCAGTTAATTAAAGTAAATATAATATGCTATTAAATATAGGGTAAGTCCGGGATATACGCCCTAGCGGGATAGACGCCTCGAATCGACTGCGTGAAAACTAAAACTCGCGAGTATGATATTGTCTTATAATATGAACGTACTCCCCCCGCACTTCAGTCTGTCAAAAAGCGTTGTCAACTGCGGTTGTGCGTAGTGTCGATATTGGCGGCGACTACATAAGCAGGCGTGATTTTACTTCACGAGTGATTTTCGTTCCTCTATAACTTTGGATGTAACAAGTAAGTTTGTTTTATTTTAACTTCTAAATAAGGAGTAGTTTGTGTAAATTGTTGTCAGCTGCATTTTAATGATAAATTAATAATATTTGTCTTCCTTTTTATAGAAGGCATCTATCCCTGCAAGAACGGATATGTGCCCCGATAAATTTTGGGATATATGGCCCTAAGGGCGTTTATCCCTTGCTATATGTTAATGTTTGTTATATGTTTCAGATTGAAAATGCCCCGAAAATATAAGCGTAAGATTGGCATCCAACCACGTGTCATTACTTGGACCAAGGAAACATTAGCTGCAGCTATAGCAGAAATGCAAGATAGGCAAATCACCATCAATGACATATCCAGAAGACATAGAATACCACCTAGGACTTTACGCCGCTGGTTTGCTACACAAAATAATAATAAAATACCGTTAGGTGGGTAGTTCTAAGAAACAAAGCCAAGAAAACCAAGCAAAAAGTGGCTATAATTCAATCGATACAGATACAGACGGTAATGTTCAGGATAAAGAAGAAAAAACAAATAAAATACAAGACAATGATAAAAATAAATCTAAAAGAAAATATAGGAAACTCTCAGCTATGAAAGTATACAGTTCTAGTGAAGATGATAATAAAGAGAACGAAGACAGTGACGTTGAAATTATAAAAAAAAAATTGAGAAAGAAAGCAAAACACGACAAAACCAAAGAAATAACAAAAAAGACAAATTTTGATTTAATATATACTTCTAATGATGAAAATTACGGAGAACATGATATTAATGTAGATGAAGATCATTGCGTGGAATGTCTTGACTATTATAGGAACACCAAATCCAAAGTAGACTGGATCCAATGTGTTAGGTGCCAAGGTTGGCTTCATGAGAAGTATACATTTTACTAGCAGCGCCCCGCGGTTTTACCCGCGTTGTGCCCGTTCCCGTAGGAATTCCAGGATGAAAAATAGCCTATAACCTTCCCGTTGAATGTGGCTATACATTACAAAAAGAATTTTTCAAATCGGACCAGTAGTTCCTGAGATTAGCGCGTTTAAACAAACAAACAAACAAACAAACAAACAAAACAAACTCTTCAGCTTTATAATATTAGTATAGATTATTTTAACAAATGTGGGCGAATCAAGATTATTGCTGCAAAAATGCCTAAAAATAGTGAATAAAATGTTTGTTTTCTTGCAACGGTCATCTATCCCCCCCCAAGGCATCTATCCCCTACCGAAAATATAGCCCGAGGCACATATACGGCACTTGAGGCGTATATCCCGGTATGCCGTTTTAATTTCAACTCCAAATATACAGTTTATTTATTGATTACTCTACGAAAAACTATGAAACTTGATTAAATAAACGTCCGAGGTAAGCGCACATATGAAAATTATGTGCGTATTATTTGTGTTTTAGGAGATATACCAAGAATAAAAAAGGGTAGGCATATATCCCGGACTTACCCTAACTGAAAAGCTGTTTTTCACATATCACTAACGAGTTATACTCAACTCTAGTTTTACCTTTCAAACCGGTTTATACAAACTAAATTCAACAATCATAAATAGCACTTTAAAGGCTTCATCTATCCAATAGATAACATCGAAAATAAATTTCCAAAATACGAATATTTTTAAAAATAATTCATGAACACTGTGTTTGATGTCTACGCTGAGAAATACCAAAAATATCACTTTTGTCAACCATTAAACGCGTGAGGCTACGATGAAAGACTGACAATTCATGGGTATATAAAGAAAAGTGTATAAAACTTTTACAGGGCATAAAAGAGACATACTGAAAATCTGTGGTAATAAAATGCGACTTCGTACGAGCCCCAAGAATATTCTGGAACTTTCCTCTTTTGTGCAGTAGCTCCAAGGTATCGCATCCAGCGGTATTAAAAAGTATTAAGATTTACCTTGAAACATATATAGGCCGCACCCCGTGGTAAGATGTAATTAAGATGATTCCGTGCTTCGGAGGGCACGTTAAGCCGTCGGTCCCGGTTACTTTCTACGGATAGTAGTCGTTACATGAGCCATGTCAGAGGCCTTTGGCGGCTCAATAACTCTGACACAAGGATTGGTCAGGTTGACCATCTACACGATGAAGAAGAAGACCCCGTGGTGATACCCGCGCTGTACCCGTTCCCGCTTGAATATCGGGATAAAATGTGTTCAATGTGTTATTCTGACCTATAAAACTGTAAAGTTTCATGAAAATCCGTTGAGTTGTTTATGCGTGAAGGAGTACGAAACATACATACATAGAACATCCTCACAAACTTTCGCATTTATAATAATAATAGTTGGATTTAAATACGAGACATTATCATCTATCTAGATAAATCTAAAACAAAAAAAAAACAAATCAGTGAATAGGTATGTAGTATGGTTAGTAGTGTGAGTGGTGTCAGTAGTGTGAGTGGTGTAGTAGGGTGGATGGTGTTAGTAGTGTGGATGGTGTCAGTAGCGTGAGTGGTGTTAGTAGTGTGGGTTGTGTCAGTAGTGTGAGTGGTGTCAGTAGTGTGAGTGGTGTCAGTAGTGTGAGTGGTGTCAGTAGTGTGAGTGGTGTTAGCAATGTAGATGGTTTTAACTAAACAATTTCACATTTAACTCATTATACACGTATGTTAGAAATCATATTTGATAACAAAACAGCGAAACCGAATATTAATTTATTATAATGTTAATTTAATCCCAACCCACCGTGAAAATACCTTCAACTGGTCCGAGAATAGCCAATTTCGTGTAATATACAGCGGCTTTTCAATTTTATTGAATTGAAAATCTCAGTCAAATGCCCATTCTGTGAATGCCACTTGATGGCATAAATTTAATATCGTAACCAGGAGCCATCCAATAGAACTTTTGTAACAAATTTCATTAATCTCTTCTTAAAGGAATTTCATAAAATCGATTGTTATCAAGATGATTTAGAGCTGAAATTAAAGAGGTATTTTTGCTTGTCAACAGATGCTTTGAATCCGGAATTAGATTACGGGAACTATTGTTGGAAGTAAGTCTGTGTAACTCAAGGTTATTGTACAATATTACCAGCTGACATGGCAAACGTTGTTTTGTCATATAAAAATTAAGGGGTGGCCCACCCTTAACATTTAGGGGTATGAAAAATAGATGTTGACCGATTGCCGTATAAAATTTCATGAAAAGCGGTCAAGCCATTCCGGGGAAGTAAGGTAACTAACATTGTGATACGAGATTTTTTATATAGTGTTTTATATTTATTAATTTACTATTTGGTCGGTCCCGGTTGTTTTAAGCGTTGGACTAAGTCGGAAGCGGTATAAAAATACCGACAACAGTGTTGGCTACTAACCTACTAATTTTCATCTTCCATAAATATTGATAGAGCCAAGCGTAGCCCCTCCCAGACGGGCCATACTTTTGATGAAATATGTGGCCACAAAATTGCCGACTATATCCCGGCAATACTAAAAACATTTTAATGCAGCATATGGCTGGAAAATGTTTATCTCGGCAATATTTCTGATGCAGTATATGGCTCAATATTTTGTCTTTACATGGGCCACATAAAGATGTAGTGAATACTCCTTTCCAATCGGCAAAACTCGGAACAACGATAACACCCGAATGGTGCCGATGTGTCTATGAATTACTGTATTATTAAATTACCTGTAGGCATGGAATTAGTAAGTACTACCCATGGACTTATTACTAAGTAATAAGTCCATGGTACTACCGTACAGTACTTACTAATTCCATGCCTGTAGGTATCAAATAAATCGCATACTTTATTTATCAATGCCAAATGTCAAACTGCCCGTTTGACGATGATAAACACGAACATAGCTACTCTACTCGAACGAATCGCGGCAAACTTCACGTAGCATGAAAAAGGGACGCACTTATGCCGTAAAGCGAGACAACAATAAAAGTGGCTGAGAAATATTGCAGTATTTTCGATTGCGAAGCGAACTCTCCGGCCATATTGCCGAGACCCTAAACATTCATCGGCCATACTAAAAATATGTGACAACATATCCCGGATATACTAAAAATATCGCAAAGTGTTGCAGAGTCTGGCCGTAAATGATGGCTGATGATGCCGGCCACACTATTGCAGCTAAACATTTTCGTGAAAATATGGCCCGTCTAGGAGCCCCTCCTCAAGCGATTCTCACTTGTCTATAGGCTGACATTGTTGATTGAAACGTAAAATTGTCATCAGTATCTCTTAGATGGAAATTTTGCTATCCCTTAACATTCAAGTTAAGTTTTGGACATAACGTTTAATTATACTCCCCATACGCGATTCCCACCAAAAAGGTACAAACTAGTATTCTCTTTTATTCACCAACCCGCAGTATAAAGCAAGCGTGGTGATCCACCTCATCTATCTTCAATGAGATGAGAGGTTTTTGCCCAGCAGTGGGACATTGCAGACTACTACTACGTTTCAATATAATACACTGTCCACTAGATAAATCAAGTAAGTGAAAAAAATTCTTTTTTTCGTCTCATTCGGTTTAAATTCGTCCTTATTCGTATTGTAAGAAGTGCTCTGCGTCATAAATCTTAGTAGTAATTAATCATGGTTCCCAAGCCAGACACTTGCGACTATGCTTCAGTATTTCTGTTGTGTCCCTCTGTGCCTAGAATATACGAGTATTTGAGAAATGTGCAGAACAGTTTTTCAAATATATTTCGGTAACTTGAATCTGTAGCAGTTTTGGAAAGTTATTCTGTTAAATGTTGCAGATTTAAGACTTGTTAAACATAATTTGGTATAAGTCCATTGAGTTTTAATGTACCCATGTAGCTTCTTCTTCTTCATCGAGTGGATGGTCAACCTGACCAATACAATACAAAGGCCTCTGACTGGCTCATGTAACGACTACTATCCGTAGAAAGTAACCGGGACCGACGGCTTAACGTGCCCTCCGAAGTACGGAAGGTATAACGTAAGTTATAACGTGGAAACAAAGGCTGCATTTCTGCATTACAGTGTCACCCGGTAGTATCCGTTCCCGTAGGAATTTTGGGATCAAAATGGATATTTTTAGGGCCAATTAATTATGATTCAGATCTTATATCACACACATACATGCATACATGGACACTTCACGTAGACATATTCTTCAGCCTTTACTGCCTATTCGTGAATTCTACAAATCGTTGCGTATTTTACACTTATTACTGCATATTTTCTGGCGTTCTGCCATCTTAATGGAATTTTAATGTCTTCACAATTCCATTCCATTCATGTCCACGTGAAAATGTATCTTTCTCGAATGTAGGTAACATACTGTTAATTAAGAAGGAATAAAGTACAACATTGCTTTGTATATTGGAATCGAGATACTTATTACTTACTTGTACCGCTCGTGGCGTAGTTTGAATAAGCGATGTTAATTAATTGCGTTAAGCAACGTGCAACTCGGCCCTTACTTGTATGGGTGGCCGATAGTGGCATATCTATCAGAGCGCTACCGTGCCTCGGAGGGCACGTTAAACTGTCCCGATTGTTTGAATCGTAAAACCACGTCGGAGGCCTTTAGGCGGTCTAAAAACTGACACTAAGGTTGGCCAGTAATCTACTGGAAATGAATGAATGAATGAACTGCGATTTTCTTATGAGTGTTACGAGTACATAGATAATTTGAAATATCTACGAAACAAGGCATCGGTCATTTGATATTTCGGTAAAGTGAGTTCGGTCAAACGGACTGTGAGAGAAGGTAATTTTTAAAAGGCTTTTTTATACTTTAAATCTTCACAAATCTACTACGTCTTGAGAACAAAAATAATTATCTTAACCCAACTGGTAAATTCAGTGATCAAATAAACAAAACCAAACTCTACATCTCTATTACATAATTAGTAAAGAAGTACAAACCATAGACTCAATAACCTACATAACAATATTCCATCATTTTCTTTAATTAACTCCTCAATGACCGAGCTACATACACCACCGTTCTACATTACGGTGAGATGTTGCTACTCGTCTAGACGTTATATTTATAAATTCAGAGGGCGATGAATAAATCCCCTTGGAAAGATTTGTCAAAGGTGCGCTCCCCTTAGAATGTTGAAATAATTAGAGGTCGCAGGCAGTAACGGGAGTCTCCTGAATAATGACGGCAAGGGGGCGAGTTTATTAAATGTATGCGAGTCTCTATTGCACTGCTACTCGTATTTAAAATATAGGGGATTCCTTTACCTTTCAGCGGAATATTTCTGTTATTTTTCAGGCTGTTTACGGGTTTGGTGACGTTTGAGGTTAATTAATGATATTGTGGTGGTTGATAATAGTACTTCTATTTGAGCTCTCTTTTAGCTAGTAGTGCATGTGTTGCTTGGCTATGTTGTATTGTGTATGCATGCACAAGACTTTTGGTAGTCATTCGGTATTCGGAAACCGAAGTAGATTAAATCAAGTTCGGTGGTCGCATTAGGCGGACGACTATCGATCATGATGAAACATAAGTTAAGTTCGTTACTGCATTTCAGAATTACGGGTTTACTCTTCAATGAATAGTTATCCTGAATACAGTTATACTCAAATTACTCAATACAAATCCTATGTAAAACTTTACGGTATTCATTTCTTACTTTATGGAGAAAAAAAACGAATTTATACTAATGGTACTCCAAATACCTAATGTTTAATTGCTAAAACTGTCTGTCTAGACTTTAAAATGTATCCATATGAATTGAATAACAAGAAAGATAACCGTTAAAAATCTTTGGACATTTATCGAGAGCGAGTTCAGGAACAAATTTATGGTTTAGTTAAAGTAAAGTTAGTTCGGAGCAAGGGATCACGTCCCATTTATATTGTTTTATGGTCTCTTTCCTTTCTTCAAAGCTTCAGCTTGAAAATGTAGATCCGTTTTCACACCGCAGCTTTTATTATCCGCAGATAAGTTCAGCATCTGACGTATCGGTTTCTCCTTCATGTTGTTAGCTTTGTAGAATAAGTAAGTTTGTAAAGGTTAGTTGGCCATCCGCGGTGTCAAAGGCTGTAGCTGTTCACCGCCTTGGTGTACAACCTTTGACAATACTCTCATTTCAAAATTCGAATGTCAATCAAACCGAAAGGAACTACCAAGAAATCCAAGTTAGAACTCTTGACACGGATTAAATTATTCAATTAAAATTTTCACCTAAACTTGTTAGCCCAGAGATCGCCAAAGTTTTGATTCGAACGTCTATCCATTCTTTTACTCGAATTGATTTGATCCGATTCTCTTCAATTCTTGTTAAACTTTGACAAAGTTTGAAGAGGTTGCGTTCGGAAATATCTTGGACTAACGAAATAAATAGTTTTGAGATAAACGTTACTTTAGTTTCGTCTGAAGATGGTGATTCATGACGTTCTTTATATGTTTGAGGTGTTTGAAATGGATGATTCTCAGAAGCCGATTTATAAATCGATCTAAGTTGGCCAACTTCAATTGGCGGGAAAATGGTAGGTAAACCTTTTTCTGACGCTTGATGGATATCTATATTTGATTTGTTATTTTTATAGGATTGTTATTTATAAGAGATTGTTAATTTGACAAGCCCTGGCATGTGAGAGCACTTTCCGTATCGAGGGTTGCTGGTTCAATTCGCGACGTTCGACGTCTTAGTGTCAATTATAAACTCATGTTAAAATATTTGTGTAATATCAGTTGATTAGATTCAATAATACTGTGTGTGAATATTTTTTTTTTTTAAAGTAATGCTTATTAAAAACTAATCACAGTATCACCCGTGACATAATAAGACATGATCACTAAATCGCGATTGTTAGCAACGGCCAGCTTCGCCACTACTGGGATGGGTGGCCAATAGGGTCGTTGTAACTATCTGAGTGCTATCTGCCGTGCTTCTGGGAGCACGGTAACGACAACGTAGTGTGGTATCTAACCTACCAGAACTTAATTATAAAAACTAACTGAATTCAGAGCGTCGTCAATTAAAGTACAAATAGGTATCTACGTAAATAATTCTTTTTTAAAATCAGTTTAAAAAGATGTCTTCCATATTCTAAATCCTACAAAATAGATGTCCTATTACTTACACTTATACAAACACGAATTAATGACGAATTACGCCCATAAAAATAATTATCTCGTCAAAACTCGCGCCGAGCGAGTAGCGTCAACATTTTATGGGATGAAATTAAATTACGACGAGAACACTCCGGAGCCGTACACAGCATTTTAAATGAAAAATTAATATCATTATTCAATTCACATATTAATTAGTCGTTCTTTCATGTACAATTATAAAAATGTGTTAAACCTTCAGGTATATTTTCTGATTTATTTTCAGATAATTTTAAAGCTTAGCTACGATTAATTTTAAACTCTAGGGTTACATATAAACGGTATTAAATGGGTTAAAAAAGCTCTTACGAAGGGTCGTCTAGGCGGCGTCGAGTCGAGGCATAGTCGCCTCGTGGATGACGCAGAGTCGAGGCGCGGGCGACGTGGAATCGAGGAGCACTAAGGACTCTTGCAAAAGAGTTAAAAATTCTGATTCCAAGAGTCGTGTGTCATAAAAAATCTAGTGTCACAACTATTTTCGGACGGTACGTTAAATTTTCGGTCCCGGTCGTTTCAATCGTTAAAAGGTCTCAAGGCGGTCTAAAAACTCTGACACCAGGGTCGACCACTGGCCTAATCGAACTTCCTTACAATTTATTACTTACTTACTTACTTACAATATCCTACTTAATATAATAATACTAGCAGCGCCCCGCGGTTTTACCCGCGTTGTGCCCGTTCCCGTGGGAATTTCGGGATAAAATGTAGCCTATAGCCTTCCTCGATAAATAGACTATCTAACAATGAAAGAATTATTCAAATCGGTTCAGTAGTTTCTGAGATTAGCGCGTTTAAACAAACAAACAAAAAACAAAACAAACTCTTCAGCTTTATAATATTAGTATAGATAAATGCGAAAGTTTGTGTGGATGGATGGATGTATGGATGTATGTTTGTTGGACGAACTACCGAACGGATTTGGATGAAACTTTACAGTAATATAGGTTATCCATCAGAATAACACATGCGATACATTTTACCTCGGAATTCCCACGGGAACGGGCACAACGCGGGTAACACCGCGGGGCGCGGCTAGTAGTCTATAAGTTGCGTTTAATTTATAGTTCAAATAAATTCAATGATAAACTACAAAAACGTGTTTCAAATGAATTGTATTACCATTTGAAATGTGTCCAGTGCTCGTCCGCATTACGTCCCGTCTACACTATAATGTTCAGTTAATGCAGTTGTTTACATAATCACGTCTAATTGTGTGAGTCGGATTCAATGGAGCGACTTATTCGGATTTCCATTAATTGAAGTGCGTTTTTGGAGATTATCAACTTTATTAGTAATTATTTATTAGCGGTCGTGGCGTAACTTGACTAAGCGATGTCATTGCGATTGTTAAGCAACGTGCAGCTCGACTCCTTCTTTTAGATGGGTAGCCGTTAGTGGCATTTCTGTCTGAGCGCTATCGTGCTTCGGACGTTAAATAGTCGGTCCCGATTGTTTCAATCGTCGGATTATGTCCGAGGCCTTTTGTGCGGTCTAAAAACTTCAACACTAAGGTTGGCCAATAATCTACTACTAACATCGCTTATCCATACTACGCTACGAGCGCTACCTACTAACGTAGCGCTTATGTGGTTAGTGATGGTAAGTACGTTTTACCATCACTAACCACATAAGCGGTGCAGTCTACTCAAAACTAGATCAGGTTCTCGATAAGCGGAAAAAACCGCTTAAAATCGTACACGAATCTCATAAATGGAAAGTTTATGTAAATACGCAACACCTGAACCATCAGCCTTTTATTAGCGCGCCGAATGTGCCATTAATGACGTCATTACTTCGCCAGCCATTCACGTTCGATGGATTGAAAAACGCGCGTAACAAGAAGATTATGTTGTTTGGGGCGTAGTGTGAGTGAGGTTGCAGTAGGGTGAGAGGGGAGAATATTGATGAGTGAATTAGAGATAAGCATATCTCTAATATCAAAGAGTTTCTTCAAAGACATGCCATTATAAAAATATTAGGTTATTTTTATCTCTACCTACTTATATAAAGAATATGTTTTCTTCTCGTCAATTCTGCTCATTAAAAGGTATGGGTGACCGTATTAAATATTCTGGGAATGTGACGTAAGAGTGATCTACAAAGTCACACTAGTGCCATCTATTGGGTACGGGCGGAAACACTGCGCGGAACATTTAGCTGTAGCTTAAAAAAACGTTGACTAATATTAAAGCATGGCATTTGGTTACTCTTTCATGGCTCTATCATCAATGAAACAATATTAATGAAATTTGACTGAAAATAGAAAATAATTAACATATTATTATGCTTTTAAAATAGGCATTCCAACAAGTCCGACATATTTGTCAAGTTACGGCACATTTACAATATACTTCAAAATAATATTTTTCATGTTCTTTTATTATCCAATATCATTACAAAACACAAAATTATAATGATATGTTTAATTCATTCTGTGACCGCACTGGGTGTCACGTCAAACCGCATCCATGTAACAAGACCGCAATAAATTATATTTTGATTTTGATTTCATTATGTTTGTAGATGTGCTTTATTCTATCTACCATACATGAAGTAGGTTACATGTACGGGTATATCACAGTGCAAGCGAGAGGTAAATGTGACGGGTAACTAGCTATAAAAAAATCAACTGGTTGCACTCCAAGAGTACCGCAGAAGTGCAAACTATTATAAACGTATAAACGTCAAAACTTCTTACGAATTTTCGATCAGGTCACGTGACATTTTTTATTTTTTACCCATCAAAAAAGTGCACAACGCCGCTAAAGAAGTTTTCACTGCAAAAAAACTCCATCGCTCATCTGTACTAAGTCACCTCTCTACGTCACAAAAGAATAATAAATCGAAAAGACTTGAAAAAATAAAAGCTGACTTACTGTATCGATAGACTGTGGCCAGCTGTCGATGGGCGCCTGATGGTTTATTGGTTTGTAACTACGTAAAACGTTTTATCACTCTGTAAATAACAAATACAACGTTAAGAATATAATTATGTATCGAGTACAAACAATAAAAAAGTAATTGGGGTTGGTGATATCAAACCCGAGCCATGTTGGAAAGTACGAAACATATTTTCATGCACATGCTACTAGACCACCGAGGCTGATATCTTCGGTGAGATGAGAGGCTCTTTGCCCAGCAATGGGGCATTACAGGCTAACACTTTTACTTTTCCTTTTACATACAATGTTATATAGTACATTGTTTCATAATTTTATTTTCATACTTATAAATCAAGCTTATTATTAACATTCATCCCTTTCAACCCCAAAGACACAATGAATAATTGTCATCAACATTAATATCCACTTTTCCGTGCTTTTAAAGTGACTTTTAATGCTAATAAAGAGCGTTGAACAGCTCTTCATGCTTTCAACTTGTAAAATTAATTACGAACAGTGTTGACGAGTTGACCGCGCGATCGCAATTAACGATGTGTAGCCCTTCACTTTACTATTGTGTTACAATTTGATCACACATTTAAAGTGTTTCGCTTATAGTAATAAAACAAAGTCCGTTTCCGCTATCTGTCTATCCCTATGTATGCTTAGATCTTTAAAACTACGCAACGGATTTTGATGTGGTTTTTTAAATAGATAGAGTGATTCAAGAGGAAGGTTTATATGTATAAAAAATCCCGAAATCCCCACGGGAACGAGCACAACGCGGGTAAAACCGTGGGGCGCTGCTAGTTTTTGTATTAAAAAGAACACTATAGTCTCCCACTGCTGCACAAATTCTGCTGTTTGTAGTGAAAGCGACGGTGTTATGCAACTTATTTAAAAGAAGAACACCAGATTGAAACTTGAGATTTATATTTAATACTAGCAATGTCCCGTAGTTTTACCCGCGTCGTGCTCTTTCCTATGGGATATAAAATAGCCTATATCATATCTGTTAAATATGGCTATACATTAAAAAAAAATTTCAAATTGGATGGATAGTTCATGGAACAAACAAAAAAGGCTATTTTTAAACCCCAAATCCCCACGGGAACGGGCACCACTCAGACAAAACCGCGGGGCGCTGCTAATTCTAAAGACATCACAACTCAGTTAAAACTTAAGATAACATTATTACTGCAGTTTATCTGATAGACGTCAGTCGCATGCAGTCAGGCGATGTCTGACATTATAACAAGTGTATTTTAAATTATAAGTGCTTTATTTTTATCACACTTTCCATCGCTTTATTTCGTCTAGACCTTTGACACCGAAAACTTTATCGTATACTTTTAATTAACATTTGCATACTTACTTCGTTTTTCGAACTTTCACGATTTGAACACATATTAACGGATTCACAAGGGTTTTTTTGCGCGGTATAAACTTTTAAGAGAAAACCAATTTTTTAATTTCGCGACGTTTCGATAGAATTGTACCTCTCGTGGTCGTGGCTAGACTGATGAAATTGGAGTTACCGAAATGAGGGTAGGCGTTCTAAATGTTGGAAGTACCCTCACATGTTCAATGTTAGAATTTGACAGCGCGATGACATTAGTCTGACACAACACTTAAAACTATCCTAGTACTTGGTCTTTTGGGCATGTCATAAACCTTTTTTTTTCTTTGAGTATAAAGTTGCTTTTTTCGGTTGTCAATGTCAATTGAAATCGTTTTCTAGTGCTACAAATGATACAGGCTTATCTTTAGTCTTGCAAGTTAAGATAAACTATAGAACCATAGTGTAATTTTTTTCACTTATAAACATTTTCCTCCTCTAAAAGAAAAGTATTAGCCCTTAATGCCCCACTGCTGGGCAAAGGCCTCTCGTCCTTACTCCTCTAACTTTAAAAATACCTTTTAAATTTTATAAAAAACACCTTTCTTTCCATACCCCTCAAAGCATAAACACGAGTTTAAAGAGATACTATCAAATAATTACTAGTGCAGGTGCAAATAATTACTAGGTGCGAACCTAGATGGTATTTGTAAGGTGTTATCGCACTTTACTAATGGTGTGAGAACGGCGGCACCGGAAATTAAGCCGTTACCTTTACACAAAACGAGACCAACACTTAAACCGCACTTGATCAACCTCAAGACGTTGGATTACTGCACCTTTAGTATTGACTAGCTGTGCCTCGCTGTGTTACCCGCGTTGTACCTGTTTCTACAGGAATTTCGGGATAAAATTTATCCCATGTACTCCATGTATGCTTTCTTAAAGCGAACACTACTTTTATTTCACATTTTTATATGACGTTTCGGCCCTTTTACAGGAACCATGGTTACAGAAGACAGAAGACAGAAGTGGAAGTCTTCTGTGACCACGGTTCCTGCAAAGGGAAAATAAAATCAAAGTGTATCCGTAAACGTAGTTTCAAATCAAAGCGCTCAGATAAAAATTACACTAAGCATATATTCATGAATTTCAAAATTAGACTTCTTAGATCCGTCTGCAATCTTGTTCAATGTCTGTGATGTAATTCACCTGATAATAAAACACACATTGTTTCTATGTAACAAATAAACTTGCCCATAATTTTCCCAAATAGTCTTCAACAAAGATCAACCCAACATATCACGGGGTGATTACGTTGGCACATGATGAATGTGTAAAAACGTGAGTTAAGTTAAGAAAAAGCGCTTGTGAAATATACGCTGTGAAATATTAGGTTACCTCACGGAGGAGCGAAGCACTTACTGCGTTAGGTTACCTTATATTTATATACCACTTGCAGCGCCCCGCGGTTTTACCCGCGTTGTACCCGTTCCCGTGGGAATTTCGGGATAAAAAATAGCCTATGACCTTCCCGTTGAATGTAGCTATCTATTACAAAAAGGATTATTGAAATCGGTCTGATAATTCCCGAGATTACCTCGAACAAACAAACAAACAAACTTACAAATTTTACCTCTTTATAATATTAGTATAGATAGATGATAGAAGACACACCTAATATGTAACAGGTCGCATACCTGTTGTATATACCAGGTAAGCCGTTAAGAGTATCTCCAGCTAATGATATCTTTATGTGCGGTGATTAAGATACCAAAGTAACTTTTGCTATAAATTCTATCCTGTCATCCTTAATGTACCTATACTTTACGGTACGTGCAGATGATCTGAATTACTGACGTTATAGTTCATTTGTTAGTTGTTTGAGATAAATAGATACATTTGATTACTTAATTAGGTGATAGAAATAAAGAAGAAAAAATAATTTTTTTTTGCGACTATCCAAATTTTAAATATTTTTTCCGTTTTTCGGTAACTCAAGAATTATTGGGAATTTTATCTAACGCTTGTAATGAACTTAAAGTATGTTTTTGATAGCCACCGCAGCAGCACGCGGCTACTACTGCATACTTCATAGAATACAAATAGACAATATGAATTGAATTTGAAATTTTGAGTATGGTGTGGTGACACTGCTGCTTGCGGTCGGCAATTGCTGCCTGCTATTACGGTCACTACCGAAAAGCCCTTCAAACGTTTACCTCCAAGACCATTTAGATAAAACTACAATTAGCCCGTACTAAACCTAACCTCAATTCTGCCGAGCGTTGCGTAACAACTTCGGGCCAATCTTCGCCACACTCTACTATTAAAACGTGCATTAAACATAAACTACCCCTCAAAAACCTGTTAAAACATCAGCCCTCCCCCTTTTATGCGGAACGGATAACAATCAGCTTTATAAAAACTTGTTCTTGAGTGTTCACTGTTCAGTGCATAAATTGGACCCATATCGGGCCATCGGTGGCCCGTAATAGGTGGCCCCAAAAGGTAGGACAGATCTTTATCAAGTCAAATGGAACTTGCCGATACAAGGAAATTTTGTAGCTCGTTTGCAACGTACTTGCTAATGGACGAAGAAATAAGTGAACAGTTTAAAGGAACATCAATGGAATGTTTATTTTCATTACCAACCCATACGATCTTACCGTCCGGTCAAGTTCTCTGGAGAGTTCCAGGAATTTAATATCGTTTATATTTACAGCGGTGATCGGTGGTTTCACTCGTGTCGTGTATCTATCTCTTTCTGTCGAAATTTTAAGGAGTAAACACTCCTTCAAGTATCATGCTATTTCAGGTATTTTAAGTCTATCTACTGTACGTCCTATGAAGCTTATAACCGTTTAGGAGAGAGCGACATAAGGCAATTACAGGCCTGTTGTGGGCCGCAGCGGGCCTGATGTGGGCCAGTGTGACACCTGTCATACAAATACAAGGACTAAAACGTCACGCAACCCGCATCCGGCCCGTATCCGGCCCGCACCTACACCATGTGTGTCTTGTGCTTTATGCACCCCACAAACATACACAAAATCTCTCATGTTTATTATTTTTGAAACATGAAAAGGAAAAAGAATGTTAATTAAACGAACCCTATAAAAATATATTGATAAAAGGAAACGGTAAAATATTAGGATACTTTTGGATCGCTTCATAATACTTTCGATAAAGTTACAAATTGCTAGCAATTACATCGAATTGTGTTGAAAGTTTGAACAAATTGAACGAATTTCAAATATAAGGTTAAAATATTCATATTTAGTACTCGTAAGAGTAGTTTCGCTGAGCCTAAAGTGATTGTTGAATGGAAAACAAGTAGATATGAGAGGCACTGAGGCTTCGATAAATCAAAATTATTGGTAAAGTTTTGGGCGAACTACCTGAAGTATTAATTCTCTCATATTTCATTATGTTTCAAACATTTCAGTTTAATAAGTTAACGTGAATAGTTTATTCTGGCGTGATCAAAGACAAATTAATATGTTATGTGAAACCGGCTTAAGTTACGGATAGAGACGACAACTTGACGTGTTAAAGGGTTTACGCGTGACGTATAGTATAGTCTGATACTTAGTTTCGTGCAGTAACTTGAAGTTTCCAAGGTGACCACTTTTTGAGAGATAGAGTGACATAGAAATTGGACGAATAAACAAAATTATTCCACAGACAAAACATTATTTAAATAAATAAAATAAAATCTCAAGAATTACCAATTCGATTGCAAATAACTATTTTTGTTCAAGTTTGTTTACTCTGTTAAATACAAAGCAATGTTTGATAACTTAAATAACTGTCTTCTAAAGTTATTTGTTAAAGTTATTCGGGCGGTCACTTGAAAGCCACAATTTTTCATTATAATAAGTCTGTTGAGACTGACATTTTATGTTGACGGTTGCTGGTGTGTTACCGTAAGCTGGCGCAACCCACGTTACAACACTTATTTTAAAACATTAGGTACTTGAGGCTATGAGATAGCGAGACGTCAGATTTATATCCAACTAATATTATAAATGCGAACGTTTGTGAGGATGTGTGTGTATGTTTATTACTCTTTCACGAAGAAACTGCTGAACGGATTTGAATGAAACTTTACAGTAATATAGGATATACATCAGGATAACATATGGAATACATTTTATCCCGAAATTCCCGCGGGAAGGGGTACAAAACGTGTAACACCGCAGGGCGCGGCTAGTACTAGATACATACTAAAACATCAGATTTCAATTGCGGCTACGAACACTACCGATACTGTTTTTCTCATACTTGGTATTGTGTGTTGAACTATACAAGTAGCTATATAATATCTACGTATAAATATGACTCCAAGATCGGTAACTTAATTCCCGTGAGTGTTTTGAAAGTTTCTCTATATTTGATGAGTTTCTGAGAACACTTCCTTCTTCAGTAAACACGTATGAAGACTTCATCGAGAAATGAACATTTAATACATTTCTCGATAGTTCTGTCCTCTCGTGACCACTTTGAGACACTGTTGAAACGTTAAGGTATTTAGTAAGGTAAATTTATTATTTTTGTAAAGAACTTTCGGAATAGCCGGCATTAAGAAAAAACATACAAACAAAGTTAACTTTTCCTCTTCAGTCTTATCCGCGGCGAAACCGTTCCCAAGAGAATTTCGGGATAAAAATTATCCCATGAGCTATTCTAATGTATAGCCTATATTACTGTAAAGTTTCATCCAAATACGTTCAGTTGTTTTTGCGTAAAAGAAGAAAATAATACATACATACACGGAAGAGCGAAATACATGTTGAGCGACACAGTAAGAGCTCTCACTACCACTGAGCCAACAGGCTTGTTAAAGTATGTAATTGTACTTCATCACTACATAGTATAAAACAAAATCGGTTTCCGCTGTCTGTCTGTCCCTATGTATGCTTAGATCTTTAAAACTACGCAAAGGATTTTGACGCGGTTTTTAAAATAGATAGAGTGATTCAGGCGGAAGGTTTATATGTATGTAGGAGTCAGGGGTGCAGTGCCGAGCGGGTATATCTCGTCAGGGTTTGGAGTTCCCATTTTATTGGGATAAACAAGACGGTATATGCCAATACAGTGTTTTAATTAAGTAGGTACACACACATGCACAATAATAACACAATACACAAGAAATGGTACAAATACAAAATAATAATCAGTAAAAAGATAAAGCCAAATAATTAAAATACAACCGAACAGACCGTTATGGTCACAGTTCGTACAGTAGCCGGAGCCACCCAATTACAAAATACAAGTAAGGCGAACAGACCGCTATGGTCACAGTTCGTACAGTAGCCGAAGCCACCCATTACAAAGTGTATCTCGCTATAAGCAAGTTTACAGCTATTGTAAATATACAGCAGTGCTGTACCGAGTAAACCGACAGTTTTGCCAGGAGCTGGGGAGCTTCTTATTACGTCGAGTCCGAAGACCGACTGAAGAGCTTACTGAGTGCACGCTCTTTTATAGCGATGCCCCTACTTTGAACTCCCCCCAACAACTCTGTCCATTGACGCAATGCAGTAGTGCGTCACGTGTTTACTTGATACAACAATGCATTATCTATTAAGATTTACGTTTCAAAGTAATCGAATTATACGAGAATTATTGTCGTAAATAAACAATGGTGAATTTACAAAGTAAATCATTTAAAAACAAAGCAACATAGCATAAAATGTTTAGAACAAAACTAACGGTCACACTTGCCGAAATCAGTTGCCAAAAATCAATTAGTGCACAAACTAAGTACTTGATTTGATACTAAAATCATTTAAATTAATATCATGGAAATCAATTCTTAACAAGGTTTGGTGAATACCCACAAACTGTAATTATTGACAACTGTCTCCGACACGGCCAGAACTGACATTTTACACGACCTCGTGTGATCTTGAAAAAATAAAACCTTTTATGAATATCGATCGGCCTTTCTGACACAACAAAAGCCTTAACATAACGTAAGTGTGTTGAAAAAATTCTGAGTTTGTCAAATAAAATCATTATCAATAGCAGTTGCATCGCAACCTATTCAAGACCATACTGTTACTGACAAAACAAAGCCTAACTAAAAAATAGACAACCAACATAGGCGTCAACATTCGAATAGACAACTCGCATAGGCGTCAACATAGACAACCCGCATAAGCGTCAAGTTTGTAATCTGTAATCGAATAGACAACCCGCATAGGCGTCAACATAGACAACCCGCCTTGGCGTCAAGTTTGAATCTGGGACGAATAGACAACCCGCATAGGCGTCAACATAGACAACCCGCCTTGGCGTCAAGTTCTAATCTGGAGGCGAATAGACAACCCGCATAGGCGTCAACATAGACAACCCGCCTTGGCGTCAAGTTCAACGACCAAATCCAGGACAAACAGTCAACATAGACCTTCGACATTCCAGGAGACAAACAGTCAACATAGACCTTCGACATGTCAATTCAGCTATACTATGTCAGCAACAGATGAATCATCAGTGTCAGTATTGACAACATCACTAATAGTAACTGGACACTCAGGTATTTTTCGTACACAATCATGGGCATATTTGTAAAGTACAAAGTCCCCAACTTGAAACTTATTCAAAATAACTTTAGGCTTATCATAACGGCTTTATCGTATTCGGCATTTTTAGTTATACCCAGGGCTGCTTGAATTTCAAGTTCTCAAAAACTACTAACAGTTATCAGAATTGACAATTAGCAACAATAATTAGATCTTAAAATCGTTAAATCTCACTTGAATCATCAATGCTATGTAACACATGAATACTAGGTACCACGTCATTTTCAACTTTAACTTCAATAGACTATAGTCTCAAATGCACATTACAATATGAGCCACGAGTGGGTAACAGTAAGTTTCTCTAAGAGTCACGGCAACAAGCCGACCAGCAATCACATTGCTCAACAACACACGGTCTCAGCAGACCACTTCACAGTACGGTCAATCCAGACCACAACCATCGCCAAGGTCAAACATTGAACCCAATAAGGCACTTAGAAACCCTTACTCATACTCTCATAATTGTACAATGGGATAAACTTCCAAAATACTTTCAATTAATTTAAAGTGGTACGAAGATTCATTACAAAACTTTAACTGACTCAAATATCACAAAATAGCTCATTATTACCGCAATACATCACCAATTTAACATCCAATGTGAATTTGTCCTGATAATAATTTGGAATACCGCAATCCCTCATATTCCTCAGGTAACAGGATTGAGAAGAGAACCACGTTCTATCCTGGATGAGGTTCATCAATGCTCACAATAATTACCAGCATTGCCAACATGAAAATAAGAAAACATTAGAACATATCACATTCATAAAAGATTTTAGACTCTTTCGGAAGCTCATAATTACCTTCTTGTAGAACACTCTAACTATACTCACAGAACATTCCAACTCTTATAACCAATTCCAAAATAAACATTGTAAAGCGCATGACAGTGGCGCTTTTGGCGGGATGATGATTCAGACATCTCTGAATACTACGAGCTTCATAATCCAGGGGAAGGTACATGAATTTCAATATCGTCATCGTCGTCATCGATAATATGCACTAAAGAGCTGAAAGCTTGTAAAAGAATCAATTATAACAATGATGTATTCCTTGAGATCACTCTTTTCACTAAGTTTTCCTGTAACATCTATATGCACTGTGTGCCAAGGTATACTGACTTGAATTTTACCAGAGTTACTTTTCAAATTAGAAATGATTGCTAAAATCTCAGAATCACGCTGAAAAGCCAATTATTAGACAGAGTTGTAATATCAACACATTTCCGTTCTGTTTTGTTGATTGATTGTGGAAGGGAGTTTCTAGAAAGAAAGTCTACGTGGTTCATATATCTGCCTTCCCTATACATAATGTCAAAATCATAGGCCTGTAGAAAAGCCCACCATCTATGTACTCGGGGAGTTAAATCAACTGTGGTTTATACTCTGATGGAATATCTGTATCAATATCATGAAAATCAGAGGTCTCAGGAATAGAGCATTATTCAATAAACTTCTTTTGAAATAGTAAGATTTGTTTCGGTCATGTTAACCGCAATTTTAATATCTCACAGCCTATCATAATACTATGACTTTTATAGGCATCCGGTACCACATGAAACAGTATCTCTAAATGGTAACCGTCTATTTCTACTTCACTCAGAATTTGTTCGGTACATATTATGTTAGAATTTCCGATTCCCACTATATTGACTATACAAGAAATACGTTTGGCAGACAACTTTTCAGAACAATAAAATCTGTCCAGGTCATACCTGCGTACGATACTTGGGAAAGCCATACGTTAGCACTGCCCTTCAAGGCTTTAGTAAGATAAGCAATGATAAGAGGAAGGTTTTTCCGATAGGCAAATATCAACGGTTTACTCCAAGATTGAACATCGAAATCTGTAGGTCTGGGACAAAAACGGGCAAAGAAATTAGAGTAGACGGAGCAGATTGCGTCTTAATCGCTTCAATTAACTGGGACATATATTCTGAAGCATTCACATTACTCGCCATGGATCACAAACACCCAAGTGGACTGCGAGAGCCATAGTGGCTGAACGGCATTCATGCTTGACTTCTGAGCGGACGGCACCACGGGTCAAATCTTCTTCATCCCACTTCTGATGTAGGAGTCAGGGGTGCAGTGCCGAGCGGGTATATCTCGTCAGGGTTTGGAGTTCCCATTTTATTGGGATAAACAAGACGGTATATGCCAATACAGTGTTTTAATTAAGTAGGTACACACACATGCACAATAATAACACAATACACAAGAAATGGTACAAATACAAAATAATAATCAGTAAAAAGATAAAGCCAAATAATTAAAATACAACCGAACAGACCGTTATGGTCACAGTTCGTACAGTAGCCGGAGCCACCCAATTACAAAATACAAGTAAGGCGAACAGACCGCTATGGTCACAGTTCGTACAGTAGCCGAAGCCACCCATTACAAAGTGTATCTCGCTATAAGCAAGTTTACAGCTATTGTAAATATACAGCAGTGCTGTACCGAGTAAACCGACAGTTTTGCCAGGAGCTGGGGAGCTTCTTATTACGTCGAGTCCGAAGACCGACTGAAGAGCTTACTGAGTGCACGCTCTTTTATAGCGATGCCCCTACTTTGAACTCCCCCCAACAACTCTGTCCATTGACGCAATGCAGTAGTGCGTCACGTGTTTACTTGATACAACAATGCATTATCTATTAAGATTTACGTTTCAAAGTAATCGAATTATACGAGAATTATTGTCGTAAATAAACAATGGTGAATTTACAAAGTAAATCATTTAAAAACAAAGCAACATAGCATAAAATGTTTAGAACAAAACTAACGGTCACACTTGCCGAAATCAGTTGCCAAAAATCAATTAGTGCACAAACTAAGTACTTGATTTGATACTAAAATCATTTAAATTAATATCATGGAAATCAATTCTTAACAAGGTTTGGTGAATACCCACAAACTGTAATTATTGACAACTGTCTCCGACATGTATAACAATTTCCGAAATCCCCACGGGAACGGGCGAAACGCGGCTAAATCCGCGGGGCGCTGCTAGTATTATATATTATGTTGAGTTGTTGATAATGTAAACCCTACATACAACAAATGATATTTGTAGTTATTTGTTTTCCTTTAATAATAAATCACAATTTCCCTAACAGTACACAAGAAGGGCGCGTTTACCAAACAAATATAAAATATGAGATGACAAAGTTATATTGAAGTAGTCGTCAGGGAAGCCAAACATCTTCTCAATTATAATGGAAGTAAGCAATAAAAGGAACCCGCAGCCGCGACATGCCACAAACTAAGCGTTGTTTTTAAATTTAGCGAAAAATATTACTTTCGCTAAGAAAAACAAAAGCGACTTTATCCTGGGATGAAATTTATGAGATGCGCTACGGATTAAAAATGTTTGCCGTGCCCTCCGGTGCGGGGCTTCATTAGAGCTTGTTCTGAAATATTCTGATTAATATTTACTCTCCACTCCTTGCGGATTGTAGTTCATTAACCTTTCTGTCTTGTAATCGAGGACCCCAAATTGGGTTACGTTGAATATTTTTGAATACGAAATCAATTAGGCGAGTTGAAGCCACTTACTGCAAATGAATTTTATAACGCCACGGGGAAATTAATCTCTTTAAACGTAATAAGTTGTTAAATGTTGCATTGTTTCATCTATATTAAGGCTTCCATTTTGGCAGGTTCATTGCTTGAAGGTGCTCTTTTATATAACCCTACAGCAGTGCCCAGTGGCTTTACCTGCGCGTTCCTGTGGGAATTTCGGGATGAAAAATAGCATATAACCTACCTGTTGAATGTGGCTATTCATTACAAAAATAGTTATAGATATTGGATGGGTAGTTTCTGAGATAATCGCGTCCAAACAAACATTAAAAACAAACTCACCAGCTATGTTATTAGTATAGATCTTCGGTATAGATTATTCTACGAGTATATTGCCTCTTTTAAGGACTACCCACACATTTTTATTACGTTGTCTCCCACGCTTTGCTTGAGTTGACCAAGATCGTACAATACTCTCTTTGTAATTCAAGGATCAAACCAAAGTAACTATAAACCTTCCTTTTTGATTTGAAAACAAAGTAGTACAAAAATATCTCTTTTATTTCCTTGTTGAGTTTATAAAAACCGCGTGTAAATCCGTCCAATAGTATGAGCTTACTGCGCATAGAAAGACAAACGTACCGGAGACCTTTACTTAATACTATACTAGCGGCGCCCCGCGGTTATACCCGCGTTGTGCCCGTTCCCGTAGGAATTTCGGGATTTTTAATACATATACACCTTCCTCTTAAATCACTCTATCTATTTAAAAAAACCGCATCAAAATCCGTGCAGTAGTATTTGAGTTAATCGCGAACAGTCAGACAGAGTCGGCCGGGGACTTTGTTTTATAATAAAGTCTTAAAGAAGATTGTTTAAATTAGCACCATTACAATATAAATAGATAAATTATTACCTTTGTTGTAATAATAATAACTATAACTTCTAATAAACCGAACTTCATTCCCTAAAAAGCTCAAATTAATTACGTATTAGTGAGCAATTAACGTTGAAATAAACGCGTTTACTCTATTATTATAGAGAGTGTCTATTAGTAAGGTTAGTGGGTGTCACGGTGATGAATGCGGACGCGTGAGCAACGGCCATTCGTTCGTACTTATCATTGATTTGTCTAAGTTTCATGGCGGCTTTTGCTTTTTAATATGTAGTTAACATTGAGTGATTTTACAAGCTCAGGCCCGCGGTTTGTTATGGCAGAGATTATTTAAAACTGGCTGTGCCATGCGGTTTCATCCGCAGTGCACCCGTTTCTGTAGAATTTAAAGATTTTTATTACTTACTAGCTGTGCCCCGCGGTTTCACCCGAAGCGCCCCCGTTCCCGTGGGACTTTTTGGGATGAAAAATATTCTGTATATTAGCGCGTTGAAACAAACAAACTCATCAGCTTTTATAATATTAGTGTAGATATATCAATATAATGTTATCGTATCACAATTAAATATAATGACTAATTAATAATTATTTTGGTGTATTTTAATTGGGTGCGTTGTAAATGAGCTCGCAAATTCAAGGTAGGTTTGTTCAGTCGCGGTTAATTATAAATTTAATTGTAATTTGACTTTTTCCTATGGTTGTGTGTAATTTCGTTAAAGTCGTTGATATCAAGCGAGTAACAAGCCAGCAACTTCTAAGTTTAAAGTGATACCCCCGTATCTACTCGTGTTGAACTCGCAGGCTTGCAACTCCTTAACTCACTCTATCTAATTAATACTCCAGTTACCTAAGTCTTGTTCCTTACCTTTTGTTTTTGTTCCAAGAAGCGCCAACATTCAAAACAAAAGAAACCTTTTATCATCAATTAGTTCGATAGTAAACGAATAAATCTTTTCGAAATTAAAGCTTCTATCACTAAAAGGCTACTTTGCTAATTTACAATCGCCATTCAAACGTAACGAGCCCCCCTTGGTTTTATATTGCTCGGCCTCGCAATATTTTATCCGATTCGGATCGAACAATCCGAACTGCCTAATTTACACTCGGAACAAAATTAAAGTGAGAAAGTTTTGCAGTAAAATTGTGTAGAAGTGATGTGCCTATAAACATTTTGTTATGTGTTACATTTCTTTTATTAGCCGTCCGTAATATTGGGAAAAAGAATCTTCAACCTTCGTAAAAGGAAAATAACTTTAAAAATAAAACAAGAACGAATGTTACTTGTAAAACAACGATGCATTTTCCAACATACAATTAAGACACCCAATTCATTAAGGCTACGCAGCCACTTAGTTTTATTGGGGCATCAAGTGCAGTGCTAGGGCGGACACATCGGAGGGCGGGCCGCCCAAGACAAGTGCAATTGCCCTGCAACAGATACTAGATAGCGCACACACCCTGCTGTTAACACTTCCTAAGCACGCCACGGCCACGCCGGGCCACGCCACGGTGCGCCACTCCGTACATCGACCTCAAGATAAATGCTAACTAAATGCGAGAAATTTTTAGATGCTACTTTCGACGCCCGCTTTACGCCAAAGATTTATGTTTTCACACTGTTTCTGAGCAAACGAGGGGTGGAATTTACTTAGATTTAAGTATAGTTGAATACAATCAAGATTGTTGTTCTTTATGTAGCTGAAATATGTTTGTTTGGATCGAATTGAGTTAATGTACCACGTAATTTTGCAAGTTTTTAAAAGAATTGCGGGGCTGCTTTTATCTTAATTGCTTCATACGAAAAAGTATCTGCAAACATGTTCTCAAGTACTTAATTAGCAATAGAGTAACAATGTATATTATATTAAATAGATTATGCTCCGGGCAGACCACAAATTACTACGAGTATTATAAATGCGTTTGGTTAATTGCAATGTACTGAATCATTACAAAATAGAATATTCTAAAAAAACTAAAAAATCTTTGTTTAATGTCAACAGACAAACATGATGTAATAAATTAAATTGTCTGAACTTCACTACATAGTATAAAACAAAGTCGCTTTCCGCTGTCTGTCTGTATGCTTAGTTCTTTAAAACTACGCAACGGATTTTGACGCAATTTTTTTAAATAGATAGAGTGATTCAAAAGGAAGGTCTATAAGTATAAAAATTCCCGAAATTCCCACAGGAACGGGCACAACGTGGGTAAAACCGCGGGTCGCTGGTACCGTTACAAAACACAGTATAATTCGCCTCTTGAAAACAAATGCGCTCCAACCCAAACTATCTCTCTGCATTGTTCTACTCACAACCGTTGTGTAGGCACCCCTACAAATTGGGTATAGATGATCGCTTCCCTAATTCAGGATTATTACATGTCTAGTGTCGTATTTTTGTTCCTTTTTAACTAAGGAATTACGTTATACTGTGCTGTGTTGTTCCTTTTTGAACTGAGGTAGAGTTTTTTTTATATTTTTGGTTGTGAATACGTTCAGTGGTTTTCACTTCTTTTAGTGAGTACCACTGCAATAGTATTTCAAAGTAGTACAAATAATAATTGTAAATGAATGTATGAATTGATTTAGTTTAATCAATTTGTTTGCATTACCGCACGTTTAATTGAAAACACATTTCAACAAGCTCTCATTTAATTCGATAATTGAAATTGTTTATTCCTTGTTTGCTTTGACGATACAATTTGCGATGACATTATTTGGACAACGACATAGAATAACAATATTAAAATATTCATAATATATTTTTGTATGATACGAACAATATTTATTTGCGTTGAAAATTCTATCTGTTTTGGCAGTAACAATAACATTATTGTATTTATTTTATCGTTTTGTGTCAAATGATTTTCCTCGATACGTTTTTGAACAAATAAAATACGGATGGAATAAAACACATTTGAGCTGTGTATTCAAAACTTTCCCGCACGACAACAGCTGTACTAATTATTATATTGGCCTTGGGTGTCCCATTGTTGGGCAAAGGCCTCCCCCCATCGTTAGAGCTTCACGACGCCAACCAGGCAAAATTCCGTCGAGTTCATCTCGCCATCTCCTTTTTGGGCTGCCGCAGCGTTGCCTTTTTGGGTCTAATTAATTAACGAAGTATTTTAGAAATTGAGAATTTACTTCATTCTTGAATAATCTAAAAGAGTAGACCAAATATTGTTTGTGTTAACAGCCGTCTGCACCGACCACACTCAGAATGGAAACTGTACCATGCGCCGGTAGTCAGCGCTTGCCACCGTCGAAAAGCGAGTCATTTCTTCGAGTAGGTTAGTGGCAACCCTGGTGTCTGAATTTTTAGATCGCCTAAAAGCCTCCGACAATTTCTAACGATTGAAACAACCGGGACTAGCACGGTAGCGCTCAGATAGAATTGTCACTATCAGCCACCCATCCAAGTGCGTACCGAGCTGCACGTTGCTTAACAATCGCAGTGAACTAATATCATTTGCTTAAACTATGCCACAAGCACTACTATCAAGTACTTTAAACAAGTTATTTTCTAAATCCGACTTACTTAGGCTATTAGACGCGTATCTATTATACTAGTAACCCATATTGAAAGATTGAAGATCGTGCTTCAATCTACGGACAAAATTATTCAGACCAAACGTGTTACCTAAGTTCAAAATATAAATCACGTCTCGCTTGTTCCCAATTTAAGTACATGACGTCAAACAGATGTTAGCACCATTAGAACTTATCAAGACATCGCCGTAGTTGAACAACAGTTATTAATCATACCAACATTCTGTATTACGACATGGGAATTGGGAATTTCATGTTTAGAATAACTGTTTAACTTTTATCCGTAAACTTTGAACGTTAAGCTAATTTAGAACCATTTCTCATTCACGAGGTAATTATTTTCAGTTATGTTCAATATATTAAATTTGAGTTGAAGGAAACGGCTTATAAGTCATATAGTTCATATTCATTCATTCACTTCGAGTAGGTCAGTTGCCAACCCTGGTGTTGGAGTTTTCAGACCGCTTTAAATTCAAATTGCATTCTTACTACTTAGCTACCTTACTACATTAGAAATCGATGTCAATTTTCAAGTTTTATAATGTGACAAAGTCCCAAACTGCTCAGCATTTTCTGGAACTAACTGAACGCAAAACCTTCTTCCCCGTACTGACCAAGAAATACTAGTAATAATAAATTAAGCATTTCGTTCGAGCTAAGTAATGGGCAGTCGGGGGCGGGCGGGGGCGCGCGGGTATTCGCCATTGAATAATGAAAGGTCAACTATTATCTAGATTTGGAAAAAGATTTATTTTTAAAAGTGTACGGTAAATGGTTTTTATTTAATCATGTGTCTATGTTTAGAAAGATTATGTTAAATGAAAACAAGATTCGGCAATATTATTTATTTAAACGGGAACTTACGTACGACGGAGGCTACTGTTGTGAGTTCCTCAACACGTTTCGGTCACATACGGTGGCCTTCATCAGGAGGTGGGTGAAGCGCTCGAGACAGCGTCTCTCCCCGCACTGAAAAAGATTCGGCAATTTTAAATGGACACGCCTATCTTATGCCGCACTCAGAGATGAGCATCACTAATGCTACCTGCATTGTAGCCATTTAGTGAATTTCAGGATCAAAAGCAGCCTTACTACATTCCTTTAGGTACCATTTACTTTTAATACAAATGCATGATTTTTAGGCTAAATATGCATAGAATATCATGCATTTGCTACAAAAAACCTATTGATGAATTGACGTAATTTTCATACATATATCAACATCACTCATTAAATCACTACATAGTATAAAACAAAGTCGCGTCTGTTTGTCTTCTGTTTGTCTGTTTGTCTGTTTGTCTGTATGCTTAAATCTTTAAAATCAAGGAACGGATTTTGATGCGGTTTTCTGTAATAGGTAGAGTGATTCAAGAGGAAGGTTTTTATGTAAAAAAAATCCCGAAATTCCCACGGGCACAACGCGGGTAAAACCGCGGGGCGCTGCTAGTCTTTACTAAGGAAGCATTTGGCTTATCTGAGTAGGCGTAATCTTACAGATCGAATAATTGAAAAAGAACATAAAACAATAGTTACTTATTTACTAGTTACCACTAAGTGAAAGATATATTGTTAAATATCAACTAGAATAATATTTGAGTTGGCAGCCATTAATAATTGTTGCCGTTTGAACGCTACCGTGTTTCGGAAGCTACTTCAAAACTGTTACGACAAAGAATAAAACGCGGTGTAAAGTTTGATATTTGGGGTAACTTCTACCGTCATGATAAGTACTATTGTCACAGGTATTATAATAAGTCCTAGAACATACTAGACCTAATTACTGCTGTTCTCTACACAATAACTGCAAAACCTTCTCATTTCAAAACTCGTACCGAGGATCGGTGAAATTTGTATCGCCCTTGTAAATAGCCTAATCCGAAGTTAGGGATAGTTGCAAACTATCTAAATTTCCGTCGGTTTGTACGCAACATTACCTACCTCTGAATTTATAATGCTAATGTTGGAAACTTGTTTGTTATATGTACTGATATTGGGTGTTTCTTCCTTCATTTAGTTACATTGAATATTTTATGTTTTTATAGGTTCTCCTAAACATTATAAACAGTGAAGGATTGTAAACACAATTACGAGTATTGTTACGCCTCATCCTCCTCACTGTACTGATATCTTCAGTAAGATGCCTTTGCCGTTGCCCAGCAGTGGGAAACAGGCTAATACTTACTTATTAATAAAATAAATTACAAGCTGATCTAATTTTCTAATAAATTTCCGTGGGTGTAATTTTGTAGGAATTCCCGTTAATTCTAAGTTATCTATATGTATATATATGTCTGTGCCAAAATTAATCAAAATCGTAGTTTGCGCGCACAAACACACATCCACCTTCCTAGAGATTTAATGAATGATTTTAATACGAAATGTATGAAAAATATAGTTGGTATGATGTATTCTTTCATAATAACTACCAACTCTCTTCGTTACTTAACAAAGCTACACGTTTCTTATGATAAAATTAAACTAGGACTTTCCCAAACACAATTTACTTGAACCGTGCCGAAGAAACAGAACAAATTGTAGAAAATTCAAGTAATTCAATCCAAGTCTATGAGGCGTCCAAGTGACTCTTGGAATAAAATGTGTCATCTATCTTCTTTAATGAGGTGAAATACAAGAATTCCTCGGAATCTTGTAAGGGTGCTTTCACATTGTGCGCACAACAACCGCCTTATTAACAAACGCTCTGTAAATAAAACACTGTTATAAACTGTTTTGTCTCTTTTGCTCTTCGGAAAATTGCGTATGTCAGAAAGTGACAAACCATTTGATAGCTAAAATGGTCTTAATACGCGTTAATGGCCCCAAGAGCACTATTAAGTAATTTCAAGTAGGTTAGTGGCCAACCCTGTTGCTGTAGTTTTTAGACCGCATACAGAACGAAAGCCCGGTTTCCACTGCGAGCGGAACGGACCCATTAATGACTCCGTTTGGCAGCCATTGCGTGTTTTGTTAAGACTTTTTGTTTTTGCGTGTTATGCGTCTATACAAGTAACGCAATGGTAATTAAACGGAGTCATTAATGAGCCCGCTCCGCTTGCAGTGGAAACCCTGCTTTAACGATTGAACAACCGGCACCGAAAATTGAGACATGACTAGAGAATTTACAGCTTAATGGGGAGGGGGGCCACTATGCGATCGATTTTATACGATTTTTTGCAAACAAATTGAACATGCTATAATTTCGTGTTGTGGTTTGTTTTCTTTTTTTTAATCGTTCACTGACTCAGTACTGACTGTCAGAAAGGAATCCTTGTTTTACAATAAAAATCATAGCAATTTTAAATGCCTTAACGGAAATATTTTCATCATATGAATAGTTTAAATACTGTCCATGAAGTATTCCGCGCTTTTTTATATTAGGAGTTGATTGTAAGATTGTTTTGTTTTATATTTTTATTTTCTTAAATTATTTATAGATTTTACTTTATGGTCGGGTAAACAAGAATCTTCGTTTTTTGTATTGGCCATGTCTTCTAAGTCCTTTATAAACAAACATAGGTACATCTCCGGCAGACCAGTATAGGTCTGTATGTCATTTATCAATTTCTTTGTTTGTACCACATCTGTAGATGAACCTTGACGTTTGTTGTCGCAGCGGTTGCAAAGATCACAACTTTGTTCTATCTCTAGAATTCTCAATACTTCTCTAATTTTCTATATTTTCAACATTTTCCCAAACCAATGTGAAAGCGCCCTTTCAAGACAGAATAAGTAATGAGAATCTGAGCAGAAAAACACCTGAAGGCATAAAGTCAATGTCGGAGAAGTAAAGAAATTAATGGAAAACTATCAAATGGAAGTGTTTGCGTTGCATTTCGTTTAATTTACAATTGTCTTGTGTTTCGAAATTGTCGCTGCTTTGTACCTTGTTCCGTTGGCTCAGCGTTTTCTCTATAGAATGCAATTTCGTCTATCTATAACTCCAGTTTGTAGGTACTTTTCAACTATTTTAATGAGCCATACAAACCTAGGTGCCACGAATATGATTGTTTGTACTAAGCAGCATGGTTGATATTGGGCGAGATTGCATACGGACAAAAATTCCATAGAAAACGAACGACCATATAGAATACCATAGTTTCCATATCTAACTACCGTCTCACTTAATTATCCTACAGCACATTTATTTTCGATTCGTTGCAAGAAAATGTTTAAAATGTTCCTATGAATTATTTTAATGCAAAAAGATTAGGCGTTAGCTTAGTAGCTTAATGTGTGGGCGTGAACCTTTAAGAAAATAACAATAGCGTGTACTTGCAATACAGCACCATCTATTTGTGGCGAGCGGAACTACGGACAACGGCTAGTTGTATACAGGAAATAGAGAAGGTAAGAACTTCGCTCTACCGTAGTTGTATATAAGTGACGTTGATAGGATATTTCGATTCGGTGGCAAGACTTATAACGACCCTAATGGGATGTACTGACAAATGGTGTAGGGCGGGCCACAGTGAGCTCGTAAAACTTATAACTACCGCCGATATTACACCGTATTAAAGACCATTAATATTAATGCGTATCAATTCTTTAATTTTGTGCTTCGCTGATTTATTTGTTGTTGTTGCCGCACCTGTGTTGTGCGAAAGATGACGTAAAGAATTGAGATTTAAGGATTTAATATTTCTCTTTTAATTTTGCTATTGTCTACTTTTGGAACGAACTTCCTTATCGCGCGTTGAGAAAGGGGGCTAGACGGAAAAAAATCAGACGAAAAGTTGTAACGACACTTTTTGCGTTAGAGAGAGACAGACAGAGACTCTCTCTTATAGAAAGCAAGCCAGATATTTTCGTTTCGTCTTTCTATTTCGCATTGAACAGTATGGTGTCGCGACGATTATTTTTGTTGAGTATATACAGGTTTTTTGTACATAATAAATAATAAAAAATAATAACAATAATGAATCCTGACAGTGTTTCTTCGTTCCATCCGGGTGTCCCTTGACACCTCTCAAGTTTTATAATATTTTTACTAACCTAACGGTGAATAATTATCGAAATAGTTATAATTTAAGCTGAGACTTATGGTAAGTGAAAACAATTAATTTTTGAAAAAGGTTGTTTATGTTACAAAACCTGAAAGTTTCCATACAATTATCAGACAACACTTATAATCTCCATCCTAAAACACAAACCTAACAAAATATTCTCTGAAACAAGCAAAATAAAGGAGTTAATACTTTGTTTTCGTCTGAAACTAACAGATTGTCTTAAAACATTCCAAGAATCCTGTTTTACATCTCATTTGGTCGCGGTATTCGCTCCGTAGATGTTCGTAGTAACAAAATAAATTAATTGTGTTGACCCACATGCGGTACCCACATCTGTTAACGGAGTAACATTTTTTTCTTTTCTTCCTTTTCCGTTCTAAGGATTGGATATTGGATTAGAATAGATAATAGCTATGTACCAAACGTGGGCGGTACTTTGGTTGATTAATAAGTCATTATTGTCTGTTAGGACAGTGGGTTGTTAGAATTCTACTCTAGGTTTGCAGGTTCGATTTCTGCACGGAGGCAACTATATGTATAGGTTAAGTATTTACATTCGGCGGACAGTCTATTGTGAAGACGGTTATCGGTCACCGAAGTAGATTGAAATAAGTTCGGCGAATGCATTAGACGAGCACTGTATTCGTTACTATGTGTGTCGAGGTATGATCAAAAGGTTAGATAGTTATATTTTAATGCTGTACTCATCCTACTACTATTATAAAGGCGAAAGTTTGTAAGTATGGATGTATGGATGTTTGTTACTCTTTCACGTAAAAACTACTGAATGGATTTGAATGAAACTTTACCACAATATAGCTTATACATCAGAATAACACATGGGATACATTGTATCCCGAAATTCCCGCGGGAATGGGTACAACGCGGGTAACACCGCGGAGCGCGGCTAGTATCAAATAAATCAACAATAACCTTACTAACGTAATTTTTCACACAGATTAAGTGTTCGAGTATTTGATGTTAGAGATAAAGGGCCTTATTCATAAACAGCACTTTAGCTATCAAATGGTTTGTCCCTTTCCGACATACGCTATTTGCCAAAGAGCGAAAGAGACAAAACACTTTAAAACACTGTTTAAGTAAGTTAAATATCGTTTATAAGGCATTAGTCATTAGAACTCAAATCTATATATCTATATATATAAAAATGAAACCCGTTTTCCTTGGTCAATGCATCACGCTTGAATGGCTGGACCGATTTCCACGGTTTTGCATTCGTTTGAAAGGTCTCGGGCTCCGTGAGGTTTATAGGGAATAAAAATCTCACAAATTCCCACGGGAACAGGGGCGCTGCGGGTGAAACCGCGGGGCACAGCTAGTAGGGTATAAATATTCCCATTACGTTCAACACCTTCGGCTAAAGCCTATGCCTAGCAGTGGGACATTATAGGCTATTTTCAATATATAAAAAATCACTCGTTAACCATTTTTAAGAATTATTAGTGACAGTGAAATCGTTATGTAACTTAACGATTTCACTGATAACGATTTCTAGTTCATATATAAAGACTGATTGTAATTAAAATGGACCATTTAACAATTTAAGCGTTCAATTAACAGCATCAGAATTAGTTCAGTATTCCGACTAATTCGGACAATCGTTGTTAAACTCTCAACAACCCTAATTAGTGTTCACAAACAAACCCGGAACTTTTTAAATAAAACTACCCCTTAACTATTAATTGCCATTTTGTATGTTCGTTAATTCAACCCCTAATAATGATGGCTTGCAATGATTCCATGAATGATTTAAGTCATTAGCTTTTCCTATTAGTATGCTTTCATACAGGTAGTCGAGTTGAGTGTTCCTCGAAACTTATTTAATTTTAAATTGAAGTTTATTTTAAATATGTGTAAATAAATAGAGCTATTTAACGTTGAAATATAGGAAAACGTTCAGTATTTGGAAAAGTAATGATGATGTATGCACACCGTTGCAGCATCGCTGCAGGACGGCTTAAAACGACTAAATTAAAATAGCTTTAATGTTTATTTCCAGTAACAAATCCTTCAACACATATAACTACTCTCTAATTTAGAATTGAAACTACGTTTACGGATACACTTCGCGAAAGCGAGCGTCAGATAAAAATCTACTTCTACACTAATATTATAAAGAGGAAAACTTTGTTTGTTTGTAATAAATAGGCTCAAAAACTACTGGACCTTTTTAAAAATTCTTTCACCATTCGGAAGCTACATTATCCACGAGTAACATAGGCTATTTTTCATCCCGAAATTCCCACGGGAACGGGTACAGCGCAGGTAAAACCGCGGGGCGCAGCTAGTGTTTAATAAAAATTTAACATTTTTATCTGACGTTTCGACCCCTTTACAGGAACCGTGGTAGCAGAAGACTTAATTAGTAGTTTCAATTCAAAATGAGAGTAATTCGCTTAAATCTAAGAAACAGTATACTTTCTTATTAATAAAGATCCACGATCTTATATTTTCTGTTCTCATAAGTTAATGAAAACATTTTAAAACTCGTAAAATTAGAGTAACATCTTAATTGAAATATTTTTGCGAATACTCCGCCGCGTTACTTCGGGGAGCTCTTTCGTTTGAGAACAAAAATAATCTTTTCTTCTCTTGTGCATTTTCAAGTTGATTTAACTAAAAGCTCTGAGATATAGGGTATTTACTTTATAATTAAGGCATTTTGAATGTTACCACTATAATTAGATCATTTCACATAGAAATAACTCCATAGTGCTCTCGAAACGGAAACTTCTTACAAGATAAGACGGGATAAAACTAGGATAAAACTTAGGAATAACTAAATATAAGTGCTAGGATAAACTAGGATAAATTTTATTATTAACTTAATAATTAAGGGCTTCAGAGGGCACGTTAAGCAGTCGGTCCCGGTTGTTACAATCGTCAGACCATATCGGAGGCTTTTAAGCGGTCTAAAAGCTCCCGACTCCAGGGTTGGCCACTGACCTAATCAAAATGAATGAACTGGGCTTGTACCCGCAGTGCTGTACCGGGTCGGCAAGTGTGGCATCACTCTATGTACACTATAATGACGTCAACAGTATAATTAATTATTTCTGTTCTAGAGCCGGACGCTAAATTCATTAGCTGAATTAATTTATACATTACATTTTAGGTGTAGCTCAAATCAAAAGATTGTTTAAAATTGTGTTGTTCATAGACGAGAAGACGTGGTTTTGCAAAAGTTGTGATATAAATTATTAAGAGAGTACTTCATAAGTTCTGTTAGTCTAGATATACAATAATCCAACGTGTTGAAACCGAATACATCGCTTCGAAAGTAGCAAAAAATCTAATTTCCATGCGGTCTCAATCTTCTTATATAATATCATCAAGTATCAAAACCCGATGGATTTTATTTGAGATAAAAATGAACTGACTACTAATGTTTTCATTTCTCATATTCATAGTTAATCACGTATGCGGCGCACATCGAGGGTTCGACTCGAGAATCTTTTCTCTTCTGCCGCGAAATATAAAAAAAAACTTTCGCCTCCATAAAAGTATATGAGTCCGTCCCTACGGTGGCGATGACTCCCAATCTCTGGGTACATGCTCCCGACCCTACCCTAGAGATTACTTTTTCTCCCATCCACTAAATTGAATTAAAATGAAGCGAACGCGTAAAGAAAGGGTGAGCGTCGATTTTCGCGAAAGTTTCGCTTTTTAACGGTTCCCACTCACGGTTTTGTTGTCTGCGCTCGAAATGGAAAGTTACCGGAAACGCTTTTATTGATATTTACTTCAGCCTTTCGTGGAATATCTCAAAGGATAGATATTGAAATATTTATTATTAACTCACATTTCATATCGTAAACCTACCTTTAATACAAATCCGTTAAAGCTTTAAGATTTCAAGGATTCCTCGCTAAACATCGCACGGTATTAAGACGAACACACTGAAGTAAAGAAAATACTGTTGCAGTAATTTTCCGGAGTGTGACGTCACTTTGTTTTACTATTTCAGCTCAGAGAAACAGAGATTGTTCGGACACTCTGCAACAAATACATGCACTCGGTAGTTTCGAGAATTCTAGGGAATTACGCTGACCATTTTTCGGAGTGTTATCGCGTGTTTGTATTGTGTTCTAGTCTTAACAACTTTAGTAAAGATATTCCTTTAATCGTTTTGTCATAATATGATAGACGACCGCACTGTTTCAGCCTTAATATACCGAAATTTGTGGAAATTCTGGAATAAAGAATAATCTTTAGCCTTCCTTGCGAATGTGGCTACAGTAAACAATAATCTTTTTTCAAATCGGACTAGTAGTTCCAGAGATTATGTTAATCGTTTAAACAAACTCTAGTTATAAAAATATAGCACCGTTTGACCACGTTTCTGTTTATATTGTAATATCACTCCCTTATCATTCAACTATAATATAAATAACGTCTATCATTAATGTGCACGCATTATGTGTATCTTAAGGTTAAATCAGGTTAAAATGTATTTCGCAAACATCTATGAGACAAACAAAACAACAAATCCTTACTTCAAACTGCATTAAAATTCATTTACAACTTTAAAAACTTAAATTAAAATCACAATAACTTCCCCCACCGTTTCCACAAATCAATTCAACTTAATATTACGCAGTGCACACCACAAATACATCTAAGTTGATCCCAACAAATAAATATTGTAAATATTACAAGTTTTCTTGGAGCGTTAAGTTATTTCCTGGGGTGTTTTCCCCACATTTTCTTATATTTCCGACTCTGGGAAATTTATTTGGTCTTACAGTTCAGGGCTGGACTGCGTGCGGTATTCGCGACATACCTCGTGTAATATATCATTCCATTACCCCTACTACGGATAACTAATGTAATTGTTAAGTAAATCTCATAAAATGAACACTCTAATCATGTGACCTTTAATTAGACTCTTCTTCAGATTAGACTTCTTCATCATTCTTCTTCTTCATGAAGAAGAATTAGACTGTCTATAAAAGATGCATGCTACGAAAGCGTGCTACGAATGACTACTGTATGGGTTCTACGAATGACTGCTACAACTGAGTTCTACGTGCTACGCATGCGAGCTATGGATGCGAATAAAAAAGTAAAGTTCAAGTATAGTATACTCGTAGTACTAGTTGAAAGTTCTATTTCGACGCGTCTCATTACCCGTACTTATTATTTCACGAATATTTATACCTTTTACTATTCTATCACGAAAGTAACTCTCCGATGGTAAAGGAAAGTTTAATCTAAACCCTCTTTACATGTTCATAACCAACCGAATAACATTAGATTTATTATAGGTGTTCGAGTAACTCTTGTATTCTTAAATATGGGAAAGTTTTTCAAAATAGATGGATGGATGGTTGTTGTTACTTTGAATAGCTCGACCAATATAGATAAAACAGATGCATTTACTTAAGGAGTAAAATTGTAATTTCCCACTGCTGGCAAAGACCTAAAATATCACTAAATATACTAGTTCAGTAAAGATTAGTGGCTTTATTCATAAACAGCATTTTAGCTATCATATGGTTTTTCCCTTACCGACATATGCTATTTTCCAAAGAGCGAAAGAGACAAAACCCTTTTTAACAGTGTTTTAGTTAAATAATGTTTATGAATATGCCGGTAGGTGGCAACACCACGACTAATTACTAGATTACATTATTTAAAGTTTCGTCGGTTAACTTAGCACAGCTGTTATAGTAGTACCCTATGGCATATAGAGCAGAATGATTTTAACAAAGATTGAAAGGAAATGGCACTAGAAAGAGTAAAAATTGGGGAGCACCTTTGCCCAGCAAAAATGGCATGTAGAAATTAAGACGTTTTTCTTATGCGGTCTAACTTCGTTTTCACACTCTGACTGTCCGCTATGCGAGTCTATATCTATACGAATATTATAATGAAGTAAAATTTTTAATTTTGTTTGTTATGTTCGGGCTTATTTCAGGAATTACCGGTCCGATTTTAGTAATTATTTTTGTGATGTATAGCCACAAAGGTTATAGGTTATTTTTCATCCCAAAATTTTTACGCGGAACGCGCACTTCGCTGGTAACCCGCGGGACTAAGCTAGTAAAATATATACGAGAGCTTTATGTATTGACAAGAATGTGAACTACAAATCAACATATAGAGAATTCTTCTTTATATGAGTGATAACATTGTTTATTTCTCTTAAAATTTCCATAGAGGGAAATCAACCTTATCAACGAACATTCGTCTAGACGGTTACTCGTAATAATCTTGATCGAACAACGCAAACAGCACGATCCGATCACGCAAGCCATGTCAAAAACCAGCTACATATTATCTTTCATCGTCATATAAACACAGAAACAAAACGACAAATAATTTATCAAGATTACGGTTATGCCCGCGGTTGTTTGTGAATTATATCTAATACTGACTGAGGTATGCATTTTATTGTATGTGTTACGATCAGGTACATAAAATTGATTTATATTTGTTAAGTTGAGGTGACACGAGCTGAGTTTGCTTGGACTGAATCTGATGTCTACTTCTTGTCGAGGTTAGTGGCCAATCCTGTGTAGACCGCCTAAAGGCCTCCGAAATGGTCTAATTTATAATTGAAACAACCGTGACCGACCGCGTTACGTGCCCTCCGAAGCACATTCCACAGCGGATGAAATGGGCCTTATCGCAGAGGTTCGAGAAGACACCAGCAAGTTATCATTCCACCAGTCTCGGATCATGCCGACCCTGCCTTAAAGTTGTCCTTCGGCTTGTCTTGAACTTGGTAAGGTTAACGAGTAGTAATAAAACGTTGTCATTGGCTGTAGTAAAGCCAGGTAGGAAACAATTGACGATCGGCGAAATCTAACAGCGGATACTTACCCGTAGAAATATAAACAAGGAGACTACTAATATTACTGTGATAGTAAAAATAGATCTAGGTATAAAAGAACGGCAGAAAGCGATATATTTGAAACGCCTCAATGGTCTAGTGGTATGTGCATTCGCACTATAAAACAGGGTCAGGGTTCAATTCCTGGATCGAGTGAAGCATGTTTTCAAATGTTCTTCCAAAACTAACCCGTATTAGGCAAGCGTGGTGGTCTAACGCCTAATCCTCCTCGCTGTACTGATATCTTCGGTGAGATGAGGGGACTTTTCCCAGCAGGGTTTTACAAGCTTACTAAATACTTACTGCTTTCTTAAGTCTACTACTTCTACGTTTTGAATCTATATGTACTTAATTTAGTTAAGTAGTAAAACACTAAACGATACTATCATCAGTTTAATAGCTACAAGCATTTGATTACTGTGTTATTTAAAGAAGCTTTGAACAAATATTGTCTTCATAGTTTTATTCGTTCTGTGCGTATATTAATGCAAATACGGAGTAGGTAGATCGCACCACCTGCAATAATATTTTCAATTAGAAATTCCATTAATTGCGAGGACATTTGTGATTTGTGAACTTTAATCTATAATAATTATATATATGTACAGGAAAATGTCCCTCCCGGCCAACGAAGTTTCTCTATACTTCGTTGGCGTCGTTAGCTAGCCGCGCCCCGCGGTGTTACCCGCGTTGTACCCGTTCCCGCGGGAATTTCAGGGCGCAAAAGTAGCGTTCCCCTTGAATATACCAGTCACAAAATATCGTTTTCAATTCACAAAAAGTAAATAAAAAAAAGGTTCAGCTTTTTATTATATTTATGTACTCGTAGATAATATACCTAAGAATATTTCCCCATTCTTCCAAAGGTTTCTGCTCTAAAACTACTGGAACCAGAATTTTTTGGGTTACCTAGTAATTTAGAACAAAAAAAAACCCAACCATAAAATAAAGTACGAAATCCTCTCTTGCAAGTATCACTCTTGTCTTCTTTGCACGTTTATGATTCAAGCCTAAACTTGATATTTAATTAACAAACTCGAATATTTTCATTTTTTACACAGATTCCACATCCAATGAGTCATAACACTATTTTATCGACCCCTCCCCAAACCCAATAACCTGTACCTTGATTTATGATCACAAATCAAGTAGAACCTCTTACCATAATAAAAGTGCCATAAGTAAGTTCAATCATCTTGAAAGCCTTCATCGTGAGTGGTCGTTGAGCCTGCGTGATAGAGAAGTAGACTAGCTTCCTAATGTTCCTCCCACGGTGGAGAGGGGGCATGGAGTGCCAGCCGCAGTAGAAGATGGCGTCAGATACGAGTGAAGCCTGGACATTCATTCAATCATTTGTTAGGTTAGGTAGGTCTGTGGCCACCTCGCCTCGGTGGTCCAGTGGTATATGCGCTCGCCTGCCAAGCCGGAGGTCTCGGGTTCAATTCCCGGGTCAAGTGAAAGCATGTTTCCTATTTTCAAATATGGCTCGGTTTGCGATCATCAACCCGCATTAGGCAAGCGTGGTAACTCCTAATCCTCCTCACTGTACTGATATCTTCAGTGAGATGAGAGGCATTTGCCCAGCAGTGGGACATTACAGGCTAATACTATTATTTTTACTTACAGTGGCCAACTGGTATCAGAGTTTTTAGACCGCCTAAAGGCCTCTGACATGGTCTTACAATTTAAACAACCAAGACCGACTACTGCCCATGCCTGGACATGTTACATAATTAAGTTGTTAGCGAACATATTTTGTTTACTATAAACGTTACTGGTGAACTTATTTTACCTATGGGCTGGTTTGAGACGTATCGTTCAAAATGACATGATCTTAAAGGCCTGACAGATCTGAATTGAATTCAGATTCTCGATTCAAATAGTAATTCACCATGTATAGTGCTGGCCTTAATAAAACAGATAGCTATCTATTTTTCTATCTCCTCATGTCATGCCTCAATAACCTCGCTTCAAATACATTCTCATTTCGCCTAAAGGTAATCTCTTTCAAATAAAATTTTATTTACGCAATACATTCCCGATAGTTCGTAAGAATAAGAATAAAAAAACAAATGTTTATCATAAACAGATTGTATATAAAATTGTGAATCCAAAGATACCTATAAAATATGATGGTGAAGCCTTAGACCATATAAAAAGGTAAGACCGAGCTCTAAGAAACATAAAATTCAACCAAGTAAGATTCTACCCTGTGTTCTGTACATAAACAATTTTTACAACACAAAATAGATACGTCAAATATCCCATTTACACTAAAATTACACCTAATTTATTGAATACCATTTAAGAAACCGACTTCATCTCAATGTTGACATCATTCTGACTTTTAGTTGGGATAAGGGCAAAACGTATAAAAATATTATGACGGGGTCCCGTCAGCGTAAATCAGAAGTTTTGTGGGTTCCAGCTACGATTTGTTTCCGCAGAGACCCTTTGAGGTAGCGTTTGACCCACATATTTTGTTAGGTGGTAACCACTACGAATATGATGACATTATATACTAGGATCAGGATTTAAATAAAAAACGGGCCTTTTTCTTTATGCATGGCAGATTTACGGGCGGGCGGAGTAAAGTAATAAATGTATGATGGTGGGCGGTGACTCATCCTTATTTGGTTTTAAAAATAGAAGCATATCTAAGAAGAAATTGAAAGATCTTAATATTCATTTCTTAGTAAGGCGTTCGCTCAGATTAAGTGACTTGATATCTTGGCATAGTGGTATGTGAGAGCGCTTTCTGTGTCGGGGGTTACAGGTTCGATCCCCGCTCGGAGTCAACAACATGAGCATACATAGTTGTTGGCGATGACGTCTGGATGTCAATTATATATTCATATAAAGTATTTGTGTATGTCTATGTATTTGTATCAGTTAGATTCCATAATACAAGCTTAGAGCTAAGTTTGGGTCTAAAAAACCGCGTGGATTTGTCCGAGTATATTTACATAGAAAGTTGTTACCTGATAAGTAATTTCTCCGGCATTACACAGGAACAAGCCGAGCAGGAAAAACAAAGCGATGACAAAGAATATTATTTTCAATCCAGTTACCAAAGTCACTTGTTCTGAAAGCTGAAACAGTTTTAAAACAATACAATAGGTGAGTAGTAAACACATCCGTAGTAAAACCACGTTCTTAATTTAAAACTGCGAAAATTAATAATTTTTCAACAAAAATATTTCATAACAAAATGTTCATTCCTTTTTCAAAATAATATTCAATATGGTTTCGCAGTAAAGAGCTGTATTTCTATTTACATGAATAAAATGAACGAAACATATTCAAAGCGTAAATTCAGCATTCTGTGAGGCCATACATCACAATGACGTCACGCTGAAAAACCGCGAGCTTGCATTTCTTGTATGTAACCGTAAATGACTGAATTAGGTTAGAGACCGGACTTACTAACTTGCTATGTATAACAGGCTGTTCTTGTTTATAGCTTATATTTTTACAGAAATTTACAGAAAGTTATTATTTTGAATTGAAACTACATTTACGGATACACTTTGCTTTTATTTTACATTTGTATCTGATGTTTCGGCCTCTTTACAGGAACCGTGGTCACAGAAGGCTTAAACTTAAGAAACCAGTAGAAAGTTATTATATTAACTGTTTCGCGCTTTATACTAAACTAGCAGCGCCTCGCGGCTTTGCCCGCGTTGAGCCCGTTCCCGTAGGAATTTTCGAAAATCCGTCACTTGAAGAACCTTCCTGCCAAAATTCATGTTTCTAGGTGGAGCGGTTGAGGCTGTGCGTTGATTATCAGTCAGTCAGTCAGTCAGGACTTTGAATTATATATATATAGATTAAACGGACTGTATCGCTTTAGAATATATAACGTATTTATTAAAATACGGATCGAAGTATCGAGCTGGTTATACCACTCGTGGTCACGTGATGACAGCGCAACTAACACGACAATCGGTGGGTGCGGTTTCGATTTCCGCCCGGATTCAACAATATGTGCAGACATAGTTCTTGACGACGCCGTCTGAGTGTCAATTAGATATCATAACCTATACAGTATTTGTGTATATGTAGTAGTATCAGATCGTCTGATTCCATAACACAAGCTTAGAGCTTACTTTGGGTCTAATTAACCGTGTGTGAATTCACCAGGGTATATTATATTATTATTATACTTACAGCAAGATTCAACAGCAATGAAACCGCAGACCCTGAGCTGAGGCACAGCTGCAAAGCTATCACGGTACCAAACGCCTTATCAATGTCTTTGCATAACCTGATAACAGTTTATTACTCATAAAGTAAATTAGATACTGTAAGCAATAAATAACACAGACACAGACAGTTTTAAAATCGTAATAAAAGAAGATGGTTTAAAAATAAAATTTGGAATGAAGATGCCGCGATAAATTCTGATTGAGTTATTAGAATATCGTATTCTTTGTTTAATAAAAATGTTAACAACTATGTTGATGGTTTGACGTTTTGGAAGACTACAATATAATTAAAAAAAACTTGAGAGGTGTCAAGGGACGCCCGGATGGAACGAAGTTTATTTATTATCAACAAAAATAATCGTCGCGACACCACACTGTTCAATGCAAAATAGAAAGACGAAACGAAAATATCTAGCTTGCTTTCTATAAGAGAGAGAGAGACAGACAGAGAAACATGTGCACGCCAGAGAGAGACAGACGGCGCGCATGTTTCTCTGTCTGTCTCTCCCTGGCGTGCACATGTTTCTCTGTGTGTCTCTCTCGCGCATGTTTCTCTGTCTGCCTCTCGCTGGCGTGCGCAAGTTTCTCTGTCTGTCCCTCTCTGGCCTAAAAAGTGTCGTTACTTTTTTTCTGTCTAGCCCCCTTTCGCAACGCGCGATAAGGAACTTCGTTCCAATAGCAGCGCCCAGGTTTTACCCGCGCTGTGCCCGTTCTCGTGATAAATTCGGGATTAAAAATAGCCTTTACCCTTCCCCCTGGATTATTCAACTCGGATTGGTAGTTTTTAAGATTGACGCGTTCATACAAACAACAAATCAACTTCTTTGTATTTCAATGATGGAGGGAGAACCAACAACATTTAATTTTTAAATAAAATTTTTGCTTATTCTTTAGCGACTGTAGCTGAACACTACAAAAATGACATACCTCAATATCTCCCCATGCATTTGAATCCCCTCCACCAATCCATCGTACAATCGATCTCTCGCCGCCATCTTATCACCACTCTCATTAATCCGATCAAATTCATGTCTCAGATTCTCAAAATACTGTCTCAGAGTTATAAACTTGTATTTGTACATTATCAAGTAGACCATTGTGAAGGAATCTACTGATACTATCATTGTCATCATCATAATGATAAGTATCAATGTGTTGACAATCCTGGCTATGGTTGCTGGTAATGAATTGTCTACGAATGCTGGGTAGTATGTTACTATGGTCACGAAATGGGTACCTGAAGAAAGATTAGTGTTAGCAACCATTACCAAGGTACCATATACCACATACGAGTATACACGACTAGGAACACCTCGCGGTTTAACCCACTTTGTGGCTGTTCCTGTGGGAATTTTGGGATGAAAAATAGCCTATAACCTTTCTCCTGAATGTGGTTATCCAATACAAAAAGAATTATTCGAATCCGATTTGTACAGAAATTGTCTACTCGAAGTGCACTTCAGTTAGAGTAATGAGTACCCTATATCACTGTAACCTTAAGTGTACCCTATATACAATATTTAGTTTTTTTTACCGATTTTTGCCGTTTTAAAATGCCACTTTAAGATTAAACTTTGATAATAAATAAAAATAAACTATAAAAGGATTTTGTTTCTTCTACGAAATGTGATACGAGCAGAGAATCGCGTAGGAATTGACCCTCAGGATGATAAAGATTGAGTGTAGGCTGTTTGTAGGAAGTAAGGTTATTGACCGTTCGTTTCCTAGATTCTTTGATAACTATTTAGATATTTTTTCGACCGCATACTGATATTTAAAATTGGAACCCTTCTCATTAATACCCGTTTTACATAGTAAGCGGGCAACTAGGGGCCGGCAGTGGACTGGGTGCAGGCCGAGTGCGTGTCGACTGCGGTCCGAGTGCAGGCCGAGTGCGGTACGTGCGAGGGTCGAGTGCAGGTTAGGTCCAGGAATTGCTTACATTCTTGCTTTACTATCCCCTACGATTGAATACTAAACTCAAACCGCACCCGACCCGCAGCCTTACAGCGCTCTTTACCTGTATGAAAACTTACTGAAAACATTATGACAAAAAACTTGAATACAAACCATAAAACAACCTTCTAATCCCTTCAATCATAAAACAAACCGCTGATCCATAAACAACGCTAGCATAGACAATCACATTGATCTTCATTATCTTATACTTTTCATTCATCAGTTCCGTGTCTTCGTGTTTTTCACACACGTTAATCATTCGTCTGTTCAGATCTTTGATAAACTCCTTATTCTTGACAATTGACGATATTTTTATGAGAACTATAGTGTGGCTGACTGCAAAAGTGATACAGTCACTTCTTTCGTCGTCCGGGAAGTCTCCAATAAACACGGCCATAATCTCCAGAATAGTCATTACAACGTATAACGAGAATAAAACAAAACTGAACAGGCGGTAGAGGACACTTTTGTCATCCCCTATTGTATTGTTGGGCTCGAACCAGAAATTACCGGGACCTACTAAGAATATTTTGCTGCACAAATTCTTTAAGATGTTATAGTTTTTCATTTTGTTGGTTGTGCTTTTGGTCTGTAAGATTAAGAACAATTAAAATGTAACAAAAGGTTAACGTTGCTGCAATATTTTAACTTCGGATAAAGTTGACATCAAAAGAACGATAAGGTGAGTTAAGACTTTATAGAAAACAATTCAAACAAGTATATTAGGTAAATAATAGTTAGTCATTGTGTTGTTCATTTCAATGTGTTATCAATTTAGATATCAAAAATGGCATATCATAGATTTGTAATACCTGAATGAAATCTAAATTATACCTTTTTTAAGAATTCTGTGCTTATATCAAGTTAAAACAAACCACAAAATTATAGCTATTAAATCTATTATTCTAAAGACAATACTCAGCTAATAATCTGCTACTTGAAATAATTAAAAATCAACGAATACTAACCGACACACACTCAAACAGTCGTAATACACAAATGGTGTCTATAAAGTAAACAGTGACACTCATACAATTTATAAGTCATCGTTGATCACTTAACGAGTGCTAAGTTTTAATGATATTTGAATTTTTAACAACGAATAGTGTTGGGAAGTGTTTGATAAGTATTTTTCAGACAGAGTAGTTTACAGTCCGTAGTTGTTGTAAACCATTCATTCATTCGTTCATTCATTCTAATCTAGTGGTATGTGCACTCGCCAGCAAAGACTGAGGTCTCGCGTTCAACTCGCGGGTCGAGTGAAAACATGCGTCCTACTTTTCAAACATGGCTCGGGTTTTGGATTTACAGCTCGCATTAGGTAAGCGTGGTGATTACGCCTAATCCTCCTCTCTATACTGATTTCTGATGATGAGAGGCCTTTGCCCAGCTGTGGGACATAACAGGCTAATTCTTTAATTCAGACATTAAACTACGTTAAATAATAATGACATTAGCTCGTAATCTCTGGCCACTACCCTAACCCAACAATGCTGAAGTTAATTACGAAACTTTTTGTAATTTACAAAAGTTTTTAAACTACGTAATAACACACAAAGCGGTTTATAATGACTTCTTTATTAACGCAACCGACACTTTGATCATAAACACTTGTTTTGAACTAGTTTAGTTTGTATTGTATTAGTTTTATATTTCGGGTTTCAGATCACCAACCCGCATTTGGCGAGCATGGTGATTATGCCTAATTCTCCTCACTGTATATCTTTAGTGAGACGAAAAGCCTTTTGGGACATTATAGGCAAATTTTTATAAAATTTAGTTTTATATTTTAATTTTTTCGTGAATATTCAATACGGCGAACCGACTACTTAATGGATGCCATTTCAATCTGGGTGCTTCCGTTCTTCGTCCATTTCAATATTCGTTACAACTGTTCCAATCCTTCATTGTTTCAAAAGTAAAAGTTTATAAAGTTCAAATGCTGGCAAAGGCATCACTAAAATACACACGGAAAAGGAGTTATTAAATAGTTTAGGTCACAATACCATATTTGACAACTACAGCAGCCTCCGTGGTCTTGTGGTTTGAGCGCCCGGCTCACGACCCGGAGGTTCCGGGTTCGATTCCTGGTGGTGATATCTCACAAAAATCACTTTGTGAGACTTTCCTCAGTTTGGTTAGGGTATTGCAGGCTGAATCACCTGATTGCTCGAAAAGTAATAAGATTCCGTGCTTCGGAGGGCACGTTAAGCCGTCGATCCCGGTTACTTTCTACGGATAGTAGTCGTTACATGAGCCATGTCAGAGGCCTTTGGCGGCTCAATAACTCTGACACCAGGATTGGTCAGGTTGACCATCCACTCGGTGAAGAAGATTTGACTACTGCTTAATGATTTTAAGCACGAGTATATTTTTTTCCGAACACCAACCCACGCCATAACTTCACAGTAAAACACCAGACACGAAGTAATCTCTTAAATTGTAATTTATTGAATAAAAATAAAGACTTTATGGATCCATTCCTGTGGAAATAAACAACACACAATATCAACATGTTAAAAACGAATCAAATTCTCTTTTTGTGGTTTATTTGCTGTTATAAAAAACCGGCCAAATGCGAGTCGGACTCGCGCACGAAGGGTTCCGTACTTTAAAAAACGGCAAAAAATCACGTTTGTTATAAGGGAACCCTTGATTATTTGTTTAATTTTATATTTAGTATTTGTTTTTAATAGCGGCAATATAAATACATCATCTGTGAAAATTTCAACTGTCTAGCTATCTCCGTTCTTGAGATGCAGCCTGGTGACAGACGGACGGACGGACGGACAGCGAAGTCTCAGTAATAGGGTCCCGTTTTTACCTTTTGGATACGGAACCCTAAAAAGCCTATCGCTAGTATTTGTTTGACTGTAAAATTGTAGCCGTTAAAAATCTAACATCGTCCGCGTTTTATGTGCGTCAGTATTTTTATTTGATTTAGATTTTGGTGTGGAATGACTTGAACTAAAAGCGTTGCGTACAAAATGGGCAAGGAAATAGCTCTATTTACTATTTATATTTTATGTCAAAAAACCTCTGTGCTATATCGCCAAAATAAAAAATAAAAATTACAGATATTCAGGTCATAATATCAATTAATAAGCTTACGTAATAAACCTTTTTTATAGAATGGAGAACGTTTCTCTTAAGTCTGTTTTTTAAATCAACGTATAAAATCTATCACAATGTTTTATATCTTTTAAAAAATCTCACAACCATTACGAAACAAATATATATCTGACAATGATATTTAAAGATTAAAACATCACTAAAGAACACTACTACACATCTTTTAATAATAATACATAATAATTTACTAATATTATTAGCCCATTTTTATTTCTATCATATCTTGCAATAGTACCTACTTCTGCAGGGACACACTCCCGACCACATCGGGAGTGTGTCCCTGCAGTTGTAATCCATTACATTAAACATCTCCAAAGGGCCTCTACGATTTGGATCTGTATCCCCTCGCATGTCTCTCAAAAAGACCGGGCTTGTCCCGTGACTTCGAGGAGAAACATTATAAATAAATAATAGTATAATAATAAATAATCATTTATTGTTCAAAACTTGATCTATGGTACAAAAACCTCTGACTTACAAACTAGAAGGGTATCTGTATCTTAGAAGTCAGTATCTTCATCTATCAATATCTTAACGAACAGTACTAATCAAAGCCCCGTATATACCATACACAAAACATAAGACGCTGTCCTTATTTCCAAACATAACTACCAAACCACGTCCTATACAAAGCACCGATGTAATAGGTTAATATATTAGAACAGATCCCATTCCATCTCGGACATTGAGAAATGAAGTGATAATTGAGGTGAATGACCCTCCTTGTCATTGATATGTGTCGCGCAGAGTTATGGGGTAAGACATGATATGATGTGGCTGTTATTGTTATTAACTGGGCGTAGTTGTTTACTAACGGTTCGTTGTATTAGGTTTAATTGTGAAAATAAACAATAAATTAATAAATAAATGTGTTAGGCTCCGAAGCGGGGGTTGAAATTAAACCACAAAACTTTTCGGTACTTCAAAACTATAACTTTTATACTGGATCCAAAAAAACAACTCATGTCTATGTGAACTTCATCAATATTATACATATGTGCACTAGTTGTGCCCTAGAGTTATATCCGCATTTATTCCGTCACTACTTAAACCTTCCCTGGATTACGACAAACATTTCAAAACCAAAATCAGCTAAATCGGGCATGCCGTTCTCGAGTTTTGGCGAGAGTAACGAACAGCTATTTATTTTTATATATAGAGATATAAAAGAAAGTCGTGTTACACCATTTATAACTCGAGAACAGCTGGAACGATTCATTCCCTATGAGGAGGAATAATTTGCTCTTGAATACAAAACTAGCAACGCCCCGCGGTTTTACCCACGTTGTGCCCATTCCCGTGGGAATTTCGGAATTTTTTATACACATAAACCTTTCTCTTGAATCACTGTATCTATTTAAAAAACCGCGTCAATATCCATCCAGTAGTATTTGAGTTTATCGCGAAAAGACAGACAGACGCGGCCGGGGACTTTGTTTTATAATATGTAGAGAAGATGTTTTGAAATCTGATAGCTTGTTCCAGCAATTAGCGCGTTGAAACAAAGAATAACAAACTAACTCTTTAGCGATATAATATAAGTATAGATTAAAAGTGTATTTATGAATACTAGAATCGTTATCTAGCACCTTTACGCACGAACACATGTACATGATTAAAAGCACAGAGCATAGAAGCACCGCGCGCGCGGTGCTTCTATGCTCTGTGATTGAAAGGCATCAAATAAAAAGATAAAGCACGTAAATTGACATCAATTCAGAAACAAGGAACCGGATTGAAGCAAACCACATTAACAGTAACGATATAACAAAAAGCCGGTTGTTCTAATTGATATAATTTACAAAAGTTCATGAAAATGCATATTCCGGAGGTATTACAAAAACACCGGACGGATGTTCGCATTAAAAAGTTTTTCGGTTTAAAACAGCAACGCTGAATAATATATAAGTTGAACCGCACGCGAAACGGCAAACACTACCTGGGGAGAGTATTGTCAGCACTGTTCACTGCCGACCGATTGTGTGCTACATTTTATTCTTAATTTATATAAAATGTTAATAAATCTGACCCATTTTCCAAGCAATCCAACCAACCAAAGCTTTGTAGTAAGTGATGACGCTTCGTATAAAAGAGGTATTATAAGTAATGTTATAGTATGTTTTAACTGAATGTAGTCAATGAGCAATTTCGCGTATTGTATTTTGATTGTATTTACTGAGGTAACAATCATTTTACTTTACTTATTTTTATTAACCTTTGTAGTGACCAAAATAGACGGACCTAGATCTCAGAATAAAGTATTTTCACTCGACGTTTTTTTCTCATTTATTTTTGTAGTCAGTAACTAACTTTAGTGTGCTGGTTTTGAGACTACAGATTTCTGACGAGTGAAAAAAGTCTCATAAAAACACTAATTACAGGAATAAATAAGGTTGAACATACTAGAGAATACTAATATGATATAATCTTCACCTATAAGATTATAACTATCAAACAAGATCACGAAATTGATGAAAAAAGGAATCATTAGAAATGTAGAATACAAAATGTACGCACGTATTTCTCTTTTCATCATATATTTTCCGCCGAATTATTCTATATTTCTATTTTCTTATTCCCGTTTCGTATTCGGTGCGATATACATAATAATGCCATGGTGTGAAGGTCGGACCGTCAGTTAACCTTTCGTTAATTGAGTCATCTGTAGGCGCAGTGTTATTAACCCTTTCGTCGCAATGTTAGTAGGGTCCAAAATGACGATACATCAGCACAAAAAAATATTTTTGGGAAATATTTTGGGTATTTGGTGATAAATCGTAATACTTCATTTTATATTTTAATCGTAATCCTTCATATTTCGTGTTGATCGAGATTGAGGAGTTGACGAATTGCAAATTGGCGAATTGAGAACACAATAATCACATACAATATATATAAGAGCTTAAAAAGTGCTCACTCGCTCGCTCCGCATATTAAACACGGAATAGCTTAATAGCTCGCCACTCGCCAACTACTAACCGATGCTAAATTCCTAAAAATCATATTTGTTACTTTACTATATTAGTGCAAACATATTTTAATACATTTCAGACGGAAAAATGTACGGTCATGAATAAAAAACACAAAAAAATAAGTCCAAAGATAAGACCATAACGTGTTCATACATTGAAATTGAATTATAAATTGAAGTCGTAGGTAAAACATTATGCAAATTGTGGGTCTTAGCTCGAGTTAACTTATAATACGAACGTAACCCCCGAGATCTGGCTACATTTGTAACTAGCGAATATCTAGACTTACTTAACGTACAGTTGGCTAGAGAACGCTTAGAGAACACAGTGATATTATTGGTAAAGGAGTGTGTTGGTCTGAATGTTCAAAATAAAAATATCCTAGCAGTCTCAGTGCAGTGTCCACATTGTATTAAGACAGAAATAAAATAATACGAATATTTTTAATGGTTGGTTTTGGCACTTTGATATTGTGTCTGGACACTTTGAGACTTCGAGACATTTTAATACGCATATAAATTTACCAGTTCCTCGTATTATTTACAACAACATTATTTATTTAAATACTTTTGTTACTAACTATACTAAGGGTGAGAGGAAAACTAGCATTTAAATATTTAAATACGAACATGCGAACTAATCTTGTGTTTCATACTGATTTAAACGTTCGTATATTACTAGTTAATAACATTAATACATCGATACACTGTAGCTGGATTAAGGTTAATAGGAGCTCCGAATTTCATCCCTAAAACATTCTTTGAACGTTACCTCAGTTGTGGCAAAATACTATCAAATATGTATTTTACTATCATGAATAAAAAATCAGTTACCTTTGACTGTTTATTGCTTTGATTACATAGTCAGATTATCTTATATATAAAATTCTCGTGTCACAGTGTTCGTTCGCGTACTCCTCCAAAACGGCTCGACCGATTCTCATGAAATTTTGTGAGCATATTGAGTAGGTCTGAGAATCGGCCAACATCTATTTTTCATCCCGAAATTCCCGCGGGAACGGGTACAACGCGGGTGAAACCGCGGGGCGCAGCAAGTAGTAAGTAAAATAGTAGGTAAGATTTTCGTAGCCTGTGCTACAGCGTAAAATACTACGCTGTAGTATTCTACGGCGTAGCATGTTCGTAGCATGACCGCGACGGCGTAGTTGACGATTCGCATTTGTATAAGTAGGTTGGTACCCCATTTGTAGCTGTCCCGTAACTTGATCCAAGCTTGAAAATACAAGGAAAGTGAAAGGACGGTAATAATTTAAAGTGATGTTATAAATGGTCCCAGATAAACAACAAACGAGATAAGGAAGACCATTCTCTTAATTAGTTACAATTTTACGTAAATGTAGGATAAATTTACAGATTTTTTGAGCTATAAAAATTAGGACAATTTATTTTTTACTTTTTAGGAAACAAGTTGGGACAAACGTCCTGTAATTTAAAAGCTTTTATATAGTAACTAGCGATGGCGCACGGGTGTGATGAAAAGTTGGGCTTGATTTATTTGATTTTTTATTAAAAGTCACGTTTACCAAAAAACACTTAAATCTATCGAACAACATAAGCATGAAAACGGAACACTCTAACAAAGTTATATTTTTTAATCAATTTAAACTAATTGCCATCAAAACATAAAATGTAAAAATAACAAACGTTGACTTCGCTAATTAATACCCGGAGAAAAAATCAATTAAAATATCTTTGATCGCTTATTCAAGGTATTTTCGACCTCACATTAACTGACGTAAGGTTCATTATTAATTCACGGTGTTAAAGTCTGCGACAGCACGGTCCGATATCTGAATGCTTTCATTGGTACATAATTTAAACCACTATATCTGGCTTAGATCATCTGAAGAACGTTCAACTGTTTCTCTGCCTTTTCGCCGAAAATTGATCGACAGATCATGACTAGCCAACAAATATTCATTTATCAATAAATAATCATTTGCCAACTTGTCATATAATTGTATTTTATTTCTCAACCTCACTGTTACCATTTAGTCGGATTTTTATTAATGACAATTTTCAAAAAGCCTTGTTTCAAGTAGCACAATATTTAGTTAGCGTAATAGTCGATTCTGGTTTGCTTACAGTTAACCTAACACTCTCGTTGTCACACCTAATATGTTTATCATAATCTGATCTAACCTAGTTCAATTTCTGTGAAACATTATGCGTCTAATAATTGTATTGCCTAGTGAAAGATTTAACAAATAATATATGTCCCAAAAGTTTTGTGTCATTATAATAATCAGCTTAACAATATTTCTACCAAATGAAACGTTGTCATACACAAAGCTAGTTAGTTGTCAAAGCGAAAAATAGGGGAAAAAATTGTAGGCAAGTGATGATCGATTCGGTCAAACAATTTTCGGCGAAATGGCGGATACCCGTCCAACGTCCAGTGATCAATATAGAGTTGGTAAAGTAAAATACAGAAATAATTGATGATAAAAAGTTTTTTCTGAAACACTTACCATTTGGGCACACATGATTTATGAAAAGGAGTTTGCATAGTAACATTTTATTAATATAAAAAATGGAATACAACAAATTAGAATGTAACTGATACACAGTCTAATTTACTAGCTAATAAACACAGACGCGATCATAAGGATATGTTACTACGATGTCATTTTGATTCCCAAATATAACAAACTTGGTCACGTAGAGTGAAATCATCAAGTTTTACATACAAATACAATCACGCATAAATACCTCAGTCTTCTGTGACCACGATTTTTAATGGACCGAAACGTCAGATAAAAATGTAAAATAAAAGCAAAGTGTATTCTTAAACGTAGTTTCAATTCAAGATTAGTAGTGTTCCCGTCAACTTAAGAAAGCAGTACAAATACAACTTCTTAAATACAACACATATTTATCCCATAAACAAAACAAGTACATATGTAACGGCAAAGTTTCGAGTGTAATACGCCGTCGTCAATATATCACGACACAGCGTAACTTTGTTTTACATGCTTATGTTTAAGTAGACTTCGGAAATTCGTCATTTCATGTCGCCAGAATCGTTTTGGTCACATACAGAAATAAGTTTGTAGCCTGCGTCGATTTTCCAGCGTTTTGTCAAGATAGCCGCCGCTAGGAGCCAGTGCTATGCGTCTCTACATACCAGCATTCATTCATGTCAAGTAGGTTAGTGACCAACCTTGATGTTTGATTTTTAGACCGCCTAAAGACCTCCGACATGATCTAACGATTGAAATAACCGGGATCGACTGCTTAACGTAACCCTCTGAAGCACAATAGCGCTCAGATAGAAAAGCCACCATTGACCCATCGAGTTGTACGTTGCATAACAATCGCAATGATCTAACATAGGTCAGTCAAACTACGCCACGAGCGTCAAGCGTCAGACTAACTCACACCACCCAGCATCGAACCTCACTAGCAAATCACGACTCACCAATCTCCCAGCTTGTCTTTTACTTTAATCTCGTCGGTACTGGTTAGCCAGTAGCTGCGTTTCCATTGAAGCGAAAAGCTATGCGGAGCTCAACACATTGAAATGGTCACGGCTATGTCAAAACCTTTTCGTTGTGATTAGTCGATTGACCTCCGGACAGCTCCTCTGTGCTTAAATAGAAATTTACGCTTAATTAAGCGTGCAAGATACCAGCTTTCTTTCTTTAAACAGCTATGCTATACATAAATACTATTAAGAAATCCACATTATTGAAACGTCTATATAATACGCAGTTATCTAAAACAAACGCTTGGATCCTCATATCTTGCTCAGTAAATGTCGGTAATAACTCTCAGTGAACGACGCCTCATTCGTCACCGAATTCATATTCTTCTCTGGGTATCAACGAAAGAAATCACCGCTATCATTGACGTGATGTACCTTTTGTTCAAGTTGATGTTTACCAGATTATATTTACTGTTTTGGCTGCATAATCATACTTGTTGTATACTTATTTACTGAACACTTAATCCTGTGCTTGATCAATGTATACTACCAACTAATTGGTTGTCTAAATTGCGATCAAGTGCCATGTGAGTGATCACTACTCTGTAGTTCACTAATTCGATTGTCACGTGTCTTTATAGTCTAAATAGTAAACTTAAAGTTAATACAAGTAAAGCGGTAGCACTAACATGCAGCTCGACCCCTACTTGAATGCGTGGCCGAGAGTAGTATTTCTATCTGAGCGCTACCCTGCTTCGGCGGGCACTTTAAGCAGTCGGTCCCGGTCGTTAAATGGTTAACCATGTCGCAGTCCTTTAGACGGTCTAAAATCTTATAATTTATGTTGTAATTGTATATTATACTCTACTAGCAGCGCCCCGCGGCTTTGCCCGCGTTGAGCCCGTTCCCGTAGGAATTTTCGTAAATCCTTTCTTAGTGTGCACTTACGTCACTTGAAGAATCTTCCTGCCAAATATCATGTTTCTAAGTGTAGCGGTTGAGGCTGTGCGTTGATTATCAGTCAGTCAGGACTTTGAATTTTATATATATAGATTAGTATAGTTTTCCAAAGTAATAAATTATGTTTCAGTGTAGTCATCTTCTCATCGGGATACCTACGTGAATGCGAAATAGTATGTTGCGAAAATTAATGAATATATTAATCAATGTAATAAATAAGGTTTGTTTCATGGGCGGAGGCCTCACTCTACACCTGTACTAATGTGTACCTAAGGCTTTATATACCATCTAGAATTCTAGATGAAGCGTAATCGTCTTCGTCTTCGACACCAGGGTTGGCCCCTAACCTACTCAAAACAAATGAACGAATGGAATGAACGTAAGTAAAGCATATCTTCGATTTTTAAATCAATCAGAACAAATTCGTTAAACCATTTAGCCTTGAGTCAGCCACGCCACGATAATGACTAATATCTATAATAAATTGGCACCGCATACATTATAATTACCGGAACATTAAGTGGCTGTATGATATACCCTCAATCACCATTAGAACGGTTAAGGGCCAATAAACCGATTAATTGATCAAATTAATTACTATTCAATGCCTGTGTTATGATTGAACTTTATTCAGGTTTAATTAACTCTTCGGACAGTTAGGTGACCTGTGCGATGCTGTGTATTCAAATTATTGCTTGGAAAAATTTGGATAGTAATAACTTGTACTTCTTTAAGAGAACACTACTCATTTTTAATTGGAATTACGGATACACTTCGCTTTTACTTTACATTTTAATCTGTAAAGGGACCGAAATGTTCGAAAAAGTGTAAAAGAAAACGAAATGTATACGTAAACGTAGTTTCAATACTAAACTTGTAGCAAAGGCTGCATGCGGTGATCACAACATGGTGTAAATCTGTAAATATGATATCCGCTTTCGGTGAGATAGCAATACTGCTATCTCTCTCACCGAAAGTGGATGTCATATCATAATGAATAAGTGTATACTTATTCATTGGAAAATCTAGTGTGAAGATGAGTTCAGTAATCACCACCTACTAAACGGTGAGTTCGACTAGAATAGTGGTCAACTACTTTTACTGGTGGTCAACTCTGATTTTAGAGTTCTTAGACCGCCTAAATGCCTCCGACATGGTCTGACGATTGAAACGATCGGGAGCCCTGCTTTACGTACCCTCCGAAGCACAGTAGCGTCCAGATAGAAAATGCTACTATCGGAGACCCATCCAAGCTGCACGTTACTGAACAATCGCTATGAACTAACATCGGTTAGTCAAAAAGCGCTACGCACTAGTAATATTGCACAATTATGCTTCCACCGGTCCACAGATGATGCTGTTGTCGTAGTTCTAGGCTAAGGTATTGTTAATGTAACCCATTCTGACATCGTTGTCATAAAGCAGTTGATAAATGATAACTTTAGTTAGTTAGTTAATAACTATAGTCTAAATATTTTATTCGAAACTATCTACCACTAGTTTTGCTTCACTTCATCGATATTTCCTTTGATTTATTAATGATAGCACCGCCCCGCGGTTTTACCCGCGTTGTGTTCATTCCTGTGGGAATTTCGGGATGAAAAATAGCCTATGTTACTCGTGGATAATGTAGCTTTGGAATGGTGAAAGAATTTTTAAAAACGGTCCAGTAGTTTTTGAGCCTATTCATTACAACCAAACAAACAAAGTTTTCCTCCTCCTCTAGTTTAGAAAAGCCTGCATTCAACTACCTCCTACCTGAGATAGATTCCGTCTATGTTCATAGAAAAATCGACAGAATGGGTTATGAGTTAAGTAATATCTATGTGACAGACGGGCTGTTCCCGCGGTTCTACCCAAAGTCTCACTAAAAAACGATCTAAATTTAATAATGACTGCTTTATAATGTATAAATCATTTTGAAGCACGGTAGCACTCAAATATGCTTCTATCAACACACCCAAATAGTGGCTGAACTACAAGTTGCTTACATTATTTAGTCAAACAAGGACCAAGCGAGCTTTATCTGGATTCAGCTTTACCTAACGCCTAGTTTAACAAACATAGTTTCCACATTTTCCCTAATATATCCCAAACACCCTTAAAATTGATTTGACACATATAGTGTTGCCACAAACTGATAAACGCGACTACCATAATAGAACTTAGTCACTTTACCCGGAACCCTCGTAACTAAGCGAAGTTATTGCAATAAATATCACATCTATGTCATTTGGTTATTGTTTCAGAAATTCTATACTTTACAACGTAGTATGAGTACTGGTGGTTTCTTTTTTGCTTATGAGCCCGTAGTGTCCCATTGCTGGGCAAAAACCTCGCCCCTTTGCTCCTATGCTTTGCTGTCCCGGGGCTCGGCTTGCTAAGTTGAATCAAAATTTATTGACAAGCCCGTTGGCACAGTGGCAGTGATAGCGCTTACTGTGTCGGAGGTTGCGGGTTCGATTCCCACCCGGATTCAACAATATGTGAAGACATAGTTTTTGGCGACGAGTCTAGGTGTTAAGTATATATTCTTATAAAGCATTTGTGTACGTATATGTAGTAGTATCAGTTAATTAGATAACATATTACAAGCTAAGAGCTTAGTTTGGTATAATTAATCGTGACTGAATTTGTTTATTATACCTATCAATGTCCACGGAAGTCTGTCGGGTAGTCTCTCGTTGATTGGATAGAATATTTAAAATTCGAGTTTTTCACCAAAGAAACATATGCGGCCCTGAAAAGGGCCTTTTTGTGATAGTTTTGTATGTAGTTGTGGCAATAAATGCGTTACATGCGATGTTGCCATGAACAGATAACGCATATTATGCCACAATCAACTCGCAGTTTTTATCTTATTATATGGCTGTGCTTTGGAGGGCACGTAACGTCGGTCCCAATTGTTTCAATCGATAGACCAATTCGGAAGCCTTTAGGCGGTCTTAATACTTCACCAAGGTTGGCCACTAACAGCCTTAATTTTTACTAGCAGCGCCCCGCGGCTTTGCCCGCGTTGAGCCCGTTCCCGTAGGAATTTTCGAAAATCCTTTCTTGTTGTGCGCTTAGGTCACTTGAAGAACCTTCCTGCCAAATTTCACGTTTCTAGATGTAGCGGTTGAGGCTGTGCGTTGATTATCAGTCAGTCAGTCAGGACTTTGAATTTTATATATAAAGATAGATTAACTTTAAAACCTTTTAGATAAGTCATAAAATATCATTAAGAAACTATACAAGGTCTATACCACTGATGAAAGTATAAGACGTAACAAAGAGACGGTGGACAGCGCTCTGGGACCGCGGATGATTGATCGTCGACTCGACTCGGTGATCCATCAGAATGTGGCTACCGATTAATAACATTACACCGCAAAAAATATTACTTCTAAATCAAGGTACTAGGCACACTAACACGTGTAGAGACCAGGTTTGGTTGAGCTAGACCGTCTGCTAGCCTCTGACAAGGCCTCTAAGTGGGAACGAGATAGAATGATAGCGTTCAAACATATAGCCAAAAGCAAAAGTGGGATTAGAAACTATTCTTAAGCTGTAAGAACAGTAAGATATTATAGATTTAATGAAAACATCATAAACAATTCTTTAAATTTCCCTTCCTTTTAATATATTCAATCATATTCAATATGTGACCATTACGACTTTGTAGACTTTAGATTTACTCATATTAAAGCTACACGTCATCACTTTGTATCCGTTCCCGCGGGACTCTCGGGATAAAATGTATCCCATGTGTTATTCTGATGTATAACCTATATTACTATAATATTTCTTCTAAAGTCCAGTAGTTTTTTGGTGAAAGAGTAACATACATACATCCTCAGAAAAGTTCACATTAATAATATAAGTAGGATTTGTATTTAAGGTAATTTTGCAAGTATCTGATTGGTTTTAGTAATAAAACTGTCTACTAAATTCGTTCAAACTGTAATTGAAGCCGAGGCCTTGTAAGCGATCAATTCTTTATATCGCTGACCGAAGAACCGCTGAATAAAACAGGAATTTTATTTTATTTTTATAGAATTCACAGAGCAAACCAGATGGTTCTCTAGTGGACGATATCGTGCCCTGGTCTGGGCGATAGATCGTAAACAGCACAAGAAGTAAAAGTTAAGGAAATGAAAACTACTGAACGTTGGGTGTAAAATAGGTAAAGGAAAATAGTGCTGCCTTTTTCATTGAATTATATTTTACTATTTCTTTGTGTTGACAATGGAGGAAGGATATTTTCTTTGTTCTTAGAAACTAATAGTAAACGGAGGATGTCTAGATTTACTCGACAATGTTAGAATCAAATGTGTACCTATTTCTTTACTTGTCTGAGAGATAGCTCAAAACAGCCTCGTGGACTTGAGTCCGGTCTAGTTTTAGTAATGGAGATTTCTTATTTATCTTTTAGTAATTACTTTTACTTCTTATTGCTTTTAGCTGGGCTATTTAGTCACTTTGGTTGACCATGAACTATACTCTCGCCTTATACTTCTCGCCTCTACTAAGAGACGTCAAATGCTTCCATAGTAGAGATTTAATGAGTGATTATGACATGTATGTAAAATTACGTGTAAGGTATGGGAGCTCCGCCTCGGTCCGCTCGGCCCGTGTCGGTTGGCAGGGTCGCCATGTAAGGAGCGAGGTATGGGAGCTCATTTAAACACGAGGTGTTAGATCAACTCTCAATCATTTAATGCATAATATCTCGGGTACATAGCAACTATCCACATACATGCACACTCCACTACATACGTCAATTACTAAATCGATTTAACAAACGTCTCTAAATGCAGCAGTTATACTTCCAACCAATTTGACCAAATTGATGTTATAACACAATAAAAACTCGAACAATATGAATTTACTAACATAAACCGAAAACTATTAGAGCATGACTCCAACAGTTATTCCAGATAGTTCCCACTTAGTGCGCACAGATGAATAGGCTCCTTTGGAGGTGCCAACTCAATTGTTTCGCCGAACGTTCGCCTTCAAGTGTTTGGAAGTCTCTTGTGACCCATTTGTAAACGTACTATATATGCAAGTCTAGGGTAAATTCAAAGCTAGATCAAATTGATCTCACCTATTTAGTACTAAATGGTGTATTGTGTTTGTTGTAAGTATTGTTATTTAAGATGTTAAACGAGGTTAAGCGATGTTATGCGAGCTATCGGCGGATTGCTTAGGAAGGCAGTAAAAAAGTTATTGCGAAGCATTATTCAGAATGGAATGATTTAAAATTATTGCGAATATTAAATACTTCTTGTATTCGTTAATGTCATATTCATTTGATTTGATTTGCTAGCAGTGCTGTACCTGTTCCCGTGGGAATTTCGGGATGAAAATAACCTTTACTTTGAATGTGGCTATCAATTACTGAAGGAATTGTTTAAATTGGACTGAAAGTTTCCGAGATTAGAGATTTAAAAAATTACAAATTCTTCAGCTTTACTATATTAGTATAGACTGACGTACAATATCAAAAGTTATCAAATTTTCTACATACCCTGTGATAAGCTAAGCATCTACTATCACTAGGTACAAAGTTTGTGGAATAAACATTCCTAATTCCGTGAAAACAGGCAACTATGTGAAGTTGGTATAACATAACAGTCGTTCTGATTCAAACATGCAAAACAGTTCAGTTCAGTATCGACACGTTATTAAGTAGAGGGTATAATGAAGTCGTTGCGTAGCTCGCGATGACGCCCGTTACAGAAATTCACCAAATTTTCGGCTTCACCCCTTTGAGGGTACGTGACTTGATGCCCAATCGACTCGTGAGTAGCATAACCTCACTTACATAGAAAGGGTTCTGGGATTCAGGTTATTTTTAAGTTTCTATCCACGGCATTCGTAACTCGCGGATTCGTAGTGTTAAGACGGTAAAAGAATTTATAGCCCAGCCCGAGTTTGAATGTTGATTTCTGTTTGCGAGACGAACATTCATATCAAAGAAGAAAATAAAGAGAAAATGAATAAACTTTCTACTTTCATGAAGGACATAAAGTGTTCTCAGAAACCATGTTGTGTTTTATGCGTAAATAAGCTTCTTTATCTACATATTGTATAGGAGGAAACTAGGTATATAAAATCTGTTTGAAACACCTCTCGTTTTTACGAATATAATATAACTTACACCCATACTCAGAGACGTCGAATTATTCCATTATTAATGAGTGATTTTGACATTGTAATGTATGAAAAATTACATCAATTAGTGTCAATATAAACGATATATATTTTATTAAAAAGAACGAGCATTTTTTATCAAAGCATCGTCGTTGACATTAAGCGAGATTCCAAGCTGCAAGTGCTATAGAAAGCTTTAGACCTTGTTCACATGACAATCGCTTAACATACGTATTGGTGACATTATAAAAACTCGCACTAGCATCTATAAGCGTTAAAAATTTATGAATTATCATATTAGTCGTCAACGTGAGTTATGCGCTTGTCATGTGAATCTGCCCTAAACATACCTATGACACTTCTTTTTATTCAACTTGACGACTCGTAGGTCACAAACGCACTGCAAATCAACCACAATTATTATACCAAAATATACCATGTTCGTTCCAAAATGTACCTCTACCTAGCATTATTCGTTATTAGTTTGCACTAGACACCTAAACATGCCATACCAATACTCAGAAATCAGAAATGCTGAGTTAATTAGAAACCCGTTGACCCGAGAAATTCCTTGCAACCAAGATTCTGTTTATGATACGACCAGATGTTACCGGTACCATTTCTAATGATTCGACCATTAATTCCTGTAGTGACCAAAGTTGGTATCGATCGACGAACGATTATACCTAACGGTCCACTTTGTTTGCTGATTTGGTTAATGAGTGTTGTGATAGCAGATGGTGAATGTTCACTTAAATATTTGAAAATAGAAAACAATTTATGTTTTTTTTTTGTATTTTATCAACGTACCTAATAGTAATTAAAAGCAATTGAAGAAGGCTCAGCTTGAGTAAATGCTGCATTTTTCATTCATTCCTTGTTCAAATGAACATTCATCCGAAGTTACAATATGGCGACCAAAACTGACCAATCAAGAGAGACCAAATGGCTCACTGTTATATTTTTTAAATTTGGAGTGGGAATTTACGAAGCGACACACACACACACTTCGATGTCAAACTTATAACACTCTACTGTTACGTCAAGGGTTAAAAGTAATACTCATTTCTAGTGTAAATTTGGTCACTAGTCTGTCAGTAGTAGTATCAATTGTTGAATATTATATTTCAGGTCAGTCGCGTAGAACAGAGATAACGCTCTACAACAATGAAACTAACTATCTTCCTCTAGAAGCCGATGGGCAAGACATTTCGCGCACGTATGAATAAAGCTTTGATTACTTTATTCATAAAGAACTTTTAAAATTAATTTATCAAAAACCATTTGAATCGAATCAAACTAAAACGTCTGAAATCTTATTTATTTCATTCTATTCCTTATCCAATAAAGAGTTAGACTAAATTGAATTAAAGATGGTTTCTCAAATCAAATCGTATTTATCTTGGACAAAAGTGCTTTCATCTAAATTGTTAAGTAATTTTATTTGAGAATCTAGACTTGGGTTGTTGATAATATTATTATTTTATATTAAATGAGTTTTAAAATTTAATTGCAGACGCCTCAGTGGCCTAGTGTGTATGCCTGAAAGAGTCGGGTCTCAGGTTCGATTGCCGAGTAGAGCGAACCACGCTTCCGATTTAAACTTCTCACTGTTTTATAAACGCGAAATGTATCCGTAAACATGGTAGTTATAGTTGTTGCCACTGAATGAAAAGAACATTGAAACGGTAAAGAGTAATTACTGGGTGGAGAGGTAACCACTTTATGTTGTTTAGACAATTTACCTTTTAACGCCGTTCAGATCACTGGAATGAACCCTATTCGAGCTCAATGTTCAAAAAAGCAACCTACAATTAAAGTTACAAGTTATTAAAAGTTCCAAAACTCGCTCAGAAAACAACTCCCCAGTCTCAGCTTATAAAAACTTGTAACATTATTGCTTGTTGAACAAACAACTATAAAATAAATGAGAATTTTCCTCAAAGTCTAATTTTAATTAACATTTCAAACCGCCAAAGATAGTGCCCGTGAACTTTGCGTCGGCTAATGAAAGTAATGAATGAAGACTTTGCCAACTAATTTACCACTACAGTTACAAAACTGTTTCTAAAACTTTCAAGTTTTCCTTTAATGTGCCGCAATGGGTCGCGTGACTTGCGCGGGAATAACTTCTCTCCATCGCGGTTATATCTTGAAATATTATGACTTCATTATGTTTTTATGTATTGTACTTCGCACTAATATTTTGAACGGTTATGAGGATGTCTCGGTGGTCTAGTGGTGTGTGGCAAGACTGAGGTTCCGGGTTTTTAATTCCAGTGTCGAAAAAATTTTTACCTATTTTTCAAACATGGCTCGGGTTTGAGATCACCAACCCGCATTTGGCAAGCGTGATGATTGACGCCTAATCTTCCTTCAGAGAAATGAGAGGCTTTTGCCCAGCAGTGGGACATTATCGGCTTATACTTTTTTTTTCTTTATGAGGATGTATGGATGAAGTCGTTTTAAATTTAACCTGTCTCGGTGTTTTTAATGGAAATACAATGTCACTAAAACAAGAACAAATAGCTAAGCGCAAGTTACACATAGTGCGGTTGCGGGTTACGGTTACGGGTCGCGTGACGTCGTATATGTTATGTCTTGCGCTTTATAGAATACTAGCTTTTACCCGCGACTTCGTCCGCATTAGATTGTTACTTTGGACAGTAGTTTTATTTTTAACCTTTAGGATCTTACCAAAGTATGACTCAAGCTGCACACTCACCGGGACGGAACGTCTCGGGATTTATCATTTTTGCTTGTGAAAATTCGAACGTAGCTTCATAGAAATACAGCATAAATGGCTATGCATTCAAATGACGCCGCGGGATTGACAAATCCTTTTCGATACCGTGGCGCTATTTTAAAGTAGGTATAGCATTTGTTTATATACGAATACGTTTGATTTTATATTAGCAAACCTTAAAATCCCTAGCCGTGCCATCCCAGTGAGCGCGAAGCATCAAACAATTGCTTGGGTGAAAAATAGTAAACATAATATAGAAAAATAGTATCTTATCCGGAAGGAAATTCGGGATAAAAAGTATCCTATGTCCTTTCTCAAGGTCATATCTATGTCTATACCAAATTTCAGCAAAATCGGTTCAGTAGTTTTGGCGTGAAAGCGTAACAGTATCTTATCCGGAGGGAAATTCGGGATAAAAAGTATCCTATGTCCTTTCTCAAGGTCATATCTATGTCTATACCAAATTTCAGCAAAATCGGTTCAGTAGTTTTGGCGTGAAAGCGTAACAGTATCTTATCCGGAGGGAAATTCGGGATAAAAAGTATCCTATGTCCTTTCTCAAGGTCATATCTATGTCTATACCAAATTTCAGCAAAATCGGTTCAGTAGTTTTGGCGTGAAAGCGTAACAGTATCTTATCCGGAGGGAAATTCGGGATAAAAAGTATCCTATGTCCTTTCTCAAGGTCATATCTATGTCTATACCAAATTTCAGCAAAATCGGTTCAGTAGTTTTGGCGTGAAAGCGTAACAGACAGACAGACAGACAGAGTTACTTTCGCATTTATAATATTAGTATGGATTACATAAAAATTTTTCAAAATCCCAGAAAGGCTCAAAGCGCAACGTGTTAAAAATTAACGCAAGTTTTATCGTGATATTCAGCTTTGGTATTGTTGCCCGAGCATTAAACTCAATAGCATCAAAACGTAGAATTTTCTCTCCTCAATAAGCTCTCGTCTCGAACGTGAAAATATAAAGAAAAAGCAATTCGGTACATAAATACTAAATTAGTATCCGATTTCACGAAAAATTCACTTTTATATTATCAGAGTCAGTGCTTTGTAAGCCATTTAATTCAAGAGAACGACTCTGTACCCCTTTAGTGCGACTTCGTACAATTTGGGAATCACTTTGCATCGGATTCTCATCGACAAAATTCCTAACTTCGCCTTCAGATTGGGTGTAAAATTTTACTGAATAACTTTCGTGACCTTTTCAAACAAAAGTTAATTAGATTTGTAATTAAATAGCTTATCTTATGATATTAAAACCGGTGGTGATTTAGGGCGTATTTTTGGATCATATTTTAAATACTATGTTTTAGGAATATTGGTACCTATTGGTTTGAAATGTCTACCTGTAGGTTGAAGACTTCTAGTAGTCTACTCTTATTGAAGATAGAGGATTAAGTGTAATCAGGTTGGTCTTAGTTGGCAGGATGGCTAACTTTAAGTAAGTTCGAGTAGGTAAGTGGCCAAACCTGGTGATGGACATTTTAGACCGCCTAAAGGCCTCTGACATGGTTCGTGGTACTGCCATATAGTATAGGTACAGTTATGTATCTACATCTACACTGATATTATAAAGAGGAAAACTTTGTTTGTTTGTAATGAATAGGCTCAAAAACTACTGGACCGTTTTTAAAAATTCTTTCACCATTCGAAAGCTACATTATCCACGAGTAACATAGGCTATTTTTCATCCCGAAATTCCCACAGAAATGGACACAACGCGGGTAAAACAGCGGGGCGCTGCTAGTCTGTAATATAATAAGTATCACTTGTTTATCTGTACTGGTAGCGTAGACTGGGTAACGTGTCTGTTTTAAAAGCACAGTGGAGGTACCACGATGCAGGCAAGTAACTATATGTTTCGTGCATTTTTTTAATTAACCAAGTGCGATGTAGCTAGTGACTTTCGAATATTGGGTGCAGTATTGTAGCAGGAAAACTCGTCCGTATTTTGGCTTTGATAAATAATCAAAACTCGATATCAAAGGCAGATTCTTAGCAGATAGTCACGCTGATAATGAATGAAGAGTTCAGTGTTAACGCCAGTCTCAGCGCCGCGACGTCGGGACTAATGAAATTGCGCTTCAGAGCGAGTGCTATACCTCGAGTAATGTATGTGGAGATATGGAGCCGAGCGAGCTGTGAAAATGGAATTGTAATCATTACCTCACCTTGTATTTAAAGGACTTTTAATAAACTTGAGAGCGGTATGTCGGTATTTATTGGGCTGCGCTGAAGTCGTGTGTTTTCGTATAACTTAAACTCGTATAAAATATCGCTTTTTAATAAAAATTACAGTACGTACTAGCTACGCTGTAACGTTCTCTGCTGGGCAAAGGAAGATATCAGTACAGTGAGAAGGAGAAATATATGCGCAAAGAAAACGCTATTCTGAATCCATGACAATTTCATAATTGGATTAATTTATGTTGAACGTTTATATAGGAAGAATCGCATTTAAAGGTGAAGGTTTAATGGGATCGAAGTGTTTCCGTTAAATAAGGAAAGTGATCAATGTACCGGTTTACTTAATAATGTACGGATAGAAATATATCCGGTCCGGGATCGTATTAACAGAAACAAAGGTCCTAGCACTCAACAAATGCTTTTGAAAAATTCAACAGACAAATCCCCGATCGTGAAAAAAAACTTTGCCCCATTTTAACCTCGGACCAATTCGGAGAAAAGTTACCGAATTTCGTTCAAAAAATAGGGATTAGGGCTCAAATTTGCATGCAGCTCGTCGGTGGTAAATTATCGGGGTGTTTGGCGGGCGGCCAGCCGACGGTTACCGGCGATATTAAAGATACCCGAACAGCGGCCGAGAGCGTGACTGCGATCACAATTTCATAGACCGATTACTAGAACATTCCGTCTCCTTACACTTCAAGACAGTTCAAATTTTAATTACAAACTAACTTTCTTAAGTCGCGCTCCAAGTTCCAACTCTACCACAAATTAAAGAGACTGAAAAAACTTTGTGCCGCATTCACGAGTCGCGGTGCAAAGGCTCTAGTAATAACAAGACTTGTGAGTTAGTTTTCACGTCCTTACATTTTAGGGGCGTTGAATTTATCTAGTTGAAATAATCGTGTTGGGTCGAGCAGTCGGCCATTATGTCTGGCCGGACGCCAGGCAAGTCTTCCGACGTACAAGTGAACCGCCCTTATTACGAACATACTTGTTTATTAAAACAAAGCCACCGTCGCCGTGTTTCAGGCTGATTAATGATCCGTGATGTTCCCTGCGTGATGAAAGGCCCTGCATAGAATCCTATACAACGCTCTGCATCGCTCGATCCCTTGAGGACAACGCATTTAGATTAATTGAACCCCTTAAATAGGGTTTTGAATAATTGTTTTTTATATTTGATTTTGAAAAAATAAATCATGGACTTGGTAGTAAATAACATCTTCAATTACTATTGATTAGATAATCAGTTATTATAACTTAAGGACTTATAACCTCTCATTTATCTAGGACCAAAAAATGCTTGCAATAGTGTGCAATACCTGCGCTTATCAAAACCGGTCAGCTCTGGAGACGAACTGGATTCAATTCTATAGTCAATTTACAATGTACTCTTCAAACATGGCTCAGGTATGATATCTGCAACCCGCAGTAGCCATGAGTGGTGAAAACATCTAATCCTACTCACTATACAGAAATTTTCAGTGAGACGATATGCCTTTTCCCAGCCGTGAGCCATTATGCGGGTCTCACTGAAGATATCTGTATAGTGAGGAGGATTAGATGAAATCACCACTTGTGCTGCGGAACAAAGTGACATGGCATAGTGATATAGTGACAGCTATTTAAAAGAAATATCAATCCTGTTGAATTCAAATCAATAGCGCTCGTGGTGTACTTTGATCAAGCGATGTCAGTTCACTGTAAATGTTAAGCAACGTGCAGCTCGCCCCCTACTTGGATGGATGGCCGATAGTAGCATTTCTATCTGAGCGCTACCGTGCTTGGGAGGGCACGGTTGTTTCAAACTTTACTCCATGTCGGAGGCCTTTAGGCGGTCGAAAAACTCCGATGCCAGTTGGCTACTAACCTACTCGAAATGAAATGAATGAACCAATCAAATCAATAAATAATAACTACAGCATCTTAATCAAGGCGCAGCGAAGCTTAATATCGGAGTTATCGGTCGAGGCGTGATGAAGCGATCTCAATATCCAACTGCCTCCGAACAGCTTTGGACCTCTGCCAGTTACCATTACTTATTCCGACAAATTGTACATTAAATATGGCCACCTGTCGAGGAATAACCCGTGTTGATCTTTGTTAGTTAATGTGAGCATATTTTAAAACAATTAGTATCAGCTAGTTAGATTCTATAATACAAGGTAAGCTTACTTTGGACTTAACTAAGCAAAGCTCCTGTACATAAGGTCCTCTACATATTTCTTTATGTTGTTATTTATATACATAGTGAAGTATTTTGACTAAACATATTCAAAATCAATGTCGGAATTTCAGCTGATAACGATAACATAAGTCATATGGAATCGTAATTTTTTAAAATTTATATGTGTATGCCCACACATATCAATGTCTTCAATACACAATAGGGTGGGTCAAAAATATTTTTTTTTGAAATATGTTTTGTAATAGCGATAATTAGTTGTTATTTGATGCTATTATAACGTGTATAAAATATTATTTTAATCGGATAAGTGTAACTGCCTCCGGATTAGGTTTAAAGTTTACACATTTTTGTTCAAAAATCTGATGTTTCAAAGAAACCGTAATAGTACATATATCGCTTCAAATTCTTAAAACAACTGTTGTTTATTTAGAATTGATGTCTACTATTACCAAAGATATCGAATAATAACAAAGATGTGGGTACTTAGAAATTAATTGTATGTTTACGTTCGGGTATAGTTATGACAACAAAGTGATTCTTTAATTAAATTAGTTGAGTTGTGTTTAGCTAATACAAAGGTGTGTTTTTGTGATTATTAAAATGAATCGTACTCGAAAAGCTTTTAAATGTCCTATATTTGGCGATACAAGTGATTTAAGAGACAATATGCTTCCAACTTACCAAGAAATAATAAAGTGCTACGAGTGGACGAGATTTGAGTTAAAAATGTCTAAAAACACTAAAAAAGAACCAAATTTTCAAGAAGTTTCCAATATTGTCACCGAAAAAGTAGAAACGTTATGGAAGAAAGCATCAATACCAATTATATCTCATGTTAGAGTGCAACCTATGTGGTTAAAGTATATGCTCCGACATGGTTTCACATCAAGAGCCATCCAAGTTGTAAAGATGGAGGAAGACATTTATGGCAGTTAATCTCAAGGTCTCGTTACTTGACGACAGAATTTAAATCTATTATTGATCCGGTAATACAACGCAACAGTTATTTCGCCCATCCTGAAAACCTACTGCTAGCAATGTTATCAGACAGTGAAAAAGAGATATAAGAGAGTTAGCGCTGCGTCGTATTCTGAAAGCTCGCAGAGAGCAATCCCAAGATTTGAGGCTTTTTCATGTTCCGGAGCTAAACATGAATGCAGAAGTATATTACGACCTCATTAACTGGCAACAACAAGTAACAGAACCACCTATCCTGAAGCAAATCTCTACCGAGGAACTTGAATGTTTCATTGTTCGAGGAGAGGAGAACAAAATAGATTTTTTACGATTACCATTCCACACTCAAGCCGTTGAAAGGTCAGTTAAAACTGTAACGGAAGCTTCAGGAACTCTGTGCTCAAAATCAGCTCGAGAGGGTTACATTAAATCTAAGATTGAATCTCGAAAACTCATGCCAAAATTTGATAGTAAGAAGGATTTTTGTGTAAAATAAATGTTGTATAAAACTGTAAAAACTTATTTCTATATGTGTTTTCCTTTAATAATTAATAAAAATATAGTTTAAATATACGTTTTTATTATTTATATCCAACTTACAATATAATATTAAACATTTAGAAAAGTTTTAAAAATCAGACTTTTTCATTATTTTTTCCAAATTTTCAGGGCAATCCGGAGGCAAAAGAAATTATCCGATTGTCCTGAAATTTTCTGTGTTAGTTCTTACAACCATAACACAAGTTTTTAGTGCTATTACATGTCAAAAAACAAACTTTTATTTTTCTTCATACAACGGTAACCCACCCTAATACACAACCAAACATTACCTACTTGCAAACAAACACAATCATACGCGGCAAATACACAATACTTCTCTATTAAAATCAAAAAATTAATCAACTTTATTACATCGAAAACAATAAATAAGTCATCCAATATACAAAATGGAAGTTAATTAAAGTTTCAATATAAATCCCGGGCAGACATGTTATCTCAGATATTATAGTGGAACCCAACTAATTCCTAACTCTACGTTTCTAGACACATAAATTAACTGCAGACAGTATAAACTACACTTCTGTGAAGTTATTTCGTCTCCACAATTAAAAGTCCAAAGTATTTTCTTTTACCAACTTTTAACGTAAAAGTGTACTGCTCTTTTTTCAAGTTCAGACAAAGTTAGGATGGGTAGAGATAAGAAATGGACTCGAAATAGTAAGAAACTTGTGTATTGAGATAAATATTACAACTGAATGCTATCATTGAAGTAGTAGTAGTTTCAAGGGGATTAAAATCACAATTCTTTTATTACTTTTTGTATAAAAAACGATGTATATTATCTGTTATACTATAATTTGTTGTAATTTTAAAAGAAAATGCCAGTTGTCCTCCTTCGACTGCTCCGTGGAACTATTTAATTATTCTTTATCTTATTTATATTACTGTAGTTATTTGATATTAACTACAGTGTTATTTTTTTAAGAAAATATGACTGTGAGATGTAGATTTACTAGATTTTGTCAAATTAAGTCAGGTGCCATAGTATATGCTTTGGGTCTAATAAACCGTGCATTAATTTGTCATGTAAATATTTATTTATTTTAATATTTACTAGCTGATCCCGTGAACTTCATATCGCCATATTTTTTTATATTTGCTTTTTTTTTCATTTCTAATTATTCAAAGCTGCTATTGACAATAACGAACTCGTAAAAGAAAGCTTTATTGCATTGAGCTATTAATACATAGAGTACAATTCAATTTAACTTATGGATAATATGTTATGGATCAGGAAGCCTGTTCCAGCTTTTCGAAATCTCTTTAAGGACAGATTGCCAATATTTTGACATTAAATAACAAAGCATGCACGTGAACTCGTATACACCGGTATATAAATTGATACACAATACATAATGCCTACATTTTGCATGCAGGCGCGAAAATAACAGTAAATTGGAAATTCTCGGAATACTCGTGCCGATACGAGTATACTACATAGTGAATCCACACATTGGGCCAAATATTTGGGCAAATGTTTTAATCAAAGGTATTGTGGATATGATAAGCGTGGTAAGCACATTTATGACTAGGTTTGACTTATGCCACCGGTATACATACGTTTGGCCACTGCCTTAGCCAAACATTTTGGGCCAATGTTATTCATTACATTAAAGGATTTGCTGTATTTTGACGGTGACGGTTGACGGCGGTTGATATCTTCAGTAAGGCCCAATGGGATTAATATGGCGTCAATATTAACTTAATTATCGAGGGTGGATAGCACAAGTATTATTAATTTTATTTAGCTCCCTAAAATGTTAAAAAACAAATTAAGTTCGTTTGAAATTCTGTTATACATATTTGGTGCACTGTTAAAGAACGTGTGAAATGGTATTTTAATTTTTTAGGCATTGTGAATAGAACATAAAACACCTCATTATCTAATAATATAGAAGTTGCAGTAGAGGAAAACATTCCATGCTTTATTCCTAATGCCCAGAATTTAAAATAATTCATTAAAGTTTTTCTCAGTCGTATGAACGAGGCCTTACTAATTTAAACATTTAAAAGAATATCTTATCAAATCTTTTTCAAATTATCTAGTCTTTAATTAAAACTCAAATATCCTTCGATATTTTAAATAAGCCTTTCTAGGCTTGGAGCTTGAGAAAAATGAAGAAGTTTTTAAACCTAATTAGGCCTAGAAAGTTAGTCAAGCTTTGTACAAAATAATGAAAGCCCTCTCTATAAATTACCTTTTTTATCAGTTAAGTACAAAGCCAGTGGCAATAACACTGTGAATTTAAAAAATATTTGTTAGAAAGCAGTTGCATTGAGATGTAGTGACATTACACAATGTTTTACAGGGATACTACTAGGATGTTACATCTATCCTATTAATATAATAAATGCGAAAGTTTGTGAGGATGGATGTACGAGTATATTTGTTTGTTACTCTTTCACACACAAACTTCTTCTTCTTCTCGTTTCAATGAGCCTTTATTTGATTAGTTAAGTTATAATTTAGACCCTAGACCAGAAGGTAGCCAAGCTTATGGCGGCATCCGTGGCCTTCAAGAGGTCTGCGCTTGTGCAGTTGGTGGGGCATGACGGGCAGGACAGCAGGTGCGCCATGTTTTGTTCCGGAGCACCGCAGTCGCACTCCGCACGCGATGAGTAGCCCCATTTGACCAAGTTTGATCTGCAGCGGCCCACTCCGGAACGGAGACGATTAAGCGACCGCCAAACGGGCCACTGCAAGCCGGATCCCGAGGGTAGGTGTTCTGCAGGGGGAACATATTGGGGAGGGACTGGGTGCTTTGATTTCCAGAGCCGCATTTTCTCCTCCTTTGGATGCCCTGCTGTAGGTACCGTGCATTTTAAAAAGCTCTTTCGGCTTTTTAGGCGTTCTCGTGGTGAGACGTGGCCGAACAGTGGGTGACGCGGATCGTTTTCTTGCTGAAATTTCTCCAGCTCGCACGCTACTTGTCGGCGGACGCCTGGTGGAGCGATGCCAGCGAGGGGGTACAGCAGGTTCAGGGGTGTGGGTTTTAAGCATCCTGATATGGTCCGGCAGGTCTCGTTCAGCGCTACGTCAACTTCTTTTGCGTGGGTAGAGCGATGCCACACAGGACATGGGGTGCATAGAAAGAGCCTCCTCGCGGCGCACCCTGGGCGACTAGCACTCGGTAACGCAGAGTCTAGCGTACCACAACACTTCAACTAGTCGGCGAATCTTTCTACCAATGAGCCCTACCCATGGTTCTTCACGGAACCAACACACAAACTACAATACGGATTTGGATGAATCTTTACAGTAATATAGATTATACATCAGAATAATATATGGGATACATTTTATCCTGAAATTCCTGCGGGAACAGCTACAATGCGGGTAAAACCGCAGAGCAGTTCTAGTACTATAATATATAAAGATGAAAAGGTAATTTTTTTGTTTTTTTAACGCAATTATATAAAAAGCTTCAAAAACAACGACACCCTGTTTTAAATGAAGACTATCCGACAACAACCAAAAACTATAACCTCTGAACAAAAATACAGTGTACTTTTGTACGTAAAAACATAAAGAGTGTCGGTATAAATATAAAATAAGTATCTGCGTCCAGATGCAGTGGAGATGCAATACTAGCTGGCTCCTGGCAATTAGCCAACCCGCCTAGAGCGTACACACACAGACACACACTCGCTCACTTTATGCCTTCAGTACACATTTTTATTCTCTCTAAAATTCCGCATATTTAATACTTGTATAAAAAGTTAGTAACACGACAGCTGACGCCTGTTTCGGTCAAGTTTAACGGTTAGTTCCGAATTTAACTCATCGGAAATGAACGGGTTTATTCGGATTTTATGATAGTTTTAGATACAACTAGCCGCACCACGCGTTGTATAAATAAATTATGTGATAAAACGTATCTTATACTGCCTACTACTTTTATAAAGGAAGTAAGACGTCCAAAACATGAAGTCCCACTCCTGGTCAAAGGCAGCATTCGACACCTTCAAAGCGTCCCTGTTCTGAGCTACATTAACACTGAAAGTTTTATATAAGTAGGTAATAAATAGTTATTATTAACTTGACATATAGAAAGCGAATTGTTCACACAAAACAAAACCAACATCCGTCAAAGGATTATTCCTGAATTCAAGATGTTCCATACAAAACAGACGAACAGATAACTCAAACAAACAAATTATCAATACCCATATCTCATCCGTTGCAAATTGAACCAAACGTCAGAATAATATGATTTACAATAAACATCTTCGCTACGGTAAATCAATACCAACCACAGTATATAGAGATACGTTGGTTATACCGGCCCCGGTACAATATAGTGCTCGTAAAATATATGGAAGCGGTGTTAGGTAGTCAATGCCAAACCAATCCTGAATAGAACGATCGAGAATAACCCGGCTTTTCCTACTATATTCAATTAGGCTTGCACCAATTTCAACCTACGTATACTGTATATGAAGTATTCTGATAGTGGCCCTATTCTGTTCTCGATTTTATTTTCGGAGCGTTAATTGGTTTTGTTTAGGAGACTTGTGTGTTGTATTTCGATCCTGTTTTAATTTGAGTATTCAATTAGTGTGTAGACAGCTGTGTTTACATCGCATTTTAATTTATTTTGGTTGGAAAAATGTTTGGGAAACTGAATTGAATTGATTGAGTAAACAAATTTGAATAGGTTAATGCCACAGGTTAGTGGTCAACTCTGGGAGTTTTAGACCACCTAAAGGCTTTTGACATGATCTAACGATTGAACAACCGAGACAATTTAATGTGCACTCCGCAAGGTGGCGCTCACATAAAATGTCAGCATAAGTCACCGATCTAATTTTGGGCCGAGCTGCACAGTGCTAAACAATCGCAATGTGTTAACATCGCTCAGTCAAACTATACCACGAACGCTACAAATCGAATTGATTGGGTAATGGTTTTAGACTTTGAAATATTTATGGTGCCAAAGTTCACACGAACGTAGACGTTCGGCAAGAAACTTCAACGTTAAATTAGGACCCTACTAATATTATAAATGCGAAAGTTCGTGAGGATGGAAGGTATGTATGTATGTATGTATGTATGTATGTATGTATGTATGTTTGTTACTCTTTCACGCAAAAACTACTGAACGGATTTGAATGTAACTTTACAGTAATATAGGTTATACATCAGACTAACACATGAAATACATTTTATCCCATAATTCCCACGGGAACGAATACAACACGGGCAATAACGCGGGACACGGTTAGTTATGTAAATTACTCAGTTATGATGGTAACATACATTATAAGTTGTTTTTATATCTGCGTGTTTAGTGTGGCCAGTTTACGGCTGGATTGAAGCCAACTCGTTACTGGGTTTGACGATATCCTATCGCGGTATATTGTCCACGACCTACGACACACATTCTGTCCTGTCAACTAAAATAAGAGATAGAGGGATTAAATTTATAGTTTTACATTGAAGGTATACTATTTTTTTTTGGATTGGCACAAAATGTGAACCAATGTCGACAATTTTCCAGCCGAAGACGATTGCTCCTGAAGAGGAAAAGGGTTTAGTGATTTTATTTCATTCTTACCCTATCTCTAAACCTTTTTCCTCTTCAGAAGCAATCGTCTTCGGCTGGAAAATTGACGACATTTAACCACATTTCGTGCCAATCCAAAAAATATAGAATATACATTGTATTGTATTGATAGTTTCAATATTTAATGCAGTTTACAATTTTAATAGTACGCTTTCTTACACCACGTTTACTACTTCAGACGAAGCTTACCACTAAGTAATTATATTTTTATTGGAGAATAAAGCTCGCCTTTGCAATTTCAATTAACTTAATTAAATCATTTATGTTCAGACTTATGTTTACGGTAGCGGTTATATCAGAAATATCTTATATGAAACTAAAATAACATTTTATTCTTAAAATTAACATTATACAAAACTTAAGAAATTTACTAGTAAAACATTTTAAAAAATCATCTTGAGAACGAGAGGCCTTTACCCTGCAGTTGAATCTTATCGGACTGTATTTAGCTAATCAACTCATTATTTAAAACAGTAAGGTAAAGTATTAATCTGTAATATCTCTTAACTTGGCTAACTAACTTAAAAGGCCTCTTATTTTATTGATAACATTACTACCATTGTCCCTGCGACTGACTTCTCACCAGGGGGATGTAATCACCTCGCTTGTCTACTGCGGGTTGGTGATCTCAAACCTAGAGAATCACTACATAGTTAAAACAAAGTCGCTATTTTTGTCTGTTTGTTTGTCTGTTTGACTGTATGCTTAAATCTTTAAAATTACGCAACGGATTTTAATGCGGTTTTTTGTAATAGGTAGAGTGATAAAAGAGGAAGGTTTTTATGTAAAAAAAATCCCGAAATTCCCACGGGAACGGGCACAACGCGGGTAAAACCGCGGGGCGCTGCTAGTCTGAAATAATAAGCAGATTGCATGGCTCCAATCAGATCCGAATATCGATCAGATCATTCACTTACGATCCGATTTGCTATTGATGAGTGCATCCCTAATTCATTCAACTGATTGACTTAACGCATAAAAGCGGTTTCAGACTGCACACGTATAAGCAAGTAACATTATGCGACCGTAAAAGCTCGTATATGAAAGCTCGTGTAGACACGTCGGGTATTTTGAAACGAGTAATGTAAGCTTGTCTGACAAAACGACCGCAGAAAAATACACTAGTCTAAAACCGCCCTAAGTCATGCATAAAATACTAACTACAACACTTCCACAGAGACAGTACCAGATTTGCAGTTAACCTAAACTTTACAGTTGATATAACTGAACCGAGCAGACGGTAGTTTCAATGCGCTCAGTAGTTCAACTTGCATTAAACGTATTTACATAACGGCCTATTCACGAAGAATAGATGCTCCTTTGTAAGCAGAAAACGAAACGTTCTCGAGTCAGGATTGTAAATCGTTTTGCATCACAAAACTGAAACGAAACAAAACGAGGGATCAAAGAAACCGGAACAATTTCGAAATATGATTCTCATTCTATTTATCAAATAAACGTCCGTCAATGGTCTCTAATCCATCCCCTGTTCGGAGCGTTTACTTTGTTTCAAATTAATGACATCCATATCTCACGATTCCAAGGGATAGTCCTCTCAATTTGTCATATAGATTACCTACTTTTTCTGTTTCTGACGTAAAATTTATGTTATATTCTTTCTTTACGGTAAATTACACATTTTATTTCTACGACACTCAACCTATTGGATGTACGTCAATTGCAATAGTGGAATATGAATTGCTAAAACGGCAAAACATTTCAAAGAGTTTGCACACAGTCATTCATTCTCGGAGCGTGAACTTCCAATATTTTAAAGCGAGCATCGTTGTGGGTGGTAAGCTGAATTGGACTTTATCGGGAAGGCATTGGGAGTGATTTCGGGTAATCGGGTGAAGATAGGGGGTATGACGTCACGTTGAATTTATTCCCCAATGATAGGGAGGTTAACGAGTTGTAGGTGCTCCTCGTTAAACCTGCCATAAACTGCGCTAATGTGACGGCAGATTCCTCCTCTATACACTACGCACACTTAGTTGAATCGATGTATTGATAACGCGGCGATTCTTACTTGTTTAATATGAAAACAGTTGACGTTTATATAATAATATAAACATCAACTGTCAGTGTTTAGGTGAATTTGATATTTTAATTTTCAGCTCTAGTTTTTAATAATGTCTTATTTTCTTATAAATAAAACTTATATTTTCTGCAACACATTTGTTTTATTGGGACCATGTGTAGGTAGGTAACATATTGACCGAATTTACGAATATTCGCCAGCTTTCGTTCAATCGTGACTCACAAAAATACCAATAAAAATACGTTTAAAATACAAGAGCTTTTATAAAAAAATCCGGAAATTCTTTTTTCATTTTCCCCTCCAGTGATCGAGTTACAATATAGTCAATGACAATTTAATAAAAGATTGAAGCCTTTAATAGCCAACTTATTTAGAGACGCAATTGTAACGCAATCTATCGGTGAGAATTATATCAATCGAAGGGTGAAAGCACCATCAGAGCTCTGATTAGTTACGTAATATGCTATCTTTGATATAATTGGTGTATACATAGCATGGCTCTAGAAGTTGAGTTTACCAAATTGTTAAAATTGAATATCCTACTCATTCAACGTAGCTCTCGTAGCGTCGTTTCACAAAACGATGATAGTTAATTAAAATTGTTAAGCACCGTGCAGCTCAACCCCTACTTGAGCACTACCGAGCTTTGCAGGGTACGTAAAATCGTCAATCCCATTTACTTACTTTTTATTCAAATAAAAATATACGAAAATAAGAAAAATATTATAGTTTGGATAGCTGGTTTGACAATTTATACGGTATTTATGAAGAGGAATGTAGTTTGTGACGATATATGTATTTATTTATACATAATTGTTACTCTTTCACGCACAAACTATTGAACTGATTTGTATGAAACTTTACAGCAATATAGGTTTATAATATAGTTATATATGTATAGGTAATATATCATAATAAGACATGGGATACATTTTATCCCGAAATTCCCGCGGCAACGGGTACAACGCGGATAAGGCCGTGATTCACGACTAGTAAATTATATCCCAAAGTTTCGACGGACCAATTCAGCCTATGCAATGAAATAACGAAACTTCTAAGCATGCCATATTTCACCGTTCTTCGTTTACAAATAAACAAAAACTTCAGCACTTTCACTTCAATACTAAAGACTTAAAGACTACTCGAGTGTATCTCCAAGGTCTTGTTAAAAAGTTGAAATGTATTCTGCAATGTCGTCAAACTCCAAAACGCCTCTAAAAAATAAAACTACATCAACTGAAGTAGCTAATTAAAACGTCTGTCTGTAAGATGCCAAATGAAACTTTGAATAATATTTTCGAGAGACCGGCTACGACTTCGGGCAGCCATGCATAACACAGGATTCGTCCTGGGAGTTACCAACTTTTTAATAGCTTTAACAATACCAAATATAAAAGTTAAGGCGAAACAAAGTTTCGTACAGACTTAATTACTCTTTAACTTTGGTTGCTGACTCTGTGGTTTTAAGACTTAAGTAAGTTTTTAACGCCCGACCCAAGAAAAAAGGTGTTATGCATTTCTTTACGTGGCTGAATAATGTTCTGCTGATATCCATTTCCCTGAGCATTCAAGTTTACAAAGACAAGACCGATCGGCTTGCAAGCTTGATTAATGGTCCACGTTTTATCACTGTGTACAATCTTTTAATATATTTATGAAATATTGATAGAATCAGTCTTTGGTATGTTTTTGTTTTAATGAGCTGGTTTAATCATTTAAGGCGTCGTTTAGATAAGCGAGTATACAAGTCGCTCGTCGTTTTTAATTAGCTGACTCGCAACTTCTAAACTCGCTCAATCTAAACGAATCCTAAATGCAACAATAAAGTAACCACTGCATCTGTTTCGAATCGTACGCAGTCTACGCATTTGTGTGCTATAATTATGTACCTCTCTGCAATGTAATTGGAAATTCCGCTTCGGAGTTCTAATAAAGTACGTAAATTCAGACGTTCCGTACGCAACGCTTGGATTCCGACACATTAAACGCACAATTTAAATGGTTTAATACATCGGTTCAAAGAAACATCACAGATATAAGCTTTTATTATAATATTCGCATTAAATGCACTTATAAGGCAGCGTAAATAATAAATGTTATGCCTTCATTCTCCTCAGTATTCAGCACTTAAACAATATGTACTCAAACTGTTCTTAAATATTTACAGATGAGAGCAAAATTTAATAAACGCCACGCCAATATTAAAAACTACTAACTATTAAAATATATGTATATCTATAGCGTATTGTGGATAGCGGATAGCAGATAGCGGATAGCGGGTAACGGATAGCGGGCAGCGGATAGTGAATAGTGGTTAGTGGATGGCGGATAGTGGATAACGGATCACGTTATGACATGATTTCTAAATGAACTAAAAGTCAAATTGAGAACTAAATAACGAGTGAAATATGACATCATCATAAAAACGTCAAAACTTGATTGGCAATCCAAGATAGCGTAGAGATAGTGGACAGATTGTAGAAGACCGCACAACGCATATACGTTTTTTGAAATTGATTTATGCGTGCGCGTCCGTCATGCGTTTTCATAACAAAAACTTTTGCGAGCAGTGTCCGTCGGTGTTTCCATTTATTTGCATATGACGTATAGCAAAACTTGTTCGCTGACCCAATTTCCAACAGATACTATTAAAAAAAAAAGTTTTTTTTTTACGCTTCGTAGCATAACATCGTAGCATAGCATTGCTTTAATAAAAAAGCACCGTTATTGAACTTCTATAGCGGAAAGGCACTATTACTTTAGTTACATACGTCTTAATTACGCTAAGAACATATTAAGCCAATTATAACCAACATTCTCCGAAACTTTCGCGTTAGTACCATCAAGTTAGCGCCAGTTTAACCACAATAACATGTTCCGTTAGACTTGAACTGTTAATCCCGATATCATCGAGCCGTAGATTTGGTTCCGCCAACTTATAATATTGGATACTAACTTCCCCACTATTGTTACCACAGAGCGTATTGATTTAGGTGTAAAATGGCACTCCATAACTCGTCCTATCTAAAACTGCCTCCATTGAGCCGAACTTACTTATCTATTGCAAAACTTGAACATAAAATTACCTGCGATATTAAATTTCTCTTGTCTTTGATAAATTTATGACGACGCGCGCGGCTTATTAATGTTCCGTCTAAACATATTGGTTTATTATTCATTTAGAACTTGGCCTTTTTATGTTGACTTAGATTTTATATTAATATTATAATCTTATTAATTTATACTTCAAGTCTAGGCTGTAGGTTCTTGTTTGTACTTTATGTATTAGATATCGTATTTATGATACATTTTTCATTAAGTCGGACTTTACTGTGTAGCGTAAACATTTAATGAATAGAAAAACTATATTGCGTAATAGAAATGTAGTGTCTTTGTAGATTAGATATTATGTGATTGTGTGATTAGTTTATTATAGACTTAGTGCTTATTATAGAGACTCATTATGGACACTTCTCTAAAGTAAAGATTTTCCAAACAAAATATTTTCAAAAAAATCTATGAAGGTAGTTTTGAGCTTGTATGAAAAATACTTAGGGCCGAAACTGCGTTAAGCGGGTGCCCGCGCGGTTTCATACAATTATGAACCGAAACAGAGGCCCGTCGCGGGGGCCCGTCGCGTGCGCCCGCTTAAAGCAGTTACGGCCGTAATATTGCTCTTGAAAAAAATTATCTATTTTACAGTAATTAGAGATGCTTTTCCTCTATGTATAGAGCTCTTAATTTACTTAGTATTCTTTTTTATTCTATTTCTTGTTTGTCTTGTACGTAATACCTTTCGGGGACTTTATGTTGAAAGTACTCATTAGTTTTAATGGGAAACCTGAAAGCCACTTTTCTAATAAACTAGAGGTATAAAACAAAAATGGTTTCACAATTTTCTCAAAGTAACTTTAAGAGAAACAAAGTTTCACATTGTTTGATGTAAAGTGATTTTATATTGAATTTGGGAAGTATTCCTCGGGAATTCAGACAGGTGTTTAGTAACTTTTATTGATGAAAACTCGACTTATTTGCAAACTTTTATTTTAATAGAAAATTAATTCTTGCACAATATTCTTTAGACCTTTGCTTTGCAGGGTTTCAGTGGGATATTGTTACAATTTTTGTTGATTTCTTTTGACAATGTTATTGTTTTTATAAGGATATTGCGCGCTTAAATATTGCTAATCCGTGCGCATTCATTTTGAGAACCTTATACTCCTTGATGGTTAGCTTTTGGCTAGAGGGTACTCTAGCTCTATAAGGATACTGTAAATCATATTAATCTGTAATATCTCACTGCTAGGCATATTCCTCTCATCTCACCGAAGATTTCAATACAGTGAGGAGAGGAGGATTAGGCGTAATCACCACGCTTGCCTGCTGCGAGAGGTGATTTCAAAGTAGGAAATATTTTTTCGCTCGACCCGGGAATTGAACCCAGGTACTCAGTCTTAGTAGACGAGTATACCACAGGACATACCACCTAGGCGTTATAAGAGCTTTACATTTTTAAATGATCGGTTCTGGTTTCAATCGTCAAGGCTTTCGGAGGTGCCACGGCTGCCAGGGAACAACATTGGCGGCTACTAGCAACTTTTAAACCAATAGCTTAACAAATCTATTTCCCTAACGATTCTATTAACTTACCCTACTTTTACTAAGCGAGGTTCACGGAGGTGTGAAAACTTTTAGAGTAATTGCGGACTAGTTTGAAACTTTGGATGGAAACTTTAGCAATGTGACAACATCTGCGGCGCGGTTCAATATGTATCTAATGTTTCATTACTAATTAAAAGGTTGCGCAGATGGGAGACTTTTGTCTGCGGAGGCAAAAAGTCTCCTGAATGTTTTTTTAATTTGTAGAGACTTATAGGGCCAACACTGCGTTAAGCGTGCGCAAGTCGTGTGCGCCCGTCGCTTGCGCCCGCCGCTTCCGATTCACTTTTGTATGAAACCGCACGCGACGGGCGCACGCGACGGTTCACTTTTGTATGAAACCGCGGCGTGCGCATGCTTAACGCAGTGTTGGCCCTTAGTTATTCGTATGCCTTATTCAATACAGTTTGGGTTCTTTTTTGACTGGGCAAGGCAGTCCGCCATCTTTGCAATCTATAACTATTCTAACGGTGAAAGGTATTTTACAATATTTTTAATAAATTAATAATATATAAATTACATAATAATGTCATGCTACTTCAACTATACATATTAAAGGCTTTAAGTGGTTGACTACCGTAACCTAAGACACACTAGATTTATTTTTGCAAGTGATTTTTCTACTCTCCTCTTTGATAAAATACGGCAAACACTGAGTATGTCATTCGGGCCACCTGAAAACAAACTTCAGTACATACAAACACGTTAACTTTATTAAGTAGCTGCGCTCGCGGGTTTCCCTGCGTTGGAAATGTTCTGTGCCAACGGGCTTGTCATATCTTTATATAAATACTAGCTGCGCCCCGCGGTTTCACCCGCGTTTTACCCGTTCCCGCGGGAGTTTCGGGATGAAAAATAGATTTTGTCCGATTCTCAGACCTACCCGATATGCACAAAAAATTTCATGAGAATCGTACGAGCCGTTTCAGAGGAGTCCAACTACACACCCCGTGACACGAGAATTTTATATATTAGATTTGAATGTTTTTTTGTATGCGTTTGGGTGGCACCCTGGATAGTTAAGATTCACACTAGCGACATCTATTGGGTCGCGGGTGAAACCACCGCGCGGGATAGCTAGTATTATTATACATTTAATACTTACCGATACAAACGTCTGATAAGACAAATCCTGTATACCAAACGCTTTCAATATCAATGGCTTCTGCGCCTGCGCACAACCAATCAGCACTAGACGCCTGATGTCTTTGTGGGAGTGTTTATGGACAGGCCTCAAGTGCCAGCCGCAGTAGAACATCGCGTTTGAGAGGAGAGAAGCCTGGAAATACATAAAATGAGATTATATTTGGACAAGCTTTATTTACGACTTCAAATAAACTAAGGACGGGTTGCTTCAACTTACGCTCAGGTATCGGTAAACGTAAAAATGAAATGTTAATCTCAACAGACGTAAGAAAATGGCTTTCTACTTACCGCGCACAAGTTTAACAGACTGTCATTTAATTTATGAAACAACGCTGTGTATTTAACAAAAAAACAATGTAAGAATTAGAGAACTTTTTAACGAACGTATATTACGTTAACCAACCGTTTCAACCCACACTAAGAGGTACATATAACTTTTATTTATTACTAGCATCGCACCCCGCGGATTTACCCACGTTGTGCCCGTTCCCGTGAGAATTTCAGGATGAAAAGTAGCTTAGAACTAATCCGTTGAATGTGGCTATATATTACAAAAATATTTATTCAAATCGGACTGGTAATTCCCGAGATTAGCTCGAACATACCAACAAACAAACTTACAAATACCTCTTTATAATATTAGTATAGATTAGCCATTTGTGTCCCAATACTGAGCAAAGGTCTCTTCTCCATCCTTCCACGCCACTCTATCTTAGGCCACTCCCCTCTTTCCTTACATACCTTTAGTAGTTTACCGTTCCATCTCACCTGATAAGTGACTTCTCCAGCATTCCACAAGTTAAGAGCCAGCAGGAGGAAGAGCGATCCCACAAAGGTATAGGTCATAAAGGCGTTGGTCAGATCCGTGTGAGGAGATAGCTTTAAAGAAGAATATCGTTACAAGAAGGCTAAAACAAGCAACTGTTAAATCAAGTGCAGTGAGATCGATAAGCAAGTGTTAAAATGGAATCCCAGGGTAGTGAAGTCTTGTGTCGTAAATGTTACCTCAAACCCCTGAAACTTAGCAATCGCTTAACCTTTATATAAAACTTTTATACTAAGAATGCAATAAACAACAAAAAGCGCTTATCTAAAACAAAATAACTATCTTCATAAAATCTGTTATCTGTTACACGCTCAGCGAAAAAGCGCTGAACGATACTTACAGCTAAACGCAACAATAGCAAAACGGCGACCGCTGAGCTTTCGCACACTTGAAGTGACATTATTATACCGAAAACACGGTTGATCTCGACAGACAAACTGGAAATAATGAATTCATAAGTTTCTCGAGCCGACTGCGCCTACAAACAAGACTCTACAAAGATTTATTTGTTTGTAACCACTATTCAAATAATGTTGTTTTGATTGAGACAAATACGAGGCATCTTTTATTAATTTATGGAATGGAACTTCGAAAATAATGTTTGGAGAGCTTTTTAAAAGACTGTTTTTGCGTTCGGCTCAAAGGCATACTCTAGTTTCGGATGTATGAGGTTAAGTATAAAAATTACACCAAAAAAATTCGTCGGTGAAATGTTGAAGAAAACATACATTAAGGATTCTACACTTTTTATTGACTTTTTCTTTACATTTCACCACACAGTACCATCCAATTACGTTATCTAAATATTTGGGTTCATATCAGACTAAAACAAATACGAGATGTTAAAATGTCGGCGATGAAACCTTGAATAATGTCAACAAACATTGCTCGGGTTGATACAAGCGTATAGGCGTAACCAGGCATCAATCACGAGCTGTCGGCGAATAGTTTTCGGTAAAGTGAGCATCGCAAAAAGGTATTTCGGTGAAACAAAAGAGAACTTAGTAATGATCGGTACCGTTTTCAATTTTAAGACCATGTTTGACACTTTTAAGTGATCTTATAATTCCGACACGAATAGGTTACCTACCTAAGTTCGGAATCGGTGCTCTTCGAAGCACGTCAAGTAACTTACTTCGACGAACTAAACTTGGGCGGAAGTGCAGAAATTTACTCACAACATTAACTTCTGATGCATGCTAACTCCTTCCAAAAATCCCCTTCTTAACTTATCATCAGCATCTTCTATCCCACCCCTCAAATCGAGTTCAAATTCTTCTCTTATCTTCTCGAAATGACGACGAAGCGTGACGAATTTATACGTCATTAGTATCAAGTGAGTGATCGGCAGACAGTCGGCCGACATCATTGGTAACATCATGTAAAGCCAAGTGACGTAGAAAAATATTCGAAACGCGTCCGCTGTGGGTGACGAGTTGTAGTAGCTTGGGTAGTATGTCACTACGGTGTAGAAAGGTGCACCTGAAATAATGGGATCGAAGTCAGTGTTATTACTTGCTTTTTAACATACAGCGTGTCCTGAAAAGTATCCTTGTTCATCATTTTTCGATGGACGTGTTAACGTGTCCATGAAAACATGTTTTCCTCTTTTCAAACATGGCATAGGTTATAGATCATGAACCTGCATTAGGCAAGCGTGGTGATTACGCCTAATCCTTCTCACTGTAACTATATCTTTAGTGTAATAAGTGTAATGAGAGGTCTTTGCCCAACAGTGGGGCATTACAGGCAATTTATAATATAAAATGTGAGAGAATAGAGGATTCATCATAAAATCCAACCCGAAATCTGATCTGAAGCACAACCTCATGCACGGGGGGTATCTGGAAACCTTACAGTATTAAGATATACGAAACAAAGGAAGATTTTGTACAACTATGGCCGAGCGCAGACTACAATCACAGTCGCAGTCTACGAGCGCAGTTAAAATAGTTTTAAAACTGATATTAGCTTTATGAAAATCTATAAAGCTGTGCACACTAGGGACAAGAGTCTAACAGATTTTTTTACTGGTTTTTTTTGTGCAAACTATTATATCAAAACTGACTTAACTTAATATATAGTCTGCGCTTGGAACTTATTCACTCAGTAGTTCTTCTTCTTCTGAAGGTGAAGAAGACTCAGTGGTAAAAAAACTGCTAGGGCACTGAAAGATGAAGCACCTTAACGACTAAACTAAAATTTTTAGTCCAACATTTTTGTACATCAGTCAAAAGAGTACTGTATCAGTCACCCCTTAATTAATTAAGATATCTTTCCCCTCGTTTAAATATCATGAAAGAGTTTCGAATAAAAAGATAATTACAAAGAGCACATTTGGTCTTGTCATCGTTTTAAAATTTTACAGCGTTTTTACGAGCGTTTTTACTCGTATATTTTAAATTTAAATGTGTTCGGAGAATGACTACTCAGCTTTATAGATACTTAAGTAACTTGAGTACTTGTATTATTTTGGTGCTAGTTTTTTAAAGTTTATATTGAATTTCTCGTTAATGTGATGATAAAATCTAGTAATCAACTATTTTTATTAAACTATTACATGCGGCAGAGATGACAAGACTAGTGCTACATGTGACGGAAACTCCGGCGCGGAAGGTCCACCACGGAGTATTCGACAAGTCTTTGTAATACATGTTATAGCATATAGTTTACAAATAGCGGGCCAACTTCGCAGAAGATCGGTCGCTCCGTCGCGGACCGATGTATGATATTTATTTATATAAAAACTATGTCAATAGTTGATCTGCTATCTGGAATTGCCTGAAGAGATAAGTTATTGACTAGCCGTAAATCTGCCGCATAATGCCACAGTACGAGTGCTACAGTGTACGATTTTACTACGCCGTAGTCATTGTAGCAGTTTCTGTACTACGTCGTAGCAATTTGTAGTCTACGTGCTACGAAATGCTGCGGATGCAGTAAAATAAATTTTATTAACTCTAGTTTTCAATTAAAAGCTCATAAATCTAAATGCTACATTTGCAGAGTTAATTTGAATCTGAAGTTTGTTAGATTCAATGTACCATTACGTAGACAATTGTACGCCTAATGAAATACACTGCCCACAAACGTATTTCGATCGCTTAAACTGGATCCAAATTGCGATGTAGTAGAGCGCATAAAGCAATCAAGTAAGGCTGTTTATACACATGGAATTGTCCCAACAACTGGCCGGGCAAAGCAATCGAGCCTTACAATTGGAGCGAGTCCGGGCGAAATCTCAGATGACGGACGCTTTCAGGAGGAGCCGCATTTGCTAAATAAATGTCGACGTCCGACCAAGCGAGTTGTGTAAACTGTCTTAAATGGCAAACTTCCAGGGAATGCTTACAGTTGACATCTCACTCAAAGGCCGGCCGCTCACTCACTATAACTAACCTTCAACTATACATTTCCTGGCGCTCTCTACCCCGTAAGCTATCAGCGACAAGTACACAGATATGACGTACAATGTCACACCTATTTTAACTCTACGGTACTGTATCTTCATGACACACGACTCTTCCAACTGTTCCCCAAGAGCTGCCATCTTGTCGTTTAATTTCCGAACCGATAGCTTGTGGTATAACAGCAAAAACATTTTAGCGAGCACTATATTGTGTATCGCGGAAAACATTACAGCTGAATTCCTTTCAACTTTAGGGAAATCTCCGAACACTGCAGCTACATTTTCGAGTAAAATCATTGTAGTGTAAATGGTGAAAGATATCAAATTGTACGCTCTATAAAATATTGTTTCTTTGTATGTGTCCTCGCACCAACAGTTGCCGGCGCCGGCGAGGTACACGTATTTGCAAACATCTTTCAATAAACCTCTCGTTTTTATGCACATTTCGTCTGAATAGATTTTGGTCATAAAGCGAACGTTCCAATTCGCTCCGAGCCTTGTTTCTGTATTCCTCCTTCAAGGGTCACACCAGCTCGCACATTAAGCCGACATTCGCCCGCAACGTGTTTATATACAATACATAATTCCCCTTAATTACCGGCTTATCACTACACGTCTAATTAACTGGCGAGTCGTTACGAACAAAAAATAAGTTTCCGACATAAATAAGAAAACAATAGAAAACTGTAATTTTCCATTCATTAGAGGTTCATTTATGACGACGTAATTTTGTGTTAAATACGAAATTAGTTTCGTTTATGAATTATTTTGTGGTGAAATTGAAAAAGTTTAGGTTTGGATCGAAGGCTTGCGGTACATTTATTTATTGGGCGGTTAATTAATGCTCGAGGTAAACGGTCTGATACACCTGATTAGATGTGTGAGTCGATCGACTAGACAGGATTTGTAGAATATTTATTTTATATGCTGCTAAGGTTTATTTAATATTAGCATATAATACTCATATATTATTAAATCTTACTAATATTATAAGAGCCAAGTTTGTGAGAATGAATGTATGTATGTTTGTAACTCTTTCACGAAAAAACTACTGGACGGATTTGGATGAAACTTTACAGTAATATACGTTATACATCAGAATAACATATAAGATACATTTTATCCCGAAATTCTTGCGGGATCGGGTACAACGCGGGTAACACCGCGAGGTGCGTCTAGTTGATTATAAAGTTATTCGCTGTTAACATTATTTTCGAAACGATCATTTACAGAAGGCATCCACTGCTGGACAGAGGCCTAAAGACAGCACACATTTATCCCAAACTCACTTACATCATAATTTATACTTTTACACTTCACCAAATTCAAAATACACGTAACCAAACTAAACATATTAAAAACTGAATAATATATAAGACGGTACATGGATCGAGGGTTCATAAATAATTTTAGGAACTCACAGCTAATCCCAATAGGGGTTGGACGTGCCAAATGTCAGCTGTCGCGAGAAAAAAGGTATTTATTCTTACCCTGAGACATAGGTAAGGGATTACCGTGTCCATGGGAGCATCTCGCTAAAATATTAAGCCGTTTCTTACCACCGTGCCCTTTATATATTATTTAGTAAACCCGCAGACCCATAAATTGAGTTAAAATATTGTATACGGTTAATAAGTGTTTGAATGTCTTACGGGGTACCGCGTTTTGTGTTTTAACAAGAGCATGTGTACTGTTAAAGAAATATCAAAATATATATGTATATATAGATAGCACTTGAAAGTTACTCGTAGTAGTTTAGTGCTATTTTTTTTTATTAAATTAAACGTATGTTGAACACATTGTGCGTAAAACCTCACCTAAGAAAGTCATCGTATGAGGCCGAAACTTTCCAGTATAGCGACTTACATACACGTTCATAATAGTCCGTTCAAATAATAAGTAATAGATATTTTCTTAGTATTGTGAGATCGAAGGAGAAGTAAGACGTAATATGATGTAGATTGAAACATGTTCAGCGATGCATGAGGCGAATGACTTATCCACACAGTTACAACTAGCACCCTCCGTGGTCTTGTGATCCGTAGGTACCGGGTTCGATTCCCGGTGGGGACAATATCTCACAAAAATCTATTTGTGAGACTATCCACAGTTTGGTTAGGGCGTTACAGGCTGAATCACCTGATTGCCCGAAAAGTAAGATAATTCTGTGCTTCGGAAGATAGTAGTCGTTACATGAGCCATGTCAGAGGCCAGGACCATCCGCTCGGTGAAAAAGAAAAAGAACAAGATCGTTACAACTGAACTTGATCAGTTAAACTTAATCTTAGTTCACGAGCTATACTCGTACTAGCTATACTGAGATCAAAACTTCACAAAAGAGTTTCAGTGATAGTAACGGTTAATTTGGCAGTTAATTATTTGAAGAAAATCTTAACCGACTTTTCTGCCCACCCTGGGATGGTTTACTTAAAATAATTGTATCTCACATTTAATCTAAAATGAAACCTAAACACACAAAAGAAATAGAATATCTAATGAAACATGATATTCTTCGTCTCGTTCATTTCGAACACATCTCAACGTTTCGACTCGATAATGTTGACATCAAAGAAAACATCAATCTCTTTAAATGTGAAAGACATTTACATTTCCATAAATGTACCGTTAAATCAACTGACATCGGTATCGGTACGGTATCCCGAATACTTATAATAAATTATTAAAATATACCGAGGGTGGTTGAAAAAGAAATCTTAATATTACTTAACGTCTACATTTGTTTAAAAAACAAATGACGTCCGTCTCAAATTGTGTTCTGTTTGAAGCAAAAAAAAACGTTTGTCTGTCTGTCTGTGCCCGATAAACTCAAATACTACGGCACGGATTTTGACGCGGTTTTTAAAATATATAGAGTGATTCAAGAGGAAGGTTTATATGTATAAAAATTCCCGAAATTCCCTCGGGAACGGGCACAACGTGGGCAAAACCGCGGGGCGCTGCTAGTTTAATAGAACTTCGTTTCACTGCGTCCGGATTAGTGTAAGTCTCTCATAACAATGCATATTTCCAATCCACATCCATTAAACATGAACAAAGATTAGAAAACTCATTTCCTATACAATGTTCAACATGTTGATACATGCACGTATTACAGCAGCTTTAGATTTATAATTTTAAGTAATTGTTGACTCAGAAATGGTTTGAGTTTAGTAAAGGTATACTAATATAATAAAGAGGCAACATTTGAAATTTTGTTTGTCTGCATGTTCGGGCTTATCCCAGTGATTTCAGTCCAATTCGAATAATCTGTTTTGTAATAGATAACCACATTCAACGAAAAGGTTATAGGCTATTTTTTGTCCCGAAATTCCCACGGGAACTAGCGTAACGTGGGTAAAACCGCGGGGCGCTGTTAGTCATAAGATAAAGTAGTGAATGATTGTCAGAGGTTGCTAGGTTTTGGGTGCCTTTCTGGTACGCAATACTATGATCAATATGATGATAAAAAAGTATAAGCCTGTAATGTTCTACAGCTGGGCAAAGGTCTATCATCTCACTGAAGATATCAGTACAGATATCACATATGAGTGGTGGTAGTGGTAAACAAACGTAAACGTTGCAATATTATGAACAAGTTTACCCGAGTCCAATTTTAATTCGCTAGTTATTTACGTCTCTACCAGACAGGAACGATATATTAACAAATGAAACTTCATGAAACAGTACTTTAGTGTTCCGCACACCCTTCTGAAACCCTCGTATTGAAGCAATAAACCAGAGGTCGGGTCTTTAATTGACACGTTATCCCGACCTTTTAAGTATCTTTCGGTGCGTTAGAAACACGGAAAAACACTTAGATACGAGTTGTGTATTAAACACCTGGTCACGTCTGGTGAAATCTGCCTGACCAATAGCACACCCTCACTTCTTCACCCTTCAATTTGTATTCAAGAGCGCGACGCGCCGGATTACAAGAGTTTCCTCGAGACCGTTAACGATCGTAACCCCTTTAACCAACGTTAGAAACAGTCGAATTCCCCCATCGGGGTTTACATTGAAAACTAACTTTAACTGAATCATAACTCTTGTGCGAAATGTGGAACTCGGAACGGAAAGCAAAACAAAAGGGAATCGATAGGTATTGTTGCGAAGAAGTTTGCATAGATTTAACATATATTTGAGAATGTGAGCGCTCGAGTGAAGGAGCGGGCTGCGCAGTTGTTTTATTCTTTCCGATATAACAGCAAAGATAGTAACTTTCTTTCCGTTTCTATTTACTTTCAAATCACTACGATTCTTGTGATTCCTTATATTAGATACGAAATAGAGAATTAAGTACTTCGTGGTATTAGCTGTATATTTAAACTTAGAAAGTACTTTTGTTTGTCCTATTTCTGTTGTGCTTTTTTTAACTAAATACATTTTATTTCATTTCATTTTAAATCATATTAAAAGCCTTTTGCTATTCTTTCTAATTTTTATTACAACATTTTTCAACATATAACTAACTAGCCCGTTCCCATAGGAATCCCGGGATGAAAAATAGCCTATAACCTTCCCGTTGAATGTGGCTATCTATTACAAAAAGAATTATTCAAATCGGACTGGTAATTCCCGAGATTAGCTAGAACATACAAACAAACAAACATACAAATTTTACCTCTTAGTAATATTAGTACAGATCAAGCATCCTACCTTTTAAACTTCCACTATGTTACAGAAAAACACAAAATCCCCGCTAAACTGAACATCGACTGTACACGTACTAACAAACGCCTCTAATTCGAGCCCAAATAAATCAATTTACCTTACCCTTTAGGCACAAACTCAAGTGAGGTCAGCCTGTTACAAAGACAAACAGTAATCAGGGCAGGTAGATACTCGATACCAATCAAACTGACGAACGAAGTCGGGTTAACGATACAACTCGTAATTGTAATGTAAAATAGGTTAAGAGTTTTGTGTACAGTTTATCTACATACTAATATTATAAGAGCTATATAAATAACTAGCAGCGCCCGCGGCTTTGCCCGCGTTGAGCCCGTTCCTGTAGAAATTTTCGAAAATCCTTTCTTAGTGTGCACTTACGTCACTTGAAGAACCTTCCTGCCAAATTTCATGTTTCTAGGTGGAGCGGTTGAGGCTGTGCGTTGATTATCAGTCAGTCAGGACTTTGAATTTTATATTTAAAGATAATCGGATATATTATGTACAGTTTTGGCGATCTGACGACGTAACGAGTAATCATTTTGACGTCTATGACATCACAAGTCCTAAACGATTGGACTGATTTTAATTGTGTTCCTGTGACTTTGTTTGTTTGTATGTTCGGAATCTTGGGAATTATCAGTCCGATTCGAATAATTTTGAATTGGGTAGCTGTACTCAAGAGAAAGGTTATAAGGCTATGTTTTATTCCAAAATGTTCACGGGTACAGGCACAACGCAGGTAAAACCGCGGGGTGCGGCTAGTCTTTAATATACAGAGCCCTATTAGATCCCTACTAGATGATATCTTATTGATAAAGACTTTATATTGTGCGAGTAATATTAGGAGCATATTTTGTGCCCACGTATTAAGTTGCTATTAGTAAAAACTTTTAATTCACCATCTTTAACTAAATTGTATTGTCATTATTTGAGTCTAAAGCCAGAGTTTTCCTATAACTTTAAACTTAATTAATTCACATGTATTCTAATGGTGCTCGCTGCATTTTAACATTTTATACACAAAGTAAGATTAGTACCTACGTATTTGAATTCCGAATCAATTTATGTTGTGTTAGATTTCTGCCTTAAGATAGATTGTCATTTGTTTATGTCAGTTTTAAAATAGCAGTAGGTTGAATTTGTTATTAATTAAAATTAAGTTGACTGTGTTGCATAAAAAATATGAAAAGCCTTTAATAAGAATATCAGAGCAGGAGATCGCGTCAATATTTTCATTAATATAACCAACATGCTCTACGTTCCAGAATGAGTTAATTACAAGAATCGGGGCCGTGGAAAGAATCCGATGATTCAAAAATATTTTCATTTAATAAAAGTCTCTGAATTCCCAATTTTACAGTTTTTTTTCCTCTTATCTGACTAATATTCCTAATATCTTACAATCTGTTACACAAATTAATAACTATCAGAACCCCAACATGTATCTTACCAAAATGTATTCAAAAAAGTGCAAATTCGAAAAGCTTAGCTCGCCGATAACATCTCCAAGAATATCGCTACGTAAACATTCTTGTTTCAATAAGATTATCTTCGTTTTTATATGGCAACGCTTTGTACACAATTTATCGAAGCTGCTTTGTGTAAAGTAGGTTGAGGCACAAAGGAACACTGAGCAGTGAGACCGCTTTAGTTCGTGCGACACGACTTAGAAATAGTCGTAGGGGCCTATGAAAAGTAGCCGGACAATCTCAGTGATAGTAAAATTAATGTTGGTAAACATAACAAAGTTCTTAGTATGTACTTGGGTTGATCTGCTAAGTATAGTAAAAACTTTGCCACAGTTAGATTTCAATGAAGTACAGTGTCAAAACATTTTATTTTGCGGATCAGTAATCTCAACTAAATCGCCTAAGAAGCATAGTATAGATTCTACTATTACTTAGAATGAATGAAAAGTATCAGACAGTTAAAAATACATCTTATAACAAATACTCGTTATACCTAGACTATGGACCAATATACAAGTATAAAGGTGGAAACATATTTACGTGTCGAGTCGTGACGCGCCTGTAGCATATCGGTTTCATGTATTTTGTAGGATAAGAGACACATGTGTAGGTCGTGTCGTGTCGTGACGTGACGCGTTCTGTTGTGGCGCCGACTGCTCGCGGCCGATTGCACCAGAGCAGTGGTGGGGGTTATGGCGCGACACGACACGACATGCACGTGTTTCTATCTACGTGGCTCATAGCGCATCATTAACAAAAAATTCGCCACTGTTCTGTCTCTCGCGGAAGTGCGGCGCCACGACACGACAGATTAGTGTGCACGCTCACCGTCACGACAGTAAGCGTCACGACACGTCACGACACGTAAATATGTTTCCACTTTAAGTCCAGGCCCAGACTAACATTAGAAAATTGAAAATGTATCCCCGAATCACGGCGTGTGTAAAGAGTGTTTAAGCTCAAACGTGGCTCAAAGTCTGTCGACATTGGGGAATTTGGATGGCAAGATAGGTATTTAGAGGCCACCCACTGACACGTCCCAATAGGCGGCCTATTCATTGCAAAACGTTATAAATCACTGGAAGAGAACGTGTTTAATTTAAAACACACGAAGCTCATTGAAATGAATACCTACCTTTATTTATCCAATTTCATTTCTGTCTACCCGTCGATTTGATAAAACCTTTCTTTTTTTTTTAAAGGTATTGTATTTATACGTTTGTGTTGATGTAGGTTGCTTTAAATATTGTGTTGGATTTAAGCGTTACTGACGATAAATGATGGTAATAATCTATATATATAAAAATGAAACCCGTTTTTTGTTGTCGTCGCATCACGCGTGAATGGCTGGACCGATTTCACTAATTCTTTTTTTGTTGTATTTGTTATTATTAGGAGAAGGTTCTTACGGAAAAAAATATTAAGAAAATCTCTCAGAAATATTGAAAATTATACATTTAATTTTGCATATTTAAAAAAACACGCGTAACAAAATGTCAATGTCATTCACAGCCATAGACTATATTATATATTGAAAGAGCATTGTTTGTTCGGAAAGTATGATGCACTCATTGCTACGCTAAGGCGGTACGAAGTTCGCCGGGTCAGCTAGTCTGATATAAAAAGAGATTTAAATTTAAGTTTATTTCAACTGTAGCGCTCGTGGCTTAGTTCTATTAAGTGATGTTAACTTATCCTGATCGTTAAGCAACGTTCAACTCGGTCCCTTCGTAGATGGGTGGCCGTGGTGACATTTCTATTTGATCGCTACCGTACTTCGAAGGGCACGTCAAATTGTCGACCCAGGTTGTTTCAATTGTCAAACCATGTCGAAGGCCTCAAGGCGGTCTAAAACACCGATACCAGGGTTGGCCACTAACCTACTCGAACTTAGTGACTTACTTTTAGCTACTATAGTGCCTTTTCAAAAGAAAAACATAATGGCACCATCGTGCATCGTGTTGCGCCGCTAAATTAAACATGTTGCTATTAAAATTGGTCTCTTTTTAAATATTACTAGCTGCCCCTGCATACGTTGTTTGCCATATAAAAATTAAGGGATGGACTACCCTTAACATCTAGGGGATGAAAAATAGATTTTCGATTCCCAGACCTACCTGATATGCACACAAAATTTCATAAGAATCGGTCAAGCCGTTTAGGAGGAGTTTAACTACAAACACCCGACAGGAGAATTTTATATATTAATAGACATAATATATTTTCTCTTTTTATATATTATTTTTTTTTCTAATAATTTTATTTTATTCTTATTCTTATCTTTTTTAATGGTTTTAAATAACGGTCTTTATTTAAAACAAGATATATTTTCTATCTGAATGTTTTCAAATTGTCTCCCATTTACTTGTAATATCTCATTCTTGTTGATATTGCGAAGTTATATTGTTGTTCAACTATAAGGCTTCGCATCACGTACTAGAATTTGTAACAGACTTGAAAGATTTCTGCAAATTACTTTTTTATAGACGCAGATGAAATCTGATATAAAAAGATATTTTTCCAAAAAATATTCTTTATATACGAAGATTGCTGGAACGATAAGAAAGAGTAAATAATTGGTACTGAAATATTCTGAAGAGTAAATTCTAATCTTTGAATTATACATAGTATCTAATAGCAAATAATATGAAAGCCTTAGGGTGCGTTTGCAGAAAGAGCTGCTTAACTGAGCTCAATTGATTAGTCAATTATGGTTAGCCATAATTTGAAAATACCTTTCAAAGCACGCTGGCACAGTGGCACGTGAGAGCGGTTACTGGGTTGGGAGTTGCGAGTTCGATTCCCGCCCGGAGTCAACAATGTGCAGACATGTTGTTGGTGACGAAAATATTATGTATGTACCTATATGTAGTAGTATCAGTGAGTAAGATTTCATAATGCACGCTTAGAGCTTAGTTTCGGTCTAATTAACTAAGTGTGAATGTGTCCGGGACTCCGGGTGTATTAATTATTTATTTATTTATTTCAACAAAAAAGATCTTAATGAAAATTGATCCCCAAATTTTCTGACTACACAGACAGGAAGTAGTTTTAAACCTCTTCTTTTTGCGTCGGTTTTAAAAATACTTAAGCGCATGATATTTACCTCAAATGTAAGAATAAAACGAACCAGTCTTTGCAATATATCATATCGTAGACGGCTCGCTCTCGGTCTAACGCCGACCACCCATAATCTATGTAAAAAACTATGTAAGAACTAAGACAATCAATCTTTTACTTTTTATATATACTCGTAACTAATAACCCTATGTGGGTTTACCTGGGGCCTGTGGCTCTACGGAAAAGTGTTATACAGTAGGAATGCACCAGTATAAGCTTTAACATTTTTAAAGAACCGAATATTAGTCAACTTAGTTTTTGGAACTCTAAGGGTCAACACTGCGTTAAGCGTGCACGCAGCGGGCACGCGCGGCGGTTCACTTTTGTATGACACTGCACGCGGCGTACGCACGCTGCGGGCGCCGGCGACGGTTCACTTTTGTATGAATCCGCGGCGTACCCACGCTTAACGTAGTGTGGGATTTATAGCGGCTTCCATACACGAACCACGTTTTCAGTATAAATACACCCGGACAAACTCACACATGGTTAATTAGACCCAAACTAAGGTCTAAGCTTATATTATGGAATCTAACTAACTGATACTAAAACTACACATTGTTGATTCCCAGACGTCGTCGCCAACAACTATTGTCTCCGGGCGGGATTCGAACCTGCAACCCCCAACACAGTAAGCGCTCTCACATGCCACTGTACCAAGGGGCTTGTCGGGTGGTACAGCTTATGGGCTATTAAGCGACTAAGGTAGTCACACCAGGTATTTTGTTTAACTTACGATAAGGTAAAACAGCTGATCAACTATCTTCGAACTGTCATTAAATCGATGATTGAAGAATAAAAGAACCATACAATTTGTATACATTACATATATTATACTCGTACATCAAACGAACCCCTTCAAACACCCTTACAAAACTTAATTCATAATACAACAATATTTTTCTCAACGCTTTTAAACCTTCCAAACAAGTGTAATGAACGGTAACTCTCCTGCAAAGATTTAGAGACTCCACAAGAATAGTTAGTAGAAATAGACCCCTGTTGAGACGAACAGACGCGCCGTATATCACGAGGCGCGATGGATAAAATGTAAGGGTCACGGCAAAAACGTGTTTTTCTAGACCCTTTCCATTATCGTCGGAGTTCAGTTTATTTACATCAATGAGCCAAAAAGTAAAATCTATTACCGGTAGCTTGAAGGAGTTGTTATGATTTCTGTGTAGTTTCATAAGCTCAAAGAAATGAAACGATTTTGACGTACGGTTTCTTTATCTTCACTTCAAGTTGATGTAAGTTATTCAACGTCAAACATGTAATTTGTCAAATGCGTTTTTTTTTCTGAATGACTTCATAACTCAGCTCGCCTAGTACAAGTGCAACATTAAATAATTGAGTATGATAAAATTGTGTATGTAATTTATGAAATATTGTTTAATCGAATTTTCAACCAATCAAAGCACAGTATTTATCATATAATGTCTTGTCATGATAGAGTGGAAGCACACGCAGTAAGTGCTTCGCTATTCCGTGGCCGAAAGAGTTCTCAACAAGGTTACTGATTTAAAAATGCTTTCGGCATCGTATAAGACAAAATAGGCATGCTATCGAGACGTGGTCCCATTTGAAACAAAAGGTTCATATAAAAATCGATTTTCATCAATTTGTCTCAAACTATATATGATATATAATTTAAAGAGGTACTTAAAAAGATTACTCGAAATTTCTTTTGCAGCTGAGATAAAAGAGTTTATAAAATATCAATTGAATTAACCTTTTGGAAAATCACTTAAGTATCCTTTAATGTATATTAAAGTAAATGAATATCATTTTGTCAATTTATATTATAATGTAATAAACATTAAACTTCATTTTCTTCAACCTTTCGAATAGAATGAGATTTTTCTGAATAAAGGACTTAGAATACTATATATTATATTTTTGAAGCAATATTCGATTGAGACATATCGTTATATTTAACCATCAAAATAAAGAATGAGTAAACGACAGATCTTTTACACAATGCGTTAGTTCTTACTATGTAAGACTGGGAATACGCCGCATCTTGTGACTACTTAAATCTTTACTATCTACTCGTTCACCAATATAATAAAGCTGTAGTCAGATTTTTGTTTGTTTGAACGCGTTTATCTCAGAAACTACCAACCCAAATAGAATAATTCTTTTTGTAATGGATAACCGCATTCAACGGCTATTTTCCATCCCGAAATTCCCGCGGGCAAAACCACGGGGCGCTGCTAGTAAATAATAAATACACCCGGACAAATTCACACACGATTCATTACACCGAAAGTAAGCTTTAAACCTGTATATGGAATCTAATTAACTGAAACATACCTACCGATACTGCTTTTGAACAAGGATCGCAGAAGACCGAAGTAATAGTAAGAAGAATCGAGTACGGTTCACTAAAATCATAAACAAACATTTGCAATGAATACAAAAACCACCTAGTATTGCAAACCGGGTCTACTACGAGTATTATAATACACAATCTAATTAGCAACCTCTATTTCCTTGTCAAAACCAAACCGAACCAAAATATCGTAATGCAATTGTCATCTACAGACAGATTCGAAACCGTTGTATCTCCAATTAATTGAATAAATAGAAATCCATAGCAGTACCGTCTGGAATGGCTAACGAGAGGGTATCAGCAAACTATGCAAACGGAGCGCTCAACCAATATTCTCTGCAGAATATCTTTATTAAAATTTGCGTGATACTTCTCGGTGAATAACAATGAGCGACCTTGACAGTTTTACAGGCCATGGGGTTCCATTTTGTACTCGTAGTAAACGGCGGATTTTGTTTGAGTTAGACGTGTATATACTCTATTTCTTTTGGATTGGCACAAAATGTGGACCAATGTTGTCAATTTTCTAGCCGAAGACGATTGCTTCTGAAGAGGAAAAAGGTTTAGTGATTTTATAAACTTGGTAGTATAACTCTGCAAATATTGATCCTAGCGTAAAAATGATAATGGCCAAACTTGTGGAAAATTAAATTTCCAACAACTTTGGATAGGACCATTTTTGCTCTAAAGTTGAAAATTAACGAGTTATTTCAGAAAAACTTTAAAACAAGATGGCGGCGAACCCTTTACCGGGATTAGTTCGAAAATCGAGATTTATACTTCCAACCACCCCTCCCCGACGTTTAAAAAAATAAAATCGCTCCCCAGAATTTTTTCTATTTAAATGTCTGCCCCGACTGCGCTATAAATTGCTTACCTAAATTACATTTATTGTACTGTCAAAAGTTTGTGGAAAATATTGTGATATTATATTAACTGGCCAAATAGAAAAAGTATTTGATCTGGGAGATCTAATAAATACGTACTTGAGGCGAATCAGACAACCGACCTGTAAGATGTCTAAGACACTATACAGGGTGAATAACATTTCTAGAAATAAAAGTAAAAGTTGGGTACGTCATGACCGTTATAAAAGTCATGATCGCGCTCACCGTCGAGTTGAACATCAGAGTTTTTGGAACGAAATTCCTTATCGCGCGTTGCGAAAGGGGGCTAGACGGAAAAAATTAAGACTAAAAGTTGTAACGACACTTTTTGCGTTAGAGACAGACAGAGACTCTCTCTTATAGAAAGCAATCCGGATATTTTCGTTTCGTCTTTCTATTTCGCATTGAACTTCGTTCCATCCGGGTGTCCCTTGACACGTCTCAAGTTTTTTTATTTAATCTTAAATCTTTATAAGCAGTTCCTGTGGCCGAAATAGGACAGGAAGATTTTTTTTTTGTTTCTGCTTAGAGTCACGGGGCAAACCCGGTCTTCTTAAGAGACATGCGAAGGTCATTACATTAAAGTTGGGCTCAAATCTCCACGAAAACCGTTGTATTTTTATATTCATAGTTCTGCAAAGTAAACGTATGAATGCAATATCTTGACCACCGACCAACCATAATATCTCTATTTTATAAAATACTTTATTCACAGTACTTTCTACATATGATTCTGTAACAAAGAAAACTCCGGTCGTCAACCTCGCCACACACTCAATTCAGAATCACTTCACCACATATTATGAGTCACTTAATTTTTTACTTTCCACTTTAACACTTAATACTTTTCAACAGATATGCTCCCCACTTCAAAACCACCCTGTGTACTGTGCCAAAAGAACATCAAATAATAAAAAGTTGATTGTCACACAAATCCGAAGATCAAGTTGACATATCTTAAAGAAACTAGACGCACATTTTATTTTATTTTAGATAAGAACTCCATTGTCAATAACAGTCTCTTGGAGCGGAAAATGACACCTCACTTTGATCAAATAATATTTATCTTAACTTATATCTTACACTAGCTGTGCCCCGCGGTTTCACCCGCAGCGCCCCCGTTCCCGTGGGAATTTTGAGATTTTTATTCCTTATTTTTCTTATATAAAAACCTTGTCCTGACAATAAGGAACACATTAAAAAAAGAATCATCCAATTTGGTACAGTCGTTCTGAAGTTATGTGTTTACCAACACATTTTGCGATTCATTTTTACATTATAGATATAATAATAAATATGTCGTTTAATTATATTAGTTGTACCCGTTGTACCCGGTCCCGCGGGGATTTCGGGATAAAACGTATCCCATGTGTTATTCTGATGTATAACCTATATTAGTGTAAAGTTACATCCAAATCCGTTCAGTAGTATCTGCGTGAAAGAGCAACAAACATACATCCATCCTCACAAACTTTCGCATTTATAATATTAGTAGGATTCCTAAATACTTCAGACTGACTTCAATCACTTGAGCTTACTTAGCTCAAGTGATTGAAAAAATTAAGACTAAAAGTTGTAACGACACTTTTTGCGTTACACTGTCTCTCTTATAGAAAGCAAGCCAGATATTTTCGTTTCGTCTTTCTATTTCGCATTAACAGCCTCCGTGTTCTTGTGGTTTGAGCGCCCGGCTCACGATTCGGAGGTTCCGGGTTCGATTCCCGGTGGGGATATCTCACAAAAATCTCTTTGTGAGACTGTCCTCAGTTTGGTTAGGGTATTACAGGTTGAATCACCCGCAATTGCCCGCAAAGTAAGATGATTCCGTGCTTCGGAGGGCACGTTAAGCCGTCGGTCCCGGTTACTTTCTACGGATAGTAGTCGTTACATGAGGTCCATGTCAGAGGCCTTTGGCGGCTCAATAACTCTGACACCAGGATTGGTCAGGTTGACCATCCACTCGATGAAGAAGAAGAAGATTACCTAGTCTGTTGCAGTCACCGCATGCTACATGCGGCAATTGATAAATTTAATCCTGATTTCGTGGAATACTTACGAGTAATTAATTACAAGGGGTTTCTCTTGACCCAAAGCCTCTTAAGTTAACTCTACACTACACCATTAAATTAAACTACGTTTACGATACACTTCCCCAATTTCGGCTCCTATATTTGGACACGTAACACTTGTGTGGTTTACCATAGCAAAGGAACGTAGAGGAACCATCGTGCGAAGGGACCGGAATGACAAATAAAATATATATTTCATATACAAAGCTTAAGAGTTTTGATTCATTGTTTGTTTGAACTACCTAATATCAGGAACCAAACTTTATTTTTGTATTGGATAAATACATGGAAGAGAAATGGTTATTTTTTACAAAATTCACTCGGGAACGGGCACAGCGCGAGTAAAACCGCGGGAGCTGCTACTGTACCGAACTGGTACTGTAAACATAGCGTTATCATATCGTAACTAAACTCTTAACGTGCGTTAGCATGGAGGAAGTTAACAACGCATTGTGGTGAATTAACTTACTATGGTGAAACTTTTATACTCGCCAGCTTGCAGCGTGTAAACTCGCTACTTTAAATTCATGTTGAGTGACCCAAAAATATATGTAAAAGTCAGAAAAGATACTGTAATTACAGGAACCTTTTCCACTTAATTATACCACACAAATAAAACCTACATTGTAAAGAGAAATAAATAAGTTCTCCCGGAATTCAATTTTTCTTTCTATTTGGTATTTTGTCCTAAGTAAATGTTTTTCTAGTACCCATTGTAATGAAGCTGTGCTTGAGATTTTTATCTCTACTCAAGTTGGTACGTGAGCTTGACTGTGAAGGTAATCACAAGAGTATCTTTTCATTTATTGATAAAAGAAATAAATATGAATATTTACGGGAGACACACACGGTTAATTAGACCCAAACTACGCTCTAAGCTTGTTATTATGAATCTAACTAACTAAAAATTCTACTAATGTAAATGCGAAAGTTTGTGAGGATGTATGTATGTGTGTTAGTTACTCTTTCACACAAAAACTACTGAATGGATTTCGATGAAAATTTACAGTAATATAGGGGATACAGGGATAGGGTGTACAACGCGGGTGAAACCGCGGGTCGCGGCCTGTATTGTACACAAATACCTTATATGATTAAACAATTGACCCCCAGACGTCGTCGCTAACAACAATGTCTGCACATTATGTTGACTCTGGCCAGGAATCGAACCCGCAACCTTCAACATAGTAGGCGCTCTCACATACCACTGTGCTTGTCATAAAATATTCGCATAGTCCAACTTACCTTTTCTAGATATTATTAAAGGTAGTTTGTAATTGTAACTCAGGTAGACTGAAGGGTTACCTCTCAATTAAGCCCAAGTAGAGTACAATGTTATTTCAATTAATACTTTTTTCACTACTCTCTATCAACTTGCCCCAACGGATCCGAGATTTTGTTTGAAAGGGTCTTGACTCTAGTAGGAGATTTTGATTTGGGCGAGTTAGGTCTGGGGTGGGCAGGTAATCAAGGGAATACATTTTTTTCCAGAGTTTTTTTCTGTGATGATGTTGAGACTCTTCGGAATGAATCCTTTCCTCCTATTCACCAATTTATTTGAGAGGGTCTTTAGTAGAGATTTTGATTTGGGCGGATTTGGCTCTGGTGAGAGTAAGTAATCAAGGGAAACTTTATGTGATGTTGAGGATCTTCCGAATGGATCTTTGCCTCTTATCCCCCAACTAAATAGGGACGCCTTTACTACGTTTGTCAACAAAACATAAGAAATGAAAACCCAAGGTATGTAGGTAGTAAAGAAGTCACCATATTTCCTTTTCCCGGTCTTAAAAAATTTCATAAACCAAATATTTCCCACCCTGATCCGACTCGCTCCTCCAACCTTTTCTCTCCGGTCTCCGGTCAGAATATTTCCTCATATCGCGATCCTATTGGCCCACACTACAAGACCTCACCGATACTTTACATTACTCTAAAATCTAATACACATTCAGCGGTGCAATGTTCGCATGGAGTGGAAACCGTCGATGGATGCCTACAGCCCGATGGGAACGCAACAGATTTATACCTCGCGAATCTCGCGATATTGCAGATTCCAAACAAATGTGCGCTCAATATGGCCCGAGTGAATATTTCACGGAGGTTTGTAAATTATAAACATTATATTGTTTATTCGATTTGGAATTCGAATAAGGGGGCCGGTTAGTTTTAAATTCAGGCATCTAGTATTGTAGGGGGGACGAAAACGGCTTGAACTTCGTCGCGAATTATATTTTACAGAACCACCAATTTGTCAATTTACTCACTAGACAATTCCCTAATTTGCCAGCTTCTTTATAAGTCACTTTCACCAAGTTATCGCGAAGTTAACAAGTAACGAAACAAATATACAAGGTCACAAAATTAGGGAAGTGGAAATTGACATCTCAGAAAAATGGCTAGTTAGCAAAAACGTTAACATACAACAATGTCTAAAAAGCAAACTGATGAATCAAAAAAGTAGTCTTGTATTTAGTGCTGTGCGCTAATTCCTGTCGAAGATTTAACCGACAGGAAATCCCATTTCATAAACCCACATATTACATATTTGGAAGCATATTTTCTCCATTACGTATGCAATGCCAGTGAAATAGTTTTCACTCGTTCACGCAAAACCATAATCTAGTTATATCTGGATCGGAAATTTGACATGAGTACTTGAAATACGCAAATCTCTTCACAGTAATAACGCTTCGGTTTTATATAAGCATATAAGGATATTTAAATATTGGTATAAGTTATTTTTTAGAGGATAATGATCACAGAACACATAAACAGAGGTTAGAAAGGCGATGTGGGCGGGGCAGGCGCGCCAAGGATATGAGCGAACGCTCATATTTGTACGACAACGCGATAAGCTATAAAATGTGCATCAGTGTGCGTGCATGCGCATGATTGGTTCCGTTTGAAATCGCGTGATGGCGCGGCGCTAAGATAGGCTAGATTTGAAATTGCAAATATGTGCGTAAGCTTCATATTTATTACGCACAGATGCACTGGCGGTGAAAGGTGGGGCGGATTCGGCGACACCGGTTTTCATACGAACGGCGCATGATCGCCATTCTAACCTCTGTTTATGTGTTCTGTGATAATGATGATAAATATTATGAGATATTTTCGCGTTTCTTATAAAGGTTTTTTACTTTAGTTTGCAATGTCATCCATATTTATTTGTTGACATTCTGTTTATCAAACTACAAAACATCAGTTCTTTTTTATGGTTCTCATTAGGCGTAATGTAACATATTACACTGCGAACGTTCGAGCAGACAGTTCGGAAAAACATAGTGCTCGCAGTGAGCTACGAAACGCATTTTGCTGTGAAAAAAATACTCGATGTGAATTAGTTCATCATGAATCAGTTACATTACGCTTCGTATCGTCAGTCAGAAAAACAAAAAAAATTTTTTTTTAATATAACTCTCCATTTGCTCGCAGATTGTATACTTGCTCAAATCAAAGTCAACGACTTACTTACCCCCGTACGTCATCGCACAAATGGCCACAAATGAGATAACCCCGGGGTCGTAACCAGCTAGATTTAAACCAGATAATCTTGGATCCAATTACATAAGAAAGATCCCTTTACAAGTTTCCACACTCAATGCCAACCTTCAAATGAAAATGAACTTTTCATCCGTTTCAAATTGAATTCATTTATTCGGTTTAATTTTGAATGCTGAGACATTTTATTTGAAGCCTAGTTTCGGTTAATTGTGTCTCCTTAGTGATGTATTTTAAATGAGTTTCCATTGATTTGTTTAAGCACAAAACAGACATAGCGCAGGTGCGGGTTCCGGTTTAGGGTCGTGTGACTTTGTATTCCTTGTATTTGTATGTAATGTGTCACACTGGCCCGCAGCCACAGGCCGCATCCAGTCCGCGCCCGCACTATGTATGTCTTGCGGTTTAATTGATATTGAACAACTGGGAGTTGGCTTTAAAAAAGCTTGATATATAAAAAATGAGTTACGTATCCAGCGATTTCAATAGAAAGTTCTACTAAACTTGCCAGTTCATTTTAATTCCCCCAGTATAAACGGCACCTAATGTTAAATTACTTCTCATCAGTACCTATATTTATTAATTCCTCATATTAATGTTAATATCTTTTGTAAGGTACACCAGAACAATCTTACAGGCAGTGAAGTACGTTACGTTAGAGTGACTTACAAACGTCAAACATTAAACCGTGCTTTAGCTATGAATGTACAACATACCGAATGATTGCCTCATATCGCATCAATAAGAATTTAATGCTGGTTTCTTAAGTTTAAGCAAACACTACTAATTTTCAATTGAAACTACGTTTACGGATACGCTTGTGGTCGCAGAAGACTTTGTGACACGGTTCCTGTAAAGGGGCCGAAACGTCAGATAAAAATGTAAAATAAAAGCGAAGTATATCCGTTAGTCCGTTTTCGCAATTGCGGTTTCACAATTGGCTGCGAAAGAAGAATTATTTTTCACTGTTTCGTAATTAACTTTCAAACAAGAATTTATTTTCTGTTTTCACAATAAATCTCAAAGAAATAACTCAAAGTACTCGTAAAATACATGCAATTCGGTAGGTTAGGGTTATTTTTTTTTATAGTATCTTAGCATATAGCTATAAAACAGTAAATAAAATCTTATTTCGTAGTTAATTTTGAAACTCAATTACTAAAACAGAAAATAAATTCTTGTTTGAAAGTTAATTACGAAACAGTGAAAAATAATTCTTCTTTCGCAGCCAATTGTGAAACCGCAGTTGCGAAAATGGACTAAACCAAGTATATCTGTATACGTAGTTTCAATTCAAGAAGAATTTAATACTTTTCGTTCTCATTAAAGAATCAAATTATAATAAATTGCTATTAATTTATATTTCGAAATATGATTTAAACACAATTTGTGTCTCCGTTATCAAAGCAATTAATTTATCAAGCGAAATTGAATTGATATCGTAAATTACCCGTCAATTATTTCGTAATTAATTAATAAACTTCATGGGGTTGTTCGATACTCGTAATTAATTTATAAGTGGTTTCGTGATATGAATCTTTCTTGAGCAAAATAAGACTTATTTTATCTGGAAGTTTCGAGCAGACGGATATCGGTTTTCTTTGGGATTTTGTTTACCTTGGCTTAACAAATAAAAGTGTTTATTCTCAGTGTATCTTTTACAAATTAATGTGAATATTGTCAAATTATACATCCAAAAAATTACAAAAGTCTGTATGTATGCGTTCATTTGGTTACTCTTTAAAAAAGTAAAAGTAAAGTATTAGTCTGTAATGTCCCACTACTGGGCAAAGCCCTCTCGTCTCACCGAAGATATCTGTACAGTGAGGCGGATTACGGGACCTCAGTCTTGGCAGGCGAGTACTCATACCACTAGCCCACCGAGGGGATACTCTAAAAGTAAAGTTATAGAAAATATCTATTATCTATACTAATATTATAAAGCTGAAGAGTTTGTTTTGTTTGTTTGTTTGTTTGTTTAAACGCGCTAATCTCAGAAACTACTGAACCGATTTGAATAATTCTTTTTGTAATAGATAGCCACATTCAAGGGGGAGGTTATAGGCTATTTTTCATCCCGAAATTCCTACGGGAACGGGTACAACGCGGGTAAAACCGCGGGGCGCTGCTAGTATATTAATGTAAGTTTGAGCAGGTTAGTGGCCAAACCTGGTAGTAAGTACTTATTGTAATAATATAAACTGATCAAGCACACTCCGCAGCATCTGGTAGTTCGAAAGCGAGAAACGTAACTTGGAACATTAAAGTTACTTGTCAGTGACTAAGTTTTAGTACAGGCACAATGAAGACTAATAGATGGACTGTAGTATCCATATAATCGCAAATCTTATATATAAAATTCTCGTGTCACAGTGTTCGTTCGCGTACTCTTCCGAAACGGCTTGACCGATTCTCATGAAATTTTGTGAGCATATTGAGTAGGTCTGAGAATCGGCCAACATCTATTTTTCATCCCGAAATTCCCGCGGGAACGGGTACAACGCGGGTGAAACCGCGGGGCGCAGCTAGTATTATATATAAAAGTGAACGATACTGAATTCTTAGGTTTAAGAAAACACTACTCTTTGCTTATATTTTGAATTTTTAATTGGGGCTTATTTGTTTGCTGTGTGTGCGTGTGTGTGAGTGTGTCTTAGTGGGTGTGTGTGTGTGTGTGAAAACGTTTGTTCGTTTGTTTTAACACGCTATTCTCTGAAACCACCTCAAAGATTTATTCTAAAACATACATTAAATCATCATTTAATGAAGTCGGTCAAAAATAATAAAGAACTAATGTCATGTCAGTATCATTTATTGAAATTGGTTAATGACAATATCTAGTGCTATATTGATTTAACTAACTTCAATAAATGGCATGCATGCATATACACATACTACCCGCGCCCCGCGGTTTCGCTCGCGTTGTACCCGTTCCCACGGGAATTACGCGATAAAAATCCTATGTCCTTTCTCATGAATAAAATTTGGTACACAGTTAGTCTAGAGTCTGGACTAACTGTGTACCAAATTTTATTCAAATCGGTTCAGTAGTTTTGGCGTGAAATCGTAACAGACAGACAGACAGACAGAGTTACTTTCGCATTTATTACATTAGTTAGGAAGTAAGGATTCTTGTGTGACAAGAATGATCTTGCTTATGCCAGTATGATAGCTGAATACATGTGTATCTAATCTGTACAGAATCACACTTTTTCCTTTTGAGCGCCAAGTAATAAAACACAAATCATGCCCTCCACGCCAGCCCCAAAAATCAGAGATAAATACCTAAAAAAATATAAGGATGGGAATAGCATGTCGAAAACGTGTTTTTCCGGTTAAATAATGATTAAATAAAGTGCGTAAATGTATACAAACATATTGTTATTGAAGTTTTTTTTAACCACACACTAGTAATTTAGTAATTTTACCAAAGCTCGTAATTTTAGCAAATACTAATACATCAAAGTCGCTTGAAGATAAGTAATCAAATAAAAATATCATAGTAACTTTACCCCAGCACTAGTCAATAGATGTTGTCGGCCCCAGCCGACATTGGCGTGGTCAGTCGGTGAATTCATTATGTGCACGCTATTTATTAGAGATGGGACGCGCGCGTTTAGATTATAATTTACATTTATCGAGTAATACCTACCTTTTATTTTATCATTATTTATTATATTGAATAAAATTACTTATTTTATTTACAATGATATGTTTTAACGCGATGGTCCTATTCTAAGGAGTTCTTTAGTAAAAGCCGTTATTCCAAAAATGTATCATAAATCTTTTGTTTTTGTTACTTCTTTGTTCCCAACTTTTCATGGAATATACGAGTGCAATAGTAAATCATAAAACTGTACAACACGTGCTGTCGTAAAAAAACGATATTTTTAAATGTATTATAATATTATATTTTAACACCGTGGGAAAGACATAACATAATATTTGTTTGCCAAAAGGCGGGTACATCAAAGTAGATAGGTACCCACATATTGTATTCATTTCGTAGAGGGCAAATAGGTATTCATTATGTTTAATGACAAAAGTAAAATGTGTAAAGTAAAAAGTAAAACGACTTACATAATTAATAACTCTGATAAATAAGGATGAGTAACACCCATTCCATTATTGAAAAATAAATGCTTAATTTACCCCTTCTCTATACACACTAAAACAAAATCATTCGATCAAGTTGACTGAAACAGAAGAGAAACGAGTAGAATAATGGAGACGCAAAAAAATTCAGAAAAGAAAACTAAGAGGTAAGTCACTTAAGTGGATTATGTAATTTAATAAATGATTTTTTTTTTTTTTTTTTTTTTTTTTTTTAATAACTTAGAGCACGATAACAAACTTACAACGGACATCACTAGATGTGTAACTCGTACGCAGATGACGTCAGAGTGCGTCGTCTAATGCCGACCGTGGCGTAGAGGACAGTCATAAAAGATAATAGAATAAGGATGGGCACACGGCACAGTAGATTGTATCGATTGTATGGAGGGGTGGTAAAAAAGTTTAATAATTTTTCACTCAGGGGGCACCGATAATGTTATTTATTGTATCAGAAATATTATATGCTATTTGTGCAATGAAATAATACTAAAATTGTATATGTATTTACTCTCAACATTAGCATACAGGTTGTTTATTATATAAAAAGTTGGCACAACACTAGCGGTCGGCATTTGCCGACAATGGCGCAGGAGGCATGGCATTTCGCACGTATTTTTTGTCATCTTTTTTGGTATAAAAATCTTCCATACAATTTATTTTTATGGATAGGTTTGAGTTAAAAATAAATTGTTATATCGTTGTGACTTCAATAAATAAGATATGATAAACAAATACTCTTTTATTAAGCAAATATATGGTTAAATAATAATAACAATTCTTGTCGGCTATAGCCGACATTGGCGTGGAGGGCTCGGAGTTGTATGTCGGCTATAGCCGACATTGGCGCTCAAAAGGTTAAAAAGGAATGAAACTCCAAGGCACAGTTATTCCGCTTGAAACAACAGTTGTTGAGACACAGACAGTTGTACATCCACCACAATTCTTATTTAACTTTAAATAGGTTTTCTGATGCATTTACGTGAGCTCGCGCTATCACTCCAAACACCAAACTTCGACAAAGAATAATGATGCTGTTGGCACAGATAGTGCGCTGTTATTTAAAGGTTTATTTACTCTTACATCGCTGAAAGATTGGACCTGTACGTGGTACTCTTTTATTAACCTACTAGCGCCCCGCGGTGTTACCTGCTTTGTACCCGTTCCCGCGGGAATTTGGGGATAAAAGTAGACAAAGTTACTCCTTGTTACATCAGTTATCTGCCAGTGAAAGTCCCGTCAAAATCGGTCCAGCCATTTTAAATATTTTCCGGAACAAACAGACAGACAGACAGACAAAAACACAATTTCACGGTTTACTATGGACAGATTCTGATATTACGTTTCATTGTAAATGGTTTGTACATTCACCATCTGTCGCCAGTCTTCAATCATCACTAGTTGGATTCGAAACCAACTAGTACTTACAATATACAATGACATCCATATAGTAAGTATGTACCTGTATTTCATAGCCTCCTCAGTAATCCGACAGTGACAACCGAAAAGAGAGACCACGCTCTGTTTGAGCGAGTTACCTTGAATTAATATCAGAGTACTTATATTTTAGTACAACGCAACATTTGTTCGATTTTACTGTCCCTACTATTAAGTGGCGAATAAATAAATAAAGTACATTACATTCGTTTACAGATAGTTTTATTGACACATTTACAAATTAATTGTTGATTTTGTATTATGTAATACAATTCATTAATAATCAAGTACTATTTGTGTTATACAGGCACAGTATGTAATACCCACGTAATGAAATACATACGAGTACATACTCACAAAAATACTATCAAGTAAGTAAAGTTAATGTAATGTCCCAAACAAAGGCCTCTCGTATCACCTCAGATATCAGTACAGTGAGGAGGATTAGGCGTAATCACCACGTGTGCCTAATGCAGGTTGGTAATTCACTAATTAGTGGTTCCCTATAGTGTAGTGAATATGTATATTGTGGTGAATTTGAGTGTCTCGCAAAGATAAACCTTCATCAAAGCCAAACATAAAAGCTTAACATTACAATCACAATGTGGACATTTTCATAGCTAAATAATATCACTACGCAACGTCCACGAATCCCTCAAACATTCAGAAAAGGGTCAATATTTGTACCTTCACAAAACCGAATAAACATGTTTTCCTTAAGGGATGGCTTATGGCAGTTCTTTAAAATAGAAATGGGTCCAACATGAAAAGGAAAATGCTAAAAATGTGCCAAAGGATAATAAAACTGAGAAGATTCCATCGGTTGGGCGGGCAGAGTCCTATACATGTAGTATAGAGGAAAGTAGCTGTAGGACCCGGAGCGAGATAGGAAGGCACCGTCTACTCACAAACATAGGTGGCAATCCAATTCAGAATACAAGTATTGCATCGAAAGAGGTACATCGCCGTCCAATAGCCATTCTATCGACAATCTTCGCTACCTTGTTATCTCTCTTGCGTTGTTGAATTAGTTAGAGGGTACGAAACAAATGGCCGGGCAACTGAACGCCTCGCCAAGAAAGTGATAGTGCTCAAGCTCACTAGTTACGATAATAAATTGAAGCTTAAACCAAGCAAATGGCCGATTAGGGCATTCTTGACTACATCGCGGCCATTCGGATAAAGTTGGCGTTTGCTTTGCAACGAGCCACTAGGGATTTATTGCTGACAAATGGATTGTTCCCATGTTACGTCACTCATGTACTGTATGTATTTATTACATACTTCACCACTTCGAAGAGATTTCTTGGTAATATCCTACTACTATTATAAATGCGAAAGTTTGTGAGGATGTATTGATGTCTGTATGTTTGTTACTCTTTCACGCAAAAACTGCTCAACGGATGTTTATGAAACTTTACAGTAATATAGGTCATACATCAGAATAACACTTGGGATACATTTTATCCCGAAATTCCTGCGAGAACGGGTACAACGCGGGTAACACCGCTGGGCATGGCTAGTCGCACATAAGTTCAGCTCTTAGTATAACTTAGATTGTATTAAAGACGACGTTCGCACTAATCAGATCAGGCACTCATCTAAACTTTTCAATTTCTTCACAACCTTTTCCAAAAATAAGATAAACACATTTCTTCTGAAACGTTTTCGTAAATCAGTTTCTTTACATAAAACTCATTACTTCTAAGCGGAGTTAATTTGTGAGCTCATTAAGGATTCACCTTTATCAAGATATTAACATTGCAAATGTACGAAACTAATTTAAAATATCTCGAAATTGTATTGTTCGCGAAAATTAATATGAATTGTTTTAATGAAATGTATTTTAAGTAAATTACTTTTATCTTTTAACGAATCTGTTTTTCATATCTAATGTAGGTAGTGGCGTAAGTGTTTTCATTGAGATAAAAGGGATGAATTCATCCAATAACATACTACTTAATATTTGTGATTACTTAGTTTAATTCACTTTATCTAAACAAATGATACAAAGATCCCAAAGATAGCTTTTGGGGTCTTCACTACATAGTATAAAACAAAGTCGCGTCTGTTTGTCTGTATGCTTAAATCTTTAAAATTACGCAACGGATTTTGATGCGGTTTTTTGAAATAGGTAGAGTGATTCAAGAGGAAGGTTTTTATGTAAAAAAAATCTGAAATTCCCACGGGAACGGGCACAACGCGGGTAAAACCGCGGGGCGCTGCTAGTTGTTGTATAAAATCGGCCAACCATCCAGGTACCCCATTATATTTGTGCACGTTGCAACGAATTAACATCGCTTAGCTATGTAATACGTCGCCAGCACTACTGATATATTAGGTACTGATAGGCTAAGGTCCAGATTCACCGTTTCTATCTCGAACCACGATCAACATAACTCGGTTTTAGTGCAGCATTGTTATCAGTTTAGATCGTGAACTCGGATAAGGTTGAACTTGAGTTAAGTGTAGCGGTGAAATTGGGGCTTATTAGTAGGTATTGATAGAAAACTCATTCAACGTCAAGTAATTTCCGTACATAAGGGGCTACAATCATCTTCCTTGGTCTTACTGAAGTCACATGATTCATTTCCCATTAAGAACCGTCGAGGTCACACGTAATGCGATGAAGCCATTATGATTAGCTTCCATACGATTTTGAAAGGAGCGTCGTTTATCAACGTTATGTAATCTAGATCAATCTACGAGTGACAATGCGTAGATTCATAATATATGAGCTTTATAAGGTTCGAAAAATACATAGAGAAGGTACCTATGTTAAAAAGTTCCATTCCCGTTGAAGTCGGATTAGATTCGTTTCTGAGCGCGTTAGAGAATCAAATTCTACATCACTACATAGTATCAAACACAGTCGCTTTCTGTCTGTCCCTATGTATGCTTAGATCTTTAAAACGCGGTTTTTTAAATAGATAGAGTGATTCAAGAGGAAGGTTTATGTGTATAAAAATTCCTGAAATTCCCACGGGAACGGGCACAACGCGGATAAAACCGCGGGGCTCTGCTAGTTATATTAGTATAGACATAGACGTATGGTTATTTTATGCGATTTCAAAAGTTTGGGAGGAAAATATCATACGTAAATATTGAACTATAGATAAAAGAATCAAAACAAAAGACTACGTTTTAGGTGTAAGTTATATAATTGGTGTAGGTAAATGAACATGTATAATAGCTACGCATAAAACTCGACACAGTAATTCCGATAACCTATTCACTGTTAGCAAATACAGGGTCTTTCAAAGCATTACCTACATTATACAAATGTTACAATACCTATCAAAGGTAAATAAGGCGCCGCTATTGTAATACGAACACGACTCCATCGCTCCGTTAGCCGTATTAAATTCCCTAATTACCTAAATAAACAACAATAACCTTTCCAAATGAAAGGACACACAGACCTCAACAGACTCAAACAAAACATTATACTTAAATGAGTATAAAGAGGCCCTTTTTCATAAATCGGGAAAACGTAAACAGAAGCGAAACTCAATCATGTTAAAGATAAAACATAAACCCAGGAAGGCAATGTTTAAGAGACGTGATAATTACGCAAGGAAAAAGATTAAGTTACTTTTAAAGTATTTACGAAGTGAATTTGGAAGTTCCACGACTCACGGTTTGCCGTACATCGTGAGCTCGGAGATACACTGCCTCGAGAGGTAACTCACTTAACTTACCACAATTAACTAACTAAATAGTTAATCGACGTTTTACACGATATGTGCAGCTTAGTTACCTTGTCTATATGTATAGTATTCGTTGGGAGAATTCTGAAGTCGCACTGAACATTATAATAGGTAGCTGTATGATACATATATTGTAGTAATGGATACAAAAATAATAATTCGAATCGAATTGGTAATTTTTAAGATTATCGTTCAAACAGACACACCCTTCTGCTTTAATATAATATTAGTATATGCATATAGATAGCAAACATCGCAAAGCTTATCCTAAGTAGAAAGGCCCATAAGGATCTAATTGATTTTTACATTATTCATTAATACCTAACTATTTGCAAAATTCTGCTCTAGAACTAATTACACTGTGAAATTAAATATTTGTAAAATCAACCTTATTAACAGAAATTTAATACTGATACTGGCAGGTGTACTGGACTTATCTAATTTACGCTAGCAAATAGAAGATTGAATTAGAGTATTCATTATTGGATTTCAATCTAAACATTACATTTCAGAATATTCTGGGCAGCCAGTTTCGTGATCAGTGCTGCTCTAATATACGCCTTGTTATCAGCCCAATACACCAGATTCATGGTACGAATACCCCAGCTCAATTACAATTGATATCAATCTGTTGTGTTCTACGTAATCTAATGTAGCGAAACACCTATATAGTGATATGTTGCACGTTATTTTATGTTACGTTAAATGTTTGTGGTACAGCTAGGGCTTCGTGGATTAAAGAATTGTAGACTACACTCTATTTTTCTTTATTGTCCCAATAGACCACTGTCGTAAATTTTCCAGCTGAAGACGACTACTCTTGAAGAGGAAAAAAGTGATAAAATAAAATAAAATCACGAAACCTTTTTCCTCTTCAGGAGCAATCGTCTTCGGCTGGGAAATTGATGACATTAGTCCACTTGTTGGGTTAAGTAAGAAAAAAATAGAGTATTGAGTAAAAAATAGTATCAATCGAATCGATCACGTTAACAAGCCAACATCAAGCTTAAGAGCGGTTACTGTGTCGGGGGTTGCGGGTTCGATTCCCGCCCCGAGTCAATAGTATGTGAGACATAATTGTTGACGACGACGTCTGAGTGTCAATTACCTATATAAACTCATGTAAAATATGTGTATGTATATGTAGTATTAGTTAATTAGATTCCATAATACAAGCTTACAGCTCAGTTTGGGTCTAATCGTGTGTGAATTTGTCCGAGTGTATTTATTTATTTACGTTATCACGCTTTCAAACAACTAGCTTTGCTTAAGCTTTTACGTTCGATTGAGTAATGATATGCTCTTCAGAAATTGAAGTAGAGATATAAGAAAGTAAGTACGAGAAGGAACCTTTTCATAATAATATCTATCGGCCATTCTTATTTCAATGTTCAGGCTCAGCCAATAGTTATGAGTGTGGAAAAGGACTACTTCAACTGGAACGTGTCATTTCCTGCCATCATGTTGTGTCCGCTGGACAAGGTAGATGAAAACCTCCTCATGGCGTATAGCAAGTTAGTACTTACATACCTACTGGCGTACTAAAAGACTGTTCGAAAGTGTTTCGTCTCTTTTACTCTTCAGAAAATAACGTAGGTCAGAAAGGGACAAACTATAAGATAGCAAAAATCCTGTTAATAAGTGACTATGATTAAGACCCATAGACTACATCGTTGTGCCCGTTTCTGTGGGGAAAATAACCTATTACCCGTTGAATGTAGCTATCAATTACAAAAACAATTATTCAAATCGGACTGGTAGTTCCTGTGATAAGCGCTTTCAAACAAAAAAACAAATTCAGCTTTTTATATTTGTACAAACAATAAAGTCCACCATGAAAAATTTTTTTTTCATCTACATCAATTTACCGAACAAAACCTTACCGAATCAAGTACGCATACAGGGCCAAAGAACAGTTGAGCTATCAAATATTTTTTCACTTTCTAACATACGCAATTTTCCGAAGAGCAAAAGAGACAAAACATTTTATAACAGTTTTTTAGTTACAGGGTGTTTATTAATATAGCTCCTACAGTCTAAGCCATGGGTTATTCCAGCGAATCTATGCTGTCGACCGACTACGACATCACACCCTACATCGAGTCGATAGCCTCAACCTCCTTCGATGCTATTCACTCTCAGCAAGTGCCTGAACCGGACGTATTGAAGGTGAAACAATAAACATAGTGATCTATAGGTAGATACTAACATAGATGCTGTGTCTAGGTCAATGTCAACACAGTTTGTCTAAACATTCTTCTACCGTTTTTAAACTTACACGATTTGAACACATAGTAAACGTACTAACACGGGTTTTTTCGCGTTCAAACAAGTAATAACTTACTTTTTAGATACTCTTCTAGCTATCAATAAAATATAAAAATGATTATTGTCATTTTAAAATACAATCAAGTGTTAACAATTGGAAAATATGCAATTGATGATCTGACTTCCTCCTAGCGTAGGCCAAACGGCACATAAGATACCAAAACTCCGTACCCCGTGCCCCGAGCCCATAACTAAGTAAAGGAACTTTTGGCTACAAAGGTTCACTGAAAGTAGGTTGCTATGTAACCTGCCTACTTTCTGTTAATAACGCCTCAGGATAGCCAGCCAAGTGTTCAAGACGTTTGAGAACCTAAGTGTAGGGCCACATCTGCGGAACGTACGGCGCCAAACCTTCCGCTAAATACGCTCGTAGTGTATTTCAAGTTATCTATGACACATCAGTACGCGGCGTAATTTCTACTGATGTGTCATAGAGCGGAAGGTTCGGCGCCGTACGTTCCGCAGATGTGGCGCTACACTAACTGGCATCTGTTAGTTGAGCCGACAGAAAATGGGCATGTGTCCATGGCAAGTCTCATACTCGTTTAAACAACTCTAATGTCGCTCTGTTTAGACTGTATTGGTGTCATTGTGTTAGTCTTGTAAGGGTATTTGGTAACGGCCAATATAAAAAAAATGTTTATTGCCATACTAAACGTTCATTAGGCGAGCGTGGTGATTACGCTTAATCCTCCTCACTGTACTGATATCTTCAGTGAGATGAGAGGCCTTTGTCCAGCAGTGACATTACAGGCTAATTTTAAGTTGTTTTTATTGCCATACTGATAATAATACATTTCAAATGGTAGTTATTCAAAACGAAAAGAAAAACTTATTACTAAAGTAGGCAAAAGGAAAAGAAACTTGGGTTGTGTGGACACCGTGTCCACTCAACGCTGGTTTTCAGTTCTTCCTAGCTTCCTGAGATGTGAGGCGGATATGGGAGGGGGTTATGCGCGTGGGTTTGCGTGTGTGTGCGTGCGTGTGGGTATGCCTGTTTGTGAGTGTGTTTTTTTTTATTTTGACTCCAAAAGCCTACAAAACTTTCATTCCTTTTACTTACAGTTAATAAACGCTTCAGACTACGCGAGGATAGCCGGCCAAGTGTTCAAGTCGCTGGAGAACGGGACTCTCACGTCAAACACAGACTGGCACCTGTCAGTTGAGCCTGTCATGACGGAGATGGGCATGTGTCACATGATCAACTCGAATGTCGCTGTGTTTGATAATCCGGAGTAAGGGTTAATTTAACTATTCCAAATGTACTTGACAATATAGTATAGTTAACACACTCATCTCTCATGAAAGCTAAACAAAATGTTGAGCACAATTCACATTGTCATGTTGAACTCGATCAGAGCAACTTAATCCCAATTAACGAGCTATAAACCGAGATCAAACTTGAAATTGATTTATTGAGACCGAGTTCAGTTGACCGGGGTTCGAAATAGAAACGGCGAATTTGGACTAAGTATTTTCAAGGGAAAAGTTATAAAATTAAAGGGAGTGTACTAGCCAGCTAACAGGTAGTCAGGGCCATATAGGGCGTACTACCGCACTCAGATAAGTCCATTAAATTGGCATTTACCTAATTAACGAAATGTTTCACACATTACATGTTATAAAAAAATAAAAATAATAAAACTCAGTCTTAAAGTACCTATAAGTATGTAGGTAATATTTCTTAAAAAATACGTCGCGTTAAAAATCACTCATCTTTACTAAGGAAGCATTTCACGTCACTCAATACGACATATAGGTACACTGTACGAAATTGCGAGATATCGGTAAATATCGTCGATCTAATATTCAGTAAATTAGGCAATTTTAGGTAATATATATGGGTGGTTAGTATCCTAATGACACAAGTGCCTAGCATACTTAACCAAGGTACACTGCTTTACATTTGATGATTATATACAGGGCCCAGTTTGGTCCATTCGAGGTTTTCATAAATTATCCCTCACATTATATTTAAGAAGGTCCTTACTTAAATACGTTTACATTATTCATGGCTAAGCACTCATAATTATTTTATTTTCAGAAAATGGAGTGTTTCCGACGTAAAATACAATAAAAACAACATTGAACTGTCTTTTCACGACCAAGACTTTTTTGTCCAGCTAATAAATTATGCGGACTCCTACAAGGTATGTTTAGGCACGAAAGTATAATAAGTACGGAATTAATTTACTTTTTGTGAATGGTTTGAAATAAATTTAACCATAGGATACTTATACACAAATAGAAGGTTGATAATGAATGAATTTTGTGAACTTTTCTGCTGGTGGTTCTTTAAAATATATTAAGTTATATATTATTTAAAGGTATTCATTTGTATTCGGCTTATTAGGTCTTCCTTCCATCAATTTTTTTAGAACGGGTTGCTTCAACTTACTCTAACGCACCAGTAAACAGAAAAACGTCAGTCTTGGCCAACGAAAATGAGAAATGGTAGCTTTCTACTGACCGAATTACTTTAACAGACTGTCATTTAAGTTATGGAACGCTTTATATGTTACAGACAATTAACAGCGTACTTACATCGTGAATACCCTTTAAAGTAACCCATCCTTAGCTAGTCTATAGCATATCATTGTGCAGTAGTAGCGCCTAACTATATTTATCAGCGTTCTACTTCGTGAGACAAAACTGAATAAATGTTAGACTTCCAAAAAGTCATTTAATTTAATTAATTTAAGCTTTACCTCTACTTTTACCTGCCCTAGATTTACGCACAAAACCCGGACGACATGATCATCCTAGGCGCATCCAGTCTTTCATATGATGAAGAAGGATTTCTAACGTTTGGTGTTCAAATGTCGAGCACTAAAGCGTCACGGGACTTGAGATCTATGCCTTTGCATATGCGGAAATGTAGGTAAGTGTAAGACAAAGTGTGCAAATACACTTGTATTTGTATCTTCTTCTTATCGAGTGCATGGTCAACCTGACCAATCCTGGTGTCAGAGTTATTGAGCCACCCAAGGCCTCTGACATGGCTCATGTAACGACTACTATCCGTAGAAAGTAACCGGGACCGACGGCTTAACGTGCGCTCCGAAACACGGAATCATCTTACTTTTCGGGCAATCAGGTGATTCAGCCTGCAATGCCCTAACCAAACTGAGGACAGTCTCACAAAGTGATTTTTGTGAGATATCCCCACCGGGAATCGAACCCGGAACCTCCGGATCGTGAGCCGAGCGCTCAAACCACTAGACCACGGAGGCTGTTGTATTTGTATGTAATGGCATTTGAGTAGGATTAGGTAGCGCTCAAGGCGAAGTTTGACTGAGTAACGTTAGTTCATTGCGATTGTCAAGCAACGTGCAGCTCGGCACCTACTTGGATGGGTGGCCGATAGTGCCATTTCTATCTGAGCGCTACCGTGACGAGGAGGGCACGTTAAGCAGTCGGTCCCTGTTGTGTCAATCGTCAGACCGTGTGGGAGGCCCTTAACCTACTCGAAATGAATGAATAAGGTTTTGTGGTTTGTTTAAACTAGCCAACCATGGAATTAGAGTTTTGGTTGGTAAATAATGCAATAATAAGAATCACAGAACACCGCGACCGTGGCACTTGTGTTGGCTGTTGTAGTTCTTTGAACTATAGAACTAATAGAACTATTTGAAAAACATTTTATATCTTTATAATTGCCACACTTAAGAGAGAGGGTTCTCCTTTTTATTTGGGTATTCCTACGGGAACCGGTACAGTGCGGGTAAGATTACGCGGCGATGCGTTAATAAGTTTAATTTTTTTTAGGTTTGTCGACGAGCCATCCAGTGCAAGATATCCCATATATTCCTACAATCGATGCCTCATTGAATGCCGCATCAAAATGATAGTCAAGCTCTGCGGGTGTGTACCACACTTTTATAGGCCTATGGGTATGTATGGAGCTTAAATCTTTGTAAACATGTTATGTATGTATTGGTTTTAAGCGATTAATATATCTACTTTCCTTCAAATTATTTAAATTTTAATGTTTAAATGTCCATTCCCTATTTCAAATAACTTAATTGAAGTCTAACATAATGATATACCTACTTCTTTTTCTAAGATCATAGGTTTGTTTACGCTTGAGCTTTCAAAATGAATCTTCAAATAGGTCGAAACTCTTAACGCCTTTTGAAAACACTGTTATGTGTTTCTCTCTTTTGCTCTTCGGAAAATTGCGTATGTCAGAAAGTGACAAACCATTTCACAGCTAAAATTATCTTAATACGCGTTTATTTATATGGCCTTAAAGATAACGTACTTATCCAAACGCTACGTATAAAAAGCCTTGGAATAACAGAAGTATAATTATAAAATTGGACCCTCATTACGGAACTGTTAAAAAGATAATAAATTACGAAAGCGACACAGCCTTCCACGAGATTAAACTTGATAGATTAACCATGCTTCCTCTTTACATTAATTTGCTTATACTTTGTGTACTTTTGTTTCACAATATATTTAACTAGCAGCGCCCCGCGGTTTTACCCACGTTGTACCCGTTCCCGTGGGAATTTCAGGATGAAAAATAGCCTATAACCTTCCCGTTGAATGTGGATCTATTACAAAAAGAATTATTCAAATCGGACTGATAATTCCTGAGATTACCTCGAACATACAAACAAACAAACTTACAAATTTTACCTCTTTACAATATAAGTACAATATAAACCTCTTTACAATATAAACATCGTAGCACATAACGTAGTTAAAAATTCGTAGCGAAATATTTCGTAGCAGTTTTGTAGCCGCTCCCGTAGACATACTCTACTAATGTAAACGCAAAATAGATATACGTAGTCTATCTAAGTAATGTAATGAATAATGAGTGATTCTACCTTTGGCTATCCAAGGGTTCAGTACCAGATTTCGTACTCTAACATTGCTCTACCTATCTATACAAATAAAGGTACAAATGAGGAGTTTGATTTTTGCTTGTTTGTACGCGCTAATCTCAGTCATTTTCAATCCGATTTGAATAACTATTTTTGTATTAGCAAGCCACATACAACGGAAAGGTTTTTCATTCTGAAAATCCTAGCAGCTCTACCAATCAAAAGCTTGTCAGTGCTAGAATAGGAGCTAACTCAATTATTTAATCAACTATTTACTTAACGGCCTTAGGCCTCATTGAAAATACCACTCTTACTAAAGAAGTTTAATTTAAAAATAATAACTAAACCCCTTATAAGATTTAAAGAAGATTAATTTAAGTGTATTTTCTTACAGAAACCGAAAAAGTGTGCAACCTAGACGAACTGCGATGCTTAAACGACTACGTAAAAGACGTATTCGCGCTTTCAACAAGTAACACTACTTTGGAGAAATTTGACAATAGTGAAGACTTGCCCAAATCTCCGAGAGACTGCGGATGTCTCGGTGACTGCGAATCCACCGTGTATTTAACGGATCAAGGGACATTTGAAGCCCAAGAAGGGTTTAACAGACTAAAAGTAACTGTCAACTCGTACCCAAAAGTGAGAATTTTGAGAGAAAGGGTTTTTAGCTTTTATGATATGCTTTGTAAGTATTTAATAAAAATAAAAAAGTAATGTCCCACTGCTTCCGTGCTTCGGAGGGCACGTTAAAGGGCTATCCACACATTTCCGGGTCAGGGCTATCCGTGTTCCGAGTAGATCGTTTCAGTGTTCCCGTCAGGGACGTGCCATCCGTCACCCGTGTTCACACATATCAGGGAAATCGGTATCAGTGTAATCTGTGTCGTTAGCTGATACGCACACAACACGATGTCGATGTGGATTACGAAGATCGTAAAGTATAGCATTCTGCCGTACAAGTTCTATCAACCTTTCTGTATTCATGTTGCACTTGCAGATAAATCATTAACTTTAACAAAAATCGGATAGCACTGTCAGAGCGACCGTGCGACCGAGCGTGCTCCGGGACACTGACGCCTGACACGGAGCTGTGTGAACCAGTTCATACAATTTGTACGTAACCGATTTTTTCCCCGTCCCTGACGGAACACGGCAGGGACGAGTTCCCGGAAATGTGTGGATAGCGCTTAAGCCGTCGGTCCCGGTTACTTTCTACGGATAGTAGTCGTTACATGAGCATGTCAGAGGCCTTTGGCGGCTCAATAACTCTGACACAAGGATTGGTCAGGTTGACCTTCCACTAGATGAAGAAGAAGAAGTCCAACTGCTAGACAAAGACCTCTCTTCTCACTGAAGATATCAGTACAGTGAGTAGGATTAGGCATAACCACCACGCCTGCCAAATGCGGGTATGTGGTCTCAAAAGCAGTAAGTAAAAGAAGTAGCGCTCCTAGAGTAGTTTGACTACGCGATGTTAGCTCATTGCAATTGATAAGCAACCTGCAGCTCGATCCCTACTTGGATGGGTGATCGATAGAGGGTTTTATATTTTGAGGGCTCCGTGCTTCGGAGGGCGTATGTCGAAGGCCCTAGGCTGTCTAAAACTCCATCACCAGGGTAGGCCAGTAACCTACTCGAACTTACTATACGAGTATATTATTACTAGCAGCGCCCCGCGGTTTTACCCGCGTTGTACCCGTTCCCGTAGTAATTTCGGGATGAAAAATAGCCTATAACCTTCCCGTTGAATGTGGCTATCTATTACAAAAAGAATTATTCAAATCGGTTCAGTAGTTTCTGAGATTAGCGCGTTTAAACAAACAAACAAACAAAACAAACAAACTCTTCAGCTTTATAATATTAGTATAGATTTCTTGATATTCAGAGTAAGGTGCTTTCGCCTCGCTTTACCGATATCGTTAGCCTTGCCCTGCCCAGTATTTGGACATTACAGGTGACTACTTTGTCTCATCAGTTTACCAATATCTTCATTGAGCGTATGTGCTTTGGCCAGCAGTGGACATAACAGACTAATACTTCTTTTACTTTTTCAGTAAGAAGTGGTGGCGTAGTAAACCTGTGTATCGGAACATCAGTAATATCAGGCATGGAACTCCTAATGACATTCATAAGAATACCAATATACGAGATAATGCATCTTATACACTACTGCGTGAGGAAAAACGAACAACACTGGGTGTACAAGAAAAACAAATGAGTATAAAATTAAATGTTTATTTAAAAGTGTACAATTGTAGCAAAATGTAGAATTGTAGATCACAGATACCTATAAATATTGAGAGTACCTGGAACAATTTAATTTTTATTTTAATAAGATGATTAGGCTTTCAATAATGAGTTTCCTGCCCGCGCTTATTTGTCGACAAACCAGTTGAATTTTATACTGGTTTCTTAAGTTTAAGCGAACACCACTCATTTTGAATTAGAACTACGTTTACGGGTCGAAACGTCAGATAAAAATGTAAAATAAAAGCGAAGTGTATCCGTAAATGTAGTTTCAATTCAAAATTAGTTTAATTTTATTTAAAAATGTTGTTGTATATTGGGGAATGGTACAGTGCTGGTAAAACCTTTATTTTAGTCAACAATCTCTACAATATAGATAGATGGTTCATTTAACATGTCAATACAACAACGAACTCATATCGTGGATACAATAACTTTATGAAACGTCGTCAACTGAAATCCGCAACAGTCGGCAACTGTTCCTTTTAGATTTTCAATCAACAAAAGGTTATATAAAACAAGAAATAGATATTCAATCTACTAAAGCTACACACCTTTTGTTTAAGATGTTTTCTCATAAACATTGGTCTATCCTCAATCGAAGTTATCAATTTCTGTCATTCTGAATCTCCTTGTCATCAACTCATATTACCTCAGATCTGTAAGAAAAATATTTATTAAATTTACTGTACTAGGAGATGCTGTTGCCCTACAGTGTAATCTTGCAAGCAGTTCCTAACTGTGACGTATTTACAAATAATATTATTTGTGACCTTATATATAATCTTAAATCATCACAATAGAGTATCTTTAGTTTTCAAAAATAAGTTATATATGATACAAAAAATAATTACCATATCTTTGATCCTTTGTAACGAAATCTATCTTTAACTCAATAACCATTATTTCCTCATTGATACTATGTCCAATCGACATTCTGAAAATCAGTAAAACAACATTAGTTCAATGTAAATAAAATAAAGACATAGCGACGAGAAAACCCAGTGTTGCAAAGACATCAATAATAAAATCTTCCATAGCACAATATGCATCGATAGTATAATATGGATAAGTCAGTAGATCGATGAGATATCGAATAGATGCGCAATCCCCACTCTCTTGTCGATAGACGAACTCCGACATGCGAAGAGTAGACAACAATACAAGACAGTCATGTCCACAGTAACATCGTCGCTGTCGCCAATCTAAACAAAATCAAACACTATCCCCCATGCAAAACCCTTTTAAAATATTCCTTTTTATCGACAACTTACCATGTGTACCGACAAGGCGACGAGACAAGCGGGCAGATCTTGGAACCTCTTGTACGAATGGAAAGCCCCAACCTGCTCCCAACTTAAAACTTGGTAAACCGCGGAAACACTTCCGATTGTCTAGTTCATTAAAAGTTAAATTAGAAGCCAGTTATAATTTTAATAGAAGCGAAACTGAGCTCGTTACACGCCACAACTTCTAATTACGTTTCGGATGTGAGCCTGTGTCTGTAGTTCCAATGCGACGACTTCATAGCCGATTATTGTACCTTGTTGGCGACAATTTGTTTCTAAGAACCTTGGACCGACCAACCGACCGAGATTGTCACCTTCACAAGACATTATGTTCAAGTGTTCACATTATAGACTAGAATAATACATTTTATGGATACATTTCTACTCAACATAGTACAATTGACAAAATGTTACGAAACAAATATTTAATCGATTTTAATTGAAGCCCTTACTCATTACATATTCGATTTAAACATCGAGATTGTCAATCGAGTCCATTACAACACGCTTTGGTCTTCAAAGCCAGCTACAGAAAGATGCCTACAGATTTACTTAAAATTTCGTGAATTTGATCGTACATAGCAGTTATATACATAGATTTTCAGACACTTTCATTGGTCATAACAAGAAATTGCAACGTGCCAATATTTGCCGAATATGTTGACTGAATTTGGTCATTCGACCATATTTTCCCGAAAACATGCATTTTAGAAATGTTCCCTATACCATCGACCAATGAAAATGCGCCCTAAGTGTACTCAAAATAATGACACAGGAAGACAAAAAGTTCACATGGAGCATATTAAAGTATATTCAAAGCATATTCGATTTACAACGACTTAACAAAATCGCTAGCTCGCGCAAATCTGTAGGCAGCTATACTCGCAATTAAAGCCGGAAATTATTTTACGTAAAATACATACCTGTGCTGAAACATTAGCTAAATCATTTACAATTAAATCGAGACAAGAGTTTTCGACCTTATTTAAAATCAAGTCTAACAAACAAACAAGATATATTGAGAATCGAATTTATTAAAATGTCTGGGATACAATCAATATGGAGAGACTTAGACTAAGTTATAATGTAGCTTAATGTTTACCGATCGAACGAAAGAGGGAGATTGTCGAGACCATAGGGACCTTACGACGATGGATTCCGCTGTAGCTAACCACACACACTTCAATACCAATCCTGAAAACACAAAACACATGTCACAAAAATATCCCACCCGCATGAGTAGATTTCCCATAAGAAAACCTTGAGAGAACCCTGTAGCCAAACTTTATGTCATCTTCAAACATTGCTTGCTTTGCACTAACAAAGCATGCTAAGCAAAATTTTGCTCAAGCGAGCATAACGTTAAGCTCAAGCGAGCATAACGGTTGGCTCCTTACATAGACAAATATAGTTTCGTCCGACATACCAATTTATATCCACACCTCACATTCACATAACAACAGATTTACGGAGAAGCAAGACTAGAAAAACATGGAAAAATCTACTCATATATCTATTGAAAACCTAATGGGACCGGCGCAGCGATGACCGAATTATTTCAAAGGGAACATACCTGGGAATTCACTTAGAAGAAACGCACGTCGATTGTTCTGCCATCTATACGGGTTCGGTCGAACATTTCTGTTAGATTGTGTTAAGGAAATTGGGCGGGATTGCAAAGAGACAGGGCAAATCGTAACAGTCTAAAAACTACGATACTAACGCTGGCTACTGACTTACATGTATACATTTTATAGGATTACTAGCCGCGCCCAGCGTTTTCACCCGCTTTGTACCCGTTCCCACAGGAATTTCGGGTTAAAATGTATCCCAGGTGTTATTCTGATGTATAGCCTATATTACTGTAAAGTTTCATCCAAATAAGTCCAGTAGTTTTTTCGTGAAAGAGTAACAAACATACATACATCCATCCCCACAAACTTACGCAATTATTTATAATAAGTAGGAATTCGATCAAATACCGTCGTTTCTAAAATTCGTTTATAAAAGGATACTTATAGCCCGCTCAGCGTCCCAATCTTTGTGGAAGCGCACGATGGCGGTGTCGGGAGTGGTCATCTCCGCGAACTTGACATCTCCACACTCGCTGAACTTCTCGCGGATCAACTGCCATGTCACTGTTGGCGGGAGCTGGATACACAAACAGGAGGATAGTTTATACTAGTGTTGTTACATTGCAGAGTAAAGGGTTGGTCTTCGGTCAATGAAGTTATCAGTAATGTCTAATCTAATGTCTTATTCATAAACGCTCTCTAACTAAAATACTGTTAATGAGTGTTTTGTCTCTTTTGCTCTTTGGAAAATAGCGTATGTCAGAAAGGGACAAACCATTTGACAACTAAAATGCGTTTATGCGTTTCAGTCACCGAATATCGTTCGTAGTTTAAATGCACTAAGCAATGTTCATTGATGGTGATATTCAAACCACTTGCAGCTCAGCCTTAGTCTCTTCTTCTTCATCGAGTGGATGGTCAACCTGACCAATCCTGGTGTCAGAGTTATTGAGCCGCCAAAGGCCTCTGACATGGACCTCATGTAACGACTACTATCCGTAGAAAGTAACCTTAGCCTTAGTGGCCCAGCAGTACTATCAAAGACCGTTGGTGGTCTTTGATGGTAAAAATGTTACTATCAAAGACCACCAACGGTCTTTGATAGTAACATTTTTATCGGAACTCTGAATATAGTTCGAAGAGCACATTATATTGTTAGTCCAGGTAATATTAACCGTTAAGGTGTTGTCGTTGACCTTTAGGCGGACTCAAAATCCGACACTAAGGTCCGATATAGCTGTAATTTAAGTTTAATTGTATTGTATCTACTCATTAGGCAGTCATAATCTGACACTAGGGTTCAATACTGCTGTAAATAAAGTTTAATAGTCTACTCACGTTAGTAATGATGACCATATCCGAGGCCTTGTCCCGGCTCGACTGCTGGTTGTTATCCCGCCCGTACCCTTGAGGGCCCATCGACACACCGCCCATTTGTCTGTTTGAGTCTACGGAAAATAAGATATCAATATTGTTATAATTCTTATCAAAATCACCACCTCGACTCGAAAAACCTAAGATTTGCAATTTAAAGCTCTGCTCTGAACATATCTGGGGGCTTTCTCTTTATCTGTTCTCTTCATCGTTCGTTCATTCGTTAATTCATTAAGTCATTAAGTAATAATGCAGTATCAACAACATTGTCAAAACAAAATCATAACTCATTGTGATTAATCATTTGAGCTGTGCACAGCTTCGCTCAACTACAGTGGAATCCCACTTTAAAACAACATAAACTTACTGGAGAGAGGTCCACTGCTCATCGAATTGTTTCCCAGCACACTGTTATTCAAGCTGTTGTTTCCCAGCATGCCCGAACTCAAGTCTGAATTACCGAGGCCCAGTGAGTTAGCATTGTTCACGTTCACATTGGCCTGAGCGAGGACTGACGCCAAGTCGGTGGCCGTCAGACCTTGTTGGAGTAACTGGTTTTGTAGTGCTCCGAGACCTGTGAGGTTAAATGCCTGAAAGATGATACGTAGTTAGAGAGGTCATTAGTGGTGAAGGAGGTAATTTGTTGGTGGTATTTTTTATCAGTTAAAAAAACATATATAATATGGTAATGTTACATTTTTAACCAATGACAATTTCTTCTATAGAAGAAAAGTTTAAGTGATGGGGTGGAATAAAATAATCATGGCGAATATTAATAGCATGTTTGAAAATGCTCAGACTTTTACCATCTCTGACAACTTACGATTGTGTATTATCAATTATCATTATGAACAATTGGTACAATAACGACATAATAATTTTTGAGCGCTTAAAATTTAAGGGTCAGTAAAGTCTGACCAATTCATGATAATCATAATATATATGGAAATATTTTCAAAAAGTTCATAAAACCCACCGGCAAACTCAAGCCACTGCCCAAAGCGGCGTTCGAGTTCAACGTATTAGCTGTCAATCCTGTGCCGAGTCCGTTCAGCGCCATGCCCGTAGCCGCGGCCGGCACTGCCCCCAACACCCCCGCGCCGATCGAGGTGCCCGTACTTGCTAGGCTTAAGTTGTTGGGAGTATTATTCTGAGGCAGATTCCTCGCGACGTCTCTCAAAGGTTCCCCGTTAGGTCCTAAGCCTAGACCGACTCCTTTAAGGCCGTCTGGTAGACGTAGTTCGAATTTGTCTGTGGCACCACGGTCCATCCGAACAGTCATGCGTCGCTCGTACAGCATTTGTTTATCGAACATTGATATGGCCTGTGGGAAATTTTTGATTAATATTGTATGGTTGAGTAAAAATGGTCTCTATCTAAGGAGGCCCCTAGACCTACAATAACATTGTACAATATATTTAGTTGTGCAATAAGATTGAATTGCGTTTGGATCCAAACGGTCAATTATATTGCACAATAAGAAAATTGTGCAATGTTTTCTTGTTCAGTCGGAGAATAGTTTGATCCCGAGCAACATGTCAAATATTGCGCAATACTGACCCTACACGAAGCAATATTGTTCAATATTAAATATTGTACAATAAAAATTAAACTCGCTCAAACTTTCGTTCAATCATTGCGCAGTCTACAATATTAGCCCTAGACGATCAATTATATTGCACAATATTCAATATTGCGCAATATAATTGTTTAGGGGCCGCCTTATGGAATCAATGGTAGATGTGACAAGGTAGACTGTAGGGTGGGTTTGAGAATACTTTTTTCTGCGTATATAGAAGAGATCAATCGTTCGACACATTTTACGAACAAACTAAATATTCATACGACTAGCTGTGCCTCATAGGTCCAACCGCCATCAATAAATGGCGCCAGGGTAAGGTATAACAGGGTATCGTTATTTCCTCACGTTTATAGGGATTATCCATACATTCCTTTAGGTTTGCTAGTAAGTTTCATATTGATTAATACATATTACATATATATAATATAGGGATAGTTTTCATACCTGTACAGCTTCCACAGGGTGATCGTACTCTATGACCGCGAATCCTCTACTGTTGCCGTCCTTGTCTACCGCTAAATCAATGTTCCGAACTTTGCCCGCCATTTTGAAAACTTCCTTTATTTTGGACCGATCTGCTTTGTAATCAAGCTGTAACAATTATGATTACATTAGCCGTCTATACTAATATTAAAAGATGTAAAAGCAAGTTTGTGTGTTTAGGCTAATCACAGTCGGATGAGAATAATTATTTTTGTTTTGGATTTTTATTCCAAAATTCGGGAACCAGCAAAACGCGAGTAAACCAGGGCGTGGCTGGTAATCTATTACAAAGTCGGATTAGTAACACCATTTATGACTCAAGAATAACTGAACTAATTTTGGTTTTATCTCTTTCTCTAATACTCTACTGTCTCACTCGCACAATGTGTTGGAGACCGATGAAACGGCAATACAATTGAGTACTATAAAGACATATAAATAAAGGTCAATGGCCAAAGTACTTCCAATTTCGCGACCGCGCGGTAAAATCTTTATCCAGCAGAATGATTACGTGTTAGGTCATATTTCCAAATGATAACGTATTTATAGGTCATATTTATTTATTGGTATTGAGTATCTAGCTATATCATCAGCAGTGATTTCTGAGATAACTTATCAACATGTGAAATATGAAAAACGTAATTTTAATAATGAGTAGATAAGGTTTTTAGTTTGTATACTTACATTGGCAACAAAAATCCTTTTGACTAGGGGTGGCTGTACATTGATTGACTCCAAAAACTGTAAACTCAATCCGTATGTATTGAAATCTTCTGGTTCCCTTGGTTTATTCCAACTGCAAATTAATAAGTAGTGTTTGAAGTTGTTTGCAGGTGTCAAAATTCATACGGGAACAGGCATAAGGCGGGTAAAACTGTGGGGCACTGCTGCTAGTTGAAGATATTACTTCCTATAACCTATAACCATGTCTCACTTACTACAGTGTCCCAACAGCCCTGTTTCCTGCTCTGTGAAGGATCTTTGGAAGGCAAATGACAGTGCAATAGACCTGGCTAAATTCCGGTCTAAACACATTTGACTTCAATTAACCATCCCGACTCGTAAAGAAGTGTTAAAAATGATGTAGGTATGTAGGTAATTACCTTTCCTTTTCTTCTCTGACACTCCTGCCACCACTCGTTCTGTTATTATTGGCTCTGTTCCTATCATTTCCTGTACCAGCTATGAAGGTTTAGAGAAAAAATATATTATAGTAGGTACAAAAAATTAATACCACATTACTTCGATAATAAAGGTATCAAGGAAATTGGAATGACAAACAATTTTTAAAATATATAAAATTTTCCTCTTAGAGAAGATTACTTTTATACAGGAAAAACGTGACTTTATTCCATTATACTTTCAATGTTTCATAATTCAAGGATTAAAATAAGAAAAAAATGTTAAGTATAATCAAATATCAAATGTTTCTAATACATGTATAAAATTAGCTTAGCATTTAGCATAGCATTGAGTCTTCAAACAACATAGAACTTGCATCAGCTTGTCTCTGCATGAGGTACTCAAGTAATGAATTACTGTCTGGTTCTAACTCACCATTTTCCTCTCTAAGCACTAGTTTCCTTCCATTCAGTTCATATCGGTGCATCACAAATAGAGCCTTCTTCATGGCCTCAGAGTTTGTGAACTCAACAACTCCACAGCCTCTTGGCTTGCCATTCTCATCATTGAACAATTCAACGTAAGCCACATCCCCTACCTGAAAGTGAATGTATAGGTACGGCTTCAAAATGGAGAAACGATAGTAGTGACAAACAAGGATTTTAAATACGTATCAGATGGAATGTAGTTGACAGGATGATTAAAAGTTAATTATAAATACCTTATCTTTGAATAAATCTTTAAGTTCTGTCCAGCGGAACTCGTAAGGAATATTGGATACAAAAATACGTTTTCCCTCCGCGCGGTCCCGGTCGTTGGATCGATCTCGCGCGGCATCAGAAAACCGGGATGGGCGGTCACCACGGCGGGAACGATCGCGGTCTTTTTCTCTTTGTCCGTCGTCCATTTCAACAACTATCTAAAATAAACACGTTTTATCTAATTATCAAGGTACATAAACCATCGTCATGAAGCGTCATCAAGAGTCACCGACCGAAGCGGGGACCGGGTACAATTAAATATGCAACTGATGCGGCTTCTTACGCAACCCACCGATGTTAAATTTAATTATTTATACGTAAGCTTACCTTTACCGCCCTTGAAATAAACAATAAACGTTGCAAATATACTAAAAACAACACAAAACAGCCCCCTTCACGTTTACCACCACTGAACCACAGACCACCACAAACCACAGCCACAGACAGTTAATTCACGCACAGACAGACATCAGTTACCGCAGACCACACACCCAAGCTAGACAGAACACAGATTATTTGATTTTGGCATGAGCTACTAGACCATGGATCATGTTATCCTTGGCGGGCTGAGCTGGACTATGTTTGCTGCCTTAACAATTTTATTTTGTGTTAGATCGCTATATGAACCTCAGTACTATCACCGTAATGCAGTGCCATAATGTAACATTGGATAAACGATATAACAAACAAAACAATTTAACCAATCTAACCGTCTATTAACGCAACTAAAATAAATTTCATAAATGACACAGAGTATAAATAATTATTGTCTATGGTGCTTGGCTACAGCGACATCTCTCGGTGTACCGTGCAATCTTAGTTTTGATGATGACCAACCAATGACAAGAAAATGAATGACAGACATGTACACTCGCACACATACATGTTTTTGATTGTATTGCTTCATAAATATTTTTCGCTTACGATAGCCATGCAGGAGGCAACCCGTGCTCGATTTTTAATAAAATAAGTAGCAATAATTAACTGTTTATTATGGATCAGGGCAAATCTACTTCACCGAAATTATTTATGTGCACAGCAATCGAAAACAAAGATGAAGTTGAAGAGGTATTGTATCTAATCTCGCAGTTTCCCAACAAAGAACCATTTTAGTCGGCCATGTACAATCGTAATTTCGACGATTGACAGAGTGGCGTGGCGCGAAATTTGAAATTTTGTACTGTATTCTAACTTTACTACTTCGATTTGGTTTCAGAGATATGAAAGAGCTTACATCTTCTTCCAATCTCTTGTTGCCGACTGCAGTGAGAAGGAAGCCCACGACGCTCTCAACAATGCCGTGTGCAAGAGTCACGAGGAGGTGTCGATGGGGATGCTCATGTCCATCCTGACGGAGCCGCAGCACGCGACCAAGTGTTACCGAGACCTGACGCTGGTCACCAGGGACGGCCTGACTTGTGTACTTAACAACCTTTCCAACTTGATACTCGAGAGGTACCTGAAGTTCACCGACACTACCAGGAACCAGTTGTTATGGATGATCAAAGAAATGATCCGGAACGCGGTGACTGGCGTGGACAGCGTCTGCTGGAACCTCATGCGGTACGCCTCCGGGGGCGACATCACGCCCAAGAACATGATACTTGTAGAATCTCTTTTGGACATATACATTGAGAACAGAATGTGGTTGGACAAGTTTCCAATGCTCATTTGCATGGTTGTTTACACATACTTAAGACTAATAGAGGATCACAACATACCACACCTAATGAACCTCAGACAGAAAGAGGTAAATTTTGTTATTACACTAATAAGAGAACGCTTTTCTGATGTATTAACACTGGGTAGAGACCTGGTTAGATTACTGCAAAATGTTGCCCGCATACCGGAATTCAATCAGCTCTGGCAGGACATTTTAATAAATCCCAAAACATTGTGCCCCACATTCACATCTTTACAACAACTGCTTCAAACAAGAACATCCCGCAGATATCTACAATCCAGGCTCACTCCAGATATGGAAAGGAAGCTAGTGTTCCTTACTTCACATGTCAGGTTTGGTCACCATAAAAAATACCAAGAGTGGTTCCAAAGACAATATCTCGCGACACCGGAATCTCAGTCTCTTAGAAGTGACATGATTAGATTTATTGTTGGTGTGATTCACCCGACTAACGAACAACTCTGCTCTGATATCATTCCACGGTGGGCTGTCATTGGCTGGCTCCTTACTACATGCACGTCTAATGTAGCAGCATCTAATGCCAAATTGGCCTTGTTTTATGATTGGTTGTTCTATGACCCAGAAAAAGATAACATAATGAACATAGAGCCGGCTATCCTAGTGATGCACCACTCAATGAGGTCACACCCGGCTGTAACTGCCACTCTCTTAGACTTTCTCTGTCGAATCATTCCAAATTTTTATCCTCCCTATGCTGACAAAGTAAAACAAGGCATCTTCAATTCCTTGCAGCAAATAATCGAAAAAAGAGTGTTGCCGAACTTGCATCCATTATTTGACTCTCCTAAGTTAGATAGAGAACTACGTACAACAGTGAGGGATACTTTCAAAGATTTCTGTAGCAATGGGAACGGTGAGGGTGTATCGGGTATTAGGGAGGAGGGTAGTGAGGACATTCCTAGAGGGGGTCCTGACGAGCCCGCGTTTTCAGATGACGAGGAGGAGCCGCTGCCCATTATAGCCGAAGATACGGACGATGATGACCTTCCTTTGTCCGAGGTGAGGGCGCGGGAGCGGCCCGAGCTAGCTGCCGCGTTACCTCTCATTCTACGTCCGCTCGCTGAATCCCTCCTCGACGACCGCAACTCCGCCTCTGCCACAGCCCTGCTCAACTCGTGCACCGCCCCCATGCCGACGCCCGTAGCTCTAGCGGACCTCTTCACCGCCACAGTACAAGATCTACCGTCTCTACGACTAAGTCGCGAGCCGACCCCCGCTGAACTGGAAGCCGCTCTAAACTCCCCAATATTTTCCATGTTCACTTTCCTCACCGCCTCCGGGAGCGAAGGCGAAGCTAGGAAAAAACTCGTCCTTGAAACGCTCAAAGAGATCCACAGTCAGAACACGTTGCCTTACATAGGATTCTATCTGTTGTTCTATTTGAAAGTGTGTTACGAGAAAGACCGCCTAGCGGAACGTGACTTAGTGAAACGAAGAAACGTTAAGTTCAAAACGGAAATGTATAGAGATTATTGCAGTAATTTAGAGGTAAAGATAGCCGAAGGGTTAGCGAATGATTTCGAGAGGTGTCAGGAGTGTGACTCCAACGTGCTGGTGTGGTTGATACCTGATGTGTACAGAGAGTTTAAGGATCAGGCGCAAAACCACGTGCGACTACTACATTCTATCGTGTCTACTTTAGACGCGGGACAGTTACAGAGGCTAGTGTGCCTCACGCTTCAAGGGACTTTGATGATGTTCAAAGCAGCCGACTTGACTACTATGCTTTCAACCAGCCTAAGCTGGGAGACCTTCGAGCAGTACTGCCTGTGGCAGTTACTACTAGCACACGACATTTGCGTCGACGATGTGCTCACTCTAATACCTAAACTGTCTTATAAGGAGAATTCTGAAGCGTTGACTTCAGTACTTTTAATGCTGAAACAAGAGAAGCCGACAGCCGAAGTCATCAGGCAGTTGTTCTGCCGACCAGTCGAAAGTGAAGATTCCTTCTTGGTGTCGACGCTGATGTATTGGTGCCAAGACTACGAGGATAAGGTCGGGGACCTGGTGTCAGTTCTATTAAGCACGAGGTACCCCGGCACGAGCCCCAATAAGAGAAAACGTCCCGGAAAACACAGTATTTCACCGAACGCGCCGCCTTCCGCTGAATTGGTGAGTGAGAATTATTATACATAATTGTTATTGAAGTATTTGTGTACGTAATAAGTTAGTTAGATTTTAGTTTGGGTCTATTTAACCGGGTGTATTTATTTATTTTATTTTGTTAACCCTTCTCACGTTTGGGTAAAAAGTAATTTTTTTTTACGTTATTTTTCATTTGTTCGTTAAAGATACCTAAGTTTCGAATTTCTTGACCACGAAACCTCGCATATTTTTCATCAAAATATTTTCATAAACCGCCAAGTAAGATTATTGAAATTGGCGCCCATTTTAATGGCATAAGCAATTAAGCCGTATCGGCTAAACTAAGTACGATAAGATAGCTTAACACACTTTTACTAATACCGTTCCTAAATACTGTTTACTAAACTAACAAATCCAGCTAGAATCTAATTACAATCTAACTGGTTAAAATATTATAAAAGCTGAAGAGTTTGTTTTGTTTGTTTGTTTGTTTAAACGCGCTAATCTCAGAAACTACTGAACCGATTTGAATAATTCTTTCACTGTTAGATAGTCTATTTATCGAGGAAGGCTATAGGCTACATTTTATCCCGAAATTCCCACGGGAACGGGCACAACGCGGGTAAAACCGCGGGGCGCTGCTAGTTGTCCAATAGAAAAATAAGGTTTTACTGATGACTCTTCACTCAATCGATCACTCACCATCACAGCGACAGGCTTTTTCCCTGCAATATAATATAACAGGCCGTACTTTAATTATTACGCTATCTGTTTACAGGTCATAGGCCACTTGGAACAAATGCGGATGTGTTGCGTACAACAGGACGACATGTCAATTTTTAACATGGAATGCATGCAGAAAGCGCTGCAACAAGCACAATCAAACAGTACCGATAGTTTAAGGGTAAGACGCTAATTATTTAATGAATTATATCGATCAATAAACTTACTTTTCATACTAAATTAAACGGGGCTATATGACGTTAAAATATAAGGCTTACATATACACATGCGGTACGATTAATGGGAAATATTCTCGACGACATCAATTCGGACGTAAACCTTCGTTACATAACACATGCAGAAATATTACATTTGCGTCAATCGCCGCTCGTATAGATGAAGCTCACACACACACACACTAACACACTTGACACACTTTAATCGTAATCACTATTAAAGTTAACAAAAATATTGATGTTTCAGAGACAGTACAGTGATTTATTCTCACTCGCCTGGGAGGACGAGCTGCCGATATCGAGGCGAGCCCGGAAACTAGTATCAAATTCATTGCCCATCAACCCTAATCTACATTCTTCTAACGAGGATAGTGAGGTGAATATATCATTGCGTATTACTTTAATATCTGACAAGCCCGGTGACGCAGTGGTTTGCGAAAGCGCCTACTGTGAAGGGGGTTGCGGGTTCGATTCCCGCCCGGAGCCAATAATTATCAACATGTTTACATACAATTTTTAATCACAATCAATTAATTTGCTGTTTTTATGTTAATTATCAAAAGTTCCCAACATTCAAGGAAATATTTTATCATTTTTAATTTTATACTAACATATGAAAATATGTTTCACTATTACAGGAAGAAGAAATCGTGAAACCGAAACAAGCGAAACGCAGAAAGAAGGCAATATCGGACAGCGATTGACATATCTATCGTGTAAAAACAATGGTAAATTAAACACCAAAGTGCAACTCTACATTACAATAATATTAGGGATTTACACGCTTCATAAGAATATGTTACGAGACGACATCGCGATATATTCGCGCAAATAGTTGTTCCAGCTAAGCTGCACGGGTTAAGTTGTCTTCTATCTGTTCCCGAGGGAATTTTGGGATAAAATATACCCATAACAAACTCAAAGAAAATAACTGATCATCAACTTTTGCAAATTATTACCAGTTTTAACGATTATCGATAAGATTGCCCAACCGTGGGACTACGATCATTGGAAATTTATATGGTACTTTTTTGTGTAAGTATTTCTTCTCGTGACATATTCTCATAAGTTTAAGGGGCTTTACATTATTTACTAAGGAGTTTATCCACAACAATTTGTTGCGACAAACTACAGTCACGAATGATCATGGAATCTTTATCATCGGAGCCTCAGAACAAGAAAATAGGCAATGAATTAACAGAGTCTAAGGCCGCGTTCACATTATGGCGTTAGCCGCACGACAGTAACTGCGACAGCAACAGATTAGTTCTTATTACAACTACATAAGGAAATTTGTCGCTACGGTTATACGAATAGCTAAAAATTCAAATAATTGCTCGTACGAAAAATCATCATACATATATCAACAAGCATGGAGCAATACCTTGCATGTCCAATAATAGGAAATACAGGCATGCCAGTTAACATATACAGATGACAATATTGTAGGTAGCATATGCATGAAGTTTGCCTGATACAGGCAAGTGTATTGCCGAATTGCTGCCTTAATATGGGCATGTATGAAAGGCATGCAGTTAAAGTGTCACGTACATTGAATTCCTTAGCTAAGTTGATCGGATTTGACACGGCATTCACCTTAATGTCGAAACCATGGTTAATGTCCATCTGTATATTATGTAAAGCCATAGTTGTGTAATACTGTTGGTTACCTTATGTTATTACACGGTACGATTCTAAGAATGGTACCTTTAATTCATAATTCCTCTACCCTTTTTGTTTTGTACTGTCAGGGTCATCAATATGTATAAAACATGTTTTTTTTAATATTCTGCGTCATTGACTGTACTATAAATGCATGTAGTGTAGAAAAATTTAATATAATTTGTGAACAAATGAAATCCTTTCTAACGATAGTTCTTTAAAGAAGAAGCCATCTCAACAGTGTATGTCCAAAATAGAATCATCATATTGTCAGCGAATGCTACACATATTGAATGGGTATTCATCGCTTTAATTCCAAAACTAAGTCTAAGTTTATTCATATGAGATTTACATAAATATTATAGGTACAAACGTTAATTGCTAGAGTATAAAAAATGTGTAGATACTAGTAAAATTTGAATGATGTATTATAATCCAACTGTATACATATTGATGATTCTATGTACGTGTAAAATGTAAATGAATAGTGCAATGTATATTTACAGTGTAAAAACGGTAGATTAACGATACATAATAATTAGTATTTTGTTGATTTGTTAAAGTATTTATAATTGGATATTTTTTTACCCGACTGTACATTGAATTAAGTTTATAGTTTGACTTAAGATTTAGACCGCCTAAAGTAGTCAAGATATTATCTGTACTCGCTTTACTTTCGTTACTGTTAACGAAAATTCTTTACCAACTTCGAAAACGAGTATAAAAAGTATGCATGTGTTATATACTGTTACTGTTATAATTATTAAATAGAATTTAGTTCAATGCATAGATTTGGGATGATCGTTAAACTACCGTAAGGTTGTCTCTCCACCAGAGCGATGCTATGCTACGTTTCATATAATTCTAAATCGTGGTATAGCATAGTTCTAATGGAAAGCCCTAAGTCTGTTTTGTGAGTCGTAATAGTTACTTTGTTGTAACTGAATCGCATTTTAATCGAGTAAAATATTTGATGATGAATTTATTTTTATCAATATCAATAAATATCTTATTTAACTACATCACAGCTTTGACAAAATTATTTCTTATAAGACTTGCTTGGTGAATCATTGGAAATGTTTTACTAAAAGTATACTGATAAATCATTTTTGATAAAACAATCAAACAAGGCTGCTTGTTCACTGAAACGGAGCGATGTGGAGAAACGATAAATAATAGAATAATTTACCCATCAATATAATTTATAAAATCTTCACTTATATAATACTATTGGGGATGTATACCTCGTTCACACCCCCGTCGGACATTCAGCCTAAACCATGCATATAGTTACGCCAAGATTCCAAGTACACTGCCAAGATCCACTGCCGTTTTAAATAAATAGCTCATAACAATTCCGCTGAACTATTCCAAAAAGAGAAGTGACGCCGTTTTTCTATAATTTTTACTCAAAAAGATTTAGACCTGTATAACTCCTTTCTTAGTAGATATCATTTTAGGCTGTGCTCAAACAGCTGAGAACAAAAACGAATTATACATTATGTAGCTTTTAAAATATGCTGTAAATTGATTGATGTGATTGGTAGATACTACCATTGCTATGTTACGTGTTTTAATTGGTAGATGCCAAAACTAGCATAGAAAAGCTCTAGAGACGAGAGGTTCTTTTGAAAATATTATATTTTCATAAAAATGCGATTCAGTAACAATAAACGTACGAATTATTTGATAATAGGCCGTGAGACACTGTAAATTGTGCACAATAATGTTAATTAAATAGTAAACAATTGTAAATGTAGGTAAAAGATAATATGTTGTACAGATTATATCACCGTACAGTAAGTGTATTAGATATGAGAGACCAAGAATTTTATGAAAGGATTAAATATATTGTATTGTATTAATGCAATTTTCGAAACACGTTTTACATTAGGATCAATAAAGTATTCCTCCTTTATATTTGTGTTTTTTGAATCCTTGATACATTACCACAGAAGATATTCACAATTCCGAACCACTTAGGGTGATTCATTTATACCGAGTAAGTGGAGCCGAACTTAATGACGATGAGAAAGTTCAGCTTCTCAATCGAAACGCACCCTGAAGTGTAAAAAAAGAGTAAAGAGTAGTCAGTAATGAATCCGACATTGATTGAACTAAATGGGAAGTGTAGGCCCAAACTATTAGATTCGTAGTTTAAATGAGGTTAAAATAAAAGGAAATATTACATACAACCATAATTATGATTATTTATTATTGGAACAATGTCAAACAAAGTATTTAACCATATATTACAAAGTTATTATAAATACAACCCAATACTCAAAATACTATATAAAAACCAAATAAATACCAACGTATAAAACTAATAATTTAAGTCGTAACTTTTAAAGGAACTTTAAAATAAATAAATAGATACAGTTTTCATTTTATGAAGTCTTAAATACAAAGTGACATAGGTAACAGCTTGTGTAAACAAATAAATATAATATTTAACAAAAAACTATTATAATTAAGAACAAATGCAAATTAAGATATGTTTGTATAATAATAAATATCTCCACAATATCGCACTGTTCTATGAATGCGAGAGTTTCTAAGGATAGGTGTATTTTTGCTAAACAAAACTTGAGATACATAGACATAGGACACATGGGAAACCTTATCAATCTAAAATTACTGCGTTGTTCGCAGTAATTTCAACCACAGGGCAATACAAATAATTAAGTATTAGCCTGTTAAGTCCCACCGCTGGACAAAGACCTATTCACGCTCACTTTTAAAGTAGAAAACAGTTACCTATTAATTAAATTCAGAAACCTTTTTAAGTTTTTTAAAGACATATTTGACCTTAACTATTAATAAGAAAATTGGTTGGTAAATTCTTGAGAACATTTATGAAAAGTTACAATTTTGACACATGTAGTTAAAGTAGAAGTAGTTAGTTAGTCTATAAGTATAGTTATGGGCGAAATGTCTTGCTTGTTGGCTTCTGGGCGGAGGTAGTCGCTTAATTTGGATTTTTGTAGAGTGTTATAACTGGTAATGTGACAGAATCGCTCTGGAAAACCGAAACCAAGCCAACTATCTCCCTCCAAATGTCAAAAAGTAAGATATTACACGTTAAATATATTTTTTGTGGACCAAGTCATGGGCAGGATACATGTATACACGATAAAGAGTACAAAATCTGCGTAAATGTAGTTGTAAAAGTATTTAAATCCACGCAGTACCTACGTTAAATTGATACGAACTTTGTCAAATTAGACGACAGCTAATCCTTGGGCGAGTTAAATCTTTGTGACATAAATCGATTAAAGATTGTCATAGTCTTTAAATTTGACAAAGTTCTACTAGAATTTACAAGTTGAACACCTAAGCAGAGGCAAATATACTTTGTTATCATTATTTTGGTAGCTTTGGTTAAAACATTGGCAACAACGATGCAGTTATCCATTCCATATAACTAGAAAAAAGAGGTTTTTATGTCTATGACTATTTCCACATACATAACCACAACTGATCGCCTAGCACGACGCGACTGAAGGTGACATCTTATGATACATGCTGTGTTTTAATTGGGGGAGTATCTCAAAATTCGAGTTTCTAATAACCACACTGTATTTTATCATAATCTTGTTTTTACTTATACATACCCGTCACACTAAGGGGCTGGTAGAGTAAATCTTGGCTGGCTTAGCCCAGCCCTGAGATCTGTCAACAGTCGCTTATCTTTATGGATATAAATACCTATATACAGGGTGTAATCGTTAAGTGTGCACAGGCGATTATTCCGTAACTATTGCAGATATCAAAAAACTTTAAACTGATATCGAAAGTACTTTACCTAATGAGTAAAATGACATTAATAACTTTTTAAAAATAAAACGAGAAATATCCAAAAAAAATACATTAATCACTCCCATACATTTTATTTCTTAGTAAGTACAAAATTTTGTATTCAAAGCATATGTTCGAAGTGACGTCCTCCTTGTGCAATACAATGACGAGCTCTAATGGCTTAATAGCCAATAATAGTGCAACCCCTTGGCCTGCCAGATCCCCGGATCTCACGCCTTGTGATTTCTTCCTATGGGGATTTGTCAAAGACCACGTGTACGCTGAGAGAGTACACAGCCTAGAAGAGTTACAGCATCGTGTACGTCGTGCAATTGCTTTAATTACTCCGCAAATGTTAAGGAAAGTTCATTTAGAAACTGTAAATAGAGCTCGTCATTGTATTGCACAAGGAGGACGTCACTTCGAACATATGCTTTGAATACAAAATTTTGTACTTACTAAGAAATAAAATGTATGGGAGTGATTAATGTATTTTTTTTGGATATATCTCGTTTTATTTTTAAAAAGTTATTAATGTCATTTTACTCATTAGGTAAAGTACTTTCAATATCAGTTAAAAAGTTTTTTGATATCTGCAATAGTTACGGAATAATCGCCTGTGCACACTTAACGATTACACCCTGTATAGTCTACTTTTTCTTGATTGTCCCAAAATGTTGACCAATGTCGTCAATTTTCCAGTCGAAGACGAGTACTCTTGAAGAGGAAAAAGGTTAAGAGATAGAGTAAGAATTAAATAAAATCACTAAACCTTTTTCCTCTTCAGGAGCAATCGTCTTCGGTTGGAAAATTGACGACACTGTTCCACATTTTGGGACAATCAAGAAAAAATTGAGTATAGGTAGTTTCTGCCAATATTTTGTTAACTGCCAAACAAAGCAGCATCCTTATACAAAACCTGAATAAATATGTTAGATTACAAACTGCTGAAAAATATGTCAAGGGCGCATAAAAACGAACCCCTATTACTACATATAAATTTGTCTTTTGCAATGTCTTATAAACTTACCGACACCAATAAAAATCTATCTAAAACGAGTTAGTGCTTAAAACTATATTTTTCCTTGTTTATATCGCTGTCTTGCTTGCGCTTTACTGTACTTTGTTTTCTTCTCAGGTACTGTATCTTTTTCATCTGACTCGTTAACTCCTGTGAAAGAAAACAATCCATTCGGAGACACAATTCATTTAGAATTGTCCTCCTGCACTATTGGAGTAATGCCTGATACATGACATAGACTAATTTGACATTACATAGACTAGTGTCATAAATTTTTTACACATAATTTTTTGAGTGATATTTTTGCCTAAGCATTTATTTTCTATGCATTTGTGTGTGTAAACAGAATAAAAATTATTGTCATTGTCAATTGAGAGTGGATATGGAAATAAATATTTAAAAAATGACATTTACGGGCTCATAACTCCTGTTGTAAATACTAATCTAAACGGGACTTAATCGCGAATAAAACATTGAATGTATACCTCAACGTTTCGGTGGTGTCGCAACGGCCGTGTTCACAAGGGTACGTTGTGGTATGTATTTAACGCCTTATTAAAAACGCTCTGTAGCTAAAACACTGTTATAATGTGTTTTGTCTCTTTTGCTCTTCGGCAAAATTGTGTATGTCAGTAAGTGACAAACCATTTGATAGCTAACATGTTCATAATACGCGTTTATCAATATGGCCCTTTGCATACCTGAACGTTTCGGTCGTGTCACAATGGCCGTGTTCACGAGGGTACGTTGAGGTACGCATTAAATGTTGTATTCGAGATTAAGTTCCGTCTAGATGTCTAGTTTTCACAATGTGTTCATATCGTTATAGTTTAAATAGTGTAATCAAAACACTAATGTAAAATAAACTATGAATAATTTCTTAGAGATTCTAATCTTACCTAAGTCTTCAGGAGGCTGCAATGATTTGCCCGCATTCCATGCAGTCATCATGGTAGCGGTTTTGCCGACGACCCACCCGATACCCGCCATCACAATTGCAAACGCTACCATACTCAATGGATGCTGAAAACAAATAATTTTTGTTTTAATTACCATTTTAATTCCTGACAGGCAAAATGGGGTGTATTTGATTTGCTGACGTGGAAAAGGGGTGTTTTTTAACCCTGACACTAAATTATAGGTTTGATATGTCTGTGCTTCTCAACAGACAAATTTTATCTCTGGGGATATGAGAGCATTTCATTAATTTCTCATATTTCACATAGGTTGGTGGCTAACCCAGATGTCCGACTTTTTAGACCGCGTAAAGGCCTCCAACATAGTTAGCTATGACTTAATAAATAGTAGGCAAACATAATAAACTTATTTATTACTAGCAGCGCCCCGCGGTTTTATCCGCGTTTTGCCCGTTCCTTTGGGAATTTCGGGATGAAAAATAGCCTATAGCCGTCATCGATAAGTGGACTATCCACCACTGAAAGAAATTTCCAATCGGACCAATAGTTCCTGAGATCAGCGCGTTCAAACAAACAAACTCTGCAGCTTTATATTAGTATAGATTCACTAAATTAACAGATAATAACAATACTCACCCCTAAAGCAGGATTACTAGTAATTGTGTAGTCTAATATAACAATAAGAATTCCAAAAACTAATCCCACGCACGCGGCTATCCATATTATATTCTGGTTATCTGTAATTAATAAGGAAAATTTAAATAAAAGGTTGACTTGTATGTATGTGTAATTCTCCTAACAACTAGCTTGGACTATAAAGTAGCCACAATTATATTTTACTAGCAGTGCCCCGCGGTTTTACCCGCGTTGTACCTGTTCCCTTCGGAATTTCAGGATGAAAAGTAGCCTATAACCTTCCCGTTGAATGTGGCTATCCATTACAAAAAAATTTATCAAATCGGACCAGTAGTTCCTGAGATAAGCACGTTCAAACAAACAAACTCTGCAGTTTTATAATATTACTAGCGGCGCCCCGCGGTTTTACCCGCGCTGTGCCCGTTCCCGTGGAAATTTCGGGATAAAAAAATAGCCTATAACCTTCCCGTTGAATGGGGCTATCCATTACAAAAAGAATTTTTCAAATCGGTTCAGTAGTTTCTGAGATTAGCGCGTTTAAACAAACAAACAAAACAAACTCTTCAGCTTTATAATATTAGTATAGATTATGTTTTATATTGTGCAATGTTGTGAATTCTAGATGAAAAAAGTAAGTCTACTTCCCCTGATGCTCAACACTGGCATCATAACTTCTAAAGTTTTGGACATTAATAAATGGGTCAATTTTAATTAAGTTTTTGCATCTTTTTTAAATATTTGCTTGTTTTCTTAACTACTACAAAAGTTACAGGATATTTCTTGATATTTACTAATGCCTCGCATTAGAATGTACCTTTTAATTTCTTCTTATGTCCATCAGTAAGACTCTTAATAGATTCCAAAAGCTTAGGATTATGAGGTTCTAGTTGGAGCGCTCTTGTGTATGATATTAGGGCTTCGTCGAACAAACCACTTGCTGCTTCCACCTCTGCTCGCCGGAAATAACCCTAGAAACACAAAAAATTAATTAACCTATAAATTGAATTTTTTAGCATTTTACAGTAAAATCCAAAAAGAAGAAGAAGTAAAATCCAAGAGTTGTATTGGCTTAGTTATGGTATTATACCATCTGTTTTGTTGGTATTAAATGTGTTTATTTATTTAGGTATAATTATTAAGATAAGATAAAATACCCAGATAAATTCACACACAGTTAATTAGACCCAAAGTAAGCTCTAAGCTTGTGTTATGGAATCTAACTCACTGATACTTCTAAATATACATACACAAATATTATTGGGACTAAAGTTATATATTTTTTGAGTGAACATTAACAAACTGAAAAACAATCAATCAATCTGTTAGCAAGGTTATTGATAGAAGATGAATTGTTTTTTTCTTTCAATTTAAATCACTAAACTTCGAATGACTGAAACTTTTAAGTAAGAGTACTAAGGCTAAGTAGTTTCTCCTCACCTTAGCCCACTGCGGCTGTAACCGAACGGTCTCATTAGCATCTTGCAACGACAGGTAATGTTGATCGAGTTTCAGGAACGCAAAGGATCGGTTACTGTAGAGTACGTAGTTGTTAGGGTCAATTTTAATAGCCTGCGTGTAATGAAGTACCGCCTCGATGAATTTACCATCCTTTACACAATCATTTCCTTTTGTTTTCAGCTCTTCAACCGAAGCTGATGAAGATTTTTTAGTATCCTCCATTTTACTTTTGTTTATTACACTTTTTAATTAAAATTATCCTGCACTTGTATATCTTTGTGGGGATCTCAAATCCACATTTTACCTTACTGTATCAACTGTAAAATATAGCAAGTATTGTAACAAAACAAATTAAATCTGCTCTAATCAAGTATTTTCTTTTCTTTCTTTCCTTCCTTTTCGTCGACCGTCTGAGACCGAAATTCGTACAGTCCAAATTGACAGTGACAGAATGTTTGAAAGTGACATTAACTGAAACAACACCAGTCGTTGAATTGAAAAACACAATTATCATGTTTGACCGTAGATTGACAGTCGAAATGTAAGCCACATAGGTTTTACATTTTAACTACATTTTATCGAAAGCTAGTTTCCAAGTTTCCATTTAATTTCTTGGCAAAGTGACAATTATACAATTAAATTTCAAAAAATCTAGTCTTAGCTCTCGACCCAAATGCTACATCAGTTTGCTTAATTCTTAAAGTGTTATTGAATATTATTAAATCGTCGAATAGTAATAGAAAAGGAACCAATTAGATCGTCGATAACCATAAAAAAGTCAACAACCGATAACTTGGGGGATTGCAGTATGTTGTAGTCGTAGGAAATAAAATATCTTTTCAATAACAATAAATTTAATTAATCTAGCTACGTAGTTTCAACAGAATAATACATAGTCTTCACCTTCAGTGAGATTCAGCGATTTAAGATTCCTTTCAAATTCTCCATTAGTAAGATCCAGTTTCACGCATATTACAAGTGGAGGTTCAGCTTGTGTAAAATGAATTACAGGAATTTTAGCGATAACTAATCTATCCTCAGCATCATACAGCTCAATGGTATGGCCAATTTTATTTGGGTCAACATCGCAAAAAGCTACTATCTTCTTTAAATTATCTGGTGCCAATGAACGAACAAACTTTCTGCCTCTTTTGCCAGCATTCCAAATAGTAAACGATTTCCATAGCTTTAAAACATTTCTTTGCAATCTATCTAACTGGATATTCCAAATTACTTTTCTTCCTATAGAGAATGTAGTTGCGTCTTTATGATAAGTATACGAAACTAATATTTCATCAACTCTTATTAAATCTCCCCCATTGTCTAGGTGTTCGTAGAAAAATATTAGATCCTCAGGAGTTCCATATCCTGTCTCGTCAAATCCTCCGACTTTATCGTATACAGTTCTATGACAAAACCATGTCGGCATAAGTAATGTTGGCCCATTTGAGGTATATATTTGAGTTCTAAGTTCAATAGGACTTAAATTGTTGGCCCATTTGACAAAACGGGGTGTCGAGTTAGTGGGTGTCCTAATTATTTGACTGCCAACAAGCGCATTTTTATTCTGACTTGCTACCTTCCATTGCTGGTATATTCTATCAGGAAGCATTATGTCATCTATATCTTGGAAGCATAAGTAGGTGCCGGTACTTTGGGCAACTGCTATATTTTTGGCAGCTCCAACTCCTTTAGAAGAGCTCAAATGAATAACAACGTACGAAATATCATTTTGTTTGAAAGTTACGTTCCATTTTTCTAGTAAAGCTGGTGTTTCATCATTACTGCCATCATTGGTAACTACTACTTCTATTTCGGGACAAGAATTACAAGCTTTTATGTTACCATGTTGATTAATTGCATTAAAACATTGATCAATCCATTTTCCTCCGTTGAATATTGGTATGATGATCGAAACTTTTTCCATTTGCTTAAAAAAATATTATTCATTCTTACTGTGCTTTGCACCTCCGTCATAGACATGTCCTACATACATAGGGATATGGCATCCAATGGCATCACATTACTTACCAGTAAACTTAGTTCTAAGCCAAATACCAGAAATGTTAACTACTAAGCAATAACTACGGAAGCGCAGCCAATAAACTAATCACCACTAATCAGAAACCAAATAAGAAATATTTTATAGATACCCAAGTCAACAAACATGTCAGGTCAGCTGATTTGTGATGAAATGAAATAAATCCGTGGGCGACATACGACAGCGACGTTCGGCTCACAAGTCAGTCAATAAAAAAAATTGCATCAATCAACAAACAAACATCCTCCTTTTGATTTCATTAGCAAAATATGCTCCAAAACTACTAATATTTGTCAATGTCAAAATGTTCAAAACTCAAAGTCAACGTCAAGTCAAAATTGTAAATATTTTTTAATGCAAGCAAGCAAATTGTCAATTTGTGGTTTGGTTGAATGTGCGGCGCGTCTGAAATTTATATATAAATAAATAGATTTTACATATCTAATTCCACAAGTTATATTGATTGAGTGATAATGAAGTGCGTTGCTATAAAATACATTAGTTTATATTTATAAAGAACACGATTTTCATCTAACTTTATTGGTTTCAGGTTAACCGTGGACGGTTTGCTTGTTTACTTTCCTTACGACTATATTTATCCAGAACAGTATGCTTATATGCTGGAATTGAAACGTGCTCTAGACGCTAAGGTATGTAAACAATGATTAGATAAACTTATTTCCTATTTTACGTGGTGTTTAGGTTATAACAACTTCGTAAACATTCCAGGGCCATGGTTTGCTTGAGATGCCTTCAGGGACCGGTAAAACAATCTCGTTGTTATCATTGATAGTCGCTTATATGATACAGAATCCACATCATGTCAGGTAAATAACTTTAGCATGTCTTAGACAAAGTAGTGTCAGTAAGTTTATAGTTAGCATTGTTTGGATTGGTTGTGGACAACAAACAAACAAACAAAACTAACAAACAAATTAACTAGGTAGTTTAGGATTGTCGATATATATATTAAAGTAATTTGATGTCCCCATTATATTACAGTACAATTATCAGTATTGAGTATTAAAATGTTTGCCTTAAATATTTAATTGGTTATTTTTCTCATAGTAAATAAAATATATTAACCTTTAACTGTGGACGCGCGGTCTCACAGACCGCTAACGGTTTTTAATTTTCGAATTTACCCCCTTCCCCTTACTCCCCGCGTCTGTGACGCTCAGTAGCTTCAGTTTTAGTGACAAAACGAGTGTTGAAGTGTTAGGTTGTGTCGCCAGCTCCAAATTGGGTGAGTTATTTTACTTTAAACTTTAACTGCGGTCTGTGAGACCGCATGTCCATGTTTTTCATACATATAATAATTTTTGGCGTTTTGTTTTTTTAGGTTTTTTTGCTTCAAAATGTCGATAAATAACATCGAGAGCGCCAGTACTTCAAACCGAATATCAAGGTCACCGGTGCAACAGCGTGCTAACAAAATATTACGTGTCGAAAGCCCATCTTTTGAAAACGAGGTGTCTGAAGCACTTTTAGCGTCCGATCATTCTGATAACGAAGAAACTGTTGAGGAATGCTTGGTGACAGAGGCTGATTTTATAAGAAATCATTTGAGTGACGACGACGATAATGAAGAAGATACTGAGTGTTTAGATTTATATAGATTTATATTTATATAGGTCATATTTATGCCTTCAGTGTTCGAAACCTCTCTGCAAGGAATGCCAATAATTTCACCCATATTGACCTACTGTCAGAATTTTTATATTTTATGTTTATAAGTTTTCTAGTTGATTTTTATTTAGTACATATATTAGATTTATAGATAAGAATGTTAATTTTTCTAAAAAGTTTAGATGATTATAAGTTTTAGTCCTAAAACTGATCTCAAGTTAATTAAGACTAAAAAGTGCCTTTAATTGTTTTGAAACTTTAAATATGTGAGAAAAGAATTAAATATTTTTATTAAACTTATAAAATGTTTTAATTTAATATATATATATAAAAATAAAAATGATAGGATATCAATAACTTAATTTTTTTAATTTATTTTACATCGAAACTTATTGCGGTCTGTCAGACCGCTTGTCCATAGTAGTGTTACAAAAAAATGGTGTCCATAGTTAAAGGTTAACACAAAATTTATTTAAAATGTGTAATTTTATTCCAGAAAACTAATATACTGCTCACGGACAGTACCTGAAATAGAGAAAGTATTGGAGGAGCTAAAGAATCTGATTAAGTACTATGAAAAAAGTCAGGGAGAGAAACCAAGTTTGACAGGCGTTGTGCTGAGCTCCAGGAAGAACCTGTGTATACATCCAGAGGTAGGTCTCCATTTATATCAAACCTCACCGCTTAGTCTACCTACCTTTTGGTAGTCTATCAGAAATAATATCAAAAATAACACAATATCAACTCATAGACTGATTGGTATTACATAAATGTTATTAGAAGTAAAAAAAATTAAAGCTTAATACTAATAATTATTTACTATTAATATTTTGCCTAGTATTTACTGACTAATCTATACTAATATTATAAAGCTGAAGAGTTTGTTTTGTTTGTTTGTTTGTTTGTTTGTTTAAACGCACTAATCTCAGAAACTACTGAACCGATTTGAATAATTCTTTTTGTAATAGATAGCCACATTCAACGGGAAGGTTAAAGGCTATTTTTCATCCCGAAATTCCTACGGGAACGGGTACAACGCGGGTAAAACCGCGGGGCGCTGCTCGTCTATACTAATATTATAAAGCTGAAGAGTTTGTTTGTTTGTTTAAACGCGCTAATCTCAGAAACTACTGAACCGATTTGAATAATTCTTTTTGTAATGGATAGCCACATTCAACGGGAAGGTTATAGGCTATTTTTCATCCCCGAATTCCCACGGGAACGGGCACAATGCGGGTAAAACCGCGGGGCGCTGCTAGTGTATTATATAAAAATTAAAAACCAGTCACACTCAGAAAAATACTTATGCTATCAAACTTGTGTCAAAGTGCAGTATATTACTAACCATTATACTCTTTGGAAAAAACTCGTTTTTATCAACTACAGAGCTAATTACGAGAAGACTCTAAGTTAAATCTTTTTACAGGTATCAAGAGAAAGGGAGGGCAAACTAGTTGACGGCAAATGTCATTCTTTAACAGCAAGTTATATTAGACAGAAGCACGATATCGACTCCACCGTGCCAATATGTAAGAGTAGTTTATTAATAAATCATAGGTAGCTCTAAATAAATAAGGTAATACATGTGATACCTGCACAAAGTACATTTTTCCCTTTTAATATTAAGTTTTGTTCATATGTTTCATGCAATTGACTGTCACTGTTTTCCAATTTGATTTGAAGCCATTTTGGCTTGACGTTTTGAAGTTATTGAGATTATAACAACCATAACAACTTCGTTATGGTATGACTCCGACTTTTACTAATTAGGATGTTAAATAAAACGTCTTCACACTGCTTTATAACCAGAGACCGCAAAAATTTGCGACATTGTTCGCAATAGTGTGGACATGACTTCAAAATCAATCAAAATATTATTCTCTGTTTATAACAATCTTTATTACTACTCAACAACATTAACACTAAGGGTGCGTCTCCATTGAAGCGGAGCGGAGCTGTGCGGAGCTCGACTGACCAATCACAATGCGTTACGAAAAGATTTTGACAATGTCAATGCGTTGTTTGACAATCTCAACGCGCTGTGATTGGTTAATCGGGCTCCGCACAGCTCCGCTCCGCTTCAATGGAGACGCACCCTTAGGGCTTTATTCATAAACACTTATTAACAGCACTTCTATCAAATGGTTTGTCCCTTTCCGACATACGCAATTTGCCAAAGAGCGAAAGAGACAAAACACTTTAAAACACTGTTTAAGTTAAATATTGTTTATGAATAAGGAGGTTAATCTTCGTCCCAAACAGGTCAGTTCTATGAAGGTTTCAACCGAGAAGGCAAGGAGTCCATGTTACCATACGGAGTTTACACCATGGATGACCTCAAACAGTATGGAGCTGATAGAAATTGGTGTCCTTACTTTTTGGCTAGGTTCGCTGTAAGTAAACACTTTTATACTGTTCCCTTGGGAATTTTGGGAAGAAAAGTAGCTTATAAACCACCTCTTGAATATAGTTATTTTGAATGTATAATAAAAACGTAGCACAGCTAAGCTCTGGTGGGTTTACCCTAAGTGTGACATGAAAACAGAGTAAATAGGCAGATAATTGTAACATTTCTAGCAGCGCCTGGTTTTTTCCGCGTGTGCCCGTTCCCATGGGAATTTCAGGATGAAACTGGCCTATATCCTTCCCGTTGAATGAGGCTTTCTATTAAAAAATAAACCATTCAAATTGGATTGGTAGTTTCCGAGATAAGCATGTTCAAACAAACAAAGAAATTAAAGTCTTCAGCTTTTTTATATTAGTATTGAAAATTGTTTCTTCAGATAATCCATGCAGACATTGTCGTATACTCATACCACTACCTACTAGACCCAAAGATAGCAGAGGTGGTATCAAAAGAGTTGAACAAGGAGGCTGTTGTGGTGTTCGACGAAGCTCATAACATAGACAATGTGTGCATAGACTCGCTCAGCGTCAAGATTACGAGGCGAACCATAGACAAGAGTATACAAGCGTTGGGGCAGCTGGAGAAAACTGTACAGCAGTAAGATAATTGTCACATTTTTTTTTATTAGTTAGTAAGTACTGGTTACTACTTTAAGTGAATCCTCCATCTTATTAATGCCTGCAAACTTAAATTACGTGTCTAAAATGAATTTTATCAATAAAAATGTCATCGTGACATGCATATAGTCTGCGCCGCATTTCATTTTATATTAGTGAATATTATGTACAAGTTTAAGTTTTAAGTTTATATCAGTTTAAAGATACTATAGTAAATTATGTACAGGATATAAGGTATTAACAAGTATGAGAAGAACAAAACAAATTAATCCTATTAATAACTTCCAGAATACGCGAAGACGACGCGGCTCGGCTGACAGCGGAGTATGAACAGATGGTGGAGGGGTTGAGAGAAGCCGCCGTCGCGCGAGACACGGATCTCATACTAGGCAACCCTATACTGCCTGATGAGGTGCTTAATGGTCAGTATTAGTATTTTTCTCCTTAGAAGACATTAAATCTAATATGGCGGATTGTCAAACCAAAGACAATCCGTTCTATAGAGGGAAAGGTTTCGTGAAGGAGTAAGAATTTAAGAAATTAAGTACTTTGTAATTTTTCCTTCCCCTACATTACATTCAATATTTAATTACTTGATATGTTTACAGAGGTGGTACCCGGCAATATAAGGAACGCGGAACACTTCCTCAGTTTCCTGCGGAGGTTCATAGAGTACTTGAAGACCAGGCTTCGGTTACAGCATGTAGTGCAGGAGTCACCCGCTGGTAAGCTTATTTAACATCTTACTTTACTAGTTTCTTAATAACGAGGGAAAATAAAATCGCAAAATTGATAAGTTTTTATCTTTCAATTTATGTAATTAAATTGATGACATGGTATTTTACTATTAATTGAAAAGTACGTTAATGTCATTATTATTTATTCGTAAGCGTCTCTCCCCGCACCCCAGTGCGGGGAGAGACGCTGTCGCGAGCGCTTCACCCACCTCCTGATGAAGGCTACCGTATGTGGCCGAAACGTGTCGAGGAACTCTCGACAGTAGTCTCCGTCGTACGTAAGTTCCCGTTTTAAATAAATAATGATGACATGGTTCCGATTTTTTGTGTCTCATCTGTTCACCAGTGACAACACAAGTTCTTATTTTTCTGTACGAGGAAAGGTTTACCTATACACGATGCCGCGGGCGAAGCTAAATAAAAATTTAAGGAAAAATTCACACATGATTTTTTAGTCCCAAACTAAGCCCTCATCTTGTATTACGCAAATACCCTATATGAATACAAGTATATCATTATTGACACCCAGACGCCAACAACTATGTCTGCACATATTGTTGACTCCGGGCGGGAATCTAACCTGCAAACCCGGGCACATTAACCGCTCTCACATGCCACTGTGCCAACGGGCTTACATTTGGAATGTATATACTTCAGACGTCGTCTTGTCTTTGTCCGGCAGTGATAAATTACTGGTTATTTTCTCCCACAGGTTTCCTAAAAGACGTGGCCGCTCGCGTCTGCATCGAGCGTAAGCCGCTTCGCTTCTGCGCCACTCGCTTATCTTCGCTTATGAAAACCCTCGAGATTTCCGATCCCAGTAACTTCGCGTCGTTGACACTGATCACGCATCTAGCAACACTAGTCTCGACTTACACGAGAGGTTTTACGATCATCATAGAACCGTTTGATGATAGAACGCCAACTGTTTCGAACCCGATTTTGCATTTTTCGTGAGTATTTCAGCCTATATTATATTCAGTACAAATATTATAACATTCTATACTTCAAATCGATCAATTCGTTTATTTAGACGCTTCGATGCTTCAGATAGATACACACATACAAACACACACCCAGACTCGTGAAACTTATAACATCTTTACGCAGGATTAAAAATAGACCTTCATGCACCGTGATAAGTTATGTTTTGTATTTCCTAACATTTATCTCTATAATCCGTAGTAAGTTATGGCTGATTCGAGTATAATTTGAAACGTCAGATATCTTTTCTTGTGATTTACAGATGTATGGACTCGTCAATAGCAATGCGGCCAGTATTTGCGAGATTTCAAACTGTGATAATTACATCAGGTATGTTCACTCGTCATGCTCGTTCAATGAATGAACGAAAACGTTAATATATTCAGTCAGCATATATAATTTTATTTTATATTTTCAGGAACATTATCCCCTCTAGACATGTACCCAAAGATATTAGACTTTAACCCTGTGATCATGACATCATTCACTATGACTTTGGCGAGACCTTGTATATTACCTATGGTGAGTTTCCTAGTCTATTTCATTGTTTTACTTTTAAATACTGATTGAAACATATAAACACGAATCTATACTAGGAAAATAAAGGTGAAGAATTGTTTTTTCCACGCTCTGAGTGTCGTGTAGGATTTTTTATTCCGAAATTGCCACAAGAACGCTTACACCGCGAATAAAACCGCAGGGCACTGCATTCTTCTACATTTTCAATTCATGTGGCATCTTAACTGATTTTGACGATCCTTCACATTAGTGACTTTCCTTTTCTCTTTCATAACTTTTCCTTTACTCATTACAATGTGAATGTTGAATGTGTTTCAGATAGTATCAAAAGGCAGTGACCAAGTCGCAATATCCTCTAAGTACGAAAGTAGAGAAGACGTAGCAGTCATTAGGAATTATGGACAACTGCTTGTAGAGGTGAGTGTGGCATTCTTTTACTTTAAGAAAGAACTATATTTATTTAGGCACTGTTGCACAAGCGAGGCTTGCCAGCCTCATTACGCCCTGAACTTTAAAAAACAATGTAAATATCAAATCGCAACATTAAACAACGAACTTACTTAAGATTATCTATACTAATATTATTAAGAGGCAAAATTTTTAAGTTTGTTTGTTTGTATGTTCGAACTAATCTCGGGAATTACCAGTCCGATTTGAATAATTCTTTTTGTAATAGATAGCCACATTTAACGGGAAGGTTATAGGCTATTTTTCATCCCGAAATTCCCATGGGAACGGGCACAACGCGGGTAAAACCGCGGGGCGCTGCTATTTACAAATATAGGGACCAGAAAACTTCACCGCATCACAAGAAAGAAAGGCTTAATTATTTTACAAACTATCGGCTACCCATCCAAGTATGGGGGAGCTGCACGTTGATTAACAATCGCAATGAACTGACATCGCTTGGTCAAACTGAAACGAGCGCTATTATAGGGTAATATGGTCTTTTTTACTTTAGATAGCAGCGTCTGTGCCGGACGGAGTGGTCTGTTTCTTCACTTCGTATATGTACTTGGAAAGCGTAGTCGGCGCGTGGTATGATCAAGGTACCAAATAAACTTAATTAAAAAGAATACCTAATCCTCCTCACTGAACTGATATCTTCAGTGAGATGAGAGGCCTTTGCCTAGCACTGGGACATTATAAGCAAAGCTTTTAAAATTAAACTTTTTGCTTTTTAATTTAAAACTAAACCTTTGTCCTCTCTGAGATATTATCTCTGGTTGGAAATCGGCCATATTAGATTTAAACTTTTTTTAAAGAAGTATATTATGTTCGTTCTTTGTACTCCTGTTATCTTCGCAGGTGTAGTGGCAAGTCTTCAAAGACATAAACTCCTATTCATTGAAACGCAAGACTCGGCTGAGACTAGCTTCGCTCTCATCAATTACATAAAGGTAGGATTTTAACAAGAATAGACAAGACATCCATCGACAAGAGCCCAGCTCTTATGATTTTAAAGATTTAGGACTTTATTCATAAATGATTATTAACAGCACTTTAGCTAACAAATGGTTTGTCCCTTTCCGACATAAGCTATTTGCCGAAGAGCAAAAGAGACAAAACACTTTTAAGCTGTGTTATGTTAGTGTTTATGAATATGTGTGCGGCCACAGTGAATGCGCGGTGGCTTACGCGGTGACTTACGCGGTGGCTTACGCGGCGGCGGCGGCGGAGGTGGCCACACTGAGGCGCGAGCTCTAGTAGCGATCAGACGTATATCAGGGGTTGCAAACAATTTTCGATCAACAATACACAACTAGATTTCGGGTCACGTACAAAATCAAAGCTAAAAAATGTCCTCGTGAATTACGTGTGACAGCTTATTTTGTTTACTACCGAACTGACCAAAAAGTTTTAAAACAGTTCGAAGTTCAACCTAATTACAACAATGACACCTAGCAAATCTTCAAATATTTAAAATTACTACTGTCACTTAGAAACGAAAAGACAACATTTAGTGTGAAATCAACCTTAACGACCTACAAATAAAGTATTTTATTCCCGTGTTTACCTTCCTTTCGTTTCGTTTCTTTTAGAAGAACTACAGATGGAATGGAGTCGTGTTGAACACTTAAATAATTTGTAATATGCACGTAAAAGTTTACTTAAAATTATTTATGTTTTGGGCTATCTAGGTTTGATAGTATACATACTTGTTTTCATTACGATTTTTTTGATAAACTTGATAGTATAACTCTGCAAATATAGATCCTAGCGTATATATTAAATAATAATGATCAAACTTACTGTCATTTTTGCTCTAGAGTTGAAAATTAACGAGTTATTTCAGAAAAACTAAAAAAAAATGAACTTAAAACAAGATGGCGGCGAATACTCTACCGGGATTAGTTACAAAATCGAAATTTATAAGTCCAACCACCCCCCCACGACATAAAAAAAAAATCGCCCCCCGGATAAATAAATTATTACTACAAAACAAATCTACTCCATGTTTCTGCTGTTCTGTTTCACAAAATTTGCGCCAACGTTGGCCAAACATTTGTAGCGGTGACTTCAAATCAGTATTTTTTTTCAAAATTTGATATTATTTTGTTTAAAAGCTTAAAATATAACTTATTCTACATGTACTCACAGAAAGTAAGACACTCCGGCCGTTAAATTGTTTTTCCGGCCATTATTTTTGCAACTTTTTTGGCTGTGGTTCGAGGGAACTAAATAAAAGAGTGGCTCACTTTTCAAATGAGACCCTAAGCACCCAGACGTATTATTTGCGCTGACCCGAAATCTAGTGTGTATTGTTGATCGAAGCCATTTTACGTCAAAACGCCGAGCGGTAAGACCACTGGTTTGATACACCTGCCACCCGCTTGTTAAGTCGCTCGTCGCCTAGGCCCGTACTGTGGCCACAACGCGCGGATCGGTGCGTTTGAAATCACCGCGCGCGGAGTCGCTCGGTCTTGTCGCGCTAGGCTTCCGCCTAGTCACTTCAGTATGGACACTTACACGCGTTTCATACGTTTGATATTTCGCGCCCGCCGTCGCCACCGCGCTAGGCCCGCAGTATGGACGCACACTATGGCGGTAAACATTTTGTGTCATTTATCCCATATGTTGTTCTGGTGTATAATGTGTATAATGTATAATGTGTATAATGTATAATGTGTATAATGTGTAACCTGATCTATTTTACTATAATTTTTCATACAGGGTCATTTACTACTTTTTCCGTGAAAGAGTATCAACATACGACATCCCCGCAAACTTTTACAATGACAATATAAGTCGGATTGCAGCTAGTGTTGTAATATGTACCCGTTGTTATACTAAATGAAACGGGTCTGTATCGCGTTAGATAATTTAGCGTATATTACTAAAAAAATACGTACCTGATGTTTCGAGCGAATTACACCGCTCGTGGTCACGGGATGACATCCCGTTTCATTTAGTATAATGAGTGCAAATCGTGTAAGTTTAAAAAGTAAAGTATGTTTTGGTCGTGTGGGGCAGGCGTGCGAGAGCGGGCGCGGCGGCGTGCTGCTGTCGGTGGCGCGCGGGAAGGTGTCGGAGGGCGTGGACTTCGAGCACCACCTGGGCCGCGCCGTGCTCATGTTCGGCATCCCCTACGTCTTCACGCAGAGCCGCATCCTCAAGGCGCGCCTCGACTACCTGCGGGACCAGTTCCAGGTCCATATCAATACACTTTCACAGGACTAACTCACACACGGTTAAATACACCCAATGTTATCTAACTGATACTACTACATATACATATACTTTATATGAATTATATAATTGACACCCAGACGTAGTCGTCGACTACAACTATGTCGGCACGTATTGTTGACTCCAGGCGGGAATCGAACTCCCGCGACTCCCGACACAGTAAGCCTGGGCCTGTTGGCATGTGAGGGAACTCTTACATGCCATCGTGCCAACAGGCTTGTCAATATCACTAAGTATTATCACTAATTACATTCAATAATACTAGCTTAGAGCTTAGTTTGGGTCTAATTAACCGTGTGTGAACTTGTCCGAGATATGAAATCATTTATTTAATTCCAACTTCTTTATATTTATGTTGTGTTTCCATTGAAGCGGTGCCGAGTCCAAATGACCAATCACAGTGCGTGAAATTGACAAAATCTCTTCGTAAAGCGTTGTGATTGGTTATTAGAACCCCGCACCGTTCTGCTTATTCACCAACACAAACAAAGCATTTACGTATTTGGCGCACTGTGTTTATAATAGTAGTTTATGCAACTGTCATATAAAGAAGGGTATTAAAACACGAGTGTGAGTTTATGAAACGAGCGCAGCGAGTTTCATAATAGTAACGAGTGTTTTAATACCCGTGTTATATGCAGTTGCATACACTACTTTATCTTCACTAATGCAATTAATCAAACAACATTTTAAAAACAAAACACATTGCGAAACATTAAATTCACGCGTACGTGTATTGTCACAGTGAACTTGGCGCCATTAAAATCTAACCAATGAGAGCGCAGCTGCGCGCGCAGGGCCGCAGGGCGCGCGCCGCGCAGGCCGCGATGTTATAATGAGATTTTACGATATCGATGTGGATATTATAACATCATGTGCAATTGCTTAAATTGAGTGTTTTAGTTGTCTGCGCTATAACAGTAGTAATTATAAGTCAAGTATTGGAAACATAAGTAGAATGTTACAACATTAGTGTAGATAAAATGTTTTATTTGTCACAAAATTTTAATTTGTACATTGTACCGTTTCAGATCCGTGAAAACGATTTTCTCACATTTGACGCAATGCGACACGCAGCACAGTGCGTAGGGCGAGTGTTGCGGTAAATATATATTCACTGCCATATTAATTTACTCTTATGAACAGCAATTTAGCTATTTTCCAAAGATGAAAAGAGACAAATACCCTTCGTAAGTGTTTAATTTAAAAGAATATATGAAAAAACTTGAGAGGACTCAAGGGACACCCGGATGGAACAAAGTTCAATGCGAAATAGAAAGACAAACGAAAATATCTGGCTTGCTTTCTATAAGAGAGAGAGAGAGAGAGAGTCTGTCTCTCTAACGCAAAAAGTGTCGTTACAACTTTTCGTCTTAATTTTTTCCGTCTAGCCCCCTTTCCCAACACGCGATAAAGAACTTCGTTCCAATAACCGTTGTGTTTGCTTGTTAACTGGATTGTATCAATCTCTATAACAATAGTTGTTGTTCCAGCGGTAAGACCGACTACGGTATAATGATATTCGCGGACAAGCGGTTCAGCCGCGCCGACAAGCGCACCAAGCTGCCGCGCTGGATACAGGAACACCTCAAGGACTCGCTCTGCAACCTCAGCACGGAAGAGGCAGTACAGGTAATATAAGTCTTGGAATCACTAAATATTACATTATTAATATAGTATACTAATATTATAAAGAGGTAAAATTTGTAGGTTTGTTTGTTCGAGCTAATTTCGGAAATTACCTGTCCGATTTGAATAATCCTTTTGTAATAGATAGCTACATTCAACGGGAAGGTCATAGGCTATTTTTCATCCCGATATTCCCACGGGCACAGGCACAACGCAGGTAAAACCGCGGGGCGCTGCTAGTTAAATATGTATATAGTTTTAGGTACAGTTAGGAGGATTCCAGAATACAAGCTTAGATAGAGCTTAGTTTGTGTCTAACTAACCGTGTGTGCGAGGCTCATATTTATTTTTGGGCTGAGCCCCGCGGTTTTACCTGCGTTTTCCGTAGTTCCCGAGATTAGCCCGAACGTACCAACTAACAAATTTAGATTATTTGACGCCACATAATGTTACCACATAATAATTTATTTCATTCTAAAAACGTTTTGCTGATAGATGTTCTACATCAAGCTTTACATTGAGTTGTGCATATTATTGAACATTTTTTTTTCAATTACAGATCTGCAAACGCTGGCTCCGTCAGATGGCGCAACCGTTCACAAGAGAAGACCAACTCGGAGTATCATTATTAACGTTACAACAACTACAATCGGCTGAACAGCAAGAGAAAATTGAGAAACAAGTTATACAGAAGTAATTAACATCAAAATAGCAACACTGATGCAGCAACACGTTGATGAGTTACTGTTAATATGTTCCTTGCATGATTGTATGTTGCTCGGCAATAAAGCATGTTGCGGAGTTGATTAGTACTGCATGTTTACGGCCAAGCGTTTTGCAACTTTTGCACAAGAAATGTATACCGTGATGTAGAGTAGACTTTTAAAGTATTTTTATACATAAGGTAAGTGTGTAAAGACCATAAGTTACCTTTTTATTCTGCCAGTAGTGCACTTATGATTGGATTGTGTAAAAACAGAGTAAAAAAATGTTTAATCGTATGCAAAATGCAGACGTTTCTGAGTATAATTGTAAGGAAAATTACGAGCAATACTTGTTACGAGCAGGTTCTCAGTACTAAAATAAATTTTATAAAACAGTATATACATGTTGTTCTTTCTTTTACATTAATCCCTACATTAACATACGAACCAACATTATAAATAAAAAGTTACAAATACAGTTAAACTATTGAAATGGTGTTGAAAAACTCTGAAAAGAATAAATTACACGATAAACTATGCAATAAAACAACAAATATAAATCCCAAGCTATTTTATTAAACTTACAAACACAACTCGACATAACCTACAGCTTAGTTCATCGAAACACTAAATATAAATATTTAGCTACACTCTGATTACTGTATCATCACCAATTTTAATCAAAACAAAGTCCAACAATTAAAATTATACATAAATGTAGGTGTCATGTATTACGTGATGATACAGTGATGAAAGTATAATAAACTATGAGACGACTAACAATGCAAATTATGTGCCTTTATTTGTACTTAAACATCTAAATTCGATATCAATCACTAGAAAATGCAAGCTTGCATTAATAGAAATCGAAAAACAATAAAAATTAAAGTCAGCTGCAAACACAACCAAAGAACTTAATAATACTGACTTGCACATAGGTAAAGTTTGAAAGATGTCAAGTTTTATCATCTCAATCACAATGTATAACTAACAATAAATGCAAGACAAACATTAAAAATTATTTAACTAGAAAAAAAACAAAGCGAAATGACTGAAAAATAAGAAATAATTTATTTTTAAGTAACATAGCAAGGAGACTGCGAATATAAGAAAAAACACCAAATTCATTTAAAGAAAATCAAAATGTACAATTTGGTTTAAAATTAGGTAGAACTATCTAACTTCGAACATGTTATATATTAAGTTTAAATTACTCAACACAACGAAGGTATAATTAATGTCTAAAATGTTTGTTACTAACTAAACAAGGTATAATAATACCAACCATACAATATTCTAGTCACACAGAATTTGCCAGTGAACACACCTATTAAATTACTTATTCATTTAACATACATAAAATTGATCTAAGCTTAACAACTTTATTAAAGTTTTCTCGCTACAACAATACTAGGTCCAATTGCTTGAAAAATATAACGGCCTTACTCATAGACGTTATTCGGAATATAAGTATTCTTAGTATAATTCTGTCATTTTTCTCCATACAAGGGCACTATTGACATTACATTGTCGAAATTTTTATACTGAGTATACCTAATTCCACCGAGGATAACGAATCCATTGGTAAGGCTATTAATTGTGTTAAAATAACTTCAACGAGATTAATAAATGGTAAGATAAGGAACTATCGAAGGTTGTATAAAAACAGTTGTTTAAAAGTATGCAACACAAGTCAGTTAGGGCTCTTACACACTATCACACTGCACGGGAAATACTGTTAGGTATGAAAACGGTGACCTGTAGAGTTAATTTTCACCACTAATAATTTAGGAACACGTTGACGACGTTCTGATCAATTCTAATAAATTGGGTATTAATTGTGTCACAATTGATAGAACATATGTGTTGTTCTTAACAAAATGACAATTTTGTGTCCATTATTCTATCGGAATACAATTGAGACAATTCATTTAACAGAATCTGCTAACTGCATCATTGTGTTACCGAGTGAAATTTGTGTAAGAGCCAATAACAGTTTACAGAAACGTGTAAAAAATACGTAAAGTCAACAATAAAGTTAAATATTATATTATGTAGTTAATTGACATTAAATAAATGGATAAAGAAGTCTCTTATAAGGGAAAGCGTTCAGAGTACAGAGAGAGAAGTACGTAAGATATAAGATAATTAAGAATAACAGCTTTTTATAAATAATCGTACGTGTTAATTTAGTTTAAGAAATTATATTCGATAACTATAGCACCTGCCTTGAGATCACAATAAAGCAAAATCCTACATCGTACTATTATTTTATTATTATTAAAACATCGAATTTATATCAATACCGAAGAAGTAGCAATTTCAAATATTATTTATAACTCTTGTAATAATTTGTAACGTTTTGAATTGGAACTACGGATATACTTTGCTTTTATTTTACATTTTTATATCACGTTTCGGCTCCTTTAGAACCTTGGTCACATAAGTCTGAGGTAAAGCGGCCGAAATGTCAGTTAAATATGTGATTTGTTACATTATAAGAATCTTTCGTTATCTTTGATATTAAACACTGTTGAATTTTAACAATATTTAAAAGGTATTGCATTATTTTAACGAAGCTATAAATGGGTGTATAAATACATTGTATATTAAATATTCTATGAACACTAATGTATATGTTGTGTATGAATAATAAATATTTTTCTATGTGGCAGCAACACAAGTCAACTGCAAAAATATGGACATAATATGTAAATAACTCTATCAACGTGTGAATAATTTGCTATGTTTCCTACTGTTACTTTATCATTAAATTGTTTAGTCAAACAGCCGAAATATATTTTGCTTTCGTGAACATGCTTAATTTTAATTGTATAATGACGAATATAGACAAATTAAAATATCAACTGCTATGTTAGCTATAATCTGCAAAGTACTTTGTAAAATATGAAAAATATCAATTTAAATAGGTTACGCCCATAACACATTATTCTATTTATTGAATGCTCGTCGCTAAAATTGTATAATAAAAGCTATAATTTAAGGTGCACAACTAGTACAATTTATACTATCAATTAATTATATTTAACTATCGAGTGTAAATATTACTTATTGGTCCATAACACTTAATAATTTGGGGCGTACAATATTTCACACTAATTTTATCCGCCGCCTTCATTTACTTCAATGGCCAATATTTTCCTTCTTAACAATAAGTATCTTTTAATTCGTCAGTCCATATAAAATACGTTCTCACCTAGCAACGAAAAGTCTGTGACATGCCATCGCTGGCCTCCTGATCACTTGGTAGCTTGGATTAGTGATAAGACAGACTCCACCCACAGTCTGCAATCTGTGGGCTAGTACTTGTGTAGTCTATGGTTAGTGGTCCTTGTATGGGGTTAATATGAGAACATCAATCAACTTATGTTTATAATACGTCACCTCACTGCAGTGCCTCGATAGGGGGTTCCCGCAGACTTTGGCTAGAGGTCGCCGTATAGTCCATGGCTAGCGGTCGTAGTAGAATGTATTGGAAGTGTCCGTGGCATAGTTAACTGTGTATGGTCGTGCAGTGCACGGCTAGTGGTCGTGGTGTTTCTGTATGGGGCGCGGGTGGCGGTGGCGCAGCGCGTGCAGCAGCGCGGCGGCGGACGACGCGCACAGCTCCGTGCCGTCGCGAGCGTTGCCCGCGCGTCCGCCGTTTGACAGCGTGTTCACTACGTGTCTGGAATGGAAAGGGTTCATTTTAGTAATTAGCTGTTCCCGGAGAAACAAGACAAGCAGTAAAAAAATACCAGTTAACCACAAACTATGCTCTTAAACTGGCGTAAGCACAATTAGATTCGCGCTTACAAGATTTACAAGGGTTTCGACAGAGTTTCAACGAATGCAGTGAGATTTGCTCAAAAATAGGGACAGCCGTGCCGTCTTCGTTTCATTTCACGCGTCTGATTTGAAACGTAGCGTATGATAAAGCCTTCTTGATGTATGTACGTACATATCTATTATTGCCTAAAGACTGGTGGTGTTACCTGACAGCGTGGAAGGGCACGTGCGTGGTGGAGATCCAGTCGAGCGCGCCGGTCGCGTCGACGCTCGCCGCGCCCACGAACTTGCTCGCGCTCGGGCACGAGAACACCACGGTCACGCGGTGACCCTCCTGTGGATATTATACAAATGGGGGGTTCAGAAGTGGTAATTAGGTGTAAATATATGGGTTCCAGTAGAGAGCGGGTATTTTATTGGATGGTAGACTGTGATCATCAAAAGCGTGATGGCAAAAATCCCAAGTAATGCATTTTATACTGCAGAAGTCTGATTGAATATTTTTTTATAGCTGTCATACTAGAATACTATTAATGAAAGTGTAGTATCGGGAGTGACCTGCGTCATGTTGTGCAGCTTGCGCGCGGTGGCGGGCGCGAAGGGGAACACGCCGGAGGAGTAGGCGGCGTCGAGCGCGTGCAGGTCGTCGGCGCGCACCAGCACCGCGCGCGCGTCGGGCTCCTCGGGCCGCCAGCCCGCGTCCAGCGTCAGCGGCTTGGGGCGCTGGCCGATGCCGCTGGGCTGGCTGAGGCCCGCGTTGCGCTCCTCGGCCGCCAGCACGTGCACCACCACGCTGAGGATCTGCTCGTCCAGCTGCGTGGTGGGGCGCGCGGGGTGCGCCATGCGCCGCAGGATCAGCGCCGACAGCTTCTGGCGCAGGTAGAACACGCCGATCGCGTCGGACGCGTCGGCCGTGAACGCGATCCAGTCGTCGAGCGCCAGCACGGCGGCGTCGGGCGACGCGTCGCGCTCGTCCGCCTCGCTGTCGCTGTCGGACGACAGGCCCGGCGGGTTGGCGCGCTGCGTGAGCGCGGCGGCCGGCAGGCGCAGCGGGCCGCACGCCAGCGCCACCGTCAGCGGCGTCACCAGCGTGCAGCAGCGCAGCAGGCAGAAGCGGCCCGCGCGCGACATCTCCTCGTACAGCAGCCAGTCCGTGGGCAGCTGCAGGCGGCGCGCCGGCGCGTGCAGCGCGGAGGCGGGGTGCGGCGCCACGCGCGCCACGTGCTGCGTGCGCAGCGCGGCGGCCGCGCGGTCCACGCGCGCCACGCCGGGGTACAGGCCGGCCGCCAGCGCCGCCTTCACCATGCACCAGCGCTCCGAGTGCTGGTTGACGTCCTTGATGTCGCCGGGCCCGCGCGCCTTGACGAGCCCGAGCGCGCGCAGCTGCGCCAGGAGCTGCGCGCGGTGGCCCACCACGGTCTCCATGGTGGCGCCGCACACGAGGTGGCGCGCGCAGAAGGCGCGCTCGGCGCCCGCGGCGCGCGCGGCCTGCCACGCCTGGAAGGCGCGCAGCAGCGCCATGTGGTCGGACAGCGAGTCGGCCGCCAGCTCCAGGCGCGCCGCGGCGCCGCGCCGCCGCCCCGCCGGCTCGCACGACATCTGGAAGGGCTCCTTGCCCGCCAGCGCGCACACGATGGTGAGCACGGGGTCGAGGCACTTGAGCGCGCACGCGTACAGCAGCATTTTGCCGAGCTTCGGCTCGACGGTGAGGTCGAGCAGGTGGCGGCCGATCTCCGTTAGGTCCTCGGTCGCCGTGAGCGCGCCGATGGTCTTGAGCAGCGCCACGGCGTTCCGCACGGCGAGGAAGGCGGGCGGGTCGGGCGCGCGCGCCAGGAAGTCGGCGATGGGCGTGTTGGGCGGCGCCAGCAGCTTGGTGTGCAGGCACAGCTCGTGCAGCGGCACGCGCAGCATCTCGGGCACGGCGTGCGGCGGCAGGGCGCGCAGGCGGCGGCGGCTGCACACGTGCCAGGCGCGGCCGGCGCGACAGCGGCCCGCGCGGCCCGCGCGCTGCGCCAGCGACGCCAGCGACGCCCACACGCAGCGCAGCGAGCACACGCCGCCGCCCGACTCGTAGTACTTCTCCTTCACCTTGCACGAGTCCACCACGAACACCACGTCGTCGATCGTGATCGACGTCTCCGCGATGTTGGTGGCGACGATGATCTTGCGCGCGGACGGCAGCGGGTTGAACGCCTTCTTCTGGTCGGCCGTCTGCATGTTGCTGTGCAGAGTGAACAGCTGGTACTTGGCCTGGTTCATTTCGGAGCACGAGTGGATGAGGTCTCGCAGCGTGACTATATCGTCGTAGCCGGGCAGGAAAACGAGGATACTGCCTTTGGGCATGTGTAAATGGATATGCTTGACGAGCGCCAGGAGCAGATCGTGGTCAATGAGCTCCTCGGACGCGGTGTGGTGGTACACGTCGACGAGAAAACTATCCTCCTCATCATTATTCTCCTTGGTGTCGTCGAGCTGGAAGGAGGCGAGCAGCTTGGCGCAGTCGGCGTGTCCGTTGTCGAGCGCGTGGTCGTAGGCCGTCTTGCCGAGCGAGTCGCGCGCGGCCGGCTCGGCGCCCAGCGTCAGCATCTGGTGCAGCGGCTCGGGCAGGCCGCGCGCCGCCGCCGCCATCAGCCCCGTGCGCGCCGACACCGAGTGCGCGCACTGCACCGGCACGCCCTCCGACAGGTACATGTACAGCAGCTGGCAGAACGAGTCCTGCGACACACGATATGTTAATATCGATACACACCACTATTAATAGGTAATCACTAGAAGGGCCTCGAGATTAACCAGAGACATAGCTATAGGCGACAACTAATCTAAAATATTGTTTCAAATGAAGTCAACGTACAACAATCAGCTCTTCTCTCAAATAAATACTTTTCTGTTTTATTAAGTTTCTAAAGAATAAGGTTTCTCTTTCTCGAATATGATTATGATTCTTTCGTAAAAAATTACTCACGTATCACGTAAGCCAATTATAAAGAAATATAGATAGATGCAGTCTTACCAAAGAGCCCTCATTGAAGCACTCGTCGATAAATTCGTCCATATCCGCCTGGATGGAAGGTTCTATAGTGTTCTCCTTGTCGTCTTTCCCGTCATTCATTTTGTTACTGTCTTCAGTTGAACCACTTTGCTTTTGATCTAAGAAAAATATTATATATGGTTTTTATTTTTTTTAATAGCGACCACTTTACAGTTAATTAAGATCGCGTAAGGTTTCTTTAGGAATTCTGGGACTAAAAATAGAGGTAAGTATAACCATTCATTTTAAAACACTCTAGACTATCGTGTAACTGTGAAAATATCCGTTCAACTTTTAAATTTACTACGAACTTACATACAAAGACGTGGTAAAACTTGGTTTAAAATATGTAAGGGTAAATGAAAGTGTATTATTTTATTATCTGATTTACTTACTTTCCAAATGCGACCAATAGCTTTGCCCATTCTTCAGTTTAGTTTTGAGCTCTTTCTCAGCTTGTATCATTTTCTTAGTCCTGTACTGTGTCAGTTTGAGAATATCTTCTAAATAGAAACGTTGGACTTCGTGCAGGCGCCCTGGGATCGTTATTACTGGACAGTTGTTGAAATATCTGTACCAGAAAAACTCAATTATTATGTAAATACACATTGTTGTTGTTATTTACACATTGCACATTGTTATTATTTACCTTGGCACTTGTTAATTCGATAACATGGATATATTATTACTATGGGTTGGAGGGAAAAAAATACGAAAACACTTCATCATTCGCTCAATTGGCGGCAACAGGTTTTTTTTACAGAAAATGGCTACAAATATACAGCCAAAATGGCTACGAATATACAGTAAAATATCTTACCTCGAAAAAATTTGCGTATCGCACGTTGCAGACATGAGAATCAACTTGAGGTCCTTGCATCTTGGGAGGGCATCTCTCAACGCAATAAGGAGAAAGTCGCTAAACTTGTCTCTTTCATGAACTTCATCAACAAAGATATGAGTAACTCCTGTGAGCGCAGATTCTCCCGCCATTAGCGTGCGAAGTAAAACGCCATTGGTGCAATAAGTTAGAACAGTACGGGGACTTACTCGCGACTCTAAGCGTATCTGATAACCTATGGATTGACCTATCTTTTCCATGCGTTCATATGCCACCTGCATAAAAATGTTCATTAGTTTTTGTAATAATAGTACAAAATTAAGATTCTTTTTACCTGATAAATCTACATTATTATGAGACACTAAATAAAACAGAGATATATGATTTCAAACTAACAGGAAAAAAGTTTTCTTAAAGTTTAACTTGATATTATTCTCATATTTAACATATTTCCGAAACTCCAAACTGCATATACATAATTACGAAATTTATGCAAGATAATAAACTTACTCTCTCAGCAACAGACACGGCAGAGATCCTCCTTGGCTGTGTGCAATAAATCCGAGCTGGTTGCTTATGTTCCTGGCAGTAGTCCAACACTAGTTGTGGCAGCTGAGTTGTTTTACCACACCCTGTAGCTCCGGCTACTATGATCACCTAGAAAATAATGATAATTTAATTTATAAAATAATTATATCTCATTCAATAGTATGATACCGATTGAGGCCTTTGGTATATTCTTCCAATAGAAAATAGCACTAGCCACTTTGATGTAATAAACAATGTTATTCTTTTTTCTTTGATATCTCAAGGCTGACAAAAGGTAATTGATGTGTAATATTATTGATAAATAATATATCTTTTTAAATTCCTATTATTAAACCAAAGAAAGTCCTAAAAACATTGGCTATCTACATTAAATACATACATATTTAGCCAAAAGTAGAATAATGTTAGTAACTTTTAAATGTAAAGTTTTCATTTAAATAGCAAGAGTAGGGAGATGAAGTTCACCTGGTTATGAGTCACAGCATTTATGAGATCCTGCCTCTGTTCATAAATGGGCAATTTCTCCCTGAATTTGATCAAATCTGGATTGTAGCTTGTTGTGGGCACCTGTTGAAGAAAAATGCAAAATGTTTTAAAACAATATGGCAATAAGAATTTATATATAAAAGAAGCAGTTTAGAAGTTAAAATGACATAGAATGGCAAGTTTAGTACAAAAATACTGAATCATGTTAATTGTTCTGCAAAGCAAAGGCATTTCTTGCATTGGCTTTATTTATAGGAGAATTAAGAATACATAGAGAATACTTTTAAATAACTTGAGCAATAGACGAATCAATGAATCATGTGAGATCCAATACTGGATAGCATTTCTTTCCAGGCCTGGTCTTACCTGGGCAACGCCATTGTTCAGTTGCCCCAGCGCCTTGTGCGCTAGCTGAGGGCTTCTCTCCTTCTCCGGACAACTGCTAAGGTCTTCCTTCTCTTTGGTCGTAATGGGAAATGCATTGAATAACTCAGTGATACTGCATCGCATATTCGAATCCAATATGATTTTGGCATCATTCTGAATTATTGTCGATCCAATACGTTTGTATATGGTCAGGTATCTGTTTACACCTGAAATTCGTTGTGAAGTAAGTTTAATTTTTTACATTACGTTGTATCATGAAATACATGTATTTCATCAATGTTGGCTGTATCATGAAATACATTCCATATTGGAAAATTATTGTTGTTTTCTTACCTTTTCCACGTGATTTCGACTTGAGGCCCAACTTAGCAACAGTTTCGTGGATAAATCCACGTTCTTGGGCAGATAGGAAGGTAGGAAACTTCAGCTCTGTCTCATTTTCGTCACTCAAGAATTTGTCTAGTTGTATCTTTAGCGCAATACTAACAGATTCCGCAATTGGAAAATGTTTGTTGCCCAGGTTCTTTTTGCCCTTTTTATTAGAACTCATTTTGTTTAATTAATAAATGTACATGCAGGATAGCATATTTTGGCTAAAAAATATAATTTTATTATTGTAAATAAAAGAAAGAAAGGATAAAAAGCGCAACCGGAGTTTGGTTGGGTTGGTTGCTTGTTGGAATTGGATGGAACAGATAATCACAGTAATGATGTGATGAACGGTAAACTCGTAAATCGTAAAGATGGGTTTACACCAAACGAACATAGAGCAAGAGCTAGAGCAAGAGCATTCTTTCGTGATCTTTTAGTGTAAACGAAAGCTAGAGGTATCCATTTACATCAAACGAACACAGAGCTAGAGCTAGATCAAGAGCTAGAATACAAGAACGCTTTGATGAGACCGCTCAGTGGCGCGAGCACGTTCGAACACGCAAGAACGCTCTAAGCAACTGTTCGCGCGCTCTTGCGCCGTTTACATCGAGCGAGCGAGCATTCTTAGAATATTCTATAGAATCTTTGCGAACGCTCTAAGAACAACGAAAGAATGCTCTACGCCTGTTTACACTAGAAGAATTTGATGTAGTGGGGATAGAATGAGCATTCGCTCGGTTGGTGTAAACCCACCTTTATTTATTGTCATGTCAAAGACATCACCACAGGTTATAGTGCCACAGGTGGATCGGTCTTCGGTCTTTTTACCATGACGATCTTAGAATATATACGGCTAATATTCTAAGATGACGATACGATAATGCTGGGGCCACACTTACGCTCAATGTCAATGCCCATTGAATGCAATAATTTTCAATGCAATATAGTGGGTGGCTACACTTAAACTGTCAATGTCAATGTTCATTTATTTGACATTGACAACGGCATTGAATTTACTTCAATTCAGGCAAGATGGACGTCGACAGAGCTCTATATTTCATGAGAGTTAATTTATATTATTTGACTTTATTAAATCATTATCGAATAAAGAGACCATGTTTGCAGAATCTCAAGAAAAGTAATAATTTTGTTGTTACTCCACTCTGTCGCCATATTACGTATAGACAAAAACGTGCGATTTTGAGGCAAATCCGTCGTAATAAGCAAATACGTCCGAACCCGTTGCGCTCTCGACGCACACTGACAATACGTAGTGTGGCCGCTTCATGCATTTAAAGCTACAGTTACACATGCTCTAGAATAGCATGCTAAAAAACGTGCTATAAGTATGCTTAATATGAGTATGCTTATGAACTGTTTACATTTGCTAGCAATAAGCATGCTAGTTTTAAGTATGCTACTTAATAAGCATGCTCAAAGCAAACACTCCAAACACAAATGCGATTTTAGCATGCTCAGTTCAAACATGGACGATGAAACAACCATCCGTACGGAGCTTAATAAAGTTATTCTTTTGCTATCGTTGCAATGCATCCGAAGACTTCTCTCAGGTAGAAAGAGAAAAAACCAATGTAAAAGGAATAGGAAGATTTGGGTCCGTGATTGGCTAAGTAGAAGGGAACAACTTGGAGCAAGTACTCGATTGCTAGTAGAAATGCGAGAAGAAGATATTGATGGTTACAAAAATCATTTGCGCATGTTACCGCATCAGTTTGACGAGTTACTATCTAAAGTTGAAAGCGCTATAAAGAAACAAGATACACACATGCGAAATGCTATTCCACCAAAAGTGAAACTGGAAGTGACATTGAGGTATCTAGCAACTGGAGATTCGTTATACACATTAGAAGCACTTCACAGAGTTGCAAGGTCTACTATATCTCTATTTATACCTGAAGTGTGTGATGCAATATACAATGCTCTGAAGGATTATATGCGGGTAAGTAAAGTAAACCAGTGATTATTAGTTTAGATCAAGTATTTATTGTTTAAAATCTAGACTAAACTAAATTTAACTTTAACACATTTTCCATGCTTTGTTCAACAAATCTTCTTCAGGGACAGTAGAATCTGATTGGGATAACGCGTAAGGAAGTGTGTAAGTGACTGTATTTGTGTTTGTACTGGGAGGTATGAAAGTCATTGTCTGTGTGTTTGTAGTAGGAGGTGTGTAAGTGACTGTATTTGTGTTTGTACTGGGAGGTATGAAAGTCATTGTCTGTGTGTTTGTAGTAGGAGGTGTGTAAGTGACTGTATTTGTGTTTGTACTGGGAGGTATGAAAGTCATTGTCTGTGTGTTTGTAGTAGGAGGTGTGTAAGTGACTGTATTTGTGTTTGTACTGGGAGGTATGAAAGTCATTGTCTGTGTGTTTGTAGTAGGAGGTGTGTAAGTGACTGTATTTGTGTTTGTACTGGGAGGTATGAAAGTCATTGTTTGTGTAAAGGGAGACAAATTTGGGTACTGGCGTCGACGTCTTGCTGCAGTCAGAATTGTTTGGATCTCATGTTGTACATCTAATGCGTCGTACAATGGTAGAGTTCGCAATTGAGCTGCAACATTTTGAGCAAAATAATGGAATTCGTCGTAATTAGGCGGTGCATTTATCGCAGAACTAATATTTTGTAAACGATCGAGAGCATATGTAATGGGTTCTTCTTGTAAGCTTCTTTTTCTACGTCGTGTTGATGAGTTATTAGATGAACGCGATTGTGATCGATCTTCTGTAGTTGGACTAGGAGAGGGTGATAACACATTCATCGATTGCGGCGTCAACGAGTTTGAATATGAAACAGCGTCACTTGGTTGTGAATCTTGCGATGGCTCGTCTCTCTGTAAAAAAAATCTATTAAGTTTATAAAATACTTATTTGTTTTTTTTTACAGATTCCTGGTTCTGAAGATTGGAAACGCATTGAACATGGATTTAGAACTAAATGGAACTTTCCAGGTTGTGTTGGAGCGTTGGATGGCAAACATATAAATATATTCGCCCCTGATGATACTTCTGACTACTATAACTACAAGGGCGCTCATAGCATCATACTTCTGGCATTAGTTGATGATGACTATTGTTTTTCATACGTAAATGTTGGGACTAATGGTAGAGCTTCTGATGGAGGTGTTTATCAAAAATCTAATTTAGCACAAGCTTTGGAAAATAATACTCTCAATTTTCCGGACCAATCAGTTATTGTGGCAGACGCTGCTTTTCCTCTAAAGTTATACCTTATGAAGCCCTATCGAACAACTCCAACGCGTAAAGAAAAGATATTTAACTACCGTTTATCGAGAGCCAGACGAATCGTTGAAAATGCGTTTGGTATTTTAGTGACACGATTTCGAGTTTTTATGAATGCCATAGATATGGCCCCCAAAAATGTCGATAGAATTACATTAGCTGCCTGCTCTTTACACAATTGGCTTCGGAAAACATCTGATATGTACATCACGCAAAGATGCGTCGACTTTGAAGATACACAACAACGTGTTGTGGTACCAGGATCATGGAGGGCACAACTACGGACTGCTTTGGAAGGCTTACCACCTACACGCTACGCTAACCACGCTTCTCGACAGGCAGGAGCGATAAGAGACACCTATGCGCAGCTCTTTGAAACTACAGAGGCGGTACCGTGGCAAGGCCATATGATTTAAATTAATACATAGAAAATGCTGTACTACTTATTCTATGATATTAAATAATTGTGTGTTACTAACAGTTACGTGCATTTTTATTTAAGTATTGTAAACCAAAACTCACCAATTCCATAGAAATAGGGTCCCTGTAATCGCCAGTGTCTCCAAGGAAAGAATGCATTTCGTGAAACCAGGACATGGATGGGTTGTACACAGTAGCGGCACCAGAACCGGATCGCTTGGAATTCTCAATTTTTTTTAATTCGCTGTGGTAAACGGACCTCAAGTTCTTGATTTTTGATTTTATAATTTTCACAGTCAAAGTAGGATCGTCCATGTTGGTTAATAAATCTTGATATGCATTATTTCTTGCAATATTGTTTTTGTACTGTGGTATATGCGGATTCCATAGGCACTCGTTGTTCCGATATAAAATTACAAATTTCAACGTTTTTTCATCGCCCCAGCGAGACATTTTTGGCGCGAAATTGTGCACGCGCATCTATTGCGACTGATCGCTACTAGCATGCTCAATAAGCAAACCTGTTCACACGCGCTAAAAGCACGCCCCCTTCCACCCGCGCCGCAGGTAGCATGCCCAAAAATCGCACGGCCGTCGATTTTTGAGCATACTCGTAATTAGCATGCTAATTATTAGCAATGTTTCGACACACATACCACTAAGTAGCAATTGCTCAATAGTGGCATGCTTTCGTGCTAGTAATGAGCATGTGTAACTGTACCTTAACTCTCGCATTAATCTCTTTGATGTACCGCCACTCGAGCTATCGCATACGCCAAATGGCATTGTCAATGCTATTGTCAAATTATGAAGCATAGTCGTGGCTACACCTACGGTTAATGTCATATTCTATGGCATATGGCATAGGTGTGGCCCCAGCATAAGGAAGGATACGATCTGTGGATAAAATTTCATGTGTTAGCAGGTTAGCAGGTGAAAAAAACGGAAAATAATCAAATTTTCATGAATTGCCAGTCTGGAGACGGTGCAGCACCTGCCCATTCCAAAAAGAAAATACTACGTTTACACACATACTACGTTTTTTGTACGTCTTTGTACATCTTAAGCCCGTGTCTAAGTAAGCCCTCTCCACGCCCTCACAGCACAGGTAAGGTAAGCCCTCACGCAAGATAAAACTGATATAACATGGATGGATTTAACTGATTTTGCTCCAAGCCAAGTCAGTCACTTATCGAATCCGTCAAATGTCAATGTCAATGTCTTTTATCTTGTGTAAAATAAAAATATTACCAACAAACACGTGAATTTCTGTATTTGCACGTTTCCTTTTGTTTCACCACGAGAATATTGAAAAACGCCACTTAAAATTCGGCGAGCGCGATGTCTAAAAACATAAAACATCTAGTGGTTGATACCACGGCATTCATAAAAGCTGCTAACCTACAAGATATCGCTGACAATGTTTATACCGTTCAAGAAGTTATTGATGAGATTACAAACGATAGGCAAAGGAGGAAGCTCGTTGTTTTGCCCTACGACCTCAAAGTGAAAGATGTATTTGCTGAAAGCATTAAATTCGTCACTGAATTTTCAAAGAAAACAGGAGACTACACAAGTTTATCTGCCACTGATATTAAAGTGATGGCTCTCACTTACCAACTAGAAAAAGAGAACGTCGGGGTTGACCATCTCAAAACTGAGCCTACCATGCAGAAAACCCTCAAAGTGACAGGTCTGACTGGCTTTGAACTTCATCCTGATCAAAAAGATAATGCATCTGAAAGTGTGGTACAAAGTTCTGATACAACAGAACATGTCAACACCTCTGACAACAACGCACAAGAAACACATGAAACTAAAAAGGATTCTGATGTTGATAATGAAGAGAGTGATGATGAGAAACTGGCAGAAGAGATAGCGGAACAAATAAAAAATATAGATTTGAAAGAAGAACAAGATGACAATGTTATGGTGAAAGTGTCCTCTGATGAAGACTATGAATCGGATTCTGAAGAAGAGTCTACAGATAGCGATGGAGGAGAGTGGATCACTCCAGAGAACTTAAAAGAAAAGAAAAAGGAACTAGAAAATGGAGAATTTGTAGAACAAGCAGTAGAAGTTGCTTGCATCACATCTGACTTTGCCATGCAAAATGTTCTCAAACAAATTGGACTAAACGTCACTGCCATTGACGGCAGAATCATCAGACAACTCCGCACCTTCATATTTCGCTGCACAACATGTTTCAAAACAACAAGTGTCATGACCAAACTATTTTGCCCAAAATGTGGTCATTCCACTTTAAAAAAAGTCGCAGTTAGCATAGACGATCAAGGAAACCAACATCTACATATAAATGGTAGAAAACCATTGACAGCTAGAGGAAAAAGGTTTAGCTTACCTACACCTAGGGGCGGTCAACATTTCCAATACCCTATACTTACTGAAGATCAGCATATACACAAGAGATTTGCTACCAAAATAGCCAGGAATAAAACTAAGGCGTTAGACCCTGATTATACTGCAGGATTCTCCCCATTTGTTGCAAGAGATGTCAACTCAAAGTCAGCTGTTCTAGGAGTAAGAGCCGACAAGCAGGACATAAAATACTGGATGAAAAACTATTCTAAGGGAAAAAAGAAGTAAAAAGGAAAAAAGTTGTAAATAATAAGTACCATGTTATTAAGTTAAAAATATAATATCTATCTCACATATTGATTGCTGTATAATTGCATTAAAAATGTATTATAATAATAACAATCTCAGGTTATTTCTTAAGTTTCTCATCAATATATTTGAATGCTGAATCTATACAGGAATATGAAGTCATTTCATGTTTTTGAGTACCTGAAAAGAATTAAAAGTAACAGTTAGTTTAAGTCTGTAATGTCTCACTGAAGGGCAAAGGTCTTTCATTGAAGATTTCAGGATTAGGTATAATTATCATGCAAGAAAAATTATACAATTAATCAAATTACAATTTCCTCTCACAGATGGGCAAAGGTGTCCTTAAAATATATATTTTTTTATCTAACCTATACTGTCCCACTGCTGGGGCAAAGGTCTCCCCCAAACACTACCAACCGTCCCCATCTTTCGCTTTCTCCCACCAATCTCTATTGAGGGTGATAAGATTGTTATTCAAATATTTCACTTTATCATAGGAGATGCATTAAAATAAAATGGTACACACCTGCTGAAACCCTACAAATATCATAATCAGGTGTTTTCATCGGAGTATCAAGTGGTGAAATACTTGTAATCCAGTTTTTTGCTATCTGTAAAAAGAAAAAAATAATGTTGAGTACTTTGGGTCAAAAAAATCTTTCATAGATAGTTTCTTCTATTTTAGTCTAGGCCAATCAAAGATTTATTCAACCAAATGCACAAAATAAGGTACTTTATTAAAATTAGCTTGAATACAAACGTTTTTCATATATTCCGGCACTTTAACATTAGAGTATCCATGTACAGAATCAGTGAACACTATTGCCTTCACTCTTTGCTCAAAATCTTTCTTATTTTCATCGGCTAAGTTAACGGTGACCATCCCTCCGTAACTATGGGCCACAATCACTATTTTATCAGCTTTAGTCTTATTAATGTAATTATTCCATACATAGCTGGCATGTTCTTCTGCTGACCCACTAGTTTTTATTTTTTTACCATCAGGCAAACAGTTGTCATTGGTATTTAAAACCATTATTCCATAGTCTTTGGTTTGGGCCCTTTTTATGTAGGGTATTTGTGTTCCTTTGTCTAAATTTTCATTTATTATTAATCTGTGGACAACATTTAAAATTGGAATCAAGGCATTTTATTTAGTTAAAAAGAAAGGTTTTTATATAAAAATAATTAGTGTAACTTACGATCTTGCCCATTGTCCAGCTCTAACAGCCCCTGACCCGTGTATCAGTACAATTAGTGTATTTTTCTTATCATAGTCTTTGGACACAAATATAAAAGTTCCTTTCCCTGCTTCGGCATCCTTAGGCACGGGTAGTTGTATCAAATTAAGCTCAGACTCCATTAAGTGGTATACATAATCAGTCACTACATCACCAAGTTTTTCATAATGGGTTTGACACTCCTGGTGATCATTGCTCACATTGAACTGAAAAGACTCATTACCAGGTTTACCATCATCGCCTATTTTTCTTAACTGGCCATCTATAAAATATTTAAAATTATGTTTAGTTTTAAGGACTAATAGAAAACTCTTCATAAAAGAAGATATTTGCTCATTGTATATTATGAAATAAAACAGTTTAAATATTTAAAAAGTGTGTTGGAAGTTCAAAGAAACTAGATTTATTCTTCGAAACATAATTATTTTGAGAGCAGTTTCTAATTCTACCACTGATACATTCCAGATGGCCTGTCCATCTAATACAAACAACAGTATAATGTGATTCTTATAGGCAATATACTAATTTTAGCTTAATAAATTACTCTGACAAGATAGTCGGGGCATTGTATAGGTTCCTGAGCTATCGACGAAACATTGAAAAACGTCTTACCGGCGTTAAAACCATATCCAAGTTGTTTCATAGCTTTTACTGCATCCATATTTCTTGTTTCGATTTCAAGGCACTTGTGAAAGCTCAGACGTTGTTTACACGAACCAGATGCGCGAATTATGTGTAAAATATATTTAGAACCTTGAAAAGTTTTAAACATTACACTGAAGTGGTTACTAAGGTAAATAACTGCGTGCTATCTGCTTCACATCGGTCTAAACGTCCTAAAATAACCTTCGCTACGATACTTAGTACTTTACAATATAATAACTGACGTACATGTAGATGTCCAATAGTCCAATTAATATTATCACAAACAAAATATGCCCCGATATCGTTATTATAATTTATTTTTAAATTATCAAAACAAAGTTTCCTACCGGTCGGGCTGTTAAGTATAAGTAAGTACGTTATTTATTTTTATTTTTGACTTTGACAGCACTGACCACGAACCAGTAGGAATGTTTGACAGACAGATGTTACTATGACACGGTCAAAATGCTGTCAATGTCAAGTAAATTAGTGTGTGTATCGTGTGTATACTTTGGCCATGGCACTTTGCAGTACTTGGAGGTAGTATTGGATCGGCAAATTAGGAGTGATCCACAAAGCATAGAAGCACCGCGCACTCCTACGTGACTCCTACTAGAGACGGCATTAACAACAATAAGCCGCGTACCCACCTAGCGCACAGGCTCGCGAGCCGTGGCTCGCGAGCCAGCCTCGGTAGTTTTGTTCAATTTTCACGAGGCCGCCTCGCGAGGCAGGCTGAGCCATCATAAGTCGTGTATATTCAGCTGCAGCTATTTTCCTAGCTTCGCGCGCGAGCCAAAACATAACCGTACCCACCTAGCGCACAGGCTCGCGAGCCTGTGCGCTAGGTGAGGTGGTGTTGAACAAAACTACTGAGGCTGGCTCGCGAGCCAGCCTCAGTAGTTTTGTTCAATTTTCACGAGGCCTCCTCGCCATCAGCCCGAGCCATCTGTTGTCGCTCGGGGCCGAGCCGTGCTCAGCCGAGCAAACGCGCGCCCGAGGCAGCCCGAGGCACGTCCACACCAGCCGAGCATTTGGCTCGCGAGCCATGCGCTGTGCGCTAGGTGGGTACGGTTATGTTTTGGCTCGCGCGCGAAGCTAGGAAAATAGCTGCAGCGTAATATACACGACCTATGATGGCTCAGCCTGCCTCGCGAGGCGGCCTCGTGAAAATTAAACAAAACTACTGAGGCTGGCTCGCGAGCCTGTGCGCTAGGTGGGTACGCGGCTATACCCGTGCGGCGAAGTTGCGTTGAGTTGAGCTCAACTTCATGCTCAACAGGGGGAGGCAGCTTCGAGATATTGATTGAGCTTCTGATGGTCTCTATCCCTAACTTTAAAGAATACTAATATACTAATACTAATAGTTTATCAAATAGATGTTGTTTTATTTTAATCTTTAATAATTTATTAGATTTTATAATTACTTATTACAATTTATTCATTGTACCAATCTAGGAACAACAAGCTAAATGACATAACTAGCAAGAAAAAAAGCACATAAACTCTGAGGCCAGCGTTCCTTTGGATAGCTTGCTTGATTTGTTCATTGGCATCCTTCACATTCTCCGTAGCACCCACTACTGTGTTTGCTATCCTGTCAATATCCTGTTCTTGTTGTAACACCTGGAATTATTAAAATAGAATCAATAAATGAGGTTTAACCGAGAAAGTTACAACAGTTATACTATCATCATAAAAATATGAACTCCTATAATTATTATTAACTCATGGAACACTCTTTTATCATAAATATCCTCCTCCCCTTCCCAAATATTTGAAACATCTGAAACTTTATCCCACAACATGGCAAAACTCAAATAAGTAGTAAAACCACACAGTATGTTGTCTCCACCAGACTTTTCAATAAAGTCAAGACAATAAGTTCCTTAAAATATACAAAAAAGTCATTTCACCTTCTCAGTAAAAATCTCCTGTAACTCCGCTATGTGAAGTACTTTGCTCTCAATCTGTCTCACTTCCTCCGTCATGCTGTTCAACTCATTCAACAGCTGAAGGTTCTCAGACTCAAACATCTGCAGTTCCTCCGCACTAAGTTGCCCTTCATCCGACAACACTGCTACCTCATTCTCGGACAAGTCCATCTTAGTCAGAACATTATCTGTCTCTTCCTCTCCTTCTTTATCTTCTATTTCTTTCCTCTCTTCAATCTTATCACTTATAAAGGGATTTGGAATGTTCGATTTCACTTGCGGCATCTCTAATCGAGATAACTTCCGCATATCAAGTGCCTTTTTTACTCGTAACGCTTTTAATTCACTATGGATTTTGCATACTGCTTTTAGGTAACTATCAATGAGGTCTATAACCGCATCCATGAATTCGCGCATCTGTGGTGATACAGATACTTTGCGGTTGTCGTTTCTAAACTCTTTGAGTAAGTGTGAACAAGTGTTTACTATGCGTTGGGCTCCGACATCGATTTGATCGCGTTCCTCCTCGCTCATTTCATCCCCGGTCGTAACATTGAAGAAGCTTAGATACCGCTCTCTATGCTCGAGCAGAAAGTCCCGTAATCTTGTGATTTGCAACGTTATATCTTTAGCGGTGGACGTGAAAGCACTTTTAGATTTTGTTCGCAATATTCGCTGCTTGTCTTCACTTACAGGACTTTGTATTCCGAATGCTTTGTTTCGCGTCTTCACTGTTTTTATGCACGCTTTGAATAGTGGTGTGATATCCATTTTGCAGGTTCACTACAATTTCCTATGCTAATTACCTCTATTTTGTCAAAAACTTATTAATTTATTTCCTTCAGCAGCACTGAACAAAACCAGAAACCAGCAGCCAGCTGTTTTGCAATTTATTTGCAATTTCAAACAATATGTCAAATGTACGGTCAAATGTCAATCCATCTGACATTGATATTATTTTTATAATACAATCTGTGCGATCAAATTCAAACTGGGGATGGGAGAGTCGCTCGCTCCTCCATGATTTTATTTAACTATCTGTTCCTAAATTCTGACGTTTCTGTTTATTTGCGTCCTACTTGGTTGGTTTGTTGTTTTTGCAACAAAATAAAAAATATTTAGGTCTGGATTGGTATAGATTGACACTGTAAATAGTGAAATTAGCCGTGTTAAATTGAAATACTATTACAATCATATTTAAATAATGACATCGACGGTTGGAAACTCCCATCAAGGCAACCATACCATACCTACTGATATTTTAGATGACCTTTGCAGGTTGGTTTCATATTTCCACTTATACAGGAACAATCTAGTTTATTGCTCATAAATTCTGTACTATATTGTAAACAAGAATCTTCTGATTATATGTATCCTACATCATGCCTTCATTAATTGCGCAGTATTTCAAAACTACCAAGACCTAATTTCTAATGACATTCTAATACATTGTCGTATTGAACCCATCATGTTTGCGATTTCAGTCGTTTCATAATAAACCTACCGCCGGAGGATCGCGGGAACCTGGTCAGGATATGCTTCCAGATTGAGTTGGCCCATTGGTTCTATTTAGACTACTACTGCACTGACGAGAGCAAGAGACTTAATCCATGTGGTATTAGAGACTTTGCAGCACATATTTTTCAAGTAAGGATCCATATTGTATTTGGTTGATTAATTTTGAACTTGTAATATGTGTCTGTCTACAATTCCATGTGAATCTTGGGATCAAATTATCATTAAGTATAATGTTCAGGGGACCCTGATATAAATTATACAAGTATCAGCCGACAGCAGCCCAATGGAATCTTTTGTACTTAACATAAACAGCTGTTTCTCATGATTTTTAACATACTCATTTAATTCAGGAAAATTTGTTAGGAATAGCAGGTTTGATCAGGGATAGATTAGAATGTTCACTAAGAACACAATAACTACTTTTCATTCCGAAATTGGGTATATCAGTATGTGTACGCGAGGCGCTGCTTCTGCTGCTAGTGCACTGGGAGTAAAGATAACTGTATTATCCATAATTCTTTCCTTCTAGCATGTTCCTCAACTTCGGGAGCACATTAGCAGCCTGGACACAGTCCTCGACAATTGGCGGGAATACAAACAAACTGTGCCCACTTATGGCGCCATTTTGTTGGACACCGACCTGAGTCATGTGTTGCTAGTGCAGTCTTATTGGACGAAGGCATCCTGGGGCTTCCCTAAAGGCAAGGTCAATGAGGATGAAGAGCCATGGAAGTGTGCTGTTCGAGAGGTAGATATGAGCGTTAAACTTGTTGTATAGGTTAAGCGTTTTTCGTTAATGTAGGTCATCATCGCTGGCCCTAATTAGTTACAATTTTAAATATACTGTATGCCAAGTCTTCTGACATGTGTGAGGATTGAAAAATCAGAATCCTTTTTAATGTACTGTCCGAAGCATAGTGGAGCACACATAGAAGTGATGTCATATCCAAGTAGCCGTTACCTGTAGTGTAAATATGCTTAATAGGTATATATTGGCACAATGACTTCTATAATCATCTCTAATGATATCTATAATCAAAGAACAATGTTAAAGTTGTCGTGAGTGTGGTGCCGTTGTTTGATTAAGAGACGATAATTGATACGATTTTCTTTCTATTCAGGTGCTAGAAGAGACTGGCTTCGATATAAGTAGATTGATAAATAAAAATGATTACATCGAAGCAATAATTCACGATCAAATCGTCCGCCTATACATCATCGGTCACATTCCCCGGGAGACCAAGTTCCAGCCGCGCACAAGGAACGAAATAAAAGCATGCGAGTGGTTCCCTCTAGCGGACCTACCCTCAAACAAAAAAGACATGACCCCAAAAGTTAAAATGGGAGTAAGCCCGAACGCATTCTTCATGGTACTCCCCTTCGTAAAACGCATGCGCCGTTGGGTCGCCGAAAGGAACCCTAAAGTCTTCACAAATAGTACTCGTAGGACTCGTCACAAATCTATGGGTGATATTGAGTCTTCTACAAGTAAGACGAAGACTAAGTGCATATCGCAAGGCCTGCAAAATGAGATACAGGAGTACCAACAACTAAATCAGCCTGTCAAGCCTAAGAATAATAATGGACATAATGGGCATAATGGGCATGGTAGCGGGGTGAAGAATGCAAATGGGAACAGCAGTCGAAAGGATAGGAAGCTGGCTAAACGCCAGCTGTTTACTCCTCAAAATACTCACTCTAACAATATCTCCCCTATAAGAAACGGGCAAAGCCCTACAGTACCAGAGGACATCGATCCTCTCTTCAACTTCGTAGCTCCGTCGTGGGCTAACTTCAAGTTTGACAGACGAGCAATACTAGACTGCCTTACTTGAAAGGATCAGTTCAATCTCTTAAGGACTGACTTGCAATCTCTTGTGTAATTAAAAAGTACATTTGTAGATGAGAACTGTTGTTTTCATTATATATACCTGTAGATAAAAACGTAGAGAAGTTTTGAAAACTATTTTTATTTAGCGTAAGGCATATTTCAATTTAAGCGTTTCGTCATCCGGCTACGCTCTGCATTAGAACGCGAACGATGTTCTTTTGTTTTTCATACAAAACACGTAACTGAACAGCAAAGGGACTGAAGTCGCTTGATTTGAATGAGCCATTAAAGCTGCCTGTCAACTGGAACCAATGCGGTAGGTAACTAACTAACAAAAGTCGACTATAATTAAATTGCAAAAAACTGCTCAACGCGGCGTTTTGGTGGATTTTTATCTCAAGCCCTCCCAGTGGATAAGCAGCTTTAGTTTTTCAGAGCTAAGTAGTAACTGGCTGCAACTACAACTTATGAGCAAAGTAAACCACAATATAATATTCTCAATACTTTATTTAAGCAATACAATACATCAATAAACATTTAAGATATTCAAATTAATATCACGTCAAAGAATAGAATCTTCGAAATATCTAATAAAATTACAGAAGACAAAGTAATTCATTTTATAAACAGAATATAGAGACAGATTATGGCCAAAATATCTACCAGTCTTCAATTTTGTTTTAAATTTTCCAATATATTTTCTAAAAACTAAAAAACAAACATAGGAAAGTGCTCGTATGTGGTTTTAAATATAATGGGCAGTTTGGCCATTGGTACAACAACATAGTTTGTGTCTTTCCCCAGATAAATCCCATTTAGGAGGTCATTTACCTGTCTATAAGCGGAGAGTGGCTGCTGAGCGGAGAAACGAAGTGCATTGAAGTATTGCATTAAAATCTCCGCTTAAATGGACAGGCGGCTCTAGGGTTATTCATTATACAGTAGCTGGCCAGCGAATCCAGAGATACTGGATCGAGTAATATTACAAATATTCAAGTTCAATATAACATCCATTACCAGTTACAATCTAAACATAGATAACATTAAAAACATCTAAATAATAATTACAATTCAATATTTGATTTCCGTCCAATTATGGTAAACACACACATGCGTAATCACTAATCAGATAAAATAATCTTCTAAAAATATGTCTGTAAAATAATGTTCTAATTTACCTCTAGGCTCTACATAACTAAGTATAAACATTTGGTATTATTAATAAAATTATGTGATAATTAAGGAGCCTAAAAGCATTTGAACCAACTACTTGCTTTAATATAATTTATATTGTTGCCTGATTCATAGACTAATTTATTCATAGAGCTACAACTTTGTCTTTTGGGGTATTATGCATCTTCTATGCATAATTTCATATCCAAACTCACTAAGACTCTACATAAGGGTACGTTTCCATTGAAGCAGTGCGTAGCCCAGATGACTAATCACAAGGGATTGATAAAAATATTAGCCAGTATTGTCCCCCAGCTGGGAAAAGGCTTCTAATATCACTGAAGATATCAGTACAGTGAGGGTGTTAAAATTCCTTCGTAACGCATTGTCATTTGTCAATAGATCTCCGTACATCTCCGCTTCAAGCGAAACTCACCTTTATAGATAATTAGACTCATTCAATTACTCAATTAGTAATCATGATTTTAACAACGTAAGCAAACAATTGGATTATATCAAAGCAACATCATATTAAGTGAAAGTAATTAAAATTTATGTATCGTGCATAACTCCAATAAACTAGATAATTTAAGCTTGTTGCGAATAAGCATTGTTATATAGTATCTCTAACATTTATTTCGTGATCCGTATTTTAATTTAATGAACAATACTAAGTACCATTCCAATATCGTAATTGTAATACACATTTTTTAAATATCTTATTTCGGTACATTTTCCCGCTAGAATAATAAACTCACACTTTATTATACTACTAGCATCGCCCTGCGGTTTTACCCTTAGGACACCCGTCCCCGTACAAATTTCGGGATTTTTCTTACTTATTATCCTATTCCTAACATGTTAAGTTAAATACGAAAAGAATTATTTAAATCGGTTAAGCCGTTCTAGAATAATAAATGGTATTTCTTACATTTTTTAGTTTCTTTAATACTAGAGATACTGAGGCCTCTTCCATTAAAGCGTTTTAGTCGCCCGGCAACGCGCCGCAGTAGTGCAGTTCGCATGCACGGAAGTTCCTTAGTTTTTCATACAATCGCACGCAGTAAGACGAATGAAAACGATTAATTTGCAAGAGCTCTAACAAGTGTGTGGAGACACTTTTCTTACTTATAAAATAGATACATAAAAGGTTAATTAATTTAACAACACTGTACAGATTGCTTTATTGAACGGGAGGCCTTTATCCTGCAGGATCTTACTTGACAATGAGTTAAGCGAATTTAAAGTACCTACTACAGGATGTTAAAGATTTTAAAGAACCTTTATTCAATAGTAACAATCTACAGAATTTAAACTTCATAAAACTATACTGGTTTCTTAAGTTTACGCGAACACTAGTCAATGTGAATTGAAACTACGTTCACGGATACACTTCGCTTTTATTTTAAATTTTTATCTGACGTTTCGGCCCCTTTACAGGAACCGTGGTCACAGAAGACGTAGGTGGTCACGTAAGTAGTTTCAACTCATAAAACAATTTAATACTAAAACATCAACCCGCTTTTAGCGAAAGGAGTGTTTATCTACGGTCATTAGGCCTTTACACAGTGGACTTGGTATATTTACAGGGGTACCATATATATTAACTAATCATAGGATATTTTATAAAATATGTTTTTTATACTAGTTTTATACCTAACTTATCAAGGACGTCGAAAGAGGGACAAACTTTACATAAAATGATCAACAGTTTATAACAGTTAAGGTCGCAAGAGCCAAGTAAAAAAAATTATTAGCCTGTAATGTCCTACAGCGGGACAAATGACTCTCAACTCACTGAAGATATCAGTACAGTGAGGAGGACCAGGCATAATCACCGCGCTTGCCAAATGCGGGTAGGTGATCTCAAACCCGAGTCATGTTTGGAAAGTAGGGAACATGTTTTCGCTAAACCTGGGAATTGAACCAGGGACCTGTCTTGACAGAAAAAAATATGACATTGATTTTGAGGAGGCGCCTAGGCGGTGCAAGTTTAGTGAGAATGGAAGAAAAGAACAGGAAACGTCCAGAGATATTCAAGAGGGGGACAACGTTTGAACTGTGGCGACGCCCTCGCAATTAATAACAATTAACCTAACAACGTCACGCGGTATGACCCGGGTCCTACTCGTTAGAATTTCGATTGAAAGTGGTTTCAGCCTCCATATACAAGTGGGAGTCGTACCGTAAGCTATTTAATTGTCTACTATCAAAATGGATATCGCTAAAGGGGCCGGGTGCACCGATACTGAATGTGACTATACAGGGTGGCTTTGTAAAAACGGTCAGAATAGGCAAGTACAATAGATACAGTAGATAATACAAATACAATAGATACAGAGATTTATTTATTTCAATTAAAACGGGAACACAATTACATCAATTGAAAAACTTTTTTCTTAGGAACCATGTCACTAATTTTAGACATAAAGTTTTCCTTAATGTTGCTTAATTTAATACAATTTTAATAGGTACGAAACAATAACCACTTGTCTAGAGAGCTTGGTTAATCCACGATCGAAATTCCTCTAGCCGTTTTAATAGAGCTACAACTACAATTATACTTTCATATACATACATAGTTTCGCAAATATATTAGTAATTATAACTAAGGTGGCCCGACACAGAGTGTTCATTTTATATTTACATCTTAATTTAATCATTTAATTGTCTAGTGAAAGTCAAATGTGCAACGCGATTAAAATGCGTATGCATCTTTTAAAAATTATAACTAGCCGCGCCCCGCGGTGTTACCCGCTTTTTATCGGTTCCCGCGGGAATTTCGGGATAAAATGTGTCCCATGTGTTATTCTGATGTGTAACCTATATTACTGTAAAGTTTCATCCAAATCCATTCAGTGGTTTTTGCGTGAAAGAGCAACAAACATACATCCATCCATACATACATCCTCACAAACTTTCGCATTTATAATATTAGTAGGATACACACACAGCGGTACTAGTCTAATTTAGTTTATGTTCTGTAAATTTAAATTCAAATCAATTTTGTACGATGACTTCTGCGAACTTGCGTTCCAATTCCGCCAATATCAACATAACCAATTATATAGGTTTTTTTTTATTTAAATCAAGTCATATGACATATCGGAATGTCATTCATTAGTCAAATAAAGTTGTCAAATTTTTAAACCCACGTTCTTGAATACTTGAAAAAATTAAGAAGTAATTATTTCTACCATCCTCCTAAGTCCTCGCATCCTTTATACAGAACAAATTGTCCAACATGTTTAAGACCCGACATTTTTCTTAGTACTCTCGTAATATGACCGCATGTCCTTCCTAACACACAAATTACTTTTTCGTTTTAAATTCGGCGCCGATACACGTTAACGTCAATGTTAATGACATAATTGACAGAGAAAATAATTTACTATTGGATAAGCCAATCAGAGAACAGATATTTTTTCATTCGGCCAGTGTACAAGATTGAAAATGGAGCGCCAACGAAAAACAGGTAAGTAAACACTTATTTATTCGTGTTAATCGTTTATAAAATGTGTTAACTTTTTATTTATTATTAAGATATTGTTACGGTCTAACGGTGAACATTCAAGTTTTATCGAAAATTAATCATCTGGATTGAATAATTAGCCAAACATAAATATGTTCTTTTTTAAGTACTTTCGGTTTTAGCTATACAATTATGCATATTTAATATGTACGCTAAAAAGGCCATCCGGCCTTTATTTAAACTAATATTATTAATGGGAAGTTTGGGTGTTTGGATGTTTGTTACTTGATGTCTCAAATATCACTAAACAGATTTTGATGAAACTTGGTAGTGTTGCACCTTATATACCTGAATAACATATAAGTTACTGATTGCAGAGAGACTAGTAGAAGAAAATGACTTCAGAGGGGATGATTTGCCAGATGATAGTGGTGAACCAGAAGAAAGAAGAGGCGTCCACCGATAGTGCCTTTGCCTATGCCTGTGCCTTAAGGACGATTTGGAAAATGGTTATTAAAGAGACTGGAAGAACATTTTCCAAGGATACCCTATTTCTGTGGCAAACCATTTTGATGTGTTTTTCAGTAGTATACCTGAAAAAACCACCAAGAATCTCGCTTCTTCTTCAGTTAAAGCTCTTCTTAAGGAAAATTTTAAACGCTCAATTCCTGGATTTGGTTTTAAACCTGAACATGAAAAACACAGAAGAACAATGGGGTATTTCTGTAAAAATGTTATATTCTATTATCAACACTATTGCTCCCGAAATTTGCTATTGCTCTTCAACCTATGCCTAGAAGCAGGTACTTTTTCAGATCTAATGAAACACAGTCACTCCAATTTTCAAATCCGGTAGTAAGGATGATCTCAATAATTAAAGGCCTATTTCAGTTCTTCCAGCTCTTAGCAAATTTTGAAAAATTTATCCTAGATCAGTTAATTTCTCATTTTGATGAGCATAAGATTCTACATAAAAATCAGTTCGGCTTTACAAAGGGTAAAGCAACCATAGATGCTGGGACTAAATTCGTTTCTTATATATTTGACGCTTGGGAAAGTTTGCAGGATGCTCTTGGAGTATTTTGAGATCTTTCCAAGGCTTTTGACTGTGTAGATTATTTAACGTTAATTTTGAAGTTAGAATGTTACGGCATCCGTGGTCCTGCCCTTGAACTCATGAAATCTTACGTAGGCGGTCGGCGTCAAAAAGTAAACGTTAAAGATAATCTTTCGGAAGGGTATAATATTGAGTTAGGCGTGCCTCAGGGGTAAATTTTAGGTCCGTTTTTGTTTTTATTCTACATTAATGACCTCCCGTATCTAATGGAAAGAAAATAATAAATGAAGAAACGGCAAGGATTCTTAACTTTGCTTATTTTCATAGTAGGTATACTATCTTATGGTATTGACATATTAGCCAACGTACAATCAATTTTTTTACTTCTAAAGAGAGCTTTTCGTGCGATTTATAAATTGGGTTCATGTGAGTCACTAAGGGAACGTTTTAAATCCAGTCGAATTCTTACCGTTCCTTCGTTATATATATTTGAAAATATAATGTATGCCCGCCGAAACTTGAGTAACCTTAAGGTGCGCGGAGATCACCACAGTTTTAATACGCGAAATAGACATAAGCTTGCTGTTGTTAAGTCCAGGTTAGCACAATTTTGATATTATTGAGATTGAGATTGATATAAGTAGCTTAAGTTACTTTTGTTTTTTGTATTTTCTTTGATTTTACTAATAATTCATTACAATTTTGATAATAATTGAGACCGACATAAATGATACTTTTGAGTTCCTTGAATTTATAACTTGTTTTTAGATAATTAATATTATTTTTTTAATAAATGTTGATTATTTTGTTATGAATAATGTGTTTTTATTTGATAATATTTCAAAAACATTTTCCGCTTTAAGTCCGGGATTCCTTTGTAACATTCTACCCCGCCATTTTATGCATTAAAACCCAATGACCTATAAACAGAACAAATTGTACGGAATTATTGTTTATGCTAAAATGATCTTTAGATCTATGCCAATAATGTTTGTTCTAGCTAAAAATGGTGAATAAACTTTACACCCTATTTCGAAGCGCGCAAAGTCTCGGGTCTTAAGCCACATGTCTAAATTGTTCTTTATATAGGACATGCGGTCAAATTGAGAATAAAAAAAAAATAATGTCAGGACTCAGGAGGTTATAACTTTTATAACACACGTGAGTATATTTACTAAATTCTAGATATACTCAATTCAGAATCTGTACCACTCAATCGCATACTAATTAAACACTATCGAAAATGTAAGATTTGTCGAATTCTTCCATTAATCTTAAAGTCGACTATAACATTTTGAACAGTCGTCTTTAAGGGCTTTGGTCATCTGACGATCATCTGACGATACGATCTGTAAAAATTTTATAGTTGATCCAATATATAAATTTCTTGATTAATAATATGTATTCCTTTTGTCATTATTTTATTTTCTATCTTCCTTGAATGTTTTACGGCGCTATAAAAATGTCTTAATAAACTCCGCTTTATGTACTTTTTAATATTATTGTTATGATATTGCTGGTTCTTCGTCGCATCACGTTGCGGTATTTGTTTCACGTCGTTTCCTTGGATAACGAACAAGAAACGGTTATTCAAAATATTATAGTTTTTTAAAGAAAAGTAGAAGTATTTGACGTTTAATAACTTAACTATAGATTAATTAACCTAGTTAAAGTTAATAACGATTAACTCGTCTAAGTGTTGGAACATTTGTGCTTTGTCCTAGAAGTTCAAATACATCGAAAGAAAACATAGATTCTAATCAAACTAAATATAAGATTAAAAAGACAAGTATCACCATTTCATGGTGCCTTTAGTACAATTTAATTAACAATATATTTTACTACAGTTGCTCGCTGTCAATTAGCGAGTTTTTTTTCTATATTTACATTCTTATATCTTATCCTATGTACGAGACATAATTATTATTATTTTTTTATTCCCGACTGTATAATTTAATAAGTAAAATGAAACACAAATTATATCAGAACTGCAAAATTCTGCTTTAAAATAAAATACTAACACAATTTTATCAATCAAAATATAATTCAATACTTAAATTAGAAAAGTCAGTAAGACTAAAATACTAATTCCAATTTTCACTGCAAATATCACATATAAGCCTCGAATTTTGAATACTTTTTCATTAATCCTATACTTAACATATTTAGATCTAAAATGTTAGAGACAAATCGCTAAGACAAATGATAATATTTTGTAAATAATGTACGAAAGCTAGACTTGAAGATAAACCCTGATCTCAATCCGAGAAGGTAGATATTTTATAACTAGGGATGGGCAGAATATTCGGTAACCCAAAACCGGTTATTCGGTCAATCGAAACAGTATTTCCAGTCTGTCGAAACCATAGTCTTTTAGAAACGTCGGGACATAAAAACTAAGTAATTACTTGCTTTATTAACTTTCTACCGCGAAAAAACCCGTGTGAGTACATTTACTAAGTCGAAACCAAATTATTCGAGTGAAACAGGACTTTCGATTAAACCTATCAGAACATCGGGTGATTATAAATATTCTTTTAAAATACTTAATTTAGACCATTACACGAGTAATTGAAACGTACGTTAATGTCATTATTATTTATTTAAAACGGGAACTTACGTACGACGGAGATATAGCTAGGAGATATAGCTATAGCTTCGGACACGACTCATTTCATTAGGTTTGACCAGACGAGGATCTTAGCCCGGGAAAAACGGTACGTCACCCGAAAGATTCGCGAGGCCATTGAAATAAGTCGTTGTCCGAACTTTAATCGAGATAGTGGATGGATGCTGCCTGCGGCCTGGAAGCCATGTCTTCAGTTATGTTCGGAGAGAGTCACAAACGGGGTTAGTGAAGACACCGTGAGTTCGTTCTGCGTTCGGCCTCTACATGTAACGGACTCCGGGAGCACGGACAACTCCCGTGAAGGCTCTCTCTCGCCTATACAGCGCGAGCCCACTCGTGCGCCACCCCCACCTCAACATCAACAACCACAACAGCAGCTCTCTGCGCGCGCGCTCCGCGCGGCGGCGCGCGAGGCGCGAGCCGCGGCGGCCGGCAGTGCGGGGAGAGACGCTGTCGCGAGCGCTTCACCCACCTCCTGATGAAGGCTACCGTATGTGGCCGAAACGTGTCGAGGAACTCTCGACAGTAGTCTCCGTCGTACGTAAGTTCCCGTTTTAAATAAATAATCATTACACGAGTATTCGACCCATCGCTGACGCTTCACTAAAAACTAACCATATGCAAATAAAATCGAAGTGCTAAACAATATTAATTAACTAAATGCATGTGTGTGTTTACCTCAAAGTATAAAGCGGTATCCACATTATCGAATCCGATCTGAAGATCCATATTCTATCGACGATTTAGTTCCGAAAGAAAGATACATTTTCAACCGGTTCGATAACTGTGGACTTGGCTTTATATATGATAATTTTGTATACACTTTTATTATAAATATATTTCTAAAATCAATCCCTCATTTATAAATGTCACAGAAATCTTAAAATAGAAATTAATATCGATTATTCATTTTGGACCCTAGATGTCGCTACTAGTTACAATTTTAAATGTTTAAATCCCATAAAAAGTTAAAGTATTAGCTTATAATGTACTACAACTAGGCAAATGCCACTCATCTCACTGAAGATATCAGTACAGTGAGGATGATTAGGCGTAATCACTACGCTTGCCTAGTCCGGGTAGGTGATCTAAAACCCGAGCCATGTTTGAAAAGTAGGAAAGATGTTTTTGCTCGACTCGGTAATTGAACCCAAGACTTCAGTCTTGGCAGGCGAGTGCACATGCCACTAGACCACCGAGGTGTTAATTTTTTTTAAATCCCATAGTTTCACAAATATTGATCTCGGTATTTAACCCTTTTGTATGTGTATGGGTACGTATGACGCTTCCATTATAGCAACATCTAGCGTAAAAATAATATTATAAATTTGTCAACATTACATAAAATTACATTACATTACATACACCATTGATTTCATCTATATTTTGTGCAAAACTACATTGATTTTGCTGTCAATATTTACATCAAATTAAAAACACTATACAAAAATTAGATTTATTCTCAAAACCGTAATCAAGGTGACGTCATAAATCAAAATGTCATTAATCAAAAGCAACTGTCAATACTAAAATTAAAAGATATTTCTCTAAAACAAACATTCATTTGAATATCAAACTAAAGAGCTGTCATTATATTTACAACAAAAATAAATCATAGCATAATTTTATAATTCCACATTCCTTACAAACAAAAAATAAATTACATGACATTGATTTCATTTGGCATTGACAGTTCACATGACATTGACAGTTCAACTCATTTCAAAAATGACAGCTCAAACTGTCAAAACTGCCGCTCATTTTACTAACCTCGTTCATTCTTCGTTTTCCAATCTCGTTGGTGGATTTCTCTGTTTGCATCTGCGCGAGACTACATACCCGATGCCTGATAATGCCAAAAGTACGGGGACTCCAAGACCGATTGATATTATGATGATCACGAACAGTGAGAAACTTTCCGTTGGCGGTTGACCGTATCCCAGGGAGAAAGACCTGAAATTAATTATTGTATTTACAATTTTTGACATCAAATGATAAAGAGAGACGAATAAGAACAATACTTAAGGCTGGTTATATTGTTAGACTAGCTGTGCCCGCGACTTCGTCGGTGTGTAATGTAATTTAACAAAAAAGTTGCCTATGTTACTCCTTAATAAATCAGCCACCTGCCACTTGAAGTCCCGCCAAAATCGGTCCAGTCATTTCAGAGCAACAAACAGACTGACAAAATACCATATTTATCTTATGCATGTATCTAGTAAAAAGCGGTTATTTTTATATTACAAGCAGACACTTCAATTTTATTTATATACATAGATGTATAGAAGGCAAAGCATGCTGAAAATAAAAGTGGAAGTTAGAAAACCTAAATTTAAATCCAGAATTAATAGGAGTAGGATGCGGGTAAAATGACAAACTAATTCTAAACTTACCAGGAAGTATAGTTATGTTGTTTGTAGTACCCGTCGCCGCCCAAGCCGAACGACACGAAGATGTCTTGCACCAACAGGTATTCGTGGTCGAAACTGTTGTAGAATTGTTTGAGCGTGCTGTCTCGGGGGAGAGATGTCCTGTAAGGTGAGCAATAAAGTCATTTTTAGTTGTGCATTAAAGTGACATTTACAGGAATGAAATTCCCGCGGCAACAGGTACAACGCAGTTAACACCACGGGGTGAGGCTAGAACAATCTAAAAAATATCAGACTATCCATGCTTTGACAGCCGTCAACGTCACTTGAAAATCAGTATTACCTGTTAAAGTCCGAGACGTGTGCGTTGGTAGACGATGAGACGTCTCTTTCCGGTTCGGTGTACGCGACGGGGCGGAACTGGAGGAACCCGCCGGAGTCGTTGCGCCACGCGCGGGGACTACGGATCTCTATTATCTGTAGATGATTTGGAAATGTATTGTAAAGTGGTGCGATAACGGTCTGATGCTATGTAAAGATAGCTACAGTTGATGAAAAGACTGTGAGCTTATTAGTTGATGAGTAAATTACAAAACTAAAATTAATTATCTAAACAAACCCCCATTTAAATGAAGGAAACCTAATTCCATACAACTTTTTTCTTATAGTTGGCAAAATAGTATGAAGTTAAGTATTTACTTTTGTTTGACGTTTATCTTCTAAGTACTAGAAATTTAAAGTTAAAAGTTGTCTGTCAAATTTATATCATAAAAGTACTAAAGACACGAAAAAAACAACGCACCATAGACATAAAAAAACAAACTACAAACCTCAAACACCCCCGGCGTATGCTCATCATCCAAGCTCTTCCTCATGCTATAGTTCCAGGTGTCAGCATACTTGTCAGTGCTTATCAACTCCGTGTGCAGAGCAAACCGAGATGCGTTGAACTCTTTGGACGTGGTGATGTTGACGAGGCTGATGTCTAACAGTGTGGAGTTGGCAGTGTGGATCAGGTGTGGTAGCTCGCGTCCGTAGTCTTTGTAGGGTATCAGTTCGAGCTGGAAATAATGAGAAAGAAACACTTGTATAAGTGATCGCTTGTACGTGCTTGTACGCTATGCCATAACTATTCACTCAAGGCATGATGACCGCCACTAAAGCTAAAAACTCTGCGCACTGCGTCATGCGCCGAGTTTTTGCGCGGACATTTTTTTTGTCAGATTGTGACTATAGGATTCTAACTCAATGCTAACTTCCAAGAAGGGGTTTCTTAATTCGACCATATAATATGCTTTTTTTAATGGATAACCTCATTGACCGGGAAGGTTATGGTATAGGCTATTTTTCTCCCTGAAATTCTCAAGGGAATGCGAGTAAAACCGCTGGGCGCTACTAGTTATTGATAAGTTGAAATAACAAATTGTTAAGCGCGGGTTCAAAAGTTATCTACAAAACCCAATGTTTAATCTATTTTACAAATTCATGGAAGGAAGCTACTAGCTATAAAGAAGCTTATCTGTGTTTCATTTTGACGGCTAAACGAATAGATATCATTTTCTGTAAAATTTTATATAATGTTAGGAATAAAAGTTAAATAGGTAACATTAGGCTTGAACGGGTATAATGTAGTCCAATAGCATACAGTTAAACTGCTAGTGAATATCACGTTTTTTCTTTTGCATGATTCTGTTGACATACTAATAGCAGGCTTGCTACGACGATAAATATTCAAATAATACAAATTAATTTAAATGAATTTCTTGTTGTTTTCATAACCTTTGTGCGTGTTGTTACTTATCTTGCAATAATAACATTCATTTCATGTCAAAACATTGTTTATTGGTGTTTAACGTAAAACAAAGTACTATTTTTATTGCATAACTAGCTGTGCCCCGCGGTTTCACCCGCAGCGCCCCCGTTCCCGTGGGAATTTTGAGATTTTTATTCCTTATTTTTCTTATATAAAAACGTTGTCCTGACAATAAGGAACGCATTAAAAAAGGATCATCCAATTTGGTGCAGTCGTTCTGAAGTTATGCGCTTACATTTTGCGATTAATTTTTATATTATAGAAGATTATTTACTTATATTATAAACTTTAATCTAATCTAAATAAAGCATATTTATAGTTGCAGCTCTCTGAGTGCATTTCAATAGATGTGCAGCGGACCGCGGCTGCGGTGCTTCAGTGACCAATCACAGTGCATTTTGAAGCGATTTTGACAATTTCAATGCGTTGTCTTATGATTGGGATTAGCATTATCTTATTTCATCGTCTCACGGATTGATTTCAGTTTATAATAAACTCAATAAAAAAACAAGTCAATCGATTCCTTTCATTGATTTGATTGGGTTAAGTTTAGGTGACTGACAAGAGCCAAAATTGCTTCAAATTTGCCCAGACATGTCGAGATTTTGCCGAGTAGGTTAATGCCTAACGCAAGTTATAAACACTAATCTAGACGAGATCTAGATGAATGTTTACAATATGTTCATATCGTGATAGTTTAAAATTTAAACTATCACGATATGTACGATATGTATACTTTCATATACTTTTTCCTTCGTACACTGTTGGTTACGATGGACGTGTTTTGGTCGGGCTGTGTTTATAATTAGTTAAAAGTGGTAAAACATTGTTTTTGCGTAATATAACTTAGTGGACCTTGTGCCGGCGATATCTTGTAGTATATTTGAAAACATTTCGTGACATAAACAGTGATTTTTAGTGGGATAAAGTGTTAATCAATTTCATATTACGTCTTCTAGTGATTGACAATAACAAACTAATACCCACATAGTACTTTTTTTTTTTTCTTGCGCCTATTAAAGTTTTGGAGCAAGTTCACGTGAGTGCAAATCAAGTTGCTATAATTATTTGCTGAGGAGTTTGACTTAATTAAGTCTTATAATTGTCACCAAGTATGAAGTGTCACGGTTGTGATAATGAGATACGTGAACAAAACTCTTTGAAATGTAAGTCGTGCCCTGCTAAATGCTGCTTCGAATGTCTCAACGTGAAGGCTACTTCTAAAAAGGATATTTGTGCCGAACAACTTGCTTCTATAAGTTGCCCATTTTGTCAGAACATAACGAAGAGGAGGAATGCTGATAATACACCGTGTACTCCCCAGGGATCTCGTCCTGGACCTGACTTGAATGCAACCATGGATGCGTCCTTTAGTATTGACTATGGTAACACTCAAACCCATGGAATGCACGCGGCATCGGGCCCCGCCACGATCAGTGAGCCTGTCACAATGGAAAGCATCAGTAGGTTATTGGATCAAAAGCTTTCTCCAAAGTCAGCGTTCATTACTAACCTACGTATGCAACTGAAAAACGACATACAGCTCATGGTTGCAGGTGAAGTACGTCAATCTCTTGAGAAAGTACAACTCGATTTCACTGCGACCACTGACTTCTTGTCTGCGGAGCATCGTGACTTAAGGAGCGACATTGAGAGCAAGGATTACCGTATAAAAGAGTTGGAATCTGACCTAAGTAAAACTCAGCTTCAGATGGTTAAATTGCAAAACCGCTTGTTTTCGATGGAAAAAATTTCGCGAGACATGAATATTGAGATACATGAGATTCCGGAAGATAAAAATGAGAACCTTCAGTCTTTGTTCAAGAATTTGTGCGATTGTTTGCAAGTGGTGTTACCTGACACTGACGTACGAGCATGTCGTCGCATTGCGAAAATGAACCCAAACTCGAATCGTCCTCGGAACATACTGGTATCGTTGAGTTCTCAGAGACTGCGGGATAGTCTGCTGTCCGCTACGACTCGTTTCAATAAGGCAAATGCTACAGATAAACTGTCCACTGTACATATAGGACTAAGTGGTACTAGTAATAGAATTTATCTCTCGGAACACTTGTCTCCTGAATCGAAGGAACTCCATAGCATGGCGAGAAAGTTTTGTAAAGAGCGGATGTATAACTTTGTATGGGTCCGCTTTGGCCAAATTTACATTCGCAAAGACGAGAAATGTCCGGCAATTCATATTAAGAGCGCTGATACTTTCAAAGGGCTCAAGTAATTTAAGTATTGTTGTATTCTGTTTATCTATTTAAAACTTATTTCCTTGAATATGTTCCATATTTATTACCAGAATGTTAATAGAATGAGAAGTAAGTTGTCTAATTTTTATTTGAATGTACTTGGTTCTAACTTCGACCTAATTTGTCTGACGGAAACCAATCTGAACAGTAGCATATACGATGCTGAGTTTGTGGATGGACGCTATACCGTCTTTAGGAGAGATCGTGAAGAAACTTGCTCTAAAAAGTTAGATGGTGGAGGTGTTATGGCTGCCATTCATAAACGTTTCCAAGTTATCCGCCAGACAACTTGGGATAGCAATGTGGAGGACATCTGGTTTACGATTATATCCAACAATGATTTTCCTAACTTAAATGTTTGTGTTTGTTACTTGCCACCTGACTTGAGTAACCAGAATTTAGAAGATTTTTATGATAATTGCCAGCGCATTATAATTAATGAACATCCAGATGACGACTTCCTACTTATAGGCGATTTCAATTCACCCGGTATTTCTTGGACTTCACCGTTTAACCCAGTGCTATCATTGGACGTTTCCAGTAAGAAAACCGCGCTAATATTGGAGTTTGTTACATTGTGCAATCTTAAGCAATTTAATTCCATTCAGAATTCTAATGGTCGGTTGCTGGATTTGGTTCTGTCATCGCTGGACAATATTGTTGTTTCGTCAACAGATGCTTTAAGTCTAGAAGATAAACATCATCCCTCTCTAGATATTACATTTAATACGTTTAGGTTAACAAAAGGACTCAAAATGAACAGCGGCAACAAAATAATTTTTTCGAAGTGCAATTTTAATGAGCTAAAACATGATCTCAGCTGTACAGACTGGCCTGGATTGCTAAGTCATCGGAATATTGATGTTAATTTAGATGCATTTTATGAATTATTATTTAAGTTAATTTATAAATATACTCCTGTGAAGTCACTTCGGCATTATGACTATCCTATTTGGTTCAGTAAACCTCTTATAAAAATTAATGAAGAGAAGAATAAATATCATAGACTATTCAAACATTATGAGAATCCCCGTGACTATGACGCATTTTCTTTGCTGAGGGAAAGGTTTCATAGATTGGCTAATGATTGCTATAACAATTACTTAGCATCAATCGAGAATAGCGTAGATGGGAATATTAGGCTATTTTGGAGCTATGTGCATAATCGAAGAGGCCATGTGTCCATTCCCCAAACCATGAAGTTAGGCAATGAAACCAGTTCCACTGGAGACGGTATTTGCGAGCTTTTTTCTAAATATTTTGGTTCAGTATTTGAGAGTGATGATGGGGTGGGGGATGTGGCATCATCGGCACAATTTGACAATAATTTCGAACACCAAATCAATAACTCCATATCTTCCATCACATTCAGTGAGCATGACGTTTTTATGAAACTTAGGAATTTGGATAAAAATAAAGGGGCTGGCCCTGATCTCATTCCCCCATATTTTATTAAGCGCTGTGCTAAGGAACTAGCTATACCTCTTAGTATCATTTTTAATAAGTCAATGTCTGCTGGAGTCTTCCCGAAGCAATGGAAAACAGCTCATGTTGTACCCATTTTCAAAACTGGTGATAAGTCCAGGTGTGAGAATTACAGACCTATAAGTATTTTATCACAATTTGCCAAAGTTTTTGAGTCACTAGTTTTTGAACATTTATATAATTTTATTAAACCATTTTTGTCAGAGAAGCAGCACGGTTTTATTCGAAATAGATCAACTGTAACGAACCTCCTTGAGTTCAAAGATTTTTTATGTAAAGCTTTTTCTGCAAATAGTCAAGTGGACTCTGTATATACTGACTTTATGAAGGCTTTCGATAAAGTTAACCATCGTATTCTTTGCAGAAAAATGTTGCATTACGGTATACATGGTAATTTATATAGGTGGATCTGTTCATATTTGTGTAATAGAAATCAGTTAGTGGCGTTAAGAGGCTTTCTATCAACTCTAGTAGAAATTACCTCGGGCGTACCGCAAGGTTCACATTTGGGCCCTCTCTTTTTTGTTATTTTTATCAATGACCTAATAAGACTCTTATCAAGTCAATGTCTACTATTTGCAGATGACCTTAAAATATTTTTAAGAGTCCTTAATGCTTCTGATGCTCTTATTTTGCAGAAAGACTTAAACACTTTATATAAATGGTGCCAGGAGAATAAAATGTTCTTAAACATCAATAAATGTCAAGTTATCAGCTTTACTAACAAACGTCAGAAGATTCTTATTGATTATAACATAAATGGACAGGTCTTGAGTCGAGTCAATACTATTAGAGACTTGGGCGTATTGTTTGACGAAAAACTCTCGTTTCGGCCTCACTATGAAATGGTCACCATGAAGGCCAATAAGTTGTTGGGTTTCGTATTAAGAGCTACAAGACGATTCAAAAAACCTCGTAGTCTTCTATATCCATATTTCTGTTTAGTTAGAAGTATACTGGAGTATGGGTCACCCATCTGGTCACCTTATTATAATGTACACATAGACGCAATTGAGAAGATTCAGAAACGTTTTATCCGTGTTCTAAATTATCGTGAGAGTCCTGGCCGTTCTAATTCCAATTACAATGACAAACTCCAATACTATAATATTCAAACGCTAGCTGACCGCCGTAAATATTTTGATTTGATTTACCTTTACAAAATAATACATTCCCGAGTGGATTCCCCATATTTATTGTCACGGTTATCTTTCAATATAAAATTTAGCGCTCGAAGGTCTAATGCAACAAATATCTTTGTGCTTAATGTATACAAAAATAATATTTCATTTTTTAACCCAATAGTCAGGATGGCTCGTTGTTACAATGAGTTGGCTGCACTTAATAATAGGTTGGACATTTTCGGATCCAGACTCAGTAGCTTCTCCAAGACTGTTAAAGATATTCTTCGATGCAACACTTGAACTTTAGTTCCTCGGACATATCTTTTGGTGTAATCTTTGTTATTGTTTGTATTTGCCGATTTGTTTATTTTTGTATTCTTAAATTATAATGTAAGCCTGTTTTCACGTATGTACCAACTGTGTTAATCTTTGTTATTTAGATTAGTGAGTTAGCACATAAGTTGAGTTTCAATCCAGATCAAAATTGTATTTTCTTAAGTTTTACTTTTCTTTTGATTGTAACTTGTATTGTGCCTTAATAAATAAATAAATAAATAAATATTTATAAAATTAGTTAGGATTTAAACTTTAAATCCTAACTAATTTTATAAATATGAAAGTAACTTTGTCTGTCTGTTACGCTTTCACGCCAAAAGTACTGAACCGATTTAAAGGAAATTTGGTACTCAGTTAGTCCAAAGCCTGAGAAAGGACATAGGCTACTTTTTATCCCGAAATTCCCGCGGGAACGGGTATAACGCGTGTGAAACCGCGGGAGCGCGGCTAGTAGTGTATAAATACTCTAAGCCGTTAAGCCGTCGGTCCCGGTTACTTTCTACGGATAGTAGTCGTTACATGAGCCATGTTAGAGGCCTTTGGCGGCTCAATAACTCTGACACCGGGAATGGTCAGGTTGACCATCCACTCGATGAAGAAGAAGAATACTCTAGTTAGTTGCTCGTCTTGAACTTACCTTTACATTAACAGTGGCAGATCGCCACCCATCCTTATAAGTGCCGTGCATATCAAGCAGGGCCTCGGTTGCTGTAAGCATGTAATTTTTCCGCCGCCATGACAGGTGACGGAGGGATAGGTGGCGCTGCGGGTCGGCTGGCTCGATGTGACCCACGTCTCTTTGGTCGTCATACTCGTATATCTGCAACGAGACAAAGTTCATTAAAATCCTACTTCCTACTAATATTATAAATGCGAAAGTGTGTGAGGATGGATGTATGTATGGATGTATGTTTGTTGCCCTTTCACGCAAGAACTACTGAACGTATTTGGATGAAACTTTACAGTAATATAGGTTATACATCAGAATAACACATGGGACATATTTAATCCCGAAATTCCTGCGGTAACGGGTACCACGTGGGTGAAACAGCGGGGCGCGGCAAGTCTTTTATAAAATTTAACCATTTTGTATAATTATGTTAAATTTCAACAAATCAAAGTTATTGTTTAAGTCGCTAAAATAATATTTTGAGCCGCAAGAAAACCTTATTTATATTCAAGTTTTAGATGGTAGTATGCCCAGCAGTGGGACAATATAGGTTAAGGAAAAAAAAGATGATAGTGGTAAGCCATAGCAGAGGAGTGAGGGAAGGGGCGGAGGCAACTGATTCTCCCTAAAATAACGAAATACTCATGCATTTTATAGATTTTTCCCATATTCCTATCAATGGGTCCTAGCTCTTAAGCCACACGAGTTTTAATACTTATGAGTTCGTAATACAATTAGTTACCAACGAAACCAACTTATAATAACGTAAGTACTTAATAGGTATCATATTAGTGACACCGTGGTGACACTAGCTATTACGCAGTAAAGTTACCAGTTCCCACTGTTATGCTAGCGCCACACTTGACGGCAAATCAGGTGCCGATCTTCCGCGACGGAACGCTAAAGAATTTTTTTTAGTTAGCCTGTCGTATCCCACTGCTGAACAAAGCACAATTTCTTCCATTTGGAATTGTCTTTCGCTTCTGTTCTCCATGTCGAACGGCGTTTATATTATTACATCACTACATAGTATAAAACAAAGTCGCTTTCCTGTGTCTCTCTCTCTATGTTTGCTTAGATCTTGAAACTACGCAACGGATTTTAATGCGGTTATTTTTAATAGATAGAGTGATTCAAAAGGATGGTTTATACGTTTTGAATTGAAATACACTTCGCTTTTATTATCCAACATTTCGTCCCCGGTACAGGAACCGTGGTCACAGAAGACTCCCTTAACACTTAAGAAACCAGTAAGGTTTATACGTATAAAAAATCCCGAAATGCCATCGGGAACGGCCTTAACGCGGGTAAACCCGCGAGGCGCGATTAGTTTATAATAACTTACACTGCGAGGGAGCGACCGATATTCCGCGAATGTGCCCGCTACATATTTATAAATTGTATGTAAAAACATATTTTCCAAATCCAACATTTCCGTCAAGTGTGCCGCTGGCCTTAGTGTGCACTAAGGGTCAATTCACACCGAGACGCGACGCGACGCGACGATACTCAAAGAGGCCATTAATTTACGCTACGCCGCGCGTCGTCGCGAGACGCATCGCAACGTCGCGAGGCGCATCTTAAAATCGTAGCAGGACGAACGCCTCGCTGACCGGCGATGCACCGCTGCGTCACGATACGTCGCGCTACGCCGCGAGGCACCTCGAGGCGCAGTGCTGCGTGGTGCAACGTAATCTGAATTCTCACAATGTAATGTGTATCTTTTCGTGTAGTGTATAAAGTATATTCTGAGTCGCTCTATGAAAAATGTGCGCGCAGCGTCGCGCCGCGTCGCGTCTCGGTGTGAACTGACCCTAAGTTAGTAAATTAAGATAATAGAGGACAAAGTCGCAGTAGTGTTTATATTACTGCGATAGCACTTAGTAGGTCCACTAGTGCAACTAGTACATTACGTACTTAGATAGGACCTATGCCTGATTGACATGTCTTCTGCTTTCATACGAATATGAAAGTTGTAAAGGATTAGATACATTAAAAGTTCGGTGCCCCATGATCACAATGACTGGATGAAATAATCTGTGCCCCAAATATGACGAGTTTGTCATTCATTCATTTCGATAAGATTAGTGGCCAACCCTAGGGTCTTTTTTTTTAAACCGCCTAAAAGCCAGAAACATAGTCTGACGATTGAAACAATCGGGACCGACTGCTTAACGTGCCCTCCAAAGAAAAAAAGAAGCGCTCAGATAGAAATGCCACTATCGGCCACCCATTAAAGTAGGGGCCGAGCTGCACGTAACTTAACAATCGCAATGAACTAACATCGCCGCGACGAGCTCTTGAGCTATATAAATATGGGATATGACAAGGACTTGTTGAGCCAGTTCATTGTGACCTAAGTATGAGTATTAATAATACTTCTAGCCTGGAGTCGAACCTGGAACCTATAGGTACCTATCATTAACGCATTACTAAGGGTTTTGCCGCGACATAAAATATTGTACTGTTTTTACTAAAAACGACAGAAATACCTACCTAGTTATCCACATAGATAACATATAATATAATTAGGTATTTTTACGGCTAAATTCTTTCAGAAAGGCTACAACGCGAGCTGCTAGTAAGGTAAGTACGTAAGTAGTTAGTCTATTCAAAATCAATTAACAAGCAATTATTGAAATTAATGCCATATTAACGTAATATTGACATTTGGTTAGTGGCCTGTCCACCGTAGAGACACGATATGTAAAAATTGCTGTCGTAAAATCTAGAAATGAAAATGATCATAGACAATATAAAACTCCACATCAAAAGTACCATGCAATAAACTACAGACGAAAGAGTTCTATTGTTTTAAATTTTAGTGAAAGAGAAAAAAACAAATATTACAGCAAGCTTACCATTCACCGTTCAAAAAGCGGGAAACAGTTCAAGAATTCTTAAACGTTCGAAATTCAAATCTTGATAGACCTTCCGCGCCTTCATCTACCAAAGCACTGAGAAATTCTCGTTGATTTACTGTATTTCGAAATGCATATAGCGCATCAATCCGCGCAACCTATGTTATTGATTGCCATGCAATATATTTAGGTTACAAGCCCGGTCTAGACGTAGTTCAGGTATGAGCGAGACAGGTCAATTATGAAGAGTACAGGCATATTTAAGGGTTGTTCATGATGTTGGTAAATAGTACTTGTTGCGTTGTGTTTTGTTTGGACATTTGAGACTTAAAGAGAGATAAGCTTCCTTTCGCAGGGTCTTAAAAGTTCTGAAGCTTCGATGGCGTGTGTTAACTGTAAACATGTTTGTCACACCACATAAGATATTTCACCATGTCGGACGCCTTTGGGCGGTCTAAAAACTCCGACACCAGGTTTGGCCACTAACCCACCCGACATGAATGAATGATTATACTAAATGAAACGGGTCTGTATCGCGTTAGATAATTTAACGTATTTCTCTAAAAAAATACGTACCCGACGTTTCGAGCGAATTACACCGCTCGTGGTCACGGGATAACTGAATGAATGACTTTTCAAACATTGCTCAAGTTACACAACATCGGGAATAATTATGGTATGGAATCTTTTTCTGCAATGGTCACATTGTCAGCTCTAGGAGTGTTAAAAGTTTGATGTCGATGTCTGTGAGTGTGTGGGTCAGGCTGTCAGCGGCATCATAGCACTCAAATGGATGGACTGATTTCGATGCTGTTTTTTCATTCGAAACTGTCCCTGTTTTGTTGTTTGCAAAAAATCGGCCCAGCAGTTTTTGCATGGGGGCTTATTTAATTCAAATTAAATTTTGTCTTGCAAGTATTTTTTAAAATAATAACGCCAACCAATATTCTGTATGATCCACCCTTAATAAACAAAACCTAAATCTAGGTCATGACCCTTGTATGACCTAAATATAGCGTCAGGGCGAGGACGGGTCGGTGCTCGGTGCCTGGATAGGGCGGCACCTGGTAACGTCCCACGTCAATTACTTATTACTTATTGATTCAGTTTGTTTATACTAGCAACGCCCCGCCGTTTCACTTACGTATACCCATTCCCAAAATTGATTCAGCAACAAACAGTGACTGACTTTTCACTTGAAGTAGCTATATCATATATTATATGTATGTGTGTACAATGATTTTTTCAAATATATAATCCCAGTTCCAGAGATTAGAGCGTTCAAATCAAATCTTTTCGCTTTCTTAGTTTAACTTACCATACTATGTAGAATAGGGGGACCACGTGGCGTAAGAGAGAGATGATAGGTATATGTACTCGTATATGATAGCCACATTGGAAGTGTGGCTATTTTTAAAACTACTGGACGGATTTGGATGAAACTTTACCGTAATATAGGTTATACATCAGAAAAACACATAGGAAACATTTTATCCTGAAATTCGATCTGGAAACAGATCCCATCCATTCCCATTGTGGTGTTGCAGACTATTCACATATGTCGGAATGTGTATTACGGATATTCATGTGATAAGTGCGGTATGTTCGTTTAAGTAAGATACCTACTGCTTTCCTAGTCCACTTTCCTTTTATATGCACTAACTGGTACAATTATGTCTGGGTAGGTAAGGTAGATAAACCGATGTAAACATTTTCACAGACTTCTTAAATATTTACTTCATTTAAATGAACAAAAAATATTACACTTATCAAGTTACTGGTTAAAACCACATTGTTTGTAAATAACCTGTCTATATTCAGTATTTCGCAAGTATTCAACCTGATATACCAACTAAGGATTGTACAGTCGTTGTTAATATTATGTTTACATTTTTGTACCTTATGCCTTTGTAATAAGGTGAAAAAGAGTAAATATATATGACGTTGACAGTACTTATGTACTGTGAATATATTGTGCAATATATTCCAGTACCTATAGTGTAAGTAATGACCACAATATATTCGATTTCATTATGACGTCGACTGTACCTACCTATAGTGTAATGAGCACAATATATCCGATTTCATTGAATTGAAACGCCTTCTATGGACATGACTAACCTATTATCGTATCTGTTCCACATGCAAACTAAGTTGAATCAACAGACACTAATTATTACGTACCTATTAATGTTAAACTAGCCGCTCCCCGCGGTATCAACCAAGTTGTAACCGGTCCCGCAGGTATTTCGGAATAAAATGAATCCTATGTTTTATTATGATGTATAACCTATATTACTGCAAAGTTTCATCTAAATCCGTTCTGTAGTGTTTGCGTGAAAGAATAACAAACATCCTCACATGCATCCTCACAAACAATCACAAATAATTTAAGTGGATGTACTAGGAGTTTTGTATCATTTTCTGATCTCTGGAGAAAGATAGGCTCTAGATTCAGTTTTCTGGAGCTATTAAGATTTCTCTATTACACTATGTCTAGGGGTCATGTCACGCATCAGTCATTACGATGCATAGAAAACGTATAAATTAGAAACATCTTCGCTTGCGTATAAAGCATTTTAACATATGAGCTTTTATCGGAGATAACGTTCTTCAAAACAGACATCTCCCTCAGCCCTCAATCAATCTCAGAGCAAGACCTGTCGCCCTTTGCCGTACCGTACCTACATAATTCGTGAAACCCGACACCAGGGTTAGCAGCTAACCTTTACGAACTTACTAACCTGGTTTATAAGACTCAACTAAAGTGCAAGACACACATAGTGCGGTTGCGGGGCGGATTCCGGGTCGCGAGACGTTGCATTACCTGTATTCGTATGAAAGGTCACACAGGCCCGCACGTGCACTATGTACATATTATGTCTATCGCTTAACTACGTCCAAAATACGTACGAACTTTATTATCAAAATATATTGTTCAGTATTCACAATATTGACACCATTTGGTGACTCAGTATTATGTTTAGAATCATCAGATACTTCGACCTAGATATCTAATTAGTGTTGCTAAATTGATTTATAATTTAACTTGTTTCTAAGCTGATAGTGCTGGCACGTACTGGTGATATTTACTTCATTACCAACGAAATTTTGCCTTTATAATATAGAATGATTTGACGTAAAACGTGCGTAATTAACTCTCTATTTGGCAAAAACAGTCCATTATATTTACGTATTAAATAATATTGCAATTAAATTTATTTAGAAATGAAGTCAGCTTATTAATAGTAAGAAATGTCCAGAAAATACATGTGTCTTTTGATTTGAATTTATTTGTATTACGTCCTACTAATATTATAAATGCGAAAGTTTGTGAGGATGGATGTTTGTTGCTGTTTCATGAAAAAACTACAGCACAGATTTGGATAAAACTTTACAGTAATATAGGTTATACATCAGAATAACATATGGGATGCATTTTATCCCGAAATTCCCGCGGAAACGGGTAAAACGGGGGGAAACCGCGGGGCGCGGCTAATATATCGATATACCAACATAAAAGCTATTATGTAACAGTAACTTACCTTGTCAATAGCAATAGCGAAACTATAATCCGGTTTCTCTGAGAACCTAAACTGTACTGGATTCCGGTCCTCCCATGTGACATTCATAGTCGAGTTGGTGCTCCCAACGACATAGATGACTGTTGGAATGCCTCTGGTGAAGTCCCATAGCTGATGTATTGTGTCATGGGTACCAACAGCTTTAACATAGACTAATGTCTTGTTGTCTGATGAGTCGAATCCAGGGTTCAGTACTGATGTGATCTAGAAATACAAATTGTGGTATTAGGGGGGTAAGTATGTAAATTTCTACTATAAGGAGTGTGAAAAGATGGTATGACATAGATAACCTCAACAGGGATTGGTGAAATTTAGCCCAAGACATAGATGCTTGGAAGATGGCGAGGGACCTTTGCTCAGAAGTGGGACAGTGTAGGTTGAAAAAAACGATGATTAAGGTTTTTTAAGAGTACACTACAGATTATTTCTACTGAAAACTCTTCCTGCTGCACTCAGAGACATCTGTTAAATTGACACTTGCATGTAATAATCACTCATTAAGTCTCAAATAGGGAAGTATTTGATGTCTCAGTATGGGCATAGGGTAGGAGTGTGTTTGTTATAGCTTATGCTGAGGACACACGGCGACACTGACACTCATCACAAATGTCGACACTAGTGTAGATTGCGTCCTCATGGTAAGCAATTTTTTGTGTCGACATCGGTGTAAACATTTTAATGTCCCGGTTATGTGTGGTTAGCTGTCTACACGGAGACACTGCAATTCAGTGTGGTACATTTCCTCGCCATGAACATTTGGTCGGTTATTGGTCTACCTAAAAATTTCGCGCAATTTCGAAATTCGCGACACTTGTGTCGGACACTGCGCACGACCTGTCTCCACGGCTGCAACACAGACACCGACCGACATTGCCACAACAACTGCAACTAAGTGTCGCGGCAGTGGACACACACAGACATTCGATGTATACATTGAGTGTCTAATGTCAAGTGTCGCCGTGTGTCCTCAGCATTAGAGTTCTACGATTGGCTGGATGCAAGGTCGATTTAAAGATTTCAGCGTTTGTGAAATCTGACTTTTTCATTTCCATTGATTCACAATTCAACAGACTATTTTAGATGAAGTATACAAATTGAACAAACTAATTTAGTATCCTTTTGTCAACCACTTGTACCTACCAATTAATATACATTGTGAACTAATTCCCTTTGTCATACATTGAACATGTGTAAAGAAGAGGTCTTTATGAGCTATTTGTTGCCTTGATTAATCTTATATCAGTATTTAGTTTGCAAACAAAAAGAAATAACAATATTTAAAGAGAAAGTATTATGGAAGTTTCTGTATTATGCTTACAATTAGTGAATCTGTACTGGAATAGTATTGAAACTGTAGAGTTAGTTCTTTTTTGTTTCAATACACTAATCTCTGAAACTACCAAGTTAGTTTTCATGTATTCTTTGTACAAAATATAATTATTATCTACTTTAAATTTAAATTTCTAGATGAGTACAACTGAAGAGCATTACTAGTAATGTAATACTATAAAACTACAATACAATAGCACCCTCTTTGTATCTAGACTAGATAAAAAAGCAACAGTGACCTTCAACTAACTCAATTTAGAAAATGTAACATTTTTCTTTGTGTTGTGATAAGTATTTCGCATTAATATTAGCTATGGAACAATTAATCAATTTGGTTTACTTTTATCTTATACAATTTATTTTTATCAGAATGTGCAGATTTGGGGCTCAGTGTCAATATCACTTTCTATGTTTATACACAAAGACCCAGCTGATTATTTTGTCAATATAAAACTAATAATACAAATCTAAAAACCCGTGAATATATAAATCTACTTACCCGTCTATCTTGTCCGTTTACATAACTCAGCAGAATAAAAAATAACACGCACGGAATATTCATTTTAATCACAGACGGAAACATTTTTACAAAATAAAGTTCACAGTTGTTATGTCAGTAAACATAAGATAAATGAAGTACACGTGCGCATTGGTCGTCACACCAAACTTATTACTCTCACATGATAAGGAAAACATATACAAATTAAATAAACATTATATCGATTAGCTTTAATTTCGCATTGCGCGATGTCCCCGAAGGCCGAACTATCGAATTGATTTTGCTTGCATAAATTTTTGCTTTGCTTTGCGTCATGGCATGGCCATTTGTTGTTGACTTGACAAAAAAGTGGGAACATCAAACTGACTTTGACGTTTACAAAATATTTGTAAATGCCATAGACTATAAAACATTTTCTGATTAACCGACATCCATTAACGAGGTCGTGTGTTTACGAATTTAGAAAACTAACGCTATTACACGTATAGCCAAGGATCCATGACTATTAAAACTTTTATTTAACATCCGAAATGATCATTGAATGCCAAATTAACGGTAAGTTTACACGACGTCGAGTGTTTCTCTACCGAATCGGTTTTTTGCCGGATTCAGTTACGTCAGTCACACGGATACGCATTACGCACTGACCTGTACTACGTCAATGCAGGATGTGCCTTGTGTTGTGAATACAACATTCGGTTTTCCCAGATCCGATACCTATAAATAAGATTCGGGAAAACGTGTTTCCGTGTGAACATACGGTAACTCGTTTTTCTTTACGTTTACTGACCTACCACGGAACCGATTTTGATAAACTTTCGCATAGATATTGTTATCAACCTTAGAAACAAACAGGCTATATTTTACTCCAATATTCCTATGGGAAAGGATACGTTGTGGGAGGAACCGCAGGAAACAACTTATGTCATCAGACAAATAATTCAACAAAATTTCAAACTGTATATTATTATAAACATTTGTTTATTCTATCTGTTCCTCAGCATCAACATCATTTTTTTTCCTGTGCTCATCATCACTGGGCGGGGAGTGTTGTCGTTTAGACCTCTTAATGATATTTTTATTTTGATTCTTCAAAGCCTTTGTTTTCTCTCCAACACTGGGAACAATAAAAAGGTTTTATTGTGAGCTGACAAGAAATTAAGAGCGAGAAAGAGCGTGTTAAAATACCTGTGATGTATTTTGAACCTTATGAATAAAGCAAATACTGTAATAGACGGAAATATACGTTTTACGAAGGACACCTGAGAGACAAGGACAGAGTGTGAGTGAGAGAGATAGAGAAAGATGTTTCGTATCCACACAGGTTCATTCTGAGTATGTACTTACTTTACTGCAGCCCTACATCCAGGCCCCCAGTGAGGAGCAGGGTTGTACTGGAACCGGAGATGCCTATCACGTCGGCTCAAAGGATTCGCGTCTGGCCGCTCACTAAAGTTTATTTTGCTCTTTATTTCTTGAGACAGAATAAATTTCGCTATTTGGTCCGATTCTAGTCTGCAAAAACACATACAATTAAAGTTATATAAAGGTGCGTGTAAAAACTGTGCCGTTGTTGGAACGTTAGATGCTCTATTCCCATTGACCAGCATACAAATTACAGCGTCAGTTTTTAACACTCTAATTGATGTGGTTTACTATAATGGCTTTACAAACTTGTAATGTCATGCCATGAATAAAATCTGTGATACTTTAATAAAAGGTAAGTTACTTACTTACTTACGGGAAAAGTTTGATTGAGTGAAGCTTTTATCCAACAATCGAATGATACAGGCTATGTGTTTAACACGCTATGCCGAAAATACGCGACCGAAGTTCAGCGTGATTACGCCTGCAATGTATTTTCAATTACTGATGACAAACTATACCGAAATTACGTCGCGTTATAGCGTACTGCCGAACTTCGGTTCGAAGTTCGGTGAGCCATGCGACGATGCGTCAAGCATACATAGAGTTCAGGCCATAAACCATAGGAAGACATAAGAGTTTAAAAAAATACTCTTTGTTACGACGCCATGACAACCGAACAGCCGAATGCGTCGGAACGGAAAATCAGCCACGGAACTTCGGTCGCGTATTTTCGGCATAGTGTATTTAGACCACGAATTAGACACTAACAATAACTTACTTATTAGGTTTAACAGGGTGAGTGGTCTGCCATGTCCTAATAATGTCCCAAAGCAGCTGCGGCGGCGCTGCAGTCTTGATAGACATCTTGGACGCGTGGGAATAGGACACTTTGTACCCAGCGTTCAGTATTGCTGACCTGCAACATGTAAAGCCAAGTTTTCACATACTGCTCTCAATATTTCTGAAAACTTGCTCACTCGCTCTGTATGAACGAGCAAGCAAGAAATCATTTGGAAGTCATTGTAAACGCAGCTTAATGATTAATTTGCGTTCTTGATTGTTTGAGTTATTTTTCGAGAATTCCAAAAATAGTTAAGGTGGCTCAACAACATTTTTACATTACTGTTTAGCTTAAAAAATTAATTAAATAGCTATGGTAGAAAGTCAAGCTAACACCTGTGAGACTTATAGTGAAAAAGGCAATAAGTATTTGTGTATGTACGAGTATATGTACTAGTATCAGTTAGTTAGATTCCATATTACAAGCTTAGAACTTAGTTTGGGTCTAATTAACCGTGAGTGAATTAGTCCGGGTATTTATTGACCCAATGAGATTTCAACCTTAACCAAAAATAAAGTTCTGATCAAATCACCTACACACCTCATAACCAGCATCTTCATAGGCTCCAAATGCACTCTTCCCAGCAGTCTATCCATAGAGTAGTAAAGCGGTGCATCTTGGAGTTCCTCTCGAACCATAGACAAGACACCCATTATTCTTTTAGAAGTTCCAAAAAGATTTGGATTGCGATCTACGTGAGATAAGATTTTAGAGACGAAGGTTTCGTCGTGGATTGGCGCTGACCAGATTGGCCCTCCAAGCTGGAAACATAAAATAAATCCATCAAGCAATTTAAAGAAATACACATTCGTTCAAACATATATATCCTTAAAACCCTGCTTCTAACGTCAGGTATAATAAATAAGAGGGGCGGAGGATTTTCTTTACAATTTCAGCTTCCATATATTGTATCTACTAAATACTCAAATTAGTTCCACCCGCCCTCTGATTTGTGGTTATGTAGCACTGGTATGTAAAGTTGGTTTGACTCATAGCAAACGTAACTCACACACACGGGTTCACCCGCGACCACGAGAGGTGCAATCCCTTCGAAACGTCGGGAAATAAAAAGTAAGTTATTACTTGCTTTATTAACTTTCTAACGCGGAATAACCCGTGGGAATACATTTACTATGTGTTCAAATTGTGTCAGTTTAAAAAAGACTATTAGTTTCACTACATTTTAGCCTTTACTTTTTAATGGCAATTTTTTTCTATCATGCATAGTCACGTGATCGCAAGCATACCATTTTAAACAAACTTCAAAAACTTTCAATTCAATTCTTCTTCATCGAGTGCATGCTCAACCGGACCAATCCTGGTGCCGAGAGTTATTGAGCCGCCAAAGGCCTCTGACATGGCTAAATTCAATGAGTACGTCTTAGAATATATACGGCTATAGAAGTAGCGTTCGCGTGCCCCTTTCAGATAGCAATATATAGCTTTGGCAGCCTAACACACTGCATCCAACCATACCGTAAACTTGTTTTTAGCACAATCTTAACTAATGGAGTCTATATCTCATAAAATACACACTGTAATTTAAATTATAACACTGGCACAACAACAGAATATACTCTATGTCACAACTTTTAACTTGTGACAGTAAAAATAATGGGTTACGCGAAAGGGATGCACGATTAGTAGTTCTGTCTCATTCTTTCCTGGGCGAAGTTAAATATCTCTTGACCGTTCTAGCAATTATGACGTAAGATTCTATAGCCGTATATATTCTAAGGAGTACGTATTGTTTTTCCTCCTCACTGTGCTGATATCTTCAGTGAGATGAGATGGTTTGCCCAGCAGTGAGACAATACAGGCTAATACGATACTTTACTTGAATGTTTACTCACATGGTGCCCCTGGTTACAATGCACACAGTGTTCGGTCACCGGCGGCGCGGGCGGTAGGAATGATTTCATCTGTGACGGATTACTCTCTGTAGGGTTATGTTTGAACCCGCCTAGAGGCTGCAGGGTGATCGTGTCGCACCCGGTGCACTGGTACACCATGGAGAGCTTGCTGAAATGGGGGTTGAGTTGGAAAATGATTTGAATTGGTTGTTATAGGTGATATCATACATAAATGACCTCCTCATCTGCCTATGTAGGAAGATAGTCAATTTACTATAAGGCTCAGTGATTTCGTTCTACCTCATTACTGAACCATTTTTTTTTGTACATAACCACAACTAACTGACTATCCCCCTCTAAATCACCGACTGGCCGATTTTTCAACCAAAGACAATTTTCTCTATACACAAAAAAAAATTAATAATGGGGCAAAAATTAAATCATTCAACCTTCTATATACACTATACAGCCTTTTAACCTAGTTATTGTTTTTATGGAGCAGTTAAGTAAAACTGGAAAATTTGGAAATAGTCATAAAAATGCATACCTAGTTGTTTTCTTACAGTGAATGGCGCCCGAGTATACTTTGACAAACACTCTAATGTAGAAGTCAGCTGATATACTGAGCAGTGGTACAATGTACCTGCTGTACCGATTTGCATGGGACTCTATACATTGCAGCATTATTCTTAGAGCCTGGAAAAGAAGAGGCTAGTAGGTCATACAATTTAAGAGTCTACACAATAACAAAGTTTCCATAGTAAGGACTCCATCTTGGACTGTCCAGTGTCTATGAGAGACTTGTCTATAAAAACTGAAGTCTATCCTAAAGCCCGGTTTCCACTGCAAGCGGAGCGGGCTCATTAATGACTCCGTTTAATTACCATTGCGTTACTTGTATAGACGCATAACACCTCAGTCTTAACAAAAACACGTAATGGCTGCCAAACGGAGTCATTAATGGGTCCGTTCCGCTCGCAGTGAAAACCTGGCTTAACTTTCGCATTAGTAAATGTGAATGTTTGTGAAGATAATGTTTTTAACCCTCACAGAAAAACTACTGAACAGATTTGGATGAAACTTTACAGAAATATAGGTAGTACATCGCAATAACACATTGAATAATATTTTTACCCTACATATTTACCCGAGGGAACGGGTACAACGCGGGTAAGACCGCAAGACGTTAATATCTTATATATAAAATTCTCGTGTAACAGTGTTCGTTCGCGTACTCCTCCGAAACGACACGACCGATTCTCATGAAATTTTGTGAGCATATTGAGTAGGTCTGAGAATCGGCCAACGTCTATTTTTCATCCCGAAATTCCCGCGGGAACGGGTACAACGTGGGTGAAACCGCGGGGCGCAGCTAGTTACTCTATAAAATCATCTGGGATCTTTTAGTAGGTACTTTGTGTTATATTTAACGTAGGTAGTTCAGTGTTCTATTCTCACAGACAAAAGTCTCCCATGGAAAGGTCTGTGCAGGCCTATTAAGAAGGCATATTAGACCCACAGTAATAAGGTAATTAAAAGTAGTTAAATACATACCATTTCATGACAACATTTAGTTTTCAAACTCACAGAACCATATTTGGTGTAACAGGTCTCAGGTGAGTTTCCCGCCAAAACCGCCATGTCAGTTGCAGTGACAAGCAATAGACCACCATCCTCTACGCTTTGAACAGCTGAGTCTAGGAAAGTGGAAGGGCAGCCATATGGGTCCAAGTCTATGGCTGAGAACCTCTTTGATGGATGTTTATGTTTGTACATTACCATGCTGGAAGAATGGGAGAAATATCATTAATGTAAGACTCTTGTGAAAAAGTACCTACATATGGTCAAACTAATGGAACTTTGAAGTAAGGTTCGAGAGTATGTCCTGCTGCTTCACACTTTGGGATTCCCATCCAGTACATGAAGACAGAGTAAAATTTTCCAGGATATCTAGACTAGCTGGACTAATGACTATGATACTAGTTTTTGGATGTGTGTAAGCTCTATATCCAATTGAAGAAAATAGATTTGACAACGGGGATTTTGAAGATTTCAGTGTGTTTCAGTTGTGTTTCAGCCTGTGGTAAGGGGACAGTCCAGACCCTAATAGACCTCATATGTATGCCTATGAGAGTAACCATGAAAGAATATGCAATAAAACAGAGAATTGAGTATTACTACATATTTACAGGTCATACAAACATAAATACATAATGTCAATAATATAATATGTACTTAGTATATCAGTGAGTTAGATTCCATAAAACAAACTTAGTGCTTAGTTTGGGTCTAATTAACTAGCGTTCAATAGGTATATTTATTTCATAATTAGGGCTGGTTGCCTTACCAAGCATCATCATGACTTGTGCTAACAAGATTCTCAACCCCATTATGTATTACATTGGCCTGTATAGTCTCCACTGCTCCAAGAGACAGGTCATTGGCAATGATTTTGGTCACATTGGGAACCTCCTTGGCATATCTGATGCTTCGGAGACCAGTGGCAGATAGGGCTTCTAAAATTGTTATGTCTACCTGAAATTTTAAATGAGCTATGAATTCACAATATATAGTTGACTAGCGGCGCCCCGCGGTATTACCCGCGTTGTGCCCGTTCCCGTAGGAATTCCAGGATGAAAAATAGCCTATAACCTTCCCGTTGAATGTGGCTATACATTACAAATAGAATTTTTCAAATCGGACCAGTAGTTCCTGAGATTAGCGCGTTTAAACAAACAAACAAACAAACAAAACAAACTCTTCAGCTTTATAATATTAGTATAGATTGGGCTTTTGTTTATTATAGTTTTAAATAGTTGAGCCGGTCTAGGCTTTCAGGCAATTAGACCTAACTATTCCATTTAATTAGAATAGCTATATTAATCTAACTATACTATTAACAAGAGATAGATTTTTGCTTGTTTGTTTGAAAGCACTTATCTCAGAAACTATCAATCCAATTTGAATAATTATTTTTGCACTCGATAGTAATTCTCAACGGGAAGGTTATAAGCTATCTTTAATCCCGAAATTTCTTCGGGAACGGGCACAATATGGGTAGAACCGAAGGGCGGTGCTAGTTAAGAAGATATACATGTCCATATGGACTTACAGGTGTATTTTGGTCGCCAAGATCCTCGACTATTTTCTCCTCTTTGCTGACTCTTTTCTTGTTAAGTTTCTCCGCCTTACAATCCTCAGTGAAGATACTCAACACTGCTATACTGAGGTCCCTGTTAAACTCCTGCACAGGGTTGTAAAATACTTTCTCAGTTTTAAGGCATATTTCGGCTTTCCCTTCTTTTATAGACTTAACTTCTGTTGTTGATACCTCCATTTTCATTATCCACTAAAGCAAAAAATACGAATATATTAAATGAACTAGATTTATTATGAATTTCATATCTTTTTTATTGCTATTTATATAGTAACATATTAACCTGTAGAGCTTTTTGATACGTGTGACGGCTTAATCTATGTAACATACACTATGTATGACGTTAACCCTAGATCCCTACCCAGGGTGCTAGGGCACCCTACTCATTATTCAAAGTGGTGTAATATTTTTATGTGTAGCAACAGAGCTTTGTTTTTTTTTCTATTTACTTGTCATCTCGCACTATTGACATTTCGTCAGTTGTCAATCGGCAAATACATCGGTAAGTTGTTAAAATATTTATTACTGGGTGCTGTAGCACCCATGGGTAGTAAAATGCGTATATTTTTAACCCAATCTGTATGCTACTATAGGTAAACAAAGTATAGTTTTTTGAATACATTTCTGTTTTAATTTGTAGGTTAAGTGTTTAGTTTATCAGCTAATAAAGAAAACATGCCTAACAGACGCACGTTTTTGAAAAAATTGTCACTACAACTGATAACGCCGTTTTTGGAGGAGCGAAAATTTGGCCCACTTTGACTAGTAATATTCGCCAAATGATAAATGGTATACTCAAAACGCCCGATGAACCTGATTGACCAGCTCCTGGCGCGATGAAACAAGGACGTTGTAAATTCTGTCCTTACTCCAAGGACAGAAAAAGTAAGACGTTTTGCAACAAGTGCAAAATGCCTATATGTGCCGAGCATCAAATAAAAATTTGTGCTAAATGCCAATAAAGCATTTATGATTACTTTTTCTTATTAAAATTCATTGAAACTAAATTAATAAACACATTTATAAATAAAACACTGTGTTTTTATTAGTACTTTTAAAAATATGACCCATCAGTTTACAGGGTGCTCAGTCACCCTGGGTAGGAAAAGTCTATGTTAAATATGGGTAGGGATCTAGGGTTAAATGCTTGCTTTCAAGAAAGCTTTATGTAAGATAAGTTTCAATAAATTAAATTTCTGAACAGAAATATTAACATAACCTAAAAGTAATGTTTACTTTTACGGTGCTTACGCTACGCCTGCTGACCACAGACAGACCGACCAGGAAACATGACATCATAAACCACAGACCACGAACTGCCATGGCTGGCGTACTAAAGACAGTCACAGCTGATAGATTGACGTCCAATACCTGGATCATGATGATCCATCCAGGTCATGGATCTAGACACGCGGCAGCGTGTCAAGCCAAGTTCAAGCAAAGGAACGGCTAGCCAGCGCCGAGTGTAATATTACACGAACCACTTGGTGCCACTTTTGACCCTTCTATAACTCAAAAACTATTTAACGTAAACACATGAAACCACGTGTGTTTAATTATATCCATTAGGACACCTAGAAGCCCAAATTTCATGAAGCTAGCTCAAACGGTTATAAAGATATGAACGTCAGAAAGTTTTATATTCTGGTAAAAACTGGCCAAGTCAAATCTAAGCCACTTTAAGATCTCACATTTTTAAATAACAGCAATTGTCATAGGTATCCAATAAAGAGAAGAAATAGAGTTTAATACTTGTTCATAATGTTATTTTGTTCCTATAAATATATATTGAGATTTTGCCTACAACTTGGCACTCATTTAGATCTCCATTCTTTTTGCGGCGAAGCCCATAGCCAAGCATAATTTTTGTATTGAACTTGGCTCTCCTTTTTTACATTTATGTTTTTGGTGGGATTTAATATAAACAAACTATTAAATCCATGACCTGGATCTTTAGTTCGTTCGTGGACGTAGTCTGTGCCTGGGTGATTGTCAATGTCAACAAACGTTAACTACGATTTTGACTTTTGATTTGAGTTTGAAGTTTTGTAAATGAAGAATCTGGAAAGTAATAGAAAAGTAACCTATCTGGCATTGTTATTTCAGTTTTTATATTGATTTTAAATGAAAGCACTGTTTAAATTTGTTTGAATATATTTAAATACGACAATGCACACCGCCAGCGCGTTGTTTAGGAGCGGCGTACTTAATTCTAAATTGAATTCTTCATCCCGTGTCTTACGTAGTGTAACTAAAGTTGCATCACACAATAAACCGGCTCATAAATTGTGTTACGGGACTCTGAGCTCGAAGTACTCTCGCGTATGTGGTTATGGGGGTAGTTGGGTGGCTGGGAGGCCTAGTGTTGGATCTGTGAGGTTATTTTCAAGCAGTAACAAAAATGACTTACCTGAAGAAGAACCTGACATAAAAGAGGATACCCCTATCTTCAGCAATCATTTGCCAGCCACAGTAGCGGTCCCTGAAGTATGGCCTCAAGTTCCAGTCATAGCCATCAACAGAAACCCAGTGTTCCCAAGATTTATCAAGTTGATTGAGGTAACTGGCATTTTTTAATTATACTACTAAATAAATACAATGATTAATAACATCAACATAGTAGGCAATGCAATTATCTGTACCAGTGCTTAATCTTACAATAAAGTAGAAAATGTTGTATACAGTAAACAGAACTTATTTTTTATAACATTTCTTATAATTTCATCATTATTTTTAAACTCCAGATCTCAAACCCGGCACTCATAGACCTCATCCGCCGTAAAGTCAAGTTGAACCAGCCCTACGTAGGTATATTCCTTCGCAAGAAAGAAGATGACAAGTCCGACATCGTCTCTAACTTGGACGATGTCCATCAAGTCGGAGTCTTCGCTCAGATCCACGAGATGCAGGATATGGACTTCAAGTTGAGGCTGGTGGTGATGGCTCATCGTCGAATCAAGATTACGGGGCAGTTTATCGAGGAAGAGATTGAGACGGGGCCTGCTGGTATGTGTATAATTAGTAATATCATTTTTATTTCAAGTATGTTAAGAATTGACTATATGTTTATTAACAGTAATCTATATAATATATAAAAGTTAAGATATTATAACTTGACTTCTGCCCGGCAAGCATATAACTGAGGACAAAGGTTTTCCTTTCATTTTATCCATACATTTTAGACAAACTTCTCTATACCTACATGCCACATCAAATACTCTATTTTTAAGTCTCAAATGTAGATTAAATACAAACGGTTTTATTATTTGGGGGTGTGTTCTGCATTTTGTCTACGAATGGCAATATGTGTCCTATTTTTGTTGCTCAAGAGAGAGACAAAATCTCACATAAAGAGTAGAGATTATAGGCCTTATTCATAAACACGTACTAGCAGCATTTTAGCTATCAAATGGTTTGTCCCTTTCTGACATACGCTACTTTCCAAAGAGCAAAAGAGACAAAACACTCACTAACAGTGTTTTAGTTAGAGAGTGTTTATGAACAAGGCAGTTAGTCTTCAGTTATATACATATCGGGCTGAAGGAATATTAACTCCTTTCCTTATTTAAAACATAATTTAAATTCTACTCTATGAACTCAATAACAATAGGTTAAAGTTATGTCTAAGATAATATTTAAAAGTTTCACATCTTGAGACTAAACTGAAACAAAACCTGAGTAATAAACACTTTATTCTTTAAACACCTGATAATTATTCATGGTATCTGAGTAATAAAGTATAAATTATTATCTATTAAATTTCAACCTTATTTCTATGCTGTTAAGCTGTTTTTCAAGTAGCAGAAATAATTATCCATGAAGATAGCATACATAATTGACTTTTCGTGAATATCTATTTCAATGGCATTATGATGGAACGAAAATATTTTATGATAAAAATAAAATAGTTGTTTTTTTTCTCTATATTTTGCATACTTCGGTTTCTGATGTAGAGATAACACTTAATACCATTCTGATAAAGGAAGACCTTTGCACCCAAGGATCTAAGTGGTTGTTGTTCACTTGTCTTTTCATTGATACAAAAGGTTAAGTACTCTGTCAAATAAGTTTATGGGAGAAGTTAAATGAATTTGTTATGCAATAAGAATTTTTTAATATATTTTACACATAGTATACGATGGTTTCTTGGTTTTAAATGTACACCACATTAATACCCAGGTGGAATCGAAATATTTTCATAGATACAGGATACTTAACTTAACTATCACATTCCGCGTTTTTGGCTAAAACAGTCGCAATGGAAACTGTAGTAACAACTTTAAAAACTAAAAAAAACTCAGCCTTAAAATGAACAATAAAGATTAATCAGGTTTTTAATCTAAACATTTAATAAAAAACATATGTAATGCTTCGACATTTAAATAAAACCCCAAGTTAACGAAGAAAGCTCGACTTCATTTCTGAAATTATCATTGGCGAAATCAAATTGAAATTTCAGAAATGAAGTTGAAATTTCCATTATTTAACGTCGAGCTTGACGTTACCCGTGAAGAGACAGATGCTGAGCGAAGGAGACGGAAGTATAGGAACACTAGGCGCCAGAAAGAGACGAAAGACGAGGAGAAAGAGACGAAGAAACCGCCTCCGGATCAGGTGCTGATGGCCAAAGTGGAGAATGTGATGCATGATAAGTTCAAACAGACAGAGGAGGTGAAGGCGTTGACGCAAGAAGTGATAAAGACTATCAGAGATATCATCAACTTGAATCCATTGTACAGGTGACTATCTATGATATCGTTTAATTTAGTACTAGCCGCGCCCCGCGAGTCCCCGCATTGTAACCGTTCCCGCGGGAATTTCGGGATAAAATAAAATATTATCCATCTGTTATTCTGATGTATAATCTATATTACTGTAAAGTTCCATCCAAATCCATCCAGTAGTTTTTTCTTGCAAGAGTAACTAACATACAAACTTATATACATCTTCACATTTATAATATTAGTTGAGTTAGTTATTTCTCACCCGTTTTCATTCTAATCAATATTAATGCCATATCCATTAATAGTAAATTTATTTCGGCGTGAAAACGTAACAAATCAGCATCATCAAAAGTGCAATGATTTTATTGTATTTAAGTAACCATCTTTTAAGTAATAATTCCGTGCTTCGGAGGGCACGTTAAGCCGTCGGTCCCGGTTCAATCGTCAGACCATGTCGGAGGCCTTTAGGCGGTCAAAAAACTCCGACACCAGGTTTGGGCACTAACCTACTCGAAAGCCTCCATTTGCTACATTAAAAAATAATAATAATAATTTTGTTCTTTGTCTTTTTGTATTCTTGTACCTACTTGTAGCAATAAATGATTATTTTATTTATTTATTATTTTATATAAATGAATGAATGAGTAATCATCGCATGTTGCAGAGAGTCCCTGCACCACATGTTGGCTCAGGGCCAGCGCGTGGTCGACAACCCGGTGTACCTCAGCGACCTCGGCGCCGCGCTCACCGGCGCCGAGCCGCACGACCTGCAGCCAGTGCTCGAGGAAATGGATGTAATACACTAACCGCCTTATTAATAAACACTTTATAACTAAAACACTGTTTAAAGTGTTTTATCTCTTTTGCTCTTCGGTAAAATGGCATATGTCAGAAAGGGATATATCATTTGATAGCTAAAATGCTGTTAATAATGTTTAAGGCCCCAAGAACTAGTAACTATATTATGTTCACTGTAGCATGAAGCAAATGACAGTTATTGTTTCAATATAAGAAAATTTTGATTTTTTTTGGTCATCTGCATTATGCCGGAATGAGAATGTAATTTAAAAAATATGATTTTCATCCTTCATAGTCGATTTCGGCTACATCAACAGCAATTTCAGTTAAATGGACTTTTACTATACTGTTTTTGATTATAATTATACCCCATTACCCATTGCAATAAGTTTTGAAACGAAAATCAAATTAAACCCTTTTTTAATTTACCTAAATATTAGACCATTGTGGATTCTAATAATAACTTCATTCACAGATACCAAAAAGACTGATGTTGTCTCTTTCTCTACTGAAGAAAGAGTATGAACTGTCTAAACTGCAGCAGAAGATTGGTAAAGAAGTGGAAGAGAAAGTGAAGCAACAACACAGGAAGTACATTCTACATGAACAACTTAAGGTCAGTTTAGGAATACATTGATATGTATCCAATCATCTCTCAATAATTACAGGCTTGTCCTATAACTCTGAGAAGTTACCGGTTATTAATTCTCTGAACTAACTTTATCATGTGTACAATTTCTTTAGATTTACAACTTAGACTTCACCTCCTCACTGTGCTTATATCATCAGTGAGTTGAGAGGCATTTGTCCAGTTGTGGGACATTACAGGCTATATACTATATTTGCTGTCTCTACTAATTTTAACATTATTACAAACCTACGATTTTTTTTTAACCTGTTGTGTGCCACTGCGGGGCAAAGATCTCCCCCAATTCTTTCCACCTGGATCTATCTTTTGCCACTTCTTTCCACTCTTTGTCGAAGTCCTCCAGTTCCTTCCGCCACCTCGTGGGGGGTCTACCGCGAGGTCTCCGAACATTCTAGAACTCCCACTCTGTGGAAATCCTAGCCCATCGATCCGGATGCATTCTGGAGACATTACTTTAACTAAACTTGTGTATATTTATATCTACCAGGCCAGGAGGACACGTAAAATTGTCGTTTACGGTTGTTTCAATCGGTAGACCATGTCGGTGGCCTTTAAATGGTCTAAGATCTCCACCACCAGGGTTGGCTTCTAACCTACTCGAACTTTTTTACTTACAGGTAATAAAAAAAGAGTTGGGCTTAGAGAAAGACGACAAAGACGCCATAGGAGACAAGTTCCGTGAGAGATTGGCTGATAAGAAGGTGCCCGCGGCGGTCCAAACTGTTATAGACGAAGAACTCAACAAACTCAACTTCTTGGAGAGTCACAGTTCAGAGTTCAAGTGAGTGGATGAAATAGTTTAAGAATGGAAGATAAACATTTGATTTTGACTCATAGGTTCATAGTGATAGTTAAGTAACGTGCAGCTCGGTCTGTGCTTGGATGGGTGGTCGGTAGTGGCATTTCTATGTAAGCGCAAGCATGCTTCGGAGGGCACTTTTAATAGACAGTCCCCGTTTTAATCAAGACCATTTCAGGCCATCTAAAAACTCAGACACCAGGGTTGGCTAACCCACTCGAACTTACTTACATATGTGTAATTTACGTATAGAAAGCTTTATAAATAACTAGCAGCGCCCTGCAGTTTTATCCGCGTTGTGCCCATTCCCGTAGGAATTCCGGGATGAAAAATAGCCTATAGCCTTTCTCGATAAGCGGACTATCCAACACTGAAAGTATTTTTCAAATCGGACCAGTAGTTCCTGAGATTAGCGCGTTCAAACAAACAAACTCTGCAGCTTTATAATATTAGTATAGACTACTGTGCCCTCCGTGCTTACCGTTTAAACTTGGACTTTCATGAATATTTCAAGACCAAAATTAGCCAAATCGGTTCAGCCGTTCTCGAGTTTTAAGCAGACTAACGAACAGCAATTCATTTTTAACTTATGTATGTGCTATTTACGTATACACCTGAGAAAACAAGTGATCGTTTGTTTGTAGTGTAACCCGCTGCTACCTCGATTGGCTAACCTCCCTTCCTTGGGGCATGACGTCTTCCGAGAACCTTAAACTAGAAGACGCGCAAGTGATCCTCGACGAAGATCACTATGGCATGGACGATATCAAGAAGAGGATATTGGAGTTCATAGCTGTTTCTCAGCTCAAAGGATCCACGCAGGGCAAGATCTTGTGCTTCCATGGACCGCCCGGGGTTGGGAAAACTAGTATAGGTAAGTAATATTGTTAAAAAGCATTGATTTGGCGGCTCAATAACTCTGACACCAGGATTGGCCAGGTTGATCATCCACTCGATGAAGAAGAAGAAAATTGTCAGTAATATTGTCTGTAATATTTAATATACTTTGGACAGGTTTATATTTAGCATCAATTGTACCTTTGTAATCAATGCTGCAAGTTGAAACACCTGGGCAAATCACTTTAAAGAGCCTCGCCCCTTATGCTCAACAACGTCGCACTTAGGATTCATCAAAACTCGAAAATTTATCCGAATTTTCAACAGTCCGATCCTAAGCCTAAACTCAAGGAATGCTCAATAGTGAATCAGGCAACACTGTCAGCCGATAATATAATCTTTTTAGGGTTCCGTACCCCAAGGGGAAAACGGGACCCTATTACTGAGACTTCGCTGTCCGTCCGTCCATCCGTCCGTCTGTCTGTCACCAGGCTGTATCTCAAGAACGGTGATAGCTAAACAGTTGACATTTACACAGATGATCTATTTCTATTGCTGCTATAATTTTCGTATTTTTTTCAGCCCGTTCAATCGCTCGCGCGCTCAACCGTCAATACTTCCGGTTCAGTGTGGGTGGAATGACCGACGTGGCGGAGATCAAAGGTCATCGTCGGACGTACGTCGGCGCGATGCCCGGCAAAATAGTGCAGTGTCTCAAGAAGACTAACACGGAGAACCCGCTGGTGCTCATCGATGAAGTTGATAAGATTGGCAAGTAAGTGATGTGATTTGTTGTCAAATTTTAAAGTCACAAGTAATGAGTCATTAGTTATACTTGTGACCCTCTTGACAAAGATCCATCTATCGTCCCATATTGATGTCACTATAGAGTAGACACAAATCTAATATGTAATACTTTATTACGAGTTCCTACTCATTGTATTGATTTCTTCAGTGAACTAAGAGGCCTTTGCCCATCAATGGGTAATAACAGGTGAAAGAACTTCGATAACATTGCCTATAGAACTTGATGAGATGAATCGCAACGATTGTGATACACAACAGTCGGATGTGGGAAGAAATCCTTAGAAATAAAAAAAAGATTAGTAAGATAGTTGTATTTAACGACCCTAATGCTTTTGCTATAAGATAACCTTGTGAACCCGTAGGGGGGTGCACGGGGACCCGGCGTCGGCGCTGCTGGAGCTGCTGGACCCGGAGCAGAACGCCAACTTCCTGGACCACTACCTGGACGTGGCCGTGGACCTCTCGCGCGTGCTCTTCATCTGCACCGCCAACGTCGTGGAGCTCATCCCCGAGCCGCTGCGCGACCGCATGGAGCTCATCGACATGTCGGGTTAGCACCACCGCCACCTGACATCGCCATACCACTACCACACTACTCGACACCACCACTCGAAACTACTACAACACAACCGGAGACCACCTCACAACACCACTCGTCACTACTACAACACCACAACCCGTCACCACCCAATCACACCACTCTGCACCACCTCAGACACCGTTGCCCCAGACCAGGACATGGTTCACCTCTTGTCCTGTCCTCTGTGCCCTACCACCTGCACTAAAGAGGATTTACTGAACGTATCAGACGCTGCCCTCTCTCTTGTGAATTACTGGTCCGGGAAAATATAAATTAAATACTAAAAATTATTTTGCGCCATTGACTTAAAAGAAGAAGAAGAAGACCACCTCACCACTACGACACTATAGAATAGAACATGACCACTCGACCCGGGAAGATACCACAGGAAAGAGTTCGCCTCACTTGTATGTGGGCATAAACGTATCATAAGATAAAACAAGCGATCCCCATCAGCACAGCGCACGTTTTTTTGCAGCTTATAACCGTCTCAATGGCCTAATATACATTTTTACCGAAAAGTCACACATTCTAGCTCCTAGTCTGAATAATAAAAACACTTAACTCATTAATTCCATTGCAGGCTACATCGCCGAAGAGAAGCTGTCGATTGCTCAACAATACTTGGTGCCCACCGCGCTCACCAACTGCGGGCTGACTCCGGAACAGCTCAAGTTGACTTCCGAGTCGTTGCACGCACTCATCAAGTCCTACTGCCGGGAGTCGGGAGTCAGGAACCTGCAGAAACATATCGAGAAGGTAATATAGAGATTTCAATTAGTAGGTAGGTATAAACACCGTGGGCCATATTGATAAACGCGTATTAATATATTAATTATATTTAACAAAGACTAAGAACAGTTTATCTATCAAATGGTTTGTCACTTTCTGACACACGCAATTTTCCGAAGAGTAAAAGAGACAAAACATATTAAACAGTGTTTTAATTACACAGCGTTTATTAATAAGGCGGAGAAGGTTTATAATCCAAATACTAATATTGTAAACTCTCGACCGAGTGTGAATTGTACAAACCAATATAATTTATCGTTAGTTCCTAATCTGTCCAAAGCAAACCGTAAAATTGTGACTTTTCATCAAATTGTTTGGTCCGATTTCTTATGTAAGGAACTAAAACGTTTTCCGACTAGCTTCTAATTTCATCTTTACACACAGGCATCAATGAGATTTCATTTTGGTACCTACCCAAAGCTAATAATTTAATCGTATACTAAGTATAAAATAATAATTCCAGATCGCCCGCAAAGTGGCATACAAGATAGTTAAGAAGGAAACTGAAGAACTAGTGGTGACTGAAGACAATCTATCGGAATTGGTCGGCAAACCGACGTTCAAACACGATCGCATGTACGACGAAACGCCGCCCGGCGTCGTGATGGGGCTGGCTTGGACCGCTATGGGTATGTAATGTGCTGTACCTGATTTGATTCAGATTCTTTAATTTTTAATACTGTCATTATTCTTCAGAATTTTCTTAATTAGAAGAGGTTTCTTCTGTCAACGTTTCGGTGACGTAATCAATCACTTAAGTTCTATAATATAAGCTTAAATCTTGTAGTCGTCAGGTCAGCAGGAAATTTGTACTGAAAATATTTATTTAATTTGACAATGTCGGGAGTCCTATAAACGGTTTAAAAACTCCGACATTAAAATAACTAACTTACCGGTTTCTTAAGTTGAAGCGAACACTACTCATTTTGAATTGAAATTACGTTTACGGATACACTTCGCTTTAATTCACGTCAGATAAAAAAGTAAAATAAAAGCGAAGTGTATCTGTAAACGTAGTTTGAACCACTGACCTACTCAAAGTGAGCCATGTATCCGGCAGGCGGCAGCACGCTGTATATCGAGACGGCGCTGCGGCACGCCAAGCGCGACAGCGACAAGGCGGGCGGCTCGCTCGAGCTCACCGGCCACCTCGGGGACGTCATGAAGGAGTCGGCGCGCATCGCGCTCACCGTCGCACGGAACTACCTGCACAAGCACGAGCCCGACAACCACTTCTTGGATACCAGGTGATGACACGAATAAAAGCCTATATCCTTCCCGTTGAATGGGGCTATTAAAGGCGTTGACTGGTAATTCCAGAGGTTAGCTCGAACATACATATAAACAAACAAACTTACAAATTTTACCTCCTTGTATACCCGCGACCCAAAAGATGTCGCTAGTGTGACCCTAAACCATCGAGGGTGCCACCCAAACGTATCCAAAAAATCATTAAAATCGGTGCAACCGTTAAGGAGGAGTTCAGTGACATACACACGTACAGTAGAATTATATATAATAACGTAAGATGTGCCTCCCCCAGCCACCTGCACGTGCACGTGCCGGAAGGCGCGACACCCAAGGACGGCCCGTCGGCCGGCGTGACGCTGTGCAGCGCGCTGCTGTCGCTGGCGCGCGGCGCCGCCGTGCGGCCCGCGCTCGCCATGACGGGCGAGCTGTCGCTCACGGGCCGCGTGCTGCCCGTCGGCGGCATCAAGGAGAAGATCATCGCGGTACGGCGCCCTGGCTTCATATACTAGCTTATCATATCATATACTATGTGTACAGGTAGTACTGAACAGAGAAATGTCGAGAGAGAGCCGAGGCCTTTGCTCAGCTGTAGGACACGTCAGGTTCAGCATAACAATAAGAGCTAGCATTTTGAAAAGAAGAGCGTCAGCGTTTCGTTATGCTAGCTTAATATAGCATGACCTGTAGACAGTTCATTTCAGTAATCTTAAAGAACAGGGATAATTCCAGTATTCAAATTGCCGCAATACTTACTTGTTTGCAATGTATTCAAATGCTGAAACATCTAAAACTAGTATTTTTCTGAAGATGTGTGAATGTGTGATGTATGTGACACGTACATTTTGTCTTCTTTAATACTGTATCGTCATATTCCTAATAAAATTCATAAGCAACATTCTAATAACATGTCGACCATTATTTAACGTTCCAGGCGAAACGAGTCGGCGTCAACTGCGTGATACTGCCTGAAGAAAACCGCCGCGACTTCGACGATCTGCCTTCCTTCATCAAAGAGAACCTCGACATCCACTTCGTTTCAGAATACGATCAAGTGTTCAAGATCGCCTTCGAAAAGGTCTGATCTCAATCCCGTAGTAATAACATATAATAGAACATACAAATGTATAGAAAACCAGCTCTGTATTAGCGGAAGAAACTTCCACACGTACTTGCTTATACGAGTCTCATGTGTAAGCAAGTCAAAAGCTTCGCGTTCCATTTGGATTGGTATTCTTATACATAAAATATATTAGAATGCAGCCTGCAGCCAGCATAGTATGGCGATCAAACTGCATTATGTCTTGTTATAACTAGTCTAATCGTAATGCTAACAGGGCTGTTAATTTTGAGATTTTCGCTGCACTTTGAACATTGTCGGTGCCTCTGTTATATGGAGTTGAATTTCTATACTTATTTTGTGGTAATATGTTAAACTGTAGCATCGAATTTCCATGTAAATTACTGTAGTTGTAGTGTGAAGTCTTATTACACTATCCAATTTGGGTATATTATTCAGTTTAGGTAAGTGAGGATTGTGGTTACCTTGCAGGCTATTCAGTATAGTGCCGAACGAATGAAGGGATCTTTGATATTGGATAGTGTAATACGACTTTATATGTATAATGCGCGTGTAATACGAATTGGATGTTTGATTTTAATACGAATTGGATGTTTGATTTTGAGCCAAAGTTTAGAATGTTGGTATTATTGAAGTAAATACAGAATTATTTGCATTTATCTTCTGTATTCATTGGTAACACTGCCCGAAAATTAGCACAAACCCTATTTTGGTCTTGCAATGTAAAATGTAGCATTTTATAAGTATAATAATTATTGTAAAGTGTGGTGTATGTAATGAGTAGTTTGTATTTAGGACTTATTTAATTTAAGTATAATATTGTAAGCATATTGTTTGTCGGTATTACATACCAGTGCTGTTGTTTATTAATAAATAATTAATTTTATTAAGATTTTATGTAGTTTCCTTACATTAGACATTATAAAGTAGTGATACCTAATTAAATTTTAAAGTAGTGGCAGGGTTATACTAATTTTATGCCATAAATATAGAATTTTAGAATCTGATTTAATAATTGACATTTTATTTTCATCAGGAGATAAAACAGGAAATAAAGGAACAATCTCCCGACTTAGAAGTCATAGAACAAACAAGATAATAACACTATTACATTATTTTTAATAATAAATAAATATATTTGGAATAACATATATTTTCATTTACTCTTAAAAATTACTTTTTAATACTTTTTCTGCCTTCTTCCAACAGTTGCATTAATACTGGGAAAACTTCGTCATAGGTGGCAATCTGGTATTGTCGGATATAGTTCTGATATCTTTGTAAAGCACCCGCAACGAAATCTAGCCTTTCCTTTTCTGTTTTGTGCGAATCCAGCCACTGCATCAACTTTTGCGCGTTCCACCCGGCGCAAGTATGCGGCGCGATCAACTGTTGGTCTCCGTAAGCAAATAAGAACATCATCACTAAGGAATATGGCAAGCAAGCACCTTCAGACTGACTTTTAGCTATTTCCTGTGGAGATTTTTCTAGGAGGAGTGACAAAGCTTTCAACTGCCTATAATGATCTCCCAGCTCAGTGATTTCAGGGACTAATGGAGACAAAGCTACTTCTAAATGTCTGCAATCTATTTGAAGCTTAACTCTTCCAAACTTAGTCAAAGGTCTGACATTGCAAATGTGCTGGATAAATCTCTCAATGCAAGATCTAGCTATGTTCATACAACATTCATTTAATGCAGGCTTTTCACTGAACATTGATAAGTAAATATCCTTGCAACGAGACACAAATTGCTGCAACTCTTTCATGTAAGGAGAACATGATAGTGATTTCCCTTTAGGATCATCATTCCTTACCAAGTCAGGTTCGTCATGCATAGTCAATAGAATAATGTAGAGGGAATTCTTTATGGATTCAGCAAAGAGGTTGAGTACTGGCATGCTGGATATGTCCTTTAGACTGCTTTGTACAATTTGAATGCTTTCAGGGGGTAACATAGAGCTCATGTTGACCAGCACCCTTTTGATTTGTGATGAGAAGTAATACAATGAGTTACATAGATCTGCATTCTTTTGCTGGGAGCTTGTTGGAGGCTCTATAATCTGTGCCACATCACTGTCCAAAGACAATCTCTGTTCTGCTTCTACATTCATCTGTTTTATTGACTTGGCAACACTGTTGGCTAAGCTGATACTGAGTTGTTTGTCTCCTAAAGAAATGCTCAGGGCTTCTGTGATTACTCTCACTGCATTATCAACTTGATCCATAGTGGGAACTTGGCTCATATGCCACATACTTCTAACAGGTTCCAAAAGTTTGCCCAAGGATTTGGATAAGAAAGCATTTTCCCACTTGGTGAGACTTGCACGGTTGATTTCCAAGTCTTTGAACTTCAATTTTGAGACCAAATCATTGAAACACTTGAGTAGTTTTGGGTAATCGATCTCTACTGACTGGTTTACCATTGAAGGACTTTTTTCAAGTTCATTGCTGAAAATCACAGTCAAGTCAGACCAGAAGTTCTTGGCAATATTTCTGAAGTTGCCAATAGCATGTAGCTCATTGATTACATTCTGTAGCATGATCACTTTAGTACAGCCATTGTATATCTCAACTTTGAACAACTTCTCAATATTGTCCCAGAGTTTAACTTTGAAATCTTGCGAGTTCATAATATTTGCTTTGCCCGGGGCAACTCTTCCTGAGCTCGATTTCTTTATTTCAATTGAAACTATTTGCACATTAAGTGCTGCTGTTATTTCCTTGCGGAGACCGCTCAGAATGTTATTAACAGTGATCTTAATCTGTTCTTCAGTGCACTGTAAGTTGTGGAATACTTTAAAACATTGAAGGAGCTTTGTCTTATCTTTACTAAGCAAGCTGGACTGTAATAACTCAATAGAGCTACTCAATAACAACTTCTTTCTTTGCTCCACCTCTTTTAGCACTTCATCTAGTATGGTGATCCCTTCAAACTCGTAATCGCTTATCAATTCATTTAACTCGAACAGCAACATAGCTTCTTTTGATGGGTTATCTTTGATAGATTTCAGTTTATTCCATAGTCCAAGAATTTTTGATGTGTGTCGTAGTAAATTGCATGTGGTTTGAACCCTTTCTAGCATTAGAGTTTGGTTTTCAAGGGCATAGTAAGGTGTGTGGACGCGGTCTTTAAGTTTCTCAGCGCCACGTAATAAGTTCTGTACCTGAATTTGAACAGACTCCAAGCTAACTTCCAAGTCGGTGATATGACTGGCTTGTGTTAACAGGTCATTGTGTTTGGCCAGCACCTGTTTTTCAAGGCTTTTGCCCAGTTTTTCGATGCCTTGCACCAGTTTCTGAACTTGCTCGGTTACGGATACATTTTCGCCGACCAATGGCTTAACATTTTCATCGAGAAACTTACTGTAGAATTCATCGTTTTCTATCTCAACACACACATCCTTTGCATCCATGTTTTCAATACATTTATTTAATGCCAAGAAATTCGATGAAAACTTACAACGAACCGCTATAACCGCTATTATATTTTTGCTACTTTTGTTGACTTTATCTGTAATGTATGTTAAAAAAACATTGTTTTTTAATTTCGTCTTTTTTGGCTAACACTCGATTGACAGTGACATTTCTTTGAAACTTTTGTCAATTACTATGACGTCAGAGTTGTTGATTTTGACATTACATACATGAGATAAATAAAGTTAGTTCTGAAACTTAAAATAAAACCTCTAAACATTTTTAATGCATTACGTTAAATTGTATAAAATTAAAAACAGGAATATTATTTTAACTAAAAAGAAAGCTATTTAACCATAATATTACCATTCATTGTTATTTTTTTCTGGAACGTTGATCTAATTAATTAAGGATTTTTTTCGATTTAAATTTTAATTATAATCGATGACTCATTAAGTAAATAGTTTTTGAACGTACGCACACTCTGGAAAAAGGGTGAGTGAACCGCCTCATTGTTATTTATTGCATTCGCTTATTATTACATTAATTAGCCGTTTTACGAATACAACGAGTGCAATAACATAGGTCGCGACAGCCATGCCGTTCTGAGTAATCTCGAGGTGTGGCACGACAAGAGGCGTTGTTTTATTTCATAGTGCTGTGACATTGTTGTGTGGAAAAATAATCTGCATAACTCGTAAGATGACCGAGTACAAATTGGTGGTGGTCGGCGCCGGAGGCGTCGGCAAATCCGCATTGACTATACAGTTGATACAAAATCATTTCGTGGACGAATACGATCCTACGATAGAGGATTCGTATCGTAAACAAGTGGTGATCGACGGCGAGACGTGTTTGTTGGACATCCTGGATACGGCGGGCCAGGAGGAGTACTCGGCGATGCGGGACCAGTACATGCGCACGGGGGAGGGGTTCCTGCTGGTGTTCGCGGTGAACAGCGCCAAGAGCTTCGAGGACATCGGCTCGTACCGGGAGCAGATCAAGCGGGTGAAGGACGCGGAGGAGGTGCCCATGGTGCTGGTGGGCAACAAGTGCGATCTGCAGGCGTGGGCCGTCGACATGGCGCAGGCACGAGAGGTCAGTCCGCTCTGTTTACATAACAACTTGTTTCACAATAACACAACTGGAGCATACTCACACATTGCTCACCAAATACTTTAAATAATGTTGTGACATGCTTGGTTTAAGTTATTATATTACTTGTTGAGTGCATGCATTTGACCATGTACCCATTTTGTTCTATAATGTTTTAATTTGGAATTTGAATGAGCAAAATATATTGTTACAAACTTTCCTATTATAATAATATAGTATACTTATTCTTAAATACAGCTCCCCAAAATGTGAGACTAAATGAGACTTGAGAATTGGTGGAAAACTCATATTAGAAAAGTGCACCAATCAACACTAGTCATCTTCATTTGTTTGTCATGCTACGAGCTCAGATTTGTTTCATCAAAAAATACTTTATAAACATACATTTCATTTCCTTATATCTTATTATTATCAATTATTTAACCTATATAAGTAGATACTTATATGTAAACAAATGTTGATAGCATAAAAAAGTAGATTCATTGTGTAAATGTAGGTAATTTTTTTATATTTTAGTGATTTCAGAGTGAACAAGTCACCTCATAAACCTGAAAATTTATTATTTGAGTGGGATTTCTCTATTGTTATTGCAATGACTTTGTATTTCGAAGACAATGCACGTAAATTATTTTGTCAGTCGAAAAGTTGTACTCAAAGTCTAGACAGAGTAATTAATCCATCAGAGAAAGTTTCACACAAAATGATTCATTATTAAAACAAACACTGTGTGGGAAGGTCCATTCAATCTTTACCTACCTTTAACTATAATTTGTTTGTTGACACAGATATTAGTCTTAAAATGTTGACTATCCTAATCTTATCTCAGCGTACTTTTTTGACTCACATGGTATGCATTAATCTGGAACAGATAAATTAACTAGGCCTATTTCACAATTGTATATACTGTATATCAAAAAAATCAAATCAAAATCAAAATATGCAAAATATGCATACATTGTAATTGTGATTTGTTGTTTGAACTTATAAACTTGGAAAATACCAATCCCACTGATGGGCATAGGCCTCTTATCTAACCAAGGCTATCAGGAACTAGGTATCTAGTTATTTCTTAAGTTAATTCATGAACCAGTTAGACAACCTTGTTGTAAAGATTGTCACCATCAGACGGTTAATTAAGCCACTTAATGACTCACGCTGTTGTTCAATAAAGAAGCTGTGGGGTATAATATTGTTCTTCTTTTATTATTATTTCTTGAACTGTCAATATCATATTTGTATAAATAGCTTCATGTTTTTATCTATACTAATATATGCAGTTTTTTAATAGATAGAGTGATTCAACAGGAATGTTTATATGTGTATAAAAAATCCTATGGGAATGGGGAGAATGCGGGTAAAACCACGGGGCGCTGCTAGTAAACAATAAATGAGTATTATTAAGTCTTATTCCATAATTAGAATGCAGTGTTGGTCATTATCATCACCTTTTGATTAGTTTGTGGTTTTCCTCATTTGTATGTGCAACATTTTGTTTAGAAAATAGCTAGTGTTGGTTATGAGTAACTTGTTTCGATAATTTGTCAGATAAATCCTACTAACTTTGTTATAAGTGCTAACCATTATTGTTTCTATTCTTTAGCTTTATGTATATTGTATCACTATGTGGATAACAATAATGAATTGTCCCTTATTTAATACTTTAAAGTTAAAGTAAACTTAAGCTCTAAGATCCTAGACAAATACCTCCCGTTGAGTAAAGTTATCAATACCAAGTTATTACAAGATAGTTTCAAACATAATAAGAACAGATAATTTAATATGTTTAATCTTCTTCTTCTTCTTCATCGAGTGGATGGTCAACCTCACCAATCCTGGTATCAATGTTATTGAGCGGCTAAAGGCCTCTGACATGGCTCATATGTTTTATTATTTAGTCTGTTTATTTCTGGTTTTAAAATGACATTAGGTTTTCTATCAATAACCTTTCAAACAAGAAATTGTTGAAAGCAGTTACAAAACATACTATGAACAAAATACGTTACTAATTATAAAACACCCCTCGTCAAAACAAAAAGTGCATTAGAACATTACCAGTAACTTCTCAAAATAACTGTTTCAGGTCGCCAGAAGTTACGGAGTGCCCTTCGTCGAAACATCAGCTAAAACTCGTATGGGAGTGGACGATGCGTTTTACACATTGGTCCGAGAGATCCGCAAAGACAAGGAGAGCCGGGGCAAGAAATACAGGCGAGGCAACAAGCTCGGCACTGGACGGAAGTTTAAGTGTACCTTCCTTTAATGACGCCACAGACCACTGTGTGTGGATGAGGCCTTATCTTGACAAACAAGCCCGGTTTCCACTCGTTAACGACTGTGTTTAACTTCCACTGTGTGGTTGGGACTAGTATCTAGCCAGTTGCTTTATGACTTACAAACATTGGGTATACCTGTACCATGGCATCGATATCAGGTCAATTTAAATGATTTTAGATCGTATTTCTAATCTATTAAGCTGCGTTTTCAATGAATGCTCTGTTAAATTACAAACTCTTTCTCGCTGGCACTTTTACTGAAAGAAAGAGCTATAGTAATGTGTTCGGAAATTTTCAGAATACTAAATGCATAGCAGCTTTGTACAGAGAGCGGTCACTTGGTTAAGCGTTCAACGTGCGCGTTCTCTGTGGTTCATATTGGCTCCATGAGTTATAGAGAATGTGTGAGACATTATTATGTGGCTCTGTAACTAAATAAACAAAATTTATGCATAAGTAACCTCTTGAACGCATCACCAGGTGAATACTCTCTGTCTGATAGAACCTTCGATCAACAATACACAACTAGTTGTCGGGTCGGCGTAAAAAAAACGTCTCGGTGAATAACAGCGCACTTGAAAAGTGAGCCCTTATTTTATTCATAAGATTTGCTATTTTTTTACTAGGTTTCATGGTTGTAATGTAATTGGTTGTAAATGTTGTAGGTTGAACTTAGAGCTGTTTTAAAACTTGTGTCTCAGTTCGGTAAGTAGTAAATAAATTAAGCTGTCTCCACGTCATCCACGAGGACAGCATTTAGCTTTGATTTTGTACGTGACCCGTTATCTAGTTGTGTATTGTTGATCGAAGGATAGAACCCTAAAGCTGAATGTTGTTTGGTCAAAACATAAAATTCTATCTCGAATCTCAATGTACGCAAGCCATTAACAAAACACGCAATGGAAGTTGAATTCAGTCGACAATGAGTCCGTTTCGCTGGCGGTGGAAACCGGGCTTTAAGGCAGTTGGCAGATGAACACTTTTGGGTGAAAATCGCTTGACGTTGCTTGATTAGACTGGTTGTCATGGTCGTAAGCCAATTTTCGAAACAGTACTATCGCTGTATTATGACGATTATTTTAATATTGGAACTTACGTTGTTTGACATAAAGTATATTTACAAATACTATTATTCATTGGCACACAAATCACTATTCGATAACTCTCTTGAGTATTCTGGGGTCAGTACTAAACTTCTCAAACTTGAGTGAGTAAATTTAGAACTAAAACATAAAAAAATACAATCCCTATTTCCAAAAGGGCAATAGTTAATACAACTTCAGAGTATACATACGCAAGCTATAAAGTGCGCGCTCTTGGTGCCTTATGCTAAGCTTAGCAGATGATCCATACATTTTTATAGAAGATTTTTATATATACATAGCGATGATTTACTAAAACGCCGTCTGTAATTGAAATCTATGCGTTATTTGAAAGTATATAGGTAATACTAGGTATTAAATAAATGTCTAAGGTTTTACTTGACAAAGGAAGCACAGAAATACTAGTATGTTCCTATGCCTACCGTTAATAGTCGCTCACGCGCGCTTAGTGGCTTGTCTATGTACACTCTAACTATACAACTTACGGCGCCACTGTGGCAGATCAGAAAAAACTGAGTACTGACTAAAAAACTAGAATTTAATCAAATTCGTATAGGTTGTGCTACCTTGTCTTTCAATAAGATTGATTTTTGAAAGATTAAAGTTTTAAAATTGTAATAGTCGTCATAAACAAACGGTGTACGAAAGAAATTACAAGGAAACTTCGTTTATCACCTTTTCCTACGCAGAGTTTCACACCATTGAATGAGCAATCTTAGCTAAGGCCTTATTTATACATAGAAATAATTATCAGATCTTTATAGGTATTCTCTCATAGATTTAAAGGGAAAATGTACAATCTTGTTAACTCAATCGAATCACTTACGACGAATAATCCGCATTTTGACATTTACCATTCAAACTTCAATGTCAATGTCAAAATAATGTTTTCTTATTGGCTGAGAAGCCGTCAGTGAGTCCTTATATCCCCTGCTAATGTATAATATTAAATAGAAATAGATGTAAATCTTCGAGATGAATACTTATAGTTAAATTTCCTCTGTATCTTGTATCAAGGCGGTTACAAATATATCTTTACTGGTCCGTTCTGTACATAGTACCTTAAGGTGTATACAGATAGAAGACTGGCTAGAATGAATGAGTTAGCTGAAATAATTCTTAGCATATCCTTAATGTTGGCCTAATAAGAATTAACACCCTATTACTAAATGGTATAACTAAACTACAGTTAAATTCTTATTAAATCAACATTTACCAATTTAGCTAGGTCTTGAGTTTGTTTGGTCTGTTTAAAGGATTTCAAAGTTTATAATAAAATTAATCTAGGGTCCTCCATTTGACATGGGCTAAACTTTTGACAGCTGTCATTCCATGTCATTTTCCTAGTGAAATGAGGACCAGTAAACAAAACATTAAAAATGTACGTCAAATTAATTAAAACATAATTTTGATAGTAACTAATAGTTGTTATATCATTGCTTGATAATATGAGGAGATTTTCCTTCATAATCATTATATCCTCGTTTAAAGTTTGTAAATTAAACTATTGACGCTTTGCTACTAATTATATAAACTCAAATCATAGAATTAGGTAATGTTTGCTACGGAATAAAAAATAGTTATTTTTGAATAAGTTTTTAGTACAAACATTTAAGGATTAGTATTCACATTTTTATAATAATTATATAAAAAATACAATAGTTTTAATAATGGGAAATCTTTAATCTTATGAAGTTGTTATTCTCAGGGTGCTATTGCGATATAGTACTCTTGCAGTTATCACATTTATGTTAAGATGTTCCAATAAAAGTTGGCCTGAATCCTTTCGCTTTTACAGCCGTTGTCTATAAATAAGTTCCATCCAAAATGTGCCATCTGATGGTCATCGCACACCGTTGCCGGATAACAAAATGTTTGCCAAGCGATATTAAATCTTAGGTAGACATACGGTATAAATTCTGTGAAACGATAGTTATGAATTTATATCGTATGTGTTATGTTCTAAGATCAAATGTCACTTGACAAAAAAAATCCTAAGCTAGAACAATGAAAGTGACAAAACTCGATAAATGTTGTGTGTTGATTGGTGGAATATTTGACACTCAGTGTTTTCAACCAATTACCACACAGTATTTTGTCATATCATGTCTTGTAGTTGTGTCGTGCTGGTGTGCGTAAACCTATTGTGCATGTTGTCAATGTTGTATTGAATCTGAGATCGCCGCATTCTGGATCGAAATTGAATCTAAAACTCGCAGAAATACACAAGAAAGAGACACACTATTGCACCTTAATAATAACATTAGTAATATTATTATAAATCGAAAATTGATATAGGAAACCGTTAATTCTTTGAGTGAAGAAACTCTAATTAAATGTTGAAGAAAATATTTGCACAAAGTAACGGTTTAAAAATCATATTCTGCTTCTGCTTAGGAATTTTTAATTTTACTTGCTGGAACGTGTTATGAGTAATTTAGAGTCCTAGTACACTTGCGTTTTTGGCGATGGCTTCGTTCCTTACAGACAAGTCGTCGTTTCGCATTATATTTTATTGACTATAAAAAGCACATACGGTCGAATTGAGAAACCACTTCCTTTTTTGAAGTCGGTTAAAAAAATATTTTAATGTCATGTGATAGTCACGTGAGACACATTTGAGTATTAGACAAAAATATAGAATGTCAAACGATTGTCACTTGTCTATGGGAGCTGGTGAGAAACCATAGTCAAAAACGCTTATGTGCACAAGCTCTTAACCAAAGGGATTTGTATGTTGTATATCAATCTCGTTTATTGTTTAAGAAATCACACATTGTATATTTTATAAGAATATAAAAACAAAATCATGTAAAATTAACTTTTCATGTGAATTCAATTTGTACAGCTTTCTAATTAAATGCCTGTTAATTTAAAAAATAACTGTCAAAGTATTAAGTACTTTTTTGACATTTAAGTTCAATGTTCTTTTTCTTTTTAGCGACACAAGACCTCTCGTGTTGACAGTTAACATTATATTAAGTATGCTTAGTAAATATTAGTGTTTTGTAAAGAATATTGGAGAATACATTCAGTTTACAACTGATTGTATTTTTATATATTTATATTATTTTATTGCGAAAATAGATGCTGCCATTGAAATGAATCAACTAGTACCAATGAATGTTTGTGAACATTCGGCCATGTTTTATATTAGCCTTAATTTGTGTATTCAAACGATTTTCAATCCTATATCATTGTTGTAATAAGGGTTAATATTTTTATATCAATACATGGGAAATAAATCGGTCTCTTTCTTCTAATGGGTTTTAGAAAGAGAACGCAGTTTGTTTGAACATAACGAACTAACATTTAATTGGACAAAACTAGTTTTTTATATATTTTAGCGTTAATTTAAAGCTAGTGCACAACATGTTGAGCTAGTACATAGTATTTTATATGTATAATTAATTGATTACTCATGTAACAGTAGCACAAGATGGTGTGCTAATTAATATAAATAAATACATTTGATAAGGTTATATGTTTTTTTGTTATTTTTTATAACTCATACTATACGTATTTACAATGTACATTATTCATTGTATAGTGCTTTCCAGAACTCTCTTGGTCTGATTGTGTTTTTTACTTCACTATAATATTATGTTTTAAATATTCTAAACCAAATAAATCTTCAAAATTTGTTTAAATTTAGGTTTCTTTGATCATAATTTTATATAACGTAGTAGGTAAAAAAAAACACTATAAAATGTCATCGATATAGACCTCTTGTTCTAAATTTGAAATTCCCGATATTCACACGGGAACGGGCACAACGCGGGTAAAACCGCGGGGCGCTGCTAGTAATCGTAATAGATTGAATAATGTAAAAGATTATATTGATATTTTTAATACATAACATTTTAATTAATGTATGCTGAATTTTAACTGCAGATTTAGATATGAAATTGTTCATATGCGCCCTAAGAAAGACTGCATTGCCAATAGGATTGCATAAAATCTCTGCTCAAAAATGTAATGCAATTTTATTGGTTAATATTTCTCCTTGTCTTAGAAAAGTATTTCTCCGTTTCTCCGCTCTGCAGCGTTGCTCCACTTCAATTGGCAGGCACCTCGTTAACGCGCCTTAAGATAAACTAGTAGGTACCTATTCCTAATTTGGACCTACTTTATTTTTCATTTATTTACTGATAAAATGCAGGTGCAGCCCAAGATTACGCAAATTTTTAATCGTAGGATGGATGTTATAAAATTAATTGCAGGAAAATATTGATTAATTCCGTAGATACCAAAAGATTACGTCAAATATCTTCTTTATTATGATACTAGCAGCGCCCCGCGGTTTTACTCGCGTTGTACCTGTTCCCGTGGGAATCTCAGGATGAAAAGTAGCCTATAATCTTCCCATTTTATGTGGCTATCCATTACAAAAATATTTTTTGAAATCGGACCAGTTTTTCCTGAGATTAAACGCGTTCAAACAAACAAACTCTGCAGCTTTATAATACGAGTATTAGTATACTAGCTGCGCCCCGCGGTTCCTGTTCTCGCGGGAATTTCGGGATGAAAAATAAATGTTCGATTCTCAGACCTACCCGATATGCACACAAAATTTCATGAGAATCGGTCGAGCCGTTTCAGAGGAGTTCAATCACGGTACCCGTTCCCGCGGGAATTTCGGGATAAAAAATAGACGTTGTCCGATTCTCAGGCCTACCCGATATGTACACAAAATTTCATGAGAATCGGTCGAGCCGTTTCAGAGGAGTTCAATTACGCACAACGTGACACGAGAATTTTATATATTAGATAAGTATAAATAAGTATTTATTTACGTCAGATCCGAACCCACCCACTCAGGTCACCTTTCCACCAGATATGATGTGCTGCGTTTGGTATCCATCAATAAGTGATGTGATTATTGATGATCAAACGTACCTAGTATAGCAACTTAGCTGAGATAGGAACTTACTCTAACTTTAATAACTTGTCTCTCCAGTGCAGTGTGCGTGTTAGCAAATGCTTTCAGAAAGTCTTCGATGCTGCCCTTCTGCTAACTAAATACTGGACCTGAAAAATTTAAAAGCCATTGTCATGATAGAAGAAGAAGAATGCCTTCAGGACTTTCAGACTCACCCTGATACGCCCTATGATAGCTGCATTTCTACGGTGCAAAATATAGATTTTGTGGCTAACACAACTATGGCAATATAGTCAAAGTACTTACATTCCGTATTCCTTGGTAAAGGTCCCTCAGCCCTAAACCTAAAACCTTTACCGCCTTTTTAATAAACGCTGTGTAACTAAAACACTGTTATAATGTGTGTCTCTTTTGCTCTTCGGAAAATTGCGTATGTCAGAAAGTGACAAACCATTAGATAGGTAATGTTCTATCTCTTCTCACTCTTACGTTGACCCTAATTAGGGCATGTCAATTTTGCTTCTGAGCAAAGTAATGTACTATTATGCCTAGTGTTTAATAGAACATTTGTTATCTGTTTATAATGTGGCCCTGAGGGTTGCCATTCTCATTTCCACATCATTTAGACTAGATTTTTTAATGATTAGACTAATCTACAGACATTAATCAGATAATTTAATCGTTAATTGCTTTGGGAAGTGACGTTACACTAATCCAAGGATATGTTTTGGTTATTTAATATAAACTTTAGATAAGAGGCATTTAAATATAGGTAATTAAAAATATTGTGTTTGTGGAATTGGATTGATAAATGTTCTATATTTATTTGCTCGTACACCCCCGAATATAACCCAAGGATATTGTTATCAATTTCAGAGTTTTGTAACTTTCTGTGGGTAAAAGATTTTCCTCAAATATTGCCGACCCATTGTATTGTGCCCACTGAGTGCCCATTGAGTGCCAAACCTAACTTCCTAACTAATATTATAAATGCGAAAGTAACTCTGTCTGTCTGTTACGCTTTCACGCTAAAACTACTGAACCGATTTGAATGAAATTTGGTACGCAGTTAGTCCAGAGCCTGAGAAAGGACATAGGCTACTTTTTATCGCGAAATTCCTGCGGAAACGGGTACAACGCGGGTGAAACCGCGGGGCACTGCTAGTCTATTTATATTTATGAATTGCTGTTGACGAGCTGTTGACTGTTGACGTCCCGCCCACGCTCGGATTGGACCCAGAAGTTTCCATCAAGGATCCAAGGAAAGTTTATATCCACTAAAGAATATGGACATAGGTACATTTACTAAGGGCGCTCGAGAGATAAAATATCTATATCAATATCATCAACTAGCCTCCTCCCGCGGTGTTACCCGCGATGTACGACTTTCCCGCGGGAATTTCAGGATAAATGTATCCCATGTGTTATTCTGATGTATAACCCATATTACTGTAAAGTTTCATCCAAATCCGCCCTGTAGTTTTTCAAGAAAGAGTAACAAACATACATCCTTACAAACTTTCGCATTTATAATATTAGTAGGATAAACATTGGTTAATATTTCCACCTGGATTTTCCCCAAGTGTAAGATTAAAATATCTCGTTAATCTTTCCCACACCTGTGGCGTACCTTATCAGTTCCGCTGAAATGAATTTTAATTATAAAACTTTAGATGTTATCTTAGTAGGTAGATCTGATATCGATATTTGATTTATCTGTATAAACTCGATGAGTAATGGATATATAGGTAACTAGCTGCGCCCCGCGGTTGCACCCGCGCTATACCCGTACCCGTGGGAATTTGAGAACCGCTCGACCGATTTTGTGCAAACTTCACATAAATACTACTAAATAATCCTAATAAAGCCTCAACATTTGGTTTGGATAGGTGAGCCCGTTCTTGAGTTATAAAATTACAACGAAAACTGGCATTTATATATAGAGTTTATGTAGGTTAGGTATGCATCATTTTCTTAAGTGACCATACGTATATACTGAAAGTACATTCATAAGGTATACTTTATGATTGTACTTTCCCTATGGTTTTGACAAACCCCTTTAAATCTTCATAAAAGCCGCACGGAAAGGTGTCTCACTAGGTTATTTACTTCAGGATCTAGGGGAGCCTAGACCAGTGCCTTATTTGCCTAAAATTTTCCGAGGCCCGACTATGGTTAGTCATCTGAAGCGAAAGCGAAATGTGTAAATTAATCGCAGTCCTTCAAATTCAAACTTTGATCTTTCCATAGTTAGTGATGGGTTAACATTGGAATTCAATTTCCCTCTGTCTACTTACTTAAATTATTGTACTAACCCATATTTACTTTATCCAGAATATTTTTTATCTAGCATGTTTGTTAAGTACTTCGAGAAATAACTTAGATTTTCGATATCTTGTACAGATACAAATAATCGAGTGTGTTTCCACTCTGTTAAACATAACATCATGGAATTAATCTGACATGATGTTTAACAGGGTGGAAACGAGAGATCTGATACAAAAGTGCTTCAGGAGCTCTATCAATTTGTAACAATAGAAGTTTATAAAATACTAGCCGCGCCCTGCGGTGTTACCCGCGTTGTATCGGTTCCTGCGGGAATTTCGGGATAAAATGTATCCCGTGTGTTATTCTGATGTATAACCTATGTTACTGTAAAGTTTCATCCAAATCCGTCTGGTAGTTTTGTCGTGAAAGAGCAACAAACATACATTCATACATACATCCATCCTCACAAACTTTCGCATTTATAATATTGGTAGGAAATGGGATCTAACAAAAACTCGTTATTTCCACCTTCCATACATTAGTATGGGAAAATATTTATACAAAATTATTGATCACTAGCTGTACCCTACGGTTTTACCCGCACTTATTCCATCACTCCTTACTGTTTAAGCTTTCCCTGGATTACGACCAACATTTATAAATCAAAATCAGATTAATCGGCCCAGCCGTTCTCGAGTTTTAGCGAGACAAACGAACCACGATTGATTTTTATATGTAAAGTAAGTATATACGAGTAGATGACATGACCAAAAATGCTACAGAGAAGATGTCTTAGGAAATATTTTTTAAATTATTGTGATAAGATGTGGTATTGCAATTTTCGGCCAAACAAGAGTGCAAGGCAGAAAACACAAGAATAAACTCCATCGACGGGAATCTGGCACATTTAGACTATTACTGACTACATAGGAAACCTCTACTCACATCTCTCCTTAGGACACTCTGTGTGGCTCTGGTATAATATAGACAAGTTTATAAAGATTCAATGTACATATTTATGCGATCCCACTACTCTGATCTATACTAATATTATAAAGCTGAAGAGTTTGTTTTGTTTGTTTGTTTGTTTGTTTGTTTGTTTGTTTGTTTGTTTGTTTGTTTGTTTAAACGCGCTAATCTCAGAAACTACTGAACCGATTTGAATAATTCTTTCACTGTTAGATAGTCTATTTATCGAGGAAGGCTATAGGCTACATTTTATCCCGAAATTCCCACGGGAACGGGCACAACGCGGGTAAAACCGCGGGGCGCTGCTAGTATAAAATATAGGCAAGGCTAAGGTAAGATTGTTCGAGTAGGCACTACTATAGGCTTAAATATTATAGAACTGCTGAGTTTGTTTGTTTGTTTGAACGCGCTAATCTCAGAAACTACCAATCCGATTTGAATAATTCTTTTTGTAATAGATAGACACATTCAACGGGAAGGTTATAAGCAAATTTTTATTGCGAAATTCCCATGGGAACGGGCATAACGCGGGTAAAACCGCGGAGCGCTGCCAGTGTAAGTACAAAATATAGTATGACAATACATTCATATCAAAGCAATAGGTGATTTATTAGCGTTGTATCTTTTTCAGATACATATCTTAGAGATATCAAAAAATACATATACATATAAATTAACTGGAAAAATAAACAGATGTCACATTTTTGATAATTCATTACTGAATAGACCTGAAACGCATACAGTACCATAAAATAGAAAATTAAAAGTGATTTGGTGACTTAAACTAAGTAAGTTTTTAATATTAATAATTGATTTGTTTAACAATTTACTCCTTTGTAGTGTAGTGGTTATAGTTATATGTAGTGGTGTAGTGTCCGACAATTCAGAAAAATCATAAATCCTAACTAATATTATAAATGCGAAAGTAACTGTCTGTCTGTCTGTTACGCTTTCTCGGCAAAACTACTGAACCGATTTGAATGAAATTTGGTACATAGTTAGTCCAGATCCTGAGAAAGGACATAGGCTACTTTTTATCGCGAAATTCCAGCGGGAACGGGTACAACGCGGGTAAAACCACGGGTCGCTGCTAGTTCAATATAAATTAAACTTATTTACTTAACTAGAGCATTATGGAAGTCTAGTACTAGATGAAAGTTGATCCTTAGCTGTGCCTTATGTCTGCGTTGTACCCGTTCCCGTATTCACTTCACGATAAAAATAGCCCAAAATCTTTCCAATGAATGTATTAATCTATATTTATATATATAAAAACAAAGACGGGTTTGTTACAACACTTATAACTCGAGAGCGCCTGGATCAATTTTCATGGTTTTTGTTTCGTTGGATTTGTCTCCGCCCTGAATAGCAGAATACATTTTAAAAACAATGAATACTTGGAATAAAAATCTCAAAACTCCCACGGGAACGGGGGCGCTGCGGGTGAGACCGCGGGGCACAACTAGTTACTTATACAAAATTAAAATTGAATCGGGTGGATTTTTTCGAGGATTGCTAGTCTGTCCTAGCCCTAATTTTAAATAACCTTAGGTACCTAAAAACCTCTTTGTAATATTAGTTTATCTTGACTAGAGAATTATTTTGAACCTAATTTGAGTGTTTGAGAATCAGCCTTTTTAAATAGAATTTCCAGTAGCTAGTTCAACAGTGCGTTTTCTTTAGCAAGCTCGTATTTCTTCTGATCAGTAAATTGGGGTTTTAGTGATTTGAAATGAATTCTATTTCAGCCATTTAATTACATTTGAATTTGAATCTGAAACTCGGGTTCTCGTTTTGTTAGTCTTTTGTTTTTGCTTGAAATTAAGTCGCATACAATTTAAACAATTAGATTAAACAAAAGTAAATAGAAAGATGTTATCGCAAATAACTAGAATTTCAGAGAACATGGGGTTACCCAGTGTCATTTCCTAAGACGAATTTTGTTTCATATAATTAATTACTTTTCAAATCTTTAAGCGTACCTACATGATGTAGGCGCCATTTATAAGATCTTTTGAAAACTAGTGTAATTTCGCTTGAGACCCTGTTATTAGGATTACCTAATTACCTAATAATAGGGTCTAAGCATATCTATTAAGATATGCTTAGAAGATCTTTAAAACTACGCAACGGATTTTGACGCGGTTTTTTAAATATAGATAGAATTATTCAAGAGGAAGATTCATATGTATAAAAATTCCCAAAATTCCCACGGGAACGGACACAACACGGGTAAAACCGTAGGGCGCTGCTAGTAGTCAATTGAAGTACTATAGATACTAAATAACATACCAAGGAAATTTATTTATGTTTTGAATACGAATGTATGTCATACGCCTTAGACTCGTCTACGATCTAGGTAATCTAGATAAACTCTTCAATCACTCTATCTATTTAAAAAAAACCGCGTCAAAATCCGTGCATCATTTGAGTTTATCGCGAACAGACAGACAGATGCGGCCGGGGGCTTTGTTTTATAATATGTATTGATTATATCGCGACTCAACACCTGTTCGAGTACATAATATAATGACTGATTAACTATCAACCGATAACACAATGATAAATCAAAACTAAAATACTGATTTTAATGATGAAGGCTAAATATATTACTTACGTGTTGACAGAATAAGCCTGACGCTATCGAGTACTTTAAAATATATGTCACGGTAAAGTATACTCGTATACAGATAGACTGTTTTAAAATACCATGCGAGAGTTATTGAGGATGTACTCGTATGTATGATTGGATGTTAGATGTATGTTCCTCATTTATGATTGATGAAAGTTTTAAACTGCACTTTTAAACAGAGAGAGATTCTATTATTGACTCTAAAAGAACATAGGATTCTTGGGGAACAAGTGTAACGGTGGTGAACCCACACGCTCTGGTAGAATTTAGATTCACAAACATACATCACATGTGGAACCTTCTCTAAAGAAGTCATATTTGTTTCTCTACTACAGGGTGGCTATGGATCGCAGTTTGTAAACTCGTTGCTTCATCTCATGCCAAGGCATGCGGTGTTTACAGCTTACCTTTATGATTTTTGTTTCTTTGAACGAGCTTATCTTAGAAAATTCCAATAAGATTTGAATAATGTCACATTCAAAACAGCGACATTCATTAGGGTTATGCTATTTTCATACCGAATAATTCTGATACCGAAATTACTACGGGAACGGGCACAAAGCGGGTAATGCCACGAGGTGTTGCTATTTATTTATAAGGCCAAACCTACTGGAGACATGCGGTTTTCCTCACCGTTTTCATAGGCTTTACGTAATGAAATATTAATAGGTGCGTCCAGGATTGAAACATCAACCTCTGGAACGGTAGGGGGAGCCACTTAAGTACTACTCGGCTGATACTGTTCTACAAAAATAAGTGATTAAATAATCTATCACATTACTTAGGTAACCTAATCCTAGGTCTTATTGTCCTGTCTCGTATTTTATAGAGAACATTGAAGGCTAACCGGGCACGGGATCTCATTTCCTTCTCAAATACTCATTTATTTACTTTGACCTTTAATTCAATTACCTACTTTACTTATAAGAATTCAGTTTTTTCTTTTATCCAACTTACAAATTGCTACGACGAGAATACCGCTGATAATTTGAGAGAAAAAGGTAGGATCTTTGCGTTGAATTAAAATACACTTTTAAAATAGGGAAGTTTACTGTTAGCTAATCTACTAAGTTGCCAGGATTCATTTATTCATTCATTAATTTCGAGTAGATAAGTGGTCAAACCAGGCGTTGGAGTTTTTAGACCGACTAAAGGCTTGCGATATGGTATAACGATTGAAATAACCGTAACCGACGTGCCCTTCGAACCAGGGTAGACCGTTAGATAGAAATGCCACTTTCGGCTACCCATCCTAGTAGGGACCGAGTTGCACGTAAAAATCGCAATTAACTAACATTGCTTAGTCAAACCACGAGCGCTAAGATTTAGAATATTTGTTGTAATTTAATGTTGAGGCATATAATGATAATGCGTTTTGGGGGTATTTTGGCCTACTGTGGGCATATAAGTAAAAACTTTCTACGGATAGTAGTCGTTACATGAGCCATGTCAGAGGCCTTTGGCGGCTCTATAACTCTGACACCAGGATTGGTCAAGTTGACCATCCACTCGATAAGAAGAAGAAGTAAAAAACTTTATGAATCGCATAGGGAAAACGATGGTTGGAGTAGCTTACTTGTGTCGGAGTATACCGTTTAAATGATAACAATATGGATTTGAAAAGAGTGGAATTGGGGTAGGAAGTATTTCTAAGGGTTGATAAAATTTATGAATACCAAATTTATCAAAGTGAATGTATGTAATTCGTGAATGAATCCCTTCCCAAATTAGATTGATAACGGACGTAGATAACGTAAACAGGTGTCTGTTTTAATCGGTAGGTGCCTGCGTTAATAGGAATTTCGCAGAAATAGGTATGTCTCAATGATAAACCAGTTTGCTATTCATTCACCTTAGGAAAGAGTTATTTTAAGTTTTTCACTAATGACCTTACTTTTCAAATTTTTATATACTTTTCTTATTCTAATCTAAGTTCTAATCTTTGCCCTCAAGTGGAACTGTAAATTATTTAAGGTAGAGAAATCCCTTAATATATCTCATTTAGTTTTTTATTTATTTCTAGTTATTTCTCATCTCATTTAGTTCTGTAGTTTTATACCAACTACATATATAAATACTAGCCGCGCCCCGCGGTGTTACCCGCGTTGTATCGGTTCCCGCAGGAATTTCGGGATAAAATGTATCCCATGTTTTATTCTGATGTTAAACCTATATATTACTGTTAAGTTCCATCCAAATCTGTTCCAGTAGTTTTTGCGTGAAAGAGCAACAAACATACATCCATACATACATCCATACATACATCCATACATACATCCATACATACATCCATCCTCACAAACTTTCGCATTTATAATATTAGTAGGATAGGATAAAGAGGAAAAAATATATATAAAGGGGAAAAAAATGGGCGCAATTCAACAAAACTTCTACAAAACGTTCACACTGGCGCCATCAAAATATTTATAGATCGATATTCAATCTAATTCTAACTGGACTATTTCTTTACAGATTGAAGAATTCAAAAAGTTTCCTGCAAACATGTTGTGGATAATATTATGGGCTGGATTACTCACTTTTCTTATCAGAAGACTGTTAAAACTAGAAATTAAAGAAGACGTGAACCCTCTGGATGAAGTGACTGGACCGTACCAATGGCCGATTGTTGGGAATGCATTAATATTTCTAAGAAGCGATTCACGTAAGTAAAATTTCGAATCAACGCTATTTAATAGAATAGCAGAATTTATTTTGTACTAGCCGCGCCCCGCGGTTTCACCCGTGTTGGACCCTTTGTTATCTATACTAATATTATAAAGAAGAAAACTTTGTTTGGTTGTAATGAATAGGCTCAAAAACTACTGGATCGTTTTTAAAAATTCTTTCACCATTCGAAAGCTACATTATTCGCGAGTAACATAGGATATTTTTTATCCCGAAATTCCCACAGGAATGGGCACAACGGGTAAAACCGCGGGGCGCTGCTAGTAACCTATAACCATGTAAATAATTGTGTTTTGTACTTTCCAGAGGACATGTTCAATTATTTCCGTCAATTCGCCAGAGACTATAAGGACAGATACGTCCTGAAAATGTTTAATCGGAAGGTCATTCACATCACGAGTCCTGAATACGCTGAGGTAAAGTCTACATTATTATTTACTAGATGATATCAAGACGGATTTTTTTCATTTTGGTTTGGTTACATCTGTCACCGGAAAATTGAACATGACGTTAGTTTATAATAAGTAAGGTTGTGAACTGTAGAAATAATAATTAATTTACAACGCATAATTTTTTGTTAGTTCATAGTTCACGTCTATAGCAAATCTTAAAATATCCGAGAGCGTGAATAGACATGAAATTAAACCAAATTCCACCTGAAACGCAATTAACGTGATCTTAATTGGGATCATCATCTCCTATCAGACTTCAAACGCTACAGGAGGTATCGTATCGCGTAGCAGGACGCGAATTAGCGCGTAGCAGGAAGTGTAGCACTACGTAGCATAAAGGATTCAAACTTCAAACGCTATAGGAGGTATCGTATCGCGTAGCAGGACGCGAATTAGCGCGTAGCAGGAAGCGTAGCACTACGTAGCATAAAGGATGACTCACGCTACACCGTGCCGGGTCCGAGCCGAGTGTCGGCCGTAGCACGGTCAACTAATATTACATATATTTTGTATGAACACACTCACGTTATACCGAGCGGCAACCGAGTGACGCCCGAGCAACGGACAACGCTCGGAAATAACTCGGTCCCGCGTCGGCTCGGCCACGGCCCGTTGCATGAATACAGCGCCGCCGAGCTCCGACCGAGCAGTCGGTAGTGTCTGAAATTACTAAACTGTATAGACAGTTTAGTAATTTCAGACACGGAACCGGCTCGGTGACCGAGCTACGGCCGACACTCGGCTCGGACCCGGCACGGTGAAGCGTGAGTCATCCTATTTCAGACACGGAACCGGCTCGGTGACCGAGCTACGGCCACAGATTAATAAATAGTTACTAACGTCTACGGCCGACACTCGGCTCGGACCCGGCACGGTGTAGCGTAGTCATCCTTAAACCGTAGCGAACGAAGCAGAACGTCTGGAAATCACTTAGGTCAATATTTAAATATGATTAAGAGTATTATTAATTAATAACAATAATAGTAGTAACATTAATAGTAATAACAAAGTATTTCATAATGTATTTTTTAAAAGTTTTATGATTACCAAAGCGAAGTTAGATTCAATTGCAAACAAAAGTAAACTAAAAGATACACTAACAACATTTAAAACTTAATTAAAACATCCATGTTTTTGCGTTGGGGGTTAATATTAATTTTCAAAGTCAAAGTCAAATATTTTTATTCAGTTTTGGCCCTATAGAGGCTCTTTTGAACGTACCGCCATTCGGGAGAACAACATCACAGAGCAATGGGCAAGAAACTCTGCTCTTTCTGTCACACTACAAAAGTTTCTGTCACTCCTTGTTCTTTGTAATGACTGCCGCCTTAAGACGTTTCGTTATCAAAACATTTATAAAGATTACCATACTAAAAGATTGGGGCCTTTACTTGTTCGACCCGAACAAAAAATTGTATTTTATCAGTCTAAAGTTGTTTGTAAAAATTCTTCAACACACAAGAGAGGGTTCGTAACTTCAATCGAGATAACAGTGTGCACTGGTTCTAAGGGAAATGTTTAAGTGCCAAATTGATTGTTTCTATCTCGAGCCAAGGTCAACTGAAATCAATTTCAGTGAATCAATTTTGAAGTTTTAGTCTCAGCTTAGCTCGTAATCAAGGGTTAACTGATCTGGCTTCTTAAGTTTTGGCGAACACTACTCATCTTGAATTGAAATTACGTTTACGGATACATTTTGCTTTTATTCTACATTTTTATCTGACATTTCGGCCCCTTTACAGGAACCGTGGCCACAGAAGACTGAGTTGTTATTTATCTAGTTCAGTACTAATGAAACTGAAAAAACTGAAATTGGGACTCAGTGAACAAACCACGTAGTAAATGTCATTTTCATATGTTTTAAACCCATCTAACGACCACTTTAAGTAAACATCTAGACAATTAAAGTAAACTCTATTTGAATAACTCTAGCTTAACTTCTTATCTAGAACAGTTTAATGTTAATTTTAGTGAACAGAGCTGTTGTTAGCTCTAACTTGTTTCCGATAACTACACTAAACCATATTGTGAAAGTTAGTGTTGTGGAACCACTGTAGTGTGTTATCGACCTCTGTAAACTTCAGGAGTGGTTTGGTGGTGGAAGTGGTTTGGTCCAGTTAGGTCTAATTACTTTGCGTTTTTAACCCCCGTTGCAAAAAGAGGTGTTATAAATTTTACCTTTGCCCAGCAGTGGGACGATATAGGTTAAGGAAAAAAATAGTTTTACGTCAATGTCTGTGTTTGTGTTTGTGACATCGTAGCTCTCTAACGGATGGACCAATTTCACTGCGGTTTTTTCAATTTGAAACCGTCCGGTAATTCTTAGCTAAAAAGTCAAAAACATCTTTGTCAAAAGCGCGACTTCTCTACCTGCAGGGAGAGTTTTTTCCTCAATTAACTGAACTATTTTTATGAGAAATCGCGCTGACTCCCGTCTATAATACTCACACAAAGGCTAGCGCTACACTTGTAGTGTGCCCGCCATTTGTAAATTATCTGCAACAACATGTCTCGGCGGAAGATTCGCGGCGGAGTTTCTGTCAAGCGTAGCGCTGGCTTTAATCACAAAATAATTGTGTTCGGTACTGTGTACAATTTATTACTATGGCGAAAATAATGCCATTATTAGATTCTTAATAATGATAATATCAAAGAATGTTAATACTCGTAAATATCAAAGAATGTTCGTCAGTCGTCATTTTACTGAGTCGCGCGCTATCTGATATCTTCACTAATTGGGGCTTACTTTCTGTGTGATAAAACGACTGACATTTTTAGGAGATATCTCAATACTAAATGACGTAGTATTTGATGTTTTGTGATCCGAATTTAGAATTGGTACTAATGATAGCCTCTATACTTAGAGCTCTAGCTGTAGGAGAATGTTAAGATTTTTTCGAATAAGAATTTTAATTACCTTGAAAGAAATGGAAAGACGGCCTTGCCTCACAGCACAGTAGCTCACCTAGTTTACTCCCACCTGTTCTGTTGAGTAGTTCTGTTGACAGAACTACTGAGACTTTTTTCACCATTAGTTTTGTCCACAAAACAATTGGGAATACAATTCTCACTTGTTCTGTTGAGTAGTTCTGTTGACAATACTAACTATTCGGTAGGTTAGGGTTATTTTTTTTTTTACTAGATAAAAGTCAGGTGTAAAGCATAGTCGTTTAAGTCACAGAACTAATGGTCAAAAAACTCCCAGTAGTTCTGTCAACAGAACTACTCAAGAGAACAGGTGGGAGTAAACGGCTCAGCTCCCCAGCCAGTAGCATATAAACTACTACAATACATTTTTGGTTTTGTAATAGTTGCCTCCTTAGCTATACAATATATCTGAAGAGTTTGTTTTTGAGTTTGTTTGGACGCGCTTATCTTAGGAACTGCCAATCCTATTTGAATAATTCTTTTTGTGAAGGGAGCCACATTCGAATTTCTACTATTCTGACGGGAACGGGCACACCGCTGGGTGCTGCTGGGACTGATAAATCTTCAGGGAGATAAGAGTACTTTGAACTGCACTGCGACATTAACAAACATTATATTTATCAACGATGAAATGTATAACATCGTTCATCATCGTTACAATTATCGTATCTCTAAACTTAGTATCTCTAAATGGTCATGGACCAACATGTATCATTAAATGTGATATTCCTTTCGTTGCAGACAGTACTGGGTCACTCGAAGAACATTACGAAGGGCAAAGTGTACAGGTTCATGCAGCCCTGGCTGGGCACCGGACTACTCACGAGTACAGGTGATTACAGAGTATTTTGAAACCTACATTTTAAACATTGAATATTGACCTCTATGTACACCTACTTAGGGTGGGTTGTTGCAAATACTTACTTAGGGATGGCTATCGTAACATTCATTCGTTAAAAAGTTCACAATATACTACTAGAACTAAACACAACACAAGTCTTCTATGACCACGGTTCGTGTAAAGAGGCGGAAACATCAGATAAAAATGTAAAATAAAAGCGAAATGAATGTATCCGAAATGTACTTTCAATTTTAAAAAATCACGATATCTTATATGCTGTTCAATCTTTCAAATACAAAGCGTTGTTTTATAACTTACATAACATTCGAAAGACTGCCGATAGAAAGCCACGATTTTTCATTTTGCGTGAAGCAATAAGCGATTTATTACTACGAGGATAAATGGCTTATTTAACTATTGAATTTGAGAATTTTGAGAAAATTGTGACAAAAATATTAATTAACTACATGTTTCGTAAAAGTTAAGTTAAAAGCTGAGTTTCAAAAGATGTCACTCATATATATACATCATAATATCAAACATACTTACTTTGACTTAAGAATTATATTAAGTTACTGACTGGCAGTTAATTTTGCTCATTCGTGATCCTTACAGCAGTTTTAATTAAAAACAAGTCAAAAAATCCTTGACAATTTTCGCAATATGCTTTTTAGATTATTTTATTATTATTATGTTCGTCATTTTAATTGCTTTGATGAAAATCCAACATACTTCTCAGCGTTATAAAGATTAACGTTCTGTTTAACGAAAGCTATTCGTTTTGAGTAAAGCAACCACGCCCTGACACTACACACTGCCAGACAATAAAATAAATAACGTTAGGTATTTTCGCAGAAATTCAAGATCAGGAAATATTTATATTAAACTAGCTGTGCCCCGTGGTTTCACCCACAGCGCACCCGTTCCCGTAGGAAATACGGGATAAAAAGTATCCTATATCCGTCTCCTGGTTTTAAGCTACCTCCCCACCAATTTTCAGCCAAATCGGTTCAGCCATTCTCGAGTTATAAATAGTGTAACAAACACGACTTTCTTTTATATATATAGATAAAGATAAAGATTTCTTAAAGAAATATTTGTTTTAAATTCCAGTTAAAATTTTCAGAGGATACTCATACTTGAATCCTACTTTTCATATTATAAATGCTAATGTTTGTGAGGATGGATGTATGTATGTTTTTTACTCTCTTACGCAAAAACTACTCCACAGATTTTTATAAACTTTACAGTAATATAGGTCAGAAAAACACATGGGATACATATCCCAAAATTCCTACGGGAACGGGTACAACGTGGGTAACATCACGGGGCGCGGCTAGTTAATATCTACCCATTCTTCAATTCGAATTTTGATGTGGTTTTACCAATACAGAGACGCTAACCGCCAGCTTCACTACATAGTATAAAACAAAGTCGCGTCTGTTTGTCTGTATGCTTAAATCTTTAAAATTACGCAACGGATTTTGATGCGGTTTTTTGTAATAGGTAGAGTGATTCAAGAGGAAGGTTTTTATGTAAAAAAATTCCCGAAATTCCCACGGGAACGGGCACAACGTGGGTAAAACCGCGGGGCGCTGCTAGTTCTGAAATATCTACAAGCGAATTTTCTACCTCCACTTGTTCACTTGAGATTTTAAGTGCCTCCACGACCTATTTTCAGTAACAAAGGCGCTTATTTCGCAATCTTTATTTAATGAATGCCTTCGAATCGTCAAAGCCCGTGTGTATTTCTATGCGCGGTGCGTTGATTCATTTCCCGTCCTAACCACAGCTTGGTGGCTCGTAAAACAGGGAATCATTTGATGCGATGTCTTTAGCCGAAACGTTATTAAATACTTCTACCGAAGCGTTACAGGATATATAGTAAGCCCATGGAACTTTGTCACATTACAAAATTTGCCCGTATACAGAATATAGTACAGAATTAGCCCGTACATATGTATAATATAATATACCCGGACTAATTCACACAAGGCTGATTAGACCCAAAGTATTTTACTATTAATTGAAGTGGAGTGCGGGGAGAGACGCTGTCGCGAGCGCTTCACCCACCTCCTGATGAAGGCTACCGTATGTGGCCGAAACGTGTCGAGGAACTCTCGACAGTAGTCTCCGTCGTACGTAAGTTCCCGTTTTAAATAAATAATAAAGACCCAAAGTAAGCTCTAAGCTTGTATTATGGAATCTAACTCACCAATGCTACTTCATATTCACAAACACTTGATAAGAATATTTAATTGACATGCAGACGTCGTCGCCAACAACTTTGGTCTGTTATATCGTATTCGGTCACCGAATAGTATAGTCAGTTAGATTAGGTTCGGTTAGTATTCGTACGTACTTTTCGGTTGAAACCCGATGTTCTGTTGTACGGTGTCAGAAGCGAATCGCTACCGTGCTTGGGAGGGCACGTTAAGCAGTGGGTCCCGGATGTTTCAATCCTCAGACCATATCGGAGGCCTTTAGGCGGTCTTAAAACTCAGACACCAGTGCTGGCCACTAACCTACTCCAAATGAATGAATGAAAAAGCGAAACGTTGTCAAAACCTTAACTGTTGATCTACCCGAGATAGGTTGTAAAGGACGGATTTGTTTGACTGGACTTTTACGGCTGATGTTAGATAACTAACTCGGGGTTTTATCTTTACAAAAGGGATGCGGGCGTGACCTTTGCGTGTTGTTTGATAAAAATGTCAATCTAGTTAACGTATGACGGCTCGATTACGCTTCAGTTATTACTTATGTCTGCTTTATGTTGGCATAAAAATTCATACACATGTCGTGTGCGCGGATGGATCCTGTGAGATGGGTTCACATCACCACCCAGTGGGTTCCGAGCGGAGCGCGGTGCCCCGGACGGCCGAGGAAACGCTGGAGGGACGACATTGTCTCGGCCGCGAGTGGTGGGAGACTGCGAAGGACAGGGAGAGTTAGAAGCGTTTGGGCCAGACCGTTGGCCAGCTGTGGGATGATATAGGTTAAAGACAAAAAAGCCGTGTGACGTTGTATTTCTTGTATTTGTATGAAAGAAGTCACACGCTGGCCCGTTCATGGCCCGCTGCGGGTCAGTGTGACGCCTTCCATACAAATAGGACAGTCCAGTTATCCATCAGTAGTTATCAGTAATCCAGACAAGTAAGTAATATTAGTTAAGTTTAACATATAATGACGTGTAATCTTTTTGGTAACTAAATAAATTGTATTTTTTCTAATCCAACTAGACTATAAGCTTTCATATAAAATGTTCTGTTTTGAGACGTCCGATTGAAAGTCGGATACGACAACCGACAAGTGAGAACGGACTACGGCTTTCTAAAATCCAGTGAAATCGTATCGATTTATTTTATTCCCTTTATTGCGGTTTTCCATTTCCTGCTCAAAGCACCTCGTCGAATGAAACAGACAGTTTTTTATTCTATTTCCTTCCGTTTTTAGATTTAAATGCAGAGATAGATATTTGAATGTTTACCCTGGGTTTTATCTTTCTACCCATCCCACCCAAAAAGCATGTAGTAGTATATAGTATAGGTAAATGTATATTTGAAAGTAATTCGATACTAACAACAACAACACTTATTTACAGGTTCCAAATGGCACAAGCGCCGCAAGATCCTGACCCCGACCTTCCACTTCAACATCCTCAGGAACTTCTCCTCCGTGATGGAAGAGAAGAGCAGGAACCTCGTGGAGAAGCTGAGGACCAGCTCCGGGGCAACCCTGGACGTGCTGCCCATTATCAGTGACTTCACGCTTTTCACTATTTGTGGTTAGTAATTAAGTAGTGCTCGTGGTGTAGTTCGACTTAGTGATGTTAAATCATCGCGATTATAAAGCTACGTAAAGCTCGGCCCTTTCTTGAATGGGTGACTGATAGTGCCATTTCTATCTGAGTGCTGACGTGCTGAGGGCACGTACATTTTTCGGTCCAGGTTGTTTCAATTCGGTCTAAGAACTCCGATATCAGTTTTTAAGCTGCCTCCGACATGTAATGAGAATTTGTATTCTTCATCATAGCGAAATTAACTCACCGTTATTGTTAACGCGTAGTCCGGCCACTCATTAGATAGATGGTAATGGCATTTCTATCTGAGCACCACCGTGCTCCGTAAGGCACTTTAAATTGTGAGTCCGGTTTGCTGCAATCATTCAACCATATTTAAAAGCTCATAAGACCTTACTACTACTACTACTACTACTACTGTTAGCCCGTAATGTCCCACTGCTGGGCAAAGGCCTCCCCCCATTCCCGCCACTCTTCTCGATTTTGGGCCACCAATTGCAAGTCACTCTTGTAGGCGTCCAGCTCGTCCATAAGACCTTAAACAGTAAAAATTCCTACAACTATCATCACCACTATTGAAACAACAGACGACAACTTACAAGAGCCTCTGAAGTACAATAGTGCTCGGAGAGAAATTCCAATATCTGTTTGTTGCTAACATTTACGATAGGTTTACAACGCTCAGTTAAACTACGCCACTGCAGATTAATCTAACACACATCTGACCCGACTTCTGAGAAAACAACCCAAACTAATCCAACAGAAATCTCGGAATCCATTAGAAATTCATAGAAAAATCGGAGATTATAAATGTTCGACATGGGTTTACGGTATTTCTGCACTCCTATCTAAGGCACTCCGACCGAAATGTTTATTGGTAGTGGCGGACTCTCGATTCGCCTGGGTGATGCAATCCACTCGAAACGTCGGGAAATCAAAGGAAATGTTTTACTTACTAAAACAACCTTCTGTACAGCGTAAAAATCTGTAGAATGTTAATAATTCAATTTATGTATCCTGATATTTCCTACGAAATTAGTTTGCCTGCTTCCGCCGGCTAAATAATATTGTGCCAAAACACATACCGCCTTATTAATAAACGCGGTGTAACTAAAACACTGTTACACTGTGTTTTGTCTCTTTTGCTCTTCGGAAAATTGCGTATGTCAGAAAGTGACAAACGATGTGATAGCTAAACTGTTCTTAATACGCGATTATTAATACTTACGAGTATAACTTGGGACGATTAGTCTTTATAAGTACTTTATATAATTTCCGCTGCGAAAGCCAAGCGGTTTATAATACGATAAGATTCTCTCAAAGAGTAAACATTGAAATCTTCTAAGAACATAAATTATATTTTATTAAATAAAATATCACGAAGAGAATATGGCATGTGGTTGTTACTGTTAGTACAACCACAGATTAGCTTGTAGTTACTATGGTGCGAGTGCAATATTTATCTGTGTACACAACCCGTGGTATTTTATATATTCCCAAGCCTTCAATGCGACTCAAAGCAAGGATATTCCTTTAAAATATTTATTATATTTGCTTTATAGTCTGTGGCTTTCACAAACACACTAGAAATTGCGTTTTGAGCTAGCCAAAGCCGAGTAAAATAATGTGAAAAATTGTGTATGTGTATAGCAAAACAAGAATTTAAATAGTAGATAGGTGCTAAAAGTTTAGGTATATCATGTAGAAATACAGGCAAGATGATGATTATGCGTACTTTTCTCTCAGTGTACGAAATATTACGCACATTTTTATCTCATGCCATTGTCATACATAATACAAGAAATAGGTATAAATAAGTGATAACTTCATCTTCTTACAGAAACCGCAATGGGCACGCAACTAGACTCGGACAAATCGGCGAAAACAGTCGAATACAAAAACGCAGTTAAGGAAATGTCAACCCTGATCCTGAAACGGATCACGACCGCTTGGCTACACGTCGAGTTCCTTTACAAAAGATCTGCACTAGCCGCGTCCTCCATCGTCCCTTTGAAAAAAGTCCACAGTTTTGCCGACGAAGTTATAATGGAGAGAAAGAATAATAAAAAACAAAATGTCGAGGAGGTTCTGGCAAGCGAAGACATTGGAACTAAGAAGAGGTTGGCCATGATGGATCTCTTGTTGGAACAGGAAGAGAAGGGGGAAATTGATTTAGAGGGTATCAGGGAGGAGGTTCATACGTTTATGTTTGAGGTAAGTATCTTTATTTTTTATAATATAAACTAGCTGTGCCCCTCGGTTTCACCCACATCGCACTAGTTCCCGTGGGAATTTTCGGGAGCACTACCGTGCTTCGGAGGCCACGTAAAATAGTCAATCGTAGTTGTTTCAATCGTTAGACCATGTCGGAGGCCTTTAGGCGGTCTAAAAACTCCGACACCAGGGTTGGCACTCTTCTACACGTACTTTATTTTATAATATTTAATAGTTTATTTCTTATTGAATCTTTGATGGCTTTTGTCTATGCTGAAGGGGGTCTTGATTGCCAATAAGGTGATTGCAAATTGGAAATAGATGAAATTTTAGATATGAAATTCTCTCGAGAAATAATACAAAAAACAAAGGGCGAAACATGAACTAAAAAGCCAGTTCGGTAGAAATCAGAATTAATTTATGTTATCATACTTTTTCGTAGTGTTTCGGAAAGGCAAAACTGATATTATCTGAAGATAATTCAAACGGGAACTATCGTAAAAATGCACACAAAATGTTTTGATATTTTCATTTTTAATTGGGATCGTTTTGGGCAATACTTTATTTCATTTTTTTTTGTACAGGGTCACGATACTACTGCTATGGCGTTGACTTTTGCGGTCATGCTTCTGGGACAGCATCCAGAAGTTCAGGTAATACAATAACCATACAACCACATTAACAAATACCTTCCTAAACTAAACGAAATAGCAATTATTGTCAAACGGAATGTCCCAGTAGTAGACTCTTGCGTCGAATTGGGGGGTACTCATGGGGTACTCGATGAACTCTCGACACTAGCACTAAATTCTTAGGATTAGTCATAGATTCAAAATTACAATGGGTTCTCATATAAATTCACTTTTGGGACCTAACATCAGCCACGGAACTGCGGTCGCGTATTTTCGGCATAGTGTGTTTAGACACAAGGTGCGCGGAGATCACCACAGTTTTAATACGCGGAATAGACATAAACTTGCTGTTGTTAAGTCCCAGGTTGGCGCGAACCGGGAAGTCTTTCATTGGTTCACCCATAGATTTAGAATTTTTTTCGCTACGCTCCTACATCTATGGGTTCACCTTCAAAAGAGCCTCTTTGGGGCCAAAACTGAATAAATATCATAAATATATTTGACTTTGACTTTGATTATAATACGATTCACGACATTCGAGTCGGTAATGCGCATTCAATTTGACGCTACAAATACTATTGACAAAGATCTATCATTCTCGATGACAGCGGCAAAAATGATACTTTCCTGAATAAATACAAATAAAGAATAATATCTAGAAGCCACCCGTTTTCTACCCCCACGCTACATTTTCTTACTACCCTATTAGCGCTCGGCGGTTTTACTCGTCTAGTTTCTGTTATTCTCTATATATAAAAATCAAAGCCACTTTTCGTTGTGATTTTATAACTCAAGAACGGGCTCACCTATCCAAACCAAATGTTTAGGCTTTGCTCGGACTATTTAGTAGATGGTTTATGTGAAGTCTGCACAAGTGTCGAGCGGTTCTTAAATTCCCACGGGAATGGGCACAACGCGGGTAAAACAGCAGGGCGCAGCTAGTCTTTTATACAAAATTCTCGTTTCACAATGTTAGTTGCCATACTCCTCCGAAACGGCTATTTTTCACATCTCCTTAGTAACAATGTGTGTTGGAAATGTGGACATTAGTTGCATTTGCCTTATTATTGATAATTGCTGACTTATTACTACGGACGTATTCGCGGCACAGAAGTTTGTTTTAGTAAGTAGAAACGTGTTCGGACACATTCGTACAATTTCCACGTTCGTACAATTCCACATTCGTACAATTTTTCCTAAATTGTTTTCCAAATTCGTACAAATAGGTGCTATGTGAGTCTGCATTATAGTTCGTTTACTCCCACCAGCTGTTCTGTGGAGTAGTTCTGTTGACAAAACTAAGTATTTTCTTACTATTCGGTAGGTTAGGGTTAATTTTTTTTTACTAGTTCCATAGTTATTGGTTTTATAGCACCTATTTGTACGAATTTGGAAAACAATTTAGGAAAAATTGTACGAATGTAGAATTGTACGAACGTGGAAATTGTACGAATGTGTCCAAAGCCGTAGAAACACTTAATTTAATGTTATTCATTTCCATGTATGATGTGTACAAATGGCATCATTTAGAAAAAGAAGTTATAACCCCAACACACGTTGTTCACAGGAACGCATCTTCGAGGAGACGGAAGCCATTCTCCTCGGGTCGGATCGCACCCCGACCCTCTCAGACATCGGTGAGATGAAGTACCTGGAAGCTGTTCTGAAGGAAACCCTGAGGCTGTACCCCAGTGTCCCGTTCATAGCGAGACAAATCACTGAAGACTTCAAAATGGGTATGTGATCTCGGGATTTAAGCTCAGGGCCACGCTAGCGCGATGGCTACAAGCGACGGATGAGAGAAGAAGGAGGGAAGGGAAGAGAAGAAGTTGAGGTAGAAGACCAAATACAATGCTTCCATGCGCAGAAGACAAAATAGAGTACTTCTTTCGCTTGTAACCATTCCCATCGCTGTCGCGCTGTCGTGTCCTCCGGGTAAAACTGAAGTTATATTGAAGCTTGTTTCCACCGTTAGTAGTTCAAAACAATGCACATTCTGTTGCGTCGGGTAGAATTACGAGCTACGATTAATACAATATCTAAAAACTACCCATGCCCCGCGGTTTTACCCAAGTGGCACTCGTTTCTATGAATTTTAGGATGAAAGTTACATAACTTTCCTCTTTAAAGTATGTACAAAAATGTATCATATAACGTAAAAGTAAAAAGTAGCCTGTAATGTCCCACTGCTGGTAAAAGACAGCTTTCATCTCACTGAAGATATCAGAACAAAAAATCGTTTTAAATACGACGTGTAATTCCAGAGATTGACGAGCTCAAACAAACAGTCAAAAAATGAAACGCTTCGACTTGATTATTATTAGTATTAAGTTGACTACCTAGAATTACCCTGACTAATATTATAAATGCGAAAAATCCTAACTTCACTACATAGTATAAACAAAGTCGCGTCTGTTTGTCTGTATGCTTAAATCTTTAAAATTACGCAACGGATTTTGATGCGGTTTTTTGTAATAGGTAGAGTAATTCAAGAGGAAGGATTTTATGTAAAAAATTCCCGGAATTCCCACGGGAACGGGCACAACGTGGGTAAAACCGCGGGGCGCTGCTAGTATATTATAAATGCGAAAGTAACTCTGTCTATCTGTCTGTTACGCTTTCACGCCAAAACCACGGAACGGATTTGAAAGAAACTTGGTGCACAGTTAGTCCAGAGCCTGAGAAAGAACATAGGCTAATTTTTATCGCGAAATTCCCGCGGGAACGGGTACAATGAGGGTGAAACCGCGGGGCGCGACAAGTAGGTTATATTTAATCATTATTCGTTCTTCTCAGAATTCAATATAGCGTGTAGTGGTTAAGAAACAACTTTTATATCAAAGGTAACTATTGAAATAACCGGGGCTCATAAAGCTTCTCGTGTGGGAGTTTCATAAAAATATAGGTATGAATAAATCACGTTTTACCCGAAAGAAAAAAAATTATAAAGGAGAATAGATTAAAGATGCCTTGTAAAGAAACTATGTATCAAGGTAGTAGGTAGTTCCAATTCAAATTGTCTTCGAAATGGACGGGTTGAATAAGATTAGTGCGCGCGTATACAAAAGGCGTTTCAGTATATCTTCATTAGACCAGATTAACCTAAATTATATTAACCAACCAACCAAAATACAGCCAACAAATTGATGAGCATACTTACAGATTTTTTGTATTGAACTGTGGGTGTTCTCGGCTCCAAGCAATTTGTTCTTGACAACGCGAAAGTGGAAAATAGGTTAACTTTTTTAGGAATTTGGACGAGAAAAATAACCGGTATTAATTATCTGTAAAGATATTTTCTTTTACAAAAAAACTCTTGAAAGTAATCTTAATAAGCATGGAGGAAATGTTTACTCAAATCTACCATGCTGTCGCTACTTCGACGACAATTTTGTCGGGATTTTGCGCGGGAACATGATGCCCACTAAGCCAATGTGCTAGTCCAATTACCTAGACAAGTATATTACTCTAGGACGCTTGTGAGATAAAACTTTTTGCTGAAACTTAGCGAAGTTTAAGCGAGTATATCAGAGTTGTAGAGAATTTGCATTCCAGGAATTATGATTAGGAGTTTGTTGCGCAACTGTCCTTTATATTTAAATAACTAGCAGCGCCCCGCGGTTTTACCCGCGTTGTGCCCGTTCTCGAGGGAATTTCGGGATTTTTTTTACATAAAAACCTTCCTCTTGAATCACTCTACCTATTACAAAAAACCGCATCAAAATCCGTTGCGTAATTTTAAAGATTTAAGCATACAGACAAACAGAAGACAAACAGACACGACTTTGTTTTATACTATGTAGTGATAGTGATGTTTAGGCTACGAACGCGGCGGCAGCTAGATGCTTAGTTAGAATGCAATCCAGTAAGCTTTAGGTGCCAAGCAAGCCTGCCTATACTTTCGTGGTCTCTCTACTCTACTGGTACTCTTTCGTGGTAACGAAATTAAAACAAATAAGTAATGCTAATTAGACTGACTGAACCGACTTCCAAAAAAAGAAGAGGTACGTCAGAATCTATTTAATTGGTTAACGGTTAAGTTTGATACATGGCACGTTGCCTCTATAGCTCAGGGGTTAGAGCACTAGTCTTGTAAACCAGGGGTCGAGAGTTCAAATCTCTCTGGAGGCAAGGTCAATATAAAGGTCGGATGTTTAAGTTTTTATGTCGAGCAATTGTGGATCAAATTAATCAAAATAGTCCCGATAATGTGGTTGTGATTACTTTTTAAGAAACTCAAAATTTGTATAGCTTCTTATATATTTTTTCTCTGTAGTTTTTTATTTAAAAGAGTTTTAAAATGAAAGTTAAAACATTATTTGTACACAATATTCATATTAACATTTAAAAGGCTATTTGACATTTTGAAATTCCTACGGAATCGAGTAATTATAATTACAGTACGCTGTTAGTGATGTAGTTATTGGTAAAAACTTTATTCAGGAGTAGGAAAAATAATTCTTATCTATCATATTTACAACAAAATTAGGTAATATTTGTTTGTTTGTATGTTCAAGCTAATCTCGAGAATTATCAATCCGTTGTGAATAATTATTTTTGTAATAGATAGCCACATTCAACAGGTAGGTTATAGGCTATTTTTCATCACAAGATTCCCACGGGAACGGGCACAACGTGGGTAAAACTGCGGGGCGCTACTAGTATCTAATAGTATAAAATAATGTCGCAAAAAGTGGTTAGTTGGGTGAATCATTTATAACTCGAGAAGGACGTAAATTCGGAGCCGAGTCGAATTCAAATATTACGCAAACCAGTGTATTATGGATTCGTCTCAGCTCTGAATAACGGAATAAATCTATACTAATATTATAAATAGGTAAAATTTGTAAGTTTGTTTGTTTGTATGTTTGAGGTAATCTCAGGAACTATCAGTCCGATTTGAATAATGCTTTTTGTAATAGATAGCGACATTCAACGGGAAGGTTATGGCTATTTTTCATCCCGAAATTCTCACGGGAACGGGCACTACACGGGTAAAACCGCGGGGCGCAGCTTGTATAACATAATAGTGCCGGAGGTGAACATGTAATTGTGGATTTACTCGAGTAACTTCGACACCCACTGTAATGTAAAGGTTATTTCATTAAAATATACTTAGAAAAGTTGATTCCGAATAAATTTGATACAGACATCATTACGCACTTATTTAGCAAAAGGGTCTGTACAAAAAAAAAGTGCTATTTTCGTACATGCTTGGTATCACGATATTTCACCGCATAATCCTGACGATTCCGATTCCGTGCTTCGGAGGGCACGTTAAGCCGTCGGTCCCGGTTACTTTCTACGGCTACTAGTCGTTACATGAGCCATGTCAGAGTTCTTGGCGGCTCAATAACTCTGACACCAGGATTGGTCAGGGACCATCCACTCGATGAAGAGGAGAAGAGCGTAATGAGTTAGGTCTGCTTAGTATATGTATAGTATAGGACCATGTTGGAGGCCTATAGGCGGTCTTAGAACTCCGACACTAGGATTGGCCACTAACCTATTCGGTTAACCTAACCTAACCTAACCTACTCGGACGCACTTGCTCTAGAAATGTTTGTAAATAATGTTTGTGTTCTCGTCCTAACCCAATACGACACCGATCCGAGAAGTGGTTGGCCCTCATCAGTTACGTATTTAATTAACTTCCTCATACAATATTCAGTACAAATGTATCAAAAAAACAAAGGAACTCAAACCATCTTCTGTTTCAGGTGACATCATTGTAAAGAAAGGGACGGAAGCAGCGGTCCACATCTTCGACCTTCATCGACGACCAGAACAGTTCCCGGATCCTGACAAGTTTGACCCTGAGAGGTTCCTTACACCATCATCCAGGCATCCGTATGCTTACGTGCCTTTCAGTGCGGGTCCTAGGAACTGTATCGGTAAGATATATGCCCATATTTATTATTTAAATAGTCTGACTGTATGTGTTCGATTTTCTCAAAAACTACTGAATGGATTTTCATGCGGTTTTCACCAAAATACAGAACGAATCAAGAGAAAGGTAAGTGAGTAAAATGGTCATGCCAAAATTTCTACAGGAACTGGTACCACGCGGGTAAAACTACACGGCAATTTTAGTTTTCTTATAATACGCTAAAACACCGTCTCAGTTAGTTCCATCCAAAACTAAATATGTATAGGCACTCATGATTTAATTATCTTTCTTCTTTATGGATCTAGAGTGACGGCAAATAAACATTGTAATATTAAGAGGTGAAGGTAACACACAAATAATCCAAAAGTATTACAATTTATTTTTGAAAGGAGTCCTTCAGATTTGGCATCCATGACAGCGAGGTTCATTCAAATTCATTATTGGTATTGAAATCCGATCCGGGACCTTGTAATAATAATCAAAATAATGGTAAAATTTCACGAACAAGAGGATTATAATAGGAAGGAACGGTCGCTTCCACAAGATCGTAATAGAAACTTGATAATCAGCTCGTATCTCTTCGAATTCCTTACATGATATAATATAATACACCCGGACAAATTCACCCACTGTTAATCAGACCCAAAGTAAGCTTTAAGCTTGTGTTATGGAATCTAACTCACAGATACTATTACATATAAATACACAAATACTTAATCTACTATATAAAAATAAGTCGGGTTTTCCTCCCTGACGCTATAACTCCAGAACGCACGAACCGATTTCCACGGTTTTGCATTCGTTGGAAAGGTCTCGGGCTCCGTGAGGTTTAAGCAAAGAAAATTCCTCAAAATTCCCACGGGAACGGGGGCACAGCTAGTAAGAATATATAATTGACACTCAGACGTCGTCGCCAACAACTATGTCTTCACATATTGTTGACTCCGGGCGGGAATTGAACCCGCAAACCCTGACATAGCAAGCGCTCTCACTGCCACTGTGCCAACGGACTTGTCAAATTGAATTAAGTTTTTTGTTGCAGGTCAACGTTTCGCTATGATTGAAATGAAATATGCTCTGAGTGCGATCTGCCGGACGTTTAGACTAGAAGCTGCGTCGATGGAGCCTCCTTTACTGTTGTCTGACATGATCCTTAGGCCTGCAGGACCTGTCGATGTCAAATTTCTTCCTAGATAAAATTGTCGTGTCTAATCTAGTGCCCAAGAGTCTGTAACTAAAGTCAATTAGGAATAGTATGATTTTTATACTAAATGGAACGGGTATTATTGGATTAGTAAATATAACGTATTTATTACAATACGTACCCGAGATATCCCGTGACCACGAGCCACAACCCACGACCCGTGTAATCCGCTCGAAACGTCGGGTACATATTTTTGAATAAATACGTTATACATTCTAACGCGATATACACCCGTTTCATTCAGTATAATGAGTGCAAATCGTGTGAGTTTAAAAAAGTATGTTAGTATGATTTTTACAATACCAACGCAACGAACACGAACATGACAGAAGACATGATTATGATAAATACTGTCTGCTGATTGGTGGAATATTCATGGTGGAATATTGGTGATCTCAAACCCGAGCTATGTTTGAAAAGTTGAAAACATGTGTTCTCTCGACCTGGGGATTGAACCCAGGACCACAGTCTTGGCAGGCGAGTGCACATATCACTAGACCACCGAGGCATTTATTGACTTTCAAATATATGTTGGCTTGTTATTACCAACAGGTTTTAGGTGAGCGTGGTGATACATCATCTTTTTTGTCATACGGATAAGAGCCTTTGCCCTTATATTAAATGTATACGGTACAGCCATTCATCATATTTTCGATCGTTGTTTACTAAATTATATAAAACGAGTATTATAGATCAATGTAGGAGATCAAAGAGTTTGTTAAATGTGCAAGAGATTTTATAAACCGGATAAATAGTTGGGTGACAGTCCATCGCAGGTGAATTTTAGACCACCATGAAAGGCTAAAATGCTATATATTGGTTGTCGAAATTATTGTATATTGAAAATTATTGTTTTATCGTAAAGAAATAATGTATTGGAAATTGTTATTATTAGAGTAAGTAGACATTATGTATTTATTAAAAAATGAAATAAACAGATAACTTAATAAGCTTTAATCGATATTTTATTTGCTTTTCCGTCCCACGCACCGATCATAAGCAAGTGTCACGAGTGTCTGGTCGAGTGTCACGAGTGCCTGAGTGTTATGAGTATCATAAATCGTTTGTATGATCGAGAGCCGCGAGTGTCTGATCGAGTGATCAAAAATGTGGGATAATGTCTAACTTCTGTTGTATTTTTTTTATACCCTATAAAAAACCCGGTTCTCAAATCCATCATGTTTTAATCTTACTTTATTACATGAATCAAAGAAAATAATTAATCAGAAATTGAATTGATTTTGTTGTAGCAGAATCTAACGCAAAACGATTTCTTCTAAATAATATTTAGTTTCATTAATTAATGAGTACCAACGTGGTTTTGCGAACGGTTTAATTATGCTAGAATTGGAAAGTCGAAAATGTACCGAATACTAATGTGCATTCATTAGTTTTGTTAAATAGCTAAACATATTGTGACGTCAATTTACATATGCGGAGTCTCACAATTCGACCGATATCATTGTCATAACAATCTGTTAGGATGGTTATTTAAAAAAACATATATTATGGTCGAGTTGAGAAACCTCCTCCCTTTTTGAAGTAGGTTAATCAGGATTTTCGCCACGACCTTTGCTCTTTCAGTACTTAACAAAAATAAATATGTAAACCTGTTTCTTTAATTAAATTCATCTAAAGCTCCTACTGCGATTCACTAAGGTTCGCATCACACGGTTATAAATGCAGAGTGGTCCAATCAAGTTTGGAAGCTTATTTAACCGGAGGAGCTTTCAAATGCAGGTATCAAAATACAATAAATACGATTATGGCTACCTTTTAAATTGATAAATATAACTTAAGTATGGAAAATGTTTTGTAATATTGCATGTGTTCCCTTCGGAGCATAATGTACAAAACGTAAAATGAACACGACACGCAAAATGTACAAATCGCAGAATGAACAATACGCAAAATGTACAAAACGTAAAATGAACACGACTCGCAAAATGTACAAATCGCAAAATGTGCAAGAACGTCTAAGGCTTGATTCACAAAGTAACCTTTGTAATATCTCTTTCATCTTATATTCTCCTGGTACTTTATTGAGAGTTTAAACATGAAAAAAAAAAATAACCCTAACCTACCGAATTACTTACTATTCGGTAGGTTAGGGTTATTTTTTTTTTATTCGTTTGTTATCTCTTTCATCTTATATTCTCCTGGTACTTGATATATTTATTTTAAAATATACCTACTGCCATATTTATTCTGTGATACTATGTGTGTTCAAATACTTACTATAATAAATAACTTAAACCTACTTACATACTATAACACAATTATCTTTTTAAATCTTAAATATGGAAAACAATGAGCTTGTATATATTTTTTTATTGGTTATGGTAATTTTTTTTAAGTTAAAAGACGATGCTTTTACTAAGTACTAAATGAAATGTAAAGTATTTTTTTAAATAAATAAGAATTAAAAAATTATTTTATTCATTTTCCGCAGGGAGCGACTGGAGACACTCAATAATTTTTTCGTTTGTGTGAACGTGGGCTGTGTTGCACATTTTGCGATTTGTACATTTTGCGAGTCGTGTTCATTTTACGTTTTGTACATTTTGCGTATTGTTCATTCTGCGATTTGTACATTTTGCGTGTCGTGTTCATTTTACGTTTTGTACATTATGCTCCGAAGGGAATGTGTTCCCTAACTTAAGAGCGGCCAACCCGTCTTACTTTTCATACAAACGCTGTTACGTGATTACGGCGTTGTTATAGATCTTTCTTTGAAAATTTTTAGCTTATAAGTATCTTATGCACTATATCTAGGTTTCTATCATAAAAGAAAATCAAAATTTTTAGAAACAAATTCAGTATAAGCCTCCGAAAACCGGCTTTTTTGCATAAATTTTACCTGAACTTTGGGCGGTCATATTGTACTTATAAATTGTAAAATTAAAGAAAATATTATGATAGAAACATCGTAAATATAATGGAGATTTTAAATAACAATCATTTATTTTACAAACATGCAAGGTTTATTAATAAACACGTATATCCTGGAACATGTTTTATGAAGATTCCGCACACTATATTTTGTTCAACGTTATCGCGGTCTCTCTTGCTGGTTGACAAGTGACGGAAAGAGGTATGCGGGGGACGAGTCTATCTATGAATGGCGCACTCGCTCGCTAGCTCGCTAGTTCGGTCGCTCGCTCGCTTTGTATATAACGTTCTTCGTTCTTTGTATTATTGTATTGTGCCTACGATATATTTACTAGCTGCGCCCCGCGGTTTTACCCGCGTTGTGCCCGTTCCCGGGGAAATTTAAGAACCACTCGACCGATTTTGTGCAAACTTCACATAAACCATCTACTAAATAGTCCGAACAAAGCCTAAATATTTAGTTTGGATAGGTCAGCCCGTTCACGAGTTATAAAATTACAACGAAAAGTGGCATTGATTTTTGTATACCTATTTCCATAATATCCCACACGTATGTTCTCTCGAACTTATTTGTACGCAATAATGAGTACTTTGATTATGTCGAACAATGTTTTTATATATCATCAATAGATTTAGCAGCGCACATCAATAACCAATTTTAGTGGGCATGTTTTTCATACCTTTTGGGTAACATTATTCCAATTTGAATACGGATCCCTTTTAAAAAAAATAATACCTCGCCTATGTCCGTACCTAAAGTGTACGAGTACTTTACCAATAGGTGAAAGAATTCAAACAAACAAACAACTATACAAACAAAGTTACAAACTTTACATCTTTATAATATTAGAATAATAGCAATGTGCGTGAAGCGAGTGGCGAGTATCGGTAGTAGCGAGGTAGTGAGGCGCGTGTACTAGACCATATCACAGTTTAAATTAGTTTCCAGTAGGTATTAAATTAATAAATTTGAATTTGAATTTATATATGATTTTTGAAGCAGCGTTTTTTGCATTAATCGATTATATTGTGCTGTTTTTGGTTGTTTGAGTTGTTAATTAACTCATTCAGAGATAAAAAAAATTAAATTACCGGGAATAATTAAATCTACTTATGAAAAAAACAGCATGCATATTTATTATACACTTAATGTTTCATTTAAAATTAATTTTATTTGATTGAATAAAAAATACTCACAATCAAAAACTAGAAGAAAATATCAAGTAGGTGTAAAAAAATATCAAGATGCAATTAAAATAGTCTAGGCGGGCAGCCCTATCGCATCTGTGCGTTCAGCGCGTGTGTAGGTATCTAACTGAAGAACAGAGCCGAGTTACATTACTGGTATTACTATACTGTGATATTATCATGAATCTCATCGTACGTATCGTCAACGGCCGTCCGCCCCGAGTGAGCGACGAAAGTTATCGAATGCCAAACGAGCGCTCAGGCGCTTTCTCTCTCTTTTCGCAGTGCCTCTTTTTCTGACATTGCGCTAGTTGAAACAACAAGCTTTTCAATAATGTTCGCGTTGGAGATAGACGGCCCGGGAAGGGCCCTCTTAACAATTAATTACCAAATATTAATAGTTTATAATTATGAATAGAAATAAAATTTAGATTGTTTGCAAGATCTATTTACCTACCTATCTACAAAGCACTCCACAAACAAAAGCCATCATTGGTTTAAAGTCAGATTAAACTAATTAAAGTGAGTAGGCCTTCGTAAACAAGAGGTCTTTATACAGGCAACAGGTATTGTTATGAAAACCGGCACTAATTTTGTAAGAACATAACCTGATTAAACTGAACTTATACAATAATAAACTTGATGCTTCATATAAACAAGTTACATGGCTACAAGTAGGTCAGTAGTTCGGAAGTTAAACATCGGAACAGGGACACAGCCCTCGTAGATGGCGCCAAACAATACAACATAACTCACTAATGCCTAACTCACAAGCCACGCTGTTACTGGCCATAACCAAACAATATGGCGGCTGGAGCGAACATTAGAACACAGTTTACACTCCATTGCCTTTTTGGTGCAGATATCTTTTACAAATTTTATTTTAACGAGTTCTTTGTTTGTAATTTTATTTGTTTGACAATAAGGATTAGAATCGTTTTCTCAAAGAATATTAAGAAAATGGTATGGCGTAATCGGAATTGTCCAAAAGCACCTTTACCTTTACACTCGCTTTTCGCTGGTTTGTACGCAAGTTAAATTGCACAGCGAGCTAAATACTCGTAGACCATACGCTAAATGCGTAAATTTAGTTCTTAGTAAACGACGAGACGGTTCTACCCTAATTGTCTGTAAAATCTACAAGGCATTTGTCATCTGCTTAGTTCACTAGGTAGGCAATTACTAGGTGTCCTAGATTGGCTAGGATGGATGGATGGATAGATCGCTTATACTCGTATGAATAGAGCAGGGCTTTAATGAATGAAACGCACTTGAAGTGGAGCGTAGAGGAGCGAAACTCTCTCTCTCTCAATGAAATAGGTTTTATTTATATAAAAAAGGGACTTAAAAATGATGTATTGTATCTAGGTAGTTTTAATTTCGTAATGATTAACTTCTAGACCTAGAGCCCGTGAACCCCAGACTTTCGTCATTTTATAAAAGCTGAAAGTTTGTCAGCGCATGCTCCCACACACAGGTAAGAACGATGGACTATTATGAAGTTTGGGTTATAGTGGCTTTGGCAGATAAACGGTACTAAAGGTGTGTAAAATACCGATCTAAATTCATCAAATAATTAAGTGTGATTTGTGACATGACATATGTCATTTGAAAGCTCTTGAAGAGTTGTACAAGTCACCCTTTGACGGTGATATCGAAATCGACGGCCAACTTGGTGTTTTCGACCATTGAAGATTGGAGTTGACCTATGCTATGGACGCTGATCCTAATGCTCAACAGTGACATGACCTATATCATTTGAAAGCTCTTGACAAGTTGTACAAGTCACCCTTTGACGGTGATATCGAAATCGACGGCCAACTTGGTGTTTTCGACCATTGAAGATTGGAGTTGACCTATGCTATGGACGCTGATCCTAAGTGACATGACCTATGTCATTTGAAAGCTCTTGACAAGTTGTACAAGTCACCCTTTGACGGTGACATCGAAATCGACGGCCAACTTGGTGTTTTCGACCACCGAAGATTGGAGTTGGCCTATGCCATGGACGCTGATCCTAATGCTCAACAGTGACATGACCTATGTCATTTGAAAGCTCTTGAGGAGTTGTACAAGTCACCCTCTGACGGTGATATCGAAATCGATGGCCAACTTGGTGTTTTCGACCATTGACATTTAGTACCGTATACCTGCCAAAGCCACTATAACCCAAACTTCATAATAGTCCATCGTTCTTACCTGTGTGTGGGAGCATGCGCTGACAAACTTTCAGCTTTTATAAAATAACGAAGGTCTGGGGTTCGCGGGCTCTTGGTCCATTCTATACTTTACGTTTTTACGATCTTTGTTTCTCTTCAAAGTACGCCTCTATCTCTTGCAGTGTCTTATTACTTGTCTCTGGTAAGATATAATACGTCACTACTAGTGCTATACATAAACAAACAGCTATAACGAGAAACGCGCCATAGATATAGAGGGCAGTAATCATGTACGGCATTATTTTCAAGAACACAGCCGATAGCGCGGCTGACATGATGTGATATAAAAAGGACATCACTGCCTTGTGCTCTAAAGGGAACAGTTCACCAGCCAATGCCACTGGTATACAAGTGCACCCTGAACTAGCAGAAATAACAAACAACCCAAACAGAACTACTGACAATAAAGAATAGGTTTCAGGTATGAGTTCATTCTTGACGAGGTACAGCGACAGACACGCGAGAGTCAGCACCGCCACAGCGGCGCCACCTGTCGAGAACAACAACGTCCTCATCTTAATTACTCGCAGCATATACGCCCCTGTGAACCCACTCACTGCGATCAAAACGTCTATAACAATGTTGTAGTAATAAGGGTCGACGCCTGCCGGCATCATTTCTGATAGCAACTCCCCGGCATATGAAGGGAAGATATGTCTGCCACCAGCTTCAAGTAGAACTAATCCTAAAACACTTATACCCAGAGGTTTAAGGAAGTTATTCTTCTTGAATTTCAGAAAGAAATCCTTTACGATTTCTTTGAACGGCTTGTCAAGTTCGTTTTGTTGTTGCGTTCGTATCAGCTCCTCTATTTCCCTGGTGCTGTCTTCTGTTTTTCCTCTCAGCCAGTAGAAGGCCTCTCGGCTGTTTTCATCCTGTTTCTTTTCCGCTAGCCAGACGGGGCTCTCGAGGGAAGTGAAGGCGATGATTAGACAGAGAAATAATGGGACAGTAGAGATGATAGCGAGTGTCCTCCAGTTGGTGTAGTACCCCACTGCGTGCACTAGGAGGCTGCCGACGTTCAAAGCTGAAGTGGCACTGTTGAGGAGCGTGCCGCGGTTCTTGGGGCTCACGTATTCTCCTATAGCCACGCCTCCGATCAATGACAAACTGCCGCCACTGATACCCGCGAGGACTCTGCCAACCATCAGCGCTGGCACGTCTGCCGCGAAGTAAGTGAGCAGGTGTCCAACGATGCCGGGCACGGAGGATATGAGAGTCGCCTTCCGTCGCCCGAGTCGAGCCATGGCCAGCGAACTGACGGCATGGCCGATGGATGTGGCTATCGCAAACAAAGACACTGGAACATAACATTTTAGGATCTTTTACTTTCGAATAGGTACATAAAGAACCTTAATATAACAAATATGACATCATGATATTTCTTACCAAACCACGTTGATGTATGGATATCCATCTTGATGTCGGAGTTTGGCTCCTTGATGGTGGCTAAGAATGTACTGGTGAAGCCGAAGCCCATGCCCAGCCCTAGCTTCCCAAGGAATAGTGGGAGCGACACCCATACCTGAAACAATGATAAGAAGAATACACTCAGAAACTCTAAAGTTTCTAATGAATCTTAAGAGAGACGTCAATTAGTCGATTGCCGATTTAACAGTATCATAAGTAACATATCTGAGTACGCAGAGAGTAAGAACCCGAAATGTCCATGAAGGTCATAAAGCAACGGTCGCCAAAATAAAGCAACGGTCACCTAATGATTTGACAGCTACACTACTATTGTACTTACCTGTCTAGCATTCAGACTCAGCCATGGAAACGGCAAAAGCATTTTGGTATAATAGTAGTTTATGCAACTGTCATATAAAGAAGGGTATTAAAACACGAGTGTGAGTTTATGAAACGAGCGCAGCGAGTTTCATAATAGTAACGAGTGTTTTAATACCCGTGTTATATGCAGTTGCATACACTACTTTATCTTCACTAATGCAATTAATCAAACAAAATTTTAAAAACAAAACACATTGCGAACCATCTAATTCACGCGTACGTGTATTGTCACAAATTCTAAATCTATGATTGTCACAGTGAACTTGCCGCCATTAAAATGTAACCAATGAGAGCGCAGCTGCGCGCGCAGGGCCGCAGGGCGCGCGCCGCGCAGGGCGCGATGTTATAATGAGATTTTACGATATCGATGTGGATATTATAACATCATGTGCAATTGCTTAAATTGAGTGTTTTAGTTGTCTGCGCTATAACAGTAGTAATTATAAGTCAAGTATTGGAAACATAAGTAGAATGTTACAACATTAGTGTAGATAAAAGCTGTTTATCACATCACATTCCTAGAATTATATCAGAATATAATATTCAACGAGTATTTATTATTATGCTGTGCCTGTGATCTCCGCAGACACTCGAGTAAATGTGTGGTGTGGATGTTAGGAAATTCTATACTCTTTGTAATATGTACATTAAATATGTATCGTTAGTTACCTAAAATGGTAATGTTGAAGAAGTCTATTATCAAATTAGACACATATTGTTGTCTTCAATGTGAAATATCTTCGTATTATAAAAATGTTACAAAGGTGTTTTCCCATTACTCTCTGAGTATCTACCATATTTAAGACAAAAATATTATTTTGATGTAGGTATTTATAAAGTTGGCACAATCTTGTTTCAGAGAGCGCCTAGTATGTTTGCGGTGTTGTGGGTGGCGGGTTCAATTCCCGCCTAAGATAATATGTGCAGACAGGAATTGTGTGTGACAATTATGTAATAAATATGATATAAGGTATTTGTATCGATATTTGTATTTATCCACTTTGTGCCCGTTCCCGGGGTAATTTGGAATTAAAAATAGCTCATTTACTTCCCGTTGAATATGGCTACCCATTGTAAAAAGAATTATTTGAATGGGACTAGTAATTCCCGAGATTAGCCTGAACATATAAACTAATTTTCAGTTGTAGTAGTCATTTAGTTGAAATCTTTAATAGAAGCGAATTCCTTAATATTTAATTTATTAAACAGTATGAGAATTGGTTCTCTAATCTTATAAAGAGCTAAACATAGTCATATGAGAGGCAATGTGATTCCGTATTTTAATGGGCTTAGAAAATAATAAAGTAAAAATTACATAAAATCCCATTTTCGACTTCAACAACGGAAATAGTGGTACTCGTTCATATGATCTAAACACATCCTTACAAATATTACTAAAGTGAAAACTGTGAATAATTGTACCGGCTAACAACTAAATTCATTTTCCTTTTGTTTCACAACTGGTTTTAATTTAAACAACCTCGGTCTTGTTTCAAATATTACGAGTAGAGGAGAACTAATTGAAGTCTTTTGTAGACGTCTATTTAGTTTAGCCGAGGTCTTGCTATGCAAAGGAACTAATTTTGCTAATGTATAGTATTAGCAGCACCCGCGGTTTTACCCGCGTTGTGCCCATTCTCGTAGAAATTTTGGGATGTAAAATAGCCTATAATCTTCTCGTTGAATGTGGCTATCTATTACAAAATGAATTATTGCAATCGGATTGATAGTTTCTGAGATATCTTCAAACAAACAAAAATAAACTTTATGGCTATAATCTTTAGAATTATTATATAGATAGTATAGATGTATATAAGAATTAAAAATTTCATCTTTCATTTCATCTGACGTGTCGTAATGTCAAAAACTAACATAATGTTACCCCCTCAACAGTACTGAAATTGTAAACTAATTCTATTAAAAGAGATTCGTCTTGAAATGACTATTATTATTCAGTAAATTATTGCGTCACTAGTAATTTCTAAAATCGAGCCACATTGGTAACTTTATTTCATTGTACAAAACTTTTTTTTACTATAGACCTTAAACAAAAGACATCTTCAAAGTAGTCCAAGCTGGTAAATTAGTTTTGAAAGTACTAATAAATTAATAGTCCATCGAAAAGTTACATTTGGGGTTGCGTTTTTTAGAGGACGCAATTTTATTTTTTTGATGTGTAGGGGGGGTCAGTGTAAAGCTAAAAACAAGTTTGTGGGGTCGCCACCCTTGTCCCACGGCCGCAATCTTGAAAATAGGGGTTGAAATGGTTTTTACGATATATCTCTTAAACTATTAATTTTATTTTTTAAAAATTTAACACTTTTGTTGAAAATTAAATTCTCTACAACTTTGGTCCACTAACTTTTTGTCGTAGAACTATAAATAAAGAGTTATAAGCGAAAATGTTCAGAAATTCGAGAAAAAAAAATATATTTTTCGATGTAACTTTTTTTTAAACATTTTACGAAAAAATGTTATCAGACTATTTTTGTAGATCGTTTTTTGAGGAACAACTTTTACAAACAACATTTTTTCATTAAGTCAATAGCTAAGATTTTACAGCGCTCCGAAGTGAGTACTATTTTTCAGTACTCTTAACTATACCTACATATATTATACGTGTGTACTAATAATGTGTCATCAGTTATTGTTTTTTATTATTTATTTTGTTGTTTAAATTGTTTTAATTATAAATTTTGCAATATTATTAATAATTAATTATAATATACTCTTTTCCCCACCACCCACGAGGTAGAGTCTGGAGGCGCGTTTATTTTACGTGGTATCCCCAATAGGCATAATCCACGGTGATTTTCTATATTAGAACTACTCCGTCCTCAGTCTTTTCGATGGACCAGGCTGCGGCTCAGCATCTGATCGGCTTTCTGAATTAAATATCAGTGGGAGAACTGGAGAAGGAAGAGGTGTTAATGTCGGCGGTTCATCATCAAAGTCATTTTCATTTATTAATTCTGAGACTTCCATTACGTTGCTGCAAGTCTCTCCAGAACAATGGAAGAACACTGCAGAACATTTCAGCCCTGCTTTTTGACATCCACACATCCCTTCACAGTTTCCATTGCATTTGCAAAAGATCAATTTTAGAAGCTCAGGGGGTGCTGGAGGTTTAGAGTTCTGCACTGGAATCAATAATTTTCCACATTTTTTCCAGCCCCAGTCTTCAGGATCATTATAATTACCAAGCCACGACTGGACCTGATGGTAAACTCGGAAAGTATGGATCCAGGAATGGATCTATTACTTTCGACTCCAATTAAAAGTCAAGCATTTATATTACCAGTCTGAGTTAATAGTTTTTTTATATACACAGCTCGCTTTCATACTTTCCGAGTCTACCATCAGGTCCAGTCGTGGCTTGGTAATTATAATGATCCTGAAGACTGGGGCTGGAAAAAATGTGGAAAATTATTGATTCCAGTGCAGAACTCTAAACCTCCAGCACCCCCTGAGCTTCTAAAATTGATCTTTTGCAAATGCAATGGAAACTGTGAAGGGATGTGTGGATGTCAAAAAGCAGGGCTGAAATGTTCTGCAGTGTTCTTCCATTGTTCTGGAGAGACTTGCAGCAACGTAATGGAAGTCTCAGAATTAATAAATGAAAATGACTTTGATGATGAACCGCCGACATTAACACCTCTTCCTTCTCCAGTTCTCCCACTGATATTTAATTCAGAAAGCCGATCAGATGCTGAGCCGCAGCCTGGTCCATCGAAAAGACTGAGGACGGAGTAGTTCTAATATAGAAAATCACCGTGGATTATGCCTATTGGGGATACCACGTAAAATAAACGCGCCTCCAGACTCTACCTCGTGGGTGGTGGGGAAAAGAGTATATTATAATTAATTGTTAATAATATTGCAAAATTTATAATTAAAACAATTTAAACAACAAAATAAATAATAAAAAACAATAACTGATGACACATTATTAGTACACACGTATAATATATGTAGGTATAGTTAAGAGTACTGAAAAATAGTACTCACTTCGGAGCGCTGTAAAATCTTAGCTATTGACTTAATGAAAAAATGTTGTTTGTAAAAGTTGTTCTTCAAAAAACGGTCTACAAAAATAGTCTGATATCATTTTTTCGTAAAATGTTTTAAAAAAAAGTTACATCGAAAAATATATTTTTTTTTCTCGAATTTCTGAACATTTTCGCTTATAACTTTTTATTTATAGTTCTACGACAAAAAGTTAGTGGACCAAAGTTGTAGAGAATTTAATTTGTAACAAAAGTGTTAAATTTTTTTTGAAATAAAATTAATAGTTTAAGAGATATATCGTAAAAACCATTTCAACCCCTATTTTCAAGATTGCGGCCGTGGGACAAGGGTGGCGACCCCACAAACTTGTTTTTAGCTTTACACTGACCCCCCCTACACATCAAAAAAATAAAATTGCGTCCTCTAAAAAACGCAAGGTTAGGCCTAAAAAATGTAACATTTCGATGGACTATAAGGGCCTTTCAAATTAAGCGTTGTCTGTCATCCGGCAATATGCGTTTTGTATAAAACAAAAGAACATCCGTGCGCCAGGAGGACTGCGCATTACTGCGGCCGCCTTCTTACTACTGTTGTAGCCGGAACGTCTAGAAATGAAATTGAAAGAGGCCTAAATAATTCCCTTTCTTTCCTCCACTTTTCGGATCGTTACGAATGTAAATACCCTCTTTAGAAAGTTTGAGGGTACTCCACCTAATTCCCTTTGGAACTCGCGCTCACAGTTTGAATACGACAGCGAAAACATCTCCAAACGGGAACAATTGACCTTTATTAGTAGTTGGAACACGTTTTGTTACACCCTCTCATTAGCAAGAAATGGCACTCGGTGTTGTTCATCTATCTATCTATAGAGATTATAAAACAAAGTCCCCCAAAAGCTGTCTGTCTGTATGTAATCTATTTCCTCAAAAAATACAGATTTTCATTCGGTTTTTACCTAATTGTAAACGCTAATCTAGACGGGACTTAATCACGAATAAAACATTAAATGCATAAATAAACGTTTCGGTCGTGCTCGTGTCGCAACGGCCGTGTTCACGAGGGCACTGGTTGCGAGCGTTGTTTACACTTTCTGGTTGAAGGGGCGCAATCTACCCACATGAAACAAAATGTAATACAACAATACAGATTAATTCAAGCGGACGATTTGTTACTCCTTTTCATGCCAAAATTCCCAAAAACTACTGAACCGATTTGAATGATTATGTTTGTTATGGATACCTTCAACAGGAAGGCTATAATAGACTATTTTTCATCCCGAAATCCTACGGGAACAACGCGTAAAATCGCGAGTCACTGCTAGTAATATAAGAGAATAGTTTCTGAAAGTAATTAATAGCTAGTAACTCTGTGAAGGATCCATCACTCTATGTCAAAAGCCTTTCTCACTGAATTTATCGTAATGATAGATAGATGAAGGCGTAACCGTTATTAAGGACAACACACGTGACATTGTTTTTCTTTTTCGCTGTTTTTTACGCTTTATATAAAGCTTGGATGTTGCGAAGACTTAATAGCTATAAAATAACAAAAAAAACATCAAAATCTGTCCTGTAGTTCGGGAGACTACCAATAAACAAACGGATAAACAGACAAACAGACAGACTTCTTTTCAGATTCTAGCTCTATTACTGTTTTGAAACTACCCCTTAATATTATTTTTGTAAATATATTCAATGTACAGAAACACTAAACTCGGGTTTGAGATCACCAACCCGCATTAGGTAAACGTGATGATTTACGCCTAATCCTCCTCACTGTACTGACAACTTCAGTGAGATGAGAGGCCTTTGCCCAGCAGTGGGACATTACAGGATAATACTTACTTACTTCTCGTATAATACGAATGCTAGCAGCGCCCCGCGGTTTTGTTTTGACCGCGTTGTGCCCGTTCCCGTGGGAATTTCATAATTTTTATAAATAATATACATAAACCTTCCTCTTGAATCACTCTATCTTTTAAAATAAACACTTCAAAATCCGTGCAGTAGTATTTGAGTTTATCGCGAAGAGACAGACGCGGCTGGGGACTTTGTTTTATAATATCTAGTGATGTATTGAGAATTTGCGTAATGTGGTACAAATAAAGTATCACTTTTACAAGACATAAAATAAATATATACGCAGGAAAAAGTACGCCGTAGAGCGAAAAGTCTTTTAACGTACGATCGGGTGTCATTTATTTTAGTGTAGGTGGAAAGAGCAAATACTTAGAAAATGTCAAGTTAATAAAAAGCCACGCACTTTACATAGAGACCAAATACATTATTGTAGGTATAAAACATTTGATTAACACATATGAGTGTTTACTATTACTTTCTACAGATAGTAGTATTTACATGAGCCATGTGAGAGGCCTTTGGCGGTTCAACAACTGACACCAGGATTGGTCAGGGTGACCGTCCACTCGATGTAGAAGAAGTGTTTATTATGTTAAGTAATTTCCAGTGATATATACGAGTAACTTATTGTTGTCGTTTGAATGTGAAAAGGTTCTTAGTATGATCAGAGTTCGGATGGGTCTGCAAAATTGAACTTACTAACGCCCTTACTCAGAGACGGCAAATGCTACCTTAGTAGGGATTAATTACGAGTGATTTTGACATACTTTACATATAAAAATCACTATAGGTACAAAAATTAGGTCGCATCCCATAAATATGTTGTAAAATTCAAATGTATGCATTATTGTGAGTTGTTTAGATAGGATTTCAGTGGCTTTGATGTGCAAATCACTTTGTTGCACTGATGGGAAAAAAAAATCAGAACCTAGTGTAAGTAAAGTTATTAAAACTTCTAGCTCTCAGTCAAGAGTTCATTATGAAGTCTCCGCTATTCCATCTATACTAATATTATAAAGCTGAAGAGTTTGTTTTGTTTGTTTGTTTGTTTGTTTGTTTAAATGCGCTAATCTCAGAAAATACTGAACCGATTTGAATAATTCTTTTTGTAATAGATAGCCACATTCAACGGGAAGGTTATAGGCTATTTTTCATCCCGAAATTCCCACGGGAACGGGTACAACGCGGGTAAAACCGCGGGGCGCTGCTAGTTAAGTTATATAACCAAAATATGTCTGCCGTTGAATACAATTTAAGAAAAGTGAGATAACATTATGAAAGATAACTTTTTAGTTTTAAAGAAAATAGAACGATGAACTTAGATAAAACAACTGAAATTCATCTTAACTTATTTGAAGTATCATTTAATATTTACTTTGAAAATACTTATCTTGATCGCAAGTAATGTGAGCCGAAACGAATACTTATTAGCGTGCTTTTCCACCAAAGATATGCTATGTTGCTGGCAATGAAATGAAATTGACTTTATTTACAATTAGCGTCACTCCGCGGTTTTGCCCGCGTTGTGTCCATTCCTGTGGGAATTCCGGGATAAAAAATAGCCTATGTTACTCGTGGATAATGTAGCTTTCGAATGGTGAAAGAATTTTTAAAAACGGTCCAGTAGTTTTTGAGCCTATTCATTACAAACAAACAAAGTTTTCCTCTTTATAATATTAGTGTAGATTAGCGTCACTCCGCGGTTTTGCGCGCGTTGTGCCCGTTCCCGTGAAAACGGGATGAAAAATAGCCTATAAATCTTTTCGTTAAATGTAGCTATTTTACTTAAAAGAATTATCCAAATTGGATAGTCCTTTATGAGATACGCGCGTTCAAACAAACAAACAAAACAAAAAACAAACTCTTCAGTTTTATTATATTTACTTTTCTTTAAATGCAGGAGAGCAACGTAGCATAACATGAAAGGGAACGAGATGTCTCTAGAGAGACTCTTATGTCTGTTCTTAAAGACTCAATCAGTACTGTATCTATATCAACGTAAGTCTCTTACTGAAACAACGAATAAGAACGAATGTTCCCCAAGACGTACAAGTATGTAATGTATATTATTACTAGGAAACATTCGCTTTTGGCAAGAAATTTCTTATTCAAACATAAAGTAATTAAGATGTTTCTTCTAGTACTGCGAAAATTTCTCGAAATTCCAACTGTTCAAGCAATTTGGAGGACTTCCCATTTAAAAAAGAAACCTTTTCAGACTTACGTAAGTTATTTGGCGAAACACACTCTTTATGGGACTGCAAAATTGTAATAAAATTTTCAAACGATTCCAAGAAGAAATAACAAAATAAGTAGGTTACTGAAACTCAAAGGCAAAACTGAATAATGAAATTATTTTGTAAGACTTCTTGTGCAAATATGTTACCTGCCTAAACTTATTTGAAAGTAGCCACACCTGCCTCTTTTTCAAGTTCTATGAACGTTTATGTAAAGCGAAAGGAAGGTTTATGTATTTCCATCAAAGTAGTTCGTAAGTTCGTAGTAAAGGCCAGCTTTGGTGTCGATGTTTTCAGACTGTGGTAAGGCGTTTTACGATTGGAACAACAACGGGGTAACTTGAGGTGCTCTTATCGAAGTTGCACTCAGATAGCCATACCACCATCTTAGTAATTCTAGCACTATCTAAAAATCGCAATGAACAATTAACATCGCTATTGTTTCAAAAGTTGGCTATCGTACATACAATCGTTAAAAACCCGAATTTTACGCTGTTAAATACAAGACGTTCTTACATAACTCAAATGACTGAGCAAATGAAAGTCTGTTAAAGTTATTTATGCGGCCAGTATAAAGCAACGATTTTCCGTTGAAACCCATATACTTTTTTAATGCTTACTGGTGCGCGAACGTAAGCTGAAACACCCTGCCCTTAATCAAACTACGCCACGAGCTCTTCAAAAAGTTTCCAATATCAAACTAGAGAGCAACGAATGCTACAAAAAGAATATTTACATCAAGGTGCTCTTTGGAATGAGCGTTGTTAGATTATCTTACACATCGATAAATTCAAATTTAATCTACGTGAAGTTCGATACTTAGCGCGGTCATTGTAATGCGAACCATTTGGAAAATTTTGTTAACAGTTGTTTATTAAATATTGTGTTCATAGCTCGATCGTCAAACAATTATCTACGACTAGCAGCGCCCCGCGGTTTAACCCGTTATGAAAAATAGACAATAACCTTTCCGTTATAGCTTTATAACCTTTCCATTGAATGGATTACTAAAATAATTATTCCAAGAAACTTGACTTCTTTTAAATATTAGTACAAATACGAGCTTGTTGTTATTGCCAACTCTGTCATTATTTGTAGAAAAGGTTATTTGTGTACGTTTTCCAAATAAAAGACCTACATAAGTAAATATAATCGGGTTGACACAGTTCTCCTAATCGCGATCTTATGACGTCAAACATCAAACGCTCGAAAAACCTTTATTAATTTCTCTACGAGCTCCATTCAGACTGTGTCAATTAGAATACCCAATGTCGTTGAACGCGCGTATTATAATTATTACATTGCCACACTGGGTAGACAATTGCAACAGGCCAAACACCGGATAACGCTTCCAATGAATTATTCAAGTATTAACAGAGGTAACGCCACTGGCTGCAGTCTACGGTCGCTGCACACCGCATCCACAAATAGATACTTTAGGCCATATTAATAATCCTGTATTAAGATTATTTTAGCTATCAAATAGTTTGTCACTTTCTGACAAACACAATTTTGCATTTTTTTATTAGTATTATGATTTATTCTTCACTTTACTAAGTGGAAAAATAATCAACCAACTTTTAAACTTATCATGAAACTAACCAGCTGCTGCTAAAGCAAATTTTCATTATGATCCGATCAGCAGATTTTCCAACATCCATTATAATATATACAGTAACTTAAACATTTTAAATATTATATATTATTAATTAGTAGGATGAAGTGTTTTTCACCGAAAAATATGTTAGGCAACGTTCAGGATGCGTTTCGATTGGAGCAGAGCAGAGCGGTGTGGAGCCCGATTAACCAATCACAGCACATAGGGATTGTCAAACAACACATTGACATTGTCAAAATCTTTTCGTGATGCATTGTGATTGGTGAGTTGAGGTTAGCATAACTTCGCTTCGCTTGGTAATGCACCCTGAGGTTGAAAGTGGCGGGTTTTTTCAGTTTATTTCCAGAAACCCGCTTTGTCAGTTCGAAAATAGATTCTATTTTAATTCTAATCTCATATGTTGTTGGATAAAGAAAAGGAATTCTAAAGATCACGTAACAAGTAAAAGACGCTAACCTCACTTGAAAAACTAGTTCTTGCTAACTTGAAAAAATAGTTCAAGTTTTAACTTGAAGGTTGTTTTAATAGTTCGTTCAGTTGACCCCATTAATTTATTGTTGAGACCTTTTTCAGTGTTCTCATTAAAAGTTTCGAGAAAGTAAGCGCCAATTGATATTTCAATACAAGTGAAATTAAATATTTCTGATAATTAATACATGAATATGAATTCATTAAGTAAAATAACATTGCTTTTGAAACAGAATTGGTAATATTTTAAATAGCGATTCGTTTAAGACACGTTATTGAGTATATACTCGCCAGACACACGCTGTTTTATCCCGAATTTCCCACATGAAATCTTGATTAATCGAAGCGAAGCGAGTGTACACGGGTGAATCGCGGGCCGTCGCTAGTGTTTGTTTATAATGCGTCTTTTCTAGTCGAGTCACAAGAAGCTAGAGCATATAGCTACCAACTTTCTCCCAAAAGTATTTTTTTATTATTGTACTTTTACAATTAATATTCTAATAAATAGCGATATTCTTATTATTCTTCATAAAAACAAACAAACTTACAAATGTTACCTCTTTATAATATTAGTACAGATTAATCAATCAAAGTGCATTATCCTCGAGTTATATTAAGATGCGTATAAACAAAGAGTACAAACAGATTAACGAACGTCTGTCGATTTGATAGACATTTCATTTATAAAGAAATGTAAAAATAATACGTTTATATTTGTTATTGTTTTCAAGTTGACATTCCAATGTTTTTATTAATAAAACAGTGGATTTTCTTTCAATTGTATTTACATTTTTACAATATTTGATATTTTTTCATATAAAATAAATACTTTTAATGTTTTGTATATATATGAACTATTTGATATTATGCCAATTGTGCCATGTACCTTTACCTATCTATGGAATACCACAAATATTACAATACTACATAGTTTTAACGAGACACATTTTTTGTATATAATAAACTAAAAATACATAGACGTAGGTACCTCGACGTTGTGACTTCCAATATAAACGAAATGCATAGAAAATGCTACGAGATTAATGCTACGAAATCTCGTAGTAATTTGCCGCGAGCCTACGTGAATTCGTAGCAGTTTGCTACGAGAGTTTCCAGATGTTTTGATGGGCATGATCGGTAGCTCACTAATACGGGTATATTGGATGTTAATGAAAAGTCGTTTTAAACTAGGACGGAATGTTGTTACCACGACCGTTATGAACTCAATAATAGCTACAAATAGTGTGAGTGTTTCATAAAGGGAACTTTCAAAAGACCATTTCAAACTATTTAATACTAGCAGCGCCCCGCGGTTTTACCCGCGTTGTGCCCGTTCCCGTGGGAATTTCGGGATAAAATGTAGCCTATAGCCTTCCTCGATAAATAGACTATCTAACAGTGAAAGAATTATTCAAATCGGTTCAGTAGTTTCTGAGATTAGCGCGTTTAAACAAACAAACAAACAAACAAACAAACAAACAAACAAACAAACAAACAAACAAACAAACAAAACAAACTCTTCAGCTTTATAATATTAGTATAGATATATAGATAGACTTTTTAATTTAACTGCATATCAAAATACATACCTTGATCGAAATACATTTTACAGAATATATTTATTATATATTTATTTTAGTGATGGAAAATATTTAATGTCATACCGATTAAATACATTCCGTTGATCGGTTTCCACAAAGTTTCGGCAAATACTGGCTTTTGATATTGAATGTTCATTCATAACTTCATTGCAAATAAATGTGAAATAATTTTGCAATGATAGTTACGCAAAATATATTATGCATTTCTACCAATATCGAAAAGTAAGGGCGAGCACACACTAACGTTGACATTGTTAAAACTATTTATCATTGACAAAACAATTTATAATAGCTTCTTTTGTTCAATCTACACTAATATTATAAAGCTGAAGAGTTTGTTTTGTTTGTTTGTTTGTTTGTTTGTTTGTTTAAACGCGCTAATCTCAGAAACTACTGAACCGATTTGAATAATTCTTTTTGTAATAGATAGCCACATTCAACGTGAAGGTTATAGGCTATTTTTCATCCCGAAATTCCTACGGGAACGGGTACAACGCGGGTAAAACCGCGGGGCGCTGCTAGTAACGTATATGAATAAACCGGCAACTTCGAGTAGGTTAGTGGCCAACTCTGGCGTCGGAGTGTTTAGACCGCCTTAAGGCCTCCGACATGGTCTAACGATTGAAACAATTGGGACCGAAACTTTAACGTGCCCTCCAATACACGGTAGCGCTCAGATAGTAATGCCACTATCGGCCACCCATCCAAGTAGGGGTCGAGCTGCACGATACTTAACAAAATCACAATGAGCTAACATCGCTTAGTCTAACTACGCCACGCGCGGTACAAACATAAGTACAAGTGTTTGTACAATCAGCTCAAGAAAACGTTGAGTACTTTATATTAGTACTCTGTTGCAGAAAACACTTGGAAATCTCATTGACATGTCAGTAGATGATCGAAGTTTGAATATGGTATCTAAATATCAACATTTTACGGGTCGACTACACACTCGCGCACAGTAGCAGTAATTAATCGTCGTTTGTTCAGCTCACGTTCCGCTAGTGAGCACAAGCTAAAAGCATTGTTAATATTTCGAGTTGGAACTAGACTCCCGGACGACGGATGTACGCTCCCGCTTCCAGGAACAGTGGCAACAGAATACAGGAATGTTTAGAGTATATACAGAGTTAGATCATTGTTTTAACTTTAACACCCTAGTTCTTGAATAAAAGTAAAATTTAGCTTTTAATTTAAAATGCGTTGTGACCATGCATTATTACTTAATTCTGAAAAAAAGGTTAAGGCTTTCCTCGCACACCATATTACAATTAACCATTCATTCGTTACGAGCAGATTATTGGCCAACCCGTTGTCAGAGTTTTTAGACCGCCTAAAGGCCTCCGACATGGTCTATCGATAATACAATAAATAATATGTAGTTTGTTTATTTTGATTATATTCACTTCTAGCTGTGCGCCGCGGTTTCACCCGCAGCGCACCCGTTTCAATTTTCTTATATAAAAATCTTGTCCTGACAATAAGGAACACATAAAAAAAAGAATCATCCAATTTTGTGCAGTCGTTCTGCTGTAATGCGCGTACATACATTTTGGCGATCCTTTTTTATTTATGTAGATGATATTAGAGAGCCTTCTGTCCTACAGTGGCTCACTACATGCTCCAAGCTACATCAAAGACTACTAAATGGTCTCTACAAGTTGGATCGGAATCCCTTCGCAAGCCCGAGCTTAACCCGTGACTAAGGAGAAACATTATAATAATGGCAAAGATTATGCTTGTGGTGGTCTTAAAACCCGACTGATATATTTAGTTAACCTGAATATGTACATAACATATTCAGGTTTTTTAACAAACTTGTAGAGTTAATAGGAATTGTTAAGCAATGTGCAGCTCGGCCCTACTTGGATGGGTGGCCAAAAGTGCCTTTCTATCGGAGCGCCTCCGCTTCGGAGAGTACGTTAAGTAGTCTCTTCCGGTTGTTTCGGTGGCGACGGCCCTTAGGGGTCTAAAAACTCAAGAGAAACCAGAGGGTTTGCCATTAATTTACTCGAAATGAATTGATGAATACTTAGCTTTGCTTATCTTTAAGTAATTGAGGCATTTGTGGTCGATGAGTAATTGAGGTGCGAATGTCTGAAGGTGTCGCCTCAAAGAGACATCTGAACTAAGTATAATTGCTCTTGCGGTGGACACTGCTACTGTCATTGAATAACCTGTTTCGTAGACTCATTGGAAAAAATAGACGGAATCAAAGTTATTCAAAACCGTAAATTAATATCACGTTAACTTTTGTAACGATTTTTTGGACTTTGATAAATGAGTGTGTCTATGCCTTGTAGCAAATAATCCTGTAGCATAAATGCTTTACCTATAAAACTAAGTCACGAAAATTTAAAATTGGGTTTTTAAAATTGTTCGCCCAATATTACGATTAACGCGATTAAATAATAAAATGATATAGAACCGGATCATTAAGTGGTTGTTTACCGTATTTCCAGAAACTATTAACACAGTAAAATTATTCTAAAACAATTGGATAACAGGAGAGATGTAATTAACTTTCATTAAAAGTTCGCAGGGAAGCTGTGGGAATGAAAAAATAAATTAAAGTGCTATATTTAGACTTAGCCCGCGGTATCAACCGCGTTGAACATGTTACAAATTCATAGATAACAACTTGAATCTTGCTGGAATCTCTAGATTGAAATTTCCATAGATCAGCGCTTTTAAAAAAATAAAAGAAAAAACGAACTCTGATATAGATCATTCACTTTCAATATGTATAATAAACTAGCTGCGCCCCGCAGTCTTACCTGCGTCGTGCCCGTTCTCGAGAGAATTTCGGGATAAAATGTATCCCAGGTGTTATTCTGATGTATAACCTATATTACTGTATAGTTTCATCCGGATCCGATCCGTAGTTTTTGCTTGAAAGAGTAACAAACATACATACATCCATTCTCACAAAATTTCGTATTTGTAATATTAAGTAGGGTGTTTTATACTTAAATTAATGTTTAAATAACATTTAAACCTAAAATGGACGCCACGAAAAAGTTATAAATATAAAATTGTGTATTTAATTTTCGGTGTTGCTTTTAGTAAAGGAGGTCAAAGTGCTATCGTGTAGTCACTTGCGCGCGTCAGACTCGGAGACGTCAGATGCTTTATTAGCAGAGATTTTATTAGTGATTTTGACATGAAATGTAGAAAAAATTTCGTCAAATAATGAAGTGTCGGTTTAATGGACGTCTCTAAGTGTGGTAGTAAGATATTATCTTGGACAATATTGAATACGTCTACGAAATATGTAGTAGCTTTAATATAGTGTCGTGTGCTGTCAAAATATAATAAAAAATAATTCTTCCATGGGTTTATGCAAAAATGTCATTCATATTTACGTCTCACAATCTCGAATCATTACGTTACGTTACGAATCGTTTTTCACACTTGAAAACTTCTTGAGATCCAACTCACCACTGAACTAGCATTCTCTCCTACGTTTTTTTCTTATTTTGATGTAATTTTTACATTCCAGTAGGCCCCAGTGACGCTCGAGTGACTACACGAATAGTACGTGAAGCTCCCCATCTATTCCACTTCACATCCAAACCTTTTCGTATAAAAGCTTCCGGTGGCGAATGAAACTCCAGTTAAAAGCTTGTAAATAAGTAACGCCAAAAATAAAACTGTTGAACAATGAAACGACGTTTTACCTTCAATTTAATAATTGGTTTTAATAATAAAATTATCTCATTGAATTGTTCATTAAGTCTATTTGACAGTCGGTGGACGGTCTAACTAATGTAAAGACCGCATTCAGCGACCTAAATGGAGTTTCAGACTTAGACAAGCATGTCGGTATAAGCAAACGACTTAGTGCATTTATGTATACATATATAATATAATATAATGAAGAGGGAAAATTTGTAAGTTTGTTTGTTTGTTTGTACGTTCGAGCTAATCTCGAAAATTACCAATCCGATTTGAATGATTATTTTTGTAATGGCTAACTACATTCAACGGGAAGGTTATAGACTATTTTTATCCCGAAATTCCCACGAGAACGAACGGGCCCAACGCGGGTAAAACCGCGGGGCACCGCTAGTCATTAATATGTAAATTCATAGATATTACATAGTCTATTGATTGAAAAAAATAAAAATATTATAAGCTTGTCATCATGTCATTTTCACCTACTCTATGGTGTTCGGTTCGTACATGTGGTACCTATATATGGTTATTTCTCGTACACGTGTTCCTGGCGTGCGAGTGATCCACTAGTGTAATACAATCGGACATGGCGAGGTGGTTTCCATGTATATCACTTCCATACGCATTACCTGTTTCATCAAATATACAATATACACAGATACAGCAGAGAAATCATAAAAAAGTATTAGCCCGTAATCTCCCACTGTTGGGCAAAGGTTTTTATCCCACGGAATATGACAGTACAGTGAGGAGAATAAGGCGTAATCACCTTGCTTGATTACTGCGGGTCGGTGATCTGAAACCGTGGCCATGTCTGGATAAGTAGAAAACATTTAATATGAATATATGTATGTATATTTACCATGTTAACATCATATGATATGATTGTGAGTGAACAATTTGATGGTATTCTTAAATTAATTAATTCATTTCGAATAGGTCAATGGTCAAATCCTTTGAGCTGGTCAAACAATTGAAACAAGCGAGACCAGCTGCTTAACTTACAAGCAATTCAATTTCGTGTAAGGAATTTTAAACATCATAATATAATAATGAGACATTTCAAAATAACTTACTTGTTTTTGGTCACCTTTATTAATAAACGCATATTAAAAATAGTTTAGCTATCAAGTGATTTGTCACTTTCTGGCATACGCAATTTTCCGAAGAGCAAAAGAGACAAAACATATTATTATAACACTGTTTTAGTTACACCACGTTTATTAACAAGGTCCCTAGATTTTTGGACTACGATGCTATCTCGATAACAAATACGCGCATGTAACCTTAATAAAAAAACATTATTAATTAATATTAATGACTGGCGAAAATAACAATTTCATTTCATTCAATAAAAACCTTATTTTAAATATTAATTATAATGCAAAATGTTATTGGCATTAATTATTTTTTTATTAATATTAATATGAAGTTTTTAATTACATAAAATAACTGATTGACATTGGGTGCGTTAATAATGGTTATTAATTTAAAAAAAAACCGTTCAGAGAAGAATGAACTCATAAAAAGATATTTTAAAGATCATTATTTATTTAAATTTTAAATTTCAAGCAACGAATACATTCGATACACCTCTGAAATGGAAAAATATACGAATATTAGCCGTGCCCCGCGGTTTTACCCACATTGTGCTCGTTCCCGTGGGAATTTCGGGATGCAAAGTAGCTTATAACCTTCACGTTGACAGTGGCTATCGATTACAAAATGATTATTGTGAAGTTTAAACGCCTTTTGTATTGTTTTTAAATTTACAAGTGTAACCCGCGTCGGTTTAGGGGGTAATATTAGTTTTTTATATTATAGATAAAGCATTACATAGTAATCGCAACTAGCTACATCGCTTAGTCAAACCACATCACGAGCGCTTTAGCGTAAATTGACTTTAAGTATTTTCAAACACTAGAATAACTAAAAAAAGAGTTCTTTTAAACAGAACCGAGCTTAAGAACACATTAAATACATATAACTTCGAATTTGGTTATTGGAACGGTTTAATTGGTATTGCAAAAAGGTTATTACCCCTTTTCTGTTCTCAAAAAGTTCAACAACGTTTCACCTTTTGTCTGTGGTTTTTCAAAGGGTTAAGCAGAAGGGTCAGCAAAAGACTATTTAATTATGGGCTGCAATTGCAAACTTCATCTCAATGATTCCTTTTAAGTTTTTTTTATGAATATCTAATTTAAAATATATTTCATACAAACAACTGCTTATTTGTTTTTCATTGCCACTCACTGTGAATGTAACTGACATTGAAGTAAGAGTAATGTATTTTTATTATCTTTTGAAGAAAAGATTATTTATATTTTTATGCAGTTATTAAACCTTCATTTTCTTTTCATTTCAAACTAAATAAATGTTGTTTATTAGTAGTTCAAAAATAATAATTCACCAAGTGTCGAGTTCATACCTTTAATTTAAATCAAATGCAGTTATTACTTATTATTACTATTACTGATCTGCATTTCTCAAAAGTATATTCATATCTCGCTGCCATACTTAGGACGTCCATTAAAACGACTCCTACTTACACTAATTAACTTAATTTTACATGTCATAGTCACATAGTTGTCATAGTCACTTTGAAATAAAGCTGATATTCATTTATCTAACGATTGAAACAACCGGGACCGACTGCTTATCGTGCCCACCGAAGCACAGCAGCGTTCAGATAGAAATGCCACTACCAGCCACCGATCAAAGTAGTGGCCGAGCCGCACGTTGCTTAACAATCGTAATGAGCTAACATCGTTAAGTCAAACTACGCCCCAAGCGCTACAGGGAACCCTTAAAACGATAAAACCTTATATTTAATTTCGTATTAGATGAAACAAAGGAACTCATTAAAATAATTTCGATAACTTTGATATTACATATTAATCTCGCGGCTTTTGGGCTATTGGCTATCTATGTCATATTTATTTAGGATCCTTTCAACAAGGAATTACAGAATTTTAAATGAGTAGAGGTACCTATAATGACCCTCCTTTAGGTTTTGCCGAATTCGCGTAATAAAAACCACTATGATAATTATTTGAGCTTTGTTTGAATTTGACATTCATATAGTTACTGGTTTCTTAAGTTTAAGCGAACACTACTCATTTCGAATTGAAACTACGTTCACGGATACACTTCGCTTTTATTTTACATTTTAATCTGACGTTTCGGCCCCTTTACAGGAACCGTGGTCACAGAAGCGTACCGTGGACGTTGTTTCAATTAAAATAGCTATTGTGGAAATACTCTCTTCAATTAAGAAAGTTGGACAATGACAACTGTCAATTCCGAATCAATACTTCAATAGCCGCGTACCCACCTAGCGCACGGGCTCGCGAGCCATGGCTCGCGAGCCAGCCATCATAAGTCGTGTATATTCAGCTGCAGCTATTTTCCTAGCTTCGCGCGCGAGCCAAAACATAACCGTACCCACCTAACATACAGCGCTCACCGAGGCACCTTTGAGCGCGTCAAGTTTACCGACAACAGATGGCTCGGGGCCGAGCCGTGCTCAGCCGAGCAAACGCGCGCCCGAGGCAGCCCGAGGCACGTCCACACCAGCCGAGCATTTGGCTCGCGAGCCATGGCTCGCGAGCCATGGCTCGCGAGCCTGTGCGCTAGGTGGGTACGGTTATGTTTTGGCTCGCGCGCGAAGCTAGGAAAATAGCTGCAGCTGATTAGACAGGACTTATGATGGCTCAGCCTGCCTCGCGAGGCGGCCTCGTGAAAATTGAACAAAACTACTGAGGCTGGCTCGCGAGCCATGGCTCGCGAGCCACGGCTCGCGAGCCTGTGCGCTAGGTGGGTACGCGGCTAATTCCATTCAATACTTGTTTGATGGTTTCTGCTGAAATTTTGTCGCTATCGAATTAATACATCTTGTTTGACTTTGAAATTATTTTAGAATTGTAAGAATGTTTGTCTTAGGGAGCCTTTGAAGTGGAGCGGCGCTCAAATTCAAATTTATTTATTTGCCATAATGTACCTAAATACGTCACACCCTGTTAGGGCACTGCAAACTAATCATTAACCAATCACAGGGCAATACGAAAAGAGTTTGACAATGTCAATACGTTGTTTGACAATTTTAATGCGTTACGATTGGTCGATCGAGCTCTGCATAGTTCCGCTGCGTTTCAAAGGAAAAACACTCTTAATGTGCATAATATTAGAGTAATATTTTTCCTAAAAGTGTTATTAGTTGAAAAGTACAAAGATATAATATAACGGGATACAATTCTAACCACTCTGATCCTATTCTGTACCCGCTCCCGCAGGAACTTAGGGACAAATTTAATTTGGCTCGCGCTGAATGAGATTTTAATTTAATCCATTTTAGTATGGAACAGTAAGAAAATAACATGTTCTATATATACACAGACACAAAACGAAATAAAAGTTTACAAAAGAGAATACCAACCCTGGATCTCAAATTAAACTTGACATTAAAATCGTTACTATATTGTCAGTAATGTATTCCCACAAATAACAAATTTAACACCAAAATACGTGGCCACGATCCGAGCATTGGTTTAACTTTAAAATTAGAAAAGTTACGAACATAACCTAATTCTGTAGAGAAAAATAAGCCACCATGTTTGTCACGGTCTACCGGAAAAGTCTACTTGTACTGTACAGGTATAGAGCTCGAAATAGAGAAGTGACCGCTCGAACTATACTCTCCCCGTACCGTACGTTATTTAAAATATTTAAAGTTAACATACTTTTTAAACTCTCATGATTTGCACTCATTATACTAAATGAAACGAGTGTGTATCGCGTTAGATAAACGTTAAATTACACCGCTCGAAACGTTGGGTACGTATTTTGGTAATATACATTAAATTGAAGATATCAGTACAGTGAGGAGGATTAGGCGTAATCACCACGCTTGCCTAATGCGGGTTGGTGATCTCAAACTCGAGTCATGTTTGAAAAGCAGGAAACATGTTATTGCTCGACCCAACAGTGGGACATTACAGGCTCATACTTTACTTTACTTACATTAAATTATCTAACGCCGTCTATCCGTTTCATTTAGTATAAATTGAAAGTTACTTTCCGTCCCTTTGGACCTTGGAAGTAGAATTCAGTTCTCTCACTCGCCAGCCGCAGCCACAGTCACACTCGCTCCGCGCGTCGTGGTCACCGTTCTAACCTAACCTAACCATTACATTTTTTTTCGGACATATTCACTCACAGTTAATTAAACCGAAGCTAAGACCTAAGCTTGTATTATGGAATCTAACTAACTATACATAGGTACATACATAAATACTTTCTAAGAATGTATAATTGACACCCTGACGTCGCCAACAACTATGTCTTCACATGTTGTTGACTCCATCGGGGATTGAACCCGCAACCTCCGACACAGTAAGCGCTCTCACTGCTATTGTGCCTACGGGCTTAAAATTGGTCACTATCTGGACATCGGGCCCCTAAAGGCGATCTGAAAACTACGACACTAGGGTTGTCCAATGATCTGCTCGAAATTTACTGTTTTTGTTCGGCAGTTAGTATGAAGTAAACTCACCTTTATCTTGCATGTTTTATAGGCAGTGTAATAGATTCCAAGAAATAATTAAACACAGATAGTTGTAGAAATATCCATTTATTTTGAACATCGATATTCATATATTATAGAACATATATTAATTTAATCACATTCATAGGTTCGGTACAAACCGCCTCGTGCCAAAATATAGACTTAAATCTATACTATTTCTATCCGACCCAGCAAACGTTGTTTTGCCATATAAAAATTAAGGGGTGGACAATCCTTAGGACTAAGGGGTATTGAATATGCATATAAAATTTTATAAAAATCGGTCAAGCCGTTTCGGAGGAGTATGGTAACTAACATTGTTACACGAGAATTTTATATATAAGAAGATAATAAAGCTGAAGAAAGTATTTTTATTTGTATTTGTTTGAACGCGCTAATCTGAGACACTACCAGTTCGATTTCAATTTTGTTTTGTAATGGATAGCCACATTCAACAGAAAGGTAATAAACTATTTTTCATCCCGAAATTCCCACAAGAACAGGCTCAACGCGGGTAAAACCGTGGGGCGTTGACAGTACTTTAATGTAAGACAATTCTGTATCATTTAGGGTTAAGTGACTCCGTGCTGCACAACCAAAAGTTAATGTGAAAATGTGGTTTCTGGAGAGTACTTAGTCATGTAAATTATTAATATCAATATTTTAAAGAGAAGTAAAAACCGGGCTATTTTTGTGAAACAGAAAACAGAAATTGAATTCACTTTGCATGATGAAAGGGGTTTTATATATTTCAGGAATCGTTTTATTCCATCCCCTGCAGCAGTGGGTGGGTACATGGAAATTACGTCAAAGAAAAACGATTTGGATTTTTTTAATGCTTTATAAATATAGATACTTTGATAGAAACCTTACTTGATAAGACCGCTGAATTTTAAAATTGTAATAGAGGTACAGAAAACCGTATTTTCTCTGTATCGTCCATTCTCATAGGATTTAAAAATATAATTAAAATAAAACCAAGTTTAATAAAAAAGCCTTTTTCATAAATATGGGTGGGTATCAAATAATTGACTCTGATTGGTATTTCGGGAACTTTCCAGAGTTTAGTGTGATCAAACAAACGCCCTCGAGCTTTATTATTTTATATACTTACCGCTACACTATGGATTTAGAAGTTGATCTCACTATAAAAAATAGCTATTTTTTATTATTTAAAAGAACAGGTACAACCGCGGGGCACGATCAGTAATAGTGATAAACGATTAATAAATACTTTTTGGTGTGGAAGAAATTAAATACTCTTCGGTGAAGTATGGAAAAGATTAATTAATACTCTTTGGTGAAGTATGGAAGAGATTAAATACTATTTCGTGAAGTATGGAAGACATTAAATACTCTTTGGTGATGTATGGAAGATATTAAATACTCTTTCGTGAAGTATGGAAGAAATTAAATACTCTTTGGTGAAGTATGGAAGAGATTAAATACTGTTTGGTGAAGTATGGAAGATATTAAATACTCTTTCGTGATATAAGGAAGAAATTAAATACTCTTTGGTGAAGTATGGAAGAGATTAAATACTGTTTGGTGAAGTATGGAAGATATTAAATACTCTTTCGTGATGTATGGAAGAAATTAAATACTCTTTGGTGAAGTATGGACGTAAGATTAAATAATAATATCCAATATATCTGGATTATTCCCTTTTCGTCTATACTATTCCCGATGTGTCGAGTTGGGGTAACGTACAATCTATATTACCAAAATCCCATTAGTACTAACGAACAACGTTATCTGACGTTTCAGCGATTCATATGTTTTGGATAGGTATTTATATTATGTAGAGAATATCCTTTCATTTTTATCTTTCATCTCTTTCTCGGTTATGTCGTCTTACTTTCACCTGTCATATTTAATGTAGTTTTTATCTATCAGTAGGTACTACAACATACAAGTTTTAGGGCGGATTGCACAAAAAACTTTTAAATCTTAAATATGTAGATTTAAATATGTTTAAGAAACAAAAGCATTTATTTTAAAATTCTATTTCACTTCGCACTAAATAGATCACAATTTAAAACAAACGTCATTTGTTTTTAATATAGTTAAGCGCTAAATAGATTTAAGATTTCTTGTGCAATTCATTGATAAATTAAATTTAAACCAATCATTCGGTGCAGTGTTTCGACACCGCAGAATATGTAAACCTCAAATAATGTTACCACATGTTAATCAATAAAGCTGAAAGCGAATTATATATTTCGATCAAAGAATGTTTCTTTGATGAAATTGTGAATTTAAATAAATTACCATTTAAATTATTAAATTGATAGTATTAATTCAAGTTTTGCGGGATTATTTAATTCATGGAAATGTCAAATGATTGCACTGAATTATTGAGTTCGGTTTTATAAACTATGTTTATTTTGAAGATATATTGTTACAAGTACATGTATACAGATATTATATATATATATATATATATATATATATATATATGATATTATATATATAAGTACATAATATTGTTAGTTTGCAAGCATCGTTACGACCATCTCTTATAACAAACCAACACGTCTACATATCCCTACCTTATACAATATCAGTCCCGCAAGTCAGTTAACAAACTTTTAATGTATTCTTATAAATATAACATTTATTAATTCAATTTTTCATTTCGTATACAACAGGCACATTGAAATTACATTTAGAATAACATACAAATATTTACAATAGGACAACTACGGTTCATGTTTTATTTGGACTAATTACGTCAGACTCATTATACTAAATGATACGGGTCCGTATCGCATTAGATAATTTAACGTATTTTACTAAAATACGTACCCGACGTTTCGAGCGAGTTACACCGCTCGTGGTCACGGGATAACGTTTAGAAAAATACGTTAAATTATCTAACGCGATACAGACCCGTTTCATTTAGTATAATGAGTGCAAGTCGCTCAAACTTAACTCTACCTTAACCTTACCATACATTATATAAATAAATTCATCTTACGTGAGCGGCGCACCGCGGCGCACGGCGCACGGCATCAAATTACGGACATATCAAAAAGGTGAACGGTACGAGGATGTCGACTCAATCACGTCGTTATTCTGTAAGGATTCGTATTACATTACGTGCCTTATTATTAGCTATACAAGTACGTTTGTGGTTAGGTTCCTTTAACATGAATTTCCAGCCAGAGGCAATTAAATAATTCGAACGTTCATGAATAAGCAAGTAATGCTTATTCATGAACGTTGCGTTCAATGCGTTGATAGACGTATTTCAACTATTTTACATACGTTGATTAGGTACATTTCGCGTAATTCGCGCGCGGTTGGTCGGATGCGGGTTTGCAGTCGCAAGCCGGTTGCAGTGGCACCTTCCATACAAATACATGGAATACAACGACACGCGACCCGCACCCGACTCGCACCCGACCCGCACCCGACCCGCACCCGCGCTATGTGTGTAATATAAACAAGCCGTAACTCGCTTTTGTATGTTAAGTACGAGTAACACACAAATGTGTTGTGAATATTAGAGTCCAACCAACTTTTACACATTCAAACTGGTGTTAGTGAACTCAAAACAATTTTAACGAATAATATTTACCTGATTTGACCTACATACATTGTCAGTATAAGTAAAAGTTTTAAAACACACCTATTTAAATTATGTTAACAATATGCAAACATTCCCGGGTAGGAATTTTTACAATTATGAAGAGAATTTATGTCTTTTTCAGACTTTATACATTAACTGCTCTTTGAAATAAACAAGGCTGGAATGGTACAAAGGCAAAAAATGTCTTTAATTTCTATCCGTTTCATTAAAATATTATGGAATGTCACATGTAGGAAACGTTTGGAACGCGATACGGTTGCCACTTGTTTAGAAACGCCGCTGGCGCAAATGAAGACGCCAAATAAAATTCGTACTACCATGACTATTTTGATCATCATCATTTCGCATAAGTAGGTAAAGCCTATTATAGTAGCTAACCTGTATTGGAACTCTTAGGTTCTTAAACCGCCTCTGACATTGTCTATTTACGTTTCTAGTCTTTTTGACTCATAAACTACTCCAGTGCATTCCGTTTCACGCATATTTTAATTTCCGTTGCTTGTCATTTGTTTAGCATGACAAAGCGCCGTCTTCTTAAGGGGCGGTTAGACCAAACGAGCATTAAATGTGTTGCAGGTAAGCGGTTAGTCAGAAGCTGTTTTTATCTGCTTCCGTCTTCAAACTATAGATAGAGAATGACGAAGTTTGAGTTACTTCGGCGACCCTTATAAGTCAAATAACGTTGTTAAACATTTTTTCTTACTAAAGCTGCTCAATCATTCATTTCGAGTAAGTTAGTGGCCAAACCTGGTGTCGTAGCTTTTAGACTGCCTAAAGGCCTCCGACAAAGTCTACCGATTGAATCAACAGAGACCGACTGCTTAACGTGCCCTCCGAAGCACGGTAGCGCTCAGATAGAAAGGCCACCATCAGCCAAGTAAGGGTCGAGCTGCACGTTGCTTAACAATCGCAATAATCTAACATCGCTTAGTCAAACTACGAGCTGATAGAAGGTATAGAACCTTCTTGCTTGAGCTCTACATTCGTTTGGTCTGAACGCGCCTTTACTTCTACATGAGTGTACGAATGGCGCTCCGGGCCGGCTTATAGTGACATTTAATTAAGAAAAACAAGAAGTGGTCACGACTTTTTGCGTAGGAGGCATATGATAATTTTTGAAGTGTCGTCGCAAATAATGGGAATAATAAGTAGGGAATAGAATGCTTAAACCAGTGGAACATCTATTATATGTGTATGGGTTTTAAGGACTATATTTTTCTCGGTTTATTCGGCATATGTAATGTTATTTTTAACTCAACCACAACGAAGATTGAGGTGCCAGGTTCCAAGGAGATGTCCAAATTAAAAATGGTTTGTTTAAAGGTATACAGGCAAAGGCTATTAGGTGCTACTTCAAAAACTGGAGAATATAACCTAAACGAAGTTACAAGTTTTTATTTTATGAACTAACCTGGATTATTATTATATGATTAAATCAGTTATTCCCAAGAAAAAAATACGAGAGGCCATTATGGTAATCATGGATTTATTCGAGCGACGTTCAGACCTACTGGAGTGTGAAGAACAATAACAGTGAATATCTTGTTTCGAATTTCATTACTAAGTACGAATCTCAACATAATTTTGAGTAGGAAAGTATTGAGTTAACTCTTTCTTGTAAAGAATCATGATTTATTTTACTGTTAATTGAAACGTACGTTGATGTCATAATTATTTGTTAAAACGGGAACTTACGTACGACAGAGGTTACTGTTGAGTGCCCCTCAACACGTTTTATTCATGATTTACTCATCAATTAGCAATCACTATCACTTAACTAAACCAATCACAGTGCGCTACGGAAAGATTTTGACAATCCTAATTGAGTATTTGAATGTTTTTTTTTATTCTTCCTATTAACTTATCTTGTTATCACGTGTAAGAAACTAAAATCCGTTTTTTACATCGTTATTATTTCGAGAGTTACAGGCGGTCAACGTTGCTGATTAGACAGATACAGCACTACTACTAGTGTGACGTCACAATGTTAGAGCGCCATAGACGTCGCATACAAAAAATCGTTTTGCAAGAAAGGGACAGCATCAGACAGGAGAGAATATTTCAGAGTTTATAATTTCTTTATTTAATAAACGATTTTGATTCTGATTTCAGTTTTGATCATAATTTTAGTCGCGATAACAAGATAAGTTAATAGGAAGAATTAAAAAAAAAAATTCAAATACTCAATGCGCTGTGATTGGTTGATGGGACTCCACACCGCTCCGCTCCTCTCCGCCTCAATTGAAACGCGACCTTATATTAGTAACTGTCAAATAATGCTGATACAAATTTCTTGAGTATTGCTTTTGTCTAGACGTAACATTACATCAGTTATTTTCTTTTTGTACCGTGTTTTGTATAAAAGAAATCGAGTAATTAGACGAGTTATCTTGGTGCTATCTTTCGCAAGAATGCATTTTAAGCCGCGGAAAATAACATTATGCAAAAGAGTCATATTATTTTATTTATAGATATGAATAATAATTAATAAATTATCTTTTTAGTATTGATTATTATTATACATACATAGTTATTTAAGATATGATTTTATTTACAAAATGTACAAATTGTAGTTACAAACATACAATTAAACCAAGTCAGTACAACATTTATTTGACATATATTTTTACATACTTAGCTATTTTTATATATTAAAATCAATATAATTAAATTAATCAATAACCTAATTTCATTACACATTCTGAGCAAAATCTTTTTTAAACGTACTTATTCATACATCAATCTTATTTTTTTCAATCATTTATCGCTCAGGACGATACCATAGGTGTGTAGCAAATGTTTGCTACTTAATTATCCAGGAATGAAATGCAGAGCCCGGTATAGTATTAGCATAATCTTATTGATCTGTTTATATCATAGAACAAACATATTGTATTTACCGAGTGAAACAGATGTATTCAGGTTGTTTTATTGTTTATTTCATATATATATATTAAACAGATATATTAACTAATCTGAATTTTCTTTTCATGTGCTTAAATTGGAACAGTAAAATATTATTCTTCCATTTTAAAATTTTCCTCCCATATCGTTAAGAAATAAAGAGAGTGATGCACATATGACATAGATTAACTGTAACGCTTACTTACTTACACATATGTCTAGTAAGTAGTGCTTACGCGGTATTTAGATATGCCGCTTATACAGAAATACTCAGTACCACTTGAATAAAAATCCTCAGTAACTTTTAATTCTTTAATATCGATACTGCTCACCTGTATCGCCTACTCAATAATCACCTTAACCGCTTACTTAAACATTATCAGAAACGCTTACTCATTAACATCAGTACTGCTTACACAGATATTTCCTGTACTGCTGATACATAATAAGCACCGCTTAAAATCACCACCACAGCTTACAAATCACGAACACCGCTTAAAAATCACGAACATCGCTTACAAATCACGAACACCGCTTACAAATCACTATCACTACTTAGTAGCGTTCAAAGTAAGGACTGCAGTAGTAACATGTAAGTCATACCGGCGATGTTCGATTCAGGTAATACTCGTGAAGCACGCGGCATCGCTCGTGGTGTGCGCAATGTAAGCGCGCGGGGGGGTGTCAGGCAGGGCGGCGGGGGGCGCGCGCGCGTGTCTCGAAGCGCTCGGGGGTTGTCAGGGAGGTTTCGGCGAAGCGCACGCCGAGCCGGGGGCGGCCGTTCTGTTGATGTAACATTTTGTAAAGTACAGTCACGTGCAATGAAATGTATACACGGGCAGATTTTCAAATAAATGTCCACTCTGAAAATTTCAAAAACATATAGCCACTTAACAATTTATACTATATACCTAATTAAGAATTTGTTTTACCAAAACTATAAAGAAAATACAAAATGATGAGTTCAATATCAATATCTCTACTTAAGGCTATCGTTTGTCCTACTACTGTTCCAGTACCTAATTCCAATTTTGAAAGTTTAACTACAAGATCGAACTTCTTGCGATGCAGTGTTGCCTGGGTTGATATACACATATCAGTTTAAAATCGTAAATGTATGATCTAACATAACTGATCGTAAGTAAGTTCCCGTTTTAATGCATAATAATGTCTTTAACGTATGTTTCAATTAATTGTCAAATTCCAAGTAATTTTTTTTATTGAGTTTTGGCCCCAAACTCTTTTGAACGTACCACCCATTCGGAAGAACACCAGCAGAGTATAGTAAAAAAGATGTACTCGTAAAATGGTCAAAGTAAAAGATACAAGATATTGATAACTGTCGCTTATCAAAATATTGATCTCCCTTCTAAGAAACGCGACAAAGTTAATAGGTTCAATCGTTTGGTGAGTGAGACATCATTATCACAATCTGTATTGTTCCTGAAAAATCGAGGGTGAGGCTGAAAAATGGGTGGCAGCCCTGTTCGGGTCGATTTCCAAAGTGGATTCCAATGGAACCCGATCGCTTGAACATTTGGCAAACATAAATTGCATTTGGAGTCACAATGGTCTAACTTAACCGGTCCCTAGAGGTGAACCAATACTGACAGGCCTTAACCGCAAAAGGTTTTTTAAACGCTTAATAAAGCGCTTTTTATAATTTAATACTAGCAGCGCCCCGCGGTTTTACCCGCGTTGTGCCCGTTCCCGTGGGAATTTCGGGATTTTTTTTACATAAAACCTTCCTCTTGAATCACTCTACCTATTACAAAAAAACCGCATCAAAATCCGTTGCGTAATTTTAAAGATTTAAGCATACATACAAACAGACAAACAGACGCGACTTTGTTTTATACTATATAGTGATGTAGTGATGCGAAAATTTGTGAGGATGTATATTATGTTTGTTACTCTTTCACGACAAAACTACTGAACGGATTCGGCTGAAACTTTACACTAATATAGGTTATAAAATAACGTTTTAGGGGTGGATTTTCCAAAATGTTTTTCGCTGGTAGTTACTTTTGTTATATAGAGAACCTACATGCAAAATTTGAAGCAAATACATCAAAGAAATAAAAAGTTGCATGTAAGCGATCATCCCCTAATTTACGCTCTTAGGGGTGGAATTTCCAAAATTCCTTTTGCAATCCTTATCTACGTTAAATAAAGAACCTACATGCAAGATTTGATGCAAATCCTTTAAAAAATTAAACAAATATTATAAATCTTTCAACCCCTAATTTACCCTCTTCGGGGTGGAATTTCCAAAATTCCTTTTGTAATCTTTAACTACGTTAAATAAAGAACCTACATGTAAAATTTGAAGCAAATACATTAAAGGAATTTAAAAAGTCATACAAACTTTCAACCCCTAAATTACCTTATTAGGGGTAGATTTTCCGAAACTTTTTTAATTAGTGGTTATTTTCTTTGTATAAATAACCTACATGCAAAATTTGAAGCCAATACATCAAAGGAATAAAAAGTTGCATATAAGCGATCATCCCCTATTTTACGCTCTTAGGGGTGGAATTTCCAAAATTCCTTTTGTAATCTTTATCTACATTAAATAAAGAACCTACATGCAAAATTTGAAGCAAATCCATTAACGAATTTTAAAAAATTGTAAAACTTTCAACCCCTAATTTACTCTCTTAGGGGTGGAATTTCAAAAAATCCTTTCTTAGCGGATGCTTACGTCATAGCATCTACCTGCATGCCAAATTTCAGCTCGATCCGTCCAGTAGTTTGGGCTGTGCGTTGATCCCTCACTAACCACTTTGAGTTTTATATATATAGAAGATTATTGGTAAATCGTGCACTATTTAAAATGCCTTGCGTTCAAAAAGAAAAATCACAAGTTAGCGTTTTATAAGCGCTGCATGTTGCTTTTTTTTTACTCAACATAACAAATGTTGTCACATTATTTTTCTTCCAAATGTTTTCTTTTAAAAATGACTTTATTTCCCACCCATATTAAACTGGCCTTATCATTCCCTCTCATTCGCGGTTGTGCACAAATCAAGCTTTAATAGAGACGCCTCTAGTGAAAATGTTCAGCGATATGTCATACTTTAATTAATAAGCAGAATATTCTCTGGAGACAAGAAAAGATAATATTTAAATTAAAGCCGACCTTATTTATGACACGGAACGTTTTCTGCAAACAAAGACCGTGTTTTATTAGGGATCCTATTTAATTAAGAAACTGTTATTACTACGTTTACGGATACACTTTGCTTTTATTTTACATTTTTATCTGACGTTTCGGCTCTACAGGAACCGTGCTCACAGAAGACTAAGGTTTTATAACATAACGCGAAGTGTATCCGTTTCAATTTCTATTTAAAATGAGGAGTGTTCGCTTAAACTTAAGTAACTATAATTCTTCACTCGGTCGCGCCGTAATCTTAGTTAATAAATAATTTAATTATAGGATGTGGAGTTAGCCTACTATACTGAAAGGCCCCTAAAATATGTTTATTCATTTTGTTAGCACAACTACTACACAACAGTGCTATTGAGAGTAACCACAGGCAGTTTATTTAATAACTTCAGTTAGGGTGCTTTCAAATTATGCGTTTCGTGTACCGCTTCGGCACCGCAGCGGTCTGACACGAAACGCATAATTTGAAAGCACCCTTAGAGGTACCTACTATCAATTGTTTAATAAAACAAGTCACACCAAAAACTCTAACTAACAGTCCTTTCCCACTAGTCGGGTCTAACGCCGTATTATAACTAAACGTCACAGTGGTAGAATAATTTATATGAATTCATTCTCATGTCTCGGTATTCAATATTGTGACAGCATTCATAAAATAACAAACACCGACAGCTTAAAAATACACAGACTCAAAGTTCCACAAGTGGGCACGGACCGTAACCTAAACATGAATTACCACGCAAACACTTTATCTACATAAATATTAGAGTACTCTTAATAATTTTCTCTAAAAGACTAGAGGCAAAGTTAGAGCTTTGGTAGAACACTAGCCGCGCCCCGCGGTGTTACTCGCGTTGTACCCGTTCTGGCGGAAATTTCGGGATAAAATGTATCCCATGTGTTATTCTGATGTATATATTACTGTAAAGTTTCATCCAAATCCGTCCAGTAGTTTCTTCGTGAAAGAGTAATGGACATACAGCCATCCTCACAAACTTTCCAATTTATGATAGGTATTAGTAGGATTTTTAAAAATCCAAATCGTTTTTCTTTGACGTCATTTCCATGTACCCGCCCACTGCTGCAGGGGATGGAATAAAACGATTCCTGAAATATTTAAAACCCCTTTCATCATGCAAAGTGATTTCGATGTCTTTTTTCTATTTCACAAAAATGGCCCGGTTTTGTTACTTCTCTTTGAAATATTGATATTAATAATTTTCATGACTAAGTACTCTGTACGTCTGTGAAATTTTAATTGATAATGATAACAAGTTACCTTGAGGGGCGTTACTAATGGCGTCTCAGCGTTGTTGTTCCTGTGCCGGGCGGAGCTGGATCCCGAGTTGCCTGCAGACAAACAGAATAAATTAGTTCGAGTAGCTTAGTGGCCAACTAACATGGAATAATGATTGAAACAACCGCAACCGGCATTTTAACGTATCCTTCGCGGCACGGTAGCTCACAGTAACTCAGATAAAAATGGGAAAATCGACCACCCATCAAGTAGTGTTCGAGCTGCACGTTGCTTAACAATCATTATAAGTTGAGTGGTACAAACAAAATAATACAACGGATACAGTATTTATATTCCATTAAAAAAATAATCTAATAGAAAAATACTTTTGAAAGATTTAATGTATGACAATAATATTTTCAAAGGCTGTTTTGGTTGTTAAATAAATAAAGACAGGGCTAATAAACCCTGGGTCTTTCGAAACGAAAACAAAGCTGTTTTTAAGGGACTTAAGAGGTCACCGAAAAAAATTCAGAACTAAACCAAAAGACGGTAAACATTGACTTTTCCGTAGGCTAATATTTATATTTAAAAAATCTTTGTGCCATATTTTTTGTGTTATTTTTCTGTACGTGGCATTTCTGTATGTGGCATTCTCCTTAACGTTAAACATAACCGGTAAGGTTCATCAATTTGATCTTCTTCTTCTTCATCGAGTGGATGGTCAACCTGACCAATCCTGGTGTCAGAGTTATTGAGCCGCCAAAGGCTCTGACATGGCTCATGTAACGACTACTATCCGTAGAAAGTAACCGGGACCGACTGCTTAACGTGCCCTCCGAAGCACGGAATCATCAATTTGATATAAAGTATGAACTAAGTACGTTTATTTAAATAAAACTTTCTCATTCTGAAATGTAATTAACAATAACTGATGAAAAATTGCTATAGAATAAACAATACAACGTCCATTCATGGAGAAGATTAAAGTGCAACCCAGTTTCCTTTCAAATAACTTCGGCTTGGGTCCTCCATTCCTTCTTAATTGCGATTGCGATTAATAGCCTCTACAGCGATTGATTGCAAGTCAGATTGTTTTAGCAAGAATCGAACCATTTATTTCCTCTCTTGATTAAACGACATAAAATATTTGTGGTAATGAACGGGAAGGTGACATTTCGGATAATTAAACGTCGAATAAGTTTAGAGTAGAGAATTTTTTTTAAATAAAATGATAAGGTTATGTGGCAGTATGTATTTGTCAACTGACCAATCAAAATGCGATTTTTTTTGACAATGCGCTGTGATTGGTGAATCGGGATCTGCTACGCTCCGCTCCGTTTCAACCGAAACTCACCCTTATTGTGGATTCATCCGCACCGATTCATAATGATATGACCACAATCAGATTTAATAAAAGGCAGCATTTATTTGGTAACCCCCGATCCAGTAGATGGCGTTACTGTGAAAATTTTGTAGATCGCGTTTACGTATTTTCCCAAATTTAGAGAGTTCGCGCCCGCGATTGTCGTGATTGGAACAAACAAACAAAATAATGAAACGCTTTCAAACTGTTCTATAAATAGTTATGTTGAGCTTTGTTCAGATGATTTAAACTTATACTATTTGCCCTCATTATAAATAAAATGAAGCTATGTTTATTAATCTATGTTTATGTACGAATATACAATTTTAATTTGAATCAAGAACATCGCATTCAAAGATACGTACCTATAGTATCAGAAGACGCAGAACTCTTGCAGCAAGTTTTCTCCAGAAACCTCCTGATGGTTCCTTTCAGGTCCAGGGTGTAGGTGCCGTAGACCAGCGGGTTCATGCAGGAGTTGGAGACAGCCATCGCGAACAACAGGTCTTGGAGACGAGGGGAAACGTCGGAGGCGGAAGTCCGGTCTATCATGTACCTGAGGGGGGAGGAACTGTTCAGGAAGGTGTTTAGAATTGGAGTCGGTGCCATAAACTCCTTAGCCAAACTCCAGAGGCTCGAAAGTAAACAGACCTTCCTGAGGCACCGACTTGTGAATTTGTCAGGAAGTCGCCTAAATAGATTATTTCTATCTTTTTAGTTACTAAATTTTGAAGGGATTTTTTTTTTAAAAATGTTTTTTATTGCATGATTTTTAGTGACTTCCACAAAAGATACACATCATACACAAAAAAATACAATTGATGTCATTTTTTTAATGACATGCGTAGCCTCTTTATAGGGTTCCGTAGCCAAATGGCAAAAAACGGAACCCTTATAGATTCGTCATGTCTGTCTGTCTGTCCGTATGTCACAAGTACTTTTTTCAGAAACTATAAGACCTATACTGTTGAAACTTGGTTATTACATTTATTTTAAAGAATATTATTAACTAGCAGCGCCCCGCGGTTTTACCCGCGTTGTGCCCGTTCCCGTGGGAATTTCGGGAATTTTTTTACATAAAAACCTTCCCCTTGAATCACTCTACCTATTACAAATAACCGCATCAAAATCCGTTGCGTAATTTTAAAGATGCATACAGACAAACAGACAAAAATAGCGACTTTGTTTTATTTTATACTATGTAGTGAAGACAAGGATCTCTAGTCTTCAGTTTCGCTATTCCATCACTTTTAACGCCCCACTGAACTCAATTAGCTACTCCCTTTGACGACGGGACAGAACCCTCACTCAATCACAGCTACATTACATACACATTAGGAAACACTCGAGTATGAGATACAGAAACAGCATAATTAACTAGATATAAAACCCATTTTATTATATTGACAAGCCCGTTGGCACAGTTGCAGTGAGACCTTACTGTGTCGGGGGATGCGGGTTCGATTGAATGGAGTCAACAATAATTGTTGGCGACGCGACGTCTGGATGTATATATCACTACATAGTATAAAACAAAGTCGCTATTTTTGTCTGTTTGTTTGTCTGTTTGTCTGTATGCTTAAATCTTTAAAATTACGCAACGGATTTGGATGCGGTTTTTTGTAATAGGTAGAGTGATTCAAGAGGAAGGTTTTTATGTATAAAAATTTCCGATATTCCCACGGGAACGGGCACAACGCGGGTAAAACCGCGGGGCGCTGCTAGTATTCATATAAAAGTATTTGTGTATGTTTTCTACCGCAAGACATAATTATTGTTAACATAATTGCATATCTAATTAGTACAAATACACAGTCAGTAGGCAGTTAGATATCGGGCGGATATTATTGATTTGTCCTATAGTTTGTATTGTAATTAGTAACATGTTAAACATAATAGTGAAGTTTCACGTTACTTAAATACTTCTTATCTTTAATCTGTTTAATCTGTTTAATTTTGTAACTTACCACTTATTCATATTTAGATTGTAAACACTAATCTAGACGAGACAATGTTACTTTTCGGTCGAACAAAAGCCGTGTTCACGAGGATACTCACTCAGTACACTACCCACTCAATAATGTGTTCATATTGTGGTAGTTTAAATAGTACGTAAGTAATGTCCTCCTCCTGTGCAAATGCCTCTATTCTTATCGTTCCGTTCGATTATTTGGTAACTAACCACATAGCCATATTTTTTTATTATTGTGTAACTTACCACATAGCCATAGTGGCGTAAGGCAGCCAGCAGAGCGCGAACACCGCCACGATGGTGACGGTCATGCGAAGCGTTCGCCGGCGCGCGCGCTCCATCACGCTGTGGTCCGACCGGCGCAGGCGCACCTCGCTGATACCGTTGTTGTTGTGCACGCACTTCTCTGGGTAGAAAAATAAGTATGTAACAATATGATATCTCTATATGTAAGTGCTAGCAGCGCCCCGCGGCTTTACCTGCGTTATGCCTGTCCCCATGGGTATTTCGGGGTGAAAAATGGATTTCACATTTAATGATCTAATACAAAAATATTTTTTCAAATCGGACCGTAATTTTCAAGATTAGCTTGAACATACAAAAAAGTTACCAAATTTAACTCTTTATAATATTAGTATAGATTTAGATGGCCCATTGGCGCTCCTGAGATGAAATTACCATACTCGTACGTGCGGCGGTTAACCTAGTTTAATTGCGCTTTGATAATGAGGCAATAATGGCGACATCACTACATAGTATAAAACAAAGTCGCGTCTGTTTGTCTGTTTGTCTGTATGCTTAAATCTTTAAAATTACGCAACGGATTTTGATGCGGTTTTTTGTAATAGGTAGAGTGATTAAAGAGGAAGGTTTTTATGTAAAAAAATTCCCGAAATTCCCACGGGAACGGGCACAACGCGGGTAAAACAGCGGGGCGCTGCTAGTAAAATATAAAACTAAATGAAAATAAAACGGTTCATAATTGTCAAAATACTCGCCTAAGTAATATATGTCTTTTAAAAAAGTATATAGGATTGAAAGGCCCTAACTTTTCAAGCAAATTAAAACTTGAACATAATAACAAGTTTTTTAAGTTCCACAAAGCAGTTTTTTACTTTGATTAAAACTTCTGACGCGGAGAACAGGAGCTTCAATTTATTTTGTAATTAACACATTGAAAATGCACGGCATACAACAATATGTAAAGTTTAATATCCAGATTTTAACTTAGAATCCTCTTATCTAAACTCATCTCCCGACGAGAAAAATATTAAAAATATCTGTTATGTGCAAATATAATTTCTTTATTCTTTCACTAAAGGTGGAACTTGACTACTAAGATGGGTGGCCGATAGTGGCATTTCTATCTGAGCGCTACCGTTCATTAAGCAGTTGGTCTCGGTTCTACCAATCGTTAGACCATGTCGAAGGCCTTTAGGCGGTCTAAAAACTCCGACATCAGGGTAGGCCAGTAACCTATTCGAAACGAAATGAACAAATATAAAGTAAAATGTAGTAATCCTGAAAAAAATATGCGCTATTAACTTTGTATAATCCTACAAAACGATAACTACGTTTTCCATGAAGTATCGTAGACTCAAGTGCTTAACAACTTGTTTCTTTTCAGATTATATTATTTTCCTGGAATCGTTAAGACATGTAGTAAGTAGCTTTAACTGTTAAACAGTATAATAACAATGTTGAGAGACAGTTTTGTATCTAAAGTTCACGACTTCTCAGTAAAATCGCTTGAGTGAAATTGCCGGAGTAGGCTGCGGAGCGGAGAAACGGAGAAATCTTAACCAATAGGATGGCATACAATTTCCGCTCACAGTGTTATGTGCATATCATATTTATGCTTTGACAAATAGTTATGTACTCGTAATAGCCGGGTCATTTTAGACAATTGAAATAAAGAAAATTCCGACAGAGCCAAATTTTCGTAGAGACCTTAGGTTTACCACATGGAATAAAGTGTCAAAAGTCCCCATCAATCCCATGTGAGCTTCGGGACTTATTCGGGTCCCAAGGTCAAAATTTTAGGTTTTTTGGATTTTTCTCGAAAACGGTAAGTTTTATCGAAAAGGTACCTGAGAAAATAATAAAGCTTATAAAATTTTCTATAACTTTAATTCTATCCACTTTTTCCATATTCCCAACCGTTATTGAACTACACGCTCCAGAAATGTAAAAATTAAGGACCTCGGGCAGGTAACTATGGAGCCTGCCCCAATGCTCAACAGTGACATGACCTATGTCATTTGAAAGGTCTTGAAGAGTTGTACAAGTTACTCCTAGACAGTTATATCGAATTCGACGGCCAACTCGGTGTTTTCGACCACCGAAGAATTACCACTGGAGGTGCTGTGGAGCCTGGACGGAATGCTCAACAGTGACATGACTTACGCATTTGAAAGCTCTTACAAGTCACTTTTTGATAGTTATGTCGAAATCGACGCCAAACTCGGTGTTTTCGACCACCGAAGAAAAAACACTAGGTGTATGTGCACTAATGTGCAGTTGACACTGATCGTATTGCTCAACAGTGACATGACTAATGTCATTTGAAAGCTCTTACAAGTCACTCCTTGACAGTTATATCGAAATCGACGGCCAACTCGGTGTTTTCGACCACCGAAGTATCGACACTGATCGTATTGCTCAACAGTGACATGACACATATCATTTGAAAGCTCATAAAGAGTTTTATAAGTCACTCTTTGATAGTTACATCGAAATCGCCGTCCAACTTAGTGTTTTCAACCACCGAAGAATGGAGTTGGGCTATGCTATACCGAAGTATCGGCGCTGATCCTAATGCTCAAAAGTGACATGACCTATGTCATTTGAAAGCTCTTGAAGAGTTGTACAAGTCACTCTTTGACACTTATATCGAAATCGACCGCCAACGCGGTGTTTTCGACCATCGAAGAATCGACACTGGGTGTATGTGCAGTTGACCCTGATGGTATTGCTCAACAGTGACATAACTTATGTCATTCGAAAGCCCTTGAAGAGTTGTCCAAGTCACTCCTTGACATGTATATCGAAATCGACGGCTAACTCGGTGTTTTTGACCACCGAAGAATGGAATTTTCTCAAGGTCCTTTATTAAATAATGTGTACATATATTTTTTTATTTTCGGTCAAAAACACCGAGTTAGCCGTCGATTTCGATATACATGTCAAGGAGTGACTTGGACAACTCTTCAAGGGCTTTCGAATGACATAAGTTATGTCACTGTTGAGCAATACCATCAGGGTCAACTGCACATACACCCAGTGTCGATTCTTCGATGGTCGAAAACACCGCGTTGGCGGTCGATTTCGATATAAGTGTCAAAGAGTGACTTGTACAACTCTTCAAGAGCTTTCAAATGACATAGGTCATGTCACTTTTGAGCATTAGGATCAGCGCCGATACTTCGGTATAGCATAGCCCAACTCCATTCTTCGGTGGTTGAAAACACTAAGTTGGACGGCGATTTCGATGTAACTATCAAAGAGTGACTTATAAAACTCTTTATGAGCTTTCAAATGATATGTGTCATGTCACTGTTGAGCAATACGATCAGTGTCGATACTTCGGTGGTCGAAAACACCGAGTTGGCCGTCGATTTCGATATAACTGTCAAGGAGTGACTTGTAAGAGCTTTCAAATGACATTAGTCATGTCACTGTTGAGCAATACGATCAGTGTCAACTGCACATTAGTGCACATACACCTAGTGTTTTTTCTTCGGTGGTCGAAAACACCGAGTTTGGCGTCGATTTCGACATAACTATCAAAAAGTGACTTGTAAGAGCTTTCAAATGCGTAAGTCATGTCACTGTTGAGCATTCCGTCCAGGCTCCACAGCACCTCCAGTGGTAATTCTTCGGTGGTCGAAAACACCGAGTTGGCCGTCGAATTCGATATAACTGTCTAGGAGTAACTTGTACAACTCTTCAAGACCTTTCAAATGACATAGGTCATGTCACTGTTGAGCATTGGGGCAGGCTCCATAGTTACCTGCCCGAGGTCCTTAATTTTTACATTTCTGGAGCGTGTAGTTCAATAACGGTTGGGAATATGGAAAAAGTGGATAGAATTAAAGTTATAGAAAATTTTATAAGCTTTATTATTTTCTCAGGTACCTTTTCGATAAAACTTACCGTTTTCGAGAAAAATCCAAAAAACCTAAAATTTTGACCTTGGGACCCGAATAAGTCCCGAAGCTCACATGGGATTGATGGGGACTTTTGACACTTTATTCCTTGTGGTAAACCTAAGGTCTCTACGAAAATTTGGCTCTGTCGGAATTTTCTTTACTTGATCACTATTTTTATGTCTAAAATGACCCGGCTATAAGGTGGTAGTTTAAATTGTTCTGTCAGCGGAATCGTGACTTATTCTGATTTCCATAACCATGACAACTATTTTAACTTTCAGTGCAAAAGACTTCATAAAAGATCTCTACTACGAAGACATCTCGTTGCACTTTGGAATTCCATTCAAAAAATGCTGGAGTATTCCACTGTGAGCAGCAAATATTTATTCTGTGAGCTGGTAGTAGAAAATAAAATAAAGGGTGGACATTTTATTATTGGTATACGTTGTAGAAAATGACTGTAATATATTTTATTTATGTTTTTTGTTGAATGTAAAAGTTCTTTAACGAATGCCAACAATTATAACAAAGTTTTACTACCTGTGATATTATTTACATCTGCGGACAGCAGAGCATTGCACGTAAAATGAATAAGGGTCAGCACTGCGTTAAGCGTTCACCTTTGTATGAAGTTACACGCGACGGGCGCACGCCGCGGGCGCACGCCGCGGGCGCACGCCGCGGGCGCCCGCGACGGTTCACATTTGTATGGAACCGCGGCGTGCGCACGCTTAACGTAGTGTCGGCCCTAAATAAATATACTTGGACTAATTCTCTAATGGTTTAGGTCTATATAGAAAGACGGAAGGATATGGGTTTTAGGCTGAAGAAAAGGTATTTGTATGAGTGGGTTAAAAGTTTATTTCGGAATTTATACCGTATTCCGACTAGATAGGATTGATTGTTACTTTGTTGTGATAAATACAATAAGGTTGACTTAATTAGTTTGCTCATTCTGGTTTAAATATTGGGCGATCAAGTAGACTTTGGAAATAAACTAAAATGTCTCAAAATTTTAACATTTAATTTTATACAATACAACTACTTTACAAATTGGTTTTTACGTAAATAGAATTTCTATGAATTTAGTTTGTTACAATAAGAATGTATAATAGGAAACCCGTCGAACATTTCTGAATTAAAATTTCTGTATTCGGCCATAAAGTCTATCCATTATAATCGGTTACAGTCCTTGATATCAAATAATAAATTTATAGAATTAATTCATTACCTTCTAAATATAACACCCTTTTTAGATTCTTTCAATTTTTTCCATTCTTTCCATCTCCCCCAATTCTTTCTATTTATCTCTTTCCATAGCCAACTCCTTACTTATTACTTATCACTTATTATATAAACTTATATTCTAACGACGACTTAAGTAAAAGCCTTTTGGCAATAATGTAAGTTGAAAATACCAAGATAAGATTTCCATTCTTAAAAAAATATTCAAGGGAGATGCCATACAACAAACATGATTTTTTACCGTTTTTTAAAGTACGGAACCCACCGTGCGCGAGTCCGACTCGCACTTGGCCGGTTGTTATTTTTGATCGAACTTGAAAGATAGAATAGCTTACATTTCAATTTATAGTGATCACAGGGTGGTCCCTTAATTTTTATATGGCAAAGAAATACGCATTTTTTTGGATGTTTCTTGTTACCAAGACCGAATCACTTTAAGTAAAGTATTATACTTAGACATGCCATCATCGTTGACAAAGTAAAGTTAAAATAATTTCGTTATTTATTAAAAACTTTCGGCATTTTATCTAAGAATTGTTATTCAAACATATTTCTAATGCTTTTTACTGCTACATTTTTTACAGTGTATTAATAGTGATCTTTGTACATTTTTTGGTACTAAGTATACATAAAAAGTAAACAACTGCAAGGCCTCTTATTTCAGTAAAGTCGGTACAAGTATTTCTGTGTTCGAGACTGGAGATGTTCGCCGTCCTAGCGTTGCCGAATTCGGTCAACCAATGTTAACAACCCTATTCGGGTAATCCAAATACTGTTGCAGAATTCAGTAAACCCATCATTTTAACTTTATTTTAAACCGAAAACAGGCATTGCAGGTTTCCGAATGTGAATAGAAAGTAAATAATTAGCCTGTAATTTCCCACCCGACAAAGGTATCTCATCTCACTGAAGATATGAAAAATCTATAACTTAATTATTATAATAAAACTGAGTTTGTTTGTTTGAACTTATCTCAGAAACTACCAATCTGATTCAAATAATTCCTTTTATAATGGATAGCCACATTCAACGGGAAGGTTATAGGCTATTTTTCGTCCCGAAATTCTTATGGGAACGGGCACAACGCGGGTAAATCCGCGGCTCACTGCTAGTATGTTAAGATGTTAATAGCTAGACATTAATAGCTAAAATCCTCACCAAATACATCAAATAAAATTAACTATACTCGGAATTTTTATTAGATTCCAGATTTGACATTAGCTACTGTCATTTTGTCAAATAATGATACCACATATAATAGTGTAGTGTAGTGATACGAATATCTTATTTCATTGCGAATCGATATTTTGTATCCGAGATGTATCCGATGTATTTTCTCATTGATTTTTACTTATTATTAAACTAGATTATATCAGCTTTTTTTTGACACCAATATATAATTACTTGGAATGAACAGTCTAGCACATTAACCAAAACATACAACGTTTTTTTTTCTGTTTTATTTGTCATGTTCCTTCATGATCACATTTTTTTATTTATTTCACACACAATTATAAAAGAAAAGTCTCAGATCGTTAATTAATCGTCAAAACTAAATTATCGGTTCAGAAATATTTAATTTCCTGATATACTTAGTTTACGAGAGTAAAATTATAAACGAGACGAATCGATCCGGAAATATTCCATTTCCATATCGAATAATTTCGCAACGTCACTATTTAGTATTTGTCATAATGTTGCAACACTGAAATTGTCAAATCTGGAATCTAATTAAAATTTTTAGTATAGCTCTATCTGGTGACGTCAAACACATCGTATATAAATATTTATTTATCGCAACGGTGGCTCTCAAGATAGTAAACATCTAGACACGTTTTAGCGTCACTTCAGGCTTTCAAACATGTCTGTGACGTAAAATGTAACAGACGGAACAAAGTGGTGATATTGTTAAGTGACAGCTGTCAAACCGAGTTTATACATTATAGAGCACTTTGTTTTTTAAACCACACGATTTGCACTAATGACACAACGGAATCTCTGCAAAATGTTCGGAGTGCGGGCAAATCTATGATTTCGCCATGGCAGATCCAAAAAATGACAATCGGAGTCGTCTCTTCAACAAAGAACTCGCTGCTATAGTTCGTTATATTGAAGCGCGATAGAGTCCCGTTTCATCTTCTCTGTTACAATACCCGTCGTTGTAGTGTTTCGTTTAACCTTCACGTCAAAATGTCGTGTGACTCTACCCTAGATGTTTTGTCATACATGATTGTTAAGAATTTTTGAACAAAAATCTGCTTTGTATAGAATCTACGTTTTCGGATATCTTTCAACATTTTGCAAAGATTTGCTATGAATAGAAACTACGTTTACTTATACACTTCGGGCCGAAACGACAGATAAATAAGTAAAATAAAAGCGAAGTGTATCCGTAAACGCAATTTGAATTCAAAATGAGTATTCGCTTTAACCTAAAAGACTAGTAAAAATATCTGCAATTTAGTCAATTTTGCGTCCCAGAACAGTACCGTTGATTTGCCAAAACGTTTGTATTAGTTTATGCTGTTTAAAAGCTTCGAACGATTTCTTGTTTCCATCAAAGTCGAAATAGAAGAAGTCACTTAAATACATTTATCTAAGTGGCTCGTTATTAATATTTCTTCTACTTTATTTTACTTCGTCTATGTCACGATGTTGTCCGCACTCAGCAAACCCATTTTATAAAGCTTTCAAAGCTTTCTCAGTAAGGATATTGTTCGAGGAAATTGCAATCTGACAACTTTCATTGAAGCTAGTTTAACTTATAGTTTTATGAATGTTTTATTTGTTTATTGTCCTGAGACTGAGGGCACCTGAAAGTGTGTCGTGTTTTATTACTGTTATTTTATATGTTGAAGTAGCTTGAGAGCATTGTTTGAAATATATATACTTCTATACTAATATAATAAAGCTGTAGTTTGTTTGAACGCGCTAATCTCAGAAACCACCTATCCTATTTGAATAATTATTTTTGTAATGCATAGCCACATTCAATAGGAAGATTATAGGCTACTTTTCATCCCGAAATTCTCACGGGAATAGAACCAACGCAAAACCGCGGGGCGCTGCTAGTTTAAGTATAAATAGCGACTTCTAGCTCAGTCACACCAAGGATGAACGGCCGATGGCATTCTAACAGACAGCTGCCGTGGTTTGGAGGAATATGTTTATTTCCTTTTCTAGGTTTGTTTACTGACATACTAGACGGAGAGAGAGACAGAGAGACAGAGAGAGAGAGAGATATGTATTCAGATAGACATAGAGCTATCTGTTCACGCTTAAAAAGTGCTACAATTAAGCAGTTAATACTACGCTCTTCCATGCTATAATACATATAACACTTACCATGCAGTTCTTTGCTGGTTTTCCTGATCTCGCAGAAGATGCACACATAGCAGACGGTGATGACAATCAGCGGTAGGAAGTACATCGCACATATACAGAACACGTTGTAAGCCACTTCTTGTTCAATTGAGCTGAATGCGTAGAAAGTAACGCACTGCTCAAACCCAGGTATCGAAGGGTGTGGCATCACACGAAATACTAGGCTCTGTGAACAAAGTTAAACAAGTTTAGGAATATAAATACGACTAGTAAAAAAAAAACCGGCCAAGTACGAGTCGGACTCGCGCACGGAGGGTTCCGTACTTTAAAAAACAGAAAAAAATCACGTTTGTTGTATGGGAATACTTGTTTTATTTTATTTTTGGTATTTGTTGCCTGAAACCTCCTCACTGTACTGATATCTTCAGTGAGACGAGAGACCTTTGCCCAGCAGTGGGACATTACTGGCTAATACTTACTTACTTACTTATTTGTTGTTATAGCGGCAATATACACTTGAGAGCATAGAAATCGCACATAGGGTAATTTTCCTGCATTTTGACTTCGATACTTGTTTTTTTTTTAAATAAAAGGTTGGAAGCAAATATAACTTTAATTAAATTAAAGTACACACTGTTAGCTTCCTAAAAACCCATAATGTCTGGCCTTGACCTTCCTTATCATAGCAGTAGCGGCTTACCAATGGAATGGCCTAAATTAGCTCGTTTCAGGTAGCGCGGTTTGTGGGACTTTGAGCAGGTATTAAAGGTTAAAAAAACAATAAATCTGTAAATGTAACGATTTTTTAATACGAGGTAATGGCTCCCCTAGCCTGAATAACAGCTTCCAGTCGAAGATTCATTGAAGAAATCAATGTTTTTACGAAATCCTTCGGTATGCTGTCCCATTCTTCCTTGATCGTGGTTTGAAGCTCTCAGAGACTCGTAGGCACTGCGTTTCTGGCTCTTACTCGTTTCTTTAGTTCGTCACATAAGTGCTCAATAGGATTGAGATCTGGGCTTCGAGCAGGCCACTCCATAACGAGTACTTCAACCTCCTCCAAGTACTGGCGTACTATAGCAGCGGTGTGTGGTCTAGCGTTGTCCTTCATAAAAACGAAGTATTCGCCGATAAATCTCGAAAAGGGCACAACATGTTCTTGCAGGATATCCCGACGTAACGTTGGGAAGTCAATCCACGCGATCGATGGTCGGTATCGGGCCCTGTGATGAAGACAAGTTCGGTTTTCGCTTCCAGTGAAATACCTCCCCAGAACATACACGAACCACCCCCGTATGCGACCCGTTCGGAGATGCAGCATTGAACAAAACGCTCACCGGGTCTTCGGTAGACTCTACCCCGTCCGTCTTTACCAAGGAGACACATCTTGCACTCATCGGAGAAGAGGACTGCCTGCCATTGATCCATAGTCCAATTAACGTGATTTCGAGCAAACTGAAGGCGTGCTTGTCTGTGTGCTGGGGTAAATTTTGGGCCAATTGCGGGTCTGTGCGCTATCAGACCTCCTTCGGCTAGTCTTCTTCTAACTGTCCACAAACTGACTTCCACTTCTCTAACTTCCTGGAGCCGCTGTCCGAGTTGAACTGCATTCAACCGGCGATTTCGTAGTGATGTATTCACAAGAAAGTGGTCATTGCGCTGTGTTGTCGCACGTTTTGGGCCTGTTCCTGGTTTCCTGGTATAGCCACAAGTTTGCTAATATCGCAGGTATACATGTCGAACAGCATATCTGCTCAAATTTTATTGAAGAGCCACTTGACTTTGGTTCTGTCCAGCTTCGATTAGTGCAACCGCTTGAGCCGCTATTTCTGGTGTGGTATCCATTTTCTTGATCAGAGAGATGACGTATTCGTTAAATGACCTTTCTAACTGGGAGTTGGTATGGAAATGATGTCATTTCAATCATCCCTTATCGTTTTATACCTGCTCAAAGTCCCACAAACCGCGCTACCTGAAACGAGCTAATTTAGGCCATTCCATTGGTAAGCCGGTACTGCTATGATAAGGAAGGTCAAGGCCAGACATTATGGGTTTTTAGGAAGCTAACAGTGTGTACTTTAATTTAATTTAAGTTATATTTGCAACCAACCTTTAATTTAAAAAAAAAACAAGTATCGAAGTCAAAATGCAGGAAAATTACCCTATGTGCGATTTCTATGCTCTCAAGTGTATTATGTAAATACATCATCTATGAAAATTTCAACTGTCTAGCTATCACTGTTCTTGAGATACAGCTGGGTGACAGATGGACGGGCGAACGGACAGCGAAGTCTCATGGACCAAGAGCCCGTGAACCCCAGACCTTCGTTATTTTATAAAAGCTGAAAGTTTGTCAGCGCATGCTCCCACACACAGGTAAGAACGATGGACTATTATGAAGTTTGGGTTATCGTGGCTTTGGCAGGTATACGGTACTAAAGGTCAATGGTCGAAAACACCAAGTTGGCCATCGATTTCGATATCACCGTCAAAGGGTGACTTGTACAACTCCTCAAGAGCTTTCAAATGACATAGGTCATGTCACTGTTGAGCATAAGGATCAGCGTCCATGGCATAGGCCAACTCCAATCTTCGGTGGTCGAAAACACCAAGTTGGCCGTCGATTTCGATGTCACCGTCAAAGGGTGACTTGTACAACTTGTCAAGAGCTTTCAAATGACATAGGTCATGTCACTTAGGATCAGCGTCCATAGCATAGGTCAACTCCAATCTTCAATGGTCGAAAACACCAAGTTGGCCGTCGATTTCGATATCACCGTCAAAGGGTGACTTGTACAACTTGTCAAGAGCTTCCTATATTATAGGTCATGTCACTGTTGAGCATTAGGATCAGCGTCCATAGCATAGGTCAACTCCAATCTTCAATGGTCGAAAACACCAAGTTGGCCGTCGATTTCGATATCACCGTCAAAGGGTGACTTGTACAACTCTTCAAGAGCTTTCAAATGGCATATGTCATGTCACAAATCACACATTATTATTTGATGAATTTAGATCGGTATTTTACACACCTTTAGTACCGTTTACCTGCCAAAGCCACGATAACCCAAACTTCATAATAGTCCATCGTTCTTACCTGTGTGTGGGAGCATGCGCTGACAAACTTTCAGCTTTTATAAAATAACGAAGGTCTGGGGTTCACGGGCTCTAGGTCTATCAGTAATATGGTCCCGTTTTTACGGTTTGGGTACGGAACACACGAATTTGAAGCCGTTTCGGAGGAGTGTAGTAACTAACATTGTGGCACGAGAATTTTATTTATAAGAAGATTAGATTAAATCAGACTTGTTCATTCATTGTCAACAGAATGTGCCAGATTTAACAAGAGGAGTCCAACCCATCAACCCAAATTAATCAAATCAATCGTAACTCCTAACTTTACAGAAAAAATGGCTTCCAACAAATTAATTTGAGAGAAGTTTTAAGCTATTGCATAGCTTCTATCGCGGGCCTTGAGCGCGGGGACCGAATCCAAAATTTCCGTAACGAAATAACCTGACGCTTACCCGATCCGACGGGAAGGAGGTGTGGCTTGAAGGCCGTGCATCGTCTAACGTCGTTTCAGTTCGGCAGTCTTCGAGAGAGGGGGGCGAGAGAGGGGGGCGAGAGAGGGGGCGAGAGAGGGGGGCGAGAGAGGGGGGCGAGAGAGGGGGGCGAGAGAGGGGGGCGAGAGAGGTGGGCGAGAGAGGGGGGCGAGAGAGGGGGCGAGAGAGGGGGGCGAGAGAGGGGGGCGAGAGAGGGGGGCGAGAGAGGGGGGCGAGAGAGGGGGGCGAGAGAGGGGGGCGAGAGAGGGGGGCGAGAGAGGGGGCGAGAGAGGGGGGCGAGAGAGGGGGCGAGAGAGGGGGCGAGAGAGGGGGGCGAGAGAGGGGGGCGAGTGAGGGGGGCGAGAGAGGGGGGCGAGTGAGGGGGGCGAGAGAGGTGGCGAGAGAGGGGGGCGAGAGAGGGGAGCGAGAGATGGGGGCGAGAGAAGGGGGCGAGAGAGGGGGGCGAGAGAGGGGGGCGAGAGAGGGGGGCGAGAGAGGGGCGAGAGAGGGGCGAAAGAGGGGGGCGAGAGATGGGGGCGAGAGAGGGGGGCGAGAGAGGGGGGCGAGAGAGGGGGGCGAGAGAGGGGGGCGAGAGAGGGGGCGAGAGAGGGGGCGAAGAGGGGGGAGAGAGAGGGGGGCACGAGAGGGGGGCGAGAGAGGGGGGCGAGAGAGAGGGGGCGAGAGAGGGGGGCGAGTGAGGGGGGCGAGAGAGGGGGGCGAGAGAGGGGGGCGAGAGAGGGGGCGAGAGAGGGGGCGAGAGAGGGGGGCGAGAGAGAGGAGCGAGAGATGGGGGCGAGAGAAGGGGGCGAGAGAGGGGGGCGAGAGAGGGGGGCGAGAGAGGGGGGCGAGAGAGGGGGCGAGAGAGGGGGCGAAGAGGGGGGAGAGAGAGGAGGCGGGAGGGGTGAGAGAGGAGATATCAAATATATCAAATATAATTGCATAAGTTGATACAAAATGCTATGCAATAGCTTCACCGCGGCAGTCCTCGAGTGCAACACGTCTTTTATTTTTTTTACAAAATCTTTTTAAGAATAAATTAGGTCACCTCTAGAGTAAAATATAATTAAATTAAATAATCTATAACGTTTTTCAGTTACTTAATTTGTACTAATATATTAAAGCTGCAAACTTTTTTTGTTTGAACGCCCTAATATCAGATACTATCAATCCGACTCCAATAATTCTTGTTGAGATGGATAGGCACATTCAACGGTAAGGTTGTTTTTTCATCCCGAAATTCCCACAGGAACGGGCACAAGGCGGGTAAAACTTTTAGTATTATTATATTTTGAAAAACAAAAGCTGTTCGTTCTTAATTGTATTTTATACTAGCAGCGCTCCGCGGCTTTGCCAGCGTTGAGCCCGTTCCCGTAGGAATTTTGAAAATCCTTTCTTAGTGTGCACAGTTACGTCACTTGAAGAACCTTCCTGCCAAATTTCATGATTCTAGGTGTAGCGGTTGAGGCTGTGCGTTGATTATCAGTCAGTCAGGACTTTGAATTTTATATATATAGATACATTGCACCAAATAGAACACAATAAAACGATAGTCATTTGTTTTCTAAACATATTTAATGAGAGTTCTATTGAACTAGTCAACAAACTTTAATCAAATCATCAGTTCTTGTATAATCCACTGTAGTCGTGAGGCACTTTACTCAATGTAATTAAGTTTTGGACAAAATAGAGATGAGAGGCCTTTGCCCAGCAGTGGGACATTACTGGCTAATACTTGCTCACATTGTCTTTACGTTAGCAACGCTTCTGATATCTGTCGGCAAATGCCTATCGGCGTCGTTCGGTATCACATTTCGGGCCTTCGTTTACGAGCCGATTAAGTAACAATGGCGTTAATTAAAATAGAAAATTAATTAATGGATACATTATGAGCATGACATCAGAGTTGGTACTAAACCGAGCTTGTCATTAAATGTTCTTTATGATGGTGAATACTGTGTGTAAACATATACCCGGAAAAAATCACTCACGGTTAATTTGACCCAAACAAAGCTCTGAGCTTGAATTATGGAATCACTGATACTACTACATATATACAAACACAAATCCTTTATAAGAATATATAATTGACACCCAGACGTCGTCGCCAACAATTATGTCTGCACATATTGTTGACTTCGGGCGGGAATGGATCCCGCAACACCCGGCACGGTAAGCGCTCTCACTGCCACTGTGCCAACGGGCTTGTCAAATGATGACTATGATTGAAAAAGTACGATAAAGATAAGAGGATTACGAAGTAGATTTGACCGAGCTCGCACCACACGCCGCGTCACGTGACTGTTGTGAACTGGGAATGTAATATTCCCGGATAAATTCACACACGGTTAGTTAGACCCGAATTAAGCTCTAAGCTTGCATAATCTTACTAATACTATTATATACATATACAAATATTTTTTATGGAAATATATATTGACACCCAGACGTCGTCGCCAATAACTATGTCTGATATTGTTGACTCCCTAGGAATCGAGCCCTTATATAGTGAGCCCCAACATAGTGAGCGTTCTCACAAACCTCTGTGCCATCGGGCTTTTCAGTTATAAGGGTTTGTTAAGCTGTATGTGTTGGGTGACTAATGAGTTTGGACAGTTTTGTAAGGATAGTAAACTAACTCACACGGGTTTGTTGCGATAGAAAGTTTATAAAGCATTTCACAACGTATCGATAGAGTTCGCCCGCGACCACGAGCGGTGCAATCTACTCGAAATGTCGGGAAATAAAAAGTTAGTGTAGTTTTATTTGCTTTATAAACTTTCTACCGCGAAAAAACTCGTGTGAGTACGTTCACTATACAAATCGTGTTAATGTATAAAAGTATATTAGTTTTGTAAGGAGATAAAACGTTTAACTGATTTTGTCGTCTGTTAGACTAACGAATAACGAATTGAATAATTTGAATTTGAATAATTGTACTAATTCGGTTTAGAGTGACTAAACACGGACATCAATGAAGTCATTATGGACTGCAGTGATGTATGAATGTACTAACTGACCCGCCAAACGCTGTTTTGGGTGGACTAGCCTAATCACTATTCATTGAGCTGTAAGCTATCTTTCAAGTTGGATCAAATTGCACCAGTATGCAAATCAAATATAAAATCGGTTTAGTAGTTTAGGGATCCATCGCGGACAAACAACGTGAGACGTAACTTTGATATATAAAGATTATGATGCTTAGTAGGTAAATGTAGTTAAAAACCCATTTCAAACTCAATATCACCCAACTGTAGTGATCGTTATCCACTGAACATTAAGCAACAGTGTTCTCGGGCAAAATGGGAGCCTATTCTGTTTCATGGATGATACAAAAGGGGGCTTTTAATTATTTCCTTTCATTACGAGTTATGCTCAAGGAACAACCCAGAGTAACTGTTATTAGAAAACGCTTTATCTTTATAATAACTTTGCGAAACAGTAAGGTAGTAAAGTTCTAATAATATTAGTTTGTGAGGCGAAGTATTATTTGGAACAATTAAACATCGAACTCATCAAAGGAACCTTCTTTGTTCTTGCTTGAGTTTTGAGATGAATATGTTTCTTGTAAAACGCCGGAATATTATGAGATTACGTTTATTTACAAATCAGATCGGCGAATTTCTTTAGGCGGGAAACACCAAAACCAGGATTAGGTAACCACCATTGTCCATACCTTTAATTGAATAAGGGTTCAGACACGTTCCCATTAAGTTCAAGCAACTAAGCTGACTAAGTTAAGCAACGTGCAACTCAGCTCCTACTCAAAAACAAAAATAAAAATAAAAATGAGTTTATTCAATAAAATCACATAACAGTGCATACACCGAGACTTTGGAAAGTCTGCGCGTCCTCCCTAGTCTTCCCAATACAAGTATCTGATTACTTACTGGGGTATTGTATTGTATCAGATACTTGGATCAGATACTTGTATCAGATACTTGGATCAGATACTTGGATCAGATACTTGTATCAGATACTTGTATCAGATACTTGGCTCAGATACTTGTATCAGATACTTGTATCAGATACTTGTATCAGATACTTGGCTCAGATACTTGTATCAGATACTTGTATCAGATACTTGGCTCAGATACTTGGAATGTCCTGCATCTTCCCTACTTGGATGAGTGGCCGATAGCGGCTCTTCTATCTAAGCGCTACCATGCTTCGGTGGACACTTAAAATGGTCGGTTTTGGTTGTTTTAATCGATAGACCAAGTCCGAGGCGGTTAGGTGGTCTATAAACTCTGTCACCAGGGCCCGTAACTTACACGAACTTCAGTTGTAGCCCATCTATAAAATACTAGCTATGCCCTGCGGTTTCACCCGCAGCGCACCCGTTCCCGTGGGAATTTTGAGATTTTTATTCCCTATAAACCTCACGGAGCCCGAGACCTTTCCAACGAATGCAAAACCGTGGAAATCGGTCCTGCCATTCACGCGTGATGCCTTGACCAATGAAAACGCGTTTCATTTTTATATTTAAAGATAGAAGTATACAGATACACATGCCTGCGGTAAACTGCACGCCAGCGCCACGGCCCAGGCGCAGTACAGCATCTGTTTACTTCTTCTTCTTGCTATGTTCAGCCTCAAAGGGTATAACACGGCGAAGAACCTGAAACAATACAGATACGTTTAATTAAATTGTCGAGGTGATGAGTACTTATTAGAATAATAAGTAAGTAATTTCGAGCAGGTTAGTGGCCAACAAGATCTGACGATTGAAATAACCGGGACTGGCTATATTGAGTGACCTCCTAAGCACGGTAGAGCTCAGATAGAAATGCCACTATCAGCCGCCCACACAAGTAGCGGCCGAGCTACGGTTGCATAGCAATCGCAGTGAACTAACATGGCTTAGTCAAACTACGCCACGAGCGGTACATTATTCTAATGAATTATATTATTATCTATTAACACCTATAAATGAGCGCACAAAAGAGACAAGAGACTTTTTGTCTGTAAACAATCGTTAGACTTATATATAAACGAAGCGGGAATCTTTTTCTTGTTAGACTGTCTAATAATAGACTTATAAATCTGTCTTGAGACTCCAAAGACTGTAGTCTACGAAGGTTCTAATGATATTATTTATTTTCTTATATTTAAAATCGACTCTCGTGATGTCAAGTAGGTAAAAAGAATAAATTTGATATTTGAGTAAATTCGATATTCAGTATTATTAATCTAAATTCGTATCATGTAGCTGCGATGCCATTGAAATAAGGCTCTATTCACATTTCATTGCAGTAAAACAGTTTTAATCGAAATAAGTAAAAGTTCGAGTAGGTAAGTGGCCTATCATGGTGTCGGGAGTTTTATGACCGCCCAAAGGCCTCCGACATGGTCTAACGATTGCAAGAACTGGGACCGACAATTTAATTTGACAATTTAACGTCCCCTCCGAAGCACGGTAGCGCTCAGATAGAAATGCCACTATCGGTCACCCATCCAAGTAGGGGTCGAGCTACACGTTGCTTAACAATTGCAATGAGCTTACATCGCTTAGTCAGAACATCAAGAGAAATTCATTTTAAATCGAAATCACTTTAAAACTCATATCATATGTATGTACTGTAATACCCACGCATTGTTATTTTAACATACACTGTCTATTGGTACGGATTATTGACGGACGGATACGGATTTGTGAGAGATTAAAGATCGAGTGACGCAAATAATAAATACCTGCTATTTCATACAACAGTTTTTACCGGTTAACCGAATAAAACGAATGCATGATGCATTTATTGAAAACTAGCCCCGCGGTTTTACCCGCGATGCACCCGTTCCCGCAGGAATATCGGGATAAATTGTATCCCATGTATTATTCTGATGTATTAGCTATATTTCCGTGAAGTTTCACCCAAATTCATCCAGTAGTTTTCACATCCATCCATACATACATCCATCCTCAAAAACTTTCGCATTTATAATATTAGTACGATTGAAATGCAGTCAACGTAAACTTAGTATAAACTGTGACCGAGGTAAATTTGATTGTCACACTTTCGGCTTTAATTATGTGAAGGTGTGACTAGACACAAAGCGGTATTCGAAAACTATTCAATGGTATATTAACAGACTTTCTGCCGCACTCATCTTGACGTAATTTTTCATACCTTATGATAATATAAATATACCTGGACGAATTCACTCATGGTAAATTAGACCCAAAGTAAGTTCTAAGCTTGTAATATGGAATCTAAATAACTGATAGTACTACTTATTTTGTACCAGAGTTAAAAAGATTTTAGATAATCTCAGGAACTACCAATCTGGTTTGAATAATCCTTTTAAATTTTCTATCTCTAATTTTGCGGTGTGTATGGCCACAACTTTTTAGAAACAAAAGCTTATTTAAATTCAACGAACACGTGAATATGTATGACGGTGCATTGAGCGAGTCCAGGAAATGGCAGAGAACTTTACTTTAGCTCGTTACGGCGTTGTTTGACGCGATGTAAACTCATCGGCCCTTATTAACAAATGCGGTGAAAATAAAACACACTGTGTTTTGTCTCTTTTGCTCTTCGGAAAATTGTGTATGTCAGAAAGTGACAAACCATTTGATAACTGAAATATTCTTAATACGTGTTTATTAAGGCTCATAGGGATTACACACACATGTAATTAGAATGTCAAGTTCACAATGTGGTGACACAGTTAACAGCCGCGACAGGTGGGATTATAATAATGTCATTAATATTTGTTGAAATAATTGACAATTTCGTAACATTTTTAGCTGGAATTTGTGAATTTAATTTTAGTTTTAGTATTAGTTATTGTGTCTAAGCAATGTACAGCTCAGATTATATATGTATATCTTTATCTTTCATACCTCGAATGAATTTTCAATTTGATTCTTCAACATCGGAGAAATCGTATAACAAATATATAAAAAACACAGAAAAAACATAATTTACACATACAAATGATTTTCCAGGAACAGATTATGTCAAATCTGATCACGATACAACAAAACTCTGTTCCAGAAACTTCATGTTAATAATATTATACACGGAAATGAAACTCATTCAATATTGATCATACATATTATTTACAGGTATTGATACTTTTCTAATGCTGTACTTGTTTTCTGACTACCTCGTTACTGAAAGTCTTCGATCAACAATACACGAAGCTGAAAGTACCCAATAACCACGGTACATCAAAATGCTTGTAGTTTTGTTTCACGAGCGCTCCTGAGTCATCTAATTTGACAAGTGATTGGCGACGGCAGAACCCACTAACCCGCTTGAAAATTAATAATGTATTTATAATGAAAATTAATAATGTATGTTGTTTGCCATATTTATAAATTCATATTCCGCGTAGAATATTGCTTTCGATCAACCACATTAATGAGCGGTTTTTTTACTGGGTATTACATTATCAGACTTGGTTTGATTCAGGTATTTAATTTGACGCTGTTAATACGCAGTAGTTCGCTTTTGTCAAATGCTTCCTTAGTAGATTTAATAAGTGACTTTGACATTTAATGTATGAAAAAATACGTCAATTAGTTAAGTGATTTAATCTTGATTTTATGGACGTATCTGAATGCGGCGTTTGATAATAACAAAAGCCTCGGTGGTCTAGTGGTATGTGCACTCCAAGACTGTGCCTGCCAAGACTGAGGTCTCGGGTTCAATTCCCGGGTCGAGCGGAAACATGTTTCCTACTTTTCAAACATGGCTCGAGTTTGAGATCACAAACCCGCATTAGGCAAGCGTGGTGATTACGCCTAATCCTCCTCACTGTACTGATATCTTCAGTGAGATGAGAGGCCTTTGCCTAGCAGTGGGACATTACAGGCTAATACTTTACAAACAAAAGATAGTATAATAAAAAGTCACACATCTCTATTGTTAAAAATAGAGATACTCGTTAGATCATTTGCAGTTCTTGCTAAACAAATAAAAGTCGTATAATTAACACGACAAACGTACGCACACTAACGTCGCGCTCAAAGATGAATTCACTATTTCGTGGATGAATTGAACTATTATAACAACTTGAGTTCTATAACATACCTGTCAAGTGAGATGCAAACCAGCACATTGGACGATAGGTAGAGCCCGAAAGCTCTCATCACTTGCAACAGTTTACACATCGTGTTCCCAGCGAGCCACTCGTTCGTGTATTTCCAACCGATCTGTGAACAATGTATCCAATTTATATTATTGAAGTATGCATTCATGTTCAATCCTGTAACAATTGAATAGAATAGCACGTAGACGACTCCAAGAGGGTTTGGAATATTAAACATGTTCTGCGGTCGGTGGTTAGTATCCGAAATATACGACATTTAATAAAGTGTTACCGCTGTACTCAGAGACAGATATTAGTGGTAACATCGATCTCTCGGAAGAGTAGAGATTATGGGCCTTATTCATAAATGCGTATTTTAGCTATCAAATAGTTTGTCCCTTTCTGACATACGCTATTTTCCAAGGAGCAAAAGAGACAAATACTCACTTATGCCCGGGATACACGAGGCTAGTTTTTCAAGCCAGGATAGCAAGCTAGTTCTCTTCTAAACTGTCTCGGCTAGCTGACCTGGCTTGGAATATGCTAGTTCTGTTTACATGAGGCTATATTATTATAAGCTAGTATTAACACGTGTCGCGGAGAAAAACAAACAAAACGCGTGGTTACTGCTTACGAGTCAACTTTAAACTAGCTAGCTTCGCCGGCCACATGAAGCTAGTACACAAGCCAGGATAGTAAAATCAGTGGTGGGGGGCGCTACTAGCTTAAAAAATAGAACTCCATCCTATTAAAAACTTTCCTGGCTTGTCAACTACCTTACTAGTTTACTAGCTTAGAAATGAAGCTAGTTTTGTCTACACGAAGCCAGAAGTACTAGCTTGCTAGCTTACTGACACTAGCTTGCTATCCTGGCTTGAAAAACTAGCCTCGTGTATCCCGGGCATAACAGTGTTTTAGTTAGAGAGCGTTTATGAATAAGGCAGTTAGACTTTATTTGTATGCTTGTCCCGCTGAGGAAAGGCTTAAGCGAAGTGGAGCTGTACTGAGCTCAATCAGCTAATCACACACAATGTATAACATTGTTAGAAGATGTCATTTGTTTTTCGTAACGCTTTGCAATTGGTCAGTAGCCCTTTCCGCTTATTCTGTTTCTATGGAAAAGTATTAAGCTATTGCATAGCTTCTATCGCGGGTCACAGAGGGTGGTGAGAGAGGTGGGTGAGAGAGGGTGGTGAGAGAGGTGGGTGAGAGAGGGTGTGAGAGAGGGGTGAGAGAGGGGGTGAGAGAGGGGGTGAGAGAGGGGGGTGAGAGAGGGGGTGAGAGAGGGGGGTGAGAGAGGGGGGTGAGAGAGGGGGGTGAGAGAGGGGGGTGAGAGAGGTGGGTGAGAGAGGGGGGTGAGAGTGGGGGTGAGAGAGGGGGGTGAGAGTGGGGGTGAGAGAGGGGGGTGAGAGTGGGGGGTGAGAGAGGGGGTGAGAGAGGGGGTGAGAGAGGGGGGTGAGAGAGGGGGGTGAGAGTGGGGGGTGAGAGAGGGGGGTGAGAGAGGGGGGTGAGAGAGGGGGGTGAGAGAGGGGGGTGAGAGAGGGGGGTGAGAGAGGGGTGTGAGAGAGGGGGGTGAGAGAGGGGGGTGAGAGAGGGGGGTGAGAGAGGGGGGTGAGAGAGGGGGTGAGATAGGGGTTGAGAGAGGGGGGTGAGAGAAGGGGTGAGAGAGGGGGGTGAGAGAGGGGGGTGAGAGAGGTGGGGGAGAGAGGGGGTGAGAGAGGGGGTGAGAGAGGGGGGTGAGAGAGGGGGGTGAGAGAGGGGGGTGAGAGAGGGGGGTGAGAGAGGGGGTTGAGAGTGGGGGGTGAGAGAGGGGGGTGAGAGAGGGGGTGAGAGAGGTGGGTGAGAGAGGGGGGTGAGAGAGGGGTGTGAGAGAGGGGGGTGAGAGAGGGGGGTGAGAGAGGGGGGTGAGAGAGGGGGGTGAGAGATGGGGTGGGAGAGGGGGTTGAGAGTGGGGGGTGAGAGAGGGGGGTGAGAGGGGGGGGTGAGAGGGGGGGTGAGAGAGGGGGTGAGAGAGGGGGGTGAGAGAGAGGGGTGAGAGAGGGGGGTGAGGGAGGGGGGTGAGAGAGGGGCTGAGAGAGGGGGTGAGTGAGGGGTTGAGAGAGGGTGGTGAGAGAGGGGCGTGAGAGAGGGGGGTGAGAGAGGGGGTGAGAGAGAGGAGGCGGGTGGGGTGAGAGAGAAGAGATATCAAATATAATTGCATAAGTTGATACAAAATGCTATGCAATAGCTTCACCGCGGCAGTCCCCGAGTGCCACACGTCTTTTTGTTATTGTGGGCGTAATTGTGACACGTAATGATAATGTAATTGACGTGTTTATGTGTTTGTTTACGGAAATAATAGTTTACCGCTCACTGCTTCTTGGACCCTGATTAAGGATAATTATCGTTCTGGTTTCCGGTGATGAATTCTGAATCTATGGTCTAACGAATAGATAAATATACCTGACATATTCACACACGGTTAATTAGAATGTGGATTATTATTTTTTTAGTATAAAGTTAATTAATGATAACAAGATTACATATTGGTAGATTATATAATAAACGGGGTTATCTATAAATGATCCCGTCTTGTGTCTAAATTTTTAATTTTAATAGATCCTTTTTAAATCGTATTACAATCCTAAACAATCTTATTTCATCACATAATATTTTGTTACAAGAATCATCTTATCAATCGTGCGTTAGTTTAATTTTAAGTTTAGCTTTATTCATAAACGATATTTATTTTATGTAAAACACATTAAATCACTGTTTCAATCACTGTCTCTTTCGCTCTTTGACAAATAGCGTATGTCAGAAAGGGACAAACCATTTGACAGCTTAAGTGCTGTTAATAAGCGTTTGAATAAGGCCCTTAGCTGATCCCAATCATGTTTAGTATCTTGGTACATTCGAAAAGTGTACTTACATTCATTCAGAGGTAAAAACTCGCTAAAAGCTTTTTATAATTTGCAGTTCCTATAAGCATTTTTATTTACTAAACATTTATTTACTAGAAAAAACATTTATTTAACCGCTACAATTATTATCAAAAAATAAAAATTGAGCCACTTTAATTAAGTTATAAACTTTTACGTTGGTTAATCAATTCTCCAACAAAGAACTCTATGCAGAAGACCTGCCTCTGAAATGCGTTCAGTGAAACACAAATTTACCTTCTCTTGCAGTTAAAAAGTTTCTTTGAAACAGCTCTAGAACAAGCCAACTAAAACTTAAGACATCTTTTGTAAAGTTGTAAAGCACTAACAAGTGCACAGATCGTTTTCCGACTCTGTAAAACGCTACTTTAAGTATACAGAAGATTTTGCACTGATTTTGATAAACTTAACTACTATTGACGGCCTCTCTTGGTAAAGGAGTTTTGACACTGAAAAGCGATGCACTTTTTAAGCTATTTCGTGCGTTTTGATACAGCCTTATTGCATAAACAATTGAAACAAGCGGCATTTTAAAGACGATCTCTCCAAAAAACAGTAAATATAATTTTCCCTTGATTGATTGGAAAAGTAAGATGATTCCGTGCTTCGGAGGGCACGTTAAGCCGTCGGTCTCGGTTACTTTCTACGGATAGTAGTCGTTACTTGAGCCATGTCAGAGGCTTTTGGCGGCTCAATAACTGTAACACCAGGATTGCCCAGGTTGGCCATCCACTCGATGAAGAAGATTTGCCCTTGATGCTGATATATTTGGACACTATAAGTCTTTAGTAAATTATATTCTGTAGAGCTCGTGGCGTTTAGCTTAGTGATGTTTACTCATTGTCATTGTTAAGCAACGAACAGCTCGGCCCTTACTTAGATGGGTGGCCGATAGTGGTATTTCTATCTGTTACTACCGTGCTTCGGAGGGCACGTTAAATTGTCTATCCCGGTTGTTTCAATCGTTAAGCCATGTTGAAGACCTTGAGCGGTCTAGAAACTCCGCCACCATATTTGGCCACTAACGCGAACTTACATTAAATTGAAAATATGTCGTTCATGAAACATGAATAGGCATTTTGTATTGTAATGATACTGTGCATTGTGATCCACAGGTACAAACTAAGCTTACATACAACTAAAGTGAACAAAGGAAAAATGCTATAACAAACCGGAAGTGAAGCTAAACGAAAGCTTGTTAAAAGCTTTCCAGTGTGCGTTGCTAGTATGTAGAGAAATAAGCTGTGTAAACCTACGTATACCATTATTAATAACTTTGATGAATATTCAGTTAACCTACCTAACTACGTAACCTCAGCTCTACAAAATTAACTTTAGTCAATGTTTATCTTCAAGCTCAGGATAGGTCTAATCTGGCTTACGTAAATCCATCTTTCAAACCATCCTCAGACCTTATTTACGTGCGAAGGACGCCTGCGCGCTACGGTCCGTTTCCATTATGGCGGATAGGAGTTGTGCGGAGCGAAATTGAAAAATTACAACCCATTACAATGAGATTTTGACAATGTCAATGCCTGGTTTGACAATTTGAATTTCAGTGCTGTTATAGGTCGATGGAGCTGAGCTCCACTTCATGGAAAACACACCTTAACAGATTCAACCTAAAGTATTAGCCTGTAATGTCCCATTGCTGGGCAAAGGCCTCTCATCTCACTGAAGATATCAGTACAGTGAGGAGGATTAGGCGTAATCACCACGCTTGACAAATGCGGGTTGATGATCTCAAACCGGAGCCATGTTTGAAAAGTACGAAACATGTTTTCGCTCGACCCGGGAATTGAACCTGGGACCTCAGTCTTGGCAGGCGAGCGCTCATACCACTAGACCACAGAGGCGTTATCGAATTCAACCTAAACTAATAAAAAACAACTGATTCATCCCATAGCATGTTATCCTTTATAAACCTACCTTCCTTACGGTCCAGCCCCACGAACCAAAATCCTATATACGCCCCTGCCTAATAGAATTCCAATGAATGAATTATTTCATAACATGATGCAGCTCTCCTCATGTATTCAAATATTCGAGCTACGAGTGACAATACACCCATATCAATTACTGATACACATATTAATATTCCACGTGAATACTTGTAAAATCAATATATCCGGACAAATTCACACTCGGGTAGTTATACCCAAACTAAACTCTAATCTTGTATTGTGGAATCTAACTAACTGATACTACTACTATCACACACAAATCACTACATATTATAAAACAAACCCGGCCGCGTCTGTCTGTCTGTCTGTCTGTTAGCGATAAACTCAAATACTACTGCACGGATTTTGACACAGTAGATAGAGTGATTCAAGAGGAAGGTTTACATGTATAAAAAATCCCGAATTTCCCACGGGAACGGGCACAACGCGGGTAAAACCGTGGGGCGCTACTAGAATGTATATAATAACTAGCTGCGCCCCGCGGTTTCACCCGCGTTGTACCCGTTCCCGCGGGAATTTCGGGATGAAAAATAGATGTTGGCCGATTCTCAGACCTACTCAATATGCTCACAAAATCTCATGAGTATCGGTCAAGCCGTTTCGGAGGAGTACGCGAACGAACACTGTGACACGAGAATTTTATATATAAGAAGAAGAAGATAAACACCCAGCCCTCATCGCCAACGACATATTATTTACCCCGGGTGGTAACCAAACCCGCAGCTCCCGACACAGTACCTAATCGCTTTAAACAAACCAGTATCAAAGGACATGTCAGTGCCATTTCACAAACTATACTGAAGTAAACATTGTAATTTGTTTATTTGTTTGTTCAGGCTTATCTCAGAAATTCCGTATCCGATTTGAATAATTCTTTTTGTAATGCATAGCTACAATCAACGTCATTGTTATATGCTATTTTGCATCCCGAAATTCCTAGCGGAACGGTCACAAGGCAGGTAAAACCGGTGGGCGCTGGTAGTATGCTAATTAAGTTTCTGATAGCCTATTCGGAACATGTCCTCCGGTTATATTACAAGTTTCTGTTTCACTCACCTTAGTTAGTTACTATCTACCTATATGCTTATCTTTGTTATAAGACGCGAAAATGCGACGACGTACAAGCATTAAAAAGCCAATTTGTCTTGCCGAACATTTATAAGGAAATTAAAAGCGTTAAATGGGTTAAAATGTTAAATAGGTTAACTGTCGCATTACAATCTAAAGCTTTATAAGGAATTCCTGGAACTGGCTCTTATGTCCGTACTCAGAAATGTGCTTAGTAGAGATTTAATGAGTGATTTTAACATGTAGTGTATGACAAACTAAATCAATTAGTTTGTTAATAAAGTGACGATTTAATGAGCGTCTCTGATTGCGGCAGTTCGCCTAAATACACATATTATTATGAACAAACGTTCGCTGTTACGCCGCTGTTGGTTTAACATAAAAGACATGACTCATTTTAAGATGACAATAGTTTGTTTTATTATCACTAAACGAACATGTTCGCTCGTTCAAGCATTTTTATTTACAGAAAGCGAATGCCTGCTTGAACTGTTCGGAATACTGAGTGAAAACGGGGCTTTAGTTCAAAGCTTGATTGTATTTTTGATGTTATCTACTAACATGATAAAATTAGTAACACGCGCTACAATTTCAATGAAAACAAAATTTAATCATTGTCGAAATTTGCATTGAATAATGACATTACCGCACGATTTACTTAACACTAGCCGCGGCTCGCGGTGTTACCTGCGTTGTATCCGTTCCTGCGGGAATTTCGGGACAAAATTCGGGACAAAAATCCGTTCAGTTTTCCGTGAAAGAGTATCAAACATACATACATCCATCCTCACAAACTTATCATTTATAATATTGGTGGGATAGGATGTGGGTGGTTCCATTTTGAACTAAATTAAGTACATATGATAAAAAGCTATCCTTTGAGATTATAGCACGATCGAATGAGAATTATTTTGAAACTAATCGCGATCACGATCGGTACGTGTATAGATATAATAGGTAACCACTACTGGAATGGGTTTTGCACAAAATAATTTTAATTTGGTAATTAATTTGATGTAGCTTTATATTTTCCAATAATCTGTGGTATTTGGTGATTATGAAATGAAAATGCAAACTTCAGAGCCGTATTACCATAAAACCGTATAATTTAGGTATTAAAAATAGCCTTTAGGTTAGTTATCTATATATAAGGTGGCTTTTTTTAATCGGTCAGTATAAGCAAGTCTGAAACTATACGAGGTACGAAGATCTTTTTATTAGAAACCATGTCATTGATAATACTCGTATATGTGTTAGTTAAACACGTTAGTTGGCACAGTGGCAGTGAGAGCTCTTACTATGTTGGGGTGTGCGGGTTCGATTCCCGAAGTCAACAATATGTGAAGACATAGATTCACCGTGAGAGAATTAAGAGCGATCCGCCACCGACTGCGTCTCGCCTTGAAAACTGTCGAGCACATCATTCGACGTACGTAATTGCCCGTGCCAATAAGCAATTATGTGTTCTACGTATCATTTAATAATAGAAAAGCTCTCACTTGAAGAACGGCTTGTAGCGTCTTATTGTCGGAGAAATTACGCGTTCAAACACTTGTGTATAAATTAATTTGCCTTCATAACCTGAGGGCGCGCTACTTTTGTTTATACCACGTTGCCGAGAAAGTATTTGCCGAGTAATTGGGTGTCTAAAATATGTTTTGTTTGCGATGTGGATTGTATACAAAATTGTTTTTATATATATTTTGTGGGTAATGAAATTATGATTATATTTCTAGTAAATAGTTGGAACGCTCGTGGCGTTGTTTTATTAAGCCTAGTTCATTGCGATTGTTACGCATCGTGCGGCCTACTTGGATGGAGATTATAGCGGCATTTCTGTCCGAGCGCAAACGTGTGGAGTATTTGTATTTCAATGTTTGTTCGTAATCCATCTCTACTGCCTATTTCAGATACCAGTTGGAGTTTTAACATTGTAAAACAATCTTCTACATTTGTTGATTGGTCAGGTCGACCATCCACTCGATGAAGATTTTTTTAATGTAAATAAATGTCACAACTGGTCTTTGTTGACATTAGTATTATAAAAATAACTGTTGAATCATGGTTGAATCCAATAATTTTTATTAGAGCATTCGCTTAACAAAACATAACATATTATAATTATATTTATAAAACACCTCCTGATTTCCTAATAAAAACTTTACTCATCCAAAAATAAAACCAAGGTCATGCGGTCATAAGGTCATAAATAAAACCAAGATATAAATAAGACAGGTAGGAAATTCTCAAACAGCAATAAATCCCTCCTCTCGGCGAGGGAATGATATAAATTATACTTGTTGATTTTTCCCATAAAAATGGTTACAGGCATTTATACGCGAGTAGAGGAATTTAGGGAAGGCGTGTATACGGTAGTTTTGCCACACGCGAATTATAAGCGACTAGCAGCGCTCTGCGGCTTTGTCCGCATTGAGCCCGTTCCCGTAGGAGTTTCTGAATGAAAATTAGCCTTTAACCTTTCCGTTGAATGTAGCTATCCATTACAGAAACTCTTATTTATACCCTTATTTTACAAATGTTTTAGTGCCAAGCTAAAGAAATTTCATATTAAGTTACAACCCCAATTTTATCAAATTAGGGGTAGTCTACTAAATACGTATTTTTTTTTTAAACTAAAAGCCTCAATCTAAAATTTCAGCATAGCAATGTAGCATAACATAGCTTAAGTGAAAAGGCACGTTAAACCTGTGTACGTGATTCCGGATTTTTAAAGCGCAAACATACTTAAAGTTTGTTATAGTTCAAACATCTTTTAAGTAACTTTACTTTAAATATTCAGCAAAAAGTAAAAAGAAAGCAATATTTTATATCTACGTTTCTATATAAAAGTTATAGAAAACATAATTCCGTATTGAATTCTTTCTCAGTATGCCTGGTATTTCACAACGGTTCGGGATTCAGGTTTATGGTCGTAGCACACATATCAACTCGGAAAGGGATCGTCACCGTATCGCCTCGCCGTCAACCAGGCGTCAACCTATCGTAAGCGCGTCACCGTGCGATCAGCAGCTCCGAATCGACTCGGCTACGGCTAGGCGACGCCGCGCTTACGGCTCGCCGGTCGCTGGTTGACGACGGCCGGGGGCGGGAACGAAGAAACGCAAGCTAGGGTACGGAGAGTCGTAAGACAGCGTACGGAGAGACGTAAGCGCGGGTACGGCAAGTCGACCACGCACCGTACTGCGGTTTGTGAGCTTGTCCCGAGGCGAGGCGATTACGTTACGATTCCGATAAGTGTGCGTTGCAGTAGGGAGTTTCATACAAAGAATACTGAACGGCTCGAGTTGATACGTTTACGTTCCGTTTACGAGTTGATATGTGTGCTACGACCTTTAAACTATTCGTAATGGTCACTGGAAGGGAAAAGGGTAAATAAAAGAAAAGGGATAATCTATGTGTTTTAACGACGAACCCTTTATATTGTGTTCTCCAGTGAAAATAGGTCTGTAAATAAACAACACACAAAGAACTATCGATATTTTCAAATGTCTACTCACGGTAGAACTAACAAAGGTATATAAATAGAATAATATACTCGGACAAATTCACTCACGGTTAATTAGACCCAAACTAAGCTCTCAGCTTGTAATATGGAATCTAACTAACTGATACATACACAAATCTATACTAATATTATAAAGCTGAAGAGTTTGTTTTGTTTGTTTGTTTGTTTGTTTGTTTGTTTGTTTGTTTGTTTGTTTAAACGCGCTAATCTCAGAAACTACTGAACCGATTTGAATAATTCTTTTTGTAATAGATAGCCACATTCAACGGGAAGGTTATAGGCTATTTTTCATCCCGAAATTCCTACGGGAACGGGTACAACGCGGGTAAAACCGCGGGGCGCTACTAGTACTTTATAAGAATATATAATTGACACCCAGACGTCGTCGCCAACAACTATATCTTCACATATTGTTGACTCCGGGCGGGAATCGAACCCGCAACCCCCGACATAGTAAGCGCTCTCACTGCCACTGTGCCAACGGGCTTGTCAATAAAATATATAAAAATCACGAAGAATTTTAATAAAATTATGACATTTATTTATTTATTATACTATATGTTTTAATGATTATACTAGTTAATACATAGTATAAAACAAAGTCGCTTTCCGCTGTCTGTCTGTCCCTATGTATGCTTAGATCTTTAAAACTACGCAACGGATTTGGATGCGGTTTTTTTAAATAGATAGTGTGATTCAAGAGGAAGGTTCATATGTATACAAATTCCCTAATTTTTCACGGGAACGGGCACAACGCGGGTAAAACCGCGGGCGCTGCTAGTATTATAAGGTAATTTTTTTTTCTTTGGCCAAAACCACTAATCTGGTACCATCAAGCTTTGATATTATTCAATGTAAATAAATCTGAATCTCTCTTTTTATTTTAACCTCCAACGCAAAAGAGAGGGCTTGTTATCTATCTAGCATCGCAGCTTTGAAACGGATGGGACGATCTAGATACGGTTTTTCATTTGGAAGCCAGTTTCCTTATAATTCCTTACTTAAAATTGGTCCAGCCGTTTTTGGGTAAGAGATTTTATTGTATTTTATTTTTATTATTGTACGAAAACTTACAGCTAGGTACATAATTAAAAATAAGACGGTATGAAGCAGAAGGCCAATTACAAGTTTCAACTTATAAAAAATGACGGAAAAACAATAGGAAAGACTTTTGCCCAATAGTGGCGCATAGGTATATAAATAAAATCTTGTCAGCTATCAAGATTTGACATTTATTTACATAAGAAATATAATATCAAAGCTGGATAAGAGCTTCATTATTGAGAGTAATCGTAAATCTCTAATATCGACAACTGATAATCGGTTATCCAATCAACGGAAGCTTTAATGCGCGTATTAACGCGCCATCTCTCTAAACTCATGATTTGAATATCAGTACCAATAGCGCGGAAAATTGTACGTACTGATAATTGACGCTATGTAGCTTTACGACCTAATATCTATATGTATCTGTACTCTATATATTTTAACTAGTAGTGTTCCGCGGTATTACCCGCGCTATGCCCATTGCCGAGAGAATTATGGGATGTAAAATAGCCTATAACATTCCTATCAAATGTTTGTTTGTTTGTTAGAGCGCGGTAATCTCAGCAACTACCAGCCCGATTCGATACGATCATTCTTTTTGTTTCGGATAGGGGGATGATAGGGGGATGATACGTTCAAGGGGAAGATTATAGACTATTTTTAATGCCCTAATTCCCCGGTAACCTAGAAAATCATTAATGTACTCGAGGATCGAAATAGAAGTGTGAAACTAACTTTCCGTTTTTATTTTAACAGTTTATGATTTATGATAGTATGGCATGATCGTTATGTGGATAGTGTATCACTGAAGTTCCGTATTGCATATACACGTCAATGAAGGACAAATAATTGCCTTTGTCGTGTAACAGCTGGACCTTCTATAATGTTTAGTTCAGCTATACACGTATATCTTTGAATGCCATTATATTTGTAAGTGAATAATTTACCTAACAGTAAAATCACCTGAGACCTTATCAAGTGATTTTACTACTAAGAATCAAAATATGAAGAGAAATTGCGAATTTTGTTTGTTGATAATAAATATATTTTTTGACCAAAAAGGGTTTTCATGAAAATATGTTTCTTTAAATATTTTCTTTTCATAGACACTTTTGTTATACGTTTCATGGATCAGAGATTATTTGAAAAAAGAAACTGAATTTTGGAGCTTTATATTTCAAAAGCAATATGCCAGCTATCGCTCACATCGTTAGGTCGAAATCTTGGCCTTTACCAGTACGATTATACCGAAACTAGAAGCATGTCCACTCTACTTTGTAAGGCAAAACCGTCTATAAACTGGACTATACATTAGATCGAGTACATATCGTAGTGGACACGTCTCGAGTGGGAACACTACAAATCAATTCTGTGGGCGTACTGAACGTGATACAGCTTAGTTCTATAGTTAGGATGTTATGATGACACACGACCTCCATCTTACGCAGACGACGTATTAAAGTATTAATTGCTAACCGCACCCCACGGTTTCACCCGCGTTGTACCCGTTCCCGCGAGAATTTCGGGATAAACTGTATCTTCTTCTTCATCGAGTGGATGGTCAACCTGACCAATCCTGGTGTCAGAGTTATTGAGCCGCCAAAGGCCTCTGACATGGCTAATAAAATTTATTCCATGTGTTATTCTGATGTATAACCTATATAACTAGATAGTTTCATCCAAATCCGTCCAGTAGTTTTTTGGTGAAAGAGTAACAAACATACATACATCCGTCCTCGTGAACTTTCGCATTTATAATATTAGTAGGATTAGTAGGACTGTGAGCTTTCTGTGACCACGGGTCCTGTTCAGGCGCCGAAACGTCAAATAAAAATGTAGTTTCAATTAAAAAGTTCCCGTAGGATTTTTTGAAAATCCTTTCTTAGTGTGCACTTATGTCACTTGAAGAACCTTCCTGCCAAAGGTGTAGCGTTTGAGGCTGTGCGTTGATTATCAGTCAGTCAGTCAGGGCTTTGAATTTTATATATATAAATATTCTAATGGATCTCTGTGCCAATTGTCATACCGATCCATTGAGTATTTTTGGAAAAACAAACACCCACCCATGTTAACAAGCTTTCGGATTTCTAATATTAGTTTCTAGGATTAATATAAGTCCTAGTTCTTAGTATTAGGAACACTTTGTAGGATCAAGTCTAAGAGGAGTAGAACTCATGTGTGAAGAGAAACGTTTGAGGCGAAATCTGCAATGGTTCAGTTCGAAGGAAAGCTTTACTTGGCTTTGGATACGAAAGCTTAAGTAGGTTATGCATATAGTACAGTTTATTACGCGACAACACCACAAGCACTACTGAGAAAGTATTTGTGGTTTAAAAATAAGTCGCGGCTGAAAATTTGCAAGCGCGATTCTGTTTAGAAACATATTTCTGAGAATTAAAAAAACCGGCCAAGTGCCAAGTTTAGAAAAAAATGATATTAGAAACCTCAATACCATTTTTGAAGACCTATCCATAGATACCCCACACGTATGGGTTTGATGAAAAAAAAAATATTTTTTTCATTTCTAAGTATGGGAGACCCCCCTAAAATTTTATTTTTTTTCTATTTTAGTGTGAAAATATTAATGCGGTTCACAGAATACATCTACACACTAAGTTTCAACAACATAGCTCTTATAGTTTCGGAGAAAAAAGGCTGTGACATACGGACAGACAGACAGACAGACGGACGGACAGACAGACAGACAGACATGACGAATCTATAAGGGTTCCGTTTTTGCCATTTGGCTACGGAACCCTAAAAAACGGCGAATAATCATGTTGTTGTACGGGAGCCCCCTTGAATATTTGTTTTATTTTATTTTTAGTACCTATTTATGTTTTAGCGGAAATATAAATACATTATCTGTGAAAATTTCAACTGTCTAGCTATCACCGTTCTTGGTCGTTATCGTCCTCCTATCGCTCTCTCTACCTATTCTATCTCTCTCTTTTAGCTCTAATGCAAAGGTGCATGCGTTTTTGTGTACTTTTACGCGAGCTTTTGATAAGCGCGTTCTTAGTGTATTACTAAACTTTTTTAAGTATTTTCTTTCAAATAACTTTAGCTATTACCTTATTACTACACATATCTACTTGTTATCCCAAGTCCTTGACTAGACCGAACATTTTTCAAAGTATTACTTCAATGTGACCTTCTCCAACCTTCAATTGCATCTTCAGACTTACAAAGTACTCATTGACAAAGATTCTTAGAATAAAATAGTTTTTAAATTGGCTTGTGGTTAGTTTAAAATAAATAAATCTAAAAATATTTCAAGATTTCAAGTAATATAGTGAATTTGAAGTAAAGATAGATTTTTTTACGAAATTCTGTGCAACTGAGGATTATTCAGTTAAGTACCTTATCCACTGATAATATACACTAAAGGCGTGTAGCTCCAGCTTACACTCACGCCCCAATAAGCGATGTCACAAATTTAAAGTAAAAAGTAAGTAAGTTCGAGGAAGTAACTATTTAGTAATCTGTGGTTCGAGTAGCTTAGTGTCCAACCCTGGTGTCGGAGCTTTCAAAGTCAAAGTCAAAGTCAAATATTTTTATTCAGTTTTGGCCCCATAGAGCCTCTTTTGAACGTACCAATTTTAACTAAGTAACTAATTAAAAATGAAGCGCTCGTGGTGTAGTTTGACTAAGCGGTGTTAGTTCATTGCGATTGTTAAACAACGTGCAGCTCCACCCCTACTTGGATGGGTGGCCGATAGGGGCATTACTATATAAGTGCTACCGAGGGCACGTCTAATTGTTGTTCCTGCTTGTGTCAATCGTTAGACCATGTCGGAGGCCTTTAGGTGGTCTAAAACTCCGATACAGGGTTGGCTGCTTACCAACTCGAACTTACTTTAGTAAAAATGTATTAGGATATATCTCTGCTGAACACAGGTCCAGTATTAGCAATCTTGACAGAAGAAGAAGCAATCTTGATTAAAGTTTGACATTAATATAGATACTTATGTCACAAAGGTTATCTTAAGTACTTATTGAGGACCGTTATTGGGATCAGCCGTTGTCAACAAGGGGGTGATAAGTCACCCTAAATAGTATAGCCTTGAATGAGGGTAACGTGTTCAGGTCAACCGTATAGAGTAGGTGGGCGTCTCGACTGTTATCACGTAGTGACAGCCACTGGTTACGGTTTACTTCTTCTACTCGTAAAAGAGTTCAGACTATTATATACTACAAGCGGTGCTCCGCGGTTTTACCCGCGTTGTACCCGTTCCCGTGGGATTTTTGGGATGAAAAATAGACTATAACCTTCCCGTTGAATGTGGCTATCTACTACACAAAGAATTATTAAAATGGGACGGATGATTCCTGAGATTACCTCGAACATACAAACAAACAAACTTAAAATTTACCTCTTTATAATATTAGTGGATAAAAGGGAGTTTGAGTGGGTCAGTGGCCAACCCTTAACGCCTCCGACAGGGTCTAACAATGCAACAACCGGGACCGACATTTCGACGTACCCTCCGAAGCACGGTATTGCTCAGATTGAAATGCCACCATCGCCACCAGTTCAAGTAGAAGTCGAGCTGTACGTTGCTTAAAAGATTCAATGGATTAAAAGTTCACGACTTTTCTGTTAAATATCTATCATGTACAAAGTATTTTTTACGACTTAAGTTAAAGTTATTCGGGTGGGCAGTAGAAAGCCACAATTTTCATATTCTTACGTCGGTTTAGACTGACATTTTATGTTAACGTTAATTGGTGGGTGAGCGTAAGCTGAAGCAAGCTACTCCAATACTCACTTACTTTTATTAAGACCTAAAAATAACAATTATCCAACAAAATACTTCCTTTTGTAGTTTACTAAACATCGATCATAATATAAGTCTATTTACTCTTTTAAAAATACTGAGAACACAAAGAATTTGCAAGAATTTTTACTCAAAAATGTTATCATAAACATTCTGAATGGATAGTTTGATAATGGTGTTTGTATTGTAATTTGAAATAGATTGTGATAGATAGATATAGAAGAAAGCCTTTTTAAAGCCACATAAATAATTAACTAGGAAGAAAAAGATTACAGCGCCGTACTCTTGTTTTTTTACAAACTTTTAAGTCTAGGAAACACAAAAGTTCTGATATCTAAAGGTCTTCATAATAGCAGGAATACTTCGCAACAACAACTTAGAAAGTTTTTATTAACTCCTAGTAACTGTCGAAACTCTTATGAAACTTATAATGTTATACGACTACTTATAACAAAGGAAACATCAAAGTTAAGGGATCTTGTTGCTTACAATAACAGTTTAAACTTCTTAAACCCAGGGCTAATAAACAACCCGAATACATAATAATTCATTTTATTTCGTACTAAAATATGAATGAAAAACAAATGATTGTCGCTTGAAATTGTGTTCTATCTGTAGTTTACACTAGGGGGTCGATTGCACGAGCATCCTCAAATGTCTTTAGCGAAAAATACAAATGACACTCGTTTTAAATCCTACAAATATTTTAAATGCGAAACTTTGTGAGTATGGGTGTATGTATGTTTATCACTCTTTCACGAAAAAACTACTGGACGGATTTGAATTAAACTTTACAGTAATATAGGCTATACATCAGAATAACACATGGGATACATTTTATCCCAAAATTCCCGCGGAAACGGGTACAACGTGGGTGAATTCGCGGGCGCGGCTAGTCTATTCTAAATGAATATTGATCATTTTCAAAATCAAATACAATTAATTGTATTATACAATCCACACCTTATTTTCGTTTTCGTATAAAGTTTAACGTAGCCTTTGTTCCTTACTCCATTAACTTCAGTCGTTCAATTGTTCATTGACGCGGGTCAACGTTAATTATCGTCCGCAGTAATTGTTTCTGCCATTGACAGTGTGTTACTTGTGACACGTAAAATCTCGTACGTTGTTATCGGATTTTACGAATATACTGAGTGCATTTTAATTTTTTCAATATGGGCAAGTTTGAAACGTCAATACGGAGATATTTTCTTAGGAGCCATATCTTCGAAGTAGAAGCGCCTTGCTGTTTTACCCGCGTTGTGCCCGTTCCCGTGGGATTTCGGGATGAAAAATAACCTATAACCTTCCCGTTGAATGTGGCTGTCTATCACAAAAAGAATTATTCAAACCGGACTGATAATTCCCGAGATTAACTCGAACAAAGTTAAACAAACAAAACGAAGTTTATGGGCTATTTTCATCCTGAAATACCCACGGGAACGGGGCCAACGCGGGTAAAACCACGGAGTGCTGCTAGTTATGAAAAAACTTGCTCATAATCTCTGGTAATCACCTTTGTCTAGCCTTAAGTAGACTTTAATCCGACACAGAACCACAGACAGACGTTAACAGATATTGTATCTCAACTATGTGAGCTAAGTTAGTTCGGGTAGATTAGTGGCCACCCTGGTGTCGAAGTTTTTAGACCACCTAAAGGCCTCCGACATGGTCTAACGATTGAAACAACCGGGGCCGACAATTTAACGTGCCACCGAAGAACGATAGCGCTCAGATAGAAATGCCATCGGCTACCCATCCAAGTAGGGGTCGAGCTGCACGTTGCTTAACAATCGCTTTGTCAAACTTTACCACGAGTGCCTAGGTACCCCGCTAGCGATAGATACTTAAGTGAAACGAGATGTTCGTAGTAAATATGTTCTACAGATTACACGAATCACTGATATTTCCGTTCGGGTCCAGGGTTAATAGCTAATCTGGGTCAAGAGTATAGCTTTTATAATGTGTTTACTCATATGTAGATACCGATCAATTTTGGTTAATATTTGTTGGATTATGTTTTTCCCAATTTATTTTCCCAATATTTAAACCAACAGTAACCTATATTTAATATTTTTATTGATCTAAATTCAATATCACTACATAGTATAAAACAAAGTGGCTATGCCGTCTGTCCCTATGTATGCTTAGATCTTTAAATCTACGCAACGGATTTTGATGCGGTTTTTTCAATAGATAGAGTGATTCAAGAGGAAGGTTTATGTGTATAAAAAATCCCCGAATTCCCACGGGAACGGGCACAATGCGGGTAAAACCGCTGCGGGCGCTGCTAATAATGAATGTTTTCGTTATAATAACAGTAAACTTAATTACATTTCATGAGCTCAATGTGTGGCAACAGTCGGTTTCCAACTCAAGCACTAGATTCAATTAACTAAGTCTAGACCCACGTAAACTAGCATATTGGTTGAAAAGCGTCGTAAACTAAACGTAAACGCTCTGTAACTAAAACACTGTTTTGTGTCTCTTTTGCTCTTAGGAAAATTGCGTATGTAAGAAAGTGACAAACCATTTGATAGCTAAAATGTTCTTAATGCCCATTTATTAATATGGCACATGAAGTATGTTATACTAGCAGCGCCCCGCGGTTTTACCCGCGTTGTGCCCGTTTCCGTGGGAATTTCGGGATGACAAATAGCCCGTTGAATGTGGATATCCATTGCAAAAAGAATTATTCAAATCGGTCTGGTAATTTCCAACTTGGTAATTCTCAACTCTGGAACATATAAACAAACAAACAAACGTACAAATACCTCTTTATAATATTAGTATAGATATATGACTTAGAAAACTAGTTCATAGTTTGAATTTTTGATTATTAACTATGATGGGTGGCGTCCGATATCCGTAACGGGTGACGAGCTAACGCGACGCGTAGTATTCTATAGGTTGGCATAGAAGGTCATTAACGCGATAGACTTGGATTAGTATCATTTCGTCTTAAAAGCAATTCGTCTATAGGGCAACTCGTCTAAAACGCAGGTTGTCTAAATCGCGGCTCGTCTACATTTTTTCATTTTTTCAGTAGCAGCTCGTCTAATTAGCTATTGGTCTATATAACGACTCGCCTAAGTCGACACTCGACAAACATTATTTTTAATAGGAAGTACGAAAAGGAACTAAAAAATTGGCAGAATGTAAAATTTCTGGCTATGAGTGCCTTCAAAATGTTACAGAGATTAAAAGACAATTAAAATATGCCATAATTAATATCCAATTAATATCCATAGACTTGTACCTGTTGACAAGAAACTCAATGGATGCGAGACAGCTGTTCCGTGTCCGATAATGTCCGATGCAGTGATCGCGACATTTCTTACAAGTGTGTCAACGATGACGGCTGACACTACGTTTGTTATACAATATTTCTAAATGTATTTTTAAGTAGTCTTCAAAATTCTAAGCATTGGAAGTAAGTTGGGTACAATACAATGATAATATCGCTTGTTCAGACCTTTTCAAGTGAGCTTCTCTTATGATTGGAACGGGTTTCCGGTTCAATAGGACTCAATAAGCACTCGCTATTACGAAGAAAATAAGGCGACACCGTTTGCGTTACTATACTAGAACATGAATAGGTACCGTCTTAAACATTTGAAAGAAATAAATATTAATTTAAGAAGCTACTTATGAAAACTTAAAAAGTTTAGTTACTAGCCTGTGTAATATTCTACTTAGGGGGAAAGAGCAGGGCAAAGAGCTTAGTTTGGGTCTAATTATTTGTGAATTTATTTGTCGAGGATATCTAAAGATCTCTCCACGTACTGAATTTATCAGTACAGCAGGAGAATAACGCGTAATCACCAAATCTTCTACAGATTGATGATCTCAAACACGCCATCTTTGAACGTTGCAAATAATGATTTTATTGACCCGGGAATTTATAGCAGGTATAAAAATGAATTGAATCGCAAAAACACGGGAACGGGTTTGACTAATTCTTGTTTTGAAATATTTGTAGAAGTTCAATGAAGGGCTAAAAGGTCAGAATATATAGTTTTAGATTACATTAGTACGGGTACACAGTTCGCCGAGTCTGATAGTCAATACTATTAGTAGAGAAGTAAATTTTGTTTGTATGTACGGGCTAATCTCTAGGATTAATCAGTTCGATTCGAATCATTACTTTTCTATTAATTTGGTAGTTATATAACGAAGTAACTATTTAATAATCTGTGGTTATATGCAACAGGAAGGTAAGTTGTATTCCACATTCATACGGCAACGGGCACGACCCAAGTAAAGCCACATGGCACGGCTAGGAAGCAATAATTATGCCGTTAGGCGAAGTTGATCAAAGTTGTTCTCCCGTTTATTCAACATTCTAACAATACGATTTCAAACCCATTACCGAACTGAAAATCAGCTTTTAGGTTTCAGAGCTGAATGTTATTTCAGTTTTCCCAAGGGATTACGTTTCCTGCGGAGCAAAGGGCGGGTTGCTAGTTAGTAAAGACCCCTAGGACTCCATCTTTTTACCCTAAATTGTCTTTATTGGTTCTCTTTTGGCTTTGTTCTTTATTGGCTCTTTGATATTTTATTATTATACATTTACGAACATCTATCACTACATAGTATAAAATAAAGTCGCTTTCCGCTGTCTGTCTGTCCCTATGTATGCTTAGATCTTTAAAACTACGCAACGGATTTTGACGCGGTTTCTTTAAATAGATAGAGTGATTCAAGAAGAAGGTTTATATGTATAATAATTCCCGAAATTCCCACGGGAACGGGCACAATGTGGTAAAACCGTGGGGCGCTGCTAGTACATATTATAAAACAAAGTCCACAAAAGCCTTCTGTCTATATGTAATAGATTTCCTCAAAAACTACTCAACAAAGTTTCATGTGGTTTTCATCAACTTGTAGAGTTATTCAAGGTTTGTGTCTTTTCAAGGAAACACATTCCCACAAGTACGAGAACAACGCGGGTAACACACGCAGTAAGTGCTTCTCACTTCCGTGGTAAAACCGCAGGCCACTGCCAATAAACGTACAAAGGAAACTGAATTATATATTTGAAAATCAGTTTTTTAATCAGACAGTTATTAAAAAGGGTGCTTGTTGGTTTAATAAATTAGTATTAATTACCCTGTCATCTCCGTTCATTAGGCAAAGGTGATATTTAACTGAATATTAAGTAGAATGAACCGTAATCACGACGCTTGCTTACTGCAAATAGATTTCAAATATTCTTTTCACTCATTTACTACCAAAGTTCGGGTTAACGTGAAATGGAAGTTTTTCAATCATGGTTTCAGTCGAGGAATAGTTTTTCTTTTTTATTTGGACTACATTATCCCCTCGTAGCTCGCACGAAAAGCTAAAATTCTGAAAACTAGAAAGCTGCTTTATTTTTGTAACTGTAAAACAGTTGGAAAAATGTTTTTATTTCAAAACAGTGAGTGATGGATTTGAATTAGAATATTAGCAATGTACAGTGTTCACTTTGGATATCCTCGTTTTTGCTCAAAGAAAATCCTACTTTTATCATAAATGCGAATGTTTGTGAGGATGGATGTATGTATGTTTGTTACTCTTTCACGCAAAAACTACTGAACGGATTTGAATAAAACATTACAGTAATACAGGTTATATATCAGAATAACACATGGGATACATTTTATCCCGAAATTCCCACGCGAACACGTACAAAGCTGGTGAAACCGCGGGGCGCGGCTAGTATAAGTCTAAAACAAACCACAAACTTCAGTTATATTCCATGTTTAATGTTGTCTGTTAATCTGGTTTTACTAGCTTTAAACTACATAAGTTCATTAGTATGTTGCTAGGAGTATCATTTACGAGAAGTTTTATATCATTTCTAACTGACCGGAAGCTCATCCAATGACGTTTTATTATCTGGTCTTGAAGTTTAAATAAGAAGATATTCAATGAAGTAAAGCTATCACTATAGTATCAGCTCGCAGATCATAAACCCCGACCTTAGTTTTGACTAGAATGTCTTCTAGTTTATGCTTCATTTCAAGAAAAATGCCTGTAAAATCGCTTCTCCGTAAACGCGGTCATATAACGCGATATTTAAATTTAGAATGGAAACAGTACTTACTGGTTACAATTATCTATTTCGAGGCCACTATCGTGCGTTCTTTGGAGCGTCAGGATTCCGGAATGTTATTTTACTATAAATTGAAACGTACATACGTTAATGTCATTATTATTATAATTCCGGAATGTTACGAGCAATCATGCTTTCCTATACATGCGCGTTCTTTCGCACAAAAGTTATTTCATGCACGATACAATAACTGTTGGGGGCTATTTATTCACCGGAAGTTGATAGTTGTTTGAAAACCAATGTAAAAGTTTAATTCAAATAATCAAAGTACGAATAGGAATAATAAAGGAGTAAATACGGCGGTTTCACTTTTCTTTTACTTAGTTTATTACCCTTTCAACATATTATTTCAAATGTTGATTCAACGATTCAACAAGTTACTTGTATTTTATTGAAGCAAACAAGAAAGCCTTCGTTTTATGTAATTGAAAAGTTTGTTTTGAATTGAAATTATGTTATGAAATGTGTTATTTTCTAAGTTTACTTTATTTTAATAAACACAAAAGAAAAACAACAAACTAGGCTGCGTAAAGAATATTAATCTCAGTGAATCCCACTTAGGGCGACATTACTCCAGTCAACAAGCCACCTACGAGAAATGGCTCACTTAATTTCATCAAGCCATCACTACAGCGCGCGCCAATGACATACAAGGCGGCTATTTCTATGTACAAGGGATGATCTTCCCATAAGAACAATATGTCGATTATAAGCGTAAGACCCACATAGTGCACTGCAGGCCGGTTGCGGGTCGCGTGACGTTTTATTCCTTGTATTTGTATGTAAGGTACCCACCTGTACCCACCCGCACTATGTGTGTCTTGCGTTTGTCAATCATTGTTATGGATTTTTGTATATATAACAATTTACAAAATATGTCTAAATATGTCAAAATATGTTATTACCTCCTTTTGGCTCAGTCGGGTAACTAACGATGAAAATTCTGTGAAATACTCCAGAAGCCTTATATGAAGATAAAGGATAAATGTTTTCGTTTTCATCATAGTTAATTTTGTCTCTGACAGATTACATTAGATGTGAGAATACACGGCATTTACTTAACGGTATTTTGATCACACATAAGTACCAGAGCTTTACAAGAAGCAAATAGAAATCTAAATAAGCCAAATCCTTTGATCTTTCTTATAACTTCCCTTTTCATATTTACATGTCTGTACTTAATCTCTTAATCGGAGATAAAAAGCTAAATCTATTACAAAATACCTTTACTTTGACGTTTAAAATTCCGTATATACAAAAAATAACAAAGATTTTGCTTCTTATCTCTTCGTTTATACAAAGAAATTGGGGTAGTGTACTAATTTACAATTTGTTGAAAAATATTCCTGGAAAACGAACGGTAAAGAGTAAGTATGTACTTACGGTTTTACTTTACTTTACTTAGGGTTCTAAGGGTGGCTCCATGCGAAAAAATTATCTGTCCAATGTTGATTAGATCGGATAAATTGTGCGACCTCGCCAAAAGATCTAATATTGGACACCGAGAGAGAACAAAGAATGGAATGCCAACCCAAGGGTACTTTTCCACCAAAACTCCGATATGATATGTTTACATCTACGTTTGTTTTATTTATTACTAGCTGTGCCCTGCGGTTGCAGCCGCATTTATTCAGTCAATGCTTACCTTTTAAACCTTCCCTGGACTTTTATGAATATTTCAAGACCAAAATTAGCCAAATCGGTTCAGCCGTTCTCGAGTTTTAAGCAATTCATTTTTATTTATATAGATTATTATTTTTATGTACGTTTGGTACCAGTCATTTAAAATCAACATAGAAAGTAATAAAAAAACGCATGCCTAATGCGGGTTGGTAATCTCAATCCTGAGTCATGTTGTGAAAACGAGTAAATATGTTTTCTAAACTAAGCTCTGTAGGTATTACAATTTAATTATGATAAAGTTGATGTCACTTGAAATGTGTCACAAGTGTTAACAAGTCACAACTCATTACGTAACAACAAGTTTACTAAAGGAAACCTTTATGAAGCAACGTGTTCAGCTGAGTGTGAACACGAACAGTAATAATTTTTTGTTTAACTAAATTAATATTTAACTCCTCACAATAAAGAAGGGCTTATTAGTTTGTATGTGTGAGTGTGTATACCTATACAATAAATAAACGAGTGTTTGTGGTATTTGAGCTCTTAAACAAGTGGATTGTTTACATTTAGTTTATTGTTGTGAAGACTTTCATGGGGTTTTCTTAGCTAATCTATATCTATATCTATATCTATATACATATATAAAACAAAGACGGGTTTGTTACAACACTTATAACTCGAGATCGGCTGGATCAATTTTCATGGTTTTTGTTTCGTTGGATTTGTCTCCGCCCTGAATAGCAGAATACATTTTAAAAATAATGAGAACTTAGAATAAAAATCTTAAAATTCCCAAGGGAACGGGGGCGCTGCGGGTGAGACCGCGGGGCACAGCTAGTATTTAATAAAAACGTCGAATGTTAACAACTTTTCAATTTCGAATTGGAACTACGTTTACATACACTTAGTTTTTATTTTACATTTGAATCTGACGTTTCAGTCCCTTTTCTTAACACCTCAGCCTTTTGTGACCACGGTTCCTGTAAAGGGGCCGAAACGTCAGATAAAAATGTAAATTAAAAGTGAAGGTCCGTAAAGCCCGGTTTCCACTGCAAGCGGAGCGGGCTCATTAATGACTCCGTTTAATTACCATTGCGTTACTTGTATAGACGCATAACACCTCAGTCTTAACAAAAACACGTAATGGCTGCCAAACGGAGACATTAATGGGTCCGTTCCGCTCGCAGTGGAAACCGAGCTTAAACGTAGTTTCAATTCAAAACGAGTAGTGTTTGCTTAAATGAAAAAGAAAAATATTTTTTTGTTTTTATGAATTAATAATCATTGTATGAATGTTGAAATAGGATCAACATCGAATCGAGTGTCGGTGTTAGTTGAATCGCGATGTTTCGGGTTGATAGTGTAACATAAAACTTTAATAACTATTCATGAAAGTACACAGCAATTTATTATACACGGATTGTTTGTTGTTTTCAGACGTAACACACTAATACCAAGAAGATATTGAACGAACAAAAACATTATTAACCTTTAGGTTATCTGTTAATATTACTTATATTTCAGAATATCTACCGGAGAAAATAGTTGCAATATGCCGTATCGATGAAGTGGCTCAATGAAATCCTATACATACTAAGTGTTGTAATTATTCATAATTATATCTAATATATAAATTCTCGTGTCGTGGTGTTTGTAGTTAAACTCCTCCGAAACAGCTGGACCGATTCTCATGAATTTTTGTATGCATATCGGGTAGGTCTGAGAATCAGACATCTATTATTTATCCCCCTTAATGTTTAGGGTAGTCTACGCCTAATTTTTTTAGGCAAAACAACATTTTTTGGTTCAGCTACTTAACATATAAATCAGAAATATTATATCAAAGAACTATATTATTCGCAGATTAACATTGAGTAACTTAATTACCGAAGAAGTCTATTTCACACGGAATATATCTTAATTCACCTCTAAGAGAGCCGACGAGAGCCTCCAATCCCCATTGTTGCTAGGTCAATGCGTGTCTCTGTGGTTGGCATCAAGCCATTCATATGTACAAACCCTCAATACCAATATCTAGACACGCGGCAGCGTGTCAAGCCAAGTTCAAGCAAAGGAACGGCTAGCCAGCGCCGAGTGTAATATTACACGAACCACTTGGTGCCACTTTTGACCCTTCTATAACTCAAAAACTATTTAACGTAAACACATGAAACTACGTGTGTTTAATTATATCCATTAGGACACCTAGAAGCCCAAATTTCATGAAGCTAGCTCAAACGGTTATAAAGATATGAACGTCAGAAAGTCGTAAATTTTAGTATTGACTGACTGACTGACATATAGTACCTAAACCTAACCTACTTCCAGATGACCTAGAAGGATGAAATTTGGTATCTAGCTCGGTAATTGTGTGTAAGCGTAAGAAAAAATCTAAAAATAAAAAAAAGTTAAAAAATAGGGGGGGTCCCCATACAAAAAAATATATTTTTTAATTGTAGCGTTGGAACCGTTACAAGCAGATATTTGAAACTATCCCAATCTAAGTATTATCATATTTGCTATTTAACTGCAATATAAACGTAAAGTTATGTAAAAAAATAAGTGGTGCCCCCATACAAAAAAACTTGTAATTCGCGTTAAACAACCGGCCAACGGTGTGTCGTCGGCGGCGCGCGGTAGGTACTTATGACGCGGTCGGTCCACCGTCGCCCCAGCCAATCAGCGATATCAATACCTAGTTTTCTTTACAAAAAGTAATGATATCCCACCAAAAACATAAATGTAAAAAAGGAGAGCCAAGTTCAATACAAAAATTATGCTTGGCTATGGGCTTCGCCGCAAAAAGAATGGAGATCTAAATGAGTGCCAAGTTGTAGGCAAAATCTCAATATGTATTTATAGGAACAAAATAACATTATGAACAAGTATTAAACTCTATTTCTTCTCTTTATTGGATACCTATGACAATTGCTGTTATTTAAAAATGTGAGATTTTAAAGTGGGTTAGATTTAACTTGGCCAGTTTTTACCAGAATAAAAAAAAAATATACCTATTTTTTGAATAACGTTATAAAATGACTGATGTAATGAAAACTGGTCAAGTCAAATCTAAGCCACTTTAAGATCTCACATTTTTAAATAACAGCAATTGTCATAGGTATCCAATAAAGAGAAGAAATAGAGTTTAATACTTGTTCATAATGTTATTTTGTTCCTATAAATACATATTGAGATTTTGCCTACAACTTGGCACTCATTTAGATCTCCATTCTTTTTGCGGCGAAGCCCATAGCCAAGCATAATTTTTGTATTGAACTTGGCTCTCCTTTTTTACATTTATGTTTTTGGTGGGATTACATATCTACCTATTTATCTATATGTATCTAAAGCCGAAGAGTATTTTTGTTTGTACGCGCTAATCTCAGAAACTACTAATGCGATTTGAATCATTCTTTTCTAAAAAATAGCCTATAACGGGAAGGTTATAGGCTATTTTTCATCTCAAAATTCCCACGGGTATGGGCACAATGCGGGTAAAACCACGAGGCACTTCTCGTTCTATCTATACATTCCAAAACTTTGAAAATGGAACACCATTCACAGAGTCCCGCGTTTAATACGATCTAGTAGGTCGCGATTGCACTCACCTCGAGAGGTATGACTCCGCACGTCACACAGACATCGGCTATCGCTAGATGTGTCATCAACAGATCCACTCTAGACCTTCTTCGTCGCACTCTGGCTAGAGATGCTAACACACACACATTCCCAATCCCCCCTACAGCTAAAAGCAACGCGTATGTAGCTAGAATTACGCCTTGTTCCCTTTGCACTGGTTTGTCACACGCACTCACGTTAGTTGTTATTGTTGTCCCTACGTCAAAGTAATCCCAGAACTGATTGTTGATATCCTCTGTTGACAGCTCCATTGAGTTATCTATCGTTGGAACTGTGATCTCTTCCATTTTTATTGTTTTAGATTATTTATTGACATAATGTGGTGTCAACTTTAAACGTTGAAAGTATTAGAATAGTAATAATACATAGATTCCGGTATTATGCACACTTAATTTTGTTTAATAATCACTTTATTGAACTTGAACAAAAATTAAAATATTTTTTAATAACTTTGTTTTAGACATTTTAAAACATACAAGTCAATTAATCAACTTATTACACCAACATAACTTATTTACATTAATAATAAATATTATTAAAACTCACTACGATAATGTTATTAATATACATACTTTGAATGTTTCGTAAAGTTACAAATTATTCAGAGAGCCCGAGACGTAGCGTATTGACTACGAGGCGGCGTAGCGCGGACTGGCTACGAGATGCTACGAACGCTACGGGGCTACGACACTGAATGAAATTGAATGAATGGGTGTGGAGGAAACATTGATATTATTAACTATGCATTTTCTTGTTGGTAAAACTTGCTTACTTGATTTTATTTCTCATGTTATATCACTTTTTGGCCCATTTTCTGGAACTGGGGTCACAGAAGACTGAAGAAAAGTTTTACATGTTTACACAAGGACTTTTTTAGCGGAAATAACTCTATGTACTTTTTGTTAGTTATGGAATGTTAAAATTAATCTGATTTAAGACAAAAACCTTATAGAAGTTTTAATGGTAATTTCCGATAAAATATATTATTGAGTTTTTAAATTAATTTTCTTTAAAATATTTTGCTGAACAAGGACTCTCATTAACAGTTTTATGAACTACACAATTTTAACGAAGACATTTGATAAGATTGAAAAATATATTATTTTTAATGACTGCGTTTTCGTGTAAAAAATATAATTAAAATGGAGCGACATTTCACGTCGATATAAGCGATTATTTTCAGCGTTAGAATATACTGAATCGTAATTAGAAAATAAATGAAGAGCGAGTTTTTTGATGCAAAGATAACTTTTCGTTACCGAGTTTTATTGAACTCCCCGGTTACGGCACAAGTACTGTCAGTAAATTAAACTGTTACGGCCGGTTCACACATGTCTCCGTTTTACTGTTCCGTTTTATCGTGTATGTAGTTGTATATTATTTACTGTATACGGAATACTGTGCCATGTGTGAAGTCGCTCAGACAACTACATACGCCATCGACGAAAAAAAAAACGCACACGATAAAACGGAACAGTAAAACGGAGACATGTGTGAACCGGCCGTTAGGCAAATTATCAATTAGAAAAATATTATTGACATGTGAGTATTTATCTATCGTCAAATATAGAATTGACCAAATTTTTAGTATGATAAGCGTTTTGACCTACCTATAACCCGTTCCAAATTAAAAGAGGATTAAAAATTTAATATCTTGTTCCGTATCTATCAACAGTTTGAAACTTTTTGGAACGGTTCACTAAAAACGTACCAATAATGTTTTACTTTTAAATGATTTTAAAAGGAACAAGATCAATATTTAGCTTTTTTTAAAACGGCCATAACTCTCATATTTTATGGTCGGATTTACAAGATTTTAATTATGTTAGAAAAAGGTTAGTTCGAAAATGTCTATAAAATAATGTGTTTCGATAAGATTGTCTTCTGAATTAGGTTACGCTAATTTGGAATTGAAGCTACGTTTACGGGTACACTTCGCATTCATTTTACATTTATCTGACTTTTCGGCCCCTTTACAGAAACCGTGTTACAGAAGACAAAAACCAGTTGGTTAAGAAACCAGTAGGTTACGCTACTTTTAGAGTTTTGGAGTCATCACAGTTCTAATCAGCGGTATGTTACAAATATATAATTAAAATTGTAGTTTTTTTACACGTTTTCTTTTCAGTACATATAAACGAGTAATAAAAAGCATCATACACAAAAAAGTGACTCTTACATAAAATATTTTTATGTACATATACTATATACTGATTAATGTACTGATATCGTCATTGAATGAGAGTTCTTTGCCCAGCAGTGGGACATTAAAGGCTAATACTTTTTACACTCTACTTTAATATTTGGTGTTTGTGTGCTAACGCTACTTTTATATTTGTTAGTGGCGAAATTGCCACAAAACCTATTCTCATTATTAAATGCATCCCATCAAAATAGCGTTTTGATTTATAACCTGTCGCTGACTTGCACTTTACACAACAACATTGTATCGAGGAAATGTGTGTCAGCCTTCTAACTAATGAAGACTCATTCAGAGTATACAATAATGATTCTATGCGCTTATTTCAAAATCGAATGAACGGATTTTCATACATAAATACTCATTTTAACTGTCAATTACTTAATGTATGACTGTCGATGAACTCCACAGTTACGACTACATACGGTGAGTTAGATCGAGTTCGTACAGTTTTCACCAACATACTTAATATTAATGAAAAAGATTTTGTATCTACTATTAGCGCCTCGCAGTCCCACCCTAACGTAGCGCGGGAATTATTTGTAGCCGGACTCGTAGTTCGTAGCGCGTAGCGAAGTGCTACGACGTCAATGCGTAGCAATTACTTTGTACCTGTTCCCGCGGGTATTTTGGGATAAAATGAATCCCATGTGTTATTCTGATGTATAACTTATTTACTGTAAAATTTACTCCTAATCCGTTCAGCGGTATTTGCGTGAAAAAGGTACAAACATACAAACATTCTCGCAAACTGTTGTACTTATAATATCTTCTACATCAAAGACTACTAGCAGCGCCCCGCGGTTTTGGGATTTTTGGAAAATGTTATACATTTAAACCTTCCTCTTGAATCACGCTATCTATTTCAAAAAACCGCGTCAAAACCTGTTGCGGAGTTTTCAATATCTAAGCATACATAGGGACAGATAGACAGACAGCAGAAAGCGAATTTGTTTTATACTATGTAGTGATAGAAAGTTCCATAAGCTTTCGAAAACTCCATTCAAAAGCAAACAAAGGAGAACGCAATAATATGGCGGAGCATGTGGGTAGTTATATTGTTCCTAGCAATATAACTAATAAAAACCCACATGCTCCGTCATATTATTTAACAGAAAATCATTAGGATGTATATAATGTTTATCCAAATATTTTTCTGGAAACGTTATTCCACCTTAATAAGCGGAAGCCAAGAGAGGGCGGGACAAAGGAAGAACAACACACATTACACAACTAACAGTAAGGATATTTGCTTTATAAATATTCCATTACTTACAGCCCTTAGAGCTATGTTTATATAAATTATGAAGGGCTTTTTGGGTAACCTAAACCACACAATGAAGAATGGTTTGTTCAAATGTACTAGCACCTCGGTTTTCCCCATGTTGTGTACGTTTTTCGAGAATCTCGTCATAAATAATAGTGTCGTCTAATCTATCACTGAGCCTGTAGTTTTTCATGGAAGAGTAACCAAACAAAACATCCATCTTGACAAACTTTTCCATTAAGCACAGAATATCTATTTTTTTATATTACTTAAGTGCAAGACACGCATAGTGAGCCATGTCAGAGGCCTTTGGCGGCTCAATATCTCTGACACCAGGATTGGTCAGGTTGACCATCCACTCGATGAAGAAGATACATAGCGCGGGTGCGGGCCCGTTACGGGCCGGTGTGACACCTTTCATACAAATACAAGGAATACTTCTTCTTCTTCTTCTTCATCGAGTGGATGGTCAACCTGACCAATCCTGGTGTCGTCGAGTTATTGAGCCGCCAAAGGCCTTTGACATGGCTCATGTAACGACTACTATACAACGTCACGCGTCAGCAGCCGCACTGTGTGTGTCTAGCAATTTATTAAAATCATATCAACACACAGACTTCGTAGTCAACAACTATGACTGCACATATTGTTGACTCCGGGCGGGGATCGAGCCCGCAACCCCGGACACAGTAAGCGCTCTCACAAACCACTGCGCCTGCGGGCTTGCAAACCGTTATTCAGTTTGGTTAGGACTATGAGCTTGTTTATTTATTCAGCTCTGCTTACGTGAAGTTTGATAGAACGCAAAAACCAATATCAATATGTTCGCAGCAGTTGATATTTATCAAGCGGACAGCTTTATACTAAACCTCATATTACGAGTAGACCGGGATGGTATACGTTTTCTTTTTTTCATTTTAACGGGGCAATGGCAATAATAAAGATTATAGTTATTTTATTTAAAATGAGATTTCGAACGTGTAGGTATATAGAAAATAATATAGTTATAAAAATTCATTTTAAAATTATTGTCTGTATAATGGTGGTGTCACGGTACAGCGACAGCGGCGGCGAATATACAAAATAAAACAACTTAAGTGTCGTAACAAAAGGAGAAAATAATCAACATATAGATACATACGAGTATAAAAAATATGAAAATTATATTGTTGGTTGGTTTACTTAGATCTGTACGAGTATAACTTACTAACTTACATCTGAACTGGGTGTAAATAAGTCGCAGCTTATTCGAATTAAACTCGTAAAACTAGTTCTAAGTTACAACTGCGGCAAGTCTCCAACTTTATAGCCACTCGTTAAGTTCTAGCTTAGTTTCTGCGCTCTGTTTAGTCCAGATATAACGGCTTTGTTACGTAACAATGTTAATAAAATACATATATGACTAATTCATGCAACAGTTTGGCTGTACTTAGCTCTAAAGTTGTATAATTGAATCTAACTTAATGCCACACTAAGAAACGTCAAACGATTTTTTTAAATTCGTTCCCGTTGAAGCAGAGCGGAGCTATGTGGAGCTCAACCGACCAATCACAGGGGTTTAAATTGTAAAACAACGCATAGTCAAAATCTTTTCGTCTTTGTGATTGGTTGGTCAGTTGCCGCGGCTCCGTTTCAACAAAAACGCACCCTAAGGCACTCTTAAGGTATCTTTTGATGATTTAATCTCTTTTTGAATTGAAACTACGTTCGCTTTTACCTGACGTTAAGGCCCCTTTACGCTTGAACTTAAGAAACCAGGATTTAATCTCGCTTAATGAGTGATATTTGACTTGTAATGTACAGAAATTAAAGTTCATAGTCGAGTTAATAGACGTGTCTGAGTACTACCCTTATAATTTACATGTCCATAGGTACACAAATAGAAATGAATATATTATACTAGCAGTGCCCCGCGGTTTTACCCGCGTTGTGCCCCGTAGGAAATCCGGGATAAAATGTAGCCTATAGCCTTCCTCGATAAATAGACTATCTAACAGTGAAAGAATTATTCAAATCGGTTCAGTAGTTTCTGAGATTAGCGCGTTTAAACAAACAAACAAACAAACAAAACAAACTCTTCAGCTTTATAATATTAGTATAGATACACCTAGACGTTGTCGGTAACAGTTAGTCTACACAAATTCTCAACTCCGGGCTCCGGAAAATATTTTTAACTGAAGAAAGGTAATTTGTTCACAAAAGGTTGTGATGTTAGGCGTATACAAGAAAAATGTTGTTTGTCCTTAGCAACTAAAATGTTATTCATACATGTTTCATGAATTGTTCCTGAAAAAACACGCCCCGTAAACATGTTAAATAAAATATATTTCAGCAAACAATATGCTTTTAATTGAATAGTTACCGATAGGATTCAAAAAATGGAAAGCTAATAAAATAGGTATCTATCGGGATCTAATTAACATTCCGCCATTGTTTGTTTAAACGCTTTCCATTACTTTTATTCATTGAACCGTATACAGGAATATTTGTATTACATCGTCGCTGGCACAACTCGTATTTTATTACAGTTAACAATTGTCTGTTATTCCCTACAGTTTCGTCGTGTGTCGAGTGACGGTGGAGTATTCTTAATAGGTATAAGGTTGCCCTTTCAAGCGAAGAGGAGCGGAGCCCGATTCACCAATCACAGCGCATTGCGAATGTCAAAATCATTTCGCATTGCATTGTGATTGGTCTATTGACCTCCGCACATCTTCGCTCCAGTTTAATGGAAACGGGTGAGCCGGGATCGTATGACGTCACCGGTTTGGAGCCGAAACGTTGCCGGCGCGTCGTAGTAAAAACTTAATTATAGTTTTTATATGAAAAGCTTATGAAAAGCCCCGTCCGAAATCCACGCGTTCTAATATTAACATCGTTTCCAATGAAATTGTCTATTGATTTAACGTTCCACAGAATACCCATCCTAACATACAAAACGTACAAAATGAAATGCGCAGGTTGTTTCCGACAATTTTGATTACTTGTTTGATTAATACTGATAAATATCTGTTCCGAGAATGTGTATTACAGAATTTAGATGCGTTGTGTCACTAAGGTACTAGGAACCATATAATAAATCTGTCTGTATGCCGAGGGCTCTTTTTTACATCTTAATCTTTACAGTAGGTACGCGGGAAAATCGCAATTCGCATAAAATATACTATTAATGTCATTCTATTCGAGAAGACACTGGCTTCTGAACCACAGGTCTTCCTATCACAGAAGTCGGGGACTGCAAACCCAACGTTGCCACCCATGCTTTTATTTTTATAAACACTTGATTTATTATTAGCAGTGCCCCGCGGTTTTACCCGCGTTGCGCGTTGTGAAATTTCAGAATGAAAAATAGCCTAGGTTATAGGCTATTTTCCCGTTTATATTTTTCTAATGGGGCTTCCCATTAGAAAAATAATTGTTCACATTGGATTATTTTCTGAGATTAGCGAGTTCAAACCAAAAAACAAGCTTTATTATATGTTTATATAAAACAAAAACTTTTGAATTTATAAAAAAAAGGTTATTCAATACTTACCTAAACTGACTAGTAAGATTGTAAACTGTCCGCAGATTGTGAACTGTACAAACCAATTATTTATTAGACCAATCAGCGCGCGACAAGAAGTTTACCAATCACAGTTTGAAGAAAGTTCACAACTTTACGGTTTCTTACATTACAAATTAATGAAAAATTATGCCTTTTAATTGTAGATGGTTTTTACAATTCACAATTTGTCGAAGTTTATAATCTTACCAGTTAGATTATAAACTAACTGCGTTTATAATTTCCCGGTGACATAAGCAAGTGCGTAAGTTTTCGTATCATTTTGTCCTTTTCTTCTGGGTGTATTTATATAGTGCTGTTATCTCATCTAGCTGATCAATAAACTACCCACCTACAAGTTCTTGCACTTAACAAGTAAACATGAAAAATTCAACACGTCATAACAGAAAACAGGAATCTATATTAGGACTGGCGAGACAGCCAAAGAGAGTGGGTAAACTTAAACAACTAAGTAAGGAGCGGTGCATCAGACATAGTATTTATAGAACTTACTGGTTCCTAGGGATCCTAAACGCCGACTAATAGAGGCTAACGCATATATGCAACTTTTGTATCGACTAAACTGCTTTGTCGAGTTTCGTACTTTTTGTGATTTCTACCCGACCTAGTTCAGTTGATGGAGGTGCGTGTGCAATTTTTTTTATCTCCTCATATTGACCAGGCGTTATACAGCAACACTCAAATCAAGGTATTACAAACAATGTCAAATAACAAGAAAGTTCTAGTTTGTGCTTTGACTCGCAGTTGCGGGTCGACTGTTTAGTCGATGGTATGCGCACTTCAATACAATGCAATATAATTTGAGTTGTTTGAACGATAATTTTCCAATCTTTAAATCATAATCAATACATATTTTTGACTTTTTTCCGAACAACTATCGAGTTGACAATATGACTGCTTTAATATCTTATAAACTATGATACACAAGAAAACAGTTGTTCAACTAAAAGTTGTATGTATGCGCTAGCCCTAAGTATAGGTGAGACATTTATGAAAGCTGTGATGTCTCTACTGCGCTTTCAATTTAAAAGGTTCTTCAATTAAACCGATTAAAACCCAAATAGATGCATAGCTCGATTGAACGCTAATAGTATTGAGAAGGTACAGTGTACAGTGTGCAAGAGGCTTAGGTAGACTATGTTGCTTTGCAACAACGTAGCATAATATTGGTGGAGTTAGTTAAATTCCATAATAAAAACAAAGAGCTTAGTTTGGGTCTATAATTAACCATGTGTGAATTTGTCCGGGATTTTTTTTGAATAACTCTTACTACTTACTACATATTATATCCCTTTCTCTCTTAGGGCCATACTAATAAAAATCAAATGGTTTGTCACTTTCTGACACGCAATTTTCCGAAGAGCAAAAGAGACAAAAGAAAGTAACATAACAGTGTTTTAGTTATTAATAACGCGGTTAAAGTATAATTACACTGCCTAAAACACACTCAGTTGCGTTGGCCCAGTCTAAATCCTGTCTGGATTATAGTCTGTCGACACAGTCTAAATCATATCTAGTCTGCAATCATCTTTAAAGTTAACGTAAACACGCTAACAGTGAGTACTAAGGTTGAATCAAATCGTATTTGACAGAACTTTTAACAAGTTTCGTGCTTATTTGTAACTTTAACTTCCATTTCAGGGATGGGCTCGGAAATCATAACATGAAGGCAAAGCTCACTATTTGGCAAAAAGATTGAAGGCAAAGCTCACTATTTGGCAAAAAGATTTAACTTGCACGAGGAGTCCAATATTTCCACGTGAGAGTTAGTCACGTGTGATGTGAACTATTTGTAGTATAAGTTGTGAATTCAGTGACACACTAAACATGTGAAGTTGAATTCAATAGCAATGTTTTGTGTATACAAATTGTACAGCGCATTAACACCAATATAATAAAACTGAAGTTTGATTTTTGTTTGATACGCTAATCTTAAAAATAAACAATCCAATTTGAATAAAGATAGAATTTATCAGACGGCAAATTTTACAGAGAAAAAGGGTTGGGTCAGCCACTTACCTACTCGAAATGAATTAATGAATATGAAATGAATGAACAAATAAGTATGCGAGATGCCTTATACTATCTCATAATTAAATTAACTCAATAACAATTTCGCGAAATATTCAGTATCTAATAGTTTTATCCTTATCTATTGAAAACTTTAATTACTCTACTCCTTTTCTCTTCTCCTTTTTGTAGACATCCCTTCATATGTCCATCAGTGCGTAAATACTTCGATCATAAAGTTTTAATTAATAGATGTTGTAGATTTTAATCAAAATTAATTAAACCTTATATGGATTCAATTTAAAATCATAATAAACTAGCTGCGCCCCGCGGTTTTACCCGCGTTGTGCCCGTTCCCGTGGGAATTTAAGAACCGCTCGACCGATTTTGTACCAACTTCACATAAACCATATACTAAATAGTCCGAACAAAGCCTAAACATTTGGTTTGGATATATGAGAGTTCTTGAGTTATAAAATTACAACGAACAGTGGCATTGATTTTTGTAAATAGAGATATCAAATCTGCTCTTCTCTCATATTTAATTTCGAGCATTTCAAGTATTAATACTTGGAATTAAATAAGAAATCGTGAATTAATCCCTTGAAATAAACATGTTTAGTAAATTAATAACATTTCTAAAGATTTCTAAATTAATATGAACTACGTACAAAAAGGGCATTGAATGTTCTCAGGTTCTTCGTTGAAATTCCCTCGGGAATTATATAAAACGGAATTCAGGTTATCACATTTTAAAGATTAACTAGCCGACCCGGCAAACGTTGTTTTTCCATATAAAATCACGATGGAAAATAGGGGTTGATCGTAGAATGGTATAAATTAAGGGATGTATGCAGTTTTGAATGTAGTCTCAAAAAAAGTAAAAAAAAAAATGTTGTCCAAGTTGTCAAATAAAAATAAAATGTTAGAGATGACCTTTATCACTGAGGGGTATGAAAAATAGATATTAGCCGACTCTCAGACCTACGCTGCTATAGTGAAAATAATAGCGGCAGTTGGCAGAATCTAGTGTGACGATTGCGTATAACTACAGTATTTTGAAGCTAAGTTAAGTGGACCAAAGGGATACATTTCTACGCCCATAGTTTTCAGGGTACTCATTAATCTATTTTTCTCTGTTCTTTAATTAGGTAAGCCTCTCGACATTCTATAAATATTTTGACTATAAACAAACCAACAAGACGTCGACGCCAACAACTATGTCTTTACATATTGTTGACTCCGGGCGGGGATCGAACCCGCAACCTCCGACACAGTAAGCGCTCTCACTGCCACTGTGCCATCGGGCTTGTCAATTTTTATTAAATATCTACCTTACACTCTTATATATATATCTATACATATAAATAAAATTGGAGTGTCTGTTTGTAATATTAAAATAACCGCTTTTCACTACATGCATATGAATATAACTATAATTCAGAAATGGCTGAACCGATTGCCGGTACTTTTACCGGCAGGTAGATGATGTAATAATGAGCAACTTAGAGTGTTTTTATTTTAGAAAAAATATCCGAAATTCTCGTGGACGAAGTCGCTTGCACAGCTAGTTTTATATAATATGTATAAAAGGCAACCTGACCGAATGTCTCACTGACTTCTATATCAACGTACAGCCGAACCTACTGTATCTAGAAACTTGTTTGGTACGCATGTACAGGGGCATGATGAATGTGAGTACTAAAAAAAGACTTTGAGAAATTCAACACCTAACACGGGAGGCCTTTTCATTCAAATTGACGGCGTTTTCTATTTATAACACAATTTATTAAATGCTTGAACATATTAATATCACAAAAAGCCAAAATCTTCAAAAACAAATTATACTGTCTTACCTCCTACATGATGATTAACAAAATGAGTTTCTAGGAATAATTCATTGAACAATATTTATTCTCCGTATTATCATTTTGGTTTGGAACTAAATCTTGATTATGTGGTTTTGGTTAGCAACCTTATATTAACGAGAATATGAAGAAATGAATACGAAATTGGTTTGTGGGATGTTTTTTATTTTTGTAAGTATGAACCGAATGTATTAATATAACATTTAATGTTAATTTTATTACGAGGAATTCTGAACGAGAAACGCTGTTCCACTGAAATTCTAAGTACACCAAACCAATGTTACAAAACCATATACATTTAGGTATTATAAGGTACATAAATTAATTTAAAAAACAAGCTTTCAATAAATGATAAACATTGCTTTGATAAATCTAATGAGATTTAAATTTAAGGTCCATTCAAAATGATTTAGGAATTGCGTAAAAGCGTAATAGGTATTGCGTAGCATAGCAACGTAGCAAATCAAAGTTTCATAGTACTTGTGCTAAATCAAAATGATTTATTCGTTAATAAACATGGATACAATGTAAGATTATAATAGCTTAGCAAAGTGGCATAGCAACGTAGATTTCCAACGTAGCATAGCATAGTTGTTGTGGAATGTCACCCTAACTTGTAAAATATCAAACGGGGGTCAAACGGGTCCTAACCTAACACGATCCTTGTCATTCACACTTCAGAAGACACACGTTGTATTCACAGAAGCCATCTTAAGTCAAATGAGTAGGTAAAATAAACAGAGGGAAAATCATGAGACTTCTACGATATTGTCGTGTTGTTTGACATTCTTCGTCTTCTTGTCGAGTACTAACCTATTCGGATATTAGTAATTAGAGATATATCTATACTAATATTATAAAGCTGAAGAGTTTGTTTTGTTTGTTTGTTTGTTTGTTTGTTTGTTTGTTTGTTTGTTTGTTTGTTTGTTTAAACGCGCTAATCTCAGAAACTACTGAACCGATTTGAAAAATTCTTTTTGTAATGGATAGCCACATTCAACGGGAAGGTTATAGGCTACTTTTCATTCCGAAATTCCCACGGGAACGGGAACAACGCGGGTAATACCGCGGGGCGCTGCTAGTAATATTATAAAGCTGAAGAGTTTGTTTTGTTTGTTTGTTTGTTTAAACGCGCTAATCTCAGAAACTACTGAACCGATTTGAAAAATGCTTTTTGTAATCGATAGCCACATTCAACGGGAAGGTTATAGGCTACTTTTCATTCCGAAATTCCCACGGGAACGGGAACAACGCGGGTAATACCGCGGGGCGCTGCTAGTTAGAGATATTAGTTCATTGCAATTATTAGGCAACGTGCAGGTTGGCGCTACGTGCTTCGGAGGGCATGGCAGTCGATCCTGGTTGTATCAATCGTTAAGGCATTTCGGAGGTCGTCTAATAACTCCTACTCCAGGGTTGGCCACTTACTTACTCAAACTTACGAACTTTTAACCCTTTCAATATTTGATTTACAATTTTCCTCTCTTCTTTTTCCTTCTCATGTACCTACTAAGTGAAGGCCGCAATTTGTCTTGAAGGATTAACTTATATTCAAGTCATGGGCGTATAAAGGTGTGGACCAGGGGGTTAAATGGGCCAATTGTGGGCCCAGGAGCGATATCGGTATAACAAGATATTTCAACACTTAAAAGAAAAGAAAATCTGATGACACTACATAAATAAGTTTCCTACTTTTCAAACATGGCTCGGGTTTGAGATCACCAACCCGCATTAGGCAAGCGTGGTGATTACGCCTAATCCTTCTAACTGTACTGATGTCTTCAGTGAGATGAGCGGCCTTAGGTTTAAGCCAACACTACTTATCACAGAGACCGGTATAGTCTTCCGTGACCACGGTTTCGGTAATAACAAAATGTCAGATAAAAATGTAAAATAAAAGCGTTGAATATTGTTATTTTTTCATAATGTCATTACTTAGGTTACGGAAGTATCAATATTCCAAAGGGCCCTCAAGACCCTTGCCCTCGACACGCTCATGACCCAAGTTCTGTTTATGTCACTTCTATGATATCTCGTTTCATTTGTTTTCGAGAGAGATTGATGAAAAGGACAGGCAAAGTACAAAGTTAAATTATTTAAATTAATTATTTAAATTAAACTAATTTTATAAGGAGTTAAGTAAACTTTGGCAATGCTGATCTCTGTAATCTTAACTAATATTATAAATGCGAAAGTAACTCTGTCTGTCTGTCTGTCGGTCTGTCTGTCTGTTACGCTTTCACGCCAAAACTACTGAACCGATTTGAATGAAATTTAGTACACAGTTATGAGTTAGTCCAGAGCCTGAGAAAGGACATATAGGCTACTTTTTATGGCGAAATTCCTGCGGGAACGGGTACAACGCGGGTGAAACCGCGGGGCGCGGCTAGTAATACAATAAAGCTGAAGAGTTTGTTTTTATTTTTTTGTTTAAATGTAGGATATCTCTGGAACGGCCTGTCAGATTTTGTAGAAGATAGAACATCAAAGGAAAGCTATTACTACTTGTAATCTTGGCCATATTCCCTCGGGAACGAGTAAAACGGTTGGGTGCCCTTAGTTGCTGCTAAGATTTATACTAATACTATAAAGAGGAAAAGTTTAGAATAAAATTTGTAAGGACTAATCTCAAAAACTACCAAGCTGATTTAAATAATTATTTAATGCAATGGATTCAGCCATTCAACGGTAAGGCTATTTTTCATCTCGAAATTCCCTAGGAAACAGGCTTAATGCGGGTCAAACCGTGGGGTGCTGCTAGTTATAATACAAAGGTACAGTGGGGTATTCTTAATAAGTTTGTAAAGATTATTATTATAAAGATATTGTTTGTTTAAGGATATGGGGGATACACACTCCCTGTGGTTTCTTCCAAATGATATCCGCTTCTTAGGGATTTTTTGTATATACAGGATAGTGACACAAGTTTCCCACTATTTGCCCTCTCCACGGCTTTGCTTTGTTTCCATGTAATTGCTGGACCATTGAACTGATTCTGATTAATGGTAAATACACTTATTCATTTTGTTATTGATGGTCTCAGTGTCACCGGAAACAATTTCTTTTGCTGTTGTTTTCTTCTCTGAAGAAAACCTATCTACCACTACATATTATAAAACGAATTCCCCGACCGCGTCTGTCTGTATAGTTATTACCCAATACAAAAATATATTTTCCAATCGGACTGTTAATTACCATCAGCACAAATACAAATGAAATTATCGCTGTGTAATGTTAGTATAGAGGTATAGATTTCACAATTATCTAATTCTCTTAACTTTCTATTTCACAAACAGTTAAAAAGGTTTAAACAACGTTTATTTATTTATGTAGTCGGATATTGGTTTATTTCTTTGTGCCTACCAAACAGTCGTTTTTTTTATAAAAGATGCAGAATTATCTTCTACCTTTTGCTGGAAATAAAAGCATTGTTCGAGTCAGATCGGTCTTTTGACATTATGAATGGAGTTTCTGATTTTCGGAACAATTTTCATGCGTCTGTGAGTCGATATTGCAGTTGAGTCAAACGAACTTTTTCGCTTTTTTCGGCCATTTCTTTACAATTCCCTTTACGGTCCATCCGATCTTTAATAACAAATTGAACGATATTTTGTAGGTCAGTTTTAATTATAGCTTCCTTTAAGATTTCTCCTTCATGATTAATTCTCATAAGACTTAGATTCATTCTCAGATTAGAGATTTATCTTAATTTAAGATTATTTAAGATTATCTATTGGGCTCTCTTATCTGATCAGGCGTTTCTTTTAACAGATAAAATAGATTCGAAAATATATATTCCAACATCTCTTATCTCTCGCTATTTCGTATCGTATATCTTTTGAGGACGACGTTTTGTATATTTCATCATCATAAATTTCCGGTAAAGAGATAACTGTCGAAAATGTTTGTGCAAATATTTCTCACGTTGATTTTTGTATATTTGTTGTGGAAATATTTTGACGCTGAACATGAGGTCGACGGCCTTCCCGGGCCGTACAGGTGGCCTATAATTGGAAATATATTAACCTATAGCCCAGGTAAGGTCAAAAATAACTTCCATAACATAACAAGTTAACATATTATTAATATCTTCCGTGCTTCGGAGGGCACGTTAAGCCGTCGGTCCCGGTTACTTTCTACGGATAGAAGTTGTTACATGAGCCATGTCAGAGGCCTTTGGCGGCTCAATAACTCTGACACCAGGATTGGTCAGGGTAACCATCCACTCGATGAAGAAAGATTAATAGCTAACATTTATCTAACTACCGCACTCAGACAGGTCTATTAAATGGACACTTAACTAATTGACGTAATTTTACATACATTACATGTCAAAATTTCCCATTAAATCTCTACTAAGGAAGCATTCGACGTCTCTGAGTACGGGCGTAATTTGTTCAAATGTATTTACTCTCCTCACTGAACTAATTTATTGAAAGTCCCTGAAGTGCTTACCGAACTGGTTATAAAGTTAAATCCTCTTTCAGATGAACAGTTTGAGGCAAATCTTGAGTTTACAAAACTGTACGGCGAAAGATACATTTTCAAAATCTTGAAGAGACGAATACTTAATGTTAATAATCCCGAAGACATTGAGGTTTGGCCATTTTATTTTTCTCACTTTATTGGCAGCAGCGCCCCGCGGTTTTATCCGGATTGTGCCCGTTCCTGTGGGAATTTTGGGAATTTTTATACATATAAACCTTCCTCCTGAATAACTCTATCTATTAATAAAACCGCTTTAAAAACCGTGCAGTAGTGTTTCAGTTTATCGCGAACAGACAGACAGACGCGGATAATAATATTTATAAACTAGCAGCGCCCCGCGGTTTTACCCGCGTTGTGCCCGTTCCCGTGGGAATTTCAGGAATTTTTTTCAGGAAAACTTTCCTCTTGAATCTCTCTACCTATTACAAAAAACCGCATCAAAATCCGTAGCGTAATTTCAAAGATTTAAGCATACAGACAAACAAACAGACAAAAATAGCGACTTTGTTTTATACTATGTAGTGATGCGAATGTTTGTGAGAATGCATGTATGTTTGTTACTCTTTCACGAAACAACTACTAAACGGATTTAGATAAAACTTTACAATAATATACGTTATACGTCATAATAACACAAGAGATACATTTTATCCAGAAATTCCCGCGGGAACGGCTACAACGAGGGCAACACCGCGGGGCGCGGCTAGTATTCTTAAAAAGTATTTGTGCACGCATATATACGCATCAGTGAGTTAGATCCCATAATACAAGCTTAGAGATTACTTTGGGTGCATTTAACCGTGTGTGAATTTGTCCGGGTGTATATTATTCGTAAACCTGGGTGTCTTGCTCAGCTCTGCTTCAACAGAAATCGCACCCTTAAATTTATATTGGAGTATGTGTATGTTTACTATGTATTGTAGTTTGTATTTATTTTCGTAAGTCGGAATTTACATATAAACTTAATTTTCAGGCGATAGTCACGCATTCCAAGAATTTATCAAAGAGTTATCCTTATAAGTTCCTGGAATCCTGGCTCGGAGACGGATTGATACTCAGTAAAGGTAAATATTCATGTATGTGTACTAAATAATGTAACATGAATAAACTAGTTGTTCTGAGATCTGTAGACCTTCGCGAGTTAAGTCAAGATACATTCATTTATGTTTATTAAAAACGTATGTTGCGTTCCTAGGAACAACCAACGTTAGTTTATATCGAGCCATCGTGGAATAACCAGATACATTAGTTACAACAGTAATAATCGAAATCTTTTCGTAATTAGTGTATAAATTACAATCGCCATTCACGTTATGTTTTTTGTTTATAGCCATTAAATGCCAGTTTTTTTGGAACAAAAAAAAACAACAGTTAACTTCACAACTTTCTTCATTTGAAGTTGATGAAACAATGTTAGAGAGCGTTTCTATAAAAGCGAAGTGGAGCTGTGCGGAGAGGTGCGGAGCTCTACTGACCAATCACCTCGCTCAATTACTTCGCACCGCACCTCAGCCTTAACAGAAACAAACCTAATACTTGATATGATACTTATAACAGGGCGAAAATGGCAAAGTCGTCGCAAGGTCTTGGCTACAACTTTCCACCTCAATATTCTCAAGAACTTCTCCTCCGTGATGGAAGAGAAGAGCAGAGACCTGGTGGAGAGGCTCAGGAGCGCCGATGGAGCACCAGTGGACCTCCTGCCTGCTGTCAGTGACTTCACCTTGTTCACCATTTGCGGTAAGGCATTTACCCCATAAAGTAAGTTCGTGTAGGCCAACTCTGGTATCGGAGTTTTTAGACCGCCTAAAGCCCTCCGACATGGTCTAACGACTGAAACAACTCGGACCGACAATCCCATGTAAATGTTGAGTATAAATTATCAAAAAACTATATTTTTTATTAAAGAAAACTTCTCGATGTTTTGCTAAAAAATCATCAGAAAAAATTTACTAAAATAAATCTGATGTTTTTTCTAAAACTTTATCATATTTAAACAGTACCCAGATTTCAATGAAAAGATACTTCAAGGAGACATTTCTCTGATCTTTGTAAGTTCCCGTTTTATATTGAATTTTATATTTAACGTTTGCATGTCAAACTTTAATTCATTCTTATTATTTGTTGAAACGGGAACTTACGTACGCGGAGGTTACTGTTGAGTTGTCCCTCAACACGTTTCGGCCACATACGGTGGCCTTCATCAGGAGGTGGGTGAAGCGCTCGCGACAGCGTCTCTCCCCGCACTGCCGGCCGCCGCGGCTCGCGCCTCGCGCGCCGCCGCGCGGAGCGCGCGCGCAGAGAGCTGTTGTTGTGGCTGTTGAGGTGGTTGGGGGGGTTGCGCACGCGTGGGCTCGCGTTGTATCGGCGAGAGAGAGCCTTCACGGGAATTGTCCGTGCTCCCGGAGTCCGTTGCATGCTGAGGCCGAACACAGTACGAACTCACGGTGTCTCCACTAACCCCGTTTGTGACCCTCTCCGAAGATAGCTGGAGGCATGGTTTCCAGGCCGCAGGCAGCATCCATCCACTATCTCTGTTAAAGTTCGGACAACGACTTATTTCTATGGCCTCGCGAATTTTCCGGGACACGTAGCGTTTCTCCCGGGCTACGATTCGCGTCTGGTCAAACCTAATAAAATGAGTCGACACATACGGATCGGTACTTGAGGGCTGATTCCCACCACCACCCTTCGCACACCGCATCGGTTCCAAGGACGCTAATCAACAGAGCCCTGAGATTATGTGATCCCGAATACCTGGACGCCGAGCTCTATCATGTGCGGGGAGTGCTAGAGAGAAACGGTTACAGCTGGAGACACAGTTTACGTGTTGCAAATACGTCGTGCCGCACCCGGGAGCCCACAGCAGACAGGGCGCTGATGTACCTGCCTTACATAAAAGGTGTTACGGACAAAATCGGACATATGATGCGCCGCAAATACGATATCAAGACCATCTTTCGTCCGGCTACACAACTAAGGCAGTTACTTCGATCGCCGAAGGATAGGGAACCGTTGGGGGTCCCCGGGGTGTACAAGATACCCTGCGAGTGTGGGAAGTTTTATATCGGCGAGACGAAGAGGAATGTATCTACCAGGCTCACCGAACACATTCGTGCGCTGAAGAAGGTGGATATAAACCGGTCAGCGGTGGCTGAACACGCTATAGTTTCGGACACGACTCATTTTATTAGGTTTGACCAGACGCGAATCGTAGCCCGGGAGAAACGCTACGTGTCCCGGAAAATTCGCGAGGCCATAGAAATAAGTCGTTGTCCGAACTTTAACAGAGATAGTGGATGGATGCTGCCTGCGGCCTGGAAACCATGCCTCCAGCTATCTTCGGAGAGGGTCACAAACGGGGTTAGTGGAGACACCGTGAGTTCGTACTGTGTTCGGCCTCAGCATGCAACGGACTCCGGGAGCACGGACAATTCCCGTGAAGGCTCTCTCTCGCCGATACAACGCGAGCCCACGCGTGCGCAACCCCCCCAACCACCTCAACAGCCACAACAACAGCTCTTTGCGCGCGCGCTCCGCGCGGCGGCGCGCGAGGCGCGAGCCGCGGCGGCCGGCAGTGCGGGGAGAGACGCTGTCGCGAGCGCTTCACCCACCTCCTGATGAAGGCCACCGTATGTGGCCGAAACGTGTTGAGGGACAACTCAACAGTAACCTCCGCGTACGTAAGTTCCCGTTTCAACAAATAATAATGACATCAACGTACGTTTCATTTAATTCATTCTGTTTGTTATTTCACTATTATACATCGCTATATTTTTGTTACTCCTCCCTCAGAAACCGCAATGGGAATCAAACTAGATTCAGATCACTCATCAGCTGGCAAAGCGTACAAAAAGGCCATTTCCAAAATCGGCTACGTAGTCTTAGACAGAGTAACCAAAGTCTGGATGCACAACGAGTTTGTATTCCGCAAGTTTTTTGGGGGAAAATCGTACGACAAAATCATGAATATAGTCCACGATTTTGCTGACAAAGTTATTTTGGAGAAGAAGAAGAAGAGAACAGAGGAAGATAGACAGCAGATAACAGCTGCTTTTGAAGGGAACTGTACTGGATCTAAGAAGAGACTGGCCATGTTGGATCTTCTGTTGGAAGCAGAGCGCAATGGACAGATCGATGTGGAAGGTATCAGGGATGAGGTTAACACGTTCCTGTTTGGGGTAAGTAGCCTATAAGTTGTTGATAAAATAATGCGTGAGATATCATCTACACTAATATTATAAAGAGGAAAACTTTGTTTGTTTGGTTGTAATGAATAGGCTAAAAACTACTGGACCGTTTTTAAAAATTCTTTCACCATTCGAAAGCTACATTATCCACGAGTAACATACGCTATTTTTCATCCCGAAATTCCCACAGGAATGGACACAACGTGGGTAAAACCGCAGGGCGCTGCTAGTGGGTGATATAATAATAACAAGATGTGCCTTCAACTTTGTCCGCGTGGAGTTTAACAAAAAAGTAGCCTCAATTCCTTTTTATTACATCTGCCATCTGCCAGTTAAAGTCCCGTTAAAATCGATCCAGCTATTTCAGAGATAAGCCGGAACAGACAGAGACAACATTTTTATTAACGTTTAAAACATTATTTTAAAAATAATCCTATGCATAGAAATAGATGGAGAAGTCTACATCGTATGTATAAAAAGCAGTTTTTTAATAATACAAACGTCGTGATCGTCGTGATCAGGCAAGCGTCGTGATTACCCTAAACCTTCTCACTGTACTGATATCTTCAGTGAGATGAGAGGCCTTTGCCCAGCAGTGGGACATTACAAGCTTATACTACTACTACTATTTTTATAATATGGCTCATTATTTTGATATCCAGGGACTAGACATAACAGCCGTGGCGATCACGTTCTGTCTGATGCTGTTGGCCGATCACGAAGACGTACAGGTTAGTCTTTCAACTGAACGTAAATACTTAGAGCGTTTGTCCACCGCCGCCGGCACCGGACCGTCACCGGCAACGAGATGACGGCGCCGAAGTAGCGGTAGATACATTTAGAGCGTTTTGCTTTAGCCGCGTGTCCACCGCACATCCGTCACGTCATAATAAACTCGGGGCGAAATAATCTCGTTCCCGGTGACGGTCCGGTGCCGGCGGCGGTGGACAAACGCTCTTACGATAAAATGGAAGCATTGAAAAATGCAATAGTGACTACTTTTAATCTCATGGTTCATTATAAAACAGTTACTTGTTAGTCCTTCTCAGTAGGTGGCGCCGCGGAAGAGCAAAGCATTTCACTTCTCTATTTCGTGGGTGGGTGGCGATTAACGAATCTATACTAATATTATAAAGCTGAAGAGTTTGTTTTGTTTGTTTGTTTGTTTGTTTGTTTGTTTGTTTGTTTAAACGCGCTAATCTCAGAAACTACTGAACCGATTTGAATAATTCTTTCACTGTTAGATAGTCTATTTATCGAGGAAGGCTATAGGCTACATTTTATCCCGAAATTCCCACGGGAACGGGCACAACGCGGGTAAAACCGCGGGGCGCTGCTAGTAAAGGATAATAATCTAAGATAATACAGCCATTTGAATCTGAATTTGAAAAAAAAAATAAGTAATATCTTAATCGGGTCTTTTCTCTCTGATATTTTTATACTGTTTCATAGGTTCATTAACCTTTCTCTTAATATCGCTATCCAATATAAAAGATAATCGGACTCGAATTCGGATCAGACTAGTAGTTTAGACATTCAAATAAACAACAAATCAAATAGCTTCATTATACTCGTATTAGTACAGATGTCAACAACCTACACAAGAGTTAAGTCTACCGAGTAACAGCAAAATAAGATGGCAATAACAGATGACAGTCTCGTTATACTTTGTGGCTATAAATACATCCATACAATACAGTCAGAAGATGGAAACACATAAAGGGAAGCCAACCATCCCCGTTTTACAACTTCCAAAGGAGGATCTTTTATTATAACGAAGATTGCTTTCCGCCATTAAAACTTAAATTTGTGAAAATTGGACTTTTATTATTCTTCAATTTGCTAAATGATTAATGGTATCTTTGAACTTAGTTGTAAGTAGCAGTGTCTCGCTGTTTTACCCGCGTTGTTACCCGTTTCTGTGGGAATTTCGGGTTGATAATCTATACTAATATTATAAAGCTGAAGAGTTTGTTTTGTTTGTTTGTTTGTTTAAACGCGCTAATCTCAGAAACTACTGAACCGATTTGAATAATTCTTTTTGTAATAAATAGCCACATTCAACGGGAAGGTTATAGGCTATTTTTCATCCCGAAATTCCTACGGGAACGGGTACAACGCGGGTAAAACCGCGGGGCGCTGCTAGTAGTCTATAACCTTTCTGTTGAATGTGGGTATCCATTACAAAAATAATTATTGAAATTGGATGAGCAGTTTCTGTGATAAGACCGTTCAAACAAAAAACATAATCTTCTTTATTATATTGGAAGAAATAGAAGTATAGATTCATATAAATTCCCTATATGGAGCAAATAAGTATCACTATCATTACGTCTGCGTTCAACAACCTCAAGAGTTGAGTTTGCTGTTTCAAACGTTGTTTTCTCTCGACATTAGGTAATTCTCTTCATGGAGAACATCTTATATACAATTCTCGTGTTACATTGTTAGTTACAATACTTCGAAACGGCTTGACCGATTAACATGAAATGTTGTGTGCATATCGTAGGTCTGAGAATCGGTTAACATCTATTTTTCATCTCCTAAATGTTAAGGGTGGTTCATCCCTCAATTTTTATATAGAAAAACATCGTTTCCCGGGTCAGCTAGTAATCTTATATCTGTTTGTTCTAGGAGCGTATTTTCGAAGAACGCCAGCAAGTTCTCGGGGATTTATCAGAGATGAAGTATTTGGAGGCTGTGGTCAAGGAGGCGTTGAGGTTGTACCCGAGCGTGCCTCTTATAGGGCGGGAGGTTACAGAGGATTTCTATATGAGTAAGTTCATCAAGACTTAAATCGACAAATAACTATATCTCGTATTCTTCATACATTAAATGTCGAAAATCACTCGTAAACTTCTACTAAGGTATTAATTTAACATCTCTGAGTGTGTTGGTCAGCTTGGTCATCGTAACTGTGTTTCACAAGCAATTGTAACTGAGATAATGTTAAGTGTGTAAGTTCGAGTACATTACTGCCCAACATTACATTAGGTATCGGAGTTGACAGACCGCCCAAATGACTCCAGACACAGGCGTTAAATACGTTAGTAACTCAATGCAATCATACGAGAATAAATTACTAGCTGCGCCCCGCGGTGTTACCCGCGTTGTGCCCATTCCTGCGTGATTTTCGGGATGATAAATAGCTTAGGTATAACCTTTCCGTTGAATGAGGCTATCTATTACAAGATGAGCCGTTACAAATAAACAATCAAAGTTAGAATTATTACCTCTTTATAATATTAGTATAGATTGGTGATAGTGATAGAAGCTTTATCGTTTCAGGGGGCCTGAAAGTACCAAAAGGCACTCACTTATCGCTTCACCTGTACGAGATGCATCACCGAGAGGATCTGTTCCCAGACCCGGAGGCATTCAAGCCGGAGAGATTCTTCGAAGGCGAGACGAGACATCCGTACTCTTTTCTCCCTTTCAGTGCTGGCCCCAGGAATTGTATAGGTAAGTTATTGCATGGTTAATATATAGAAAGAAGTAGAGTACATAATTATATCTTACTTGCCACATCCCGCGGTGTTACCCGCGTTGTACCCGTTCCCGCGGGAATTTCGGGATAAAATGTATTCCATGTGTTATTCTGGTATATAAACTACATTACTGTAAAGTTTCATTTAAATCCGTTCAGTGGTTTTTGCGTGAAAGAGCAACAAACATACATCCATCCATACATACATCCATCCTCACAAACTTTCGCATTTATAATATTAGTAGGATAGGATATAATGATATTTAAAGACCCGTCACAAATTACCTTTCTGTATCATATCAATAGATCTAAGTTAGCCGGAAACCCCGTCAAAATCCGTGCCGTATAGTGTTTGAGTTTATTGCGAACAGACAGACAGACAGACGCAGCCGGGCACTTTGTTTTATAATATGTAGTGATAGTGATGCATGTATCGTTACCGTCAAGCATAGCACTGGCCTAAGAGCGCGAATATCTGTCGGGAATCATATCAGGAATCAGTAAGTAGTATATAAATAGATAAATAAGTAATGTATAGTCTGTAATTTCCCACTGCTGGGCAAAGACCTTTCATCTCACCGAAGATATCAGTACAGTGACCACGGTTGCCACGAGTAAATAATCATCTTAAAATTGTTTATATTTTTTCTGATATTTTTGCACTTCGAAACCTATTTTGTAGAAACAACCTCTTGATAGGTATTTCCAGTTACTCAATAATTACGAGTAAGTGCTTTAGGTCTCTTCTCGTATACACGACAAGAATTTCCAGTAAAATGTCGCTTGAAAGTGTTCTGTGATAAATTCTGAAAAGAGGTGGTATGTGCAAGTGCCACGACAATGTCGATTAGAGGGGGAACGCGTACATATAAAGTCACAGATTTTATAACAACATTCGTTTATGTAGCTCAAGCTTTATTCGTATTTCAAAATATTTACAGTGTTTTTCCACAGCTCACCGTGGTTTTAAACGCGTGCCCATTCTCGTGTGAATTTCGGGATTTTTTTTTTCAACCGACATAAAAAACTAAATTCTCTTACTGTGCCGATTCCCGCCTGAAGTCAACAATATGTGAAGACAAAGTTGTTGGCGACGACGTCTGGGTGTCAATTATATATTCTTATAAAGATTTTGTGTATGTATATGTAGTATCAGTTAGTTAGATTCCGTATTACCAGCTATGAGCTTAGTTTGGGTCTAATTAATGGTGACTAAATGTGTCGAGTTATATTTATTTATTTATTATTATTCGTATTTAATCATTTTAATTCTTTTGTTGAAGGTCAGAAGTTTGCGATGTTAGAAATAAAGTGTGTGGTGAGTGAACTGTGTCGCTACTTCAGGATAGTTCCGGAGACAAAGGGGTTCAGACCCCGGCTCTTCGCAGACATGGTGATGAGGCCGGCCGCGCCCATTATGATTAAGTTTATACCACGAGATAGATGAATACGAGTATGCTACCGTCAAAACTCCATGTTTTCTTACTAGTGGTAATCGATCACATTAGTCTACTGTTAAATGAAGGTCACTGGACTTGACCGAAACGTGTTGAGGAACTCTCAACAGTAACCTCCGTCGTAAGTAAGTTCCCGTGTTAACGAATAATAATGGCATTAACGTACGTTTAAATTAATAGTAAAATACTGTTATATATGTAGTACTAGTACTACATATATAACACGCCCCGCGGTGTTACCCACGTTGTATCGGTTCCCGCGGGAATTCCGGGATAAAATGTATCCCATGTTTTATTCTGATGTTTAACCTATATTACCGTAAAGTTTCATCCAAATCTGTTCAGTAGTTTTTGCGTGAAAGAGCAACAAACATACATACATCCATACATCCATCCATACATACATCCATCCTCACAAACTTTCGCATTTATAATATTAGTAGGAAGTAGGATACGTTTAGTAGGCTAATGTGGTGAATTTTCCAGCCGAAGACGATTCTTTCTGAAGAGGAAAAAGGTTTGGTGATTTCATTCCATTCTGACCCCAAATGAACCCTTTTCCTTAATTATGTAATTAACTTATTGTAATGTCTCTGGTTGAAACATAAGTCATGATGTTTGAAATTTAACGGCCTTATTCATAATCGCTTACTAGCTGTATTTTAGCTATCAAATGGTTTGTCCCTTTCTGACATACGCTATTTTCCAAAGAGCAAAAGAGACAAAACACTCACTAACAGTGTTTTAGTTAGAGAGCGTTTATAAATAAGGCGTAGGACGTAGGTCTCGTAAAAAAATAGAAAATAAATATAATGTTCCTTGACATTTCATCAAATATGGCTGCTTTCCTTTTTTAATTGTTAAATTAAAACTTTAAGTCCAAAGAATAGTTTTATTTGATCTTTGAAATTAAGGTAAAGGATATTTTGAAAATACTAAGTACTACCCTCTCATTATTGCAGTGCCCCTATGGGGTGTCACAGAAACTATAACGAGTACATATAATTTATTGTTTTATAATCATGTGATAAGCAATAAATATTTGAGCCATGTCAGAAGCCTTTGGCGGCTCAATAACTCTGACACCAGGATTGGTCAGGTTGACCGTCCACTCGATGAAGAAGAAGAAGAAGAGGAATATTTGAATTTAAAATATACCGATGAAAAGTTTGAAAAATAAACAGTTGTATAACGCGTGTAAGTTATCAAAAATTGGGGATTACGTAGCGTTCAAACACCTACACATTCAATCAATAATTTGGAAATATTCGAAACCTTTTAAAAGTACAAAAACAACTCCAAACAAGGTTTTCGCCTTTTTAATGGACTGAAAATGGAACCATTACGTAAGGGTAAGCGTACTCTTATAAATACCTGTACTTTTTTAAATCTAAATCTATTGATTTACGGACTTTTTTCCAAGTAACATATGCCAGTCCCAACATGCCCTGAACCATTATTATAAAACTAAGTCCCCGGCCGAGTCTGTCTATCTGTTCGCGATAAACTCTAAAACTACTGCACGGAGTTTGACGCGGTTTTTTTAATAGATAGAGTGAAGATTCAGATTCAAGAGGAAGGTTTATATGTATAAAAACTCCCGTAATTCTCACGGAAACGGGCGCAACGCGGGTAAAACCGCGGGGTGCTTCTAGTCAAAATATAAAAACACAAACTTAAACAAATTAGGTACCTATTTAAAATTGTTAATAAACATTTGTCCGAATGAAAAAATTAACATGAAAAATACTTATTTTCGATTCCAACCTTTGCTCCACAGAGTGACAGTGTAACCTATGTCTCTCTGTGGGACAAAGCTGTTCTTAAAAATCGAAAAATATGGTAACAAACATACAAACGCTATGAAATATACTATTTACAGGAATTAATAACCGTTTTTCAAGTGCGTTGAAAAGATATAGATTGTCTTTGAAGCTGCACATACAAAGAAAAAACCTTTTTATATTTAAAGGAGCGTCCTTCGTATCGCTCCAGTTGAAAGCAAAACGATGTTTTTTCCTTATTCGCTTTAGAAAATATAATTTAATGTCGCTTTTAATTAACACCGACACAAAAGAAGGGGTGTTTTACGTTTGGGTCGCGTGTTCTATAGTGTCATAGCTCACAAAGGTGGGGCGAAATAATTAGATTTTTTAAAGTACCAAAGTAAACAGTATCATCATTTAGAATTGGGCTTTTGAAGATTTTTTTTATGTATTTTAAAACTTTGTTATTAATAATATTGATATTTAATGCAAAAAACTTTAAAAAAATATTTTTTCAATTAATTCTATACAATTAAAAATTGATGAAATTCAAATAAAAATCACGTGACTATAAACGCGCCGTAATTGGTCACCGTAGTTTGACGTCATAATGTTATAGCTATTTAACCATAAGTAAAAAATAGTTTTGTTATAAAACTAATATAATATAATCTTTCCATTTATCACAAAACATTTTTTTTTTCAAAAGCCCAATTCTTTCTTTACTCTTTCGGGGGTTGGTTGGGTACATGTTGAATAGGTAATATAACGTTTATTTGACTTACATACCATAGGTGTATGTACAGCCTCCGTGGTCTTGTGGTTTGAACGTCCGGCTCACGATCCGGAGGTTCCGGGTTCGATTCCCGGTGGGGACAACAATATCTCACTAAAATCTCTTTGTGAGACTGTCCTCAGTTTGGCTAGGGCATTGATTGCCCGAAAAGTTAGATGATTCCGTGCTTCGGAGGGCACGTTAAGCCGACGGTCCCGGTTACTTTCTACGGATAGTAGTCGTTACATGAGCCATGTCAGAGGCCTTTGGCGGCTCGATAACTCTGACACCAGGATTGGTCAGGTTGACCATCCACTCGATCAAGAGATAGGTGTATAATATTGATCTATGCCATGCACCGTTGCAGAGTTCTAGCGAGACAAATGAAAAACAATTACCGCCTTATTCAAAAACGCCATTTAACTAAATCACTGTTACAAAGTGCTTTGTCTCTTTTGCTCTTCGGAAAATAGCGTATGTCGAAAAGAGACAAACCATTTGATAGTTAAAATGCTGTTGGTAAGCGTTTATGAATAAGGCCCTTAATATATAAACTTAGTACTTACAATGTCAACACAGACGTGGATCTTAAGAAGGTGAGCGCACTTACACAATAAGTACACTTATATCACTAGATTTTACAAAAATTTTAATACATATTTATATAAATTACTTTTAAAGCGAAACACCTACATACGTACTTTACTAAGTACTAGACATTGCTAAGTACATACTTATTTATGTACCTAATGGACTAAGAGCCCGTGAACCCCAGACCTTCGTTATTTTATAAAAGCTGAAAGTTTGTCAGCGCATGCTCCCAACACAGGTAAGAACGATGGACAATTATGAAGTTTGGGTTACAGTGGCTTTGGCAGGTAAACGGTACTAAAGGTGAGTAAAATACCGATCTAAATTCATCAAATAATAAAGTGTGATTTGTGTGACATGACATATGTCATTTGAAAGCTCTTGAAGAGTTGTACAAGTCACCCTTTGACGGTGATATCGAAATCCACGGCCAACTTGGTGTTTTCGACCATTGAAGATTGGAGTTGACCTAATGCTATGGACGCTGATCCTATTGCTCAACAGTGACATGACCTATGTAATTTGAAAGCTCTTGACAAGTTGTACAAGTCACCCTTTGACGGTGCTATCGAAATCGACGGCCAACTCGGTGTTTTCGACCATTGAAGATTGCCAAATTGCCAAAGCCACTGTAACCCAAACTTCATAATAGTCCATCGTTCTTACCTGTGCTGGGAGCATGCGCTGACAAACTTTCAGCTTTTATAAAATAACGAAGGTCTGGGGTTCACGGGCTCTAGGTCGATAAGTACTACGTTTTATAAATATCGGTTGAAAATGGGAGCTAAATGGAATCTATACTAACTAATATTATAAAGAAGTAAAGTTCTTAACTTTGTAAGGGCTTATCTCAGGAATTAACACTCCTATTCGAGTATTCTTTTTTGTAATGGATAGGCACAATCAACGGGAAACCTTCCCGTTGAATGGCTATTGGATATTTTGCATCCCGTAATTGTCACGGGCATAACGCAGGCGCTGCTGTCTGTAATAATACGAGTATATAATTACAGAAATCGGTTCATAAGCAATGGAGATATAGACCGATATAAATTGGTTAAAAAATAACTTCGTTTTAAGTGACTCTTTCTCTACTAAGGGAGTCTACTCTTTCTCTTCTAAGCAAAAAATAATGTTGAATTCCGATTTCAAATTACAAAAAACTAAGTATACCCATTTATGTCAAATCAAAATACAAAATAATTATTATAATAAGTTTATTACTTTTAATCCATACTAATATTATAAATGCGAAAGTAACTCTGTCTGTCTGTCTGTCTGTTACGCTTTCACGCCAAAACTACTGAACCGATTTTGCTGAAATTTGGTATAGACATAGATATGACCTTGAGAAAGGACATAGGATACTTTTTATCCCGAATTTCCCTCCGGATAAGATACTATTTTTCTATATTATGTTTACTATTTTTCACCTAAGCAATTGTTTGATGCTTCGCGCTCACTGGGACGGCACGGCTAGGGATTTTAAGGTTTGATATTATAAAATCAAACGTATTCTCCATACTAATATTATAAATGCGAAAGTAACTCTGTCTGTCTGTCTGTCTGTTACGCTTTCACGCCAAAACTACTGAACCGATTTTGCTGAAATTTGGTATAGACATAGATATGACCTTGAGAAAGGACATAGGATACTTTTTATCCCGAATTTCCCTCCGGATAAGATACTATTTTTCTATATTATGTTTACTATTTTTCACCTAAGCAATTGTTTGATGCTTCGCGCTCACTGAGACGGTACGGCTAGGAATTTTAAGGTTTGCTAATATAAAATCAAACGTATTCGTATATAAACAAATGCTATACCTACTTTAAAATAGCGCCACGGCATCGAAAAGGATTTGTCAATCCCGCGGCGTCATTTGAATGCATAGCCATTTATGCTGTATTTCTATGAAGCTACGTTCGAATTTTCACAAGCAAAAATGATAAATCCCGAGACGTTCCGTCCCGGTGAGTGTGCAGCTTGAGTCATACTTTGGTAAGATCCTAAAGGTTAAAAATAAAACTACTGTCCAAAGTAACAATCTAATGCGGACGAAGTCGCGGGTAAAAGCTAGTTTATTCAATAAATATTAAATTATTTCAAATTTTGCTACCGAACACTCTTTAGATTAATAATGGGTAAATACTGATGTAAATATATATGTCTAAGGGTCGGGCGGACAGAAAGCCAGCCCGACATTTCTCAACTCGCATTCTTCTTGAACAAAGTCGTTGAATAGAAGCTTCTTGAGAGCCGTGCGACGTACCTGTACAATAAAAACACACACACATACATAAAACGGTATTAGCCTGTCATGCAGTATTAGCCATGTCAGAGGCCTTTGGCGGCTCTATAACTCTGACACCAGGATTGGTCAAGTTGACCATCCACTCGATAAGAAGAAGTATTAGCCTCACTGCTGAAAACAATATTTAGCCTGTGTCTTACTGCTGGGAAAAAGCCTCATAGCACACTGTTGGTTAGTATAGTCGAGACTTGAATAGTAAGCATGATTTTAGGTGCGTTTTGGAGCGGTGCGGAGCTCAACCGACCAATCACAACGCATTACGATTTTGACACTGTCAATGTCTTTTTTGACAACTTCAATACATTATGATTGGGTGAATGCGTTCCGCACTGCTTCAATGGAAACACGGCTTTAGGTTTAAACAATTTTAACGGTGTGAGGTCTAACTTGGCCCTTCATTTTTAACTAGCTACGATGGGCAGACTTTCTTTTTTCTTTTGATTTTAATGAAGCATTAAACTACAGGGGGTGATTTTAATTGTGACGAAAATTTTCCGTGTAAATAGCAAGGTCTCTGGTCTGCAGAAGGTAGAAGTTCGAATTTATATGACACAGGTACTATAAGATTGGTACCGCATGTGATAAAAGTCAAAAGTTTGATAAAGAACTAAAATCCACCGTGTTAATTTTCGTATAGCCCACGGCATGACATGTGGGTAGTATATTGCGTGTGTGTTGTTTCGCTACTAATGTACAATTAAACAAGATCTGTTAACATATTCCTAGGTAATGAACAAGTAACTAGCTATTTTAGTCAAAACAAAGTCTTATAAATGAAACAGTAAGTTCAGAAGTTGATAGTGCACATAGAAATTAATGCGACTTTCGGCTACACATTCAAATCAGATTAGACTTGATTGCCCGTAAGACGATTCCGTCCTTCGGAGGGCACGTTAAGCCGTCGGTCCCGGTTACTTTCTATGGACAGAAGTCGTTACATGATCCATGTCAGAGGCCTTTGGCGGCTCAATAACTCTGACACCAGGATTGGTCAGGTTGACCATCCACTCGATAAAGAAAGGAAGAGTTCGTGCTTGCACGTTCCTTAACATTCTCGATGTTAATGTCGAGTATGTCATTATTACCCTTTGTAGGTATACGACGTCTTTCCTTAATTTAATTAATCCAGAACTTTTAATTCAAACTTCTAACAATTTTAATTAACATTTGAAATGTGTAAGCAGGTAGGTAAGTATCTATGTACCGACATTGTAAAGCTGTCAGGAGAATAACTTTTACCCTTGTAATGTTTGTAACAAATTAAAAGCATTTTCCCGAACTCAGATTTAAATTAACTTTTGAAGTCAACTAAATTGTATCTACATCCCATTTTTCCTTACGAGAGTTAAAATGGGGATTAATGTGGTCAATATTCCAACTCGAAGACGATTCCTACTAAAGAGGAAAAAGGTAAGTGGTTTGATTACATTTTTACCCCATCACTGAACTTGTGACACGAATAAACAATGTTTTATTTATTATTTACTAGCAGCGCCCCGCGGTTTTACCCGCGTTGTGCCCGTTCCCGTGGGAATTTCGGGTTTTTTTTTACATAAAAACCTTCCTCTTGAATCACTCTACCTATTACAAAAAACCGCATCAAAATCCGTTGCGTAATTTTAAAGATTTAAGCATACAGACAGACAAACAGACAGACAGACACGACGCAGAGACGACTTTATTTTATACTATGTAGTGATTTATTTAATTTTTATATGTAAAGAAGATAATATTAATATGACTGGTCCGAATATGTGTGTGTGTGCCTCCCCTAATTCCCCGGGGTTGTTAGCCTAATAGCCTCGGGAATCGGGAGCCCGGTTCGGATGTACGCACCGTATAAATGCGGAGTGCCTAACAGTGATTGATAGTTAATTTCGCCAGCAGATATGGACAGAAAAATTGGCAAACTCATTTTCATAATAATCAGTTGATATTTAAAACTATTTTGGTCCTTAACGCTTATAAACATCGTTTTAGCTGTCAAATGGTTTGTCCTATTCCGACATACGCTATTTTCTAAAGAGTAAAAGAGACAAAACAATTACAGTATTTTAGATAAAAAGCGTTTATGAATGAGTCAGTTAACGTTTAAATGTGTTTGTATTGCTGGGGCCACACTATCGCGATAACGCGAAGATTTGCGTTGTCGCGACACGTCTGGCCAAAGTTTTCGTCCTATCGCGAATCATCTTCGCGAATACGAATGCCCTTCGCGCCGCTGTCGGTAAATTGCCGCACATCAAAGGGTTTTGTCGCGACAAAGTTCGTGCGGTTGGCTACACATCGCGCGCTTTAGTTGACTGCGAGACTCCGAGCGGTTTGAACGTGTTTCAATTAAACAAAAAACTAAACATTTTCAGCGAACTTGTCATGGATTGGAGTACCTAATGAGAAAATATTATTATTCATACAAAATTATGAACCATCGTCTTTTATTCCTCTTTTTTAACCTTTTTATTTTTGTTCAAGTAATAAAAATGTAGTATATAATTATTAGCCGCCATGTGACACAGCGCAACCGCCTCTCCCATGTTTCCCGCGAAATGAATTGTCGCGACGTTCTTGATTATCGCGACGTAGTGAATATGTGGCCAAGCACTTCGTCATGGATCGAACACGAAGTTTTTATCGCGACAACGGAACAGGAATTATTGCGCGACAGTGTAGCCGTAGCATTAGAGTTTACTATTGTATTTGTATGACAAGTTGGACCAGTGAGAGCGCTTACTGTCTCGGGGGTTGCGAGTTCGATTCCCGCCCGGTGTCAATACACACACATTAGACATAATTGTTGGCAACGACGTCTGGGTGTCAATTATAATCTGAAACGGGTAGGAAGATAAACACTTGAGGTAATCAATAACTATTTAATTTGATAATGGCAACGGACAGAGTTAAGTCTTAATCTAGTATTGTTCAGACACCGTGGCCCGCCAGATAATGCCGCTCCGCGCCCAATGCGTTTTACCCCCACCGACCGGCACGCGGCGAGGCGACGGGTGGTGGGTACCGTTATCAATAGTGATTGTGACGTCACCGCTTAGCAGGGATGGCTTGGTTAGCTCGGCTGGCTTGGTTGGCTTGGCTGGCTTGGCTGGCTTGGCTGGCAACACGGGCTGGTTGGCGTTACAATCGGCCATCCTGTAACAATTGCTCCCGCAATGGGGACAGAGAATGGCATTAACTTTCAAGTAGATCAATAAGGTCTTCTGTTTCTAATTGTTCGTCAGAGCTGCTAGCGCTGTCAGATATAGGAGCTACACTTCGGTACGGTCGTAATGAATCAGCAGAGACTAACCCCGTGAAACTTTTGTATCCTCGTAAACCCTTGATACTTCGGATCCTATATCTGTCATTGCCAACAACCTTAGTTATAATATAGGGGCCGGAGTAGACATCATCTAGTTTAGTGTTAACTCTGGCGGCGCTACTCGTAGGGGCTTGTTTCCAGAGCACTAAATCCCCTTTTCTATAAATGGGACAGTTTTTGCGACGTTTGTCGAAGTAACGTTTCATTTTAGAACTAGCCTTATCGATACGTTCTTTAGCTTTGGCACGTTTGGATTTAGTCGACTCAACCTCACGTCCTGGCATGGTTACGTCACAAAGTGATCTACTACAGCGAGAAAACATTAAATCATATGGTTTGAACCTCGTCGTATCATTTATGGTATTATTTATACCCCAGACAACATCGGGAAGACAATTTGACCAGTTATTAGAAGCTTCACTGGGATCGGTTGCACGTAAAGCATTAAGAATGGTTCTATTAGTTCTTTCTACCTGTCCATTTGCACGCGGGCAAGCTATAGCAGTTAATGTGTGTTTAAACTGTCTATCGGTGGAAAATTTCTTGAAATTTCTACTCGTGAATGCTTTACCGTGGTCCGTTATTACTCTATCCGGGTATCCAAACAACCCAAAGATTCGTTTGAGAACTCGTACAGTCTCCACAGAATTGACTGTTCGCGTTGGTTCAGCAATAACAAACTTAGTAAACGCGTCCGTTATTACTAACATATATTCATGACCCTTTTTTGTTCTGCAAAATGGGCCTAGATGATCCACGTGGATCATTCTAAAAGGTTCATCGGGTTTAGGAATAGGGTGCAACATACCGGCTTTTTTGCCATGTTCGCCTTTACCATACGCACAATGTAAACAAGCCATCACATATTTTCGAATGAATCGCGTCATTTTGGGAAACCAAAAATCGTTTTTAATTAAGTCCATAGTGCGCTTTAAGCCTACGTGTCCTATGTCATCGTGATGCATTTGAAGAATTTTCCATCGAGCTGGGCCAGGAACTACTAATCGATTGCCGTTAACTGTTTTTCTATATAATCTATCCTCTACTATCGTAAACCCATTTGTTAACTCACGATTTGCTGACCCATTCTTCAATTGCTCCATGATGTTTTTTAATTTATCATCCTGTGATTGAACCGTATAAAACCAATCAGTAACCTCGAGACGATTTACATTTACCGCATCGATTGGGTTCCTACTTAACGCATCGACATGTTTCATACGTTCACCCGGTCTATATTCTACACTAATATCGTAATCGACAGCCTCCGTGGTCTAGTGGTTTGAGCGCTCGGCTCACGATCCGGAGGTTCCGGGTTCGATTCCCGGTGGGGATATCTCACAAAAATCACTTTGTGAGACTGTCCTCAGTTTGGTTAGGGCATTGCAGGCTGAATCACCTGATTGCCCGAAAAGTAAGATGATTCCGTGCTTCGGAGGGCACGTTAAGCCGTCGGTCCCGGTTACTTTCTACGGATAGTAGTCGTTACATGAGCCATGTCAGAGGCCTTTGGCGGCTCTATAACTCTGACACCAGGATTGGTTAGGTTGACCATCCACTCGATAATAAGATAATAATAATATCGTAATCTTGGATTGACAACCACCACCTTGCAATTCGTGGAATAATATCGCGCTTCGTCAAAGTTGCTCGTACTGCAGTGCAGTCCGTTACAATTTTTACATGTTTTCCTACAACATAAATACGAAACTTACGTAATGATTCTACTACTGCAAGTGTTTCTAGTTCGTAACTGTGATACATACTCTCTTCCTTAGAGGTAACACGGCTATAATACATAACAGGTCGTAAAGTTTTGTCTATTTGTTGTTGTAACAATATACCCGCTATACCTACCTTGCAAGCATCTGTGTGTATTTCTGTAGATAATTCGGGGTCGTATAAAGCTAAAACCGGTTTAGAACAAAGGCAATCTTTTAACCTTTGAAAACTATCTAACTGTTGTTTATCCCAAACCCATGCTACATTTTTTTTTGTGAGATTCGTTAGCGGGCGAGCTATCTCGGCAAATTTATGAATAAATTTTCGAAAATAGCTACAAAGGCCTATAAACTGGCGAATTTCATGAACCGTTTTGGGTATTTGAAATTCAGAAACTGCAATCAATTTAGATTCTGCTGGCTGAACGCCATTTTGAGAGATTTCGTGGCCCAAATATGTAATCCTTTCTTGTAAAAACGAGCACTTTTTCATATTCAATTTGAGGTTTTCTAACTCAAACTTAGACAAAACCGTCTCTAATAACTTAAGCCCCGATTTAGTATCTACTGAGGGTATTAAAATATCGTCTAAAAATGCCAATATTTCGCTCGAAAGGTCGACCGGCTGAGGGTTATCAGACGGAGGGTAGTCAGACTGCGTGGTTGACTCTCCGACTGTTTTGTTATCGTGATTTATTGTATTAATCAGCTTTTTAATCAATCTCATAAAAACGGACGGACTATTTGCTAAACCGTATGGTATGCGAACATACTCGAATTGGCCTTGTTGACAAATAAAAGCAGTTTTGTGTCTATCGCCCGGGTAAACAAGTAATTGATGATAACCCTGAGACATATCTAAACATGTAAAGCGTCTCTTTCTAGCTAGCCCCGATAAGTGATCTTCAATGTGTGGCAAAGGATATCGATCTTTTATAGTAATTGCGTTAAGCGCACGATAGTCAACGCATAATCTGTAATCTCCATTTTTTTTTTTTTACCAGAATAATCGGAGAAGCATAGTTTGAATCAGATTCTTTAATAATACCCGCGTCTAACAATTCGTCAATTTTTGACTTGACTATTTTCTGCTCACTTTGCGCTAACCTATAAGGCTGTCGGTATACGGGCTTATCAGTGGTAAGATTAATTTTCATGTGAACTAAGTTCGTACAGCCCAATTCTTTGGTAGAACTAGCAAAACAGTCTTTATATTTCACAAGTAGATTATACAACTCATAACGGTCACTTTCATTTAAATTTCCTATAGATATTTCGTTTAATGGGACACCGCCGATTTTAATATTAGAGACTTGGCTTGTGGCTAAGACAGGAACAGGCAATTCAGAAACATATGGCAAATAAGATAATAATGGCATGGCATGAGAACTGACCTGACTGGTTGTGACTGGCTCGTCGCAACTTTCGGCTCGCGTCAGTACCTGGCCGGCCTCCCACACGACATCCTTGTCCCCGGTATTGATGACCTTCAAGTACCCTTCGGTACCTTGTAGTAAAGCAGCTGGTAGGGAGTAAGAAATGCCTTGAAGCTCGTAGTGACGTGCCCTGGTGCAGACATCGTTGTCCTTGCGGTTTCCCAAGACAAAGATCTGGATTATCGATGTACCAGGTGGTATGGTTTCCTGATTTGCCGCGACCACGTCGAACTTATCAATAACTTCTATAGCATCAATTTCTGCAGTAAAATCCGTAACTTGTTTCAATATGGCAGAGCCGTTGTTGACAATCAGCGACATATTTTTGGCGTTTATGATGGGTTGTCCAATCAACAAAGCTATACCACCCATTTTCATGTCTGTTAGGAAAGCAGTACAAGTCATCACAATATTATCAATCTCCAGATCAAACTTCACTTCTCCTCGACTTGTGATTAATCCGCCAGAAAATCCTTTCAATATTGTAGTTGTAGGTATAACTTCAAGCGATAGCAGCGCAGATATTTGGGTGTTCATTACGTTTACCTGGCTTCCCGTATCAATATAAGCTCTCAAGCACACACCGTTAATCTTAGCAATTTTTTTGTAGGCGTTATCATAGTTTTGAACAAAATTGATAACCTTGATGTTGTTTGATTCTATTGTAGCCTTCTGATAATTACTTGAACTGTGACAGCGGGTAGCAATGTGGCCTATTGCACCACATTTAAAGCACGTCCTTTGGTCGGGTAAAGTACAGTTACGCAACATGTGACCCGTCTTTCTGCAGCGCGGACAGGGGTCTATTTCTGGGTTTACCTTCTTATCCGAAGATTGGATGTGCTTGGTAGTGTCCTTACTAGGTATGCGAACCTCTAAAGATGAACCTCTGTAATCGTCGATAGCACATAGGAATGATTCATAAAGTTCATCAGGCCGTTCGCATTGAAAGGCGCGTGCATTTGCTTGTAATGATGCGGGTAATCCTCGAATAATGCACGACACACTGGCGCTGTCCGATAAATTACATCGGAAACACATGGCGACTTTATCTTGATAATATTTCGTCATCGTTTCGTTAGGCAGCTTCTTCCTTTGCATCATTTCGTCTAATAATGCACTATAATCACGGTGCTTAGGGAAAGCACGCAGCAACATCTGTTTCCACTCATTCCAGGAGTAATTATAGTCTTCGAGTCTATTGTACCATTTACGAGCTTGACCGCGCAGTTTATCTTGCAGATGAAACGCTTTAATTTTGTCACTCCAATCGTGAATGTCACCGAGTTGGTCGATTTTCTTTAACCACGCAGAAACTGTGCAATCTTCTCCTTCGGGATCAAATTCTGGAATGAGTGACGCCGCACGATGATTACTAGAGCGCCCACTTCCCGTAATTTCTTGATTGAGGTCGCGTATCGCCCTGTCGACTTCATTTTCCAGTAAGTTTTTGAGTAGTTTTCTAGCCGGAGGAGGCGTCGAATCACTTTCTTCCTCGGAATCATTGTTTTCCCTAGATGAAGAGCACCATCCGGGTGGACGTACTCCTTGCCCAATTGAGCCAGAGCGATTTCGCTTCATCCCACTTCTGAGTGAAACGGGTAGGAAGATAAACACTTGAGGTAATCAATAACTATTTAATTTGATAATGGCAACGGACAGAGTTAAGTCTTAATCTAGTATTGTTCAGACACCGTGGCCCGCCAGATAATGCCGCTCCGCGCCCAATGCGTTTTACCCCCACCGACCGGCACGCGGCGAGGCGACGGGTGGTGGGTACCGTTATCAATAGTGATTGTGACGTCACCGCTTAGCAGGGATGGCTTGGTTAGCTCGGCTGGCTTGGTTGGCTTGGCTGGCTTGGCTGGCTTGGCTGGCTTGGCTGGCAACACGGGCTGGTTGGCGTTACAAATCTTATAAAGTATTTATGTATGTATATGTAATAGTATCAGTTAGTTAGATTCCATAATATAAGCTGAGAGCTTAGTTTGGATGTAATTAACCATGTGAGAATATGTTCGGGTGTATTTATTGATTACGTTTAGTAAAAGTTATTTTTGGTCCTAGTACATAGTTTCAATCGTCATACCTTATCGGAAATAATAAGTACCTAGGTAATAAGTTAAGCGTTGTACGTAAGGCTTGCCTAGAAACTCTACCTACCACTGGATAGATCATTGACCTCTACGAAATTTAGTTATAATTAAAAAACGTGAACGATTTACCCTAAAATGTTGCCTAGTCACCGTGCGTGGGTGTGCCAAAAGAAAATGCGTTGTAATATATACTAATATTAATAAAGAGATAAAATTTGTGTTTGTTTGTTTGTATGTTCGAGCTAATCTCGGAAATTACCTGTCCCATTTGAATAATTCTTTTTGTAATAGATAGTCACATTCAACAGGAAGGTCATAGGCTATTTTTCATCCCGAAATTCCCACGGCACGGGTACAACGCGGGTAAAACCGCGGGGAGCGCTGCTAGTCGTATCTAAAGAGGTTTACTTAGGCACTTACGGCATGCTTTTATAAGACCTACACGGACTTAGGTATTACGTTTGATCAAGATCAATTTGTTCGTTACACTACTCGATCAGCTCAACTTAATCAAAGCTCTCAAGCTAAACTGAGATCAACACGTCAAAAAGATTCACTAAAACTGAGTTCAGTTGATTGTGGTTCGAGATAGAACGTGAATGCGGACCTACATGATAATAAATGTATCTACTTCCGGCAAAATCTCTTTATTTCCAAAACCAAAATACAAATTAAAACTTTACACTTTTAGCCCTACATTGAAGAATTTATTCCACAACACCGGGGGCGAACATTCGAAACTCGTAAAATCGTAATCTATACTAATATTATAAAGCTGAAGAGTTTGTTTTGTTTGTTTGTTTGTTTGTTTGTTTGTTTGTTTGTTTGTTTGTTTGTTTGTTTAAACGCGCTAATCTCAGAAACTACTGAACCGATTTGAATAATTCTTTTTGTAATAGATAGCCACATTCAACGGGAAGGTTATAGGCTATTTTTCATCCCGAAATTCCTACGGGAACGGGTACAACGCGGGTAAAACCGCGGGGCGCTGCTAGTTACCTATAAAAACCACACGTTCCGGTTGTTCGTAAAATTTGTTCACTTACAGATACTATTTCATTTGGAGGACATTTTGTTACTTTGCTATTACTGGGTGTGGAAGTATTTATAGCAAAAATGGATGCTATGGTCTAGTTGTCGTTGCACGAACAAAATAATTGGAGTTCCAGTTCTTGTTAACATAAGTAACCTTACTTTTTAGCCAACTTTCATACTTACCATTTTCATAGTTCCGTTCGAAATAGTTTGATTTTTAAGTTAACCATGAGCAAGTAGAGTAAGTAGCTATCAAATGATTTGTGCCTTTCCAACCATACGCTATTTTCCAAAGCGCAAAAGAGACAAAATATTTTAAAACAGTGATTTAGTAGTCAGCGAGCAACTTTTAATAAATGCATCTCCTTCGAGAATATGGGTGTTTGTGCGCTTCTTGAGAGAGAAAATCTCCGATAGTCGTTAAGGTACGCCGTAATACTGCAACTATAACAAGTTTTAAGCCATTAAGTTATATGTACTAAGTACGTTAGTACATATAACTCAATGTTTAAAGCTATGCTATACTTACAGCCAAAGTCTGCACTTTAGCCTGCCGGAGTTCCTCTCTAATGAACATCATCTCGGGTCGCAGATCGCGGTGAGCCAGCGGGTCCATGTCGATCTTCAGCCTAGGGTCTATGTTGGCTAGCTGTTGATCACTGTAAAAGGGGAATAAGTCATGTATTAACTTGCCTCTCTATAAAAAACATGCATATTATAAAGAAGACAGAGATAGCATTCGAAGTAAAACTTGCCTACTTAGGACGAGGGTAGGCATTTCTTGGTAGTACCTACTTTAGTACATATAACTTTTAAGTACAAAAAGTACTATATAAAAGTACATACTTTTAGGTAATTATAAATTCTGACCCACCTACAGCCTACTCATATTATGTAAGTGCGGAGAGGCTCGCTGGATTCTTGCTGGTACTTACAATCGGGCTCCCACATCGGCCTCCAAAGCTCCTGCTTCTTCCAAACTTTCCGGTGCACTTTCGTCTACAGTTTTCTCCTCAGACATGATTTCAAATTAAATATTACTGGGGTTTGATAAAAAAATAGGTGTAAAACGTGAGTAAAGGCTAGTATTTTATTACGCTTTTATAACAATCGTTGCTCTTTGGTTAAACAATTAAGGATGACATACATATAAAGTCCTTGAATATGACATAAAAAAGCTCTTGTTGGTAAAAAGCATGTAAAAAGTTTTACTCCTGATAATATTTGTACGCCTGATCTTCAGGCAGAACATGAAGATACTTTACTACATATAATGTTATTTACCACCTTTACAATACTCATGTTTAACAAATAAAAATTCATATTCTTATTCTTATTCTTACTCAAGACGTTTAGAATTCAAATATTAATTCCGCGGTCAATAAAATTACTGCTTCCATGGTTGGTTACTGCCTGATTTGAAAGTGCAAAAAATAGCTTGCTCCCAACTAGTGTATACTGTCATTGCCATCAATCAAAATCAGTTTAATGTCAGATGTCAACACCAACAAAACAATTTTTATTGTAAAAAAAATCCGGTTCAAGTTTTGTTGTGTTGTAAAGCCTAGATTTGAAAAATAATTAAATTGTAATGAATTAAAGCCTTAACTTAATAAAACAACGAGTGTTTTGATCAAAATGACGAGTACTACGTCGTATAATAATGAAAAAGTGGTGACGGGTGAGGTGGAATACCCCGCGAGCGATCCTGCTTCAGGGGCCTTTTTTCAGCCAGATTATAAAAAGTAACTTTCTATTCTTATTTTTATGAATGTTTCTTCTTTTTTGAAGGCATGAATATAACTTGGACTTAAGCAGGGTTATGTGGAGATATTGTTTCAAGTTACAGACTATGGAGGCTACAATTGTTTCTGCTTAGATTGGTTGTTCTACTTTAATAATTTCTGATTAATATTTTGTAGAATGGATGCAGTACCAATATGTATACGTTACAATAAAAATCTCATTAGTTGACACAAGATTAGGATTGTTTAATCAAATATTGTTTACCACCTGTCAGAATATTTGCTGCTTTATTTTAAGCTCTTTAAGCAAATTTTTCTTACGTTGTTTTGTCCATTTTTATTCCAGAAATGAAGACCTGAAGCTCATGTTAGATGGGTCTAAAGACTCATTGAAGCTGGAGGCTATGAAAAGGATTATTGGAATGATAGCTAAAGGCAGAGACGCTTCTGATTTGTAAGTATTTATTCCTTTAGTACTTACTCCTGAGTTATTAAATGTATTAAAAGAGTTTTTTGTTACTTCAAATGCTTAGTGCATCAGTAACTATCAGCTCAATAGGAAATTATTGTTATATTGGTTAACTATTTTCAATAGCAAGATTTCATTGACTTTTTTATCCCTGTATTCCCTAGGGAACATGCATAACATGAGTCTTCTTTAAAACACCAATAAGATTGGGTATAGAACAAATAAAAAATAGAAGCCCAATAAGTTTGCATTATTCTTAACAGCAATAAGATAGTTTGAGATATAAAAACCTTATTGTTCTAGGTTCCCAGCAGTGGTGAAGAATGTGGTGTCGAAGAACATTGAAGTGAAGAAGCTAGTGTATGTGTACTTAGTGCGGTATGCTGAGGAGCAACAGGACCTAGCATTATTGTCCATCAGTACATTCCAGAGAGCACTCAAGGTTTGTAATCTATGATATTTTGTTTTCGTTTCAATCCTTTATAGGCCTTTAAACAAATAATATCACATTAACTCAATGTTTCTTTTATTACAACCAAATTCCAACTGAATATATAGAAGCCTTTTGCATGGTTTACATATCCTCACTGTACTGATACTCCTACCTAGATATCCTCAGTAATATCAGATTCCTCATTGTATTATGTCCTTAATACTTTACTTTATCCACTAAATAATATTCTCCCTATTTCCAGGACCCAAACCAGTTAATCCGGGCCAGCGCATTGCGTGTCCTATCATCCATCCGTGTGACTATGATAGTGCCTATAGTGATGCTCGCTATCAGAGACTCTGCCAGTGACATGAGTCCGTATGTGAGGAAAACGGCCGCTCATGCGATACCTAAGTTGTATAGGTAAGATTAGGTCCTTAATGTACATTGTACAACTTATAATTCTATTATTTTGCAATAGTTACCCATCTACTAACATATGAATATCCATAGGTTTATCTCAAGTTATTTGCTTTGGCAGACTTCTTTTCTGCAGCAAAACCCGTAATTACTAGCAGCGCCCGTTTCATCCCGAAATTCCCACAGGAACGGGCATAAAGCATTTAATTATAACTGCAGGGCACTGTTAGTTTGGAAAATAATATACTATCTCGACCATACTACCAAATAAGATAATCGCCTCGATCTCTTTACAGCTTAGACCCTGAACAAAAAGAGGAGCTAGTGTCTATAATAGACAAGTTGTTGTCGGACCGCGCGCCGCTCGTCGTCGGGTCGGCGGCCATGGCCTTCACTGAAGTCTGTCCTGATAGGATGAGTCTCATACATAGGAGTTACAGGTATTTGATTGTATTATCCTAACTAATATGCCGTTGAGCCGTCGGTCCTGGTTACTTTCTACGGATAGTAGTCGTTACATGAGCCATGTCAGAGCCTATGGCGGCTCAATAACTCTGACAACAGGATTGGTCAGGTTGACCATCCACTTGATGAAGAAGAACTAATATTATAAATGCGAAAGTAACTCTGTCTGATTTAATTGAAATTTGGTACACAGTTAGTCCAGAGCCTGAGAAACGTAATAGGCTACTTTTTATCGCGAAATTCCTGCGGGAACGGGTACAACGCGGGTGAAACCGCGGGGCGCTGCTAGTATATACATATTTGTTTATTTTTAAACAACGTATTTGTTATATTGAAACTGACTAGGTGTTACAAGCATTCGATTGTATTATGTATTACGTACTTATTTGTTTATTGTTGAAAAACGTATTTACTTTATTTTTACCGACTAGGCGTTACAGGTATTTCATTGTTTAATAAATAAATAAGTACCTATTTGTTTATTTTCAATAAATCGTATGAATTAAATTTTTAACCGACTTTAAAAACCGAGATCACTGTGTTCTCAATTCGTGTGTATTTTTTATGATTTGTTCCCGTATAAGGATCTCTATCATTTATGAACCCATTAAAAAAATATTTCGCTATATAGAAAACTGACAGCGCCCCACGGTTTTTCCCGTGCTGTGCCCGTTCCCGTGGGAATTTTGGGAATTTTTACACTTAGAAACCTTCCTCTTGAATCACTATATCTATTAAAAAAACCGCATCAAAATCCGTTGCGTAGTTTTAAAGATCTAAGCATACATAGGGACAGACAGACAGCGGAAAGCGAATTTGTTTTATACTATGTAGTGATGATCACACAATGGTCCCAGCGTTATCACACAATCCTCGTCCCTGCACCCTTATCTACCCAGTTTTGGGACATCACAGGCTAATATTCTTTACAGGGTGGTAATTCCCTTATCCCTTTTTTTATTACAATGGTCTTACCATCTATATGATTGTTTCAGAAAGCTCTGTTCTCTACTAGCGGATGTAGACGAATGGGGCCAACTGGCGCTACTTAACGTACTCACCGTTTACGCCAAGACTTGCTTCCCTGATCCCAACTGTGAGGTAAGATTAAGTTTCAACTGTCATAAAAATATTTGTAATATAAGTCAGCTGTATCTGCATTTTATTTTCTAATGGTCATGTATACACAAAACTTTTACAGTACATAAAATTCAATATTACGTTATTTCATATGAATTTATTTTGTTTGTGTTTCTTAGGCTGTGTCTCATAAACTGTGATAGCTAGACAGCCGAATTTTTTTCAGATGATATTGTATTTCGTTGCCGTTATAACAACAAATATTAAATGCAGAAACTACCTATTTATAATGGGTTCCCGTTCTACTAAAGCATTACGTCTTTGGCACTTTACCGGTATTTTTGTCCGACTCGCATCGATCACCCATCCGTGCACGTTGCTTTTGTACTATTACCATTAAAATAAGAAAATAAAGTATTAGCCTGTAGTACCTAATGCACTGACCTCTATTATTTACACTTACAGGCTGCTGTCATAGTAATTTTGTGCCTATTTGAGTGTCGCCATTTTGGCGCTGTAGGGTAGGCCACTGTAGGCAGATGTCCATGGAACTAAAATTAGTTATGACTTAAGTTGACTGTGACTAAAATTAATTTTGACGTTCATTGCAAGCAAATAGGGGTACTATTTGCTTACAGTTGCTTGCAGCGAATGTCAAAATTAGTTCTCGGGACACTCGCAAGGCCGCTTCAAATTGCCACACAAAATTTGCTATCATTTGTATGGTAACAGCCAGTCCAGTGTGTATACAGGGTGAGCAATCCAAATGGGTCAGTATGGAGGTTTTGGAAACCATAACAGATAGCGAAATCTTGGCTTAGGAACCATGACGTTGATTTTAGTAAAAAGAAAAACTGCATTCATATACTTACAAAAATACGTGTACTCGGCCCAGGAATCGAACCTGGACTTTTTGAAAAATTAAATTTCGTTATTTTCCTTTGAATATCGGTTATGTAGCTCTTAAATAGTAAATGTTACTAAGAAACATTATATCTAAAACTAATAAAATGCATTGTTTTTAAACAACGAAGTTTTATTTTTCAATACTTCAGTGCCGCCCCGCCGGCCCTTTGACTTCGTATGGGGAAGTTTTAATATTGTTTAAGTAATTGAACAAAAACACAACAAAAAGATAATTATTTTATTTCAGTAAATGTTCAAAATGATATGTTCAATTACTTAAACAATATTAAAACTTCCCCATACAAAGTCAAAGGGCCGGGCGGCGGCACTGAAGTATTGAAAAATAAAACTTCGTTGTTTAAAAACAATGCATTTTATTAGTTTTAGATATCATGTTTCTTAGTAACATTTACTATTTAAGAGCTACATAACCGATATTCAAAGGAAAATAACGAAATTTAATTTTTCAAAAAGTCCAGGTTCGATTCCTGGGTCGAGTACACGTATTTTTGTAAGTATATGAATGCAGTTTTTCTTTTTACTAAAATCAACGTCATGGTTCCTAAGCCAAGATTTCGCTATCTGTTATGGTTTCCAAAACCTCCATACTGACCCATTTGGATTGCTCACCCTGTATAATAGAGGTCAGTGACCTAATGTCACATCTGACTTCTGTCGAGTGTTCTGTGTAAAATGTGGTGATGCATGTGTTGCAGTCGTACTCGTCCGACAGCGAGAACTCGTCCTTCTACTCGTCGGGGTCGGAGCGGGGCCGGCGCGGCGGCGCCGTGGACCCCGACGTGCGGCTGCTGCTGCGCGCCGCGCGCCCGCTGCTGCAGTCGCGCAACTCGGGCGTCGTCATCGCCGTCGCGCAGCTCTACTACCATTGTGGACCTGGTACGATACTATACTCTACCTGATACTATACTCATTCGATACTATACTATACTCATTAAATACCGATTAAAAAATGCCATTCAAACAATAACAACACATTTTTAAAAACCGTACACGACATATCGAGTGGATGACGCCAAATAGCTTTGGATACGTATTGTTTTGCAAATCGTGTAAGTTCAAAATGAATTCGTTTTTCTGTAAGAGCTCTTATTAGTACAATGCTATAATTGATTTTTGTTTAAAAGTTTAGCAATAACCTTCCCCTGAGACTTACAAATAATACAATGTGCTGTTATCTATATTGTATTGTCAATCAAATTGACCTACAACTCGCTTATCCCTCTCATAACGTTCCTTGCAGCTCAAGAACTAGCCCCGGTGGCTAAAGCAATGATCCGCTTACTACGAGCGCCGCTTGAAGTGCAAAGTGTTGTGCTTAACTCTATCGCCGCGCTCACTGTCAATAAACGGGTAAGCAGATTTATTTTTACACTAGCAGAGCCCCGCGGTTTCACCCGCGTTGAGCCTGTATTTTGGAGTTTGACTTTTGTTTTTGTTTGTTTGAACTTGCTTATCTCAGAAACTACTTGTCCAATTTGAATACTTCTTTTTGTAAAAGATAGCCGCATTCAACGGGAATATTATATTTTCATCCCGAAGTCCCCATCGGAACGGATATAATGCTGCGAGTAAAACCGCGGAGCGCGCCTAGCTAAATTATATCTATAAAGCACATATGTAGTACCTTGCTATATCTCTCATTAACCGATTAACCCATTTGTTTCAGTCGCTCTTCGAACCGTTCCTGAAATCCTTTTTCGTCCGGAACTCCGACCCGACGCACATCAAGTTGCTGAAGCTTGAAATATTAACCAACTTGGCCACAGAGGCGAGTGCAGCGGTTGTGCTCCGCGAGTTCCAGACATATGTCACATCTAGTGACAAGACGTTCGCCGCTCACACCATACAGGCGATCGGCAGATTAGCCGTGGCTATACATACGGAGACCGAGACTTGTTTGAATGGATTGCTTCATTTGTTGAGCAGCAAAGATGGTATGTTGTTTTTTGTGTATGTTGTTTTTAGGGTTCCATACCCAAAGGTTAAAAACGGGACCCTATTACTGACTTCGCCGTCCGTCCGTCCGTCCGTCCGTCTGTCACACAGAAATGTGATAGCTAGATTTGAAATTTTCACAGATGATGTATTTCTATTGCCACAATAACAACAAATACTAAAAATAAAATAAAACAAATATTCAAGGGGGGTTCAAACGTGATTTTTTTACCGTGAAACCGGCCAACTGTGAGTCCAACTCGCACTTGGCCGGTTTTTTTATTGTTAATTTCAACTATTTCTTACGAAAGTTAAAATTCAAATGATGGCTGATTTTCCAACCAAAATCAACTTCTTTCATTGAGGAAAAGGGTATACTCATCTATATTTCATGAAGGAATCACATCTAAGCTCGTGCCAGGCGAGTGCGATCGTCCACTTTCGATATGTTAGCTTTCGGTAATCAAGGCGAAGTTGTCACCAAACCCAAGGCCCCTATTTTCACTAGAACTCTGTTTTTGTATCCACCCCTTACATCAAGCGAGACTTAGTAAAAAATGGTGCCATTGATTTTAGTTTTCTTAATCAAGGGGACGTTTTAGAGATGTTCGGGTCATAGTTGTAAGGTTGCAGATAGTACCTTGTACTTCCTATTAATATTATAAATGCTAAGGTTTGTAAGGATGGATGTACGAGTATGTTCTCTTCTCGTATATATATCTTGTATGTATGTTTGTTACTCTTCCACGAACAAACTACTGCACGGATTTGCATGAAACTTTACAGTAATATAGGTTATAACATCAGAATAACACATGGGATACATATTATCCCGAAATTCCCGCAGGAACGGGTACAAGGTGTGTAACACCGCGGGGCGCGGCTAGTAATAAGTAATGTGGTTGTCAGAGTGGGTGGTGTGCGAGGCGGTGGTGGTGGTGAAGCGCGTGGTGGGCGGCGGCGCCGTCTCCGCCGCGCCCGCCGTGGCTCGCGCCGCGCGCCTGCTGCTCACCGACAGGTCACTCTTCATTTTATATTATTGTTTATTGTAATGTCGTTATGTTATTATTGTTATTTTATTCATAAAAAATATAAATATACTCGTTTGAGTACAGCGGCGCTAAATGGGTACCCATATCCGACTTATTAATAAACGTGGTGTAACAAAAACACTGTTGTAATGTGTTTTGTTTCTTGCTCTTGGGAAAATAGCGTATGTCAGAAAGTGACAAACCATTTGATAGCTAAAATGTATAATAATAAAAATAATATGGCCACATATTCTAATTCTTTGTATATCTAACACAAAACATTCGAAATTGTACTTGCAAAAGCGTAGTAACGTCACAATTGACAATTTCATTTTCTTGCAAACTGTACAACCAGGTAACCAATATGTTCAATATGCTGTTGGCAAATTCTAGTCCGGATACATTACTACATAGTATAAAACAAAGTCGCTTTCCGCTGTCTGTCTGTCCCTATTTATGCTTAGATCTTTAAAACTACGCAACGAATTTGGACGTGTTTTTTTTAAATAGATAGAGTGATTCAAGAGGAAGGTTTATATGTATTAAAATTCCCGAAATTCCCAAGGGCACGGGCACAACGCGGGTGAAACCGCGGGGCGCTGCTAGTTTAGGTATATAATAAATAAAATCCACATTGACTCCTTAAGAAGAATATGAATGACACTATTTAAACTACCACGATATGAACACATTGTAAACACTAATCCTGACGTGACTTTAGGGCCCTATTAGGGCCATACCTCACCGGGACGCCATGGCGACGTGACCAGCGACGTCGCCAACTAGTTCTTATTGAGATGTATGACGGCTAACACACTTGGCGACCGACTGGCGACGTCGCCAAGTAGCCAGCGTCGCCAGAGTCGACCGCTCCACATGCGGCGACTGGTGACGCTGGCTACCTGGCGTCGTCGCCAGTTGTTTGCACGTGTTTGAATGCTCCGTCACTCACTTGGTCGCCAACCAGTCGCCATGATGACCGCACGTCGTATTGAGAGCAAAATATTTTTCAGGACTTACTTATAGATTTTCTTAATATTGTATCATGTTTAGTTCAATTATTCCGACATAAACTCAATAATTCTTCAAATGATGTTAGTGACATCCTCAGATAATTGAAAAAAAATTCAGGGTATTTTCTTAAATCTTCATAGAGTTTGAGAAAAACACCGCTTTGGCTTCGGTTTGATACAAACGGATGTACCCATATTTTTTTCTTTTTTCGTTTCATCTTGAATGCATTGGCGACGCGATTTGGCGACTCAGTCTGGCGACGCAGAGACGCAAGACGTAGCCATGGCGACGTGGCCAGCGACGGCGCCAACTAGTTCTTATTGAGATGTATGACGGCTAACTCACTTGGCGACCGACTGGCGACGTTGCCAAGTAGCCAGCGTAGCCAGAGTCGACCGCTCCGCATGCGGCGACTGGCGGCGCTGGCTACCTGGCGACGTCGCCAGTTGTTTGCACGTGTTTGAATGCTCCGTCACTCACTTAGTCGCCAACCAGTCGCCGCGTTTTCTTAATATTGTATCATGTTTAGTTAAATCATTCCGACATAAACTCAATAATTCATCAAATGATGTCAGTGACATCCTCAGATAATTGAAATTTTTTTCGGGGTATTTTCTTAAATCTTCATAGAGTTTGAGAAAAACACCGCTTTGGCTTCGGTTTGATACAAACGGATGTACCCATATTTTTTTCTTTTTTCGTTTCATCTTTTTGCGACGCTGGTAATATAATAATATAATAACAGTGCAGTAATTTCCACGTCCATTCCTGACTGTTTCGAGACAGAACTGAATGCATTGGCGACGCGATTTGGCGACTCAGTCTGGCGACGCAGGGACGCCAGACGTAGCCATGCAGTGAGGTATGGCCCTTAATCGCAAATAAAACATTTAATGAAGACATAATAGAGTACTCTCGTGAACACGCCAGTTGCGGTACGACCGAAACGTTGATGTACGCATTCAATGATTTATTTGCGAAGTCCCGTGCAGATTAGTGTTTACAAGAATAAACATATGTTCAATAAGGTGTAAGTGATATGTGCAGACTGGGCGGCGCAGCGCGCGCGGCCGGCGTGTGGTTGGTGGCGGAGCACGGCGCCGGCCTGGCGCGCGCCGCCGCCGTGTTAGCACATATGGCGGGCACGTTTGCTGATCAGGTTTGTGTGCTCATAAATACAAAACGCCAGACACGCACATACGTCACATAACATATTGATATACACTTACCATATGTTGTTTTTACAGACAGAACATAGACGACATACACACATATAGATGAAATAGTGTGTACAAGGTATTGTGATGCATCCCACATTGTATGTGGAAAACGTGATACACATATACGTCAGAACTCATAACAATTTAATATCCAAAACTTCAATTCCCCCCAAATTGAACTACACTCAATTTCATATAATTATTATCTGCCCGGAAACGTTGTTTGCTATATAAAAATTAAGGGAAAATCCCTTAACATTTAGGGGTATGAAAAATAAATGTTGACTTACGGAATATGCAAATAAAATTTAATAAAAATTGGAGGAGTACTGTAACTAACATTGTGTCGCGAGAATTTTATAATTTAGTTTTCTTCAACCTGTATCGTCCCAGAGCTGGGCCAAGGTCTCCCCCAAACGCTTCCAACCTTCTCTGTCCATTGCGGTTTCCCACCACTCGCTGTCGAGGGAGACAAGGTGACCCGCCAGCGTCCCCCCGCGGGCCCACCGGGGGACGTGGGCCCGTCTCTCGGGGGCCAGCCGCGACGCGGGCCCCGCCCCCTCCCCTTTCAGCCGGCCGGTTTTGGTACCGAATCTGTCCGCAAGATGTACCTACAAATGGTCGTCAAAAACGTCCATTCCAGGAAGAGCTAGTGAAGCTGCAGCTGCTGTCCCTGTGCGTGAAGCTGTCGCTGGCGCAGCCGGCGACGCGCGCCATGTGCCAGTACGTGGTGTCGCTGGCGCGCTACGACCCCAGCTACGACGTGCGCGACCGCGCGCGCCTGCTGCGCCCCTTCCTGGCGCGCGAGGACGGCCGCCTGCGGGCGCACGCCGCCGCCATCTTCCGCCCCGACAAGCCCAAGCCCACTATTGAGAGCAGCTTTAAAGGTTACTTTTACACCACAATACTCGAACACCGCTTAGATAAAGTAACTTCGAGTAGATTAGTGGCCAAACCTGGTGTCGGAGTGTTTAGACCGCCCAAAGGCCTCCGACGTGGTCTAACGATTGAAACAACCGGAATCGACAATTTAACGTGCCCTCCGAAGCGCGGTAGCGCTCAGATAGAAATGCCACTATCGGCCACCCATCCAAATAGGGGTCGAGCTACACTTGCTTAACAATTGCAATGAGCAAACATCGCTTAGTCAAACTACGAAGCCATGCCCCACATTGACTGTTTCGCTGCAATTAGTATGTATGTAATATTTTTGTTCATTTAGCTGTATTTTGTGATAGATCATCAACAATGGACGCTGGGCTCCCTGTCGCAGTACGTGGGCAGCGCGGCGGGCGGGTACCGGCCGCTGCCCGCGGCGCCGCGCGCCACGCTGCACGCGGCGCAGCGGGACACCGACACGCCCGACACGCCCGCGCACAGGGAGGATAATACCCAGGGAAAGGTACGACCAGGCTTGTCATGTTATTGATTAATAGCACTCATATTGTATTTATTTTTCAGTATTTTTTTTGTATATTTTTTGGTCCAGTATATAACCAGTTAAACGGTAGCATCTAATACTTTTTGGTGTTGAGAAGTTCCTTAAAATACGATTGTGATAAAAAAAACTATATAACTATGTATGTTCATAATATAAACGTGACTACAGTTACTACAAATTAAAAACAAATTCAGTTTTTCTCTATGTATTCATTCGTTAAATATCCTGTGCTTTACACTTATCATATGCATGTATTGCATTGCTCTTGATATTCAATTGACCTCTAAACACACTATGCCGAAATAACGCGACCGAAGTTCAGCGTGATTACGCCTGCAATTAATTTTCAATTACTGATGACACACTATACCGAAATGACGACGCCATGACAACGCTCGCGACACTGAATACCCGCACAAAATTACGCAACTGAATTTCAGCCGCGTAATTTCGGCTCGGTGTCATATCAGCCGAATGCTCGGAACGTAAAATCAGCCACGGAACTTCGATCGCGTAATTCCGGCATAGTGTGTTTAGACAGTTACGGCCGGTTCACACATGTCTCCGTTTTATCGTGTACGTTTTTTTTTCGTCGATGGCGTATGTAGTTGTATGAGCGACTTCACACATGGCACAGTATTCCGTATACAGTAAATAATATACAACTACATACACGATAAAACGGAACAGTAAAACGGAGACATGTGTGAACCGGCCGTAAGTGGTAATCCCCGTTTTAACCGTTACTTGTGTGTTTATTACTTCACTATATTACATTACAATACAATATGTGTGGAGAAACATCATTCAAGTCGTTTGACAGACATCCACACTTTATTTTCTTCACTCAATTTACTTAAATAATGATACAGATCTAACCTCCTAACAGATATACTTTTTACAGCTCTGTCCCTATCTAAACAGTGTATTGTTATTTTCGGGCAACCTCGCATAGCCTCCATAGCTCAGGGGTTAGAGCACTGGTCTTGTAAACCAGGGGTCGAGAGTTCAAATCTCTCTGGAGGCAAACAACATATCTTTTTAAAAAATTATTTCTCGGTGCCACCAATACGGGGTTTAACGAATAATTAATTATTCTGAACACATCTTATCAAAATACAGAGGTAATTTAATAAAATAATATGTTTTTTTGTAGTTAAGTAAACTCGAGTAGGTTTGGTTTCGGGAGTTTTTAGACCGCCTTAAGCCCTCCGACGTGGTCTATTGGTTCACCGACAATTTTACGTGCCATCAGAAACACGGTAGCGCTCAGACCTATCGGCCAGTCATTAGAGTAATGGCCGAGCTGCTGAACGAACACGTTTAGTTTCTGAATCATATTAGATACGTATCTATAGTCTATTGACTAGCAGCACCCTGCGGCTCTGCCCGCGTTGGGCCTGTTCCCGTAGGAGTATTCGAAAATCCTTTCTTAGTGTGCACTTACGTCTCTTGAAGAACCTTCCTGCCAAATTTCATGTTTCTAGATGTAGCGGTTGAGGCTGTGCGTTGATTATCAGTCAGTCAGTCAGGACTTTGAATTTTATATATATAGATTTAAGACTTCTTGTGCAATTTTATATATAGATTTAAGACTTCTTGTGCAATCCGCTCAATATATCTTTTTATATTGTTTTTCTTGTGCAGAAAAATAAGAGTTTCTACTCTGAACCGGAGAGCAGTGGGTCAGGGTCCGCTTCATCATCAGACGGAAGCAGTTCTGAAGAGTCTTCGGAAGAGTAAGTTAACTTGAAAAAAATTTACCTGTAATATCCCATTATAGAGTAAATTCTCAATAAGCTATCTAAACAATTACAGAGAAGAGAGCACAAACGAAGAAAAGAAACCAGTCCCAGAAACTAACAACTACCGCTCTTCCAACTCTGGCACGTCGGACAGCGAAGCGGATAGCGAATCTGAGTCCGGATCGGAAAGCGAATCCGAGAGCGAATCCGGGTCGAGCGAAGATGAGTCGCCCAAGAAAGTCAATGATAATGATAATGAAGAGGTATACGAAGAATTCGTAAAAATATATTAGTACTTGTTTTTATGTTTATTTTACATCTTTTACTTTGCTAGACTTTTTTTACTAGAGTTAAAATAGTTAATATTCTTAAAACATCAACTTGCTTTTTAGAGGAAGAAAATTATGAACATACAGACAGAAATACAGTCATGACAATGTTTATTCGCTACTAAAATATTTTTGAATAATTTCATTGAAATGAGAAGAACGATCGCCAAACTTTATTAAATACTAGCAGCGCCCCGCGGTTTTACCCGCGTTGTACCCGTTCCCGTAGGAATTTCGGGATGAAAAATAGCCTATAACCTTCCCGTTGAATGTGGCTATCTATTACAAAAAGAATTATTCAAATCGGTTCAGTAGTTTCTGAGATTAGCGCGTTTAAACAAACAAACAAACAAACAAACAAACAAACAAACAAACAAAACAAACAAACTCTTCAGCTTTATAATATTAGTATAGATATAAGTTGATCTACAACGAATATAGATGGCGCTACGAGTTACAACCCATAGTACATATTTTGTTCTATAATAACAGCTACTCTAATTTATAAAAAAGCAAAGAAGCTTTACCGCGATTATAATTTGTTGTATTTCATCCTAATACGACTATTACCTTACCAATATTCTTTTCCTAGGAACCCAAGGCAGATCAAACTGCAAAGGACGATCGCAAACCCGAGAAGTCTAACCTAGAACTTCTCCTCGAGCTGGATGAAGTGGCGAGCTCGTTGCCCACCATGACGCCCACTTGTGGGGGCTTCCTGTCGCCGCCGGACGACGCGCCGGCAGCCGCTGGTACAGACTCGAGTTATACTATTACACTATCACGTTGAACACTTTGTAGACACTAATCGCGATTAAGTTCCTTCTAGATTAAAAAAAGATAAAAAGTAATAGATTAGTACTTATTATAGTTAAACGTGATATTATAGTTTAACCAGGTGTCGAAAACTACGATTTCGATGCGTTTGGTTTTTCAATTTGAAAGCTAGCTTCCTTGCGGAGGTTCTATACTATGTTTGGTAGAAATCAGTCCATCTGTTTTTACTCGCGGAGTTTTCATAACATAATTTAAATTTTTGTTATATTTTCAGTTTACAATAAAAATTTCATCAACACAACCGTTCACTTAGAAGTATTTTACCACCCGTTTCAGGTGACAACATCATCCCCACTTCCTCCCCCCACAATCCCACGCTGTGGGCGGAGCTAGTCCCACGCGTGGTGTGGGGCGGGCTGGGCGCGCGCCGCCGCTGGACGCGCTCGCCGCATTTATATTCTAATTCCATGTGCAATGTGGAGATAGAGTTCACCAACCACAGCCATCAGGAAGTCAATAATATTAGGGTTAATAAGAAGGTAAATATGTTACGATTTTGATTGATTATGTTCGCTACTGTATTGTAAATGTACCATGCTGAAACGCGAACTGAATCAAGCAACAGTTTTCTGTAAGAAACTGTTTTTGAATGAATGAACTGAATTTCGGGATCTTTGTCGCTCACACAGCCTCAACATTACTGCTTAGAGCTGAGAAGTTTGATTTTTTGTTTGAATATTAGAAACTACCACTCCGAATTGAATAATTATTATTTTAATAGTCAGCCACATTCAACGGGAATTTTATAAGTTTTTATCTCAAAATTCCCACGGGAAAAAACCCCGACTAATATTATCTATAATAACTATATACTTCATATCACCCCCAGACCCTGACGGGGTCCCGCTCGCTGCACGAGTTCCCCCCGGTGCCCTCGCTGCCCCCCGGCGCGTCGGCGACGGTTCCTCTGGGCGTCGACTTCGCCGACACGATACAGCCGATCGAGTTTACCATCACTTGTTCTTTGGGTACGTACTACTTAATTAACTAGTAACTTATCCTAATATATTTATCTATTACTACATTACCGTAAGATTTTTTCGACTATGTCCTATGATTTTTATGGGTGTGTCAAAGATTTTGTCAATACTGTCGTCTGTAATACTTTTCAAAGTCGAATTTATTTTTTCATATTATATAATAGGATTATAATTGCGAAAGTAACTCTGTCTGTCTGTCCGTCACCCTTTCACGCCAAAACTACTGAACCGGGTTGAATGAAATTTGGTACACAGTTAGGTCCAATGCTAGAAAGGACATAGGCTACTTTTTATCCCGAAATTCTTACGGGAACGGGCACAACGCGGGTAAAATCGCGGGGTTACTAATATTTATTTCAATACAACAGGTGAAGTAAACGCGTCTATAACCCCGCCGGTCGGCGAGTTGATGCGAGCCGTCACCATGTCGGAACAACGCTGGGACAACGAGCACAAGAGGCTCCGAGGCATGACTGAGGTAATATAATACTGTATTTAATATCGAGTGGATGGTCAACCTGACCAATCCTGGTGTCAGAGTTATTGAGCCGCCAAAGGCCTCTGACATGTAAAAACTATTGAACGGATTTGGTTGAAACTTTATAGTGATATAGGTCAAAATAAGACATGGGATAAATTTTTCGAAATTTTACCGCGAGAATGGGTGTAACGCAGGTAAGAACGCGAAGCACTACTAGTTAAATGATAAATCAAACATAGTGCCGGTGCACACGCCTAGCATGTGATTTCAGATATACTAGTCGCGCATTTTCAATATAAGGCCGGCTTGACTGAGATCTACAAGAACATAGATATTCAATGTGTTAATATTTTGTATTATTTTCAGTGCGATAAGAAGGCGAATAAACCAGAAAGTGAAACGTTGATCTGTGAACGAGTGTTCGAAACGGCTAACGTCGCGGCCATTACTGCTACAGGGGACTTCCTAAGGTACTTTTAACTGTTTAACTATATTTAAATTGAAACTACTTTTACACTTCGCTTTTATTTATCTTTTTTGACATTTTAATTTTAATTTTTTGACGGTAATTTAAGTGTGTGTGTCAGTTAGTCTTTGTATCCGTTTTTAGTGTAGTAGCTCCAAAAACAATAAAAAGATCATGATTCAGTGTCTTTTTACTGATAATAATGTAGCTTGGAAGCTACAAGCTATAATTGAAATAAAGCAGAGCTAAGTATTTTTAAAATTCCAATATTTTAAATCACACAGATCCTTCATACTAATTTCCTTCCTTCATCCCCAGATTCGCCGGCAGAATGCTTACATCACAAGACCTGGTACTGTTATCAGTGAAGATCGAACCTGATAGTACCCGAGTGACAACGAACTGTCCCAACATGGCGATAGCTTCTTTACTAGCTAACGAAGTAGCGCAAGCATTGGGCAGATCGTAAACTAACATCGCATTTAAATTATATTATAATAAGAAAAATATACTTATTCATAACCGCTCTATAAGTAAAACACTCTTATAAAGTGTTTTGTCTCTTTTGCTCTTTGGAGAAAAGCGTATGTCGGAAAGGGACAAAGCATTTAGCACAAAGCTCATAGCTAATATGCTGTTAATGAGCGTTTCTGAAAAAGGGTCAAGTATTTTTCTCTTGGTGTACTAAATAGCCAATTAATGTTGCTATTTTCATATATTGAAAGATGTTATTAACGCCACCTTTGAGTATACATAAGGCATAAAGTAAGGCGTATTCAGTGATCAATTATGTTTAACCGAATTGGGTTTTTTGTCATTGGTTGGTTAACCGAATTCGATTTAATTAAATCAGTGAAGTATTCGGAAAAGATGGCGAATACCTTCTTACGTGTATGCGACCTTAACCGAATACAGTCTTTTCAATCCACGAAGACGCGCCCCACCAATTTTTGGTTGAGGGGATTGCGGGCTGCGGGGAGTTGCGGACTCGTCACGAAAGTTGCTCCACTTCATTTTTTTTTAAATGTCGAAAAATTCTCAGCGTGTTGTACTTAAAAGAAACGAGTGATTAACGATTTTCATTTCTTAATAAATTTCAATAAAATTCACGGATGTCTATAATTACCCCCTATTATAAAAATGGTAATATTATCGTATATTAACTAATATTAATTCGGTCTTATTGGAGATCCATAGGGGAGGCCTAAAAAATCCATAGGGGAGGTCACATAAAATATCCACACCTAAAAATAAAATAACCCTTTCCTTGTAGTCGGGTAAAAAATATAAAATTGAAGTAGAGCATCTTTTACTTTGACTATGACGCTCTCTCCTGATTAGTCTATTCATTGTAGTGTGCATGTGCACACATAGGTAATTAGTGTGCACCGATAACACTCACATTGACAGAAGCTTGCACACATATACTGTAGGAGGAATAGTGGGGCGCGTCTTCGTGGATTGAAAAGACTGTACCTGTCTACATTATTCGGTTACCGAATTCGGTGCAAATGGCTAATGTAAACAAGCCATTAAACGGCACGTTAGTTAAAACCTATTTGTGATTATCTGTAATTCCAATTATTAGAAAATTAACTATTTACGAACAAAGAATTTTAAGTATTTATCGTCAAACTAACCCAGTTATCTGTATAGAGTAAGTAAGCATTATAAAATTACCTACATTTTTATACTATATCATGGCCTTAGTTGCATGAGCATTTAAAAATTGGTTAAAAAAATGTGTGGCGTTATATTTGGAGCGCTGCATTGGGTATATACTTTTAACGTTTCTCTTCATTAAGTGAGTTTCTTAATGCGCTTAAAAAACGCGGTCTAAGTGTGTGGAACCTGATTTACCAATCACAGCGCATTGTTATTGTCAAACAACGTAAAGCTTCAATGGAAACGCACCCCACTTGACGCGGAGCGAGCTGGCGGAGCGGAGAAACGGACAAATATATACCAATAGGATTGCATGAAATCTGCGGTCATATATTTTACGCAATCCTATTGGTTAATATTTGTCCGTTTCTCCGTTCCGCCAGCTCGCTCCGCGTCAATGGACAGGCACTCTAATACGTACGTAGTACATATATCTCAATGTCTAATACTTACCTTGTTTTAAAAGAACGATGTTTGACTGACAGTGACTGACAGCCAATATAATGTTTCAAATAAATATTTTTCTTTTTCTAAAATACAACATAAAAGATCTTATTTATCTAATCTTAGTTATATTAATGTATGTGAAGTTTTACAAATATACCATATCGATGTATCAATGGACTGTGGTTGTTTTTATTTTAAAACCTTAATCTATACGAAGTGCTTGTTGTGTATAGATGATACAATAGAGAAGTTATATAGTTGACAAGCCCGTCGGCACAGTGGCAGTGAGAGCGCTTACTATATTCGATTCCCCGGAGTCAACAATATGTGAAGACATAGTTGTTGGCGACGACGTCTATGTCAATTGAGTATTTGAATTTGTTTTTTTATTCTTCCTATCAACTTATCTTGATAACACGACTAAAATTATGATCAAAACTGAAATCAGAATCAAAATCGTTTAATAAATAAAGAAATTATAAACTCTGAAATATTCTCTCCTGTCTGATGCTGCCCCTTTCTTGCAAAACGATTGTTTGTATGCGACGTCTATGGCGCTCTAACATTGTGACGTCACACTAGTAGTAGTGGTGTCTCTGTCTAATCAGCAACTTTGACCGCCTGTAACTCTCGAAATAATAACAATAATAAAAAAACGGATTTTAGTTTCTTACATGTGATAACAAGATAAGTTAATAGGAAGAATAAAAAAAAACATTCAAATACTCAATTAGGTATATATTCTTATAAAGTATTTGTGTATGTATATATAGTAGTATCAGTTATTAAGATTCCATATTACAAGCTTAGAGCTTAGTTTGGGTCTAATTAACCATTAGTGAATTTGTCCAGGTATATTATTTTTTTATGTACACTGAACAATAAAACCATTTATATAAAGAAGGCGTTTTTGAACAGTGGGACATCAGATAATAACGAAAAAATAATTCAAGTTACCTTTATCACTGATTGTATTTCACTTATATCTGCTTATATTAAGTAATTGATTACATTAAATATGGACCTTACGTATATACATTACATTTCCGATACCTTACCTACAAATTAACATTATATCGCAGTTATATGATTTTATGACAAGTGTATTGCAATAAGTCCATAGTAAAACAATTTTTGATTCATTATTTTCGAAAACAATTAGTGTTTTACTATTAATTGAAACGTACATTAATGTAACCTCCTGATGAAGGTCACCGGACGTGACCGTAACGTGTTGAGGGACACCCAACAGTAACCTCCGTCGTACGTAAGTTCCCGTTTGAAAAAATAATAACAATTACAGTGCATCTCAAAAAATTTTTTAAGCTATTGCATAGCTTCTATCGCGGGCCTTAAGCGCGGGGACCGAATCCAGAAATTCCGTAATGAAAAAACCTCACGCTCCCCACTAACGCCATCTAGTGATACAAAAAATAACTATGCAATAGCTTTACCGCGGCAGTCCCCGAGTGCCACACGTCTTTTTTTTTAAACATGTCGCCAACCCACAGTGGGTGGGTGAATGCACCTTGTACGGACACAGCTTGACTTTAGAGCCTAGCAAGTCATCTAGCACTGCGCGCTTGACGCAAGCCACCTGCCGCCGCGGGCGTAGCTTAAGAGACGTATTGAATATATGTAAAGTTTATTTAGTATAATGTGATTGTTTATGGCACCAGATATTAAAAAAATGTTTACTATGACTTATTCGAATATAAGATCTGATTTATCCACCAGCACTATGTTTTCTGTTTATCTTCATTTATATACTAAATCTTATTATTATATTAATAAAAAATGTACTCATAATAGTATTAAGTATAGGCACTAAAATATTATTTTATAACACCTACTCCATACATCTCTCATTGTATCGATTACATAATATCTTAATAATATAATTCGAATATTCCAATTTTCCCCATTAAACGTCTCGCTCGTCCACATTTCCCAGTGGATCAAATGGGACTGTTGGCAAATTCAATCCATAGGAATTATTAATTAACACAATGGAATTATTCATTTCTTAAAATACTTTAAAGTATAGGTATCAATTTTAGGCGGGAGTCAATATAAAACGATTACAAACAGAATCTCTATGGGTAAACAGTAGGTCCTGATAACCTCTCTCTCGATCGATTGATAATCTATTTAATAAAAATGAATTGCTGTTCGTTAGTCTGCTTAAAACTCGAGAACGGCTGAACCGATTTGGCTAATTTTGGTCTTGAAATATTCATGAAAGTCCAGGGAAGGTTTAAAAGGTAAGCAGTGACGGAATAAATGCGGGTGCAACCGCAGGGCACAGCTAGTTTTTTAATAAATGTAAGGTAAATAAATGGAAAGTAATTTTTTGGCCGCTGAAAAACATTAAAAAAAATACATTTGACCTAGAGTTAATAACTAGATCGAGAGACAAGTTATTAGGATTGGCCATACATCTAAATTAGTACACAAAATAATCTACAACTGCCACGAGATAGATCTTATTACAGTTTTTAGTAGTTTCGTAGTATACATGTAATACTGGTTTTGTCACATCCAGTGTGACTTGTTGATAAATTGAGATTCTTTGTACGGTTATAGATAATTAGGCTCGGCCCCTCTTAATAAGCCGCTCGTACGATCGGTAAGCATAGTACATGTTGCGCAGTGTTGGTCAAATTACTAACAAAAAGTCAACCGATTTTTAGCTAAATGAAGTTAATATTGCCAACCAAACTCAAACGATAAAACCTTTTAAATAAGCAAATAAAGACTACAACATTTACGAGACCATTTAGAATGAAACGTCTTACAAACAAATTACATTTTTAAGGAATCTTTATCAGAGCCCCGAATATACACTAAACAATATAAACATCCAAATTGAGAACCTAAAAACACACATAATTTTGTTGCCACATATTCACTTATGCTGCCTTTCGCTTATCACAATAATATCAGTACAAGTACATACAACACCCTTTCTGCAATAGGGTAAAAAATAGGAACCAAAATTCCATACAAAACTATAGCCAACCTCATTCAATGACATCTTACTTTACAGTAGTATTCCATTAATCTAAGATCTTTGTCCAATATTTATTCTTTATTTTCGTGTATTGCAATAGTAAAGTTGAAAAGGTTTTTCAATTTCTTTGATCCAAACGCTTCGGTGGTCTAGTGGTTTGTGCACTCGCCTGCCATGTCTGAGGTCCCGAGTTCAATTCCCGTTTCGAGCGCAAAAATATTTCTTATTTTTCAAATATGGCTCGGGTTTGAGATCACCAACCCTCATTTGGTACGCATGGTGATTATGCCCAATCCTCACTGTACTGATATCTTCAGTGAGTTGAGAGGCCTCTGCCCAGCAGTGGGATTAGGTACAGGCTAATACTTGAATACTTTTCTTTACTTTAAAGGAAATTGGACAAAGATATAATGATTAATAGGTTACTACTTCAACATTTCCTTTCAATGATGAGGATAATGTCCCCAATTAGTCGGAACATTTAAGCCATAATTAGGTGTATTCAGTGTCATAATCCTTGGCCTTTTGTTTAGATCTTCGTGGTGCGGTTGATGGTGTATCTGTAGAGGCTGGTGGTGGATTTGTTGAACTTGACTCGGCGCCGGTTGTAGCGCAGCTTGCACCGGTTGAGTTTCCACTACCCTATCTCGCTTGGCTCGTTTCTTAGGCGCCGTATCGGGGGCTATTCTCCTCTCATGCCATAAGCGATCAACTAAATTCGCTCTGCATTGTATCCCGTTGGGATCTTCAGCTTGCTTCCTAGGTATTGGTGCGTTGGCAACCTTTTGTTTCATCGCTTCTAATCGTTCTTCTGTTTGTGTCATAGGTATTATTGGTAATCCTCGTTTGTTGCAAATGTTATGTAGAACACAGCAGGCGACGATTATCATTGCTACTGTTGGCGGTTCGAATTGCCTGTTGCAGTTCGCTTGAAGCACTTTCCAGCGGCTTTTTAGATGTTTGATAGTGTCTGTTATAGCGCTGTAGGTTTGTGAATGCATGGTTAAGTAGTGCTTTTCTGGTGATATTGGAGATTTCTTCGTTATTTTAGGTATTGGAGTCATTAGGTAAGGCATTTGAGTGTATTGTGGACCTCCTGGAAAATAAATTAAACATGTAATGAATTTAACAGCATAAATACAGCTTCGGCCGGTTTCGTAACCTAACTCGTAAGACATAAACAGATGTAAAGAAATACTTTTTCGTCATTATAGTCATAAGTGTCATTCTAATAACATTATAGATGCGAAAGTTTTTAGTGTCTAAGTGTATACATAGATGTATGTTTATTACTTTTTCAAACTATACCTAACTATATACTGGTTTGGTTTGAAAATCAACTCTCGTAAAAAAAATAGAACATATCTCTACTACCATCTACTTTCTCAACTCACCAATAAGCCAGCACTGTTCCGAAGACTGGTTCAAGCTGACGAGGTCCACCTTCACTCCGTGTCGGTTCAAGATGGTGTCGTGACTCTCCGACCCGCCGGGGCTCGCGTACACACTGGTTATCATTAGCTCACTGTCGCATACCTGTAATTTTTAGGTGAATAAGCTTCATTTGGCATCCAGACTTTGGTACAGAGGCACTTTGACTCAATATGTGATACTTTAAAGGTCTAATTACGATTTGAGGTCTAGACTTCAATCCAGGATTAATTCGATCCTGTTATTGCTATCTATTTTTGCATACCAAAATTTATCATAATTCTCCTGCTGTTTCCCTCTTTCTCTGCTTTCACTTGAAGATCCAGCAATCTCATTATATATTTCGTGTTATAATAACTTTTCTATACTTAAATTAGTTGTCATATTGGTATTACTTACAATTTGCACTTTCTTGGAGTGGTAGGACTTATTGAAGTGTATCTTGGGATTGTCCTCCGGGCGCGCGATGGGCACATGTGTGCACTCGACGCACCCAATCACGTTTGGAATACCATACTTCATGTAGAATCTAGAAAAAAATAGTTTTTAATAATTTCATTTACTTTGAATATGAATTTGATATTTTGCTCTTCATCATCAAAACAAGAAATTAAGAACAAGAAAATATTGTTTTGTTTTAGGTACTTAATGAACTGTTCATTTAGATTTAAAGATAAAAGATAGTATTACTATGCAACAATAAAACATGAAACCATTCTAAATTGCTTCCATATAAAGCTACTCATTAATGTTCCATCCTACCTTAATATGAAACAAAGCCTCCATCACATTTGTTCATCTGTTCCCCATTTTTGGCTCAAAAACTACCCTATCTGTTGGGTAATTTTTTGCACAGTGATATAATATAAATGTCAAGTCCCTTATCATAAGTTTTTTTAAACATCCATCTAAATCAACCTACAAACCACTCTTCCTACTAATATTATAAATGCGAAAGTTTGTGAGGATGGATGTATGTATGGATGTATGTTTGTTGCTCTTTCACGTAAAAACTACTGGACGGATTTGGATGAAACTTTACAGTACTATAGATTATACATCAGAATAACACATGGGATACATTTTATCCCGAAATTCCCGCGGGAACGGGTACAACGTGGGTGAAACCGCGGGGCGCGGCTAGTTATACATTAAACACATTTTAAATGTTTATAAAACATACTTAGCCTTAACAATATCCCTCTCTGCTTTCAAATGGGGAAAGTGTATGTATTTCTTCACTATGCTCGAGTGGTTCATTGCCTCCGTCACCTGCATCACAGCCACGGAGACGAAGTACTGAGATATGTTGGGGTCTGATTTACTGCCTAGGGCTTTCTGGAACTTGCCTGTGGCGTAGAATGATAGGGCAGCTAGGACCTGCAAGAATATTAATGTATGTATCATGGTTTCGTTTTGACTTTTGAACACAAATTACTCTCCATTATAATTATTACTTATTTATATCAAGTAACTTTATGGATATCTGAGTTAGTTTTTATTTTAATGACTATAAATTAATGAAGGTCATAAATAATATGAATTTAAATCAATGAATAAAAAATAAAAAATATAATCATAAATACAAACAACAAATATCAATGCTTCTTACTCAAATATTGAAGGGACAGTAGTGTGGTAGCAATCAACAACAATAACAAACATTGAACTAAACACTCAAATACAGTTTTCATATATTAAATACAATTTATAAATATACTCACTTTACACTCAACAGAGAACTCAAGAGATTTAGTGGAAACTGGCATAACAGGCTTTAGTTCTTCACATAAACTTCGCGCCAGATCCTTTGTCAGTCTGTACGTCTCAATAAATGTGGGCTCTGGCAAGTCAAAAGGGTCCAACTCGGCAGGTTTATAGGGTCTTTTGTCGAGACTTTTTGGTTTTTCGACAGGTTGCGGCTCCTGCTGCTTCTGCGTGTGTGAATTGTCCCATTTGAGTAGTTCCAATATCTCCGGCTCTTCGTCCACAACGGATATGTAACCCTCCTCAGGCGGCTTTTCAGCCATTTTCCTTGTATTTTTAGTTTAATTTCGCGTAAAAGAAACGCAGCTTGGCTTTGGGTTTTGTTCAGCTTGTTTGACACTTGTTTGACGTTTGATTTGATTCAGACGATTTGACATTTACTGTTTTGACAGTAGCGACAGTGTCATTTTGAAACTTGAAGGCCCTTCGACATCCCTTCGAACATAAGATAGGTATTATGAATGTTAACGCATGGTTAGCGCGGTATTTTTTGAATTTAAATAGTAATGTAAGCTCGAGTAAATTCATGGTCATCCATCTCTGGTACTAGAGTTCTTATTGAACGTATGTTAATTTATTGTAATGTTTTGTAACACAGAATAGTGCGTTAACACAGAGATATATTTCAGACTTAGGGCCATAGAATTAATGAAACACAAAACAGCAAAGTGGTTGGCTTACATACCGGTCGCTTAGGTATGTTTAATCTGACAAACGCTAACATAGGGTAACCCAGCAACTAATCCAGCAAATCTATAACAGTTGAAGCAAGGTTAATTAAACGTCTCACCATATAAGTAAGTATGTGTAAGTCTAGACCAAGTAGGTTCATTCGGTTTGCTTTGCATGAGGTCATACACAGGGATGTATTAGAGGAACATACTTGGGTATTTAATTCAATTAACATCATACTATTTATTATGAAACCTGTCGGTAATTATAATTATAAAGAGGAAATATCGGTAAGTACATGAAAGCACCAAAAAGCATAGGTAATAACATTATGCTAAACTTTCGTTCACCAAGATTAAAATATTCTTATTCTACTCTTCAAAGATTCAACGTCTGTACGAAATATCTCTGAAACTAAAGCCTACGTCCATATTAGCCTTTACTTAACGTTAAATACCTAGGTAACATTGTGCAATCCGTCACATTGTGCAATAACCTTAACCCGATCATTGTAAGCCCATTACCACATAAACAAATACTTACTTGCATGTTGTTATACCTACTAAAACATAGGTTAGGAACTAGTAGTCTCGGTAGGCTAGAAAAAATATCAAAATTACGTAGGTAAGTCATTGGATTTGTAATCAAAATAGGTAGGGACTATCCCAGGTTCTTATTTCATTTCTATATCCATCAAATTCTCTTTGAAAAGTTACCAATAATATTTTCCTACTGGTGTTTCCCAAGGATCTATCCTGGAACCTACCTTTATCTACCACTTTTAAATACGGTCCTGATCAACGCAAACCACTCGAACGCTAAAGTATTCAATGAAATGACTCATATCTATCCTATCTCATTATATAACGTGTAAACCATAGTTGGAAGGTCGAAACGTTACTACATTGCTAGTCGAAGGTCGACCGTTCAACCGTACGGACGTTTGGCTGTTTAAATCTAATTGTTTACATACACGTGATTACCACGCGAAATTTATAGGAACACTTGTTAATAATTTTTTGAAATTAACGAGCTGAAACTAGTGCTATGGAAAAGGAGGATTTGTTTAAGTAAGTAAGTGCCATGTTTTTATAATTATGTGTAACTAGCCGCGCCCCGCGGTGTTACCCGCGTTGTACACGTTCCCGCGGGAATTTCGGGATAAAATGTATCCCATGTGTTATTCTGATGTATAACCTATATTACTGTAAAGTTTCATCCAAATCCGTTCAGTAGTTTTTGCGTGAAAGAGCAACAAACATCTATACATCCATACATACAAACTTTCGCATTTATAATATGCGTGAAAGAGCAACAAACATCCATACATCCATACATACAAACTTTCGCATTTATAATATTAGTAGGATTAATTAATCCATTACAATAAAAGTATAAGTTTGAGGAGTTAGAAATAGATGGAGGTGGTGGACAATTAGGTTAGAAACAATAATGTACCTATCTGTTAGTTTTTATTTACAAAAAACATATTTACAAAAGTCTTTACTTACATAAAAGATACCGGGAACGAATGCAGTTGACTGACAGCGCCAGTGATAAAAATAATACTACAACAAATATTCGTAATTTATCTTGTAAGGAGATAAATAATTATAAGTACAAGAGCATATAGTTGTCTAGACATAGAAGATACTCTTCTTTTAGATATCTACCGCATATTTATATCAACTCGTCGTATGTACTACTAGCCGCGCCCCGCGGTGTTACCCAAGTTGTACCCGTTCCTGCGGGAATTTCGGGATAAAATGTATCCCATGTGTTATGCTGATGTATAACCTATATTATTGTAAAGTGTCATCCATATCCGTAAAGTAGTTTTTTTGTGAAAGAGTAACAAACATAAGTACATTACATACTTACATCCATACATCCATCCTCACAAACTTTCGTATATATATGATTAGTAGGATATTATGTTATGTGAGATGAGTAGTTATGTGAGGTCTTTGCCATGAAGTGGTCCATTACAGTGGCCTTATATTAGCCAGAGTCAACGGGAAGTTTACAGGCTATTTTTTATAGGAGGATATTAAAGGCCGATTATACCTAACTACTTTATCATCACTACAAATTATAAATAAAGTCCCCGGCCGCTTCTGTCTGTCTGTTCGCGATAAACTCAAATACTACATCACGGATTTAGGCGCGATTTTTTTAAAATAGATATAGTCATTCAAGAAGAAGGTTTATATATACAAATTCTCGAAATTCCCACGGGAACGGGCACAACGCGGGTAAAACCGCGGGGCGCTAGTCATTACATAGTCTATAAAACAAAGTGTTTGTCTGTCTGACTGTTTGTCTGTCTGTATGCTTAAATCTTTAAAATTACGCTACGGATTTTGATGCGGTTTTTTGTAATAGGTAGAGTGATTCAGGAGGAAGGTTTTTATGTAAAAAAATTCCCGAAATTCCCACGGGAACGGGCACAACGCGGGTAAAACCGCGGGGCGCTAGTTATAAATATAACTAACTGTAGTTAAGAGGCCAAAAAACATGAAATTCAGCACGACCTTGACATTTATGACATCATTCCACGCTCCTCAAGCGATATACATTGAATGATTATAATTAATGTTGTAAACAAGGGTGAAATCTGAAACGGGTAATTAAATGTTTGGTCAAACGCGAGTCGGCCTCGGTACTATGTTATATTTTGACACGTGGTTACATTTCTTATCAATTTCGCGGTTTTTTTTCTTGTAACTGATAGAATGGGTTATAATAACTGAAACTACTTATTATTTCGTCATGGGTGAAGACACACTTGCTACCCCGGTACGGCCCAGCTCAGCCCAGCTCGACGCGACTACAATAAGGGCGAAACTTAACGAATTTGTATCAATCACTATCAAACTCTTCGATCGGACCCGGCCTGGCATCGGAGCCAGATTTTACCGGAATTTGAGATAAACCCTAGATATATAATAGTGAGACTTCGTTTACGGATACACTGCGGTTTAATTCTACATTATCTATCAGCTGACGTTTCGGCTCCTTTACCAGAACAGTGCCCACGTTGAGCACGTTGACCACTGTGACCACGGTTCCTTGAGTTGAGTAGTTCCGATTTAAAATGAGTAGTGTTCACATAAACATTAAAATACAGTAGCGTAAAAAATCTAAACCATGGCAGCACGCCATGAGTCATGCCGGGCAGTGGTGCCGCCGGTATGTGTGTTTCACCCATTCTCGTTACAATAAAATAAATTAATAACTTGTGTCTATTATCAAAGCTAATCAGTGCAACTTAAAAAATAATATCACACACTGTTTATAACAATGTTGATAACCCAATGGGCAATTTAATACAATTTTATCGAAATGATTACGCGGAACCGTTCATTGGCCTTCAATTTCTGATAAATGTGCGAATCTAACTATAATATCTTTTCGTAACAGTAATTTGACAGACTGTAGGTACTTACTTATAAGTTCAACTAATAAACCAACTTATCATCTTATCATTATAGTCGTATGTCAAAGATTAATTAATTCAAATAATTGTTTTATCTATTTTTATCTATCTAACTATCGATTAGTTACACGTTAAGTGCTTTCAATATATTAATATTGCATGAAAAAACGTCACTATCTAAGTATATGCCGGTGCACTTTTCACATAGATATAACGTGGTGATATTTAAATGTCTAAGCTAACAATAATCACATTTGTCTTGTTTCAGAATTTAAAATAAGAATAAAAACAAAATGGCAGACACTAAAGAAAAGGAACCACATGAATCTGAAGACAGACTTCTGGCTAAAGGGAACACAATAAACTGTTTGAAACCGGAAGAGATCACCGCCGTAGCTCATTACGAAAAGGACCCAGATACACAGATAGAAAGAGTCAAATTCCAAGGGATTGGTGACAATGACAGCATTGATTCTGTAGATGACAGTAAGAAAGAACTGCCTCCAATACCAGACGGAGGTTGGGGATGGGTGGTCGTCATAGCATCGTTCATAGTCGCCGCGTGCGCCGACGGCCTAGCATTCTCCTTCGGTTTACTCCACAAAGAATTCACAGACTACTTCAAAACAACACAATCCGAAACCTCTATGATAGGCAGTCTTTTTATAGCTACTCCTTTACTAGTAGGGCCTATCATGAGCGCCCTAGTCGATAGATACGGTTGTAGAGTAATGACAATGATAGCAGGCGTTGTATCCTGCTTAGGATTTCTATTAGCATCAATTAGTAACTCGGTGGCAACTTTATGTTTGACATTTGGATTTATAAGCGGAATAGGTTTAGGTATCATGTATGTGACAGGTGTTGTATCAGTTGCTTTCTGGTTTGATAAAAGAAGGAATCTAGCTGTATCGCTAGCTTCTTGCGGGATCGGATTTGGAACCATGATCTATTCTCCTATGACGCATTACTTCTTGCAAGTTTACGACTGGAGGAATACTGTCGTTTTATTGGCTGGGACTTTGTTGAATATGTGTGTGTGTGGAGCGTTGATGAGGAACCCTGATTGGTTGAAGATTAAAATGAAGAGAGAAAGAGAGCAAGCTAGATCGAGGAGGTCTTCAAGCGCTGGGTCAATTTCATCAAGATCTGTAGGTGGAGATTCTATTTTCTTAGGAGCCGATGAATTGAAAGATCTACTGCAAAGTGGACAGAGTCCAGAATATATCTTAGCGACGTTAGTATCTAATATAGCAGAAGCCGAAGAACTAGAAGCGACGACACAAATGAACGCTGAACAAACGTGCAAAAGAATGCATTCAGCTATACATTTACCCACTTTTATACAGCAGAATGAAAAAGTCAGTATAATTATCTGGTAATATAAATTCCAGTTTATAAAGATATATTTTATACACGTTAATTAGTTCAAAATATTAATCTATGTTCTTATTCCAGGTACCTCCAGAGGTGATAGAAAATCTAATGCAAAACAAAAGACTGTACAATATCATTTTACAAAACTATCCTCACTTAATAACTAGAACACGTTCTGAAGCCAATCTGAACGTAGAAACTCCGCCAATAGAAGGAGCGAACGAACCAGCTCAACTCCAACTAGAAATCAAAGCTAGAAAACCAAAGATATCCGAATCGCACAGCCATAAAGACCATGTCGAAGACAAGCCAATATTAGCTAGAGCAAACAGCCACGCTAAATCACAAGAAGTGAATAAATCTGATAACAATATCAAATCTAAAGAAAACATCAACAAATCTAGCAACCAAGTCAACAAGTCAAGTACTAATATGAACAGTAAAGACAAGGATAAGAAGAAACCGAACCAGAGTCAATTGACTTCAAACCTGAATTGGTTCAAACAGATCAACACGAACCATCATTACTTGAAGGATATGCCACTGTACAGGAACACGATGATGCATCGTGGAGCCATGATGAGCATATCAAGGTACAAGTTGAGAGCGTCATCGTTACCAGACATGTATAGGAATTCAATGTACTCGCTGGATTCGGAATCTGACGATGAAATGGTGAGTTGAACAAAGTTTTTTTAAGTTTAGTAAGCTATTTCTTAAATAAGATCTTACTTTAAGGATTGACTTTGCTTTAAAGTTTTAATTCACCCTTGGATAAAAAGCTTTAAAAAGGCTGTCCCACACATAAAGTTGTAAATGGCAGCCAATTTAATCCATTTAAATACCTTTATAATTTACTTGTCATTCAATGGATTCAATGGACTATGTCACCTTCCTAAAGCCACGTTTAAATAGCCATGTCACACGTCAATTGAAAAAATGAAAAATAAACGAAAAGCCTAACTATATCTAAAAGATAATTTGCGTCACAAAAGACCGAAGTAATTTACTATGTATTTGAATGAAAATACTACACTTTGAAGTAAATTAAGAAACTGCGTGTAAAGATCGATTAGAAACGGAATCAATAATCATGATTACAACAGTCAGCCTATGTCTTCGATCAACAATACACAACTAGATATCGGGTCACGTACAAAATCAAAGCTAAATACTGTCCGCGCGGATGACGTGTGACAGCTTATTTTGTTTACTACCGAACTGAAAGGAAAGTTTTAAAACATTTCGAAGTTCAACCTAATTACAACCATGACACTTAGCAATAAAGTAGCAAATCGTAGGAATAAAATAAGTGAGAATAACGCCTCACTTTTAAAAATGAGGCGTTATTCACCGAGACGTATTTTTTTGCGCTGACCCGACATCTAGCTGTGTATTGTTGATCGAAGGCCTATGTTATAATAATAACTGTAATTAATACTTTTTCATATTTTAACATTGGAATATTCTTATCAATAGCCGCGTACCCACCTAGCGCACAGGCTCGCGAGCCGTTTTGTTCAATTTACACGAGGCCGCCTCGCGAGGCAGGCTGAGCCATCATAAGTCGTGTATATTCAGCTGCAGCTATTTTCCTAGCTTCGCGCGCGAGCCAAAACATAACCGTACCCACCTAGCGCACAGGCTCGCGAGCCATGGCTCGCGAGCCAAATGCTCGGCTGGTGTGGACGTGCCTCGGGCTGCCTCGGGCGCGCGTTTGCTCGGCTGAGCACGGCTTGGCCCCGAGCCATCTGTTGTCGGTAAACTTGACGCGCTCAAAGGTGCCTCGGTGAGCGCTGTGTGTTAGGTGGGTACGGTTATGTTTTGGCTCGCGCGCGAAGCTAGGAAAATAGCTGCAGCTGAATATACACGACTTATGATGGCGGCTCGCGAGCCATGGCTCGCGAGCCTGTGCGCTAGGTGGGTACGCGGCTAATGACGTGTCAATCAACGTGTAGATATGTAATTACTACGTCTTTATGGTATATATTATGGAAGTGGAAATTGGAATAAGTATGCTATCTTTTTCACTGTACGTTCCTCTGTGTCTATCTGTAAATCTATGCTAATATAATAATGCTGAAGGGTTATTTTTTTTGTTTGTTTGACCGCGATAACCTATATTTTTTTTGTTCTTAATGGATAGCCTCATTCAACGGGGAGGTTATAAGCTATTTTTCATCCAAAAATTCCCACGGGAATAGGCACAACGCTCAAAACCGCAGCACTGTTGATAGTAATTTTATCTGATATATCTTTCACCACGTAATCCCAGATTACAATCTAGCTACCAACACAGAGCTAAAACCGAAAAAATTCCACGATTAATTCTTACTAACTAGTCCATTCCAAGTAAGTTAAGCAATTTTGGTATATATCGACATTCCAACAGGTGCAAATACGGTAAACAAACATTGAGAGCGCACGTTTGCAGTCGATATAGTTTACATTGCTCCTATTTTTAACCGATTTTGTTAGTATTGGCTGCTTGACAAACGTAGACGATATTTAACCTGATCCGAAAGCTATATTAATCAGGTTAGGTGGATTCCATAGTTCAATCAGAGCGCATGAACTTCAGGATAACTCGAAATAGTAGAAGTAGATGTACCTATACCTATTTGTTTAATCTATCAATCTATACTAATATAATTCAGCTGGAGAGTGCGTTTGTTTGAACACGCTAATCTCACAAACTACCAAACCGATTTGAATAATTATTTTTGTAATGGATAGCCACATTCAACACAAAGTTTACAGGCTATTTGTCATCCTAAAATTCCCACGGGAAAGGGCACAACGTGGGTAAAAACGGGTCACTGCTAAATGAGTATAGGCATACAGTTTTTCATGTAACGCTTGTTTCTTTCAGAGATGGTACGACCGCCTCTGGTTGACGTTAAAGAATAGTTTCGACTTCAAAATGTTCACCGAGTTCCACTTCCTCATGTTCAACCTCTCGTCTGTGATCCTGTCGGTCTGGTTCATCGTGCCGTACCTGTTCCTCAACTCCTATATGATTGAAATGCATGTCGCGGGAGAGGAAATGATGATCGCTATTATTGGAGTCTCTAGCAGTATTGGAATTGTATGTATTAAGTTAGCTGAGTAATTTTTACCTAAGTATCTTTGACTTAACCTACCTGGTGCAAAGCGGAATAATGTTTTACCACTTTTATAACGGTATCAATAACCTGACATTGGTTTTATGTATTTTTTTGCGTCTAGTTAAGTATTTGACATTTATTTACATAATCAAAATTAGGAGACTAAAGCTCTGAAGTTTCTATAAAAACTATTCTATCTTTGCTATGTGTCTTCTATCTTTTTTCTTCTTCGACACCAGGGTTGGTCACTGTTCGAAATAATGAATGAATGAATTATAACCTTCAAACTCTTGCAGGTAGCTCTCGGATGGGCCGGAGACCATCCCTGGATCAACGTCTCGAAGACGTACGCCATCTGTCTCATCATCTGTGGCTTCTCCGTCGCCGCCTACCCTCTAGCCATCTCCAACTACTGGTGCACTGCTGTTACCTCCAGCGTCTTCGGGCTTTCCTTCGCCAGTTCCTACTCTTACACTCCAGCTATCTTGATGGAGCTGATGCCTATTGAAAGGTTCACTGTGGCGTATGGCTTGATCCTGTTGAGCCAGGGTATTGGGCATCTTGTCGGACCACCTATTGGAGGTAAGGTTTAAAAAGGGTTTGATAAAGTCGTTATAATTCATTATTGATCTCTGGTGTGACATTTAAAAGATTAAAATGATTTCCAACCTTTGAAAATTGACGACATTGGTCCACATTTTGTGCCAATCCAAAAAAAATAGAGTATAGGTACCTACCTACAGGTAAACCTTTAATAATTTAATGAGTTCAATAGCCATGAATTTAAATTTAAGTGAACTGAAGTATGGAGTTTATTAACATAGAAGCAACATATGATTTAATGTAATGGCATATTCTCAAGATTTCACACTAAGTAATCGCATAGAATACTACTTTACTCTTTCTATAACTTCCATTAGTTCCACGGAATTTTCATCCATATTTATTCCCAACAGTTTTAGAAAATTTCTTCCTTTCAGGAATGCTCTACGATATCACAGGCAGTTGGGAACTGACCTTCTACTTCGGTGGCTTCTGGATCGTAATCTCAGGGTTGTGCGTCGGAGTCATAGCTTACACAAAGAACAGGAGGATCTGTGGAAACTCACCGTTACTGAACGATACTGTCGAATCTAAGAGTGAGAGGTCTAGTGCGTGAAAGAGATGCCATCTCATGACGTTGATGAAGCCATCTCCACTTCAGAGGTCAGTTTGGAGAAACTTCCGAACTTTGAAGGCCTCAGAAGCTGTGGTTGGATTGGAAGATGGGCAAGGAGTCAGTGATGACAATTTGAAGGAAATAAACGGATTTATAAAGTGTAAGCTGTTTTATTGTATATGGCTCGAGTTTGAGATCACCAACCCGTATTAGGCAAGCGTGGTGATTACACTTAATCCTCCTCACTGTACTGATATCTTCAGTGAGATGAGAGGCCTTTACCCAGTAGAGGGACATTACAGGCTAATACTTTTACTTGTTTTATTGTATGTGATCGAGAAGTGTAGGTACTTATTCTGACAGTAAAAACTGGCTTCGTCACTTTTATAAGCCAATTTTATTTGCATCGGTATTAGAGAAAAATATGGAATAGCCTTGAGTCGAGTAGCGTCACGACTATCTAAATTATCTGAGTATTTATTATATTATGTAAGTCTGTTGTAATAAATAACAAAAAAACTGTCATGTTATCTTATGCAGGTGACTACCATGTTTGTTTTTGGAAATACTTTACAAATAGATGAATGGTTGTTTGTAAAAAGTATTCTTTAAAAGTACCTTTTGAATTCATTAAAAAAATCAGGTAAAAGCAGAGTCCTAAACAGCAGAATCTAAGTTATATATCCTGTACCAATTTTAAACTCTAAATACGGTAGAAATAGAACATATTTTAACTTAACGTTTTAAAATATTGGATCGTATAAAAATGTAGGCATCTATAAATAAACTATAGCTAAGCAGCATCAAGTGGCTTGTTATATCGGTGACTTCATGCCTCGTTCAGTCCACATTATACTTTGACGGGCCTTCAGATATGAATGAAATGAGATGGGTGTGGCTCCTGCATATTAAGCAGCGCACGGTGTCTTGCATAGTAAGTATGGTTTGAAGAAGAAATAAAAAATACGCGTTCCCTTGTTATTTAAATCCGCAAAATTTCAGACACTATGTATAGGTACATTATGCCACGCGGTTTCACCTGTGTTCTGCCCGTAAGAATTTCGGGATGGAAAATAGCTTCCCGTTGAATGTGACTATCCGTTACAAAAAGAATAATTCAAATCGGATTGGTAGTTTTTGAGATTAGAGCATTCAAACAAACAAACTCTTTAGCTTTATTACATGAGTATTGATAAAGTAGGTTATTTCTCACAAGAGTATAATAGTTCATATTAATAATATGTAAAAATAGTGTTCTATACTATATATACCTATCTCTAACTCTACAGATAAGTATTAAAGTAATCTATACTAATATTATAAAGCTGAAGAGTTTGTTTTGTTTGTTTGTTTGTTTGTTTGTTTAAACGCGCTAATCTCAGAAACTACTGAACCGATTTGAAAAATTCTTTTTGTAATGGATAGCCACATTCAACGGGAAGGTTATAGGCTACTTTCATTCCGAAATTCCCACGGGAACGGGAACAACGCGGGTAATACCGCGGGGCGCTGCTAGTTTCAGAAATAAAACCTCTCAATCACTCAGCTATAACAACTTTATTGAAGGGACCAACAAATCTCAATTAAACTACGATTCAATTAATATTTCGATAAAATAATTATATTATGATAATATGTTCGGAAAAAGAACCGGCGATGATGATAGACTTTTTGTAGAAGAATTGCTGATATAAGAAAGTTAGTCCGTTCATTCGAGGGTAGTTTCTCCGAACAAACTACAATTTATAAAGAAAGATATTTTGAACTTTAACAACTCAACAACTATGTCTAAATTGGCACATTTTTACTTAAAGTAGAGACGTTACACAACACAATTTTGACTAAAAGGTACCGACAGACTAATAGCGATATGAATTATCAGACACATGGCTTTATTCAATATAGCCCATATTTAAAAATAATATTTTTACAATAGTCAACAATTTAATTGGCATAAGATAGTCTGAATTATTCCTGAATTATACCACGAAAGTTCGTTCGGAAATACGTTACAAACGCTCGTACTCAGCGACGTGGCATGCGTCAAAAAAGTAACGATTTAATGGAGTGATTTTGACAGGTATTAAAAATCACGTTATTTAGTTAAGTGTTGATTTAATGGACGTCTCTAATGCTGGGGCCACACTTACGCTCAATGTCAATGCCCATTTAATGCAATAATTTTCAATGCAATATAGTGGGTGGCTACACTTAAACTGTCAATGTCAATGTTCATTTATTGGAAAAATTTGACATTGACAACGGCATTGAATTTACTTCAATTCAGGCAAGATGGACGTCGACACAGCTCTATATTTCATGAGAGTTAATTTATATTATTTGACTTTATAAAGAGACCATGTTTGCAGAATCTCAAGAAAAGTAATAATTTTGTTGTTACTCCACTCTGTCGCCCCATAGTACGTATAGACAAAAACGTGCGATTTTGAGGCAAATCCGTCGTAATAAACAAATACGTCCGAACCCGTTGCGCTCTCGACGCACACTGACAATACGTACGTAGTGTGGCCGCTTCATGGCATTAACTCTCGCATTAATCTCTTTGATGTACCGCCACTCGAGCTATCGCATACGCCAAATGGCATTGTTAATGCTATTGTCAAATTATGACGTATAGTCGTGGCTACACCTACGGTTAATGTCATATTTAATGGCATATGGCATAGGTGTGGCCCCAGCATAATTGCGGTGGAAAGTCTCCAACACCAAAGAAGTAGAAGGTATCAATAAGATATTGATAGCTTCCAATGAGATTAGGAATGAGACCTATACAGGCTCTTAATAAAATTTATTAAAGTATCTCAAGTACAGTTAGGTTTAGTATTTTAGGCTCTTGGTTCTAAATTTATAATAAATTGAACCGGGTATGGTGCAAACGATTTAAAATTATATGAGACACAAATTAATGAACAGAGCACTACTTATAATTTCGTGCTACCAATGCTCGGCCAACTAAATTGCCGACTACTGTACTCTCTATAATACCATCTTGTTCTAAAATTACTAACACTTATATAGGTATCTGCGAAGATATGTCTTTCAAATTAATTTACACAAAATATATATATTACATACTAAAGTTCATTTAAAGAAATACATAATAAGGATATACATTTATTTAATATCTGAGGCGTTTTTAATGCGGTTCACATTCTTGTCTATAATACAAAGGAAATAGACTCTTATTTGTATTGAATATTTAGGTTAGTTTTCGTTTACATGTTTCCTGTGACTACATGTCTACGTTCGGGCATGGACTGATATGTTGTTCCATGGTTCGGGAAAATGTTTGTTGAATAATTTAATTGTAATGGTTTTAATTAATTTAATTTGTCAGCAACTCCATTAACTGAAATTTTATTCAAGATAGAGCAGTCAGACATGATACCGGTTGAAAGAGATGCAAAGTCATTCATTCATTTACCGAATAGGTTAGTAAGTTGTGCGAATAGGTTAGTAAGTATGCTCTATGTCAAAAAGACTTATTGATCAGATCATTTAGATCAGATACATCAAATAGGGAACACTGTTGTTGTGTCATTAAATAAATAAATAATTATCGACTAATGAAGAGGCACTTCAAATGAGACCTCTCATTCCTTATGTGTTCAGATACAACTGTTGCCATTTGTACATTAGGAAATAGTTTTTCAGACTGATTTTATTTGAGAAGTTACATGTATTTACTTCGCTGTCATCTTTACAATACTCTTATATTACAAGTACATCTTTAATTTATCGTCTAACCCAACACATATACGACAAGAATTCGACTTAAAAATACTGATTTTATCCACATATAACAATTATTATAATATCAGAAACACGATAGAAGAGGTAGTTTGAAAAATATTTTTTTTAATAATTTACGTATTTTTTTTATAATTTTCTTACAAGTTATTCATAAGATATTTTTAAAATCGAAGCGTATTTTATCATAAGTTTTACTCCTCGACTGGGAGGCAGTCGGGAGCGCCATCGAACTATCGGCCTTCAGTATTATTGTAAACATTTCAGTAAACAAACATGAATGAATGAATGAATGAATGAATGAATGAACATAAATGTGATACAAGCATACGTACATAAAATAGCTGTCATATAATAAAATAACTATGCTGCTGGTAGTATAATAGAATAACTATGATGAGACCAGTATAGTAGGTAATATCCAAGATATTGACAAGTTGCAAAAATGTCTATTAAAGTTTTCCTTTAGAATCCATTGACTCGGAGCTTGTAAACTCGCCTATTGTTAACTGAGTTAACAACCGTACTGAGAGACGTGGAACGCTACCTTGGTAGAGATTGAATGACTGATTTTGGCATATAATCTATGGAAAATTACGTCAAATAATTTAGTGTCGATTTAATGCACCTCCCTAAGTGCAGCAGTAAGTAATAATAAAGCTATACTTACGATCACTAACATCTTTAACATATTCTGTTAAAAAAGAAGATCTAAGTAAAAATAAAGTATTAGCCTGTAATGTTCCACTGTTGGGCAAAGGCCTCTCGTCTCACTGAAGATATCAGTACAGTGAGGAGGTTTCAGGCGTAATCACCACGCTTGCCTAATGCGGGTCGGTGATCTCAAACCCGAGCCATGTTTGAAAAGTAGGAAACATGTTTTCGCTCGACCTGGGAATTGAACCCGGGACCTCAGTCTTGGCAGGCGAGTGCACATACCCCTAGACCACCGAGGCGTCAATATAGATCTAAGTAATGAAGATAATAAATATAAAACTCGAAAAGAAAATGTATACAATAATACTACAGTTCCTAATCATTATAATGCCAAACGCAGGGATCATAAAATATTCACAGATATAACAGAACAAGGGAAGACAAACATATTATATCTAAATCTCCTTAACTAATTACATAAAAGACGAACAATATTGATAAAACGAACGACTAGGATCGTGACAGCCTTCGAAAGGTGATTTTCAAAAATTGTGCATAATAAGAATTAAGTAGGTGATATCACTGAAATATATTTTTTAAAATTTATCATAATTATTTGTAATAACCAATTTATTTTCTTTTATACTAGTTACAGCCTGTTTAGGTTTTACATTAGATTTTATTATATTACTTAATTATATATTTGAGTGTATTCCTGATATTGGATATAAAATACTTTTCATCAATATTACTAATGTAGGTATATTGTTAATCCTAAGTTGACTTTATTCTAATCAGAGATTTATCAGTAGTCTTAATGACAGAATGGCTTGTCTCAATTTCCTCAGGAAGTAGATAAAATACATTCCAATAGCCAATTTTGATCAGTGAATTGATACCCATAATATAATATATTCAATGACTACATTCAATTCAATAAATGATTTATTTTGTGCATGAAATCAGTGTTTTCAAACATTTAAAGTTCATGACACTATTTCATTTATTTTCAGCGATTAAATTACACTAAAAATGTCAAATCACTGCACCAAATTATTGATTTCAGTACAGTTATCTAAATGTACCAATTAGATGATGGAGACTTAATTATGGCATTTCTATCAATATCGGAACACACCCTTTTATTACCATCTAGTACAACGCTAACATTAAACGCCATAGAAAAGGATGTAGAAAAGACTTAATAGGCGATAATTCTCACTGGAAATCACGTTAAGTTACTTCAGACATCAAACACCAATTGTGTTACTCGATACGACACAAGGGTAGGCTTACACTACATTACAATGTGTATCTCACATTCAATTACAACTATCATCTATAATATCTTGTAAGTATTCAGTATTTTCGGTAAATAATTGTTTAATAATTACTGCACAGCTCATGTTTATTAGATTCTATGTATTAAATAGTTTCCGATAACAAGGTCTAATCATAACAGAATAAAAAGAACAGGGCCCAAAGTCGACCCCTGAGGTGACCCTTAGACTAGACTTATGTATAATTAACAAGCACGATAGAATAACAGGAAGTATATCAAAGACAATCGTATAAAAGCAGTCGAAACGACAATAACAACCATTAGGTAACGTTTAACAACCACGTTCATACTGTATGGGGAAAAACACCGTGTAAAATGCTTTTGAAAATTCTAACAACATGGACTAAACATATATGAATAAGTATTCATGAGTGTATTGTGTTGTTGAGCTAGATTCGAGTTACGGAAGTTAACAACAACATTTCGATATAATAATATGAAAAAACTTTGAAGTGTCAAAATTATCACTTAACGCTGCCAAGTGGCATCAGTCGTGTTTGCGCTAAATATTCTTCCAATCATTACTGTTTACTCAATGACTTCATTTCCTTTGATCTACAATCCTTACCTTAATATTTATATACACAAGCTCCTCTGATTCCATTAAAGATTTAGATAGCATAAGTGATATGTTTGAACAATTATTTTATACCTACCTAATTGACAATAGATTATGTACAAAAATATAGTACCCAGAGGCGTATTTTTTAACTTTAGTTGAATCGAAAACAGTGTGCGTAGAAAAGAATTTAACGTTTATATTCAGAATAGGACTTCGAAAAATGGCGATAATTAATTAATACGGCTAGTCACATACAGGCTATAATACAAATAATGACAATTTTATAATTTCTACAGCGACTTAAACTTAGGTTTTTAAAATTTTAATTTCACAGATATAATCGAAACTCTTTTTAACAACGAAGTACTTTGTACCTTTTATTTCTACTCACTTCTTAATAATACCTTTGTTTTAATTTAAAATAAATTATAAGCATATCTATCTACTAACAGTAATATAATATGTTAATTAATTAATAAAGATAAAATCTGTAACTATAAAGCTAACGAAAATAATGTTGGCGCATTTACATTTGATGTTCGCGAAACCAAGAGTTTTCTAATCACTAAATCACTCACTGTAAGCAGTAGCAAATAATTTCTCGACACTATAACTGAAGTCACGAGCTTCAAGCAAAGTTTTATTAGGAAAAGGCTATACTAGGAACAAGGGCAGGCACTAGTGGGCATAATAATAATCATAGGGTAAATATGAACGAAATAAATAGCTAAGTACATAAATAAAGCACGTAGAGAAGGAAGACTTAACTTGAGGCACAGGAGGAATAAGACGCTTATGACGAGAAGAGGACAAGAGAAAAGGGTACTTCCGAAGTAGGAGGACGTTTAAAGGTTCGTATCGCCAAGTAGACGGACTCAATTGCAAGGGATAGTGGTGTTGAAGTGTGAAGACAAAAGAACCGAAATGACAGTAGCTTAGAAAAATTCAACTGGTACCTATGGATGAATTGACCAATGTAAGGAAATAAATTAAATATTGAAATAATTTATTTATTTGAAAAAATGCTATAGCTGAGGGGACTGAAAGATGGACACAACGGACCAACAATAATAAAATTCAAGGATTTTGTGGAAAAATACAGGGACTTGGTAGGAAAGTCATCACTATCAGAGATGTTGGTGATGGAGAGAGGACACACATGCGTGTTTATCGCAGGGAAATAATCCCTGTACAGATGGACTAAACAGAATAGACCAATACTGGCAAAGTCCTGGAATTTTGTAAGATCAAAGTCCAAGGACTTATTGGTGGGTAGAGGTTGGGTAGGGGACACACATGCGCGTCTATCGCAGCGGGTCGAGCGCGGCGCGGGACGCGCGTCGCCGGCGCTAGGAGGCGGGCGAGGAGGCGAGGCCGGCGCCCGAGCCACGCGCCGCGCGGGGCTCCAGCTCCAGCGACAGCGTGTACTGACGCTCCTCCGGGATGATCAGGGACTCCTCGAGGAGGAAGTCGCATACCTACAATAACCAATAGCTTTATATTTGTCCGTACAGTTTTCAATAACCACCGAAGTCATGTTGGTCGTTGGTATTAAGTAACTTTTCATATTGCACGTTGTAGCATAGCAATGTAACAAAGCGATGATGGTATTCCTCAATCATATCAAACGTAGCACACTCGTATATGGAAAGGCACTCTAATTGCAGTTAGCCAGCAAGTATTATCTTAATAAATGAAGTATAAAGGAAAGGATTCGTAAGCTTACCTTTGGTATATGATCAATTTTGTAAGGAGTTTGTTGGCAGTTCCTGATCTCTCGGATCACATGAGCGATCTGAAACCAAACATATTAAGTAATTAGCTATACTGATGCCGGAGATGCCACGGTACAGAGACTTAGACTGGCGATTAGACATTTTCACGAAAAAAGAAGATTTTTTGAAACAAATAATATTGAACATATTTTTTAGATCTTTTCACATGACGAGTTTGCATAGGCACAGCAATCTCTTGGATGGGTCTCTCTCTAGTTCTATGATAGTTTGTCCAAAAAAACCCGCCGTATCCGTCGCTTCCCTGCACCGCGGTTCTCCTTCTCATCTTAGATCCCAATCTTACCATCCTCATCTTGGAGAAGTTCAGCAATCCATCTGGCGTGTAGTTTGTCGTGCCTTCTTCAATGAAGGAGAGATCTGATAGATACATGCCCAAGTACGGAATGCACGGCGGGTCACATCTGAGAATAAAATTGTGTAATTCAACATGAGATTCCTAGCCTAAATAAATACAGAGGCTAAATTCTGCGAAATCAATCTTGTGTTGGTAGATTATGCATGGTGGTATGCTGGTAATAAATTGAGAGAATAGACTATTTAGATTTATGCGGGCCATACAGGATCATGTTTAGAGGTATTGTTTGCAGCAGACTTGATGCGACGTCCGGTAAACTTGACGGTGTAACTGGACCTAGAGACTAGACCTACAAATTTACTGAACACTGCATCATACATATCCGCTGCAAACTTGATCCGCGATGTATGGCCCGCATTAATAGATATTGTGAAAGTTATTAGATAACTAGATGAAATTAGACAAACTAATAGAGACTTAATTAAACTAAGCATTTAAAAAATATGTTTTTGGTGCTTATATCTCACCTGTGCAAAGCATCTCTTAACACCCGGAATCGACACTCCGATGATATCAGGGTTTGGAGCTTCTCAATAGTTTGACGACTCTACAAATAAAACGTTATTAAATTACAAGACTAAAATAATCGGTAAACCGCTGCTACAAAATAACAAGGAAGGAAAACCCTTGTTCATGAAACATGGAATATAAGGATAAAGTCAAGTGAATATTGTATCTTGTAATGCTACATTAACACTACAAAACCTTAATTAATTTAATTAGTTAGTTAATTAAACAATCGAGTGGATGGTCAACCTGACCAATCCTGTTGTCAGAGTTATTGAGCCGCCAAAGGCCTCTGACATGGCTCATGTAACCACTACTTTCCGTAGAAAGTAACCGTAGAATTTGACAATTAATACCTTAATTTGATTGTTTACTTATATCAAAATGCCTTCTTTGCATTCTTCTTCAACATCATGAATGAATTGAATTCCCGGGTCTGACTTATTTTTAGAATTTAACACACTCACGACAGAGTATGTAGTTCTAATAACTAAATATTGTATACAATTTGATTTGAATAATTCTATTTGTAATAGATTATCGCCTACTTTTTATCCCGAAATTACCGCGGACCGCGGACCGCTGCCAGTATTATATAAAATAGAAAGCTCTCACGGTTTTAGAGACTTTCTCCCACGTCTTCTTGAGTCGGTACACGGAGGTGTTGGACAGAGCGGCGCACACTTGCAGCACGCCGTTGAAATTATGCAGGCACCGGGCGATGTCCGCTACGGCGGCCCACTTCTCTATGGCTGCTACACGACCTGAGAATATTGGTTTATTAATCGGAAATCAAATGGGTAGATGGAATAAGATAGTAATCGAATATGGGAATGGAAAGAAATATAACCGGACAAATTCCCAAACGGTAGACTTTAACTAAGCTGAAAGCCTGTACTAAGGAATCTAACTAACTCATACTATTACACAAATACATTATACTAAGAATATACAAATTGACACCCAGATGTCGTCGACAACCAATATGTCTGGAGATATTTTTGACTACGTTGAATCGAACCCACAGCCCCTGACACAGTAAGCGCTCATGCCACTGTGCTAAGGGGCTTGTTAAGGGAGAAACATTAAAAAGAGTTATAGGAGAAGTGTAATATGGTCTTTATCTTACCAGCTAAAGTCAACTTCTTCAATATCTCCGACACCACCAGGTTGGAGATGTGGTTGAAATGGCCCGTCATCATCAGAATGTGAGGTGCTCGGTCCGCTTTGTCTGCTTTCGTCCACGCTTGACCCAGGAACTCTCTGATCATAAGAATATAGAGAAATTTTAACAGATGATATGAAAGTCAAACTAAAGTTGATTTTGAGGAAAAGTATGTAGTAGGGAAAAGAAATAACATTAAATTAACACACGTATTAAAACAAAGTTACAAAATGCTAATACTTACTCGCTATGTATTGATCTGAATATCTGATAATCCAGATAAGTCATTTGCTCAGCTATTTCGAGAGCTGATAAAGTCTCGACGCTTTCATTTGTTGGCACCTGCAGAATCAGAATTTAACATACGTCAACATTCAACATCTAAGCAGTCCAATAATGTGGTAATTTACCACATTCATAAAACCAAACTCTTAAACATTACTATGGATTAATAAAAGTATTACAGAATACACCTTCTTAGTCATGATTTTTTCACAGAATGGTCCTGTATAATGATAAATTGATTTCGCTCACCGGTGGTGGAGCAAACAGCGCAGTCAGATCAACTGCTCTATCCGGTGGACGCTCCAACAGCCTCAACAGTTGTGACGCAGCCTTATGTTCCGCTGGCAGGAGTCCGGGGCTGCCCTCGATCTCCTTGAGAAAGTCCATGGTCAGGCCCCGGAGACGCTCGTCGGACCAGAAGTCGTACGAGTGCTTGGAGATCCAGTGTCTGGGAATGATGGTGGAAAGGTTATTTACGAGTGGAGTGAAGTGGAAAAATTGGCCTTAGCTAACGCATAGATGTGAACGGTATTTAAAATAATGCATTATTCGCTAATAGACATAGTAATGTGGACAACTATCACGTAAGTATTCCAAAAAAGTTGAAATAGATTACTTTAGTGAAAAACCACATACATTTCAAGATAATTTTTTGAATCACATCCAGACTGACCACAATATCATTAATAATATTAATTAGATTTTCCATTGTATATAAACTCAATTTAATCGGATATAAAACTATTACCTACCTCAAAACATTCAACACCCTCATTGTAGCAGCAGTAGAAATTACTGAATCACGTCGCGTGGCCGGTGGCGACGTCGGCGGTGGCGACCGAGGGTTAGACGACGCTGACGTGGCGACGGCGAACGCCGCTGCAGCTGTCGAGGTGCTGCTCCTAATCACGACCAATCATATTAAGCAAAACCCACCAAAGACAATACTAAACCATTAGCTCAATTTCATAAAGAAACAGTTCGTCATAGATGTAAAAGACAATTTAGAAGAAAAATGTGAAGACTATCATGCATAAGGTGAAGAAATATTAAGAAAGTCACAGAGTACTTTGTTATGAAAAGTTTTTTAAATATAAAGCATGCAGATTATTTTTAGTCATCACTTATTAGCTGGATTTATTTCGAGTTTTAAAGAACGTGCATTGAATGGACATTTTTAAGGCCCTAGTTAAATGATAAGTATCTATAAAGTTATTTACTACATAATTTAAATCTAGACAATAAGATCCATAAAAGAGTAAATTTTGTAAGTGTTAATGTATTTTAGAAATAAATTGATTGTGGATGAAGAAGACGGCGCGTGATGAATGAATGAACAATCTTAGAGAATTCTATCATCCAATTGAGTGTAGAACATTTCACCATCATGTCATCAGCCCTGGTCTCTGTGTGTCGCTGTGGTGTCATGTGATCTGGCTACTCTTAAAAATTTTGAAAAAAGGGGACAAACGACATCCTCTAGGTGAAGCAAAACATTTTAAAAACTTGGTCTACTTGTCTACGTCTGACCTCAACATCTACCTCCGCCAATCACTCACCACAACAGGTCTTTTCCGAAGCTGTAGAACGAATTTTGATTATTACAACATAATGAACACTTTATGAGCAACATTAAGATGAATCCTTTCGTGCAAAGCTTGACGATGGAAAGAATTCAAGAGAAAGTGAAAACATGCTACAACATTGAGAATGAAGCCCAATATTGTGCTACATCGAGAGTATTTGACTGGTATCATCAATGGTAATGTAAGAGATGGATTGAAGAAATGCTCAAGTCATGGTCATACCTGCGATGCGACTGGCGGAATGATGTGATGACCACTCCCGCTTTCGGCTGATTGGTTTCGCGACGGTAATTCTAGAAACATATTGAAATATATCATAATTTTAATGACGAAAAGCCAAAAGGTTCATCATAACACAGCTTACGGCCGGTACCTATCTCTATCGGCAATCTCAGATAGCAGAAAAACTTTTGACTTTAATCAAGATTTGTCATTTACTATCATAATGTCTAAACCAAGGTCGAAACATTTATTAATTTCTTTGATCATGATCTGGTATCTGAAATTGCTGATACAGATAGGGTATTGCGACCCGCTGTTTAAGGTTAGCTTGCTTCTAAAAACAATTAAAATCATGTTTAGTCATCAGACCGAGCTGCACCTGAGATACTTGCGACGTGACCGACGACCGCGGCTCGGAGCCGCCCCAGTACCTCCTCCTCTCGCTATTTATCGACGAGTTCGTGTACCGCCTCTCGCTGCAACAAACACCAGCGTTACTTCTGAACCAACAGCTTCACATAATACAACACATAATGGTATAAGCTTCTTTCCTAGATGCTTGATCGCTACAACACAATGTTACATGTGACAATCATGAAACGTTCTTTTTTTAAATAAGATCGGGATAGTCAGGAATACACAAGGATGAGCGATTGAACGAAGACTGCGTGACAAAGACTTGGATCAACTCCTACATTTTCCAACTAGTTTGGTATGAAAGGGTCTCTCACAAAAGCCAGTTTAGACGCGAGCACTAGCCTCTAATAAAATTCAAGTACCTGTGATCTAATCGGCGACAGATGATGCTGTATGCCGAGCGAAGCTCAGTCATCCAGTTACTATAAGCCATTTTAGGAGATTATTTAAACTGCACTCACTCTACAACTAATACACAAATGTTATGTAAAGAAGTATGATACAAAAGCCGCCTCTAATTAGCGCGACGGATCGTGAGGCTCAAGTTATTTCACTAAATCTACTACTAAGCTATTGAACTTTGACTAGATGAAAACTCGAAGCTAACTACTTAAAATCCCTAGAAGCAATAATTCGCGAAGCTAACTAATAATGTTCAGCAACAGTATCTTCAGATCAATCAAAAGCTATTTACGCGAAGAAATGAAGAACTAAAGATGATGGAAGGTGAAGGAACTTTATGGAGGTGAACGTACCTAACGGACCTCCGTGGTACAAATCTAGCGGCGGAGTCGGAGGCGCGCCTCGGTTCGGTCGGGGGCTGCGCCTCCCGCGCCGAGTCTGAGCGGCGCCGGGCCTCCGCCGCCGCCAGCGACGCCCCGCCCGGACCTACCGACGGCTGCAGGCTGCGCCGAGGGGACTCTACGCTCGCACGGACTCGCTGCGATGATCGGACTTGGTTAACAATCTTTTGGATTTCAGAAAAATAATTGGATAGTAAGAATTAATTATTACAAACGGTCTTGTGCCTACTTACATATGCTTAGAGTAATTCGATTTGTTTATATTACTTGTCATGTCCATATTAGTTTAGAGTTAGTCGCTCATATACCATTGTCTGTATCTGTTGTGTGCACATAATATAATCATAAACAGTGGTATTGTGCCTACTTACATATGCTTAGAGTAATTCGATTTGTTTATATTACTTGTCATGTCCATATTAGTTTAGAGTTAGTCGCTCATATACCATTGTCTGTATCTGTTGTGTGCACATAATATAATCATAAACAGTGGACAACTTTGTTTCAATGCCTATCCCACGCAACCTAAATTGAACTCTAATACAATCCTGAAAGGAGATAGGCAAAGTCTTATAGAAAGCATTAGATCAATATTTCTACCTATTTTACAAGTAGATATTTCTTAGAGAGATAGAGATGTTAAACCCGAGATTTAAGATCGCCAAATGGAAAACAAAACTAGGAATGTTCGCTTAACCTCCCCTCGAAGTCCGAAGAACCTAATACTCAGATAGAAATATTAATCACCACTGTGATTTACCCATTCAAATAGTGTAATATTCACGGTAAATCACCAACTCAATCATTAAACTACGTCTCTAATAAGGCATCTGTTATTATTCGCTCTGTTCCTACGCAATTACCCTCACCTCCGAAAACCTCTTCGATATCTTAAACTTCTCATCCTTCTGTGGTTTGTTCTTCTCTTGTTCTTCTTCCTTATATTTGACGTCCTCATCACTTTGGTCTACCAACTCTATGCTTTCATCTTTCATGATGGCGGCTGCTCTATCGTTGTCTTTGGTTGGCGATTTGTTATCGGTTCCTTTGCTTCCGTCTATGGGACTGACTTTTTTAGGACTTCCGACTAGAGTGACTGAGCTTATGGCGCCGGGTGATGATGGGGATGTACCTATAAAAAGTATATATTCGTTTGGTGCCGTTCGTTTGAGTGCCGCACACATTCCCCATTTTTCCGTACGGAATAAATTCCGTAAGAATGTTTCGAATGTGGGCCCGTGCGTTCCACCATTTGGAAAAACCTAATGACGTCATGCGAAACGCAGCATTTCCATACATTTGCTATGTATCGCCGGACACGTTCGGAAATTTCCGTACGGAATCCAAAAGAAGTGAAGTCCCCACTTACCGGATTGGCAATATACATTTCCTAATACAAAAAAAAAACGAACGTCTACGCTAAGGTCACGGAATTCCGCATACAGAAAACGAATGCGGAAATCGAATTCAGATTCCGCACGTATGCGGCCGGGCTTAAAGTTAGTAGTGATTACCTTTCAGAGTTTCGTTACTGGACGATGTTGCCATTATCTTTGGTATAGTCAAGTGACTACTGTCCTCCTCGGGCTTTGGTTAGCGTGTTAAGTAAATTATATAAATAAGAATATTGAATATCATATCATCGTACAACCATGGTGTAAATATGTTATAACAATTGTGAACACATTGAACACACATATTACCTTGCTCACAGAAGATGTTCGCCTCGATGGTGCCATCAGATATGGAGATAGCTTGTCATCTTCTTCACCTAAAAGACGAAGTATATCAGTTGTTTTCTTTTGTTTCAGCTCTATCGTCTTTTTATTAGTTTTTCAAAGATACTCACTCTTTCTTGAGATCTTCCAAAACCTAGACTGCCAATCGCGGTCGCTGTATTCGCTCCCATAACCTAAGATCAATCAGTACTTTAATAAAGAGCAATTACCTAACCTTAAAACTAACAAAATAGAACTAGAGACGTTATTAATCAGAGGACTCTGAAAATGAATTTTCTATACTAACCGAAAACCTGCTACGAATTCAAAAAAGAAACCCAAGATGGTTAAGCAAGTAAAAAAGTCCGTACGAGTAGGTCAGATGATAGCTTGAAACCCAGAATAATTTACTTCATAACTTCTACTATCTAAGAGTCTAAAGCATTCCTAAGGTATACTGTCATACTATAAGGTGTACTATTAAACGATACCTAATGCATACTAAGGCATACTAAAGTATTCTATTATACCATTTCTAAGGTATACTATTATACTATCTTTAAGGTGTACTAAGGTATACTACAGCACTAAAGCCCGTCTCACCCGACACGGAGCTGGCGCCGCTGGTCTTGCGCGCCGTGTCTGGCGGCGGCGCGAGCTCCATCTCCTGCTGCGACTGCTCGTAGAACACCTGCTGCAGCGCCTCCAGCACCGTCACCCCGTCCGTGAACACGCGGTACGTCAGCAGGAACGTGTTCAGGAAGTCCACCGAGAGGAAACGCAAGTCTGGGGAAGATGGTTTAAGTGTTTTTGACTTGAGACTCTGAGGTTGAATAAAGCTTAGCTGGTCGACATCTGAGGGCGGAAAACTGAGGGTTTTCCAATGGGTTAAATATTGTAATATACGATCGTTAAAAAGCACACAGCAAACGTATTCCCACGGTTCTTTGAGTACGTTTACCATCCTATATACTTACTCGTACACGAAATAAAATATTTTAACACATTGGAGTTCGATAGTAGTCTATCACCTTCGATCTAGTGACGAAATCAAATCACGTTTCACCTTTGAGACGTACCCTCGTACTATAACTACCACATACCTGTAAGTCTTTGCAGAAGCCGCTGGGGCGTTGCTGATCGTATCTGCGGTACTTTACAAGAGTTGAGCGTGCGACTGAATCTGATGTCCACGTCATCAGTGAAGAGTGCCTTGTCAGCCCTGCAGGCGGGGAGAGAGGCGGACCCGCAGCCTCCACACGCGCGCAGCAGAGCCGAGAGGGCCGCGGACTCCATGCATTGGGCTACCTCGCTTGTCCATGCTGCTTTCTCTTCTACTGTTGCGCAGACTGTTGGTGGAATTGAACATATATGAGACTATGCCTGTTATTACTATTGATATACGAGTGTAAGCTAAGCTAAGCTGTAAGTGTATACATGTTTTTTAGTATATCTATTAGTACGAGAAAGATGTCTACATCTTTGTGGCATCATAAATCAAATAATTGTTGCTATTTATATTATTAACTTACCCAAATGAGCGCAGATCTTTTCTCCTTTAACTTCCACTAATATTTTGAAGTCTTTTCCTTGATACGTGTCACCACCGGGAGACGAGCATACGGAGTTGGAATCTAAAATAAATGTTATTAAAATTAGATTAGCAAATTTAAGATTAGTCGTCATCTTGTAGGTAGCAAAGCAGTATGCAGATATTCCCAAAAAACCGCGAACTTCAATTCCACGAACCTCAAGCTCAGTAGGGCTCGGAAAGGAATACCATCATCCATGTAATACAGGGTGAGGCTTCATTCATTGTTGGCTCAACTTTAAACTTTTATCATACATCTTTTAATCTCATCTAAGAACGTAATATTATGAAAGCTTTGACAATTATACCATCTTCATCATGTGAAGCCGGGTCTTCAATAAGCAAAGCATCATATAGCGGCAGTCTAGCATTAGCCGGGAGATGCAGTCGACCGCCGGTAGCCCGCGTCGTCAACAACAAGTAGTTGGAGAAGAGGAACGCTTGCCGGGATTGAAGGTTCGCGCGTCGACCTTTGCCGACTACTTGCGATAGAGTTCCTGGAAAATATGACGACATTAGATTTTTTTTGATAGATAATGTTTATTGTTAATATTGGAATAAAGCATACCTGATATATAATATGTTGCTGCTTTATATCATTGTTGCATTTTGTATTCGATGATAATATTAAACATGCCATAGCTCTAATGAAAAAGCACTTTTAGCGTGGCTGGCGGAGTACTAATTGAGAAATATTAATTTTATGCAATCCTATTGGTTATTTTTTTCTCCGTTTCTCCGCTCCGCAGCCTAGCTCCGCTTCGATAGCCAGTCACCATGACAATTTTTTAAATATAGGGGTTAAACCCTGTGAAAGTTCGTTTTAAAACTATGTAAATTATAGATCATTTCACTACCTTGACGTATGAAGATCTGGTTGACGTCCAGCAGTATGTCACAACCTTCGATGATCATCCTTTCCACTGCTAGGTTCTTGCGCAGATTTTCTGTCTCGCTCACCTAAAACATTTACAAAGTATAGTATAGACACGAACTTTCATCTGAAGATCGATAAATTTTTCTATAACCGGGATTGAAGACAACACCAACGCCTAACAAGATTATGTTAAGGGTGCGTTTCTATAGAAACTAGCAATGTCTTCCGGAGCACGCTTTAAACCAGTGTAATTAACCACGCTCCTCGCAGAAGCAAATTCGATCTAAATGAAAACAGATATACTTATGATTTTTACAATAACATTACAATAAATCAACACATCTATTTTATTTGATCCCCATCCTTGGTTTCCACAAGATTTTCCTCACCACATCGTTGGTAGTTTATCTACGTTTATAATACATCTCGTACCTCATCGTGCATCTGTCTCGACAGCTCCTCGAGCTGCGCACGCGCATGCTGCAGCGAGCGGCGCTCCACGTGGTCGTGCGGCGTGTGAGCGAGTAGCTCGTGTAGTGTTATTATGTAGCGAGGGATCTGGAAACAGGGTGGAGAGTATCGTGATTGTACTAAGATTGTGACATTAACCTTTAACTAGGGACGTGACAAATTGAGAACACTATAAGGGACATGTAGTCTCACAGGCTACTACTTTGAAATTGAAATTGTGTCATAAATTTGCATTGTAATGATTTAAAATGCGATTATATTTATTTGTTGGAATATAATAAAACAAATAGAAATTAATTTAATCAGTTTTTATTATCACTTTAAACACAAATCAAAATTAACACTTACTTGTACTTTTCAGCCTTAATTGACATGAGATCCTTATTTTAACATTTTAATAGACCTTACATAAATGATATCACAAATGTAACTCTTTTTATGAAAACTTAAACAATACAAAGATACAAAAATTATAAAAGTAACTTCTGAAAACAAAACAAAAAAATTCTGACACACACTCTGTTTGGCATAAATCATTGGCAATTTTTACACAAGGGTCGAGAACATTGTAAACATACGGGATTGCAACACCCGACACATGAGTACACAGTCATTCTATGAAGTTTAGGCGGACAAATACTGCGTGCCCTTCGTTTGCCTTGACTAGTTTCAGGAGTTTGGGCATCTTCTTCAACCATATCGTCAGCCAGAACTCGTTTTATCACTAGGCGTAATTCCCTTGGTAATTGCCTGCACACAACACGTCTTTGCAAGTGGGGTAGCACTAGTGAACGGGCTAATGACTTTAGAAAATCTCCTCTATTTATATTTTTGGGTTGATGCATATTATATAATATATAAGCATTCATGCCGCTCAAGTCCACTATGCGGTAGAATACCACCATTGGCCACCTTCTCGTTCGTCTGAAGCTAGCAAGAGGGTATTGAATTCCTCTTCAAATGATGGACTATCCACTCGTAATACTTTCTTTTTTGATGAAGTCGACGGCTGAAGTTGTCGTTTCCTAGCGTTTTCTGCCATTTTTCACTAAAAACAAAAAAAATGTTCGAAAAAATATTTGTATGACAACTAGGGACATGTAGCCTCACAGGCTACAATCAAATTTCAAATTAAAATTACGAACCTGTTACATAACCGACGGCACGTCTGCTACCTTCAATCGTCGTTTTGGCACTAAAACAAAAGCTACTGAGACGCCGGGTCGCGGCAAGCGGGGGGAAATCGTTATTTTCAAAATTTACAAAACACACGACGCCTGTGAGACTACACGTCACTAGTTAAAGGTTAAAGGAAGGTTAAAGAAAGAAGTGGTAGAATTAATGAGAGGGTGGATAATAAAGGAGCATAGTGGAGAGTTAGCTTATTGTTCTGAGTAAGTGAGTGACATCAGAAGGGGGGTTGTGGGTCAGTTGTAGAATTAGAAGAGTAGAGAACACAAAGGTACATGGTGAGGAGTAGAGTAACATTATTACACTGGGTGAATTTGTGACATTGGAGGGAGGTTGTGTGAGGAAGACGTGATATGGAACGTAGTATTGGTAGAGTAACATTGTTGTACAACGTATGCTATCAATAAATGGATGTCAAAGGAAGGTGTGTTAGAAATAGTGAGAGAGTAGAAATCATTGAGACATGGCTTGGAGTAGAGCAACATTAACGCACTAAGTTTTCTATCATCGAAGGAGTAGGAAGTATTAGATCTAGTGACGGACACAGAAGATAACATTACATAGGGTGGTATACATTAGAATAGGAAAGATAATGATATTCTATCACGACATACTCCTACTAACTATTTTACATTATATTACCACGTAAAACTATTAAATTATAGAAGATTTAAATGAAATAAGCGAGGAAAGAGAATCAATATGATATTAGATCCACCTGTAAAAGATTTGTCGACTACAAAGACAAATACTAATAGTTTTCACTAAAAAGGCAACACGATAAACATATCACTAAAGAACTTGTCATCATGGACATCTTAAACCAAATACCTGATGCATGGGATACGTGAGAAACGTCTCCAGTGAGCGTCCTTGGCAAGCCGACTTCGTCTCCAACCTTGCTAGGAGTTGCGCAAACGGCTGGCTTTGCTTGCACTCGGTCAACACCTGCAGGGAGTAGTGGTGATTCCTCACGTACTCCTGGTAGATGGTCAGCATCGGCAGTAGCATGTCGAATAGGTCTCCTGTGTGTAACGCTATACTGGTCTATTTTATGGTTGTTGAGTGCTGGGAAAATTGGTAGTAAGAATTCCGCGTGCGTCGTCTAGAGTTTAGATTGAGTAGAGACCACACTAATGTAATGTCACATATGACAAATTACTCGCTGGATCACTTGTCGTACTTGGCAAATAGCCACTCGTCAAACTGCTCAATCTAAACAAAGCCTTAATAGTATAATTGTGCTAGCTGTTGATTAAGCTGAAAATAGCCATAATATATCAGATAATACGAATTAGTCTTATTATGACCATAGTGTAAGAAATAATAATTAAACTGAAATATAAATAAAAGTTCAGTAGCGGAATTAAATTGTAATTTTTCAACATTCACACGTCTGCAAATAACTTTTCCTTAAACATTTACATGACTGGATTTCTAACGTCAAGGAAACATTATTTTATTTAAAGCTAATCCGCCATCCAAGCATAAACAAGCAATGACTTGAAAATCCTCTCACCTAACACAAGCGTAGGCCACGACTCCATCCTCGACGTCAACCCTTTGAAGAAGATCTGATGGAGGAACAGCACCGTCTCGCTGTTCAGGAATATGGAGTTGACATCCTCGTGGGTGCAGGGGGGCTTCTTGGAGCTGGCGGCCATTTTGAATGGCCGGAGGAAACATGTAACCTGGATAATAGTTGTATAATAATAATAACATTCATCATCTCGTAAAACTCGTAAACTCGAGTTGGTGAAATCAATTGATGAAACTGGTTTACACTTATATGATAAAGCTAAATCAGTTTATATTTCGTTTGTTTGAATGCGCTAGTCTCAGAAAATACGAATCCGATAAGAGTAATTCCACATTCAATGGGAAGGTTATATATAGATTATTTTCATCCCAAAATTTTCACGGAAACGGGCACAGGACAGACCGCGGACGGAGCGTTGCTAATAATAAATATAAGACTTAAGAGTTGATTAAAACTGACACTAAAAGTGTCTGTAAATTTTACTAAAGTGTTTTATTTTGTGTTGTATATCATACTCACCAATATCTCCATTTGCTCCAAATATTCTTCTTCTGCTTCGACCATCTTGAATACCAGACTGAAAGCATAGATATTATTAAGAATTTTTTTTCGGCACGCTGTTTGGCCGTATGGAGTGTGCCGTAAGCGGAGATAGACAGCAGCTGTTTCTTATTTAGGTATCTCTAGGACTCTACTCCGGAGGAGAAGAGATTGTATAGTGGCCGCTTAAGGGTGCGTTTCCATTGGCTCGGGCGGAGTGGTACCGCAACTGATTCACCAATCAAAGCGCATTATAACCAAAATATTTTCATAATGCATTGTGATTGGTCAGTTGAGCTTCGCACAGCTCCGCTTCGCTTTAATGGAAACACACTCTTAGGTCCACGACCTTAAGCAATTGCGACATTAGTTTGATTTTCCTTTTTCTCTAATCCTCCTCACTGTACTGATATCTTCAGTGAGATGAGAGGCCTTTGCCCAGCAGTGGGACATTACATGATAATACTTTACTTTTTTACCTGTTCCGTTTCCTCATGCTCTCGGCGTGCGGGCTCTTGATGTATTGCTCCACGATCTGCTTCCAGCGCCGACGGCACAGCCAGCCGCGGAAGAAACTCTACAGATAACATTATATAGATTCTTTATATTCTTGTAACCCTTGACTTCGACACCAGGGTCGGCACTAACCTATACAAACTTTCTTTCTTACCATCGACAAGATCTCAGCTTTTAAGCTTAGGAAGAAAAATAATTATTTAAACTTCCGAACCCCTTTTCTAAGCAAACAATCAAACGTTAATTTTAATTGGAGATACCATGGCTATGTGGTACTGACCTGGACTTTTTTAATCTTCCGCAGCTCGGCGGGGTCCACCTCCGGTGAGTGGCTCGGGGACGAGCTCGTGGTGGACTCGGCCCTCGTCGACGGCTCGTGCTCTTTCTTGTACGTGCATAGCTGAAAAATTGCTTAAGGTACTACCAATAGCTACCTGGTATTCATACTAATATTACATACCCAACATACAAATTACAAATACAAGAGGTTTTCGTCTAATCTCAGCCGAAGTTAGCTGATCTCGGGAATTACTGGTACGTGTCGAATAATGATTTTTGTATTGGGAAAGATTGGGAAGTTTCAAGAGTGTTTATGTTTTTATCTCGAATTTTAAACGGGAACGGACACAACGCACATAAACCCGCGGGGCGCGGCTAGGTGTAAATAATTTAATGTGTTTAATTAACTGCTTAGATTCCATTTGGAAATGACTTGATTTTTTATCAAAAATCAAAATCAAAAATTCTTTATTGTTAAAACATCAGTTCAATATCGTGTTCAAAAATCGTCAGTTTTTCATATCCTTATCCTCCTATCCTCCTTGTCCTCACCTCAGTCCTCAGTTTCTTGACCTCGTTGCTGAGCTCGTCGCACTGCTGTGCGTACTGCCACCGTGAGGTCCTCTCACTCTCCACCACTTGCAGCAGATGCAGCTGCTTCTGCTCCAACTCCTCTTTTTGAAGGAGCACTTTGTTGAAGCTGGTGGCAGAAAGAGGTGATATGAGATGAAAAAAAACAGTAGTCGTTTTCTCCGTTGCTGCTCTTTTTGTATGAAAACACACGATCGTACGTTCACAATACGACAAACGCACGGCTTCGGCACCGCAGCGGTCCGACACGAAACGCATAATTTGAAAGCACCCTTACTGTTTTGCATCCCACTGTAGAGTTTTTAAGTTATCAAAAACGTACAGTGAGACAGAACAAATACTATCCTAGTGATTATATGAGAGTACAATTTTTTAATAAACTAGCAGCGCCCCGCGGTTTTACCCGCGTTGTGCCCGTTCCCGTAGGAATTTCGGGATGAAAAATAGCCTATTACCTTCCCGTTGAATGTGGCCATCCAATGAATCGGAATGGTAGTTACTGAGATTAGCGCGTTCAAACTAACATACTCTTCAGCTTCATTATATTAATATAGATAAACCAAGAACGATTATCTTGGAACAACTTGACGAAAGTTTGCCTATAGGTACTTGTGTATACTTCACTTCGTAACATCAAATATTGAGCTAAAGAGCTTTTAAAGGTTTATAACGAACAAAGCGGCAACTTTCGACTTTACCGCAAAGTATTCAATTTCCCCGTAGTTGGGAACATCCGCCCGCCCCTAGACCTCCCATCCATCATAATGACAAGAGATTTAATTTATTCCGTACAAAATATTATTATTAACTTGGAATTTTCATGTTTTTGTGAATAAAGATTTTTGGACCAAGATCAACAGTTGAGTCGCGTTCTTATAGAAGTAGACATCACTAGTAAGGATATATCACGGAATATCTCTTTTATATTCTTCTTTTTTACTCTTGGTATATCTCTCTTTCTCTTTTCTTTCCTTCAAATAGAAATAAAGAAAGTGCGTGACAAAGAGAGAGAGGGAGAACGAGAGTGATACAGAGATAAAAAGAGTGTGAGAGGCAGAGACAAGGCAGAGACAGTGGGAGAGAAATAACAACAAAGACAAAACCTTTGTCTTGGCGCGCATCTTAACGCTGCAAGAATGTAATGACGAATCAGAATCCTTTCGACTGTCGGATTCGATCTATCAGGTATCGATACTTCAGTTATTTTTTACCTGCCGGGTAGAAATTTGGAGTTCAAAAAGTGTGACTGACTTCACATTTGCATCAAATATTTTGAAGTGGGACTTCAGATTCATACAGCTACAGACTGTCTTCTGGTCCATGAGAAAGACTAGACTAGAAGATGTCTAAGAGACTTAATTGTCACAGACAAATTTATGTGTCTGTTTGACAAAAAAATTGTGCCAAAAACTGTTTTGAAATTGACTTAAAACAGAATTAAATAGTTCCCACCTTCTAAGGAACCTTAACATCATTATTAAACTCCCTTTGTTCCTCACAATCAGTCAACTAACTTGTAAACTGTCGTTTAATTTGACGTCAGTTAAATAATTGATACTCTCGATGATAACTAATCGATAACAGGACGGAAGGCTCTCTTTGTTCTAAGGAAATTATCGTTTTACAGTTATTGACAAGCCTGTTCTTTAGGAAATTGGTACTTGAGAGTTGGGTTCCTTTGTACAGGTAGCGACGGAATACTTAATTGATTAAGGGGTTGTCCTAACAAGTGATCTCGATAGCAGATCAAGTCCTTCGCTAATATTATAAATGCGAAAGTTTGTGAGGATGGATGTTTAAGTATGGATGTATGTTTGTTGCTCTTTCACGAAAAAACTACTGGACGGATTTGGATGAAACTTTACAGTAATATAGGTTATACATTAGAATAACACATGGGATACATTTTATCCCAAAATTCCCGCGGGAACCGATACAACGCGGGTAACACCGCGGGGCGCTGCTAGTTATGATATAATTTAATGTAAAACTATGACAGGTTGGAAAAACAGGTTGAAATTGAATTCTTAGTTCCAATTTCACCGTTACACTGAACTCTGTTATCCAAAAAACTCCAATTTGATTCACTAAAACCAAGTTCAGCTTCACGTCGCTTAACAATTTCAATGAACTAATTTCGCTTCAAGCGTTGCCATTAATGCTGCAACAAAAAAATATAACTCAAATAATGTAAGACTTTGTTGTATATTTAGAATCTTTGTTGTATATTTAGCATCTTTGGCAAATCTGAATCCATAAATACCACAATCCACTAAAAAAACATCGTAATGGTCATTTATGTTATGCTCAACTGATTTACATGTTTCGCTTATCACAATACGTATGTTATACAATATGTATCACCAACAGCTCGCCGCTCTGCAGGGAAATGTAATATTTTATTCAACGTCTATTGCCGACTGTACATGTGTACTAAGGTTTCCGTTCTATCGACTTTACTGAAGGAAAACCTTTGTTTAAAATAACTTAAATCACAGTAAAGTAAAGTATGAGCCTGTAATGTCCCACTGCTGGGCAAAGGCCTCTCATCTCACTGAAGATATCAGTACAGTGAGGGGGATTAGGCATAATCACCACGCTTGCCAAATGCGGGTTGGTGATTTCAAACCCGAGCCATGTTTAAAAAGGAGGAAACATGTTTTCGCTCGACGTGCGAGCGCACATACTGCTAGTCCACCGAAGGGATTAAAATCACAGTAAGTACTTAAAATGATGTTACAACCTACAGGATCTCAGCGAGAGGTCTGTTCCCTTTGTCCCGTACCCGAGCCCCCGTTTACAGGGACAGCGGTACTTCAATTACTAAAATATTTAAAAGCACTTGCCGTTGTCCCCGTATCGGTAGAGTTCGTTTCAGGGACATGATCTCAAAATTGAGCTATTTTTGAAAAGTTTAATTCCAAACATCGACCGAGGAATTGAATAAAAATGATTCCTTTACTTCTGCTATTTTTGATGTGTTTAAAAAACTGAAAGAGAAAGCAAGAGTGGTGTCGTACGAACAGCTGAAAAGGATGGCAGAAGATAGAGAAAAATTGAAAGAATCGCCCAGCTCTTAATAAGAGAAGCTCTAAGTTTAAGAGAGAGAGAAAACAACTACTAACATTTATCCAAACCAAATGTGTATATTGCAATTAGTACCGGATACAGTTAATATTTCATATTGCGAGATTAACTTTGCATCTCCCCGAAGACTCGTAAAATTGATCGAATAATAATTCGATCATTTTCGCAGATTGGAATCGAATGCAAATTCAGTACGATTTACTGCTTTCATAATTTCATATCAACCAATCTAGGCACGTAATTGTAATATGTTATATAACGTGACAAATATATAACGTTAGTAATAACTCAGTTTACTTTTATAACGTCTTAACTGTTGCCTTTAACAGAAATAGAGCATTTGTATGGGCTCCGCGGAGGAATAGTTTGTTCCGCTTCATATGATACTAGTTATTTATAGTAAGTGTATTCAAGAAAGTCTACATACGTAGCATATACCGGCGTAGCATACTCGCTCGTAGCAAGCATTGGCATAGCATACGCTGGCGTAGCATACTCGCTCGTAGCAAGCATTGGCGTAGCATAATGGCGTAGCATGACGATGTAGCCCGTAACATTAATTTGCGACAATGTGGTAACAATTTCGAAATTTCGTAATAATCGCACTTTATTTTACTCTCACTTTATTTTAATAGCGAAATACAATGAATCTTTCAAATTTCAAAAATATAATGATGAATATTTTATCTTCTGGAAAGATAGCAAGCCTAAACTAACACAGACTTACAAGTTACTCAATAAATATATGATAAGATATATTCAACGTTGGTTCTATGAATAATTCCAGTATAAATTACAAGTTGAGGCATGTCTAATGAGTTGAGCTCCGTTAGTAGGTGCTGTTGTTTGTTTGTCATTGCGCAGCGCCTTTGAAGTCCCAGTTGAACTAATGTTTACTTAAACCTCTGTAATGAATAGTTACAGCTTTATAAATGGATTCTGATACACTTTATTAATGAGAAAGTTCGTGTGTTTGGCCACGCCCAGAATACAACAGAGAGGGATATTGAGAGCCTTATTCATAAACGCACTTAGGGCCTTATTTTTAGATATCAAATGGTTTGTCCCTTTCCGACATACGCTATTTGCCAAAGAGCGAAAGAGACAAAACACTTTAAAACAGGGTTTAAGTTAAATATTGTCCGATTTGAATAATTATTTTTGTAATAGATAGCCTAACATTCAACGGGATAGATAGATAACAGTCAACGAGGAGGTTATTGGTTATTTTTCATACCTAAATTCCCACGGGAACGGATACAACACGGGTAAAACCGCGGGTTGCTGCTAGTATTCAATAAAATAATAACTATTGAGTGTGGGTGAACCCGCGGGTAAGGCGAGGAAGGCCAGTAAAAAATAAGCAACTAATAGTGACCAAAACAAAGACAAAATAAAAACAAAGACTTGTATAATTATTACAAAATTATTTCAATCTCATACAACAGCTTCATCTAATCACGCCACTTACACGACTCTATTACCCATATTAATTGATACGAGTTACCCGAATTACCCGTAAATTACCCAATCCTAACATGACGGGTAATATGTAGCTGCCAATTAATTTCACTTGGAATGGTAATCAAATTATCAATCGGTGTAGCGTCCTACGGGACCCTCGCTCCCGTTCCAGGCCAAGGTCACGTTATCCCGAATATTTGCCGGGACGTGGGCTTGTGTGTACGAGAGATGTTGGCCACTCCGCTATGAATAATTTATTAGATGGATGCAGAGGCGCCGCGCGGCGGAATAGTGAACTAGGAGAGGACTAGAAAATAATTATATAGATTGTGTAGGTAACGAATAATGTTATAAGTATGTATATTTATTAAGTTACTTTTTGTTTATTGGGAAATAGAAGGGCGAGAGAAAAAACAGGGGAGACCTGTCCTTAACAGGGAAATACATACAATTGTAAATAAGTATAGACTCATATAAATTTAGTAGTAAAAAGTATTAACCTGAAATGTCCCACTGCTGGGCAAAGGCCTCTCATCCCACTGAAGATATCAGTACAGTGAGGAGGGTTAGGAATAATCACCACGCTTGCCAAATATGGGTTAATAATCTCAAACCCGCGCCATGTTTGAAAAGTAGGAAACATGTTTTCGCTCGACCCGAGTATTGAACTCGGGACCGCAATCTTGGAAGGCGAGTGCCCATACTAGATCACCGAGGCTTTAAATTTAATGGTTTAGTATATATAATGTTTATTAGTATAGATCAATATACATTTGAACATCAAATACATTGCACTCAATTTAATCCGAATCATCTCCTGTCTGATACACAGCACGAACAACGCGGTAAGTAATTATTATTCAATATCTAGTACACACAACGGCCCTAGGTTTCTAGGTCACAACTACGTTCTAGCTGCCCCGGAATTCCTAGTCTTAATTTAATATTCCACTCAATATGCACAGGCGCTTTGTTTACGTATGAAACTGGTGCTGTAAAATAACAGACAAATATTTTCGTATGAAACTGATGCTGTAAAATAACAGACAAATAGTTTGTAGTCACAAACAAAATATTTGGAACGCACTGACAATTGTTAAAAAATACAACTGAAATCTGAAACAGTTTCGCCGAATATTCACGAAGGATTCTCTATTCAATCAAAAAATCGATATCCATATTTTGTTACACTTCAGTTGACTACTGCTATTCAAATGCTATGACCAAATAAAAACTAAGTATTATACATAAATGATTCACACACAGTTTCCTTTTTTAAATAAAAGCAATTGTTTGTGTTAATTTGTACTTAAGATGCCTTCCCATCAGCACTACGCTAAGGTTCTGAGCTACGTTGGATTGGCTAATATTACACGTAACATACGCGTAGTATAGGTCGAATGTAGTGGCACTTTTACGTTAGTTAATATATTGCATATATTAATTTGCTAGCTATTTTTTTTTTTAAATCAATTCTAGCGCTTAGGCGTCCAGCTACTGCAGTAATACGCAGTCAACCGCGCGCACGGATGTTCTTTTGTTTTTCATAGAAAACGCACGTAAAAGGACGACTGAAAACCTTCTGAAAACACTCAATTTAAAATAGCCCTTAATGCATTTGGCAGTAAGACCAAATTCAAATGGATCTATAATTTGGTATTTCATTTACTTTTCTCCCTTTCGGTCAAACGTAGTTAATCTAATTTACAACTAAATGCCATTCCCTACTATTTTGAGCCCAACAAACTTTGACTCAAAGCTAACAACCAGAGAGAATCCATGCTAAGCTTTGCAACATTTCATCAAAAGCTACTAAACGAACTTGTTTCAACAGTTTAAACTCAATTAAAAGGACGGCTAGTTCCTCTCCGTAGCGACCTAGTTACACAGATTAGTTAGAAGTTACTATGGGTTTTGCTACGTAGCCATATTGGAGCTACAGACGTAGCCTTGTAGCGACATCGTAGTAACAATGACACAAGCGAATTAAACTCGGTGTTAGTGTTTATAGTTTTAGATCGCATGAAGACCAACATTCGACCATAATAACTGAAAACATTGAGTTACCCTGAAGTACGGTAGCGTTAAATAGACATGACAGTACCAATCACCAAAGATCAGGAGACGAGGGAAAAATATTATTGTCCACCTATAAAATTAGAACGTTCCCTAAGAACATTGAAAATTCGTAGCAACATAGCTGGAATGCGCTTAGCCAAACCACAGCGAAACACTACGTGAGCTACAAATTCGTAGCCAATTTCGTAGCCACGTAGCTGACAAATTCGTAGCCACTTTCAAAGGCATGTAACTGACAAACTCGTAGCCGCGTAACTAACAAAATCGTAGCAATGTTCGTAATATAAAGCTCAGTGCACAGTAAACACAATTATTAGGGTTGAGTGCACACAGCGCGGCCATCGATATGGAATCAGATGTAAAGCGGATCCGGCCGGTTGCCATGACAACCTCTGGGTTATGGTCGCCATACGCCCCTGACCTATATCTACAACTAGTCGCGCGCCGCGGTTTTACTCGCGTTGTGCTAATTTCCATGGGATAAAAAACAGTATACTACAATCTTCCTTTTGTAGCTATTCAATACAAAAGGGGTTATTCTTATAGGCAGATAGCTTTGAGATCAGCGCGTTCGAACAAACAAAAAATCAAGCTCTTCGATATTATTATACGGAGTATAGATAGATTTTGCATGTCACAGAAAAATATCTAATATATATGAATCTTTGTACTATATTGTAGTAAGTACTTAGTTCTTCCGCGATATTAAACACGATGCCTTGGAGATGTCTTAAGACGTTTAATTAGAAAGTAGGTCAATGCGGATTTATCAAAGAACTTGTAATTCTTTCTGGAAGATAAAACACATAACCTCTTCTTATTTCAGAGGTAAAATAAAGTAGTAAGATGTTTTTGACTTTGCACTATCTATTATATTTTAACAAAATTAATACATACCATTCTTAACAGCAAGTCACCAAAGAAATTAAATCTGTAGCTAAATACAAAAAGGAAATAAGTGAATACAAAATGTAACTTAAAACACAGATTAGACAGTAGTTTTTACGCACATTACTCACAAAATTAGAACATTGCGTGTGTAATATCTATACGCATATGAATGCACGGTATCTGTGTACTATTTAAAAACACAAAGTACTAAAACCTGTACATATTCATATAACATGCAACCATGTCATATTAATTTTAAGGTAGTACTACACAGTTCTACGTAAAGGAAGAATGTTGAGTGGCTTACAACCTTGTCGTATTAGACGAATGGTATGTTGTGTATGTATATTAGGGACATATTCCTCGCATAACTTAAAGGCCTGGGCAGACGAGAGATTATTCCGCAAGAGTCCCAATAAAGATGTTAATTTTGACACTCTATCGATTTTTTTTGCATGTTTGTCAATCATTCTGTCATATCACACTGTTACCGCCTTCAATAAAAAAACCTAAGCTGGTCGACTATACTATACGACAAGCTCGTTGGTACTGTGGTTTGTAAGTAGAGTTAGATTTGTTTTTAAACGCGCTAATCTCAAAAATTACCAATCTGATTTGAATAATTATTTTTGTAATAGATAGCCACATTGATTGGAAAGGTTATAGACTATCTTTCATCCTACGGGAACGGAACAAATTCCCACGGGAACGGGCACAACCTAGATCAAACCGCGGGGCGCTGCTTTATTTACTATAAATACTGGTTGTTATTCGTTACTAAACAAACTGGTCAAATCCTACCTACTACCTTTTTTTCTACTCCTCAGTGAAGACAAAACCATACCTAAAGCAGATGTAAATAAAAACTAAAATCGCTCGTCTGACCAAGCCGAAGGTTCACAAGGAATATTGTATTATTGGGAATGCGGAATTCGTTCCGGTTACGACACGGCATGAGATATTTACAAGGATTTCGATTGAAAGCTTTCAATAAGATGGATTCACAAATTAGATTTATTATGTACGGTATAGTGAACATAGAACATGATTTAATAACACAGGTTTGAGGATGTTTTATTAAAAGCTCAATTAGAGTACATTGAGCTAGTTTACAAGCTACTATCGTTGTTATGAGTAGACATTGATTTAGAATATGAGTATAGACACGCGAGATCATTGTTTGCATTTTATTTGAGAGTAGCAGCGCCCCGCGGTTTTACCCGCGTTGTGCCCGTTCCCGTAGCAATTTCGGGATGAAAATTAGCCTATAACCTTCCCGTTGAATGTGGCTATCCATTACAAAAAGAATTATTCGAATCGGACTGGTCGTTTTTGAGATTAGAAGCGTTCAAACAAACAAACTCTTCAGCTTTATCGTGGATTAGGAGGATATAGATTAGTACCAAGTGTAATGAGTCACTATCGGCTAGTAAATCAGCTAAATAGTTAGCCCCGTTCCGTACGTTATTTGTTTTTCTACCATCCATAATATTGGAATGGAATGACACATGATAGTCGAAAGTCATGACACATTCCATTAAGTGATAATGTACTAAACACATTTGCACAGATTTTTGATAGTAAATAAACCAAATAAACTGCGAAACAATAGCCACTTGGCTATCCTTGTTTAAGAACTAGAGAGGATTCTATGTCTAAGATCCTAATAGTCCACCTTACTGGTATGAAACACACATTAATCTAGTAGTAACTATTATCTAAACTGTGAACTTTGCTATGAAACTGTTCTTTATCAACAACATCACAGAATAAACCACATCCAATATGTACAATACACCAATATTAATTATTGTCAGCACTTAATTGATTGCCTATAAGCTAATTGAAAGCTCAGTCCCCAAAATATCACAAGCCATGCGGCGTAATATAATTGAATGTGGTCTGCGAAGGTTTGGTCCGAAAGTGATCTGCGTTCGTTCGGAGTTAATTAAAACCGGGTTCGGACAAAAGCGATGTGATACGGACCGTTTAGGCGAGTGTCATTTTACTGACGTCATAGCAACGGTTGAATATTCAGTGATTCAGAGTGAGTCTATGAGTATGTAAGTTAAAAATTCTTGGTGCGGAATGCAGAAGCATTCTTCCTTTTATTTAGCACCTAAATATGTTTAAAAACAAATGACGTTCGTTTTAAATAGTGTTCTATTTCGTGCAATATGAAATACGATTTAGAACGAACAGCTTTTGTTTCATAAACATATTTAGTTACTTATTAAAATTTGTGAGGTATATCGTTTCATCGTTAAACTGAAATATTTGGTGCTTATATTGTGCAAATATTTAAATATACAGACAGTAAGATGAGTAGATATACGATAATAGAAAATAAGCTCTCATGACATATTTTTACAAGTATTTTTAGGCTTCAGTCATGGAATCAGCCCGGCAGCGGTGTGGCCAATCACAGGTCTTGAAATACGGATCCAAGTTCCTTTCAAGCTCTATTATTGGCCAATTCACGGCCCGCACCGCTGCCGGGCTCATTCTGCGACTACCGCTGCCACCGCTGTTGCCTGCTCCTGTTAACTAATTAACACTAACACTAACCTCGCCTCGCGGATCGCGTCGACCCAGTGCACGCAGTCCACCTCCGAGGCCGCCCTTAACTCATACTGCCGCTGACTCTCGCGCCGATACGATATCGTGAAGCAGAACTGGACAGACAAAAGAACAATAATATTAAATAAAAAAATGTTTATTGCTATTTCACAACTAAAGCTTAAAATTACAAAATTATTAATACCGAAATTCTAAAAAAAATCACGTTTAAAAAGAAGACGGATAATTGTCAAGGGGCAAAACTCAGCTTATGCTGCTCGGTACTTGAGTATCAAGCAGCGCTGTTTTTCAGTTCCTCCCAACTCCCTTGGGTATTAAATGGGAGAAGATACGGCGCTATTCTTTATAGTATATCTACAACTGTGTTTATGATTACTTAACGAAACGGGGCTGTATCGCGACTGTATGTCGCGTGAGTTTAAAAAGTATGTTTACTATGTACCTAGGTATTATTCACAACGTTGAATGATGAAAATGTCACCAGTCAGTCTGTATATCCTAGATACATGATGAAGACACAAAATACCAGATAATATAAAACAAAGTTCTTTGCCGCGTCTGTCTTTTCGTGATAAATTAAAAAACTGTTAAACAGATTCGCATTTGGGTTTCGGACGAAATACCAAATTATTCAAAAAGTAGGTATTGGGATAATTTTCGTCCCAAAATTCTATTATGGGGTAAAAAGGTTAAACGGTGGAGCGCGCGCCAATTAACACCTTTCCTTTATATACATATTATATACTTATTATATAATTTATATACATACCTCAAAATTAATGATACGGAATGCTCAATTAACGAATCGGGAATATATCGCGTTAAAAGTATAACATACTAGCAGCGCCCCGCGGTTTTACCCGCGTTGTGTCCATTTCTGTGGGAATTTCGGGATGAAAAATAGCCTATGTTACTCGTGGATAATGTAGCTTTCGAATGGTGAAAGAATTTTTAAAATCGGTTCAGTAGTTTAAAAGTCAATCGCGGACAAACAACGTGACACGTAATTTTTATATACATATAAAGAAGATTTACAGAAATAAAATACGCGGGTTACACCACTCGTGGCCACGGGAAGACGGTGTCATCCGGTTGTATAAAGCCCTTTATTTATAAACAAATCGTGTGAGTTTAAAAGATATCAAAATCATCCCCAAACATAGACGAGTAAGGTAGGTACTGTATTCCTTGGTATAACAGACATATCTTTTTATCCATTTAACGTACATTTTTAAGTAAATTAGCCAGCCTTGACTTTATAACCCGTTTGAAAACAAACATATCGATTGAAAGGACATGAAGGCAGTACAGTTAATTATGCAAGTAATTTTTAATAAGGTAGCGTCTACCTTGACCCTTCAAGACTTGATCGATACATTAACTGAATGCATCTAACAATAGCCGGAGTCGGTTACCATCATTAGCTATAAATAACAGACGAGTGCAAAGTATACGTAGTACTAAGTAGAAGTATAAATATAAGATAGCAGTTGAAAATGAGACGGTTTTTTTTTTTTTTTAATTCTAATTTTTATCAAGGCTTCGACCACCCTGGTTGGTCATGTCAGCCTCATGGTTACTTGCCTATGGCCTACCCAGACAATGCTATGAATTTATACAATTTAATAGCACTGTCTGAGAGGCTCTCTGATAACCAGCAGTTTATTTGCCCATTATAGAGGTGGGCTGGACCTCCAAACAACCTCACTCTCAGGTCAGCGTTCCGGCCACATTCCAGCAAGATATGCGTTATGTCCTCCACTCTGTGGCAGTCCTCACAAAGAGGTGATGTTTTGATGAGACGGATTATATTTCGTAATTTTAAATAAATTAATGCAAAGTAAAGTATTAGCCCATAATGTTCCTCTGCTGAGCAAAAGCCTCTCATCGTACCGAATATATCAGTGCAGTGAGGAGGATTAGGTTAGCCACTTAATGCGGGTTGGTGATCGCAAACCCGAGCCATTTAATGTGTTTAAAGTGAAAAATATGATTTGTGGATATGTTTCAGTCTGGTTAAAAGATAAGTAGGTGTTTGGAACGTAAAGCGTTCTAATTTAGAGCGAGGAATCCTCATTCGCGCGGTAACTGAAAATACTTGCGAGCAAAATACGTTCATTTCCTCATTTAATGAAAGCACGTGTATTCTATCTCAAATGGAATGCAGTTTTCGAAAATCTCTGGTTGCCTAACTAAGAATAACCTACCTCTGCACCTAACCTATACACCTAACAACTTGTACTAATAAATAACTCCTTCACCCAAGTACCGTCCAACATAAATATTAATTAAACCGCAACTTGTTGGTAGCCACTCGGCGATTAATTACTTTCATTAGTTATGGCTTTGATAAAGTTCAGCCGAAGTATTATTTCATTCCCAGACAAACCATAGCCGTAGAAACCTCTTCACTTTACATCATATATGGGACAAACCCATGGACAAACTCAAAACCATAGAACTAGGAAGAGGTTGTTTCTATGATTGTCTATAGGACAAACAGATAGCCTTTGCTGATAGCGTCATTCTAACCTGGCCACTTGCTATTGTAAAGTTGCCGTTTCTGTTTAAAAAAAAAAACAATTTTAAAAATAAGGCTATCAAAGCTATCAATACTGGTGTGACTCCATTAGTATTAAATGTGTATTGGAATGACATCTGCAATCATCAACGGTAGTGCACGTCGCGTAGGTAATTTCACTTACAGTAACGACTAACATTAAAGTCAAATTCAAAGTCAAATATTTTTATTCAGTTTTGGCCCCTTATAGGCTCTTTTGAACGGACCACTTACGTAAAGTAAAGTATTACGGATCAATTATCTATCACTACATAGTATAAAATAAAGTCGCTATTTTTGTCTGTTTGTTTGTCTGTATGCTTAAATCTTTAAAATTACGCAACGGATTTTGATGCGGTTTTTTGTAATAGGTAGAGTGATTCAAGAGGAAGGTTTTTATGTAAAAAAATCCCGAAATTCCCACGGGAACGGGCACAACGCGGGTAAAACCGCGGGGCGCTGCTAGTCTATTATATATAATATCCAGAATACGATAGAGATACTTTATGGTTTTATTAGTTGCAGCAAAGGTACATATAAAGTTTATAAAAATGGCGCTTAACTCTGAAATACAACTACAATTACATTTTCAAGCAAAAGCCGGCTTCAAATAGGATTTTATGAGAAAGTTAGTTCAGCATACCATTTCATACATATAAAGAATTTTCAAAACCGATTAGACAGGAAAGCACCTAGTTTTCTAGTAAAATATATGAGTTATAATTAATACTTACGGAAGCGTTCCTCTCCATAGGAGCCTTGCTGAGCCGCTCGCAGTAGGACCCCTCGAGGAGCAGCACGCCCGTCGGCCGGTTGTTGTTCTCCGACTCGTAGTAGAACAGCATGTTCTACAACGAATACATTCGGTAAGGGATGCGTGAGCTTGGTGGGGACACTGGGAATCAAAGAGCTATTAAAGTAAGTAAGTGCGAGTAGGTCAGCCCTGGTATCGGAGTTTTTAAACCGCCCAAACGCTATTAGTATCAGTCAGCTAGTGATAGCGTCAGGGTGCCATCCTATTGAAATAGAGCGGAGCTATACGGAGCTCAACTGACCAATTAAAATGCATTATGACCAATTACAATGCAGTACCACTCCACATATGGACATGCAGGATGCGTTTTATATACTTTACTAGAAACTAATTCAATATTATGTTTGCTCTTCGCTCTTATATAAAAACGTTAAACGTCTCTAAAAAAAGAAACCATAAAGATCGGATATCTATCATGAAGTCAATCGCGTACTCGCCTACGCCGATCGCGTAGCACTTGCGTAGCACGCTGGCCAATGACAACAACCGTAGCGCGATACTACGCGCGGCCGATGCTAACGTCACACACACATTGTGCTCCCATTGGCTACTATATAGATGGCTAGTACTCTCGTACGCGACCGAAACTTAAAAACAAATAACTTAACCCTTAAACCACTTACCTGGTATAGAATAAACCACCTCAACTGCCATTTGGAGTTATCCGAGCTCCGCTTGTGAAGATAGCCCGCCTGCAACAAAGTTCTCTTTCACACAAGTTTTCAAATTATAAAGTTCAAAGTGAGCGGCCGGGTAATAATGTTTAACGTTTATTGTCCAACCGTTTTACTGCCAGTTTTATTAAATTACATCCCTTGACGTTGCGAGGTTAGTAGACGTTATTAGAATACAAAACTATCTAACTAAAGTATCATTTCGGTATAAACTTGTTTGACTTAGGGGTTAGGGGTTATGATAGCCGACAAATTGAAACATCAATCCGTTGGTTATTACGAGCACGTAACATACGGTACTGACTGCTTAACGTGCCATCCGAAGCACGGTAGCGCTCAGATAGAAATGCCACCAAAACCCATCCAAGTAGGAGCCAAGCTGCAACAATCGCAATGTACTAGTCGCTTAATCAAACTACGCATACTACGTAAATCTCTTGTCAAACTGCGCCATGAGCGCTATAAATTATACCGTGTCTACTTGTCTTTTCTATTATTTAGCACATTAATTTCATTTTGTTGTCGTGCAAAAAGCCATGACGGTTATTCAAGGATACAACCTTCAATGAGGAAAATTATCAAAGAAGGAATGTCGCATCGTAATATAAATTCCGCGTTTTTATTTTAATATCTTTGGCCGTGTTTTATTTAGCTACCTACTTTCCAAATATAACTCGGGTTTGAGATTATCAAATCCTACGAGAGAGTCATCGTTGAGTTAACAGACGAAAGAGCTATCGACATAACATACGGTCAACGAACCGTACTTGACTTCGAGGAAGAGACATAAGGGTACAATTTAATTATAGTAGACACAACGCTACATAAATAATGGTTTCCGAAGTGTAAGCAAACACTACTCACTTCGCTTTTCACACTAGCTGTGCTCCGCGGTTTCACTCAAAACGCCCCCGTTCCCGTGGGAATTTCGGGATTAATGGTGTAACTAACACGACTTTCGTATTTGTGTATAGATATTTTTTTATCTGACGTTTCGGCCCCTTTACTGAAACCGCGGTCACAGAAAACAGTTCCCCATGTATTTCCGTGAACGTAGTTTAAATTCAAAACCTTACTCAAAGTCTTTATTACTTAACTTAACCTTAAACAATGCAATGTTGACCCGGACGAAGTTAAGTCACCCTTTGTAGCGAACAGATAGAATCTGCTAACCGTTTGGAGAGGGTTTGTAATCTGAAAACTCCGATATCAAATCTAGAGGCGAGATCTTAAGATCAGTGGCAGGTCCTGGGTTAAAGGACTCTCCCAATAACCAGACTCCACCCATTACAAGATGTGTTTAATGCCCAACATAAAAAGTGGAGTGTTATACCTAATTTTGACCAATATGTATGTACTAGTCGAGCTCCGAGGTGTTACCCGCGTTGTACCCGTTCCCGCGGGAATTTCGGGATCAAATGTATCCCATGTGTTATTCTGATGTATAACCTATATTACTTTAGTTTCATCCAAATTCGTCCCGTAGTATTTTCGTGAAAGAGTAACAAACATACTTACATACTTTCGCATTTATAATAATTAGTAGGATCTGTGTGGTGTGTCGGTGTTATAAGTTTGACCGCTATGTGAGCCTGTCCATGGCATTATAGTTCCTACTAAAAGAATGGAATGATTTTAATCAAATTTTTTGTTTGAAAAGTTAATGTGAAAGTCGACAGTGAATTTTTTTAAACAAATATTTTCATTTTAGTTGTTTTGGTAAGTGACTGAATAATCAATCTATACTAATTTTATAAAGAGGTAAAATTTGTAAGTTTGTTTCTATATTCGAGGTAATCTCAGGAATTATCCGTCTGATTTGAATAACTCTTATTGTAATAGATAGCCACATTCAACGGGAAGGTATAGGCTATTTTTCATCCCGAAATTCTCATGGGAACGGGTACAACGCGGGTAAAACCGCGGGGCGCTGCTAGTCACATATAATATTTTTGAACTTGATAAAACAATATCGCCTTCACTAACTTCAAGCCTATTAACTACCTAAAACCACAACATGATGTGTTATTATAGTTAACCACTAATAGGAACATTGTAACCGCGAGTATGTGGTCATTTATCGACAATTTGCAATTATCGTTCGTCGATCAAACATCAACCACATTACCTTGTTACATAGGTATTATACAATTAAGGCTTCTGTGTTGCTTTGTGGTTAAACATAGGTAGCACTACTGGTGGAATACTTATAATGGTAGAGAATATTAAATTTCGTGTTTATCTTTTGAGAAAAAATCTCAAAAACTCGTAATCCTATCCTATCCATCCTACTAATATTATAAATGCGAAAGTTTTTGACGTATGTATGTATGTTTGTTACTCTTTCACGTTAAAACTACTGGACGGATTTGGATGAATCTGTACAGTAATATAGGTTATACATCAGAATAACACTTGGAATACATCTTATCCCGAAATTCCCACGGGAACGGGTACAGCGCGAGTAACTCAGCGGGGCGTGGCTAGGGATATTTAATATCTACTATAGTTTTTGCTATACACACACAGACACTAAAAAATGTGACCTTTCAACCATTTACTCTCCCCTTTCTAGCTCGCTCCCCTTCCCCGGGGACCTATAAATATGAAATATGTTATCAGGAGCATATTTTGTGATGATTTTCATAATAACACAGCGCATATTTTTTTCTAATTTTCTTTATTCTTCTATTAAAGTTCTATGATTGGTCCTTATTTCGAGATAGAGAATGTTGAAGGAATACCCTTGCGCGGTGTTTCAGGCGCCTCGTTACCTGGTTGGGAAGATTGGACACGCGGAGGCACTAGCCTTACCGCCAGAGTAATGACAACCCCGTTGGCACAATGGCAGTGAGAGCGCTTACTGTGTCGGGGGTTGCGGGTTCGATTCACGCCCGGAGTCAACAATATGTGAAGACATAGTTGTTGGCGAACGACGCGATGTTTGAGTGCCAAATATATATTCTTACAAAGTACTAGCAGCGCCCGCGGTTTCACCCGCCTTTTACCCGTTTCCGCAGAAATTTAGCCTATGTCCTTTCTCAGGCTCGGGACTAACTGTGTACCAAATTTCATTCAAATCGGTTCAGTAGTTTTGGCGTGAAAGCGTAACAGACAGACAGAGTTACTTTCGCATTTATAATATTAAGTTAGGTATATGTATATGTAGTAGTATTAGTTAGTTAGATGTAGTGTTAGAAGTGTTATGGTGCTAGTTTTATTGGGTACTATCAGCACCCTGCGGTTTTACCCGTGTACTGCCAGTTCCCGTTGGAATTTCGGGATGAAAACAACCTATAACCTTCCCGTTGAATGTGGTTTTCGATTGGAAAAATAGTTATTAAAATCGGATTGGTAGTTTTTTAGAATAGCGCGTTCAAAGTAACAAAAAAAGAAACTCTTCAGCTTTATTTTATTAGTATAGATTTGCGCCGCCTTAGCGTATGAGTCCCACATTCCCCTCTGACCGCTCTTCAGAAAAGCGGGGATGCGTAAATGCATTTCCCACCCGTATAAAAGCGGTGTCACAGCACGTGACACCATGTATATTATTCGTTACTTCATTATTGTATTTGTAACATGGCGGCTAATTGCGGGGATATCGACAGTTATTGATTTTGCAATTAAGTTTGGCTTTGATATACATATGTTTAGATCTACGAACAGTCCGTGTTATTTTAAGTTCTTTAAACAGTTTACTAAAGTTTTAAGGTAATTTCTGAAAAACATAACAGTTGGCTATTAGTACCGCGGCCGCAAAAAAGGCAAAGATACCACGTTCAATTTCTGTGATTGTTTTTCATTGTAGGTACCCTAGGTACAGTCAGGGCAACAAAGGTCTTAAGATCTATTATTCAATAAATAAAGTATTCTGCTTTGCTATTGTCATGCTCTCAATGTTTTATGCTCACATATTCAAATGCTAAAGGGAAAGAGGGGTCCAGACCACCATAGCCTCCCCCCTTTTTTATACCTCCAAGTAAGCTTCCCCCCTAATAAACCTCCTCACCTGCGAGTGGTCGTACTGCGCGCGGTCGGAGAGCGCCAGCAGCTGTCCATCGTTGACGCGGACACCGCGCTGGATCTTAGGGCTCAGCATCATGCTCCGCTCTGCACACACAACAACATACACAATTAGACGACGATTTATAATACATGTAAATAAAGACTGTAATGACCCACTGCTGGACAAAGGCCTCTCTTATCAATTAAGTTATCAGTACAGTGAGGAGGATTAGGCATAATCACCACGCTTGCCAAATGCGGATTGGTGATCTCAAACCCGAGCCATATTTGAAAACTAGGCAACATGTTTCGCTCGAGTCGAGAATTCAACCCGGGATCTCAGTCTTGGCAGGCGAGTGCACATACCACTAGACCACCAGGGCGTTGCAGCGAGGCGCGCAGCATGGTAATACGTTATATTAATTAAATGTCAGTGACGTTTTAAACTCGTGCCTCGTACGCAACACGACACCCGCTACGGTCTAGTATAAATCATCGTAGGTATCTAGCGTACTAGTTAATTGAAGGTCAAAGTATACTGCATATTGATACTAATATACATATTACATGCCAACTAGAAGAAATTGTAAAGAACTGAATAATAAAATAACGTCATTGTTTTAATTTGCGTACGAGTAGTTTACTTGGTTATCGATTTAATTTAAAGTAAATAAAAAGTATTAGCCTGTAATGTCCCACTGTTGGGCAAAGGCCTCTTGTCTCACTGAAGATATCATTGGATAATATTTATGTTAAACTATTTTTGTTGCTGACTGTGCATGCAGTACTTATTTATATGGAATACGCGATATGATGTTGATGGATTTATCACAAATTAATAAATATAAATATAATTCTCTATCTTTCAAAATCTATAGGAAAAATAATGGGTTAGGGTGCAGATTCTACTCAAATCACATTACATTAATGAAATAGAAAAAAATGTGTACTCACCTTAAAACATCATTTTTGAAATCACCAAATCTCGCTATAAACACGTAGAAATTTAACAACAAACATTGCAACAAGTTGATAAAACATCATAGTAATACAGTTAAACAGAATATATATTAAAGATTAATTAACAAGAGGATAATCCAGACAGACTCTCAGACACAACTCACTATCTACATTAACACTGACGCCTGTTGATTTTATGCGCGCAATAACCATTTAAAAGTTGCTATAACAAAAAAAACAGGCGTTTTAATTGATTTGTTTATTTGGTTAGTTTATTTAGCGGGTTGGTGTGTCATGGTTGGTGTTTTAGTTGTTATTCAGTGTTTTTTTGGTGTGGCGATGTGTTGTGATGCTGAGAGCGCGTACGGGACTGCCGGGGCTCGCACCTGTAGCTAAATCGACTGTAACGCGCTTGCGTGGCCTTGATGACGTACATGATACCAAGTAGAGCTATGAATGGGGTAGAGATTCGTTTAAAAAACATTCTAAGGTCAATAAAAATGATTGATACAGCCTAGGCAGTAGGCAAACGTTGTGGTCATGCCTCATCCGCTTCACCGTTCTGGTGTCTTCGGTGAGATGCGAGATCTTTGCCCAGCAGTGGGACATACCAGGCTAATACTTTTTTTACTACAGTCTACTTAGTGCACAATAATTTCTAATGATTACAGACACATCGAATGTCGTCGTTTAATTTTTTATGTAAATATCCATAAACGGTATAACTTTTAGCCACGTTTTAGCTATCAAATGGTTTGTTCCTTTCTAGCATAGACTATTTTACTAAGAGCAAAAGAGACAAAAGACTTACATAAGTGCATAATGGTTCCTAACATTATGCACTTACGTATTCGTTTTTAATCCTAACTACTAGTCGGTAGATTCATTTTTGTAGATTCGCTTTCATTGCAAAATATTTAATTCATTACCTAAAATTTTGAATTTGAATATTAGTAAGTACCAATCTAAGTAGTTATCTTTCTATTTCTAGTTTTCAAACCAATAACAACTGGCAGTTATTATATAAATAACGTAGTGTAAATAAAAATATGTACATATCTGTCCACAACATTTTCTTCTAAGAACATGTACAAAGTTCATCGCACATCAAACGATACACAGAACCATAAGTAATACATAGAGATGAGCCTTTACGTTCGTTCGTAGATCTATGAACGTTCGAGGCGCAGTACCCTCGGTAATAAAACTCTGATGTTCCAAGATCTTTGTTTCATACGACCCACTGACTCCCTCAAATATTCATAATAATGTTCGCTGATTTTCCTAAACCTTCCTTTTGCAAAGGTGAAAGAAAAAGGAAATAACGTAGTAATATTTGTTTATTCAGTGCTTTCGACTCGTTTGGTTCTTTTACATGCATGTTTGTTTATGATATCTGTATCTTTGGATTCCTTAGGGATCAGGAGAGAGAGATATGGAGATAAGTAATTAAAAGTTGATGAATTACCCTTCTGAGTACTTACTGCTTCTTTTATCTCTACGCAAGATTTAAAAGCGGTAATTTGTTTGCAAGTAGGTAGATAGTTAGATAACTATGTTTCGTTCGATAGAAATATTGGAATTTTGAAAATCCATTCGTAGAACTTACAGATATTTCAAAATTTCTAAAGTTGGTACTTCGTATTTCGCAACTATTAAACAATATTTTTCATTCAGAAATTCGTATAGGACTGCATACGCTGCGGGTGAAACCTCCGGAAACAGCTACTAATTATAAATGCAAGTAGGTACCTAAGTAATGACTATTCTTACTAAGAACTAGTCATGTAATAACATTATTTTTCATGTTAATTATGTACCTCTTATTCAATTAATAAATGTTTGTCAATCGATGACTGTTGATGGGTAATAGTTTCGGCCGGATACTATACCTACTGCAGTTCTATGCATCATGATTCATGACCCTAGTTTAAGCACACACCTATGCTATTTCTAATAAGTACGATGGGTCGACGTAGCACGTAATTACAATCTTTTGTTACCTACATGAACAATTAAACATCCTCCAGCATAGAAGCTCTCCCGGGATGAGAAACAAAGCTCTAGGGATGGCAGAGATGGAGGATGTACGGTTTGTGCCGCATCGAGTGTCGACGTCATTGACGTCACTGTCGATATGAAATACAAACTGTCACTGTCATATCAATCAACAATGTCAACAAACTGTCAAAGGAACAAAAAATCTGAAATATTTTTTATTTTCGTTTCAGCTGTAATAACAACAATCGGGGCTAATTGGATCAATAAATAAACCAATATAAACATTTCGCGCTTCAAATAAAATAAACTGTTCTGAATACCGGCCTCGGGACTCTGTGTGGGGGTGAATTTGATTGTGTGCCGGCTTTCTGTGATGTTCTAAAAGTGTCGATTATGGGTAGTGAGTCCAAGAATGATATTGTGAATAGGCTGCTAAATGTGAGGCTGGACGACGGCGGAGGGGATGAGCACCCTCCGCAGAACATGCTGCCCTCGAACCAGCACCAGCGGGAGCTCGCTCTCAACCAACACGGGCAGGACGAGGACATCGCGCACCACGAACCCGTGGCCTCCTCCTCCGCCATAGAGAACCTCCAGCCCTCCAACAACTCCGGCGGCCGACTACACAACTGGCAAGCGACCAAAACTACCGTCAAAGAGCGATTATCATTCCTATTCAATAACGAGATTCTATGCGATGTGCATTTTATAGTCGGTAAAGAGGCGAATCAACAAGTTATACCCGCACACAAGTTCGTGCTGTCTGTGGGGAGCGCGGTGTTCGACGCCATGTTCAATGGAGTGCTGGCCACTAAGTCAGATGAAGTTGAGTTACCTGATGTGGAACCGGCTGCGTTTCTACACCTACTAAAGTTCCTATACTCGGATGAAGTCAGGATTGGCCCGGAGAGTGTCATGACTACACTGTACACAGCTAAGAAGTATGCTGTTGCTGCCCTAGAGGAACACTGTGTGGACTTTCTGAAGAGTAACCTTGGTACTGACAATGCATTCCTGCTCCTCACTCAAGCGCGGTTGTTTGACGAGCCTCAACTCGCTGCCCTATGTCTGGAGATGATAGACAAGAACACAGCCGATGCTATGAACGCTGAAGGCTTCACCGACATCGACCAAGACACTTTAAATGCAGTTTTAGAAAGGTAATATTAAATATAGTGCTTATTTAATTGTGTTATTAATTTATGAATCTCTAAGCTATTAAAACATTGTTTTTTCTTTATTCTTTCTTTCTTTCTTATCAATTTGATATTGTTTGTTATCTATCTGTGTCAATGAACTTAAATCTATAATTTGTTATCAAAGAAGGCTTGGCTTCTGATAGATAAACAATTGTATGATAATGGACAGGATAGATGATATATAAATAGAGATATCAGATGAAATACAGTAAAATCTGTTTATATTCTATTGTTTTTGATTTGTAGAATAATGTCTGAGATTTTGTTAGTTGGGGCAAAACTAATTAATTAGGTACCTTCACTTTATTCCAAATCATGATCTTCTTCTTCATCGAGTGGATGGTCAACCTGACCGATCCTGGTGTCAGATTTATTGAGCCGCCAAAGGCCTCTGACTTATGATAAAACATAACTCCTGATAATGCCTGAAAATTCATTTAAAATATAAGTAAGTACATATTTTCAAAATTCTTATGAATAAGCTTTTACTATAACCTAATATTTTATTGCCCAATTTTCGATTTTGTATACCTACCTACATTTAATAATTTTTATTGAAAAGAGTTCTGAAACAAAATTAAATCTAAAATGTTAATAAAAATTAAACCTAAATCTACTCTCAATAGAGCAAAAACCAACAACACATAAAAACAAAACAAACCATTTTTCAGAGACACCCTTCGCATTAGAGAAGCGAAGATCTTCGCGGCCGTGTTACGCTGGTCAGAAGCCGAGTGCATCCGCCGACAACTGCCAGTCACACCATCCAATCAGAGGACAGTACTTGGACGAGCTTTCAACGCGATAAGATTCCCTTTGATGTCAGTCGAAGAGTTTGCTATGGGGCCGGCACAGAGTGGGTTACTCGACGACCGAGAGATAGTCCAACTGTTTCTATACTTCACTGTTAATCCTAAGCCCAATGTTGGGTTCCTGGACACCCCTCGATGCTGTATGACCGGTAAAGAGTTGACCGTAAACAGGTTTCCGAGAACGGAGTCCCGTTGGGGCTACAGCGGAACAACAGATAGGATCCGATTTACAGTGGATCTGAGAATCTTTGTCGTTGGATTTGGATTGTACGGGTCTTATTTCGGACCCAGTGAATATGAAGTCGATTTGCAGGTATTTCATTTATGTTATTACTAGCAGCGCCATGCTGTTTTACCCGCGTTTTTCCCTTTCTCGTGGGAATTTCGGGACGGAAAATAGCCTATAACCTTCCCGTTGAATGGGGTTATCTATTACAAAAAGAATTATTCAAATCAAACTGATTGTTTCTGTGATTAGCGCGTTCAAGCAACGAAAAAAACTAACTCTTAGGCGTAATCACCGCGCTTGCCTGATGCGGGGTGGTGATCTCAAACCCGAGCATGTTTGAAACGAAGAAAGAAGACATCTTAATTACGTTAATAATTAATTTCACTAACCAACAACATTGTAATTTCTATCATCTGTAGCTAATTATGCTAATGAATCAGTGTTACCGTTTCGTGTCTGTTACGCTTTCTCTGTGAATGCTCTACTGCTATCGAAATATTTAAACGAGATCGCGGGCAAAATAATAATTTATTTAGAACTAGATTTTTACTCCCAAGTTTTCCCAGCTAGCGTACCTATTCCCGTGGGAATTTCAGTATTGAAAGTAGCCTGTGTCCATTTCCGAGTTCTAATTTATTTCTATGCGTAATTTCATCAGAATCAGTTCAACGGTATTTTGATTATAATGGTAGGTACTCAAATTCACAATAATACAACTCCGGAAATAGGTATTTTTTTTAGTAAATGTATCAGGCGTTATCGGACAAACAGTCTTTGTATGCTAAAACATACTACAATTTTACGAACACGAACGAACGAACATGAGGACCATATTATCTACTAACGTATAATAACAATCGAAAGCTTTTACAATTAAAAGTTAACCTTAAAAAGCTATTTAAAAACATTGATAACAGTTTTCGTTAGAATGTGCCAAGAGGCGAGTTTGCCAACCGGGAATAGGAGGTATTTATTATTGGCATCAACACTTGTATATTAAATACAAGATAACGTTTGACTAACGACATATTTCATATAATTAATGAGTGTTCATTAATCTGTTGTTATTTGTTAGTTAGATGGTACATAATTGCAGTTACTCGAGCTTTTTAAATCTGATATTTTAAGCTAAAGAGGAGTAGGTAATTTGGAATGATGAAAACTAATATTTGTTATTGAGCATTGTGCAAAATTACCACACTACAAATTCCTGTTTATAACATTTACAATTTATCAGTGAAGTTGTTAAGCAACACACACTTCGGCCCCTACTTGGATGGGTGGCCGATAATGGCAACTAACTGAGAGTTACCATGGAATGCACGTTAAAATTTCAGTCCCGGTTATTTCATCAAACCATGTCGGAGGCCTTAAGGCGGTATAAAAACTCCGCCACCAAGGTTGGCACACCTACACGAACTTACTTAATTACTTACCTATCATTTTCTTTATATGATATTCCAGATTATCCACCTCGCCACAAAGAAGGTATGCGGCTCTAACACGACGACTTTCTGCTGCGACGGCACCGACGACACCTTCCGGGCCATGTTCAAAGAGCCGGTCGAGATTCTGCCCAACACCTCTTATATTGCCAGCGCTAAACTAAAGGTAACGCATCTATTTTACTAGCAGTTTTCTGCGGTTTCACCCACGTTAAAAGAAACGTAAAAAGGTTATACTTGAGTTCAGGCTGTCTATGCATAAAACGATTTCTTTATTCAAACATAGCTAAGATTACTCCCCATAAAGCATCTTGCAAAATATATATTATTATATATATATATATACTAGCAGCGCCCAGCGGCTTTGCCCGCGTTGAGCCCGTTCACGTAGGAATTTTTAAAAATCCTTTCTTAGTGTGCACTTACGTCACTTGAAGAACCTTCCTGCCAAATTTCATGTTTCTATGTGTAGCGGTTGAGGCTGTGCGTTGATTATCAGTCAGTCAGGACTTTGAATTTTATATATATAGATATATATTGGACACAAAGAGGCACCATGATACACGCTATTGCGTTTGCTGTGTCGTGTATATCAACGCCTATAAACTAAATTAAAATGGTTAATTATTAGAGTTACTATGTCACAAACACATCAAACTGATACCATGCCTCTTTTTGCGCCTTGGGTAAAAAAATGGTTTAGTGATTTATTTTCATTATAAGCTTAACAAACTTTGGACTTTATATGCAACTTAATTCTAAATATTAAAACCTTATCTCCCAGGGCACAGACTCGTTCTACGGCACCAAAGGGCTCCGCCGAGTGACTGTGGACTGTAACAATGGTGAAAAGGTAATATTCCAGTTCTCATACTCCGCGGGCAACAACAACGGCACCTCGGTCGAAGACGGACAGATTCCCGCCATCATATTCTACATTTAGAACCGTTGTTTATGGTGATAGAGGAGTAAAGGTTTGCATACACAATCAAAATACGAAGGAAAATACAAGGCAAAAAATTTGCGAAAATTACAGCTAACACTTTTTGTAGTTGGCTAATAAGTCTATAATATTCTTTTAACTTGTCTCAGGTATTGAAAATGTGAAATAGAATTCTTTAAACACTATATTTACAAATAATGAATGGAATCTTAAATTCATCCAATCAACCTATGAATTATTTTAAAAAAACAAATTAAAAATTGTAAAATTGAACAGCGAGAAAAGACAACCAGTCAATCATTTGTTTGTGAGGGAAATCTCATTAGTATTACGAGTATATAATAAAAACATACTTTTTAAACTCACACGATTTGCACTCATTATACGCGATACTGACCCGTTTCATTTAGTATAATAGGTATATAATAAAAACGTTATGATCAAATTAAATATTAGAAATGTTTAATTATATTAATTTTAGAATGTCATTCATTCATTACAGACTAACCGCGGTATGCACAAACCTATACGAGTATACTTCAGTTGACCACAAAGTTGTTGGTTTCACAAAGTCATTTATAATTATAGAAATAGGGATTAAAATCGTATGGCTTTATTTTCTACTTATCTTTCCGTCGTTTGTGCATATCTCATTATCTTTTAATTTCGCCTGAATTTCTATGTTGATGACGTCATAGCGCGTATGAATATGCATAACGTTCTATACAACACACACACAAAATAAACGACACCCAAAAGGCCAATGGCGTACGTTCTAAAACAGACTCACTCACACATAGATACACGGTGTTCGAAAGGTGTCGAAGTAACGCCAGTCTTAGATCAATAATACACAACTAGATATCGGGTCCGCGCAAAAAATACGTCTCGGTGAATAACAGCGCATTTGAAACGTGAGCTCTTATTTCATTAATAATATTTTCTACTTTATTGCTAGACGTCACCCATACAACCATTTTGGTCGCAGTGTAGTAACAATTTCATTTGAACACAAAATCTGGTTGAAGTGTGGTAACAGTTACTACACTTTAGTGTCGACTTTAAAAAGTGGTAACATAGTGCACACATTGCGACCACTTTGTGACCACTTTGTAAATGTAGTAACATAGTGCACACATTGTAGAAACATCGTTACCGAATTTTTTCTCACACATTTTGGTCACACAGTGTGCACTATGTTACCACTATGTTACTACATTTACAAAGTGGTCACAAAGTGGTCGCAATGTGTGCACTATGTTACCACTTTTTAAGTGAGTATTAAGTGGAAACATTATTTTATACTCCTGCCCAAAATGTTCAGTGGTACTCAACTATTGGTGTAGAAATTATTATTTTTGTGTGTAGAAACGTGATAAAATAATTGTATTTTACCCATCTGTAAGATACACTACAATTTACTTACGGAAACACTTTTGTCTTCCCTGTACAGTGAAAGATAAAATATGGTTTCTACATATCTACCGATAATCGGGTAGTAGAAATGCAATACGTGGAAATCATTAAAGGAAATTTAATGATAGCTGGAAAAAAAGTAAAAATAACTTTTGATTTCTTTGAACTACCTATCAAATCTCGATATCTTAACATACATGCAACTATTAAAAAATTTGAACAAGAAGAACTGCAACTAAATGAACTAACCAACGTAAAATGTGAATTAATTTCAATCAAGGATAAAAATAAAATAGTATTTTTGCCTATATTATCAACACTACAGCAGTCTCAGAAGTAATAATATTACGTGTTATTTTTTAGTACTTTGTCTCTCATATAATATTTTTAGATATCTCTTTATTTTCTGTAATAGAAATAGGTGATGTAATAATAAAATATGTAATTATTAAAAGTTTTTATTATTTAGTTTAGTTGATTAGTAGTTGTAGACATTAGTTGATTATTTAATTTAATTAACCCATATTTAATTAGTTGCTTCTTCATTTTGTAGAACTACTTTTTCTCTTTCTGGTGAAGATTTGGCTAAATTGTATCTGCAAGAAACAATAATCAATGATATTTCAATCTATAATGGCATCGCTTGTGACCATCAACACCTAGCAAATTGTAGAAAAATGTGCAAATCAATACAAATGAATATGTTTTAGTTACGTAGGTTACCTACAATTCGAATCGACCCCAATCTAATGTTATACGTTGGGAACCTCTGATTTTGGATTACACGGCAGCCATAGTGAAAGTGGTCACAAAGTGTGCGCTTTGTGTACACTTTGTGACCACTTTGTGACTAAACACTGAAAACCATCATAAAATTAATATTGTCTGTTTTACAACCTACAAATAGACTATTTATTAGACATTTACATTTAAAATGTAATTAAATTATTTTTAAATTTGCAAGTTTTCTAAGTTACCGTCATTATTATCTACTCATATAATTTATTATTTGGTTTTCATATGTACAAATTTAGCAATTAAAATATTTATTTTGCTTACCTGTTACTATATTGAGGCGCTCTTATTTATTATGATTTTTATCAAAATTCCGTCGATGAACTTGATTTCGTTTTTGTCAAACACTTCACTTTCGACGAATAATCCGCATCAAAGAAATGAAATAAAGTTCAATCACAATAAAAAAATGGCCGCATATAGGTAGTTTAGTAAATTATAATGGCCGCAGTTTATTTAGTTTAGTAAAATAAGTTGACATTTAATCCCCAAGTTGACGTTATTTCTATCAGTCATTCGTTATCATTCGGTCATCATTCACTCGAATTGTGGTCACAATCCAGTAACATTGTGTACACAATGTTACTACACATGTGTACAAATTGCGACCACTATTTTTTTTTTTTTTGTGTCGTAAATTCCCCACTTTCGGTAACAAAGTGGTAACAAAGTGGTAACAGCGACTGATCTTGTTTCTTGTGTAAAGTTTTAGTGTGGTAACAGTTACCACACTGCGACCAAAATGGTTGTATGGGCATGGTTGTAATTAGGTTGAACTTAGAACTGTTTTAAAACTTGTTTCAGTTCGGTAATAAACAAATGAAGCTGTATAAGTATATATCCACGTGGACAGCATTTAGTTTTAATGTGTACGTGACCCGTTATCTAGTTGTGTATTGTTGATCGAAGATGTCAGTAGATGCAACGAAAGTCGTGTTAGTGCTCATCTATGTATGTGTGCGTATTTACTTGTACAACATTTTCATAGACAACGTTATTACGCGATTTAAGTCAACAATTATAGTCACTCAGTCCTAATAATGTATTTCACTATGAAACACAATACAACCATATCAGATATCATCTTGTATTATCTTACTAAATATACAATGATAGAAAAAGAGGAGGATGCGGTACGATCAAACGTTGCGAACAAAATCAATCGAACATTAATAATCATCAATCCAATACAATTGATAGAGATATGAGATGACTGATAGTCTTAAAGACCGATGACACTGTGACCACTGACTCACTTTATATCTCTTCATTGTTAAGAACGTGACTGACAGTGACAAGTCATGATATGGAAAATACTGACATTGATAGAATATTTCTTTTGTTTTAGTTTTCCACCAATCAACACACAGTATTTTATCTTGTCGTGTTTTGTCGTACCGTTATGCTATAGTTAAAAAGAGCACTACTGCGTGCTATACGTTAAGTCTGCGTATCGAAGAAAATGCGTACCGAATCTTCCTACCTTTAACCTTTTGTTTGCCGGGATTAGAAACACAATAGAAAATCAATTGTGTCTGGCTTGGATCCGCGTTCCGGCATAGGAGGGGTTAACTATTGTTGACTAAATATAAATTCGTTATTAAATTATTGTAGTTAAAACTGTGATAGGTAGTAGATGTAAGTGGGGGCAGCTGGGAATTGGTATTTTAACGGGGCGATTGGGAATTGGGGCCGATGGGAAAATATTAAGAGTGTGTAGTTTTAGTGTTCGTGCTGGATAAGTGGGTTTGACGATTTGAACCTTGTACCAAATTCCCCAACACTATACTGAATCAGTAACAGTTAAGCTCACTTATTTAGCACCTTTCTAAATTTCATCAAAATATGTGTAACGAATAAGTTGTGAATGGATAAATACTATTTTCTGTTTTAATAATTAGCGTCTGTAACATACAGATAATATGTATGATTTGTTTGAATGATTTTCATAAACACACACAAGGAACTATTCACATTGAAACACGTAAATTGAATTAAGCGTTCAATAATAAACTATGTAGTTATACATGAAACTCTACCTATATCTTAATCATCAGCCAGCATAAGGGTGCGTCTCCATTGAAGCGGAGCGGAGCTGTGCGGAGCCCGATTAACCAATCACAGCGCGTTGAGTTTGTCAAACAACGCATTGACATTGTCAAAATCTTTTCGTAACGCATTGTGATTGGTCAGTCGAGCTCCGCACAGCTCCGCTCCGCTTCAATGGAGACGCACCCTAAGGCTACAAGTACGACCGACATTACTAATCAGCATTACACTATTTAAACTATCACGATATGAACACATTGTAAACACTAATCTAAACGGGACTTAATCGCGAATAAATCATTGAATGCACATCTCAACGTTTCAGTCGTGTCGCAACGGCCGTGTTCAAGACCCGTCTAGATAAGTGTTTATAATCAGCATTAGACTAAAAACAGTTCAATGTAACCCACCGAATCATAACGATCAGAGGTCAATTCTGTTAAACCAATGATGTGTCAATTGAATCTCAATTGGATCTCAATTGAAGAAACCCATACTAATACGTAGGTATATAAGATAAAAAAGCAGCGCCCCGCGGTTTAACCCGCGTTGTGCCCGTTCCCGTAGGAATTTCGAGAATTTTATACATATAAACCTTCCTCAGGAATCACTATCTATTTTTTAAAAACCGCGTCAAAATCCGTTGCGTATTTTTAAAGATCTAAGCATACAGACAGACAGCGGAAAGAGACTTTGTTTTATACTATGTAGTGATAACTGGCGGTAATTTTTAAAGACTCTAGATAGTTTGACATATGTATTTGGTATTCAGCTCCACAACCTTTGAAATTATTCCGGAATACAATGGAAACTCAATTTTCAAACACATTTGGTTCACTGTTAGGAACAAAATGTGTCACAGTATTAGTGACACAATTGAGTCTCAATTGACACTGAATTGTTTAAATCGACCCCAAAAATATATATGCTATTACCTACCATCCATATAAATAAGTGTATATAATATTATATGCACTTTAAACCCTTATTTAAGGGATGTTAAAATGTCATACTATTGTTTACGATTTTCAATGATTTCGTAATAAATGTCACCTGAGCTTTTAACCGTAAGTCTGCCTTAATATATGTGTTGTACATAACCACTAATCAATATCAGTTTAGGTGCCAAATACCATAGAAATATATATATATTTGTAACCTCATATATTTACAAATAAATCGAACAAAAATTTTAGTAAAAATTATAAATTTTAAAAATTCATTTTATTCGGTATTTTCTAGTCAAATGTTAATTCAATTCTATTCATTGTTCGGTATTATTTTTTAAAATCAATTGTAATATATTTGTTTTATTTTGTAATCAAATACTAATCTAAATTACTAAGTCATATCCTTGTTAGAACTGATTGTTTCTTTTGTGAATTGATAGGAATTGATGCGTATGAAATATAATAAGAATTAATACCTACTTATGTGAGTTTGTAATATTTTGTATAGAAGAATGTTTGTTTAGATGTTTCAATAAATAATTTCTTAAATGTATCTTGAATGGTTTTATTTCGGTTCTTTACTTAAAACATTAATCAGACAACTCACTGGTTGACTACAAATAGGCGAAAATCGCTTAACGTTTGAACCGGAATCTATGTATCAATTCAAACATAAAAGTGCCGCACAATCAAGCAATTTTCACCTTTAAATGTTGGAAGCTAATTTCTCATCATATCCCCACAATTTGTAGGTATAACAGTTACGAATAAAATAACAATTAGGTCACTGCAAAACATACTTTATATGTATAATTATAAAACACAATATCAATAACTAACTACGAATACAAAGTAAACTTCTGATGACATTTTACGGGTATGGGATATTTTATTTGAGAATCTAATTCCACGTTTCTGTACTGGGGTAAAGCTGAAAAGCTTTTTAACTGAAAAAAGTTAAAACAATTCTAAATCATCCGAATGTCACGATATTCCGATAACCTATACAACAACAAGATTACCAAAAGGTTTTGATAACGTCAATGTGTTGTTAGACGATTTCAATGCGTCGTGATTGCTTGATTGAGCTCAGTCCAGCTCCGTGCCGATTCAAAGTAAACACATCCTTAACCAAACTTATTCCCTTCAGTTTTACCCGCGCTGTGCCCGTTCCTGTTGGAATTTTGGGATAAAAATAGCCTATAATCTTGCCCTTGAATATACCTATTCAATACAAAAAGAATTATTCTAATCGGATTGGCAATTTCTGAGATTAATGGGTAAATCTATCAAGTAGAGCAATAAATCTACACATCATTGTATTACCAACTACAGTGTACAGTGCTAAGTACTAAGACTAAGGTTCAAGAGCATCCCATCTCGGCCTGCCACTGCTGGTGTCTCTTGGCCAAGTTCCTCGACACCGGCTTCGTCTTCTCGATAGCCGTGAGCACGTCGGACAACTCTATTCGGTCTTTTCTAGCCGGATTCAGATCTGTAAGAGTAAATTGAGATTGAGCTATCTATACTATACTATATAATAAGCTGGTAAATTTTCTAACTTTGTAAGAGATAATCTCATGAACTACCGGTCCGATTTGAATGATTCTTTTTGTAATGGATAGCCACGTTCAACGGGAAGGTTATAGGCTATTTTTTATCCCGGAATTCCCAAAGGAACGCGCACATTATTAGATAAATTACTAACATGATTGGTCAAAAGTTTGCGGATGAATAGAATGGTTGGCTACCTAGTTTCAAACAGATTGGTAACGCGGCATCAAACCGAAACTAGCCGCTGATCTCTCTAGCAGATAACAGGTACTACCTATCAGCGCTTAGGGACTTAGAAGGGCAGGTTAAATTATCGGTCCCGGTCGTTTTGATCTTTAGACCAAGTCAGAGGCTTTTAGACTGATTAATAACTTCAACATCAGGGCTACTTAAACCTACAACACAACCTACTCGAAATTTCTTACTGCTAAGTTTCAGTCTGTTACCATAAAATAATTTCATAAAGGAAAGGAAAGGAAAACAGTCTGTTTCATAATTTTTCTTAGGTACAATTTCAATACACACAGTGCGAAAGCCTATCACTAGGTACTTATAGAAATATCGTGGACTACTTAACTTCCCTACATCATTTCTGACAAGCCCGTTGGCAGTGGCACTGTGTCAGGGGTTATGTGTTCGATTCCCACCCGGAGTCAACAATATGTAAAGGCATAGTTGTTGACGACGGCATCAATTATATATTCATACTAGCAGCGCCCCGCGGTTTTACCCGCGTTGTGCCCGTTCCCGTGGGAATTTCGGGAATTTTTTTACATAAAAACCTTCCTCTTGAATCACTCTACCTATTACAAAAAACCGCATCAAAATCCGTTGCGTAATTTTAAAGATTTAAGCATACAGACAAACAGACACGAAACAGAGACGACTTTATTTTATACTATGTAGTGATAAAGTATTTGTGTATGTATACGAGTATGTAGTGGTACCAATGAGTTAGATTCAACAATACAAGCTTAGAGCTTACTTAGGGTCTAATTAACCGTGAATGAATTTGTCCGAGTATATATATTTACTTACTCCTCGCAGCTATACTGGGCAGTATCTTCCTCACACCCGACATCAAAGCCTCCTTACAAATCAACTTGATTTCACTCCCCGAGTACCCTTCAGTCTTCGCTGCAAACTCCTTGAAATCCACCATTGGGTACATCTCCAAGTTCTTGGAATTGAGGAACGTTTCGAACAACTCCTGGCGCGTTTTGAAGTCCGGTAGAGGAATGTGGATACGTTTTTCCAGTCGCCTGAGCATTGCTGGGTCTATTTCCCTGAAAAATTGTCTCTAGTAAGTTTCAGCCTCATGGTTTTTAAATAACTTCAGTTAGACGGACAAAAACTCCAACACCAGGGTTGGCCAGTAACCTACGAAATGAATGAATGAATGAATGAATGAATGAATGAATGAATGACTTAGACAGACTTGCCCATTTAAAGTTATAAATCATATGAAGATCTGTTTTTAAGGACAATCTCATCGATTTTAGTAAGAAGAAAAGCTTTGTTTGAAATAACAAGTACTTTAAATTGTGGAAGTAACAAAAGATCAACTTACCGAGGCATATTGGTAGTGCGTAATCTATATTATGCACTACCAATATACCTACATACCATTATGTACGTGTATTTTATTGCACCCGCCTTCCACTGACGATTGAACTGGTACCTAATTTAAAGTGTGAAAATAAAAAACTATCCACTTACCAAGGCATATTGGAGTTAGCCAGCAAGAACACTATCCCGTCTCTGCGTCCGATGCCATCGAGCTCCGTCAGTAGTTGTGACTTCAGTCTCCGGGAAGCCTCGTGCTCGCCCGGGCTGCACCGCTCCGACGCCAAGGTCTCCAGCTCGTCTATGAAGATGATGGACGGTGAGTAGTACGTCGCCATGTCGAATAGGACCTGTAGGGATTTTAGTCTGTTTAATATTTTTAAAGTAAGTGCAAGTTTAAGTTGAACAACTGTTTTGTTGTGACTCATATGTTTATAGGAATACTAGCAACGCCCCGCGATTTAACCCGCGTTGTGCGCTTACCCGTAGGAATTTCGGGATGATAAATAGCGTATAACCCTCCCGTTGAATGTGGCTATTCATTACAAAAAGAATTATTCAAATCAAATTAGTAGTTTCTGAGATAAGCGCGTTTAAACAAACAATTCAGCTTTATCATATAAGTATAGATACATATCAATCATTTAAGAAGAGAAAAATATCTTTAAATAAACACTATTCAACAGAATGACACCCAGACCCAATGCTATGATCCAAAAAAATCAACAAGGATCTACAACCCACCTTAACAATCTTCTCACTGTCCCCTCTCCACTTGTTCACGATGGTGCTGCAGGTGACGTTGAAGAAGGTGCACCGGCTCTGGTCGGCCACCGCCCGCGCCAGCATCGTCTTGCCGGTGCCGGGCGCGCCGTGCAGCAGCACCCCGCGCCAGGGGGACAGCAAGCCGGTGAACACGTGCGGGTATCTGGTGAAGAGTGGGTTGGGTGGTGGAAGTGAAAGGCATTTGGTGAGTGTGAGGGAATTTGTTTAGTAGCCAACCCTAGGTGACTCTGATTTTAAGACGCATAAACGTTGCCAGGTATGTGAGATACGAAATTAAGATGGGTTGAAAAGGCAACCGACAACACTTTAGTTGTTTTTGTAATCTTAGAGCCAAAGTCAGGGTAAAAATAAGTTTTGATATATCTTATTCCGTACCTAGATAGTAAGGTGACCAAACTTTTCATACCATCGTACATTTCCTTAAATACTTTCATACAAAACCTACCTGACCGGATAAACCACGGACTCCATCAACAGACTCTTCGCCTCCGTGAGCCCCTTGATGTCCTCCCAGCAGACAGTAGACGGCCTGATGATTTCCTGGTACAGCATCTCCACCATCTGCCTCTTGTCCGCCGGCGCGTTGGATATGAAGTGAGCGAGAGGCTTCCTCTCGATGGCTGGTATTGTGTTGTCAGTTTGGTTCTGTTGAGAAAAATCAATTATTTTTTTTATTAAGAGCGGCTTGCACAAGAACTCTTAATTATTTAAATGTATTTAATATCGAAATGTGTTTAAGAAACAGAAGATATTTGTTCAAAATAGTATTTTATATAGCACGAAAAAGAACACAGTTTTAATTGAATGTCATTTGTTTATTGAACTTAAGGGTCCGTTCACACCGAGCTTCGGCTCGCTTTTTTCTTTTCACACAGAACGGATCGAATACGCTTGGAATTGGGCGGAGCGGAGCCGCCAACTAAGAAAGAGCACGCAATCGGAGCCGATCGGCTTCTCATATTATTTCACACAAGCGCGTTGTATCGCTTATTGTATGTGTGCGAGTCTTTATTTAGGAGCGTAGTTTATAGTATCATCAATGTATCATTTTAATGGTTATATGTTACCTGCAAGATCTGTCGCACTTCCAGCATCCCGGGCAGGTCCGCCTCCTGCTCACACTCCTCGACTTTCTCGACCTTCGGCGCTGGTTTCCGGTTGGGCGGTCGCCGCGGAGGAGATGGATCCTCGACCTTCTTACAGAACTGAGGCTGCTTGTTGAACTTTATCAGGTAGTAGCTGCAGTAATCCTGAGGGTCACAGTATTAGTATAATATAATATATCCGGACAAATTCACACTCGGTTAACTAGACCCAAAGTAAGATTTAAGCTTGTATTATGGAATCAAACTCAGTGATGCTACAAAATTTACATACACAAATACTTTATAAGAACATATAATTGACACCCAAACCTCGTCGCTAACAACTATGTCTTCACATATTGTTGACTCCGGCGGGAATGGAACCCGCAACATCCGACACAGTAAACGCTGTCACTGCCAATGTGCTAGCGGGAAATAGTAAATAGGTCACCTAGAGATGAGGACCTCGAGAGGTCAGATCCAATTACTTATCTTGACCGGTTATCTCGGATAGCAAATAAAGTTATTATAAACGACATTGTTGCAAAGTATTGCAATTTTTCCTATTTAAATAAATGTCAAGTGGCCGCTGAAAACCAGATAAAAACAGTAAAAGTTTAGATTTTATTACATATCGCATCTGAGTCATATCTGTAGTTATAATTAATATAGACACATGTCTTTGTGTGCGTAACGTCTACTTATACTTATACTTAGATACTAATATTATAAAGAGGTAAAATTTTTAAGTTTGTTTTTTTGTATGTTCGAGCTAATCTCGGGAACTACCAATCCGATTTGAATAATTCTTTTTGTAATAGGTAACCACATTCAACAGGAAGGCTATTGTTTTACCCCAAAATTCCCCCGGGAACAGGCACAATGTGGATAAAACCGCGGAGCGTCAGGCATACAAAATCTATCAGTTCTAAGTTCAAATATTTCCTTACCATTGAGAATCAAACCTCTATCATAAACATGAATCGTATTGTGAATGCGTATCGTCATTGGGATCACAACTTTCGCGACAGTAGCGCCACTCTGTCTGGCTGCAGTAGTGGGCAACTCGCCAACGCATTTATCAATACAGTTTTCCTCGAGGGAAGAAATGTTACATACTTTCTGGTACGTACAGAGAAAAGGGAAAAGCATAATCGGGTATTTACATTGGTTTACTTTTCTCGACATTTTGAAAGAAAATGAAGGGATTTGAATAAAACATTTTTATTTACTTATTTATTGATCAAAAATTAGTCAACATCAGTAAACTTAACTTAAGTTGATTTTACTTCCCCCTCCGATATCTTCGGTGAGATGAGAGGCCTTTGCCCAGCTGTGGGACATAAGAGGCTAATACTTTTACCTTTAATTTTATAAAATTAATCGGATAGAAGAAAACATATTTCATTCAATTTTACTAGACTGGAATGGAAAGGATTAATGAGAAGATTTCCGTTCTATCAAAAACTTCAGCTTTTTAAAATAATTATAGAATATGGATGCTCTAAAGTACGAGTCGAAGCAGGCTACCCTAACTTGCACGGCTAACGAAGACAAAATGATACTTAAACCGCCTTAACCGCGCAGTGTTACCCTTTAAACCATATTTTTATATAAAAATCCTTTTAGTAGAATGTTTAGTTCACCACATAATGTATTTGCGGACCGTAGCTACGTTCACTATTCTATCTTCGTTGCTGACCTTATAGGACGGTGCAGGGTACGAATTGTTAAATATTGCAACGTTTCTATTTAATTTCCTGAACGAAATAAGTGGTTATGTTAAGGAAATAGAATCGTGTTATTGTGATGCAAAATGCAGTCTTGGGTCCTATCTTTAAGAACTTACTATCGTATTAACAAATTCTACGTTATATCCATACTAATATTATAAAGAGGTTAAATTTGTTTGTTTGGTTGTAATGAATAATTAGGCTCAAAAACTACTGGACCATTTTTAAAAATTCTTTCACTATTCGAAAGCTACATTATCCACGAGTAACATAAGCTATTTTTCATCCCGAAATTCCCACAGGAATGGATACAACGCGGGAAAACCGTGGGGCGCTGCTAGTAAGACATAAAGGCCTCTGACATGGTCTAACGATTGAAACAACGAGACGGGTAACTTAAAGTCGGAATATTTAAGTAAGTAAGTACTTAACATAAGTTCGTAGTTTTAACCCAATTACCTACAGATCTCACTTAACTAGTTAAGTGTCTTAGTAATTAACGATATTGCTCGTTAGTAGGTACTTACTAAAACTAACAAAGATGCTGGGTGCAAATAAAATGAATGCTTAACTATCACTACATAGTATAAAACAAAGTCGCTATTTTGTCTGTTTGTTTGTTTGTCTGTTTGTCTGTATGCTTAAATCTTTAAAATTACGCAACGGATTTTGATGCGGTTTTTTGTAATAGGTAGAGTGATTCAAGAGGAAGGTTTTTATGTAAAAAAAAATCCCGAAATTCCCACGGGAACGGGCACAACGCGGGTAAAACCGCGGGGCGCTGCTAGTTTTAACTAAATTACAAATACCAAAAGTACGATTGTGCAAATGACAAACGGACAATATCCAGAAATTTTATAAAAACTGTCACCTTTTTAAATTAGTTTATAAACGTAGCTAACATTTAAAAAAGAACCTTCATTCTCATGTTAGTAAACAAACTATTAAGTTCCTGCACAGACATCGATAGGCGTAGATGTAGTATAAGTACCTCTATTTGGCAACGACGTCTGTACGTATGTAGGTAAGGCAGGCGAGGGCTGCGGCGCCAGTGAGTCTCGCTCGCAACTCGGGCATCCTGCTTGTGGTTCACGGTGAACTGGTAACCCACATCTTTCAATTACAACGGGGCCGCCAGCGGTAAGGAAGCCTGTACACTATTCGACGATACTAATATTACAAAAAAGAGGTAAATCTTCTAACCTTAGCTTCTAACTTTATTTATTTGTAAGGGCTATTCTCAAAAACTACCAATCCGATTTGAATAATTCTTTTTGCAATGGATAGTGTAGATGGTGTCCGTTCCCATGGGAATTTTGGGAAATAATATAAGTATCCTATAACATACCGCTTGAATGTAGCTATACTTACTGCCTCCAGTCGAGGCTGCCTCTAGTGAATAACCAGCTTAAGACAAATAAGTGTGCATTCCTCTTTACGTCGGTTCGCAATTATTTATACGAAATAAAACATCAATATGAAGTCTTCTTCTTTTGACTACAATAACATACAGAATGAAGATGTAGGTATTAATTACTTGAGTGAGTAAGCATAAAGAGAAGTAATAGAACCCAAGAGAGCATGTCAGTCACAATTCTGAGGAGGTTTTTTTGGGAGTTTGTACAATAGAAACTGTATTGACGTTCCATAGCTTATTTTTAACTAGCCGCACCCCGCGGTGTTGCTCGCGTTGTTGCTTTTCCCGCAGAATTTCGGGATAAAATGTTCTATAGTTTTTTCGTGAAAGAGTAACAAATATACATAAGTACATACATCCTCATAAACTTTCACATTTATAATATTAGTAGGACTATTAAGATTAGTTACAAAGACTTCCCTAACTAAAAGTAAGAGGAATAAATACTTAAAACATCCATAAATTATTTTTGTCACTTAACTTTCAAGTTGGTAATGTATATTACTACGATACAGATTATTTATAGTGTGGGTATCATCGTTATGTCTCCTTGATACATCCTCACAGCAAAACATATCAATATTGTAAAATTATTATTTGTTATATGTTTCGTTTGTATACCTGCTTACTATGTACCTTAATAATTTTAAGATAACAGCAGAACATGTGCGTAGGAAATTGTTTTGCTGAAATAAATATTTTCATTTTCATTTTCATTTTCATTACTTTGTAAGGTGGCCATAGGTATACGAGAAATCGCTACGATCAGACTGTACGTGTACAGTTCGAACGGTACAATGTTTATCGGTAACGTTCGAACTGTGCAGTCTGATCGTAGCGATTTCTCGTAGCGTATATGGCCACCTTTAAGACCTTCATAGGCGTAATAAGCGCACACCATACAATGTACCCTGTAGGTAAATAAACCGAACTTTTGTGTAAAAAGCATCACGCGCTGTCCGTAAATTTGGTATAAATCGGCGCGGTCACATGAATAAAAGTTTAAAACTGCCTGGTGTTGCGTGGTAAGCTGAAAAATATACGGTGTGGGTGAAAGTTTTGAATTTCCAGTGTTTATTTGACAAGAAAACTTATTTTGTTGTATTTCTTGTTTTTCTCATATCATACTTAATTCATTAGATAGTCAAAGTTTGTAAAGATGAAAGGGTGACGATTCACTATCGAGGTATAGTTTCTAACTTTGTATGTTTGTAGGGGATAATCTCAGAAACTACCCATCCGATTTGAATAATTCTTTCTGTAATAGATAGCCACATTCAACAGGACCGTTATAGGCTATTGTTTTATCCCGAAATTCCGCCAGGAACGGGCACAACGCGTGTTAACCCGTGGGACACTGCTAGTAACTTATAATCTTAAAGCCTATATACTACACTAGCAGCGCCCCGCGGTTTTACCCGCGCTGTGCCCGTTCCCGTGGGAATTCCGGGATAAAATGTAGCCTATAGCCTTCCTCGATAAATAGACTATCTAACAGTGAAAGAATTATTCAAATCGGTTCAGTAGTTTCTGAGATTAGCGCGTTTAAACAAACAAACAAACAAACAAACAAACAAAACAAACTCTTCAGCTTTATAATATTAGTATAGATTGTATTGTAGTTACCTAGATGTAACATAGCTGGCTCTTCCTACCTAATCCCGCGATACGAGTACCATCCGTCCGCTTCGCCCTGGGTTTACGACTGCGGACTTTGGCTACACACTGGGCCGGATTCAGGAGGTCAAAGGGGCAATAGATAACCCTTTAATAACGGCACTCCGGGCCGGTAAAGTTTTCTTTCAATAAGTAAGAGAGGGTTATAAATTTGTACGTGCATATTATGTGTGTTTGTGTATGGTAAAGTTTACAAACAAGTGTATGGAACTTCGTTTCGTTTTGTATATTAGTATACTTTTTAAACTCACACGATTTGCACTAAATGAATCATCATCCCGTGACCACGAGCGGTGTAATTCACTCGAAACGTCGGGTACATATTTTTACAAAAATAAGTAATATTATCTAACGCGATACAGACCCGTTTCGTTTAGAATAGTGGATTATATAATATTAGTGTTAATATATCTACACTAATGTTTTCATATTATAATTTTAGTAGAAAGTGTCTGATAACTGTGGATCCATATAGTGTTTTTAATTGAAAGGAGCTGGGTCGACCAATCACAACTGCACCAAATTGGATGATTCTTTTTTTAATGTGTTCCTTATTGTCAGGACAAGGTTTTTATATAAGAAAAATAAGGGATAAAAATCTCAAAATTCCCACGGCAACGGGGGCGCTGCGGGTGAAACCGCGGGGCACAGCTAGTATACTAATAAAACTAGATACCTAATGTAAATCAATAATAACAACAACAAAAAATATCACTTGTCTCCTCTCTTTCCTCTCTACCATTTTACGAAATAAGCCCGTCCCCCTGCAAGCCTATACCTTAAACAGGCCCTGTAACACAATACTACCGTTTACGATACCGCTCATACCCGTATGTGTTTCGACACAACTCGTAAAATTGTGTTTTACGTTACATTTCATGTGGTATCTTTTCTTGGAATGTATTATTAAATGGTGGAAGTTTATAAGTATGGATCAAGGTTACAATTTAGGAGCTAATTTGCTTCTTAGAGGTCGGGTTAGCGATCACCAATCCGCAGTAGGCTAACGTGATGGTTAAGTGATAATGACTCTTCTTACTGTACTGTGATGATACGTCTTTTTCTGTGAGATGAGAGGTATTTTTTCTACTATGTTACATACATTAGACATTACTTATTTACCTACTTGTATAGTTTTCTAAAGAGTAAATATGAACCAATATTTGTTAATAGAAGACAATGTCGGAGGTCCTTAGGTCTTTATATTTTTGTATTAGCTTACTTATTTGGTATGTCTTAAAAGTATTTTTTTAAACTATCGCGATATCAACACATATTCTGTCCCCTAACACAAGTGGTACAATACAGTCGAAACGACAAAGTAAATAGTTTACATGCTGTATAAACTTTTTAACACGAAAAAAGTACCTATACGAAATTTGTAACGAAACATAACATACTCACTTGCAATATGATATCCAGGTCGATGTTATCGCAGACTTGGTACTCGCTGGTCACGTCTGCCTCCGTCTCGAAGGCCTCCGCGGTATGGAAGTAGCCCTCCTGCTTCAGGTAACTCATCACCAAGTATTTGAGGACACGCTTCCGACTCCGGAATAACGCCTCTTTCTGTAATCAGTATTAGCCTGTTATGTCCCATTTTAGCGGTCGTGGCGTAGTTCGACCTAGCGATGTGAGTTCATTGCGATTGTTAAGTAACGGGCAGCTCGCCCTCTACTTGGATGGGAGGCCGATAGTGGCATTTCTATCTGAGCGCTACTGTCCTTCGGAGGGCACGTAAAGCAGTCGGTTCCGGTTGTTTCAACCGTTAGACCATGTCGGAGGCCTTTAGGCGGTCTAAAAACTCTGACACCAGGGTTGGCCACTAACCTAGTCGAAATGAATGAATGATTGTCCCATTGTGAAACTAAAGACTACACGCACTATAGATATTAGTGCGGTTAGCTGGCTTGGAGTGTTGAAGTGTATTTCCGCTTGGGCGGTTTTGTTTGAGGCCCTCAATTGCCCAATCATTATACATTGCAAAGAGATTTCAAGAGTTATGCAATGCCATTGGTCACTTGAGCGCCGCTCCTTCGACTTCGCCTAATCGCGCACAAAACACAAAAGCTCAATCTCACGCACTAATATCAGGAACTACCAGTCCGATTTGAATAATTAAAATGTTGTATCAGATATCAGATAGCTACTTAAAAAGGAAGGTAATAGGCTATTTTGTATCTCGAAATTCCCACGGTAAGGGTGCCTGTCCATTGACGCGGAGCGGAGAAACGGACAAATATTAACCAATAGGATTGCGTAAAATATCTGACCGCAGATTTCATGCAATCCTATTGGTTAATATTTGTCCGTTTCTCTGCTCCGCCAGCTCGCTCCGTGTCAATGGACAGGCACCCTAACGGGCACAACGCGCGGATAGAACCGCGAAGCGCGGCTAGTAATTACATATTTCTAAACTTACGGATTCAAGTTTTCTCGCCTTACTCATAGGCTTTATTCCTGCCATTATAAATTAAAATAAAATAAACAAACACTTCAAATAAAAATAACTTTAGTTAACTTAAAAAACTTTGCTCAAAACTAAAAAGCCAACACGAAATTGAATAAACACTAAAAACAAACATTCTCTATCTAAAAAATATTGAATTACAATTTTTAATTCAATATTTAAAAGAAATCAATCCACAATGTTTTATTATTTTGGACATGTCAAACGTGTATGGAAACCTCCCCAAAATAAACTGTTATCCGTTACCTAGCAACCGTGCACCCTATAAAAAGGTAACTACATTAAGAAGTATTGACTAAGTTATAGCGGTATTTTTTGTATTTATCTGAGTGCTGGCTGGCCCCGAAAACTTTGTTTTTCTATGTAAAAATTTAGGGGTGGACTACCTTTAACATTGAGGGGGGTGAAAAATAAATGATATTCGATTCTCAGACCTACCCGATATGCCCACAAAATTTCATGAGAATCGGTCAAGCCGTTTCGGAGGAGTTTCACGAGACTCTCACTCGGTCACTCACTCTCTCGTTCTTATGTAGGAGCATCAGTATTGCGCACCAGAATGCTTGTACGAGCAATCGCGATTCCTGATACGCGCGTGCTTTACCACACGAATGCTGTTTCAAGCACAATATATAGAGTGAATAGACAATATTAAGTGAATAGAGCATTGAGTGACTGTCTAAGAGCACAGAGCATAGAAGCACCACTCGCTCCTTGTTCTGTGGTCTAAGGGAGACTTTTCTGTTTAACTTCTATGAAGTTTTCCATTACCAGTTCCCCTTAAAACTAATCCCTAGTATAAAATCAGCAGAGGCCATTACTTTGTGCGTGCCTCGTTGAGATACGGCGGGCGTTATGTTTAGATTCCTCGGATTATTGTCACCTACATTATATTACAAGGCTCGGAGCAAGTGTGGGGTGATTGCTTATTTTGGGACCAAGGTCGTTTAGTTACGTTATTAATATAAATTGACGATTATTTTTATCAGATTAAGTAGACGGAAACCCTTTGTAGGTTTGAATAAAGGGAAATAAATTAAATGGCTAGACGTTTTGGACGGGTATTAAATTCGTGACATTTGGTTTAATAGTTTTTGTGTATGCTTTTCTAATTCTCTACTATTAAAAGTATTAACCTGTAATGTCCCACTACTGGGCAAAGGCATCTCACTGAAGATATCAGTACAGTGATGAGGATTAAGCGTAATCACCGTTTGCCTAATCCGGGTTCTCGGGTGATCTCAAACCTGAACCATGTTTGAAAACTAGGCAACAACATGTATTCGCTCGACCTGGGTATTGAACCCGGGACCTCTGTATTGGCAGGCGAGTGCACATACCACTCCACCACCGAGGCATTGATTAAACTTAACCTAATACAAATATCAAAATAGAAAACACAACTATTGAAACGCACTCACCTTATATATTGTGTGGAGGACATCAGAGTTTATTTTCTTTTTATTTTTTAACAAACCGTTCGTCAAAGCGAATTGTAACTACTAACAAATTCTCTGGAACCGCACAAATAATAAAACCGTCAAAAACTATCCAATATCCGTATTAAAGAAACGGGACTCTCGTAACGTCTTCATTTCCCAAGGCTCTAACGAATACAACTTGAAACTTATGACGATTCCCCCGTGACGTAGACTTGTACGAAATATGCAAAATGTAAGTAAAGTATAAGTAGTAAGTATAGTAGGATAGTGATTGATGAGTGTAATATGAGCTACTGGCAACGACCGCGGTTTTGCTCGCGTTAAACTTTGAAATTAATTTCTGTAGTGATGTAACTATGTGTGTTATTGTTAACTAGTAGCGCCCCGCGGTTGTACCCGCGTTGTGCCCGTTCCCGTGGGAATTTAATAAATTTTTATACATATAAACTTTCCTCTTGAATCACTCTATCTATTTAAACAAAATTGCGTCAAAATCCGTGCAGTAGTAATTGAGTTTATCGTGAACAGACAGACAGACGCGCCCGGGGACTTTGTTTTATAATATGTAGTGATATACTAAGCAATTTATCGTACCTAAACTTAAGGGCGTTATTCATAAACGCTTATTAGTTAACAGCATTTTATTTATCAAACTGTTGTCCCTTTCTGACATACGCTATTTCTCAACGAGCAAAAGAGACAAAACATTTTATAACAGTGTTTTAGTTAAGGAGCATTTATGTATAAGGCAGTAAGTCTCAAATATAATTGTTAGTTCTAAAGGTCTTCCACATATTTATTACTATGACTACAATGTGAGAGAGCTTCTGTACTAAAGTACTAACTTATAATAACTTTAAGATATCGGTAGACTGTCGACGTAATTCAAAGTGAAGACACGGATCTATAATTCCGCTACTGCAGGACTCAAGGAAGAAAACTCCAGTGACCATATCGGTAGCCTTAAGCTATCTAAAATCTCCGACGCCATGGTTGGCCGCTAACCTACCCGAAGCTACTTATTTCAGTACAGTGACCAGGATTACTATACTGCGTCTATGTAAGCTTCCTCTGCAGAGTAGAGGAGTAAGAACGAAAATAAAGCATCCGTCATAGAAGGTTACGTTTAAGTCTCACTGCAATACAAAGGCACCCCGCTCATAGAAGATATCTGGGATCAGTTGTTATCACTGCGCTTGCCTCAAGACATCAGGCTGTGAGAAAAATGTGGTCTAATGTGATTTAACCTTAGGTTAGTTCATTGTATTTCTATACATTAGTTAACCGCGCTTTTATACATTAGTTCACCGCGTTTCAATACGCGTAAGTTCTCTAAAACCTAATTGTGATACTGTAAAAAACTTTCAGTAAGGTATGTTAATGTGTGGAAGGAGGAATAGTAAGCGCAGTGCCGCATTCGGGGGCGAGAGGGGGCGGCGGGCGCGTCGGCAGTCGGCAGTCATGCCTCGCGACGCGGCCCGGGCGGCCGCGCGCTTCGCCGTCTCCCTCGCTCTCCTAGCAATCGTCTGTGAGTTACTTACTACGAGCTAATCACTGCAAAACACACACCACAATTAATATCTAACACTTACCCCCCTTACATGTGCAAATCCATCCCTGCTTTCTCATATTAGTATCTACAGTGACCGAGAAAAGTTGTAATTCATCTTTTTGATTTTTGACAATTACTAAAACTAACATTATGTAATTCAATTGTTTTCTTTATACAGTGTGAATATTAGTTCGGGAATTTTGTTTATTATTGTCACGTTTTTCCCATAAATCTGAACGTAGAGGCCTTTTTGTCAATCTTTATAAAACCCGAGATGGATAGAGCTTTGAATAAATGACACTTTTACAAAGGAATCTATCTATAAGACAGTGACTATCAGACAATACTTTATAGGCACATAAATAAGGTCTAAGGAAAGCATAGAGAGTAGAGGGGTATCGTAACGTCGGTAAGCTTTTAAGCTCTCTCATTTCTCATTATTTTCTAGCAGAGGATTCCTTTATTTCCGTACACACTGCAGGTTGAAGTTCCGACTGAGAGGAAAGTTCGCAAAGCTTGATTGTTAAGTTTGTAAATAGACACCAGAAGCTCTGACTTGAAGTAAGTTTGTTTAATTAATTGAAAACAAAATGAACTTTATAATAATTTTGCGAAACTTTAATTCCCTGTTATGAACTTTGAGCTTTGATTTACAGGAATATTTCGACCTAGTTTTTTTAGACGATATTAAATTAAATTAAATTAATTAAATTAAATTAAATATGTCTTTATTTCAGGCAATAGGACCCATATCATACAATACAATATCATTATACATGAAAAATACAAGGTCAGATATTAAATTAATGTCAATTAAATTAAGTCAGATATTAAATTAATGTCATTAAATATTGTTTGGATAATAAATCCAACAAAATATTAGAGAAAAATCTGTGACTCCATTGCACTTATTAGAAAAGTGGATATAAGAGCTTATTACCTCTTTTAAAGTAGCAATTTGCCTTGCTTCCATCGGAGGCAATTAAAGCTTTAGCACCTCCATATTATAATAGTGGGAGGCAAAGGCAGACCTCTTCCTCTTTATGAAGTCGACTCACTCAGTTAAGGCTCTCAAAGTTAACTCAATCTAATAGATGTACCATGAGGTATACCATATTTAATTATTTACATATGTATATCTAACGGTAGGCACCAAAATAGCCTATTAAAAAGTAAACCATAAACTCCATATTTCTCCTATATTTTAACTTGACACTCGTATTCCATTCCGCAGTTTTGTGTCGTGTTAAGGGAGTTAGATATCTGCATTGGAGTCTGCATAACAAATGCATTTCTGGATAGTTGAATTAAACCGGCTTTGTAATATGAGCGGAGTAATTGGATCACAAACGAACGCGACGGTTGAGAGACAAAGAGCTCGGGGAGTTAACGACGTTTTTCACGTTGTTTCACTTCATTTGGATGTGAATTGAAAGATTATTACTCAGGTTCTGGTGGAAATTAAAAGTGGATGGTGTAACACTAGCATAATATGTAACTTAGACTCAAATTTCCCCATAACAACTGTCCTCGATCAGGACAAAATTTCAATTTAATTAGTTACCTAGTTCACGAGCTAAACTGAGATCAAAACGTCAAAAATGAATCACTGAAACAGTTGACCGTGGTTCGTGATAGGAATGGTGAATTTGGCCCTTAGTGTTACTGTAAGCTGTAACAAATGTAACGATTATGCCACGGTACAACGGAACATTGGACATAAGTTTAAACACTAATATTTTTGATATTAAAAAAAAGCACTTGTCACTATAACTCCTATAAGCAATGAAATTGTTAAAAAAAGCGTCAATTGCGATACCTTTACCTATATGATAAGATAATATATGGTGCATGTAAAGCAATGAATCACCTATACATTCAATGCTGATTGTCACTTGCACTGTGCGCCATGCAATAAGACCTTCAAAACAAAATTTGCCTTTGCGCATCCGAGCTCATGAATGAGCTTAAGCCCAAGGTGCTCCATTGACAGACACGTCACAGAGGACTTAAAGTAACGCAATGTTTAGTTCACAATTACTTATTATGGGCATTATTCATACACGCTTATCAACAGTATTTTAGCTATCAAATGCTTTGTCCCTTTCCGACATACGCTATTTGTCAAAGAGCAAAAGAGACAAAACACTTTTAAAAAATGTTTTAATTAAAGAGCGTTTATATATTTCACAACAATCGATAAAAATAGGTGACCGCTTTTTATACGTTTAAATTAATGCCAAGTCGACATTCAATAAAGTCAAATAAAGATAGACTTAAATTGAAATAAAGTACAGCTGGGATAGGAGTAGATTTTCAATAAAGTCGATAGTGTTAAATTGAAATAAATTTGTACACCAGGGTGTCCACTAACTTACACAAGAACAGTGTCTATTTAAGGGTGTCGGCTCGGCTCTGAGACGCGTCGGAATGTGTAGTATAGCTGTCAGTTACGTGGTAGTATAGCTGTCAGTGCAAACGAACACCCTGTGAAATAGGTTGATTGGAACTACCTTTGCAGAGTTCCCCTAACTAAGTAATGTATTCAAGAATGAAAAGTCAAAGGTCAAAGGCAAAGGTCCTCGTATATCTGAGAAATGATAAGTAGTAAACTGTTATTGTAAAAGTAAAAGGCTTTGCGAAATTATATAAATGAGTGAGGTAAAGGGAAAATCGTCAAAATCTTGCAGAAGCTTAATATACAAGCTTTAGCCCGATCACTTATATGTACCTACGTTGCTGAAATCAAAAAGCTTGGAATTCCTTATATTTGTGACAAATATAGTTATTGAAAACCTTGAAATTGTGACAATATCTATAGTATTATGTTTAAAAGAGTAAATACAGAAGGCTTCTAAAAACCATTCCCTAAACAGTAGAAAAAGAGTTCAGTAAGCCACCCCGCTCAAGATTGTAATAAATAACAAAGTATGTATCGCGCTCTGGACTGTACTATACAATTACAGCAGTGCGGAAACCGTACCAACTTGAGATCCCTGCGGTCATACTAGCTATGTTGTACTCTGTGACTTTAAGATGGAACAAAGAAATGGCAATTGATTTGAGAGAGAATATATTGTATTGAGTTTTAGTACATTATAAATTGTTTAAGGCATTTGTTTAGTTCAGATTGAGTTGCAGTTTTAAAAATATTTGTGGCGTAGCTAATGAGCTAGCAAGCTAGCAAGCAGATTACAAACTCCCTTAATATATACTATGCCACAATTGCAAAAGATATTTTTTTGTTATTATTAAGTACTAGCAGCACTCCGCGGTTTTACTCACGTTGTGCTCGTTCCCGTGAGAATTTCAGGAATTTGTATACATGTAAACCTTCCTCTTGAATCACTCTATCTATGAAAAAAAAACCAAATCACAAAAAAACCGCATTCAAATCCGTTACGTAGTTTTAAAGATCTAAGCATACATAGGGACAGACAAGTAGTGATTGTCAGTCTGACCAAACGTGCATGCAAAATTCAAAATTCCATTTCAATAACTTGTGAGATTGATCACAGGCAATCTTGGGGGCAATTAAAACTAAATAAAAGCTTGTAATACCTAACATTTGAAACTTATAGAACAAAGAAATCGCTCGCACAGCGGTAGGTACAACTGTTCAATAAATCATTTGTATTGTAAAGTTATTTCAGAAGAGCTTCGAGTGCTCCTCGTTCTGAGTTGTTGTGTTAATTTTGCAATTTATGTACCTACTATTTGGAATGATTGAATGCTGAGATTATGCCAACATCATGTTTATTTCCTCTTTTTCATAAGGTCTAGTGTCCTAAATCGTCTAGTTTGCTATTTATTTATTTATTTAAAAATAACTATAACGTCTACTGTCCCAATTTCTAGACAAGGAGGTACAATTATATAGATCACTAGACGTTCTAGGACACTAGACCTTATAGGACACTAGACCTTATGGTACACTTGACGAAGTGAGACTGGACGAATTAGGACAGTGGACGTTATAGCAAACTAGACGATTTAGGACACTAGACCTTATGAGACAGAGGCGTTTATTTCTCGCTTTTAAACATTGACACGAAAGTGGTCGGTTAGATAAATGTTCTAGCTTTGTCGTTATATCTATAGGCACTTATCGCCTTATTAATAAACGATCTGTAACTAAAACACTGCTATACTGTGTTTTGTCTCTTTTCCTCTTCGGAAAATTGCGTATGTCAGAAAGTGACAAACCATTTGATAGCTAAACTGTTTTTAATAAGCTTTTATTAATATGGCCCTTATAGTTTTTCGTATTTTTATTATTTAAAATCGATATTTATATGAAGTGTTTTGTCTCTTTTGCTCTTCGGAAATTAGCGTATGTCCGAAAGGGACAAACTGTTTGATAGCTTAAATGCTGTTAATAATCTTTTATGAATAAGGCTAACTACCTATTGTAAAAACACTATCTTCAAGTAAAAATAAGAGTTGAAACTGATACTTGGCCTTTTGTACATGTTATCGGATGGTCATCCGAAGTTATCATTAGAAGGATCATACGAACGCCGAGCCCTTTTCTGAAGACATGCATAGAATTAGTAATACGTAATCCAACTACAATTAAAAAACGAACTTATCGGTGATGACCACAGAGCATAGAAGTACCACGCGCTCCTACCGGCGCGACGGTGATTCTATGCTCTGTGGTGATGACCATCTCAGGCAATAAACAAATGAACAAGTTACTCTACCGCGGAAGAGCGTATTACTACGTTCTCTATTTCCTATTCTCAACCGATCATCACTGCGATATGCACTGGCATCAAGATTTTTCATTCACCGCATGAAAGAATACTCGCTCGGAACAAAATTAAATGAAAACGCGGCTTGAGAAAGAATAGCACGTAACTAGACTACTTCATTACTAAAACAATAGCCAAAATTGCCTTCGATTGTGTTTCGATTGGAAACCGAGCTTAGTAACGGGACTCCGAACCAAACAAATTAAAAACTAGATACCGTGACGTACCGACATAATATTCAGTGTAGCAACTTTAGTTATCCATTTGTACTATCATGGAGATATTTAAAAAAAGAGCGTATTGTCCTAGCAGTCAAAATCTTCACTATCACTACCTAGTGTTAAACAAAGTCGCTTTCCGCTGTCTGTCCCTATGTATGCTTGGATCTTTGAAACTACTCAACGGACTTTGATGCGGTCTTTTTAATAGATAGAGTAATTCAAGAGGAAGGTTTATATGTATAAAAAATCCCTCGGGAACGGGCACAACGTGGGTAAAACCGCGGGGCGCTGCTAGTTGAGTGAATAAAACGATCAACAAACCCATATTTAAGACTGTATATATATGAATCTGACAATACTCCTACAAAGGTTCAATGACATTTAGCCGGCAAATGTTAAACCCAAACCAAATGGTTTTAAAGGCACTTGTGAGACGCTCACTTGGCTCACAGAATGTAACAGACACGAGTGCCTTTACTGAACAATAATTAATGTAATAAAAATATGAAAAATCTGCTCCCAATGCCTACAGAAAGCACGTTTGCTACGACACCAAATGCTCGCTACGCGGCATGCTTGCTACGTAAAGCCTACAAAATACTACGAAAAGCCTACGAAATGGTACAACTTATGCGTAGCATCTTTGTAGCGAGTTTAGTCTGTCTACTATTGAGTTCTGTTCTGTATTTTCTTATAGTGAATATTAGTTTTACAATATACGTATTTGGCGATGTTATTACATGACAGAGGACTTTAGCGGCTCAATAACTCTGACACTAGGATTGGCCAGGTTGACCATCCACTCAATGAAGGAGAAGAAGAAGAAGAAGAAGAATTACATAAGTATACTCGTACTTATTTAAGTCAAAATCTATGGCTGACGCTTTTATTTATGAGGAATTTGATAACTTTATATACAACGTATTTTAATGTTAAAACGTACTTGTTAATACCTTCAGTCATAAGAAAGGCCTTTACACCATTAGTGAGACGTTGTAATCCTATTTTAAACAACTTCGAAATCAGTCGAGTAGGTATCCAAGAGGGTAGCCGTTTCCTCTCTACCCTTGAAAACTGATCTTCAATTATTAACCCGACAACGTCGCGTCTTAACAATAATAATTAGATTAAAGAGCGTTTTATTAGATTACCGCATTCTACACGAGACCGTCCATATTCATAGCAGCCGCGAGTTCAAGGCCTCTCCTCGCGTTAGTCCTCTCGTAAAAATTCAATGAAATTGTTTGAATTCCCTCACAAATACCCTAATATTGTTCTAGAAGTTTCCCTCCGAGAACGCGGGAGTTCAGTAATTTTTAACGCGATTCGAGTTTCTTGGTTATGGTTGTATTTGGAAGTTGTGAATTGAAAAGCTATTGTTAGGCGAATGAACTATAGAAGTATTTAATTTTATAAATGACTTAAAACATTAATCGTGAAGATTAGAACATGTTGGAGTGTTCACCATTGTACGAGCCACCTCGTACATTGATGAGTAATCATTTATATAATTGTTTCATTGGCCTTTTACATGAAATATTAAATTTGTACAATTGCAATATTTCATCGTTAATCAATAAAATCAGTTCGTTTATAGTCATCAAGCGCGCTATACGTTCTCATCTTCATCAGTATTTAAGCTAATAGTTCATAGTTCAATATATCAGTTTATTATCAGTTATCAGTGACTTTCATTTAAATTCATATCAGTTTATCAGACAATCTGTTACGGGAAACCGTACATGGTCCTTCGAGCAACCCCTACGCGCGGAAATACTTGGGTTCGGGACCACGCGGTGCAGTGACCTAGTTGCATGGACACGTGTCGCCTGGACTTGCCGTGTGTCGGACTAAAAAACAACCAGTGACTATTTGAAATAAACTATCTCCGCGAAGTGCCTTGTGTCCGTGGGCGAGTGAAATTAATCAAGCACTCTCGCGGTTGGAGCAAGGTAGTATTGAAGCCTTCGTGAGTCGCAGCAGTATCAAGGTATTTTATCAGTTTATCAGTTAACAATATCAGCACATCCAACATGGAGGATCTAGTGGCTACACAAATCCAAATTATCAAGGAGTTGGAGAAAAGTAATATCAATTTTGGAAAGGATGGACCGGAGAGAAAGACTCAGCAGTATGCAAAAAAGAAGATGGAGGTATTTAAAGCCCTCTATACTGAATTTGAGCAGAATCATAACTTACTGTGTGAGTATGGCTCCGATAATGCTTACTTTAGGGAAAATTATCAGGAAGCTTTTAAAAGCATAGCTAGGGAGTACCAAGGGAAACTCCAAACGCTACTAGCATCAGAGGACAAGCCATTTTTGAAGCCCGCGAGCCCTGGGTTAGCTCGCTCCTTTGATTGGCCTACGTCTAACATAGCAGGGGGATCCGCGGCGGGGACACCGCCGGTAACACAGCGCAGCAATAACAACCATCAGGATAATTCTGGATCGTCGGTGTCGCGCGGAACCAGCAGCGCTTTGGACGAAATGTTACGTAAGCAGGCAAGTAACTTTCGTGCCTTTCAGCGGACAGCCTCAGAGATTAAGGTAGATAACATTAATCGCAGGTGGGAGTTTCGTGACGTTTTAGACAGACTTCAGTCACGGTGGGCAGCCATTGATAATCTGCACTGGGAGATAGATAGTGTACTGAACGGTATGGAAAATAAGGAATACGAGCATACTTTTTCAAAGCAGGAAGCAATGTACATGGAGTTAAAAGCCAAAATTAATAACAAAATGGAATCCAATGTGCACAGGGAGCATTCCACGCCGCAGATAGAAATACCATATTTTAACGGTTCGTATAATCAATTCACATCATTTCGCGACCTGTTCTACGAATCTATCCACCACAACCCGGCACTATCGCCAGCGCAGAAAATGCAGTTCTTAAAGGGGAAGGTCAAGGGAGAAGCAGAGAGGCTTATCCAACATCTTAAGATAAGCACAGAGAACTATGAAACCTGCTGGGACATCCTTAACCACAGGTTCGATAACAAACGGCTAATATTTCTCTCCCTTACAAAGCTCATACATAGCTTACCTAACACTCTACCGAGATCGTATGTCCACATCAAGAGGATGCATGACACAACAGTAGAATGCATGCACTCCATCAAAAATCTAGGTGTCGACACAGTAAACTGGGGTCCGATAGTTGTGTCTATTTTATCAGAAAAATTAGACTCGGAAACCTATAACGACTATGTCGCATCATTGAAAGACCCTAGGGAGGTACCTAATTTAGATGAATTATTAGCATTTTTAGAAACCAAGTTTACACTATTTGAATCGTCCCGGAGAAAGCCGGACAATCATAATATTCAGCAAAATCAGAACAAGTATCAGAATCAGATCAGATCACAGGGTTCCTATTTTAAACCCTCATTATCAAATCATCAAACAAATACTTCGCGTAACAAAATTAGCGCCGTATCCGCAAAATACAATTGCGTATTGTGCAACAGTACAGAACATGGCATTTATTATTGCAAGCAGTTCCTAGAAATGTCGCCGAGTATTAGACTACAAACTACAAAAAACCTACATTTATGTCAAAATTGTTTATTCGACCATCATGGAAAGGAATGTATATCAGAAAAGGTTTGTGTTGAATGCAAAAAGAGTCATAATCGCTTGCTACATGATGCATTTACACAGTCATTGACCCGTAACCCGATGCAAGGCAATCGCAGCGGAGGGAGCGGAGGTGCGCGCAGGGGCAACGCTGTCGACGCGATTACTAACGTCATCAGCTCGGGTAAGCAAAACCAGACCAGCCCGCACGTGCCAGGTAAAGAAGATGTTTTTGAAGTTTTGTTACCAACCGCATTAATCAAGGTACAAGCAGCAGATGGCACCTATTACACATTGCGCGCTCTTTTAGACCAAGGGTCCCAGACATCTTTAATTTCCGAACACGCCGCACAACTTTTAAGAATACCGAGAAAGTGGTGTAAGGGAGTTGTGACCGGGATCGGGGATAAATCCAACAACAGTAAAGGAATTATTACTATCAAATGCTCATCAATACTAAATGACTACAATTTCGAAGTTGATACTTTAATAATGAAACAATTAATCAGAAATTTGCCGAGTCAAACGTTTGCGTGTCACAATTGGCCGCACATACACAATATCAATTTAGCAGATCCTGAGTTTTATTTATGTAAACCGGTAGATATACTACTAGGAGCGGATATCTACTCAATGATTATAATGAATGGAATATGTAGGGAAAACTCCACTCTGCCCGTCGCACAACAAACGCGACTTGGGTGGATACTGAGTGGTAACACTAAGATTTTCCATTGTAACGTCGTTTTAAATAACTTTGAGCAGATACACAAATTCTGGGAGATCGAGGATGTACCCGAAACAGCAGATACGAGTATATCAGCAGAAGATCAGCTATGCATAGAATATTATCAGTCAACAACAAAAAGGCGTGATGACGGACGTTATGAGGTTCGCATCCCCTTAAAAGCAGGTTTAGAAACAAAATTGGGCATCTCAAAATCAAAGGCCGTTGCTCAATTTTATAAGTTAGAACAAAAGCTAAACAAAAATGAATCAGTTTCAAATAATTATAAGGAATTTATGAATGAATATATTTCACTCGGACACATGACACCTGTATCGCATGACAACAACGCTAAAATTACGTGTTATTTACCGCACCATTGTGTGACACGTGAGGAGTCCACTACGACAAAATTGCGTGTTGTTTTTAATGCCTCAGATAAAACATCATCAGGTCTAAGCCTAAATGATATAATGTGCCGTGGACCAAATCTACAACAAAACCTTTTTGATCTTCTTATCAAGTGGAGACAGTACAGATATGCATATACTGCGGACGTGGAGAAGATGTTTAGATTCATATGGATAAACCCAGCAGATCAACACATGCAACGTGTCCTGTGGCGAGATAATCAAAAACAACCCTTAAAGGAGTACCAACTGACTACCATCACCTATGGGATGAAAGCGTCTCCTTTCTTAGCAATGATGACTTTAAGGCAACTAGCAAAAGATGAAAAGCCCAACTATCAAGACAGTTTGGCGCCTAGTGTCCTTGAGGAATCATTTTACATGGATGACTGTATTCATGGCTCTCATTCAATACAATTAGCAAAGAAAACACAATCAGAACTTATTAACCTATTAAAGGCGGGTGGGTTTAATTTACGAAAATGGAAAGCAAACTCACTACAGCTACTTATCAGTAATAAACAAGAACAAGACAGCTTTGACTTCAAACAGACGGAGTCGACAAAAACGTTAGGATTAAGTTGGAACCCCCAGCAAGATTGTTTCACATTCCAATCGAAACTACTTCCAATTTCAAATCCAAGCAAGCGTGAATTGCTGTCTGAAATATCAAAAATATACGACCCGCTCGGTTGGCTCTCGCCGCTAACAGTCAAACTCAAAATATTATTCCAAGATATATGGAGAGCTAACATTCAGTGGGACAACCCTATCCCGCAGGATATTAACAAGGAGTGGATCAGCATTCAGCAAGATATTCATGTCATAAGTGAGCTACGTGTTCCAAGATGGCTACACACTCGAGAAAACGATCAAATACAACTACACGGATTCTGCGACGCCAGCACTAAAGCTTACGGCTGCGTTATATACTGTAAGATAACTAACGGAGATCATAACCACATAACGCTCGTAGCTGCAAAAACAAAGTTAGTGCCCCTGGCCAAGATTTGCTCATTACCGCGTCTAGAACTATGTGGTGCAGTTTTATTATCAAAATTAATGCAACAAATCAAGAGTTGCCTTGAAGGTCACAATATCTCTACATTTGGATGGGTAGACTCCATGGTTGTCCTAGGATGGCTCAACGGGGACGCAAACAAATGGAAACCCTTTGTCGCCAATCGAGTGAGACAAGTCACGTCGTCGATGGCGGCTAGCTGTTGGAGATATGTGGCTTCAAAGGAGAACCCAGCGGACTGTGCGAGTCGCGGGCTTAAAGCCTCTCAGCTCAAAGCACATGCTTTGTGGTGGGAAGGGCCTGAATGGCTACGTACCTGCCCCCCGCAAACGGAAAATCAAGAAAAGTTCTCTACAAATATTGACCTAAAGAAAATTAAACAAGTAAATATTACATTAACAAGTGAAAATAACATTATCAAGAAGTTATTAGAACAGCAAAGCAGTCTGAGGAAAGTAATACGAATCCTAGCATGGATTACGAGATTTATATCAAAAACATACAAACAGGAATATTTATCAGTTCAAGAATTAAAAGAAGCAGAAACTAGAATAATTAGATATATTCAGCAAGAACACTTTTCAGACGAAATAGAATCGTTGAAAATGAGAAAAAGTGTTAGCAACAAGAGCAACATATACAATTTATATCCGATGCTGGATGAAAGGGGCATTTTAAGAGTCGGTGGCCGACTCAGACATGCCAACATGGACCCAGAAATGAAACATCCCGTCATCATTCCGAACAAAACAAGACTAGCAGATCTTATCATCGATAACGCACATGAGCTTTCACATCACGCAGGAGCTCGATTAACCACCGCATGCATCCGTCGCAAGTACTGGTTGGTTGGTGGAAACAATGCCACAAAAAATCGCCTCCGTCGTTGCGTAAGATGTAGAAAACAAAATCCACAGCTCCTAGAACAATTAATGGGTGATTTACCCGCCGCACGAACCAACGCATCACGCCCATTCTATCACTGTGGTGTTGACTACACCGGCCACGTTACTGTAAAAGCCAGCAAGGGCCGTGGCATTAAGACCACAAAGGGATACGTGGCTGTGTTTGTTTGTATGGCCACCAAGGCCGTACATTTGGAACTGGTCTCTGATTTAACATCTTCAGCGTTCCTTGCCGCACTGCGTAGAATGGCCGCCAGAAGGGGCGTGCCGGGGCATATATACAGTGATCAAGGCAAAAACTTTATAGGAGCTAACAAAATATTAACTCATGAGCTAGCAGAAATAACATCAACATTTGATAAGAAACTTATGACCGAAATAGCCGAGATGAACATTCAGTGGCACTTCAACGCACCCTCTTGGCCATCAGCAGGTGGTCTATGGGAGGCGTCGGTCAAAAGTTTAAAATTTCACCTGAAGAGAGTACTGGGAGAACAAAATCTAACGTTCGAAGAGTTCACAACCCTTCTCAGCCAACTAGAGGGATGTTTGAACTCGCGCCCACTTTGCCCGATGACCGAAGACCCTGACGATCTAAACTTTTTAACTCCGTCACACTTCCTTACTAGCGGCCCTTTGTTAACTTTATACGATACCGAAAGGGATCTCCGAACAAGGTGGCATCTAACGCAAAATATATTTAAAACCATATGGAAACGCTGGCGTGATGAATTTCTAACCCAGCTAACAGCAAGAAGCAAATGGAGAAAACCTCAACAGAATATAAAAATAGATGACGTTGTCATAATCAAGGATGACAACTTACCGCCGGGAAAATGGTCTCTCGGTCGCGTAAAACAGTTGCACCCCGGTAGCGATGGTTACGTTAGAGTCGTGACCTTAAAAACCAAGAATGGGGAAATGCAACGGCCCGTGGTAAAATTATCAATTTTACCAGTGCATCAAGATCAGGAAAAGGAAATAATTCAAGAAAATAATACTGAAAAAATAAGATCAAAGCAACCTCAATCTAACAGCAGCCATAGCAGTAAAGCAAAATCATCTAAACCTAGCAGTTTTGTGGGACTATTGATGTTTATAATCATGATTTTATTATCGCCTGTTTATTGTTCCCACATTACAACAAGTATTACCACTAATCAAAGTATCTATTTTGACAAATTGTCTACGATTCGATTAATCCGAGATGAATGGAAACTTATAGTTTACTATGACATGGATCCCTATTGGCAAGGCATTACTTTATTGAATAAATACATCCATCAACTAGAAAATATGTGCCCGCCAACATCTACACAAACACAGTGTGGCGCAGTACTACTACAGATACGCCACGAGTTCAATGAATTGGAGTACTACAACAGTATAATGTTACATAAACAAACAGGACTTCCCGACACTACTAAGAGTCGCCGACGAACGTGGCCTTATCAATGGAATCGGATACCTGGCCAATAGTCTGTTCGGTGTACTAGACGAACATTTCGCACTACAATATGAGCAAGAAATAAACACAATCAAGGGAAATCAAAATCATCTATCATTATTATGGAAAAATCAAACATCAGTACTTGAAGCTGAATATAACGTCTTGAAAAGAGTTGAACAGTCAATGAATAACCATTACAAATTATTTAAACAGCAACTGCAAACAATACAGAAAAATGAGAACACTTTATCAAAAAGAATCGATGACGTAGCTAATAGTAACGGTTTCGTATTAGCTTCAATAATAGCTAATAACATACTCACGAACTTGAAACACATACAAGAAACATTATTGGATACCATAACAGATATACATTACGGAAAGTTCAACATACACCTTTTAACACCACAGCAACTTCGATACGAGCTCAGCATTATATCAGGCCAACTATCAAAGGACCTGACAATTCCTATTACTCATATTCAAACTGATCTATCAAGCATTTATCATTTATTAAATGTCAGAGCCAGACTGACTAAGCTATATTTAATATTTGAAATAAAAATCCCGCTGGTCGCCAGAGAAAACTACGACGCCTACAAACTCACATCTATCCCCCGTCAACAAGGAGAAAACATGATCCTGGTCAAACCCATTGCAAAATATGTGGCAATAAATCTACGAAAGGATTCCTATATTACCTTATCACAAAATGAAATGCAAAGTTGCCTACAATATGACTCATCGACACATCTATGTCCATTACGCAAAGCGATACGTCATATGTCGCCAGACGACCATTTTTGTGAACAGGATCAAATATCAAATCAGTGCAAGATGTATAAACAACGGTGTGAAGTTATCTGGTCAGAAATGCATCAATTCAACACTTATTTATATTCTTGCTGTAACGCACATTCTATCAGAATCATATGTGAGGATCAAGTTACCGTCGAGCGTATCAACAAGGCCGGTATAATGACCCTGGGAGACGGCTGTATTATCAAGGGAGAAGGCTATGAAATATTTGCGCACAAAACACAGATCAATGAATTAACGACTAAGCCAGATATTTCGCAAATATACATACCTCCAATTAACAATATAATCAACATATCAATGCCTATCAGTACCTCCTACTGGCATATTAATGTCAGCGATAACTATCAGAAAGATCTACATGACATTGGTAAACAAATAGCAGATATGAAAGCAGAAGATACCAGCACCATAGAGTCAAATCTATCAAGTCACGATTTGCATCAGTACGTAGTGCTGTATCTCGTGGTGGGAACAGGTGTGCTCGCTCTCGCAATATTCGCGTGTCAGCAGCGAGCGCGACACCGCTATGCAGCGTGCTGGGTGCCCGCGCGGGCCGCGCACCCGCCTGCCAACGCGCCCGCGCCCGCGCCTGCCCCCTCGCCTGCCCCGTCCTGCGTGCCCGTGGCGGCGCCCCGTCCGCGCTCCGTCCCGACCAACGTCAGCGTCCACTTCACGGCAGCGGCGGCTGCCTCGCAGCCTACCGCCGACCACATCATTAGCGCCGTAAACAATATTGACAATCAAGTTGTAAAAAGTGCGCGAGTGCTTACTAAAGAAAAGGGGTTCTCCCCTATTGTGTTTTCGCCGGAGTTCAAAATACCGGACGATTAATTTCAGATATCATACAGTGTCAATCAGTTATTATTTTCATTATTAATTAAGTACTTACTAATCATTGGGGGAACATTAGTTTAGAATTTTATTTGTTATCAGTATCACCCTGTCTCATCAACCACAAAGGCGCGTTCATCCACTAACCCCAACTTTCCCGCTCGGGAATATGTACGAGCCACCTCGTACATTGATGAGTAATCATTTACAGTGGTGGTCATATAATTAAGAACGCTGATATAAAGGGAAGATTTTTTCCAACTAAGATGCAAAACTAATTGTATGCATTTGTTTTTATTTCTCTCGGTATCGTAAAACATTTCCATATTACCACTGTATCTATTGATACACATGATTGGCTAAAAATCAATAGGCAAACTTTTTACACTACTTTTAAACAAAGTATTCCTTATTACTGGCTGGTCACGTAATTAAGAACGCTAAGTAGTTTATACCTTTATTCAAATTTAAATAGAGAACACTCAGTCTATTTGTTACTGTTTGTATAATTTTGGCGCCATTACGTGCTGTAAAAGATTAAAGGTGATTGCTTCTTTAGAAAAAACAATGGGAAAAAATAAAAGTTGTGATAAATCTACAAGGGAAGTAATAATAAAACTTCGCCAGAAGAATTGGTCTTATAAAAAGATAGCCGACCATCTGCAATGTTCAAAAACGATGTTTTTCCACGCTGTAAAGCATTTTGCTACGTATCAAACTACTTCGAATGTTCCACGTGTACCTAAACAGAGAAAAAAAAACTCCTCGAGATGACCGAAACATTGTTCGTATAGCAAAACAAAATCCTTTTAAAGGGTCCAATGAGCTTAGAAAAGAATATTTTGGTGAAAACAACCCTTCAGCAATCTCAGCACGCACTATTCGAAGACGTTTGGTAGTAGAAAAATTGCACGGTAGGATAGCAAGAAAGGTACCCATGTTAAAACTTTGCCACAGGCTTGCATTTGCGAGAAAGTATGAAAACTGGACTGTGCAACAGTGGAAAAATGTACTTTTTTCTGACATAAACAGAGTATGTTCTGATGGAAAACGATATGTACGACGTCCCCCGAATACAGCATTCGACCCAAAGTACACGAAAGTTACATTAAAGCATGGTGGTGGAAATGTGAAAATTTGGGGTTGCTTTTCTGGACATGGTGTAGGACCTGTAAAGTTGATAGAAGGTAACATGGATCAGTTCCAATACCAAAATATACTGGAAGAAACAATGTTACCATACGCTGAAGACGTTCTACCGGTCATTTGGACATTCCAGCATGACAATGATCCAAAGCACACTGCACGCACCGTAAAAAAAATTTCTTACAGCGCAATTAGTTTCTGTCTTAGACTGGCCTGCTAACAGTCCAGATCTAAACCCAATAGAGAATCTGTGGTTTGATGTTAAGAAAAAGGTTTCAAATACAAAGTGTGGAAATTTAAGAGAGCTGTATGACGTTTTTTTAGAAGAATGGAACTCTATTTCTCTTGCGAAATGTCAAAAATTAATAGAGTCAATGCCTCGCCGGTGTAAAGCTGTAATTAAAAGCCGTGGATATGCTATTAACTATTAATTTTAGTTAAATATTTATTAAATTTCTTTTTATGTTTCCTGTGCTACATAATATTGTGATTTTTTAAATCTAAGTGTCATACAAAACAATTCCCGAGCAGTTAAATAAATCGTTCTTAATTATTTGTCCAGTTTCAGTACTATTTGAATGTGTTACTTTGATAAAATCAATAAAATGTGCAAAAAATAGTTAGCGATTTCATACTTTATTCTTAAGTCAGGTTGCTCTATTAATGTGACTATTATATAACATAACTAGTTGCTTCTCAGAAGGTACACATCTCTGTGTTTGATACGATTTAAATAAAAAACTTCTAGAACTTCAAATCGTTCTTAATTATATGGCCACAACTGTATATAATTGTTTCATTGGCCTTTTACATGAAATATTAAATTTGTACAATTGCAATATTTCATCGTTAATCAATAAAATCAGTTCGTTTATAGTCATCAAGCGCGCTATACGTTCTCATCTTCATCAGTATTTAAGCTAATAGTTCATAGTTCAATATATCAGTTTATTATCAGTTATCAGTGACTTTCATTTAAATTCATATCAGTTTATCAGACAATCTGTTACGGGAAACCGTACAACCATATCTACTAGTTCTACTAGTTTTTAGTATTGTTTAACGCACGTACTCAGAGACGGCAAATGCAACCTTTAATAGAGATTTAATGAGTGATTTTGACATGTAATGTAAAAAGAAATACGTCAAATATTAAGTGTCGATTGAATGGACGTTTCTGAGTGCGGCAGTTAATATGACTTTCTTCACTGTCTACTGCTATCTACTTTATCTCCCTGGGTTCCTCTTGACTCGTTCCCATAACGAACCTGTCATCCTCAACATCGAGTCCCGACCGACACCCAACGAGCCTGTCACGGCTCATTTCCAAAAATAACGGCTTAAACAAACCGTTACAAAAACTGACACAATTCAGGCAGTAAATTAAGGGATTAGAATAACCCTCTTAATATTTCCTCAAGGGCCGTTTCGATGGAGTACCCTAAGGAAGGGACTTTTAATTTAAACACGGTCTTTCGCCCGTTTCACTTTATAACCGACTTACACCCACTCGAGATAAGGCGCATGGAAGAGAATATGATCGACTTGCGGTGTTTTACGGCGTGATAAATTGTGTGGAATGTGATTCAAAGTTTATATGAGAGTTTGAAGCATTTCCTTTGTTGGAAACTGGTAGATTGGGTGCAGATAGAGGGCGTACGTGATGCACGTGGGGCGGGCTTCCCGATATACCTATACTAGCTGTGCCCCGCGGTTTCACCCGCAGCGCACCCGTACCCGTTGGAATTTTGGGAATCTTATTACTTACTTACTGACCAAAACTAGGCAAGGCACTAACCTACTCGAAGTTACTTACTAAGATAGATAAAATAAAAAAATAATCATTAAACTCGGTTCAGTCGTTCTTAAGTTATAAATGGTGTAACTAATACGACTTTCTTTTATATTTAAAACTTATTATACAGAGGTAAAGTTTCTACTCTGTTCGTTTATTTGTATAAACTCGCCAATCCGATTTGAATAATTATTTTTGTATTAGATAGCCATCTTCAGCGGAAAGGTTATAGGCTATGTTTTACCCTGAAATTCTTACGATAGCGAGCACAGCGCTGCTAGTACATACATACTTTAAAGTATAGCTGTTCTCAGCGATAATAATGGAGACCGTTAGACGACTCGGCGCTAGGACGTTGTACGATACGATACCTCTAATAAATAGAGTCAGCTAGTTTTGATATTGCCTTAATTAATAACCAAGTGAAGTTTGTCGCACTAAAACACAACACGTACTCATACTGGCTACGAGTATCATCACTACATAGTATAAAACAAAGTCGCGTCTGTTTGTCTTCTGTTTGTCTGTATGCTTAAATCTTTAAAATTACGCAACGGATTTTGATGCGGTTTTTTGTAATAGGTAGAGTGATTCAAGAGGAAGGTTTTTATGTATAAAAATTCCCTATATTCCCATGGGAACGGGCACAACGCGGGTAAAACCGCGGGGCGCCGCTAGTAAATTACATAATTACAGCTCATTCATTTCGAGAAGGTTAGTGGCCAACCCTGGTGCCGGAGTTTTTAGACCGCCTAAAGGCCTCCGATATGGTCTAACGGTTGAAACACCCGGTCCGTCTGCTTTATGTGTCCTGCGAAGCACGGTACCGCTCAGATAGAAATGCCACTATCGGCCACCCATCCAAGTAGGGACCGAGCTGCACGTTGCTTAACAATTGCAATAGATAACATCGCTTCATCAAACTACGCCACGATCGCTATAATAACAGCTAATGTGATATGATAATTAGAATATGACCAATATCATCCGCACGGACGGCCAATTAGAGAACAACCCAAACCAATAAGTAAGTAAAAAATAGATAATGATTCAGTGAAACAACATTAAGGTAATAAAAGTTTCATTGTTGAATCACCCACAGCAACGTAATGGTGTAATTAAAGGAGCAATCGATAAATAAGTAATTCGGCTGGTTCCATTCCGGGCAAGTTTGGTAATTGTACCTCTTTCATGGACTCATCTAATATGCGTGATTGAAATGTTAGGAGGGGAGTACTAACTGAAGAGGGATCTAGTTTTGTTGGATTACAAAGTCATTGTGTTCATTATTACCTCTTTTTCTTGCGAGCTAAAGCCTGGTTTGCACTACGCTAGTATTTTAGTCGAGTAGCGAGTATTTTAGTAGCTGAAATATTCACAAAAGAAGACTTACTGACTTACCTACTCGCTTACCTATATTTTCGAAGGCACAGAGTTACATTTAAAATAAGTAATTATGTTTAATATTGCATCTACTACTTGCACCTACTCATTGGTAGATAATTATTGTAATATATATATTTTTAAGAGACTATCATTTGATCAAAGGTGACTCGAACAAGACAAAAAATTAATAACAACACCACTAAAAAAACCTACTTAAGGTGCGCGTTGTTGCGAAAGCGTCACTGCGTGTTTAGTAGAGATTTAATGAGTGATTTTTGGATTTTGGCATACAATGTAATATTTGAAAAATACGTCAAGTGTCGATTAGATATTATAATTTTAATTTGTTGTGTCACCTAATAAATAAATAGATGGACGTTTCTGAGTACAGATAGGTCTCACGTACTTAGGCATTAAAAAAACCAGGTCCAAAAACTCCGATACCAGGGTTGGCCAATGAATGAGGCATTAATACGTAGTTAGTTACCTATAGGTATGACAATTAGATCAGGGCCAACAATATCAACATTTTCCTTTGCCCTAGTTATCGACATTCACTTGTTTACTGCAAAGGTTACCCACTTCCAATAACCAATTACATTGATCGAGTGGCTCACCACATCTCCTGTCGACTCGCCTTAAACGTCACTAACTGACGTTTTAAGACACTGACGATTCAATTCAAATGAAGACCTCAGCTTATCTCTGAAGATAACTTATTGCCATCCGTTAGCCTCGCGAACATTTTTCACCGTTTTACTTGACTTAAGCGAAAATTAATTATGAGTTTGATCGATGAGCCCTTTCAGTGTCTCAGTCGAGAGCTTCGCTTTAATGGCTTGGTTACATTACTTACAGAGTGTTTTCTTTATGCTCGAGTGAGTTAAAATGGAGGGTTGAATTTGATTAACCTTTTAGTAGATATTTAGGTTAAGAAGTTGTTACGGTTTTCGCTTCAAGCGATTTTGTTAAGAGTATCACTGGTATAGAGCAAAACCGGGCGTTGTCACGAATCTTTCGTTTTTTTATGAGGACGGCTAGCCGCAGTGCGGTTAATAATGAAACCGCAGTATTCAATCGCACAGTGACGCAGTGCTGGTTGAAACACTTTTTCTACGTTACTTGTAAATGTATATATTAGCCTGTAATACCACGCTGGGCAAAGGCTCTCATCTCACTGAACATATCAGTACAGTAAGGAGGATTAGGAATAATCACCACGCTTGCCAAGTAAGGGTTACTCGTATGATATTTTGATTTGATAGTCGTAGTTCAGTTACGCGTGACTAACTCACTGTCTGTTAGGAATAAGCCCGCATACGACTGTCTTCAACACAAAGAGATTTGAGATTCTTTCATCATACACGGTGACCCTTAATAACCCGAAAGATTTAAACCAACGATTTTAGAGCATAATTAGATTATATAAAGTTATATAACGTATAGTCCAAAAACCCATATTTTAAGAGATATTAATTATTTCAAGTAAACCACAAGTAAGAAAATCTCAATTGTAACACACCCTAAAGGCGTGACGTAGACACCTACTACTTTTACACGCAGACGCACTAACCACATGGTTGATGCATCGTATGATATTATCGGAGTGATTCGTTCATGCTCGCTCCTCGTTTCTCAACTGAGATTAATCAAAACTCGCTCACTCTCTGAAGTAAAGGTTTGTTTACAAAGAAGCGTTCAATTAATATGATTTAATTTGTACTGAAATAGTAGTTTAAGTAAGACACATATTACTATTACTAGCGGCACCCTATGAACTTAACCGAAATCACATTTTTTTCTTCAATTTTTTTTCATTTACATTTTAAGACGAATACTTATTTGAATTTCTCCGGCCCTTATTCATGTCATAAGTAAATTCCACGTTTCGTTATTTACTGCAAAAGATACTTAAACATTTAGAAAAAGAAAACAACAGACATTACCTATACCATAGATACTTAGTCATATTAAACACAATAAACTATTTAATCCATCCCCTATTTTATAAACCAAGGGTGGGAATATCCACAACACTCGCAAAGTGGCTAATGAACCGTGAAAACGTCCATGAATAAACATATGCAATATCACATGAACCGAGGCATGTGCATGTTCATAGAAGTGATTATAATATGTACTTATTTCATTCGGTTCTCTAGCTCGAAGTTCAATGGAATTGAAGCGAAGATACTCAGCAAATGCTTTGCTTTAGTTGTCTACTGAAGTCTCCTGTGCGTCTTCAAGAAGAAATTTCGCTAACGCTCGTAATCAGAGTCGTCAAATGCTTCCTTAGTATAGATTTAACGAGTGATATTGACATTTTACCAAATACTTCAATTAGTTAAATGTGTTTTTAATGGACGTTTCTTAGTGTAGCAGTAAGAGCTATTATAGTCCTACTAATATTATAAATAAGAAAGTTTTTGAGGATGGATGTACATATGTATGGATGTATGATATTTGCTCTTTCACGAAAAAACTACTGAACGGATTTGGATGATACTTCACAGTAAAGTAGGTTTTACATCAGAATAACATATGGGATATATTTTTATCCCGAAATTCCTGCGGGAACGGGAACAACGCGGGTAACACCGCGGGGCGCGTCTAGTATGCTATAATATACATAGATACACATTTGAAATGATGAATACGATGCTAAGTTAAGTTTAATATAATTGTTTCTCAGCTTAGATTAGCTCTGGTAGATGCCCTCTTAAACCGGTGACTTTACGAATCAGAATATCATAGTCCATATAGTATACTCGTGCGTACTCGGGTTATTCGCTGTAAAAAAGTTAATAAAGCAAGTAAACTACCTACCTACTCTTTATGTCCCGACATTTCGAGTGGAATGCACCACTCGTGTTCGTAGGCAGACATAGTTCATTTGTTAAATCAAAAGCTTACTTTAATTTATTTACTAACGAACACAAATAATTGTCATTTATTCACACAAACACTCAGTTTTCTTATTTCATTAAATAGGTGGATTTAGAATATTGTTTACTAGCAGCGCCCTGCGCTTTTCCGCGCTGTGACAGTTTCCGTGGGAATTTCTGGATAAAAAATAGCGCATAACCTTCCTGTTGAATAAGGGATATCTATAACAAAAATAATTATTCAAATCGGACTGGCAATTCCCGAGATTAGCTCGAACAAACTTACAAATTTTACCTCTTTATAATATTACTAGCAGCGACCCGCGGTTTAACCCGCTTTGTGCCCGTTCCCGTGGGAATTTCGGGATTTTTTATCCATATTTACCTTCCTCTTGAATCACTCTATCTATTTTAAAAAAACGCATCAAAATCCGTTGCGTCGTTTTAAAGATCTAAGCATGCATAGGGACAGACAGACAGCGGAAAGCGACTTAGTTTCATACTATGTAGTGAAGTATAGACTAGACAGATACTCAGGTACTTCCTTTACGTTTCTACCAAAATATTTGAACTCCTATCAATTCTAAAATACTCCATAACAACACCATTGCCAATTGCGTCACACTGCAAAGTTTAAAATACAATTCTGTATTTAAAATATTAGTTCGTGCCAAATACTATTAAAATGATACCATGCGAGGGCTCGGAGCGAACTACGAATTCGGTCAAGTGTACTTAAATTTTTTTGTTTTTGTTGTATACGCTGCGGTGTTCTTTTATTGTATTTCAGAATTATTTTTGCTTTCAATTTAAAGTGCAATTTGAAATTGAATATGCATTTTCTTTATTTGTTTAACTTAAGCTTTAATAACCTAAGAATTAAGAATGTAAATATAGATAGATCATCTTATTCATAAACACTCCTTAACTAAAACTGACTTTTATAAAGTTTTGCTCTTTTGCTCTTTGTAAAATAGCGTATGTCGGAATGGGACAAACCATTTGACAGATAAAATGCTGTTAAATATGCAGTTATGAATAAGGGCAATAAAATATAGCTTAAGTGAAACTAATATAACAAGTTGAAGAGTTTGTTTGAACACGGCACTCTCTAGATATATCAGTTGCATGAAAAAAGTATTTTTGTATATGACAGCCAGTTTCAAGAAGAATGTTATAAGTACTTCTCATTCCGAAATTCCCCCTGAATCAGAGACAATGTTAGTAAAACCCGCTGCTAATTTAACAAATAAATAAATAAATATAACTAGTAAACAATGTTCAGATTTATACACATATGTAATGAAATAAGGAAACTCTGTGTGTTTGTGTGAAGAAATGACGAATAGCTCTTTTATCAGGGCATTCATTTTCCTTGTTTTGCCCCAGATTCTTTTATAAACAAAGATTTTTCCGATGAAAGCTTATTAGATCCTTTATGGAAATCTGAAGGGATAGATAGTTCATCAATGCCAAGATTGAGTAGAGTAGATGAGATGTGTGTTTTACACAATAAGTATTTTTAGATAGAATGTCATCGAGAAAGAAAAAATGAATGGGCTACTGTGACATCTTCAGATTTTGTTCTCCTATTATAGATGGAATCCTCTTCACTGTACCTACTGTGAAGTAAAGTATTAGCCTGTAATGTCCCACTGCTGGGCAAAGGCCTCTCATTTCACTGAACATATCAGTACAGTGAGGAGGATCAGGCATAATCATCCTTCATAATCATAATCCGCATAATCATAATCATCTTGCCAAATGCGGGTTGGTGATTGGTGATTTCAAACCCGAACCATGTTTGAAAAGTATTAAACATGTTTTCGCTCGACCCGGGAATTGAGCCTTGGACCTCTTATTATAGGACACTACAAAATAAAATATATAGGTCGTACGAAGTACAATCGAACCTTTCAGTTTGAAAGTCGGTCAAACACAAACGAACCGAACGTCCGGAAATCCTTCAGATCCAGACAAATGATGTTTGACATAGTTTTCATTTGTCCTCCATCCTGAGGGACATCTACATAATTCCCGTCATTTGGCTAGGTAATGCGGTTGTCCATTTTAATGTCAAGTGGTGTTATTTATGGTGTAATGTTTATTATTTGTAGCACTCTGTGGGAAAGCGGTGAAGGGGAAAATGGCGTAAAAGTTACCTTTTGTTACTTGTTTTTGGGTTTTGTTTGTTTGTATCATCAATTAGAGGGTTTGGTGTTGAAAGGTATCTTTAAAAATATCCAGTCCTTCTATTTATCTACTTATACCTATTACAAGTGCCAATTTAAAGGTTCTGAATTTGAATGACTGTTATCTATGACATGTTATCCAATATAACAATAAATATTTTGATTATTACGCCTATTCCACCTCACTGTACTGATATCTTCAGTGAGATGAGATGAGAGGCCTTTGCCCAACAGTGGGACAGAACAGGCTAATACTTTACTTTACTTTTACAATAAATCCAATATTTTTATTTAATTATATCATCGTTTATTACACCACACGTTACGACAGCAAAATGAACTCGATCGGATCCTATTCGGTAAAACCAGTAACGCAGTAGCCGGATTCAAAGACGGGCCCCATGTTTATACTCGCATAGTACTTAGGGCTCATTCAATTCTAGCGTTTTTAGTCATCTCCCTACGTGGGTTTTGCATGGATAACTAAAAGACTGTACGTGTAAGTCTTGTACAAAACTGGACGGCGAAAAACCGCTTAAATTAAAAGAGCCCTTAGTGTACTTTATAATTATTATTGTTTGTAATATTAATTTTAGCGATTAATTAAAACGGACAAATATTTGCCATCTTATTGCGTTTGAAACCAATCCGAAAATCCGTAACAAAGTTGAAGATACACACACGCCACGTGTAATATTTGAGGACAATATTTGACAATGTATTTACGAAACACCGTAAATTATTCACAACGACACATAACGGCCGTAAAATTGTGAAAATATTTTCGTTATTTTCTCTCTTGTACAGTTTTTAAGAGAATCAGCTGTGGTTCCAGCTGTTGGATTGTAGATATATTTTTAATGCGCAGACTTGTATAAATAGATTCCAACATTACGTCTAATTGATAGTCTCAGATAGTTACTAGCCGCGCCCCGCGATGTTACCCGCGTTGTGCCCGTTCCCGCAGGAATGTCGAGATAAAATGTATCCCATGTGTTATTCTGATGTATAACCTATATTACTGTAAAGTTTCATCCAAATCCGTCCAGTACTGATTCACGCAAAATCACAAAACAAACTCTTCACCTTTATTATATTAGTGAAGATGTAATTTTCCTGTCCCCAGCTTGCGTGGAAGAAGACTGCGTGGACTGGGAAGGCAAGACCGTGAGCCATGGCCTGCTGTACGTGCCGGGGCCCGGCGTGTGCTCCATCTGCGTGTGCTACCACTCCGAGCCCATGTGGTGCAAGGCTATATACTGCGACCCGCCTTATGTGAGTAACGTCATCTTATATTCAAGACATTTTCTTCTTCGTGTCGATGGCACAAAAAATCACTATTTAAATGAGCCCGCTCCAGTGCGTCGCTGCCCCTACGCCCTTGTCATTGGCGCACATGAGGTCACTCAATGTCCAGCTTTGAGGGTTCGAGGGGCCGGTCAGACCGTGCTGCATGGTCTGTTCGGGCGCCCCGCAGTCCCACTGGGTCTGACACAGATCTATCATGCTCCACTTCCCCAAGTTAGATCTGCAGCGCCTAACCTGGGTTCTTAGCCTGTTTAGTGTTTTCCACACTGAGCACGGTAAACTACGGTAATAACCAGCAGGAAGCGTATACAAGAGATACGATTGGGAAGGAAGGATTAAGGGCAGGAGTAATAGTCATCCTTGACGTTCAAATAACTATTTAAAGAAGAGGGTTGACTACTTTAAGCTCCGTTAAACGCTCGTACGCACTAGCGGCAAACCGCGCGGCCGCTTTTCCATTTTAATATGGATTCCAACATTTTCAACTGCGTTAGGCAGCCGGCCGCTAGTGCGTACAAGAGCTAAGAGTGAACTGCTTTACGCGCCAAATCATAGCTCGACTAAGGTACTCTACTATGTTACTGTACCTACTACTTTTGCTATGATTAGTGATAGCATAGATAGTTCTGCCATTTTGATATGCTAAGTTTACCTAATATGATTGGTGGATACCAATTGATGATTAGCAATGTAGGATAATTCCTGTAGGATAATAATGTTTTATGAAGAGTTTACGCGAATACTCTTGAGACTAAACTGTAATCAGAGGTTACCGACTCCTTTATGGTAGGTCAGTAACTGACATGACAGTACACCCTTGTGTACGATTTTCTCCAAAGGTTTTTACATTTAAATCAATGGCAAAGCAATTAAAATAAGTATTTACGAATAAATCCCTTAATCTACAGACAGTTGAAACAAGACTCACTATTGATTCAGATTGCATGAAAAGTAGTACTTAAGTTGTTACTTTATACGACCTGAATATGAATATGACCTGAGACGGGCAAAGGAACTGAAAGATCTATAAACGAGGTAACCGTTCCCAACGTGTACAAGTATTGGCTCACGGTAATGGAATCGCAAGTACAAAAACTTGGATGTCAGCCCGAGCCCGCCGGATATGCTAATCTCTGCCTATATTAGCAAAGCGACGCTACAGTTTTAGATACCTAGGTGTACTGTAGGAATGAATCGGGTTTTTTGTACTGACAGAAAAAGCATGAATATTTTAACCTTGAATATTAAGTGGGGTTAGCACAGAAGAGTTATTAAGTTTAACTGGGACTGGATACTCGGATAGTCTTTTGTTTTTCTTGGGTCGAAGGTCGATAAAAATACTTTGGAGACCAAAATGGTTTATCAGCAGGCATAGGTACCTATAGGTTAAGTATTGGTATACCGGTAGTAGGCACCATCCCTGGTATAACAAAAAAATATTTTGATGTTTTAAATTTAATTTGTGTCATGGTTTGGGTTGTTTTGTTCCGTCTCTCAAATATATTTAGGAACACCTTACACTTGACAGTAGTACCTAACTAGTTCAGCTGCTATTTTTATTAAAAACTTTACTGTTAAAACATTTTAGATAATCCATACTCATCATTTGATACTTGTAATCTTATATTATATAAATAATATGTCACATTAATAGACAGAAGCAAACCTATCAAAGAGTCTTCATACCAACTAAAACTATCCCTTAAGCGGAAGCTCATTCGTTTTCAGATAGTTTCATACCATCCGTACTAAGCTAGACATACCTATAAGGCGAACAGTTATTAGACCTCCAACAGTCAGGTACTAGGTAATTGAACAAGGCAATATCAGATACTTACTCCCACGGCCCTCGCGCTCCCCGACATCGTAATGAATTGCAAATATTACCCAAGTATTTCCACAACCCAAATGCCTACGCAAATTCTACTTTTCAGCTCCTTAATATTTATTTATTGAATTAACAAATTATTTATTTTACAAGAACGGTAGGTACCTACACTTTTCAGTCGGTATTCGTTAAGAATAATTTATTAGCTGAAATTCTACGGTTTCGAAGAAAATTGTTTTGGGTGTCCGACTTAATAAGTACCTGGATATCATTTATAATTCATGCTTACTGTTTCGTGAAGACTTGCTTTAAAGGAAACTCCAAGTCATAAGTTTTAAAGAACCAAACCTCGACTAAGTTATGCTGGAGCGGATTTTCATACAATTTTAAGTTATAATTAGGTCTTAAGTGCCTTTATTTTAATTTGCTTAATCCTCTTCATCATACGGAGAGATTTGTGCCTTGCAGTGAAATCTGACACTTAGCCTGGTGATCCAACAAAACCTGTTTATTAAGTGTAATCACCGCGTTTAGCGGATCACCGTAATTAGATTACATGTACAGTTAACAATCTTTTTTTCTTAACCTCTATTGTTCTACTGCTGGACAAATGCCTCCCCCAAATGCTTCCAACCCTCCTAGTATTTGTCTCCGTGAATATCCCTAATAACTCTTTACTTAAATATTTTATCTTAGCCCTGCTAATCGCCATTCCAACGACGGGAAAATGTATATTCTTAATGTATAATGGGATAATGTGTGTCTTCTCAATTTTCCAGTTCTGCAAGAACTTCCGTGTGGGAGAACGGTGCTGCGAGTTCGAATGTCTGGACCCTCCTGGGGAAGACACCCGGTACAGAGAGAGAGAACGTCTCCGGGCCCTGATCCTCGCTGGCAACTCCTCAGCAACGCACATCGGACATTCACTGGAACTCAAGGCTGGGATATCACTGCTAGCTGTCGCAGTCGCCAGATTCGTATGAGAATAACTCACTGTAGTTAACAAATTACCTTCGATACCTTCGATTCGTCTTTTGATGACTGCTCTTCGGAGATGTGTATCTACTATCCACTACCACAGTCTGCGATTGGTTCTCTGTCTCCTATAGACTCTGTACCTATACTATAGACTGAAGTCTATGCCTTTGTTGACGCAGTAACTTTGATGTAAAAATGATTTAAAGAATATGATTGAAATATTCGATCTTTAAGCGACTATTGACAGGAATATACATATGTATCCTTTAATACTTATGTATTCCGTTATACAAATCTGAATCCATATAACAATAATGTTAAATGCAGTTATCTCGTAGCAGTTTCGAAATTGCATCCATTACTAAAGACGAGACTTGATGAAAGTTTAACGTTACGCGAATCTAGTCCTTATTTTAATAATAGTCGGTGCATTCAGGCGGAAGATTGCATGAAACTTTGAAACTCTGCCAGAGACAATTTATTTATAACTTCAATCAAACGAGTTCTAGAGCTGAGTGGGTAATGTCAACAAAGATGGCTTTGGACCCGTTTTAGAGTATATTAGTTTCCATGTTTGGATAGCGTAAAATGAACTTCACGCTAATACACTTCAAGATGCAAGCGAAGAACTCCAAAAAAGAGGTCGACTGCTATTTTTGCTCATTTTACCTCTACATCACTAGAGTCTAAACACCACTCTAGTTTAGCTCACAGCGCAATAAATGCTGAACCATTTTTAATTATCGTAGCATGCTGTAAGTTGCATGTTTAAAGGGCATGCGACACGATTACTACCATTATGAACTTTTATAATTAGGTATACTGATTTTATCTACAGGTGTAACATAAAGGGAATATAGCTACATGACTTTATTACTCGTTTAAACCAGTAGGTATTTAACACAATGAATAATTTAACATCAAGAAATATTAAATTTCCCTGAACTAAATAAAATATTAATCTATAGTTCGTCGAAAAAAACTTTAATTTTAAGTAGCCTAACTAAATGAATATTTAATTAGTTTTTTTAACGTTCTGAATACACCCCTGTAGTTGCCCTGGGCAAACAAATACTAACAGTAAACATTCTTTAATAATTACGCCTGATGACAGTTTTCATAAATCATAATAAACGTTATAATATCTCGCTGTTTAATGTCCATTAGCGAAACAAATACCAATGCGCAATAAATATCCGATTTCACAACAAAATGTTACATCGACAAACAGATAAATCAATATTTATTACTTCAAGGGTCATTTAGACTTTAAATGAAAATTATAACGGCCATTAAAATCCAACAAAGTAGAACAACGCGACACGACTCGTTCATTGAAAAATTTTAACAAAGCCAAATTCATAAATTCCCTTCGAACTTTGAACTTTGATTTATGAAAACAATTTCTCATCGACGTACCGTTCAAAAACAATGGCATTGTAACATTCGGGCCATAAATTACATGAACATTATCATATTTGGTGTGTAATTAATACGGGGGTTGTTATCGGTAGCTCGTCTTTTGTTCTTATCGTACTTAGTACACCCCTGTGGTCGCCCTGGGCGAAACCCACTAAGTTTACAAGCCCCTTTACAACGTCAAGTGCTCTTTTCGCCTGAATACGGCCCCGCTTGTAACAATGAGTCTCAATTGTAATTTAAATAAATTTTTGGACCAATTTTAAGTAAAACACGTAGTAATCATGTTTTCATTTGATTTTGGTGTTGTATTTAAAACGTTACTGTAGTTTTTTGTTTTAATCTATCTGCGTAATAGTGATGCTATCGAAACTGGGTCAGCGTTTTCGATGGTAGGATTAATACATTATAATTTGATATTATATATGGAGAACAATATGTATGTTTTAGTGCCTAAACGAACGGTAGAAATACGTATGAAAACTAATTTTACAATTACAATATAAATATTAGAGAAAATAGATTATTTTACAGAGTAAAGGTTAGTCATTACTATATCTATAGTTAAAACGATAAATCACACATTTGAACAATTCTTTTTTACAGTACGTCGCGTTAAAGAGATATAAAATAAAAATACTTATATTACTTGATTAATAACTCACTTAGCTAGATACATTTTGAAATTGTAGCTTTAAATTGTTATCATATCATCGGCTATAGATCGCTTGTAATTTGATTTGTGAATGAGTACTAACTTACAAGATTTTTGAAGTCTTTGTGATAAGGGGCGTTAGCAGTGCGCAAGTAGCCGGGACAGGAGCAGATTAGATCTTATTGCAAGTATAGAAGGAAGTCTGCCGCTGGGGTCGCGCTGCTGCCACGCCACTTACGACCTAATGTGAAGGGACTAAGACCGCATACAGAAAAAAGTCATTCGCTAACCTGCGCTTATAATGCGCGAAGGTAGACAGTGCCCAGTTTCTATACAGTCGCTTTAACTCCTGAAAAAGGTCACCGCATGAGGCCGAAACTGTCGAGTATGTATATCGACATTCGACATATAAACGTACGGAATTTCCCCTTTAAGTAATTATCTATACAATGTGCCACAGAGCCACCGGATATTCGGTATCACCGGATATTTGTGCTTATCGGCACATATCAGCACGGACAGTAGGCGTCAGAGTTAGCTGAAGGAACAGAATTAGTTACTTTTATACCTAACTAGCTGTGCCCCGCGGTTTCACCCGCAGCGCCCCCGTTACCGTGGGAATTTCCTGAATTTTCTTTGCTATAAACCTCACGGAGGCGGAGACCTTTCCAACGAATGCAAAACCGTGGAAATCGGTTCGTGCGTTCTGGAGTTATAGCGTCAGGGAGGAAAACCCGACTTATTTTTATATAGTAGATGTCATTTCAGTCAAGTTAAACTAGGTATACTAGCAGCGCCCCACGGTATACCCGCGTTGTGCCTGTTCCCGAGGGAATTTCGGGAATTTTTAAACATATAAACTTTCCTCTTGAATCACTCTATCTATTTAAAAACGAATCAAAATACGTGGCGTAGTTTATACATCTGCATACATAGGGACAGACACGGAAAACTACTTCGTTTTATACTATGTAGTGTAGGTAGGACGTGAAATATTTTTCGTGAATAAATTATTTTAATTTCTAATTCTAGGCCGCTCTCAGGCAATCTTTCTGTATTCCGACTATAGAGGAAACTAAGCCAGCACGGGTAGCATGACAAGTAGACATACAAATATGTCTACCATCTATCTATGGCGCAAGTATAACGTCATCGCGATTTTGTCTACAGTAGCTACCACGAGCATCGCGCGACATAGATTTGTCTTGTCTCGTACGTCATTTGTATACAAATGTCTACGCCCTTGAGCATGACGACCATATTATGTCTACGTCAGAGACTAATTTGACATTTCAAAGTATACAAATATGTATGCTACCCTCCAAGGTGCATACAAAGCTTGTCTTCGACTCTTGGTGCTCTGGTTTAATTAATTTATTTTACTAAGTAGTTATATTAACTACCCTTACTCCTAAATTAAAATATAGGTGCTCTTCAATATTCTTAACTTTCCCCGTATTATTTAAAAGCGAATGGTTTAATTAAAACACTCTAAGCCAAGGCAGGCAATTAACTAAAAGGAAACATAAAGTTAGTACTTATTCATAGATTACCTAAAATAGATAAAACCTAGTGCTTTAATATAGTACCTACGTAGATTTATAATCGGAGTCACGTAACTAATAATCTAGGTATTAAAGTAGATATAGAAAAGCCGCAATTCTAATAAAAATAAATTGTCTGTTATTAGCTTTTGGGACATTAATTTCTAGATTTACTGAAACTTAGACAAAGGCACTAGTCCCTAGTAATCTGTCCATCACGAAATCTAGGAATAACGTTTTCTACTTTATTAGGTCTAAATTCACTTTTAAATAAAATTTACACACTATTATCCTATTTGATCTGCCTTTTTACTACCTATGTAAAAATAATTGTTTAAAACGATAATTTCACCTACTTCTGTTATAAAGTACTTATAAAATTATGTACTTAATTGTTTTTTAATTTGTAAGTTCACTAATAGACTTTGACAGTTTCATAAGTGAACTTAAATAATGCCAAACCAACCAAGACTTTGTGATTTCAGCAATGCAGTATATGATTGAGTACCTATTAAATGATTACGAATTAAAATACAAAATATATTTTATGGATATTCAAGATAATTATTTACATTTACTAATTTTAAATAAAGAAATATAATTTCTTGTGAAATGGCTCATTGCTGTACTTTTAATTAAGAGGTTTGAGAATTTTGGCTTAATCAGCTGCCATTTTGAATTTTAGCCGACTTTTCAAAAGAAAGAGGTCTTGCCAGCCTCTGAATAAAAATCTTGGCAAATCTTTTTTATCCTTTCTTATGAATACAATCCACGCTTTAATATTTAATACCTGGCACCCTTAATATTATTATGTATAGATTTGATCCTCAATATGAATAATTGTTAAGTACATTTCAAGTTACATATATGTCAATTGATGCTACCTAATGATACTATTTTTCTAAGTAAAAAATAATTTTATTGCATGAATTATATTTATTTGTACTGAAATTGATATGTGTTTAAAGATAACTATATTTTAAATTGTAAGTATATTTAAATTGTAATTTGAGAGAGGCTTTACAAACTTTTCATCTGATGTTACAAAAATGTTTGAGCCAGAAATATCCCACTGCAGAAATGCCTCTCGTCCCACAGAAAATATCAGCACACTGAGGAGGATAGCATACTGCTGGTTGACATTCTCAAATCCGTGTTTGAAAGGAAAGCAGCTTTTAAAAAGAGAAAAGAAAATTTTTAATTACGAAAAGGAATACAGGTCTTTTGTCCTCACTTAAAATGTACTTGACAATAATTTTATTTACTACCTTGTAATATATTGACACTTAAATACTTATGAATATAATTATGGTACTTATGTGATATTTTTGCTGGTTGTAATAATAATGTGCATATAATGTAAGGGGAGCAGCTTTAAAGAATAGAGAATAAGTGATTTGATTCACATGTCATGTGTCTCATCGTAATTTGGTTTGGCTTTTTATCTTAATTTGAGCACTTTTGTTACTAAAAGCAATTTTTGAACTGTTTGGAAAAATAACTTGTTTATTTTGCAATTAAAAATGAATATTTAATGCTAGTATTTAAATGTTTCTCCTTGGTGGGTTGAGCTTAAGCTTAACAGACCCATATTATTATTGTACTGCATAAAAATTATACATATTAATTATGTAAATGTAAACTGGCAACTCATAGCATAAAAGTGATTACAGATAAATTGGTCATATAGGTTAAATATATTTAAAAAATACACCAGAATATAGTTAGAGATAGTATTTATTTGGCTGTAAATTTCGTTGGAAACATGCAGAGATTCTGAATTTTTATTTAGATCTTATTTCTATTTACTGGTAATGTAATTAAATTATTATTTCATTAGAACAAGTCATTGACCAACTATGTAATTTTCAGTTCGTTTAATATAATATTAAATTAATAACTTGTACCTAATTAGATATAAATGAATTGTAAATAAATAAAACTATGTTTACTTTTTAGCTTATTAAAACACAAATAATAATTAATTATTCTATGTTGTTTTTATTATACCTAGCAACACCTGTGTTGTGCCCGTTCCCTTGGGAATATCAGAATGAAAAATATCATACCATAACCATTACAAACATAATTATTCAAATAAGATTGGTAGGTTATGAGAGAAAAAAACTATAGCATAAAAAAGAAGAAAAATCAATCTCTTGGGCTTTATTATATTAGTATAGGTATAGACTATACTTATTAGGTGATCGTGGTAAAAGGAACAATTAAGCCCCATTTAGATAAATAAAGAAGGTCACCTGCCATAATTACAGTGTAAACTCTTTATAACGTCATCCTTTATAACAATAAACTCCCTGTAACGTTGAAGTGAGCCTAACTTGGTTGGTTTGCGTTAAAACCCACATATTGAAACACTCTTTGTAGCCATACACCATTCTCTATTACGAAGAAATGTGTTCATATTTTTAGACAATAAATATTTCTTATCGGTATTATTGTTTATGTTATGTTATCAGGCAACAAAAGACTTTGAAGCTCCGAAACATCCGAGGTCGGTCTAGCTTTTATTATCCTTAATTGCCTTAAGCACGTGCAGTAAGACGCATTGTTTTCTCGGAAGTGATGGTCTTCGACCAAGCATACTGGGTACCTATCGTACTATCAGTCGTAAATCTACTTTGAAACTGTTAACATGGCCAGTAAACGTAAAAATTCTTGTTAATTTGGTTGTTTTTTGTTCACTCCATATAACAATAACTCTCTATAATGACAAAAAATGCTCAGTCCCTTGAGTTTCGTTATAAAGAGTTTACACTGTATATGCATCTGTATGTTTACCTGTCGCATTGCAGTATCTACTTGGCATTATAACAACTTTATCTGCATTATGATAAATTTACATTAACTCCAATGACTACTCAATACTTAGATAAACTACATTATTTTAGTAGGTAAAAACCCCATACTACATACATACATAATTATTTGTCTACTTCTTATTTTACAGCAAAATGTATAGTTAAAATACAAAACTTGACATTAAAAAAAATCTTCGGATCTTTAATATGATCTATGCATACTTTAATCTTTAACTGTCTTCCTTTTCTCTGTTACCCATAATAAAACAAGTTATAAATATTTAGAATTTATTCAAGAATATAAAAATATTAACAATTACCTTACATTTAATGGAATGTTTCTATAATTTCAAGCCTTTGTCCTGTAAGTCTTTTCTGGCCTCTAAAATCTCTAATTGCAACTCCTTAGCGGCTTCATCACAGTTATTGAACGTAAACACTCTGTATAATATCACCGCAACCATGTACAGGCCGAAAAGAATGACGAATATGAATGGTAATAGTAATACAATGTTCATGTTGCTTTCAATCGCTGGATGCTTCACGTAGCCTCCAACTAAGGAATACCACATCGCAAATACAGCAGACATTACTGATGTCCATTCTAATAACTTCGTCATTGCAATTTGATTCTGAAAATCAAAAAACAAAGTGTTTATGTTACGATGATTTTGTTATACTTATGAAATGATAATAAAGATAACTTTTTGATGCAAGTATGGTTACGTACCTTCTAATGGGCTATTCTCAGGAATTATGTATTCAATAACTTCTTTTTAATAAGGAATTCCCAGTATATACACAGAATTTACATTAATTTAATTTTTTCTTCAGACAGAATTGACGATTTTTTTGGTTTTTCGGTTCGGGATGTTTTTATTTTTACTTTTTAATGTCAAGCTGTCAATGTCATCAAGTGTCAATTCATTGATGAGGTGTTAAACTGTCACAGTCAAATTCAAAACGTTACATTCCATTCATATTCCATTCCATGAATGATGACAACTGTAATGACAAGCGTTGTTGTTGTGGTAAGGTTGTCAAACTGTGTTGACTGTTTTCTGTTGTGTTGTGTCAAAATTAAGAAATCAAAAACAGCTGTAAGTGGTACTGAGTGGTTGTGTTGTGATTTTTTTTAAATAAATGCAAATATTTATTTTTTCGTCATGAATGAGGTTGACGATAAATTTTATTACGTGTACAGTTCTTCCCTGGATCACAAAGTAGAGATAAAAATGTAAGTTTCATTGTTATATCTCATCTTTTCGAAAGCCTTTGTTGTAGTTATTTTTGTGAACTAATTTCGAAACATTATTTCCTCAATAGGGTTTCTTTAGAAACGTTCGTGTTACTCTCAATCGTTACAGTAACGCTCAGGTATATTTAGTTTTGTCACCATTTTCGCAATTATCGATAGGTTTGCGCAGGCATTGAACTGCACTCCTTGTCAAATGTATCTAACCCTGAAATTGATACCTATTTATTTACAAACAACTTTACCCTGATAAAGCTGATAGCTTTTATGGACGTTTAAGTTTAGTTAAACCACTATTCAGATGGATTATACAGAAGCTAGGCTTAACTACAAGTTAAACAAGTACTTAAAGAAGATGACATTTAATTTGAAAAAATAAACAAAAAATCATGTCTCAAGGACTTTATTGTTTGATTTTATATTGCTTAAAGGCCTATAATACGTGAATATATACAACACTATCTGGTTTACTGGAATGCTATATAAGGATTTATAAATAATTAACCTTTTGTAGGCCGCATGCAATTCAATGCTAAAGGAAATTATCAATACATTACATTACATACATTCATTGTTGTTTTATTTTTAGATGTCATTTTGTTTCTACTTTTATTTCTTTTAAGATGATGTAAAAAATGTAAGAAGATTTACCCATTAAGGGTTTGTGGCATAATAATGATTGTATTAAACATTGTAAAAATTAAGGTGACTATAAATAGATCTTCATTTTTTTTAATAAGTGCCCTTGTTTATTAACCCCCATATCTATTAACTAGCAGCGCCCCGCGGTTTTACCCGCGTTGTGCCTGTTCCCGTGGGAATTTCGGGATAAAATGTAGCCTATAGCCTTCCTCGATAAATAGACTATCTAACAGTGAAAGAATTATTCAAATCGGTTCAGTTGTTTCTGAGATTAGCGCATTTAAACAAACAAACAAACAAACAAAACAAACTCTTCAGCTTTATAATATTAGTATAGATAGATAAAAGTGTATATGGCTAAGTATCTATTAGGAACTTAAACTCAAGTCTAGAAACTTAGATGTTAGTTTGAGCTTTACTAACCACATGTCATTTATTCGTATACATATACCTTGCCACGCGTGTTACCCGCGTCATACCCGTTCCCACGGGAATTTTGGGATAAAATGTTTCCCATGTGTTAATCTGATGTACAACCTATATTACTGTAAAGTTTCATCCAAATCGATCCAGTAGTTTTTTCGTGAAAGAGTAACAAACATGCATATATACATTCATCCATGCTCACACAAACTTTCGCATTTATGATAGTAGGATAATTTATTATCACTATTAAATAAAAGGCCCTTTGATAAGAATACATTTGCAATAATATTTTGTTATTTATTCTTTATGTTACCTTATTGTCACCAGTGGCACACTCGAAGGCAAGCGCAACAAGCCTGAATATGACAAGCTGCTCTCAGACCCGATGCTCAAGTTCTCCGGCCTCTACCAGGAAGGGTGCTCGGACTTGTATGTGACCTGTCAGATACTGTCCGATGGAGAACCCCTCGCGTTACCCGTCACTACCTCGTACAAGGCTTTTACTAATAGATGGAAGTAAGTATATATAGCTCAATTCATACTGAGACAAAGACCTCTCATCTCACTGAAGATATAAGTTTAATCAGTGAGAAATAATTTATTCATCAGTTTAGAACTCCATGATCAAATATATGGTAGACATAGTGATATCTTAGACTTATTTGACTCATTAACTCATTATGTGTTTCTGGTGAGATAATAGATTAATAATAACGTAAAATAAATTTAAAACGTGTGCCACTTTAATTAAAAATCATATTAATATTATAGTAACAGCGCCCCGCGGTTTTACCCGCGTTGTGGCCGTCCCGAGGGAATTTTGGAATGAAAAATATCCTATAGCCTTCCCATTGAATGTGGCTATCCATTACTAAAACAATTATTCAGAATCGGAGTGTTTTCTGAGAGTGTTATCAAACAAGCAAACAAAAAAAACTTTACTTTATTACATTATACTTAATATAAATAAATTATTATTATAAATTACTACCCATTTCCATTTCAATTTGCATAATATTAAAATGATATCACCACCATAATTATTAATATTATAATATACTAGCCGCGCCCCGCGGTGGTTCCCGCATTATACCCGTTCCCGCGGGAATTTCGGGATAAATGTACCCCATGTGCTATTCTGATGTATAACCTATATTACTGTAAAGTTTCATCCCAATCCGTTCAGTAGTTTTTTCGTGAAAGAGCAACAAACATCCATCCTCACAAACTTTCGGATTTATAATATTAGTTGTAGGATAAGATCTGAGTCTAGGTTAGTTTTATTATTATATCTTGGTCATGCGTGATTTCGCGATACATAAGTGATCACATTTGCGTGTGTACAGGAAATGACATTATTCTAATGTGTTCTAAAGGGTCAGTAACTTACTAATATGGGGAGAACCTAAAAGGGAAGGTATAAGTAAGAAATACCTTGTATTGTCTGTTGATTTATATTCAAACTAGCAGCGCGCAGTATAGTTTTTTCTGCGTTCAAATGATCAGTTCAACGTCAATTTCCGTGGGAATTCGGTATCTAAATCGGTTCAGTGTTTTAGGCATGAATGACAAACAGATAGAGTTACTTTCGCATTTATAATACGATTAAAAGATAAAGATGATAACACACTGTTACAGTTCTTTGCGGTCCTTATTTTATCTGCCGTCAAAAGTTAATTGGATAGTTAATTTCTCCCTTTAATTCCAGTTGGAACGAATGGATCACGCTGCCAGTGTTCTTCAGCGACCTGCCCAGGAACGCGACCCTCGCGATGACCATATACGACTGCGCGGGCCCCGGGAAGGTGATGGTGGTGGGGGGTACCACGATCTCACTGTTCGGGAAACACGGCATGCTTAGACAGGTAGGTTGTTGAGGGTATTATATTATGGGGTACATACAGGGGGGTGTAGGTGTCAGCTGCTAAAGCCAAAGGGGTGACTACCATAAAGCCCTCAAACTCTTCTATCTATTAACTTACCGAAAATAATTCGTATTATTTCCTCTCCCTTTATAAACTTACCCCCTCACCCTCTTTCCCCAATAAGCCAATATTGACAAGCAATCGGAAACCATGTTATCCATCCATATAGAAGTTTTGAATAGGGTTCATAAATTGCGAATAAATAGGGTAACAAAAACGTAATGCAGAAGTAAGGAGGTAAGATTGTCATGTCCCACTGCTGGGCAAAGGCTTCTCATCTCACCGAAGATATCAGTACAGTGAGGAGGATTAGGAGTTATCACCACGATTGCCTACTGCGGGTTGGTGATCCCAAACCCGAGCATGTTCGAAAAGTAGGAAACATGTAGTGTCTATTAAAAGTGGTTTGTTCATGATATGTGTGGGTCTGTAGGTTACATTCTTGAACTCCGTCATACCGTCATAGAGCCAACACATTGAAAAGAACGTGCTCAACCTGTTTTGTGGCACACTTTTCGGTCGTCACGTGTGCAACATACCTATTCAATAATACAATCTATTCAACTTCTCCATAGTAACACCTTCGTACTGAGTAGAATATAATGTTTTCTTTCTAATTATCTAATCCAATTTGTAAGTAAGTTATTACTTGCTTTATTAACTTTCTAACGCGAAAAAACCCGTGTGAGTACGTTTACTATAATCCATTTTGAATGACGTAACACACTCTTGAACCTTAGAAGCCAGTACTCCATTTGATTAAAAACAAGCCGTGTCTCGCGGTTTTAACCGCGTTAAAATTCCGGTAAAAATTTCGGGTTAAAAACCTTTGTCTAGAATGTAGCTATACAATACTAAAATAATTATTTTTATCGGACATGTAGTTCCCGAGATTAAGCCGAACATTACATACAAACAAAATTACAAGTTTCACCTATTTGTAATACGAATTTACCTCTTTATAATGTTGATATGAATATCAAGAGGTTTTGGCTCCGTCATCAAAATATTTATATTAGGATGTACGAGTATATGAGTCAGAAACATTTAATATCTATTTAATTAAAAGACTCGACCATCGCTAAAGCACCACAAAAAAGAAAATTTATCGGACAAGTGACCTAACGATACAAAAAAAGAACTCTATTACGTAAACTTGCGAAATAAACGATTTTAGGTTGTCGCCATATCTAGCGATAGAAAACCAGTTCCATTCCACGGCCATTAAGTTAAAATATCTATTAACTATTCGGAATCCAAGGCCTTAGTGAGTTATACTGATAAATAATTACATCCAGTTTTGATAGCATCTATTGATTCATTCAGTTTGGTTGAATAAATACTTCCGGTCGGTTTATTGGTTGGTACTGCCAAGATACAATACATCGAAATACATCGGTACAGTCGGCCAAGAAAGTGGTCTACCACTTTTGACAAAAGTTTCTGCGAGATGTAACGATCGCTAAGGTTGACTTTTCTATGCACAATTATGTTATGACGTTTTGTCTGTTATCTGAGATGCCTGACATTTGACATCATTGGGTGACTTAGTTGGACCTCTATTATTAAATGAAAATTGACCTTGTTGTTTCATGACGTTCAAATGAATCTCAACCGTAGGGTGGTAGACCACATTTTTTGCTGACTGTACATGCAACCACAGAATATTTTAATGAAATATTGGAATGTTTATTTGCTAAAACGGTAATATAATAAAAGTGGTAAAATGTGATAAGGTAATTTCAACAAGTTCGGTTTTAATTAAGCATGCAAATACTAAATTTAAGCACTTTCGTACTTGTTAATTCATACAATTTGAAGATTATTTTATAGAATTGTGATTATGGTTCTTAGTATTCCTAATTGTACCTATATATTGTATACTACCTATACTTTATAAGCAAGCAAAGCAGAGGGGACAACGCGGATATAATTGTAGAATACTACTCGTTTACATTGGCACAGTGGCATGTGAAAGCGTTTACTGTGCCGGAGGTTGCGGGTTCGATTCCCGCCCGGAGTTAACGATATGTGAAGATAGTTGTTGACGACGACATCTGGGTGTCAATTATATATTCATATAAAGTATTTGTATCTGTATATGTAATAGTATCAGTTAGCGCTTTGTTTGAGTCTAATGAAACGTGTGTGAATTTGTCCGGGTGTATTTATTATGATTTAATTATAATATGAATACAATACAATGGTAATAGGATCTCGGACTAGTGGTATCTAGTGGTTTCATTTGCACACATTCCTGTGGTCATCTAGTGATAAAAGTGCATCTATCTATCCATTCATTCATTCTCTAACCAAGCTTTCGCTTTGAGTAACAAAAGAAGATCAGTTGAAATTGTGTAAACCTTATAAGTATGGATTTTATCATACTCTATTGTTTCATAGATAAAGGTTTACGTAGCAAGGTTAATACAACAAATATGTGTTTACTATATCTATCTATATACTATTACTATGAGAATATATCCCATCCCTTCTTAGCTTAGAAAACGTTTTTATATTAAAAACAACATTAGGGCCTTTCCATCCTTTTATTTTTCATCTTATTTTTTCTCTAAGGAAATAGTGTTTAGGGATGATATAAGAATGGAATGAAATCGGTAAACCTTTTTCCTCTTCAGAAGGAATCATCTTCATTTGGAAAACCAGCCACATTGTAAACATTTTAGCACTCGTAAGATAATATAGAGTTTAGATCTAGTGTACAGGCACTAATAAGTGAGAGACTACGAATTTTCCTCCTCTCCCTCCCCCCCTAAACCATGATGCAACGAGTAGACCACAACCAACGTGCCTTGTGAACTCTATTAAATGGGCCAAATGCATGTTTACACAACATATAGAAACGCCCATTTATGTTCAGTCGTAATATATCGTTTTGTTTACAATTTATATAACTCTGTTTATCATTTCTGCTTCGTGTATACTAGGAATTGTGTCTGGATTTGGTTGTTTATTTATGCTTATTTCATGGTAGGTAATATTCGCGGATATGTTGTACTGATGTAGTCGAGAATGTGTGCATTTGTACTACAATAACAACCCATTAAAAATCTCTTCGCGGCCTCTACGAGTTGGATCTGTATCTCGCGTGCCTCTCAAAAGGTGACTCTAACTACGGAGACACTTTAATAATATGAAATAAGATCTGCTAGTCCCGTAACTCCAAGGGGAAACACTATAAGATATTATACACTTTATCTGACTTGTACAGTCTACTGGCCTTCTCATTAATACAGTAGATTCAAGTCCTTCTGGTAGTATAATGTAATACATTCGTTCATTTCGAATTGGTCAGTAGCCAACCCTGGTGTCAGAGTTTTTAGACCGACAAGGTCTAACGATGTAATGGAGTACAACTGTACAATGAATACAAAATACCAACAGAAATAGGTTTGAAGAAAAAGGGACTGCTGTTTATGGAAACAGGGGCTGGGCTTACATGATCACGTCTAGGTGTCGGTGATTGAAAAAAGAAATCTTCCCTCTACCGATTGGCGTATAACTTACTTGAGTCTCGCTTCCATTAATGTAACTAAATACATCTGGTTAACTTTTACTTCCTTGACATTATGCACAAGTAATTTTCCACCGACAGTAATATAGGACAGACGTATCGCAAATCGATATATTGAACCCCTTCCCTCGTTCTGATAACGGGGTATATATCAGTGCACCCTTATCAACAAGCACTGCGCTTCGTTTCTCAGTCGCTCATCACCTCTGCTACCATGTTTACCTACACCGTAATCATTGAAGTTCTCTCTGTCATCTTCATACCCATGCCTTGTTGTAAACTTTAAGATGTACCATTGCATCTTCATTGAGTGTCAATTGGTTTCTGATTTCGCTTTTTGATCTGTTGTTCTCTAAATTTTTGGGACTAAATTCGGAATTTTTCATACGCATATTTATACTAGATTTAAAAGTGCATTCACTGCCATATATGCCATATCCCATACCCTTCCTTTTTTCCCACTACTGAGAAAAAGGTCTCCCCCAACCCTATACCCTTCCTTATGCCAACAAAAACCTTTATAAACCTAGCATTTTTACCATTTTACATTCTCTACATAAAATCCTATCCTTCTCATACAAATTTTACATCCCACCATGGGCATATCAGGCAGTACCCTCCGGGTGTGTCGCCGTAGCTACGTGATATTAGTGTTGAAGTTTAAACGTATGTTTGGTGGTCACAAGGGCATGTTCGACCTGCGCGTGTGGCCGGGGGTGGAAGGCAGCGAGAGCACCCCGGGCAAGGCTCCCGACACCGGCAAGGAGCAGATGCAAAGACTCGCCAAGTTGGCGAAGAAACACAGAAATGGACATATACCTAAGGTGAGCCATTCATTTCTTATATACATATACCCATTGACATACTGAGTGATAGATATATGGCATTCCATAAGAAAATCGCTCTTGGAAAATGTATGGAATTGACCTAAGGGTGCATTTACACCAGGCGAGCGAGTGCTCATTCTAACCCCACTCTATAAAATTCTTACAAGAACCACTCTATAAAATTCTTACAAGAATTTTATAGAGTGGGGATAGAATGAGCATTCGCTCGCCTGGTGTAAATGCACCCTTAGGCATCCCGATACCTGAAGCGATTAGCCATCAAACGATCGCCACTTGTCTATGGGGCTGGTCTATAACACAAAAGCCTCTCAACACATTCACTGTCACTCTTGTTTTACGAAGTCTCTATGCATTTGTATGATACATCACGCCTAGCGTGTCGTGGGCATATAAACAAAATTTTACATAACACGCCTGGAGTGCCACGGATGTGAATGTGTTGAAAGAGGTAACTTTTTAAATATTCTTCTTATACATTTTTCGTATAATTCTCGGTAGAGCATAGGAATAAATAAATACTTGAAATGATTGATTGAATACCAACATTTTAAGTAGTGTTTGTGCGAGGTAATCTTCGAACTATTAATTCTTAAATTCTTTCACGAGTATTACGAGTATAATAGTTATTTATGTAGCTATGTTATATTTACATTCCATACCAGTGACAACTAATTATTATGCAATTTATTAATTAGTAAATATTAAATTGTAATGTCAATGACTCATTAATTAATTATAAATTGCTATTTCAAAAGTAAAACAAAATAGTAATTTTAATTGTTTTATCATTACTAAGAACAGAAACAATCATCATTATCATTGGGTGATAGCATTTCATTAAACTACATCACTAAAGTAAGATTAAGAATTAAGATTTTAATGGTAAGACTATCTCAGAAGCCTCGTCGCTAACCTACTCAAACTTATTTATCTATACTATAATTATAAAGCTGCAGAGTTTGTTTGTTTGAACGCGCTAATCTCAGGAACTACTGGTCCGATTTGACAAATTCTTTCAGTGTTGGATAGGCCACTTATCGAGGAAGGCTATAGGCGTATATCATCTCGAAATTCCTACGGGAACGGGCACAACGCGGGTACAACCGCGGGGCGCTGCTAGTTTACTGTAAAGCACTGTTAAAATCTAGACTAATATAAAGGCGCGGGTTGAAGCACACGCCTAGATATTATAATGTGATTAGAATGTCATGTTTGACCCGGCTTAGTGGACTTGAATCCGTGAACTTGTAACAGATAGGTCTAGAAATCTAGATTTCTAGATATACTGTAGCTTGGTCTAGATTCTAGGTATAGAAGTAGGTAGATACTATACTTTATTATATTGTGGTATAATAGACAGATTTTTTCTTTAGCGCTAGTGACGTAGTTTGAAAGCGTTAACTCATCATAATTGTTCATTAACGTGCAGGTTGACCATATCTTAGACTAGCAGCGCCCCGCGGTATTACCCGCGTTGTTCCCGTTCCCGTGGGAATTTCGGAATGAAAAGTAGCCTATAACCTTCCCGTTGAATGTGGCTATCCATTACAAAAAGAATTTTTCAAATCGGTTTAGTAGTTTCTGAGATTAGCGCGTTTAAACAAACAAACAAAGAAAACAAACTCTTCAGCTTTATAATATTAGTATAGATAATTGGCCTTAATAGCACGTCTATCTGAGCGCTACCGTGTTTTGGAGAGCTCGTTATATTGTCGATCCCGATTGTTTAAATCGGTAGCCATGTCGGAGTGTCGGAGGCCTTCGCCTAAAATCCAACACGAGAGGGTTAGCTTGAGACATTTTGTGTTCTTCATTGGTCACAAAACTACTCGAACTTTCCTGCTTCAGGAAGCAGTAAGACTTGGTACATAAGAGATCGACTAACAATGTAGTGTTATGTTATGTACACATTGGAAGAATAAAACAATAATATTTTCTGTTTATAATACTTTAACTACCTGATCATTTATCTGCCTGTTATTTCTCTTATTAATGTATCAACAGCCAAAGCCGATAGTGATATTGTAAAGGAAAATCACTAAGTATAAAACAAAGTCGCTTTCCGCTGTCTGTCTGTCTGTTGTATGCTTAGATCTTTAAAACTACGCAACGGATTTTGACGCGGTTTTTTAATAGATAGAGTGATTCAAGAGGAGGGTGTATAAAAATTCCCCAAATTCCCACGGGAACGGGCACAACGCGGGTAAAACCGCGGGGCGCTGCTAGTAACATATGTACACAAGACATGTAATGATAATGTGATTCTATGCGGTTACGTTATTTAATACTGTGATACCGTTTTATAAGGTGTGACGTCAATTAGTATGTTTGGTGACGTCATTAACAGATGCCTCTTAACTTTTTTTTCGTAAGAGCCCTATTTTAATGTGGTCGAATCCCTAACCAAATATATTTTTCGTGATTAAGTAAAAGTGGAATTAAATTACTGAACCCTTAAATAGGAATATCAAGATTTATTCCCACACGTGGACTTACTTCATCATTCATTCCCACAGGTGGACTGGCTGGACCGGCTCACCTTCAGAGAGATAGAGATGATCAACGAAAAAGAGAAGAGGAACTCTGACTACATGTACCTTATGGTCGAATTTCCAACGGTACAGATCGACGGGATTAATGTAAGTAAAGTAATTTTGTTTACGACCAGTCTTAATAACAATTACCTACCTAATAATGCTCCTCGCTGATCCGATATATTCAGCAAGATGAGAAGCCTTTGACCAGTACCAGTGCCAGTGGCCAGACCTGGGGCTTCCATTTACTTTTTAACAGGCCAATACATAAAACACAGGCTAATAATACATTTCCTCTTTCATTTAATAATACTATGTCAGATATAGAATCAAGTTTTGTTTTTTCTTAGAAACTAAATGTCAAATTTTGCTAAAAGTCCTTGGTATGCATTGCGATTTGAATTTGAACAAACAAATATAAAAGTAGGAGAGCGATAGTTCACCAAGTAAATATTTTGCTTCTAAATAAAGTCCCTTTACGTTAATATGACAAGTGATGTATTGTTATTACAGCACGCCATCGTGTACTACGAGCAGGACGGAGACGAGGTGTACCAGTTCAAAGCTGAAGCGGAAATCGTTACGGTTCCCGACTACGAAATATTACAGGTCAGTAGATATACAGGTTTGATAATTCTAGAAGAATACTATTACTGGTTTCTTAAGTTGAATCGAACACTACTCTTTTTGAATTGAGACTTCGTTTACGGATACACTTCGCTTTTATTTTACACTAGCAGCGCCCCGCGGTTTTACCCGCGTTGTGCTCTTGGGAATTTAGGGATGAAAAGTAGCCTATAACCTTCCCGTTGAATGTGGCTATCTATTACAAAAATAATTGTTCATATCGGACTGGTAATTCCTGAGATTAGCTCGAACATACAAACCGAGATAAGCTCAAACATACAAACAAACAAATTTACAAATTTAACCTCTTTATAATATTAGTATAGATTTACGTTTCGGCTTCTTATGCAGGAACCGTGGTCACAGATAAAAAAAAATAGAAACGTCAGATGAAAATGTTAAATAAAAGCGAAGTGTGTTCGTAAACGTAGTTTGAACACTATGCTTCTTGTATTTAATGATAGGAGAACTTAGTGGAGAGCAAGCAGCACCGGCTGGCGCGGTCGCTGCGCGGCGGGCACGTGCGGCGCGAGAAGCCGGCGGCGCGCGAGCGCGACGACCTGCACGTGGCGCTGGCCGCGCCGCCCGCCGCGCCCGCGCCCGTGCGCCTCCACGACCTGCTCTGGAACTACCGGTCGGGGACACGCACGCGCACCCATACACAACCGAAATGCACTGAGACAGGGCAGCCCATACACACAATTACAGCGACAGGTTCACAGCGAAACACACTCACTTTTCGACGGACACAAACACGACAGCCCATACACATACATACATACAGATTCAGAGCCAAACACATTGGCTTTTCGACGGACACAAACACGACTCACCACCATCACGTTTGACATACAGCGACACACTAACACGCACGTACGCACACACACAAACGCACACACGTTAGTCGATATGTTACCTATTCACTTCCACCTATAATACTCAATTGGACATCCGTGTTTTGTTTGTGATTGTAGTTTTATTTAGTCTGAGTTAACCTATTACAATGAACCCCATTACAGCCATTACAATGAACTTTATTTACCTATATATAAAGTCCAAAACAATATATACATGTTTTTATTACAGGTATTATTTGTCTTCCAACAAGAAAGCTCTGACCAAGTTTTTGGAATGCGTCAATTGGAATAGACCAGGTAAATGATAAATTAAAAATGAACACCGTGCTTTGTACTGTTGGGTTAATATTGCGTTCAGAACTATAAAGAAACATGTTTTATCCATAAAAAAAAGTAATTTGAAATATTTTTAACCTATATACATTCTTTCTCTATTTGCCATCTCATACTCTGACTCTCTCTCTCCCTATATCTCCGCCTGTACCTCTCTCTCTCTTCCTCCCTATATCTCTGCCTCTACCTCTCTCTCTCTCTTCCTCTCTCTCTCTCTCTCTTAATAAATCTCCATCTTACATAATTCAACTATTTCTTCTTTTCTCAGGCGAAGTCCGTCAAGCTCTATCGTTGATGAAGCAATGGGCGCCGATTGACGTTGAAGATTCACTGGAATTATTGACCCCGAGATTCACACACCCCGCTGTGAGAAAGTAAGTCATGTATAAGTAAAGTCTATCTGTTCTAAACTAATATAATAATGCTGAAGGGTTTGTTGTTAGTTTGTTTGTTAGGCGGATTGGCAGTCGGATTTGCAGTTTCTGCGATAAGCGTATTCAACAACAAAAAAAATCTCTTCACCTTTATTTTATTAGTACTAGCATTGCTCCGCGGTTTTACCCCTGTTATGTCCGTTCCCGTGGGAATTTTAGCATGTAAAGTAGCGTATAACCTTCCCGTTGAATGTGACGGTGAATGTATCCATTTGAAAAATAATTATTCTAATCGAATTGGCAGTTACTGAGATTAGAACGTTATTAAACGAAAAAAGTCTTCAAATTTATTAAATTAGTATAGATAATTGTATAGAACAAAATATTTAAAAAGAATCATCATTTAACGTCTGTCAAAATCTTCATTGATGTTCCTATAAATAATCCAAACCTCTTTATCATGTCTAAAGGTCATTTGTCTCAGTGACCTTATGATCTAACGATTGAAATAAACGAGACCGATTGTTCACATTCTCTTTGAAGTATGATTCTTAGAAATGCCGCTATCGGCCACCCATTCAAGTAGCGTCGTTGAGTTCTAATTATTATTGTTTTAATTTCATTTAAATGCTCTATGCGTTTGTATACATGAGTACAATAATTGTCCTCGCTGTACTCTTCTTCTTCGTCATGTCAATATGGTTCCAGTTTTTATATGGAGGCAGTCCAAAACTTTGCGAAGCAATTGCGCTGTACTGATATCTTGAGTGAAGTTGCCTTTGCCCATCAGTGGGATATTACAGGTTATTTCAACTTTACCCAAACACAAATGTTGTTTTAACTAGCTTTTATTCAGTTTTACATGTCTACTTATCAGTAATCAAATCTTGGAAAGTTATTCTATACCCATACCCTGCTAGATAAAAGTCTCCCACTAACATCACGAACTCTTTCGATCTCTTCTTTTACTATACGCCCAGTGCACACATTCTATATGTTCTCCTTTATTCCTCCTCATTATACTGAAAGCTTCAGTGATGAGAGGTCTTGTCCCAGTAGTAGGAAATTTCAGACTTATACTGTTTTTATTCCAATGTTCCTTATTTCTCAGGTATGCTGTATCGAGACTACAACAAGCTCCGGACGAAGATCTTCTTCTCTATCTGCTGCAATTAGTCCAAGCACTCAAGTATGAAAACTTTGCTGAAATACATGAAGGTAACTTACATACTGCACATCCTAACATGTAAAAATACACTAATTAAGGCATATCAAGATTTTTACTGAATCATACAATTAAATAATAAATTCAGAGGCCTTTAGGCGGTCTAAAAAATCTGACACCAGGGTTGGCCTACTCGAACTTACTTAATTTATAATGACAATAAGAATATGGACCGAATTTATACAAAAGCCTAGATAGAACTTAAATCTTACGGTCGGTTAGGTACTCTTCTCGGATTGAAGAAGTGTTGACTCTGTGTGTATGTCAATAAATGTCAGATTGTGATTACTGAAAGAATGGATTGAAATTTGACATTTATTCAAATAAAAACAATGCCTAAACTTTCTCTGGTGTTCGAGATAACCGAAGTGGATTTATTGGGACGAAATGGACCTTTAACAATAATATATTTTTACATCTAATAACCGATTGAAAAAAGGAGATTGCTAGTGTCATATCCATATAAAAGTCTTATCAATATTTTTTGTGACATTTGTGACTAATGATCATTATTTTACTAACAGAATGCGCGAAAGTGTGCGGGAAAGAGATGACGGTATACAGCGACGGAAACGGCAAGCTTTTACAGAGCGGACATCGGGGCAGCGAGGCTAGCCTGCTCTCCACGTCAGGTATAAATCACAGTAAAACGTTACAGTACACGAACAGTTAGTATACCTGGCCTAATACTAACGATCCCAATGAATGTATGTGCCTGAAATGACATGTCATGATGTAATATAAAATGTCATCAGCGCAATATAAACCGAGTGAGAACTTGAAAACAGAAGGGGCTCTAAGGGTGCGCTTCCATTGGAGCTACCACCGCCGGAGCGGTGCGGAGCCCGATTCACCAATCACAGCGCATTGGGATTGTCAAACAACGCATTGACATTGTCAAAATGGTTTCGTAATGCATTGTGATTGGTCAGTTGAGCTGGGCACAGCTACTCTCCTCTTCAATGGAAACACACCTGCAAGTGCAAGCGAGATAAACATAGAAAAATGATTTAAGACCCGATGACTAGACTATTTGACAGTAAACTGAGTGTTAATTAATGAACAACACAATTTTGTAATAAAATTATATAAAAGTAATTATAATTTTATAATAAAAAATATGTTGTCATCTTTCCCTCAGGCATAGCGACGAGTGAGATGACATCTTCAATGTCGAGTCATCGCTCAGCTGACGAGACTGCAGTCCCCGCTGTCGACGAATCGAACTCCGCCGAAGAAAATAACGAGTAAGCAATTTTAACATCTATACCTATACTTTTTTTTTTATTTAACCTGTTGTGTCCCACTGCTGGGCAAAGGTGTCCCCCAATTCTTTCCACCTGGATCTATCTTTTGCCACTTCTTTCCACTACACCTCATTAATTCATTCCCAAAATTCTCAGAGAACCAAGTGATCTATCCTATTATTATGAAGAGGTAAAGTTTCCAATTTTATTTGTTGGTTTGTTAAGATTAATCTCGGAAACTACCAATCCTATTTCAATCTTTGTAATGGGATCATGTAACGGGAAGGTCATATGTTATTTTTTGATCCCGAAATTCCCACGGGAACGATTACACTGCGGGGCGCTGCTGGTATCAAATATAAACATAGCATTACTATCAACAAAATGTTTGCGAAGATCTATCCGTACCAACACTATTGCAATTGCAATTTTCGAAAACTACGATCATCTATACTAATATTATAAAGCTGAAGAGTTTGTTTTGTTTGTTTGTTTGCTTGTTTGTTTGTTTGTTTGTTTGTTTGTTTAAACGCGCTAATCTCAGAAACTACTGAACCGATTTGAATAATTCTTTCACTGTTAGATAGTCTATTTATCGAGGAAGGCTATAGGCTACATTTTATCCCGAAATTCCCACGGGAACGGGCACAACGCGGGTAAAACCGCGGGGCGCTGCTAGTCTTTAATATTCATTAAGAACCTCATTCATAAACGCTTATTAACAGTACTTAGCTATCAAATGGTTTGTCCCTTTCCGACAAACGCTATTTACCAAAGAGCGAAAGAGACAAAACACTTTAAAATACTGTTTAAGTTCAATATCGTTTGAATAAATCGGTAAATGTTTGAGTAATCTAAATTGCAAATAATGACTAACATAATTAGTTTAGTTACAAACACAATTACTCATCACTCATAGAACTTAAATCGTTTTACTTGTTACCAACCTAATGAGTATCATTAACAGATAACCATCTCACTACAAACATCTCTCGTATTTCTCATTCACTCACTATATTTCTACACCTAATATAATAAAGCGTTTGTTTGTTTGAACGAGCTAATCTCAGGAATTATCAGTCCGATTTGAATAATTCTTTTTGTAATAGATAGCTACATTCAACGAGAAGGTTATAGGCTATTTTTCATCCCGAAATTCCTTCGGGAAAGGGCACAAGGTGGGTAAAACCGCGGGGCGCTGCTAGTCATTTGTAAGAGAGTTCAAATCTAAACTAATAACGCTGAATTTATGGCGTAAGACAATTAATTCCTTCTGTAGAGGTAAAAGGTTTAGTGGTATGTAAGAATGGAATGAAATTACTAAATAGTGTTCCTCTATTATAAGGAATTGTCTTTGCTATGACTATCTTATTCGTAGTTAATGTAAGGTCGATTTTCATTAATCACATACCTACATCTTATATATAAAATTCTCGTGTCACAGTGTTCGTTCGCGTACTCCTCCGAAACGGCTCGACCGATTCTCATGAAATTTTGTGAGCATATTGAGTAGGTCTGAGAATCGGCCAACGTCTATTTTTCATCCCGAAATTCCCGCGGGAACGGGTACAACGCGGGTGAAACCGCGGGGCGCAGCTAGTAAATCGTAGAAGTGAAGTAAAAACGATTACTCACTACATGACGTATGAACCTACGTGTGACGTCATATCACGCTTAGGGAAAAAGTAATCCATACTAATATTATAAATGCGAAAGTAACTCTGTCTGTCTGTCTGTCTGTTACGCTTTCACGCCAAAACTACTGAACCGATTTTGCTGAAATTTGGTATAGACATAGATATGACCTTGAGAAAGGACATAGGATACTTTTTATCCCGAATTTCCCTCCGGATAAGATACTGTTACGCTTTCACGCCAAAACTACTGAACCGATTTTGCTGAAATTTGGTATAGACATAGATATGACCTTGAGAAAGGACATAGGATACTTTTTATCCCGAATTTCCCTCCGGATAAGATACTGTTACGCTTTCACGCCAAAACTACTGAACCGATTTTGCTGAAATTTGGTATAGACATAGATATGACCTTGAGAAAAGACATAGGATACTTTTTATCCCGAATTTCCCTCCGGATAAGATACTGTTACGCTTTCACGCCAAAACTACTGAACCGATTTTGCTGAAATTTGGTATAGACATAGATATGACCTTGAGAAAGGACATAGGATACTTTTTATCCCGAATTTCCCTCCGGATAAGATACTGTTACGCTTTCACGCCAAAACTACTGAACCGATTTTGCTGAAATTTGGTATAGACATAGATAATACTTAATACTATAATACTTAATACTAATATTATAAATGCGAAAGTAACTCTGTCTGTCTGTCTGTCTGTTACGCTTTCACGCCAAAACTACTGAACCGATTTTGCTGAAATTTGGTATAGACATAGATATGACCTTGAGAAAGGACATAGGATACTTAATATTATAAATGCGAAAGTAACTCTGTCTGTCTGTCTGTCTGTTACGCTTTCACGCCAAAACTACTGAACCGATTTTGCTGAAATTTGGTATAGACATAGATATGACCTTGAGAAAGGACATAGGATACTTTTTATCCCGAATTTCCCTCCGGATAAGATACTATTTTTCTATATTATGTTTACTATTTTTCACCTAAGCAATTGTTTGATGCTTCGCGCTCACTGGGACGGCACGGCTAGGGATTTTAAGGTTTGCTAATATAAAATCAAACGTATTCGTATATAAACAAATGCTATACCTACTTTAAAATAGCGCCACGGCATCGAAAAGGATTTGTCAATCCCGCGGCGTCATTTGAATGCATAGCCATTTATGCTGTATTTCTATGAAGCTACGTTCGAATTTTCACAAGCAAAAATGATAAATCCCGAGACGTTCCGTCCCGGTGAGTGTGCAGCTTGAGTCATACTTTGGTAAGATCCTAAAGGTTAAAAATAAAACTACTGTCCAAAGTAACAATCTAATGCGGACGAAGTCGCGGGTAAAAGCTAGTATAATATAAATTTTCAACTGATCGCCCGTCGCTCCAGTGGCGCAATTGGTTAGCGCACGGTACTTATATGACAGTGTTCGTGAGCAATGCCGGGGTTGTGAGTTCGAGCCTCACCTGGAGCATATTTTTTGTGTTGTATCAAATTTGATTTTTTGAATAATATATCCCTTTTTTGTATGTACTCGTAGACAGTTGTGATGATGACGTCAGTAGAAAATGTATGTCGCTGTGTATGTTTTTAGATTAAGGTTATAAGTATTTACTAGGTTAGGATAATGGGGGTAGGAATATTAACATGGTTTTGTTTCAATAGGCTCTATAAAAAAGATAAGAAAAAAAAACTGTTTTTGTTATTAACTTCAAATACAACTGCATAATATTAGTTTGGATCCAGCTAGGCTAAAGCAACTTTGCTGTAATGTTGCTTGATATCATTGGTAGATACTCAAAGTGACACAGCGAACATATCGAAAAGGTACTTCTAGATACCTAGGATATAAAATCAAGTAGTGTTAGGCTGAGGCTCGATTGGTGCGTTGCGTCGCTTTGCGTCTCGATTTTCATATGTATTTTATGGTATGCGCCATTATTCTGTTGCGTCGTCGCATATGACGTTGAAATGGATCGATGGACAAGACAAAGCGAGAGCGAGGGAGGTGCGCTGCCCTGCGCAGCTTTGTTGCGTCGTGTCGTCGTTTTTAGGGTTCCGTACCCAAAGGGTAAAAACGGGACCCTATTACTGAGACTTCGCTGTCATAAAATCATTTATTGCCACAATTACAAGGAAAATAAATAATCAATATATAAAATTACAAATTAAATAATGCAGTAAAAGGAGACGTCTCATTTGTCGTTGCAAGTAGATCTTTCATGAATAAGTGTGTATGAAAACAATAGGCCTGAGAAATTATGCACACATAATAACAGCTAATTAATACCCGTCTTGTCAACCACATAGGTACCGCATTATCTTAACTACCAATTATAGTTCAAGTCAAGGCAATCATAACAGTTCCATTGACATATATTTTTATTATGAACACTAGCAGCGCCCCGCGGTTTTACCCGCGTTGTGCCCGTTCCCGTGGGAATTTCGGGATAAAATGTAGCCTATAGCCTTCCTCGATAAATAGACTATCTAACAGTGAAAGAATTATTCAAATCGGTTCAGTAGTTTCTGAGATTAGCGCGTTTAAACAAACAAACAAACAAACAAAACAAACTCTTCAGCTTTATAATATTAGTATAGATAACAAAGATAAATTCTCGCTAAAAGTTTCTAATTTAAGAAGTAAACCGTTGCAGCAATTTAGATAAAAATATAATTCAACACAACAGTAGCAACTCTTTGTTAATCGTACAAAGGTCGTTAAATGAAGTTGGGTAACGCTATTTCAAAGTTATACAATTTTTGTCTATTGTATTCATACAGACAAGCCAATAAAATGGACCGATATTTTACAAAGCCGCCTTAGGGATTCTTGCCCAGAATAGAACCTTTCGTACAGAGTTATCTACCAATCGCAACAAACGTGAAATACAATAGCTCTGGTGCGAAGGCACATTTGTAATACATATAGGTAACTGTAACTGTTTAATATGTGATATAAACAACCATTATGGCTTAAATTTATTGTGCAAGATACAGATATGTGCAAGAATCTATTCTTGTTCTTTTTCCCACCCGTTTACTTATAAAACTTTTTTCTGCCCTCACTCCGTAACAAATCGTTTTGTTTAGTTTGTAGCGCTCGTGTAGTTTGACTTAGCGCCTTGAACTCATTGCAAACAATGTGCAATGTAGCTCAGACATTACTTGGATAGTAGCATTTCTATCTGAGCATGCTTTGGAGGGCACGTAATATTTGCGGTCTCGGTTGTGCCTATCAGTAGACCAAATTAAAGACCTTTATGGTCTCTGCCCACTGTCCCGTACCATTCTATAATCGTGGTATGAACAGGCTCGGAAATCAACACGGTCTAACAGAGACGGTCTAGGAATTCCAACACCGGAGTTGGTCACTAAACTACTAGAACTTCTTCTCCATCTTATACTTAGCCACCCACACCAACGACGAACTTCTTAGACTTTAATTCGAACCCACCAAAACCATACGAACTCACTCTACATGACACAGGGCTGGTGAATCCCTGGCCATGTTCCTGGTGCGGCGCGCGCGCGGCGACCGCTCGCTGTCGTCGCAGCTGTACTGGTTCCTGCTGGCGGAGTGCGAGGACCGCGACGCGCCGCAGGACGCCGCGCACCGCCACATGTACCTCGCGCTCATGCGCGCCTTCAGCCACACGCTCGCTAAAGGTAATACGTTGCTTCATCAGTGACACGTTGGTCTTATATAATATAGACGCTAACGCTAACGTGCTAAAGGTACCTAGCTTCATCAGTGACACTGACACTTCCATATAATACACGTTGCTCCCATCAGTAACTTGTTCCATAAACCAGGGAATAGACGATCCACTTTGCTCCGATTGCGCTAGCAAAGCTAAGATGCTCTCCAAGTGAGCATCTTAGCCTCTCAGGAGATAGATGCGGCAGGTCTGAACATGCCCCAAGCGGTCTAAGCACCTGGCTTAAGGCTGAAAACACATCTTTAGCCTAATCTCAAGACCCAAAATGAATCGTCCCCGTTATTCATAACCTTAAATCGCAATCTTGAAGGACAAAAAAATAACTAACTTGTCAAATCACCTCTACGTTTCAGGAAACGCCGACCACCAAAAAACCCGCTCGTTCCTAGCCCGCCAGCAAGTGTTCATAGATAAACTAGTGAAGCTAGTCAAAACCGTCACCAGAGAGAGTGGCAATAGGAACAAAAAGGCCGAAAGGCTGCAGCAACTATTAGCCGACCCCGACGCGTTCAAATTCAACTTCACCAACTTCGAGCCCATGCCTTTTCCTCTCGACCCGAGCGTGACCATCAAAGGAATCGTCGCCAAAAAGGCCAGCCTCTTCAAATCAGCTCTAATGCCTTCGAAACTAACCTTCCTCACCACCGAAGGAATGGAATACGAAGCCATTTTCAAATATGGCGACGACTTACGTCAAGATCAGCTGATTTTGCAGATGATTACTTTGATGGATAAGTTGTTGAGACGAGAGAATTTGGATTTGAAATTGACGCCATACAAGGTGTTGGCGACAAGTTCCAAGCATGGTTTCCTTCAGTTTGTGGACTCTGTGACGGTGGCGGAGGCAGTGGCTACGGAGGGAAGTATTCAGAACTTCTTCAGAAAGTATAACCCTTGTGAAGGCGCTCCTTATGGCATTAAACCAGAGACAATGGATACTTATATCAGGAGCTGTGCTGGGTATTGTGTCATCACTTATTTGCTTGGTAAGTTATTATACAGGGTGTAATCGTTAAGTGTGCACAGGCGATTATTCCGTAACTATTGCAGATATCAAAAAACTTTAAACTGATATCGAAAGTACTTTACCTAATGAGTAAAATGACATTAATAACTTTTTAAAAATAAAACGAGATATATCCAAAAAAAATACATTAATCACTCCCATACATTTTATTTCTTAGTCGATAATTTTTCAACAAGATGGAGCACCTGCACATAATACAAATGTTGTAATGAATTTCTTACGAAACAATTATAATGGCTTAATAGCCAATAATAGTGCAACCCCTTGGCCTGCCAGATCCCCGGATCTCACGCCTTGTGATTTCTTCCTATGGGGATTTGTCAAAGACCACGTGTACGCTGAGAGAGTACACAGCCTAGAAGAGTTACAGAATCGTGTACGTCGTGCAATTGCTTTAATTACTCCGCAAATGTTAAGGAAAGTTCATTTAGAAACTGTATATAGAGCTCGTCATTGTATTGCACAAGGAGGACGTCACTTCGAACATATGCTTTGAATACAAAATTTTGTACTTACTAAGAAATAAAATGTATGGGAGTGATTAATGTATTTTTTTTGGATATATCTCGTTTTATTTTTAAAAAGTTATTAATGTCATTTTACTCATTAGGTAAAGTACTTTCGATATCAGTTTAAAGTTTTTTGATATCTGCAATAGTTACGGAATAATCGCCTGTGCACACTTAACGATTACACCCTGTATACTATAACTATAAGTCGTTTTATTATATTATATTTCGTAACACTTTACTTTTTAACTTTAACCTTCATTTGTGAACAAGTATTTTGTACCCATGTTGGCACTAGCTTTTCTCTATAGTCCGCCTTCGTTTCCAGGCGTGGGCGACCGTCACCTGGACAACCTTCTCCTGACCAAAGCGGGCGCGCTGTTCCACATCGACTTCGGCTACATCCTGGGCCGCGACCCGAAGCCGCTCCCTCCCCCGATGAAGCTCAGCAAGGAGATGGTGGAGGCGATGGGCGGAGTACACTCCGAACTCTATCATCAGTTCCGGAAGCAATGCTACACGTGCTTCTTGCATTTGAGGAGGTACGTCTTGTAGTGGTTAACTTTACACTATTAACCTTTTGAGCGCCAAGTAATAAAACACAAATCATGCCCTCCACGCCAGCCCCAAAAATCAGAGATAAATACCTAAAAAAATATAAGGATGGGAATAGCATGTCGAAAACGTGTTTTTCCGGTTAAATAATGATTAAATAAAGTGCGTAAATGTATACAAACATATTGTTATTGAAGTTTTTTTTAACCACACACTAGTAATTTAGTAATTTTACCAAAGCTCGTAATTTTAGCAAATACTAATACATCAAAGTCGCTTGAAGATAAGTAATCAAATAAAAATATCATAGTAACTTTACCCCAGCACTAGTCAATAGATGTTGTCGGCCCCAGCCGACATTGGCGTGGTCAGTCGGTGAATTCATTATGTGCACGCTATTTATTAGAGATGGGACGCGCGCGTTTAGATTATAATTTACATTTATCGAGTAATACCTACCTTTTATTTTAGCGATATTTATTATATTGAATAAAATTACTTATTTTATTTACAATGATATGTTTTAACGCGATGGTCCTATTCTAAGGAGTTCTTTAGTAAAAGCCGTTATTCCCAAAAATGTATCATAAATCTTTTGTTTTTGTTACTTCTTTGTTCCCAACTTTTCATGGAATATACGAGTGCAATAGTAAATCATAAAACTGTACAACACGTGCTGTCGTAAAAAAACGATATTTTTAAATGTATTATAATATTATATTTTAACACCGTGGGAAAGACATAACATAATATTTGTTTGCCAAAAGGCGGGTACATCAAAGTAGATAGGTACCCACATATTGTATTCATTTCGTAGAGGGCAAATAGGTATTCATTATGTTTAATGACAAAAGTAAAATGTGTAATAAACGACTTACATAATTAATAACTCTGATAAATAAGGATGAGTAACACCCATTCCATTATTGAAAAATAAATGCTTAATTTACCCCTTCTCTATACACACTAAAACAAAATCATTCGATCAAGTTGACTGAAACAGAAGAGAGACGAGTAGAATAATGGAGACGCAAAAAAATTCAGAAAAGAAAACTAAGAGGTAAGTCACTTAAGTGGATTATGTAATTCACTTAGAGCACGATAACAAACTTATCACAAACGAACAACGGACAGCACTAGATGTGTAACTCGTACGCAGATGACGTCAGAGTGCGTCGTCTAATGCCGACCGTGGCGTAGAGGACAGTCATAAAAGATAATAGAATAAGGATGGGCACACGGCACAGTAGATTGTATCGATTGTATGGAGGGGTGGTAAAAAAGTTTAATAATTTTTCACTCAGGGGGCACCGATAATGTTATTTATCTACACTAATGTTGTAACATTCTACTTATGTTTCCAATACTTGACTTATAATTACTACTGTTATAGCGCAGACAACTAAAACACTCAATTTAAGCAATTGCATATGATGTTATAATATCCACATCGATATCGTAAAATCTCATTATAACATCGCGGCCTGCGCGGCGCGCGCCCTGCGGCCCTGCGCGCGCAGCTGCGCTCTCATTGGTTAGATTTTAATGGCGGCAAGTTCACTGTGACAATACACGTACGCGTGAATTTAATGTTTCGCAATGTGTTTTGTTTTTAAAATTTTGTTAGTGAAGATAAAGTAGTGTATGCAACTGCATATAACACGGGTATTAAAACACTCGTTACTATTATGAAACTCGCTGCGCTCGTTTCATAAACTCACACTCGTGTTTTAATACCCTTCATTATATGGCAGTTGCATAAACTACTATTATTGTATCAGAAATATTATATGCTATTTGTGCAATGAAATAATACTAAAATTGTATATTTACTCTCAACATTAGCATACAGGTTGTTTATTATATAAAAAGTTGGCACAACACTAGCGGTCGGCATTTGCCGACAATGGCGCAGGAGGCATGGCATTTCGCACGTATTTTTTGTCATCTTTTTTGGTATAAAAATCTTCCATTCAATTTATTTTTATGGATAGGTTTGAGTTAAAAATAAATTGTTATATCGTTGTTACTTCAATAAATAAGATATGATAAACAAATACTCTTTTATTAAGCAAATATAAGGTTAAATAATAATAACAATTCTTGTCGGCTATAGCCGACATTGGCGTGGAGGGCTCGGAGTTGTATGTCGGCTATAGCCGACATTGGCGCTCAAAAGGTTAAAGCCGCGTTGCTTAAGCTTACGCTCACGCACCAGTTAACGTTAACATAAAATAGATAATAAAAAATCGTGTCTTTCTACTGGCCCAACAACTTTAACAGACATTTAGTTATGAAACATTGCTTTGTATTTAGCAAACATTTTACGTAAAAAAGTCGCGATCTTTTTAACGAACGTATGTTACGATAACTAGCCGTTTGAAATAACCCTTAAACTATCGCCATACATACATAACTTTACAATATTTAGGCCACGTTTTTGATCTCTACATTAACTTACAACTGTTTTAGAGACCTTTAGACACCATGCACCAGTGGGACACTATAAGTTAGAGAGAAAACTACAATATTTTAAAATACTTACTTTCAGACACGCCAATCTAATGCTGAATCTATTCTCTCTAATGGTGGACGCGTCTGTACCCGACATCGCTTTGGAGCCTGATAAAGCTGTGAAGAAAGTACAGGACAAACTCAGGTAAGCATTTTACATCTCTTCAAAAATGTCCACCATACTTTGAACTGCCACATCTTTAAGCAACATGAAGCTCTTCTTTAAGTTGGATAGGTGGCTGTTAGTGGCATTTATATCTGAGAGCTACCGTACTTTGAAGAGCATATTACATTGTCATCTATATATATAAAATTCAAAGTCCTGACTGACTGACTGACTGATAATCAACGCACAGCCTCAACCGCTACACCTAGAAACATGAAATTTGGCAGGAAGGTTGTTCAATTGACGTAAGTGCACACTAAGAAAGGATTTTCGAAAATTCCTACGGGAACGGGCTCAACGCGGGCAAAGCCGCGGGGCGCTGCTAGTCTGTGTATAAAATTAATGACATATGCGTTACTTCTTACTTAACTTCCATTTTCAGATTGGACCTTGGCGACGAGGAAGCAGTCCATTACCTCCAAAATCTACTCGACATGTCAGTCACAGCAGTAATGGCGGCCCTAGTAGAACAATTCCACAAATTTGCACAATATTGGCGGAAATGAGGGTAAAACGTAGCATAAATTCATTCATTTGGGTTTCTGAGCTAGCAACATTTTGTAAAACCAATTTTAATTTCTAGATTAATTTTGTTTTCTGGTAACATTGAGGAATGAAATCAACCTTTTTTAAATTAAATAATAATTTGTGTTCTTAGTTGGCAACGTTAAAAGTTCTACTTATTTGAATTTTTTGAATGTATTATAATTCCAAAGAGGTTGTAATGTATAACTTATTTTAACGAGTTGTCTTTTCTAGAACGTGCTTGCCGTATCTATTAATTGTTGCCAAGGTGCTTTCCGATTGGTTTATCAAAACGTGTACTGTTTACTCAATCAAGGGAAAAGTTATTCTTCGATTGTTTGTCGTAGGTCCTAGTTAATGTTATGTTAAAGAAAAGTTAATATAATGTTCTACTTTCATAACTACATTCTAGTTATGAAAAGTAAACAATATATCATTAAGTTATGTTGTAGTTTTCAAAACTGTGGTTAACTGTTTTGTTATTCCAATGTTTCATTAATTTGGATTTAAAAAAAATAAAAATTTGAGAGGTCAAGGGACACCCGGATGGAACGAAGTTCAATGCGAAATAGAAAGACGAAACGAAAATATCTGGCTTGCTTTCTATAAGAGAGAGAGAGAGACAGACAGAGAAATATGCGCACGTCGTGGGTATCTCTTTCTAAGGGCGTGCGCATGTTTCTCTGTCTGTCTCTCTCTAACGCAAAAAGTGTCGTTACAACTTTTCGTCTTAATTTTTTCCGTCTAGCCCCCTTTCGCAACGCGCGATAAGGAACTTCGTTCCAATAAATAGTTATTGCAGAAATATTGGAAGATTAGTTATTTTTATAAGAATTTACGCCACAAATGTGTTGTTTCCTGCAATTGGTGTTATTAGTATTTAGCTTAAATTAAATAATTTCATCTGCTGTATTATCATTCGATTTTGTACTCAGCTGTATGATAAATGCCACGACTTGAAATAAGTATTTTAAACGTTCTTTATGTAATTTGTCAAATTAATAAAGATTCTTGATACTGTGATATTTATTGTTTGTAATAAAACGAAATATTTTTATCGAAAATGTGTTTTTATTTATAAATACTGACTTAGACTTTAGAAACTTAACATTTAGATTGATCATAAGTTATTCTTATACACAGTAAGCATTTGAATACAAAAATATAAATATCATTCTTAATTTTAATCATACAATTAGCTTTTAGCATTCAGCCATAGACTCTGACTTGACATTCAATGTTGCCACAAGCAAAAAACATTAATTGTCAATAATTTTAAATCAAGTGTTTGCAGCCATCAACTCGCTGCCACTTGCAATACAGTCACTAGCAATGTAAATCTTGCTAGCTGTTAATGTTTGGACGATATCGCAAGCTGCTATCTCCGCATAGTTCACCCCGCCGATTACATATACCAACACAGTTTTAGGCTTCAAAGGAAACAAGCCACATAAATTAGGTTCAGTTTTTATCATTTTAGCTAAGCTCTTAACGTCTTTACATCCAAATTCTAACTCCCCTTGCAATTTCAAATTGCTCAATTTCTCGTTCAAAGTCTCTATTCCATCTTTGAATTTATCTAGAACTCTCCCGCCAATTTTCAAATCTGTAATGGCGGAAAGTTTAGTCAAAACTTCCGATAGTGTTTCGGATGTGATTATAGCGTTACAAATTACTGCTATAAGAGGGACGTACCCTCCGTTAAAAACAAAGCTTGGAGCGGATTTACCAACTTTGTCAGGTTGTGAAGGCAATTGTTTCAATTTGTTAGCATTAACCTGAAAATCATTCTGCCATTTCGGTAATCTATCACTAATATTGCCCAAATTAGATATATTTAGAGACAATTTCAGAGACGAAGGCTGAATCAACAAGCCTGCATTTATTAAATTCTGGAAAACATATAAATACTTATACCCAAATGCTAGTAAATACTTATTAACTAAAGAGTTATATTCTTCATAAGTCAATCCTTGTGTGAGGCTGAGTAAACACATAAGTCTTAAGCTATTATACATGTGTATATCAGTGCCGAAGTTTTCGTCAACAAACGAAAAGTTGGACTTCTTATTTCTATTATTCAACATTTCTGTTTCAGTCAGTTTGAGATTCTCGAACTTATTGCTCATTTCCGATATAATTGTTTCACATGCTAAAACATGGTTCACTAAGTTTTGTTTGAACAGTGTTACTTTCTGAAGTTTTGTTTCAACAAAGTGTTTAATTTCCTGTATACCTAAAGCTTTAATATCTTCACTTTTGAGTAGTTTCGCTTTTGAACTGAGTACACTGAGGACTTCGGAGAAGTGGCGGTATTTTATCTCTCCATACAAACTATCTATTGAGCTATCTAATGTCATAATTGTGTTTTTAGAAGCTCCCGCTTCACTATCTAGACCAAAATCGAGTTTGCCTTTTTTCAACTTTGTTTCTTTGACATTAAGGTCTAAGTGACCACAGTTAATACTGAATATTTCACTCAAAAGCCCGCTGTAAGTTGCTGGAGTCAACAAACTTGATGCATAATCTTGATTTCTGTCTACAACTATTAATGCTCCAATTTCTTGTGACGCTGACTGAGTGAAATCTCTGGAATAAGTCTCATTATAAACCTCAATCATATCTAAAACACTTGCAGACAGTTTGCCAACAGAAAAAATAGCTTTAGGTTTGCCAGTAACATGAAACAGACTCCACAAAGACATGGCAATACTTGACAATAGAGCTTGGTTTTGCTCAACAAATAACTGCTTGAACAAAAATGGCAATTCCAAACTTAGTAGCTGTTCATCTAATGACATTAATTCCCAAGCAAAGGTGTGTAGCTTGACAACACCATACAAACCTCTACTTTCAAGTAAGGCATCATAAGAGGAAAGAACCTTTGGTACAATTATTATGTGAAAACACTCGAGATCAGCTAATGAGGAGTTTTGACTTAATAAAGAAGATATTTGGTCCAGCACACACTTGTACTTATTGATGCAAGCCGGGATGAAGTATACTCGGTTTGTGTTAGCTGTCGCACCAAGTTGAGGGTCCATTTTGTATATCTTGTCTATGCCATGTTGCCTGGAATTGAAATACCATAAATCAGTGTAGTTCTATTCCTACATATCTAAATAATAACTATAAAACATATTTAAATGTTAGAAAATATACCTAAGTCATTTACAAGGAGTGTGGGGAAAATGGAATAAAGTAACTTTCAGTGGTGGTTACTATAATTTACTTTGGTTGTGTAGATCAATTAGATATGAGTTTTAGTTACCTGAGCCAAGTAACTCCACAAACTCTTTCGAGCGGCTTGATGAGGGAGGGGTCAATAATAAGGTCCTTTTTATCCCCACATTGCTTCAATATGCTCTCCAATTTACACTGAGATATAAGGCTTAAAGAAGCTAGTTTTAACTGTAATGGTTGACGGTCCATCTTGTTAATATCACCATAGAAATGTGTCTCAAACCAATTTGCAATAACACTTGTACGCATTCATTTGATTTGAAGACGTTGCGAATGGAAATTTAAGTGTGAAAATAGCTATTGAGTTTTGTCGCAATAGTTGAGTATAGAATGTGTTAGTCTATCTGGTAGATTTATATTGTTTTCCTACAAAAATGTAATGATTTTATGTTGCGTTGCAAAATCAAATCACAAATTTCAACAAGCACAAGTCACAACAGATTTATTTAACAAGTTACATTATATAGTTACATTACATAGGTACCTACATACAGTACAGCTGATAATGACATTGATTGATAAATTGTGTTATTATTATTTGTCATTATGGAACAAGTGACAGGTATTTCAGTGTTACCAAGAATAAGGTTCTATTTTGCAAACTTGTGTAAGGTTTGTGCGTTTGTGCTATTTAAACCCTCATTGTAATATTAATGAATGTTATATCTATAGATTATGTACAAGTTGTAATATTGGCTAACAGTTTCGTTGCTATTTTCATTGCTTTCATTTAATTTTGAACAAAATATTTGCTTCTAATCGACCTTGAAATCAATTTCCGGTCATGCGTAGTTGCCGCGCTTGCAACTTCCTCCCCCTCCGCTCTTCACCGCGGGGTAATCGCTCGTCGTCGAATTTGCAAAATTATTGAAATGGCTTCAAGAATTATCAGAAAAATTGTAAGTTTGTAGTTCAGTGTTACATAATACTAATGCAATTTTGGTTTTGCATGTTCCCCGTTCAAATATACCCTTCGAAGACGATCCTCCTTCGAAAATCTGCTGTCCAAAAATAGACGTATTATAGTTATGTCGAGGAATTACATAAAAGTGCTATTGGAGCCTTTTCGTGAGAGTAAAGTGTTTGGATCTTTGCTGAAATGGCTGGAGCCGAGTGCGAGTGCTAGTGCTGGGGCTGTTAAGGGCGGGAGAGATGAGGTTGGGGGAAGTTTTTTGTGATCATTTTTATTTCTTTTGGAGGTTAGGTGAATTGGATTTTGTGGTTTTTGTGCAGGTGCCGGTGGCCCGGGGTGGAGTGGCCCAGTACAGCACGGGTGTGAGGAAGGTGACGCTGATCCCGGGGCACGGCATTGGGCCCGAGATCACGGTCGCCGTGCAGAAGATCTTCGAAGCCGCCAAGGTGCCCATCGAATGGGACGAAGTGGACGTCACAGCTGTTAGGGTGAGTCACCTCGCTTTTGGCACGTTTTATTATGTTTTTATACAAAATATTTACTTGTTAATGCTTGGCTGATTACACTGAACTACATTCAAAAGAGTCAATTAAATTGCAATGGATTTATGAATTTTCTTTGTTCCAACAACTGTGAATATAAATTAGCCAATAAGATTATTAAATGTAAAGTCTTATTAGTTTTTATTAGGCAGAATATTAAATAGACCTTATTTCATTAAGATATCTTCGTTTGCTAAATAAAAAAGTATTCAATATCAAAATACTCAAGACACAAGGAAAATTGTAATGCTGTTTTTCCTCTTACTAATGATCTCAATAATATTATCTGTATGTTGGGTACAATAAGAATATATAATATACTTAAGTATAAACAAATTATCTTACTTGGTACCTACTATTTAAACTTTTTGTAGTATCATTCTGTGAAAAAACAAGATTAATGTAACAGCAACAACTTAGTCAACTTACATTGTTAGTGTAAAAAACGGAATAACTACTTCAAATCAAAACTAAGCCTATAATTTCCATCTACAGGGCCCAGATGGCAAATTCGGCATCCCCCAGCGAGCCATTGACTCAGTCAATGAGAACAAAATCGGCCTTAAGGGTCCGTTGATGACCCCGGTCGGCAAGGGCTACAGATCTCTCAACTTGGCCCTTAGGAAGGAGTTTGACTTGTACGCCAACGTCAGGCCTTGCAAGAGCTTGGATGGGTGAGTTAATATTGGTTTATAGTTTTACCTACATTATTGTTGTTCCTGTGGGATAATAAAACCCAAAAAATCCTTGTAATAACTACAGTTTCAGTGAAACCTGTAAATAAAATCATGTACTCATCAGTAATGGTTTGATACCTAGTTTGTTTATGTTGACTATTAAGAACATCAGTCAATATTAACTAAACTTTGTCACAAAAGCTATTCTATCGGTATCAAAGTATTTACGTAATAAAGATGGTCCAATTAGTGATAGCAACACAATACCGAGGTGACAACTACTAACTGTGTCACATGCCTTCTAGTAATTGATATCTGTTCCACTTTATATAGCCGCTGAAGGCTAGACACTTGTCTGTGGAAAATTAAATACGTGTGTCGTGCCTAGGAGGTAAAATCCTTAGATAATGTTTCTTTGGTCATTAAATTGTGTCTACACCTAGATTTTAGCACATAGACATGCTGTAGGCAAGCATAGTGTATCTCAAATACGCCCATTAGATATATTACGTTCATACTACTCACTGTACTGATATATTCAGTGATTAATAGAGTAGAGGTATTTCGTAGCAAGACATAGAGACTAATACTAACTACACACACACCTTGTTACGTTGAATATATTTGAAACCAAAATTTTATAAAATCTATCTGAAAAATATATTAAAAAAATGATTTCTATTCAAGTCTTTGTTACTGAATATCCTTGAACTTGTATGTTATTATTGTACAGTCAGAGTGAATACTCATTATTCAATAATCTTAAGAGAGATAACACAAATTGAACTGCCTAAAATGTTCACCAAAATACATAAACAAAATCTCTATTTAATAAATTACAACTATTTATAAACAATACAATCAATTTTTGAGTCCAAGCTGTAAATCATGCAATCGCAAGAGAACTATTACTTATTTGAACATACAGAACTCTGACACCAGGATTGGTCAGGTTGGCCATCCACTTGATGAAGAGAAGAAGTGGAACTAAATTACGGTTACAACAATCAGAACTGAAGTCATGTCTACAATGACTATTGTGGTATTATCTGAGGGTTGCCACTGCGTGATACAACCGCCGTTATCAGTTGATAACGCGTGCGTGTCGACCCTGGAACGATAACGTCATAATGTCAATGCCCAGTTTATCTTAGGCTCGCTTCTCAGTGAGACGGCGTTGTTACGTATCTCTTTATATCCAACTGCATTAGTCCTGCAGCTCGGCCCCTACTTGAATAAGTGGCCGATAGTCGCATTTCAATCTGAGCGGTTACCGTGCTTCGGAAGGCACATTAAGCATTAGGCAAGCAAGCAAGCGTTTCAATGGATAGTCTATGTTGGAGGCCTTGAGGCGGGCAAAAAACACCGACACCAGGGTTGGCTACTAACCTACTCGAAATTAATGAATTACTTAATCAAGCGTGGTTATTGTACCGCAAGCCGCAAACCGCAATTAGAAACTTCGGTGTTGACATTCGCGAACCACCTGCGGGTCGATCTGCGGCATAACAAGTATCTTAATCATGCTTGGTTCTCATTAGCTGGCTCATTTGGAATACTGAAATCTTCGAAGCTGTTTCTTATGTTGAACAGTAATCAAATATAAAGATCGTTATGTGCACAAAATATTATACTCGTTAACAACTTTTATGGGTAGTGTGAATCAGCCTTATATTCATACTTGGTTTGGGGATTTCCTAACGCGTTTCTTACATTCGATATTATAATTTGAACCTTCAATTTGTTTTTCCTTTTAAAATGAATAATATCCCAACAAGATACTTAACAGAAGGGTTTCCTTGTAAAATTATAATGACCTAACTAGATACTAATTAGAAAGTCTTAGTACTAAATCAAAAATAATGGATACCAAACTGATTGTTATAATAATTAATGGTTAGGAATTAACTACCAAATCGTTAATTTATTATTGACTTTTATCATGTAAACTGCACGAAGGGATTTCACTAAATTAGAAACTGATTTTCCTTAAACAATTAGGTATTTATTACAACTGAAACACGATTATTGAACTGATATTTAAACGTACCTATTCTATTATTATCAAAATCACATTTATCATACATTTTCCAATATCTTTATGTCTAGATCTCTACTAGATTAGATTACAGCCATCCTAACCAGTTGACACTGATTTATAAGTCTACAATGCGACCTAATAATCGTGTCTTGATTTTATTTATTGATTATCTTCATACTATTGCATGTAATGCATTTAATCTTGACATTGCATTATTAATTAATCTCTAGTAGATCGCCCGTGAAACTTCCCGTTTTTAATATAGTATGTATAGTATAGTATTAGCCTGTAATGTCCCACTACTGGGCAAAGGCCTCTCATCTCACTGAAGATTAGTCCTACTAATATTATAAATGCGAAATTTTATGAGGATGTAAGTATGTTTGTTACTGTTCACGAAAAAACTACTGGACGGATTTGGATGAAACCTTACAGTAGTATAGGTTAAACATCAGAATAACATATGGGGATATATTTCATCTCGAAATTCCCGCGGGAACGGGTACAAAGAAGGTCAAACCTACTAGTCCTACTAGTCCTTTATAACTAACTCCCACTTAATCATATCCGTCTGACCATTATTACAGCATCAAAACCCTCTACGACAACGTGGACGTGGTCACCATCCGTGAGAACACGGAGGGCGAGTATTCTGGAATCGAGCACGAAATCGTCGACGGAGTCGTGCAGTCGATCAAGCTTATCACCGAAGAGGCTAGTTTGAGAGTCGCGGAGTTCGCTTTCCAATATGCCGTGGAGAACAAGAGGAAGAAGGTCACCGCTGTACACAAGGCTAATATTATGTGAGTGGTTGTGATACAATGTATATAGACTTTTTCTTGATTGACTTGATCCCAAAATATGGACCAATTTTCAAACATCAATTTTCCAGCGCCGAAGGCGATTGCTCCTGAAGAGGAAAAAGGTTTAGTGATTTTATTTCATTCTTACCCTATCTCTAAACCTTTTTCCACTCCAGGAGTAGTCGTCTTCGACTGGAAAATTGACGACATTGATCCACATTTTGGGACAAGCAAGAAAAAATAGAGTATACTCGTGTATAGACTATGTGCCTTATTCCTAAACGTTGTTTAACAACAATTGAGCTATGAAATGGTTTGTCCCGTTCCGATATACGCTATTTTCCGAAGAGCAAAAGAGATAAAACACTTTACAATAGTGTTTTTGTTAATGAGTGTTTATGAATAAACCGGACAATAAATAAAGATAGTAAATACATTGAAATATCAAGTAGTTACCGTTGAACGCGATCCTATTTGGATGGGTGCCCAATAGCGCATTTCTATCTGTACCATTCTGACAAAATGTCAAATGAAATATGTGACCGTCAATCGGTCACGACTTGCTTTTCAACCCTTTACCTAACTTCAACAAAGTATCTTTAGGTTTGTAAACTCTATTTGTCAATTTAATATTTAATTTGATCTTTTAGCTAGACCAATATATTATCCACTAACGCCATGTCTAATTTTGAATGGAGTGTCTAACACTCATTAGTTTTGCATGCACTTTTAAATATTTAGGTATGCAAATTGAAGGCAAACCGAGAACCTTAGCTGCTAACTGCGAGCATAAATAAACACTCTGGGTGCGTCCCATTGAAGCGGATCAGACCTGTGGATCTCAATTGACCAATCACAATGCATTACGAAATGATTTTGACATGACGTTGTTTCACAATTTCAATGTGTTGTGACTGGTCGACTCCGGTCCGCTTCAAAAGAGACGCACCCTATAACCCGTGTGGTGTCGCAGGCGCATGTCGGACGGCCTGTTCCTGCGCTGCTGCCGCGACCTGGCCACGAAGTTCCCCGACATCCGCTTCGAGGAGCGCTACCTCGACACCGTGTGCCTCAACATGGTGCAGGACCCCTCGCGCTTCGATGTGCTGGTTAGTAAACAACACAATATTCGATATGTAACACTGGCAACGCCCCGCGGTTTTACCTGCGTTATTCCCGTTCCCGTACGAATTTCGGAATAGACCATAACCTTCCCGTTGAATGTGGCTTTCCATTACAAAAATAATTATTCAAATCGGACCAGTAGTTCCTGACATTAGCCCTTACAAACATACAAAGTTGGAAAGTTTACCTCTTTATAATATTAGTATAGATTATTATGCACTCAAAAACCAATAAATTATTTTTTATTATATTTTTTACCAATATTATCCCTCCAACCATTGCAGGTGATGCCCAATCTGTACGGAGACATCATGTCGGATATGTGCTCGGGACTGGTTGGCGGGCTGGGCCTCACGCCCTCCGGCAACATCGGCAAGAACGGAGCGCTCTTCGAGTCGGTGAGTACACTCGCAAGGACCCTGGACCTAGGAGTATCTTGACAGTACTTGATCGAAATTGTAACCTATTCAAATCCTTCACAACATAGATTTACTCAAAAACAAAGACAATCAAAAACACAGTACAGTAAAGTAAAATAAGGGTTCTATTTACCACACAAAATTGTTTGCCACCTATGGACTGAAATGTCCTAATAACAAAGCATATTTTTGGATATATTGAAGTTTAAATTAACTCAACATTAACTCAACAGACCTTACTCCATGATCTGTACTTTAATGTATTATTTTCTTTTAAAACAATGGTTACAATACAACTATGAAATTATGTAAGTACTGTAAATTAACTAGAAGATTAATCTGTCCCACATTCAAGGCAGAATGTGAAAATAAACTATTCTATTTCCTCTATAAACTATTTTCTCCAAACCTCTATGATATACCTATCTTCAACTGTCTACATTTCACTGAATAGAACGGGACAACAACATAACGCACAGGACGCGTACTAATCCGTTTCGGCTACTGTCTTGATCTGTCAATGTCAAACTGACAGCTGTCAAAAACGTCACGAGCGACTAGAAATCGAGTGTTTCTTTTTCGATGAGAAAAGTTGTGCAGTGACATTTCAAACATGGAATATCTTTTGAAAAAGATGTAAGTCTGGATGACTATTAAAATCTGTACTAACCTATCGGTTTGGAGTTGCCATGACTAAAAAATATTTATTTACATGTTGTCTATGTTGCCGCATGTTAATATTGTTTGTTGGATACTAATCTGTTTGTTTTGTCCACACTAACACGTATATGTTAATTACAATATTTATTGATATGAAAAATAACCACAAAAAACATAAATTAGGCGCAAAAGCTTAAAATTTAATCAATCACATGATTTCACTTAGTTACATAATTATTGAGTAACTAAGTTCTGATATATTTTTGCATGAAGCATCAAAAACTATCTAAAAACTGTATGTAACTGTACATGCATGATTTCATCTGTATGTTATGAAAATATTTTAAGAAACGACTATTAAGTATGAACATGAGAAAACATCAAAATTGGTAAAACATTAAATGCTTCGAAACAAACAACATACACGTTTTTTCCTCAAATTGGTGTTGGTCCAATATATTACATAATAACCTCATCATAATTTGAATGACGATCTATATTGATGCATCCAGCAGGGCTATGCACGCCAGAGACCTTTTTTCTATGATCTCTTATCTTTTCTCTTCATATACAAATAGAGAGACAGAGATGTCTTAAGACAAATGAATTTTGAAGACAACACCTTTGTCTTGATGAACATCTTAGTCCGTGCACAACGAACGTGACAGAGGGTCATAAGAAATGATATAATAAATACTGTGCGTTGATTGGTGGAATATTTTGCACCAATCAACATGCAGTATTTATGCATGTCTTCTTGACTATTGCTACGTTTGTCGTGCTAAAAGTTCTCTAACATTCTTCTTGATAAAATTTCCTATCTTCATCCCATATCCGTCACTGAGTATATCTACATAATATGTATTTGTTTTTCCTTTCCAAATATGACTGCATGTTTAACTTACATGTTTGTTTGTCAATCTGACTCCTTAATCAATTGTAATTTGTTCTTGACATTTCTAAAAAAACTACAATATTTATCTGTTGTGTTCTACTCACATATATGACCTTAAGTGAGTGTTTTGATAACTTCTGCCATTTCTTTGATATGTAATCTACAATGTTTCATCATTAAACTATATCAATTATCAATAAGTACTCAAATGTCAAGAACAAGTTTTAAAACTAACCAATCACAGCTTTCCATGACACAATTTTAACCAATAAAACCCCTATTTCAGGTGCATGGAACCGCCCCAGCGATCGCCGGTCACGATAAAGCCAATCCGACCGCTTTACTTCTCTCAGGAGTTATGATGTTAAGGTATATGCAACTTAAAGAACATGGCGATAAGATCGAATGTGCTGCGTTCAAAGTGTTGAAAGAAGGCCAGGTGTTGACTGAAGATTTAGGAGGAAAGAGCACGTGTTCCGCGTTTACTAACGAGATTATTAAGAACTTGTAATAAGGAGATAAGTATCTAAGTAATAGGTTACTAGAGGCCTCTATAGAGGAATAACAGAGGCCTATACCGAGAGGCCAACCGACTCGGACTTCTAAATGGATTGTAGTAGACGAATATGCCGTCGCTGTGATACCGCGCGGTGATTTGCCGTGATAAAGAACGATGTCGTAACGTAGAAAGTCACTACTTATCTGACTATCTCTGAATAAGTGGACACTTTTTAAAACAAATATATGCTGTACAAAATGTATGAAAACTCCGTTGGTCTAATTCTAAGGTCTCTAGTATTCTATGTACACTGTACAGTCAGCACTTATCAATCCTGGGTTTTGATTGATTTTACATTACAAACATTGCCTGGAGAGTTGAATGTATTTAACACAGTTTTTTTTTATTCATGTTGCTCTGTAGATATGATATTAATAGACAATAACGTGTTTTTTAATTTATTTAACATTTTTGTAGATATTTTATTATAAGTGTACGAAGTAGAAGTAAAATCAGATTTAGATATAGAAGTCTTTAACAATGTGACGTTTTGTGTGTATTGTCAATCAAAGCTCCGTGCAATTTATTATTACGGTTAGTTACTTAGTTCAATTAAATAGATCAAATTGTTACTAGGACTCGTTATCGGATTTGTGACATTAATTTACTGGTCACATTACACCCCAAAATGACACCGTTTGACTTCTGTCATACATTTGACATAACTTGTCAAACCGTTGACGGATATGTCAGATTGACACCCGTTATGACATTATTGGGTTTATTGTAGGAAATTCGATTGGTATTAAACGAATTTGAAAGCTTATTTATATATGGTACTTATGTATTTAAATAAACAAATCGCGAATTAAATTCGAGATAACTTTGTGAGTATTGTGTAACTGCCAAAGATATGCATTCTAAATTATTTATTTGTCATTCTAACGTATCGTTCTGCAGATGTCAAATTGTTTTAATGGAGGTAATGAATAAAGTAATATGACACTTATAAAATGACCATGTAAATTGTATCTTCGTGATACATGATAAAGCCTATATTTGAATAGACATTTCTGTTTCTATCCATGAAGTGAGCTATTCACGCAGGCCATCAAATCTCATGATTAATTTACGTAAAAGTAAATAAAATAACAAATCAATAGGAGATTATTATGAATATAAAGTATATTTCTTTATCTGTCATTATCTGTATTAAAACAATATCAGAAAACACAAACGAAATAAGCATTTCATTAGGAAGTTAATTTATTAATATTATTATTTAGTTACCATTTAATATGTGATTATTTGATTAGTTTAAATTAATCTCGGCACGAATGTAACTTTTAGCAGAAACCCCCATTATTGATAAGCCATTGGTGTTTCACAGTATTATTTAATTGAAGTATGATTTACGGGTACCGCGCAAATTGTAAAAGTATTGTTTACTTATTTCGATTTGATAAGATTCAGAATAGTATTGTGTATTTTGAATTTCGCAGAAAATTTAATTTTTTGTAAGTAGGGGTAAACTGTATAATGATTGGCACTTTAAGCAAACTTCTGGCAACATGTGGCAAGTTCTCATTGAGAAAGAAACTTGACAATGCTATTAATTACTTTTTCGGGTAAATTGATTTCATGAGCTTAAATAACAAGTCGCATTAATTTAAAAAATAATCATTTATAAACTGGACCATCGAATTCTATGTATTTCTATGGAATGTTACAATCATTGGCACTTACGTATAATAATTGGCATATAAATTAAGTATAATCATTGGCAGTCTTAAAAATGATACCGTCTTACTTACTATTCTTCTTAGATTTAAGTTAAATTAATCTTCTTCTAATATTCTTAGTAGGTCTTCGTTCGACAAAGGTTTGGTTGGTCCACCATGTCTCTTACTCTCTTCTGGTACATTGTTTGATCTGTCTTTATTTCTAAAACTTTTCTTGTTTTCTCGACCTTTTGTGGAAGTTCTTTGTTCCTGTTCTATATTCATGTTCTGGCTCTCTATTTTCTCTATTAATTCTTCGTTTGTAGTAAAACCCTTGTTCTCTCGAAAAATTGTGGATAAAGGCTGCCGTATCTGTTCGTCCTTGTCCCTAATTGGCTGGTTATTGATAGTCACTTCGTGTTTTTCTTTTTCAATATTTCCTTTATCTGATTCTGAATTTGTTGTATTGGCAGGTTTTAGTAAAATATTTGAAAGTATCGTAATCTTAGAACTTTTAGCTCCATTTTTCTTGCTTCGATTTTCAAGCTTTCCTTTCTTTTTGTTTTGGTTGTTAGTTTGTTTTTTAATTTTGGTTGAGCGATTTAATTCTGCTTTTTCTAATCTTGCTTTTCTCTTAGCTTCTTTTTGTTGAATGATATCCAATTTTTTTTGTTGTTTTTCCATCTCCGCATCTTCCCAATCTTTACTAGTTAAGACAAAAGTACGGTTTTGTGGCTGTGCACCTAGTTTTTGCTTTTTGATGCACAAAATGAAATTTGTTTCATCTCCCTTATAGACTCGTGATGGATCGCCAAGAATTTCGAATAGCCCATTTTCTATTAGATAAATTTCGATTTGTCTGAACCAGTTTCGAATTTGGCTTTCCGACACTTTTGAGCTTGCTGAGGTTACAGCTTCAGAAGTTTTATAGAAAGCTCCGGGTGCCTTTTTAAAAATAGCTTATACCAACCCTCCCCAGGAGTATTCTCTATGAAACTGTTTGGTCGGGGATTTTTAGTCAAAAAGAGATTGACCAGGTCGACTTTTTACAAAATCTTTAGATAACCGAAACTGCAAAGTTGCACGTGGAATATTGTATTTTCGCGCAGCAGTCTTTTTTCCCATCCCATTTTTTATATCTTTTAAAGCTTCTTCTAAATCTGCATTTGAATACCCTTTTGAATAGCTTTTGCCGCTCAGGACTTTCGGCATTCTTCAAATCTAAAATAATAAAAAGTTAAGGAATAACCATTGGCACTACTATAAGATATAATGATTGGCAGTGCTAAGAATTGATTTTGGATAAGAGAAGGCTTGAATTACTAAGGAACAAAGTTGAAAATCAATCAAAATATTGTTTGCTCAAGAATTTGACACGAGACAATCAAAAGTCAGAAAGTATAACGATTGGCATCATGGCCAATCATTATGTTGTCAAACAAATTAAAACATAGTCATTGGCACTAGTAAAAAAGTCGCCACATCTACAATACAACTCCAAAATAAAGTTAAATGCGCTTTAATATCATAAATGGATTAAATATATAGAAAAAATACATAGCAACTTACCTAACAATCACTTTTTTCACACTAAATCCAGTCACTAAACCTACACTTTTCATTAAAATTTCACCAACTCGTCCAAACGCATTTTAAAAAAAGGCGGTTATGGAAAGACTTTTGACATTTGACATTTACATAGGTGTTGCCAGTATAATAAATTGAATATTCTACCAAATATTGTATTGCTATACCATAAAAAAAAGAAAACATTCTTAATATCCAGAAAAAACATGTGAAGTGCCAATCATTGAGGGGGTGCCAGCATTAGTACGGTTTACCCTAGTTCCTTTTTTATTTGTGATTTTTTTATTAAGTACCTAGTGAAATATTATGTAATCTAATTATATCGCCATTTTGAAGTTTTAGAATTACCGCAACCGCAACCGTGCCTAAACAATAAAAGTTATCAAACAAAAGCGCTGTAAAAAAGTGCATCAAGTGCATTCTTTGTACTTTCACTTTCCGCCATTTTAAATGTTACCACTTTCCAAATAGTACCCCAATAAATGTAATCAAATAACAATGCAATTTAGTTTAAAACGCACTTTGTATACATAAACCATGAATGCTGCCAATATTATTTTTAAGTTTTAGATGACCAAGCATAAATAGTTTTCAAGTACAGTTGCTGTGAATTTTAATTTATTTACTTACAATATTGAAATAAAGTGCGTGATACAACATAACAGTGTCTTTATTTTACCAGCCAAAAAATGTATTTTCACTGGAATAATTGTCTGCTTTATTTTATGTTTGTTTATGTTATCTTTCTTGCGTTTTAGGTGCACGGTACAGCCCCCGACCTAGCCGGTAAGGACATGGCGAACCCCACTGCTCTTCTTCTGTCAGCCATCATGATGCTAAGGCATTTACAATTTTTTGAACACGCGGATCGCATCGAGAAAGCCTGCCACACCGTTTTAGCAGAGGGCAAGTCACTCACAGGAGATCTCGGCGGCACCGGCAAATGCAGTGAATACACAAGCGCCATCATTGCCAAACTCAACTAAGTGGTAGTGAAGTGAAAAGCGCGCCAAAGTCGGAATAGTATTAATTAGTAGAATCTGTGGTAGTATCCTAAAGTGATATCCAGTATTGCCAGGCAATAAAAGTATTCAACGCCAATTCGGCAGAATATGCAATAGTATTGTTGCTTGTCAAGATTTTAAATTGTAAATATTTCAACACTAAGATTCTTGCAAATCAATGCAACTTATTATGAATAAGTGTTTGTTAGCATGTTATGTTTGCTGTTATTTATACAAGATAACATTATGTAGATAAAATCATTATGATATGTATTTTATAATCCTTAATCCTATTTATATCCTCGGAATTTCATGATGAAACCTATTGACTTTGTAATAAAATTGTCGAACAATTATTTCTGGAGTTTATTTTTGCAGTGCTAATCCCCGCTCCGTCCACGGGGACAACGGTACTTTGATTAAAATATTTAAAATTATTTGATCCCCATACCTTACCCCCTGAGCGGAGACAAGGTGTCCAGAGACAACGGGCACTTAACAGATAATTCTTAATGTACCCTAGCAGCACCCCGTCGTGATGTTGGAGTATAAAATTAGCAAATAAAATAATTCAGATATCTATGCTGAGTACAGCAGATTTTAATTATGCTGATCACTATTTTTATGTACTATATAAATCCTATATTGGTGATGCCTCTCGGTGGCGTATGGGAACAGTTATTTTTTTAACACGAACATTCTTTCATTCCTATTCCCCCTCCCCCCTATTTGTGTGGTAAGCGGTAGGAGTAAGATATTCGATACATCCCCACAAACTCTAGTGTTTATAATACAATAGTTGTTGAAGGAAAATCAACAATCAAAATCCAGTAATGTACAAAACCACCTAATTCTTAGTTCATTTACCAATGAACGAAGATCTGAGATCAAGTTAATTGTAAATAACAAAACCCCTGGTTTTGGCGAAATGGGTAAAATGACAAATCTGATGTTTAGGCTGTCAAATTGTGAACTATCATATTTTTCGCTGACTGTCATCAAATGTCAATTATGTCAATGTCTTTATCACATGTTTGCGTTCACGAGTGCGCGCGCGGCACGTTGTTTTCATTTTATTTCTCTAACCATAAAATCTCTAATTATTTATTAAATTGTGTTGTTTTTTAATGAATTGAGCAAAATGGTGAAGCGGGTAAGTGTTTTCTATAACATATTGTAGTTAAGACCCACGTTATAAAATTAAAATCACATTTTTATCAAGAAATTTCTTACTTAGTCCTCATGCGACTTTAATATAACTTTTATTGTAATTCACGTTTTATTTTATGAAACATTTGTTTTAGAACATTGAAACTGCTTTATCTGAGGAGGAGGGTGCTGGCCAAGTGCTAAATGAGAACGGAAAGCGTGAAAATAATGAACAAAACAGTGATGGTCAGAAGCGCGTTAAAACCAAGAGTTGGTTCCGACAGCCCACTGTGCAGGAGTTAAACAGGCTTCAGGAGACAGAGAACCTGTTCAATTCCAACTTATTCCGCTTACAAATAGACGAGGTACTAGAAGAAGTGAAATTAAAGGAAAAAACCGAAAATAAATTCACAGAATGGTTTAATGAATTGAGAGCACACTTATTGAACATCTCTGAGGATGATAAAGAGTACGATTTGAGTGAAAATACGTTGTATAAGAAGTTAAAAGTAAAACCACCAATTTGTAAAGAATTGAACAAAACAAAATGTATGTTCAAGTTTAAAAAGTTTGAAAGTGTTGATATTGTTGGTTCTTATTCACTAGGTTGTGTTGTTAACTCAAAACTTAAAGTAGACTTACAAATCACTGCACCGGCAGAAGTATTTACTAAAAATGATTCTGTCAACTACAAGTATCATAAAAAGCGAGCTGCTTACTTAGCATACATCGCTTCTCACCTAAATAAGCTAGAAACCGTTGAGGATCTGAAATATACTTGGTTGAACAACTGTAGAACAAAGCCTGTGTTAGACTTTAGGCCTTCAGGCAAACTTGGCAGCAAATTGATAGTCAGAATCAACGTCATTTGCGAGCCTGAAGCATACAAACTTCATCGATTCGCACCTAGCAGAAACAATTTAAGGGAATCATGGTTGCTCTCAACTGAGGATGATAATATTGTAGACACTCCCCAACAGCAGCAAAATGCTACTCCTTATTACAACAGCAGTGTCTTATCCGACTTAACAACATTGACTAATCAAGAATTGATGAATGAGGTTTTATTAAAAAGTGATAATTTGAAGCAGGCGGTAGTGTTGTTAAAGATATGGCTTCGACAGAGGAATCTTCATGTGTCGGGGTACTTAGTGGCTCTGTTGGTTGTATACTTTGTACAGATCAAGAGAGTGAACAATATTATGAGCAGTTATCAGATTGTGAGGAATATATGGGTAGCTATGAGTGAGTATACACTGTTTTAATCAAATTAAGATGTGATATTAATTATGGATAATTGCTACATTCCTTTCTTTTCTTTAATTTTTGGAATAAAATTAATCTATAATGTTTGTGTATGTGGCTTCAAAAATGAAAGGATCTTTTCAAATTGAAAGACACTACCGTAAATTAGCACATTCAAACAAACTCTTCAGCTTTATAACATTAGTATGGATTTTATTTATATAATGCATACATTTAACATGAGATAAATAAATACAGTAAGAGACCTTACCTCTTACAAGCAATAAGTATTTACCACTCTCCCATTCACAGAATCCCTAGACCTAACAACACAAGGCATATCTCTGTACAAAGGCGATGACTCTCCATCCATCGAAGAGTTCCACACTCACTTCCCAGTAGTCTTCCTTGACCGGACCGGCTACTATAATTTATTCTCGCAGATGTGCAAAGGAACCTATGAAGCGTTTAAAAGGGAGTGCTCTTTGGCAATCGATCTGTTGGATAACGGAAAGGTTAACAGTTTCCTGCCGTTGTTCATGACTCCATTCAACCCTATGCTGCAGTTTGATCATATATTGAAGTGAGTATTTCGTGATGAGTTTCTACTATTAAATGAGAGATAAAGTAGCGACACGGCCGTACCATAATTTTCTCGAGGCAATTCAGGTCATTTTCGATGTTGGGCAAAGGCTCTCCCCATTTCCGGCACTCTTCTCGATTCGAAGCCACCAGTTGCCAGTCCCTCTTGTAGGCGACCAGTTCGTCCCGCCACCGTCTGCGCTTTTCAAAGTTATTTTATTCAAATATTCATTTACTATTATACCCTGCTACTATTCCAAAGCTAAAATCATACAATACATTACAGATTTAAAAACACAACATCAGTCCAGCAAGCAGTACTATCAACCTTGTCCATCAAACCCAAAGTGAACTACGGAGTGGATACCTTCGCGCTAACCGTCGACACTCTTCACACGCTACTAGCTAAGGGTCTGGGGAAAAGGGCTGATTTGATACTGCCTCTCAGTAGGAAGTACTTCTCATGGCCAGTTAATAAGGCACCGGAAAAAGTGCTGGAAGATGGGTGAGTTGAGAATGTTATTCATTTAATATAAACCTTTTTTTAAGTTGGAAAAATGTTAAGATTTTGAGAAGCTTACACTACACTGGTATTGCCAGCGGCCTTACCCGCGTTATATCTGTTCGGGCGGGAATTTAGGGAAAAATGTACCCCATGTGTTGTGTAAATTACATCACATGCAATCTATGTCATATTACTGTAAAGTTTCGTCCAAATCTGTTCAGTAGTTTTGTTATGTACTCGATGTTTATGAGACCCACATTTCTAGCAATTAATTCGCATGTGATGTTCACTGTTAAGATTACAAAAAAGTAAATAATAACTCAATTCTTTACAGTTACGAAGAGAAGTTAGATTTCGGTTTCATACTGAATCCGGACCACGCGATGAAGATAGTTGAGAAAGGACCGCCCGCCAACCAGCCGGAGGCAGAGAAATTTAGGTAAACATAATAATATCTATCTTTATATATGTAATTCTACTGTAAGTGTGTATGTTACTGAACTCCTCCTAAACAGCTGGACCAATTTGAATTATTTTTTCCGTATGCGTTTGGGTGGCACAAGTTAAGATTCACACTAACGACATCTATTGAGTTGCGGCTCGAACCACCGTGCGGGACAGCTAGTGTATGATATTTTTTATTCCAGAGAGTTGTGGGGAGAGAAATCGGACCTGCGTCGATTCCAAGACGGATCCATCACCGAAGCTGTTGTTTGGGACGGCGACACCGCCGCCGAGCGGCGCAGCATCACGAGGCAGATCATCAACTACCTGTTTCAACTCAAATATGGTACGTACTTACTTAGGTTTTACCGAACACTATACATGAAAGTCGATATACCTATTTAAGACCTGTCGTAATTCGTAAATAAAGTGTATACATGTGTTGTCTCTAAGAAAACTGTAGTAGTGCTCCCCGCTTACCCGGGTTGAGAAATAATCTTTGGCATAAAACTTTGAACAAATACTTAGTTTTCAGGATAGAAAAAAGATGCCCTTCAAGATTTTAACTACGAAAATAACTAATTATCCTTAATTTACCTACAAACTTCGTTACTCAAATTCAAAAAATACCAACATGTGTACATTCAATATATCCAACACTAAATTAATTTGTATTATCTTTTCAGGTATAGAATCAAACGAGTTATTCCACGTAGGCAACCAGCTAGATTGTCTCTTAGCTCGCAAGCAGTTCAGCGCTGACACGCTGCTGTATGTAGAAGAGAGTTCGCTTGAAGCGCTGCACGCCTTCGACGCTTTGAGAAGAGACTTGAGACAACTCACCGACCTGCCGCTTGATATCAGCGCTGTTTATGGTGAGGGGTGAACACGATTGTTTTTAAACAACTTTACTAATGTATAAGCTGAAAAGCTCCCAAACAATCAAAGACGTTTTCGCCGTTTATTTGCTACAAATAATAATAACGAAAACAGGTAGAAATTTGAAATATTCACCGAATATTTAGTTGTATATTTACATCTATATCTATATATATAAAACAAAGACGGGTTTGTTACAACACTTATAACTCGAGATCGGCTGGATCAATTTTCATGGTTTTTGTTTCGTTGGATTTGTCTCCGCCCTGAATAGCAGAATACATTTTAAAAACAATGAAAACTTGGAATAAAAATCTCAAAATTCCCACGGGAACGGGGGCGCTGCGGGTGAGACCGCGGGGCACAGCTAGTTAAAAATAAACAATTAGGTAAATTAAAATAAATTACATAGTTACGGGCCCCCCATCTATACTAATATTATACAGAGGTGAAATTTGTAAGTTTGTTTGTTTGTATGTAAGAGTTAATCTCAGGAATTATCAGTTCGATTTGAATAATTCTTTTTGTAATAGATAGCCACATTCAACGGGATTGTTATAGGCTATTTTTCACCCCGAAATTCTCACGGGAACGGGTACGACGCGGGAACAACCGCGGGGCGCTGCTATACCTAATATTACGGAACCCTTCGTGCGCGAGTCTCACTCGGACTTGGCCGTGTGTACTTCAAACGGAGTACAGTCACGTTTACTTTATTTAAAATCAAATAGAGTTAACAAGTGTCTTTGTAATACATCATAATACATCTCCAATAGGCGTGTCGTCAGTGTTCAGCTACTCCTCCCCTCTGCCGCCGTTGCGCTGCCCGCGATCCTCCAAACGCCGCGGTAACGCCGCGCCGTGCGATGACGTCAGTAAAGACGTTGAGAACTATACGCCGGCCTGCCATGCTGTTATGGAACTTGGTGAGTTTACTAAATAAACTAAAATAAAATGTATTGCTACAAAACAATAAGGGAAAGATAATTACAAGAACTTTATTAATAACATCAAGTGTAATGTGCCTTTATCTTGCATTGGGAGCCTAATATTTATGAGTGTTTCTTATTAAAAGTAAACTACCCCATACAAAAATAAATACACCCTAAAAATCACCCTCATTTACTTAGACCCAAGCTAAGGTCTAAGCTAGTGTTATGCTCAAAGAGCTCTCATCTCACTCAAGATCAGTATAGTGAGGTGGATTAGACACGTAAACACCACGCTTACTTAACCCAGACTGGTGATCTCAAACCCGAGCCATGTTTGAAAGGTAGAAAACATATTTTCGCTCGACTCGGGAGTTGAACTTGGGACGCCAGTCTTAGGAAGCGAATGCACATACCACTAGACTAGACCACCGCAGCGTTTCGTACATATTCATAAAAAAACATTTAACCCACAGGTCACAGCGGCAAATGGCCGGGCGAAATCGAAGCATTCCGCTGCTTAAAGGCAGCTTTCCACCTACAAATAGCTACCCGACTCCGCGAACAATACTCCCTCGCCACACAAGCATATCCTAACTACATTGACGTACTCAAAAACGGCCTAGTGTTCAGACTGAGTATAGCGCACCCGAAAGAGATAACGATATTAAAGAAGGAGATAGAGAATGGAGTGGCGAAGTATAGAGATACAGAGGAAAGTGTGAAGTTGCAGCTCGATACTGTGGTCGTGCCGAGGCTTAGAGGCGCTTTACATGGGTAAGGAAATCAAAGAAGATGTTATTATATATTTACTAGTCGCGCCCCGCCACCCTATCCCATGTGTTATTCTGATATACACGGTGACCCTTAATAACCCGAAAGATTTAAACGACGTATTTGTGACGACAGTACGAGTAAATAATGCTATATCAACATGGGTCCAATTATGTGTCTTAATTAAACTACTATTTCAGTACAAATTAAATCATATTAATTGATCGCTTCTTTGTAAACAAACCTTTACTTCAGAGAGTGAGCGAGTATTGATTAATCTCAGTTGAGAAACAAGGAGCGAGCGTGACACTTAACGAATCACTCCGATATCATACGATGCATCAACCATGCGGTTAGTGCGTCTGCGTGTAAAAGTAGTAGGTGTCTACGTCACGCCTTGAGGGTGTGTTACAATTGAGATTTTCTTACTTGTGGTTTACTTGAAATAATTAATATCTCTTAAAATATGGGTTTTTGGACTATACGTTATATAACTTTATATACTCTAATTAGGCTCTAAAATCGTTGGTTTAAATCTTTCGGGTTATTAAGGCTCACCGTGTATAACCTATATTACTGTAAAGTTTCATCTATCTTCATCTATCTAATCCGTTCAGTAGTTTTTGCGTGAAAGAGTAACTTGGTTGTCAGAGAGTCAGTCTTGGTTGTAGATAAGTCAGTTCAAGTAAGTTAGTGGCTAGCCTAAAGGTCAATGAGTGCTGTTTATCAAATGATTTCTGGATCATAATCTATATATTTAAAAGTCGTGTTATAGTTTAGATTATACACTAACAAACCTTTTTGTTCCCAGGCTGCACCAAAAGCACCCTTCGTTCGGGCCCACAGTGTGTCTGTTCAAGCGCTGGCTGTCCTCTCACTTACTCTCTCCGCCTCTCTTCCCCTCCCTCTCCGCCGAGCTATTGGTTGCCCACGTTTACCTCACCGCTGGGCATCTTACTGTGCCCACGCATCCCACCGGTGGGCTGCTGAGAGTGCTCAATATGTTGGTCAACACGGATTGGAGTACCGAAGTGATTGTGCTGGATTTTAATGGTGATATGACGCGTGAGTGTTTCATAAAATTGTGTTTATTTTTGTAGAGTTGACCTTTGACTAACAGGTATGAAATAGATTTAAAAAAATGCATTTCATTTACGAATGAAATGCCTTCATAACCAAAAACCTGATAAATGTGTCTTCATAGCTGTGTTTTCGTAACACCGAATTTTCTAAAAGAATGAATTGACTTTACTCTAGTTGGTTTTTAAAGCGCTTACATACATAACAGATTAAAATGATAAATGATCGTATTATAAGGGGCTCGTACACATAAAGTCGACGCGACATAATGCTACGATGTCGCGACGTAGTACAATGTGACGTTCGTCACATTATACTATTAATTTAAACGTACATTAACGTATATTTATTGAAACGGACACTCAACAGCAACCGCCGTCGTAGGTAAGTTCCCGTTTCAACAAATAACGTTGTAACATGATGATGTATACTCCCGCAGGTGAAGACATCTCGTCTCTCTCCCACGCGTGCTCCTCGCTGCTCCCCCGGCCGGCTCTCTGTCTCTCCTCCTCTCTAGACGACATTCCTTGTGCCGTGACCCGCACCGGCCCGACTCGCGCCGCACTGGCGAGAGCGGTGCTGTTGGCTGTCACTACACTCGATTACATGTGGAGCGAGATCAGCAATATGAATGATAACTTGTTGGTGAGTACCACTGTAATGTTTACTATTGAGACATCCGCGAAGCTTTTGTAATCCTCTAAGTTCTGCATATGTACGGCACACATATTATGTACACAAAACAAATCGGCTTAGGTTAATTTGAAAAAAATATGTTTTTGTCCAGCAGTGGGAATGTTTATTTTTTATTATACTTTCCAATCTGGCTGTCCTTTTGAGTTCAACATAAAGTTGGTTTTAATTACTTTAAATCTCTTAGACTCTACAACAATCTTAACAATCACAATGATGTGCTTTATACATACGAATCCTCTTGACTGTAGTCAAAGTAAAAGTCTTTGATGACATTGGAGGCCTTTGCCCAGCTGTCTAACATTGCACTTGTTTAATTTTCTCTTTCTAATGACTTGACGTGTTTGAGATCAACAACCTACATTTGGTAAGCGTGGTGGTGACGCCTTATCCTCATCACTGTACTGATATCTTTGGTGAAATGAGAGGCTTTTCTCTACAGTGAAACATTATAAGCCTAATACTTACTATTTCCTTTTCTAATGACGTGTGTCCGCAGGGTGCCTTCATCCCGTCGTACAAGGGCTACGACGTGCTGATTTCCCTCTCCCCCTCGCTGGTCCCTCACTGGTCCGAGCGGCTCGACCGCTCCCCCTCTCTCCTGCCGCTTCCAACGGAAGTAGAACAAGACTGTATACCGGTAGTGGAGTTCAACCCGGTGGCCAGATATTTGGACGAATTAAGGGTGAGTTTTTATGTAGTTTTTGGTCTAGACTTTCTGAAGTATATTTAAAACAATTTCACTCACGATTAAGCCTTGCCTTACGGTCAAACCATTAGTACTTATAATTAAAAAGGTATAACGTATTTGTTACAGAGCGCGTACAGTGAGTTCGCGTTGTTCTTCTACGACCGGTACGGCGGCAACATCATCGCCGTGCTGTGGAAACCTGACATTAACGAATACAAAGACTTCCAGGTAAACAAATAATTAGTCCCTAACAGCGACCCGCGGTTTTACCCGCGTTGTGAACTATCTCGTGGGAGTTTCGGCATGGAAAATAGCCCATTACCTTCCCGTTGAATGTGGTTATCCATTGCATAAATCATTATTCTAGTCGGATTGGTAGTTCCTGAGATAAGCACGTTCGAACAAACAAAAAATCTGTCTTCAGATTTATAATTAGTATAACTATAGAGACATTGGTAAATCAACATGTTTAATGGAAAACTTGTTAATATAATATTGTTTTCCACAGATACTAAACGCTAAAGCCTTGAAACCAGTGAAGGTGGACGGCGAACTTAAATACAAGGTGAATACCGCGGCTTTGATCGAGGACTTCAGAATATTGGGCGCAGGTTTGGTCAAAGATGTCAGCCTAGTTCTGTAATAATAATATTTTAACTAGTTTTGTCTTTCATTTGTAGTTGGTAAGAAGGTGGTAGATATAATCAATTTGAAATTAAACGTGGTATAATAAATAGTACATGTAATCTCCCACTGCTGGGCATAGGCATTTCTTGTCACTGAAGATATCAGTACAGTGAGGAGGATTAGGTGTAAATACCACTTGGCTAATGAGGACACTGAATAGCTATGTGGCTTATATTGACGAAGCCCCTTTGACATGCATCCTGTATGTAGAGTCAACTACAAAAGTGATTAAAACTATTCAGGTGTTTTGTTATATGTGTTAAACAACTTTTGTAGTTACCAGTACAATCCTTTATTAACGTAGTATAGTCGCTTAGTAGAATAGTTGTTAGATTAGTTAATGGACTTTAGAGAGGTGATGGGAATTGGATCATAGAATAGTTACTATTTCGAAATTGAAATTTAAAAAACCCACTGCGCAAAAAGGCCTAGGTCAATTTTTACCAAACATAGGTAAAACAATACATAGTTTTTTAAACTAACACGATTTGCACTCATACTAAATTTGGTCACGGGACGACCACCACGACATTGAGTCGTCCCGTGACCACGAGGGGTGTAATCCGCTATAAATCTATACTAATATTATAAAGAGGTAAAAATTTGAAGTTTGTTTGTTTGTATGTTCGAGCTAATCTCGGAAATGATCAGTCCGATTTTAATAAATCTATATTTGTAATAGATGGCCACATTCAACGGGAAGGTTATTGGCTATTTTTCATCCCGAAATTCCCACGGGAATGGGCACAACGCGGGTAAAATCACGGGGCGCTGCTAGTACGTTATATATTCTAAAGCGATATAGACCGTTTCATTTAATACAGCATTACTTTGTTTTTTTTTAATGCTGTCTGATAGTTTGGTTACAGAGTAATGTTGGCTTCCAGAATTGGCTACCAGAAAATAAATTACGTAATCGTGTACAATTGAGTAATACGACATACGGTGTGATTAATATACATTTATTAAACTGAGTTCAATAATATAAACATTAAAGGCTCCGTAATAATAGGGTAGGTAGCAACAATGTCTTTACATACATTTCAATAAAAAAAAATACGTTACAAACATTTTACATTAATCTTAAATACAATTAAATCAATTTTATGACACTAAGCATGTCCCTATATGCGCCTAAACTAATAAATTAGCTTTTAAGCACCTTATGATAAGCACCTAAATCAACAATTTTGAATTAAGCACCTTATAAAGCGCCTTTGATCTAAGAATACTACCCTACATCACATTACACTTTAACGAAGTACGGCAAGGTGTCGAGCGGTGCGGGGTAGTTCCTCAGCCACTGCCCCCCTTCTGTCACATTGTTAGCATTACCCTGCGGCTTCCACCGACCTTCGGGCAAGTAGACGTCTCGGGAAGTTGATAGGTGTTCCACTACGGGAGCTACTAGGATCGTCTCACCAAGCATGAATTCTGGAAAAGAGAGATTGGTTAAAAGGGGTTTGGCGAGTTGGAGTTGAAACTCCTAACGTCCTTTCTATCTTGAGGAGGTAAGCAATGTGTTTTTGGGTGGGTATTAGAGTCAAATAATGCAACTGCTGGATAAAAGCCTCTCAGTTAAAGATTTCCAAACCGCTGTTGTATCACTGATTATATTAATCTTTGCATATACTTCTAGATTGTTTCAAGTTTTAAACAATTTGGGGCAGAGGTAGATATCAGAAAGTTTGAAGCTTATTTCTTGTTTTTAAAAAGTAGTTATTTTCCGAAGCCACGTTAAGCAGTCGGTCCAGATTGTTCCAAACTTTAGTGGTTTAAAGATTGAAACAATCTCTAAGTTGGAGACCTTTAGGCGGTCCAAAAACTCCGACACCAGGGTTGGCAACTAACCTGTTCCAAATGAAAGAATGAATCTTAAATATGAAATATTCTTACGGTCCCAAATATCGAAGGTGACGGTGTCGTTGGGCGCTATCCACCACAGCGGCGGGTTGACCGGCGCGCCGGTCTCCACCGCCCGCTTGCAGGCCGCCACGATCTCGGGAGTGTACTGAGCATGAAGGTCCACGAACTTCTTGCTTAATGATATCGTCTGGAAGAAAGGGCAGTGTGAACTGTGAACTACGTACTTAGTAGCTTTTTATGGAGGGAAGGGGGGTTGTTTTGGTTTTGTTGGCTTATGCGAGGAGGGGAGGGGGATGCCAAACTTCTTTTTCCCCCACTTTATGGATTTTGATAAATTATTCATAGTTTTCCAAAATTGCATGCTGATAGGGTGGAAACAAATAAACTACTAAGAAGGGTGACTTAACTTTTGCCATATTATTATGGTAGGACTCGGATTATTTTGTACTTAAGACCCTTGATCCCTGGATCCACTGTTCCATCATACCACTAGCACTTACCTCATTATCAAAGTCCCAAGGAACATACGAGAACTGCATACTCGGCATAAACACATTCGCTTGAAGCCATCTGATGAACAACTCCTTGCTCGGCGGCTCGTTGTAGCCGTTCCCTCCGATCATATCGGGCAGTACCAGAGGGTACCCATTGATGTTCATCTGGAGCATGGTAGTGATGACTGTGGGCAGACCGTTCTCGAATGTCCAGTAGGTATCCTTGTCTATCATACGGACGAAGATAGGGAGGTCTTGCGTTCTGGAAAGAGGGAGTTACTTTGTTGTCATGACCTACGTGACTCCTTAGACAAAAAAAAAGAGAGGGAAAGAGACTGCTACTTGATATGATCTTACATATTTTATGCAGCCTGTTATTGTACAAAGACTGTCCGGAACGGTGCAGTAGCAATTGGCTTATTTGTCTCAATGATTACCTGTATCCTGATCTGACTTCAACCAGAGGACCGAACTGAGCGACAGTTCGTACGTAGTCAGCAGTGATGACTCCTGGCTGGTCCCTGATGTCTCCTTGAAGGACAGGGATCTGTAAATTAGGAGATAAGAAAGAGTAAGCCATTTAAATTCACGGTCACCTTTACATCCACAAAATGGCTCACGCAACAACTTATTATCCATTTAAAGGTGTCTGCAAACCCTATTTTTTGTAAACTTGAACCTCACCTGAGGAGACCAACTGCTTTCTCCGCCATCGAACTTGAAGCTATCGATTCCGTAGTCGTCTTTCAGCTTCTGGAGTCGGTCGACGAACCACTTCCTCACCGCCGGCTTGGTGAAGTCCAGGTAGGATGTGGTGGTATCGTTGTCGTTCCACCAGGAAGTCTCCACAGAGCCGTATTCAGAGGCGACTAGATAGCTGTAGGAGACATAATAAATTATATATGGTGTTTTTTTTTCTTTCTAGGGTTAGATAAAATTTAACTTTTGAAGTCAAAATCTGGTAAACTTAGGTAGGAGATAAAAAAAAACATGTTTCATAACTAACCAACCACCAACCCGTTATAGCATGTACTAATAGTGGAAGCTTAATATAAAACCAACTTACCCATTCGCCTTCGCATCGGAGTACCAAGGCTCACAGCCCTTATTCAAAAACGGATGAGACCACACAGTCACTCGGAATCCCTTCTCCTTCAGCTTATCCACCGTATTCTTCATGTCAGGGAACCTTCTGACGTCTACCGTCTGCGATCCGTAGCAGATCTCCCAAAGATCATCAAGCTCAAACTGCGCATTAGGGAATCCATAGCTGTTGATTTGATCAGCAAACTCCAGCACTACGTCATGGTTCACATCCCTCTTGTACCTCGCCCAAGTAGACCAAATAGGGTACTGGATCATCCTTTCATCAGGAATACCTTTGGGTTTCTGCAAGTATCTTTCGACGGCATATTCGTGAGCTTTTCTTACGTCGTCGAAAATGCCGATAGCGTAGATAAGATCGTTCTTGTTTCGCTTGCTTGAATACGGTGCTTTTATTTGAGCGATGAAGCAGGCTGCGTTCTTTTCCAAATCGTTTTGGTCGACAAATAGTGGCACCTTTTTGTCGAAGTAGTAGAAAATTCCTTGGGAGCTAAGCCAGTAGGGCTCAGCTATTCCGCAGTTGTCAGCTTCCTTCGCTACGTACGAGTAGTTTGGTAGAACTAGACGCTCTATGGGCCAGTATTGACGTTTCTGCTGTGGACCGCCGTACCAGTTTGCGATTCCTTCAAATATTTAAATAGATTATTAAAAAAATGCTTTCAAGTACATATAAGCTATACTGATAAATTATTGATCCTATCCTATCCTATCTTCTAATATTTTAATTTCCGATATTCCATAAAATGATCTATTAAAAGCTTCATGGCATTTTAAAAACTCCCGAACCTAATCAATATGACATTGATTATTATAAGGAATTAGTTGCAAAAAAGGCAACTAATGCCTTCCTTATATTCCTCTACATTGCACCCCCTTTAGGGTAATTAAGGGGGTTTGGAAGTTTCCCCTTACATAAAAGACTGCAAAGAAAGGCAACGTATGCCTTCCCTTAATCCCTTACCAAGATTAACACAGTCTTCAAGCCTGACGTTCTTGGGCGACTCCCAAGTCAAGGTGATGACGTGACCGCTCCTCTGCCCCGCCACCTCCTCGGCGTTGATCCTCACGGTCGTGTCGTTGGTGAACTGGATCACAACGTCTCCGTTCTGGACAATGTCTTTGATTTCCCCTGTACGACGTCCGATCACTGATATCACTTCTTCGAGACCATCTGGAAAGGTTGTTTTAGTTTATTTAATGTGATTCGGGTTTGAGATCAACGACAATGTCGGAGACTCCTTGTCCAGTGAATAGATTCTAATGCCCTGGAGATTATCGAAAAGGCCCAAAAGGTACGACTGTTAATCATTGTGATTATTAACCTTGAACTAAGACACGTGTGTAGGGAATTTCCAATTGAGATCTTGCCTAAGTCCGGATATATGTAAAATTTGCAAATCACTAGTGGACTTTCTAACGTTACCTAAGACAAGTAAGACATTATTTTCAAAATCAATTTAGACCCATAATATTTTATTGCCAAGCCTATGCTGTCTGGCTATAGTGTAGATAAAAGACAAATGGACAAGCTCTTCGTTTTATTTGGCACTTCATAACCCCAGCCTACCCTTACTTTTGTCTAGATAACTCCCCATATTACTCAGGAATATCTTACTTCTATCCAGCACTAAGTTGAGTCCTCCATAAGGGTTGTCCTGTAGAGTCAGTATCACGTTGGACGTCTTCAGAACCTTGATGTCCGTGGCTGCGTGGGCGCACGCAACCAACGTTGCCAGCAACACTAGAAAAATACAATAATATGTTAGAAAACCAGCATTGTAAAGTAGACTAACAGTACCCTAGGGAAAACCCGCGCTATAACCGTTTTCACTTTGACATACAAACATAATACACTTGAGAGCATAGAAATCGCACATAGGGTAATTTTCCTGCATTTTGACTTCGATACTTGTTTTTTTTTTAAATAAAAGGTTGGAAGCAAATATAACTTTAATTAAATTAAAGTACACACTGTTAGCTTCCTAAAAACCCATAATGTCTGGCCTTGACCTTCCTTATCATAGCAGTAGCAGCTTACCAATGGAATGGCCTAAATTAGCTCGTTTCAGGTAGCGCGGTTTGTGGGACTTTGAGCAGGTATTAAAGGTTAAAAAAACAATAAATCTGTGAATGTAACGATTTTTTAATACGAGGTAATGCCTCCCCTAGCCTGAATAACAGCTTCCAGTCGAAGATTCATTGAAGAAATCAATGTTTTTACGAAATCCTTCGGTATGCTGTCCCATTCTTCCTTGATCGCGGTTTGAAGCTCTCAGAGACTCGTAGGCACTGCGTTTCTGGCTCTTACTCGTTTCTTTAGTTCGTCCCATAAGTGCTCAATAGGATTGAGATCTGGGCTTCGAGCAGGCCACTCCATAACGAGTACTTCAACCTCCTCCAAGTACTGGCGTACTATAGCAGCGGTGTGTGGTCTAGCGTTGTCCTTCATAAAAACGAAGTATTCGCCGATAAATCCCGAAAAGGGCACAACATGTTCTTGCAGGATATCCCGACGTAACGTTAGGAAGTCAATCCACGCGATCGATGGTCGGTATCGGGCCCTGTGATGAAGACAAGTTCGGTTTTCGCTTCCAGTGAAATACCTCCCCAGAACATACACGAACCACCCCCGTATGCGACCCGTTCGGAGATGCAGCATTGAACAAAACGCTCACCGGGTCTTCGGTAGACTCTACCCCGTCCATCTTTACCAAGGAGACACATCTTGCACTCATCGGAGAAGAGGACTGCCTGCCATTGATCCATAGTCCAATTAACGTGATTTCGAGCAAACTGAAGGCGTGCTTGTCTGTGTGCTGGGGTAAATTTTGGGCCAATTGCGGGTCTGTGCGCTATCAGACCTCCTTCGGCTAGTCTTCTTCTAACTGTCCACAAACTGACTTCCACTTCTCTAACTTCCTGGAGCGGCTGTCCGAGTTGAACTGCATTCAACAGGCGATTTCGTAGTGATGTATTCACAAGAAAGTGGTCATTGCGCTGTGTTGTCGCACGTTTTGGGCCTGTTCCTGGTTTCCTGGTATAGCCACAAGTTTGCTAATATCGCAGGTATACATGTCGAACAGCATATCTGCTCAAATTTTATTGAAGAGCCACTTGACTTTGGTTCTGTCCAGCTTCGATTAGTGCAACCGCTTGAGCCGCTATTTCTGGTGTGGTATCCATTTTCTTGATCAGAGAGATGACGTATTCGTTAAATGACCTTTCTGACTGGGAGTTGGTATGGAAATGATGTCATTTCAATCATCCCTTATCGTTTTATACCTGCTCAAAGTCCCACAAACCACGCTACCTGAAACGAGCTAATTTAGGCCATTCCATTGGTAACCCGGTACTGCTATGATAAGGAAGGTCAAGGCCAGACTTTATGGGTTTTTAGGAAGCTAACAGTGTGTACTTTAATTTAATTGAAGTTATATTTGCAACCAACCTTTAATTTAAAAAAATACAAGTATCGAAGTCAAAATGCAGGAAAATTACCCTATGTGCGATTTCTATGCTCTCAAGTGTATTTTAAATCCCACTAAGGGTGCTTTTGCATTAAAGTCGAGTGCTGTGCGGAGCTTAATGGACCACTTATAACGCCCTAGGGAACACCTGCGCTATAGCCGTTTTCATGACTTTAACATACTAACATATTATTTCAACCCGACTAAGGGTGCTTTACCATTGAAGTCGAGTGCTGTGCGGAGCTTAATGGACCAATCAGATCGAATTACAATAATATTAAGGACCGCCATGCTCTGCTCCGCTTCAATAGACATGCACCCTAATACTTAATGCCATAGTATCTTCATGATATCGAAGGAACTTCGTGATAAAAACGAACTACGTGTGTTTGTTACATACCCAACAAAGATTGGTAGGGTAGATCTTCGATTACACAGACTATTGCTGTTTTACATTTAATTTATTACTTAATAAGTTGAGTAATGATTGATAAAGGATGTTTGATTCAGTACTTAATTATGATTCAGTAAATGAAGTATCCGTTTTAATCGCCGCGTGCTATCGCATTATGCTTTCTGTCTCGGTCTAGCAAATGGCAGTTCTAAGCGACAAAAAGAGAAAGGGCGACAGAAAAAGGCGATTCCGTGCTGCCAGATGAGGTCCAACCCTTATAGCACATGTAATGTAACACACATCTATAATTTTCTCTCCGTTTAAATATTCGTACTACATTCAGCAAAGTGCCATTCCTTGTTACTTCTACATCTGTTAGTTTTACATCTGAACACGTGAACCTAAACATATTTTGATAAGACATCCTGTTAGAAAAACAAGTTTTATTTTCACATCATTAACCCTAGAATAAACAAAAGACACTCCATAATGTTAATAATATGTTTAGGTTACTTGAACCACTAGTTACGTAGTGATTGGAAGTGATTAGAGCGAACTAAGTACCAGCAATTAAAGGACAATGAATCTTTTACACGGCACTCTTCAGAATTTATGTAATATTGTAATTATTGTATTGTTATGCGAAATTACCTTTATGAGATGATACTCGCCGTTAATTATAGTTATTGGATTGACTATTACTTACTATTTAAGTGGGGTGATCAAAGGGAAGTTACAAATTGAATGTACAAATAGGGAAGCCTTGGAAATTACCTATATCTATAATATTAATTGAATAGGTTTGAAGAGATTTTTTTGTGTGTTTGAACGCACGTACCTGTCTCCGAAACTACCAATCCGATTTGAATAATTATTTCTGTTATCGATAGCCACATTCAACGGGAAGGTTACATGCTTTGGTCATCCCGAAATTCTCACAGGAACGGGTACAACGTTGGTAAAACTGCGGGGCGCTTCTAGTACACCTATACGGCCTATAATTAACTGTAGTACCTAATAACTGCTGCCTCGTTGGTTACAATCTCTACCTAGAGGTAAAGGCAATAATGCTTTGGAATAAGCAGAATAGTAAATTGCAAGACCCGTGTCTTTTATTTAGCTAAGTAATAATATAAGTAAATATACGCGATTTACCTAGGTTTCACCATTTCCCTAGTTTTTAGTATCTAATTAACGTTAATAAGCTTTATACAAGCTTTATGTTTCACTAGTCCCGGTGTTTGTATGTAATGGTATCTTGTGATATTTTACAACCGATAAATGAATTGAGTTGAACTGTAACATTTAGCATATCATTTGGGTTTGCTTTTAATAAAAAACGCCATCTAATACGTTCAGAATAATCATGTTTTTAATGAATTTCATAAATGGTGCAATAAATGCAAAATATAATTTTAGAATGTATTTAAAAAATAATCATAGCATAGATAAAAAAGATCTGGATCAATTCTATATTCAAACAAGAAATTAGCTCACAGTACACACAAAAAGGGCCTTCTTTGCATGTTACTGGCACTACATTGAACCACCCCAGAACTCGGCCAGGATGAAAAGGAAACATATACGTTAGTCGTGCTTTAGTGCTGTCGGTGGTGTAAACCGTTGACTTTCAGAAAGTCATGTTAAGTCCGGCCTTTTTGAAAAACGACGGATGGGGACTCATTCCACTCGTAGTAAAGTATAGTAAGCTCGAGTAAGTGGCCAACAAAGTTTGACGATTCAAACAAACGGTGCTGACGATTTAACGTGTTCTCCGAAGCACGGTAGCTTTTAGATGGATATACTCGTAGAGCGGTTAGCCCTTTGGAAAATGCAGGTGCACATAGCCAAGCACATCAAGAGATTATATCTGCCAATGTATTATTACTAATTAGTCATCATCATCATCATCATGTCAGCCGTAGGACGTCCACTGCTGGTCATAGTCCTCCCTCATTGATCCATCCATAACCAAGTAGGTAGTTCGGTTGGAAGCTAAGCTAAGAAATTACTAATTGATTATTTATTATAATGCTTTATTAGACTCACCTATCAGGCCAGCCATCCTGACCGCGTGTCGACCACAACTGACCCCTCCTGCGCGGCACACGTACTAATATTACTTTGATATCATTTTATCTGCACTTCAACTGTAGCTCTTGTGAGGACTGTACACTTGCTTCCCATCTATCTTTAAGTGTATGTAATACTTAGTGTTACTAGCAACATCGCTCGGTTTACCCGTTTCCATGGAAATTACGGAAGGGAAAGTCTATGACATGCCTCGTGAATTTGCGAAAATGTCCGTATTTTTATGTAGCTTTCAAACAAACAGATCCTGGAGCTTTTATTATATCACCTTTTAGATAATGATAATCGTGAGAGCGTATATTTGTTTCCTACATAAGTATGACCTGCGTAGGTCACCTAAGAAGTATTCACTGAATGTAATGTTTAAAACGATTTCTTATATTAAGAACTGATATAATAGCAGCGTTGTGACATTTGCCGTGGGCAATTCGGGATAAAAATAGCCTCCCATCCCCCTTGTATATGGCTCTTCATGCCTATAATAATTATTAAAATCGGAATGATAGTTTTTGTTAGCGCGTTCAAAAAAACAAAAAAACTGAAATCAAACTCTTCAGCTTTATTAGTCATCGTTCAAATGACTAAGGAGACTCAGACCTAATCAGCCAACTTCTATTTTTCATACCCCTAAATGTTAAGGGTGGTCCACCCATTAATTTTTTTAAACAATTTATATGGCAAAACAACGTTTGCCGGTTTTGCTTGTATAAAATCCTCTTAACGTACGTCACTACATACGGAAACAATAGGCAACAAAAAAAGCGTTGTTCTATGTAAAGTAAACAAACCACTTGGCAGGCGCCTCGTGCACTAGAACTAGATTATAATGAGACCTAGACACTAGATTCAAGTACCTAGCCGTCAGAGGAGAGTTTCCTTCATATTTCCGATTTGTTAGTACTTAATGGTCCAAGATAATGTTGATTGTTGAGCATATCCGTAACAAGGTCTTCAAATACTTAGGGCATTCAAACTTCCCTAGGCTACTTAATATTATAAATGTGAATGTAAGTTTGTTTGTAACGCTTTCACGCCAAAACTATTAAACCGATTTGAATGAAATTTGTTACACATTTAGTCCAGAGCGTGAGAAGGGACATAGGCTACTTTTTATCTCGAAATTACCGCGGGAACGGGTTTAACGCGGGTGAAACCGCGGGGCGCGGCTAGTCTATAATATGTATATGATCATGTCAATGAAAAAAAAAAGACGTTCGGGGACTGCCGCGGTAAAGTTATTGCATAGTTATTTTTTGTATCACTAGATGGCGTTAGTGGGGAGCGTGAGGTTTTTTCACATGAGGTTTTTTCGTTACGGAATTTCTGGATTCGGTCCCCGCGCTCAAGGCCCGCGATAGAAGCTATGCAATAGCTTAAAAATAAAATGTTATAACTTTGACAGAGAACTAAAAGATTTAGTATTATTTTTGATGAGTCATGTTATGATTGGTACCTACATAAATTATGTAATTTATCTAATTAAAATTCCTATTCCTATCCTATTCCTATGCTAGAAAGGATGGATGACTGTAGTTCTACGCAACGGAATTTCGGCGTTCCTTTGAACGTCCGTTGCGGTAAATCCCAAATGTAAGACTTCATAAATCGGAATAGAAACTACGTTTACGGATACACTTCGCTTTTTAAAGGGGCCGAAATGTCAGATAAAATCTATACTAATATTATAAAGCTGAAGAGTTTGTTTTGTTTGTTTGTTTGTTTGTTTGTTTGTTTGTTTGTTTGTTTAAACGCGCTAATCTCAGAAACTACTGAACCGATTTGAATAATTCTTTTTGTAATGGATAACTACATTCAACGGGAAGGTTATAGGCTATTTTTTTATCCCGAAATTCCCACGGGAACGGGCACAGCGCGGGTAAAACCGCGGGGCGCCGCTAGTGTAAAATAAAAGCGAAGCGTATCCGTAAACGTAGTTTCAATTCAAAATGAGTAGTGTTCGTATAAACATTAGAAACCAATTTTATTATATATGCGAAAGTAACTCTGTGAAGCTTCCAAGGGTCATTCTCAGAACCAATTTTGACGGAAGGTATAAAAAACGAGAAAATAATGGACAGCATTTACTTATTGCCTACTTCTACTCCAAAATTGCCACAGGACCATGTACACTAAGGCTTAACACAACGGAAACAGCCAGTTACTTATAAAATTACTTTATATGCTTTTTACACCTTAACTAGATGGCAGTACTTAGTGTGATTAAGATAATGTCTCAGTCATCCATCATTCAGTCAAGAAGCATAAATAAAACAATGTTGCGTTGTAACAGCTTGAAATAACCGTTTAGCGACAAAAACCCCCTTTAAATTATTCATATGGGAAAATTTCAAGTACCAACACGTAATTACTTTAGCATTATTGAGTACTAGTAGTGATTACGGTTTCGCTTGCGATGCATCATGTTCTGTGAGAGTATAGAAGTAAAGCAACTTTTGTTCTTGTAGTTACGGGATAAATAATTACCGGTTAAAAAGTGTAATGTCCCACTGAAGGGCACAGGCCTCTCATCTCACTGAATATATCAGTACAATGAGGAGGATATATAGGGCATAATCACTACGCTTGCCAAATTCCGGTTAGTGATCTCAAACCCGAGCCATGTTTGAAAAGTAGGAAACATGTTTACGCTCGACCCGAAAATTTAACCCACCCCGAATAACCCATTTTGGTGCATTTGGGTACTCTGTAATCCCCGCTACATTGGGATTGAAGAAGGTTTTCAAAAGACAACACAAAATACAATTCAAAAATAAATTGTATTTAATTACTAGTCAACGTTTATTTACATAACCATAAAATATTTAACAATCGAGCATTATAATAACAAATTATTTAATTAATTAGCCAATTTAATGCGATTCCAAGTACCAGGACCGCAGAAACAGAAGATGGTGTCACCGCCCCATTACCTTCGCTATGCTTCACAAAGTAAGGTAGTACATCTATAGGAGCTGGGTAGTTTCTCAACCATGTAGGTCCTTCGTGTTCCTTAGTACTATCTCCTTGTTCTAACCATATTCCAGAAGGCAGGTAGATGTCCCTGGAGGTAGCACCTTCGGTTAACACTGGTGCAACTAGAATGGTTTCGCCGAGGAGGTATTCTGAAAGAGGTTTTTTTAAGGTAAGAATATATTTATAATGACAAGCTCGTTGGCACAGTGGCAGTGAGAGCGCCTATTGTGTCGGGGGTTGCGGGTTCGATCCCCGCCCGGAGTCAACAATATGTGAAGACTAGTTGTTGGCGACGACGACGTCTGGATGTCAATTATATATTATAAAGTATTTGTGTATGTATAATTAGTAGTATCAGTGAGTTAGATTCCATAACACAAGCTTAGAGCTTACTTTGGGTCTAATTAACCGTGTGTGCATTTGTCCAAGTATTTATTTATTATTTATTTATAATATTATAGTAGGATTATGTCCTGAAACCCATTAGAAGTCCCCAAACTTAAGTCTAATGGTCTTTACCGTCCCAAATCTTCAAAGCCTCTTCATCTTCGGGGTCGATCCACCAAAGAGGCGCGTTCACCAAGCTCCCATCCTTCACCGAAGCCTGCATGGCCGCGTAGATCACGTCAGCGTACGACGCGTGCAGATCTGTGTATTTCTGGGCTATTGCTACAGTCTGAAAAAAATAGTGGATGATTCCTTTTTTAAATGTTGATTTTTGTCTCTGAAAAAAGTTTAAGTAAAAAATAAATAAGGGTTTATTTTTCAATGTTTCAATTTTACTACTACATACATAATAAAATGATTATATTCTCAATGTGTGTCACTATCTATCTATCAACTATATTTGGTCGAAAAAACTTTTAACAGATTACGAACTCGAACTAAAGTGTATAAGAATACAACAGCATTCCTATTTTCCATTTTGCTTTTTATAATCATTGTCGTATTCTACAATCTATACTTAAAATATGCGTCATAATATCAGGATCTTTATTAGTGACTGCAGTAATACAAACGATCATTTGTTAGGATAAAATTCCAACTTTACTTCGTATCTATCGCTGTCTTTATTGGGATAATTGGGATATCATTCAGTTGAGTCAATTATTAGGTATCCCATACATGGAGATACCGTTGGAATCAGGCCGAACTGATACAGTTTGTCCCGATCGGTTTTGTACACAGACATAGAATTATCACCTGAGTTAACTTTTGTTCAGTAACACCGGTCGACTGACTCGAGCTTACTTTAAGGCGAGATTACTGAGGAAGGTAACTAAGTACTTCAGTTCTATTGATCGTGTCATCTGTGACGCAATACTAGAAACTAGTTCTAGACTAAGCCTACGACCTATAGGCCAATTGTTAATAACAATAATTGGATCAGATATTCGTGCTGATGATTGTAAAACAAAGGGAAATATGATGCGCGGTACGAGTTACATAATGACATGAGACGCAATCATTAATTATGTAAATCAATTAATTATATTGATGAGTGTACGATTGTCTTCGACAGATGCAGTTGCAATTGCTTGTAATTCTGCTTATTTGCTTATTAGCTTTTTTACAATGAAAGTTCGGAATATCTAGTTGTATCTCTATTACTGGTTCCTTAATAATGTGAGAAATATATCGCTTTAGGTCTTAATCTATATTAATGGCCATGATATTGCAACTTACGGCGATATTGTCCCACCTCTATCAGCTAGGAAGCGTTTTATATTTAATCTAACAGTGCCCCACGGTTTCCTTGCATCATCGTATCCATTTCCATAGTAATTAATATTAGGATGAAAAGCCCCCATAACTTCGTAAATTCATCGGTGAAACTATGGAATTCTGTTGGGTGACTTTTGAGTTTATCGCGAACAAATACATCGTCGAGGTGGGGAACTTTATGTTACATGTCGAGTAAAGCATGTTTAAAAATTAAAATTCGGAAACCTTGTTAAGGTTATTGGTTATACCAACCTCATTATCAAAATTCCACGGAGCGAACGAGTACTGCATAGCTGGCAGGAAAGTATTCGCCTGGACCCATCTGATAAACAACTCCTTCGTCGGAAGATCTGCTTGGTCATGATCAAGGTTATATCCGTTTCCTCCAATCATGTCGGGGAGGACTAAGGTGTATCCATTGAGGTTCATTTGGATCGTGGTGGTGATGATGGTGGGGAGACCGTTGTTCAAACCCCAAATGGAATCGCGGTCTACCATGCGCACGAAGACGGGTAAATCTTGGGTTCTGTAAAGAAAATATGCGGTTTAAAAATTGTTCAGTTTGTTAGAAAAAGATTGGAGCAGAGCTTTGATTTTGTCTACTTAATAATCAGAAAATCTGTTCATCATCTTAACTTTGAAAAGACTAATAAGAAACAAGAAAATAGGTCAGATCCTCGATTGACTTTTTTAGTTTTTCCTCTCTATATGTCCTCTTTCTACAACTGCAGGTAATCTATAGGTTACCTAAATGCAGCCCTGACTTCGATCATGTCCCCGAATCTCGCGCAGGTCCTGACGTAGGCCTGCACGATGTGGTGCGGCTGGTAGTCGATGTCTCCATTCTGGACGGCTATCTGAAAATAAAACATTTAAGCTCTGTTATGGAGACTTGTGTAATAGTCATAAGATAATGGTTACCTATACAGGGGGTCTCATGTAGTTTCGGACTTGCTACTGACCGCATTGAATGAGCCACTTTGTATATAAGTACCTAGATAAAATATATTATATTTTATCTAGGTACTTTGTAAAACTTTGTATGTGTTTGAAGAAGGACGTTCTCAAGGCGAATATTTTTTAACTATAAATTAGGGCTTGCTTAATCGCATAAATGAGCGAGCAAACAAACTGTTGAGGTCGGTCAATCTGGACTTACCATAGTCCAGAATCGGTAAATAAAATTATATAATTGATCGCTATACCTGTGGAGTAAAACTGCTTTCACCAGCGTCGAACTTCAAGCTGTCAATGTCATAGGTGTCGATGAGGGTTTTGACTCGCTGGTAGTACCACTCGGCAGCAGCTTCGTTGGTGAAGTCGATGTACCCTGGGACGGAGCCGTTGTTGTTCCACCAGGTCGTGTCTGGACTCCCGGTTTCGGTTAGGACGAAATAACTGGAAGGTACGATAGAGTTGGGGATATTTGTTGGGCATTGGAATTCATATAATGAAAGAAAATAATTAGTCATTTTTCATTAGGTCATGCATTTTTTGTTATATTATTTTGCTATTTCTAGATTTTTCTTTCCTATTCAGATAGAATATGTTAATACTAATGTACTATATCATGAATGAGTTTGTCTAATCTAGTATGTGGTGGAAATAATTTTATTTTCAATTGTTGAGTAAATTGATTTTCTTCACGCGAGGTGCTCGTAGTGTCTACTAAGTAAAGTAACTACGCCACTCACCCATTTTGTAATGCTTCAGTGTACCAAGGGTCACAGTCCTTATTAATGAAGGGGTGCACCCAAATAGTCACTCTGTACCCCATCGCCTTGATATCCTTCACCGTCTGGGTAAAGTTCGGGAACTTCCCTTCGTCTACCGTCAGAGATCCGTAGCACACTTCCCATAAGTCATCAATTTCGAATTGGGAATCACTGAACCCATAAGCCCTGATCTGTACAGCAAAATCTAACAGTTTATTCTCGTCAATATCTCTAGAATATTGCGCCCATGTCGACCATATCGGGTGCTGAACCATTCTATAATCAGGAACTCCTGAAGGCTTGCCCAAATAATTTTCAACTGCGTGTTGATGAGCTACTTTCACATTTTCTAAGAACCAGATATCGTAGGTCAGTTCTGTGTGGTTTCTTTTGGCAGAGTAAGGGTCTGCGATTTGCGCTCCCAAGCACATATGCTTCGGCATGATGTTATTGTAATCTATGAACAATGGCACTTGTGGATGGACGTAGATGTACTCTCCAGCGGAGTTGAGCCAGTAGCGCTCGACGATGGCTCCGTTGTCGTACTCCTTTGAATAGCAGGCTGCGTATCTCTGCTCAGCGGTTTCTATCGGATACACTTGGTCTATTTGCATGGGACCGGCGTACCAATGTTTGTCGCCTGGGAAAGGAAAGTCAAGTAAAGATATCATAACAAATTACACATTCGTGTGTAGCTATTTTGCTAATTGTTTTAAATCGTTTTGAGAGGCTAGAGTTTTATAACCTGACTGGGAATTTTTTTTGACATTTGAGTAAAGTTTTCATCAAAATCCCTTCAATCATTTTCACGTGATCCGATCATACGGTATTTTCCAGAGCGTGAACAAATAAGGTAGAAAGGCTTTTCATTCGGCAAATTCTACGATAACGGGTCCATCGTTACTGTGATGCGGTTCCAAAACATTGCTAATACTAACCAAAGCTGAAGCAGTCTTCAAGCCTGGTGGTAGGCCCAGCATCCCACTTGATCTTGAGCCCCCTGACTTTGTTCACGTCATCGAACACAGGGTTTATTGTCAAGTTGGCTTGCCCCACCTGGATTCTCACTCCTTCATCTATATCTTCAATTGTATACGGCGACACTAGGGTGCGGCCGATGTGTCCGAAGTAGATTTTTTCATCGTCTGTATGGAAGAGAAAAGTTTTAAAGAATACTTGCAAACAATATGTTGTAATGGTGCGTTTTCATAGAAGCAGAGCCCGGAGGGGAGCGAGGCGGAGATAGATCACAAGATAGATAGATCATTTGTATGTAATAGTCATTATAATTTCAAATTCTTATAGTCGCCAAACCATCCAAAACTTGATTTGTAACTTAAACCTGTCGATGTAATTCTTACTTTCTTCAAACACCATACTGAATCCTCCAGTGATTTGAGGCTCCAAGTTCAGTTTGACGTCGTCGGCTGCTCTGACAGATATACTGGCGGTGTGCGCCCGCGCACCAAGCGCAAGCAGCGCTGCAAAAAGATACAACTTGAGAATCTTCTCCTTTTTGAAGTTGATGAAAAAGTAAGTTCGAGTAGGCTAGTGACCAGGCACAAGGCGGGTAAAACCGCGGGGCCGTGCTAGTTATTAATTAAATAATTTAAGCAAAGCAAAAATATGTCTACAATCTAAATCTGTCTAAGCAGTCTGTAATGTCTCACTGATGGGTAAAGGCCTCTCATTTCGCTACAGATCAGTACAGTGAGAAAGATTAGGCGTAAACACCACAGTGCCTAATAAAAGTAAGAACATTTATACTTATTCTCGTCCACACACATATCTAAATCCTATTGTTAAACTTTGTAAAAAGCTATTTCATACTCATGCTACTACTAGATAATACTTGTATGAGGCAGATAGATATGAAAAGTCTAGCAAGTTCTTCTATCATGTAACTAGATCTATTTATGAGGCAATTGTGATCGTGACTCATCCATGATCCATCAACTTATTTTATAAATATGGGAATTAAAACCCCGTTCATAATTGTGGGATATAAAACAGATGGCTACGACATAAATATTACCTATTATTATTGTATTTTCAAATAATAATGACTAATTTTCAAAATTCTTACCTAAAACGGTCCTTAGTGCCGCCATTTATCACAAGTTACTTGCAAACACTAACATAAGTACAGACAACCTGTTATCAGTGATAAAGAACATCTTGAAAATTATCTTACGATTGATATCTTTCAATCTTCAATAGGGTTTTGTAACTTTTTGATGGAATGGTATCGGCATCAATCAATATGTACGTAATCATCATCGATCATCGTTTGAAGGTTTGCGGTCAACCCTTGACTTTTTAGACCGCCTAAAAGCCTTCGATGTGGTCCTGCGATTGTAACAACCATGATCGACAAATGGATGTGCCTTTTGATTGAAATACGGTATCGCTCAAATTATAGGTCGCCATTATAGGTCAAGGCACCCACCTAAATAGGACTTGCACGAAGCTTAACATTCACGATGAGTTGATATCGCTAAGCTGCATCAGTAAGTTATTACCTACGGTTACATAACAAAACTAATTCGTACAGTTTGATCTGATTGGAGACTCCTGTAGAACCGTGTCACAATCAATCATGTAAAATGTATATTCACGTACTTACCTACAAACGTATGACAATTTGTTTGTCAATGACAAATCATCGCGATCGCCGAATGGTTTTGCCGTTCGTTTTGTGAGTAATCCTATGGAACAGAGGAAGTTTTTAGTTTGCATGGCTATTATCAGGCCAGACCGCTACAGTGTATCCGAATTACTGTACTTTTGATTCACATCGAAAGTCTTTTCTTTGCGGTCAGTGGCAAAGAATCTTTTATTTAAAAGGGGCTTGAACCTGTTAAGGGTAGGTTTTATCAAGGGTTATATTTTGTTGTGGGAGGGGTCAAATGATTTGGGCTGGAATTACCCTCAGCCATAAGTAGCAACGTTACATAGCGATGATGGTATTCACCAATCATATCAAATGTACCATAGCAAGAATATTAATACTCCTAGTTGTCCCTTATATACTTATTAATGAACGCGATGTAACTAAAACACTGTTACACTGAGTTTTCTCTCTTTTGCTCTTCGGAAAATTGCGTATGTCAGAAAGTGACAAACCATTTACGAGTATAGCTGTAATATTCTTAATATGCGTTATTCCAGATATTGATCTTATCCTATCGCAAAAACTGCTGAACGGAATTGGATCAAACTTTACAGTAATGTAGGTTATATCTTCATCATAATAAAACATGAATACATTTCATCCTTTCGAACTTGCATATTTAATCTTTTTGCTTTAGAAATCGGGTTGGTTTGTGTTTCATGGGTTGTACTCATTAACTTACTTAAATAAAAAACAAAATAACAATACCAAAGTAATATATTTTATTCGAACATTATTTAGAAAATAAATAATATCTTCCAAACTTTTCTTATTTACAGAACATATCCCTTAAACAGTAAATTTAAAATGTCATCATCTCTCTCTCTCTCTCTCTCTCTCTCTCTCTCATTTTACTGCAATGTGAAATAAGGCAGGGTGTCCAAAGGAGCGGGGTAGTCCTTGATCCAAGCTGGTCCTTCGAAGACTTCGCCCTTGGGGTCTACCCAGGTTCCTCTGGGCAGGTAAACATCTCGGGACACTTGGCCTTCTTCCATCACGGGAGCGACCAGGATGGACTCTCCAAGCAGGTATTCTGGAATAAAAAGGTTCGTTAGAAATTCAAAATTAATGTATTCGGAGACTTCATCCTACCTTCAGTACTAAACAGTGACAATTTTTTTATATTTAGTCTCGGTCTTAGTCCATCCAGTCCAGCTAATAATTAGTGATCATCAAGCGTGTTTCAAATAGTTTTCTCCTTGTACTAATTTCATCCATGTAAAGATGGTCAGTTACTATTTAACCTTGTGATATTTTCCCTAACCTTAGTCACTTTTAGCTGTAGTCAAATATCAAAATAGTCAAATTGTGATCTGGATAGTCTATGATTAACCCCAAAACTACCCCTTACGGCCAGCGCATTTTCATAAGTAAGTTTCCAACTATCACTTTTAGCTTTAGACAAATATCAAATGTAGTGAAATCGTGAAGATCAACCGTCTACTATCATCTCTTACCATCATTAACAACCAACGCGTCTTCATCAGTAGGATCTAACCACCAAATGGGCGGGTTGACGGGCGTCCCCTTCGACACAGAGGCTTCCATAGCAGCCACGATCGCGTCGGTGTACTGCGCGTGCAACTCAGTGTAGAAACGGGAGATTTCTACTGCCTATGGGGTTTAATAAGTAATACAATTATGTACAAAAGATAGTACAATCACAAATGGTATGTTGAACAATAAAAACTGCCATGACTAATTCACAAATAGTAAAGTGATTTTAAAAACATGGCAAGGAGGAAGTTGGAAATGGCAGCTATCATTTCGGAAAACAAATCTTGCAATTTAATTTAATTGTTTCGGAATTACCTCTTTCATACAGAAAGTCTTCACTATAGAGGATGACAGGGAATCAAAGAAGTAAAAAACAAACGACAATCGCCATCAAGTACTCAATGATTCTACCTCATCATCATGGTCCCACGGCACGAACGAGTACTGCAAGGTTGGCATGAACACATTGGCCTGAAGCCATCTCACGAACAACTCCTTGCTCGGAGACTCGTTGTACCCGTTGCCTCCAATCATATCGGGAAGCACCAGGGTGTACCCTTGCAGGTTCATCTGGAGAAGCGTGGTGACTAATGTACGGAGACCGTTGTTGAAGTCCCAGAGCGTGTCTTTGTCTACCATGCGGATGAAGACTGGGAGGTCTTGGGTTCTGGAAAGGAAGGTTTTTTATTGAGAATGACTTCTAGAATGGGAACTTGAAGATGGAGAGTTAACAAATATTTTTATATATATACCCCGGTCTGCCAGTTCCCGAGGGGATTTTGGGATGAAAAAGAGCCTATAACCTTCCCGTTAAATGTGGCTATTCATTACAAAAACAATTACTTAAATCGGATTGGCAGTTTCTAAGATTGGTGGTTTAAACAAACAAAAAATCAAACTGTTCAGCTTTATCATATTCAATCTATAAATCTTAATTTAAAAGATTCTGCAGCAAATAGTCTTTCACTCACCGAAGATACCATCAAAACAGCGAGTAAGATTGAGTTAGTGTTAAAAGTAGGCCTTACAAAAGAAACAAAATTGTCGTACACCTACCTCATTCCAGACCTAACTTCGATCATAGATCCGAACTTGGCGACAGTTCTGACGTAATCCTCTACAATGTTTCCGGGGTGCAACTCGATTTCACCGTTCTGAACTGGAATCTAGAAGGTTAAAGAAAAATCTAGAATATGCTAAAAGGTGGTCAAGGAAGCATCTTCTTCTTCGTGTCTATGGCACCAAAATAAAACAATTCAAAAGAGCCCGCTCTAATGCATCGCCAGCCCTACGCTCTAGTATTTGGCGCACATGAGGTCATTTATGGTGCAGCTTTGAGGGTTAGACTTCAGGCAGTAAGAAAGATTACTATGTTTCCATTTCTCTCTGAAATATCGATTTTTTCGTCTATCATATTTGTCTATGTAGCACTCGTGACGAAGCATGACTAAGCGGTGAGAACTCATCGAGAGCCACCACCTGATGGGTGGCCGGTAGATAAACAACACCAAGTTGTTTACTGCTTAACGTGTTATCACCACTCGTCTCAATCCACTCAACATTCCGAAATGTCATTCTGATTAGCGACAATTTTATCAGAGCGCAACCGTGCTTCGGTGACACGTCAATTGTAGATCCTATTTGTTTTAAAAGAAGACTACGTCATAGGAAGCTAGGTTGGTCTCCTCTCGAAGTTGCTTTTTATATTGACACTGGCAGCGCTCCGCCTTTTACCCGCGTTGTGTCCGTTCCCGTAGAAATTTTGGGATAGAAATAGCCTATAACCTTCCCCGTAAATGTAGTTATCGATCGGACTGGTAGTTCTAGAGATTAGTCCGAACATACAAACAAAATTCCTCTTTATAATATTAGTATGGATAAACTACATAATATATGAAAATCCTGTCATTACTTCTCGAGGCCCATTCTTGAGTGATTTAATAGTGACTTCCTCACCTGAGGAGACCAGCTGGACTCTCCAGCATCAAACTTCAAGCTGTCAATGTCATAAGTGTCGAGGATGCTCTGGATTCTGCCGGTGTACCAGTCGGCGGCCGCCTGGTTGGTGAAGTCGATGTATCCGGGGACGGAGCCGTTGTTGTTCCACCAGGTGGTGTCGGGGCTGCCCTCCTCGTTCAAGACTAGGTAGCTGTTGACAATATAAACATTTTGAAAAATGCTAAGTTCAAGTAACTCAGATTAACTGTCTTTTAGACAAAAAAGTAAATCAAAATGATGTACAGTCCCACCATCTTATCTGTTCAGTTGACAGCGTCGCTAGTGGAGAATTTGGTATACATAATATAAGAAATTCACCAAGAAACAAAGGTAATTAAAACATATCTTGCAAGTCAGTCTATAGATATCATTAAAATTTAAGAAACTACAATATCAATCATATAAAGCCTAACTAACATAGTATAGATTCAATATGACGCGGCTGTAGTTCCCATTTTGCCCACCTGAACAGTTAAGTTGGTGGCACTGTACATATCTTTGACATTACTTGGATAGACGGTCGATAATGACGTAAAAGTCAGACGTAAAATTTTCGGTGCCGGCTCATTTCGGAGGCTATTAGGCAATCTTTGACTGATACCGGAGTTGGACCCTGTCGGATGACAATTGATGTTATTACATATTGAAATAACTCACCCCTTCTCCAAAGCCTCGGAGTACCACGGATCGCAGTCCTTGTTAATGAAGGGATGCACCCAGATAGTCACCCTGAATCCCAACCCCTTGATATCCTGCACCAACTGCTTCAAATTAGGAAGTTTCCTCTCATCCACCGTCAGGGAACCGTAGCAGATCTCCCAAAGATCGTCAATTTCGAACTGAGCATTAGGGAACCCACTGTCCTTAATCTCGTTAGCGAAAGTCCATAGACTTTCCTGGTCAATTTCTCGAGAATACCTAGCCCAGGTGGACCAAATAGGGTACTGGATCATTCTGTAATCAGGAATACCCGAAGGTTTCCCCAGGTAAGTGTCGATGGCGTGTTGCTGAGCAATCTTGGCATCTTCGAAGAACCAGACGTCGTATTTCAAGACGTTGCGAGTTCTGCGAGTCGAGTACGGTGAAGCTACTTCGGCAATGAAACAGATATGGTTGTCTAGAACATTGTGGTGATCGACGAATAGCGGAGCTTCGGGCTGGATGTAAATGTATTGTCCAGCGGAGTTGAGCCAGTATCTTTCGGAAACGGCAGAGTTGTCGTCTTCCTTGGAGATGATGGAGTATTTGTTGAGCTTGCCGTTCTGGATCGGCCAGTACTGCTCTTTCTGTTCCGGACCGCCGTACCATTGCTCGTCACCTGGAGGGAATGACTTTGTGATAAAGCTGTTCAAAGTACCGGAGGTACTTGGTACATTCAATAAGTAATTGTTTTGAATAAATAGATTAACGCCCATACTCAAAGACGTTAAATGCTTTGTTCATTCCTAATGAATAATTTTGGCATGTATGTATAAAAAATTACGTCAATTAGTTAAGTGTCCATTAAGATTTAACAGACGTCTTTGAGTACGGCAGTCAGTATTCATGGTTATCATTACAAGATCTTCTTACCGAAATCAAAGCAGTCTTCAAACACCCTATCGCTAGGTCCTTCCCAGCTGATGGTGAGCTTGTAGCCGCCGCTTTCTGCGTCGTAGCCAGACTCTGAGCTGAAGGTCACTTCAGGGTCGTCGGCGGACACGCGGCGACCGATATGTGCGATTACTTCGGGGGCGAGAGCATCTGGAGGGGTGGGGAAGATCGGTAGATGTGATAACGGAAGAGCAAAATACTTACTATCATGTATAAGTGTTATTTAGAAGGTTTTATATTGAACCAATTTTTCGGGATACCTAAAGCGTTCCCATGGGAACTTCGGGATAAAATCCCATGTGTAATATCTGTATATATAACCTATATTACTGTAAAGTTTCATCCAAATCCGTTCAGTAGTTTTTGCGTGAAAGAGTAACAAACATACATCCATAAATACATTCATCCTCACAAACTTTCGCCTTTATCTCTAATATTAGTAGGACGTACCTTTAGCGACCCTGAGGGAGAACCCTCCATCGGCCCTCTCGTCGAAGTGGAACTCACGGCGACCCCCGGATTTGGGGACCGCGCATAACGCAACGGTCACACCTGAAACAACAAAATTATTAAGCACTTAATTTCAGATTACCTGCGTATTCTTATTTATGAAGTCTAAGGACTTTTTCAATTCAGTCGTTTTATTCTAGTCATCCTAGCGGTGTCGTACGTAATAGTAAACCTAATCATTCCGACGCGCACAGGCTATCGTTTTTCTGTACAAAACGAGCGCTGTAGCACGTCTTAAACTGTTTAAATCGAAACAGCCTTAAACGTACTTAAGTATCTACTAAAAATCATTTAATTTCAAAGCCCATTGTTTTGAGAAACTGCTTAGGACAAAAGTAAAAGTTAAGTTAAAAAAGAAAGTTATGGATTAAAACCGTGGGCCTTTTCTCCTCACTGTACTGATATCTTCAGTGAGATGAGAGGCCTTTGCCCAGCAGTGGGACATTACAGGCTAATACTTCACTTTGCTTATATACTCTTTCAACTCACCTGCTAAAAACCACAGTACCCTCATCTCGCTCACAACAGACACTGCTACAAGATCAAATTCATACGAAAGTTTTAAGTTAACACGAATTTATCTCACTGTCGATAACGCCACGTCGACATTATCTCAAGAAGCTGTAATCTCCCCTGTGGAGATGGGTTTGTGAAATCTTTAAGCTGCAGATAAAGATTTTTATGTAGGTACTATACTACATGGTGCTCGGAAAATGGCTCGTATTTAAGAAGGTATTTATTATTTAAGAATTTAAGCTCACACTGACAATTATTTATATTCTATACTATACTAATATAATAAAGCTGAAGAGTTTGTTTGTTTGAGCGCGCTTATCTCAGAAATCACAAATTCGATTTTAATTTTTCTTTTTGTAATGGATAGCCACATTCAAAAACTTATAACCTTCCTGGTTGAAATCGAAATCTCGAAATTACCTCGGGGATGGAATCAACGCGGGTTAAACCGCGGGCGCTGTTAGTCTGGTATAAATTACTGTGCTGGCAGTTTGCACTCTTTTTAGGGCTTGCCATCCCTATGCGTGACTATAAATATTCATCAATTAGAACTATAAACTTCCTTCCAGCTTATTCTTAAACGCTTATTAACAGCACTTTAGCTATCAAATGGTCTGTCCCGTTCCGACATACACTATTTGCCAAAGAGCGAAAGAGACAAAAACACTGTTTAAGTTAAACATGTACCTAAGGAGGTACCTACCTAGGCACTCTAAGCACGTTTTCTTATAATTCTTACATACAAATTTGTCTCTAATAACATATCATTGTTACATTTCCTTTCGTGATCATACTGTATAAGTTATTTTTTTAATTCAAATCACACAGTGTCAGGTTAGTACCTAGGAATTTATTTTTAACACACATTGACACTCGTAAGAAGCTGTTGGCTTCACCTCCTGTGATATCAACATAATATTGATTAGATAAAGTCAATCATTGAGTCAAGTGTTTACTCGACGACAGACCGAAAGTCTGCTAAAAAAAATAATTCTAATATCTTCCTCTAAACTAAAAGAACCGTACGAATAGCGTGTAAATACGAAAGTTTGTCTGATACACCGATTTTGATGAAAAGCCTGGAACTAGTTGAAGGTCTCAGAGCTAGCAAAGCCTATAAGTATTTATCTCTCTATATGAATTCCTTAACATTTTACTAAACATTGACATGAATGACATAGTTTGGGAAAAGATAAGCTGTTAATTCCTCGTTTCAAATAAGTTTAAACTTAAAAAACGTTCCCGCTTCCGCAAAACCTTTCTAAAGTTCAATTCAATAGGGATGTTCTACTTCCGGTACCTTCAATTCGTACAAACTTTTCAGTCATATTCAATCAAACTAACTGAACTGACCGATTTGACAATCAAGCATGAGTCATGTCATTTCTGACGCATGTGTCATTTACCCGACGTGAGACGCACAAAAAAAAAACAAAGAAAGAACTCAATCAACTGTGTCAATCAACTCGACGCTGCAACGCAACGCAAGTTAAAACAATGGCAGATCCTAGACTTCGTCAAATAAAAATAAAAACTGGCGTTGTAAAACGCATTGCTAAGGAGAAGATCGTTTACGAGAAGGAGGCGGAACTGCAGAGGAATCGTATCCAGAAATTGAAAGACGAAGACCAAGACGAACATAACATTCGGAAACAGGAGGAGGTGCTTCAGGAGTGCCTGATGATGGTCCCCGACTGCCAAAGGAGGTAAATACCACTTTATTAATACCTCTTTTGACAATACTAACTAATTACATTCCTTTTAGCTACATCTTACTGGTATTTTTAGTAAAATATGATCTCAAAGAAACAGATGGTAAAGTCGTTAGGTTAGCCGGGCGCGACGAAATTGGTGTAGCCTTTGTCACAGCACAGTTTGGGTACATTTTTTTAACAGAGAATTGGGATGAGTTACTGCACCCTTTATGCCATACTTATAGCATAGTGTGCTATTACCCTACTATTGTAATTTATAACATTAAAAAATATATATTTAAAAAATCTTTAGATGAATGTATGTCTTGTTGTCATTTAGATATTTAGGTTCGAAGGAATTTAACATATTATACGTCAATATTTAATTACCTATTTTCAGATTACAAAAAGCATTTACAGATCTCAAATCAGTTCTAGAAAGTGAACAAGAGTTGAAAGACAGTGAAGAGTACGGCCTGGCCCAGGAAGTGCTAAAGGAAGCCGAGAGTCGGCTTGCTGAGAACACAGCCACATAATACTGCATTTAATTTTAATTTATATAGTTTTACTTATTTTATAATTACAATCATGTCATTTAATAATAATTTTTATAATGCCACATTCCATAACACATTGCTGCCACCCCCTCCTCCGCCAGCGTGTTTGTTTTCACCTCTGCCTAATGACAGGGATATTGTTAATCAATTTGAGTCTAGAATTGTACCATCTGAACATGTCAAAGTCAAGCCCCAAATCTCCATATCATCAGTCCATAATCAAATATGTAACTTACTAACTAACTTAAACAATATCAAATTAAAACAACAAACACTCGCGGATAAAGTTTCTGAGTTTTCTGATGAAGAATGGTGTCTAAACATGAGGGAAATTGAAGAAAACAAACAGAAGATTAAGGACATACTGGCGGAAATAAACCGGTTAAACTTTGATGTGTTGAAGAAGTTGTTAGCAAAGAGATCTGCAAAGAGATGTCGGATGAAAAGAGTTGGTATAGAACGGAAGAGAGAGAAGGAGGAAAGAGTCCGGGAGATGAAGGAGAGGTCACGGAAGATAGATGAGAACCTGCAAAAGATTAAGGATGATATTAATAAAGCTAAACAGGTATAAACATTGATGCATTGATCTACCTTATTAAGTGTTCGCATTTTCTCCATATTTAAACTAAAAAAGACATTATTTACATCATTATGAAGACAAAAGTAAAGTAAAGAGTAGTAATAGAGTGATTCAGATAATTGTATCATTCTTTTAATATCTCTTTTACTCTATAAAATATTTTAGTGTTTTTATTACTTACTTTTCTAAATTATTTACTTTCAACTTTTGCCTTTGGAAATTAAATTAAGCAAATGTTTTTTCTTGTTCTCTTTACTCATCATTATCTAATTCTATGATTTACATTTCACAGGAGGAAGAATCAAAACTCCAAGCGGACATTGTTCTCAGAGAGACTCTTCGCAAAAAGCATGATGCTAAAAAGTGCATAGAGAAACTAGAAGCAATGCTAAAGTTGCGTAGAGCGAGACAGAACACAGCCAAAGGCAGGGGAGAGAGTGTGACGGAGAATGAGGGGGTTTCTTTTGAAAATAATATTGGTAAGAATTCATTCAATAACAGTCTTCAAACTTAAAGAGCTAAGCTCTTGTCGGGGAAACTGATGCAGGCTTATTGAGGAAAAGAGGTCATTTCATATAGATGTTAAGGAACAAGCTAATAATAGATATAGATGTTGAATGCTTTGACACTTCTGTAAATGATTATTCATCCTCTATTCCCAAAAGTAATTACAACACTCCCCAAATAGATAAAAAGGTTTTGGATCCGAACCAAATCAATTGGAAACTAGTGTCTGTCAGATACTGTACATTAATTAACATGATATTTTCTAATTACAGGCAATTTAAAATCATTATGGACTCAAAAGCTGGCATTGTATGAAAGTGAGGAGCTTGAATTGAGAGATAAACTCTCAAAGGACTCGGGAAGACCCGAAGACATCACCGAGTCTGAAAAAGACGTGTACAACAACTTGAATCAATGGAAGGATGCTTTGTTCGGGGGTGAACTGCCTCAGGTGGACTTTCAAGGAGATGTTGGCAGGTTTCTGGCGGTTAGGTGAGCTATATCCAAGTCTGTTACAGATAGCCTGCGCGTGTGGCAAAATCTTGTATTTTTGCAAATTGTAAACTATCTTTGTCCTAGATTTTGTCTCAATCAGTTCGGTAGTTTTACGTCAGTCACAATCATCCTAATTTATAACATTGTTTGAATGCAAACGTTATTTTCGTATTTATAATATTAAGATCACGTACACAGACGTAACAATTTTTAAAATATTGTACTAACAATATGTTCCCATTTCTAGGTCACAATGGGACCAGTACATCCATCCAGAAGGAACTCCCATACCCATAGGTTGGATTCCACCTTCCAACAACTACACAGACACACACGCTACATAATCAATTAATATTTAATATTATATGCTGGCGAGGCCTTCGAATGATTGTTTATGCATTTGTATAGCTTTTGGCAATAAAGTTTTTTAATAAAGTATGGTTTTTATATTTAGGGTGAATCAGTTTCAGTAGGTTTAAGAAAAGTATTTTCATTGTTGGTACAGCAGCAAAGGAAAGGCAAATAAGTGTTTTAGGGTGTTATGCCCAGCCGTGGGATTAATGGATGATGAAACTAAACGTTTTCCTATACATTTTCTTCAATACCTATCTCAATAGTTATCATGTAATTAAAGTCTCACCAAAATAAAACAACGTTTAAGGGCTTAGTCTTATATTTTCAAATCTCCAAATCCTTATGAAAAGCTTAATTTTCTTTTATTAAACAAAAATACAAATGCGTCTTTTTATAATTTTTCTATAGAAATTAATTTTAGTTATTTATATTTTATTTCAATAAAGGTGCCTCACATAAGGAGACAAGAATCCTTATGGGAACAAAAAGTTTCTTTCATACACAGATGTATTAACTTTACTGTCGGATTAGGATATTTTACATCAATCACAATATATGAACCATTCAAACAGTTTTACAATAATAATTATGACAAAATATTTATAAAAATAACAAGGAACCAATTTGGTTAGCCATTTAAAGGTAGTTAACACATTCACTGCCACTGACGTTTAACACATTCACTGCAACTGACGTTTTAGTCTACGCTTCAATTTTGGCATATAAATACTGAATCGTTCTGTATTTATAGGCGAAAAGCTGAAATCCGGTACCGGAATCAAATTCAAATTTTGAAAATTCGCCGGGCGTGTTGGCGGCAGTGAATGTGTTAACAAATGTATATAATCAATTATATTGTACCTGAATCATTCTCTATTTGCTTTCCTAACCAAGCCTCTCTATAAATATGTAGTTCAATGTTCCGGCAGTGGCACATACCCTAGTTTTATTATTTAAAACTAGTTGAAAAATGTTAAGCACCTCTGAATTATTACTCATTGACGTAGTTTCTATGAAAAAATGTGAGAAATCGATAACAGCTAATATTAATTAAGTTGCACTTTTCACCTCTAGGATGATTCAAATTACAAAAAATATTTCTTTTCCCAGGGGTGCCAAACATTTCCACCTTAAATATAAATTACAGACAAGTTTTTATATACACAATTATACTATGCCTTGTTTGTGGATATTTTAACATTAATCGGAAGAAGTTACACTTATTTTACATGTTTGGGGCGCATTCACCAGTTAAATACAAGACACAACAGTAGAACACCGATATTGCAACATTATCACATTGATTCTCAAGAAATATTCTAAAACACCAAAAACAATGCACAAACAAATGCACAAACATATCCACAAGCAAAACTGATTAAATAGACATCTAATTATTTACATAAATAATTAAAATATTTATTAGTTAAAAATAAAGTTGCTGACACCTAAAAAGTTAGGGCCCCAAAGAGTACATAGGACCCTAAATTATAAATTTACTTTAGTAAATATTTAAAATCAAAAAGCAATTTTTGATACAGAAAAAAAACAGTGTATTTGTAGTGTCCCTTAGCTTCGTTATTGTCATAAAACATTAAATTAACACAAAACAAAAAGTGCGGTATCCAATTTAAGAAATACTAGAAGCACCCTGCGGTTTTACCCGCGTTGTGCCAGTTCCCGTAGGAATATCGGGATGAGAAATAGCCTATAACCGTGCCGTAAAATGTGGCTATCAATTACAAAAAGAATTATTCGAATCGGATTGGTAGTTTCCGAGATTAACGCGTTCAAACGAAGTCTTCAGCTTTATTATTTTAGTTTAGATATAGTTTTAGAGTGTTTTGTAATTTTTTTGATTATTTTAAAGGTTTTTTTATTCAGAGATCTATTCGCCTATCGGTAATTTAGTGTAAAGTTTCTTATAAATCGATATAGATATATTTATAGAAGTTTGACAAGCACCTCACCAATTAAACTATGTTGTATTTCTGCGTTTTTTACATAATAGGTATAACAGTAAACTTATATTTTATGTTATATTTCTGTGTATCTTACATATACATGATCAGTTAACTTAGGCCAATTTACAGGAATTATACGCCAAAACTAAGCTCTTTTATAGGGTCTAAGCATATGACGTATTTTTATCACAATACAATTGTTAAATCAACATTATAGACATTTGGTTAGTATCTTTTCGTGCGGTGAGGTGCGTGCCTATTAACAGTTATTGCTGATAGTTTCCTATATTACATACACATAAAATACAAACGATTAGACTAATATATTACACAGCTTAACTTAGCTGTCTGACAGCTCGATTGAGCACACCGCTGTCGAAATTGCACTAAAATATTTTAACATACGCTAGAGTTTGCCTGAAACATATTTACGGTAAACTTTTGATGCTGAAAGTTTTTAGAGTGAAAGTTTACTGTGAATATGACAGATAACTTGTGTCAGTTGACAGTAACTATTTTATTTAGTTTCTCGTCAACTAGTCACACAGTGTCAGCCATTAGAACTCTAGCAGTCAATGAATTAGTTTCTAGCTGAGTCAGAAGACCCAGTTGTCAGATTCCTGTCACCCAGATGACATGTCCGTCCCGCCTGTCAGTCGCGGCTGTCACTGTCACCTGTCAGTGTCAGGCTACTGCCACAGGCCGGCGTAGTTCCCGACGAGCGGCGCGGGCAGCGGGCCGCCGGCCGCGAACACGCGCGTGCCCGACGCGTCGTAGCAGTGCGTGTAGATGGCGGGCACGTGCTTCACGTGGTTCAGACCTTCCGCTTCCTCGTCGGGGAACTAGCGATGGGGTTTCAAGCGTTAGGTGGAACTAAGTATGAGGTAGACGAATAGATGTTACTATATAGGGTGGCGGAGGTGATGAAATGCCACGGATGTGTTTATTTTGCTAGGGAGACCAAATTATAAAATTAATCATAGAAAAAATATTGCATTCTATTTTTAACACACTACATACCTACTTTCATGATTTATAAAAAAAAATATATATATACTAATAGATATCACGTTATATCAACAAGAGATTTGTTTGTCACAAGCAAATAGGAACTAAATGACAACGCAAAATAAAGTGAAAACATTAAAAGTATGTCATAAACATTGTGATCCCCGTGATAACGATAACATACTCACCACATATCCTTTGGAGGCTTTCAACGTGACCGTTTTAGACGAGTGGATGTTGCTCTCCAAGTATTTGCCAGCGCGGAGGTCGTAGAACATTAGCAAACCTGGGATGGGAAAAAGAAAAAAATAAGATTTTCACCCTCGACCGATACTTTTATGCAATCATCCATATTATGTTACACAAGCCGGGACCCGCGGTTTCATTGGACCCGTTCCCACGGGAATTTCGGGATAAAATGTATCCCATGTGTTATTCTGATGTATATTACTGTAAAGATTCATCCAATTCCGTTGGTTTTGCGTGAACAAGTAACAAACATACATTCACCCTCACAAACTTTCGCATTTATCATATTAGTAGGATTGAGTTACAATGTCACAGATACGTATAACTGATAACTGTTCTTATCCTGAAACAGTTTTAACATTATTTAATGTAACTAGACAAAAGTAAAGGCTTTCAAATCTCTCATATCAGTATACAACAAGCATAACGTGATCAAATTTTTCCAGGCAAACCAAGGAGTAACAAAACCGATCGCTCACCTAACCCCGTGCCAATAGTGAGCATGTCTCCTCTAAACGAGGCGGAGCGGATGCCGCATCCGTTGTACCGCGACGTGATCTTCTTGACTGACTGTAGCGTGCGACAGTCCAGCAGCAACGTGTACGATTTGCACCCGATAGCGTACACCCCGCTGTCCTGTAATATAGATGAAACATTCGGTTAGGTATTGCAGGAGAAAGATTTGGTTTCAACTCTTGGAAACACATCTAACCAAATCTAATTAAGGTTCACAACTTTGGATAAATATGCATTTAAAACAGATGCACACTTACACAAACACGTGTTTACTCGTTTGTCATAGAACACGTGTAGCGTGTATCTACATGTGTGCGTTTTAGGCCGTTGTTCGTCGTTGGGGTCTGAGTATATTTTTGTTGTATAGTTAGGGTCATATCGTTACAGTTCCCCTATCTTTGTCATATAATGATCGTCCCGTTGTCTTGTCCCGTTACCTGCGTGGCGAGACAGACGAGGTCCTGACACGACGGCAGCTTGCGCGACAACGTCTGGCGGAACGTCTCCGCGCTGAACACGTGAATGTACCCGTTCAGCGTTAACGCCGCGATCTCGCGCCACTTCGCGTTGAACGTTAGCGCGCGTACTTTCACACCTGAACAAAATGTGGTTATTTTATACACTTTATTTAACGGGTCCTGAAATCTTAGCTGATTTTTGAAAATGAAAAGAACAAATATGGATAACAAAAACTATGTAATTCTACATATGACAAAAGATCAGTGATGAAGTAAGAATGACTGGTAAATTACCAAACTGAACAGTGAACAGTGTCTGATCGAACTCTATTTAATTTAACGTGTATCTTTGTTTATGTGAAGTTGGTGTGTATAGTAAGTTTCGTTTCGTATCTGACTGTGGGTGTAGTAGTGTGTGTAGGAAGTTTCATGTCGTCTCTGTGAGAGAATATTAATATTCTAGTTGTGTGCCGTGGTGGTGCAGCATCTTTTGGTGTCGTGGTGGGTGAATGCAATGTTGGTGGAGTGTGTACTGTAAGTTTGATTTCGTTTACATCGTTAGTGAATTTTCAACTTTGTGTAGTTGGTGTGGCGGGTAGTTAGTATAGCAAGTTCGTCAGTGTATATAGTATGTGAGTGCGTGCGTCTCACCCGACTTGCAGTCCCGGAGCGCGACGGGCGCGATGTAGTCGTGCGCGGGCGCGGCGGCGGGGGCGGGCGGCGCGCGCCACACGCCCAGCTTGGAGTCGCGCGAGCCCGTCACCACGAACTCGTCGTCCAGCCAGCACATGTCCAGGATCTACGGGAAGGTACATTCAGCGGCCACGTGCACCACGGTCACCAATTGAAACCAGTGTGTGTGAGTGAAAGTTTCATTAACCATCGAATTGGGACCATTTTTTAGACAGAAAAAGTTATTAAACGGGGAATGGAAACAGGGTTTAGGCTTAGACAGGGCCTAGATAAACTTTGCACGTGCATTAAGCGCAGACAACAGTCACCGCCAGTGTAAACAAAAGGGACACAGAGGGAAGGGATTCATTACACGGACATGCTTGCTGACAGTCTGGACGCATGTCCGCCGGACCTCGTTTATTATAGATCTGTGCTATAGCTGAGTAGTGCACAAATGTCAGTCAGTGTACAGATTTGCCCGTTCCAAGTCATAATCTTTGTCAAATAAGAAAATCTAATAAAATAAATCAATAAGCCCACGTTTCTACAAAAAGAAGTGAAATCCCATCAAAAACATTCTGTAAAAAACTAGCCAAGTCTCGATGGAACTGTTTGTTTATCTCTAAAAAGTAATGAAATCTAGACAAAGTCGTGCCAAGTCTAAAGGTTCCTTACTGCGATTTCTTATGCCTTCGATCAACAATACACAACTATGTAGATAGTTAATGTTATGTGACTTGACCGTTGACTTGTACCCTTTTGTTGTAAATTAAAATATAAAGGTGAATGTTCAACACATTTGTACACAGAGGATTACGTAGTATGAATGTTTGTTGAGAATATAACTTGAACATTATTTATACGTAAGTACAAGTGAGATGAGATAAGTGGATGGTAGCTTATACAAAATATACAATCAAATCAGAATTACATACGCTACTTTTTTACGCTAATCCTCCTCACTGCACTGATATTTTCAGTGAGATGAGAGGCATCTGCTCAGCCGTGGGACTTTACAGGCTAGTATAAATTTTTTTGAATTTTTTATCCTGAAATTTCCACAGGAATGGGTACAAGGCTGGTAAAACGTCGGGGAACAGCCAGTACGTATATAAATGAATCTCTTACCCAGTCTTTATGCGCCTCCCCCACACAAATGGGGTCTAACGTCGGTAAACTGTAGATGGCGAGCTCGCAGGAGTTCCGAGCACCAGTGGCTAACATTGTTCTGAAAAGACGAACACTAAGCTTAATACTAATCCTTCATCCTACTAATTTATAAATGCGGTTTTTTCTGAGGGATGGATGTACGGATTTTTGGCATATTTCACTTTCACGCAAAAAATACTGATGAAAATTGGTACAGAGACTATTACTACAGAGCAAATTAAGGTTTGTGTGCATGGCACTGAGTTATAAGTATGTACATATTTAGTATCATCTGTCTCAATGTTATGATTCTAGCTTCAGTATTTTTCGAGTAATCGTGATTTATCAATTATCATTGAGTGAATGAGTCAGTAGTGTTTCGTTTTTATATTATAGTCACTGGCTGACGCAGTAAACGTTGTTTTGCCATATAAAAATTAAGGGATGGACCAACCTAATCACTATAAATTGAGGTCCATCGCGGAAAAACAACGTGCCACGTAATTGATATATATAAAGACTTGATGGCAGTTTTAGTGTAAATTTTACCTAGACGGGTTGATCTGCAGCGCGTGTATGCCGGTGTTGTGCTCGGGCCCGGCCCAGGCGCCGCGCGGCCGCAGCGTCGGGATGGCGTCCAGCGCGCGCGTGCGCACGTCGTACACCATCAGCTGCGCACGATATTAATGAAACAATATTATAAATACAACTTGAGGAAATTATCAGTTAAATGGGGAGCCTTGTAAGATTTTTTTTATCAAGTTTCAAACGAATAATTACACTAAAATTAGGTCTTTCTAGTTTAGATTGTGAATGCTATCATGCTAGAGACAGATCCAGAGGAACATTCAACTTTAATAGGGTTAAAAATTGTTATCTAAATGATAATTTGAAATAAACTAGTTAAAAACAATGATAATGTGATATCAAATCAACTCTAACAAATAATTATAAAAGCCCATTTAAAAACGCTTCAGGATGATTAATTCAAACGAGCCTAACATTAGAACTAAAACAGAATAAAATACTTCACTTTAAAGTAAAAAAATCTCATGATTTCCTTACCTTATTGCACTTAGTTCCGAAGACAACCTGCCTGTCAGAGAGCCACTGCGAGCAGAACACCTTGTTCATGTTCCCGAGGTTGATGGGGGTCTCGCGGAACATATCGTGAGTGAGCATGTGGCGGGTGGCGTAGGACGGGTCGATCGACCGCGCCTGGAGTAATAAAGAGAATTATGTCAACGGACTTCAATTGAGTATACAAGATAATATATAACGCCTTGGAGAAACTTTAAGTGAACAAAGAGAACTATGTTAACTTGGAGCAACTTCCATTGAGTGAAGTGGGGTATGCTGAGTGCACATACATGCTGATTTTTCCAGATTTTATTTAAGCAATTTTAACTTACTTTTATTTACAAACTTTTGTGTCAAAAACTGGTATTATATGTTTATAGGCAAGTATTCTAATCAAAAAAGTTTATAAGAGTTTTGTTTTAATTCAGTTATATAATGACTATTTAGTTGAATGTAGCTGCCATTTATTATTCTATGAGTCATTTACTTTTTTGAAATATAGGTACAATCTCTATATCAATAAATCATTAATAAAAATAATTCACCTCTGGTAACTGTATCTCTCGTGATCGCACATAGTCTACGAAGTTATATGACGTGGACAGAATCCGGTGCTGTTCCGCCGGAGTCTCCTCCTCACTGTCACTGTCCGAGTAGCACACAAAGTCCTCCGGCTTTTCCAATTTCCTTTGTTGTTCTTGTCTGTGGAGATAAAAAAATAATCATGAATTTTTATTATGGCTCTTGAACTTATTTGTATAGAGGTTATTTAGTTTATATTTACATTCAGTAACTAACAATTAATATTTACAAAAAATAATAGAATGTTGGTAATTATTTTTAAATTCTATTATCTCTGATCTGTATCAGTATTCGTTTAATATAGGTACTGGATTGAAGCGATTGAAACCGAGGTGCTGCTTGTTAATAAGTATGTATAGGAAATATGTATACACATGTTATATTGTGACCTACATAAAGTTGTATTACCAGATTTCTTTTGTAGCCTCATTTTTGGGAACCTTGAATTTTGGGCTGTTTTAACGATGTCTGACTATTTAACCAGGCATTAAGGTGTTATAAACAAGGTTGGCATTAATTTATTCTACTTTGAAAATATAGTTAAACATAAATTACACCTAATAAAGTTATTTACTATATTCATAAAATTCTGTAGCTATCTTATCTTTTAAACATTGAATACCACAAAAAGTGTCTGCTCATTGATCAATTACTGATATCTGACGACAAGAAAATACTTTCGAAGAATATAAACAACCTGGACACAGATGAAAATCAATATTGAATTTGTATGCAATTTTGGATTAAAATACTAACAATATGACTAAAGTTAACTTGAAACTTGATATTCGTGTTAGACAATGTATATTATAATTACCTGAGTGCCCTTGCTTTGGCTCGTCTCTCTTTTATTCTTGAAGGTAAATAACACGAAGGATACCTGCCTTCGACGGCACGTCTCACAGTTTGTGCCATTATTGACTAAAATTTGAGTTTCTTGGGTTCAACGTTCCTTCAATAATGTACACGAATAAAGTACGGTCATCTGCTAGTTACTTTCGTTTCGTTCTGTTGTACACAGACCCGAATTGAGACATAATTGAAAACAATGGAGCCCTCGCATTTGTTACCACGTACGGTCCTTAATCTCGACATTCACACGGTTGTCGTGTCACAAATATTGTATTTCTTATTGACATGCACACTAAATTGTAATTGTAGCACAAAATTCACCAAATTAACAAAAACTTGCTCCTATCATGTACGAAATCACTAAAAAAATTGATTGTTTTAGCTCAATCAACTCTCGAGGAGCCTGACGGGACGGACGGAAAGATGGCTGGTGATATCTGTCAAGTCATGTCAAAATGCTTCAAGCATGTCATTATCATTTTTTGTCTATGATAACGGCATGCGTGGCCAGAGACAACATCAAACCATTTTGACAAACGACATCAGTCATCAAGCACATCTCTATTTTTTGTGTTGCTAACTGTAAAATATCTTCGGAGTCGATTATGTGTTGCCATTGTTAAAAATTATAAATCGTTACCCAACTGCGTTCAGAATTATTAAAGCAGCAATAACTTTAGATTTTTAAAGCGAGCGACGAAGTAACTACAACATTTTTTAAGTAAACAATGAGAGAGTCTTACCTAATGAACAAGTTTTTTTGAAAATAATTCTGCTAACTGGTACTTACTTAATATTCATCTTTGGTGTCTTGAAGTTGGTGGTGTCTTTGGTGTCATAAAGTCAAATCATAAGTATAACCTACCTAGGCACAAAGAATGGCCAAATTAGTATTCAGTTCAAAACCAGCTATCGTCATTCAGCCGCAATACAATGGTGTAAGCAATCTAGATTACGACTCCGCAAAACGGGCTAAAATCGAAGAGTATGACCGCATAGCGGTACGTCAACGACCTCCGAATGCCTTCATTTGAACTTTTGAACTACAGCAGAGGTGCCAACTCGCAGATTGTCTGTTTTACTTCAACCACTATCAGATTTATATTGTTGTTTTCTGTTCGGGCAACTTTTAATTACAATCAAATAGCTATCAGTCTGGGTATACTATGTATTGTTTTAGATAGTTTGGTAATGGTGATACTTTGATTTTTTAATTTTCTATTACTTTAATTAGTTATGTACCTACTTGAATAATTAGCTAAAAATTTAATTTGAGTTCACACACGAATACACTAATAAGTAGGTAGGTAACTTACGTAAAGTACTTAACTAAAGCAAAAGTGAATTCGTGTAGTTCGTGTAGGTATTTAAGTTAGTGGCCCCAACCCTGGAGTCGTAGTTTTTAGACCACTTAAAGGCCTCCGACATGATCTAACGATTGAAGCAACAGAGCCCGACTATTTCACGTAGGTACCCTGCGAAGCACGGTAGCGCTCAGATAGAGATGCCACATTGCTAACATCACTTAGTCTTAACCTGTAATGTTCCACTGCTGGGAAAAAGCGAAACATAAAGTATAATATTATATATTAATCTACTTAAGTAGTACCTAGCAACATGCCAGACAGGCTTAGTAAACCTAAACAATCTAGGTAACTAGACAGCATTATTTAATGAAATGCAAACACTGCTCAAGTATTTTATTACTCTAACAATAAGTGTTGTAATGAAATCTGTGTAAGGAGTTGCATAACAGTCCTTTCTCGGAATTCCTTTTTTCTACTTACTACGAGTAGGTAGTCAAACTGCATTCTAAATTAGGCTGAAAGTTATTTTGGCACGAGCTATGGGGCGTTATTTGCATATTGCAGCAAGGCTTTTTAATATTCTACGGGCAACTTTTTAGCTATTTTTAGGTAGATCATAGTCTGTGTTTGTTCAAGAATTCAATCTAAGTACTTTAAAAAAAAAATTGAAACCTCTATAATTTAATTTCTTAATAAGTTAATTGCAGACTGAAAACTGAAAGAAAAAGGTGCATCTGACACTTTTCAAAATGCAATTTATTAACATTAACTTTAATACTAACAGAGAATACCTCCTACCTCAGTAATGCTGGAGCCACACCTATGCCATATGCTATTAAATATGACATTAACCGTAGGTGTAGCCACGACTATACGTCATAATTTGACATTAGCATTAACAATGCCATTTGGCGTATGCGATAGCTCGAGTGGCGGTACATCAAAGAGATTAATGCGAGAGTTAAATGCCATGAAGCGGCCACACTACGTATTGTCAGTGTGCGTCGAGAGCGCAACGGGTTCGGACGTATTTGCTTATTACGACGGATTTGCCTCAAAATCGCACGTTTTTGTCTATACGTACTATGGCGACAGAGTGGAGTAACAACAAAATTATTACTTTTCTTGAGATTCTGCAAACATGGTCTCTTTATTTGATAATGATTTAATAAAGTCAAATAATATAAATTAACTCTCATGAAATATAGAGCTCTGTCGACGTCCATCTTGCCTGAATTGAAGTCGCTAGTAATTTTAATAAACTTTATGTAATTTTCGTAATACCTACTAGACGGTTTTTCTTATTAAAATAACAGAGTCAGTTGTTTCAGAAAAAATAACTAGATGGCGTTAGTAGTCTTGATCAAGGAATACTTGTAAAACATGGCGGTATGAGTTCTCGGAACGAAATGTTCATTTTGTTCAGTTGATTACGTTTTGATTGCAGCGAAGTTCAGAGAAACTCATTAGTGTGGTTTGTTTTAACATTTATTTATTATTTGTGTTAAGTTATATTTGATAATCCATAGTTATTTACCTACATATTTGATATTTAATGTCCCTTGAGAATAAGTTTCCTTACATTAAGTGAAATAATAAGGATATTATCTTACCCTTTCCTACTCTTACAATAATACTGAGCCCATATTTTTAACGTACGTTAGTCCAGTTTATTCAATAAATTGGTTCCTAATTGAGATTACTTTTTGTTCCTTTATTTACTAAGTCCGTTCAAATAAGGTTGAATCTGAGCGCGGTTGGACGGCCGCCAGACGCGGACATGTGAAATGTTGCTGAGTACACGTTCGTAAGGATTCCTTACACTTGACGGGGGAATCGATCGATTGTTTATAAAATTTTCTCTTATTAATAATCTATTTTTTACGGTAGCGGGACGAACTGGACGCCTACAAGAGGGACTGGCAATTAGTGGCCCAAAATTGAGAAGAGTGGCGGGAGTGGGGGGAGACTTTTGACCAACAGTGGAATGATACAGGCTACAGTAACTGTAGTAATATATTTTTCACAATTTAATGAAACGAGCGCAGTATTTAAAAATAATCATCATTGTTTTTAGATATATTAATTTATATTCGTTACCTTATATTAATAGATTATTGGTTTATGAATGTACCATACTTTTTAAACTTACACTGTTTGCACTCATCTAAATGAAACGAGATGACTGAGTCGTCCCGTGGCCACGAGTGGTGCAATCAGCTCAAAACGTATTTTATCTTATATATTCTGCCGCGATATTGTCCGGTTTCATTTAGTATAATATAAATAAATTGATTTGGACAATATTATACAGGTCTAAAAAGAAAAGCATAGCTATAGAATAACATGTCAAAATCATATCTCTCTACCTATCTCTTTTTGGGTATATGTACTTAAAACGACCAGTATTACTGCATCTATTTCAACAAGCAATTTTTTTTGGTAAACCGTCATTATATTTACATCGTAATCTAGTTGTGTTTTACATTAAAATAACATGAAAACAAGCGACATTCCGGCGTCGCCATTTTGGCTGGTTTCCAAAAAGGACATGTCTCGAATGTACCAAATTACTGGAAATACAAAGGACAGTGGGCTCTTTGTGATTCGAATCAGTATGTTCTGTAATATGAATTACTAGTGCCGTCTCGTGGTCTTACCCGCGTTGTACCTGTTCCCGAGGGAATTTTGGGATAAAAGTTTTCCATGTTTTAGTTTAATGTATAACCGTTATTACTGAAAAGTTTCATCTAAATCCGTTGAGCAGTTTTTGAGTAAAAGAGTAACAAACATCCTCACAATCTTTCGCGTGTATAATGTCAGTAGGTGGTTACGCCATTTTATTCGAAAGCTTAATTTGAGGAATGGGTTCCCTCAAGGTTACGGCCGCTGTTTGTGTTATTTTTAGGTATGCGGCTGGACTTTTTTGATTTTATTATGATAGAATGTGTTCTTGGTAACGACTTAGTGTGTTTTTCTTGATATTAAAAAATAGAATGGCTCACTGCGTAGGGTAGCCTGTAATATCTCACTGCAGCTGCAAGTCAAACGTCTCTGATCACTGAAGATATCAGTGTGGGGGATGGATTTATTTTTGTAAAGAATCTTGTATCCCCCAATCTTGTTTACAAAGAATTAGGATCATGGATAAGCAAGTCAAACTCATAACAACGCATCTCTCATAAGTCTGAAATTCGTAACTGCAAAACACCAAACGTAGCAGCCTTTAAAAATATTATAGAAGTGGTAGTATTAGTCCGTAATGTTCCACTGCTCGGCAAAGGCGTCAAGATATCAGTACAGAAAATATTATAGTAACAAAAACCTTGAGAACCAACTTCTATTAAAGTCGGTAAAACAGCAAAAAACCCAATAAAGCCTTACACCAATGCGTGACAAAAAGTACCTTTAAATCGAATAAGGGCTTCGGAACATTAGCATTTAAATAGGGATATCACGAACCCTTCGCTTAGGGTTGGTAGGGCAACACCATGACGTCATCGATCAGCTGACGACCTTGCCGGGTCAACGCCCGGGGAAATAGGTCGCCATAGACAGGTGGGATACTATCCTCTATGGCTATAGTATCATGTTACTGAATAATGCCCGTGTTGTACAAAGCTTAATTAATTAAATTGTCTAGTGAAATGATTAAAGGCTGAATGGAGGGTTAGGAATAAAATAGGTTTACATTGCGTGGGAGAGTAATGAGTGGATAATCTAGGCGGTGATAAATTGCTTAATTTAAGAGGTCTGGAGGTAAACTTGATCCTTGTATTGAAGAGGACTTACTACGTTGAAATGATCATTAATCAGTAATTGCAAATGGAAATTTTGACAAAGGTACAGTCACCGTCAAGACATGTTTACACTTAAGATCTCTTCATGTTAGGTGACATTGTAGAAATATATTTGACGTCGAATGTACCTACTTTGCACCAAACAAACCTTTAATAATGTGCTGTGAAAACTTACCTGACAGATCGAAATACAACTTTTCCGCTCCGCTGAGTAATGCTTCTTAAAATAAGACTATTAACACCATACCTTTCGGAAATAGGTCGTATCTATCGAAAGGGCCAGTTTTTTGTTTCACACGTTGCCGAAAGGTCAGCGGGTTACATGTAGCCGAGGGTTAGTAAATCTGACGCGAGGATTACTCGTCAGGTTGCAGGTCTGATGATAAGATTAATGTGGGTTTGAGGGTTCGGTAAAGCTGCGGTTTCACAAAGAGCTCTGTACAAACATTAGCGAACGTAGACATAAGAATATTATTTTGTTTGCTGATAATATAACTATTGTATAGTGAACTAGCAGCGCCCCGCGGTATTACCTGCGTTGTGCCAGTTTCGTGCTAATTTCAAGATGAAAAATAGCCTATAACCTCCCCGTTGAATGTGGCTATAAATTACAAAAATAATTATTGGCAATTCCCGAGATTAGCTCAAACATACAAACAAACAAAATCAGAAATTTTACCTCTTTATAACATTAGTATTGATGATGATTGATAAACAGAAGCGATGTTCGCTCAAAATAGAAAGCACGTATGTTCATAAATTCATACCTTATAAATAAGAGACGCTTAAATTAACGTGTTTATAATATAATGATTTATACATATTTTACTATTGTTTTTTCACGCAGGCATTGAAAAGCGAGTGTATTACAGGATATCGGCTGATCATCACTGAGCGAACATGCGGGCGAATGTTCGCTCAGAACTGTTCATTACTAAGCGAAACGGATAAAGGACATGGAGCTTAACTGAGCTCAGCATGGCTTTTATTATGTATGTTGTAAACTTGTTAAATTTCGTCGCGTTTTTATTTTTTTTACGACTCCATTTGTCCTGTGTAAGCATCGTTAACTTGACGGAGTTTGTTCAAAATTGTAAAGTTCTGTGCCGGTGAATGGTAAAGACTTTGAGAGACATATATGATGTTCGTTATCTATTAAGTTCGCAGTTTGCTCATGTTTAATACGCAATATAAGGCAAGATTTGTCTACTAAGATAAAAGTGGGTTCAATAGAATTGTAAGCAATGCGGAGTTCAAATGACCAATCAGAATGCGTTTCGAAGATATTTTGCCAACTTCAAACAGTTTCAATGCGTTTTGATTGGTCAATTCAGCTCCGCGCCGCTCCACTCCGCTTCTACAAAAACGCACACTTTGAAGTGAAATCAATAAAACTTTAAAATTTTGCCTGTATTTTTCGTATCAACTTTTTCATCTTACTATGATCACCACGAATGTATTTACTCGTAAATAGCGCAGTACCGTTCGTGGCGTAGTTTGACTGAGCGTTGTAACTCATCACGATTGTACAGCAACGTGCAGCTCGGTTCTTAATTAGATGGGAGGCTGATAGTAGTATTTATATCTGAGAGCATGTATACCGTGCTTTGGAGAACACGTTAATCTGTACTACCATGACGTCATATTCATCATGTTGGCTTTAAGGCTGTCTTAAAACTCCGGCACCAGAGATGGCCACTAGCCTTCTCGAACATACTCGTATAATACTCGTAGAACGGGTATTAATTTGGCAGATGCTCTGAGATGCCGACACGCCGATGTGTGCATATCTGACGCGTCACAACGCGATGTTATTAGCCAGACACGACTGAAGTTGGTCGTTTACTATCTTCATTAACTATGTGGCTTCGGTTAATAACAGTTCATTAATTAACTTTGGCGTTAGTTTATGGTATAAACGGTATTTGACAGTCGAACGTATATCTTACGTATTGAAATTAACGTATGTTACTAAAGAATGTCTAGTTTGCATTGAGTAAAGTAAGGTAAATGAAGTAAGTTCGAGTAAAAGACCGCCTAAAGACCACCGACATGGTCTGACGATTGAAACAACTGAGACCGACAAGTTATCGTGAATACGGTAGCGCTCAGATATAAATGTCACTATCAGACGTCTATCCTAAGTATTGGAAGAGCTGCACGTTGCTGAACAATCGCGATAGGTAAGGTAAATATTAGTTTATTTTGTCCAATGAATTCTACTTGTGTAAACTGGGGCTTATAAAGTTCTCTGTAAAACAAAACTATAGGAATAGCATAAAGAATAAATACATTATAATGGAAAAGTTTTAATTAGATATTTCATCTTAGATAACTTCTTTAATAACTTTAATGATTTAGCGATTACTAACCATAAGCAAACTGTTAACTTAATTTTAATTAGAATTCGTTTGTTAAGACCAAAACCACATCCGTATTACCTCACCTAAACTTTAATAATTAAGTATTGAACTAACAAATCCTGAACTTACAAAAGTTAAGTTACAGACTTTAAGTTTTATAAGTTAAGTTTATTACCTAAAAATATTAAGAAAATTTCATCAAGATTTTCACTTGCCTTTGTCGTTTGACCACACGCAAACTATTAGTTACACTGTGTACTTAATACTACCACTGCATATACAATGCTTGTCACTGTAGTCTTTTTCTTCATCGAGTGGATGGTCAACCTGACCAATCCTGGTGTCAGAGTTATCGGTCATGGCTCATGTAAGGACTACTATCCGTAGAAAATAACCGGGACCGACTGCTTAACATGCCCTCCGAAGCACGGAATCATTTGACTTTTCGGGCAATCAGGTGATTCAGCCTGCAATGCCCTAACCAAATTGAGGGCAGTCTCACAAAGAGATTTTGCGAGATATTGTTCCTACCTTAGTAGTAACTGTTGAATAAACTGTGGTTGTGTTGCACGTAGTTGGTAGTAACTATTACTTCTTCTGTGGTACGTAATATCGACTATCAGGTAAACTATGGCTACTTTATGGGAATTCTTTGAGTCGAGGCTACCCCATAGATTAGATCATATTTTAATGATGAAATTCTTGTCAAAGCTATTACTTATCTGTACCACATAGCATGAGATTTACCTCTGGATCACTATAGTAAAGTAATCGAAAAATGTCAGTTTTCCGGGTATGAAATGGTATCAATATTTGAAACAAATAAATAAACACATCGGCACAAATTCACTAATGGTTAATTAAACCCAAACTAAGCTCTAAGCATGTATAATGTATTATGGAATCTAACTAACTGATACTTCTACATATACGTACACAAATACTTAATAATAATATATAATTAACACCCCGACGTTCGTCGCAAACAACTCTGCTTCACATATTGTTGAATCCGGGACGGAATCGAACCCGCAACCCCCAATACAGTAAGCGCCCACTGCCACTGCGAAAACAGGCTTGTCAAAAACAAAAAAAAAACCGGTCAATTTAATAGTTAACGATATAATTTACATTCACTATACTAAATCGTGGTTAAGGTTCTAAAGTATATAATATTGGATCCATTAATGGTGCCAAAACGAAATTTAGGATGAAAATTGCTTTCTAAAATGTGATATAGACGAGAAGATAAAAAATATTACCGAGTTGCCGAGTGAATTTGAATAATATTTTGTGAAATTCCTTTTCACGGTTCACCGTTCTCGGTGGACTCATATTCGTAGTGAGAGAGAAGATTAACATGAAGAAGAGAGAGAAAGAGATAAAAGCTCTAAATAGATAGACTGTCTATTTAGCTGAGGCTTCTCCAACTGCTTTTAATTATTATCATTCTGATAAAGTACACCTTATGTAACATTGTTTGCTTAAAAAGCAATAAGTGATATTTATATCAATTTCTTTAGTTTTGTGTGTGAGTTTGTGTCATACTTGTTCACACTTGTCCGGTTAATCCGGTGTTCATGTTCAGTACATTTTATGAAACTATTTTTGTCTCTCTCACTCCTATAATTAATAATAGAGACGCCGACACCTGATTAAAATCCAGATCCGGAAAAAGGAAGAAGGTATATTCCGCTAATCGTAAATCGATAATTGAAGGAAAGTAGAGATAATATAAAAAAATAGAGATGTACAGTACAGCGGCATATTTTAACTTTGTTAAAAACTAAAGTTTTAATAAACAATTAAAAGTAAAAATTACTAAAGGAAACAATAAAGGCTGTATTATTTTTTGAAAACTACAGGTTCAAGATGGCTATCATGAAGGCCGACACACTTCAAGGCGTCGCATACTTGTGAAGACGCGTTGGAAACGAACAGACTACACTACTACAAGGAACTTCCAAATCAGCCACAACACTACCTGTATAATTAAAAATAAGGTATTTAATTCTTTCCACCGCGTTATTAGACCAGCTGTTCCCAAATTATAATGGTCGGGTCGAACAAATGACCAGTTTTCAGGGCATAAGGTCGGGGTTCGGACGAATTGTTTCCGCCCTATTTCTGTGCGGATTATGGACAGAGGCTATGGTATTAGCGGTTTGGATGAACAAATCTATATACCTTACAGGTTTTTGAAGGCGGTATAGCCGTCGACAGTATATTGATAGTAAAAGCAAAGGCAATGTGGCGTTTTTTCAATTCACCCACGATAAAATAGCCTACTCTATTACCTACCTACAATAGTTATTTGTTATTTAGATTGTTGTCGCTGCGAAAATCGCCTTTTACGATGTTTTATTATGTATTGTCTGCTCCTTGCGTCGCTTGTCATTAATGCTGAGGGTCGACCTTCATGAATAATCTTGTCGGTGACTATGTTACGCCAATTAGCCCTTTTCGCCGACGTCAATAGCATCACAGACCTAGACCTCGACCCCTGGGTCTTTTCTATACCAATATTATGAAGAGGTAAAGTTTCTAACTTTTTTGTTTGTTTGTAAGAGCTAATCTCAGAGACCGATTTGAATAATTCTTTTTATAAGAGATAGCCTTATTCAACGGGAAGGTTATAGGCTTTTTTGCATCCTGAAATTTTCACAGAAACGGGTGCAACGCGGGTAAAACTGCGGGGTGCTGTATTAGCCTAAAATCTTTACCCGCCATACTAATGGCCTGAATCATTAGTTCGTTCAGTGGTGTCAAACACGCGAGCCCGGAATGTATCGCCCGGGGCGCGCTGTCATCAACGCGCTTTTATTATTACAATATTATATTACAACACATGAATGGCATTTTTACATAACCGGGATAATCCATTCGGGATTAATGTGACAATGGCTGTGAAAAAGCTTTTTGTGCGTAGTCATAATGTTTTGGCAGCATCTTTTGAGCGCTAACTGTAAAATAATAGCGTTATCAATACAGAGTATAAACGATTATCCTTGGTTCAATTTTACACTTTTCTCTATTTAATATTTTAAAGTATTTTTATGAAATAAAAACACTATCTTTGATTTCCCGTCGTTTCGAGTGGATTGCACCTGACCACCCACCGTGGTCGCGACTTGCTTCAACAATCTTTCGTGCCGCAAAAATACCCGTAAACATACACTAATTTTACATCATAGAGGTTGATTAATGAAGGTTTTATACATAAAATACGGGTAAAGTACGAAAGTAGCTACCTAAGTAAACAAATCCTGTAACACCCCACTGCTGGACAAAGCTTTTTTACTCTACCCACGAAATAGATTGTTAGTACTTCGCTTTTTTGTAACTCTAGCATTTCAAAATGACCTATACGATATAGTAAACCTTTACGTATCTATATTTCGAACGGTGAGGAGTGGTCGTTTGTTTACGTTCCATTACCCGTCAGGGGCGGGGGAGAGAAACGTGATCAGCGAGCATTGGATGGCATTATCTGTATCGCTGCTAGTTAGGTGATCTGTTTGTGAACCTAGATTACACCGAGAATTGTTTTTGAGTGATGAATTAATTAAATTTTGGAATATGAAATATTCAACCTTCTAGAAAATAAAAATGTTAACGGAACTCTGTAATTAAAGATGGAATATCACAATTACTTATGTCAATGGTCGATGATCATGAGAATTGTACTGATGACTTGTTTTTCGTCGATTAGTTTGAAATGCCAGAATGATTTTTGTGCTGTTAAGTTTATTAACCGTGTGTGAATATGTCCGGGTATATTTATTTATTTATCTTCCGTGGTAGACGCTTTTAATTGACCCCCGTAATTGGCATCTGTAAATCTTTCACTGAATTACGCAAACTGCGTTCTCCAACTAATTTCTGTTTACGATTACAATGTCAACAGTAGAAGTCCGGATTCCAGTCACGCGCCCGCACTATATCGGCCCGAGGCCCGCAGGTCAGCAAAGAGCCGAAAACATTCCAACTGACGCCGAATATCAAGTGACTAGGAACAACTCGTTTCAAATGTACGAAACAGTTATTTAATATTGGTTAAGTATTTTTGTGTAATGGAATGTGCAGACCACAGACAATCTTAGGCTTTAGTTGTTAAACTCGTTTAACTGGTCTATGAAAAGTTAAGAAGGTTATTAAAGACAGATATTGAACAGACTTTTTCGTCTGTCAAGCTGAAGAATTGATCGACACGTGTATGAAAGTTATAAAGCATTTATGTAACAAAATATTCATATGGTAGATTTTATGTAATTTCGATAATAGATAAAAACAATTTCGAGAACAAATATCAACAGTTTGTTTAAAACTTTAGAACAGTTTAGAAATGACTTTCCTTTCAGTATTATTCCATGTTTTAATAACATATAAAGCAAATAGAAAGCCTACGTTAATAAGTTAAAAATAAAGCGCTTTAATATTAAGTTACAATATAAACTAGCGAGATAAGCTCATTGGTAATTAGAGGTCTCAGGTAGAACTACAGCTACAATAAATTGTAGCTCGCACCGCTACGAAGCTCGTAGTACAGCCAACGACTACGGTGTTTATTGAAAGGAAGCAGCGCTACGGTATTGCTACGGAATTGCTACGAGGTTTATTTTTTAAATCAACTTTTTTATAGACATAGTGGAACCTGGAAATGTATGTAGAGTACTTTTTATTTGGAAATTCGCAACTGTAACTACAGGAACGGTTGCAATCAAGTAAAACGTGCTGTTGTTTTTCTTTAAACATTTCTTGGTATAACACTTTGACATTAAGAAAACGTGTATAATAATTCAGTTTTACTCATCGTCTACCCAAAAATTAACACCTTAAACTTTTAAGTAATCAGCATTGTGCTCTCGCTGTAGAATCTATTTAGGTGTGTTAATCATATTCTTAATTTAAATGTCCATTTTAAAGAAGGTTTTTCCAATAAGTTTCTAATATACTTTCATAACCTATTTTTGTTAGTGATTGTACGTAAAGACGGTAATTTATCAAACGGGCTCGGAGGCCGTTATGGTCCATTTCTGTGTATTAATTATTTGGACGCTAAATTGTAAGCTGCGTGTTGTGACGTCATTTGGTAGCCAGATGAGACCTATGAATTATTTGATTACTTTCGTAACTCTTAGTAATCACATAACAATGTCTTATTAAATAGCAGCTCACCCTTCGATGCTAGTCTGTTTTAGATTTTTTATTTTAGACTTGCTTCGGTTATTCAGTTCAATAGGAGCTCATGAGATGAGTGAATTTTAGGAAATATTATAGACAGTTTTTCCGACAAAAATATGAAGCCAGTTTGGATGAATTACTGTCGTAATGAACATTGACAAGAGGATTTCATTATAATTATTATATCTCAATGTACTGATATCTTCAGTGAGTTGAGAGGCCTTTGCCCAGCATTGGGACACTACAGGGTAATACTTACTTAATTTCATTATATCTCAAGGTTTACTACACAAAAGTAACTTTAAACTAAAACATATTACTGTGTATTAAATAAGGATGTTACATAATAAATACGGTAAGAAAATATTGGCCTCGAATCGTACGAAAATGTACATTTTGAGAAGTTGGTTGTGTTAACGTTGTAGTTAGTAATGGAGTTTCGGGCGTTATTCAAAACTACTGGCTTTTAGTGTGTTTCAGTGCATGCAGGAGTTCGCAAACACGTACCTTGAGTAGAAACACGTAAAAGCGTCGTGAATACTTGTTCTGCTTATTAGTAATTCCGATTGGATTACATTATTAGAAGTTAGCGAGATTTGTTACTACTTAATACGAGCTTGGATTCAACTAATAGGGCGTTTTTCGATTACCCGGCACCGGCACCGGCACCGGCACCGGCGCCGGCACCGGCACCGGCACCGGCGCCGGGGTTTCGTTTTTCCACTGCGCCGGTGTCGATGCCGGTTTACGCCCGGTGACTGGTACAGTACTGACACCTTTGATAAAATACTTTATTTGTAGGTCGTTAAGGTTGATTTCACACTAAATGTTGTATATTCGTTTCTATTTTTTGCACTGAGGTGGTGTTAAGCTCCGCCCACTTCTCAATATTCCATCTATCGGCTAATAGCAAAACTACTAGTTTAGGTTGATGTTGATGTTACTACGTAGTTCAGCTACTTCACACTAGGTGTCAAAAGTCTTAATGTGATGGGACGTACTCAGAACTCAAAACTCAGCTTCAAAAAAATTTAATTAGTTGGTAAAATTTAAAAGAAAATCTGAGTACGGCCCTGGATATTTCTGAAGTTTAAAATAGTTATTCTAGTTGACGATAGATGGCGGCCAGTTAATAATATAATAATAAAAACTATAAAAGTACTGTTTCAGCTACTAAAAGGTATTTAGGACTAAGTGTATAACAGTTTTTAGTATTTACGTATTATTATTACAATATAATACTGCAAAATTATACGTAAACTTATGTATTTTCTTCCCAAATGTGTCGCCATCTAGTGTCAAGTAGTACTTGACTTACTACTACTTTTTGACTTACCGGTGCCGGCTCCGTCGCCGGCACCGGTGGGAAACTTGCTACCCCGGCGCCGGCGACGGAGCCGGCACCGGTAAGTCAAAAAGCGAGCTATACATTTTCATACATTTTTGCTTCCCCGGCACCGGCACGGCGCCGGTGCCGGTGCCGGCGCCGGTGCCGGGCCGGGTAATCGAAAAACGCCCATTGTCTGTGATTTTCGGGAGTATTTATTAATTTCAGGATGAAAAATAGCCTATAACCTTTCCGTTGAACGTGGCTATTCATTACAATAAGAGTTCGTATCAGTTTGGTAATTCCCGAACATACAAACCAACAAACTTGAAAATGTTACCTCTTTATAATATTAAGTATAGAGAAAGACAATTTATACAAAGACTTTTATCAAACAGCCCAACCCATGAACTAGCTACAACACGGTCCCGCGAGTTGGCTCGGTGCCGCGCCGTTGGGTCTGCTGCGTTACGTAATCGTGATAGTGCAAAGGTGACAGAGGTCATTGCCGTGCTTCAAGTATAGCCTCTTATCAGTGACGGACTAGATTAGATCAGTAGACTATAGAGACTAGATTACTGAAATGAAGAAGTCAGTTTGAGTGGGTTCGTGGCCAGCCCTGGAGTCGGAGTTTTTGAACCGCCTAAAAGTTTAGGACTAAAGATTGACACAACCGGATCAACAATTTAATGTGTCTTCCGAAGTAGAGCAGCGTTTAGATAAAAACGTGAACCACCTTTCCAAGTACTGGCCCATCTGTACGTTGCCTTACAATTGCGATTAGTTAACATCGCTCAGTCAAACTATGCTACGAGTGCTACCCAATAGATTAGTATATTCCGTACTGATTTACGAAGGTATCCGTTTGTTGGTATTTGATTGGACTAATCAATAGCAATTATTCTCGTTAACGTATGTTAAGCAACATAGCTGCTTTGTGGGCAGAATGTAACATGTCTATCTGTGTTTTACGTATCTATTGCGCTTTTAAAGTTTAAACTCAATATCATTTTAAGCTTACCTATGTTATGTTATTATATTAAGTTGTACTAAGTTGTACGAAGTACGTAAGTCAACATTAAGTAATTCTAGTTATTAGATAGTACATATATATAATAACTGAATACGTATTTACGTGACAGGTACTCAGACAGTGTAGAACAAGATATAATTTAATTAAATTGCCGAGACGGGGCATGTGGCTTGGTTCCCACTACCCCACTTATGAAACTTTAAATAAACAAGTACTATTAACCAAATTAATTTTTTAAGCCTAGACTAGAATAGATGTTCAAAATATGTGGTAATCTCAAACCCGAGCCATCTATACTAATATTATAAAGCTGAAGAGTTTGTTTTGTTTGTTTGTTTGTTTAAACGCGCTAATCTCAGAAACTACTGAACCGATTTGAAAAATTCTTTTTGTAATGGATAGCCACATTCAACGGGAAGGTTATAGGCTACTTTTCATTCCGAAATTCCCACGGGAACGGGAACAACGCGGGTAATACCGCGGGGCGCTGCTAGTGTTTAAATACTAGGAAACATGTTTTCGCTAGAACCGCGAATTGAACCCAGGACCTCAGTCTTGGCCGGCGATTGCCACTCGAACACCGAGGCGTAGGTGGTAGACAGTACCTTGTGTAAATAAGTAATATACAAATACATGGGTGTATTGATCTATACAAAAATAGCACTAAATCCTTGTTGATATAGCTTGGGCTCGTGTTTGGGACACGAAATGTAGGACAACTGTCGGTCAGACTGTTCCTGTGGGAGATAAGGGATGAAATATATTAATAAATATTAACCTTAATCCAATATTTACTAAGTTACTGTACCTACTATAGGTTGTGTTGTCTTTGGAATACCATAGATAAGAGAAGAGATATGATTCAATAAGTAAGTCTTGTGTGTCCATAATTTGGACACAAAGTAACAAACACTTTTGAGCTTAAAACGAGTCACAACTATCACAATCGTCCGGTTTTTACAGTAAGCCATACGTCCTAAGGTATTTCTAATCTAACGAGTTGCACATGAGATAAAGATAAGTAAGTTAATTGAAGCGAAGAGCTTACAAACCGAAGGATAGCAATACATTTTGATAAATTTCTAATTTGTGTATTTATATGTATGTTGGCCTATAAGGTATTTACGATATGGGCATCTGGTTATTATTGAATGTAATGGAAACTATTGCCTAAAATAAATGGTTTCATTGCGATATGGTGACTAGGCGGTACTGGCTAAGGGCGCGATTTCATAGAAGCGCTGCGAGCCCGATTCACAGATTGCAGTGTATTTAGATTGAAACGCACATTGTCGTAATACATTGTTATTGGTCAATCGAGTTCCGCACAGCTCTACTCCGCTTCAAAGGGAACTCACCCTTAGTGTCATATACATGCTATTAAATCATTTAAATATTAAACAGCGGCTCCAGGGACAAATCGTAAACAGCCGAAGTTATCCCGAAAAATGGACGTATAACTTATCCGATACGATCGTAAATCTAAAGAATGGATATCTAATAGGTGATCGGTCATACGTGAGCTTATGGAATACAAAGTGTTATCACGTTTTATGCGGATTTGATAACCAATGTTTAGAGTAGGTTGATGTTAGGTGTTCGCGTCTTTTAGTAGGCAAGTTACGTAATAGAAGTACAAGTCCAATAGAATGCCAGCGCTCGTGTAATATGACGTGTGTGTGTCTTGCAGGTCATAACTAGAATGTAAGCTAAGTGAAAAGTTTTCTATAATTACGTCTTGTCTCAGGTTTAATTCCCGGGTCGAGCGAAACAATTTTTCCTACTTTTCAAACATAGCTCCGGTTTGCGATCGCTAACGCGCATTAGGCAAGTGTGGTGCCTAATCCTCCTCACTGGACTGATATTTTTAGTGAGGGCTCCCGACCATTCCAGGCTAATACTTTTGTAGCGAACTGTTAATCAAATCGCAAAACGTAAATTGATTACATGCGATTATATACCCGGGACCTCGAAATTATTTTCAGAAACTTGGAGGCATTAAAAATAACCCTCTAATATTAACCCCAACCCGTCATCCCGCGCATCTTTCTGTCACGCCGAACAAAATTAACATAATAAAATAATATTGAAATAACCCTTTAGCTCCGCTAACTTTTTCCTTACATTGTGAAAGTTTGGGGTCTATTGGACCTGTGCGAGCCTGTTATCACGTTATGGATGGAGTAACGCCCTTGAATAGGCCTCGGTCAAGGATACGGAGATTGGTTTCTAGGTTCGTGCTGAAGGGTTTGGGTGCGAATAGGATTGGCTTCTCGGCTTTATTGATTATAGTGTTAACGTGATAGAGGGGAAAATTAGCACTTTTTCTGCGCTATAATTCATAGACTTTGGGTGGAAATGTTTGATCAATATACGGAGTAAATACAAGTGTAAGGCGTTCGTTTAGTGGGCGAGTTTATAGCCAGCGATTTTGATGAAACGCGAGCGTGAAATATGTTAAACATTGTGTTAAGAATTCGCAGAGTCGCGGCTAGTAAACTTGCCAGTTGGAAATACATATTTTTATTTTATTTTATTTTATTGAATTAGGAAAACAAACAGTTGAACCTATTAAATAACATAAAAAACTAAAAAACTCACAACCATATTAATGTTTTCTCATATAAGAAACTATGAACACATCAAGTCCAAAGAAAGAGTAAAAAAAAAAATTTAAAAGAAAAAAAGAAACAAACACAAAAATGCAGTTCAAAGTTCAAACCATTCCCTGGCTATAACATTCTTGAAGGTATGTACTTTAGAATTAAATATATCTAAATCAGGATCGACAGCCAGCTTATTCAGCTTTAAAGTAGAGCGATTAAGAAATGAATTATGCCTGTAGTTAGTAGCAGAGGAGTTAGATATTATGTTATTTTGTGGGATTCAGAGCCTCTGCTTAAAATTCATCAAGAACTTCCAATTTATATAAACATAATGGATAAAAAAAATACAATATCAACAATATCTCACAAAAAAGAATATTACATTTTACACGTACCATATTTTGACGTCTTTATCGACCGTATCTCTGCAACAACCATTCAAGAACTATTAAGTACTTAATTTAACACTAAACTAACTATCACCTAATCTGTGACGACTTTGTACATATTTCTCAAATATATCAGTAACTAGCGACCCGCCCTCGCTTCGCTTCGGGTAATCAAGATTTCATGTAGGAAAATCGGGATAAAACATTGCGTGTCTCCCGCAGGAATATACACAATCAAAATTTCAAGTGGGAAATTGGGGATAAAATATTACATGTCTCCCGCGAGTATATATGTATACACAATCAAGGTTTCATGTGAGGAAGAATTCGGGATAATACCTACATAGCACGTCTTCGTCGTTCGTAGTTCGTAGGTAGGTACCTATATCCCCGCGCGCTTTGACCGTACGAAACAGTAAGTAGCCATAAGAGACCCGCCATCGAGCATTACTATTTTGTAAGCAGCGCCCCGCGGTTTTACCCGCGTTGTGGCCGTTCCCGTGGGAATTTCGGGAATTTTTTTACATAAAAACCTTCCTCTTGAATCACTCTACCTATTACAAAAAAACCGCATCAGAATCCGTTGCGTAATTTTAAAGATTTAAGCATACAGACAAACAGACACGAAACAGAGACGACTTTATTTTATACTATGTAGTGATATTTCTCATCATAACTCTGAAACTAACTGTCCGATTTTAATAATTTAAAGGGAACACAAAGAAACATAATTAACCTTGATTGTAGAGCCATTTATTTTGATGTAGATTCATATCATCATATGAATATCATCAACTTAAAATTACACTCCTTTTTTAACTAATTAATTTTAACTTAAAACGGTTATTGTGTCTTAACTATAATAGTTAGACATATGCCCTCGCGAACTTATTTGTTCGCAATGATATGTACTTTGATTGTGTAGAACATTGTTTTTGTGTATCATCAATAGATTTAGTAGCGCACGCCAATAACCAATTTTTTTAGGCATGTTTTTCATACCTTGGGTTACGTATACCCGCGTTGTGCCCGTTCCCGTGGGAATTTCGGGAATAAATATAGCCTATGTCACTCAGGGATAGTGTAGCTTTCGAATGGTGAAAGAATTTTTTAATTCTTATGAAATTTTGTGTACATATCGGTTAGGCCTGAGAATCGGCCAACATCTATTTTTATCCCGAAATTCCCGCGGGAACGGGTACAAAGCGGGTTAAACCGCGGGGCGCAGCTAGTATTATATAGTCTATAGCCGCGCCCCGCGGTGTTACCCGCTTTGTTCCCGTCCCGCGGGAATTTCGGGATAAAATATATCCCATGTGTTATTCTGATGTATAACCTACATTACTGTAGAGTTTCATCCAAATCCGTTCAGTAGTTTTTGCGTGAAAGAGTAACAAACATCCATACATCCATACATCCATACATACAAACTTTCGCATTTATAATATTAGTAGGATTGAATCACGTTCTACACCCAGGGTTTGAAGATATCTCGAACAAGACCGGAGAGGAGTAACGTTATGTAAGATTAGACCGCTCGGGGGAGGGGAAAAGTGTACCATTTTACAATCTTGTTAGGCTAACAAGTGTTGATATTTGCGACTTTAATGTACTGTTTGCAGAGGAAATTTTAAGCAAATAGAAGCTTGAATAATAAATTGTAATAAAGGTATGGAAATAAGCATAAAGTTTGTATAAATATATTTATGTTCTTGAAGTTATCGTTGGTACAGTTTCAATCACTTTATATTGAGAATTAATTTCCAAAAATTATTTTCCTGAATTTTGAAATACGAGTACATCTAAAAGTCTAAAAGTGTTAGGTAGATATAGCTTAAATAAGAAAAAGTTGCGCATTTATTCTACCCTCACTTCGAAGGCTTTCCAAGCCCCTAAAATCGAAGTTTAAAGTAAACTACAAGTTTATTTTTTAGTTGTTAACAAGTTGGTATAAGTTTCTAACTACATATACTGATTTCCAGTGTAGACCGTACCTATAAAACTAATCCAATTTTCTTCCTTCCTTTCTATGTATAATGAATTAATACAATACAATTATCGCCTTGTTTGCTGCCACTACCGAGGCCTGCCTGAGTGCTAAATGTTCCTGAGGCAAAATGTTCCAGTCCAAGTGACGTGAGGTAGCGGCCATTTTAAATTCGCATTTGTTTTAAATAGAGAACATTTTTTGGGCAGATTGTAGAAGAACTCCTTTTATTTAGTACATAAGGGCGGATCGTACAGAACTCTTAATTTTAATTTAAAGTCGCCTTATTAAAATAAGCGCTCTGTTACTAAAACGCTGAGACGAGGCCTTTTCAGACCTCACACAGTAGTTCTGTCCGTGTAATTGTCTAGTGTATGTAAGATCTGTTGTTTTCTTTTTGTCTCTGTTTTGTTTTTTCTTTTCTTGCTGTGTGATTCGTCTGAATAAATGTTTTCTATTCTATTCTATTCTATTCTAAAACATTGAACACTGTTATAATGTGTTTTGTCTCTTTTGCTTTTCAGAAAATTGCGTATGTCAGAAGGTGACAAACCATTTGACAGCTATAATGTTATTTAGATGCGTTCATTAATATGGCCTAAAATGTATATGACGTTCGTTTTAAGTAAAATGGTTTTTGTTATTTCATTCAATTTGGGTTTGACATAAGGGTGCTAAGTCCTAAGTGCTTAATTTGTCAAACACGTTTGTATGGACATTTAAAATTATTTTCAAGGGAAAACTTCACATCACCTAATCCTTATTTGTCACGAAATATGAGCCTATGATAATGTTTTTACAGTTTTCAATTTAGACCATCTGCTATCCACCTTTTATACAAAGAAAAATATCTGGAGATTATAAGGATCTAACAATTAATTATCTTTTGTTTGACGTAACGTTTTTAGGGAATGTTGGCTATTTTATTAGGCTCGTTAAGGTTTGCGCAGACGAGTACAGAATACAGTCGCTGTTTCATAGACTATATGATATTTGGATACCTGTGGGAATTTCATTTCTGTCAAATGGAATAATTATAATAATAGAACCGTAATAAAGTTTATTTAAATCCATTGTGGATTTTAAAAAAATTGAAAAGTTTTATCGGGACTTTTTTACCTCTATAAAATCAATAAAATCGCCCCTATGCGAAATATAGGCTGCGAGTAACTTTATCCATGTTCATGACAAAACTGAAGTTATATTTGTAAGGAGGTCCCTCTTTACAAGCGAATGGCAGTGACTATATTGTTTTCAATAATACCGCTATATCATTGAAAAAAATGTGCTTAGATAATTGTTTTGAAGAGATGTTGATGCATCCCCGTAAGGTTTCAAGAAGGAGGTGCCTTTGGAAGTGTACCATGTGTTTTTATGTTCCCGAGCTGAATTAAATTTAGTTTCAGAATTAAGAAACTGACTTTCGGGACCTTAGCCTCACACATGTGTGAAAAATCTGATAAAATGCTTGTCATTCTCAATACAGATCGTTTTGAAATATTAAGAATCGGATATACTAAAATGTTTGTGGTACTCATATTTCTTGCTATTCGAATATCAAATTCTGAATTCAGTTCGGAATTCTGCTAACTGCTTTAAAATTAGATAATTTTCCATATTGACGGTCGTTTTTCTGCCTGTATTTATAAACGTCTGCTAGGGTTGGCCACAAACTCGAGGTGCGGTATGTAAAACTAGTATATAATCTAGATTCAGTCCTAAGGTCAAGGCCTGAATATTGACTGATCGACTGAGGTGCGGCACACCGCCTGCTTTTTGTACTTTGAAACTTTTATGCCGCTTTTTCGTTCATATTTTATATGAGCCTTGACGGTATTTGAAGACATGAGAAGTCATACAAAGTATACAAATACTTTAGTCATACAAAGTAGTCACAAAGTATAGAATAGTCCCGCAGTTTTGCCCGCGTTGAGAAGCCATCTTGGTGAATCACTCCGTCGCAGCGTAGTGTAGTTGGACTAAACGATGTGAGCTCATTACGATTGTTAAGCGACATGCAGCTCGACTCCTAATTGGATGGGTGGCCGATAGTGGCATTTCTATCTGAGCGGTACCGTGCTTCGGAGCGCACGTTAAGCAGTCGGTCGCGGTTGTTTCAATCGTAAGATCATGTTCGGAGGTCTCATCTCACTGAAGTTATCAGTACAGTGAGGAGGATTAGGCATAATCAAAATAGCTTAACTATACATATTGAAACTTAGAGGCACTTATATGAACTAAACACATTTTTTGCGTGGCTAAAAACTCCGCCGTAACCTTTTTGCTACTATTATAAATCACCAAAAATATAACGATAAATCAATATCAGGCACGTAGCATTAATATCCTTTGGGTACACATTACATTATAATTCCACTGGCCTTAATACGAACAACGATTTAGGTAGATTCCACCTTCTTCCTCCGGGAATATTCCGCTAGTTGAGGTTTAAATCGGCAAAAAGGAATACAGGAATGATTTAGATCGAAGAGACCTTAGGAATTTAATGTGGAGGGTTTCAGGTTACTATGTCGTTTGAGATATTTGAATCTGATGCTATTGTGTCGATTTGGTGAACTGGAACTTAGTAACTTGTAATGAAAATGGCCATTTCTAAAGGAATTTGGGGATCAAAAAAACATTGTTTGAAATTGGGTAGCTATAGTAAAAAAAGTTTCGATATTAATAATGTGTGAAGTGAGCCTAAAATATGAACTTTACTGAAGCCATTTATAATCTCCCTGAAGATTCAAATGTCAAATTCGATTTGACAGATAGGGTGATTGAAAGGCGGGAAATGTTACAAGTACCGCCCTGATTCACATCGTAAAATTAAAAATGGAACGATGAAATTAAATTGTTCGTAACGATCGGAAATGATTTTGGGAAAAACACGATCGCAAAAAATGGCATAAAAAGGGGTTGCCCGTTTATTGGTTAATGTTGGGAAGTTATGTTTTAAGTGTTGCCATAAAGTATGCCAATGAAATGGGTATTTTTTTGAGGTTCTTTGTTGTGCCTTTGTTGTAATCAAATTTTATTGTCGTGATAAATATGTCTTCAATACTAAAAACGTTCTATTTTGTTATTTAGAATTTCAGGCTTACCCATAACTAAACCTTTTCCCTCTTAACTATTTTTCTTATTCATCTTTCTCTATAGAAGATATTGTCTGTGTTTACAAAATCGGTCATATTAGAATACAATTTAAATTTAAAAAAATAAATGTATTTATTTCTACGTTTGCTCATTGAAGCTGTTTGTAAGCTATCTGTAAGCTGTATTGTGCTGTATGTCACTGGAATCCATTACAACAGACCACCTGTTACATTTTGTGGAATTGAATACGACTTACAAGTAACAACTCATTGGGTTTACAATCACTTTATTATGAAACGGAATTTAATTTTTGTTATTAATGTTAATGATACATAAATAAATTGATATAACGCTACAGTAGAGTATAACAATTCCATTGTTTCATTAACGTGTCCTATTGGAAAATAAAACAATTTCTAAGTTAAAGCAAAGAATGTCTCAAAGTATAAACGTAATTTTATTTTATTTTATTTTATTTTATATTGCAAAGAAAGTAAAGTATAGTATTTATAATGTCCCACTGCTGGGCAAAGGCCTCTCATCTCACTGATGATATCATTACAGTAAGAAAGATTAGGCGTAATCACCACGCTTGCCTAAAACGGGTTCCTAGCTCGAATAATGTTTAAAAACTAAAAAGTTGTAAAAGATTGAAATCTAAACGCAAAAATCGAGATAAACGTAGTAGAAACACTATTATAATAACATAATACACCACCCTCTCCAAATAAAGTAGGTTAACAAAGAAAAGATCGAAGGACACCCTCGATTTCACACACATTCGTATCGACGCGAAGAATAGATGGGACCCGTCTCGAGGCTTCAATCTAGGATTACGAATAACTCACGCACGACAACTGAAAGAAAATCCTGAATATTAGTTTATTGTAATGCGCTGTGGGCTTGAAGGATGATGGAAATGAGATGGAGAAAATATGCTCGGAAATATGTGGGGGTAATAGATTTGCTTAGGAAAGTGGTACCTTGAACATTAACGCCCGTGCTTAGATGTGTCAAATGCTTTCTTAGCAGAGGTTTAGTGAGTGGTTTTGATATGTAATATAATGTAAAAATGAAGTTTCGATTTAATGAACTTAATGAGTGTGGCAGTAAGTTAAATATAATGTAGATAAATAGTAGCCATTAACCGCCTTATTCATAAACGATATTTAACTTAAACAGTGATTTAAAGTGTTTTGTCTCTTTCGCTCTTTGACAAATAGTGTATGTCGGAAAGGGACAAACCATTTGATAGCTAAAGTACTGTTAATAAGCGTTTATTAACAAGGCTTTTAATTTTATAAGTATTTGTTGAAGTGAAGGTGATTTTAAACTTCTCGTTATACTGAGCGTGTTCGAGTGTTGCGAGTTCGCGAGTTCAACAGAATGCGAGCGTCATACATGTGAAATTACTCGCCAGCTTGCTTGCTTTTAATTAAGCCGTTGCTCGTTAATAGATCTAAAAAATAAAATAATAAAGCACAAAATTTAAAAGCCGTTTCCGAAATCGGAATTTATGCTACACAAACATCACTTGTACAAAACAAAAGACAAAGTTTTGTGCAAATAACAACCCCAAATTATGGTAAAATAAATCATATGGTATCCCTAATTGATCGCGTTCAAAAATCAGCTGTATTTGCTCGCGTGCCGTCGCAATGCGACTAGCGATCGATAGCGGCCAAGTTGGCCCGCACGCACTCTCGCGCTAAACCTTAATACAACACTACATTCACAATTTCACAGACTACTTTTACACATTCCAAATTCGAAACTTGAAGAATTAAAACTTTTTACGCCTAATTTGTTCCGCCTCCTTAGATTCTGAATGCTGTTAAGTAGAAACTTTTTTGGGAGTTCCAAGGATGAATAAAACAGGGATAAAGTATTACGAATGTATATTTTTCATAAATTATGCGTGTTGGACTTTTGGGTGTTATTTATCCACATTTTTTTACTTCATTATTTTTTAAATTAATGTGCAAAAAGATATTACAGGCTTTTTTAAAACAGCAAATATCTCAGGCTGGATGTAAATTATAAGAAAACTATTTTCATATTCATTTACAGTTTATATTATAGTCCAAGGTCCAACCTACTTTATACTTCGTGATATTCGACACACTATTTCAGAAAAACTACTTTACTGGGCTTAAATAAAACCAGTCGAAATTTAATCCAAGTGAGGTACTATCTTCCCGATTTCCATTCAATGAACATACGAGTATGTGAACGTAATATGTTATGCGTTAAATTATAATGTACAGTTTACATTCTGACAATTTATTATAATCATTCTAGTTGGATTATAAACCATCGGCTTTTACAACTTACCGGTGACATAGAAAAAATAATCCGCTGCGCGCATCTATTAAGACACTACGGGCCATATACAAACACGAACTAAGAACGTTTTAGCTATCAAATGGTTTGTCACCTTCTGACATACGCAATTTTCCGAAGAGCAAAAGAGACAAAACACATTATAACATTATTTTAGTTACATTGGGTTTATTAATAAGCCGGTACCAGTACTATCAATAATTAAGAAAAACGACGTACATAGCAACAATGTATTAATTAGTAACACGACCAAGCAACTAATTGTTTAAGATTTGCATAGTCCAGTGAAGCGCGACTGATGCACTCATTATTTGTACGTTGCGATGAAACTGTGCGATTAACTTTAATATCCATCTTTATACTTGGGAGGTTGGTAGAAGCATCGCTTCAGTTGCTTTGGTGCTCCGGAGGGCACCGTCGGTCCCGGTTACTTTCTACGGATAGTAGTCGTTACATGAGCCATGTCAGAGGCCTTTGGCGGCTCAATAACTCTGACACCAAGATTGGTCAGGTTGACCATCCACTCGACGAAGAAGAAGAAGAAGTTGCTTTGGTTACTGGTTCGATAACAGATACAGGTAAAATGGGTAGCGGTTTTGAGTTTCAAGGGAGTGCCACAGCGCAATACCGACGATGATTAGCGATTTTGTTTAATTTGGTTTTTATTGAAAATGTATTAAGCAAAAGGTATAAAAATGTGTTGCACTGCAGGAGAGAAAAGACTACGCTCACTGAAGATATCAGTGCCTATAGAAGGATAAGGCGTTAAGCGTGTGCGTTAAACTCACGACGCAAAATCAAAAATTAACATTATTAAAACAAATTTCGTTTTGACTCATGTTCAGTTATTCATTCATTTCATTAATTCTGAGTAGGTTACTAATATTATAAATGCGAAAGTTTGTGAGGATGTATGTATGTTTGTTACTCTTTCACGTTAAAACTACAAAACGGATTAAGATGAAACTTTACAGTAATATAGGTTATACATCAGAATAACATATAAGATACATTTTATCCCGAAATTCCCGCGGGAACGGGTACAAGGCGGGTGAAAGCGCGGGTCTAGTTTTACGTACTCCCTGGGTCAACTGTAAACCTAAACTTTATAAAGTCAAGGCACTAAGCTACATAATAAAACAACACAGTACTTATGAACCACTTCGCGTTGGCAGTCGGCCAATTATTGCCGACCCACAAACACATACATCGGTCGAAATCACTTATCATTCTATCATTTTTGCGGAGAGGTATTCGTGTGGAAGTCGATCAAGAATGCATTTTATTTCGATATTTATTCGCTAATAAAATATGGGTACCGATTGGAAACTATGTTTAAATTTAACGTACATTTCTTCAGGGGTAACTACGATGTTGACTATCTATAATATTATACTTTAAAAGCACCCCAACGTTAGGAATTATAGGATAGCAATAACCTTTTCCCTTTAATGTAGCAAAGCAATGCAATTTTTTTTATACTTTTTGTGATTAGCACGTGAAAATCCTTTCGGTAGTTTTTGAGAAAATTACATATAGAGAGGCAACTTTTCAGGACTTTCATAATATGAGTAGATATCTTCTTTTGGTACTGTTTGCGATTCCTTATCACTTAAAATATGTAACCGACTTTTAAATAAATAAAACCCATACATTCAAACCGCAAAAGTTTATTTAAGACCATCAATTTAGTTCCTACACTTAAAACATATTGAAATAAAATAAAGGTCAATCCACTGTGACTACTGGTTTCTTATGTTTATGCGAACACTACTCATTCTGAATTGAAACTACATTTACGGATACACATCGCTTTTATTTTACATTTTAATCTGACGTCTCTGTGACCACGGTTCCTGTAAAGGGGCCGAAACGTCAGATAAAAATCTATACTAATATTATAAAGCTGAAGAGTTTGTTTTGTTTGTTTGTTTGTTTGTTTGTTTGTTTGTTTGTTTGTTTGTTTGTTTGTTTGTTTGTTTGTTTGTTTGTTTGTTTAAACGCGCTAATCTCAGAAACTACTGAACCGATTTGAATAATTCTTTTTGTAATGGATAGCCACATTCAACGGGAAGGTTATAGGCTATTTTTCATTCCGGAATTCCCACGGGAACGGGCACAATGCGGGTAAAACCGCGGGGCGCTGCTATGTTAGATAAAAATGTAAAATAAAAGCGATGTGTATCCGTAAACGTAGTTTCAATTCCACTGTGACAACACATACAAGTTTAGCTATTTGAAACACATTAACATAACAAGATAACAACAATCTAAGCAAAATGTTGTTAAAATGCTGCATTTTCCTCTAAACGAAGTTAATTTCGAACAGGTCTGAGTTAATTTGTCTATCTAGATATTCTTAAACTCAAGGCCGATAGTTTTTGCATCATAATACTAACCGCCGTTTGTTTGTCATTACGTCATTGAGGTGTTAACCGCCAGTGCTACGCTAATGCACCGTGTTTGTTTAAGATGACACATTTTATATTTGTCTCGTCGGAAACTGCATAATTTTAGCAAAATATTTGGTGAAGGCCTTCATCTCCATTCAATAACTAAAGTAAGTAAGTTCGAGGTAAGTGGACAATCCAGATGTCGGAGTTTTTACGGTTCTGTAGCCAAATGACAAAAAATGGAACCCTTATAGATTCGTCAAGTCTGTCTGTGTGTCCGTCCGTATGTCACAGCCACTTTTTAAACATGGACATGATCTGACGATTGATACAACCGGGACAGACAATTTAACGTGCCTTTCGAAGCAAAAAAAAAACTAAAGAGAAAAAATGAAATCCATTGGATTTCCAAAATAAATATATTAAAAACCTAGCTGATTGAAAACCTATGAGAACAAACTATCATTCTCTATTCCCAAAAATAAGTATTAGCCTGTAATGTCCCACTACTGGGGATAGGCTTCCCATCTCATTGAAGATGAGATCCAATGAGGATTCTGCTTAAACGCTTGCCTAATGTAGGTCGGTGATCAAACTGAAAAGAAATATGAAATCCATCGGACCTCGGATATCAAAAACCTATATTATTAAAAAACTTTGAACAATCTTAATAAATCATCACTACATAGTATAAAACAAAGTCGCTTTCCGCTGTCTGTCTCTATGTATGCTTAGATCTTTCAAACTACGCAACGGATTTTGATGCAGTTTTTTTAATAGATAGATTTTTAGTAAACAAAACAATAGTAGGTATATATAGCATAAACAATATTAGTATAGGTCGATTTGTTTTCGTTAAATAAATGGAAATCATTTATCATTCGTCAGTTTTTGAAGTCGGTTAAAAGGGTAGTGACTCACCCTCGCTTCGCTTCAGTTGATTCAAGATATCCCATTTGAAAGACGGGAAATCCCTCTTGAGCCAATTATTCCTGAAACTATACGTATTATAGAAGTATAATCAATATTGGTTACTTTTTAGAGTATTGAGGATTTTTGAGTGTTCTCCATTTTAAACTTCACCTCATTATAATAGGTAATATATTATACTAGCTGTGCCCTGCGGTTTCCCCCGCATTTATTCAGTCAATGCTTACCGTTTAAACCTTCCCTGGACTTGCATGAATATTTCAAGACCAAAATTAGTCAAATCGGTTCAGCTGTTCTCGAGTTTTAAGCAGACTAACGAACAGCAATTCATTTGTATTAATATATATATAGATTAACATAACTAGCCGCGCCTCGCGGTTTTGCCCGTATTGTGCCCTCTTAATCGAGAATTTCGGGATACAGAATAATCTATAACCCTTTGAATGTAGTTATCTAATACAAAAAGAATTATCTGAAAAGAATTGGTAGGTCTCGAGATTAGCCCGAACATACAAACAAAATTACAAATTTTACCTCACATATATTAGATTAGTGTATGTAATATATGCTTAGACATTATGTTGAATATACGAGTATTTTATCTTAGAACATATTTATCTTATAGTTTTGTTAGTTCTAAGACATCTATCTCACATAAAGGCAGCGAGAATGATTAGTTCTACTTAGTCATGATGTTGTGCTGACTAATTCGTCTTAGTTCTGTTATTTATTATCATTATTAGAAGATAGAGGACTGAAACTGTAAAATGTAGTCATATGTGTATTATATAGGACAATATACAGGACTGAAGAGAGTACATGAGAGGGCATTTATTTGCCCTGTAAAATAAAGTCTTCAGGACATAACCAGAGATATAGCAGGCTGGAACTGAAATAATACAGGCCGATTAGATACTCAAACTCTTTGATTAGGTACATAAAACTACGTTTACGGATATACTTCGCTTTTATTTTACATTTTTATCTGACGTTTCGGTCTTCTGAGGCCGAAACGTCGAAAACGAAAAAGCAAAAATTAGTAGTGTTCGCTTAAAGTTAAAAAACCAGGTATGTCTATTGATTAGTTACATAATAATAGAAATAACAGCATCAAAGTTTTTTGTATCTAATCATCCAAACATTAACTTGTAAGACGGTTTTACTCAAGTGGAAATACGGAAATTAAACTTTGTATTAAACTAGCCAAGTACCAAACAAGTTTAATTAAACTAATTGAGGTTGTTTATGAAACAACGTTTATGTCTAGTTCATCATTTGTTAGGTATCTTTCCAAGGTTCAGTAAAACACAAGATTTATCCCATTCAGGAGTAAGTACCTGAAATTATCGTAATAATTCTAGAATATTCCCGAGCTCCCCTTGACGCGAGGGGAGGTCCTCGGTTGGCTCCGACCCGACCAATAGGCTGTCTTGGTAACACAGACCGCCTATAGGAACTCTGCGACCTATTCCTGTTTCAATGGATTGATCGCTCACCTCGTGAATCAACATTACGTGTTCCTACTCAACCTGGCCTCCGTTTTTGTTATCTCAGCCTTATTATGAAAAGGGGTTTTCTGAATTACCAAAAAACACAATCAACAATAACCTCCTAAGAGGGATTAGGGAAGAAAGCATCCATTAAAGTAATACATATTCTTTGTACAATAAGCTCACAAAGCCAATGTTATTGTTATCAAATTGTTCGCATGTAACGTTCGGCTGTCAAAGCGTTCGGGGCAAGTCGGGCCGGCTTGTCGGAGGCGTATCGATTGTCCGCGCGGCATTCCGGCGAACAGCTGGGCGCCGCGCGGCGAGCTTCTTCAGCCGGGTTGTTTAGACGCAATGCAGATCACGTGTGCGCTGAAAAACTCACACAGCCTTCCCTGTAAACGCCCTGGGGTGTTTGTGTCCCGCTCGGTCGTTGGGGGTGTGTAGGGGGTGCGAGGGAGAGCGCGGAGGGTGGCGGCGGTGTCGGCGCGGCGGTGGCGTCTGCGTGTCGGGGCGCGCGGTCGATGCGGGCGGGTGCGCGCGCACGCATGTGGTAGCGGTCGCGCCGCGAGTCGAGCACATTCCGGCCGGAGTGGTGTTAGCGAGCGGTCGACGCGAGTCTCTCGGTGCAGTCGGCAGTCGCGCCGGCGCCGTCCGGTATGGAGCACGAGGAGGAGCGGTCGCTGTCGCTCGGCACGGAGGTGTCGGCCTCCGCGCCGCCGCCCAGCCCGCTCACGGGCTGCTACCTACTTGCCGTCATCGGGGAGCCGCACACAAACGATCACAAGGAGATCATCCTCCAGCGCCTCGTCAAAGGTAAGCCCATGACACCTGTCAACTGTCAACACGCCGGCCGGCGCCGACACACCGCGGGATTAGAAATCTCCCGCTCTGCACGCACTTTCTCCGTCAATTGAAAACGTTTTGTAGTTTATTTTCACGCGGATATCGCTGGAAAAAGTGTATCGGTCTCTTACATAAGTGTCATAGTGGTGGTGTCGCAGTGGCTGGTGGGGTGTCGTGGTGTCGGAGTGTATTGCGTCATCGCCGCGCTCCTGCCGAACATTACTGATTGAATAATTTCGAGGAGCTACTGCGGTGGCACTGACACCTTTGTGTCGACTCACTTAACGCTCACTAGTTTGACAAGTTATTTTGTTGCCGCGTTTTCATAAACAATTGATGTCTTTAAACATGCCGGCTGATTTTCTAAGGAGTTATGGAGATATTTAGAGTAATGCTTTCAGTGCTTTAAGGATATTTCACGAGCATTTATAACAAAACTAGATAAATGGAAGTAACTAGGGATCTTATTTTTTCAGTGAAATTAAAATTTGTTAATACGAAACTTATATTATTCTGTCTCTTTTTCGCCAAAAGTGAAAATCAATAATGGCGAAAAACTTAATAACACACCCGACACCCGCCCACATTAGACGCATATTTGGCGTAGGTTATCAACGAAAGTCTAATCATCCTTATCAGATAGCAACGGTATTAATAAACTTAATATGCGGTTTAACTACTCAACTTAGTACATTAATTCACAATTACTTTCGATTTAGTTATTTTGTTACGTAAGTAATAAAACTATGAGTTGAACGGAAGGCTAATAAATATTTTCATTACCGTTTTTATGGCTTCTAATTGTCTACCGCATGGTATTCATGTTGGAGACTTATTGATTTTTTTCTTCACTTCTTTTCTTAGGTCGTATTAAAGACTCCTTGTCATAGAACCTTCTTGCTCCTTCATTTATAAACCAAGGAGGATACATGTCTAAAACAGAGTTTATGACCTTCTTACTGTTTTACCTCTTTGTTACTTACTAAAGAGGTTAAAATAAAAGATTTTACTTTCGACCTTTTTGGTCTTTTGTGTTATTGTTTGAAATTAGAACGTCACGAAATAACAAAAAACCGGGTTACAAAAAATTAACAGCCAAATTATCAAAAGTTCATTTCGTATTTTAGTTAAACCTAAAATCGGACATAATCCGGAAAAGTCGTACGAAATCCCGGAAGTCGGATATAAAGCCGGGGTTAGTTACAATAGTAATCCTCTGGACTTTAGAGGTTAAATTAATGTCTTTGATAGGGAAATTTGAATAAACGGGCTATTAATTAGGTTCATTTAAGAATATGGAATTTTGTTTCAGAATATTCATAGGATAAGGGGATCCTTAGGGATACAGATTGGGATAACACCATTACCATGATAATTCAGTATATACCCTAACAATTTGGATTAAGAATCACCTCTTGTTTCTTCGTTAAACTACGCTACCAAAAACCCTTTCAAACCAAGTCTCTAAGTTTAAATTGATCAAACATTACTCGAATTCAACTCACATTCTAACACACAGAATACCATTAAATGTTAATTTGTTTCACGAAATCAGTTTAAAAAATAATTCGCCGGTAACCTTGACAGACAAACTGCAAAGCAGTAAAAAGTCGGCAACAATAAATGTTTTTTCCTCCGTGACGTTTACCGGCGGCACATGGTTAATGTTTATTTACTCTTCCGATGATCTAATACTTATTTGGAACACTATCAAACTGAATACATAAGATAATGTAAAGTAGGTTTATTCTCAGTAAAAAATAAAGAGATGATTACTGAAACAAAGTGTGCCTCGAAAATAAAGGCATCGGATGGATCTTTTATATGTTATTAGCAGCGCCCCGCGGTTTCACACGCGTTATGCTTCTCTTGGATATAGACATAAACCTTCCTCTAGAATAATTCTATCTATTAAAAAAAACCGCATCAAAATCCCTTGCGTAGTTTTAAAGATATAAGCATACATAGGGACAGACAGCGGAAAGCGACTTAGATTCATACTATGTAGTGATGTATTAAGAAAAGATTTTGACAATTTCAATGCGTTGTTTGTCAATCCCAATGCGCTGTGATTGGTGAATCGGGATCCGCTCTGCTTCAATGGAAACGCAGCCTAAGTCCGATGCACACGATTAGGCGTTATTCGAGCGAGCTTACAAGTTACTATATAGCATGCGAGTTTCATACAACGCAAACGAAACGAAACACGTGTCAAAATTCTCGCTTGCTTCCTCTATGAAATCCAGTCGGCTTTTACCCTTACTAATTAAATAAAGCCCTATCTTACAATATATCCTGAAAAACATAACTTCTGAGAAAATCTTCTGGGTTTTATTTCTTGCAAACATGACTTCTTTGACACGAGGAAAAACATGTCTGGCGCCACCGCAGTGTCATAACAATAGTATATTAAAGTTAAATCTTTTGGCACGGGCAAAATTGAACCTACTATAGTCGCAGTAGAATAACTTATATTATTTAGTACTTTTCCTTAGATGTTATGATTAATAGGATGTAACGTAAGATAGATCTTACGTTACATCATATCTTATATCAGGATACTTCTTTCCATTTGCATAGTATATCTTTCATTCCCTAAACATGTTTGATACGAAACTGACTTATGGCAGTCTGACTACATTGGTCAGTACAAATCGATTAGGCTTGTAGACAGAAAAGTCTATGATAGACAAAATAGTTAGACGTTAGAAGTCTTGTCTCTGGTGTGCGTTCCTTCACATGTTTCATGTTTGATGTTTAGCCATGGCTGCATTTTTGGATAATTCTCTTTTCGTCGTGTTTTGATACGTCGAGCCGTGACAGTGAGTACGATTTTTTCCTCGCTTTCCAGTCGGTCTACTTACATAGTCTCGTCTATGGTATGGTCAGACTATTTGTTTATTCTTTCTATATCTACTTATAGGTAACTTTATCGAACGGAAGCCTTTTCCCTGCAAGGTCTTACATGTCAATATTATTCAGGTAGGTCATGGTATAAAGGTAATAGGATGTAATCAAATGACATTTAAGTTTAATGATATGACGTCATTGATATCCGGGAATGAAACTGTAGTGATAAAATTGGATAGAAAATAGCATCATTGCGCAATCAACCATTGCAGAAGTAAACAGGAATTTTAAACATATAGAAATAGCTCGGACTCTTTGTAACTTGAATAACATCACCTGTTTCAAATAAGTTTACAATTTTGAAAAATTTCATGTTCTACTTTGGCTTCAAATTAATTCTGGCGTAGTTTCGTTCAGATTGATCGAGTTTACAAGCTACAAGCTAACGAGTTACACAAAGAATAATATTCTAATTCAATTAAACATCTGGACTAGACCTAAAATCTAGATTACATCACCCAAAAAAGTTCAAACAAAATATAGTAACCCCAACTACAACTCCAAATCAAACTCACTCCAAGATTGTCAGTTTCATTCAGTTCATTCATTCATAACCCAACCAATACGTTCATTCTTCATATCAATTGAACCACCTCACACATCTGTCCGACTGTGAAGTAGCTAGTTGAGACGTTTATCAATCCACCGCGACGGTGGAAAGCAAGCGAGTGGTAATTACTCCGGCGCACGACCAACTAACAGGGATGTGGACAGATAGAGCGACGAAGCGTGTTTCCATTGACATTGGATGGGCGGTAAAAATGACGTAAATTGTAGATTGCAACGGACAAATGATGTAATGTTTTTGATGCCGGTGAAAACATTGCTGTTCATTTGTTTGTACTTTCGGGGTTTGGGGGCTAAGGTGCAGAACAGCCCAAATTCTTTTATTAAGACTATTACTTGTTGATTGCCTCTTTGCACCGTGGCGTCCTGTAGTAATGTCAATAATATGATGAGTAAATTTGTTTCCATTAAAAGTGAAATTAGGCTGATATAATATGATAAGAATACATAGAGAAAACTAAGGTATTTATAATGCCGTGATATTTTGAAGGCTAGAAAAATTAAAGCGTTTTTAGTTTAGCGAGTTCAGATATTGATCAAATAGTAGGTAATCAGATTACATCTGTTAGGAATGAAAAAACGGTACCTCAATTACAAGTACCTCATTGATCGACGACATATGACAAAAAAACAGAAACAATGACACAATCGTTGTATTTAGAAAGCAAATGTCAAAAAGCTGCAAATTTTAGTATAGTTAGTATTGTGTATGTGAACATAATCAGTTTATATAAGACGCAATGCAGTATTCAGAATACTTTGTTAAATATTATAATATGTTTCATGCATATTACTGAAATGATCACGGAAAATACTATTTGAAAGAGATTGGAATGTTTTAAGAATTTGTTACTCGATATTACTTCAATTGATTAAACTTTCACTATGGTACAACTAATATGGAAACATTATAAATGTTTAAAAATAAAAAATATCAAGTGAAGAAATTTAAAATAATGGTTCGATATTTAAAAACATTAAACCATCCACAGTGTTAGTTAGTACTACAAGTTTGAACCCTTTGTCTTCAGTAATAAGGTTTCCTATTGATCCACACGCACTCTATAACGTCTTTACCTATTCTACCGAAACTAGCCCTTTAAAGTACTGAAACAAGGTCTTTTCAGCCATTATATTTGGTGAAAAGGTTCAATTGGGTACCTAAGGAACTTAAAGACAATACCTTTTGACTATTATTGCCGTAGCTATAGTACTTAGTGACTAGTGTGTACTATTCACTCTAGTTCTATACATAACGCCTTTGAAACGCCTCACAATACGGTAACTCAACCACACTACACAGATTACCTAACAGTTACTAAGGCAGCCGCAGAATACCACAAAGCCGGTACCGCGACCACATAGTTACTACAGCACAAACACAGAATACCGCAAAGTAACTATGATTATATTACATAGTAACTATGGTAGTCACAGAATAACATCAGGGGTGAAATTAAGTAGATTCACGAAGACATAAAACTAAAGGCGAAGGTCACGGTCAGGGTCAAACGGGAGGTAACGTAGCGGTAGCAGGTGATGGGAACAAAGGTATATCAGTGATGGATGGAGGACAACATTGAATATTATTGTTCAATTTATCATACACGGGCCGACCTACGCACATAAGCCTTAATAAATGAATATAGAACCTACTACATCTATTTAAGCGCTCGTAGCCTTTGACTAAGCTGTGTTAACTTATCACGATTGTTAAGCACCGTGTTACTTAGATAGGCTGGCAGTTCTATCTGAGCACTACCGCACCGGACTTCAAAGAGCGAAAAATTGTCGGTCTCTTTGTATCAATTGTTTAGTGTAGTCTTAAAACTCAAGCAATGTTAATTCTTCAGTAACCTCACAACCTGCTGGTTACTGCACTGTCGCCATCACATCACCGTGGCAACCTACTCACCACTAAAATCAGAAATATGACTTCGTTATACTTAATGGGCCATATTAATGATCGCGTATTAAGAACATTTTATCTAAAGCTATCAAATGGTTTGTCACTTTCTGACATACGCAATTTTCCGAAGAGCAAAAGAGATAAAATACATTATAACAATATTTTAGTTACACCGCGTTTATTAATAAGGTGGAAATCGTACATCAAGGTTTGTCTCAAGCCTTATGAAACTTATTTACTTCCTCCAACTATTAATGAACCCTATTTATACTCGCCCGTGCCGTGTGTTAATGGAGACAGTCCGTCATAATTACGGTACGTACGGCGTGTGCCTAATTGATTGATGCGAATTCATAATTGGAACTATTTTGTTTTATTTTTTGTTTGATTCAGATGAATGGGGTGTTTTTTGTCTGTGGAAAAGTTAATTAAGAGATCGTGAATGTAGACAATTTTTATGTTTTTTTACTCGCAAAAATATGGATGTTGTAGAGTTTTTCGTGAACCAGTTAATTATTTTGTTGTTTTAAACAAAACATAATCTTTAGCTCGAATAATATTAATAAATAGGCCAGTGACAGTCCATCAACATTCTCTGTTCTAAAATTCTGCTTAAAAAAACGTTAAAAACAAAACGTCTGGTGATGCATGCATTATAATAAACTCCGCTATACTTCCGGCGCCGCTGACGCATAATATTTTTGCTAAAAGAACACCAGTAACTTTAACAAGATAATATTGTGTTCTTTTTTTTAAAGTCGCCAATCGACTGCCGTCGCCATACCATACAATTTACAAAAGACTTTTTGTATATTTTTTTATCACGTGGTATGCCAGTGTCAAGTACGGACACTTTCTTATAAACCTTAGTGTTGTCACACCAAAAAGTATCGATGCAACCATATCGATACTTTCCAAGCCGCACGAGTGTATGAATCATAGCGGCCGAATCGATTGAAACGACGGAAGTGCGCATATGTTTCCTTATGAACGAAGGGGCAATAGGTTACCGGTCCATCGAACGAGCAAAAGGATTTACAGTTACGTTTTAATAATATTCGAAGGATTTAATAGTGATACGTGCAGTATGGAACTATGTCATATTATTAAGCTGAATTATTGTTTGTTTGCACGCGTTAATTCCGGGAATAACTAGCCGGGTTTGTATTTTTGTAAATGACTAGCAGCGCCCCGCGGTTTTATCAAGGTTGTGCCCGTTCCCGTGGGAATTTCGGAATTTTTTAACATATAAAACTTCCTCTTGAATCACTCTGTCTATTTAAAAAACCGCTTAAAAATCCGTGCAGTAGTATTTGAGCTTATCGCGAACAGACAGACAGACAGATGCGGTTGGGGACTTTGTTTTATAATATGTAGTGATTGTCATATTCATCTTTGCTATCTTTAATATAATTCAATATAATCTAAAGTAATCCGAAACACAACAGCGCTCGAATCAAAACACCTGCTAAAAATTCCTACAACAACGTAAAATGTCTTAACCTAACTTCCTATCACATACTGTCATCATTACTCATTCAAACTGCGCCACAATCGAACGCCGAACAAATAGCGCATCAAATACAAAGTGAGGAACATAAACACTACATTATCAACACATAATAGTCAATAAACTGTCTGTTTGTATGTCAGGTTTAAAAAACTTGTCAAGACATACATGAACTCATCCTTGAGTGTGATTTGATGGTCTATTGTGTGACGAGAAGTTTTTGCAAGCTGTGTAAACTAATATTTGTAAGATTGACACTTTATATATTTATAGCAAATATTTTCGTATTGCTGAATCTTCTTTAGAAATCGTTAAAATGAGCTCTGTACTGATAGTTTAAGGTGAATAATAGCTTCTATCTATAATAATATTAATCTTCTTCTCTTCTCTTCTTCTTCATCGAGTGGATGGTCAACCTGACCAATCCTGGTGTCAGAGTTATTTATTGAGCCGCCAAAGGCAAATAATATTATTAATTATAAAGAGGTTTTGTTTGTATGTTCGGGCTAATCTCGGGAATTACTTACTTATCCGATTCGAATAATTACTTTTGCGTCAGGGAGATATATTCAAGAGGAAGGTTATAGAGTATGTTTTATCCTAAAATTCTCACGGGAACGGGCAAAACGCAGGTAAAACCGTGAAGCACGGCTAGATCAAAATAATATGGAAAAAAACTATTTATCAAATGGGTCATTCGGAAAAAGAAAGCAATAATTATATTTAAAAAGAACTATAGCTACGACCCTTTACCCAAAAATAACTTTGACTATTACTGTATGCCAGCTAAGACACAATATTACTAAATCCTGACGTAGTGACAGTTCATTAGAAACGGCACCAGCCGGCCAAATAACAAAAAAGTTGTTACAGGACAATGCAGTGCGATTAAGTAAGCCGTTATAAGTGGGATATCATTTCAGTATTCACGCATTATTTAATGGGACTCATTTTAAGACACCATTCGTGGGAATAGCTCTACAATTGAAACAATAACGAGTGTCACAGTTTGTGATCGTCACTCGAGCGAATCGGATAGAACCATAGACACTATTTTATGATCTGTGGTCGACTTGATTCAATCGTCTACTGTTATTATCTATGCAAACATTTTATGCATCAATTCATTTGTAGTTTTTACTTGTTATTGTTATTCTGTTAATATTTTTGTTTAAACTAGATTAGCGTAATGATTATTCGAGTGGAACTCGTATTTGATTGATTGATTGGAGTTTTTTATTGTGGAAGTTGCAATGGGCAGATTATAAGTGATGCCTGGATGGGGCATTACTGAGGAAAAATATATAGTGGTATTACTAAGGAAAAATATATAGTGGTATTACTAAGGAAAAATATAAAGTGGTATTACTGAAGAAAAATATAGTTGGCAGAGTTTCTTGAGTTTCATTTTCTGCTGATGTTCTGCCGAATGGGTGACACGTTCAAAAGATACTCTTTGGAGAGAAAACTGAAAAAACATATTTGAATTTGAACCTCTCCAAGGTTTGATTGCATTTATGGCGTTGAAAGCAGTGCCTTACGGTTTTAAGCGCATTGTACCTATGGGAATTTCAGCATAAATATAGCCTTTTTCATATAATGGCTTTATATACACATATTATTTCAAACGATTAAAATTATTACATTCAAATGCCGCTGGTAGTTTCAAAACGACTATCTAATTCTTCAGCATGCAAATCATAACACTTATGTTTTGCATTTATCTTATTTTCGATACAAATCATCGACATCCTTTCACTATCCCATCACTATGCCATGCAACAGAGTATATAGACCTTAACGCTGATCTATCACAGATAATAGAACAAAAAGATAATTAAACCACCGCAGAGGTGTGTGGAATAATAAACACATTACCACAGAGTACGTGATATTGGAACTATAGATTAAAGTGAGAAATGTTTTATAGAAAAATAAAGTTTTTATAGACTTCAGAAAGTTAAATACTTAAGAAATAACTCGTAACAAACATTATTTTTACGAAAATGTATTTTCAAACTGCACCATCTTCCAGGGTGAAAATGAAAATTACACAAATATGAGTCTAATTGCGATACCACGATCATAAATATGGATAACAGGCACATTTCGTTGCTAAAATTGTGTATTTTGGGTAATAATTAGCCCCATAAATGTTGCGTGGGCGGAGAATGACTTTTTTACCTGAAAAAAAACGACCTTGGCTTAATATGTAAATGGAATAATAAGTCTCATGGTTTCGAACCTTCGTGTTTATATTTGGAACTTTCTATAAACCTCCTTCGTGTCTTCAAAGAATGATTTAAAGGTTATGTAAACTTTTTGGTGGAAACTTACTTTCATATCACCTTAACCCTGTATTCGCTCAGGTGAAAACTACGTAACATAACGTAAACGGGACCCATAGAAGTATAATGGGTCCTAGGATTCACGAGTTTTATTTTCATAGGGTTTTTAAATATATTTTTGCACCTAATAAGGTTAATTATGCAAATCTTACGGATTATGGCTGTAAAATTTGATTGGAGTTCTTGGGACTCGTGAAATTAATAATGGATTCCTTTATTTCCATCCCACATAGCTTAAAAGTTTTTTGTTATTTCATCTCAGTAGGTAGCGCATTAAGAGCTATCATAAAATTAATTGTATCCTGACCATTGTGAGTTATACTGTGAATCGTTATTCTATCTGAGCGCTACCGAGCTTCGGAGTGTACGTAAAATTGTTAATCGCGGTTGTTTTAATCAATAGACCATGTCGAGGGCCTTTAAGTAGCCTAAAAACTCCCACACCAGGGTTGGCCTCTAACCTACTTTTAATCTTCAGCATTTTTTTTCTGTTGTCAAAATATGTTCATGTTGTCCAACCCCCGCCATACTTCAATTTTTAATTAAACATCACTAAACTGTCCGCCTCAGTAATCCCATTAGTAAAAGGCTTCCCGTATTTCGGCTATCGCGTTACCGACATTATAATATAGATAATGTACTTAGGCTGTCTGTGCGTTATCCGGCGGTTTTAATATGGCTTAAAGGTTATATAAAAGTATGATAATGAGCATGTAGTATGCTATATAGGCTTTATCAAAGATACTTTATGTAGTGACTTAATTACATTCTTACCCCATCACTAAGCCCTTTCGACCATATTAAACGCGTATTAAGAACATTAGCTATCAAATGGTTTGTCACTTTCTGACATACGCAATTTTCCGAAGAGCAAAAGAGACATAACATTTTATAACAGTGTTTAGTTACAGTGCGTTTATTAATAAGGTCCTTTGCGTCTATAGAAGATATTGTCTTTGGAAAATCGGCCATATTGGTTTAGCCGCCATATTGATTTTACATTATTTGGGCGTGGAGAAGAAATGCATTGTAGGGTTTTATTGTCATAGGCAAGTTGATGTCATGGACAACTTAATCTCAAACAGAAGTTCTCAATTGAGTTTGGTAACTACCCATGCATATTTGATGGTTATTCAATAAAAACTTTCTTCGGCGACTGTAACTCCATTTCGCATTGTTGGCACGCCGCCAAGTCTGCCGTTCCGGGTTCGATTCCTGGACCGTTTCATGTGTATGTACAAACAGCAATTACTTCCGTTCGGTTGCAAGTTTTCATATTGAATTTGTCTACAATGTTACTTACAGTTTTATTGCTTGCGGTTCCGAGTAATGGCTTTTTGAAGAGAGATTATTGTTTTGTGTTTAAAAGGTTTTAGGCTATATCATTACAATACTTTTATCTAGTAATTAAGTAAGTATATTAGCCTGTAATGTCCCACTACTGGGCAAAGGCCTCTCATCTCACTGAAGATATCAGTACAGTATTTTTATGTACAAGATTTTTATAGTACTAGCCCACCCTCACTTCGCCCTTTCACCCTATTAAGGGTTAAATTTGAAAAATCCCTTCTTAGAGACCACCAACAAGTATGTTCCCAAGGAACCCTTATGAGAATTTCAGGCCTTTAGTTTCGTAATGACACCTTTAGCTCTTATAAAGATAGTTGAAATATAATTAGGGTCGTTATCAACGTATGGTTACAAAGGATTTGTAAAATCGTCGGTCCCGGTGATGGCAACCACAAAGTTTGGGCTTATTTTGGTATGCTAGAGAAGTATAGAGTCTAGATATTGTAGAAACAAATAACAGTGCATCACTTCCGTCATACAAACTAGATTTGCTATTCCATTTCAATAGGCAGATTATTCTATCATCTAACAACTTATTTCAAAGCAATTTGAAAAATCAATACAGCGTCTAACAACTATATTTATACACGAAATGTCTTGCTTGTCGACTTCTGGAGTGAGACAGCTGGTATTAAGTTATAGAGCGTTATCTTTGTCACACGCTATTGATGTGAAGTTAGACTTACTTACAAAATTACTGACTAATGACAAACTTCACGCCAGTAGGACACAACCAGACTCCTGTCCCTCCGTAAAAAATGACAACGTCAATTCGTATTCAAAAACTAGAATATCAAAAATTTAATTTGAAAATTGAATAACAAAAAATGCACTAAAAGTAAGTTCGTGTAGGCCATCCCTAGTGTCGGAGTTTTTAGACCGCCTAAAGGCCTCCGACATGGTTTAACGATTAAAACAACCGGGACCGACAATTTAACGTGCCCTCTGAAGCACGGTAGCCCTCGGATAGAAATGCCACTATCGGCCACCCATCCAAATAGGGATCAAGCTGCACGTTTCTTAACAATCGCAATGAACTAACATCGCTTAGTCCAACTACGCCATGAGCGCTTCTTAAAAAGTGTAATTTCCAAAATGGCGCATTAATTATGGCCATATTTTCGCTGCGTCCGCGCATGATCTCATTTGAATACAAGTGAAGGTCACTCTCACAAGATCATTGTTTGCCATCTGCTTTAGTCATTATAGCGGTCTAGATTCTTTGATTACCTAGACGACCTAATTTTAGCAGTGACTGGTGGAATATTTTGTTGCTGAAATATAGATAGATCATTAGTGAGACGAAACAGATTAAAAAAATAAACAGATAAGTAAGTAGAAACCGGTCGGTGCGACGAAGTGTAAAGGGTGATAAAGGATAGGGGTTTGAGGGAAACTTTCTGTAAATACTTCACTCTTGGAAACTCTAGCAAAGATGAGTAAAAACTGCCCTTATTATATTTTTTTCAATAGTTTGATCACAGTATATCTTGTGTCTTCTTATTAGCCTGTAATGTCCCACTGCTGGGCAAAGGCCTCTCGTCTCACTGAAGACATCAGTACAGTGAGCAATATGAGCGTAATCACCACGCTTGCCTAATGCAGGTTCGTGATCTCAAACCCGAGCCATGTTTGAAAAGTAAGAAACATGTTTACGCTCGGCCCGGGAATTGAAACCGAGACCTCAGTCTTGGCAGGCGAGTGCACATGCCACTAGACACTGAGGCTAAACAAATAACACGCAAAATCAAGTAAATTTGTTTATTTATATGAATTGGTCGATAAATGATACAATCTTATTGGGTGATATAAAACAGATCACATTACTATTACAGATATTCCATATAAAATTCAAATCCAATATACTTGACATTTATTTACCTTAATACAAACAAAATACCTTAAACAAACAATTTAACACATTACTTCACATGTAAATCTCCCAATATATTACTACCACACTCATCCTATGACATCACACACACGCACATACCTCCATGTTCTGAAACGGCCTCTTTAAAGAATTCGTTCTCAAATTGATCCGAGAGTCGGGAATGTGACGTAATCGGTAATTTTGCAAGTTTTACGATTTCGCACCATCCTCGCTGATATTGAGTCAACGCTGAAGATAGAATCACTAGGATACTGAACATGATGCTCCGTAAATAAGAGTGGAATTTTGTAGATCACAGAATAGTAACTCATTCATTCATATTGGTTTCTTACGTTAACAAAGTTCTAACGAACTCGTCAGCTAGTTAGTAGCTTAAAAACTCGCTTAATAGGGATCAGTTCAAAAAGCGAGACCCTAACGACCCAAAGAAGATGGTTCCCTGCATTTTTCAAAAGCAAACCCAACTCGAAAGTACAGTTCCCATATAAATATAAATCAGAATATATTCCAATCCCCTTACTATTGAATCGAAAGCCAACGCCGAGGAAAGATTAAGGGATCGTAAACTATCAGCAAGGACTGCGAATAAATCATCGGAGACCCGCGGAGCCCTGACGTCACACATTGGCCCATCTTAATGGTCGTTACGGCCCTTGCGATTAACATTGACCTAGATATGATCCCTTTTTATTTATTGCCGAATTTTTGGGGTAGTTTTTGTAAAATCAAGGGCAGAATATGATGTAATGTTAGAAGGTCTATCGTTTTAAGTGCAAAATGAGAGGTAAAAGATAAAGTACTGGTTTCTTAAGGTTAAGCGAACACTACATTTGGGATTGAAACTACGTTTACGGATACACTTCGCTTTTATTTTACATTTTTATCTGACGTTTCGGCCCCTTTACAGGAACCGTGGTCACAGAAGACAAAAATGAAAATAAAAGCGTAGTAAAATATAAACATAGTTGACTTTTAGATTGGAATTGCAGAGTGAAAAAACAGCTCATGTCGTAGTCAAGATACTTTTTGGACTTTAAGATATAGGTAGGTAATTAAATATAAATATAATATATTGGTTGGGTTGTAGCATCTACCATAATTTTGTGAACGTTCACTATTCACATATTTATGGTAGAGTTATGCTAGACTAAAACTATGCTAGACTAAAACTATGCTAGACTAAAACTATGCTATACTAAAACTATGCTAGACTAAAACTATACCATTACTAGTACTAAACATGTCAACTGCTCCTTCTACAAAGAGGCTTTTGTTCCGTATCCTTTTTCCACCTCAGGCCACACATTTATCACTATTATTTTAAATTGCGAACTTGCATTTATTATCCAAGTTATAAGTGTTAACAACTTCAATTCATTTTGAATTGAAGCTTCATTCACATGAAATCAAGGAAAACATCGTTTTTAAACTCTTTTTCCTTTCAGATATTTTCATAAAGGTTTTCGCAGTCGCTACGTTTGCATTTTTCACATTTTTTCATGCGAGTTTCGAGCTTGGTTCACGGGTTTTATGCAACACTGGGCGCGCAAACGAAATTAAACTTAAATAGGTTGAACACTCGCGTGTTTTTCGCTTGTCAGTTTTAATTTTTATATTTTATGCCATGGAAGGATTTTAAAATGGTTTTCGTATGAAGTTCGTTTAGTATAGGTACCTACAGTTTTATGGATTCGTTGCTTTTAGATAAATTAAATTTGAAATGCGCCTATTGGCTGCATGGGCTCAAACCAGAGTTACCGCCGAGATTCTACGAGTAGGTATTAGAATTTGTTTCAATTTTCAATGTTCCAATTTTCAAAGTCTGAAATGAGGTTTAAGGCCACGAAAATTAAATATGACTTTTTACTATTAAAAATATAATCTTTGTCACTAGCAACACTACTTTTTCTGTATAATCTATAAGATGTTAACAATCAGAGCTTAATTCAAACTGTTCTAAATCCCAATATGAAAAAAGACATCCATCCTTCCATTTAGGATTTTGTTCTCACTAACTGCCGCACTCAGAAACGTCCATTAAATCGACACTTAACTAATTGAAGTTTTTCATGTCAAAATCACTCAATAAATCTCTACTGAGAAAGCATTGACGTCTCTGAGTATCGGTGTAAGATACTGAAAACAATCATAACTCAACGCAATAATCGTTATCGTTACAAATAATCTCATAACGAACATCAGTACTCACTCCGCCGATGAGTCATATCTAATAATAAGACAGACAGACAAACAATAAAAGAGAAAGCACTGAAACAAATATCGGACCATAAATTTCAATTGAGTTCGTTTTGTTTCCTTTAGTAGTGTTTAAATTTAACTCCAAGTAATCCGTACTAAGAACAACGATCAAATAAGGTTTAATTACTTTTTAGAGCTCCGTACCCGAAGGTTAAAAACGGGACCCTATTACTGAGACTTCGCTGTCCGTCCGTCCGTCCGGCCTGTATCTCAAGAACGGTGATAGCTAGACTGTTGAAATTTTCACAGATGATGTATTTCTATTGCCGCTATAACAACAAATACTAAAAATAAAATAAATAAATATTCAAGGGTCCCATACAACAAACGTGATTCTTTGCCGTTTTTTAAAGTACGGAACCCTCCGTGCGGTAGTACGAGTCGCACTTGGTTTTTCTTATTTGCTTTCCAGGTTTCGTTCTGTGATTTAAGTTAGAAGCTTAACAACTTTAAAATGAAAATGCGCAATAAATAACATTCACAGAAGTTCACAAAACACGAAGGCATCTCAATTTAAAACCTTTTTGAACATTTCTAATTTACTTTTCGAACATAGCTCGGCTTTGAGATCACTAACGCGCAGTAGACTAGCTCGGTGATACGATTCATCTTGTTATCTGTTTGTCCGCGATTAAGCCAAAAACTAGTCAACGGATTTGTATGCGAATCTCATCGATAGATAGAGTGATGGATGAGGATGGTTTTCGGTCTACTTTTATTCTTAATATTCTAACAGAACGTGGGTAAATCGTGGAATTAGTATAAAAAATTAGTATTTTTGATAGTAACTCGTTTGCCGTATTCACCATGGGGCATATTAATATAGGTACGCGAATTAAGAACAATTTAACTATCAAATGGTTTGTCACTTTCTGACATACGCAATTTTTAGAAGAGCAAAAGAGACAAAACACATTACAGCAGTGTTTTAGTTATACAGCGTTTATTAATAAGGCCCCATATGTTTACATTGTTTATAAAATTTGCTTTAATTCTACGAAAAAAAGGGCGGCTTGCACAAGTAGACTGATTCACATGAAGTTTGCTCTACTATTATATTCCTCTTAACTACTCTCACATACCAGTACATCTGTCTGGGTGTAGACAGCCATATCCACTCACACCGAGGGGGGTATCCTCATAAGTCCTCCTTACACAAACCAGCTCCCCAGATCGATGTCTCGCCGACACGGCGCCAGCATTCAATACGAGTATATACTATTGCACTTTTATTTAGTGTACAAACTGTTCTGTGCGGTTTATCCGCGTAGTGCCTGTTCTCGTGGGAATTTAGGGATAAGAATAGCCTTGAAACCTTTCTTGAATGTGGGTATTCAATGCTAAAAGAATTATTGAAATTGGACGGGTAGTTTCCGAGATTATCCCAAACATACAAATAAATTACAAATACCTTTTTATGATATTAGTTTAGATATACAAGCTGTTCCCTAGAGTTCTACGATTTGTTTGATCATCACTTTGTAATTTTTAACCTTTTGGTAAACCTTAATTGAAAAAACGTTTGTTTTATTGAAAGGTTCAGCAAAAACCCATTTACCCACATCTGTAATACCTTTGAAACCCCACGATACATTAAATATATTACTCATTCCATTTAAAATGTATTCGACGTCGCTTATTAAAATTCATACCTCATCCATCATCCAACCGAAGGCACGAAATTTTGTGTCATTGAAAATTGAAACCTATTTCTTGAATCATAACTTACGAAATTGTTTGTTAAATGTCTTTATTTACGGTGGTAATTTTTTCAATCAATATTTTGTTTTGGTTCAGTCCTGTTAGGTAACAAATACATTCATATTATTATGTAGGATATTGAGAATCATTAAAGTTCTAGGAGTAATGAATTACTCTATCTTTTAAGACATTTTCCTTCAAAATTTAAACCTATAAAATAAATCTGTGACTAACTTGACCACTTTTGGTCATGACAAAATCGCTCGTGAACAAACAGCTTAATTCTGCGCTTGTCACATGTCACGTGACCAATCAAATCGAATTCAATTAATCGGCGGAGCGCGTGAAAGCCGCAAGGCTGCTCTATTGACTGCAGTGCGATTGTAAATGTCGTAAGTATAAAGCTGGGAACATACCATCGGACGTGACTCACATGGCTGACGGCTCGAAGTAATGTCCGCGAGTTATGTCTGATAAATCGCAATGTTTGGTGACAGGATTTTCCAACCCTGTACTAGAGTAGACTAGCATCAATTTATCATATCTATGGATTTTCTCTTTGACTATGGTTTTGAATGGCTGTTGCTCTTATTAGTCAACTTTTGGCTTAGGCTAATTTCGGTTTTGTACACTGTCATACGCGTCAAACATTCCTGTCACTGAATATGACTGACATACGGGTGACAAACTAAACACTAGGCAGTGTGATAGAGTCAACATTCAAAAACCGGACACAGGCGAATCATTGTCAGAGTGACAGACTCACTAATAGCTCAGCTTTATCATTTCCCTCTAGAAGCCGTGGTACTGCTATGCTTAAGCAACTCTTTGCTATTAATAACAATATTTCAAATCTGAACAATCCTACGCGCTAGTATCGTTTTTAAGTTCAAGTTTTGACACTTAAGTGGAACAGATTCGGTTGGAATTCAACCGTGTCAATCGGCTGTCAGCCGCGACGGCCGCGTCCGTTCATGTGTTCCCAGCTTTAGCTGTAAAGTGTCGTAAGTATAAATTCGCAGTCTTTCGTGACCGTGTCAAGGTTGGCCCTGTGTCGGCCATTGTTTTTAATGCTCGTTACTCTTATGGTAATCGTTATCTCGCTCTTAAGGGTGTGTTGTGTAAGATTCACATTTTTATGAGTCATCTTTGTATTTTTTCTTTGGTTTATGTAATACTTTACTTTGATGTGAGTGTAAAATAAAATAGTTTATGAATTTGTATTAATATTCTTAAGGACCAAATTGACACTTAATTTTTCATACATTAGGGTCAAAATCACTCGTCAAATCTCTTCTCTAAGGAAGCAATTGACGTCTATGAGTTCGGACGTACATTCTTAAAGACAGAAAGAAACTTAAAGACATATTTTTTATTGTGGATATAATTATTTACCGTGAGAGAATGATGAAGATTATATTTAAAATTACCTTTTTAATAACCTATTGACGAACAACTTTACGTTCATGTAATTGAGTTGACTCAATGTTCTTCAATAAACTCTCTGCCTGCCATCACGTCGCAATCTCTTGTACCGTGGTACCTGTGACTGTCGTATGTACTGTGACTGTCGATATAAAAGTAAAGTATTAGCCTGTAATGTCCCACTGCTGGGCAAACGCCTCTCATCTCACTGAAGATATCAGTACAGTGAGGAGGATGTCGTAATCATCACGCATAGACTATTGCGGGTTGGTGATCTCTAACCGAGCCATGTTTGAAAATTGATCGATTCTAAACTTACTATCGTGATACAAAAACAAATTAAATAACCAAAGAAATCGTAAACTAATAACTAGATATATTTAAAAGTATACCTAGTATCTAGACTCAATTCAGTGATTGTGCCTGTAACAATGAGTTACGTTGTATATTCACTAATAATTTCGGCTCACTTTCACTTTGCATCACGATATTATCGAACATTACGCTCTCTTTTATACAAACAACTTGGTTAAATGGACTTTGTTATACCGACTTTCAAAGAGGGTAATGATTTTGTCGTAGATAAATCGTGGGCACGTTTTTACACGCGGGTTTGTTCAGTGAAAGTCCTGTTGATGACTGTTTGTTCGTTGTTTTTGATTATGAGAAATTATTTTGTTTAGGTACTTTTATGTATAGGAAACGTACACACATGGAGATTAGAGGCTGCTAAGGCCGAACTGTCAGAATTTATAGACACTCTTGTCTTAACGTGTAACTACACAAACACCACACATTAACTACCGCACTCAATGTCGCTAATGATTTTTGACATAAAATGTATCGGAAAATTACGTCAATTAGTAAATAGTCGATTTAATTGATGTCTCAGAGTATAACGGTAAGAGTACCAATCGTACTTAAACGAGATATCTCGCTTTAATCATTAAGTCGCGTCTGTTTGTCTTCTGTGTGTCTGTCTGTATGCTTAAATCTTTAAAATTACGCAACGTATTTTGATGCGGTTTTTTGTAATAGGTAGAGTGATTCAAGAGGAAGGTTTTTATGTAAAAAAAATCCCGAAATTCCCACGGGAACGGGCACAACGCGGGTAAAACCGCGGGGCGCTGCTAGTCATTATATATATGTAATCAATCATCACCATCATCCAAAAGTGATATTTTCAAAGCAAACAAGATATATTCGGAAGAAGAAGTAGCTAGACTAAAGTAATATCGACCTTAATATTCTTCAAACCCCAAGAAACTTAAATGGAAAGCTCTATAAATAGAAAATTCCTTTCAACTAATACTGATAGCGTTATCAATTATAGAACTGAGGAATGACTGATATGACTGACAGAGCTGATAGTAAAAACTGACGGCCGGACATGATGGATGGATCCTACTTACACGTTGTGAGGAAACTTCGCTATGAAATAAGTTATCTTGGGAAAATGGAGTAGGTTGGGAAAATATTGGGGAAATAACTTGGTTTGGTCATAATATTAGCTTCATATGTAGAATAATTGTGTTTAGGATTTGGGTATAGATGTTATGGGTTAGATATCTACCATATTTATAAACAAACACAGACAGACAAATACACACACGGTTAATTAGACTCAAAGTAACCTCTAAGATAGATATATACAAGAGGTCGATATTTGTCCTAGTATAATGCTGCAGCTGTACTAATACATGGCGCTACACCGCGAAAGATTCTCTCAGATTTAGTGGGGTCACTCCTATACATCTTTGTCTTATCTGCCATACTCTGAGAGCAGGAAAAAATCCTCTTCTTTATGTATAACAGCGCCCCGCGGTTTCACCCGTGTTGTGTCCATTCCTGTGGGAATTTCGGGATGAAAAATAGCCTATGTTAATCGTGGATAATGTAGCTTTCGAATGGTGAAAGAATTTTTAAAAACGGTCCAGTAGTTTTTGAGCCTATTCATTACAACCAAACAAACAAAGTTTTCCTCCTTATAATATTAGTGTAGAAAGTTAAAATATATGTGTTTGTCGGTCTATGGAGGGAGTTACTTGATTGGTTTCAGTTTTGTATAGCTTTATGTAATTAGTAGTAAGACAGAGTCATCGCTTTACTAATCCCAAATCTAGATGGTCACGTGTTCAAGAGACCGATAGACCGCAAAACTGGTTTAAAGACTCTCTGTTTAATGTTAACAACTATAACTACAAATAAACATCAAGTTAACTACATAATTAAATATCAAAAACTACCGACTTTTGCAAATAAAACATAATTGGAAGCAAATGTTTCCCAGGCCATTAAAAAAGTAAAACTAACTACTTATGTGAAATAAGTGTTGTTAATGTTAACGAGTGTTTTACAGTTCGCTAGTAGTTACGTACATACATATTGAAACTGTAAGTGTTTACGTAATCGCCAATGAATACGTGCATTTATCTGATCAGTGGCGAAACCAACAAGACGTCTAGACAAAACAATATTCAGATGTACCTAAACGATAATAATTGAATTAATTTAAATGTTAATTTGCATGAAAAAATACTGTTTTTCTTGGTTCGTCTACCTTAAGGTGGAGTAGAGAAGATAATTGGTTGTTATTGTGTCATTGGGGTAACATTGAGATCGGTCAATGTTTGCCTAATTCAGACTTAACTATACTTGCTCCAAAAGTATGCATTTTCGTAATTTTAACATAGTTGGTTATCTATACTAATATAATTAAGTTGAAGAGTTTTTTTGTTTATTTGAATGCGCTAATGGATAGCCACATTCAACGGAAAAGATATAGGCTATTTTGGTAAAACCGCAGGGTTATACAGTTTATTAATGAAACGAGTCTATGTAGTCCAAATACTTCACTAAATCGATAAATCCCGTCAAAGTAATATGATTGGTTTCCGTCGTAAGTAACCGCATCCCGGGAATTCCACAACTTTCCGGGGTTTCAATAATGCACTACACGATGTTGGTAACAAATTGAAATTGGAAAACTTGTTCCACAAAAGTTATAGTTTGAGAACGGTAATTGTATTTCATATTTATATTGATTGTGTAATAATGTTTTGTATGAGTAGTTTATGGGTTTGAGTGGTCGTGAATGGGTAGTGACTAGATAGTAAAGCAGGTATAATAAGAATACTAGCTCTCGCCTGGGGCTTGGCTCGCGTTGTAGGTATTTTTCCCACTTCAATACGAACTTCCCGAGACTTCCAATAATACTAGGGAGGTTATATAATGTGCCTAAACAAAGACGGGTCTAAAAATAGAATTCTAATACCTCCTAGTGCCATTAAAATCTGTTTTCTTCCATCCCTCATTCGTCCCATCTATCCCCAACCCCCTATCTCCCCCCTCTCGCCGCAGTGCCGTAGTTTTCTCCACAATTAACCAGCTCTAGTCAACAAGACAACAAACATCATTATTTCCACCAGAAGGCCACGAGACATGCGTGAAACCCAACCAGTTTACAAAGACACCTGACATTCAATTCAATACCTCGGTCGTTATGAAACACCGCCAGAGCAAGGGGTCAGGGTGGATCAAGTTTAACTGGTCGTTTTTGTAGGTGACTCAGTGAATGAGTCAGTGCTAAGTGTTGGTTTGGGCATTCCTTGCTTTCGGTCGATAATTTAAATTTACAATGAGACTATTTATAAAAAGTTTTTAATGGAATTATGGAACATTGAAGCGAATCTTTTAAAGTAACCTTAGTGAATAAATCAATAGTCCTTACTGTCGTTTCAATTGGTTTAGTTTACAAGGTACGATTAACGAATTTTATAGAAAAATACTGTTAATTGAACTTTGCGGCTCACGGCCTAAACGGTCACCTAATGAAAAGGTAAGGAAAAGTAATGGAAAAGGAAAAGTACTGGGGCGGTTTAGTAAAATAATGTTGATTTTAACACTCTGAGACACAGGATAATTAATAATCGTAGTTCAGAAGTCAACCTACCTAAATCGCAAACTAACCTTTATGTTCTGCTGTCCTGTAACTTTGTATAATTAATTATGATTACGAATAAATAATTATTTTTATCATTACTTATTGACAATTATGATGGCTATTCTTTCAGGGTTAACTAATGTACACGAGGTTAACTTTGCAACTATTCTCCTTACATATTGATGTACGCATGACATCACGATTGGACAGCATTTGGAAGTCACAGACCGTCTTCATTTTAAATTGTTAATTGGACCCAATCGGAGCGAATGATATCATTATTACTACACTCAGCTGTGTGCTTAGTGGGAGTTTTTTTTACGCGTTCACGGCGTTAAAGTTAACTCAGAAATGTATGCAGTTGAAAAAGCGCCCCTAGCGGTCACTACGCGAATTAAAATCTGCGAGTGCGAGTTTACAAAGTTAACTTTGTTAGCGCGTTAACCGGCGTAAACGTACATTTCGCGAGTGTTAAGTTGCAACCTTGCAAGTTTGACTCGGCTTACGTTCACTGTGCGTAAAAGTAAAGTTGTTACTATTTGTTTGTATCTATAGAGATTTATAGTGTTATAACTATGTCATCGCCAGCAAATTATTTTTTCGCCTGGAAAATGTTTACAACAGCAAGATTTCAAGATGAGCTTTACTATATGTCCAGTGTGCGTGCTATTGCTCGAGCATATAGTAATCCTTTGACGGATTTAACGGAAACCGAATTTAAAAAAAGATATCGCCTTACCAAAACAGCCTTTAAGTTGTTATGTAAGGAACTAAGGCAACTTACAAATCTAAAGTCTTCTCAACGCGTTACCCTGGATGTTAAGGTATGAAGTACTTGAGTGATGTGTGTATTATTTTCTTATTTTTATCTCATAAACATATTTAACCTAAGATTTTCATTGCAGGTACTAACTGCCCTTTTTTTCTATGCTTCGGGATCATACCAACGGCCAGTAGGAGTTGCACAAAACATTTCACAAAAAATATGCAGTCATTTTATCGAAGAGGTGACTCTGGCCCTAACACATAAAAATATGCTGAAAAAATATATTAGGTTTCCTGATTCTCCAGCTGCCAGGCAAACAATTAGTCAAAGGTATATTTAATTACTTGTACATATCTAGCTTACTTGTATGTATTATGTTCTTAAAGTTACTAATGATTTTTCCAACAGGTTTTATGCAAAATATAAAATCCCTGGCGTAATTGGATGCATTGATGGAACACATATTAAAATATTTGGACCACCCAAGGAAGAGGAGCATTGGTACTATTGTCGAAAGCACTATCATTCACTGAATGTGCAAATGGTAAGAAACATGCTTATTTTATATTATTCATACAATAATATGACCCGTGATAGTCGAAAATCTATTTATTTATTTATTTGGTTTTAGGTTTGTGATGATGAGTACAGGATTTTAAGTGTAAATGCAAAATTTGGAGGTGCAAATCATGATGCATTTATTTGGGATAACAGCAACGTCAATTCTTATATGCAATCACTGCACCATAATGGAGAAACTGTGTGGCTTTTAGGTAGGTTAATGTATGAGCAAATACAATTAACATAAAATAGTCTTATAATTTATTTAAAGTATTCAGATTTAGAAGTCTACATGCTACATAATTTTAACTTAACAAATTCAGTAAGATATTTTAATGTAGTATCAGTTTAAAGTACTATATTTAAATTAGGTGACTCTGGGTACCCACAACGGCCTTGGCTGATGACACCGATTGTAGGTGCCACTCAAGGCTCAGCAGAAGCCACCTACAATGACACACATTGTGCAGCCAGAGTAGTCATAGAAAACACATTTGGGAGGCTGAAAAATCGTTGGCGGTGCCTAAATAAAGACAGAGTATTACACTACAAGCCACTAAAATGTGCAAGAATAGTGCAAGCTTGCTGTGTTCTCCACAACTTTTTTTTGGGCTGTGGCATATCTGATGAAACGGACTATCTCAGTGGTATGTATACCTATACATATAGAAAAAGTATTCATAACTAATAGCTTGTTGCTAGCAGTAAACAAGATGATTTCACCCGAAATTGATGATTTTTAAACTTTTAGGACTGCACGAAGACCAAGGTGTTATACAACATATAGAAGAAGGAGGTTCTACCACTGACTTAGTTCGAGGACGAATGTTACGGGATCAGTTAGCCAGGAGACTCCATCATGCAACCTAGGAAATCTTGGAATGGGGATTAGTCTATTCATGAAACAACTTTTGTAAAATTTCAGTTCTACTCCGGTCATTTTAGACAATTGAAATAAACAGACAGACAGACTAGACAGTTATATCGAATTCGACGGCCAACTCGGTGTTTTCGACCACCGAAGAATTACCACTGGAGGTGCTGTGGACCCTGGGCGGAATGCTCAACAGTGACATGACTTATGTCATTTGAAAGCTCTTGAATAGTTGTACAAGTCACTCTTTGACACTTATATCGAAATCGGCCGCCAACGCGGTGTTTTCGACCATCGAAGAATCGACACTGGGTGTATGTGCAGTTGACCCTGATGGTATTGCTCAACAGTGACATAACTTATGTCATTTGAAAGCCCTTGAAGAGTTGTCCAAGTCACTCCTTGACATTTGTATCGAAATAGACAGCTAACTCGGTGTTTTCGACCACCGAAGAATTACCACTGGAGGTGCTGTGGAGCCTGGGCGGAATGCTCAACAGTGACATGACTTATGTCATTTGAAAGCTCTTGAAGAGTTGTACAAGTCACTCTTTGACACTTATATCGAAATCGGCCGCCAACGCGGTGTTTTCCACCATTGAAGAATCGACACTGGGTGTATGTGCAGTTGACCCTGATGGTATTGCTCAACAGTGACATAACTTATGTCATTTGAAAGCCCTTGAAGAGTTGTCCAAGTCACTCCTTGACATTTATATCGAAATCGACAGCTAAGTCGGTGTTTTCGACCACCGAAGAATTACCACTGGAGGTGCTGTGGAGCCTGGGCGGAATGCTCAACAGTGACATGACTTATGTCATTTGAAAGCTCTTGAAGAGTTGTACAAGTCACTCTTTGACACTTATATCGAAATCGGCCGCCAACGCGGTGTTTTCCACCATTGAAGAATCGACACTGGGTGTATGTGCAGTTGACCCTGATGGTATTGCTCAACAGTGACATAACTTATGTCATTTGAAAGCCCTTGAAGAGTTGTCCAAGTCACTCCTTGACATTTATATCGAAATCGACAGCTAAGTCGGTGTTTTCGACCACCGAAGAATTACCACTGGAGGTGCTGTGGAGCCTGGGCGGAATGCTCAACAGTGACATGACTTATGTCATTTGAAAGCTCTTGAATAGTTGTACAAGTCACTCTTTGACACTTATATCGAAATCGGCCGCCAACGCGGTGTTTTCGACCATCGAAGAATCGACACTGGGTGTATGTGCAGTTGACCCTGATGGTATTGCTCAACAGTGACATGACTTATGTCATTTAAAAGCCGTTAAAGAGTTGTCCAAGTCACTCCTTGACATTTATATCGAAATCGACGGCTAACTCAGTGTTTTTATGACCGGATTATTCTTGTTCTTCTTCTTCTTCATCGAGTGGATGGTCAACCTGACCAATCCTGGTGTCAGAGTCATCTATACTAATAAATAAAATTGAAGTGCCTGTTTGTATTATTAATATAACCGCTTTTTACTAAGTTCATATAGAACATAAAAGGAATAAAGCTTTAATGTAGTTTCAGTGAGTGTAATCTTCTATATAAATAAAAATGAATTGCTGTTCGTTAGTCTGCTTAAAACTCGAGAACGACTGAACCGATTTGGCTAATTTTAGTCTTGATATATTCATGAAAGTCCAGGGAAATTTTAAACGGTAAGCAGTGAGGAAAAAAATGCAGGTGAAACCGCAGGGCACAGCTAGTTCTTAATAAAAAATAAAACACTTAAATATATATCTCATTTTTATATTGTTAAGTAATATTTTAAAATAAGCAAGATATAATAAACAGTAATGTTTTATAAATTTTATAAAATATATAAAACAAAAATTTATAAAAAAAGTAATGTTTTATAAATTGTATAAAATCAAATTATCTACAAAATATTATTATTATAAATGTCTACGATAATTAGATATAAAATTTTCTAAAATGTCTAACCCACGTGAAGCAACAGCTCTCCATTCTCGTTGATAAACATAAAGACAGACAGACAGACAGACAGACAGCGGAAAGCGACTTTGATTTATACTATGTATTGATAAATCACTATAGTTACAAACAAACAATTACATTTTACGCCGTTCGCCCGTCTCTCACCAATAAATTCAAAGTGAGAACTTTACTTTACGCACAGTGAGCGTAACTGTCAAACTTGCAACTCACACTCGCGAAATGTACATTTACGCGCTTACTAAGTCGATGGCAGGTTTTAGTTCGCATTGTGACCACTAGGGGCGCTTTTTAGCTACATATATTTCTGAGTTAGGCAGTGGTCCCACAGCCGGCGAGAAAACGAGTAACTCTCGGCAATTTTCTCTCTCAAGAAACGCACAATAAATGCATATTCCGTATAAACGAAAGAGGTGCAAATATTAAAAGTTTCTCGCTGACTGTTCACACTGCCGGCATCGACTCGTTTTACTACTTAGTTTTGTCGCTGAGCGAGGAGCTTCAAAAATAAACTCGCTCAGCGATACTCGTTCAACGATGCTAGCTCGAATTATCATTTCTTTACAGTGCGACAATGAAAATAGATAGAAGTAGGTTTGCACAGGATTGAGCAACTGCGGGCGAGTTGCGCGAGTAATCGCTCGTCGCACTTGCACTCTCGCTTATAGCCCAGCTTCAATACTATCGAAACTACACACTGACTTCCTGTTGATCGCCAACTAGTTTATGCATAGTTTCTAGTTCTACTCGTTTCTCGTTCATCGTCGGCGTCGGCCTTAATGTTGACGCTGTGAACGCGTAAAAATAACCATGGCAACTTAAAAACAACAGACTCACAGAGTAATTTCGCTTACGCGACTGTAAAGTTATTTGGAAAACTCCCACTAAGCACACTGAGCATTATCTCATTGACCCATCACTTACGACGAATTATTTAAATGTTTTAACACATTATAGCGCTCCTAGCATAATTTGATAACTATATTAGTAGTAGTATTAGCCTGTAATGTCCCACTGCTGGGCAAAGGCCTCTCAACTCACTGAAGATATCAGTACAGGGAGGAGGATTAGGCGTAATCTCAACGCTTGCCAAATGTTGGTCATCCTAATTCATCGAATTGGTTGCTGATCGAATCTTGCTTAGATGTGTGGCCGATAGTGACACTTTTATCTGAGCTCTACCGTACTTCGGAAGGTACTTTAATTGTCGTCTCGGTGGTTTTAATAGTGAGACCACGTCAGAGGCCTTCAGGCGGTCTAAATAATCCACCAGGGTTGGCCACAAACCTACTCGAACTTACTACTTATAATAAGAAATTTATTGAAAATAGTAAAATAGGTACTAATCAATAGCCGCGTACCCACCTAGCGCACGGGCTCGCGAGCCATGGCTCGCGAGCCCGACAACAGATGGCTCGGGGCCGAGCCGTGCTCAGCCGAGCAAACGCGCGCCCGAGGCAGCCCGAGGCACGTCCACACCAGCCGAGCATTTGGCTCGCGAGCCTGTGCGCTAGGTGGGTACGGTTATGTTTTGGCTCGCGCGCGAAGCTAGGAAAATAGCTGCAGCTGAATATACACGACTTATGATGGCTCAGCCTGCCTCGCGAGGCGGCCTCGTGTAAATTGAACAAAACTACTGAGGCTGGCTCGCGAGCCATGGCTCGTGAGCCTGTGCGCTAGGTGGGTACGCGGCTATTGTGATTTATCACTGACGCAGAATAGTTACTTCTAATGAGTAATTAACTTTCTCGGGGTATAAATATGTCTACTAACATTAATTGTGTAGGCTCAAAACTAATAAAAGAGAGTAATATTATTGAAAAAAGACGTGTGGCACTCGGGGACTGCCGCGGTGAAGCTATTGCATAGCATTTTGTATCAACTTATGCAATTATATTTGATATATTTGATATCTCTTCTCTCTCACCCCACCCGCTTCCTCTCTCTCACCCCTCCCGCCTCCTCTCTCTCACCCCTCCCGACTCCTCTCTCTCTCACTCACACCTCCCGACTCCTCTCTCTCTCTCTCTCTCACCACTCCCGCCTCCTCTCTCTCTCACCCCTCCCGCCTCTTCTCTCCCCTCCCGCCTCTTCTCTCACCGCTCCCGCCTCTTCTCTCTCACCGCTCCCGCCTCTTCTCTCTCACCCCTCCCGCCTCCTCTCTCTCTCTCTCCCCTCCCGCCTCTCTCACCCCTCTCTCTCACCCCTCTCTCTCACCCCTCTCTCTCAACCATCTCTCTCACCCCTCTCTCTCACCCCCTCTCTCACCCCCTATCTCACCCCCCTCTCTCACCCCCCTCTCTCACCCCTCTCTCACCCCTCTCTCACCCCCCTCTCTCACCCCCCTCTCTCACCCAACTCTATCACCCACCCCTCTCTCACCCCCCTCTCTCACCCCCTCTCTCACCACCCTCACTCACCCCCTCTCTCACCCCCTCTCTCACCACCCTCTCTCACCACCCTCTCTCACCACCCTATCTCACCACCCTCTCTCACCATCCTCTCTCACCACCCTCACTCACCCCCTCTCTCACCCCCTCTCGCTCACCACCCTCTCTCACCACCCTCTCTCACCACCCTCTCTCACCCCCCTCTCTCACCCCCCTCTCTCACCCCCTGTCTCACCCCCTCTCTCACCCCCTCTCTCACCACCCTCTCTCACCACCCTCTCTCACCACCCTCTCTCACCACCCTCACTCACCCCCTCTCGCTCACCACCCTCTCTCACCACCCTCTCTCACCACCCTCCCTCACCCCCCTCTCTCACCCCCCTCTCTCTCACCACCCTCTCTCACCACCCTCTCTCACCACCCTCTCTCACTGCCCTCTCTCACCACCCTCACTCACCACCCTCTCTCACCATCCTCTCTCACCTCCCTCACTCACCCCCTCTCGCTCACCACCCTCTCTCACCACCCTCTCTCACCACCCTCTCTCACCACCCTCTCTCACCCCTCTCTCACCCCCCCCTCTCACCCCCTGTCTCACCCCCTCTCTCACCCCCTCTCTCACACCCTCTCTCACCCCCTCCCTCACCCCCTCTCTCACCCCCCTCTCTCACCACCCTCTCTCACCACCCTCTCTCACCCCCCCTCTCACCCCCCTCTCTCACCCCCCTCTCTCACCCCTCTCTCTCACCCCCCTCTTTCACCCCCCTCTCACCCCCCTCTCTCACCCCCTCTCTCACCCCCTCTCTCACCACCCTCTCTCACCACCCTCTCTCACCACCCTCTCTCACCCCCTCTCTCACCCCCTCTCGCTCACCACCCTCTCTCACCCCCCTCTCTCACCCCCTCTCTCACCCCTCTCTCTCACCACCCTCTCTCACCACCCTCTCTCACCACCCTCTCTCACCACCCTCTCTCACCACCCTCTCTCACCACCCTCTCTCACCACCCTCTCTCACCACCCTCTCTCACCCCTCTCTCACCCCCCCTCTCTCACCACCCTCTCTCACCACCCTCTCTCACCACCCTCTCTCACCACCCTCTCTCACCACCCTCTCTCACCACCCTCACTCACCCCCTCTCTCACCCCCTCTCGCTCACCACCCTCTCTCACCCCCCTCTCTCACCCCCTCTCTCACCACCCTCTCTCACCACCCTCTCTCACCACCCTCTCTCACCACCCTCTCTCACCACCCTCTCTCACCCCCTCTCTCACCCCCTCTCTCTCACCCCCTCTCTCACCCCCCTCTCTCACCCCCAACGCACAATCGCAACCAACGCCGTGTCGAAGACTGCCGAACTGAAACGACGTTAGACGATGCACGGCCTTCAAGCCACACCTCCTTCCCGTCGGATCGGGTAAGCGTGAGGTTTTTTTTCGTTACGGTATTTTTGGATTTGGTCCCCGCGCTCAAGGCCCGCGATAGAAGCTATGCAATAGCTTAATATAATATTTCATAAATAACATCGTCTCGTTAAACAGAATATTAACAAGACTTTCTAATTCACTAGTCACTTGGTCACTTGGTCCATCATTCAGTTGAAACCTATCGGAACCTTTATGTTTAAGAATAAAGCTATTTTAGTATAATTTACTTGAAAAGATACTTCTATTTTCTTTCATTTTGTAGGGCAACAATAAAGTAGTTGTTATGTGGGAAGAATCTATATGAAAATGATATCTACTCTTGAACTTTGTCAAAATAAAAAAAACGAAACTTCTCACTAGTATGATAATAGATATTATAGACAGTTGAATATGAAACAGTTCTAAGAATGCTCAACATTTAAGCCGACTAACGTTAGACTAAAGATAATTATTCTATTTTCCAAAAAACGTTTTTCACCGTTGTAATGCCATTATTTATTCAATAAAGAGGACTTAGGTACTGAACGTATCAGACGCTGCCCTCTCTCTTGTGAATTACTGGTCCGGGAAAATATAAATACTTAAAATTATTTTACGCCATTGACTCGAAAGAAGAAGAAGAAGATTTATTCAATATTGTAATTATATATATGAAATAAAAAAAATATCTATTTCATAATAATACTGTCTAAACTGGTAAACCATTAATGAGGCACACTCGTGTACCGAAAACGTTACTTCAATTTGAACACTTATCAATTTATGTAACCGAGTCGACCTGTCTCGGAGCGCCGCCGGTGATTCACCTCAATCATCTTATAATAGCTTTATTTAAACCTTTTTGCCTAATCAATTGAGATTCGTGTCAATGTCATGAACACGGTGTGAGACAATTTGTATTATGTGTAATGGTATTTGCCTTTTACGGGTTTTAAAGTATTCTATCTATATAGTATATTATTGATTGGTTTAAAGAGTAATGGCTTTATTCGTAAACGCATTTTAGCTATCAAATGGTTTGTCCTTTTCCAACATACGCTATTTGCCAAAGAGTAAAAGAGACAAAACACTTTAAAGCAGTATTTTAGTTATAGAGCGTTTTTGAATAAGGCGATTAGCCTTGAATGTTAAGTTAACTGTGCCATGGTGCAGGACAGAGATTTTTTGAAAAAAGAACTTTGGTTTGTATAGATTTAGAACAATTGAATTCTCTTCTATTTACACCACTGATATAGAAACTTTTTGTTTCGTTACCTACTTTACTTAACTACGTACGGTTACTCAGAGACATCAAATGATTCCTCTAAGAGAATTTTATCAGAATTTTTTGACAGGTCTGAAAAAATACTCATTACGTCAATTACTTAAATCTTGATTTAAATTACGTATCTGATGTATGAGCCCGGCATTTACAATCTTCATTATTACTCATAAGTGTATTGTAAAAATCTATATGAATATAAAATCATATAACTCGTTTATAACCAGCCTACCGTGATTAATTGAGAAACCATACCGTGGATTTGGTTTGAGTTCTCTCGCACTCAATATTATATCGATTTGACATTACTCCAATGGCACACCTTAGGCATCACATGTCATTGACCCCTCCTTATTTAGGGTTTGGCACTCCAACCCTCTTCTAGGAAGCCTGGATATGACTCACGGTAGGGGGTCGAACGGGAACGTTGAGTCAGATGCTCGAAAGGGGTCGAATGGAGGGTGAATATGGAAACTTTCTCGATGAATAATTTATTGAATTTTTAATTTTTTTTACAGCTTTTGTTAGTACTATCCATCTTTTATATGTCTGTGGCTGGAGACAAAGTTATTGTATCTTACAGATGTATTCTAGAGTATCTAGAACCCTATGTATCTACCCCCATGCTTTGTTTTACTTTATCATTTATTGTAGAGCAACTTGCAGCTCGGTAACCACATGGATGGGTAGACGCTAGCGCTACCGTGCTTATGTGGGTTCCCGGATATATCATTACACTATGCTGGAGGTTAATAGGTGGTCTTAATCTCCGATACGACCACCGTTAAGATGCATGCTGAAATGATAAAAGACAAAAACTTGGTCTTCGTATTTTTTTAGAAGACTCCTATGTCTCTGCTCTTCTCTATCTCTCTATTTCTATACATATAAAGAGAACACTTAAAAAGATCAGAAAAAATATATATTGACAAACATATTCAACTTGCTGGACTAACTCTACTTAGTCGAACACTAATATCAAAACCAAACTGATTTGAATTCGAAAAAGGAACAACAAGACAAGGCATGTTCCCTATAAATAAATAGTGGAAGGGAATGCAACCCTCCCTTCCCTGGATGACGCATTCGACTCACAAATCTAATTTTGAGCGAACGGAACGGCGCAAATTGTCCCACTTCTGCCTGTGACGTGTAGGGTGACATAGTGTACCGTACTTTATGGGACAATTTTTTAACTGGAGTACTCTAAAATATTTGACAAAATTTATTTTATCGTATACCTTATTTGTATGCTTTGCAAACCCGTTAAATATTCTTAACTAATCGATTAACACCACGAATTTGTGTTCTTAAAAAAATACTGCGACATTGTCACCTCCTCTGCACCGTGGAATTCTTATAGATCTTAATAATATCAGTTCAATCTTGATAATCGCCATGCAATGTTTATATTTTTTGCTCGATCACTTCAACTGTATTAGATGACTCACCCATAAAAGGTGAGTCTCGATAGAGTCATCAAATCAATTAACTTTTTTACAACCAGCGCTACAGACAATGATTGTAATTGTCAACTATAATTTAGAGATAATTTGTTGCGCACGGAGAAGAATAATATACTGTAATTAGTACAGGAGAATGCTTTCAGTGACGATAAAAATTATTGGGTTATTAATCATTTCGACTAATTCTTGGTTCGTGTTATCACAATTGTATTTTGTTATGTTCATTTTATTGCAATTCACTGTCATAAAGTTAGACATTCTAAATAAGCATTAGAACATCTAGTCAACGGATGAGTTTTAATGAAATACTAGTTGATATTATCAGTAAGATGAGAGGCCTTTGCCCATCAGTGGGACACTACATACTAAGAAGTACTTTACATGTTAAAAAGACAAATATATAGTATTTTCATTCGATTCAAAAGAGATAGAAGATAACCCACACATCTTTGTACCACTTTTACCAAACCCATGGTAACCCTAGCCATCCTAAAATGGTGTTTGCCTGTTTGTCGGCCATTTTGGGTTAATTTGCAGTTCGTTCGTGATTACAGGCGATGCCATTTTGAATGTATATTGCCGCATACAATTACCTCACGACTATTTAAACCGTACCTACTGATACGGAGTTAAACGTTTTTAATCGTATTCGAGCTAAGTAGTGCTTTAAAGTTGCTGATTTAGTTTCAGTTACGGGTTTTCTAACTTGATATTGTACCTGTAAGAATTTTGGGATTAATGGAGCCTGTGGGTTTTAATCTGTTGTATTAGCTAATTGCAAAATTTGGGATTAAGCTTGTGTCTTGATCTGTTGTATTGTAGCTAACTACATTGAACCAAAAATCTGTTGAATAGTTTTTTCGTGAGATAGCAACAACGATCCATCCATCCTAAAAATCTTTTGCGTAGTAAAAAAAATAGTAGCAGACTATTATGTAACAGATAATGTTATTTAATCATCAGTTATTTCGCAGAAGGAATAAATAAAATTATATAATTCCTTATTCTTATTCTTCATTGAAATTACTTTTAAAATATGATTCTTCAATATTGTTTGTGCAACAGTCTCACTACTTCCAATAACACTCTTCAGTAAACTCGAAGAAACAAATTCAATATCAAAATTGTATTGCGCAAACAAATAGCAATCTTGTAACATCAAATGGAACCTAGATTTTGCTACGACCCTTCAGGCTGTAGCGGACTACGTAACGACTATGTACGTAGCCACGTAGTCGTAGCTACGTAGCGGCTACGAAACTACGGATGAAGAAAAACATTATCAGGGTACGCCCTCGAGGCACTTGGTTTGGAAGTCTCGAGGTCTCTATAAGTAAGGATTTATATTCGAAATAAAAAGCTTGCTTTTAAATGTTTTGTGAGTGATCGTAAAACGTTATTTTATGTTTTTAATGTTATTGTATCTTTATATGAGTATTTTTAGTACATTTTTATTGCTGAACGGGGTAGAAAAAAATGTATGTTTAAATTTAGGTTTCGATCATTTAAAGTTATTACTTTGCGGTAAAATTAGTTAATTTTATAGTACTTACGAGTATTTAGACCTAGACGTAGAGTCACATATTTTACTAACTTCTTTAATTTCAAACATAACATAGCATTTGATTACTGCTTAACCCTATTTGTAAAGAAATGTCGTAAACAACCTCAGTTTTAGCATTTTTAATAAGCTTTCGAATGCAAAAGCCTTTCATAACGTAAATTCAACTTAATTACCTAGGAGAAACAGTTCAAAATAAACGCGAAATTATAACGAACATCCAGCTTTAATCTGTTATTACCAACTGCACCGAAACTCTCATAAATTCTTAAATCAGAAAGTCTCGGCGGCTCTTTGTGAATTTTCTTTCTATTTTCTTCCCTATTCAATGTTTTGTGAACCAAACGAGTGTGAAATTTGAATAAAAGTGTTCTACAGTAGATTGAGCCTTTTCAATGGTTTCTTTGAAGAGTTACGAATGTGAATGAAGGAACGAATGCAGGTTTATGGATGAGTAATCTGTACGGGGCTAAAGATAGGTTAAATAATGAGCAGTGGTTTTGAAAAGGTGTTATCGTATGGAAACCAATATTTTAATGACGTTCAATGACATAAATATCTCAAAAATTTTATAGATTATACAGTACGAGTATTTTAAGAGCAAATTGGTTAACTTAGGGATACTATTGCATATTTAATCGATTGCCCAGACTGATTGACTAGTTTTATGTAAATTAAATAGTCCTGTTTTTCTGCAACAACTCTAAGAGCCGAAACACATAACCGCGTTGCGGCGCCGCGACGCGAGAATCGGCAGTAGCGGCACTGCCGATTGTAGCGGCGCGGCACCGCAGCGTGGCGCTAGTTTCAGCGTTATGATGTCATACTTGTTGACAATGATTTAGTTTGTTTGTTCTTGAACATTGTATTTTTGAAAGACTAATTAAAGTATTCTTCAAGTAAGTAATTAATCAATAAAAACTATCAATAAAAACGTATTTGTTTTACTTTACCTTACAGTCAAGCCCAACATTTCTAAAGCTGTAAGAGGTTTCCTTCCTTTAATATTTTTTTTATTTATATATTTTGATAACCCGCGTAGTAGCTCTTCAAATGATGATATACTCATTCTAAAGTAGGCGAAAAATTTATTTTCGTCTATTTTTAATGCTTTGTATTTTCGAGAAAAGTACTCGCCATCGGGATTCATAGCCTTATTAAATGGATGTATCCAGTATCTTCTTTGTCGTTTATTTAAAACAGAGTAATGTATTTTTAATAACAAATAAGCAATAAGCTTCTTACGATTGTCCATGGCAAAGACACGTCTATCCACAATAAAAAATCACGAGGAACTGGTTAGTGGTTACCCTACTGTAATGCTCTTTTTCGCGGCGCCGCAACGCCGCAACGCAAACCGCCGATTTTAGCGGCGCGGCGCCGCAACGCGGTTATGTGTTTCGGCCCTTAGGACGATTGCACAAGCACTCTCATTTTGTTTAGCACCTAAATATGTTTGACAAACAAATGACTTTCGCTACAAATAGTGTTCTATTTCGTGCAATATAAAATACAATTTTGAACGAACACTTTTTGTTTTTAAACATATTTAGGTACTAAATAGATATGAGAGTTTTTGTGCAAGCCGTCATTAATACATGTTATTTAAAAATGCGCTTTTCTAAAGTCACATCATAACCTTACCATGTCTATTATCTAATAAAAAACCCGCTATTTTCTCTATGAAGCAATGGCGTCATTCTAAAAGATTATTAAAGATTCCAGAACATGATATCGGTGCTAAGGATATCGACTACTATTAATACCCCGATACAAAGAATGTTCCCGTATTGTCTCGCGTCTTTTGTCTACATTCTTCGGATGACGTCTACGTATAACGTATGTAGTTTGACAGCTAGGCGCCATGTTGGTTTTATATTGTTCAGTTCTAAAGTGGTAGTATATCGGTTTTCAACTAGAAGTCTTATCAATAGACATTATTATGTATTATATTGTATTAAATATATTTAATTTAATAAGACTTTCCTTGGCTCGGGGCTCGGTTTGAAATCATACATGACTTGTGTCTAAGATCACCAGCCTACAGTAGGCAAGCAGTGACTACGCCGTATATATTATGTCACTGTTTGTACCATAGACATAGAAACCTCTTTGCTGTTGTACGGTATCTTTAGGGATCGTTGAGCTTTTGAGCCTATAGCAGAACATTACAGACTTATCCATGCCAATCAAAATAGGGACCACCCGACACCATTTACTATACGACATTACTTGGTTTTTAGACACTCGAAATTGGTTATTTGTCAATATAAAACATTACCATAATAAATATCGATTGGGTGTTTAGCAACGCCACGGATGGGTGCGCATACGACGGAATCGCGAATGCGCGTGCGTGCGCGCGTTATCGCACCGATCGATGTAGATCTATCGATAAATCATAACAACTAATTGCATAATGATGTCCGACGAAATAGTTGCTAATTTTTGGATTGGTAGTTTTTTTCATGAGCTAATGGCGACATGTAACGGAAAGACTTAATTTTAGTTTATTCTTAGTGAGTTATTAATTTTTATCCGTACCCTTAGAAATTCTTGCAATACAAATTTTATTGTTGTGACTGGTTCCGTTTACATTTTTAAACTTCCGCTTATTTTTACCAACGATTTTTTTCCATTTAAAATATTAAATTATATTTAACTTTGGAGTATAGTTAATTTATTAAATCCCCTTTTTACCAACAAGCTTTTTTCCATATATTTAATTATATTTGTTTCTTCCTTTCAGGTATGTTCAGATCAGCGTATCTCGACTGCACTAGAATGAGTAAAATACAATCAAGACTGAGGTAAGTAGCTTGGGTTAGTAAAGTTCTTTTAATTAAGCTAACGTCAAAGTTCTTGCCACTAAGGCAAGTAGCTTAGGTTAATAAAGGTTAATAGAGATTAGTTAGATAAATATTAGAATAATAAGGTAAATTAAAGGTTAAATTAACCTGTAAAGTTCTTGCTACGTATATTTTTAACATATAGAATGGAATCTCTACTTTACCTCGATTATCTCACGGGGTATCATTACACACGGTGAGCCTTAATAACCCGAAAGATTTAAACGACGTATTTGTGACGACAGTACGAGTAAATAATGCTTTATCAACATGGGTCCAATTATGTGTCTTAATTAAACTACTATTTCAGTACAAATTAAATCATATTAATTGATCGCTTCTTTGTAAACAAACCTTTACTTCAGAGAGTGAGCGAGTTTTGAATAATCTCAGTTGAGAAACAAGGAGCGAGCATGACACTTAACGAATCACTCCGATATCATACGATGCATCAACCATGCGGTTAGTGTGTCTGCGTGTAAAAGTAGTAGGTGGCTACGCCTTTAGGGTGTGTTACAATTGCGATTTTCTTACTTGTGGTTTACTTGAAATAATTAATATCTCTTAAAATATGGGTTTTTGGACTATACGTTATATAACTTTATATACTCTAATTAGGCTCTAAAATCGTTGGTTTAAATCTTTCGGGTTATTAAGGCTCACCGTGTATATTAAATTAAAACAAAGGATTATTACGTCACGTCAACCATCACCACGTAACCAACCTTCCTCTTGAGCTATCTAATACACACTATATATATATATTTGAATCGGACTGGGTTCCTGAGATTAACGCGTTCAAACAAACAAAAAGTCCCTTCAGCTTTATATACCTTATGGCCATATAAATAAACGCACATTAAGAACAGTTTAGCTATCAAATGTTTTGTCACTTTTTGACATACGCAATTTTCGGAAGAAGAAAAGAGACAAAACACAGTGTAACAGTCCTCATTTATTAATACCTCATTTATTAATAATTTATTTTTTTATTTAGTGTTAGGAGGTCCAACAGCTTGACCACTTATTCTAAAAAAGTACAGCATATCTTATCAGAAACCAATAGGTCCTCACGGTTAAAAATAAGGCGGAATAAGTATTGTATAGTATGGAGACTAAGATTATACTGTTAGATAGATTTGATAGATAATTTGATAGATATTATGCCAACAGCCTCCGTGGTCTTGTGGTTTGAGCGCCCGGCTCACGACCCGGAGGTTCCGGGTTCGATTCCCGGTGGGGATATCTCATAAAAATCTCTTTGTGAGACTTTCCTCAGTTTGGTTAGGGCATTGCAGGCTGAATCACCTGATTGCTCGAAAAGTAAGATGATTCCGTGCTTCGGAGGGCACGTTAAGCCGTCGGTCCCGGTTACTTTCTGCGGATAGTAGTCGTTACTTGAGCCATGTCAGAGGCCTTTGGCGGCTCAATAACTCTGACACCAGGATTGGTCAGGTTGGCCATCCACTCGATGAAGAAGAAGAAGATAGATATATGCCTAGTTGTTACTTTCATATAAATACTAACTCTATTAATTAACGTCAAAGTTACTAATTTTCCAACTCAGACGGGTTAAAAAGAAAATTAAACGTTTGAAAATTAACCAGCGTTTAGTAATCTATAATTAAAGTATGCGTGATTAAATTATAGACATCTTGTTTTTGTTCGGTTAATTGTGTGCATGCAGTTACCGTGTGCTCATTAAAATTACTCCTCAGTATTGTTTCGTAAATATCGTTTGTAGAGATTAGATATAGAAAGGTAATAAATGATTTAGATTTTTATTTACTGGAAAGGAAAAGTGGAAGATATGATTAATGAAATTAATGAGACACGGATTTATCTAGGTGTTATATAATTCTTGTATCAAAATCTATATTAATATAATATTTGAATTTTGCAAAGTGGGTAAAACCGCAAAAACTTTAATTTTGTAAGAAAAAAAAAAATTTTTTTTCTTACAAAATTAAAGTTAATGTATAATAATAGTTTAATATACAGTGGTGAGTTTAGTGTGTTCAGGCTCTTATGTAATACAATATATTTCTTGTTTCAAAACAGATAAGTTGTACTATAGATGACGTTAGTCCTTCCGTCATTACAACAGCTCGTAACTAAAATCCCAAAGACAACATTTTCATAATCACTTGAGGAACTTTAACGATTCGCTATTAAGTCTTGTTTACAATTGTTTATGGAATAAAGGATAAACTTTATAGTAAAACATTTGTGTTTATACGCCAGGGAGTTATCCCAGGGTGGCTGTTTATAAAGGACGGTTTTCGGGAAAATATTTAAAGTTTAACAAGAAATAAGATGGTCGGGTTTAATGATACCCTTTTATAACTTTAAGGTGTGCTTGTTTATTTTGAGATTGGAATGAAAAATTGCTGTAATTAAAAACAACATTTTAAACGCGATGAAACGTAGATACCTACCCTAGTTAAGGTAACAACACCCTCTTCTTGTGCTGAAGGTTACAAAGGACCCTACTTTCTAATACATTAACTGCCGTACTTAGAGCCTTCCATTAAATCGAACCTTAACTAATTGACGTATTTTTTCATACATAGAGGTCTGTTTTCGGTAGCGACCGCAGTAGGCAGCAACTGCCGACCGCAAGGTCCACTTCAGGATTCTATGAATCTAATGGCACGGCGATACTGCTTGCGGTCGGCAGTTCCTGTCTACTGTTGCGGTCGCTACCGAGAATACACCTGTCAAATTAATTCATTAAATCTTTATTAAGGAAGCATTTGACATCTCTGAGTTCGGGCGAGTGCCCGATAGCTGCGTTTTCGTTGATTATGTTTACAAGTTGCGTGCCGACAAATTGGTACCTATATCAAAGTTTTTAAAATGTGTGACCCTTTATATTGAATTCACCAGAAGGCAAATATCAATACAATAGCAGCGCCCCGCGGTATTACCCGCGTTGTTCCCGTTCCCGTGGGAATTTCGGAATGAAAAGTAGCCTATAACCTTCCCGTTGAATGTGGCTATCCATTACAAAAAGAATTTTTCAAATCGGTTCAGTAGTTTCTGAGATTAGCGCGTTTAAACAAACAAACAAACAAACAAACAAAACAAACTCTTCAGCTTTATAATATTACTAGCAGCGCCCCGCGGTATTACCCGCGTTGTACCCGTTCCCGTGGGAATTTCGGAATGAAAAGTAGCCTATAACCTTCCCGTTGAATGTGGCTATCCATTACAAAAAGAATTTTTCAAATCGGTTCAGTAGTTTCTGAGATTAGCGCGTTTAAACAAACAAACAAACAAACAAAACAAACTCTTCAGCTTTATAATATTAGTATAGATAGTGTATAGTATAGATTTGTCAATACAACAAAAATTATGTTATTTAGTACTAACAGCGCTCCTTGTTTAACCCTTGTACCGTTTCCTTACTAATTTCTGTATAACAAGTAGCTTACATCCTTTGTCTAATTTATCTCTGTACCTTTCATCAAAATCGCTTCAGCAGTTAAGACCTAAAAGCGTGACAGACTTACTTTCGCATATATAATTTTAGTAGGGATAAATGTGTCCATTTTACAACACTAAAACAAGCCAATCCATCCGCAATCGCATGCCCTTCAACAAGTACCAGTGGTCACTGACATTGACGAGGTGTCAATGCCCCCGAGCCGAATTTAGCATTAGCATCAACGTAGACAGAATTAGAGCGTCTAGATGTCTAGATTTAACAGGGCTAGCCCTAACCGAGCGCGGAGCTATCTTGTGCTAAGAATAACTCCTGTTTGAACTTTTGTTGTGACGTTTTTTGGTTCCGTAAGTTTATGTGCGTGTGGTGTACTTCGTTTGTTTTTAAAACGATAAAATATAAACTAATATTGCCATTTATTTTATTAACCAAAGACAGTTTCTTCTAAAGACTAAGGACTAAACGTGAAACTGAAATGAAATATGCAAAGAAATCACTATAAAATATTTCTCACAGAAGACATAGTCTTGGAAAAGCAGTAAGCTAAGTTAGATAGATTTGGGTATTACTAGGTAAATAGCAAAAAATTACATACAATAATCAGCTCATACTTAAAGGGGAATCTTGTGTTGCTATTTTCAAAAAAATCGCCTGTCACCGTCGCTCGACCTTTAGTGGATGAAAAAGACACCACTCCACCTAAGTAACAAACGTGCTCCATAAAGGGTAATATTAATGTCACAGTATTTTATTATGTCACAACCTCCGACACTCGCTACGTCACACGCTAGCTCTAGATATATTATACAAATGACGAGAAATCCAATTTCCCCGTGACATTGTTTCACCCTGAGTGTTGCGTTTGTTTGCGTAATAACCTTTTTATATTGTAACCTCTTTATTTGTATTATGTTAGTGGTTATAATGTGTCAGTGGGTTTTTAAAAACCGAACGCAAAAAGGGGTATAGTAACCTTCGATCAACAATACACAACTAACCAAAAAATACGTCTCGGTGAATAACGCCTCATTTGAAAAGTGAGGCGTTATTCTCACTTATTTTATTCATAAGATTAGGTTGAACTTCGAACTGTTTTAAAACTTTTTTTTGGTTCGTTAGTAAACAAAATAAGCTGTCACACGTCATCCACGCGGACAGTATTTAGCTTTGATTTTGTACGTGACCCGATATCTAGTTGTGTATTGTTGATCGAAGATAGTAATCTTATAATACAAGGGTATTCAAATTTAAATGCTATGCGTGTGTGCGTGAGTCTGTGTCTTTCTGTGGCATCGTAACTCCTCAACAATTGTGCCCATTTTAATGTAGGTATAGTGTTTTGTTTGTCTGATAGATGCTTCAGGAGTGCTAAGTGCTAAACTAAGTGTTGTAATAAAACATAGTGATTATATTCTCTTTGGTGCTCTTAGTTAATGAATAAAAAATGCGTTCAAGCACGAGCTATGTTTACTTGCTTGCATAGAGAACGTAGCATACTTTATCTCTGTCGGTATAGCGTAGTTTAAAACTAAATTGGGTGTGGCAGGCGTACAGACAGACTGACGGATAACCGAATGATGTTATAAGGGATCCGTTTTCCCTTTTAAGGTATAGAAGAACCTTCATCAGACGTATTATTTTTTAAAATTTCGTTTAACATATACCTCCTATATCTATATGTGAGTTTTCATTTTGTGTCAGTTTGCTTTCCTAATAGAGTTTTGAATCAATTTCAAACTCGAGGTCAGCGGTAATTAAATTGTGAGTTATTAACAAACTCGAATTGTCTCGTTGTTTTCAGTTTCAGTTTAAATCTATTACAGTCATTTGTTTGGTTACTATTATGTCATACATTAAAAACAGTATTCGCCAGTTATGCTTCTCTACTGGGCAAAGGCCTCTCATCTCACTGAAGATATCAGTACAGTGAGGAGGATTTGGCATATCACGCTTGCTTATACGGGTTGGTGATGTCAAACCCGAGCCATGTTTGAAAAGTAGTTAACATGTTTTCGCTCAACCGGGGAATTAAACCCGAGTCTTGGCAGGCGAAAGTACATTAGAGATATTACAATTCAAAAACATAATTTTAAGTCCTATTTGAATTATTAACTTTCCTAGAAGTTTCGAGTCCCTTCAAAGTTGTACTAACGTTCCAAGAAGCAGTTAAAGATTCTACCTAGTGCTAACTTTTAGTATCTTAAAGATTCAGATAGTTATTCAACTTCAATATTTTATAGGCATCTTTCTGTCTATGTATACTATTTTTTCTTACGAGGTCAATATGACTGATTTTTGAGCCGAAGACAATTTCTTCCATTGAGGAATGGGTTCAGTTATGGGGTAAGAATGGAATAAAATCCACGAGATAGAGAAGTTCGCTCCTCCACAATGAATTCACTATACCTTCTTCCTCTTCTGAAGTAAACGTGCTCGGCTGGGAAGTTCGACCTCATTGGTCCACATTTGAATTCATATGTAAAAATAGTGTCATCTTAAATTTAAAGGCAAGGCTCTTGTCGGTGAGTCCGATGCAGACTTCTCCATCTATTCCTATTCAGTGCAAGTTCCTTCACATCTCTATAAGACATAACAGACACTTTTTCTTTAATCTGACTCATGTAACTGATTCTAGGCCTTCCCCTACCTCGCTTTCCTTCAACTTTATCTTAGTGTATACTATACGTCACAAATAAATTAAACAAGACCTATTATAAAGTTAAAATCAACTGACACAAGCTAATACTAAAAATACTTAAAAATCATATCTCACCATGCTATACTACTCTTTACCTTAGTTTATCTCAAATGTACTTCACGTAAGATCCTATTGCATTTCTATCTCTTTTAAAAATCTCCAGGAATATATTTCAGTTTGAATATCGTTCAATAGGTCTCTCGGTGAGTTCCATTCAATGCACGGCCTCATACGAGGAGGATTGCCATAAGTGTCATTTCACTCAATATCTTCTAAAAGGTTTCTGGACTATAAATAGTGATAGTTTATAGAACGGTTGAATGAACCTGTCATGTGGAATCTTGGTCATATAATAAAGAGAACTTAGGTGTTTATAAAACGTAGCTAAATCTTTGTATAAGGCTTTGTATAATAAACGTCGCGTCGGTGAGGTAGATTTATGTAAATATTTTAACACTTTAAGAAATGAAGTTTATGTGTGTGAAGTGTCGTTATGTTTTAACCTCCGACGCAAAATAGAAGTGTTGTAATTTTGAACTTGATTTTTGTGTATCTCAGTTGTAGCGCTGTAGTTCTCAAACGGGTGGACCGTTTTCGACGCAGTTTTTCGATTTGAAAGCTATTTTCCTTGCGGTGGTCTTTAGCTATGTCTTGTAAAAATCTATTTATTATCTGTTTATTTTTTTCTTCAACCTGTATCGTCCCACTGTTGGGCAAAGGTCTCCCCCAAACGCTTCCAACCTTCTGTTTATTATTATATAATTAATTTCTTTTATTATACATATTTGTTAATCATACTAATGGCCACCATTCGCTATCTATTAACTCGCCGGCTTTTTCACTCACTCAATAGAAACTCTAAACTAGATCATCTTTTAGGACAATACGTTCAGTCTACAGGGACGGTCTCAGTTTTCCAAGTTAATGGATTAATTAACTGGAGTGAAAGGGTGATCCATTTAGAGATATTGATTGTGTCTCCATTTGACGGCGACGAGCTTTGGCAGCCATTCCTTTACAGGATACTGTTGGAATATTAATTTCAAGGAAGACTGCGGTAGGTGCTGTCGGTGGGTAAATTCAACTGAAGACTGTTGAAGTATGAAACTTGATTCTAACGGGTCACGGATCACATTGTTTGTTTTGAAAACCTTTTTTGAAATGGTTACTACTCGTAAATTGTTAGTAGATTTTGATTTGAAACTACGTTTACGGATACGCTGTTTTTTACATTTCAATCTGACGTTTCGGCCCCTTTACAGGAACCGTGGGTACAGAAGAGTCTTGTTAGTAGATATTCGGTATGTGCGGTATTTGAATATGGTATGGTTCTACATACAAGTACATTTACTTAGAAAAAGCCTGTAATGTTCCGTTGCAGTGTCACGTCCTCTATGACTGAAAATATCAGTACAGTTTAGATTCATTTCCAGTTCGTAACTTGATAGTTAATTACATTAAGTAGGTACACTTTAAAAGGTAAAACGAAGTAAAAGTAAATAATGAATTTCTCTTTGCCTTTGTTCCCGTTGTAAAACTTGTATAATAAGAGGGAAGAGCAAAAAACTCCGGGAAGCCAGTCAAAGGAACGATACCTACAACAGAATGCAATTTTCATTATAAATATTACTTGTTTTAAAAGTTCTAAGCATAAAAAAATTACAACATATATAACCTACCATGAATATTGAATACTCACCTCGCTTCGTTCGGTGAAAGGACCACCCCCTGTTCAGGGTTGAATATCGCAAAATCATTTCTTAGTGTCCAACTCCTGTGCCTATTTTCAAGTTTCTAGTTATAGCAGTTTCGGCTGTGCGTTGATATAAGTCAGTGAGTTAGATAGTCAGGTTTGTCTTTTATATAGATAAACTAGCGGCGCCCCGCGGTTTTACCCGCGTTGTGCCCGTTCCCGTAGGAATTCCAGGATGAAAAATAGCCTATAACCTTCCCGTTGAATGTAGCTATACATTACAAAAAGAATTTTTCAAATCGGACCAGTAGTTCCTGAGATTAGCGCGTTTAAACAAACAAACAAACAAACAAACAAACAAAACAAACTCTTCAGCTTTTTATTATTAGTATAGATAGGTAGATATAGTTCATTTGTTTTTCCTTTGTACTAGAAATACTTTTAGTGGGAGAATTAACATTATTTCTGTATTACGAGTATATATTTTCATTCTTTTGAGAAGAAATTAAGAATATTATTCATGTCATTGATTATGAATGAAAGTAATGTAACAAATTGATTGCATAAGGTATTCTAAAGGGTAGCAAATAATAAAGTCAGTCCTCCTTCAGCCAAACAAATCAAACTCTATAACTATTCCAGTATTTTCCTCTCGGTTCGAATCAATAATGTTGCAAGCTTTCATCTGTCCCCCTCTCCCGCGGTGAGGGGAGGGCAGTCCTTAGGGAGGGGGATTCTAGATTTAAAGTTACGTAAGTCGACCTAGGTACAGCATTTACAGAGCGTTTAGTTAAGCTTCATGGATCAAAGAAAGTCGTTTGAGGGGGTTCAACGTTAGCTCGAGTACTTATATACCTATTACTAGCAGCGCCCCGCGGTTTTACCCGCGTTGTGCCCGTTCCCGTGGGAATTTCGGGAATTTTTTTACATAAAAACCTTCCTCTTGAATCACTCTACCTATTACAAAAAAACCGCATCAAAATCCGTTGCGTAATTTTAAAGATTTAAGCATACATACAAACGGACAAACAGAAGACAAACAGACGCGACTTTGTTTTATACTATAAAGTGATGTAGTGATGCGAAAATTTGTGAGGATGTATATTATGTTTGTTACTCTTTCACGACAAAACTACTGAACGGATTCGGCTGAAACTTTACACTAATATAGGTTATAAAATAACGTTTTAGGGGTGGATTTTCCAAAATGTTTTTCGCTGGTAGTTACTTTTGTTATATAGAGAACCTACATGCAAAATTTGAAGCAAATACATCAAAGAAATAAAAAGTTGCATGTAAGCGATCATCCCCTAATTTACGCTCTTAGGGGTGGAATTTCCAAAATTCCTTTTGCAATCCTTATCTACGTTAAATAAAGAACCTACATGCAAGATTTGAAGCAAATCCTTTAAAAAATTAAACAAATATTATAAATCTTTCAACCCCTAATTTACCCTCTTCGGGGTGGAATTTCCAAAATTCCTTTTGTAATCTTTAACTACGTTAAATAAAGAACCTACATGTAAAATTTGAAGCAAATACATTAAAGGAATTTAAAAAGTCATACAAACTTTCAACCCCTAAATTACCTTATTAGGGGTAGTTTTTCCGAAACTTTTTTAATTAGTGGTTATTTTCTTTGTATAAATAACCTACATGCAAAATTTGAAGCCAATACATCAAAGGAATAAAAAGTTGCGTTGCGATCATCCCCTATTTTACGCTCTTAGGGGTGGAATTTCCAAAATTCCTTTTGTAATCTTTATCTACATTAAATAAAGAACCTACATGCAAAATTTGAAGCAAATCCATTAAAGAATTTTAAAAAATTGTAAAACTTTCAACCCCTAATTTACTCTCTTAGGGGTGGAATTTCAAAAAATCCTTTCTTAGCGGATGCTTACGTCATAGCATCTACCTGCATGCCAAATTTCAGCTCGATCCGTCCAGTAGTTTGGGCTGTGCGTTGATCCCTCACTAACCACTTTGAGTTTTATATATATAGATATAGAAGATGTATGTTACAAAGTAATAAGCTGTGTTTAATTGGGATGTACTTGGTTAGTAGTTATTTATACTTTTTAACCAACTTCAAAGAAGAGGGTTTTGTATTCGTGTTTCATTTTAATTTCTGTGCTATCGAATTTGAAATGTCACAAACAGTCTGACTGAAATTATTTCTTTCTATAAAGTCCAATTAAAAGTTATTCAGTTTTTACTATAAATCGTATCGTATTTATAGAATATAATTCGTTATTCAAGCTTTTATATGTAAAACCCCACGTTCGGTTTCTATATGAAAAGAAGTTGAAGTATTGAACGCCTACAAAAATTATAAAAGCAATATTCTCGCGGCGGTATTGCCGTAGAACTGACAGGCGTTATTCATATTCGTTATTGACTGAATATTATACGCTGCAATATTTATTTATTTTGTATGTGAAGTGTAATGCGAGAACATACGAGGACTTATCTCAGTATGTTTTTTTTCGATTACAGTATCAAAAATAATTATTATATATAATAAGTATAAAATGGTAAATGAAATCATGATTTACAACAAATCTAATTCCATCTCTTCATCCGATGGAAGCCATTTTGAAATCCCATAATCCCTTTGAAAAAGTTTAACGCGATTTTTCTTTTCAATTAAAAATTGAAGTGGGAACAGTAGATCGCTATTGACATTCGGGATGGAGGGACAATGGAGCCTTCATTCAATGAAACTTTAATCCTATCGGACTATTGTTGCGATCAGTTCAAAATTCATAAAAGTGGGGTTGGATTTTTAGCTTACCGAGGCTTTAAAGCATGAAATACATGGTGGATTCCACAAGCTTTTTAATTTTATTTAACGCCTAAACGTTTTTATTTAATTGCGTGCAATATAAAATACAAATGTGACCGAATAGCTTTTGTTTCCTATACCTAAATTTTCGGGTCTAAATAAATTTTAAAGTTCTTCTGCAAGCCGCCTTGAAAGACGTAACGCTCGATTTCATTAGAACTTGCTAGCTTAACAAAGTTTATTTCGTAGGAAAATCCAGATAAAACGTACATAGCCTGCCTATAAAATAAAACCTTAGAACCTCCTAGTATATAGGTATATTTTCAGGCAGAGCAAGAACGGTTTCAGCCTCCACTTTGATGGAACCAGTTGACATTCAAACCTCATAAAAAAAGCTATAAAAATATTAGACATTTTATGAGCTTTACCATAAAGACCTATATCCAGGTCAACAGATCAATCTAAATTGTTCCTTAACACGTACTGCATAAGGTTTGCGGTCCCGTAACAGGTAGTGCTGGTTGTAAAATGGAATCGATTGTCGTAAAGCTTTGTTCTGCAAAGCTGTTCCTGATTTAGAACTTTAAGCTTCAGTCCGAAGCTTCAGAATACTGGAAAAGCTTGAATTTAGTGCTTTTGAACGAAACTTTTGGATATTCAATTGATTTGGATCCTAGTTTGCTTAGGACGTTTGTTTTCCGACTGCAGCGACGCGGAGCGAGGGAAAATGATGTTTAGGTACTTAGTTGGTATACTTACAGTTTATTTTGTGTAAAAATTTCAACAAGGAGTAATTGTTTCACCCAAGCTTTCTCCCTTTACGTAATAATATGTATTATAATGACAAGGCAGATTGCGAAAAAAACACGTATCATGTCTCATAACAATGTCATGTCCTCAATGTCATGTCTTTTAAACGTCATATTCTGTTTCAGTCCACTGCGTTAGATCCAGTTAGATCACTTAAGGTTATTAAAATCTAAGTTTAGGTATCCTATTAAAAAAGTCTTCTCAAAGTAATAACTTCGATATTTTATTACGATGCTGACTGTCTTTCTAAACTGTATTAGATCTTATATGCTTTTACTAGCAGCGGCCCACGGTTTTTCCTGTGTTAAGGACGCTTTCGTGGTGATTTGGAGATGAAAAATAGAAAATAGCCTATAACCTTCCCGTTGAATGTGACTATCCGCTACAAAAAGAATTATTCAAATCGAAATGGTAGTTTCTAAAGTAAGCGCATTCAAACAAACATACTCTTCAGCTTTATTATCTTAGTATAGAATATAGATAGATTGATTCTGAGATTGTAAGAAACCGTCTATTTTCCATCAGCTATTTACAAACTGTTTTCGTTTCAATAAATCCTTGGAAATTCATTATAATTTTAGATTTCTCCCACGCCTTCATCGATACCTCATTCGTTATCATTATTGAAAGTCCTACGCAGACAGTCCACGGGGGATGTCTATCGAAATTAGAAGCCTTATTAAATGTATCGAATAACATATACAAAGAGTAAAAAGAGAATTTCTTAATTCAGAAACTGAGATCGAGATTCAGCAAGATCTATCCATTTCGGTCTTTAATCTCTCATCTGTGCTAAAGAGTACTATTTTCTTCCCAATTGTACATCTCTTTGTATCCAGAGAACTATCTAGAAATTATCGGGTTCGAATTAATACTAATTTGTTCGCGTCTAGGCTTTATTGCTTTTTGTAATTGCTTCTTGTTCTTGGACTTTACAGTAATGGAAATAAAAGTCTTTTTCCTTTAAATATCGTCCAGGAGTTTATGTACCTATTATTGGGTTTACAAGGGAATGTTTGAATTTGGAAGGTATTTCATTTATGAGTTAGGTCCGTAAGGTATTTTGGTAGGAAATTATGTACAGTGAATGAGACAAGTCATTTATTTAAAAATGATCATTCTACTTTCTCTACTAACCTACCTATAGCTTGCTTTTTTCATGACTAGTAGTAATCTGCGGTTTTATCCGCATTGTACACTTCCCTGTGCGAATTTTGGCATCAAATGGAATCGAACCCGCAACCCCTGACACAGTAAGTGCCCTCACTGCCACTGTGCCAACGCGCTTGTCGAACAAAATAGAACACGAAACGATTGTCTCTTGTCTACAAGCGTCGTTACTAAATGTTACCGTTAGTTATTACCAATACCGACCCAAGTAATTCAATCATTGATCGAAAAATATCCGAATATTTGATACTTAATATAAAACGTAGAATTATTTATTACCATCAAAACTTTTGGGACATTATCGATTAGGTCGGGAATAGTAAACTCGATTGACCTGTTTCTGTTCTAATAAAACTGAATTAGTAATACGAGATATCGATTGGTGTTTTTTGGGACATTGTGCCGATTAGAACAATTTATAGGAAAGTAAATTGTCTTAGTTTATTTCTATCGGTTGTTTGGCGCGTTGTTGTTCATTAGATAAGGAGAATAATTCTGCTATTAATACCGATTTAAATCTAAGCTGAAAATGTATAAAGAATTCGCAAATATAATCAGGTTGGTAGGTATTATCTAAATAATGTTTACTTCAGGTACGTCCCTACATTACTTCTCTCCATTTAGGCCGAAACCTTAAACAACGTGAATGTGGCAATGTTTTCCCCGTCTCATCTCGGAGTTTGATCTCCCCGGTTATGAAGGAACCCTTCCCAGAACAAATAACTTTATTATCTTGTAATGTTGTTATCAGTAGTTCTGGTCTTATCTCTTTATTTTTATTTGTAATTCTCGGGTTTCAGTTGCGTCGTAAAATTTTGTAGCGTTAACTGAGTTTGGTGTTTTATTCAGGACGTGACATTTTGAGTATTAATAACTATACTTAATTGAACAAAAACAAGTGTAAGGTCGCTCAAAATGTTTGCAGTGTTTGCAGACTAATTGCAGACTATGTATGTCTTCAGACTGACTAGTACGACACAGTCAAGTTTTTCTTTGTACTTTTGTTGTTAGTAAGTACGTAGTTTGACTTAGCGATGTTAGTTAATTGCGATTGTTAGTTAAGCCACGTGCAGCTCGGCCCCTAGTTGGATGGGTGACCCATAGTGACATTTCTATCTGAGCACTACCGTTCGCTTTAAGCAGTCGGTCCCGGTTGTTTCAATCGTCAGACTATGTCGGAGCCCCCTAGGCGGTCAAAAATTCGACACCAGAGTCACACACACACACACCTACTCGAAATATTTCATTTCTCGAATGAATTGTTAGTATAATTAATTAATATAACAAAAAATGTGACAGATGAAAGAATACTTTTGTCTTGTCTCTGGCGTGCCCTCATAATCTATGAGAGGCTAGTCGACAGTCTAAAACTGTCTACCTGGACTAAGGTTTGCGCTGGCTTAAAGGGTTGAATCCACCTTATTTGAGACTCACCCACCCAACGGGTACTATGAAAATTAGATTAGGATTGGCTACAGATCCCGACTGTTATTTATACAATGGCGCCTCCTGAAGGTAATCTTATTGAGATAAGATCTAGTATTCAGGCGGTTTGCAGATTAGGAGACTTTGATAGGAGGATTATTATGATTATTTTAAGCAATTTTCTTGGACTGGAATTTAATTTGTTAAGTTTGTTTGTAAAAGTAAGAATGTTGCGGCCTGTAGGATCTTATTACAGGATCAAAGGTCACACACAAGATAACAAAATAGTGAAGAAGAATAGGACATTAACTGATTATTTAGGACTGTAAAATACTCTTATAATAGCACTTAAAATTAATCAGTTTAAGATTAGGATGTGTTTGTACTGAAGCGGAGCGATGCGGAATCCAATATTAACAAACAGAACGCATTGAAATTGTCAAACAACGCATTGACATTGTCAAACAATGCATTGACATTGTCAAACAACGCATTGACATTGTCAAACAATGCATTGACATTGTCAAACAACGCATTGACATTGTCAAACAATGCATTGACATTGTCAAACAACGCATTGACATTGTCAAACAACGCATTGACATTGTCAAACAATGCATTGACATTATCAAACAATGCATTGACATTGTCAAACAACGCATTGACATTGTCAAACAATGAAACCTACATTTATAGGGATTGTTAAGGTATTCATTAACCTTTTCTTTGCGGAAAACCTTATAATATAGATCATATGAATGTGAGTCAATATTACTGGTTTCTTAAGTTTAAGCAAACACTACTCATTTTCAATCGAAACTACGGTCACGGATACACTTCGCTTTTATTTTATTTTCTAAAAGACTTACAGGAGAAGTTTATTCTGTGACCACGGTTCTTGTAAAAGGGCCGAAACGTGAAATAAAAATGCAAATTAAAACCGAATTGTATCCGTAAACGTAGTTTAAATTCAAAATGAGTCAATATTTTTCAAAAATAAGTAAAAACATAGAACAGTTACGAAGGACCAATCACTTATCAATCTCATATCTCCATTGTCCCGTCCCGAGATTGCCAACAAATTGATTTACCTCTCACCGAATTTTCGTAACCAACGTTTTGGGGAAACATCGATGAATATTCACTGGTAATAGAAAATAGACTATCAAGTTCACTATCAGACGAAATTGGGGACAGGATTCCTTGTGTTGTATAGATATCTTTCTTTATGTACTAGGTAGGTACTCAAAATGCTTGTAAGAACAACAAACATTCATATCATTTGGTATAGTTATTGTAGATTAAGACTGTCAGCCCAAAGCAATATTGAATAAGTGTAAGGACTCTATTTTGGGTGCGAACCGGTACCTTTCGTACAAATACCAGGAATACAACGTCACACGACCCGCACCCAGCCCGCACCCGCACTATGTGTATCCGCTTGAGTAATAAACATCGCTCTCTCCTCTTTTGCTCCTAAACTTCTAACCCTGAATATTCTAAAGCCTTTAAACTTGTCAAATAACTGTACCATAGCTTTTATACTATACATGCTTAACCGTATTCTATGACGCTGTTCCATTTATAGGCCATTGAATAGGCTCCTTGTACCGCGGAGCTATTGTACTATAGAACGGTTGGAAACTTCGACAGTTGCTAACAAACATAACTAGTCAAGTAAACAGACTTGTATTCAAAGGCTTGAAAGGACTTTATGCTTTCATTGTTGGATAAAACTTGAAGAATTTTTCAGCCAAATGCAGATTTAAGGCCAAGCAAAGTTTGTTGAAGTATATCAGGGTACTTGTTAATCCCCCGTATTCAGAGACGACAAATGCTAGGAGAGATCTAATGATTGCGTTTGACATGTATTGGACATTTGGCTGTACGTGTGTGTATGATTTTCAGGTATTGCTTACTCGTTCACTTCAAACAAGTTCAAAAGAAGTGGATTTTACAATCTTTATAATAAAAAATAGAGCAGAAATTCTCTAAATCTTGTGTGATAACTTGGTTTTGACATTGTGTTACAAAGTGCTCTTCTCGCATTTTGAACTTGTCACTAACATCTGAAGTGTTCACGTTGATGTCGCAATTTCAGCAATATCAGAGTCAAGACTTTATGTTATCACTAGAAGAGCCTCGCGGTATTACCCGCGTTGTATCCGTTCCCGCGGGAATTACAGGGTGTAATATATCCCATGGGTAATTTTGATGTTGAAGTATAAACGATATTACTGTAAAGTTCCAACGTTTCGTTAACAGCTTTATTTAAATTAGTGATATAACTTTAATGTATGGTGCAGAGGCCTCTTTAGAGCGCAACTTTGTAATAATAAGGTATACAGCGTGAATGAAAATTCATTAGAACGGATTCAAAAAAGAAGGTACCCTTTTCTTTTCGAAAAAAATAAAAACCACATAATCTTTTTACATCAAACTCTCGGCTACTACGTGACAAAATTATTCTTGCAAATTGATTTAATTTGCATTCGAAAATTCTAAACAAAAATTATTTTGCCTTTTTGGTTCGGAAACCAGACAATGAACAAATGAACAAACTTGTGGTTTTATTATGAGATTGTTGGTTTGGAGGTAGCTTTATATTTTGGGTAAAATTTCAAGAATCTGAAAATTAGTTCTACATTTGGAAAAGCTACAGACCCAAAAACGAAAAACTGAAACAAAAAAATATACTTACTCCAAACAAAAATGTACCTTCCATTAACCCACATAAATGGCCCTGTAAAACTTCTAATTTTTGGTAGAAACGTTCTAGAAAATTCCTCATTTATTCCAAAGCCCAGGATTGGTTAGTCCAATTTATTATACCTTTTTATTCTGTAGCTTTTGTCGTGAATATTCGCGAATTTAGCGTTCCGAGCCACCCTTTGTGTTCTGCACATTGTTTCCGTGGATTATAGTCAATTATATTATTGTTTTATGAAACCAGTTTGCATAAAACTTGTATAAATAGTTATATTTTATCGTCAGTTGGTGGAATTAGATCGGGAGTTTATATTATTGCTGTTCAAAACGTTCTATAGTTTATGGGGTTCAATGATCTAACATTGTTTTATAGGAGTGGGTTGTTCTTTCCGTCCTGATATCTATAGAGGCCTTTGACCTGTAATGAGGTCTTGCAGACTGTACTTATGTGCTATGTATTATATTGGGATTGATCTATCCGAATCCAATGAAATAAAAATACATCTGGACAAATTCACCTGACCTAAATAAGATACACATACACATGCATACGAATAATTGAGATGAATATATAATTGACACCCAGACGTCGTTACACACGACTATGTCTGCACATATACTACATACTTTAACCAAATTACTTAAATAAAATTCCTCCAATTCCAAACAATATTGACAAGTAGTTTTAAATAAATTAGTGATTCCTAATTTGAGTGGTATTTGTGTATACCTGGTTGAAAAAGTTATATAGTGTAGTCAACGTGTGATTAAATTCCAAACATCCAATGATATACATTGGACAGTTATTTCATATCAATTATTTCAAAAATGTCAAAAAACTCTAACACAATTCAATGAAAAACGGAAAACAAATGAGCATTTTTAACTATGACTAACCGTTAGTAAATTTATATAGAAGCATTGTAACGAACTGTCAAATTAATTCCAACTTCATTCATTTAAAAACAGAATAAAAACAAACGAGCATCGCTGACTAACCACACAAATATGTAAACTAGTGACACAGAGCACCACAAAACTGTCATTTCCTCCTATAATTCCGACATTAATCTTTTACTATGCAATGATGTTGTAAAACCGTAATCAGAGGTAGTGTGAGTAATGGGACAGATAACACGGTCGATGTTATGACCTATTAAACATTGAGACGACAAGTTTTATAGGCACTGGATATGTTTATAGCTAGCTACTACCGGCCCGCCTTTCCTTCGCTTTGATAACGAAAGAGTGTCTTTGTTTAACTGCGATTTCTACTTCAATATGAGAAGATAATACTGGATCTATGTTTACCTTCCTGGAACCCAATTAGAAAGATCTAAACTCTAACTGCTACATTCAGAGTTATCTATTAAATCGACACTAACTTATTGACGTAAATTTTCATACATTACATGTCAAAATCATTCATTAAATCTCTAAAAAGAAAGCATTTGACGTCTCTAAGTACAGACGTTAGAATGTAAACCATTTTTATTAGGCTTTTGAACTGTTACTTGGATTATAGTAATTAACAATAACAAGCAAAGCGTAAACAAAATCTTGTTAAGCGAACAAAGTTACGCATAGACATTGGAACGTTGTCAACAGATACAGTCCTTTTGTCTCTCAACGATCATCTTCAAATTATTTATTGTCAACGACTCTATTGTTCAGCTTCAGGCTGTATTGTTAACATTAGGAGTACTTGTTACTTCGTTTGTATCCTGTTTCTGGTTCAATTTGTTAACTGATAACAATTATCGAGAAGTAAAATAGGTATTTATTCTGACAGCTAGTAAAGACTACAACAAAAGTGTTGGGTTGGTTCAGTAACAATAAGAGTAACGATTATTGTAACTAGCAGTAACTACGGTAACTAGTAGTGTATTTCCTTCGGTATTTATGATTCAGGATGGAAAATCCTATAGACTTTTAATGAAAGTGCTGATCTAAATAAACAAAAAAAAGGGGTTGCACTCCGGGAGTATCGGCAATGAAAACTTGAATATTAACGTCAAAACGTCCTACGAAGTTTCGATTAAGTCACGTGTCCTGGCGCGAGTTTAATAGTTTTTAACCATCAAAAAAATACAGAAAGCTAAATAATTTTTCACTTCAAAATCAATTCCGATTCCAATTTCAAATCCTGGTTCAAATGAACAAAATAACAATCTCTTCATCATATATGAATTGAAATAAGATTTTCCACAATCAATCTAAAAGTCTCGATCCACAAATCTCATATCTGAATCTGGAAAAGATTTGAATCAAACAGGTAAAACCTTCCGTCATTTTCTCAATTATACCTTCGTAAAGGAGGATTCATATCGGCTCATCCGATTAAAGGTAATTCCTCAAAGGCTATCAGATTATATTCTTGTTTAATCTGTGGTAAAACATATTTTATTTGGACTAAAAAACATCCAAGGTAGATTTATATACTTATTTCCATGTCGGACACCTTTAAGCAGTCTTAGGGTGCTTTCAAATTATGCGTTTCGTGTCGGACCGCTGCGGTGCCGAAGCGGTGCGTTTGTCGTGTTGTGAACATACGATCGTGTGTTTTCATACAAAAAGAGCCGTGCGGCAACAGTGCGTACTAAAAAATAACTAAAAATTTTAGTACGCATTGTTGCCGCACGGCTCGTAATAAACGAAAACGGCTCGTAAGAAACGCATAATTTGAAAGCACCCTTATATCTCGTTTCCAGAGTTGGCCACTAACCTACTCGAACTTAGTACTGACTATCCTATTTTCCACAAAGCATTATAGCACTCACAATTTCAAAATGTAATAGAATAAGCCCTATATTTTATACATATTAAATATTATAAAGCTGAAGAGTTTGTTTTGTTTGTTTGTTTGTTTGTTTGTTTGTTTGTTTGTTTAAACGCGCTAATCTCAGAAACTACTGAACCGATTTGTATAATTCTTTCACTGTTAGATAGTCTATTTATCGAGGAAGGCTATAGGCTACATTTCATCCCGAAATTCCTACGGGAACGGGTACAACGCGGGTAAAACCGCGGGGCGCTGCTAGTATTTTATACATAGGTTATGTGAGAGTAGGGTACACAGATAGTGTAGGATTCGAACAAAACCCAGCAGTCTTTTGTTTTCTGTCGGTACATTCCGTGTAGTCTGCTCTTTTAGCCTTAAAACAAAAGAAGGTTAGATACTCGTATTAGGTTTTTCTTACTTAAACAGAGACATTAATGACTCCTTAAAGATAGGTTTATGAGAGATTGTTGACAGGTTATGTATGAAAAATAACGTCAATTAGTTAATTGTCTATTTAATTTATTTATACCACTAGCAGCGCCCCGCGGTATTACCCGCGTTGTTCCCGTTCCCGTGGGAATTTCGGAATGAAAAGTAGCCTATAACCTTCCCGTTGAATGTGGCTATCCATTACAAAAAGAATTTTTCAAATCGGTTCAGTAGTTTCTGAGATTAGCGCGTTTAAACAAACAAACAAACAAACAAACAAACAAACAAAACAAACTCTTCAGCTTTATAATATTAGTATAGATGACAATGTTTGAGTATCTTTTATTTTTATTTTCGTCCTCGCTTCTTCTAACGACTTACAATCATAGTTCTAGTATTAAACCGTTTTGGTCTAAAGTAATTTCTATCTTACGTAGTTGAAACAAAACATAGAATTGGATACTCGCAGTTAATTAAAATGGAACCAGCGAGGCAATTCTCACTAACAGTATTGTTATTTGAAGCATCCCTTTGTTTAACCATTTTAAATCAGTGTTTTGCTATACTTAGCTTACTGTTATTCTTTATGTTACCTTTCTACTTCACAAATACAGTAATATCTATGAAACTGATGTTACCATAAATATATTGCATAATAATTACTCTGTTATGATTGGCTGGATATTGTGATATGGAGTGGATATAGTGACATGTTTGACACTTCACGTCTGACGTCTTCACTGGAGAACGAGTAGAACGAGAGTTTTTACGTTCAATGTAGTTATAGAGAAATTTGTCTAAAAAGTACAGTAACCATGCAGTAAGCTGCCTACTAGAAAATTATATCATTGTTAACACTCTACACTAACATCCAATAACTATCCCTTCATACACTCACACAAGTAATTCAATTTGCTCTACATGAATAAAACACCTATGAAACCCTTCAAGTTACTTACTTGATATACCTGAAGTTTGCGTCCAATTTCAAATAGGTTTCTAGTTGGATCCCAGATATATTACTTCGTGAATTTACTCTGTGAAGTATTCAGTTAAGTGAACTTAAGTGCAGTAAGAGAGAAAGAAAGAAAGAAAGAAAGAAAAACATTTATTCAGACGATCACACAACAAGAAACGAAAAAACAAAGCAAAGACAGAAAGAGAACAACAGATATTACATATAAAACAATTACACGGACAGAACTACTGTGTGAGGTCTGAATAGGCCTCGTCTCAGCGTACTGCCGCCAAGATCGTGTGACCCTGGCAGCGCTGATTTTCAGACGAGGCCTAGACTCCCAGAGGCACGCCACTATTAAAATCAATAAATATACCTACATATAAATACATAATAATAAATACATCAATATACTACATACAAATACCCCAAATTAATCCCATCACATATACATACATACATAAATAGTATTTATAAATATACAATGTAAACTAAACATTTAAACCTTACAATCGTCATTCATTCATTCACCGTATCAAGCACCTATCTGTCATCTGTCACGCCATTCACCAATCACTCAGGTCTGTCACTCACTCGAATCGAATCATTTATCTGTGGTTCATACCATCCATCCATACATAATAAAACAAGCACGCACGCAGCCATCCACCGATCACCATCCACCTAACAAGAAACAAAGGAAAAATACCACGTGAAAGGTTATACTACTAAGAAGAAACGACATACATTAAGAATAGACATTCAGAATCTACGAACATTAAGAATCAACAACGTTGAGATTCTGCAAACATATAAGAGTGTTTCAAGTGTGAATAAATATGTATGTATACGGTGTACCAGCGGCCACGACTGCCAATCGACCCCATGCACTCCGTGCCAGACCCAATGGTAAGTACGACAGTTCAATAAACTACAGACTACAGAATCTATCAGCTTAACTTCTGTAAGCTGAGTAATCGCTGTTTTATTGTACTTCGAAACGTCTGCAACGTTTTCAGGGCGCGACATGGCGGGTCGAGGGTGTTCCAGCATCTCGTGGCCGCATATCTGAAGGATCCCCGAAAAGCCATAGTGCGGTGCTTCGGTGTGACGAGAACGAACACGCCGGCACGCTCTGGGCGTTTCCTGCGCTCCTGGGCCCACGTCAACTTGCCGAGTAGGTACCGGGGAATCCCGTTACGTATTACGCCGAACAAGAGAGTAGACAAATGAAGTTGCCGCCGCGCGCAGTGTGACCAGATTTAAATTGAGCATAATGCTAGCTGCTCGGGTAAATTCTGCTAAATTCTGCTAACGATTGATTTTGTATGAAAATATATAAAATAAAAACGCTCATGACTCATGACCGATTGTTTTTTATCTATATCTATACACTTTATAAAGCAAAGTCCCCCGCCGCGTCTGTCTGTCCGTGTGTTCGCGATAAACTCAAAAACTACTGAACGGATTTCCATGCGGTTTTCACCTATGAAGAGAGTGATTCTTGAGGAATGTACACGTGTATAATTTGTTATGTTTTTTTGTAAATTGGTTGAAATATACCGAGCGAAGCCGGGGCGGGTCGGTAGTTATTAATAATAATCACAATTTAAGTATATTTCTTGTGTTAATAATCATAACTCTAACCTATTAATTTGGCCTAATAACATCTACATTTTTATACAGAGTCTTTGAGTTTCCTGCATTGACTAACATATTTTTGGATGGTGTTGAAATTCTGCCAAAATCTGCTAACTTTTTCTATTCTGCAGTATAATCTGCTAAGTATCAAAATGGGGTTCAAATTCTGCCAAAATCGCAGAATTCTGCTAAATCTGGTCACACTGGCCGCGCGTCCATCTTAAGCACGTTGTGCTCATTCAAAAAAGGAGTAACATGCGAGCGCGGCGGTATATTGAAGCAGTAGCGGGCGCAAGCATTCTGTACTCTCTGTATTAACTTGGCAGTTTTGATGCGGAGGCAGGGACCGTATACAGTGTCACCGTAATTTAGCTTGGATAGGACAAGAGTCTCACACAACAGCTTACGCATTTCAACTGTGAGGTATTTCTTAAACCTATATAGAACTTTTAACCTAAAGAAGCAATTTTTGACACACTGTTCCACATGTTCTGAAAATGTCAGCTGACTATCCAGCACCAGACCAAGGTTTCTCGCCACATTGACTCGCTCAATTCGTGTATTGTCGATGGTGATGTTTAGTGTTACATTTTGAAGTTTCTGTGTAATCATCTTTTTGGTGCCAAATAACATGAATTTAGTTTTAGATGGGTTGAGAAGTAGGCAATTTAATTTCGACCAATTACTTATCTCACGAAGGTCCGAGTTAATTGCAGCCACCGCATCCTCACTATCCTCGAGTGCAAATGAGAAGTAAAGTTGAACATCATCGGCATATATGTGATATTGACAGTGTGATATACTGGAAACTAAGTCGGCACTATAAAGTGCAAAAAGGATTGGCCCGAGTATGGATCCTTGTGGTACACCACGTTTGACTTCCTGTGTAGTTGATTTCATGGTGGAACCGTCTGGCAGGGTTATTTCAACATACTGGGTCCGATTGTACAAATAGCTACAGAACCAGTCTATCGCACTGTCATTGAGCCCATAATATTTTAACTTAGCACATAGGAGCTCTATATTCAACCCATCGAAGGCCCTTGAAAAATCCAGTAGAGTTAGGACACTCAGTTTGTTCTGATCCATGGCATGAATCAGGTTGTCGACAACATCTGCCATTGCTGTAGTGGTACTGTGTCCTTTTCGAAATCCAGATTGTACAGCGGGCAGAATATTGTGCACCTCGATGTACCTGGTGAGTTGGTTACAGACTACCCTCTCAAGTATCTTGGACAGACATGGAAGAAGGCTGATCGGTCTGTAGTCTTTCAGTGAGGAGGGGTCTCTGACCTTAGGCATAGGATGAACAATGGCTGTCTTCCAGGCACTAGGGAAGGTACCGCTGGAAATGGATGCATTGACCGTGGATGTTATGGCCTTAAGAGACTGTGGGAGTGTAAGTGTCAGCATATCTAGACTAATTGAGTCACAACCCATGGCATTAGATTTTAATCTCTTAATGATTTGTAAGACCTCTGTTTCATTGGTTGTCTGCAGAGCGAAGGTATTGTCGGAGTTGTACTTATTAATGGTGAAATATGCTAATTGATCTGGTGACACCACACCGTCCCCTGGCACATTGAGGAAGTGATCATTTATATCATTCGGGTTTCTTAAATGCGGAGGTAGGTCAGTAGATTGCTTTTTGTTGGGCAGTACAGTGGTTTTTAGTTTGTTCCACAATTTTTTGGGGTATTTAATGTTCTCATTAATGTCCTTTGAGTAAAAGCATCTCCTCTCTGTTTCCAGGGCATCAATGACAAGCTTTTTCATTAGCTTATATTCTTTTTCCCTCCTTTTGTCAGACCTAGACTGCTTCCAATGATTATGACTCTCATCCCTAGCCCGAATCATTTGCCTTACGGTTGGAGTAATCCATGGCTGCGGTGGATGTCTGAACTTACGGGTTTTTAGGGGCGCGTGCCTGTCGAACAGAGAGAGCATCGTCTCTTGAAGAAAATTGACCATGGTGTCGACATCACCGCCCGCACGATCAATATCCGTCCAATCGATGCTATCTAGGTCGCGGGAGAAACTGTCATAATCCATACTTGCTAATGGCCGATACGTAACCCATTGAGGTGTGGGTGGCTCTTTTTTAATCTTAAATTCTGCTACGACCATGGCGTGACCTCCGAGTTCTGGCTTGTGTATGACAGTCACTGCCCGCGTCCTCATGTCCGTACATATCACATCGATTAGCGTGCTGCTGCTGTTGGTGAAGTGGGTGGGCTCCGTGACCACCTGATTCAAGCTCATGCTACTGACAAACTGCGAGAATAGGTCTGATGATGCACCGCTTGTGGCAGTTACGTTAATATTGAAGTCACCGACCAGAATGACACCTTTACAGTCTGAGAATGACGTCACCGAGTCGGTCAGTGCATCAAAGAACTCCAGTTTGTCTTGCCATGGTGGGCGGTACGCTGTCCCTATGGCGATGGTGGTGTTCTTGACCCTGACCTTAATCCACATCTGCTCGACTGTCGTCTTCGTAGGGTGTTCAGCTGCCTGTGCATGTAGGCCTCGTCGTATATAAAATCCTACGCCCCCCCCACGTCCACGCTTTATGCTCTCAGGCCTAGGGCTATGTATAAATCTGTAGCCGCTTACCTTAAACATGGTTACATCTTCACCACTTCGGAGCCACGTCTCATTGACGGCCAGAATGTCAGGCTTTACCTCCGCAATCGCCACCGCTAACTCGTCAGCCTTGGTGTTAAGGGACCCAGCATTGTAAGTGCCGACTATTAAATTCTTAGAAGCAACCATGAGAGTTTAATAAAGTACACAGATTGAGCGCAGCTACTATGGTGAGGCTCCCGTACCCATCCAAGCCGTAATTACAAGACCTTAAAGATAAATAATGAAATGTAGGTTGATAAGGATGCACTATATAGGTACTTCGAAAATATTGTAAATAATGTAAATAATGTAAATAGATTTAGATTTAAGTTGTTTGTTAAATGTACATAAATAAACCTAGTATAGTATATAAATTCATAATGTAGATGGATAAACATAATATAGTATATAAATTCATAATGTACATGGATAGTGATAGATAGATATATACAAAAACACAGAAATATAAAATATAACAACACGACCCCCTTTGAGTTGTACCTCACACACCAGTTCTGATTATAGGAAAGAAACAACATAACAATTAAAAAAGGTAATAAAAAATGATTATCTAAATGTCCAGTGTGCATTGCCGATGTTGACGTTTCGCTATCCGTTTCAGCTCCGCGATTATGTGGCTTGCCGTTTGAGCCGCAAAGCAAGGTCGGTCTCAGAGCAGATCCGAAACGCCTGGGACCCTTCATTTTGGCGGATGAAGATACGGCCCTGCTTTGTCCAAGCAAATCGCCAGTGGTGGGTCTTACACTCCTCCCTGACACGATGGAAGAGCTGGCGGTTCCTCTTAGTGAGCCGCTCGTTTACGAAGACCCGGGGCGCGCCGCCGGAGTCGGGCGGGCCGCCGCGGCGCACACGCGCCGCCTGCAGCAGCTCGTCCCGCTTGGCGCGACGCGTCAGGCGCAGCACCAGACGGCGCGGGCGCCCGCTCTCAGCGGGGCGCGGCCCGACGCGCTCCGCGAACACAATGTCGCCCGCGTCCAGCGCCACGCCCAGCCGCGCCGCCAGCACCAGCGCCGCCTGCAGCGCGCTCTCGCCCGGCGCCTCCGGCAGGTGGCCGACGTCCAGGTCCGCCAGCAGCGCGTCCTGCTCGCGCTCGTCCAGCTCGGCCCGCAGCCGCTCCACAACGCCCTCCAGCTCGCCCACCCGGCCGCCGTCCTGCACGGGTTCCCGCCGCTCCAGCGCGTCCAGCCGCAGCTCCACAGCGTCCACTCGCCGCTCCAACGTGTCCACCCGCACTCCGATGCCAGCTATGTTAGCGCGCAGCTCGGCCATCTCCCGACGGAACTCCCGCATCTCGGTCATGAACTCCGCGAGCTCACGGTGCATGGTCAGGATGGCGGCGCCCGGGGTGGGCTCCGCGACGGGGGTACCTTGCGCCGATGGAGAGCTGGCGCCCGCGGCGCCCGCGGCGACGGCGCGCGCGCGCGCGCGCGCCGGCGCGGCGGCGACAGCGGTGGCGGCGGCGGTGGCGGAAGCGGTGGCGGCAGCGGTGGCGGCAGCGGCGGCGGCGTCGGAGGCGGCGGCGACGTCGGAGGCGGCGGCGACGTCGGAGGCGGCGGCGACGTCGGAGGCGGCGGCGACGTCGGAGGCGGCGGCGGCGTGGGACTTGGATCGCACCGGAGTGTCGTCGTTGCATCGCCGCCTGGTAACGTTGGTGCAGGACGGGCACCTCAGGGCTTGCAGCTGGGCAGCTCCCAGGCCGTCGAGAGATGTTAGGTTTAGGCACTGGCAGCAGTAGGCTGCCCTGCACGAGTTGCACGAAAGGCAGCGACTCTTGGAGGAGTTCGAGCACCCACTACACTTCATAATTGTTTTTTTGAACCAGTTATATACCAGTAGTGTCACCTAGCGGTGATTTTCTGTACTAGGTTATTGATTGAGTGAGTGTTATCGTCGATGTTAATGTTGTGTTCAAGACGTTTTGTGACAGTGCAATAGATGGCGGTGCAATAAGTACCAAGCTGGGTAAATAGATGGCGCTGTATCTAATTTTTGAGCAGGTGACGATGATCGTGCAAAATCGATAGATTTATTATTGAAGCTAATTTGCGATATTGACACTTTTGCACAGTAATAACACCAGTTCACTCCCTGGAAGACCAAAGCAGGTTCAGAATTATGCCAAGCGAGGCTTCACAACACAGTTTTATCAGTTTAATCGAAAATAAATGTTGATGCACCAATATTTGTTCGTATCACTGTTAATACACAAAGAGACCCCAAACCAAAGGGTGTATCCAGGAACTTAACACTTTCACTGTTATATTTATGGTAGTTTTACTTAAAAAGTTCACATTAACTATTTTTAAGAATTATTTATTGTATGATTGTGCGAAATGTAAACAAACTACAAGTAGCGCCCTCTAGCGAGTCCCGAGAGCATTTTCATTTAATGGATTTTATTTCTATTTCTTACTAGCAGCGCTCCGCGGTTTTCCTCCCGCTGGGGCAGTTGCTGTAGGAATTTCGGGATAAAAAATACTTTATAAGCTTCGCGTTGAATGTGGCTATCCATTACAAAAAGAATTATTCGAATCCAAAGGTAGTTTTCCGAGATTAGCGTGTTATAACAACAAAAAAAGGACCGAACTCTGCAGTTTTATTATTAGTAGTATTGATGTAATGTAGATATTAAATTTGATATTAACATGCTAACATTATTATGTAACATTCATTTTGATCAACTTGATCTTATTTATCTTGAAATACATTTGTCTGATGTTTGTTGGACATGAAATAAATGTGAACAAGGGTCGTCTGGAAACTCGAGTTTTTCAATTTCAAATAATTTATTTTCCGACACTCCATCTATTGAGAGCCTTCATTCAAATCATTTTAATAAAGTCCAAACGTACAACAATCTCATTATCGACTCTTGAAATACTTTAAATATAATAATGGCATTTCGGTCTTCTTTACCATACATTATTAGGTATTATCACTATAATATTCTAAAACGCACAGAACTAGTTTCCAAAACCTATTGTTATTTACTTAGATGATATTTTACAGAATCCGAAAGCGCTGCACGGATTTTACCATACATATTCAAAACGGTTTCGCCTGCTGTTTGTGGCATTGTGATATCATAGAATTTCTAGAATAGCATAGAGTCATACATATGGAACGGGCGAATACAACAATAGGAAGCTTAACTGGAATGCAGAGCGCTAAAGGCATGAAGGTGCTTCGTAGTTTCCGCACTCAAATATATTATATAATAGTTACGTTACGTATATTTAGTTCAAATTGTTATTGTCTTTGAGTTCTTACTGTAAGATTAACTACCGCTCTTAGAGACGGTAATTTGACATTTAACTATTAAAGTAGTTTTACATTACACATCACTAATTGAATCTCTACTAAGTATTTGAGATATTGGTGTTTCTAAGTTCTGGTGTAAGGTGTTTCAGCTTACACTGTAGAAATTAATTAGGTAAGTACTAAGATATTTTGTATACTTTTTATGTATTTTGTCATTAGCGAGTTGGCTAGTCACGTATTCACATATGTATTTCCATCATCCTTTTTGAAAGTTCGATATTTTGACTTTTCGGTGAACAGTGCTCGATCATATGATTTTCGATGAATTGGCATTCAATATGCCGTAAGTAACCCTGCTTGAAATAGTTTCTATCAATGTTAACACTTTTCAAATATTCGAAACTTACCTAACTTACGTTCTATTCTTACTCCAACCTATCTTACGTTCTAAATCCAATAAATCTTACTTATCAACTGATCTTGAAGCTCTTCAAATCATCCATCTTGAGCTACTCATATGAGTCGAGTATGTGATACGAAGCGAGTTCTATCCAGTTTGATCAAGTTTGAACAAGTTCCTACTAGTTTCTGATATCTGGTGAAACTTGATAGTACGTAAGTGCTTCTTCAGTCTGTTGAATTTTGAAACTTTATTGAATAGAGAGTCTTAGTACTTGGAACAATCAGCTTGGAATTGTTTGATTTTGTGTAGGTATTGTAATATGTAGTTCAGTAATTTTGTTATTTACTATAGGTACTTTTTTAATGGAGGTAAAAAAAATATTAGCCTGTAATGTCCCACTGCTGGGCAAACGCCTCTCATCTCACTGAAGATATCAGTACAGTGAGGAGGATTAGGCATAACCACCACGCTTGCCAAATGCGGGTTAGTGATCTCAAATCCAAGCCATTTGTAAAGTAGGAAACATGTTTTTTCTTTTGACCCGGGAATTGAACCCGGGTCCTCAGTTTTGGAAGGCGAGTGCACATACACTAGACCTCCGAGGCGAGGGTTATTGGTGGTATCAAATTAAAACATTAAAGTAATCTGTTACTGTTAATCTGCATCATCATGAGATCACCATCGTTGTTAAGTTATAAGTAACGTAGAATAAGGGTGCCTGTCCATTGAAGCGGAGCGAGGCTGCGGAGCGGAGAAACGGAGAAATTTTAACCAATAGGATTGCACATAACACTGTGAGCGGAAATTGTATGCCACCCTATTGGTTAAGATTTCTCCGTTTCTCCACTCCGCAGCTTCGCTCCGCTTCATGGACAGGCACCCTTAAGCATAGCTATATCGGAAAGGCACTGAAAGATTTACTAAAATCTCTTTCACAAACACTCTTAACATAATCACGTATCCTGTAATTAATTCAAGTCCTCATTATTCTTACTCCAGGGCCAATAAAGCTGATTAAAGCGCTCCTAAAATAAACAGATGCCTTCAAGCGCTGAATATATTTGTTCAACCATTTAACTTGATTAAATAATGACGTAGCTAGTTCGAAGTAGGAAAATAGTTGGATAATGGACGAGGTAATTCTTGATTGAACAAGGGTTGTTTTTTTAGTTGAGTTTCTTTTTTTTATTTTTGAAACTTGAATTTGAAGTTACCGTAAAAACATGTTTTTGCCGTCGCTGAAGAGAACTAATAATTAATCTTATAATTAACTAGCAGTGCCCAGCGACTTTACCTTAAAGGCTAACAGTAACAGAACTCGTCAAAACTCTTGCACTCTCTTGAGAGTTCACAATACAAGGCAAATACCTACTTTCCCAACACACCAATTCAACTAGAAGAAAACGCTATGCATAAACTCTATCCTATAAAACAAATGACGATTATTCCAACCAACCTGTAATTCCGTTAAAAGGCTTCCAGATAAATACTAATGGTCTCTAAGGACCGCTAGAGACTGACGCTCTCCCTAGCGACCACAATTCTGAGAAACTAATGGTGCCACATTACAAATGAAGGGAATGAAAAATGGATCCAGAGGTCATAGTTTTTTTCTTTCGGCTTATATATTACTTTCAGTTACTAGGTCTTTTTTAGATCTAGAAATAGTGCTAGTGACTATCGCTCTTTTGGAACGACACTAAAAAACTCTGACACTAGGGTTGGCTACTAACTTACTCGAAATGAATGAATGAATGGAACGTATGAAGGTCTAACAAGATGTCAGATATACATAGACGTTTTCATAGGTTTGTAGCGTCTTTAGACTAACTTGAATATCAAAATAAAACACATTAAATAAAGTTAAATTTAAATAAGTATAATTTTTTCATTTAGAGACGTCCATTCAATCGACACTTGTCTGATTCGACGTTCATTCATTACATGTCAAAATCACTCATTAAATATCTCTCTCTGAGTACGAACGTTAGTCTATAACGTGCCACTAATGGCCAAAAGTCTCTCATCTTACATAAGCTATCAATACATTAAGAACGATTTAAAAACAAAATTAAATGAATGCTACATACTTACATTTCGTTCAAAAGTCCTTTAAAACGGGCAGTGTAAAGTAAAACATTACCATAACCAATACACCACTAACTAAACAACTTTATACATTCAAATGTAATAATAACATCCCGCACCCTGGTTCCTCTCCCTGTTCCACAACCGGGAGCCGGGAGCTCAAATGCGTTTAGTCCCAACTCTCCACAGAGCAAAGTTGACTAATTGTTGAAGTATCTCGTACAACGTTGAATAAACAGTTTCTGTGGCGAGCTCGAGTCAACTTTGAACTGTAATTAAAAAAACTTTCACTTACTGTTACGTTAGGAACGTTGTTTTTGTTGGAAAGGTGTTTTAGGGCATAATATTAGTTTATGTGGAAGTGGATTTTTAAAGCATAATATTTATGCAAAATTTACTAGCTGCGCTCCGCGGTTTTACCCGCGTTGTGCCCGTTCCCTTGGATATTTCGAGATGAAAAATAACCTTCGCGTTGAACGTGACTTTCTATTACAAAAAGAATTATTCAAATCGGAGCGGTTGTTCCTGAGATAAGCTCTTACAAACAAACAAACAAACAAACAAAGTTAGAAACTTTACCTCTTTATAATATTAGTATAGCATATCGCATCACGCCTATCGCATGCCGTAACGTCAGTTAACTAGCGGTGTTAACTACAACGAACTGTTACCAACACTTAATGAATTACCAACACTTGACTGACTGATCTTGGGAAAGCTAGTAATAATTAATTATCATCCGATTTTCGGATAAGCACACTTGACCCACGACTCGGTAATCCTGTCTAACAAAATACCTCAAGATATCTTATTCAGGGTCCTGAATGATTCACAGACAGTTAAAGACTACCGCAGACTGAAAGTCTAGTTCAGATTGTTTTTCCGAATGATGCAGTCCTGTATAAAATAAGTGTTACAACATTTATAATAGAATTCAACAATTTTATCTCTTATTTTTATTTAATCTTAATTTTATTAAACTTTACTTCCAAGATTTAGCGATTTGTCTGTGTCAGACGAATAATCCTAGGCCATATCGGAGGCCTATAGGCGGTCTAATAAAACCGATATCAGGGTTAGCCACTAACATACTTGAAATGAAAGACTGCTCTCTCGTAGGTGCTCAAAGAACATCTCAAGACAATCTGGACCAATATCTGCGTATGCTATTACGACTCCCAATAGGAAACCGCCTTTAGGTCCCACAATAATCTTATTTATATACGATTTCCTTATTACGCGCATTCTCGAGAGGATTATGTATTAAGATGTTTTCGGTTCCCGAATGAGACGGCGTTCGGATGGCGGTTTGCAATCCAATTGTGTTCGCCTCAGCGTTTTGTCGATCATTTTTCGTCTGGTTTTTTGGTATAAAATTATACGAGGAACCTTATAATACAGATACGTGACGTAGCTGGACTATTTGGCTTGATATGGTTACTGAACAAAGTAGATTGGGTATACCGGAGCAATTGTTCTCAGCAGAATAGGTTTTAATTAAGAAGATCTAGATTAAAGGTACCGTAGAACTCTTGTGTTTTTGATCATCTCCCATTTAATCCCAAATATCAATGGAATTTGTTATTGTAATTGATATTTTGTCGTTATTTGTTCGTTTTGATTGCATTATGCATCTGTACGAGTATACTAATGAAGTTAATAAATAAAAAACAATACACGTAAATGGCTATTTACAACTATGCACACAGAAACCACACACACACCACCACACGAAGGCACATAAACCTTCTCATTGGGCAAATGAATACCAATACTTTCGTCATATTATCTTCTCTAACCCAAGAATACGTTTCCATTAAGCTTGAAGTGAGCTGATCAGAACTTAAAATTATTGCAGAGAAGAGAGATTTCGTATGCAATGCAATGCTGTTGTAATATTGAGCTCAAGCTTCAGCCTTACGTGATTCATTACAGAATTCATACAAGATACAATTTGTAGCTAGTCAGGTGTGCACAGTGCATACTATAGTACAATACCCACCTGATGTTGAATACTCGTACAATATAACTTTAAATTGCGATAGAATAATGTATCAGGAGTTAAATCGCTCCAAATTACGTGGGAATTCATATTTAAGGAGAGTTAATGCAACCAATTATAAGTTTATATTGCCAATTATAATGGGTTTGAAACTTTGGTACGGGGTGTTAGGCTTGTGGAATATTAATCATGTTCCGAAGTATGTGGCCGTACTTCATGTGTTATCAGAGTTCATCTTTGTTGATACACTTTACAAATACATAGCAGAATATTTTGCGTTGCTAATAAAGTTAGTAAGCTTAGCGTATATTCTTAAGAAAGTCTAAAAAAAGAATAGTTTGTTTTCTTATATTAAAGCTCTAGATGACGTAGAAAGCGAAAAAATAATGTAGGTTATAAGAACTACTACCTCTTTTAGAACGGGTAAAAGTGAACACATGTTGTATATCCATCCACATCCACATATCTATATATCCTCAGCCACAGTCCTCGCCCTGCCATTAGCACATTAAAGTACATACTCTTTTTTTCATACTTGTCCCAAAATGTGGACTAATGTCGTCAATTTTCCAGCCGAAGACGATTGATTCTGAAGAGGAAAAAGGTTTTTAACATCTATTTCTGACGTACCTGGTCACACTATGACGACATTTAATTCATCACTACGCAGATCATCCATCACGCAAGTAAACGACATAACTTGTTAAAAGAGCTTCATTTGTGAAGTGGTTTCACTGAAATTAATTTATTTGAAAGCTTTTTTGGCTCCAGGTATTGAAATGTAGCTATCCTCATATAGTGGTGGAGGTGATTAAAATTGTTTGAACTTAATCCTACTAATAATTATTATAAATGCGAAAGTTTGTGAGGATGTATTTATGTAAGTTGGTTACTCTTTCACGCAAAAACTACAGAACGGATATCTATGAAACTTTACAGTAATATAGGTTATACATCAGAATATCAGATGGCATATATTTTATCCCGAAATTCCCGCGGGAACGAGTACAATGCGGGTGGAACTGCAGGGCGCGGCTAGTATATTAATAAGGCCGACACCAGACAATCTGAATCTTGATTTGAATTCAGTTTTTGAATTAAGAAATTTAATTCCGGTACCTTTACCTTACACACGTCTGAAAAATCGTAAAAACTTACAATTCTGGGCGTGTATGGTCAGTGACATTGTTTTGTTCTACTTCATACTACTTCATCATTACATCTAGCTAGACTGTCCGTATTATTTACCAAATTATTTACATTGTAACGAAGTAATAACAATCTGAATAACCAAATGTACATAAAATATAAAGATTAGCTATCTCTCTCTGTTACGGGTCATTTACTTAACGTACGCAAAAGAAGAATACATCTTCAATATTTCATCTTTATAAATGGTTAATATATTCTTAATGTGCTTGATAAAACGTTTTACTTATTGTACAATATATCATTACTCCTTGTCAAAATGTATATTATATTATAGCCATATTAATGAACGCGTTTTAAGAACATTTTAGCTATCAAATGGTTTGTCACTTTCTAACATACGCAATTTTCCGAAGAGCAAAAGAGACAAAACAGTTTATTACAATGGTTAGTTACAAAGCGTTTATTAATAAGACGGAAAAAGTATTAAACATTTCAGTAGATTCATCCTAAAAGATTAATCTAGTACATTCTAGATTGAAACCCCTCAAGAAATATTTAACCACGTTCCATCGTTTTGATGTAAAGCTGTCTGAAACGAGCGCAAGTTTCAGGTGCTCTATGAAAGCTTTAAGAACTAGATTTAGGTATCCAGGTCAGGCTAACACTAGGACTTTCTGCACACGCTCTAGTTAATAACGTACTTTAAATTAATAAGAAAATGTGGTAAAAAGTACTTTTTGCTGCTACATACGTGTGTTTCCTACCTTCACTTTTATCGAAGTGGTTTTTATTTCATTACGTCACTGTATGACATGGATGTGCCTTTTACTAATAACGATTATTAATTACATTAGTTAATTGGGTACCTTTCGGTTACGCTTGAGAAGTATTTTTGTGACTATAAGAGAAACGTTTGGATTAATCTTATTACGGTTACGCTCTCCTTTTAGAAGGTAATTCAAAACAAAAGAAGCTTACAAAAACTCAATCTAATTCACTTTAACCTAACAATGATGATGTTAAAATCCCTTCCCAAGTTTGCCCTCCTATGAAACTTTATTTTCCTCAGTTAAGCGCCTAATATTGGCAAAACTTCAAATACAAAGCTGAAAAACAAATCTGGCATGAAAGGAGCGACGCCCGGCTTCCGGTTCAACCAAGTCTAGATTAAACGCTTTCACCAATTCTGGCTCAGTGCTTGCCTTACCAGGGTTGTCGCTTATACTCCTGAATAGACGAATAGACGGTAGTAGAGTATCTATAGATATTACATAGAGTATAAATGATTTTGTATTTGTCATTTTGAGTGATAGTGTTTTTTTTTTATTATTGTAGGAAAATGTTGTGAATATATAGCATATAGAGTTCAGAATAATATTATAATAATATCTTTGCTTCTTTTCATTACTATTACCTATTACCTTACTATTTTTTCTTTAGACGGCTAATTTACTAATTTCACTGTGTTGGTTTGCCGACAATGCAAACCAACACAGAATAGAGAAGTGTAAAATAAGCACTCATTTTTGGTAGGCCATCCCTGATATCTGAACTTTGGCTATCTATCCAATGACAACCTTAAAAGCGCGCGGCTCATTCGAAGTATGGCCGCAGTCACTCCACTTCATATAGTCGAAGCTTTAAGCTCTGTTTGCAGCTTTCAGTTATTTCGAACTTTCAAATTGTTGTATACATTACCGCGATTCAGATTGTACCAACTTTGTTTCGGTCTTTTTAGTGTAATTGAGCTTTGAAAAGTGAGTCACTACAAAGGTTCATTACGAAGAAGTTTTCGAATACTGGCTTTAAAACAAATTGTTCGCTGTTGGAAAATATTGAGAGGTCGTGGAAATAGATGGGTTGTTAACTTTGTGTCAAGATAATGAATTTTCCATGTTGTTACTCATTAAAATTTTTAAAAATATAATGAAATAAATACAACATAAAACCCCTTTTAAAAAAACATTGTGCCTGTGTCTACTCATAACGTCAAAACCATTTGTTCTCATTGTACAAAAACATCCTTGCCCAAACAAAGCAGACATAAAACAAATGAACGTAGGTAACCTACGTCACATTGTTTATCTGAAACAAACGCAAACACACTGACAACACAGGAACAATAGAGCTGGGCGATCCGTTATGTCCTGCCCACACGGTCAAACAATCCAATATTGCGGCTGACTGTTATCGATCGTGTGACCACACCTCAATCTTCTCTCCTTACATTTCGTACAAAATCTTTATGTTGACTTCAGAAAATACTGTAAAGTGCCCCATTTCTAAAGCAAAATGAGAATAATAAATAGCGGTTTTTATTCTATCCAATAACAAAAAAATAAACGCCATCACTAAAGAGCTAGCTTTTAAAATATCGTTTTTCAAAATGGCCTCTACAGGCAGCCATCTTGTGCTTTTGTATTTCCTTTAAAACGTTCTATGTTTAAACGGTTTTTACGTCAAAACTATAAGTTTTCGAACTTGGAAACTGAGACGGTTGAAAGATTCTGAATTTGTTGCACATTTTCAGCAAAGAGTTTACAACTTTCTTTAAAAGAGTAAGTTAAGCAATTGACTATCGATTTTTATGCATAACATACTTAAAAGTTCCACAAAGATGAACAAGGGATAAAACTCTTTGTAGTTTAGTATTTTCTTTCAAACTGTTGAAAGTTAATAATGATTGAAAAAGTTATATTATGCAAAAGGGAGTTCTATGTGAGAATTTAATGTTGTATATTTTATAACCCGACACATAGTATATATACATTGTATACCAACATAAGATGAAAAGATGAGACAGAAAAATTATAATCAATTTATAATCCAATAACTGAACTTGACATTTAGTTTGATGGAATATTTTTTATTTTAACACTGTAATACTTAATAATCAAGGAATAAAAACCCATTTTTTCACTGATTTTAAAGAAAATGATATCAAAAATCCTCTTTTTAAACCTTTCATAAAAAGATCGTCATTTTTATCTCTTCATTGATTATACAGTATGTAACGCAAAGGGAAAGTTGTCTGTCTGTCGGCAGCATCCGATTGGTGCACAAAGAGAATCAGGTTGTGACTGTCAAGCTCCGGCGAATCAACCATAGAGAATCAACCCTCTAACGATGAACTAGAAATGTTTCAACTTTACATAGACAATCAGGGAACGGGTAGAGTTTGGTGCAGAGATTTTTTGATATACTAGAGATTCGTTTTTCAAATTAATAGTGGATAGAGATTTTTGTCACTTTGGTCATAAAATACGATTTTAAATTAAGGAATAATTTCTTCTATTTCTCTTCATAATGTTTAACACTATTTAACGTAGCATAATATCTCGTATTACGTATTTATGGTAATGTAGCTCAATAAAAGTCCACAGAGAATGAAACAGTATTTTCTGTTACGCATCATTCCCATTTAGGCACCAACATTTAATATTTACAATTCACAAAACAACCGCAGCCATATTGACCACAAAATTCTAGCCGCTACCAAAAAGTAACAGCTCAATTCACACCCGCCCATAACACTAATAACAATTTAGACCTCAATTATTTGCCGCATTTGTCCACAGAGAGACCGAGTATGAAGTAATTTTTAATAACTATTAACGTAAACTGGCCTTTTTCGTCCTACAGGCATAATTAAATAGAGACCGTTATACGCAAAATGGGACCGCTAAAGTATTACACACTCTTTGGAATAACGTTTAAAATTTAAATGTCAACCGTACCGAGACAGATTATATAATATTAATGAATCTGTGGTGAGGTATGCTTTGACGTTCCAGGTTTGAATTTGAATGTGTTTTGTGGGTTTGTGTTTGTGGTCATTAGACATGGGACCTCGTTTTTTACTCTCGTATATCTTAATAAGGAGATTATACTGTTATTGTATCAAGCTTTGGTTAGCCTTAATTATGTCCCTAATAGACCTATCGTCTATTCTAATATATGTTTTATATATGTTATAAGAGGATTATATTATGAAAATATTTGCCAATAACTATAAATACTGGTACAGAAATTGCCAAAACTAACCGTGAAAAACTACAAACTATGGTCGTTCTACCTTTCTACAATACAATTTGTAACTTCCTCTACAACCTTTTTGCACTACACCTGATATCACATATTAATACAATTTTATTGGCATAATATTCTCTGCTCTATACTACCCTTCAAGTCAGATAAGTTATACAATTCTTTTATTCATGATCATAAAGTGCTTTAATGTTTCCTCCGTGTGTTTAGTGCGATGTGAGTCTGAGGTTTCTTTCATAACTTCGTAAGTATCTCTTCGGTTGGGTAATTCTTTGAAAAGGTTTGAAAGTTTATACGTAAATGTTTGGTTGGGTGATTCTTCGATTTGGACTTGTATCGGAATTGGAAAGTGAGATATATCATGGAATAGATATACTAACATAGATAAAACACATAATTGAGTGTCTTATGGATTTATGGCCTTATTCACGCTTATGAACAGAATTTTAACTATGAAATGGTTTGTCCCTTTCCGACATACGCTATTTTCAAAAGAGCAAAAGAGACAAAACAGTGTTTTAGTTAAGCGTTTATGAATAAGACGGATAAGAGAACCAAGTAATTCAGAGCGCCTTTCCATAAAGCTATGTTATTCTACATTCGTTCTATGAGGGATACCACCATCACTATGCTACATTTGATATTACGCCTGATATGACGTAGCTCGTAGCACACCTGAAACACGCCGCGTAGCAAGCGCGAAGCACGCTCGTAGCACGCCCGTAGCATGTACAGTCGGCCAAGAAAGTGGTCTACCACTTTTGACAAAAGTTTCTGCGAGATGTAACGATCGCTAAGGTTGACTTTTCTATGCACAATTATGTTATGACGTTTTGTCTGTTATCTGAGATGCCTGACATTTGACATCATTGGGTGACTTAGTTGAACCTCTATTATTAAATGAAAATTGACCTTGTTGTTTCATGACGTTCAAATGAATCTCAACCGTAGGGTGGTAGACCACATTTTTGGCTGACTGTACGTAGCATGCAAATGTAGCACAGCAAAGTAATAATAACTCTGGCAGGAAACCTCTCTTGCACTTGTTTATTTTATATATATTTTTTCATTCGTAAAGGTTCGTAAACATTGAATGTTATAATTTCATAAACATTACTGTAATTCATGTTATATGTACAAATATCATGTATCATATCCATTCTTTATCAAAATTCCTTCAACAATCCAATTCCAATTCTAAGATCCAATTAGTGTTCCTTTATGTTGGTAACTCGATATCTTGTTTCATATGACAACCCTAAGCGATTCCCAGACATTTAATTATTCCGTCTCCTACATTCACGGCAACTTTATATCCTCTGGCAACACTGCTGGTAGTAATTTACTTGCTAACGTTTTACATAACTCAATGTGGTAACGAAATACGGAGCGCTCTTATGGGTTGCTAGGGAAAAAACCAAATTATGATAAAAATAGACAATGTTTAGGAAAAAAGTGTCGATGTAACGGACGCGCCGAGTATACGACAGTGTATCTCATAAGTAAAGAACTATTTTATAAAGAGGTATTAATTAGGTTTTTACTTAGTCTGTACACGTTTCCTTGATTATTAGTACTAAAATGTTAGGTTCAAGAGACACTGCCAAGTAACATTTGAGCTGAAAGTAATTAAACAGAATTGTCGTTGTTTTAGTACTTAAGTGCTACCTATAAGTCTAGGTTTTAATGGCTCTCTCCTTAATTATGTTTACGTTAGTACTTCACAGTTTATCACTTTATTAGATTAATTATGTAGAGTTTAATAAAAGCTTTTATTATTTTTAATCAACATAAAAAATATATCAAATGTATATTCTTTTGTTCAAACTACTTAATTATACATACATACTATTCTTCTGAATACACTTTGCATTCGCTTAAGCGCAAGTAAGCATATACGTTTAAACTAAGAAGCATTAAGCTTACCAAAAACTTCCGTCAAAAATGCTTAAAGCTTTAAGCTACACAACATCATCTCTTCAGCTTAAAAAGCAGAAATAAGCTCAAATATTTGCATAAAATTGAGACAGTTTCGACCTTGTAAGTTGAAACCGGGAGCGGCAAGTAATTACTGAATCAAGTAGGTACAGTATTGTTTCGGCTACAGCGCCTATTATTCAAATGTATGAAAATTTGTTCTTTCGACAAAACAAACTAATTAAAACCCCGTATTGTGGCGGCTGGTTCAATATCTTAGTAATTATTATTCTCATTTAAATTCTTATTAGAAATGTTGATGAGAAATGAAAGTCTATGGTATTGTATACTCTAGTTTTTTTAAACTTTTCGATAAGTGTCAGCCGAAGACGTTTCCTTTTGTGAGAAAAAGTAGAACATAGGTAGGTATCCTTAATACACTCCTTAGTAGGTAATCGTGATTGTAGAGGTTCCGTCCTGTTTATTTCTATATTAAAAAAATATAAACGTTAATTATTTTTGTTAACATGACTTTAATGCGTGTTATTTTCGAATAATAACGTGCGGTTACTTCTCAGTCAAGATTTAATTATGTGGTTTGCTAGATAATTGCTATTTTCCCTTTTATGTTTCCTTCTTCCTTTATATTCTGTCTCTTTCTCACTAAAGTCTCTTTCTGATCACCAAACGCACTTAAGCGCACACGACTTTCAAAGAGGAATAATATTTTAAAGGGTATAGTGTTCGTGTCTCTCTGTCGCCTCAAGGATATCGTTAGCAAACTAAAGCGAGACATGCATAAAAAGCCTTTCTTTGTAGATGTAAAAATAGACAATAACTTTAGCACCACCACGACCGACTCAGAATGATGTCGGGGTAAAAATAGAAGGTTCTAACCGGGTCAGAACACAATACCCTGGGGTCAATGACTCGTCTCAACCTTCCTACGATACTTGGGGGTATAGATTGAACTGAGAATATTAAGTTGATTCCGTTGATGAATCCGAATTAATTGACAAGCCTGTTGGGTTGGCACAGTGAAAGTGAGAGCGCAATAATGAAGACATAGTTTTTGGCGACGACGCGACGTCTGGGTGTTACGAGTAATTATACATATATTCTTATAATGTATATGTGTATGTATATCTAGTATTATTATTTAGTGGGAGCTTAGTTTGAGTCTTAGTAACAAGTTATATCAACTTAATTTTTTAATCTATCTATAATCTCTTAATCTATATATGTTGGTAAAATATTGTTTTATAATTATAGTTATTTACTACTTGGGTATTACTCGTAGTACGAATATCAATCTTTTAAGCACTGTAGGGTGTGTGAATATTATGTAAGTATTGGATGTCCTTTTAAAGCTCTTTTTATTTCCATGTTATATAACATGACTCGACAAGAACACACATCAATCATAAATCGCGGCGATATCGCCGCGTTATCGCCTACACTCATCACTTTTATTCCGTTCCATTGCTCTACTTAACTTTCGTGTCGAATTTAGGAAATATTCGTTCCAATACAATTTATTTCACCAAATAATTGGGTATTAAATGATTTCCCTACAGTGTAGTAATAAACTAGCGTGTTATATTGTTTATTCGCATGTCTATAACAAGCTTTTTACGTCAATGAAAATGTAAGTCATTATATAATTCACACGAAAAGTTATGGTAGTTATATAAAAATGAAAAATAGGTTGATAGAAACTCTTTATAAGCAAGTATATAAGCACTGGCTGCGCCCTGCGGCTTTACCCACTTTGTGCCTGTTTGCTTGGGAATTTCGGGATAAAAAATAGCATATCACCTTCCCGTTGAATGTGGCTATCTGACACAAAAATAATTATTCAAATCGGATTGGTAGTTTCTGAGATTTGCACGTTCAAACAAACAAAAATCTAACTCTTCAGCTTTATTATATTAATATAGGTAATATATATAGATTTCTTTAAACACTAACAAAAGCTTCTTGAGAAATAATTTGAAGCACAACGTTAATTAAAACGCGTCCAATTAACTATTTTAATCTCCGTCCGATATTAATTTGCACGACTACTAAATGTCAAGTTGAGTTAGCAGCCATTTTGTAATTACTCGTTAGCTTCTGTTGCCCGCCTGTCATATGGTGACCGTAAATTAATTATGAAATAGTGGAGTGCGCTGATTTCCACCGAGGATGGCCCGTTCGTTATAACCAGGTGTGTTATTCAATTTCAGTGGCGCTTCAGTGATTTTCAGCGGTCACTATTTGACGTAATTAGCCTTAAGTTGTGCTGGTGAGAGCACTTTGGGATCCGAAAGATTTAGAGGTTGTTTTAAATGTTTTTGGTGATTTGGGTTAGTTATTTTAAGATTGTTGATCAATCAACAAAAATATCTACTTTTTAGTCCTGTTTAGTATTTATAGTTCTTATGTATTAAAACTTGAAATCTCTTAAATACAAATAACCTTTTAAAAAAAAGATAAGTATTAAAATGTGAATTACATATGGCCTTTGATGACTTATCATTTAGTATTTTGTTATCAAGACTAAAATAATTAAGGTAAAGAGCTTGATTTTTACTTTTTTATTGGTTTGAACGCGCTGGTTTCAGAAACTTTTAATCCAATTTCAATAATCCTTTTTGTAATAGATTTCAAGAAATGTTCAAAGGAAACGAACGGGTACAATGCGAGTAAAACTGCGGGGCGCTGCTAATACCCACAACCTTATGTTACTCTACATTAATTTATTAAGCCTATTACCCAAAGCACCATGTCTTTGAAAGTTTATATCCCCAAGAGCGAAGTACTTACTGATATCCCTAATTCCGCTACCCTATTCCTTATCAAACTTAGTGCAAGTTCATGGTAGACCCCCTGGTCAAGTCACAGTAGAACACCCTCAATTAACCTACATACCGACCAATGAGACGCGACCCGCTGACCCGACACTACAAACTCAATCTAAATGTCAAAGGAATAAGTTTCAATTTCAAAACTACAGAACGAATTTTGATGAAACTCAGTAATATAGGTTATACATCAGAATAACACATGAGATATATTAATTTCATCCCGAAATTCACGCGGGAACGGGTATAACGCGGGTGAAACCGCCGGGCGCGGCTAGTACAATATATATGTATAATAGTCTTCAAAAAAATATCGGTATGTATTTACCTAATTAAATCGTAACGTACTTAGAGATCATAAACGTTAATTAAGTAGGCAATTTATTATTAAGTATACATTTCATGTAAACAAAAAACTTGTAACTTTCTATACTCGTATGTCTTAACAGCAATAGACCGTACTTACCTTCTTTAGTTTTTACTGTAGATATTTGCTGTAGTTTCTCAGTTGAATAACTTTGTTACTAGAGGTTCGTACATAAATGATAAGCCAGCTGATTGAGGAGGGATTGACGTGAACTCCTGTCTGGGAACTTTACGAAATTACGTTTTAACTTATTTCAGAGGTAGCCAACTGAAAGGAGTTAGTTCAATTACCGACTGCGAAGTTTTGACTTTTAAAACAAGTAAAAATAACGTTATAAACATTGCAGGGATTTTATTAAGTTTATATATAACTCTAAACTAAATTTTTCTCTAATTTGCTTTGAGCTATACCTATCTTTGACTAATGAAAACTAAAAGCGCTTGCGGTGTTGACCACGTTGTACTCGTCCCTTTGAGAGTTTGGATCGAAATGTAGCCCTTATTAAATAAAAAACAATCAATATAGACCTATGGATAACATATTAAGGTACGTCTTCGGTAGCAACCGCAACAGCAGCAAACAACTGCCGATCGCAAGCAGCACTGTCGCTTCGTCAGAAATTTCATATGGATTCATAAAAACCTGTAGTGATGCTTGCGGTCGCCAGTTGCTGTCTACTGCGGTCGCTACCAAAAACATACCGTAAACCTGATATGTTTAAAAGCTGATTATCGTCCAGTTAATTCATTATTTAATTAAATTCCGCTGATGGTTCGCTGCGGTCTTTAATATGTGGTCGGAGTGATTATAAAACCCATGAGTGTACGATAAACAATGCAGCTCGTATGAAATGTGGTAATACGCGCCAATAATAATATAATTACAATCAGTTGAATTGGTATAATGGTATATTATGAATTGGTATGAATTGGTATAGTGATTACATTGGAATGAGATTAGGACAAGGTATATTGATGATAAGTAGGTTCTGAGGAAAGGCATTGGTTGATAACGTCATATATTCACATGATTGCATAGTTTCTAACGGTATCTGTGTGCTTTTGTAAATCTACATATAGTATATACCTACTAGTATAAAGCTGAAGTGTTTGAGTTTTTGTGTGTGTTCAATCGCGTTTATCTCAGAAATGAACACTCCGATTTGAATAATTCTTTTTGTAATGGATAGACACATTCAACGGAAAGGTTATAGGCTATTTTTCATCCCGAAATTCTCATGGGTACAGACACGGGTAAACCGTGGGGCGCTACTACTAATAAGGGTGCTTTCAAATTATGCGTTTCGTGTCGGACCGCTGCGGTGCCGAAGCGGTGCGTTTGTCGTATTGTGAACGTACGATCGTGTGTTTTCATACAAATCGAGCAGTGCGGCAACAGTGCGGTGTCGGTACCGCGAAATAATTTTAGTACGCACTGTTGCCGCACTGCGATCCTACGTTCACAATACGACAAACGCACCGCTTCGGCACCGCAGCGGTCCGACACGAAACGGATAATTTGAAAGCACCCTAAATGTTCAAGTGTCGGTGATATTATCTATTTGTCAAACATAATTTGACCAATCTTAAATAAGTTGATTGCAACTTTTGAGAATGTACGCACATGGTTTTACTAAAATTACAGTTTTTTGCTGGAAAATTGTAATAAGTGTGTGTTTTCTTAACAATTCAGAAGAGCATTGGAAAGTCACATGTTTTCGCAAAGGTTTGTGTAACTATTTCCAAAGTCTCGTCCTAATTTATGTTCCTCGATTCTCTCTAGTCTTTCACAACAAAAACCAATACTCTCGCGACATTTTCTTCTTCAATTATTCAACGTACAGTCCTGTTAAACAAAAAACTCCGCTACAGAAGTCGCCATCTTTTATTCATGCCATCTAGCGGCGACGCGACGAAACTGCTATTATGAGAAAAAAGTGGAGAAAATTCGTATTTTCCTTTTTGCATCTCAATCAATCAGAATTTTACTTTGAAATGGTTGATAATTATTTTCTGGAAGCAGAAGATAATATTTTTAAACTTTGTTTATTCCCTAGAACCTCTTCCCTTATTTAGTGCGGGTTGTATATGATGTCTCAAATCTATTCACACATTTATTTTATTTTGCCCCAAATAATGGTTTAGAGCAACCTCCCCTTACTTTTGTCCTTCCCTTCCCTTCATTTTAATAAAATAGGCATAGACTTCTAGTTTAACTCAAGATATTAGTTACCTAATCTTAACAACAACATTTTAGCCTTCTATTAACGTATTCCTGTGGAAAAACATGTAGTAATACGTTAACAATGTGTAAAAATTGCCAAAGTGAGACTATTTACTTTATTATACTATTTTAGCCTTCTGTCAAAAAATAACGATAAATTAAACGCATAACACCCCTCCTATTGTGTCTTAGGTTAAAAACTACCTTCGATTTTAACAAAATCATGGCGTGATTACAAAAGGGCGAACGACGACCGTTTAATACCTCAAGACAGGCCGACAGCAATACATTACACATAAACCGGCATTCTCATTTAATTAATTAATATCACTGTGTTTACGGTATACACAAGGTGTTTGGATTTGGTAATCAGGAGTGGTATTAAAAAGGAGATATTAATTCAAATCCAAATTATTTATTTGTTCATATCCATGGGTACAATCCTAGGTGGTAATCATTGATTGTAGTAAAGAACAGCCATGCTTCACCTTAAAGTAACAAACACTTGTCTTATTAACATCGAAATATTGAACTTAATCTTTTTCTTAACCAACTATTCAGGATGAAATGTATCCTGAAATCTGTCACATGTATTATTCTGACGTTTATCTATCTATACCAATATAACCAAGTTGAAGATTTTTTTTGTTGGTTTGAACGCGCTAATCTCAAAACTACCAATCTAATTTGAAAACATTTGAAATGGTCAAAGCCATTTTTATCTCAAAATTCCGTCAGCAACGGCATAACGCAGGGCACTGCTATTCCTATTATACTACTGTAAAGTTTCACCAAAATCGGTTGAATCGTTTTTGTAACAAAAAAACGTTCGCATTAATTATACTAGCAGACTGTGACGTAACATAGCTTGATATTTCACCCACAACAAAACACTTCCATTATAACAGTACTCTACTATATCCCAAGGGATAGCGCTTGCGGAAGTAATAAAGGAAGCTGTCTATCCGGGAAACATCGGGATAAATATTTAACAGGATATATCTGGAATGTTTGTTGTGTGTCGATGTTATGAGGTCTTAGTTTGTTTTCTCATTGTTTACAAAAGCTTCGGGTGTATGCGGAACTTTCGTTGACTGAAGTCCTCTCAACTGTTATGTGTTTGCAAACCTATTGGACTGTAACGTAATAGATTTGTCGTGGCTTTTGTTTGTTGTGTGTGATTGCTTGTCGAGTTGACATGAATGTCCTAGCTACACTCACACCTCGCGGTTTTACTCGCATTGTGCTCGTTCCTATGGGAATATCCGGATGGGAAATAGCCTTAATTTATTCCGTTCAATTTGGCCATTAAAAAAATGTTATTCAAGTTGAGCTAGTAGTTCCTGAGATTAATGTGTTCACAGAAACAAGAAATAAAAGTCTTAAACTTTTATTTTTTTTATATATCTAATTCTAATGTGCGTGTGTATGTCACTAAAATTCTTCTAAACGGCTGGACCAATTTGAATGATTTCTTTTGCATTCGATTGGGTGGTAATGGTTTATATTCACACTAGTGACATCTATTGGGTCGAGGGTGGAACCACTGCGCGGGAAAGCTAGTATTAGTATAGATATATGAACTTTGTACTATGAGTCAATGCAATAACATGATGTATTGTTCCAGGGCTGCTGTCATGGGACTCCGGGGAGCACCAGGTGGACCTGGAGAAGGAGCTCGCCACCCTCACGGCACAGGCGCCGGAGGGGGAGGAAGCGCGATATGGTACGTACATGAACACAACTCTAAGTACTTTGGTACCTTGTCACAGGAAATAATATTCAAATACTGAAAAACTAAGAAAATGTTAGTTACTCTAGTACTCTGTCACTTTATATTTTTTGAACTACACTCGCGTGCAAGTAAATCGACTCAAGCCTCAAGTGCGCACAAAAAGTTACACAAATTAAAAACTACTTATTTTACCTCTATATAATGTTTTACATATTTATAGCCTAGTAATTGAGCTTTAAAATGGTGTAAGTTGCATGAAAATCCATTCAGTAGTTTCGTAAAAATGGTGTATGTCAACGATATTGTAAAAAATATTGAAAATTAACAGTATGAGGTTATTGTGTATAAATGAAACAAAATGTGTGTTAGAATTTTTTTTTATTCATATAAATATTTGGTATTGCCTCCTCTAGCCCTGATTACTGCTCTCATGCGATTCTTCATAGACCTTATCAACTTTTTAATTGATGATTGTGGTATTCGACCCCACTCTTCTACCAACGCAGTCTTGAGCTCATTTATGTTTGTCGGAGCTGGATTCCTCGCTCTAACTTTCCTTTTGAGCTCGTCCCATATATGCTCAATCGGATTTAAATCTGGGCTGCGCGCTGGCCAATCCATAGTGTCAATTCCAACTTCGTTCAGGAACTCAACTGTGGCCCGAGCAGTGTGACATCGGGCATTGTCATGCATCAAGATGAAATTATCCCCAATAAAGCCTTGATAAGGGACAACTTGATCCAGTAGAATATTTTCAATGTAACGATCACTGGTCAGACCTCCTCCCCGGCCTCCCCGGCCTCCCCCAGGAACGAAAATAAGGTCCGTTTTTTCTTCTAAGGAAATCCCAGCCCACATCATGCAAGAACCGCCACCGTATGCAACGGTATCAACAAAGCAGCACTGAAAACCATTCACCGCGACGCCGGTACACCCGACCTCTCCTGTCGCTGCCATGGAGACACATCCTCGTCTCATCTGTGAACAGGACTGACTGCCATTGCTCTATGCTCCAATCTAAGTGTTCTCGAGCAAAGCGAAGGCGTGCTTGACGGTGAGCTGTGGTCAACTTCGGGCCTGTAGCGGGTCGTTTCGGAGTAAGGTTCGCTTCCTTCAACCTTCTTCTAACTGTCCATTGACTGACAGTCACCCCGCGAACTTGACGTAGCTCCTGCTGCACATCTACACCGGTAAGGTGTCGATTTCGAAGAGAGGTCGAGACCAAAAACCGGTCGTCACGCTCCGAGGTGCACCGGCGTCGGCTGGTATTAGGCCTCCGAGTAAAGGCACCAGTCTCTTGAAACCTTCTGTACACTCTCGAGACACCAGACTGACTCATATTCAAACGACGAGCGACTTCTCGCTGGTTCAACCCTTCTTGCAACAGGGCAACGACTTGAGCGGCTTCTTCGGGTGTAGTGTCCATAATTTTCTTCAAATAACGGCTTCAATTTGCAGAGATGTGTTCAGGTCAACGTCCAATGAGCGATTGAAAAGAAAAAACGATTACAGGGGGTTTTTATAGGGGGTTGTGTCACGCAAGTTGTGTATAGAGCGCAGAACAGTTTACGGGAGGTTGCGTTCAGTTGCATTCTAAAGACAAGACTTGTCTTTATGTGTTTATTTAAATTACTGAAATAAAGCATAATTACTAGGCTACAAATATGTAAAACATTATATAGAGGTAAAATAAGTAGTTTTTAAGTTGTGTGACTTTTTGTGCGCACTTGAGGCTTGAGTCGATTTACTTGCACGCGAGTGTACATATCAATCCTTCTCACTGTACTGATATCTTCAGTGAGATGAGAGGCCTATGTCCAGCATTACAGGATTACACTTTTTTTATACTTACCTACTTATCAAAATGTACCTATATGGTATGATAAAGTTCTAAGTATGCGTAAAATTTTCTAACTGTACTGATACAAATATACTTGCGGAATTAATATGGGCAACGTAGGCTTATGTACAGACTTATCATACAACATAGGACCGCACTCAGAGACGTCAAAAGCTTCCTTAGCTGAGCCGCGTACCCACCTAGCGCACAGGCTCGCGAGCCAGCCTTAGTAGTTTTGTTCAATTTTCACGAGGCCGCCTCGCGAGGCAGGCTGAGCCATCATAAGTCGTGTATATTCAGCTGCAGCTATTTTCCTAGCTTCGCGCGCGAGCCAAAACATAACCGTACCCACCTAGCGCACAGGCTCGCGAGCCATGGCTCGCGAGCCAAATGCTCGGCTGGTGTGGACGTGCCTCGGGCTGCCTCGGGCGCGCGTTTGCTCGGCTGAGCACGGCTCGGCCCCGAGCGACAACAGATGGCTCGGGGTAACGGTAAACTTGACGCGCTCAAAGGTGCCTCGGTGAGCGCTGTGTGTTAGGTGGGTACGGTTATGTTTTGGCTAGCGCGCGAAGCTGCAGCTGAATATACACGACTTATGATGGCGGCTCGCGAGCCATGGCTCGCGAGCCTGTGCGCTAGGTGCGTACGCGGCTATTAACGAATGATTTTGACAAATAGTGTATGACAAATAACGTCAATTAGTGTCGATTTAATGGTCGTCTCTGAGAGTGACAAATTTTTTTTTCTCAGTTCATATAATACTTAATTCCTAGACACTAGCCCTAATTTATGACTCAACATTATGAACCTATTTATCAAAACCAATAGAGCCACTAAAGGCGGTTCATTCTAATATTTGCCAACTGACCAAAAAGACACACACCATTGAACGTTTCCACTCAAAGTATTTGTTACCTAACTAAAGATTTAGGCGTTTAATAAGTCTTTTCCGAGCAATTTAGGCACACGTCAAGAGTTATGGCCTCCAAATAACCTTTTTCCTTCGACAGAGAGCTATTGATTTCGGATAATGATTTTTATTAATGTTTTATGAGCGTTACCTACCCTTGAAAGTCTAGGTTACCTAATATTTAAACGATAGGCGTGATAGAACATACTTTAGGTTTTTCAACAGAGTATAAGCTATTAAACGTGTCACGTTCACTTTGTTCGTTCGTCGTGTTTCAATAGATTATAATCGAAGTGTGAGCAACGTTATTAAATCCCTGTTAGCTTTTTTAACACTCGTTCCATAAGCGTTGAAATATAGGACATAAAAATGGGCTCACATGTTAGTTCTTGTAAAGATTGTTTAAACTTAACGAAAGTGTGAATAGCGGCAGCGAAGTAGTCTTCGCTTATTATCATAGTACCCACTATAATGATAAGCGAAGACTACTTCGCTTTGACTACCGTTTGAACTAGACCGAATTTTACCATTTGAAAATCAAGTACCTTCTTAAAGGTTCTCACGTAAGTAAATTACTTTAGTGTAGATAAGGCCGACGTTGGTGTCGGAGTGTTAAGACGTCTTCCTATATGGTCTGACGATTGCAACCACCCATCAATTGTATATGGCCTCCGAAGCACGGTAGCGCGCAGATGGAAAATAAAAAAAACCACTTATACACTTTGATTCCAATGCAGTGTTACTTTTTCGTCTAAACTATGACCCCCAGGGCTGGGCAAAGGTTTCTTCAAACATTGCGAACCGTCCCTTTACTTATATTATCTCAACTCTGTAACAATATTTAACATCCAAAAAAACTTAAAAGAACTCCTAATTAGAATCTGAACAGTAATACTTACGTTTCAAAAGAGTCTCAACTTGGTGACGGGCGATCGTCTTTGTGATCCACTCGACCGTGAAAGGGACCTTTAATAACTTTATTTTTTCGTCAAATTGTGGATAAAGTGATTGGCTTTTCGTTAACATTAAAAGTAAGAACTCCTTATTATGGTACCACTTTAATAATTTATTTTAACGATCATTAAAAGGCTCATACTCGTGTAATAATAGTACTTCGAGGGTTTCCAAGTCTTAAATAATAATCATGATTTTTAGAAATTCAATTAATTACTTTTTTAATTATTTTTATTTAATTTTTAATTAATTAAAAACTTCTTTTCGAAAGACTATTGTCGATACAAACTCACAGACAAAATATTGAGCGCAATTTAAGAGTTGGAAGCTTATTTTTTCAAGGTGGTTCTTTCACATTAATATGAAAGCTTTTTGTTAATATGTATATTAAGCTCTACAAAACCCAAAGTACAATAATGTGGTCTCTAATCGACCGACCCGTGTACTAGGTGTAATGTATTACATCAATCATCGTCCAATAATTAATGACATTCAATATCCATTACCGGCCGGGTTGGCCGCAGCTAATGTTAGACACGATGTCACCCGTCAATGTACGGCGATCAATTGACAGGATCAATCAAGAACACAGGTGGTATCGGGTGGTGCCTAATTAATATCGCTTATGGAACAAATATAGTACAATATATGAAGGTTTAAAATAAGACCGACATAATTTACTTTTGAGTGGTCCCTTTTTTGTGTTGAGCAACAATAATAAACAAAAATATAGGAATAATGCGGTCGACAGTTGATACTTGCTGCAGCGGTCGCTACCGAAACCCGCCCTTAGCTCTTCACCATTCTCCCTAATAGTCTACGAAGCTGTTTAATTAAAAATACATCATGTAACAGTATCTCGTGCTCACATAACAAAGAGACCCTTGATTACACTGGTACTCCAACCCAACGCACTGCAGACAAAGTACTCTAGCACCTCGTTATAAATTTGAAACTTTGTTCGGCGCTCAGCGAGCTAGAAACATGATAACCTTTTCAGAGCACAGCGCGATCGCTTTCGACTCAATACACATAGCTTTGCCCTCTACAGTTCTTTTTAACGAGCCTACAAAAAGTAATTTCGTCAAAGGAATTCGAAAGCAATTCTTCCATCGATTCTCCGGGTATTAATACTCACTAAGTCATTGGCTTATTCTACTTTATATCGCCGGGAAAGCAGAGAAATAATTAATCATTTTATGGATTTCAAGAACCATTTATTATAGGATCAGAAAGTCAAGGACTTAGCTGAATTGTAATAAACCACAATAATTTCAATAGAAAGGTATAATTTTCCGATTAATTTCAAAGAAAAATGTGACTTTTATTCTACAATTTATTCCACATGGTAACTTGGTTAAAAGGCACCGTTTTTTCTGATTTAAATGCTAATTGAGGTAAAATATGCTGAATAAAAGATTGAATTACTTCTACCACGGGGCTTTGAAAATTTAAGGTTCTAAATCAATCCACTTTAAAATATGAACATGGATTCCCATTTTACACATTTTGTACAGTTGTCAATTGCATATTAAATAAAGTACGAGTTATCAAAGAACCGGTGATGGTCATATGTCAAATCTTAAAAACCTTAAGTCGATTTGAAATCTCATACATCAGACTCCACCACTAACTTCCCAACTTGAATTTAGCTTTATACCAATCATATAAAACAAATTAACCTGTAATCCCACAGCTGGACTAAGACCTCTCACTGTAGACAAGTACAGTGAGAAGGAATTATATCAAAGTTAACAAAACGTAAAATATACCCATTTCACAATGAGATAAGTCATTAGATAAAAGATACGTCTAAAACAAATTGGGGCGCATGAAAATTTAATTGGTCCGAGCGAATCCAATTTGATCCGGATAAATCCGGTCGCGTCCGGATCCGATTATAACATTACCGCGCCATGTTTTAATATTAGATGATCAATTTTGTTTAGGTAATCCGGTAGGAAAGTGCTCCAAATATTTTTTAATTGTGAATTATTTTCCATTTAGTGACATGTCTGTACATATGTGTACATGGGGTTTTATTTGAACCTGTATCGTCCCACAGCTGGGCAAAGGTCTCCCACAAACGCTTTCAACCTTCTTTGTCCTTTGCGGTTTCCACCACTCGGTGTGGATGGAGATAAGGTCATTGGGTTACCTTCACTATACGAGTATACATACATGAATAGAATAATAATTCGGAGTTTTTATAGCTAGAAAGTAAGTTCGATGCTTTTAGTTGCTAATATATTGGATAGTCGGAGAACATGAATAGAGTAATTCCTATTATTTTAAGTCGGTTAATATTAGCGAGCAACTGTATCGACAGTATCCGAAAGTTTGTGAGGATGGATGTATGTATGTATGTTTGTTACTCTTTCACGAAATAACTACTGGAGGGATTTGGATTAAACTATACAGTAATATAGGTTATACATCAGAATAACACATGGGATACTTTTTATCCCAAAATTCCCGCGAGAATGCGTACAATGCAGGAATCTACCGGCTAGTCATTGATAAATATCGAATTTAACAGTCAATCCACAATCATTGGCAAAGTTTAATAACAGTTTCACAAACTATTCAAACTATACCTTTGAAATGAAAATCAATTCCGCACTAGTTTGTACACATTGTTTACAAAACTGGAATCATTTGAATCATACTGTATATACTAACGTTTACACAGCGGAATTTAATTACTATTTACAATAGAACTGCTATTGACATTTGCAAGATAAAGGCCAACTGACGGCGACAGATGGGCGTTTACACTGTGCCAGTTACTGGGGCGAGTTGGTGGAAAGCTATTTTTCATTTAGCATTTTACTAGCTCTTATTACCTATGCCTGAATACTTAAACTAAACGGTCCTCAATCCTATACAGTATTGATATTATAGTTTGACAAATAAACTTCCTAATTTTTAGTATTTGGAGTTTTTAAGTGTACTAGTTCTCTGTAACTTATTTTATTGTCAAATTAAAACCTGTCCTAAGTACCAGGACTGACAGGTGTCAGGTCTGACAATAACACAGTGAGACATTAAACCTCTTCTCCAAAGAGCGATACATTAGATTAAGACGTAAGACCTACGTTATTGAAATGCCCCTGAATACCGTCACCCCATTCTTCGCCGGCTCTAAGGTATTACATTACATATCCCTTCTCACTGTCTACAAAGGAACGTATAACAAGAAACTACGACCTTAATAACTCTAATCCAAGCTACAAATCCCAAGCGAATTAGTGCACTTATCTCATGTGACATTGTAACTCAGTTGCTTTTGTCAAGACCAATTCCAGTTAATTTTCTAGTTACTCACTTATCTATTTTGTGGCATTTCTAACCGAGCACTACTGTGCTTCGAAAATTAAATTGTTTGTACGGGGTTCAACCGTTACGCTATCTTATAAACCTTAAGGCAGTTTAAACACTTTGACATTAGTGTTGGCTACTGATCTACTACACTTGACTAATTCCTTATTTCCTATAGGACGTCATACAATTCAAAACAAATATTCTCACTAAATAGGTAATTTTCTTATTGTAAATTCGTGTGTAACCTAATGCTTCTATTTAGAAATTTTGGCATACAACAAAACAATTTACACAGCCATCAAAACACACAACATTATACAAACACATAATCATTAATGTCTCTCAACTATGCCAGTAACTATCCCAGTGTGAACGCGACGTTATTTGCAAATGGCAGCTCATTGGATAGGTCACGAATGCCGATGAAACATTCAAATTGATTCGGCATCATTATTGGATAGTTTAAAGATTCATTTTATTCGAGAATACATTAACTTTTACGACTCCGATCTTATTTGAATATCGATCTTAGGAAGTCGAAGTTATGGTTTATTTCGATACGTTCTGGTTATGGAGGTAAAAAAGTCACAAAGTTTCGAATAATATCTTTTATGTCATATTATCTTGGATTTTACCACTGAGTTTTAGAAAGAATACATTTTTACTGATACAAAATAAATTACAACAATTTTGCTAGAAAGAAATGTCAAAACAAAAATGAACTATCACATAAAATAATTTGATTTGACGGCAGACGAAATAAATAAATATTTGACTAATTTAATTTGACAATCTAAATTTAATCTTAATCTTAATATTCTAAGATCCAACGCTCCCAAATAACGGCCAATGATTGTCAACACACAAAATACGCTAATAATAAAATTGCTTAAGTTAATTTGCACCTCATCTCAAAGGCGGTGCCTTTGTCGGGCGTGAAGTGATCTTGCGGCGTTTAATATCTTTTGTTCAAACACAATAGGGAACATCCCTTTGTTCGAAACCCTTTGTCGGTTAAAATATTGATATTTTCAAATGTTTTTCCGTATTTAGTGGTTTGTATTTGACCGTTTTTGTAATATAAATATTACCTTTGTATGTCGTTAAGTGTTTTTTTTTATATCTAGATTTTAGACACGCCTTTTTGATTAGATAAGATGATAGCCATGTCTTGATAGAAGATGATTAATTGTGGTTACATGTTACTTGATACGTCCGCACATATTACCTGGTACATATTACATAGTTGGTATGTATGTATGAGCACAATGAGTAGTCTTTAACCTGACTTTAAACTTATTTCGCTTAAAATTTTTTAAAATCAAAAATTATATTTCAACCTAAAACTAATAAAATCCGAAACGATACAATTAAGAAGAATATTGTCAAAACTGCCAATGCTTTGAAAAACGAACCGGAACAAAGGCTAAAATAGAGATATCAGTGAAACATCTCTAACGAGCGATGAGCCGCGCCCCGGTCGACACGCGCGGCAAACAGTTCACGTCACACATTTTACATATTTGCTACAAATTTTTGAGCAAAAAATGTTCTCCGTGTTCATTTTATAAAATATTTTCCAATCAACTAGACTCGCACCGGCTATATGTAGGCCGGTTATATGTATTGAGCTATCGTATAGTGCTTTATTTGTTAGTTTTTTGCTTTTATTTTGACCAGTTTTGTTCCAATTTCAACCCAAAAGATTAATGTCTTTCTGAGTTTTACAAAGTTTAATTCCACTAAACTTTATAAAGCAAATCTTTTCTTTCACCTATAAATAAAGTAAATGTAAAGGAAATTATACTAAAATGTATAAATCTTCTTTTTTGGGTCTAGATAAACGTAAATAAGAATATATCTTTCCACAAACTTGGCGTTAAGACTCGGTTATCATATTTCTTGCTTTCGTAATTGTTCGTGAATTTCGTGCTCATTCAGAACCGTTTGGTTCTGTCCAAGGTCAATGGCAAAGCCTCCCTGATGTAATTTATCAACGTCCATTATTATTTGAAGATACAACGTTTTTGTTTCCACTCTATCTACTCTATTCCTTTGGGAAAAACGGGAAATGTTTTGTATTTTGGAAGATAGATTAATTTCTTTCTTTCATTGTTTTAATGAGATCCATTTTTCGTGAAATTAGATGTTATTTTATTTAGAGGTAAGCGCCGACTACATCTCGTAGCATATTGTAGTAATTGTAGCAATATGCTACGCGAAGCTACTACGATTCGTATCACATTGCTACAAGCTACGCCGTAGTTAGGTATGGCAAATATGGCGGGACGAATATTTAAATTAAATACATTAATCTGAATTACCTTAACCCTTTTAATTTTTCTAATAAAATTTTGGCCACAAAGGAAATAATTCGGTTAAAATTATGGACTCAGTTTTCAAAAAGTTTTTACTAAAGATTAATACCAATAAAACTAAAATACTCATATCCTCAAAACACATAATAAACCCACAAGAAACTTTAGTAATAAATAACAAAAATATTGAAATAGTAAATAAATTCATGTATCTGGGTAGTTACATCACATCAGACTCCAGATGTACCTTAGATATTAAAACCAGGATAGCAATAGCAAAGCAGGCTTTTCACAATAAAAAATATCTACTTTCTTCCAAAATGTCTAGAAAGGTAAAGAAAATGTTTATAAAATCATATATTTGGAGTATAGCTTTGTATGGAAGTGAGACGTGGACGATGACTCAACGGGATAGGGAGAGGTTGGAAGCGTTTGAGATGTGGTGTTGGCGTAGGATGGAAAGGATTAGTTGGACGGAGAGGGTGACAAATGAAGAAGTATTAGAATTGGTGAGAGAGAGTAGAACACTACTTGAGATAATAGAAAATAGGAGAGGGAAGATGATAGGACATCTCATACGACATGACAGATTCATAAATAATATCATGGAAGGTAAAGTAGAAGGAAAGCGAGGTAGGGGAAGGCCTAGAATCAGTTACATGAGTCAGATTAAAGAAAAAGTGTCTGTCATGTCTTATAGAGATGTGAAGGAACTTGCACTGAATAGGAATAGATGGAGAAGTCTGCATCGGACTCACCGACAAGAGCCTTGCTCTTAAATTTATGATGATGATGAAATTATTTTGTTACAACAATTAAAACTTAAACGGAACTCCTAAAAGTTCATTAAGAGCTTTCACAAAGTTCATTCTTTATTTAAAATGTTTAGCTGTGAACCATAGAGTTAAAGTATAACTGGTTTAAAAACGTCACAAAGTAAATTAGATTGAAAAAGCTTTTTTTATAAATTAACTAGCAGCGCCCCGCGGTTTTACCCACGCTGTGGCCATTCCCGTGAGAATTTCGGGATTTTTTATACATATAAACCTTTTGCTTGAATCATTCTATCTATTTAAAAAAACCCTCATCAAAATCTGTTGCGTAGTTTTAAAGATCTAAGTATACTATACATAGGGATAGACAGCGGAAAACCACTTTGTTATATACTATGTAGTAATATCTTTTAAAGAATAATCCTTTAAACCTAGATATTTTAACAAAAGTTAACGCTTTTACAGTTTTACGGTAACTTCAAATTCTTTTCCTCTTGAAATAATGACATTATCTGACACACTCTTCTGGTTTACGGAGTGAGAACGATCGCACTACACTGCTCTACAAAATTGACACCGGGAACGGTTTTCCGATACACTAACACTTATTTCGAAGAACGCGGTTTTGTACTAACAACGGTTTTATCGATACATTTATTATTTGGGATACTAGGTTTTCCAGTCTACCGTTTTATATATTTTGTACAGATATTCTATTTAAAGACATTAATTCAAAGGTTATTTTTATCATGAAATCAGGTACAGCCCTTACACGATCCTATACCCGAAATTAAAACGATTCTTATTCGATCATGCGATATCACGTTCGAAAAAAAATTGACGACGACTGATATTCTCTACTGTCTTATCCGTAAGCGCCAAATATTTCTATCGTTATTAAAAAATGGAAACTACCAGTGGTTCTTCAGCAATAAATGTAAATAAATACAGGTTTTTTTTATTTGTTAACAATTCGTTCGAGTTTCGTTTTTAGTGGCATTTTGATTATTTGATGGTATTCATTTTGTTATGCTTAACTATAAATGGTATACATGTGTCATAAGCCCTACACTAAAGAAGGTTGAACTATCACTCACAATAAGTCTATCATTAAGTAAGTAATTAAGTATTAGCCTGTAAGGTCCCACTGCTGGGCAAAGGCCTCCTCATCTCACTGAAGATATCAGTACAATGAGGAGGATTGGTATTAGAAACTAACCAGTTTTTTTTCTTTGTTGACAGGCGAGCGCCTCATCCAGTTCGCTTCGGAGAACCTGGTGACGGAGATCCTGATCCACCCGCAGATGAACACGCTGATGCAGTGCATGCGCAACCTGCTGAGCAGCTTCACGAGGCACAGGCACCTCGTGCACGCTGGTTACACGTTCGCGGGCAACGGATCCTGGATTATGCAGGTATGGTATATGTCATCGATAAGAGAGCTGGCATAGCCAAATTGGAACAGCTACATAAAATGATATCTGGCAAAACAAAATTGAATGAATTACTTTTAACTAGCTACAAGTCCTCATTTAAGATGTAATTTTTAATTTTTTGTAATATTATAGTATAACATAAAAGTCTAGTTGCTGCCTTAAACAATATTTAGAAGCAAGTTTATATGGCTCTATTGAAAAGACTTTGTTAATTTTCAAAGCAATATTTCCTAGCATTCTAATCACAAGTGTTAATCCAATAAACAAAACACTATCTAACACATCTCTGAACCGCGAACGCAATGAAATATTCAGATACTTTAAGAAGGAGTCCCATTTCGGTGCGAATACCAAATTAAGGTTTAATTTCAAGGGAATTTGCGCGGATCCCACTTAGTTTAATGGTGTTTCAGTGTCTGAATAATTGTTTATTTGTTCCACTTCGGCTCGGCTGTCTGTTGATTGCGAGAGCAATCTGTAAGACTAATTTTAGTGAGGTTGTCTTATAAATGAGGACACTAATAGAACTCTCTGTAATTCTCTTCTGTCTCTTCAAATGTCAGCTTAAAAGATGGTATTGAAGTGTTGTACAACATAAACTATTGCAATTTATATCTATTTCCAAAAAGGTATCTTTTACGCCCTTATGCCAATTAGCAGATTTTTTAAAATATTTCTAAGACCAACTTCAGTTAATTCCACTTTGATCACATGGGTGAACAGAGGAGACTTGGAATTTAATCTTTTCATAATCGTCCAAGTGATTTTCATTCATATTTGACGATTGGTTTGTACATTTACATCAACAGCACCTACCAAAAAACAAAATTACCAATAAAATAAATATTAATAATAATTAAAAATAATCTCCAGTGTCCCCCAGTAACACAACAAATAAATCCGATCCGTTTTAATAAATACAACAGCTTTATTTCGTATAAAATGTCGCAACACTCGCACCCGACGTACGGACGGACAAACGGAAATTAAAACTGTTGCTAATGACTGTTGGCGTGTGGGTGGACAGTGGGGGCGAATGAAACATGGGGGCGAATGGAACTGGGGGCAAATAGCACTAGGGGGTATCGAAGGGGGGCGACCAGGATTACAGTATCGACCTTGATTGATGTACTCGTAATGGAATTCATTTTAAAAGCTTCGCTTTAAATACGCTGCGCTGATTAAATGTTGTTTAATTAACGCACTGTTCGTGCTGCCGGCCGGGCAGTTCAATAACGAAACTACTTGTTTGGGAAAATATTTACACTACTATTATGAAGAGATAAAATTTGTAATTTCGTTTGTTTGTATGTTCGGGCTAATCTCGGGAATTACCAATGCGATTCAAACAATTCTTTTTTTAATTGAAAGCGACAATCTACGGGAGTCTTATAGGCTATATTTCATCCCAAAATTCCAAAATACGGGTAAAACCGCGGGACGCCGCTAGTTAATAACGTAGTTATCTTGCCACGTTTCTCACTGTAGTGACAACTAGATCTACTCATCGTCTATTTTACAATGTATTCCTGACGTCACGTGCGCACCCTTGAGCATAATTGATTATTTAATTATAAGTAAGTAAGTAAGTTTTAGTAGGTCAGTTGCCACCCTGGTGTCAGAGTTTTTAGACCACCTCTAGGGCCTCTGATATAGTCTGACGATTGAAATAACCGAGACCAACAATTTAACGTGCCCTCTGCAGTAAAAGGAAAGCAAAGTAGTAGTGAGCTTAACTCTTCTCTATGAAGATATTTATATTTGCTCTTGCTTCCTTTAACCTTCAACTCTACATAGCACACTTTGACAATAAAACAAGACACTTCTCTGTTTACTCATAAAATGATTTCTATATTCCTCGAACTCAATTTTGCATTCGAATGTACTTCCTAAACACAATAAAATATTCTCCTGTGAGACACAGTCCTCTGCCTCAAGGCCGCTCTAAAGAGATAACCATCTACATCCCTCCCCTGAGGGCGCAATTGTTTTGACAACTTGTTAGGGGTACGCTGAATTGTACATTGTATTCGGAATAGAGTTTGAAATTCGAAAAAGTTGGTACGAAGGAGGTTATGTGACAAATAATTTTATTTCTTGTGTTACTAAGGGCGGGTGATCGCAGACTTAGGACGAATAGCGCAAGAACTGTTAAATCTATTCTTGCCTAAATGTGATTTAAAAACAAATGAAGTTCTTTTCAAATTGTGTTCTATTTGTTGCGAAGCAAAATACAATTTTGAACGAAGATATTTTTATTTTTTATTAAGGGACTAAAAAAAATTTAGAGTTCTCTTCTTCAGTAAACTCAATGGTCATAACCATAGCAAAGAGGTTTCTATGTTCTTGAGTCTTGATTATGTCTGTTGCTCTTTAAAGACTTTTGAAGGACATTAGAGATAAGATTGTTTTTTAAGTCTAGTTCAAACTGACTTGAGAGTAGTCTATACGTCGTAAATAAGGGATGCAGACGGTTCTTATTTTATTGTATTTTCTGTCTATAAATTATTGTAAAAATACAATACATATTACTTGGATTATAGATAAGATATATAAAGAATGTATTTTATATAGTGAGAACAACTAAAGTTCCAACAAAATAAACGTAATTTCGTTTCGACGATTATCCTCAAACATGGATAACACATTAAAAGGTTTAAGAAAGGGTTAACAACCAAACTAACTCATCCAAAAACAATAAAAAGTATTTTCGTTTCTAAACTTTTTCAATCAATCGTTGTTTTAAATGAAAGTACAAGAACCCTTTTAAACTCTGTCTTTTCTTTGTGTACAGAACTTGTAATTGAATTAAGTTTGTGTGTTCTTCTTGTTTCATTTCGCCGGTTTTAGTTCAGCGAAGTAGGACGGGAACTAACCCCTCTCTAAGCACAAGTTGGACAGTTGAAAGGCAGTTTTTAAACATCCACGTTGTTGATTCGACGATAGAACTCTTCATTGCTACTGAACAATCTTAGAGAGTATATATGACTAGTTTACTGAAGAAAATTGCGATTAGTTTTCCTTTGTCTTAAAAGAAAGGATTTAAATTGAAAGGAAGTAAAAGCCACTCAAAAGACCGGAAATAGAACAAAAATATATTGATATATATTATACAGAATTTTAGTATAGCTTCATAATGCTAATACTATGATTTTGTATAATATATAAAACGGTACAATGTATCTAGGCTATAATAGACAGGCTACTTTTAGCAACTATGTAACATCGCATTTTCGCGACCTCTCCTGCGTTTCGGTATCAATTGCCTAAGCAACTTAATCGCCGCGTTTGGCGTTTTAAATTAGCAGGGAGAAATGTTTGGTGGTTCATTTTATTTCTAAAAGCAACTGAAATTGCCAATCATCGATTTAAAAAGAAGAATTTTTGCTTTTACTCTAATATTTTAATCACTGTTTTGTTTTTAATTTTATTTTTTTTAGGATCCAATATAGTCTGACCATAATCTTTGTTACAGGACGGGACATTCTCCCTGTCCGACTTCACTGACGCTTACCAAGAAAATGAAGTACAGCGCGTGATTCGCGCTTACGAAAACTCTATATCGATCGACGTGCATTGCTCCACAAGTGGGGGTGGGGAGTGGGCAAAACTCCCAGAGATGTCATTTGTCAAATACTGCAAGATTCGGGTCAACCCGACAGATATACTCGACTCTGGCTCGCAAGCCATCAAGGATTTTATTGGTGAGTACATTTTTATTATAGTACTTTATTGTTTAGGGTGGATTCACATGTGATGTACACGCATATGTAAAGGAGTTGTATTATTTACTGTCCCTTCAGTTCAGTAGAAATACGAAGAATGTTTTTGTCCAAAGTTATAAAAAAGTCATGTAATACACAAAAAATAAATGGTAGTGTAAGTCTTAAACAAGCATTATTAGACATAAATAACGCATTTTCAAATGCCTAAAACCTTCGTGTTTTAATATCACAAGTTTCGTGCAGTACTTAATATAAACCAGAAATAAAAACTATAAACTACTCAACAACTAGCTCAAATAAAACGAAACTTAACACTAAAATGTTAATAGCCATTTACGTACAATTTACAATCGCTTAAACAACAGTTAAAGAAGCATTTCTTTCGTGAAATTCGCGATCGTTTCGTTAAATATATTTTATGTTGAGGAAACAAAAATAACCGCGGCGAAACATTCTAGGGCATGCTACAAATATTGTAGGTCACGCAATAACGTTCGCGTTACACAAAGTTATATAAAACCCTGGTTCTGTTTTATTACAAAATGAAGCTCAGAAACTGAATAGGTCCTTAATTTGTAGTCTAACTACAGTTGCTCAGAAACTCGCTAACGATGCCACTTGTGTTGTGAACTGTGACCATGATTTCGGCTTTTGACGGATGTTTGGGAGATTACAGTTGTGAATTCGGTTTAGCATATTGCGTAGTCATATTAAGGGCTTGCTTTATTCTTGTTTTACGAACAAAAAGCAATTAGGTACTATCGCTGTTCACTTTGTTAAGTAAAAACTGTTGACCCAAATTAGAGGATTTGATGGTAATGCCGACGAAATTATGAAAATAAATTGGTAATCAAACTTGTAAGCCGTTGTAATGAGAAATACTCGTAATATGATGGAGGAGCGTAAGCTTATTTGATTGGTGGATTTACTCATTTTGAAAATATCAAAATAAATAAATCCTCTCAGCTCAAAATTATCATTATAAAGTCTAGATTCAAATATGTTACCTTTATTTGTTTGAACTAACTTATCTTTTAGGTACGATCAAATTACTTTCAATTCCCGTAAACTCGAAAATATATTTACGACGAAAAAAGATGTTCCAAGAACGTGAGAGGCGTAAATGTGATATTCATTATAAAGAGTAATGACTGTAATGAATTAAAAGATTTTATTTATGAAAATGTTTTCGTCCTTCGTAATATTAATAAGTAAATAGTGTTATGGTTATAAGGACAGCGTTGTACCACTTAGTGGCCAATTAGACTTATGTTTTTATTTATAACTTTTTATATTAAAACTTACACTTAAAACTGAATAAGACAGATAAAATTAGTTTATGGTGTCTTCGAAGACTATGACTATCTAGTAAAAAATGAAAAAGATAACATTTTGTACAACAAAAGAAAAAACGAAAAGAACTCCAACGTAAATTTCAAAAAATTCCATAAGTTTTAATACCGCGGTCACCCTACAACATGTCGCCGCTTCCGTTCGAAGTACCAAGTGAGTCGTAGCAAATCGGCGTAGCAATCGTAGCTCGGAATGCTACGAGACGTTCCGTAGCACTTCCCGTAGTAACAAGGCATGTGAGTTGTCGTCATTCTACTGTAACAATACAAAGTTTACCGACTTCAGAAAGGAGGAGTTAAACTTGTTGAAGTTTTTCAAAGTTCAAGTGTATTCATAAAGCTTTTGTGATTTGGTTGTTTATGTCTTTTGATGTCGAAAATAATGCTCGTATTCACGACCAATTTAACAATAAAATATAAGCACCATCTTAAAAGACGACGAAGCGTGTTTAATGATAGGTACTTACAACACTTTCAAAGACTTCTTTCTTATGTTAATTTTCTCATGTATAGCGTTCGTTGTTGAGCATAATTGTGAAGTAATTAAATAACTTTTGGAACGATTATGTAAATATTGAACATGACAAGGCCTATACGTCGAGCTTTTACCTTTGGGAGCTTTCAAGACCTTATTTAGCGTTGAACACAATACATGTCTATTAATAGTCTTTCAAATATTATACTTAAAAAAATTAAGTTCAGATACATTTTAGCTAGGAATATTTGGTTAGCCTAGTCCTCTGACATGGTATGTATAACGATTGAAATAACTGGGATCGACAATTCAACTTGCCTAACCTAACGAAATAATGCTTAGTTTCAAAAATTAACTAAACTGATGAAACAAAGTGATGAATAAATAAACCACTTAACTTTGACATTAACTTTAATACACTAAACATTACTTCAGACTCGTCAAATAAGCTTAACAAACAAATTAGATTTGTTTACAAATCATTTTGCTTTCACAAATCTTCGAAGCAAAGTCTTCGACGTTGTTTACTTGGAAGTAACTTGGATGTAAGCAAATTGTTCCGTTTTTGTTCATTCGGAATGCGCAGTGAAAAGGGAAAATTGTTTATCGATAATTTGTACAAATTACAAAACTTTGTTTATTGAAAACTCGTGCTATTTGTCGAACTTGGCAAATCAGTGGGTTATGATTCGAAATTCAAACTAAAATTCTATAGACATCTTAGATTTACGATTCTTTATACTTCTTACATTTATTAAGAACGCCTTCAGTTAAGTTGCTATGCTATGTTTAATGTGATTAATGGATAAGGAACTTACGCCCGTACTCAAAATCTACATATGTGAATGAATTGAGGTTAATGATCACATAGATATAATCTTAAATGGTATATTTAAAACTTTGGAACCATTAGTTTGTCTAAAGATGTTTGTTTGTTCTTTGCAAACAAGCTCACAAGGTAATCTAAAACGACATAGGAAACCCAAAAAGTTATGTTTAAGTAAATTCGTAGCGACACATTAATATATCAAGATTAAAGTAATTTCCTAAGTTATGATCAAGTTACATAAAAAACGGCAAAGATTTATGTCGGTAAGCATACAAAGTTAAGACGAATATAACTTGTTTTAACGATACTTTCGAGATTACAGAATACTTTCCTTGAGCTTGGAATATATTTTGAAGATAATGTATCTTCAACATAGGCTGAGATATTATTAATTTCACATAATTTCAAACTGAGGACTTAGAAGTGCTTGAATTCGTTAAACGTAATTATACATTGAATTTTTTAAGATTCTACTGTTCTTTAAATGGCGGCAAATCTGAAATCTTTCATTAAAAATATTTTCATAATTTTATTTTACCGTCTTCAGAACTCACGGCTGCGAAACAAACTCAATAAATAATGCCTTAAAAATGACAAAACACAAATAAAAAACCATTTCTGGCTTCATTATTCTAAGAACACTACACCCAACTAAACACAATCTTATTTCCCATAATTTAAATTAACCACGAAACCAATCAAAATTAATCCGTATTACGTGCATCATAAAGTCACATACTAGTTGTAATCACGAAGCTATTGGGGCAGAAATATTGCCTCCAGGTCATCGGCTAGGCTAGCACTAAGTGCCGGATACGAGCTGTTAGACTTCCTAGGTTATCTAGGTCGTATCGACATAGCTCTTGCGTATTAGAGACATCCTGTATGTAAAAGGATAGTGTAAACAATTTATTTGAGTGTTTTATTTTTGGTTACAAACTAGAATGTAAATGCTATAAGTATTACTAAATAAGAATATAAAATACTTAGGGCCGACACTGCGTTAAGAGTGCGCACGCCGCGTGTGGCTTCATACAAAAGTGAACCGCCGCGAGAGTCGTACTTTAGAAGTCACGTCTGAACGTCAATCCGACTTGTTTCTATCATTAAACCATATACGAGACTTTTCAACTTCTAAGTGATATTTCGACTAGTTAGATGTCAACTCGACTGGTGGCGTGACGTGATATCTCTAGTAGATTCGGTCAAGTTGACCATTAGGATGTAAAGTGCGAGTAAAGAGAGATAAGTCAGCAACTCGGTCACATCAGTCTCTTCTATTGGTCGAGTCGTATGTGGTCGAGATGACTCCCTAAGGGTGAATTTCTATTGAAGCAGAGCGGAGCTGTGTGGAGCTCAACCGAACATTCACAATGCAATACGAAAAGATTTTGACAATGTCAATGCGTTGTTTGACAATTCCATTGCGATCAATCAATCAATCAATAGGACATTACTTCTTCTAGTTTAAACAAAGATATCGCAAATAAAACAAGGCCTACAAATGACCGACTTCTTCGGTAACACATAACATGTACACTTAAATACCCATTACTGTATTTATAACACCTCAATTTGAGCATAAAATTCGAATGTTCGGAAATGCCTCATAAAGTTCAATGCATTATTAATGTGTTCGGGTATTTCATCGGTAATACTCGTGCAGTTAAACAAAGTAGCCAACGAATGAGAGTGGAATGAAACCGGCCCGATGACCGAGCCTCGTGGAACGCCCGTTTGGTGAAAGATAAACCAAATGGAATTACAATTTATTATTCAAAGCGATGCCTTGCGCCGTATGTTATGTGATTATATGGCTGTGAAATGTATAAGTCGGTTGTGAGTCTATACTGAAATATATAAAGAGGAGAAGATAGTTTTTATTGCAAAATAAAATTACAGTCTTAGATATTACTAATTCTTCTTATCGAGTGGATGGTCAACCTGACCAATCCTGGTGTCAGAGTTATTGAGCCGCCAAAGGCCTCTGACATGGCTCATTGACATTACTAATTATGACCTCTGACATTACTAATTATGTTTTTACTTAATAGCAATAGTGTTTTTACTTAATAATATCTTTTTATAGTTATAAATGCTCTACATAGTTATTGAGTTTTGTCCCAGAAATATATATTTTTTTATCTCATTATTAAAAAAATATTAACAATGTATATGCAAATCTGACTCTGTGCTGTAGATTGAGATTATCAACACTTCAGCAAGCTCAATAATTATTCCTAATCGGTTTGAGATCACCAACACAGCTATGTAATGTAGGTATGCTTAATTCATGACCTATATCTTCAGCGGGCTAGAAAATTATAGCCTGAACCATATAAGCAGTTACTTCTACGCAAAAAAATCGATAACAATCGAATATACTTTTCATCACTACCCGACTGCAACAAAGACAAAAGTTGAAGAGTGTTGACCCATATTATATCATCTTCAATTCTCCACTATACCAAAAATTTGATCATACAAAACCATATTAACCTGACCTCTGTCTACAGCTTACCTGGACCCGTACGTGGCTCCAGCCAGCCTGGACCAGCTGCTGGTCTCCAGTGACGTGGTGGGTAACATCCGGTTCAGCCACCCGACTCTGTACGTGTTCCCGGGAGGACAGGGCGATGCTGCGCTCTTCGGGATCAATGGATTCAATATGCTCGGTGAGTGTTTAGTTGTAGTTTGAGTCTCTTTGTTAGGGCAATATTTAAATTTGTGACTGACTGAAAACGTATTCATTAGTAACAGAATTTTACAGCTATGAAAGAAAGATTGAGTCAAGTGATGTCATGTCGCGTTTAGAAAAAATCTGTGTTCCTGTTTTGAAATCATATTCCTCTACAAACGAACATATATCTGGATAAACACTTCCTTCCTTGTATTTCTTAATTGTTTAGCAATTTAACTCATCTTTACGTTTAATGTAGATAGGTCTGACAAATTCAATACCATAAAAATCGGTAAGGAACTCGCCAGCAGGTTCAGTCGTTTTCCCAACAGTTTAATATCCCAATTGAGCAATCCTCGTTAAAATATAATCGGTAACAAACCCATTACAAGTAAGGTACACATCGTCAAACGAAGGGGGCTTATAATCCGGACTTACGGCCACTTAGCGGTGTGCTCCAGTTGTGACGTCACGAGTGGCTCGCCTCCTACGTTTTATTGGAGTTGAGCCAACTTCCAGAGTGATATCGGTTCAGATACTGATATTTTTATCGTTAAAACGGTGATTTTTACAAAATAATTGGCAGGAACTTTTTGCATTGATGGTATTGGCTGTTTTTGTGATACGGTTCGAAATTTAAATGTTGTAGTGCCTTTTATTTTTAGAATGATACAATTAATAAGAGTATTAGAAAAAGAGTTATAATTTTAAGCATCTTAACAGCTTATGCATCATGCTTCATCTCCGCTATGTCTTATCAACACATCAGCGAGACGCCTTGACGAGACGTCATACTAAACAAAAAGATACCTCCTTGACACAGCAGCCATCAAGCAACCTTGAGTCACACCCTCCGTGGCCGGCTGCCAAGAATATTGACATTTTCCCCAAGAAAGTTTTTCTCGCAGAAGTGAGGCATCAAATTTACAACCGCTGAAAGTACTTGCCGTCGGAAAAATGTTCAATGTAGACGTTAGAGAATAATTTATGGCAAGGTTAGTAGGATCAGAAGGAATTTCGTATTGTTAGAATGTTCTCCGGTATTGTTACGAGGCTCTGATAAAATGTTGGGAGTTTCAAGGATTATGCCGCCACGGTCGGTGTGAAGGGAATTGTTTCGTACCTGGATTTATCGGAATGCCAGGTTTTAGGTTTCCTTTTTCATTCCCTACAATTTCTAGGAATTACGTCTCTTTCAGGGCTTTCTGTTTTTGCAATAAACTTGTCACAACTTTTTTGTTTGGTCCCAATGGTTTTATGTATTTTATTTTTTTCTTCCTCTACAAGTGTGTCAGTTTACGACATAATCGTTCCTGAGCCCTGGCTTTTAATTAATTTAGTTTCGAAGTATTGGTCATGGGAGCTGATTGATGATAATGATATTTTATAAAGTACTGAAAACTTTTAAGTTTTGTCAGCTGTCGTCACATTTGATGCTCCATAGATAAGAATCGAGATCGACCAATATTTCTGTCTCACATAAGTCCATTTAATTCCTATGTACAATCTACTACATCCTTTAATAAACAACTCAATACCTTTGTTGACGCCTCGCTCTACACATTTCATGTCCCAAACACCTGAGATTGACTTGAAACAATATATTCCATTAAACCGAAGCGTCGGGGGTAAGTGGTTGAACAACAAGGAATTGTGTTTCACCGACATCTGTAAACAAATGGGAACTAGAACAGTGCGGCTCCGATTACCGAATGTTTGTATTGCTTTTCAGTTGTCGTGGTGTTTGGGAAATAAATGGCAAAGGTCAAAGTTTGGAGGTGTTACCTCTAGCTCCATCTAGTGGTAGATATTGTAGTATTCTATTAGTGTGTTGGCAAGGACTTTAAATATTCAAACACATAAAATCTATGTGTGTTGGACATGAGTTTTTCGTACGAGGTATTATAACCTTGTAAGGTAAATGGAATACAAGGATACAATCTAATAAGAATATTTCTCCTGATTCTCTGATAAGAGACGAATATATATGGTATTACGTAACGTTACGTACGTAAGTTCCCGTTTCAACAAATAATAATGACATCAACGTACGTTTCAATTAATATATATGGTATGGTAATTGTCTCTTACAGCACCATTTAAAACCTAGCTTATTCCTTTTACCTTATGTTTTTTAAACTAGTTCTTATAATTTAAGGATCTTTAATTTTCAGTATTGGCCGTCTTTTCACTAATAACCGTACCTATCTGATTCTATTAAGAAGGTACAAAAAACCTGAGTATTGTTTGACGTTACTACACCTACAACTTGTACTTGTTACTCAGGCCATAATTTAAGCAACCTTCTATGAACTATGCATCTGTCACAAATCCCCCTACACTTTCAAAGAGAATAATATAGCATTCTGGGCAATAAGTCAAGGAGTCCCTCAGGGCCCGTCCCTATTTCCGTATTTATACTAACGGTCATGCAAATTTTGCGAGCTCCAAACTTCATTTTTACACTTGTCCGCTGACTGTCAACTTTTCTAAAGTGCAAAAGAGACAAAACACTTTATAACAGTGTTTTAGTTAAAAAGCGTATGAAACAGGCGATTAAAGTTTAAATTGAACGCTGTCAACGCGTTTTGCATGCGCCGGTTTATACTATCATCGCATTTGTCTAGTGGTTATTGCATGTTTCACACAGTGATCGGCCCACTGCAATCGCGCCTTAATGCCACACATACAGCAATTTCCCGTTGCTAAAATATTCACCGATCCATTATATTCGGTGGCGCAAACCAAACATGGCATTCCATTCCCGCTCCAATTTATTTTTCAATCAAGTCTCGTCTTTTTTCTCTTCAATGTTTGCGTTTGATTTTATCTATCGATTCATTGCGATGGCTGTTCAAATATTTTGAAATGGCTAATCGGGATTGATCATTTTGTTCATTCTTGTAGGAGGTCTGTTCCGTTTTGAGTCATATCGTGAACATTTGAGTTTTTCGCCGTCGTAATTTTTAATTCCTAATGGTTCCTAACTGGTTCGTATGATTTTGGTGATGATTTTTGTCTTGTCCACAGCACGATTTCGAAAACATATTGTTACGCATTTTATCACATACAGTGTCAAATATTTAATAGCAATACTCGGCCTAACGATAACATCGTAATCAATGTTAATTATTTATTGCCTCTATACATTCGAGCCCAATATTAACGATCAACATTATTGGTTCTCGCTGAACGGATTCATTTGCTATCAACTGAAACATTTATTGAAACTCAATGGAGTGGCGATGATAAAACAGATAAAACGAATATCGTGTTACTTTGGCATTATATTATTTTGAGTATTCAAATTGAAATTGAAATTTGAACAAACAGAAATATAAAATATATTTTTTAAACTTTGTATACGTATGTAGGTTATCGATATATTCTTATTACTGTATACTGAATCTTTAGTAAGCGTCGATGCCTTTACCCTGCAGTGGCTCATTATACGGAATACTTTTTTACCGCTTTCAAGCAAAAAAAGATTCTAAATTTAAACATTTCCATTGTTTAACCTCAGAATACAGAAAGTACCAGAACCCGTGAGCGCGCCTAATACTGAAGGTACTCAAACTAGCCTTAAATAGTGTAGTTTGACGCGCAACCGATCAGTCACTTTGTGACCGTCGGAACGCGCTAACGTGTTTTACCCGTGACCAATTTCACGAAACTATGCCGTCTTGTGTCGTTCCTACCTGTAAAAATGCAGTGGGTCTGAAAAAGAAACAGGATGGGATCACATTTCACGTGTAAGTATCGCATTTAGGTATCGTCTTATTTAAATATTTAATTATTTTCTCAGATTTCAATTGTCATAGAGAGTGATGCGTCAATTTATGTTAGTGTTGCCAATATAAGAGTTTTGATTTACCCGTCTTTTTATTACCTTTTGAGGGCTTTAATTCGTTGTAGAATATTAATAAGTAATATAATAAAAATCAACCAACTTGAAAAAAGAAAGTATAAAGCGTAAGTGTGGCTCGTATGTACCTAACCTAACAATCCTATTAAATAGTAAGTATGTTAGTCTATAGGATTTCTAAACAAATTTTTGGTGTGCCTGTGGGAGAAGGGGAGAGGGGGAGCGGGTATTAAATTATGTTTCTATATTAGCCATCTTAAATTTTAGCATCCCTGCTGATGAAAGCGGTGTGGACAAAAATTATACAAAGAGCACGGCTGGAACAGTTCTGGAAACCATCGAAACGAAGCGTAGTTTGCTCGATGCATTTTGACTTAATTTATTATTCTTTTTTTATGTAACTCTTGTACCTAGCTGTATGTTTTCCGAATACTTTAAAATAAAATAAAATAAAAATATATAATTTTTCCATCACCCCTTAAAAGTGTGCAAACATCCACCGTAACACCGTGTTTTATTTAATATACATATCTATTTCTTGAGATAATCAGGTAGGTACATAGTTATATAGAAAAGGACAATTTTTATTCTATTATCATATTACCTCCGAAACTCCCAAAATTTACCCCAAAAATGGGCAAATAATGCGGGAGCTAACAACACTACGCGAGGGACTTTGTTCTGTTTTTGGACACAGCGTGTAGCTTGTAAATACATTTGAATGCCGTTTCTGGTACTTTCTGTATTCTGAGTGTTTAACCCACGATGCAAAAAATAAGTTGTTATACAAGAGTGTCTGTGTGTGACGAATGAACTCGACGACACAAGAAGAGGAGTATAATTAGTTAAACATCGTGCCTATCTGTGGCATCTTAGCTACTATAAGAAATTAATCTTTTAAAAAAATGCATTAGCCTTTAATGTCACACTGCTGGCTAGCCTCTTATTTCACAGAAGATATCTGGTCTATCAGTACAGTATTTCATTTGCCAAAGGACATTAGTTTTTTTTAGATTAATTTCTTTTAATATGGGCATGACGTTAAACTTACAATACTTCTATACCCAACATTTACCATACCTCTTTTTATTTTTTCTATCCCTCCACTGTCTAATCTCCTTGATTCCTTCACAGTGGACGGCGGGTTCTCTCGCAAGGCTTGTTGGTGGGACTTCGCGCGCCATCTGGACCGCCTCGACGCGGTGCTGTTCACCAGGCTGAACAACTGCTCCATATCGGGCATGGCCTCCGTGCTGCGGAGGAAGGCCAGCTCTACCGTGTACCCCCAGATTGGACACTTCTTCTGTAATTTGGAGGTGAGGAAGAAACAAAGTCAACGTAATTTCAATTCGAGTGTGTTAGATAAGCTAGAATAAGTACCTTCTTAATTTAGTCTTAAATAAACAGTTAGGCCATATTAACAAACGCGTATAAGAACAGTTTAGCTATGAAATGGTTTGTCACTTTCTGACATACGCAATTTTCCGAAGAGTAAAAGAGACAAAACACATTATAACAGTGTTTTAGTTACAGAGCGTTTTAAGGCCCTTTTATTGTGTTATATTCGGTAAAATAAGTCTAAAAAAGTACACAGGTATGTTTATTTTTACTACTTTAACAAGCCTACGTCTATGCCCCCTAGCTATATTACTACTTTCACCCCAGAGGAAACGACCCATTTCTGTCGGAATTTTGACAAAAAGAAGTCTCTATTACATCAAAGTTTACAACTACTTCTGTTACAAACCGTAATTATGGTCGAAGTCTAGAGAGACTTACCTTATTTAAGTTTCATAAAGTACCTTGGCATTTTAACTTATAACAACCTCTTGCTGGTTTACAACATCCTTCGTTCTTTAGACAAGGCTACACACCTAAGTATTATTTAAAGGTAAACCTACACACAGGCGCCGCGTAGACGCCACGTTCCAAGGCCAATGTAACGCGAGCCTGAGACACACTTGAGTAAGCTTCAGAATCGCTACCGCTGAGTTATCTAATATATCACGTACAATGTAATGATGTATCTAAAGAAAATAATAATTTGTTGTGTAAATTGTTGGTGTAATGAATACATCTGCGCCATATTTTCTTTGTGGGGGTGCCACGGTGCAGCGACGGCAAGGATGAGTAGCGAGTTTGAATAAAGAACAATGAATATTCGATTGTACAGTTTAATTTAGGCTCGGTTGCATCAACATACTTTAACAATTACAAACTTGTTAAAGTACCGGTTAGCCAAAAAATGAGTTGCATCATTTAACATTTGTTAAATTACGTCATAACTTAACCGTTAATCTTAACCGCTCGCTGTTCGGCAGTTAGTGTTATTGTTAGCGTAATTATCTGTCAAACCTGTAATTGTTTGTAGGTTTACTATCAAATTGTTCTCCATTTTTTCTATTTTCTGTTGCACGTGAAATATATGAAATTAATTTATTTTGTGAATTTTATGAGATTTGTGAAATAACCACGAAAGTTCAAACTTGGTTCAAAGATTTCAAACTAAACGAAAATGAACATGAACCAGCAGTATTCACAGTTTTTGATGCAACCGAGCCTTAGGCTCGGTTGCATCAAATCAGTTGTTAAAGTAAAGGTTACTGTCTAATTTGACAAATACAATAACGTTAACTTTAGCAGAGACGGGATGGTGCGTTGCATCAGCGTATTACGGCGCCTTGTTAAAGTTAACAGGGTTGCAAGTCAAATGAGATCTTATTATCCCGAGATCTGAGTATGGGAATATATTTTAACATGGCAATACCTGAAAAAAATCTATGAATTGTCAACTTTTGCCGTCAGTGTCACTGTTAGTCAGTGTAATGACCATGGAATTAGTAAGTACACTTACTAAATGGAATTAGTAAATACACTTACTAATTCCATGGTAATGACATAATTTTATGTCAAAACTGTGAATACTGCTGGTTCATGTTCATTTTCGTTTAGTTTGAAATCTTTGAACCAAGTTTGAACTTTCGTGGTTATTTCACAAATCTCATAAAATTCACAAAATAAATTAATTTCATATATTTCACGTGCAACAGAAAATAGAAAAAATGGAGAACAATTTGATAGTAAACCTACAAACAATTACAGGTTTGACAAATAATTACGCTAACAATAACACTAACTGCCGAACAGCGAGCGGTTAAGATTAACGGTTAAGTTATGACGTAATTTAACAAATGTTAAATGATGCAACTCATTTTTTGGCTAACCGGTACTTTAACAAGTTTGTAATTGTTAAAGTATGTTGATGCAACCGAGCCTTAGTGTTTTTCTTTGAAACAATCGCTACTTGTCGTTGCATTGACTGTCTTTTGTCTTATATGTATACACTCCAAATAAATATAACAATATCTTTAATTCATTTGAAAGTTGTAATAGGTACGTATAATAAAACATACGGAAACGATAGCCAAGTAGTAAAAATACTCTATATATCGTTTAAAACGTCGACCGAAGCGGCGAGGCGCCACTAGTTAATAATATTGTTATTAGTTACAGCCCTATTAACTTAGTGAAGTGTCAATGTTACCCAGTGATGCATAGAACGGTACCTTCAGTGTACTGCTTAGGATACGAAGTCATACACGTATACCGTCGTTCATTATTCCAGAACATAATCTCAAAAATTGTACTCGTATTAGTGTTAATACTGATAATATTAACAAAAGTTTTCGTGATATTTTATTGCCATATAAATAAACCATGTGATTCCGAGGTGAAATAAATTTCAATATTTTTCTAGAAAATTCATTCCTTTTAAACAACCGGGCCGACTGCCTAACGTGCATTCCGAAGCACGGTAGCACTTAGACAGAAAGGCCACTATCGGCCACCCATCCAGTAAAGGCCGAGCTGCACGTTGCTTAACATCGCTTATTGAAACTACGCCACGAGCGCTACACCATATTGGAGGCCTCCGGGTGGTCTAAAAACTCCAGGGATAGCCACCAACCAATTGAAAATGAATGAGTAAGTGTAATAGACGTTGCGTCATATTTCCAGGAACGCCGCGCTCTGGCGAGCCCGGACGGCGACAAGGACGTGGACCCGTTGTTAGTGTCCCTCCTGCAGGAGGGCGCCGACATGATGGCGGACCTCCGCCACATCAACCTCAAGCCGCAACACTGCTACCGGAACCCGGAGCCTATCAATCTCTACCACAAAGTTGGACATGGTTAGTATAATCTTGTTTATCTTCATAGATGTTTTAAATCTTGCTTCAGCAGAGAAGTCCTGCATTTAATTCCTTGACGTAATTTTTAATCTAATTAAATCTCTACCAGGGAAGCATTTGACGTGTCTCTACGGCGTTACAGTAACTTTCTTTTTGAAAAATATTATGTCCTTGTTTTTTTTATCGAAGATCTTTTTTATTGAGATTGAGGGAGTTTACATGTTGTAAAACGATGTTGAGCGATGAAAGTTTGTAATGAGTATCACTTTTGTAAAGTGGATTCGATATTGCCTAATTCTCAAATACCTAAAACACAAATAAATTGTATGTAATCATATTTTATCTCTTTCCAGGAACCCTCGACATGTACGTTTTAAATCCGTCCAAAGACTCAAAATACGTTCGCGAATTCTTAAAACGGTGGCATAACAGTGAACAAAAACTATTTGAAGGTGCGAGTGCGTCCGGACAATTTAACTTTCCAATACCTAACTTAGTGTCAATATGTGCGCTGCTGGTATGGAGACCAGCTAACCCGGACGATACGATCACCAGGATCATGTTCCCGGGGTCCACTCCGCAACACAAAATATTCGAAGGACTCGAGAAACTCAAACACCTGGAGTTTCTCCAGCACCCGACTTGCACCGGACGACAGATGCAGCCCGCCCTGCCGCCCGCCCCCGTAGCCGCCACCACAACAACCACTTCCACAAAAACCACAAAAGCAGTCTCAAGGACTAGCAAAGAAAGAAGCATCATCACTGAAAAGGCAAGAGAAGAAAAGATAACAGAAGCCGAACATGCACTAAAGGACAAAGTTATCAAAGATGAGACTGACTCCAAAAATATTATTGACAACAAACTTCTTAGTGAGTTGGTAGACGGTGAGGATAAGAAAATTGAATCGGTCCTCCATGAAGCTATTACAGCTCGAGCAGAAACAACGTTAGACGAAAAAATTGCTCATTATGAGAGCGCCGTGATAGATGGACTACCGAAAAAGAAGGACGTAAAGAAAAAGGTTGTAGATAAGAAAATAAAACGAACCGATAAGACTGATGACGTAAAAGACTCAATAAGCAAAGCTACTGAAACTAAAAAAACAGACACCGAAGTCAAATCGAAAAAGAAAGTTGAGAGTCGCGTTAAAACTGACACTTCAGCTATGACAAGAAGTAAAATAAGTCATCGTGCTTCACAGAAAGTCACGGAAAAGAAAGCAGTACCAAGTGCTGTTGAGAAAAAGACAGTGACTGAAGATAAGAAGTCACCGCCTACAACTCCCAAGAAAGTCGTTGACGCCAAACCTGCTACTACCACTGTGCACTCTGCAGCGAAAGACAGAGTGAAAGCCAAACCCAGAAGACTGAGCCCAAGCAGTACTCCGGCTAAGAGTACTAAAGAGGCAAACAACCGCAGAGTTGTCGAGTCTAAATACAAACAACCATCTCCCAAACGAGAAGTGACACAGAAACCAGCCGAAAAGAAAGAACCTAAAAAACGTGAACCGATCTCACGAAGACCCAGACCTCTTGCGTCACCAGTAAAAGGTCTTAAATCAATGAAAAGTCCTACAAAATCAGTTAAGTCTGTTAAGGGAGATGCTGCAAAACTTAAAGGATTGCAACGTGTTAATTATGAAGATATCTTAAGAGATGCTAAGAAATCTGACGAGGACACGTCCAAGTCCATTGACGATATCAAACAACAAGAACTTGATGAAAGGGAAGAACAAGAAATTGTTCGAGAAATCGAGGCTGTGTTCAACAGGGACAGTGAGGCAGAAGAGAAAATGGAATACGTAGGCCGCTCCGATATTGAAAAGATAACGTGCATGCTCGATGACACTAAAACTGAGACGACTGCCGACGGTGAGTTTGAAGAAGAATACCTCATCATAGAGAAAGAGGAGGTTGATCAATATACAGAGGAAGCCGACCATGAAAGTCACGAAGAAGAACTACAGAAGCATGTCAAAGATACGGAAGAATCTGAGAAGATCACCAAAGAACTACCAGAAAAAGAGAAACACGAAGATGAACAAATCAAAGTTGAAACCGTTGCTGAAGTAGAAGCAAAACCGGATTCCAAAGAACACTCTGTCAGTGTAGAGGAAAAACAAGACATTAGTAGTGAAAAGAAAACTTCGGATAGCAAAAGTGCTAAACCCAAAGATTCAGGAGACCTTCTTGTACAAGAGTCTCAACCTGATGAAAAAATATCAACAACGATTGAGTCTGGAGCTACAACTGCTCCTACTTTACCAGAAGATGAGCGTATTACTTTAGACGATATAAAAGAAGATCAACAAATTGAAGAAAAACACGTGCAAGAAGATACTAAAGAAGTTGTACCACCCAAATCTCTTACCGATCTCCAGAGACCAATATCGGCTGAGAAAAGTCCAAGACTGGAATCTATACCAGCTCCTATCAGGGAAATTGTTAAGACACCAGACGAGGTAGCTGACTTACCATTACATGAAGAGGTCGATTACAGAACTTATGTAGAGAAGAAGACACCAATAACACCAATAGAAGAAGATGATATGTTCAAGCGGAAACCGGACATTGGCTTTGTACAGGAAGTCAAAGTACCCAAAGATTTACCGCTTCAAGATATCTCTACTCCTAAAGAGGTAGAACCTATTCAAGAAGACATTGTAGTAAAGACTGTCCAAAGTGCGTCACATGCTGAATTAGTGACTGTCACGCCAGGATCAGCTCCCGAGTCTCCCATGTATCCCGAACAAATCAAGGTATCGATGATTCCAGGAAAAGACTTAGAGCCCGTAAAAGAATACGATGACACAGACTTTGGCTATGGCCAATTTACAGAAAAACTCAGGGAAACGCATATCACTACCCTCGACTCACCTATTAAGGATGACATAATTGTAGTTGAGGAGGTTCCTTGCATGCCAGAAAAGATTCCATCTATTCCCGAAGACGTTGAAAAGGAAATAGAAGAAGCACGCAAATTAGAAGCAGCTGAAAAGCCTCCTCTAAGTCCTAAGGAAGTTGAAAAAATCGTAGCTGATGTCGCTGAAGTCTTAAAATCAGAAAAAACTTTAGAAGAGATAATGGCCGAAAAATCTCCATTGCCACAAGCAAAATCACCTGAAAGCCTTGAGAAAACTGAAACTACAATTTTGACAGCAATCGAAGCAACAAAATTGCTCTTAGATGCAGAAAAAGAACACAAACCTGACTCTACCGAAGATGCTAAAGATAAACTAGTCGTTAAACTGGATCATGAAGTAGAAACTATTCAAAAGGAAGCTTCTCCTGCAAGGAGTCTTACCTCAGAGGATGTTAGTGAAGTGTCCGATAAAACTGTCTTAAGTGAAGGGAAGAGATCAAAACGGGAAACAAAAGAAGAGAAACCTATATTTAGCACCATGCAAGTTACTGAAGTTCCAAAAGACATTGCAGAAGAACTTCTTGATGTCGAAAATAAAATGGAACTTGTTAGTACAGAAACTTTAAAGAAATCTGACGTATCTGAGGAAGCTCCCAGGCGACTTAGTTCAACTCTGGAGACAGCAAAAACTTTGGAAAAGCTGGAGGAAAAAATGGCTGACTTAAAAAAGAAAGGCATCGAAACTGTCGATGTCCCATCTCTAAAATCAGATGAAAAGCAAGATGACACCCCTGAAAAGTCCTCTGACCACTTAGAAACAGATCACACCATCGATCAAAGATCCCCCATTACTGACACTGAAGAATTTCTCGACAAAGTTCCTGAAAAAGAACCCAGTCCCGAGAAAGAAATTCAGGAATTGAAGACATTAGACCTTAGATCCGAAATGAAAGAAGCCTCTGAAGTAGAACAAGTCACTGTTGATGACAGTAAATTGACCGAAGAAGTACAGCAACAAAAAGCAGTAAGTCCGCTTTCTGCTAAAGAAGACCAAAAACGACTTATATCCGAAAAGGAAGACGACGAAGATGAAGAAGAAATTAAAGAGACTTTACCTAAATATGATGATGAAAAACTTGACCAAGTTTCAGGAGATATCACCAAAGACATTGATATCATTTCTAACAAACTTGATAAAATGCAAGTCAGTTTAGAAAAAGATATTCAAGAAAAATCTGATGACTTACGTACGGAAATCGATGGTGTTGAGGAAAAGGTCGAAAAGGAAGTTAGCCCGAAGGAAAAGAAAATAGACAAGTTCATGCATAAACTAGATGAGAAAGTAAGTGCCACAAAAGAGTTCTTTACTGGTAAACTATTTGGTAAAAAGACAAAGGAACTGCCGCCTGAACCAAGTCCACCGAAGACACCAAGTCCACCCAAGACTCCAAGTCCAAAACAAGAAGAAAAGAAAATAAGTGCTCCCAAACATGAAGCTAAGGTCGAAATGACTGAGGAGGAAAGAAAAATCGCATTCTACAAGGAGCAAATGTATTCATCGTTCAATCGTGAAGAACTGCGACATGTGATATTCGACAATAATCTTTTATGCAAAGAAATACTAAGAGTTGACTCTTCTCTGAGTGGTCTTGTTCCAGTAGGACAACCGGAGATTACTGAATATTCCGAGATAGTGGAAATAGTCGAGCACACTATCATCATTGAACGCCTTATAGTCACCAAGACTGTCAGAGTGCGGTTTGCTAGTAAACAAGGCATTGTATCTAAATCTAGAACTATTATTGTCAGGTCATCGGTAGACTTCTACCCTGATCACAGAGCACCTCGCCCTCTGGTTGAGACAATCACAACACTATCAGATATTTACGATGAAAAAACTATCGAACAATTTCTTGAAGGATACGAAATCGTAGGGGAACCTCAAGAAGATACAACTACTAAATCTGATATCATTACAGTGAAAGGAAAACCAGTAATCAAACGGTTTATATACACATCTGTCACAGTGAAGTACATTTGTATTACTACTAAGTCAGCAAAAATAAAATCAGTCAGTAGGCAAATTCAAGAAGATGAATTTGCAGATGGTACTGTGATATCTAAAGTCAATGAAACCATTACATTGCAGACTGATACATTTGAGATTGTCACAAAGCCAATGGTTGCTCAAAGCATTCCTGACGTAATGACTAGATCAGTTGTGTTCGACCAAATGACAACTAGTGTACTATCTCTAGATGACAAAGCACCCAGTCCTGACCATCTGGATGAGAAACATAGCTCTCTTTTAGCCGACCGGAAGTCCATCAGTCCTATTTCGTTAGAGGAGAAAGCGCCTAGTTCAATTTCAATTGAAGACAAAACACCTAGTACAGCAAGAGTGTCCGATAAGGAACCCAGTCCTGTGATGGTAGATGCTAAAGCTCCTAGTCCAGCTAAGCTTGAAAAGGCACCGAGCCCACTTGACGAAATAGCCCCAAGCCCAACAAAGCTGGATGAAGTCCCAAGCCCTGTCTTATTGGATACAAAGGCACCAAGCCCTGAATTATTACACGAAAAAGTACCGAGCCCGACTAAGCTTGAAAAGGCACCAAGCCCAGGTTTACTTGAGCACAAAGCACCTAGCTCGTCTCAACTGGATAAGGCACCAAGCCCCGAGCTATTGCATGAAGAGGTCTCAAGCCCAGTTTTATTTGATGAAAAAGTACTCAGTTCTACGAAGGTCGTCGATAAAACTCCTAGCCCAACGAAACTTGAAAAGGCGCCTGTATCTCTAGATGAAAAGGCGCCTACCCCAACTAAGCTTGAAAAGGCACCAAGCCCTGTTTTACTTGACGACAAGGCACCAAGCCCAGTTTTACTTAACGGCAAGGCACCAAGCCCAGTTTTACTTGACGACAAGGCACAAAGCCCAGTTTTACTCGATGATGAAACGCCTACTCCTGGAAAAGCACCAAGCCCTGTACTACTTGACGACAAAGCCCGAAGTCCTGTATTGCTCGATGGCAAAGCGCTTAGTCCCACTAGGCTAGAAACAACCCAAAGCCCAATGTTATTAGATAAAGAAGCGCCAAGTACTGCATTACTAGATGAAAAAGCGCTCAGTCCAGCGAAGGTGGATGACAAAATTCCCAGCGCTACTAAGCTGGAGAAGACGCAAAGCCCAGTATCACTAGATGAAAAGGCACCAAGTCCAGTAATAATGGATGACAAGGCACCAAGTCCTGTATTATTGCACGAAAAAGCGCCAAGCCCGACCAAGCTAGAAAAAGCACTAAGTCCATTAGTATTGGATGAAAAACCACTCAGCCCAGCCAAACTTGACGACAAAGTCTCTAGTCCTGTATTGACTGATAAAAACGCACCAAGCCCTGAATTATTGCTGGGAAAAGCACCGACCCCAATCAAGCTGGAAAAGGTACCAAGCCCAGTATTAATTGACGACAAAGTGCCAAGCGCTGCGGACGAGAAATCAATCAGTCCAGCCAAGGTTGACGACAAAGCTCCTAGTCCTGTAATGATTGATGAAAAAGCACCAAGCCCGACTAAGCTGGAAAAGGCACCCAGCCCAATATTACTTGATAAAGCGCCAAGCCCTGTGGACGAGAAAGCAGTCAGTCCAGCACAGATTGACGACAAGGCTCCCAGTCCTGTATTGATTGATGATAAGCTACTAAGCCCCGTAATAATTGATGATAAGGCACCGAGCCAGACTCAACTGGATAAAGCCCCAAGTTCTGCATTACTTGACAAAGAGCCAAGCCCATCATTATTGGATGATAAAACCCTCAGTTCAGCTCAGGTAGACGACAAGGCTCCTAGCTTAACTAAGCTTGAAATGGCGCCTAGTCCTGTGGCACTGGCTGAAAAAGCACCTAGCCCAACTAATCTAGAAAAAGCAAAAAGCCCAGTATTACTTGACGACAAAGCGCCAAGCCCTATAGATGACAAGGCTGACGGCAAATCTCTTAGTCAAAAAGCGCCAACCCCAACAAAGATGGATGATGAAATACGAAGTCCTGCTTTAAGCCCAGATTTGATCGATGAGAAACCACAGAGCCCAACAAAAATGGATGACAAGGTGTCAGCTCATACAATAAGTTCGGCCTTACAAACCCTCAGCCCAGCTAAAATTGATGACAAAGTACCAAGCCCTGTTTTGATTGACGAGAAAGCGCTCAGTCCAGCTAAGATTGATGAAAAGTCACCTAGCCCAATACTGAGTGACGCTAAAGCGCCCAGTCCTGTATTACTTGATGAGAAAGCGCTCAGTCCAGCTAAGATTGATGAAAAGTCACCTAGCCCAATACTGAGTGACGCTAAAGCGCCCAGTCCTGTATTACTTGATGAGAAAGCGCTCAGTCCAGCTAAGATTGATGAAAAGTCACCTAGCCCAATACTGAGTGACGCTAAAGCGCCCAGTCCTGTATTACTTGATGAGAAAGCGCTCAGTCCAGCTAAGATTGATGAAAAGGCGCTTAGCCCAATACTGAGTGACGCTAAAGCGCCCAGTCCTGTATTACTTGATGAGAAAGCGCTCAGTCCAGCTAAGATTGATGAAAAGGCACCTAGCCCAATACTGAGTGACGCTAAAGCGCCCAGTCCTGTATTACTGGATGAAAAAGCGCTCAGTCCAGCTAAGATTACTGAAAAGGCTCCTAGCCCTGTACTAGACGACGACAAAGCACGTAGCCCAGTATTGACTGACCAGAGGACTCCTGAATCTCTAGATGACAAAGATTATAGTCCCGTATTGGCTGACGACAAAGATGTAACACCAGATAAAATTGATGACAAAGTGCCTAGCCCAGTAATGATCGACAAAAAAGCACCGAGCTCTGTATCACTGACTGAAAAAGCACCTAGCCCAGTGTTGCCTGAATACAAAGCTCCTAGTCTGACAAAGTTAGATGATAAGGTACAAAGTCCTGCTTTTAGCTCGCTTTCACTAGATGACAGAACAATCAGTCCAGTTAAGGTTGAAACAGCACCCAGCCCAATTCTAGCCGATAAAGCTGAGCTCAGTCCTACCAAGATTGATGACTCAACAACGACTTCAGTGTCACTTAGTCCAGCTAAAGTTGACGAAAAGGTACCAAGTCCTGTAGTAGCCGACAAAACAGAACTCAGTCCTACAATATTAATGGACGAGAAAGTACTCAGTTCTGAAAAGGCTGATGTAAAAGCATCAAGCCCAGCAAAGTTAAGCGAAAAGTCACCAAGTCATGCTTTGAGCTCGGCTTCACTAGACAAGAAAGCAATAAGCCCAAGAAAGGCTCCATACACTCAATTACCTAAAGATGATGAGAAATCAAATTTAGTACAACTGGGTACAGAGCTGAATCAAGCCGAGCTTATTTCAAACATCGGTAAATTAGATGCTACGAATTTAAGTTTGGAAATAAAGGTAGGAAAACTGCCAATCATAGATGACATCACAACAATATCATCCATGGATAAACGCGCTATAAAAGATGAAGAACCCCTAAGTCAAGACCAGTTAGAAACTACGAGTTCTCTGCAACCAGATGTGACGGAGCTCATGTCAGCTAAGCCAGATGAGAAGGAACCAAGCCAGGTACAAGATCATGCTATAATGCACAGCATGGCTAAGCCAGACGATAAGGCACCGAGCCCTGAACATGAGGATGGCAAAGTGCCCAGCCCGGCTAAGCAAGACGACAAAGTGCCCAGCCCATCTACGCCAGACGAGAAGGCACCAAGCCCTGAACATGAGGATGACAAAGTGCCCAGCCCATCTACGCCAGACGAGAAGGCACCAAGCCCTGTACATGAGGATGACAAAGTGTCCAGCCCAGCTAAGCCAGACGAGGAGGCACAAAGCCCTGTACATGAGGATGACAAAGTGCCCAGCCCAGCTAAGCCAGACGAGAAGGCACCAATCCCTGTACATGAGGATGAAAAAGTGCCCAGCCCAGCTAAGCCAGACGAGACGGCGCCAAGCTCTGTACATAAGGATGACAAAGTGCCCAGACCAGCTAAGCCAGACGAGAAGGCACCAAGCCCTGTACATGAGGATGACAAAGTGCCCAGCCCAGCTAAGCCAGACGAGAAGGCGCCAAGCCCTGTACATAAGGATGACAAAGTGCCCAGCCCAGCTAAGCCAGACGAGAAGTCACCAAGCCCTGAACATGAGGATGACAAAGTGCCCAGCCCAGCTAAGCCAGATGAGAAGGCGCCGAGCCCTGTACATAAGGATAACAAAGAATCCAGCCCAGCTAAGCCAGACGAGAAGGCACCAAGCCCTGTACATGAGGATGACAAAGAGTCCAGCCCAGCTAAGCCAGACGAGAAGGCATCAAGCCCAGTACACGAGGATGACAAAGTGCCCAGCCCGGCTAAGCCAGACGAGAAGTCCCCAGGCCCTGTACATGAGGATGACAAAGAACCCAGCCCAGCTAAGCCAGGCGAGAAGGCGCCAAGCCCTGAACATGAGGATGACAAAGTACCCAGCCCAGTTAAGCCAGACGAGAAGGCACCCAGCCCTGAACATGAGGATGACAAAGTGCCCAGCCCAGCTAAGCCAGACGAGAAGGCACCAAGCCCTGTACATGAGGATGACAAAGTTTCCAGCCCAGCTAAGCCAGACGAGAAGGCACCAAGCCCTGTACATAAGGATGAGAAAGTGCGTAGCCCAGCTAAGCCAGACGAGAAGGCACCGAGCCCTGTACATGAGGATGACAAAGTGCCCAGCCCAGCTAAGCCAGACGAGAAGGCACCGAGCCCTGTACATGAGGATGACAAAGTGCCCAGCCCAGCGAAGCTGGATGACAAAGTGCCCAGCCCGGCTAAGCCAGACGAGAAGGCACCTAGCCCTGTACATGAGGATGACAAAGTGCCCAGCCCAGCTAAGCCAGACGAGAAGTCTCCAAGCCCTGTGCATGAGGATGACAAAGTGCCCAGCCCAGCGAAACTTGACGACAAAGTGCCCAGCCCAGCGAAGCTAGACGACAAAGTGCCCAGCCCGGCTAAGCCAGACGAGAAGGCACCAAGCCCTGTACATGAGGATGACAAAGTGCCCAGCCCAGCTAAGCCAGACGAGAAGGTACCCAGCCCTGTACATGAGGATGACAAAGTGCCCAGCCCAGAGAAGCTGGATGACAAAGTGCCCAGCCCGGCTAAGCCAGACGAGAAGGCACCTAGCCCTGTACATGAGGATGACAAAGTGCTCAGCCCGGCTAAGCCAGACGAGAAGGCACCTAGCCCTGTACATGAGGATGACAAAGTGCCCAGCCCAGCTAAGCCAGACGAGAAGTCTCCAAGCCCTTTGCATGAGGATGACAAAGTGCCCAGCCCAGCGAAACTTGACGACAAAGTGCCCAGCCCAGCGAAGCTAGACGACAAAGTGCCCAGCCCGGCTAAGCCAGACAAGAAGGCACCAAGCCCTGTACATGAGGATGACAAAGTGCCCAGCCCAGCTAAGCCAGATGAGAAGGCACCCAGCCCTGTACAAGAAGATGACAAATTGCCCAGCCCAGAGAAGCTGGACGACAAAGTGCCCAGCCCAGCTAAACCAGACGAGAAGGCACCAAGCCCTGTACATGAAGATGACAAAGTGCCCAGCCCAGAGAAGCTGGACGACAAAGTGCCAAGCCCAACTAAGCCAGACAAGAAGGCACCAAGCCCTGTACATGAAGATGACAAATTGCCCAGCACAGAGAAGCTGGACGACAAAGTGCCCAGCCCAGCTAAATTAGACGAGAAGGCACCAAGCCCTGTACATGAAGATGACAAAGTGCCCAGCCCAGAGAAGCTGGACGACAAAGTGCCCAGCCCAGCTAAACCAGACGAGAAGGCACCAAGCCCTGTACATGAAGATGACAAAGTGTCCAGCCCAGAGAAGCTCGATGACAAAATGCCCAGCCCAGCTAAGCCAGACGAGAAGGCACCCAGCCCTGTACATGAGGATGACAGAGTGCCCAGCCCAGCTAAGCCAGACGAGAAGGCACCAAGCCCTGTACATGAAGATGACAAAGTGCCCAGCCCAGAGAAGCTGGACGATAAAGCGCCCAGCCCGGCTAAGCCAGACGAGAAGGCACCAAGCCCTGTACATGAGGATGTAAAAGTACCCAGCCCAGCTAAGCCAGATGAGAAGGCACCCAGCCCTGTACATGAGGATGACAAAGTGCCCAGCCCAGCTAAGCCAGAAGAGAAGGCAGCCAGCCCTGTACATGAGGATGACAAAGTGCCCAGCCCAGCTAAGCCAGACAAGAAGGCACTAAGCCCTGTCCATGAGAATGACAAAGTGCCCAGCCCAGCTAAGCTAGACGACAAAGTGTCCAGCCCGACTTTGCTAGACGACAAAGTGCCTAGCCCAGCTAAGCCAGACGAGAAGGCAACAAGCCCTGTACATAAGGATGACAAAGTGCCCAGTCCAGCAAAGCCAGACGAAAAGGCACCAAGCCCTGTACATGAGGTTGACAAAGTGCCCAGCCCAGCTAAGCCAGACCAGAAGGCACCCAGCCCTGTACATGAGGATGACAAAGTGCCCAGCTCAGCTAAGCCAGACGAGAAGGCGCCAAGCCCTGTACATGAAGATGACAAAGTGCCCAGCCCAGAGAAGCTGGACGACAAAGTGCCCAGCCCGGCTAAGCCAGACGAGAAGGCACCAAGCCCTGTACATGAGGATGATAAATTGCCCAGCCCAGCTAAGCCAGACGAGAAGGCACCAAGCCCTGTTCATGAAGATGACAAAGTGCCCAGCCCAGCTAAGCCAGACGAGAAGGCACCAAGCCCTGTTCATCAAGATGACAAAGTGCCCAGCCCAGCTAAGCTAGACGACAATGTGTCCAGCCCGGCTATGCTAGACGACAAAGTGCCCAGCCCAGCTAAGCCAGACGAGAAGGCACCAAGCCCTGTACATGAGGATGACAAAGTGCCCAGCCCAGCTAAGCCAGATGAGAAGGCACCCAGCCCTGTACATGAGGATGACAAAGTGCCCAGCCCAGCTAAGCCAGACGAGAAGGCACCAAGCCCTGTACATGAAGATGATAAAGTGCCCAGCCCGGCTAAGCCAGACGAGAAAGCACCTAGCCCTGAACATGAGGATGACAAATTGCGCAGCCCAGCTAAGCCAGACCAGAAGGCACCCAGCCTTGTACATGAGGATGACAAAGTACACAGCCCAGCTAAGACAGACGAGAAGGCACCAAGCCCTGCACATGAGGATGACAAAGTGCCCAGCCCAGCTAAGCCAGACGAGAAGGCACCAAGCCCTGTACATGAAGTTGACAAAGTGCCCAGCCCAGAGAAGCTGGACGTTAAAGTGCCCAGCCCGGCTAAGCCAGACGAGAAGGCACCAAGCCCTGTACATGAGGATGATAAATTGCCCAGCCCAGCTAAGCCAGACGAGAAAGCACCAAGCCCTGTTCATGAAGATGACAAAGTGCCCAGCCCGGCTAAGCCAGACGAGAAAGCACCTAGCCCTGTACATGAGGATGACAAATTGCGCAGCCCAGCTAAGCCAGACGAGAAGGCACCAAGCCCTGTTCATGAAGATGACAAAGTGCCCAGCCCAGCTAAGCTAGACGACAAAGTATCCAGCCCGGCTAAGCCAGACGAGAAGGCACCCAGCCTTGTACATGAGGATGACAAAGTGCACAGTCCAGCTAAGACAGACGAGAAGGCACCAAGCCCTGCACATGAGGATGACAAAGTGCCCAGCCCAGCTAAGCCAGACGAGAAGGCACCAAGCCCTGTTCATCAAGATGACAAAGTGCCCAGCCCAGCTAAGCTAGACGACAATGTGTCCAGCCCGGCTATGCTAGACGACAAAGTGCCCAGCCCAGCTAAGCCAGACGAGAAGGCACCAAGCCCTGTACATGAGGATGACAAAGTGCCCAGCCCAGCTAAGCCAGATGAGAAGGCACCCAGCCCTGTACATGAGGATGACAAAGTGCCCAGCCCGGCTCAGCCAGACGAGAAAGCACCTAGCCCTGTACATGAGGATGACAAATTGCGCAGCCCAGCTAAGCCAGACGAGAAGGCACCAAGCCCTATTCATGAAGATGACAAAGTGCCCAGCCCAGCTAAGACAGACGAGAAGGCACCAGGCCCTGCACATGAGGATGACAAAGTGCCCAGCCCAGCTAAGCCAGACGAGAAGGCACCAAGCCCTGTACATGAAGTTGACAAAGTGCCCAGCCCAGCTAAGCTAGACGACAAAGTGTCTAGCCCGGCTATGCTAGACGACAAAGTGCCCAGCCCAGCTAAGCCAGACGAGAAGGCACCAAGCCCTGTACATGAGGATGACAAAGTATCCAGCCCGGCTAAGCCAGACGAGAAGGCACCAAGCCCTGTACATGAGGATGACAAAGTGCCCAGCCCAGCTAAGCCAGACGAGAAGGCACCAAGTCCTGTACATGAGGATGACAAAGTACCCAGCCCAGCTAAGGCAGATGAGAAGTCCCCAAGCCCTGTACATGATGATGACAAAGTGCCTAGCCCAGCTAAGCCAGACGAGAAGGCACCAAGCCCTGTACATGAGGATGACAAAGTGCCCAGCTCAGTGAAACTAGATGACAAAGTGCCCAGCCCAGCGAAGCTAGACGACAAATTGCCCAGCCCGGCTAAGCCAGACGAGAAGGCACCAAGCCCTGTGCATGAGGATGACAAAGTGCCCAGCCCAGCGAAGCTGGACGACAAAGTGCCCAGCCCGGCTAAGCCAGACGAGAAGGCACCAAGCCCTGTACATGAGGATGACAAAGTGCCTAGCCTAGCTAAGCCGGACGACAAAGTACCCAGCCCGGCTAAGCCAGATGACAAAGTACCCAGCCCGGCTAAGCCAGACGAGAAGGCACCAAGCCCTGTCCATGAGGATGACAAAGTGCCTAGCCCAGCTAAGCCGGACGACAAAGTACCCAGCCCGGCTAAGCCAGACGAGAAGGCACCAAGCCCTGTCCATGAGGATGACAAAGTGCCCAGCCCAGCTAAGCTAGACTACAAAGTGCCCAGCCTGTGTAAGCCAGACGAGAAGGCCCCAAGCCCTGTCCATGAGGATGAAAAAGTACTCAGCCCAGCTAAGCTAGATGACAAAGTGCCCAGCCCAGCTAAGCCAGACGAGAAGGCACCAAGCCCTGTACATGAGGATGACAAAGTGCCCAGCTCAGTGAAACTAGATGACAAAGTGCCCAGCCCAGCGAAGCTAGACGACAAATTGCCCAGCCCGGCTAAGCCAGACGAGAAGGCACCAAGCCCTGTGCATGAGGATGACAAAGTGCCCAGCCCAGCGAAGCTGGACGACAAAGTGCCCAGCCCGGCTAAGCCAGACGAGAAGGCACCAAGCCCTGTACATGAGGATGACAAAGTGCCTAGCCTAGCTAAGCCGGACGACAAAGTACCCAGCCCGGCTAAACCAGATGACAAAGTACCCAGCCCGGCTAAGCCAGACGAGAAGGCACCAAGCCCTGTCCATGAGGATGACAAAGTGCCTAGCCCAGCTAAGCCGGACGACAAAGTACCCAGCTCGGCTAAGCCAGACGAGAAGGCACCAAGCCCTGTTCATGAGGATGACAAAGTGCCCAGCCCAGCTAAACCAGACGAGAAAACACCTATCCCTGTACATGAGGATGACAGTTATCCTCAACAATCACCGAATTTCACTAAAGCAATTAATAAAAGACCTAGTATGCAAGATGTGTCCTTGGTTGAGACGAAAGACATTGCTTATCACGATTATGGTGACCAAAGTCCAGAATTGGTCGATGATATTTCGGCTGATTTGACAAGTGGCAGTAAAGCTGCAGGTCTGGCTAAATTGGATGCAAAAAGTTTAAGTTTAGAAATTAAGGTAGGGAAATTACCGATTGTTAGCCAAGATCATATTGAAGATAAAGCTCCTAGCTTTGTCAAAGAAACTGATATTGAGCCTAGCACAATCAAAGAAAAAGAGAAGTTACTAACAGTCAAACAAGATGACAAAGTATCTAGTCCAGCTAAAGTAGACGACAAACAACCTAGTTCACCCAAGACAGACGAGAAGGCGCCTAGCTCCCATAAAGAGCTGGAGAAATCACAAAGTCCTGTCAAAGAAGATGATAAATTACCTAGTCCAGCTAAGGAGGTTGAGAAATCACCAATCCCCGTTGATATAGTACCTAGTCTAGCAAAGAAAGACGTGACGGTACCAAGCCCTGCACATAAAGATGACAAAGTACCCAGCCCGACCAAGCTAGATGACAAAGTGCCCAGCCCGGCTAAGCCAGACGAGAAGGCACCAAGCCCTGTCCATGAGGATGAGAAAGTGCCTAGCCCAGCTAAGCCGGACGACAAAGTACCCAGCCCGGCTAAGCCGGACGACAAAGTGCCCAGCCCGGCTAAGCCAGATGACAAAGAACCCAGCCCGGCTAAGCCAGACGAGAAGGCACCAAGCCCTGTCCATGAGGATAACAAAGTGCCCAGCCCAGCTAAGCTAGACTACGAAGTGCCCAGCCTGGCTAAGCCAGACGAGAAGGCCCCAAGCCCTGTCCATGAGGATGACAAAGTATTCATCCCAGCTAAGCTAGATGACAAAGTGCCCAGCCCAGCTAAGCCAGACGAAAAGGCACCAAGTCCTGTCCATGAGGATGACAAAGTGCCTAGCCCAGCTAAGCCGGACGAAAAAGTGCCCAGCCCGACTAAGCCAGACGAGAAGGCACCAAGCCCTGTTCATGAGGATGACAAAGTGCCTAGCCCAGCTAAGCCGGACGACAAAGTGCCCAGCCCGGCTAAGCCAGACGAGAAGGCACCAAGCCCTGTCCATGAGGACGACAAAGTGCCCAGCCCGGCTAAGCCAGACGAGAAGGCACCAAGCCCAGTTCATGAGGATGACAAAGTGCCCAGCCCGGCTAAGCCAGACGAGAAGGCACCAAGCCCTGTTCATGAGGATGTCAAAGTGCCTAGCCCGGCTCAGCTAGACGAGAAAGCACCAAGCCCTGTTCATGAGGATGACAAAGTGCCCAGCCCAGCTAAGCTAGACGACAAAGTGCCCAGCCCAGCTAAGCTAGACGACAAAGTGCCCAGCCCGGCTAAGCCAGACGAGAAGGCCCCAAGCCCTGTCCATGAGGATGAAAAAGTGCCTAGCCCAGCTAAGCCGGACGACAAAGTGCCCAGCCCGGCTAAGCCAGACGAGAAGGCACCAAGCCCTGTTCATGAGGACGACAAAGTACCCAGCCCTGCTAAGCTAGACGACAAAGTGCCCAGCCCGGCTCAGCTAGACGAGAAAGCACCAAGCCCTGTTCATGAGGATGACAAAGTGCCCAGCCCAGCTAAGCTAGACGACAAAGTTCCCAGCCCAGCTAAGCTAGACGACAAAGTACCCAGCCCAGCTAAGCCAGACGAGAAGGCACCAAGCCCTGTCCATGAGGATGACAAAGTGCCTAGCCCAGCTAAAGTAGACGACAAACAACCTAGTTCACCCAAGACAGACGAGAAGGCGCCTAGCTCCCATAAAGAGCTGGAGAAATCACAAAGTCCTGTCAAAGAAGATGATAAATTACCTAGTCCAGCTAAGGAGGTTGAGAAATCACCAATCCCCGTTGATATAGTACCTAGTCTAGCAAAGAAAGACGTGACGGTACCAAGCCCTGCACATAAAGATGACAAAGTACCCAGCCCGACCAAGCTAGATGACAAAGTGCCCAGCCCGGCTAAGCCAGACGAGAAGGCACCAAGCCCTGTCCATGAGGATGAGAAAGTGCCTAGCCCAGCTAAGCCGGACGACAAAGTACCCAGCCCGGCTAAGCCGGACGACAAAGTGCCCAGCCCGGCTAAGCCAGATGACAAAGAACCCAGCCCGGCTAAGCCAGACGAGAAGGCACCAAGCCCTGTCCATGAGGATAACAAAGTGCCCAGCCCAGCTAAGCTAGACTACGAAGTGCCCAGCCTGGCTAAGCCAGACGAGAAGGCCCCAAGCCCTGTCCATGAGGATGACAAAGTATTCATCCCAGCTAAGCTAGATGACAAAGTGCCCAGCCCAGCTAAGCCAGACGAAAAGGCACCAAGTCCTGTCCATGAGGATGACAAAGTGCCTAGCCCAGCTAAGCCGGACGAAAAAGTGCCCAGCCCGACTAAGCCAGACGAGAAGGCACCAAGCCCTGTTCATGAGGATGACAAAGTGCCTAGCCCAGCTAAGCCGGACGACAAAGTGCCCAGCCCGGCTAAGCCAGACGAGAAGGCACCAAGCCCTGTCCATGAGGACGACAAAGTGCCCAGCCCGGCTAAGCCAGACGAGAAGGCACCAAGCCCAGTTCATGAGGATGACAAAGTGCCCAGCCCGGCTAAGCCAGACGAGAAGGCACCAAGCCCTGTTCATGAGGATGTCAAAGTGCCTAGCCCGGCTCAGCTAGACGAGAAAGCACCAAGCCCTGTTCATGAGGATGACAAAGTGCCCAGCCCAGCTAAGCTAGACGACAAAGTGCCCAGCCCAGCTAAGCTAGACGACAAAGTGCCCAGCCCGGCTAAGCCAGACGAGAAGGCCCCAAGCCCTGTCCATGAGGATGAAAAAGTGCCCAGCCCAGCTAAGCCAGACGAGAAGGCACCAAGTCCTGTACATGAGGATGACAAAGTGCCCAGCCCGGCTAAGTCAGACGAGAAGGCACCAAGTCCTGTACATGAGGATGACAAAGTGCCCAGCCCTGCTAAGCTAGACGACAAAGTTCCCAGCCCAGCTAAGCTAGACGACAAAGTACCCAGCCCAGCTAAGCCAGACGAGAAGGCACCAAGCCCTGTCCATGAGGATGACAAAGTGCCTAGCCCAGCTAAGCCGGACGACAAAGTGCCCAGCCCGGCTAAGCCAGACGAGAAGGCACCAAGCCCTGTTCATGAGGACGACAAAGTACCCAGCCCTGCTAAGCTAGACGACAAAGTGCCCAGCCCGGCTCAGCTAGACGAGAAAGCACCAAGCCCTGTTCATGAGGATGACAAAGTGCCCAGCCCAGCTAAGCTAGACGACAAAGTTCCCAGCCCAGCTAAGCTAGACGACAAAGTACCCAGCCCAGCTAAGCCAGACGAGAAGGCACCAAGCCCTGTCCATGAGGATGACAAAGTGCCTAGCCCAGCTAAGCCGGACGACAAAGTGCCCAGCCCGGCTAAGCCAGACGAGAAGGCACCAAGCCCTGTCCATGAGGATGACAAAGTGCCCAGCCCAGCTAAGCCAGACGACAAAGTGCCCAGCCTGGCTAAGCCAGACGAGAAGGCACCAAGTCCTGTACATGATGATGACAAAGTACCCAGCCCAGCTAAGCTAGATGACAAAGTGCCCAGCCCGGCTGAGTCAGACGAGAAGGCACCAAGTCCTGTACATGAGGATGACAAAGTACCCAGCCCAGCTAAGCTAGATGATAAAGTGCCCAGCCCGGCTAAGCCAGACGAGAAGGCACCAAGCCCTGTCCATGAGGATGACAAAGTGCCCAGCCCAGCTAAGCCAGACGAGAAGGCACCAAGTCCTGTACATGATGATGACAAAGTACCCAGCCCAGCTAAGCTAGATGACAAAGTGCCCAGCCCGGCTGAGTCAGACGAGAAGGCACCAAGTCCTGTACATGAGGATGACAAAGTACCCAGCCCAGCTAAGCTAGATGATAAAGTGCCCAGCCCGGCTAAGCCAGACGAGAAGGCACCAAGCCCTGTCCATGATGATGACAAAGTGCCTAGCCCAGCTAAGCCGGACGACAAAGTCCCCAGCCCGGCTAAGCCAGACGAGAAGGCACCAAGCCCTGTCCATGAGGATGACAAAGTGCCTAGCCCAGCTAAGCCGGACGACAAAGTGCCCAGCCCGGCTAAGCCAGACGAGAAGGCACCAAGCCCTGTCCATGAGGATAACAAAGTGCCTAGCCCAGCTAAGCCGGACGACAAAGTGCCCAGCCCGGCTAAGCCAGACGAGAAGGCACCAAGCCCTGTCCATGAGGATGACAAAGTGCCCAGCCCAGCTAAGCCAGACGACAAAGTGCCCAGCCTGGCTAAGCCAGACGAGAAGGCACCAAGTCCTATACATGAGGATGACAAAGTACCCAGCCCAGCTAAGCTAGATGACAAAGTGCCCAGCCCGGCTAAGTCAGACGAGAAGGCACCAAGCCCTGTCCATGAGCATGTCAATGTGCCCAGCCTGGCTAAGCCAGACGAGAAGGCACCAAGCCCAGTTCATGAGGATGACAAAGTGCCCAGCCCGGCTAAGCCAGACGAGAAGGCACCAAGCCCTGTTCATGAGGATGTCAAAGTGCCCAGCCCGGCTCAGCTAGACGAGAAAGCACCAAGCCCTGTTCATGAGGATGACAAAGTGCCCAGCCCAGCTAAGCTAGACGACAAAGTGCCCAGCCCAGCTAAGCTAGACGACAAAGTGCCCAGCCCGGCTAAGCCAGACGAGAAGGCCCCAAGCCCTGTCCATGAGGATGACAAAGTGCCCAGCCCAGCTAAGCCAGACGAGAAGGCACCAAGTCCTGTACATGAGGATGACAAAATGCCCAGCCCTGCTAAGCTGGACGACAAAGTGCCCAGCCCTGCTAAGCTAGACGACAAAGTTCCCAGCCCAGCTAAGCTAGACGACAAAGTACCCAGCCCAGCTAAGCCAGACGAGAAGGCACCAAGCCCTGTCCATGAGGATGACAAAGTGCCTAGCCCAGCTAAGCCGGACGACAAAGTGCCCAGCCCGGCTAAGCCAGACGAGAAGGCACCAAGCCCTGTTCATGAGGACGACAAAGTACCCAGCCCTGCTAAGCTAGACGACAAAGTGCCCAGCCCGGCTCAGCTAGACGAGAAAGCACCAAGCCCTGTTCATGAGGATGACAAAGTGCCCAGCCCAGCTAAGCTAGACGACAAAGTTCCCAGCCCAGCTAAGATAGCCGACAAAGTACCCAGCCCAGCTAAGCCAGACGAGAAGGCACCAAGCCCTGTCCATGAGGATGACAAAGTGCCTAGCCCAGCTAAGCCGGACGACAAAGTGCCCAGCCCGGCTAAGCCAGACGAGAAGGCACCAAGCCCTGTCCATGAGGATGACAAAGTGCCCAGCCCAGCTAAGCCAGACGACAAAGTGCCCAGCCTGGCTAAGCCAGACGAGAAGGCACCAAGTCCTGTACATGATGATGACAAAGTACCCAGCCCAGCTAAGCTAGATGACAAAGTGCCCAGCCCGGCTGAGTCAGACGAGAAGGCACCAAGTCCTGTACATGAGGGTGACAAAGTACCCAGCCCAGCTAAGCTAGATGATAAAGTGCCCAGCCCAGCTAAGCCAGACGAGAAGGCACCAAGCCCTGTCCATGAGGATGACAAAGTGCCTAGCCCAGCTAAGCCGGACGACAAAGTGCCCAGCCCGGCTAAGCCAGACGAGAAGGCACCAAGTCTTGTACATGAGGACGACAAAGTGCCCAGCCCGGCTAAGCCAGACGAGAAGGCCCCAAGCCCTGTTCATGAGGACGACAAAGTACCCAGCCCTGCTAAGCTAGACGACAAAGTGCCCAGCCCGGCTCAGCTAGACGAGAAAGCACCAAGCCCTGTTCATGAGGATGACAAAGTGCCCAGCCCAGCTAAGCTAGACGACAAAGTTCCCAGCCCAGCTAAGCTAGACGACAAAGTACCCAGCCCAGCTAAGCCAGACGAGAAGGCACCAAGCCCTGTCCATGAGGATGACAAAGTGCCTAGCCCAGCTAAGCCGGACGACAAAGTGCCCAGCCCGGCTAAGCCAGACGAGAAGACACCAAGCCCTGTCCATGAGGATGACAAAGTGCCCAGCCCAGCTAAGCCAGACGACAAAGTGCCCAGCCTTTCTAAGCCAGACGAGAAGGCACCAAGTCCTGTACATGATGATGACAAAGTACCCAGCCCGGCTAAGCTAGATGACAAAGTGCCCAGCCCGGCTGAGTCAGACGAGAAGGCACCAAGTCCTGTACATGAGGATGACAAAGTACCCAGCCCAGCTAAGCAATATGATAAAGTGCCCAGCCTGGTTAAGCCAGACGAGAAGGCACCAAGCCCTGTCCATGAGGAAGACAAAGTGCCTAGCCCAGCTAAGCCGGACGACAAAGTGCCCAGCCCGGCTAAGCCAGACGAGAAGGTACCAAGCCCTGTCCATGAGGATGACAAAGTGCCCAGCCCAGCTAAGCCAGACGACAAAGTGCCCAGCCTGGCTAAGCCAGACGAGAAGGCACCAAGTCCTGTACATGAGGATGACAAAGTACCCAGCCCAGCTAAGCTAGATGACAAAGTGCCCAGCCCGGCTAAGTCAGACGAGAAGGCACCAAGCCCTGTCCATGAGCATATCAATGTGCCCAGCCCGGCTAAGCCAGACGAGAAGGCACCAAGCCCAGTTCATGAGGATGACAAAGTGCCCAGCCCGGCTAAGCCAGACGAGAAGGCACCAAGCCCTGTTCATGAGGATTTCAAAGTGCCCAGCCCGGCTCAGCTAGACGAGAAAGCACCAAGCCCTGTTCATGAGGATGACAAAGTACCCAGCCCTGCTAAGCCAGACGACAAAGTGCCAAGCCTGGCTAAGCCAGACGAGAAGGCACCAAGCCCTGTTCATGAGGATGACAAAGTACCCAGTCCTGCTAAGCCAGACGACAAAGTGCCAAGCCTGGCTAAACCAGACGAGAAGGCACCAAGCCCTGTTCATGAGGACGACAAAGTACCCAGTCCTGCTAAGCTAGACGACAAAGTGCCCAGCCCGGCTAAGCTAGACGAGAAAGCACCAAGCCCTGTTCATGAGGATGACAAAGTGCCCAGCCCGGCTAAGCCAGACGAGAAGGCACCTAGCCCAGTTCATGAGGATGACAAAGTACCCAGCCCAGCTAAGCTAGACGACAAAGTGCCCAGCCCAGCTAAGCCAGACGAGAAGGCACCAAGCCCTGTTTATGAGGATGACAAAGTGCTCAGCCCGGCTAAGCCAGACGAGAAGGCACCAAGCCCAGTTCATGAGGATGACAAAATACCCAGCCCAGTTAAGCCAGATGACAAAGTGCCAAGCCTGGCTAAGCCAGACGAGAAGGCACCAAGCCCTGTTCATGAGGTTGACAAAGTACCCAGCCCTGCTAAGCCAGACGACAAAGTGCCCAGCCCGGCTAAGCCAGACGAGAAGGTACCAAGCCCTGTTCATGAGGATGACAAAGTACCCAGCCCTGCTAAGCCAGACGACAAAGTGCCAAGCCTGGCTAAGCCAGACGAGAAGGCACCAAGCCCTGTTCATGAGGATGACAAAGTACCCAGTCCTGCTAAGCCAGACGACAAAGTGCCAAGCCTGGCTAAACCAGACGAGAAGGCACCAAGCCCTGTTCATGAGGATGATAAAGTACCCAGCCCGGCTCAGCTAGACGAGAAAGCACCAAGCCCTGTTCATGAGGATGACAAAGTGCCCAGCCCAGCTAAGCTAGACGACAAAGTCCCCTGCCCAGCTAAGGCAGACGAGAAGGCACCAAGCCCAGTTCATGAGGATGACAAAGTACCCAGCCCAGCTAAGCTAGACGACAAAGTGCTCAGCCCAGCTAAGCCAGACGAGAAGGCACCAAGCCCTGTTCATGAGGATGACAAAGTGCTCAGCCCGGCTAAGTCAGACGAGAAGGCACCAAGCCCTGTCCATGAGGATATCAATGTGCCCAGCTCGGCTAAGCCAGACGAGAAGGCACCAAGCCCTGTTCATGAGGACGTCAAAGTACCCAGTCCTGCTAAGCTAGACGAGAAAGCACCAAGCCCTGTTCATGAGGATGACAAAGTTCCCAGCCCGGCTAAGCCAGACGAGAAGGCACCAAGCCCAGTTCATGAGGATGACAAAATACCCAGCCCAGCTAAGCCAGACGACAAAGTGCCAAGCCTGGCTAAGCCAGACGAGAAGGCACCAAGCCCTGTTCATGAGGATGACAAAGTACTCAGCCCTGCTAAGCCAGACGACAAAGTGCCCAGCCCGGCTAAGCCAGACGAGAAGGTACCAAGCCCTGTCCATGAGGGTGACAAAGTACCCAGCCCTGCTAAGCCAGACGACAAAGTGCCCAGCCCGGCTAAGCCAGATGACAAAGTACCCAGCCCGGCTAAGCCAGACGAGAAGGCACCAAGCCCTGTCCATGAGGATGACAAAGTACCCAGCCCTGCTAAGCCAGACGACAAAGTACCGAGCCCGGCTAAGCCAGATGACAAAGTGCCCAGCCCGGCTAAGCCAGACGAGAAGGCACCAAGCCCTGTCCTTGAGGATGACAAAGTTATCAGCCCTGCTAAGCTAGACGACAAAGTACCCAGCCCGGCTAAGCCAGACGAGAAGGCACCCAGCCCTGTTCATGAGGATGACAAAGTGCCCAGCCCAGCTAAGCCAGACGAGAAGGCACCAAGCCCTGTTCATGAGGATGACAAAGTGCCCAGCCCAGCTAAGCCAGACGACAAAGTGCCCAGCCTGGCTAAGCCAGACGAGAAGGCACCAAGCCCTGTACATGAGGATGTCATTGTGCCCAGCCCAGCTAAGCTAGACGAGAAGGCACCAAGCCCTGTACATGAGGATGTCAATGTGCCCAGCCCAGCTAAGCTAGACGAGAAGGCACCAAGCCCTGTACATGAGGATGACAAAGTGCCCAGCCCAGCTAAGCTAGACGAGAAGGCACCAAGCCCTGTACATGAGGATGTCATAGTGCCCAGCCCGGCTAAGCTAGACGAGAAGGCACCAAGCCCAGTACATGAGGATGACAAAGTGCCCAGCCCAGCTAAGCCAGACGACAAAGTGCCCAGCCTGGCTAAGCCAGACGAGAAGGTACGTATTCCAGCCAAGTTGGATGAGAAACCGCCAAGCCCTGTCATAGAACCTGAGATTGTGCCTGGCATTACAAAAAAAGACGAGAAAACACCCATATCAGTCGTCGAAGCCGTGGAAAAGTCCCAAGGCCCCCATAAAGAAGTAGAAACATCACCAAGCCCCATCAAAGACGATGACAAGGGACGTGGCTCAGGCAATACAGATGCAAAAGCGCCTAGTCCAGCAAAGGAGGTTGAGAAACTATCAAGCCCTGTCTATGACGATGAGAAGACAACCAACGGGTTGAAGCTGGATGCAAAAGATTTGAGCCTGGATATAGTGGTAGGTCAATTACCATGCACAGAAGACTTGGACCATATGACTGCAAGTTCTGTTGATAGCCACGTTAGACCTGTAAAGTTAGATAAAAAAGAAAGTCCAGTACAAGATGACTTCAAAGCTTCTAGTCCAATTTCTCTTGATGATCAAACCCCTAGTCCTATTACACTAGAAGAAAAAGCGCCTTCATCGGTTGGTATTAAACATAGTCCAGTCCCTGCTATTCCTGAAACAATAGCAGCAACGTTATCAGGTTCCGTTGATAAAAAAGTTACTGTAGATATCAACAAGCACAGTCCAGTTACGCCAGCCTCCAGCCCCGCTAACCTTAACGAGAAAACGCCAAGCCCTGAGAAAGCTGGGGATAAAACGTCAAGTCCCGTAATACTTGATGAGAAGATGCCAAGTCCATCAAAGCCTGGCGATAAAGCATCAAGCCCCGCTAAGACTGTTGACGACACGCCAATCCCGGTCTCACTTGATGAGAAGGCACCAACCCCGGTCTCACTTGATGAGAAGGCGCCAAGTCCATCAAAGCCTGGTGTTAAAGCACCGAGCCCCGCTAAGACTGATGACAAGACGCCAACACCGGTCTCACTTGATGAGAAGGCACCGACTCCGATCTTACTTGATGAGAAGGCACTAATTCCGGTCTCACTTGATGAGAAGGTTCCAAAACACGTCTCACTTGATGAGAAGGCACCAAGCACGGTCTCACTTGTTGAGAAGGCTCCGACAGCGGTCTCCCTTGATAAGAAGACGCCAAGTCCATCAAAGCCTGGTGATAAAGTACCAAGCCCCGCAAAGACTGATGTCAAAGAACCAACTCCGGTCTCCCTTGATGAGAAGCTTGATGCACCAAGCTCAGTGTCACTAGATGATAAGACGCCAAGTCCATCAAAGCCTAGCGATAAACTACCGAGCCCTACGAAGGTTGATGACAAGGCGCCAACCCCGGTCTCACTTGATGAGAAGGCACCAACCCCAGTCTCACTTGACGAGAAGGTACCTAGCCCAGGGAAAGTTGACGATAAAGTACCAAGTCCTGAAAAGGCATCAAGCCTAGCAAAACCTAAAGATGAAATATCACTTGGTGAGAAAACAAAGACTGATGACAAAATTACAAGCCAGATAGAGAAGAAAGAAACAGTGGCCAGCCCAGTATTATATTCAACCTCTAGCTCAGTAAGGTCTAGTATAGCAGAAGGGAGAGATTCACTTGTATACGACGACATTAAAATACAAAAGAGCTTAGACGATGAAATGAACATCCATCTGTCTAAATCACAAATCAAATCATTAACAGAACTAGCTCGGGAATCTGAAGAGTTACTGCACTATGAAAAAGAAGACGTAATATTAGATAAAAAGTCACTTGATTCAAAATTACAACAAAAACCATCAAAGGAAATGTCAAGTCTAGATCAAGAATTGTCAGAAGATCGAACTATATCGCTTTCAACAGTAGACAGTGGCATTACAGACCGCGATAGCACTCATACTCTGATTCATGGTAGCAGTTCAGAAGATGTCTCTAAAGAAGTAAGTTTGGAAGAAAAATATAGTTTTGAAAGCACGGAAAAGGGAGAGAAGCGAAAGAAACGAGACTTAAGAGACCAAGAAAAAACATTCTATGATGACTTGAGTAGTTGTCCCGACTCATTGCAATCATTTAGCAGTCAAAGATTTGAGGGCAGTGAAGATGACTCCCTTACACTAAAAGAATCCGGAACTGACAAATCACCTTATGATGGCCACGATGACACAATCAGATCTTCAGTTATGTCTACCAAAGACGAAATTGCATATTCAGAAGCAACCGACTCCGGTGTAGTTAGTATGCCCATTGACAAAACATACGTTATCAAAACAGATCAATCATCGTCTCCCACAATGAAAGATGATGCGGAAAAACTGATGGAATCCATTCACATGGCATTCAGAGACGATTCAGTCCAACAGGGTATAAAGACTGATAGCCTTGAGTCACTTGTAGTTCGCTCTGATATCGATAGAGTTAGCACTCCACCAACTGTTCCTGTAAGCCCACTGCCAAAAACACCAAGTAGCTTCCAAGATATTAAAGTAAGCGATGGCTTACAAAGTGAAGTTACCTACGACAAATCGGAAAGTAGTGAAGAGACTATCACCAAAGTAGTGCACGTTGGTGAAGACATCTTAACTCAAAAGATATCAACATCGACCGTCAAAGTACCTAAAGTACCAAAATCTTCGTTACCTGACGTCGAAGGTGATTCAGAGCTTCTAAATATAATGCAGACAGTAGGAAAAATTAAGACTGAAACTGATACCGTGACTAAAATTATCAAAGAAGGAGAAAACGTAGTAACTCAAACGATAACAACAGTGACAACTAAGGAAATAATTTCTCGAGATGACGGAACGCCTCAAAATGTGAAGACTACTATTGAAACTACTACACTAAGCAAGAGTTCAGATGGTTCCACCACCACCGAAAAAGATACTCAGACGTTACTCTCCGAGTGTTCTTCCAGCCTAAAATCTACCTCACACATGGATTTGTATGCCAAAGAAAGTAAATTAGAAAAGGATAGCTTAGAAACTAGTGAAGATAAACCTGGAATTCTGACAAGCTTCCAAATTAAGGATAAACACGATCATGAGTCTTCCGTTATTTCTAAGCCACTGACTGAAACTTACGCTAGCGAGAGTGACGAATCCGACGACAATGTTGAGGACACCATTATTGACACGGATGTGAGTAAGAGGATTATTAAAGAAAACAACATGGATATTATGGAAACCATTACTACGACAACAAAAAAGGAAACCATAAAACTAAATGAGCACAAGAAAATAATGAGAACTACAGTTGAAACTAACACAACAAAAGAACATCCAGACGGTTCTAAAGACGTCCAAAAGAATGTTGAAGTTAAAACTGAGGAATTGTTCTTAGACTCAAGTGGAAACCTGGATAAAATACTTAGTGAATATTTCGTGTACGATGAACCGGAAGAAAGTGTCACTACTAAAACCGAAGAAATTAAGCAAGAAAATATTATCATTAAGCGCACTATAGTCACTCGAATCGTCAGTACTAAGTACGCGGATGAGCACGGAGTACCAAAGAAACTTAAGACTGTCACAGTCATAAACACAACTGATAGTTACCCCGATGGCTCTTCACGCACAAAGGTTGATAGCAGCACTTCTTTGACCGACATTGAATCAGAAATTGTAGAAACACCCGAACTACAAGACTTTGTGAATGTAGAAAGTAAAACAGTAGACACAGATACCCAAGAAAAATCAGTTATGATGAATGGAAAAAGTGTTATGCAAGTTATAAATACAACCACAACTAAGGAAGTGTTAAGCACTAAAGATAAATCACGAAGAAAGATTAAAACTACAGTAGAAACTATTACAGAGAATATGCTTCCAGATGGAATGACTGAAGTTACTAAAGATATCAAAGTATCTGTGTCAGACTTAGAAACTGAATCAGTGGATGACGATGAACTAGAAGGTTACGATTCAATCACCAAACCTGAAGTAAACGTCTCCAAAGAAACAACATCGGTTGTCGAAAATGGAAAAACAATTAAACGCACAATAACAACTACAACAACAGTACAGGAATACGTAAGTCACAGTGAGAAGACTAAACGTACTAAGACTACTGTCAAAACTGTTACTGAAAACGAACATCCCGACGGTTCGGTGATCACCAAAACTAGTGAAAAAGTATCTTTATTAGACGAGACATTAGAAACGCCTGTCAATGGAGTACACAGTGACGAAGAAACGACTGAAAGCTCAGAAATTGAAGACACACTGAAAGAACTAATCCCAGGCAAGGCGGAGGAAACTGAAACTGTTTCTAAGGAAGAAATAAAAGAGAAAGATATCATTATCCACAGAACTATCACAACAAATATTGTACAGACACATTATAATGACGGCAAAGGCCAATTGAAGAAAATAAAGAAAGTAACAACTATTACCACTGAGGATAGATATCCTGATGGATCTATTCAAAAGGCTATAGACACAAGCACTTTGATAACAAACATAATTGATCAAACTGATGATGTTAAAACAGGTAAACCAACAGAAACCAAGGTGGAAGAAACCAGGTCAGTACCAGCTTCACCAGATATTACCAAAGAACAAGATATCAAAACTCAAGTAAGTGAAGATGTAGTTCGAAAGTTATCAGCAGTAAGCAGTCAATCAATTTCTGAAGTAACATCAGTTATTGAAGATAAGAAAGCTGAAGTTACAGAACAAGTACAGAGGAAAGAATCTATTGCCAAAGTTCAATCATTACATAAAGAAATCTCCGACACTGAAAGTGTGCACAGTACCAAGTTGGATGTCAAGACTGAGTCAACTTTGTCTAGTGAGAGTTCACCAAAACAAGAAGAGCAAGATGAGTTATCAGACGGTGAAAAGATTGAAACAGCTCTCAAGGAACTAGTTTCTGCAGGAGAACCAGAGGAATCTGAAGATATAACTACTGAAGAAATCAAGGAGAAGGACAGAGTAATTCTTAGGAAAATCATTACCAGAATAGTTAAAACTAGGTACGCTGACAAACAAGGAGTTGTACGTAAGCTCAAAACAGTGACCACAGTTACGACTACCGATAAATACCCAGATGGTTCATCTCAAACTAAAGTAGAGACAAGTACTTCTTTAGCTGATGTTATTACTTATGAAGAAGATGAAGATCTTGAAGGTTTTGACCAAATTGGTACAACAGAGGAAGATGAAAAAACAGACACGGAAACAGTGACTGAAAATGGCATCAAAATCAAAAGAAAAACCACTACAACTACTACAGTTCAAGTATTCAGTAATCTTGAAAATACTCTGAAACGTACCAAAACTACAGTTAAAACTGTAACGGAAGATGTGCACCCTGATGGAGCAGTCATTACTAAGACCAGTGAGCAGGTATCCATTTCAGATGAAGTGATTGCATCAGCTCAGAGTGAAGAAGATGCTCAAGAGGAACTAGTTGATAGCAGTAAAATTGATGCTGCTCTGTCAGAGCTACTACCAGAAGGGCAACCAGAAGAAAGCGAAAGCTCACACACTGAAGAATTTAAAGATAAGGAAGTCACTATCAAGAGAACTATGATCACCAGAGTTGTTAAGACAAAGTACTCAGACAGCAACGGTGTCTTAAGAAAACTTAAAACTGTAACTACAATCACAACCAATGACCAATACCCTGACGGCTCAGTTCGTACGACAGTTGATACGGCCACCTCAATCAGCGACATCGAAGTCAATGATGTTCCTCATTCGCAAGAGCTTAAAGATTTCCCCAAACTTGACGATAAAACTGTTAGCGTCGATAAGAAAGAGCAAGTTAGTACTCGAGATGGTAAAGAAGTTAAACAAATCATTACTACAACGACAACGAAAGAAGTTTTATCGTCAACAGACGGGTCGAAGAAGAAGATACGAACTACTGTCGAAATAGTCACAGAAACGTTACTTCCTACTGGTATGACTGAGGTTACCAAAGATGTGAAAGTATCTGTTGCTGACTATGGAATGGATACATTCGATGAAAATCTTACCGGTTACACAGCTGTTGGGGAGCCAGACGAGCACACTACATCCGACACTGAAACAATTCAAAAAAAAGGTGTAAACATTATTAGGAAAACTACAGTTACTACCACTAGGCAAGAATTTGAGAATGTTTCTATAAGATCGAAGAAAATTAAGACTATTGTTAAAACAGTAGTTGAAGATGAACATCCCGATGGCACTGTAATCACTAAGAAGAGCGAGAAAGTATCTATTGCTGACGTTTTCTTGAAGACACCAGCTGCACAAGATGACGAGACCGAACCGCCAGAGTCTTATATCGATGATAGCGAAATAGTTGAAGATACGGCGGAAGATACTGATGTTAAAAACGAAATTGTGAAACAGGGCTCACTGACTATCAAACGGACAATCACGACGAAAACTAAACGGGAGACACTAGCCAGTTCAGACAAGAATATAAAGCGCGTAAGAACTACCGTCGAGACAACTACCATCGATGAATATCCCGACGGCTCGACAGAAACTACTAAAGACGTTAAAATAACAATTTCTGAATATCAAAAGACATCGGACAGTGATCTTCAAGCTGCATTACAGGGACTGAATTCAACTGGAAAAATCAAAACTTCAGTTGATAAGAAAACAAACATTATAACCGAACAAGGTGAGAAAATCACTCAGACCATAACTACTTATGTGACAAAAGAAGAATTACTAAACAATGAAACAAATGAGATCGCTGTAAAGACAGTTACTGAAACATTAACAGAAAATGCTAAAGACGATGGAGCCGTTGAAACTACAAAGGATATGAGGACTCAGATCACATACTTGCCGCTAGGCACAGGGCTCGATGACTGGTCTCCTGAGGAACTTGCAGAGATTGAAAAGCAACCCGTGGTGCAAGAAGTAAAACCAGTTCTTGAAGAACTACCATTAACACAAAAATCAGAACCTGAAGTAAAATCGGCAAAACCGAAGAAACAGCGGTCACCAGTTGGCGAAACAACAACTGACACAGAGACATTCACTAAAGTCTTCAAAGAAGGAGACAATGACATCACACAAACTATAACCGTTGTCACTACAAAGGAGGTTATTAGTCCTGAAAAAGTGAAAGTGACTGTCGAGACCACAACCGTGAGTCAAGGCAGTGACGGCGTGACGAAGACAACCAAGGCCACGAAAACTACGATATCAGAATACAAAGAGGAGTTTGAAGAGACCATCGAAAAGGGTGAGAGTGAGAAATCTTTCTCAAAACTTTCATCGAGAACAGGTGATATGCGCAGCTCGTCAGCGGCCAGTGATGACCTGGAGCACCATGGGATATCATCGCCTCCGTCGGACATCAGTTCCCGAGGCTCGAGGGCGACCACTCACGTGTGGGGCACCGAGAGCAGCGGCATGTACTACAGCGATGACGACGGCCCCGGCAGCCCGAGCAGCACAAAGTCACAACAAGCGCACTCACCCAAATCTAACCTAAGCTTTGAAATGGACGCCAAGCATCCAGATGGACACGATCTCTTTGAAAAGCATGATCTGGGCACGTCCATGCTCCACAGAGATCCGATGTCGACGTCCATATACGGTTCACTCCCTGAAGACGACTCCTGCACGTCATCCACCCACTCCGAAGCTAAGACTGAAGTACACACTTTAGAAAAATCGATTAGTAAATTGACCGACGACTTCTTGTCTCACGAAAAGTTAAAATCCGAACATCATTCGAGTTCAAGTAAAACGGATTCCTCCTTCTTGAAGGAGGCCGACGAGCACTTCGAGAAAGCGATCGAAGAGCATAAGAAAGTGAGCGGCTCTGACGTCATATCCAATATTACTGCCAAATACGAATTTGATAAAACATCACATTCATCATCCCATCACGTGACTTCCACGGATGAGAGTACGATAACTCTCAAGGACATTAAAACAGAGTCGAAAAAGATTTCCGAATCTAGCTCATCATCGAGTTCCAGTAAACAGGAATCCAAGTTCGAGCACGTAGAGGTTCACTCGAGTAAAGATCCTATCGAGTCTTGGGGTAAGCCGTTAGGTTTACCGAGTCCAATAATGCCACCGCAAGGTGATGGCAAGAGCACGCCAAAGAAGCAGGCGAGTTCGTCTGTGCTGAATAAGAATAAGTTAAATCAGGAGAAGAGTAAGGAGGCGAAGAGTCGCGTGTCGGAGTCTCCGAGCAAGAAGAAGGCCGCGGCGCCGGTTTACATGGAGCTGACGTACGTGCCGCACCACGGGAACTCCTACTACTCCGCCGTGGAGTTCTTCAAGCGAGTCCGCGCCAGGTACTACGTGTTCTCCGGAACTGAACCCTCTAAGGAGATTTACAACGCCCTCCTTGATGCCAAGAAGACTTGGGAAGACAAAGATCTAGGTATGTTAACAGTGGATTGATTTATATTATTGCCCTGTTTCAGAGTCAGCATTCCATTCATTCCATAAATCCAAAAGAAGTAAAAACAATAAAATGTTTTGTTTGGTAATTAATAACTGTGACAACGACAACGCTTGACAAACATAAACATTATAATATTATCCTTAAGTTTTCATCACAGGTATATTCATTTCGACCAATAGAAATACATAACTAATAAAGGTGACTACCGTATTTCAGAAGTGACCATCATCCCGACGTACGACACGGACGTGCTTGGCTACTGGGTGACGGAGAACGAGGAGGCGCTGGAGAAGTACAAGATAGACCTGTCGCCATCGGCGTCGCGCTGCACCATCAACCTGCAGGACCACGAGACCTCGTGCGCCGCGTACCGCCTCGAGTTCTAGGTGTCGGGTCTATTTGTAGCCTTCTCAGAGAAGAAGTGAGTCACCGCGCAGTGCTTCAGAATGTAGGGACGTAGGAAAGAAATAAGGCTGTGATATAAAGATTGATAACATTCTAAAGCACCGCCCGACCACTCCTCCGCCTGAGACGGCTGGCAAATAGCGTTGTGATAGTGTTGCAAGAGACTGTACGAGTAGCGAGTAGCGAGTAGCGGCGCCGCCGACCCCGACCGACGTAGACAGTTGTCCTAGACCGCATCCATTTTAAAGTCAATATCCAAATTCTCGACCTAAGAACAAAAACGTCCATTTTTTTCTAAACTGTTTTTTCAAGTAGCTTCATTAAAAATAGTACATGCCATTTAAAAATATATTTCTGATGAGGTTTTGAGATTTGGTCTTATATAAAACAGTAGTGCTTTTTATACACGATATTGATTAGCGTAACCGGTCCATTTTGTTTAGCCAACACCGCTTGTGCGTATTGTAAACGGAAAGAAAAATTTAACAAATTATTTTGCTAACGCATTTGTGAATTTTGAATAGAATTTTATAAAAGTTAGCGCGCGTGCAATGCAATGCCACTTTTGTTTGAGCAGTCGCTTGAAGGACGTGTCGTGCCGAGATGTTGACCTCGACGTAAAACATCCGATAACGAGTTTTATATAAAAACAAAAATTTAATTAAATAATAATTATATTTGATAACATTAAATTGTCTTATAAAGACGCGGTAAAGTTATGAAGTCCCTTGACGAGCTAGCCGCTTGCGCTAGGTGAAATAAAATATGTTTTTAGATCTAACATGTTACCTTTGATTACTCTAGAACTACAGAGATTACACTCGATTTGTATGTTACGATAACGATAAGACCCAGTAAGACTTAAAAAGTATTATATTTTGTTCTATTGAGCTTATTTCCTTGCAAACCATTTGATCGGCGAATTGAAAGAAAAGTGTTATAACCCGAATTTGGTAAATTTTTGAAACGATTCATGAAGATGATTTTGAAAATGCCTGTACTTCAAAGTCCTCTTCAAAACGTTTCGAAATATTGGAAAGGTCATTACGTGGCGTGTGGCGTCAGTCGGATAGTTCATAAATAAAATAATCTCTGTTTTTCTAGACTTTACAGTGAGCCTAAATTGATAGAGAGCTTAAAACAGTATAAAATTAAATGTTTTAGTAGTTCTAATATAACAAACTATTATATTTACCTTTGTTTGAGTTGACATTGCTTGTTGCGTCAAAGTTTTAGTAAACATAGTTTAAATATTATACGTGTTAATAAAACTTTACTCATTTTCAAATTTATGAAGCAAAGAAAATTGCTAAATTATGAATCTCCATTCGTTTGAACATTTTATTGGCATTAAACGTTTCGGATCCGTTGTTGATATTTGATTAATTTTAAATTCTAGTCGATGCGACCCAAATAGAGTAACAAATACATTTATAATAATAGTCGTTATTCGTTCCTATTCAAATTGTTTTTAGATATTTACATATTTTTTTCGAATTATAAACACAATTTATTGATAAATAAAGTACTCCATTAGACTATTGATTTGTTTAACAATAATGTTGTATCGTTTGTTTTCGTATGATGAGCGAATGATTGGTACGAGATTGGAATGTAATATTCATCAAAATATTAAGCGTAATATAGCTGTAAGCTGTACCAAGACGATACCTCCATTGAGAACCGGGCCAGTGGGACCGGGCGCGCGGCGCGGGGGGCGGGCGAGTTTGAACTAATAGGTTGTGTCTGTATACTGAGGCGGCCCCCTGGCTCCGGACTATGTATGTTTTATTATGTTGTTTGCCAAACCAATTAAGAGTTTTGAGTCAATTAATTTTAAGTCATCCCATAGTTATAAGCAGTCAATCTTATCGTCGCTTATTTTGCCAACATCAACAAAAAATATAGTTCCAAAAAAATAGCGAAAACGAATTCTATGAAGCACCAGCACAATGTAATTAACATTTAAATGATAAAATAAATAAAAAATATAATATAATAAACATTTATTATTATACATAAAATATATTGTATTTTATTATTTATTTTTATGTATTTATAGTTTGTAAACGTGAGATATAATTTTATAGATAACAATATTATTGGTATAGTATGTGTTCTGTGTATTGTTGTGCAATACTATACGTTTTATGTGGATTTATGCTTTAGGTAGTTGGTGGGGACTAAACAGGGACGATTACCTTGGAGACCGGGACCGAGGCGGCGCGGCGCGGGGCGGGCGGCGCCTAGGCGGGCCCGCCCCGCGCCGCCTCTCGCGGTCATGCTTATTCGAACGACTCACGAGGCACCTCGACCTCGCCCAAACGTTTACTAATTGTATTTTATAGCTAGACTTCTAATTAATGCATATTATTAGGAATTATTAAAAAAAATGTTATTAAATTTAAGAATTGTATCAGCTTAGTGAACATCAATAGCTCTGAGAAATAAATCATTATTAAAATTATTAAATGTTGTATTTTTCCCGATTTTGTGTTTGGGATTACATATACTAACGTGACTATTATTAATACTAACATTGTTACCTCAATAGACATAACATTGACATTATATCGCACACCCGATACCAAAGTTGTATAAGTCAACAATTTAGTTTTTCAAGGAGAAATCGTAAACAAACATTTGACGACTCTTCGTATCGAATGTGCAATAGAACGTTCTCATTTTATTCTAATAGAACTTTTTGTTGAATTCTTATAAAATTGGAGTGATTAATGGGAAGCAATGATAGAATGGAGGAAATATCGATGTTATCAGTAGTAGGTAGGTTTGACATGTAAAGCTTATGTGGTGCTAACGATGCTAGGCGATGTACAGAACATAAATATTTATTCCAGCCAGAATAAGGACAGCGAATACACACATTCACACACAACCATCTATACCAATGTCAACCTTGTTCTCACCAAAAGAAAAGAAAATATCCTCAAAAAGTGAGAATTGGAATACTTCGCCGCACTTATTCTGGAATAATAATAACTAAACATTTCTCTTGTAAATAATGACGTAAATTTAATTTATTTTTCTCTATTACTTTTCAAGTAAAATTCACACAAAGAAGCTTCCCTGCTTTATGCCTAATTTTTAAGAATTATTTATACGAAACGTTTAAATGGAAAGTAATAATCGTAAAAACGTCATTATTTGTTAGAGAATGCCAACACGCTTAATGGTTAGTAAGACTGATTGATGGCATAAAAATTTGATTTTCTGACTTGTACTATTTTGTTTCGAAGTGTACGTTTTTGAAAACCAAGTTTAATAATTTGAATAATGATAATACTCACATAGTTTAGGTATTAATTGACGACTATTGCGTAATATAAAATTAATTAATACATCATTATATCAGTCTCATGATTTCTCCATTCAGCGTGTTTGATGAAAGTGTGAATCATTAACAGTAATAAAATATAAAAAATACACTCTTGTTTCATTTAAGACACCCTTATCTTACGTAATAAGCAAAATATGATTAAAGTGCTTACCTCAAATTTCAAAATACTCGTATATCTCATACTGGTTCAGAGTTTCGTTGCTCATGACATTGACACGGATAGTGTTTCATAGGTAATCAATATAAAGGTCACTGACCTGGACAGTGTTTCATGGGTCACCAATACAAAGGTCACTGACCCGGTTAGTGTTTCATGTGACATCAATAAAAAGATTACTGACCCGGACAGTGTTTCATGGGTCACCAATAAAAAGGTCACTGACCTGGATAGTGGTTTATGTTTCATTAATCTAAAATGAATCTAAAGGTCACTGACCCGGATAATGTTTCATTTCTCATCAGTACAAAGGTCACTGACCCGGATAGTGGTTCATGTGCCATTAATATAAAGGTCACTAACCCGGATAGTGTTTAATGTGTCATCAATACAAAGGTCACTGACCCGAATAGTATTTCATAAGTAACTAATACAAAGGTCACTCACCCAGATAGGTTTTCATGGCTATCACTATAAAGGTCAATGACCTGGATAGTGTTTCAGGACTCACCATTATAAAGGTCACTCAGTAATAATACAACTTGTTACTTAATATCACAACATTTAATACGATACTCTTATTTAGTCGTACAGTTTAAATTATTTTCTTATTTATATATCTATACTAATATTATAAAGCTGAAGAGTTTGTTTTGTTTGTTTGTTTGTTTGTTTGTTTGTTTGTTTGTTTAAACGCGCTAATCTCAGAAACTACTGAACCGATTTGAATAATTCTTTCACTGTTAGATAGTCTATTTATCGAGGAAGGCTATAGGCTACATTTTATCCCGAAATTCCCACGGGAACGGGCACAACGCGGGTAAAACCGCGGGGCGCTGCTAGTTATGAATAAAACACACCTATCAAAAAATTGTAGAGAACCAACTATATAGTCGGGATTAGAAAATATGAACATTGCAAAACATTAAATTAATTCTTAAAACAAACTTTGGATACTTAATATTAATCACAAAATAGTTTAACTGTAATAGTTAACTTTAACTGGCAAAGATGACTACTAGTTAACCTGGCAATACAAATCTAATTGAGACTAGATTTTACAACATTTCTTTATACTTAAAACATCATTATTCATAATACATAGGTTTATATTTCCACTATAACAAAAAAAAAATTTATATAAAAATCTCAATTTCTCTACATACCTATTCGGGTATAACAAATGGATATACAATTGGAATGTATTTGAAATCACAAATATTCTTAAATAAATAAAGAAGCTTTTTCTAATTTAACTCATATAAGTTACATAGATTTTTCACTCACATAGGTTTTAGTTTGGACAGTTTGGATAGTCTGAAAAGTACGTTAGCTATGCATGTTTAGTTTTAGGTTTGCAACTAACATAATATTTCCTTAATAACTTGGTAACAATTCTTTAAAATCTTTAAAAAACATACATAATATATAGGGCACCTCACTAGCAAGTGAAGATTAATAACGAATAAACATGGCATTTTATGGAAATAGGACGTAAGTCGTTTACGTTTTTGAAGGCTTACAGCCATACAACAACAACTCAGAGTGTCTCAGAGAAATCAAAGAGAAATCAAGTCAAACTACAAATAAATAAATGACGCAATTTTTCATTCAATATAATAGGTATGCCAGAAGTGACTATAAACGTCTCTTAAGTAACTCTGAGTGAGGCAGTTAGTTAGCCAAAATTAAATGTAGAGTGCGCTGTTCTCAGTTTTGCCAACTATCAATCTATCTACCAACACATCTCGATTAAAGCACAACCAAACGAAAATGTCTCCCAAGTAAAGATTGTCAATTCTTGTATACAGTTTAATAATACCGCACGTACTGTATCATCGGAACCTCATATCGTCCGGCTTCTTGATGAAGTAGGCGACTCTGTCGATGGGCACGCGGTAGTCGTGCATGAACCGGTTTCCTTTCCGGAGAGACCCGTCGATGCCGTCCTGCCAGAGCCCTGCTGGCAGGTACACTGAGAAAAAACAAAAGAGATTTTAGTAAAACTAGCAGCGCCCCGCGGTTTTACCCGCGTTGTGCCCGTTCCCGTAGGAATTTCGGGATTTTTTTTACATAAAAACCTTCCTCTTGAATCACTTTACCTATTACATCAAAACCCGTTGCGTAATTTTAAAGATTTAAGCATACAGACAAACAGACGTGACTTTGTTTTATACTATGTAGTGATGATATATGTTTCTATGTTTGAGCTTTCATGGAATTTTTTTTTGGAAATTTTGCTTCTTTTTGTATAATTCCACATCATCATGCTCTAACATAGTTTTGAAAGTAGAGACCTCTCACCAATTAACTATTTCAATTACTACATTCAAGCCTTACCTTCTCTCACTGTCTGCCCTTGCTCCAATATCGGTGCCACGACGATCTCGTCTCCGATCGCGAACTCATCGTTGACGACGAGCGCGGCGTCGCCCCCGGAGACCAGCCACAGCGGCCGGATGAGAGGCAAACCCTCTTCCAGGGCCTCTCGCTTGTAGCGGAGCAGCAGTGGCGCCACCTTGTGAGAAGTAAATAAGTAAGTTCGAGGAGTGGCCAGCCCTGGTGTCGGATTTTTTAAACCGCCTTAAGGCCTCTGACATGGTCTAGCGATTGAAACAACCGGGACCGACTTAAATTGCCTCTAAAGCACTGTAGCGCGCAAATAGAAATACCACTATCGCATTAAGGGATGTCAGTATACATTGAATGCAAAAGCTAGCTGCTAGATAATAATTAGCAAAACACTTACCAATTTCTGTCTCAACAACGTCAAGTTCTTCGCCATCTCCAGCACTCTCTCATCATTATACTTGCTCGGCAAGTGAGTAAACTTCATGACTGGGAGGAAAGTGGCCATTTGCAGCCATCTCATATACAGCTCCCTTTCTGGCAACGCTATTCCGTTCTCTTGAGTAACATTCACGGGTTCTGATGGGCCTTTGGCAAATGGCAAGAACTGTTCACTCCCAGGCCAATAGATGTCACCACCAACCGCTCCAGGCATGATGAATGGGAACCCATTCACTCCATACGTCAACATCGTAGGAATGACTGACCTTAAAGCTTCCCAAGTAGACTCAAAAGGAGGCAATGATATGAATATTGGAGGTCTAGGTAAAGAAATAGCTGAAGAAACTCCAATAATGTTCAGGGTTTTCTCGAAAGTTTTGGTGAAGATAGTCTTGTATTGATCTGGGTTTGTTAGTAACTTTTCGCAGTGGTAGTAGTGAGGCATGTTGTAAGCTGTTCCAAGGTCTAAATAGAAGGCGTCGATGTGGTACAGGTCAATGACTGTCTGAAGTTTCTCTAAAAGCCATGGGACTGTCCTGTTGTTAGTAATGTCTAAGACTCCCGCACTGGCGAGGGATTTGAACCTGGTCAAAGCGGGAATTCTTCTATCACTGTTCCTCTCACTGATCAACAGTCTTCTTTGAACACATTCGGCGAAGTTATTGCTCTCAGTACTTATAAATGGCTGGATGGTAAAAGCTACTTTGAAGCCTCTTCTATGCAGTTTATCTACTGTATCATTCAACGTCTCAAACCTTGATGTATCAACCGTCAGATCACCTATTTCATTCTGCCAATGCTCATTGATAAGTACATGTCCTTGCTTCAAAAACCCTAGATTGATAACATCTTCAGTGTACTTCGATATGGTCTCAGCTTGTAGCTCATATTTGAATCTTGGTGCTATTTGCCAAACCGGTTCAGATATAAGAGAATCCAAGGTTTGGATATCAGCTGGTTTTAACCCGTCCCAAAGGGGAGCTCGTCTGTGACTATGGATAGAAGAATGTAGAGATTTCATATCGTTTGAAGTGCAGATGTTATATCTCATTTCTGGAAACTCAGTAAGCTTGTTGGCGTAAGCAAACTCGTCGAACTTGGCTCTGATGCAGATTTGTTTGTCATTTTTATTCACTGAAACTTGGAGAGGGGTTTCTTCGTCAATGATGATTGCAGCTCCTTTGGAGTTGATGAAGTATCTCGTCAAGACGTTACCAAACTGTGACTTCTGCATGTCTCCGGTGATGAAGGGGGTGTAGTCGATGAACCCTGAGTTCAGAGGCCAAGTCAGGTTGTTGGACTGACCGCCGCCGTACCAGTGGACTTTGGTGTCGCCCCAGTCGAAACAATCGTTGGGATATACATCTGTAACCAAAAGAGTAAAGTTATATACCGAACTATATAATTTTGCTAAATGTTTTTGTTTGTTTTTAGCGTAACAGAAATAGTAACTGATGTATCTAATTTTTTTTTAAACTAAAAGTACGTTATTATCTTATGATCCAGTTTGTTATATAGCTCTATTCGAATACAGAATATCACAGTGTGTCCAAGTTACTCCGAATTGAGGGCTGGGCCCCCAACCATGATAATATATTAGCTTAAAAAAGAGACGGAATATTCTTCTTCCCCTCTCACCTGTTTTCAGTGCCTTCCAATGCACGGAGTAGCAGGTCGTGTTGTCAAGTCCCGGGTCATGCGGGAGACACTTCAGGTAGAACCGCAGGGTGTCCAGCCACTCGAGGCACTCGGAGCCGTCACTCCGCCTGTGCTCGGGGAGGCAGGGGAACGCCTTCACGGAGGGCCTGATGCCTACAGCTGGAAATAGAAATTGTCGTTTAGAAACACGGAAGAGCGAAGCACTTACTATAAAAAACTATAGCTCACTTTATTTCCTTAAATTCTCTGAGGAACGGATACTCTGCGGGGCGCAAAAATTAACAAACTCCATTAAAATCCTCGAACCTTACCCAAACTGGCCCTCAGTATCTCCGTATCGTCCTTCCCATGGATCCGGATCAGTCTCTTGGGCTGGATGAACTGCACGCTCTCGAAGTAGGCCTTGGTCTGCGCCTGCTGGTGGTACAGCACGTACGCGAACCCCACGAAGAACACCACCGCGAGGAACATCAGGCACACGAACGCGCGGAGCTTATAGTCCGTCGGCTTCTTGCGCATCTTTTGGGGAATGCTCTGGGAATGAACAGATTGATGGGTCAGGTTAAGTTTTTATTTGACTTATCCTCACTGCACTGATATCTTCAGTAAGACGTGATTGCCCAGCATTGGGATATTTCAGGCTAATACTTTACTTTACTCTATCCTGTTGTGCTCCACTGCTGGGCAAAGGTCTCCCAATTATTTCCATCTGGATCTATCTTTCGCCACTGCTTTCCACTTTTTGTCGAAGTTCTACAGTTCTTTTAGGTTAATTAAGAATTTTTGAATTGAAACTACGTTATTGCGGATACACTTCGCATTTATTATACTCTAGCAGCGCCCCGCGGTTTTATCCAGGTTGTGCCCGTTCCCACGGGAATTTCGGGATAAAAAGTTGCCTATCCACTAGAATGTGGCTATTACTGGTAGCTGGAAAGTGAAGTTAGTTTAAATTGAAAATCTGTAGTGATTGCCTAAACCTTAGAAACCAGTACTTAAGTATATTCCCCAGTCATTCAATGTCGTAAAAATTCAACAATCTTGATGCCATGAAACGTGTCATACGTTGCGTACGCATCTCAGTTTGTTTTTACCATTACTCTGTCATTAATATCACGGACACTAAGGGCCGACTCTGCGTTAAGCGTGCGCACGCCGCGGTTCCATACAAAAGTGACCCGTCGCGGGCGCCCGCCGCATGTGGCTTCATACAAAAGTGACCCGTCGCGTGCGGTGTCAATGGTGTCATACAAAAGTAAACCGTCGCATGCGCACGCTTAACGCAGTGTTGACCCTAATAAATGTTTATTAAGTATAATAATATAATCTGGAATTTCAACGTGATAGTAAGAAGCAAGTCGCATCTCCGTTATCAGCGGTGTCCTCCATGACAGTTGATTTCGTTATCAGTCACTAATTGTGTTTGATTACTAAACATTGTATTTACTTTATTTAGGAATGTAGGTGACCAAATTAACACAATAATTAAGGATAGTGAGTCCCTCATTCGCTCAAGATAATTTGGTAAAGTAGGATAAGTTTGAATTATAACCCTATGTTAGATACCAAATATTTATGACATTGTTGTTTAATATACTTAGGCCCAAATACACCGTTTCTATACAACTAATCTACGAGTAACTGAACTGAGTATTAGTGCATCATTATTTGGAAGATTTGATCTCAGGTTAGCTTAAGAACTAGGATTAAGTTGCTCGTCAAGTTCAGAGTAACATTGAAATTGAGGTAAGATTTTAAACAGTAGTTTTCATCGCATGTTCCATGTGACGAATGCCTAACTGTAACCGCACCTGAATTAACAAAGTCAGAATGCCAAACTTTATGCAACTAGTCGTTATCGCCGTCCCTACGTACGTCACGTACTACATCACGGAATGTAAGATAGTTAAGGTCTTAGGTATAAACATTATAGCACGTAGGATAAATACATATATAAGGTAATAAATAATAAGACAGAGGGGACTATTGGTCGGAGGTCGTAACCCTGCACACTCGGTGTTTCATTTACCACCCTACATCACACATTACTTGACAAAACTTAACTACTACAATCAAAATGGTTCACCAAACACACCCCAACAAACATCGCCCACCTACCTGTAACTTCTCCTTCAACAAGCTCGCCAACGAGTTGACGCTAGTGACGGAGTTGCTGGGCGAGTAGTCGTCGTCCATGCTGAACTCAGAGCGCAGGCGGCGGGGAGCGGTGGACTTGCGCCGCGGGGAGCGGAGGGGGGTTCTGGAATCGAAGAGTAAGTTCTTAATGTTAACTGGCATAAGAATCAAATTCGAATGTGCATTGTGAAAATCAGGGAGGTACCAAAATACTGAAGATTCTTTCAGGGAGACGGAGTAAGACGCATCCGAACGTCGCGTAGTGCACATACACGATACATACACGATCAATATCGTCGTCAATTTTGCAACGGACTTGTTGCAGCGTCCAGTAAACTTGACGGTATAAGTAAGCTTGTCATGCGTCCAGTTTCACTCACCGTCAAGTTAACTAGACGCCGAATCAAATCCGTTGCAAACTTGATCGTGTACGGCCCGCATAGAGCGTTCAAATTCAACATAAGATAAGTAATTTGTATTGAAACATACAGAATCCGTAAACGTATTACGGATTTTGTATTGGATACCTACATTTAAGAGGGTGGTTATAGGCTATTTTTTATCCCGAAATTCCCATAGGAAAGAGTATAACGCGGGTAAAACCGCGGGCCACTGCTAGACGTCATACGAGTATATTGTATAATGACAAAGAAGACAGTAGTATACTTTTAGAGACAATAGTATAGTTTTAGTTTTTCAGTGAATCTCAGGGCGCATAAACTAGAATACCTAGTTTTCTGGTTAGCAAATCTCGTGATAGTCCTCATTTAAAGTCTCCTTGTCTGACGGAACACGGAACTCAAGGGGATGTAATTCCCACAATAACACCGTTTTTGTGAAATTATCGCGCGGCCACGCACCTCTAATCTGGGTAATAAGGATGCAGCTCTATAACACGATTTAGGATACCTACGAGACACCTAGGACATGTCAAGGTCTTATAATCTTGAACTTGGGATGTAGTTTTAGTTTTTTTTCTAGTCTAGATTTGGTGGGTGTCTGTATCCTATCCTACTAATGTTATTAATGTGAAGATGTCTACATAATAATTATGTATGTGTCTATGTATGTTTGTTTCTCTTTTATGCAAAAACTACTGAACGGATTTCGATGAAACTTAACACTAATATAGGTTAATTATACATCATAATAACACATGGGATGCATTTTATTTCAAAATTCCCGATAGAACGGGTACAAAGCGGGTAGGACCTCGAGGTGATACTAGTCAATTATAAAATGATATATCTGCACTCTTATCTATCTCTGTGCTTTTCACTCAGATTCGTCAATGAGACCAGACCCAGATCCATACATCCATCCATCTACACAAACATTAGCATTTATAAAATTAGTAGGATATGTGTTGAAACGTTTTGTATAGGAATAGTGATTTTATTATTCTTGTTAATATGTATGAAGTTGTTTTATTTTATTACATCTTGTTTACTAATTTTAGCAACAAAACTCAGTATGACATAGCTACAGACATTATATATTTTTATTCTTTTTTAAACTTACACGATTTGAACACATAGTTTTAACGTACTCACACGGGTTTTTTCGTGTTGCTTTATTAAGTTTCTAACACGAAAAAACCCGTGTGAGTACGTTTAAGGGTGCTTTCAAATTATGCGTTTCGTGCGGCGTCGGTACCGCGAAATAATTTTAGGACGCACTGTTGCCGCACGGCTCGTTTTGTATGAAAACACACGATCGTACGTTCACAATACGACAAACGCACCGCTTCGGCACCGCAGCGGTCCGACACGAAACGCACAATTTGAAAGCACCCTAAACTACATATATATTTTTATTGTTTTTATATTTACGGGAAATAATCAGTAATTGTTTTATTTTAAACAATACTCATCGATTTTAATTGTGTCTGGCTGTGTGTTGTATACTAATATTATAAAAAGGTTTAAAGTTAGCAAGTTTGTTTGTTTTTGTATGTTTGAGCTAATCTCGAGATTTACCAGTCCAATTTGATTTTTTTTTTTTGCAATAGATAGCCACATTCAACGACAAGTTTATAGGCTATTTTTCATCCCGAAATTCCCACGGGCACGAGCACAACGTGGGGAAAACTGCAGGACGCTGCTAGTATTTTATAATTTCTTAGCTGCTTTAATTTGCGTTCACAATGTTATTGTTGTACTATTTCATAATATTTTGTTGTTTAACTTTTAAGTTAAGAGTTTTAAGTTTTCTGTTTTTTGCACATCATTCTCATTAAAGATTAATTTATAATTATTAATAAACTCTACTATTAATAGACTTTACCTTCAATTCACTTCTAATTTATTAATAACCAATTTTTACTTACTTTCACTCACTAAAACTTAATATATTTTACACCTCATTGTCAACTATGTCACTCACGCATGCGCACTTCTCACTTGAATGAAACCTCTACTGACCGGTTGCGTACGCGCATCAAAAGACGCGCGCAGTGACACGGTGCGCGTTTACATTACCATAGTTATTAATTAATACACCACATGTCATAATTAATATTAAATACTAATATAATGAATCTAATGAGATATATTTTTCTTCGTGGTATAAATACGGTAATAATCTCTGGAACTAACGCAGCGGTGTTTTTATGATAGACACATTTAAAAGAAATGTTCTAATACAGGTACAGTGTAGGTACAATCATAGCATCTTACAGAATCATTTCTGTTAATAGTGGGTACAATTTTTATTTTTGTTCTGGTTCTGTTAATATGAATATGTATGTAGCTATTTATGTACTCTTTAGTGATGGCAAATGGAGACTTTATATTTCTAAAGGCTATTTGCGTATAGGTAATTAAAAAATATATACAAATAGTTGCCAGTCTCACAAAGTTCGCACCGTTGTTTGCCGGTCGTCGACATTTTCTTCGCGACGTTTCTATAATGTTCTCCACTTGATTTAAAATAAAGTTTTCTGGATAATTGTGTTATTTATTTATTAAATGCAAACATATTTAAATGTTCTTTGTTTATTTTTTTACTTTTAGCCGACTGTGGCATAATGAAGCGAGTATAAAAGTTTTATATCTCTAGATGTTTACATATTTTATATGTGTGACATATATTTCATTTATTTTGAATTGAACGTAGATTATTGAATGCATCGACTCGCAAAACACAAATAAATAATTGACAAATACATAACCCTTCTTAGGCTCCACCGCAGTCAGGTTAAATAAGAACCTTTGTAGAAACGGTGTGCTACAAACAATGTCCATAAAAATAAGTCCAAGGAAAATATTATCGTTATAACTGTGTTCATTCTATATGTTTATTTACAAGTAATGTACAAGATATTTAATACAGATAACTTGTGTCAAAGGGCAATTAAATCATGACATACGTAGATTAATGTGTAGCAGGTTAATGTGTAGATGTATGTATGTTTATATGCAAAAGAACTGTAGTAGTTGTTTCATGTAACAAAATAGTATCAAAATCTACATAATTTTTGGGAATATCTTATATATAAAATTCTCGTGTCACAATGTTCGTTCGCATACTTCTCCGAAACGGCTTGACCGATTCTCATGAAATTTTGTGAGCATATTGAGTAGGTCTGAGAATCGGCCAACATCTATTTTTCATCCCGAAATTCCCGCGGGAACGGGTACAACGCGGGTGAAACCGCGGGGCGCTGCTAGTTACATATATAATTTAGTTAATAAAGTAAGTACGTTCGAATGGGTTAGTGGCCCTGGACCCTGGAATCGGAGTTTTTAGGCCTCCGACTTGGTACATGTACTAAGCGATGCTAGTTCATTGCTATTTTTGTGGTGGTCGAGGTGGTCGAGGTGGTCGAGGTGGTCGAGGTGGTCGAGGTGGTCGAGGTGGTCGAGGTGGTCGAGGTGGTCGAGGTGGTCGAGGTGGCCGATAGAGCCATTTTGTTCTGAGCGCTACCGTGCTTCGGAGAACACGTTAAGCAGTCGTTCCCGGTTGTTTCAATCGTCAGACTATGTCAGAGGCTTTTATTGTCTAAAATCTCCGACACCAGGGTTGGACACTGACGTATTCGAAATGAATGAATGAATGAACCTGGTTGTTCAGTAAAACTAAACGTGTGAAGGGAAAAGCCATCAGTGTCATTATTTTGAAAACAACCAACACAAGAGACGTAATAATAAGCATTTTCGATTGATTAATGCTTTGTTACCGAGTCCGTCCATGCGTCCGCAATTCATTGTTAAACAATACTGTTCAAAGTGATTCGATAGTTCTATAATATTTTGAAGTAAAAGTTATTTTTCTATACCTACCCAGACCAATTCATTAACGATTAATTATACCCAAAGTAAGCTCTAAGCTTGTATTATGGAATCTAACTGACTGATACTACTACATATTAGGTACACACACAAATATTTTATAAGAATGCATAATTGAAACCCAGGCGTCGTCGCCAACAACTAAGTTTTCATATATTGTTGACCCCGGGCGGGAATCGAGCCCGTAACCCCCGACGACAGCCTCAGGTATCTTTTCACCACTTTTTTGTTACGCTTCCTTGCAATGCTACGTTGCTATGCCACATTTGATATTAGACGGAAAAATCAAAGTAGCATTTCGTGGCGCTCTGGTTAAAAGGCGCTTTATTAACATCCGTTCATAAATGTTACTTCAGGTTTCAATAAACAGACGCAGACTGCCTGCTTTCTTTGGGCCATATTAAGACGAAGTGGTAAGACCAGAAGCGTAAAACATCGCGAAAGAGTTGTGTTAGAAACAGTTTTTGGATATCAACCGCTAAAATTTATGGAATGATATTCCTACTGTCGTAAAGGTAAAAATATGCTTTGTATTGTTATACACTTCGAAACACGATTAGAGTGATTTGCCTCGATAGAAAAAAATCGTGAAAATCGTAAAAAATCGACATTTTATTGAAATTTTACAGTTTCACGGCGATTGTAAAGAAAAAACAAGTACAAAATTTATATTTTCATAAACCTTACATCAAATCCCATATGGTAGTACAGATGGTTTTTCTCTAAATTGAAGTTAGTTTATTCAATGAAATAAAACATAATTATAGCGCTCGCGTTGACGGTGCTCTAGTCACTCAGTCGGCCGCGGGGCCTTGTTGGGAGTAGACACGTACTGCTTCGTCGCGCACGCTCGCTCTGTACGAACATCGCAAATAATATCTTAGGTGCAGCGCAGACGACAGACTATCCGTGACGCACTTTTTAGTCTGTGAAAATAGAACCTATGTAATTATATACAGTAACGCACACAACGCGCAAAAAGTCCGGCGCACATAAAATCCGTGTAGCTGACCCGGCGAACTTCGTACCGCCTTAATGAATGACATTGACATTCGTTACGCGTGTTTTTTTAAATATGCAAAATTAAATGTATATTTTTCAATATTTCTGAGAGATTTTCTTATATTTTTTTACGTAAGAACCTTCTCCTAATAATAACAAATACAACAAAAAAAGAATTAATGAAATCGGTCCAGCCATTCACGCGTGATACCGTGACCAAGGAAAACAGGTTTGTCCCACTGCTGGGCAACAATATTTTTTAATGAAATTACCCGAAGGTTCGACACATCTGACCTCCTACATTGACAGTGTCAAATCTTGACATAACTTTGTTTACATAATTGATCTGGGATTTTGAAACATGCTATAGTAATGCAGAATTCTCAACAAATACAATGCCTTCTCAACAAATTCAATGAATTCTCAACAAATTTAACTTTAAAACAAGATGAACAAGAAGACGAACCAGAGGGTTCGCCGCCATCTTGTTTAAAAGTTAATTTTTTTAGTTTTTCTGAAATAACTCGTTAATTTTCAACTTTAGAGCAAAAATGGTCCTATCGAAAGTTGTTGGAAATTTAATTTTCCACAAGTTTGGCCATTATCATTTTTACGCTAGGATCAATATTTGCAGTTTTATACTACCAAGTTTATCCTAGCGTAAAAAATTTATTAAATTTTACGAAAAAATTTAACTTTAAAACAAGATGGCGGCGAACCCTCTACCGGGATTAGTTCGAAAATCGAGATTTATACTCCCAACCACACCCCCCCCTGACGTTTAAAAAATAAATCGCTCCCTGGATTTTTTTTTATTTAAATGTCTGCCCCGACTGCGCTAAGATAACAATACCGATATTACCGATAACACGTCAACTCATTCATACTGATGAAAAATAAATTGGTATCTGTAAAAGACAATACCGATAGCCGATCAAGTGTACGGGGACCCTTATTAGATTTCCAGTGACATAAATTTATAAAAGTGACAGGTCCGCGAACATAAAGCGCGGGGGGAAGATACCTCACCCCTCACAAACGCGATGAGCGTGTTCACACGTCGTCTTAACAGTTTAACTAACAATTGGTTTGTCACTTTCTGACATACGCAATTTTCCGAAGAGCAAAAGAGACAAAACACTTTATAACATTGTTTTAGTTACAGAGCCTTTATTAATAAGGTGGTTTAAGTATCTGTACTACGTAATATTACAAAGAGGTACAGTTTGTTGTATGTGAGGGCTGATCTCTTGAATGACCAGTACGATTCGAATAATTATTTTTATAATGAATAGCTGCATTCAAGGGGAACGCTACAGGCTATGTTTTAACCCGATATTTGCGAACGGACATAACGCAGGTAAACCCACATCTAGTGTTATGTAATTTAATAAAACTATTGATTACACGCATCCTACCACTGCATTGTGTGTATGCCGGAAATGACAAAACATGCCAAACTTCTTTCACTGTAATCAGATAGGTGCTGTAAACATCACATGAGTTTTTGAGACAGTGGAATTATGTTTTATCTAAAATGTTGTAGATAAGTAACCAGGGAGGTGCCTACTTGTTATCAACTGATAAGAAAAAATGTTAACTACACACTCTTTCTTACATTTACCCAAATGGATTCTGAAAATTTGATAATTGATAGTAGACATAAAAATACGTAACTAACCTGTTGTTTAATTTTTGGTTATGTTTAAGACAAGTTCAGGCATGTCATGATTTAATGGGCGGATTTTTTAAATGTGTTTTGGAAAGAATGTGTTAATATTACAGTTAGTTAACGCAATATCACACCACTTGCCGCGCCCCGCGGTATTACCGGCGTTGTACCCGTTCCCGCGGGAATTTCGGGATAAAATACATCCCATGTGTTATTTTGATGTATAACCCATAATACTGTAAAGTTTCATCCGAATCCGTTAAGTAGTTTTTGCGTGAAAGAGTAACAAACATACTTACATTATTATATCCTCATAAACTTTCGCATTTATAATATTAGTAGGATTAGTATGACAAGTATAATACTACATACAACAGCTACTATAGGTTCATTTATCAATTGAAGGAGGTTGATGTTAAAAAGCTTTCGAAGCAGATCCAAACCAAAAGAGTTTTATATGCAGTAATTCTATCCTAAAACACTCCACGAACTTCCCAACTTCCGGTAAAACACAGATGTTACATGTAGCATCATACTCATACATCACTCGGCCCACATTTTCCTTGCGAAGTCCAGTGATTGGCTCGCTTTAACTTTCAAAGGGAAGTGTCCAATGTTCAATGTAATGAGATTATCAATTGCGGTGCAGTGGGTCGGGATTTCGCAATGCAGTGGGGTCAACGGCCTCCCGGCTTCCTTATTACAGACCCTCACTGCAGCTTGGAGTAATCTTTGATTGCCCTCTCTGAATGTGGATTAGTTTAGGTTTATTGAACTTTGTGTTAGACTATTGTCTTAGCTATTATTATCTAAGAATTGAAACTACGTTTACGGATACACTTCGCTTTTACTTTACATTTTTATCTGACGTTTCGGCCGCTTACTGGAACCGTGGTCACAGAAGACTTAACTGTAAAGGGGCTGAACTGTTAGATGTCGTTTCAATTCAAAATGAGTTGTGTTCGCTTAAACTTAAGAACTCAGTACCTATGATAATCTAATAAAATATATTAGCAATTTGAAATAAAGAATTGCAATAATTATGCAACAACATTTTATATTTTATTTGTAAAGTTATCTACAACGGTTTTTCCCAAAGTATAGGTACCTATATTAAATTAAATAATATTATAAAGCTGAAGAGTTTGTTTTGTTTGTTTGTTTGTTTGTTTGTTTGTTTGTTTGTTTGTTTAAACGCGCTAATCTCAGAAACTACTGAACCGATTTGAATAATTCTTTTTGTAATAGATAACCACATTCAACGGGAAGGTTATAGGCTATTTTTCATCCCGAAATTCCTACGGGAACGGGTACAACGCGGGTAAAACCGCGGGGCGCTGCTAGTATTAAATAATACAATGAAACGTCCTTCATCCATCCTGAATGTCTCCTTAATGGTACTACGGATTGATATGGAATATGCACAGATTATGAATTTACGAAAAACAATGCGTTAAATTAAATGTGGCTATCTATTACAAAAAGAATTATTCAATTTGGACTGGTAATTCCCAACATTAGCTAGAACATACAAACAAAGAAAGTTACAAGTTTGACCTCTTTATCACTACATAGTATAAAATAAAGTCGTCTCTGTGTCGTGTCTGTCTGTCTGTTTGTCTGTCTGTATGCTAAAATCTTTAAAATTACGCAACGGATTTTGATGCGGTTTTTTGTAATAGGTAGAGTGATACAAGAGGAAGGTTTTTATGTAAAAAAATTCCCGAAATTCCCACGGGAACGGGCACAACGCGGGTATATGTAACCTAAGGTATAAAAAACATGCCTAAAAAAATTGGTTATTGGCGTGCGCTACTTGATGATACACAAAAACAATGTTCCACACAATCAAAGTACATATCATTGCGAACAAATAAGTTCGCGAGGGCATATGTCTAACTATTATAGTTAAGCCACAATAACCGTTTTTAGTTAAAATTAATTAGTTAAAAAAGGAGTGTAATTTTAAGTTGATGATATTCATATGATGATATGAATCTACATCAAAATAAATGGCTCTACAATCAAGGTTAATTAGGTTTCTTTGTATACCTCTTTAAATTATTAAAATCGGACAGTTCGTTTCAGAGTTATGATGAGAAATATCACTAGGTACATAGTATAAAATAAAGTCGTCTCTGTTTCGTGTCTGTTTGTCTGTATGCTTAAATCTTCAAAATTACGCAACGGATTTTGATGCGGTTTTTTGTAATAGGTAGAGTAATTCAAGAGGAAGGTTTAAAAAAATCCCGAAATTCCCACGGGAACGGGCACAACGCGGGTAAAACCGCGGGGCGCTGCTTACAAAATAATAATGCTCGATGGCGGGTCTCTTATGGCTACTTACTGTTTCATGCGGTCAAAGCGCGCGGGGATATACCTACCTACGAACTACGAACGACGAAGACGTGCTATGTAGGTATTATCCCGAATTCTTCCTCACATGAAATCTTGATTGTGTATACTCGCGGGAGACATGTAATATTTTATCCCCAATTTCCCACTTGAAATTTTGATTGTGTATATTCCTGCGGGAGACACGCAATGTTTTATCCCGATTTTCCTACATGGAATATTGATTACCCGAAGCGAAGCGAGGGCGGGTCGCTAGTAATATTATATATTGTTATATTATTAAGTGTATTATATTATAATAATCTTACTAAAGTTGGATTATGAATCAGCGGATGTTTACAATGTTACGGTGACAAATAGTACTCACTTGACGCGGTCATCGTCGGAGAGCACGTCGGTGTGGTCGTCCGCGGTGTTGTCGCCTTCGCTGAACCCGGACGCCGAGCTCTGGTGGTGCTCCGGGATCTAGGGGAACAATACCCTATTAGCTATCTACTATCTACAATATATTAACATCTACACTCTACACTGTGGCATGGCAACAGTTGTTCTATCTCACGGGCGCCCCTGAGCCATACTTGTAGTCACTACATAGTATAAAATAAAGTCGTCTCTTTTTCGTGTCTGTCTGTTTGTCTGTCTGTATGCTTAAATCTTTAAAATTACGCAACGGATTTTGATGCGGTTTTTTGTAGAGTGATTCAAGAAGAAGGTTTTTATGTAAAAAAAATCCCGAAATTCCCACGGGAACGGGCACAACGCGGGTAAAACCGCGGGGCGCTGCTAAGTCTAATATAAATGGATACACAAAAAAAACGTATTAGCTTGTATCTCACTAAAGATATCAGTACAGTGAGGAGGAATAGGCGTAAAGATGGATAGTAAAATAAAATTTATTTCTCAAACACACATTCACAAAAATGAATGGTTAGAAGTTGTAAATTGTAACACGTCTTTGTGTGCGTAACTATCGGTACCGATGGTAAAATAATTGTTTAATGTTTTGCACACCCTAAAATGTACAGAGGTAGATAAGAGTCTGGAAGGAAAATCATTTTGTGCCATTATTGTTTACCTGCATTTTTAAATTCATAAGTATTATATGTTTAAGTGAGTTTATTAAACATCACATAAATCACATTAATAAAACGCCCACAACACTTCCAGCACTAATGGCTAATGGATCACATTCTGAATTATGATCATGTTACTTATGTTTTCTTTACAAAATAAAATTCACAAAGTCTTTTAGGAACGAATACAGTTTATAAAGGGTTAAGTTAAGTTAAACTTAGCTATAACAATGTTAAGATAAATAATAAGTAATACTTAAAAGAAACCTAATTGTACTTATATAAAACCACGCAACACGGACATAACATTTGTAGTGACGCTAAACATTCATTAAGTTATCTGTTATCTAAAACAAATTCAAACAATACTTTATTGTTATTGCCCAAACACAAATCCTACTAATAATAATATAGGTACTTCCATGCGTTTATGAGAATGTAGTTTTAATGTAGAGATTGTTCTTTCGAACCAAAACCGTTAAATAGATAATGTATAGGAGCCGAAACGTCAGATAAAAATGTAAAATAAAAGCGCAGTGTATCCGTAAACGTAGTTTCAATTAAAAATGAGTAGTGTTCCCTTAAATATAAGAAACTGGTACGTAAGATAAAGGTTTAATTTCCTATTAATTTATTAAGTTGGTGCATTCCTCATACACACGTGAAAACCATATACCTAACCTACTTTTGATAAAAGATGTGCTATTGGATAATGCATTCAAAGTATTACTAGTGCTCTTAGTATGCTACAGGTAAGAAGTACTGCTAATACCACAGTTTCAATAACAGTTACTATTGTGCATTTAGTTAAGTGGTTTACCTACGTTTTAGTACCTTGTCACGTTTAATAAACCCTTATTTTGGTGCCAAATCTCTCCTAAAGATCACTCTCTCACCTGAGTGAGCGGGATGCTCTCGAACTCGTCTCTCTGCGGCATGGTCCCGCAGGAGCGGCGCGCCGGTGTGACAATGAATTGTCCAATTAATTAGTCGTCCCGCTAATTGGGCTGAGATCATAGCCGTCTACCTCACGTCTGAGGTAGGGCTGCTATTTTATAAAAACGAGCATTTTTAGATACCTATATTATTTAATAAAATTAAGACCTGTCTGTCTAAATGTAATCGATTTTCTCAAAAACTACTGAACGGATTTTCATGAGGTTTTCACCAATGCAGTAATTCAAGAAAAAGGTTTATGACTGTGGAAGTAAGCCCGCGGGACACTGTTGCGAATATAATATGTTAAGTTTGGAACGCCAATTAGATAGCTCGGATTAATGTGGCCTACCTGTTCCCAATATTTATACATTAATTTTATATAACCTCTTTTTAAATAGCTAACTTTCTGTAATCTGAGGTACATAGAGTTTTGTCATCATTTCTATTGAAATAAATTGTGGTTCAAATAACGGATTGAAAGATGATATTAACATATGAAACAATGAAGCTAAAACTTGAGTGAGGGCGAAATAAAGGTTGAGAATGATATCTTTATTTAGGTGTCATATATCAAACGAAGCAGAGTATTGGCACCAGGGTTAGGGAACATCATGTCGAAACTTCATGGTCTAACATTAGAAATTTATGTAAGTAAAAAACGAATGAAGCTGTGTTAATAGGCATTAGGTGTAGGCTCAGCTAATAGCTATTGCAGGGCAGGTTACATTACAGGGACAATTCCTAGCAATGATGACATAGGATGATGAATAGTAACCGTAACGGAACTTTAAAATCAAATCTATAAAAAACAACAATCGTAAAATGGGATATATGTAGCAATAAATAATATCTATAGCCGCGTACCCACCTAGCGCACGGGCTCGCGAGCCATGGCTCGCGAGCCAGCCATCATAAGTCGTGTATACTCAGCTGCAGCTATTTTCATAGCTTCGCGCGCGAGCCAAAACATAACCGTACCCACCTAACACACAGCGCTCACCGAGGCACCTTTGAGCGCGTCAAGTTTACCGACAACAGATGGCTCGTGGCCGAGCCGTGCTCAGCCGAGCAAACGCGCGCCCGAGGCAGCCCGAGGCACGTCCACACCAGCCGAGCATTTGGCTCGCGAGCCTGTGCGCTAGGTGGGTACGGTTATGTTTTGGCTCGCGCGCGAAGCTAGGAAAATAGCTGCAGCTGAATATACACGACTTATGATGGCTCAGCCTGCCTCGCGAGGCGGCCTCGTGTAAATTGATCAAAACTACTGAGGCTGGCTCGCGAGCCATGGCTCGCGAGCCACGGCTCGCGAGCCTGTGCGCTAGGTGGGTACGCGGCTTATTACCGGTATTATTCAAAATTAGTATTTAAAAGGACCTAACGTCAAAGTAAAGTAACCAACCAAATTAAAAGCCTCTTTTTATAAAGGTGGTTGAACTATTCGCCAACATAATGGAACTAGTAACGCCATCTACAGAACTAGCTGGAACTAAGTCTTCTTCCGTTATAAATAAGTTCGCCCCATTCTCAACAGATGGCACTAGTAGTTTTTTTACCGACTCCAAAACAATTCAACAATTTTTTACACCTAATACCTACGTAAAATAATTGTGAAACAAAAAAAAATTTTTACATGTGCATGGAATTATATAAACAATTCCATTAAAGCCTATCTTTTTTTAAGTTGCTTAGATGCTGTCTGATACGAATACCTACATACATATTATTTTCAAAATTAGTTTAGGTACTTTAAATAATTTGTTGTTGATCATGATCATTCACGTAGTATGCAAATATGCAGCATACTTAGTACTTAAGTAACTGTGACTTGTCAATTAAATATTGTGGCAATTCAAATTACACGCTTGTTACACGATTTCTTAGCACTTAATTATGTTCAAGTAAAGCGTACTTAATACTTTATTTTGTATTATTTTAGTGGCCGATAATAACCATGCACTTGTTAAGTAAAAAAATCATCCAGATACTATATGCCAACTCATTACTTTATAACGTTAATTCGACACTTTGCCCAACAGTGGAAAGGAAGGTTCAAGGACGAATGTAATCACCACGCTTTCCTAATGCGGGTTGGTGATCTCAAACCCGAGCCATGTATGAAAAGTAGAAAACATATGTCACTCGACCAGGGAATTGAACACGGGACTTTAGTGTTGGCAGGCGAGTGCTCATACCACTAGACCATCGTGGCGTCATATGCAGATAAAGGAAAAAAGAACAACAGTTTTAAACTACCTAATACATGTTCACGACTTGCCTTCGAATCGAGATAGTTGTTAATACTCCCAGAACTATCACTGGCGGACCTGATGCTGTCATCAGAGTTGCAGAGGCCACTGTTCCCTTCGTCGGAACTCTTGCTGAGCGAAGAGTCGGACTCTATCCACAGCGGAGACCGGTATTTCAACTTGTGAGCGAACGAGGTGAAACGGCTCTCGTTGTTCATTTTGTTGGTAATACTGTTCACAGTTTGGTAGACGAATTAGTAGGTTTATTGATTGATAGATAGGCTATAATGTTTGGCTATCGACGAAAAGAAGACACTTTTATAAGTTAAATTTGAAGTCTATTTTGTTTTATAGTTTAGTCAAACCTTGATATGAAATATCGGAACGTTACTGCGATAACTGTTTCTTTTACTTATTTGTTTCTTTTACTTTTTTGCACTCAATATTGATAAACACTTATAACATAAATATTTATTTAGCTTTTAAAATAATTTCTTTGTGAAATGTATAAGTAACTGGATGTGATCTTGTACACTAAATCCAGATTGGAGCTAAGATCACGGACAATGAATATAGGCAAATAGGACGAGTAAATGGGCCGAGTAGGGTGACCACGGGTTACGGGAAATCATGAGTCTTTTGATTTGGATTCAGATTAAGTTTTTTGGAAATAATTTACTTCTATAATGAAGGTGAACAAAACATATGGCGTTTTATGTATTGTGCTGCAACAACTAATATGTTTACCAACCCGCATTAGGCAAGCGTGGTGATTACGCCTAATCCAATCCTCCTCACTGTACTGATATCTTCAGTGAAATGAGAGGTCTTTGCCCAGCAGTGGGATATTACAGGCTAATACTTACTTACTTACTTACTTCTATGTTTAGTGGTCGTTGTGATTGTGACATATGTCCATGTCCTATGTTTTGAAGTTAGTTAAAAGTATAGTGTAAAACCTATCGTTCATTTTTATTTATGTTTTCTTAACTAAATACCAAAGTAACGTTCTAAAACCATAGAAAAATCGGGGTATAAAACTAGTAACCCAGTTTTATAACAATATTTATACTTATATTAACTCCTAAATGCCTCTATGAGTAAGATCTGTAATCTCTGGCGCCTGTCGAAAAGACCGGGCTTATCCCACGTCCAAAGGACGTCTACTAACTCTACATCCCCGCCTCTCAAAAAGAATAGGCTTGTCCGTGATTTCTACAACAACTAAAACAAATAAACTACATCTGAAGACACAAGTAAATCGCGGACCCCCGACAGGATGTGAGGACAATTTGAGACCGCGGTCACTCCGTGTCACTGCTGGGAACCACCCGCGGCCGCCGCTTGGCATTGACACGATATGTAATACGTCTTTATGTTTAATCTGCTAATGGCCGACTAATAGTTAGCTCTGGTTGCGATGGAGTTTTATGGAGGGTATTTAATGCTAATCTGTAGGGTCTTATATTATGATGTCACAAAGTTCGAAGGGTTGAATGGTTTATTTCTAAATTTTCTAGCCGATTTCGTAATTAGTTTCGATGTATTTTTACGAATTTACTTAATTTATCGAGCCAATAGCGAGTGGGTATTGAAATGCTAAAGCATATAGTATCGGCCGAAACCATTTTTTCGACTTTGGCACATGATATCTTCGTACTCGCTGTACTGTATGGTATGTAAGAACACTCAAACGCCACTTATTTTAATCAGTACTTATGTATCTACAACAACCTTCTATTTCAGTAACGTTTGTGTATTAGGGAGTAAAACTCACATTCAAATGATGTTTCCTTAAAACGCCATCCCCGTACTGCAATCCATAGGGAACTGATACTGATCCTCGTTTCAGCTGGTTTCTGTATAATACTGGGCTTTCATCACCAGGAGTCGACTCATCAACGTAATGAACATGGTGATTGTGGTGATTGTGACCTTGGTGATTGTTTTCCTGTTCATTATGACCTTGGTGACTGTTAACTCCTTGTTGATTATTTTGTTCGTGGTGATTATTGTGTCCTTGGGGACTACCTTGGTGATTATTATGCCCTTGATGCCTATTGCTGTCGTAGTGATTAAAATCTTTATTAATATACTGATTATTGTTAACTTCGTTACTTATTGGCGTACTATTTGGGTGATCAGGAGTATTATGATTATTAATTCTGTTATTAGAGTTGTCAACTTCATGTTTTGATTCATTAATTTGTGTGTGTGAGTTTTCTTGACTATTACTTGTATGATTTGTATCATTATTTTGTTTATCATCATTATGTTTACTATCATTATCATTATCTGCTTGACTGCTCGTTCCTTCGCCATTATCCTTACTTCTAGACACGTCATCTTCAGGTCCAACGATTCTGATCTCAGGTGTGTTACGACCAACGTCTTTGAGTTCTACGTCACATTGGGCCGTTTGGATCTCGGCGGTCAACCGCCGGATTTCGGGCGGCATTTCGACGTAGTCGTGAGGGTAGGAAGGTATGTTCAGACGGAGATCTGGCTTCTTGCGTAGACGCATTTTGTAGTGTTTTTATGTATCTAACTTTTATGGATTTTGAAAGTTCTAGAGAAAGTGTTGTTTGTCACTTATTTGTTTCTTATTGTTTTGTTTTCCTTAAAGTTTATGTTTTCTTATTCTGAAATTAAAGTTCTCCTCTCTCTTTTCTCTTAATAGCTCCGTCTCACTTTTCAGTTTAGTGACGATTGTTTTTAAGTTTACATTAAGTTGAAGTATTCTCATTGGATATTTGGTATAAAGTGAATTTTAGATTTCGTTATCCTCGTGCTTGTATTGTTTCTAGGCTAATACTAAGCACTTTTAAGATAAGATTATCTCCTCCGTTATCGGAGCAATCAAGGTTAAGATTCCATAGATCTTCAGAATATTATCATGATTTATAAGACGTTAGTTCAACACGCACTATTGCACTAGAGCTATAAATTTCTAAGGACTTGTAAAGATAGGTTTAAAGATTTTTCAGATTATTTTTTATGGCCCGTTTCACTTTATTTATATTTTCAGTGAATGAAAATCCCTTGCCCTGGGTGGCCAGTGGGACATCACAGGTCAATTTGTTTTACTTCAATTCCTTTTTATAAAAAAATTTCCAACCACCAACTACCAACCACACACTGTAACCACACGTCTTTGTTTATACTTATTGCCAGTTTGTCCACATAAAGCACTTCTGTTTTTAACATGACATCGTTTTTAATATAATTATCCAACTTTTATTAATCTTTAATTCACAGTATATTGCGAAACACTTGAAACAGTACTGGAGATCACATCACTTGAGATAATATCACACACTCATATGAGAAATTAATTTGAAATTATGAAAACACTTTTAAATGAAATAGCTTATTCTACACAACGAGAAGAAATAAAACAAACGGCCTTTCCAAAAGTTATCTAGAGTTATATCATTGTTTCGTCATTTTTGTATTATTATTCTTAGTATAATCGAGTCAAACATCTCACAAAATCAAACACTTTAACATAACGTTCTTGACGTTCTTATACTGAGTATAACTTTCACAGGATAACGGTTTTAGTACTAAGTTTAAAAGCTTTCTCTTTTGTTAACAAATGAGTATATTTTTGAGAAACACACACGACTCCTGTATCAATGAATATCGCAAACTCTTCTACAAAAAAACCCCTATCTTATTTTGTTATCAGTGTGGTTTTTCTTTCCTATTCTTTTATCGGATTCGCGACCAATCGCCTTAGTAATGATATCGTATCGGTAATCATTTGACAATAATAAACCGTGTCATAACTAATCCTTTTTAACCGACTTAAGACAAAAGATAGTTAGTTAAGATTGTTTTGTGTGGTGATATTTCATTCCGAGTTTTGATCCTTGCGTGTAACTCGGCTCGTGCTAGGATTGACCCATAAATCGTCCTTACTTCGACACCCCTTAACTCTTAAAACTGAGATCTGCTCAGAGCCGGTTTGTGTAAAAACTCCTTTGATAATACTGATAGTCTAAGAGCTACCCACATATGCTAATACTTTTTTGTACTTCATTACAATTCAATTATCTATCAATCTATGTACATATAAAAAAGTCGTGTTAGTTACACTATTTATAACTCGAGAACGGCTGGACCGATTTTAAAGATTCTTTTTTTATTACTTATTTTCCTATTTGTGACTAAGATAAAAATCCTACGGGAACGGGTGCGTTGCGTGTCAAGCCGCGGGAAACAGCTACTATATAGAGAGTCGTGTTAATTAACACCATTTATAACTTAAAAACGGCTGGACCGATTTTAAAAATATTTTTTTAATTTTATTTATTTTGGTCAGAAATAGGACGATAAGTTTGTAATAAAAATCCCACAAGTGAAGCCGGGGGACACAGCTAGTATTCATATATTAAGTCATTATTTTTAGTATCGGTCTTATCAAAGCCAGTCATGTGATCTTTGATGCGGGTTTTGGCTATCAAACGACCCCGAAACCTTATTAGGTAAATATTCAAAAGCTAATATTTGGTGTGCTAAGGTTGTATCGGATGGTAAAGTTAGTTCACCGATTTGGCTCAGGATTATCTCCGCTAACGTTTACGGCGTGTTATCTGTTAGATATCCGAATAAATACCATGATAATATTGTTAGAATTTGACTTTAAGAAAATGGTAACACATTGCGAAAATTACTACATAATAAGAATTTAAAGTTTTAAGAGAGGGTGCATGTCTATTGCATAACAACTTAGCGTAGCTTTATCTTACGCTCTCGCTGAATCTGACATTTTGTATTAAAGTTTACTGAAGTTTCGGTGGACGTAAGAAAATAAAAAATCACGAGTTTATATTGACAGTGTGAATAACTAAAACATTTTCATTTATGTTGTGAAACAACCCTTTGTATTTAACGAACATTTGACAGCGTATGTATGTACTCGTAGATGTGAACTTTTAACGATCTTATGTTACGATAACCAACCGTTTAAACAACCGATCGTATGACTCTGGATACCCGAGCAGCAGACATTAAGAAAGAACTAGCAGAATCAGCTATTCATCCTAATCTTCTTCTTATCGAGTGGATGGTCAACCTGACCAATCCTGGTGTCAGAGTTATAGAGCCGCCAAAGGTCTCTGACATGGCTCATTGTAGTGTTTGTATCTATTAAATAGATATGTACATTGTCTCACGTACACCAACAGAGAGGGTAGTTGTCAACTGATCATTCACTAGCGAGGATTGATGCAGGTTGGACGTGCGCCCGCGCTCGTGTTGTGTGTAGTATTGAGCCAGTGTGTAAGTAATCCCTAGGATACCTAAACGTGAACACTCAGTAGACGACAGATATTACAAGTGGCGACGAGGATAAAGGTCAGTAAAATATTTTAAGGAAAAAGAAGGGAGGTTATACTTAAATATGGAAGTCGAACGTTGAGGATCTTATCTGTTGGCGCTTATCTATATTGCCACTATAATAATCCAGACGTTTTAGATAATGTTAGTAAGATTTTTGTTGTTACGAGATCGATGAGTCACAGAAATTAAAACAACGGACTATTTCAATAGACTAATTTTTAAAAAAAACGGAATTTACTGTTCAAATACTTGAACTCCTAAGATATTGAAACAATACAAAATACTTAGTTAGGCACATACTCGTACATATGTAAGGGTGTTCGCTAAAAGATAATAACTTACAAATTATACAAATAACATTGCACACATGAGTACAATATTAACATACCTAATAACATGCATATTGGCGATGGGCATTAAATCAACGAATTGCTAGTTGAATTAACCGTTGACGTTCAATCAACACTTCAACGGTTTATCATTAACTGATCAACTGGTTAAATTCAACGGCTAAAATTAAGTGTCGGTTTCTGTATCAACGCGCAAAGCAACGTCAACGCTTAAACGTAGCCGTATTACACAAAACTCCGTTAAACTTCGTTATCCTCGCGATTTCGTTAATAACTTCCGACGGTTTTACTAAAGTGAACTCTAAATTCAACCGAATTGTGTTGTTATTTCCATAACCACGTTACGGTTACGTTACGGTCATTACTCTGGTTAAATAAACGAAGTTATCAAACTAAAACAAAGAAGTTGATGCGTCAACTAGTTGAAGAATTTAACTAGTAATCAACTGGTTGATGAACGAACGTCAACGGTCTCGTTTCGTTAACGAAAAAAGCTTTAACGACCCACCGCTAATGTATATGTGCGTGGGGAACGTTATGTTATGAGGTACTTACCTAGAAAAAAAAAAAGACGTGTGGCACTCGGGGACTGCCGCGGTAAAGCTATTGCAAAGTTATTTTTGTATCACTAGATGGCGTTAGTGTGCTGAATGTCTGCATCGCGCTAACGTTGTGTTCTGGGCTTATACGTAGGCAATGTTGAGGAGCGTAAGGTTTTTCGTTACGGAATTTCTGGATTCGGTCCCGCGCTCAAGGCCCGCGATAGAAGCTATGCAATAGCTTAATAATAATAAATCGTTTATTTCTCACCATAATCATACAAAAAATACGGTAGTTTTAGATTTGTTCAATATTTAATTATGGTGGGTTGACATCTGAACTAGGAATCCTGTATCTCAGAGTATCAACCCTCCACCTCAATAATTTGGACACTCTTGGTATCTATGCACAGTGTGCTTACATTATTCATAACTTTAGTATATGCCTGTTATTGTTGATAACTACTTACAATGATTAAGATTGAATAGTCATTGACAATATTTAGTAATGTTAAGTATTATGTTTATATTTTATACCTACCAGACTAAAGACAGTAATTAGATACTTAGGTACTTACTATTTCTAACACCATAATGATAATGCTATAAGTACACAAGTTCACTATGAACAATCAATAAACACAAAATAGTAACAGATGTTTTGAATTAGAGATTAAAAAGATTAAACAATGTAACATAAATAACTTGTGGATGCATACAACAATATTGATAATCACGTAATATACTTTACGTAATGAAATCGGGTGAAATGGACATACAATGTGCATCGTCTCGATGTGTTGTCGCTTGATCATAATTAACTTAAATATGAAGTAACATTATCAGTTATAACGATACGTAAATCACACTTGCCTTAATTATATTTAACGTAATTTCATTAGTGAAGAAGTTGCTTAACGTAAATTATTTTGAGCAGCACCATAGTTTCGGACCTAGTGTGCTTAGACAATGGGCTAGGTGACCAAATTTGGAAGTTAGTTTGAAACTGTAACTTGGCATCTATTTCACCCCAAAATATATTGTTTTGGGAAGGATGGTTTTTACGTTAGTACATATTTTGAGTTTTAGGAGATGAAATTGAAGTGACCGCGGGAAGGGCCAAGACTGCCATGCCGTCTTGAATGACATCACACTTCGCAGAACAGCGTGTTGTGTATGAAAGTCAATTGTGGTTTTAATAAATAATTTATTACAATTAGGGTTCCCAAAACACAGGCTGACCTAGTTTGGGGACCAACAAATCATTTGTGTACCGTGTAAATTATTCATAAGAAAATGATAGTTATAGTCAATTTATTTTGCATTGGCGAGACGTTTAATATAGAGGTAAAAAAAAAAAAAAAAAAAAAAAAAAAAAAAAAAAAAAAAAAAAAAAAAAAAAAAAAAAAGACTGATTGATTGATTGATACATTAGCCACGGAGGTAGGAGTTCATTTTTATAGCAGTTATAGTTAAAATTATATATTTAATTATGACTGAGATAAACTCAGAAGTTGCCTTATGGCTGACATAGTATCTTGTCATTGGTTATGAGTGTGTTTACACAGAGGAGCACCCGTAACGTACGACATCAAGTGGACGAGACAAATAACGAACGAAGAATGGCGGCTGACTAGGTATCGGCCTGTCTTGCCAGCATAATGACAGCTTTTAGTTAACCGACAGTGGCAATACCGCTTAATTATATATCTCAAAACCGAACATAAAATAAAAAAATTATCGCTTTAGCGCTAGTATATTAAAACGTACGTTGCTGGTATATTTCGTTGCAAATGGGGCCGTGAGTTTTCAAAGTAATACGATGATTTATTTTAGTTTGCCTGTTAGAAGCAAATCGCTGCGGTGAGCGGTGCGAGTGAGTTGGAAGGGTTCAATCAATCGATCGTTTGGTTGATTTTATACATTTTTATATTTTGCTTGTTTTGCTCATCACTAAAGCCATGGTCAAAAAAAAAAAAAAAAAATTATTGAAAATTAATAAAAATCATGAATTCCGTGTTTAAGGTTGGGAGGAAGTGTATAGTGCGTGGCAGGCTGTTGATGTTGATCGAAGCGTTTGGGTTAAAATTTAAAAAGTAAATAATTTGGTAGACGCGCGAGCGAAACCCGTCAGTCGGAGTGGCGCCGGCGCCTCGCGAATTTGTAGGCATTTATCGCTGTAGGTACGGCCGAGTGGTGGTGGCCTGATACAACGTAGTTGATCCAAAGTGTGACGTCACGCTTCTCTGATTGCTGTTTAATGTCACGTGCTTAAATGCCTCATTTTGACGATTTTATTTTCCAAAAATATTATTAATCTTTTATTATTTTTGTAGCAAGGTTGATTGTATTTACTAATTATCATGGTTAACCATTAGAAACTAAAAGCCATCCGATTAATTCTTAGTGGAAACAAGCCTATTTATAGGTATCACTTTACAATATAGTGATATATATATATTATTTTAGTTAATTAAAGGTAATTTGGTTAAATTCATTGATTTCCATTAAATTGGAAATAACAATTATATCGGATTTCCATTGAATTGGAAATACAATTCAGATCGGATTTCCATTAAATTGGAAATAACATTCAGATCGGGTTTCCATTGAATTGGAAATAATCTGCAGATCGAGTTTCCATTAAATTGGAGAGAATATTCAGATCAGATTTCCATTAAATTGGAAATAACATTCTGATTGGATTTCCATTGAATTGGAAATAGTCTGCAGATCGAGTTTCCATTAAATTGGAGAGAATATTCAGATCAGATTTCCATTAAATTGGAAATAACATTCTGATTGGATTTCCATTAAATTGGGAGTATATAAAGACGTTATGGACGCCATTAAATTGGGAGTATATAAAGACGTTATGGACGCCATTAAATTGAGAGTATATTGAGTTCCATTATATTAGATCTATTTCCGCCCTAGCAAATTATGGAAGGGAGGAAGACGCCTAAATGTACAAGATGTGGAAATGGGGCTCACCCTGTGTGTGGGTTTTAAGCATCCTGATATGGTCCGGCAAGTCTCGTTCAACGCTACGTCAACTTCTTTTGCGTGGGTAGAGCGATGCCACACAGGACATGCCAACTCACCCGCGGAGAAGGACAAGTCGAGACCAGTTGTTCTTAGCACGGACGGGGACGCCCCCAGGAGGTAGAACATAGGCGCTTTAACAGATTATTTCTAGCTCCGACCTTACTTTTGACATTTTTACAGTGTTGTTTGTAGGTTAGAGAGCAGCCTAGTTATCCCAAGGTAGCGCGGGTATGGACAGTGCTCGATCTCGACTCCTCGCCACGATACTTTTAGGCCACGAGATGCTTCGCGATTTCGCAGATGGAATGCACATGTCTGGGTCTTCGTTGGATTAGGTCGAGTGCGTTCTCTGTGTAGTACCCATCGAGTGCTTCCAGTGCGTTCGTCAGCATCTGTTCGGCTTGTTCAAAACGGGGAGCCTGAACGGCCAGTGCAAGGCCTTCTGCATACAAGGAGTGTAGCATATTTGACAAAATAGATGTACCTACCTTGAATCTTCTATTGTTTAGTATTTCACGGAGTATATTCACAAAACCCAGGTCATTAGTGATTCGTAGGAATTTTATTAATAGTTATTAGTTTACCAATGTTGAAAAACATAAATAACATGGGAGATGATAGTAAAGTTAGAGATAAGGACAAGTTTCAAAAAGAAAAAGGGAAAGAGATGCAGTAGCGGATCTCAGTCGTTAGAGGAATAGGAAATTGTTGAATATAATAATTATAAAAGTGATTCCAAATAAAACAATCTTGTATTACTAAATTATTGCAAAAAGTAGTACTAATAAAAAAATTATAAAAAGGAAGAGATGTAGTGTTTGTATCTATTAAATAGATATGTACATTGTCTCACGTACACCAACAGAGAGGGTAGTTGTCAACTGATCATTCACTAGCGAGGATTGATGCAGGTTGGACGTGCGCCCGCGCTCGTGTTGTGTGTAGTATTGAGCCAGTGTGTAAGTAATCCCTAGGATACCTAAACGTGAACACTCAGTAGACGACAGATATTACACTCATGTAACGACTACTATCCGTACAAAGTAACCGGGACCGACGGCTTAACTAATAAACTTTCGATTTGAAATGTTAATATATCTATCAACTTAAAGAATTAACACCTTATTGATAAACACTTATGAACAGCAGCTTAGCTATCAAATGGTTTGTCCTTTTCCGACTTACGTTATTGTTCTAAGAGCAAAAGAGACAAAATCATAAACGCTTATTTAACTATTAAATGGTTTATCCCTTTCCGACATACGCTCAAGGGCGTCGCCAGCCGATGGCGCAGGGGGGGGCAAGTTGACTTTACCTACTACAATTCATACTTTTCTCATTCACTATGAATGAGAAAAGTAGGTATGAATTGTAGGTAAAGTCGACAGCACATGAAGCTTTTATTGTAAAAACAAACAGAATGAGTACGAGCGCGGAGCGCGAGCGAATTTTTTTTAAATTTTGGCTGGGCGTTTTTTCTATGTAAGTTACTTATTTGACGGGGATAACCTTGTGTTAGAAAATCATATTTGAAATGAATGAAACTCTCGTTGTAACACATTGAGCCACTACGATTAATCAAAGAGCGAGCGCGGAGCGCGAGCGAAATTTTTTCGGTTTATTCCTTTTTGGCTGATAAGAATAGACTAGTGCAATTAGCTCCAAAAATGGTTACTCTTTCACGAAAAAACTACTGGACGGATTTGGATGAAACTTTCCAGTAATATAGGTTATGCATCAGAATTTTCATTTTATCCCGAAACATTCAAATTTGAGATTTTTTCGATTAATTGTATTTTCTGAGAATATTTACTATGGTAATGAATATGTTTTTACACCATCAAAAATTAAAGATTTTAACGAACAAAGAACTCACCGATTTTTTGAAAAAAGCAAGCAAAAGAAGAAAGTAAGGATATTTTTTTGATCATTTTAATGCCATTCTTTTCTTCTTGGTAATTGTGACTAAATCTAATATAATACTTTAATAATAATACTTTTTTTATCGTTATAAAATGTTAGTGCGCGGGGCCCGTAGCATTTGCTACTTTTGCTACTAGGCTAATCCGGCACTGCTTGTACTACGAGCCTTACATCTACAGCGATTGTAATAACAGTATCTGAGTACTATATACATATATATTCTGTGATAGTACAGAATCCTATGTGTAAAGCTACACGAGCACGAGCTCTTGACTATGCAATAAAAAACTTGTAAATAAGTTGTAATATAATAATAATAAATAAAATTTTATTAAAATCTTGTAAGTTTCCATGTATGCATTATATTTGGCAACTTTTTTAGAATCTCTAGGGGGGGGCAGCTGCCCCTCCCTGCCCCCCCTTGGCGACGCCCTTGCATACGCTATTGTTCTAAGAGCAAAAGAGACAAAACACTTTATAACAGTGTCTATTTACTTCAGCGTTTATAAATAAGGCGGTATTTCCATTCATCGACTCACCCCGTCCTGCTGACTATTCATATACTGCTTCAGCACCTCCGACTCCAAGTTCTGCAGCGTCGGCATTGAGATGGAGTTCCTCCGCAGACCAGCTCGCCTCATCTCCACCTCTCTCTCATTCTGGATCAAATCATCTGACTCCGTCGCTCCTCCCACTTTCGAAGCACTAGGAGATGATATACTGACGTCTGTAGATTCTGTTGATGGACTAGCTAGACTATTGGGGCCGTCTAGACTACTTTGCCCTTTCAGACTAGGACCTCTCAGCGTATCAGGTTCAAGGGTTATATAAAGAGTGCCTTCAGGAGTGTTCACTACTATCGTATCTTTGTTCGGGGAGTGGACTTCACCTAAGTCAGTTGCGTGGATGACGTTTTCGTTTTTACCACGTTTAGGTTTGACTGGCTTTTCATCTTCGAGTTTGATTGCGTCAAGTGTTGAAATGCTTTTTTCATTTTCGAGTTTGGGTTGTGCTATTGGATTCGTTTCTTCGAAAGGGTTAGACGATGTTTCGTCATCTACGAAGGGTATTTCGTCAGATGCTCGTATTTCAGGGGAAGTGAGACCTTTTGTTACTTCGATGTGTGGAGTTTGAGGGTGCTTCGGGTCCATTTTAGCGCCGTTTCATAGTTATCTGTGAAAGATGAAAATATTGTTCAAAGGATTGTACGTTATTTATATGGAATAAAAGAGGATACCTAGTTGAATCGTAACTAATGTGCCTAGCTTGAGACTCTTAAAGGTAAAACTAAATCTTAACTAACTAAACCGTTGTCTTCGTTGTTCTAGCAGAATCTATACCTAAAATACACAGAGTGTCAATATTTACGCTGTGTAGAGAAAGGTCTAAATTATACTTTGGGTTTTTATACTTTTATTTTATTTTACTTTTCAAACGGGCTCGAGTTTGAGATCACCAACCCATTAGGCAAGCGTGAAGATTACGCTTTATCCTCCTCACTGTACTGATATCTTCAGTGAGGTGAAAGGTTTTTGCCTAACAGTTGGATACTGCAGGCTAATAATAATACTTACTTTAATAATTGGTTATGAGGCCAACATTCTTAAGTCAGTCAATTATAACAACATTAATGTAATTGTTTCTTCCTGCACTAAAACCTAATTCGCATTCGAATACCTTATCTAAATCTACACTAATATGTATTATAAAGAGGAAAACTTTGTTTGTCTGGTTGTAATGAATAGGCTCAAAAACTACAGGACCGTTTTAAAAAATTATTTCACCATTCGAAAGCTACATTATAGGCAATTTTTCATCCCGAAATTCCCACAGGAATGGACACAACGCGGGTAAAACCGCGGGGCGCTGCTAGTTCCAAATAAAATAATTATTGGATATTTATGAAGTAGCCACACACTCTAACCTACCACACGAATAATAAAATAAATCATACTGCATGTTTTCACAAAAGAAACACAAACTAGGTAGGATCGGAAAAGTTAGTAGGAGGCACTTATCTATACTATTTTTTTTATAAAGAGGATTTGTTTTATGTGCGTGACCCCAATAAATCTGTGAAAATAACGTAGACACAATCTACAAAATGTTCACACGCGCCATCTATTCGATCGCCGGTGGAACCACTGCGCGGAATAGTTAGTGATTTTATGACTGCGTATACACCGAAGTCACCAAATAATTTTCAGTCTCAGTTCACAGATTTTTTATTATGATTATCCGTCAATTTGTGCTCCAAATTAGGAGTGTCAGCTTATTAGGAATAATGCTATATTATCACAATCATCCAACTAAGCATGGTTATATTACAATCTTCACTTTTATAGGGAAAAAAGTAAAGTTTCAAGTCACAGCCAGGTAATGAACTCTCATCTCACTGATGATATCAGTGCTTTAAAAGATATTTCCAGGAATTCATAAAAACAAATGAGACCATGTCGGAGGTCTTTAGGCGGTTTAAAAACCAAGGTTGGCAACTAAACTACGAACTTACTTTTGTAAAATCAAAAGGTTTTTCTGTGAAAAAAATTGATTGCCGTAATCACCCAAGTTATTATTTCTAAACAGTTCTATCGTCTATTTTTCCGACTCTACCTACATACCAAACTACACATTTTTTATCGACTAATTGAATTTTTTACCACTTCAATAATATCGATTTTAATTCGTATTCGTGTGTGTTTGTTCTGTATTACGACACAAACCACAACCCAACCCGTATACGATATGGAAGTGTGAATGAATGTATGAATTCATTTAGTTGAAGACGTCATTATAAGTATCTGTAGTAAAGGTTAAGTACAGTGAGTCACAGAACAATATTCATAAATAGTCGTAAATATAGCGATGATAATAATAAAGCATCGCTTAGTTTATTTAAGCCTGTAATGTCCCACTGCTGGGCAAAGGCCTCTCATCTCACTGAAGATATCAGTACAGTGAGGATGATTATATAGTCGGAAGCACCCTCTTACTACTGCGGTGGTGATGTCAAACCCAAGCCATTTTAGAAGGGGAAACATGTTTTTTTCGTTTCTCGAAGACTCGGCAGACGAGGGCATATGCCAATAGACCACGAAGGCGCATTCCTTAGATTGATGGAATTTATAAACTGCGCATGCGTAAAACATTGTTTTCAAACGGGTCGGTCTTGGACTGTCTAGAACACAATTTGACTACATTTGATTTTGAGTCACTATGCTATGTAGGAAAAATATGCAGTAGTCAATTTGTGTTTTAGTAGATGTGAGCGTTCGACCCATTATGCAGTAGTCACTTTAAGCTCTAGGCAAAAATCAAATGTAGTCAAATTGTGTTCTAGACAGTCCAAGACTGACCCTTTCAAACATTGTCTATAAAATTCACTAGGTCTCCTTACCGCCGGTTATTTCAAATGTTTGTCCTTTAGTTAATGAATAGTAAAAAAACCACACCATATATGACCATAGCTAGTTCAAAATTCTTAATCCAATCGCAAATATTTTCACCTGTAATCAGTTTGCAGAATTAATCACTACCACACTAACGCGAGCACACATTACAAGGTCTCTGCATCTGTTTGGTCAGATTATCGCGTGATTAACATTTTTGTACGTCGGTCTTTTCGATGTGACGTCACCGTTATGTCATATATTGAGTACGTGGCCTAAAAAACAATAGAAAAAATAGTGTAGGTTCGTTAGTGGATCTGTGGCTGTGAAATGTTATTGTATAATATTTTTCATGTAACTATCCATGGTTCTCATTTATACTTTACTAGCCGCGCCCCGCGGTGTTACCCGTGTTGTACCTGTTATCGTAGGAAATACGGGATAAAATGAATCCCATGTGTTTTTCTGATTTATAACCTATATTACTGTTAAGTTTCATCCAAATCCGTTCAGTAGTTTTAGCGTAAGAGTAACAACCTTAATACATCCATAATCAAACTTTCTCATTTATAATATTTGTAGGATTTATACACTCTATTATAGTTTATTCAACTTTTCACTAAATTCAAATATAATGTGCACGTTTTTTATGCTTCTGAAAGCCGGAGCAAAAGTACATTGATCCAACTACAATATAGCAAAATAATAACGTAAAGGTATTCAAAGGCACAGCGATATCGAAAGAACAATATCGATGAGGAAGTAGGTAGGTAAATACGTATCAATTATGAGGAAATACCTTTTTGCATAAATGTTTTTATATGTGGAACAATACACATTACCAATTCATTCCTCAATATTATATTATATTAAGATAATCGTAATTTTATTTAGGTATTAGCGGTGGCGATTATTTCTAATCCTCCTCACAGTACTGATATCTTCAGTGAGATGAGAAGCCTTTACCCCGCAGTGGGACATAATACAAATGATCTCAAAATGCTTTTAAATAGTCTTAACATGTATGCATATAGGTATGTACCATGCTTACCATGAGGTATCACGACCATAATTTCTTCTTCTTCATCGAGTGGATGGTCAACCTGACCAATCCTGGTGTCAGAGTGATTGAGCCGCCAAAGGCCTCTGACATGGCTCACGTAACGACTACTATCCGTAGAAAGTAACTGGGACCGACGGCTTAACGTGCCCTCCGAAGCACGGAATCGTCTTACTTTTCGGGCAATCAGGTGATTCAGCCTGCAATGCCCTAACCAAACTGAGGGCAGTCTCACAAAGAGATTTTTTTGAGATATTGTCCCTACCGGGAATCGAACCCGGCCCCTCCGGATCGTAGCGCTCAAACCACAAGACCACGGAGGCTGTACTACAATGCCACGTTTGATTTGATCAGTGGTTACTGTTAGGTACCTATGATATCATAAATAGGTAGGTACCTACTTAATTCAAACGTGTATAATAATTATACAAACTATTTTTTGTAATCACCTTCTCAGGAGTACACATTCGAAACTAGTTTTGTTATAGCAACAAAGAAATCAACAAAAAGCAATGATATTCGATTTTTTTTGTGAAATGAACTCAGAATGAACTCATAGGTTTATTAACATTGTATTATTATGCAGGATTTCTCAAGAGATTTGAGGTTTTGGAATGTAACATTAACAGGACGTGTAGTAAGGTACATTCCGAAACCAACCTTAGAATTAATTTAATTTCTTTATATTATATCTATGTATTCTACCAATATAATTTAATGAGTTCTTGTTTATTTGTTTGAAAGCGATTATCTCTGCAACCACAAGTCAGATTCAAATATTTCTTATTGTATTGAATAGCCACATTTATGAGGAAGGTCATAGACTATTTTTTATTCACAAATTCAAAAATTTCCAAGGGATCGAGCACAACGCTAGTTAAACCGGCGGACGCTAATATGATTTAATACAAGCTTTATCTTCTTCATTTGTTTAACACCACAGAATAGATAACAGTGTCTATTAGGTACCTGATAAGTAGGTACGTTATACTTGAGCCGTGTTATCATTATCTAGCAAATACGATTAACGCTAAGATTAAACGTAGGTTAATCCATATTTACCTGAGTTCATTTTCCCGTAGATTGCCAGCAAGTTACTTGTTAATGAAAAAGTACACGAATAAGATTACAAACACTATAGTCATCACACAGTACGCAATGAGATCTATGTTGAAAATTAAACAGCTTTTTCGTTCAGTTTTTACCATGAGGACACCGGGATCCATTTTACTAATTTTTAGGATTCAATGCTCTACAACGCTATAGATTTTAATTTGTTCAAACACAACAGTCACAAACTAATTTATTTCCCGAAATAAGTACCACTTAATTATTTGAACCATGATTCGGTATAAGGTAAATAAGTGTCGATGTATTTTTAGCCGACATCGATAAAGTGAGTAGGCATTCAATTATTCGCTGTTAACCATCTGATCACGGGTTTCAGCGGCTAATTAACGATGTTAATCATAAATTAAACTTAACGTGTTAATTTTCTTACGCACTGTATTGGTTCTTTTTTCTCACTCTTGATTTTATAGTTAGGTATACCATGTTTTATAGAGGTGTTTAATTTACTGCACTTGTTAATTATACGTAATAATAAGTCTTATAGTAGTTATAGTCTTATAGTAGTAGTCTTATAGTTACGTATGTAATGTTCACAAAATAGATTAACTTATCTGTCATCAATGCTGATCAAGTCATACATCTAAACTAATATAAAGAGGTAAAATTTGTAAGTTTGTTTGTTTGTATGTTCGAGCTAATAATTATTTTTGTACTACATTCTACGGAAAGGTTAAAATTACTTGTAAAAGAAGGAGCTCCTTAACTATCTAAATATCGTTGGTTTGGAATAAAGACGCAACCATGCTAAGATAATTCTGCGATAAAAAGAACTAGCAGCGTCCCGCGGTGTTACCCGCATTGTACCCTTCCCGCGGGAATTTCGGGATAAAATGTATCCCATGAGTTATATTACTGTAAAGTTTAATCTAAAACCATCCAGTAGTTTTTTCGTGAAAGAGTAACAAACATTCATGCATCCATCTTCACAAACTTTCGCATTTATAATATTAGTAGGATTGCCGATCGAGATCAGTTTTTTTAACGTACTACTGTGGCATACTTTGGTCCTATAACTTACTTACCTCCTTACCGATACTTTTATCGTCCTATGATTGTTATAAGGGCCATCGAACAGCATTGATTGGATTGAAATAGAATATCAAGTAGCGTCACCAAAGAAGGTCAATGTCGCGTGAGCGGAATTTTGAGAAATTGAGCGATTGATATTCAGCTCACGGAGGAGTTTGATGGTGAAATTAAAATAATATAGGTAAGTGTTTATACTTGATTGTCAATACATTGTAACGCCTGGCTTTTGTAGCGTTGGTTAGGAGTGAGTGACTTCAATCGTCCTAAACGGTTTTTTAAATCTGCATTCTGAATTATTTAGCCAATCAGAAGTCATAATTTTGCTGCTGTCCACTTGGATCCCCTGCGTGGATCCACTGCGTGGATCCTAGTACACTTTTTTGTCTACCTTTTCTTTTTCGGTAGGTTAGGGTTTTTTTTTTTATACTAGATAAAAGTCAGGTGTAAAGCATAGTCTTTTAAGTCACAGAACTAAAATGTCTAACTAATTATGTCTTCTGTGCTCTTGGGGGATCGTAGAAGACATAAATAATCACCTGGGGGATCGAGCTCAGGTGATTAACGTGGATAACGTGATAATTTTCGTATTTAGAATGGTGCTTTCCTAAATGCTTTCTTTTTGTTTAATTACGTAAATAATTGTATTTAAATTCATGTATATACTTATAAGGTCACGAAATAGGAATGCAACGCCCTCCCGAAGGCTAGGTAGTGTTCAAGTAAACCGTTAAACAATTTTGCGGTACTAGGTAGGCAGTACTTTACTCGTAGTAGCTCTTACCCCATCTGTGACTTGTGTATTTTATTAGTATCTGCAGTGATGTAGTGATCCACATGGGAAGCTTACTGGCTGCACTAGAGTGCCTCTCATTGTTTCAACGGAGGTCGCAATATGCATATGCATAAGCTGATGATTTAATCTCACTGGTGCAATTAGTTAGTACAGTGTACATTATTTTAGTTAGCGGATAATCTGTTGGATTATGCGATGGCAGGTTTGTGTGGTAATAAGTTTAATTTATATTATAATTGGTTATGTTTTAGGACTTTTAGGGTAAGTTGTTTTAGGTATTTATTAATGAATAGGTACCTAACGGTTGTTCTGCTTAAGTTAATCCTATTTGGCAGACTCGGGTAAATTTGTCCACTATTTTTTTTAAATTGAAATCATTGAAGTTTTATAGTAGTTAAACTTCGCTAGTTCTGGTAATAGGTGAGGTGCAGAGAGTAGGTATAATAAGTTCTCCAGTAATTACTTGGGAATTTGCCGTTAAACGTTGTTAGAATAGTTATTCAGTTATTTCGGTTCGGTCATTTAACTAAATTATTAAACTTCATTTTCATAAGCTTTAATGAACTCTGTTAAAAATTGGGACCATTCGACCTTATTAACTGAATTGATTTTCACAAAATTAAACATAGCTATTTTGTCGCAACGATAGGTACCACAACACACAATTGGACTAACATTATATTTTACTAGCAGCGCCCCGCGGTATTACCCGCGTTGTTCCCGTTCCCGTGGGAATTTCGGAATGAAAAGTAGCCTATAACCTTCCCGTTGAATGTGGCTATCCATTACAAAAAGAATTTTTCAAATCGGTTCAGTAGTTTCTGAGATTAGCGCGTTTAAACAAACAAACAAACAAACAAACAAACAAACAAACAAAACAAACTCTTCAGCTTTATAATATTAGTATAGATTCCATCCACCTATTTTACATAGGTTAGGTACCTAGGTACTGTTTGTTTTACCGCGATTGTACCGTAATAGTGTGGTAATAGCTCAGAATACTGCACAATTGAATTGTTAACCATTAGGAATGTATTATATTCTCAGTCACGATATGTTGTGAGTTATTTACTAATAATATGTATGTAAGTAAAACACGTCACAGATTTAAGTAAGGACGCCATATTGGAACCTTGTTACGTTGCAACGGTATGAGGTAAATGACAGGCGCTGTACCTTTTTAGGGCTTGTAAAATAGTCATTCATTCATTTCTAGTAGGTCTGTAGTCAAACCTGGTGTCAGAGTTTTTAGACCGCCTAAAGGCCTCCGACATGGTCTGATTTATTATTTAAATGGATAGGAAATATATGAATGTGAGCGCTACCGATTGTCAGAGGACTCTTTAAAACTATCAGTCCCAGTTGTTGGAACAATAGACCATGTCAAAGACCTTTGGGCGGTCTAAAATCTCTAACACTAGGGTTAGATATAGCCTACTCTTACTTACATTAATAGCTCTCTCAGCTATAGGAGGCGTAAAAGACCCCGGTCTGACCTCAGCATCAAGGGGTTATCTCTAAGTAATAACTATACCTCACAGACTTTTATTTATCTTCATTTTATGAACATCTAAAATAGGCAAGCATTGAATTCTTATCACTTTTGTTTCTGACATAATATTGTTTTTAAAATGTAGATTTAAATTAATTTATTTTATGGCCGTCACTTTTAATTTATAACGGTAAAAAATAAGGCAACCGTATTTTAAACAAGTTTTTTCTCATAATAGATGATATCTCACATTTCCATAATATAACAGTCTATATCATCCAAAATATATATAAGTACATATATATACTTATATCTTTTCTCATATTTTTTTTGGGAAATCACTTTAAAGTCACATAATATCTTCTACATACGTAAGTACAAGTATTTACATAAGCAACTAGCTATTTAGGGTTTTAGTAAATAAACCACATATTCAGCTGTCACATAAAGAAGAAGATGTTATGTAAAGTAAGTGACTAACTTCGAGACATAGATACAGCTATTGTTGATAGTAACTTATCTTAGCTACGAGTAAGTATGTAAATAGATTGATAACTTTATATTTAATTACTCAATAATACTATAATCTAATTAAGGGGGTATATCTAGACACTATACTTAAACAAACACTTAGGTTAGTTTACTTAACAATACTCAACTAAATTGGCGCCAAATTTAAACTGAGAATAAAAAAAGCACAGAAAATAATATAAAATAAAACAAATGAAACAAACCTTATCCCACCAAAACACTTTATAACATACACTTCCGCCAAATTCTTAATTTAAATTCGATTCTACGCGATCAACCGGCTAATGATAAGATAGATAGTTATGAGATGCGCAGGAGTTGATGGCACGCGGTGAACTAATGCGTTATCTTTACTTGACCACATGCGAATATTATTACGGAGGTAGGAGTTGGGACGGACGAATAGCCGAGGCGTAACGTGGACTCACCGATCTGTACTAATATGTATCATTACATCAGTATACCTTAGGTATTTCCAGGGTATTTACATCACTATTAAATAGGTCTCGAGGTTACCTATTTCACTGAACATTAGGTATCTCCAAGCATATTGAATTTGGGAGTTCGGCAAATCCCTGGTATCTATAGGGTATCTCAATCCTGAATTACAGTCAGGTAGTTAAGTCTCAGGCATAGAAAACAAATGCTATCTACCCGCAAAGCACAACGACGATGATAAATGTGTGATCTGATGGATAAACACACCTTATTGGTGGAATATTTGAATTTCGAATTTTCCACCAATCATGGCATAGAATTTGACATAACGGTCTTTTCGTATTTGGTTAGCATCGCTATTGTTCTAGTTTGACGATCTTCTCATTCGCTATCTCTGTCTAGGTATCCTTACTACCTTAGCCTGTTCTCTTTCCGTGACTTCTTAGATAGAGGTTAAAGATATTTTCCCCATTATAACTTCCTAACTTGGTAAGTACTTATTGCGAAAACCGATCATAATTTAAAATGTTAAATAGAAGTAAGTACTTTATAGGTAATATCTAGAATACAAAAGAAGGACGCAATTAAATTACGTTGATTAATTTTCCTCTTTGTAAGAGATACCTACCTGTTTAGAAATTGTATAAAATTTTCACAAACGGTATTAGTTTTGAGCACACTATTGTATATAGCATTACTTATATGAAATGTATGGGTAGATACTTATTAGGTTTGTTAAGACCACAGAATAGATGACAGTATGTAGGCTGTGTGACCTAGACACCTTGGAGACTTGCTAATAAGCAGTCCTTAAATATTTGTGAGTTAAGTTTGTTTAGTGCCAACTACTTATATGTTCTTAGTAGGTACTAAATAAGTATTTATAATAATAAAGCTGAAGAGTTTGATTTTTGCGTATTTCATCCCAAAATTCCCACGGGAAAGGGCACAACGGGGGTAAAACTAATGGGGTTACTAGTTTTTTAAGTTTAAGCGAACATTACTCATTCTGAATTGAAACTACGTTTACAGATACACTTCGCTCTTATTTAAAAAAATTATATGACGTTTCGGCCCCTTTACGGGAACCGTGGTCACAGAAGACTGAAAAATGACCGTCAGATCAAAATGTAACATAAAAGCGAAGTGTATCCGTAAACGTAGTTTCAATTCAATTAGCGAAGGCAAACAATATTTTTTTCCAGAAAAAACACCGTTGGCACCGCTACTGCCGCTGCGGCATAATGTATAAACCCCCTAAGGCCGGGATTCCTCTGTCGCTGACGTCGGTCGCGTACCGTCAGTCGCGTAGCGCGCTGACCATCAGCGCCAATGAAAACATCCGTAGTGCGATACTGACCGCTCCACGGTACAGGCGTCTCCAAGTGGACTTGTTGTGGATTTGTGAAGCGGAGTTTGAATTTGGGATATTATTATGAACCCGTTTATAAATTGTTTAGTTGCTGCAGCATACTTACGCAAGCGGAGACGGCGTCAATATAGAAAAAAAAGATATCACATTCACCCAATTGTTGCTGATAGGGTGACGAATGGTGAATTTTCTACTATATTTGAAAAGCTACGTCAGGACGAGGAAAAGTTTTTTAATTATTAATAACTTAATAATTAAAAATAAATAAAATAGAATGAAAGTAATAACTTTTATGGGCGACTGTACGCGCGCGTGCCGAACGGTCGGGAACAGAGGAGGACGCTCATAGCGTTCTATAGCGCGTCAGTCGACCGACGAACGCGGCGCTGACGAGCGAGACCGACGCGCGTCATCAGCGGCGCGTAGCAACTCGCGCGCCGCTGATGTCAGCTTCAGTGTGCTGCTTCATAGAACACAATGTATATTCGTACGCGCGACCGACATCAGCGACCGACATCAGCGACAGAGGAATCCGGGCCTAACTGTATCCAACAGATCTAAAATATACACATTTGCATTGACACAAGCGCTTCCCCAACCGTCCGGCTTAATTTTATTTTACACATTAACCTAGTCCACTCCTACGGCTGATTAGCGAGTGTCCTGTTACTACGTGATCGTATCATGTGCCATCCTGTCTGCATTGCTTCCTCCAGACGGTGTCGATGTCTTGGTACATACAAGTGTCCTACTTGGATAGGGATACTGGGTAAAGTTGGTTAGCAATGTTTTGCTTGTCGTAAGAATGTTGAGAGGATATTGGATCACCGATTAATCAGCAGATAATCTATATAGGTATATAAAATTCAAAGTCCTGACTGACTGACTGATAATCAACGCACAGCCTCAACCGCTACACCTAGAAACATGAAATTTGGCAGGAAGGTTTTTCATGTGACGTAAGTGCACACTAAGAAAGGATTTTCGAAAATTCCTACGGGAACGGGCTCAACGTGGGCAAAGCCGCGGGGCGCTGCTTATATCTAATTGAAAATGGTCGAATATAAATTACAGTCTACAAGTACGACGCTGAAGATAAACCTAGTAACCACATCTTCCATACAATCCCTTAGCCATTTCCATTCATAAAATATAATCCTATTCAAAAAGAACAGCCCTCCAGCAGGTCATAAGTAGCCGTCACAGAGTCGTGACGTTCAATTTATCGGCTCACGAGTTTGTTTGCTCGCTGATCGCATGAGGCGAGCGCTAACCGATCCATTAGCTCATCATTATGGAGTTCGCATCTCATGATTAGAGTCGTCTGTTGCAACTATTCAACAAGATATTGTTTAAAACACGTCTTTACTTACTAAAAATAATCGGCAATTAGTCAAAATCATAGAAGTCAATTAAAAAATAATGTGTAACATTATATATTACGGTATTACCCGCATTGAAATTGTTCCCGTGGGAATTTCGGGATAATCTGTAGCCCATGTGTTATTCTGATGTATAACCTATATTCATGTAAAGTTTTAGCCAAATCAGTTCATTCGTTTTTCGTGAAAGACTAACAAACATACATCCATTCACAGAAACTTTCGCATTTTTAATATTAGTAGGACTAGTAGGATAGGATATACGTTATTTATTCAACCTATAACTAACGTACCAAAGGTCTCCCTCCACATCCAAAAGTCCCTGTTCTGTATACTTTGCAAAAAAAAGTTTTTAACAACAAACGCGTATACTCAATGTTAGCTCATGAACGAGAAGGCGGTCTTTAACATGAAAGATTTGATTACAGACAGACTGACATACACTGGTACGTACAACTAATATAAAAGTTTGTAGAATCTGTAAAGTATGTGTAGAGGTAAATGATCCGTTTGTTTAACTTGATCCGGGTCATTGAACTATTTAATATGTAATCCTCCTTCAGTCAAACATTTGCTGCGGTTTTGAGTTCCACAATTTTGTAGATATTAATTGTTTAGTAAAATAAAACATCAAGACTACGAATACAATAGTTTTATTAAGCAAAATCTATACAATACTGTATCACACAAATATTGTGACAAACACGACGTGTCCACGAAATGATCGCTATATCTAATAACTGGAATGTTATTACTTTACAATTTCCAAAATACATACAACATCAAGTGGCGAACAATACAAATGGTGAACTATAAAATAAAAAAAAACATAAAAAATGTTAAATCATCATCTATCCTTATTAAGAATATAATTTAGAATTATAGTGTATATTAAAATAATAATAAATTAATACGAATACAAAAATATTAATTTAAATAAAACCTGCGCGTACGCCGATAGCGTTACACCGCCATCTAGCGGTGACCGACAATACTATTTCCTAATTCCAACATCAAACGCTAATAGATGTCGCCAGTGATGGCACCAAATTTCTTTACAGCATAAATAAAATTCTAACACTAACAATCTAACAATCAATTAAAATATTAATAAAAAGCGAAGATGCCAATTTAAGTGACATAAAAAAAATTTGCTAATTGCACTCTCGTATTTATAACAATAGGAATACACATTACTCTAACGGACATTAAACGTAAACTAATAAGTACTAGTAACCCTTAACTTTGTCATGATAAGCTAGTCACTTATTCAGTTAATACAAAAAGTAGAATGACGAGCGAAAAAATCGTATCAACAAAAACCAAGCCAGATTATATCACCGTGAGATCAAGTTTCTTCCTTCAATCAGTTACTTACACCGATTTTTTTGCTCGTCATTGTACATAATTAAAAATATGATGTAGCTACACGAGTTTTATGATAAGATATTATTTTATAAGTATATTTTTTTGTGTTCAATTTGCAACACACAATAACATTTATGTGTAAACTTTATACATTAAAACGACACAATGGAAACTTAAAGATATTGCTATCTCTTTTCAATAAACTCAAATGAAAGAGATAAACATAGCTGTGTAACAAGTTTATTATTTACCTTTACATTATTGCTTTCTGTGTATAATGAAATGTTTCACCCAACCGATTTTGCACCTTGTTCCAAGCAATTAATGTTCATTTTAAAACGATGGCAGTGAAATGAATTAGCTTATTGCATCAACACTTGGGATCAACATTCATTTTTCCGTAGTGATCAAGAAACTCTAGTTCCTTGGAATAACGCTCAAAACTGAGCTCTATATAATTCAATATAAGGTGTATATTTATTAATGATAAATGGCCGCCTACACTAATACTGATGTAATAAAATATATCTCCATATACATATGCGAGTTGCCATAATGAGTAATAAACATCAAACGTTATTCTAGACTAAACTTTATTATAATTTGCAACACTATAATATAGGTGGCAGCACTGAGACGAAACTTTGATTGTAAGATTTCAAATCGACGCGGTTTAAAAAAATATTTTGAATAGAATCCTATATAAAACATGGTTGCCTTAAATAGCATTTCCACTGAGAGCAATTCCAATTAGATCAATTAACCAATTGCAATGCTCTACACCTATTGGCAATGGATCACGATTGGTCAAATAATCTCCCCTCCCGTAATCTCTTTAAAAATCTTCGTTCAATCTACAAAAGCCTAGTAGAATTCAAGTAATATTTGTATGCTCATTTTATTAGCCCGTCCCAGTAACGCCACCTAGTGAGACATAAAATAACTTGTAATTAATTATATATTTCCATACTATATTCCATAACATATAAGCAACAAATACTGCCGGCTATATCACATGATAAAGGCTAAACCGCTGTTTAATATTTCCGCACACCAGCGACTACATATTAAATTTATTTCACCATCATCAAAGTACCAATCACAACAATTTTAATCGTTACAATAAATTAAAGACAAAAAAGTGAAATTGGTACCAAAATGACTGCAGTAATTCGCGTGATCTTACGTTCTTGATTCTAAAGTAGTATTTATATAAAAATCTAAGAAATATTTTTATCAGACTATGGGACATAAAGTCATAAATTTTTCTAGTACTTTTCACGTAGGTATGTCCAACTATCACTTCGTGAAAATATTCGTCATAGAACGAAGATTAATTTCAAGTCTTTACAATCAGGCAAAGGTCAATAATTTATTTTCCATTTGATTACTTCAGCTTGTGTGTCGCAAGTATGCGGAATTCCGTAATAAACTATCTCTATTGAAGCAAATAGCTTGGTGTTCTCCAAATCTATTTCACATTCCGTTTGCGGCACTCGAAGGGACACTTTATATTTGTACTAATTCCAAAACATATTCACGATCTTACACAACTCCTCTTTGCTTCATTTAAACCATGTTTGACATAACAATCTTTGTACAAAAGTTTTTAACTCGAACCACAGAGCAAAATCAACTTTATGCAGAACCGAAGTTAGTTTGAAAATACAAGCGTGAAATACAATTTTGTCAACACAGTTTATATTTTGAAACATATTAATGCACATGCTAAGTTGTGCCCGATCCCAATAACCAACATAAGATAGCTTTTTACAAAAACAATGTCAAAACTTGTTCTGCTATTTTATTTAAGTTATTGAGACCATTCATAAGTCAATATTGTTATGTAGATCGCGTTAATTTTTTTGGGAATAAAGTAAAAAGGTGTTGCGTAACTGCAATCCTCTATATTGTATTAATAATATAAATCTATAAACTATTTGATGCGGTAATATAGTGGATATGTAGTGATTACTTACTTAAGTAACATTGTTATAGAGATTATTTTAATTTGTCTAACCAACCTTACCAACGAACTGTATGCAACGATCCTATAACTCCCAACAATAAAACGTACAAAACGTGACAATAATTTGAAGCTACCTTTAACGCTACGCATTTACCGTGCTAGTGTGAATATTAAAATATAATTAGCTAATTAGTAAAGGCTAAAGCCCAATTAATTAACCCTTTGTGACACAAAAGTTAGACACAATCTGTAGTGTCATGAGTCATATTAGACGTGACACAACCGATGATTAGATATGTGGTAAGATTATTTTAACTTCTTTCCGGATGGTTATCCCATGTCATTGACAGTATTTTGTGTCAACTGTGTCACAAAGGATTCACGATTAATTTAATATTTTTATTATACTATTCTTTATAATTAGTGTTTTTTTAATATCTAGTGACAGACCAAATCACTGTTAACTTAAAATACATAATAATGTATAATTAACTAAACTCTAACACCAATAATAATATTTAAAATAAATATTTAGAGGCGGTTATAAAATGTTACACAAATTAATTGTATAATAATTTATTTATATAAGGATTTGTATCTATTCGTTAGTTTACACTAAAGTGTATATTTGTTAATAGTTTCGCTTTATCCAACAAGAGTTTTATGGTTTCAAAAGCATTAGCGAATATGAAAGTAAAATAAGATATGTATGAATGGAAGTTAAAATTAGAGTACCATAATAGTAAGTACGCGAATGTATTAAGGTAATACACAAAATTAATAATATAAAAGAATGGACATTAATGTTTTTATATCAAATTCTTAAATATTTTATAAATAAATGCAATTTTAAACCTATCAATGAAGTACTAGTGAAAATGACACTTATATCAATACACATAGAGTTAAAATTCTGTACACAAAATTATAATATAAAGCAGATCTTTATAAAATGATTATTTTAAGTCGATGTAGAGGTGGCTCTTATTTGCAAGTCGTTAAGAACTATATTTCAATGATTAATATAACGTTGACGTTAAAATATTATAGTACATCTTTACAGACATTCAAATAAAATATGTTAAAAATAGGTATATAAAAAATATTTCAAAAAAATGTGACATATGCCTAGTTGATATTCAGCACATTTTATTTACATATCTGCTATAGAAAGAGAGAAATTGTAAAAAGTTTACGGGGTAAAAAAACTAAAAGAAAGTCAAAATTAAAATTAAGGCCAGATTATAAGATGTCAGAGCCATGAATTCTACGACAATCCGAAGATGAAAGATACATTTTTTTTTATTGTCACAAAATGTGGACCATTGAAAATTGACATTGGTCCACATTTTGTGACAATCGAAAAAAATAGAGTAGGTATACATATTTTGTTAAGACTGTAAAGATTTGATGTAAGCACCTGTATTCAAAAACTTTACTATGCGTATTTACTGTTTCGATAAAAAATATGTAGGTGCTTTCTCTTTAAAGTAATGTTCGTAAATACGGGACTTTTATTTGAAACTTTCATCTTTATTAATATTGTGTTAAGTGTTACAATAAGAAGGTCAACGTAATATAGAGCAACAAAATTCGCAGCGTATTTAGTAGAATTAATATTTAAAAGTGTTGCTACTCTCAAAAATTTAATTCTACCGTTACACCTGTCCTGTTATATTTTTACACTGGCAATAAACAAAAATCTAATTTTAATGAATATGACGGCGCCTAACCTCAACGGATGAAAACAACACGTGCAACGGTCAACCCCACCACTTCGATCCTATATAAGGCGGTGTGAACAGAAACACGTCTCAGTCGTTCGGCGTCGGTTGCCCGGTGCTCACGTTATGATTGTTATGAAATAAACCAGTGTATAAAAGATTGAGCTGACAGCAGAGTTTCTTGCCCATTCTTCTCTGCTGATGCTCTTCCGAATGGGTGGTAAATTCGAACCTGAATAAAGATAGTTCACTTTGACTTAATTGGTGTTTTCAATATAATGGCGGACGCCACTCCTACATCAGAAGTGGGATTATCGGATCTACCCCCACATCAATCATCATCGGAGATTCCACAATCTGAGATGAGTCAACCGCCTGATATCCTGGCCCGCCGTAAAAGAAATGATGATATCGAGGTTTGCGAAACCCATGATGGTGCAAGATCATTTCGATCAGATAATTAAAATTTCAACCGGAAGATGAAGAGAGCCCATCGGAAGCCATACAGATTCGTGTCGAGGAACCTTAAGCTGCAATCGGAATGGGGCAGCCGCGGTCGTCATTAGGATTGTCGAGTTCCTGTCTCCAGTGACCTGCTACGTTTGTGCCGCATCAAGTTAACCTATGTTCCCGAGCTTCGCGCGGAGTATTACAGATAAGTGGTTTTCAATTACCTTTGATTCTGGGTCCGAGTGCAGTCTCGTCTGCAGATGACTTGGTAGTCATTATTTTCCACTTTACAAATCAGATGCCTTTCTATTGTACAAGGTTTAAGTTTCTACACTAAATATCATGTTTTTTGTCGGACGAATGTCTTGGCGAGGAGGTATTATTAGGTCGTGACGTTATAGAGCTAGGTATTAGTGGTAGGTAGCTAGTTAACTGTTCAGATTAGTGGCGATAAGTTAGTCTTTAACAAGACAAGGATATCCAGCTCTTGCTCGTTATCGGAATGGTCTGAAAAGATAGATACTGAGCTTGTGGGAAAAGATAAGGAAAGGATGTTAGGCATACTTTCAAAATATTCCGATAACTTTGTTCAAAGTTCACCCAACACCTCGCATCAAAACCAGCGTACTTAAAACTGAACTGATTGACCCGACTAAGACAGTACACAGGAGACCGTGCAGTTTGTCTCCTTCAGAGCTAGATATCGTTAACAAATGTTGGACGCTAACATTACTTCGCGGTTATATTATAATGAACCGTGATGAAGTTAACGTGAAGTAGTTTAGCCCAGGAATCGGAAGGTGTTGGTTAATTGAATAGTCAGTTAATTGAAGCGATTCAGACGCAATCCGCTCCGTCTACTCTAATTTCTTTGCCCGTTTTTGACCCAGACCTACCCGATTCCGATGCTCAATCTTGGAGTATAACCGTTGATATTTGCCTATCGGATAAACCTCTTCAAGGTGGTCCTCTTATTATTGCACTTACTAAAGCCTTGAAGGGCAGTGCTAACGTATGGCTTTCCCAAGTATCGTAAGCAGGTATGACCTGGACAGATTTTAAGAGTCTCTTCCTCTCTCGTTATGCCATTTCTGAAACTTGTTCTGAAAAGTTGTCTGGCAAACGTATTTCTTGTATAGTCAATATAGTGGGGATAGGAAATTCTAACATAATATACCGAACAAATTCTGAGTGAGGCAGAAATAGACGGTTACCATCAGTATCATGATAGGCCGTGAGATCCTATCCTAGATGAAATTAGGTTTTGCGGTTAACATTACCGAAACAAATCTTACTATTTCCAAAGTTAAGTTTATTGATCAATGCTCTATTCCTGAGTCCTCTGATTTTCATGAGATTGATACAGATATTCCATCCGAATATAAACCACAGTTGATTTAACTCCCCGAGTACATAGATGGTGGGCTTTTCTACAGACCTATGATTTTGACATTATGTATAGGGAAGGCAGATATATGAAGGCTTTTGGCCTTTGGCGGCTCTATAACTCTGACACCAGGATTGGTCAAGTTGACCATCCACTCGATAAGAAGAAGAAGAAGAAGATATATGAACCACGTAGAATTTCTTTCTAGGAAACCCCCTTCCACAATCAATCAACAAAACAGAACGGAAACGTGTTGATATTACAACTCTGTCTAATAATTGGCTTTTAACAGCGTGATTCTGAGATTTTAGCAATCATTTCTAATTTGAAAAGTAACTCTGGTAAAATTGAAGCAGAATTACACCCTATACCTAAAGTCCATATACCTTGGCACACAGTGCATATAGATGTTACGGGAAAACTTAGTGGAAAGAGTGATCTCAAGGAATACACCATTGTTATAATTGATTCTTTTACAAGCTTTCAGCTCTTTGGTGCACATTATCGACGACGACGACGAGATTGCAATTCATGTACCTTCCCCTGGATTATGAAGCTCGTAGTATTCGGAGATATGTCTGAATCATCATCCCGCCAAAAGCGCCACTGTCATGCGCTTTACGTAATGTTTATTTTGGAATTAGTTATAAAACTTGGAATGTTCTGTGAGTATAGTTAGTTTGTGTTCTACTCTATTGTGGAGTAAAGATGGTAATTATGAGCTTCCGAAAGTGTCAAGTTTAATCTTGTACGTACTGTGATATTTTCTAATATGATTTCTTATTTTCATGTTGGTGCAATGCTGGTAATTATTGTGAGCATTGATGAACCTCGTCCAGGGTAGAACGTGGTTCTCTTCTCAATCCTGTTACCTGAGGAATATGAGAGATTGCGGTATTCCAAATTATTCAAGAATCTATCACGACAAATTCACATTGGATGTTAAATTGGTGACGTATTGCGGTAATGATTGGCTTGTTGGGAAATATCCGGTGAGCTATTTTGTGATATTTGAGTCAGTTAACATTGAGAGGTATTAGCAAGGGATTTCTTTATTACTTGCTTTCAACGAATCATCATCATGAGATGAGGAAGTGACATCTTCCATGTCAACATCACGTTGATTTCTTAATTCTCTCCATTCACGTTTTTCCATCGTAGGAGCCCCTTCATTGTTCTCGTCAAATCCAATAGGAATTGCTTTTCTGCCTTTTATATAATGGACTCTATCGATCTCCATTTTTGGAGAGTTTTCAATAAGTACGCAGCTATCTTTACTACCGCGTTTTACGCGTTGCTACGGGCGCTTGTAGGGCCAATGGGCAAGTTAAACGGGTGATGCGGACTATGAAAAGTTTATTGACAATAGCTGAGTGCAACTCTGACAGGCCGTGGCAGAAACAGTTAGGCGTAACCACGGCGTAACTAGCCCTTAATAGCACGCATTGCAGAGTTACCGATTTCACACCGTTGGAATTGATGTTTGGATTCCAAGGTTAATCTTTAGGCATTTCTAGAATATCACCTAATTCTGACAACCCGAGTAGGTTAAACTTAGATATAGCACGATCCAGTGCTTCTGAAAATATTAGAAGGTTAGCACAATCAAATGTGGTTCGTTTCAATCGTGGCAAAGCCAAAGTAGAACCCTTTTCCGTTGGGGATTTTGTTTTCCGTTTTGGAACGACATCCAACGAAATTAGATCCAAGGTATAAAGGTCCCTACAAAATAACAGCAGTATAAGAGAACGACAGGTATGAGCTGAAACTAGTAAACTGATCAAATCGAATTTTCAAATATGCCCATGAAAACCTAGGTGAAGTCCCTCGCGGTCCTCAAGGGTTTTAGAGATAGCAGAATGACGTGACGGCGGATACAGGTCATGGAAACAATGTTCATGAAATTGGTCGTGATAATGATAGTATAGTTTTGTCTGATAACTCTGAGGCTGAGCTTCCTGCGGATGATGCAGTACCTATTGACAGTAGAAGTTTGACAAATGATGATAATATTGATAACCAATAAGTAACTGTAGGATCGGATATCGAAAGTTCGGCGTCAAGAGATGCTACATTGGATAAGCGTTCTAACTGAAGCAACTGTCCCTCAAAAAAGCAAGTCAAAAGAGTAAGACAAAAGAGTAAGATAAAAGAGTAAGTCAAAAGAGTAAGACAAAAGAGTAAGACAAAAGAGTAAGACAAAAGAAAGTCAAAAGAGTTAAAAAAGAATAAAAATAATTGTGTAATCAGTGAAGGGTGTAATCCGGACCACTGATAGCTACAGGGACTTTTGTCCGGTCTAGCCAACAGCTATAGGAGCTAATGCTCGGTCTAGCACTACCCGGTCTAGATTGAACTGAAGAGATACTATTCTGGTCCAGTTTAATCTACAGGGGTCCCTTTGTAAAAAGATGGTTTTACAAGTGTTATGTTTCAATTGTTGTTGAATAAGGTGAACAGTGCGATCCTTATCCAATGTAACTTAAACGCCGATTAACATGAAATTTATGTCAGGATGGGCGAGTACACGGTTTCTTGTTCTCAGATGTATAATGCAGAAGATACGCGCACGAGGACGTGCGCATGTCAGAATGGCCGTGACGGCGCCTAACCTCAACGGATGAAAACAACACGTGCAACGGTCAACCCCACCACTTCGATCCTATATAAGGCGGTGTGAACAGAAACACGTCTCAGTCGTTCGGCGTCGGTTGCCCGGTGCTCACGTTATGATTGTTATGAAATAAACCAGTGTATAAAAGATTGAGCTGACAGCAGAGTTTCTTGCCCATTCTTCTCTGCTGATGCTCTTCCGAATGGGTGGTAAATTCGAACCTGAATAAAGATAGTTCACTTTGACTTAATTGGTGTTTTCAATATAATGGCGGACGCCACTCCTACAAATATTTAAATGTGTTAGCTGATATGACTATTTTCTTAAAATTCTTTATTATAATTTTAAGACTAGATTATTAAATCAGTCTTTGCGGCAATATTGTCGCCGAATTCATTTGAAAATAAAGTCAGTCGGTAATCCATGGCGGGGTGTTGGCATTTTCATATCTTGATTGGCAATATTAAGGGACAATATGAAAACTGTAGGAAATGAACCTTGACCTTAAGATTGACCCCATCTGATACTCAAACGCTCCTCAAATTAGGATTGAAGTAGTCTATTTCATTAATTTTCAATAACTATTTGACAAAGCTGTCAAATATTTTAATTTCGGTGTAATTTAGTGTTCGGGCACTTATACAAAAACACGTTTTGTAATTGTTTTCCCTCAAAAAACGACAAAATAAACACTTCAGGTTGAAAATTCTTTTCAAATTCTACCAAAAGCACTTTTCAATCAAAAACAAAAGAGTAGTTTGTAAATACTAAAAATATAACACGAGAGGTGTACGCACAAGTAACCGACATTGAAGATGTAAGTAGGAGTGTGTTACCTACTAGTTTATTCACCCGTCTCGGCCCAGTTCGCTTCTTCGGCTATTCTATCCATACAGCTGCATAGGAATTGATACTGGAACAAATGTTTATTTATTAGTATAGAGAAAAAATGGGCGTCGAAGTTTATTAAAACGAGAGAGGATAAATATCACAGTATCTTATAAAATTAGAAGTGAAGTTTCAGGATGTCACTCTAGTATTGTGTTCGTAAAATAACTCAGGCCATTTGGAAATGAAAATGGCAGCCGATTGATGTGATTTAATAAATTTGGAAACCGGAAAGAGACGAATGTATATTTGACTGTTAAAAATAATCTCTAGTAACCTAAGTAAGATTATCACGGAACGTAGTACTCACATAAGGCGTGTAGAGCGCGATGTCCGTGCGCGCGCCGCTGCCGGTGCGGTAGGAGAGCGTGGCGGCCGCCGCGTCGTCGTCCGCCGCCCACGCCGCCACGCTGCGCCACGCCACCTCGATGCTCTGCGCCGCCGCGGGGTCGGTCTCCGACTCCGACCACGCCGATATCTTGATGCCGGTCCAGCCTGACGTACAATATAGACAAATGAGTCGTCATGATACAAGTGTCTGTCCGATGGTGAGTGTGACGGCGGGCGTGGCGCGGCAGTCGGTGCGCGCGGGCGGGAAGGCGACGCAGCCGTAGCGGGGAGTGTGTATGTGTGTGTCGTTACGTTACGTCACGTACCGATGGTGAGTGTGACGGCGGGCGTGGCGCGGCAGTCGGTGCGCGCGGGCGGGAAGGCGACGCAGCCGTAGCAGGGAGTGTGTATGTGTGTGTCGTTACGTTACGTCACGTACCGATGGTGAGTGTGACGGCGGGCGTGGCGCGGCAGTCGGTGCGCGCGGGCGGGAAGGCGACGCAGCCGTAGCGGGGAGTGTGTATGTGTGTGTCGTTACGTTACGTCACGTACCGATGGTGAGTGTGACGGCGGGCGTGGCGCGGCAGTCGGTGCGCGCGGGCGGGAAGGCGACGCAGCCGTAGCGGGGAGTGTGTATGTGTGTGTCGTTACGTTACGTCACGTACCGATGGTGAGTGTGACGGCGGGCGTGGCGCGGCAGTCGGTGCGCGCGGGCGGGAAGGCGACGCAGCCGTAGCGGGGAGTGTGTATGTGTGTGTCGTTACGTTACGTCACGTACCGATGGTGAGTGTGACGGCGGGCGTGGCGCGGCAGTCGGTGCGCGCGGGCGGGAAGGCGACGCAGCCGTAGCGGGGAGTGTGTATGTGTGTGTCGTTACGTTACGTCACGTACCGATGGTGAGTGTGACGGCGGGCGTGGCGCGGCAGTCGGTGCGCGCGGGCGGGAAGGCGACGCAGCCGTAGCGGGGAGTGTGTATGTGTGTGTCGTTACGTTACGTCACGTACCGATGGTGAGTGTGACGGCGGGCGTGGCGCGGCAGTCGGTGCGCGCGGGCGGGAAGGCGACGCAGCCGTAGCGGGGAGTGTGTATGTGTGTGTCGTTACGTTACGTCACGTACCGATGGTGAGTGTGACGGCGGGCGTGGCGCGGCAGTCGGTGCGCGCGGGCGGGAAGGCGACGCAGCCGTAGCGGGGAGTGTGTATGTGTGTGTCGTTACGTTACGTCACGTACCGATGGTGAGTGTGACGGCGGGCGTGGCGCGGCAGTCGGTGCGCGCGGGCGGGAAGGCGACGCAGCCGTAGCGGGGAGTGTGTATGTGTGTGTCGTTACGTTACGTCACGTACCGATGGTGAGTGTGACGGCGGGCGTGGCGCGGCAGTCGGTGCGCGCGGGCGGGAAGGCGACGCAGCCGTAGCGGGGAGTGTGTATGTGTGTGTCGTTACGTTACGTCACGTACCGATGGTGAGTGTGACGGCGGGCGTGGCGCGGCAGTCGGTGCGCGCGGGCGGGAAGGCGACGCAGCCGTAGCGGGGAGTGTGTATGTGTGTGTCGTTACGTTACGTCACGTACCGATGGTGAGTGTGACGGCGGGCGTGGCGCGGCAGTCGGTGCGCGCGGGCGGGAAGGCGACGCAGCCGTAGCGGGGAGTGTGTATGTGTGTGTCGTTACGTTACGTCACGTACCGATGGTGAGTGTGACGGCAGTCGGTGCGCGCGGGCGGGAAGGCGACGCAGCCGTAGCGGGGAGTGTGTATGTGTGTGTCGTTACGTTACGTCACGTACCGATGGTGAGTGTGACGGCGGGCGTGGCGCGGCAGTCGGTGCGCGCGGGCGGGAAGGCGACGCAGCCGTAGCGGGGAGTGTGTATGTGTGTGTCGTTACGTTACGTCACGTACCGATGGTGAGTGTGACGGCGGGCGTGGCGCGGCAGTCGGTGCGCGCGGGCGGGAAGGCGACGCAGCCGTAGCGGGGAGTGTGTATGTGTGTGTCGTTACGTTACGTCACGTACCGATGGTGAGTGTGACGGCGGGCGTGGCGCGGCAGTCGGTGCGCGCGGGCGGGAAGGCGACGCAGCCGTAGCAGGGAGTGTGTATGTGTGTGTCGTTACGTTACGTCACGTACCGATGGTGAGTGTGACGGCGGGCGTGGCGCGGCAGTCGGTGCGCGCGGGCGGGAAGGCGACGCAGCCGTAGCGGGGAGTGTGTATGTGTGTGTCGTTACGTTACGTCACGTACCGATGGTGAGTGTGACGGCGGGCGTGGCGCGGCAGTCGGTGCGCGCGGGCGGGAAGGCGACGCAGCCGTAGCGGGGAGTGTGTATGTGTGTGTCGTTACGTTACGTCACGTACCGATGGTGAGTGTGACGGCGGGCGTGGCGCGGCAGTCGGTGCGCGCGAGCGGGAAGGCGACGCAGCCGTAGCGGGGAGTGTGTATGTGTGTGTCGTTACGTTACGTCACGTACCGATGGTGAGTGTGACGGCGGGCGTGGCGCGGCAGTCGGTGCGCGCGGGCGGGAAGGCGACGCAGCCGTAGCGGGGAGTGTGTATGTGTGTGTCGTTACGTTACGTCACGTACCGATGGTGAGTGTGACGGCGGGCGTGGCGCGGCAGTCGGTGCGCGCGGGCGGGAAGGCGACGCAGCCGTAGCGGGGAGTGTGTATGTGTGTGTCGTTACGTTACGTCACGTACCGATGGTGAGTGTGACGGCGGGCGTGGCGCGGCAGTCGGTGCGCGCGGGCGGGAAGGCGACGCAGCCGTAGCGGGGAGTGTGTATGTGTGTGTCGTTACGTTACGTCACGTACCGATGGTGAGTGTGACGGCGGGCGTGGCGCGGCAGTCGGTGCGCGCGGGCGGGAAGGCGACGCAGCCGTAGCGGGGAGTGTGTATGTGTGTGTCGTTACGTTACGTCACGTACCGATGGTGAGTGTGACGGCGGGCGTGGCGCGGCAGTCGGTGCGCGCGGGCGGGAAGGCGACGCAGCCGTAGCGGGGAGTGTGTATGTGTGTGTCGTTACGTTACGTCACGTACCGATGGTGAGTGTGACGGCGGGCGTGGCGCGGCAGTCGGTGCGCGCGGGCGGGAAGGCGACGCAGCCGTAGCGGGGAGTGTGTATGTGTGTGTCGTTACGTTACGTCACGTACCGATGGTGAGTGTGACGGCGGGCGTGGCGCGGCAGTCGGTGCGCGCGGGCGGGAAGGCGACGCAGCCGTAGCGGGGAGTGTGTATGTGTGTGTCGTTACGTTACGTCACGTACCGATGGTGAGTGTGACGGCAGTCGGTGCGCGCGGGCGGGAAGGCGACGCAGCCGTAGCGGGGAGTGTGTATGTGTGTGTCGTTACGTTACGTCACGTACCGATGGTGAGTGTGACGGCGGGCGTGGCGCGGCAGTCGGTGCGCGCGGGCGGGAAGGCGACGCAGCCGTAGCGGGGAGTGTGTATGTGTGTGTCGTTACGTTACGTCACGTACCGATGGTGAGTGTGACGGCGGGCGTGGCGCGGCAGTCGGTGCGCGCGGGCGGGAAGGCGACGCAGCCGTAGCGGGGAGTGTGTATGTGTGTGTCGTTACGTTACGTCACGTACCGATGGTGAGTGTGACGGCGGGCGTGGCGCGGCAGTCGGTGCGCGCGGGCGGGAAGGCGACGCAGCCGTAGCGGGGAGTGTGTATGTGTGTGTCGTTACGTTACGTCACGTACCGATGGTGAGTGTGACGGCGGGCGTGGCGCGGCAGTCGGTGCGCGCGGGCGGGAAGGCGACGCAGCCGTAGCGGGGAGTGTGTATGTGTGTGTCGTTACGTTACGTCACGTACCGATGGTGAGTGTGACGGCGGGCGTGGCGCGGCAGTCGGTGCGCGCGGGCGGGAAGGCGACGCAGCCGTAGCGGGGAGTGTGTATGTGTGTGTCGTTACGTTACGTCACGTACCGATGGTGAGTGTGACGGCGGGCGTGGCGCGGCAGTCGGTGCGCGCGGGCGGGAAGGCGACGCAGCCGTAGCGGGGAGTGTGTATGTGTGTGTCGTTACGTTACGTCACGTACCGATGGTGAGTGTGACGGCGGGCGTGGCGCGGCAGTCGGTGCGCGCGGGCGGGAAGGCGACGCAGCCGTAGCGGGGAGTGTGTATGTGTGTGTCGTTACGTTACGTCACGTACCGATGGTGAGTGTGACGGCGGGCGTGGCGCGGCAGTCGGTGCGCGCGGGCGGGAAGGCGACGCAGCCGTAGCGGGGAGTGTGTATGTGTGTGTCGTTACGTTACGTCACGTACCGATGGTGAGTGTGACGGCGGGCGTGGCGCGGCAGTCGGTGCGCGCGGGCGGGAAGGCGACGCAGCCGTAGCCGGGCAGCGAGCGCGCGAGCGCGAGGTAGTGGTGCGCGCGCCGCACGTCCTGCAGCGCCTTCAGCTGGTACAGGCGCGCGCCCGCCACGCACACGCCGCGGTTCACGTCCTCCACCGCCTGCAAACAACGCACTTGTGGTCCACACACCGCACACAATGCGGACTGTGAGGGCATGAAACCTAAGTTAGGGAAAGGCTAAGTGATAGGACGACATAATGAGAGTGATTGCCGCGGCTAAAGGAGTGATTGGCGCGGGTAGCGGAGAGACTGACCACTCTTACAACATAATGGGATTGATAGGCTCGGCTGGGAAGTTATTGGGCACTCTGGTGACACAATTTGTAAAAGGCATGGATGGGGGAGTGATTGGCCATTCTGAAGAAACAAATAGAAATAGGCACGAGTAAGGAAGTGATTGGCCACTCTGGCGACAATTCGACACAATGAGAATGATAGGCTCGGGTAGGGAAGTGATTGGCCACTCTGGCGACACAATGAGTGATAAGCGCGGGTAAGGTAGTGATAGGCACGGGTAAGGGAGTGATTGGCCACTCTGGCGACACAATGAGAGTGATAGGCTCGGGTAAGGGAGGGATTGGCCACTCTGGCTACACAATGAGAGTGATAGGCGCGGGTAAGGGAGGGATTGGCGACTCTGGCGACACAAAGAGAGTGATAGGCGCGGGTAAGGGAGGGATTGGCCACTCTGGCTACACAATGAGAGTGATAGGCACGGGTAAGGGAGGGATTGACCACTCTGGCGTCACAATGAGAGTGATAGGCGCGGGTAAGGGTGGGATTGGCCGCTCTGGCGACACTCAGAGAGTGATAGGCGCGGGTAAGGAAGGGATTGGCCACTCTGGCGACACAATGAGAGTGATAGGCGCGGGTAAGGGAGGGATTGGCCGCTCTGGCGTCACAATGAGAGTGATAGGCGCGGGTAAGGGAGGGATTGGCCGCTCTGGCGACACTCAGAGAGTGATAGGCGCAGGTAAGGAAGGGATTGGCCACTCTGGCGACACAATGAGAGTAATAGGCGCGGGTAAGGGAGGGATTGGCCACTCTGGCGACACTCAGAGAGTGATAGGCGCGGGTAAGGGAGGGATTGACCACTCTGGCGTCACAATGAGAGTGATAGGCGCGGGTAAGGGAGGGATTGGCCGCTCTGGCGACACTCAGAGAGTGATAGGCGCGGGTAAGGAAGGGATTGACCACTCTGGCGTCACAATGAGAGTGATAGGCGCGGGTAAGGGAGGGATTGGCCGCTCTGGCGACACTCAGAGAGTGATAGGCGCGGGTAAGGAAGGGATTGGCCACTCTGGCGACACAATGAGAGTGGTAAGCGCGGGTAAGAGAGTGATAGGCACGGGTAAGGGAGTGATTGACCACTCTGGCGACACAATGAGAGTGATAGGCTCGGGTATGGGAGGGATTGGCCACTCTGGCGTCACAATGAGAGTGATAGGCGCGGGTAAGGGAGTGATAGGCACGGGTAAGGGAGTGATTGACCACTCTGGCGACACAATGAGAGTGATAGGCTCGGGTATGGGAGGGATTGGCCACTCTGGCGTCACAATGAGAGTGATAGGCGCGGGTAAGGGAGGGATTGGCCACTCTGGCGACACAATGAGAGTGGTAAGCGCGGGTAAGGGAGTGATAGGCACGGGTAAGGGAGTGATTGACCACTCTGGCGACACAATGAGAGTGATAGGCTCGGGTATGGGAGGGATTGGCCACTCTGGCGTCACAATGAGAGTGATAGGCGCGGGTAAGGGAGGGATTGGCCACTCTGGCGACACAATGAGAGTGGTAAGCGCGGGTAAGGGAGTGATAGGCACGGGTATGGGAGGGATTGGCCACTCTGGCGTCACAATAAGAGTGATAGGCACGGGTAAGGGAGTGATTGACCACTCTGGCGACACAATGAGAGTGATAGGCTCGGGTATGGGAGGGATTTGCCACTCTGGCGTCACAATGAGTGATAGGCGCGGGTAAGGGAGGGATTGGCCACTCTGGCGACACAATGAGAGTGGTAAGCGCGGGTAAGGGAGTGATAGGCACGGGTAAGGGAGTGATTGACCACTCTGGCGACACAATGAGAGTGATAGGCTCGGGTATGGGAGGGATTGGCCACTCTGGCGTCGTAATGAGAGTGATAGGCGCGGGTAAGGGAGGGATTGGCCACTCGGGTGACACAAAAAGAATATGCTTCGCAGGTATGGAACCCGCAGTACCAGCTATATACATATATTTCGAATCGAGGGTATCCAAAAGAAAATTTTGCGTTTCCTGGACCTTAAAGCCAAGGTGTATTCCGATGATTATCGTTATAGATGTCACCGGTATCACATTTTGCCATTGGAACATAGACGCATGGTAGATGACGTCTGTTATTGGGTCAAAATTACTAATGGTTCGATTGCTTGCTCTCAACTACTCTCATACATCACGCTGCGTACCAACCAGTTGAACCTTAGGCAACGCCCACGTGTACCATTATCTTCCGTCAACTACAGAAGGAATGCCTTCATTGCCCGAAGCTGTACTATAGTTTTAATAAGCTGCCTCTACTTTTGGAGATTGATCTTTTCAGTACTAATTGCACATCAGTGCGGAATAAATTAAATAAAGACTTTTTCGCATTAACGACGACTGGTAGGTAACCTACAGATTTAGGGCCTTATTCATAAACGCTTACTAGCAGCATTTTAGCTATCAAATGCTTTGTCCCTTTCTGACACGCTATTTTCCAAAGAGCAAAAGAGATAAAACACTCGAACCCGCAACCCCCGACATAGTAACCTCTCTCACTGCCAACGGGCTTGACCACATACAACTCACCTGCCAGAATATGAACGCCGTGGCGGTATCGTCTTCTTCTAACAAGGAGAGCTCGGTGCGCGGGTTGAACACCCACTTGCGAATACACAGGCAAGATGACGAGGCGGTCGAGTAGTTCTGTATGTAAAGGGAATGGGGGCATTCGTTGGGCAGGAGCTTGCGTTCTGGGGACAACAAGATAGGGTGTTATTTGATGTCCTAAAGACCTTATCAAATCCTGCTAATATTACAAATGAAATAGTTTGTGAGGATAGATGTAAGTATGTATGTATGTTTGTTACTCTTTCACGAAAAAACTATTAGACGGATTTGGATGAAACTTTACAGTAATATAGGTTATACATCAGAATAACACATGGGATACATTTTATACTCTCGGGAATGGGTTCAACGCGAGCAACACCGCGAGGCGCGGCTATTACCTAAAATTACATTTTGTGAACTCAGTTCACTGGTCTTATTTATTTCCTCAAACGAACACAAGTAACCAACTAAACCAATACTCACCGAAGTTGTACTCCACAATCTCAAAGAGGTAGAAGTAAGGGCGCAGGTTGTCGGGCAGCTGCAGCGCGTCGCACGCCGCCGAGTAGACGGAGCGCGCCGGGTCCGCGCGACGGACGGAGAGCGACAGCACGCGCTGGTCCGGGGACAGCACCTGGGGGAGAGGTGCGGGTCCAATCACATTCAACATATAAAAAAAATCACCGAAATTTGGCCATTAGTGGGAGTGTGGGAGTTACAGAGAGAAACAAAACTATGTATGAAGACTATAGATTTAACAGAAGACTGCTGTATTATACGACAACATTGTCGGAAGTTACGTAAAAATTTCGGTCCCAGTTATTTCAAGCGATAGACCAAATCGGAGTCCTTTAGTCGGTCTAAAACTAGGATTTCCCAGTAATACACGAACTACGTACTTAATGTTGGTATATGTTGTTATTTAGACGAATCAAGATAAAACAGCTTGCGCTCAAGATACTCAAAACAAGTAGCCCTCAATTTTGACGAATGGTTGACGTTAAAACTTTCTCATTTTAGTCATGATTTTAATGATGCATGAAAATTCGGGGTATGAGTGTTGATGGTAAAAGGCTTTCCACGCCAAAATTCAACCTGTTTATAAACTATACCTTGAGGTCAACGGGCGCCGCGCCGCCGCACTCCGTCAGGAATTCTTGCACCACTTCGCTTTCGGCTATCACACGCACTGCGCAAACCTGGAAATATTACCAAATTATTTTTTTAAAGTCAGAATTTTGAGCAGAAAATGTATCATTGGGTTGATTATGTTACACTAAAGTCAGGATTTTGAGCACAAAAGATCCAAAAACTAACGGAACTTTCGGATGACGAGCAGCCTAATACTTTTTTCATGAATTGCTAGCTGGGTCTATTATTGAAAGTCAGAAAGCCCATGCAATTCCCCAGTAGTTTTTGAGTTTATTGTGACCACACAGACAGCGTGGCGGAAAACATATTGTTATGATACGAAAGTATTAGGCTCTTACTCTTTGATATATGTTTATCATCGAATTTGTAACAGCCGTAGATTTATAATCCAGCTAGTAAGCTAATGAACTGACGTAATGAACTGCTTTTTAGGGTTCCGTAGCCAAATGGCAAAAACGGAACCCTTATAGATTCGTCATGTCTGTCTGTCTGTCTGTCCGTCCGTCTGTCTGTCTGTCTGTCCGTATGTCACAGCCTTTTTTCTCCGAAACTATAAGAGCTATGTTGTTGAAACTTAGTGTGTAGATGTATTCTGTGAACCGCATTAATATTTTCACACTAAAATAGAAAAAAAAAAAAATTTAGGGGGGTCTCCCATACTTAGAAATGAAAAAAATATTTTTTTTTTCATCAAACCCATACGTGTGGGGTATCTATGGATAGGTCTTCAAAAATGGTATTGAGGTTTCTAATATCATTTTTTTCTAAACTGAATAGTTTGCGCGTGAGACTCTTCCAAAGTGGTAAAATATGTGTCCCCCCCCCCCCTGTAACTTCTAAAATAAGAGAATGATAAAACTAAAAAAAATATATGATGTACATAACAATGTAATCTAACACCGAAAATTGGTTTGAACGAGGTCTAGTTAGTAGTTTTTTTTTTACGACATAAATCGTAAACCGCAAAAAAATACTGATTATTCATTCAATAACTCAAATGTAAATAAAAAAACATTTATTTCAAGAACTTCTTTATTATGTTACTCGCTGCTACGGAACCCTTCATGGGCGAGTCCGACTCGCACTTGGCCGCTTTTTTGTAAATCGTTTGTACAATCTTTCACAAACGATTTACAAAAACGTATAATTTCTTCTAATAATGTGTCCATAGCGAAAACCCTTACAAACCTTTTCCAAATACTGTTCAAGTCCTCTCCTCCTCGCGTCCAGCTGTTGTTCGCTCAACGTGAACGGCCATTTGCCCGGCAACTTGGGAAAGTTGAAACCTGGAACCAAATCGAGACAAAAATACAATTAAGTTCTAGGTATGAAATGGGATCTTACGTAATGTTGCCTAGGTAATCAATCCATTATTATTACTTTATCATCCATTATCAACATTAATTGAATGATATGCTTGAACGCTTTATAAAATACTAGCAGCGCCCCGCGGTATTACCCGCGTTGTTCCCGTTCCCGTGGGAATTTCGGAATGAAAAGTAGCCTATAACCTTCCCGTTGAATGTGGCTATCCATTACAAAAAGAATTTTTCAAATCGGTTCAGTAGTTTCTGAGATTAGCGCGTTTAAACAAACAAACAAACAAACAAACAAACAAAACAAACTCTTCAGCTTTATAATATTAGTATAGATGATATAAGTAGTCTATTGTCCAATTCATATCAGGTATGCCATTTTTGCTCGTAACTAGGTATTCACCAAATAGGTATTGTAAAAGTATGTATTAGCCTGTATTGTCCCACAGCTGGGCAAAGGCCTCTCATCTCGCTGAAGATATCAGTACAGTGAGAATGAGACATAATCACCATGCTTGCCTAATGCGGGTTGGTAACATCGAACCCGAGTCATGTTGTTAAAGTATAAACATGTTTTTACTCGACCCGGGAACTGAACCCGGGACCTCAGTTTTTGCCAGGCAAGTGCACATACCACTAGACCACTGAACCAAATATGACTTAGAAGAAAATGTCTAATGGAAACACTGTATTTTACTGTGTTTATCTTAATATACCTCGCACTTTCATTCGAGTCACTCTCTATCTTTCAGTGTTATTTCCTTCCCCTTTCCTTCTTCACCCAAAAACTCCTCCTCACGCTACTATCTTAAGTATTCAGCTGTGGGATCTTGGCATACTCTTCTCAATCCCATCCTTACCCAAGAACATATTCCTCACTATCTTTAGTGAGTATATAGCACCTGTGGAACCGTCGACTACTCCCAATTCCCAAAAGTCCTCTCACTCAACATTTTCTTCCTATCTTTTGCGAGAAGACCTTTCACCTATCTTATCCAATACTTTCCTCATTATTTGATGAAGCGAGTACCTATACATAGCACCCTAGAACCTTCGACTACTCCAAACCCCTTTCCTCACCTCAGTGAGTAGACTAAACTTACCCCACACCCCTCCCCACTCACCCAGAAAGTCCTTCCTCAGTTGATGGTGCAGCGCTGCGAACTCCCTGTACCGGCGGCTGCACAGATGCCTTCCCGCCATGTGCACGTTGAACACGACGTACGAGCGGCCCGTGCTGCGCTCCATCACCACGCGGTAGTCCGGGATGGACACCGGCAGGGACCGCTTGTCCGTGTAGTCGTAGCGTTGGTACACGGTGGCGCGGGAGTTGGCGGCGCCGCCTATCACGCCTACGGGGGCAGAGCCGTCGTCTGAAGGCTCTAGGCGTTCAGCTTCCTGGAAAGGAAGGGATACTTATGTAAAGGACTTGTATATAGCGCTCGTGGCGTAGTTTAGCTAAGCGATGTTAACTCATTGCTATTGTTAAGCCAGCTCGGCCTTTTCTTGGATGGGTGGTCGATAGTGGCATTTCTATCTAAGCGCTACCGTGCTTCGGAGGGCACGTTATATTGTCGGTTCCGGTTGTTTCAATCGTTAGACCATGTCGGAGGCCTTGAGGCGGTCTAAAAACTCCTACGCCAGGGTTCGCCACTAACTTACTCGACCTTACTTATAGTGTATGAATAGACTTAAGTTAAGCTGTAGGCTTGCAAGTATGAGGGGAATGATGTCTCAATATTTTTGTATGGTTGTTGTAATTATATGAATGTGAAAAAAAAATTAAACAATTCGTTGAGTAAAGTTGAAGTGAGAGAACTTTAACCTATGATAGATCATACAGCCTTTCAAAGTAAGTCAGTAAATAGCTTTCTAAGGTTACATGTGCGGAGGTTTTCAATTTTAATCTTATTATACATGTATTTAATCATTTATAATGTTGTAATATATTTTAATTTCTCAGTAAAAATATTATACATATGTATTTCATTTATCATTTTAACTACAGAAATTAATTAAACAAGTCTCGTGTACATAGCATTTAATTAGGTATTAGATTAACAACAATACAATATTAGTTACTAACGACTAATACAATACCTATCGTATGAAATCGTTTAATTACGCAATCAAATTATACATAACATTATTCACTGGACATGTATTGGTGTTTTGTACAAATTGCCAATTAATAGGAAAATTGCAGCATTGATAAGCGTTGCAATGTGCTAATAGAAATGTGTTAGATATACAAATTAAACGGAATTACTAAGCGTTATTTTGTTAATTTAGTTACAATATTGATAACGCGCTAATCTCAGAGACTACTAATGCGATTTGTATAACTCTTTTTGTAATAGATAGCTATATCCAACGGGAAGGTTATATGCTATTTTTTTATCCTGAAATTTCATCGGGAACGGGCACAACGAGGGTAAAACCGCGGGGCGTTGCTAGTATTATCCATGGCTACTTTTTACAATGTGCAAAGTATTTGTGGAACATTTTTTACTGATATTCGCATTTATTGTGTTCCACGTTTGGGCAAAGGTCACTTTGTATCGGATGTCAGCCTTCACAATACTCATTAGTTCGATATTCGCTTACACTTTGAAAATACGAATCGTAGTGCGTTTTAGTGTTATCACTTAAAACGCGCAAGCAAAAATCGCCCTGTAATCAGAGAGCCATATTTGCTGTTTGTTATTTATGATTACAACACAAATGAATGATTTTTTCTTATCTAAGTAACAATAAATTGTATATATAGAAATCAATCATGGTTCGCTTGTCTCGGTAAAACTCGAGAGCGGCTGGGCCGATTTAGATAATTTTGGTTTTGAAATGTTTGTTTCCAGGGAAGGTTTAAACGGTAAGCGGCGGCGCAATAAATGCGAGTGAACCCGCACGGTACAGTTAGTTAGTAAAGAGATTATATCGATTGTATAATATAGCTATCTATCTACTTTGTTTGAACAAGCCAATCTACCAGTAGGATTTGAAAACTCCTTTTCTGTATAATGATACCCACATTTACGAGGAAAGTTATAGGCTACTTTTCGTCCCGAAATTCTCACAGGAATTTAGATATAGTAAAACCCGGGGCAAGGCTAGCAATGTAAATTACAGAGGGTTCATTCGATGAAAGAAGCAAAGAAATATCTTGAGCTTCATTCACATTAGTAGGTATGAGCAAAGCAACTAACACGGGTTTACTAACGACAATCGGATAAGATGCAACGACCTTTGAGACGAATGATTATCACTCGCTTCTCATCGGGTCGCCGGTTCAACGGTCTAACGAGTTGTGGTTCATTTTAACTAAGATTTACACGTTAATTTGTTTGTTTAAAGACCTAATTGTATGCGTTTGAAGTTATCTTTCGATTTAAAGGATAACCTTCGAAACTATCAAGACTATCAGGGATTAGGAGGGCACGTTAAGCAGTCGGTCCCGGTTGTTTCAATCGTCAGGCCTTTAGGCGGTCTAAAAACTCGGACACCAGGGTTGGCCTACTCGAAATGAACGAATGAAGGGATTCACTCCAACCCAGAGATGTTGTATTTTACACAAATTCTCCGCGGAATTTCAATAGTTTCAGTCAGTCGTATTCGGTATTCTACCAAGTATACCTAACCTAAACTAATTTAGAACACTTGATGGAGTAAATCCAACTTACCCTGGGCGTGACCGAAATGACGGTGAGCGTGAGGCAGTCTCCCCCAGACTTGATGAGGTCCACCACCTGCCGGTGAGTGGAGCCTTCCACGTTCACCCCATTGCTGCAACAAACAGATACATAGGTCAAAATCATGTGAAAATCAGATAAATTCTAGAAGTTACCACCTGCTTGGGATCCCATCATCAACAAGCTGAAACCACAAGCAAGTCCCAACACTGCAAGATCTCAACTAAGTTTACGGATGAACTTCGCTTTTATTTAACATTTTTATCTAACGTTTCGGCCCCTTTACAGGAACCGTGGTCACAGAAGACTCACTCTTGGTGATATTATTTTTTGTTATTTCCCTGGGTATTTACTTTTCTAGGACCTTGATTCTCACGTTTTATTTATGGATGGATGGATACGGATGTAGTCACTGAAGTCTGCAAGTGGCCTTATTTTGAGCGGCCACTGTTTCTATTATAGACACGCAGTACTCAACGAACTTTTGTCTCGTGATTAAGTAACGTACGCCTTATCTTCCTCATCGTACTGAGACCTTTGCCCGTAGTAGACATTACAGATTAATGCATGCAGTAAATAATTATTGGCAAAGCAATTGAAGTGGAATAAATACACGTATGGTGTAGGTAAATTCTTCATATGCCTACAGTACATATGTATACATACTATATACCACGTCATACCTACTTAATTTTTTTCGATACGAATCACTTTTTAACTTCAAATGAGAGAACGAAGAACGTTGTTAGGTCTGACCAAACCATCGAGCGTCTGACAAGACCTAGGTAATACAAGAATAGCTAGGTCTGTGTCTAGTTTAAACATTCCTACGTAAAATATTCGTCAGTGCCTACGTGTGAGCCGTCACGCGGAGTTACCGAATATACATCGATCATCACTACTATTTAGCATTGAAATAGATCTATTTTAAAATAACAATTGAAACAAATTGGTTTTGTTTAACATTAACAATATGACGCTACGTTGCGGAGAATATCCATTATTAATAACTAGCGACCTGCTCTCGCTTAGCTACGGTTAATCAAGATTTCATGAGGCAAATTTGGGATAAAATAAACCGTGCTAATAAATGTGGTATTGGGGTAAAATAAAGCATATTATATTCTACTGATTATTTTAATAATCAATTTATCCTCGCGAATAACAACAAAGTAAGTTCTCATAGGTCTAAAAGTAAGTTCTAGCAGTCTAAAATCTCCCACACTCCAATTTTGGACCGCCTAAAGGCCTTCGACATGTCTATCGCTTAAACCAGTCGGGAACGACAATTTTCGTGCCCATCGAAGCACGGTACCGCTCAGATAGAGATGCCACTATCAATATCGGCCACCCAAGCTTGCAAGCGTGCTTCCTGCACGATACTTGACAAGTTCAGATAAGACTGATAGGTTTAAACTGACTTCAACACTTAGCATCTAGACTTTCTGTATGACTACCAGAGCGTTGAATTTGATTACGAAAGCTTTTAGATTAGTTGGCTAGATTTGCTTAAAATTGCGTCGTACACGTACTTAAATCAACTTTACTGTATTCAATTATGTACTTTATTACAAGTACTTAAAGTTTTATTTACCCATCACAGTTAACGTTATATTATGTGTTAATAATACATAAAAGTACCAAAGTCGTAATAAATATTTTATGCCCCATCTTATGAGAATCACTACATATTATAAAATATCTGTTTGTCTGTCTGTTCGCGATAAACCCAAACACTACTGCACGGACTTTGACGCGGTTCAAGAGGAAGATTTATATGTATAAACATTCGGGAACAACGCGGGTAAAACCGCGGGGCGCTGCTAGTTAATCATAAACTTTTACAGTTCTGAATCGTAATAGTTATCTAACTAAATAGCTAGGTAATATTGAATAGACACATTGCATAATTAACAATGGACAAAGGTATAGGTAATATTATAAACAAAGTGGAAAAACAAACATTAATCTCCAAGCATGCATCGTTTGCATAATAGGTACCATGAAGATTCTAGTCTAAACATACTTTACTTACTTACCTAGCATTTTAATTATTTCATTTACTTATATAAGTGATATCCTTTTGATTACACCTAATCCTCCTCACTTTACTGATATCTTGGGTGAGACGAAAATTGTAGGTCCCGGTTATTTCAATTATTAGACATTGGCGTCTAGATATTATTTTTGTTAGATCTAGACTCAATTACGCAATACTACCGTAAGGTAGTTTTAAAACTAGTACGTAACAATTACAGGTACCTGTTCTCCGTCACCGATTCTTCCAAATCGTAAATCTCAAATCCAGTAATGGAGCAGTAATAAAAACAATATCTAAATGTACCGGAACCGCCTCTTTGCACCGACATGCTGTACGCGAACTAGTCCAAAGCATTGACACAAATATTGTTATCACCCTGTATACACACTTCCACAATCAAATTGAGAACCTATTTTTTTTTTTACTTCATAGTTCCAAGTCTTTAGGCTTTCTTCTTTCCTTTCTTTAAGCTATTAGAACAAGACTATGGTCTTTTTAAACTAAGAACAAATGTTAATTGTATTTTTTAAAATTGGTAAATGGGTTATCACTGTCTGTATTGATTTTAGTCTATCGTAAACTAACACGAGCGTGTTTAAGTAAAATCAAATTAACAGTGGCATTAATTAACAGTAAACAAACATAGATAATAAACTATTGCGACGTTAGTTTAAACGTTTGCAATGAAGAGTGACCTCAAATCTATACTTATGATTGTACTAATTATAATCACGACATATTATTACTTATTTCGTAATGAAATTTATTTTATATACAATAGTTACTACACATATATCATACTATACATGTCGATATCATAATTGTAGGCAAAGGAAAAAGACATGCATGGCCAGCACCATACATCCGAATATTGATCCCTTTGCAAGAAATTTAACTAGTAATAACACAATCCAATTTCTTAATTCAGAACCTGGATTCAAATAGAGATTCCTAATGCTTCTCATTGTATTGAAAGATGAAAGGTCCTGGCACTGCCCGCTGCAGCAAACTGTATTAACTCCCAATGCATATTAACATCCCAAAATTATAGTCTAACACCCGATTTACCGAAATATGAATTTCCGGATCAGCAGGGACTGGATACACAATCCAGTTTTCACTGATCAATAAATTAAGAAGCTCCTAAACTAACAGTATGTTAAATATCCTAAAATTATGCCCAGTTGTCATATAAACAAGAACTACCTATTAAGTTTCAAGAACCATCTGTTTGATATTGTGCCAAGTATTGTTTTTAAATGCCTTTTTTTTGACACTAAGATCTTTACCATCAATTTTGTTTTATTTCAAATTTCGAACATGTTGGGCGAAGTAGAATAGACAAATTAATCACATTTCTATAATAGGTACCAAAACCAATTATTTGTGCTATCACAACAATCAATATTTGCATGCCTGTCTATGCTCTTAATAACTTACTTTGAATTGAAAAGTTATCAGAGTTGGCAATTTAGTCATACTTTGAGTTGGAATAATAGGTAGTTAATCACAATCACCTACCTTAAATTAATTAGTACATGCTTGTTAGTACATGAGTGAATATTAAAGTTTTATATGAAGGTACTATCGGTTCAAGTAATAGACATTACTTATGTATACTTAATACTGATACTAATTACTCAGTACTGATGTTAAATATGACTTAGAAAGAATAGTCATTCTTTTTTGCTATAGAGCAAAGTTTTATAAATTTCTATGAACCTTGTATTATGAGGTGAAATTAAAATAAACATTTGGAAGAAAAAATATTTATATCATAATGTTTACTAATAAATACTAGGGAAATCAGGCTGGAAGTCATTATTTGACAAATAAGTACTTATTGTCCATCCAATAGATAAATTCAATGAGTGAGAGGCTCTTATACCCTGCATAAGTATGTATGTATGCTTTAGAAAAAAATACTTTTATAATAATATATTTTCCATAGTTTTCACTATTCAAATTTAACTATGAAATATAAGTTATATTATGTTATATGGATTGACTAGCAGCGCCCCACGGTTTTGCCCGCGTTGCCTGTTCCCATGGGAATTTCGAGAATTTTTACTTATAAACCTTCCTCTTGAATCACTCTATCTATATAAAAAACCCATGGAAAGCGACTTTGTTTTATACTATGTAGTGATACAACAGAATTACATGATACATACTACACAATAATCAGAACAAGGCTGGTAATACCATGGGGAATAGCTCGCTATAAATAATTAACAACTCTTATGACACTGCTTATAGGTAGAATATTTTAAGTGTTTTGAATTTTAGGTCATTAAATATAGAATAGAGACCAACTCTGATGTCTGTGTTTCCTAAGTCAGACATGGCTTAACAATAGGATTACAGGATTCCACTTGTTTCAAATAATAAGAATAAGAATAACAATTCAAATATAGGTACAAGGTTTAAACTATGCTGCAAAGGGTCTAGACAGACGGACTGCAATTCAACTGCAATCCGACTGCCAAATGGCAGTTCAGATGCAGTTTGAATGCAGTTGGCTCGACTGCAATCAAACTGCACGTCGACGGGCAGTTGGTGTGCAGTTGGATTGCAGTCTGATTGATTGCAGTCGTTGTAACTGCACTCAGACTGCAATCCAACTGCACGCCAACTGCCCGTCGACGTGCAGTTTGATTGCAGTCGAGCCAACTGCATTCAAACTGCATCTGAACTGCCATTTGGCAGTCGGATTGCAGTTGAATTGCAGTCCGTCTGTCTAGACCCTAAGAAGTCTTTTTAAATATTTTTGAATAACTTTGCACAGAGTAACAAGACATTGATTTGTAGTAAGTAGTTAAGTAGCCACATTATCTAAATCTTAAGAAAACTCTTTCGTTGAAGACTATTGGTGTCACAGAGAGATTACTGTAAGGAAGCCAAACAAGCCGCTCTGTTTGTAACAATGTTTGACTTGTTATTGAATATTAAATGACTGATAATGTGTGTCAGCCAGTCATTCATATTTAAATTGAAGTTCAGGTATTTTAGTGTAGGAAAAGTATTTGGCTTTATTTTGCTGATTTCTATGAAGGTAATGAATACTTCGGAGGTTCTTTGAATGGGAAAGTTTTTTTAAACTTTTTGAGTGTCACATTTTATGAAATCTAGATTATTGGTACAAATTAACAATTAATACCTCTTGAATAGGTAGTTAGGAATAGGTAGAATAATAATATATTTATAAGGAAGTTCTTAAACTTAGAAATATGAATATTTAGTAATTTTAATTTGATCTGGGTGTAACGAAATGTAGGACGTATTTTATTTAATGCCAACTAGATATTAAGTAAGCCCCCAGGTGTTATGAATCATCGTACATATTATTTAACATTCCGGTACAACTTCCGAACATTTTGTACTTTTTTCTAATTCATAAAACACGTAGAAAACAAATTATAACAACAGTTAACAATAAGAACAAGGCGGTAAATACGTATAAAAGCTGAAAAACTTGAACAATACTGGGAAAAACTGTGTGAACGTAATCATATGGGAAACGCTCGAGTTATCAAAGGGAATGTTGTGAGGGGTACTTACACTTCAAGGATGCGGTCTCCTTTCCTGATGCCAGCCAACTCCGCCGCTCCCTGCTCCAGGACGGCGCTGACATGCTGCAGAGGGGCATACAGCTCCCCATTAATCGATCTCAGCTGCCCGCCCTCAGACACTTGACCGCGCACATTAAAACCAAATCCAGTTTCAGTTTTGTATATCGTAACACGCCGAGGGCCATTAGCAGGCGAAGTATTCTTATTATTTTTGTCAATTCTGCTAATACTGTTTTTATCAGTTTCTGTCTCGGCCATTTTGGACAGTTTCCATTGCACCACCACAGAATCTGTGTGACTGAAATTGTTATTCTTGTTTGACAATTGTTTTGATTTTGACATCATAGATAGCTTTAAAACCCACAGGTAAAACATAAATGAACGAACAATTCTAGTGAATGAGTTCATTGAAATCGACTAAAACTTGATCTCGATTCTACCGATTACGATTGTAATTTATACAATCGCCATCAAACGTACATTGGTACTGATATTATTATAAACGTACCTGATCTACATGAGTCCGGTGAAAATGAATAACCTTATTCCTATGTTCGTTCGTAAACCTTTACTGCGATAGTTATTTCACATCCGACTTGAAAATGTTAATTAAAAACAAGATACCCAAACCGGGAATTGACCCGAGGCACATGACGTGCATGCATCTGTCTTAACAATAAACAACTGATAATAAAACAGATAATTATACAATATGCATTTATGATTTCATGCAAAATGAAAAATTTAGTCCATGAATTTTCACATCCACATCATTTGCGTAATATTTTTATTATAAACTAGCTGTGCCCTGCGGTGTCACCCGCATTTATTCAGTCAATGCTTACCGTTTAAACCTTCCCTGGACTTTCATGAATATTTCAAGACCAAAATTAGCCAAATCAGTTCAGCCGTTCTCGAGTTTTAAGCAAACTAACGAACAGTAATTTATTTTTAATTACATATTATATAATTATATATAAGTATAATTACCTAGATAGATTTATCGAAATGATATCAAACCTCTTTTCATTTCATAATACATTTAAAGTCACAGATAATAAGATATATGCACGCCATCTAGTAATCATACACCAAGAACATTATGCATATTTTAGGGTAGCTGCTATGGTAAAGCAGTAGCTAACATAGTGCAGTTTATCAAAAGCATCGACAGGTGACGCTAGTTTTGAAACAACGTGGTTTGGTAAAATTTCAATTTCTTTCACATCAAAATCAGCTGTGAACATCAGTATGGCCGCTCCATTGTCCAAAAAATAAAATTGTTTTTGTAAAGCAAAAAAATAGTAAAGTGTTGTTTTCGTACTTACACAATTGGATTCTTATTAATTGCAAGTGTTGTTGTTGTTGACTAAAAAGTGTTGCGTCATGACAGAGACCTCTCACTGACAAACAAAATAATACAATAAAAATTGCGACTCGATTATTACGGCAACTTTGTAATTTCTAGTTTGGATTTGTCGTTCGGTCGAGGGCCGATGCTTGCATTGGATCGTCATCGAAGGAATAAAAATGACTAGTGTAAGATTGTGCTTCATTTCTTCTGTGGGAAGATTCGCTGTGAGAAGAAATCATCAATTGACATCGGGTGAGTTTCTGAATAGATAGTAGCGTATTATGTACTGATTGTTTTTGTGTAAGTAATTGGCTTTGGCGGGGCTCCAGACTCGTGTATTGTGAGGGTGGCAATACGTATTACGTACGCAATCTAGTGTTTGATAACAAAACGTGATCAGTTTATCGTATTTGCCCTCGCGTTGCGAGCGTGATAGGCCGCGGGTGGTGTGTTCATAGTTTGACGGTAGAAACCGTATGTTTTCCTGAATGCTGATGAAGTGACCACTCGACCGTCGACCACTGATCACTGCGACAAGGTCACGGCCATAGATGTTGTATAATGTTGGGTGACCCTGCTCAATATGTATATTGGACACTTATTAATGATGCAGCCGCTGTAATCTTATTGGATTTTTATGCTAAGATAGTTTGGTTCAGTATTATCTTATACTACAGTCTACTATTAACTTATTTGTGCAACTGAGTAAGTATTTACTCTCCAACTTAGTGTAATATCTGACTCAAATGAACTTAGTTAAACTTTTATAAGGTTGCCCGGTTGCCCCTATCTACTGAATAAAAGTAAATACGAATACTATTAGCAGATAAAAGTTGGTAACTTTCTTGTTAATAATTAATAGTGTATTAGTATTTTTTACAGTTAATTATTGTTTTATTTTGATATTTAATTAGGTACTTTATCATGTTCCCAAATGCAATAATATGACATCAAACCTTTGCTAATCTTATCTATAATTTACAATATCATTAGTTGTTATGTCTGCGGTGACATATTATCAAAATACCTACCTAGTTTTAATGAACCTAATAGGTAGAGTAAAGTATTGGCAGTACTTACATTAAGTTTCATAATAACAAACCACAATTTATATACCCTTTCACCAATACCATTTTGGAATTTTCTTAACAACTTATCTATTCAATAGACCCAATATCAAATAGACTTCATTGGATATCTTTAACATACATTGACGGTAAAGGTTGGTTGTTGCGACTGCCTATTAGTTTAATTCCTTTGCTTATGAGACTGACATATACAAGAGACCTTGGTTATGGCATTCAGATGACCTAAACAATGTAATCATTTCTAGGTCTTATGTAGATTTGAAAAGATTTTTACTTGCAGCATAATATAGTTTTGGCATGTGAAAATCAGGATATGATAAATTTAATATTAATTTCAATTAAATCTTTTCAAATTAAATTATATTTTGCTGTTGTGCCATATGTGTATTGTCTATTATGCAAATACTGAATTGTAATTTGATTACAATAATTAAGTAATAGTTTGTGAGTGCTTCATTTGAATGATATATCCTTGTAGTTACGATAATTAATATTCCACTTGAGTAATTTTCTGAGTCATATTCAAATTAGGTGTATACATTTTAACCTGTTTAGTAGTTGAGATTTAACTTGTAATACAACCTTTTACTAGAAAACTCTTTACTATAAAGATATGGTGTGATAGGTAGGTTGTACTTTTATAGCTGGTTGTATCTGCCTGCATACTGTAGCATAGCTTAACTAGGAGATTGTTAGTTAAGTGGTGAAGGAAGAGAAAGGTTATTTAACTATAGTTCTATGACTATGTTTTGAATAAAATGTAACTAAGTTTGAACTAAGGTTGTGTTTGTTTTCAATTTAAGGTGTCAGGTAAAACTTTAGCACATGGGCTTATTTCATTATGTTACACAATAATAGGTATATTTAGGAATACATATTTACAACAACGAATTTAAAGACCACAATGCTTGTTAGCTGCTTGTTTGCTCGCTCAAAAGTTGTCATTTGTCACAAGATTAAACAATTGCTTGCTCAGAACAGTTCCATACACTTCAAAACTCGGCTTAAGATATCAATTTTATATTTATTTTTTGATAATTTAGGTATTTAAGTTCATTGCCTTTAGCTTAATAAGTGAGAGCATCTCTCAATGGTATATCAAACAAATCCTATAGCAACTCCTATCAGTATCCTACTACATAAAGTGTAAACAGTTCATTGGCATTGAGCAGTGACCTATACATACTATGTATTAGCTATCACCACGTGTAAGCGCAACAATGTATGATTTAAATCCTAATTTATTTGATGGCTACTGTAAGTGATTGTCAATTAGAGGCTATTTGAATGTTGTGATCGAAAGTGACGCCGGTTGGTTTACAATTAATGTGTTGGCGCCTCTGTCTGATAATAGTGATAATTTTAATCGGTTAAGCCCGGTTTACATCAAAAGTCAAAACGTACCTACGAGAGGACGAGATATGACTCTTCTCATTATCATTTTTCATTAATATGCAGTGATATATACACTACTAATACATACTACTAAGGGTGAGTTGTTTCAAACCGTTGGTTATCGTTACATACGTTCGTTAAAAGGTTACGATTGATTACGATGTTAAGGGCTATGTGAAGTTGGCACCCGACTAGTGCTAACTTCACATAGCCGACGATAAGCGTCTGTTATATACAATGCATAGTTTTTTTTTTCCTATAAATTGTTCTCCATCTGTTGCATCCTACCTTCGTCAGCAGTTGGTCCCCGGTCGATTCAATCGCTAATCATATCGGAGATAATAATGCGATCTAATGGGTTAATCTTTAACCTATACGAAGTAAGTAAAAGATCCTATCTTTCAACACAGCTATCTTAAATTATATCTTTGTCTGCTATATCTAACTATTCTCCACAACCATTGCTTCATCCAAACAAACCTTAATGACCGTACTCTTTTATTATGATTTGGGTAACGGAACTTTACAGAACGAAAGTGTTTCTGATTTACGTCATATCTACGTAACACTTACCTACTACGTATTATTCTGTGCTGTAAGGGCAATTATAGGTAATTTTTTTATTATGCTTCTCTATCTTAGATAGATTATGAAAAATAGGCAGTGAATCACATAATAGTTAGTAGGTTGCGGTAGAGTCTGGATAAGCGATGTGAACTCATTGTGATTGTAATGTAAGGCAACGTGCATCTTGGTCTCTACGTGCGACTGTGCTTTGCTGTGAATTACTAAGCTAAACTCCATATAACTTCGGTTTAATTCTAACTAGTAACTATGATGTGTAATTGGCTCCATTACAGAATAATGATAACGAACAAGTTACTAGAGGAAGCATAAACTACGCTCGTTTGATTCATAAACCGTCGATTGCGTGAATTGACCTTTCCATTTCATTAAGATCGGACCGACAGTTTAGCTGTGAAAGCGTAAAATAACAAGACACTTACTTTCGCACCAGCTTTAATAGGTTTAACACTTCGATACACTTATAAAGACGGTTGGACACTCTACACTACGATTTTTTCCTTGAAAGCCTCAAAATATTAAGTACTAGTACTACCTGCTAGCCGCGCCCTGCGGTTTTCCCTACGTTGTGCCCGTTCGGAATGAAAATTAATTCAAATTAGCCTTCTCGTTGAATGTGGATATCTTTTACGAAAGGAATATATTAAAATCGGATAGGTAATTCCCGAGATACAAACATACAAACAACAATTCAAATGTTACCTCTTTATAATAGTAGATTATGATTTTCCCACCAAAGACAATTTTGTTCTTAAAGACGAAAATGGTTGAGTAATTTTGCTCCGTTCTTACCCCGTCAGTAAGTGTTTCTAAAATACACCTTATTTATTGATATTTTAAGACTTTATCAAATAAATATAATGTACTAGCTGTGCGCCGCGGTTTCACCCGCAGCGCCCGTTCCCGTGGGAATTTTGAGATTTTTATTCCTTATTTTTCTTATATAAAAACCTTGTCCTGACAATAAGAATCACATTATAAAAGAATCATGCAATTTGGTGCAGTCGTTCTGAAGTTATGCGCTTAGCAACAGATTCAGCGATTCATTTTTATATTATAGATATAGATAGGCGTATTTACGAGTATAACAGTTTATTCACCCAACTCTGGCTCGCAGCGTAGAGATGTCCCAACGCGCTTATGAAGAGAAACCGTAAAAATACTAAGTATTTTTTTTCAAGTGTTGTTTCTTTCCTATTGATGTAACGTGATGTGTTATGATTGATGTTACCAAAAATTACACAGTCACGCGATTATTTCTATGTCTATCTGTCTGCCTGGACCGTAATTACAGTGAAAGTTGTTACGTCACTATGTACCGTGTAATGTGTTTAGTGTCTTTTATGATTTCAGCCTTTTCCTAGATATTTGTATTGTCCTTGGGAGAAAGGTTGTGGAGTTTTCGATGTTAATGATTCTTTATATTCTAATCTGTAGTATAGATAAAGATTCATCACTACATAGTATAAAACAAAGTCGCTATTTTTGTCTGTTTGTCTGTATGCTTAAATCTTTAAAATTACGCAACGGATTTTGATGCGGTTTTTTGTAATAGGTAGAGTGATTCAAGAGTAAGGTTTTTATGTAAAAAAATTCCCGAAATTCCCATGGGAACGGGCACAACGCGGGTAAAACCGCGGGGCGCTGCTAGTTAGAGATATGAAAACTTTTCTAGTTTCTTAAATTAATTAATGTATCTTGATGAACTGGACTCGTAACTCGATATATTTAAGTAGACCCCTTTTATTTAATACCTTCATAATTTATCGATTCTTGTATGAAGATACTATATCCCATAATTAAAATATCATGAGCACAATAAAATTAGTTCTAAAGCTCACTTATTATTTTCAAAATATTTTTTTGAATACAAAATTGTTGTTTGTTCGTTATAGTTATTTTCAGTGAGATGACAGACCTTTCCCAACTGTGGGACACTACTTATAAGTATACTATCCGTAAGACGGAACTGCTTATTATCATTAGTCTTATAATTCATTCGTTTTCTTGTTCTTCTTCATCGAGTGGATGGTCAACCGGACCAATCCTGGTGTCAGAGTTATTGAGCCGCCAAAGGCCTCTGACATGGCTCATGTAACGACTACTATCCGTAGAAAGTAACCGGCACCGACGGCTTAACGAGCTCTCCGAAGCACGGAATCATCTTACTTTTCGGGCAATCAGGTGATTCAGCCTGCAATGCCCTAACCAAACTGAAGGGCAGTCTCACAAAGAGATTTTTGTGAGACATTTTCCCCACCGGGAATCGAACCCGGAACCTCCGGATCGTGAGCCGAGCGCTCAAACCACTAGACCACGGAGGCTGTTAACTTGCTGTTCTTGTTACTAAGTGTGAATGATTATTCCTAAATTCCTAACTAAATACCTATTCTGCAGATACCTGCATTCTATTCGAGAAAGTGAAGTTCTATCTTTTAATCTTCGTTAGTTAATGAAACTAAACTCTACAAAACGTTGATTGACATAATCCTGCTTGTTTATTTTAACGAAGGTAATTTAATTTTGCTTGTCATAATATGAATGATGGGTTAATGTACTTGTCAAACTCGAAAGTATAATTGACTTATTCATAATACCTATGACTATTTAATACAAAAATATTTTTTCAAAACAGTAAAGTAAAAAGATTTGAGCGTTCATACAAAAAACAATCTTTTCAGCTTAATTGTACTAACTAGATAGAGACAACTATTAATTAGTTAGTTATCTCAACAACTGTACAGATGTAGTGAATAATCCTTTCCTATCGGCAAAAACTCGGAACAACGATAACACCCGAATGGTGCCGATGTGTCTATGAATTACTGTATTATTAAATTACGTGTACCTACGTGTAGGTATCAAATAAATCGCATACTTTATTTATCAATGTAGTAGTAAGACAAAAATGAACATTTCCGAGAAAATACGAAAGGAAAGGATTATTCACTACATCTGTACATGATTTGATCATTTAATTAAAAATCACCATCCAAAAATCTATCACATCATAATGAGCTTAATAATCTTTAAAAAGCGTAAATTTTGCAAAATAAACACATCATTTACCAAAACATTATGGCTTTATTTAATACTTAACAATGATAAGAGTGGGTCAAGGTTACTGGTGTAATATCATGTATATAAACTATACATATACATACATTAAGTATGTATGTGTTGTGTGTAACAAGTTCTTTATACAGTCAGCACAGAATGTTGGGCATTTTAGTACCTTGTCACAGTATACAATTTGATTATTCTCATTGAAATGTTAGTAGGTTAATAGTAGTTTAAGTGAGATAAGGTTCTAAGTAGCATTAACATTTTGTTGAATAATATTGACGACCTTAGTGGAAAACATTGTTAATGTGTTGATCTTGGTTGATATGTAACGAGAGAAACCGGTATTTTAAATTAGTGTAGCTTTTGTTATTAATTTTAGTATGTGGTTATACCGAAATTGTTGTGTTATCACCGAAATGGTATCGAGTTTTTGTTGGACTATAAAAAGACTTTTACAAAGAAGTATTAGCCTGTAATGTTCCACTGCTGGGTTAAGGACTCTTTCTCACTAAAGATATCATCAGTACAGTGAGGAGGCTATAATTATATTAATATTGGGATGATTACTATAATTTTTTTTTTGATGATACAGGTGCATACTTTGTTGTATGGAACAGATACATTTTCACGTTTTTATTTACATTATTTAAACCAATGCGCCTACAACCATCTTACGCACATCACTATGCTGCTCCATAGGACCTACGAGTGCGAGCGAGAAAAGAATAGACAAGTGATTTATGGCCCCACGACTCAGTTGTTAACGTCCGTAGTATATAAATACAGTTGTTATTAATATACCAGTAGGTGTAGCTCTATTAAGTGGTTCGTGTAGCCTAGCGGTCAACCCTGGAATCGGGAGTTATTAGACCGACGTAGTATAATGATTGGGAACGACATTCATAGTGCACCAAGCACGGTAGCGGTCAGTTAGAAATACCATTATCAACCTCCAATCGTGACGAAGTAACATTACATGCGTAAGTCAAACTAGAAGCTAAAAACTAAACTGAAAGCGCTACAAAGGTGGAACTCATAAAACTATGGCCCTTGGTGACCTTTAGCTGTAGGACAGTATAGGTTAACCAAATAAAACACCACATTTTAATTGCTTCGATTGGAATTGAGTGTTCATGAATGGCTTACTTTGATTAATGTTTTTTATTGCCCATTCAAGTTAAAAATTAATTGCAGTGTTTGTAGGTAAATGAATCACGTTGTGCCCTTGCAGGTCGAGACATTTTATGAAAGTTAAAGCCTATATTTAAAGAGTAATTGATATTTCAATTATAAGTTATTAAGGTAACCCTGTGAAGTGCTTTATGATTCGAGGTAATAAGGTAATAAGAATTATGTGTAAAAGATTTTAAAGCGAAAAAACCCAAATTAGATGTTTTTTTTTCATGTTTGGCCCGAGAAATTCTTTTGGTCGTAACATTAACTTAAGATTAAGTACTAACACATTTTTTTAAATCGGTTTCTTACATTGAACCTACAGATTTTTTTAATCAGTCCATTAGCGGAGACATTTGAATCAATAATACAAACACGTACCTCCTATTTTTTGAAATCAACTAAAACCATTAAAAAGTGTAAACTGTCTATTTCACTTTGTAAGTGCCGAAATAAGTGGTGAAATAAAACGACGGCATTTGGCTGCACAATGCTTATTGCCAACAATCTAAGCAGCTAAAAGCCTAACTTTTTGTACTTTCTCACCAATTTCTATTATATAGACTTCATGCTCTGTCGCCCACACTGTTTGATACTTTGTTATCTTATTGTCCGAATGGCTATTTTAGAATGGTTGTTATAGTGACTCCAATTTTAAATCAAATATTAACTTGACTGTATTGTGCGTGGTCTCCAAAATGCCATTTATTCTGACTCCTTTTCTCCACTTCTTCTTCTTGTCCAGTAGGTTAGTGGCCAACCCTGTTGTCTGAGATTTTAGACCACCGAAAGGCCTCCGGCATGGTCTAACGATTGAAACAACCAAGACCAGTCGGTCTTGGTTGTTTTGCTGACGTGCTTCGGAGGGCACACAAAGCAGTCGCTTTGTGTGCCCTCCGAAGCACGTCAGCGCTCAGATAGAAATGCCACTATCGGCCACCCATGCAAGTTGGGGGCGAGCTGCACGTTGCTTAACAATCGCTATTTCTCTACTTATTCTTGTAACTTCTAATGAGCCTCTTTGGGACCAAACTAAATAAAAATATTAGAGTTGGAGTACGAACGCGTTAATTGCCTCTAATCCTTACTTGGTTATTCCTTTGTTTGAATATCTATAGTGAAAGTCTTTTGCGCCAGCGTGGGATCTAGATCTAGACTACAATCCATATTTTCTAGCGCCTTGTTTTGAATGTATGTTATCAATGGAAAATCAGGATAAACGTAGCCCATTCTAAAACATGCACCAACAATGTTCGCTAACCGCGATGCGATTTTGGTCTTCAGTCCAACTCAGGATCGTGCCTTGAAACAATAAGATCTGAACTGGTTTTAAGTATGGTAATTTCGGAATCGCGTGTTAGCTCCAAAAATGCTCTTAAATCAAATTCAAATATTTTTATTCAGTTTTAGCTCCTAAGAGCCATAAGATCCTTCTTTTAAACGTTACACCAAAATTGTATTCCCTTACTCTTTGCAATATAAGTTTACTTACTATTTCACTAGCAGTTATAGTCATTAAAATGGCTACAAAATCTTGAAGGAAAAGGCTTGCTCGTACGAGAGTCGAGATATCAATCCAATGAAAACGAGTTATCACAATACCTTTTAAAACTCTTTGAACTCCAAACCTTTTGTTCTATCTATAGTCTGTCTTCTATTCTTTGGCGCGTCCTCGTTTAACGCCCAGGGTCAATCAATCAATTCATAATAGGCTCGATGTAGCTCAATGTCTTCAAGGTCTGAAGGTTGAGGTATGCGAACTCATTGATAGTAATGACTCTTTTCGTCATAGATTAACTGTTATTGTGTCTAGTTGACGACTATGTTGCTATGGACTTTTTTCTGGGCATTTTTTGGCGCCGTTGATGTCTTCAAATCGAGTTTGGAGCGAGTGTTTTGTGCAGAGAAATATCGATTGAAAGTTAGTTGGTAGTTAAGTAAAACTTATGAGATTTTGTTGTTCAACTTTTTTTACTAACGATGTTACTACAGGTCTTCGTTAGTTATATCAGCGATTTAAATATCCTTGATGCATATTATAGGTGCATAATACAAGCAAATGTCAAAATATTATCGTGACTAGTTTATGAAAATGTTTCCCCATGACTCGGAATAAAGTTGCATATTTTCCTTATCTTTCCACTTTGATATTCGGTTATAAATATGACATATTCTGTACTATATAGCTATGCATACCAAATGACATTAGTCACGTTAAGATTACGTGACTTAAATATTTAAAAAATCCTTTAAAGGACAAAGGATAACATTTTTATAGCAGAATGTTTAACAACCAGTCTATGTGGTGTATTTAAGTCTACTTGAAAGTAGCAATCCCAAACATTTCACAAGAATGGAAACAATGGCTTGTTCTAAGAGGCATAACATTGTTTGTTTACCGTATCGATTTCTATCGACTTGTGAATTGGACTCGGGTGTTTATCGATTGCGATTTGCATGGAATCGATTCGGACATGACTTTTGAATCACGCCTTATGTTTTTGTTCGGGTTTCTTATGTGGCAATGCTTGGTGTTGTTGCATCCGTAACATCTTTTGCAAGGTCACTGACATTTTTACTGTGATTTTAAAGCTTATTCTGGTATTTTGCATTAACTTGGGAGAGGCGTAAAGGGTTAAGGGCATTGTACTTTAAAGATATAAGTGGAAGGGATGTGTGGAGGTATTTTGTCCTTTTAAAGCCCAAATTTATTCATAAAATTCCATAGCAGTAGAGTTTTTTATATTATAACAAATATGATGTGGAAGTGGATGAAAAATTTTTGCTTGTCATAAGTCCAAGTTATGCCACAGTTGCGGTTTTAAATGTGCAAATTCCGCAATATGGATAGAGGCTTCATTGTCCTAATGAAGCAAGCAACCTTGATACAAATAAACCTTGCGCTCTGATAACATTAATACATTTTAACGTCAAATTATTCTAATAAGGCACTTACCTGTTTTGGCAACGGAAGGTCGTGTGTTGCAAATGATTTCCTTGTTCAGTGAATATGCAATTTAATTTTAATGAACTGTTTGCTTACAAAATTTCTTTATTGCCCGCTGTCGCCCTCAATCAAAACATGGACCGTAAATCATCGAACCCCTTCGGAAATTAATCACTGCGATTAATCTCATAATTTTAAGCGAGAAAACAATAATTTCTTTTCATGATCATCCCAATAAATCATGCCGTGTAAGCGAATTAATCGTCATTGCATGTTGTAAGACGTTACAATACTGTGGAAGGATTCTGTGACATAATTTCGCAACGAGTACTTTCATGGGACTGCCGACTGACCTATTTGTTTAAATTAATATTAAATGACCTTACGTACTGTCTGTTATTGTACGAGGAAATTCATAAATTATTTTATTGAATATATTTAAAAAGTTATTGAACAAGTAGTTTGAGCAATGCTAACTTATTGCGATTGTTTAGCATCGGGTAGCTCGACCCCTACTTGGATGGGTGGCCGATAGTAGCATTTCTATCTGAGCGCTACCGTGCTTCGGAGGGCATGAAGATTTGCCACTTCGACTTACCTACTATCATATTGTATGTACCTACTAGATCATACAACACCTATAACCCTGTACCTTGTCTACAGGTGCTCAATCATGTCGGTCTATGCGCCGAAGCTCGCCGCGCAGCCTGTCCACTTGCGCAGTGATGTGCAAGAGCACCTCCGACCAGCCGCCACACCCTCACACACCCAAGGACTCGGCTGCATCAGGTAAGAGAATATACAGTTGATAATACACATAAACCGATATACAGGTGTGCACACATAGATAAGTGCTACACGAGTTTTGAAAGATGTCTGAAACTGCCAGAGATTTGCTACGAAATATGAGTAAGCTCTCGTCAATGTGTGGGTGTGTAGGCACCCTTATCTTATGGTAGATTAGCAGTAAAGAAGCATCATGACGTAACCCTGGTCATCAGGTAAGGATAGGCATTCGCTTAAAAGTAAGTAGGTAACTCTGGAGTGCTAGCTAAGAATTAAGATGTCAGAAGAGCCATGTGAATAGACTGAGTTATCTGTAAGAATGAGGTTAATATGCAAACCATAAGGAGATTTTAGTTATACTTTTGGCTATTGAAATCTAAGATCTCAAAGCTTCTTAGCAGAAAACGAATGAAAGTTAGTGAGTGTTAGTTATTGTATAGTACCAATGGTAGAAAATATCTTGCGATAACCTTAACTAAGGATTTCATTTCTATTATCTCACTTACTAATGAAATTAGTTGTAAGGTTTCTCATTGATGGAGACTGATTTATATGTCCGTCCGTACCTAGACTGGATCGACTTGATCAATTGGAAAAACCACTTTCTTTGCTATTCACTTTCAAGACAACCTGTTCTATCAATATGTACGATAAAATACTACTTAGTATCTTAAGTAGAGACATACATTTCTTAATCCTTTGACTCTTATCTGTAGTTGGACTAAGTGATGTCATCTCATCACTATTGTTATGCAACGGCTGATAGTGAATAGATGTAACATTTTCTGAGGGTTGGCTAGTATAAAAGTTAACTCTACCAAATCTTTTACTTATTTTTAACTGTCACATAATGACTATAAAACGACGTTACCCATCATATGTTTGTGAGGATGTATGTATGTTTGTTACACCTTCATGCAAAAACTACTGAACGGATTTCAATAAAACTTTACAGAAATAAAGGTTATACAACAAAATAACCACGGGATAAATTTTATCCCGAAATTCCCCGACGGGTACAACGCGGGTGACACCGCGGGGCTAGTCATCTAATAAATCGACCCATACCATAACTCACTATCTGACAAATCCAACAGGATCTACGACAGGCGGTAAGAAATCCGGCTCCGGTGTCCTCACATGCCCCAAGTGCGGCGACCCGTGCACGCACGTGGAAACCTTCGTCAGCTCCACGCGGTTCGTCAAGTGCGACAAGTGCCACCACTTCTTCGTGGTCCTCAGCGAGGTGGATACCAAGAAGAGCATCAAGGACAGCAACGAAAATAAATCTGGATTTTATAGGTATGTATATAAAAAAAACTAACAAATAGTATAAGCCTGTAATGTCTCTCTGCTGGGCAAAGGCTTCTCATCTCACTGAAGATATCAGTACAGCGACGAGGCATTACGTTTGAAAAAACTCAAACAGGGTTTCCCACTAACCTATTCAAAATTAAAGAAGAATTCAAATCAGATTGATAGTTTCTGAGATCAGCGCAAATAAACAAAAAAACAAACTTCAGGTTTATTATAATTAGTGTAGATGATATCTTCAGTGAGATGCGAAGTTTTTTCTTTCTGTTTTACATGTGCTTATGTATGATACCTCCGGTGAGAGGCATTTGCCGTGTATTAGACAATATAGCTTTGATACTTTTGATGTTTGTAGGAGCGTCATATTATATTACTAGTAGCACCTCATCATCATCATCACGGTTTTACTCTCGTAATATCGATATTGATTTTAAAATGAAAAGTTGTCGAAAGCCTTCTTACCATTATTTATTTATGAGGTTGTAAAGGTGTATAAGAAACATGCACTATTATTATTAATATACAAGCCCTAAATGTCCCATTGTTGGGCAAAGGCCTGTCCTTACTTCTTCCACTCAGCTCTGTCTAGAGTCTAGACCCTGGCACCAACCAGACAAGTACCCATCAAGCTTATCTCGCCATCTCCGTTTTGGTCTGCCGCGGCGTCTACTAGAGTTCCGAATCAACATGCATAACATTACAAAATATCAAAATACCAATTGAAATGAATATAACCCTCAAAATTTACCTCGAAAGACCTCGGATTATGTCTCAAACCTTGTATTGTTATTTGTCCAGCTCAATGCTTCGATATCGACTATACGCTCGTGATATTGCATTTTATTCGACAAACCGGTCCGATACGGTGTGCGTATAGGCGAGATAAGATTTTGTTTTGCATATTATAAATAACTTTATTTTTTGTTATTTTTTGTTGTTGGCCAGTGATTTGGTTAAATTACTAGTAATTTGTTACATAAGCTAAGTCTTTAAAGGCTTTTCAACCGATTTCAAATGTTATTAGTATATCAAACCATATAACAAAGTCTCTTGTCACGGATGTATATTGTATTCAACACAAAATTACTAAATACGTTTCACCAACAGGCGTAATGATTGACATTCACTATTATGTATACTTTGTCACAAATAATTCACAATCTAGCAGCGCCCCGCGGTTTTACCCGCGTTGTGCCCGTTCCCGTGGGAATTTCGGGAATTTTTTTACATAAAAACCTTCCTCTTGAATCACTCTACCAATTACAAAAAACCGCATCAAAATCCGTTGCGTAATTTTAAAGATTTAAGCATACAGACAAACAAACAGACAAAAATAGTAAGGTTTAGGGATTTTTCCGACCAAAAATCTAAGAAACTGGTACAATGTTGTTTAAACTGTGAAGCGGTATGTAGCATTTTAGTTAAGCATCAAGTTACTAAGTTATTTGTCATAGAAAGCAGTTTTATCCTAATGATATCTTGATTAACAGAAAGGGTCTGGTTCTCTATTTATTATTAGAAAGTATTATGTACACTATTTGTTTCGATATTTTCCATTGTATAATCTGAGATAAACACAGTCCCAAATTATCTATCATTTTATCAGAAGTTCAACGATCTTAGCAGTCTTGCCAACTTATCATATGACATTATATGTTAGTGTAAATAATTCAATCACGAAATATTAAGGCAGACACGCAGACTACAATATAATAAAGACTATGGACTTAGAGGCTGTACAAATAAATTACCTTTAAAATGTCAGAGGCCTTCGGCGGCTCAATAACTTTGACACCAGGATTGGTCAGGTTGACCATCCACTCGATGAAGAAGAAGAAGACCTTTAAAATGACTGCAGGGCAAAGACCTTTTGCTCATGGGTTATCAGTACAGAAAGGAAGATTATCGTTTAGTAAATTTATCAGTAGAGTACGGAAGGTTAGGTGTACACTTCTCGTGAGTTTTTGACTTTGATCAGATGGAGTTGAAGGTACATTAAACCCTGATGATAATAATGCTAATTTGTTTGGTAAAAAACGGACAGAAATGTGACCGGTATTGGTATATCTATCTATACTTCTCTACTAATATTATAAAGAGGTAAACATTTAAATTTTGTTTGTATGTTCGGGCTAATCTCGAGAACTACCAGTCCGATTGGAATAATTATTGTAATAAATATTAATTATTTGTATCGGATAACTTCATTCTAGAGGAAGGTATAGACAATTTTTTCCACTCGTAATTTCCACGTGGACGGGCACAATGCGGGTAAAATTGCGGAAGGCGGTTATAGTCTCTAATGTAATGATTATTTCAGTTTTGTTTCTTTGTTTCATGACTAGATTTTTCAAGTATTATTCATATCAATAATTCAATAACATATTTCCAAGTTCTAATCATATTCCTTGTAGTTTCGTTTCATATCTAAAATTTAAAGAGATATCAATAGTTGCTACTGGTTTCTTAAGTATAAGCGAACTACTCATTTTGAATTTAAACTATGTTTACGGAGACACTTCTTCTGTTCGCACGGTTACTGTAAAGGGGCCGAAACGTCAGATAAAAGCTAATCTATACTAATATTATAAAGCTGAAGAGTTTGTTTTGTTTGTTTGTTTGTTTGTTTGTTTGTTTGTTTAAACGCGCTAATCTCAGAAACTACTGATCCGATTTGAATAATTCTTTCACTGTTAGATAGTCTATTTATCGAGGAAGGTTATAGGCTATTTTTCATCCCGAAATTCCTACGGGAACGGGTACAACGCGGGTAAAACCGCGGGGCGCTGCTAGTGTAAAATAAAAGCGAAGTGTATCCGTAAACGTGGTTTCAATCAGTTTAGTGCTAATTAGGTATATAGTTGGACATAAAATAATCAATGTTATTATGACCGTAGATTGCTAATAAGTATATCAATATTTGATATACTTTTAGCGAGATTCGATTCGAGGATACACTTATATATAGGTATATCCATTTAAGAAGGTCAATGTACTTATGTTATTCATGACATGACGATGTTATTTTGTTGAAGGCAAAAAAGCTCAATTATTTTTAATTGCTGTGATTTTTGTCTCGGAAAAAAGAGAAGTATTCAAAATATAATTATGACAGTAACCTCTTTAATTATTGAACCGATAAAAGATAAAATCACAAATCCTCTATTTAATGAATTTCCCTTGTACTGTTGTATTTATTTGGAAAACGTCACGAAAAATCATAATGCATTTAATCTTACTATTAATAATCTTCGAAAGTTTGAAAATGTAAATGTATAGTTATTGTTCGATATTCAAACTTCATATTGAATCGACGGTACAGTTTCTTTTTTTAATAACCGTACAGATTTGGCTATATCCATTGCAAAAAGAATTATTCCAATCGGACTGGAAATTCATCTCGAACATACAAACAAACATACAAATTGTACCTCTTTATAATATCAGTGTATATAGCTTACCTTACATACAACACTCTTATCAACTATCTTGTTTTTACAATGTATTTGAGCCTGTAACATACGTGTCTTAACAGTGATAATATCAACAGTTAAAACGAGAAAGTTTCATCTAGATTAACGATATGATATTTAATTATATTTGAACGTGTGACAACTGTTCAAATGTTTTCTCATTAGCTTAATACTGAGACTGCCCGTGGTTCCGCTTGAATATTAACCTATTCTGTACTGATACCTTCAGTGAGATGCTCAGATGACATTACAGGCAAATATTTTGTTATAGTAGTTACTTATTAGATTTTACGGTATAAATTCCTACATGATAGTACCTTATGTGATAGGTACCCAATGTTATTCTGGATATAAATTTTATATTGAAGCAAAAAAATGCAGGTTCTGCTTTGAGTATCGTTGACTTTTATTTTTACAATAACGTCTGGATAAACTACACCTTATAAAAGGTTATCATTTTACGCCATATGGCTGAACATAAGATTTGCATATGATAAGGTGTATTGTTAAAGAAAAAGTTGAATATAACGGAGAAATCCTAACTGTTAACGTCTGATACTTAAAGAAGGGAGAGAGGGGAGTGTTATCTGTTTGACGTATCTTGTTTATCTGTGTTTGACGTCATCGCTCCCCTACGACTAATCTTAATACGTATTTAATAGATCTCTAACGGCAAGGGTAATTGTAGCTTTGACATTATTACATTTTTGTGCACCTAGCTCTTAAAAAGGTGTGACCTTTAAGTGCTATTCTATCAGCTGCTATTTTGCAACTTTTGACTTGATGACCAATGTCGCTATGTTACGTTTCTTTATTATGTATGTTTGACATGTAAATAGATACCAATATCTTGGCGAAACAGGTGGAAAGGCACACTTAGATTTATACAAAATCTGGTTAAAAACCACAAGCAAAAAAAACAACCTTCAGCTTTATTATATTAGCATACGAGTAAACAATACTAATACACAATTTTTGTCCCCAGAAAACCTCCGCCACCCCCAAAGAAGATATTCGAATACTTGAACAAGCATGTCGTGGGGCAGGAGTACGCGAAGAAGGTGCTGTCAGTGGCGGTGTACAATCACTACAAACGGATATACAACAACGTGACGGGCGGCGCGCCGGACGCGCACCATCCGCTGCACCACACGCACCGGGCGCAGGACGGAGGTATGTGGCGTGGGTGGGTTGGTGGTGGGGTAGGGTATGAGTAGGGTGAGTGGACGGGTGGACGGGTGGACGTTGGACGGATGGACGAATAGACGGGTGGACGGGTGGACGAGTAGACGGGTGGTCGTGTGGACGAGTGGATGGGTGGACGGGTGGACGGGTGGACGAGTGGACGGGTGGACGGGTGGATGGAAGGGCAGACAGAGGGACGGAAAGATAGACAGTACGGACAGAGACAGTCGGTACGTACGGATGGACATTCGGACATGGCAAAAATACAAAGTTTCTATAAAGATTTGGAGCCGTTCGTATTCGATACTTTATGAACGTTTAATGAATATCTACTGTAGGATGAATGATAAAGCCTCAAGAGATGGTGTCGGTTCATTTAAATTGTAAACACGAATCTAATACCTCTTAATTCGTAACACATTGCATGCCTGTATTATTCAATGGAATTACATCATCTTTTCCCACTTCCATCAAATTGCTTATAAAGATATGCAGATTAAAAATAATAGACGGCAGTATGATTGCCCAAATTGCGTCGAAAGTTCTGAAACGCGCATGAAAAGTGAAACAGGGAGTGAAAGTGTATCGAATCGTCTGCGTTGCGCGCTCGCTCTTGACCTTTTGCTTTTGTCTATACTTTTTGTGTTGCCCATTGTCTCTGGTGCTGAGTGAGAGTGTTTTTTAAACGAAGTTGGGTAATGATGGAAATTAGAGTAGTTTTCTTTTTAAAAAAACCAACACGTTTCATTTGTTTTAAGTGTCCACTCATTGCTCAATTAAAACTAATGAGTTTTCGAAGATATCTTTAACATTATGATTTATTCTTAACCGACTGCAGGAGTTTCTTGAAGAGGAAATTCGTGTGACTATTTTTTCGACCAACATCATACATAATAAAATCCATCGAAGCTATGTTACGAGACCTACAACCGTATAAATCCGTGTGTGTATCCCCTCCAGACCTGCTGCACCTGTCGCAGGCGGGCCCGGCCGGCGCCGAGGTGCTGGAGCGGCAGCACCACGACCTGCGGCTCGACAAGAGCAATGTGCTGCTGCTAGGACCCACTGGATGCGGTCAGTCACATATACCTACCTCTAGCCTTCAGTTATATAAACCAACTAGCAGCGCCCCGCGGTTTTACCCGCGTTGTGCCCGTTTCCGTGGGAATTTCGGGATTTTTTTACATAAAAACTTTCCTCTTGAATCACTCTACCTATTACAAAAAACCGCATCAAAATCCGTTGCGTAATTTTAAAGATTTAAGCATACAGACAAACAGACAAACAAACAGACAAAAATAGCGACTTTGTTTTATACTATGTAGGTAGTGATGTTCATACAACGTCTTAAGGCGAACTTAAGTCAAAAACTGATCCGGTTTCAGCATTTTGCTGGCTGGGTGGGACCAAAAGGAGCGTAAGCAAATTAACTACTTCGAATAAATGAAAACCCTGAAATGTCCCATTGCTGGGCAAAGGCCTCTCATCTCACTGAAGATATCAGTACAGTAAAACCATTTAACTGAAGAAATAAAATTGTCAGTAATGTCTCACTGCTGGGCAAAGACCTCTCGACAACCATCTACTAATTATCTATCTATGATATACAGGGTGACTCTTTTTTGGAGAATTATATACTTCTTTTACATCTAAGTAAACAGCTGTTCTGTTAATAAAACCTTATCTTCGAAAACTGTATAATCTTAGGATTTCAGTAAAAACAAGCGCGGTTTACGTCATAATAAAGGTCAATTTTGCTTGTACAAGCGTAAATTTTGTTTACACGTGAGTCATCAATACGCTAATAGGTACGTATGTAAACTAGTCTCTTGTTTACTCTCCGTTCGATATTGCATAAGTTTTTATTAAGAATTGTCATAAATATGCAATCAGCTGTTTTTTTACATGGAGGCCCCTAGACCTACAATATATTTAATTGTGCAATAAGATTGAATTGCGTCTGGATCCAAACGGTCAATTATATTGCACAATAAGAAAATTGTGCAATGTTTTCTTGTTCAGTCGGAGAATAGTTTGATCCCGAGCAACATGTCAAATATTGCGCAATACTGACCCTACACGAAGCAATATTGTTCAATATTAAATATTGTACAATAAAATTAAACTCGCTCAAACTTTCGTTCAATCATTGCGCAGTCTTCAATATTAGCCCTAGACGATCAATTATATTGCACAATATTCAATATTGCGCAATATAATTGATCGTTTAGGGGCCGCCAAAACATTAGCAATAAAATGTCATTCATGCATTTCGTATAGGTTAGTGGCTCACCCTGGTGTCGTAAATGGTAATAGAATTTTGACTGCCTCAGCAAACTAAAATACTACTACAGAACAAAGGCTTTATGAAGTAACTAGCAGCGCCCCGCGGTTTTATCCGCGTTGTGCCCGTTCCCGTGGGAATTTCGGGATAAAATGTAGCCTATAGCCTTCCTCGATAAATAGACTATCTAACAGTGAAAGAATTATTCAGATCGGTTCAGTAGTTTCTGAGATTAGCGCGTTTAAACAAACAAACAAACAAACAAACAAACAAACAAACAAAACAAACTCTTCAGCTTTATAATATTAGTATAGATAATTATAATATGAAGGACAGTGCTCATCATCATTAAAGTGCTTTTCCAGTTGATTTAATACATGTTCCTTTACTTCCTTTACATCTCTCTCTATACGACATGACAGACACCTTAGGATAGTATACTATACATAATTAGGATATGTATGGATTAGAATTTTATATGTATTAAATATATGTATATTCAACTAGCCGCGTCCCACGGTTTCACCCGCGTTAGGCCCTTTCCCGTGGGAATTAAGTTATGAAAAATAGCCTATAACTTTCCCGTTGAATGTAGTTATCCATTACAAAAATAATTATTCAAATCGGACTGGTAATTCCCAAGTTTAGCTCGAACATACTTACAAATTTTACCTCTTAATTCTTTACTAGCAGCGCCCCGCGGTTTTACCCGCGTTGTGTCCATTCCTGTGGGAATTTCGGGATGAAAAATAGCCTATGTTACTCGTGGATAATGTAGCTATCGAATGGTGAAAGAATTTTTAAAAACGGTTCAGTAGTTTTTGAGCCTATTCATTGCAACCAAACAAACAAAGTTTTCCTCTTTATAATATTAGTGTAGATTTAACAAAAGATTCTTTAGCGCGTTCAAACTAACACAACAACTTAGATTTCTACTCTTTTCTAGAAAAGTTTATGTGACCAACATTGGCCTCTATTATAGTTAAATACCCAACTAGCAAAATTGTCCTGGAATACGATTTTATAATGCTATTTGGACTTATATAGCTCCGTTAAAGGTTTTGGTATTTGCTATTGCGCTTTTAACAGCATTAATGAATACCGTTTTTACTTCAGTACGATTAATCCTATAATTTGAACTTATATCGGTATATAGGATCATATTTCGTGGCCACTTCTGGGTTAAGACTCCTATAAAAGCTAGTAACAAAACTAATTGCACTCAGGAGTAATCAGTCTGGAAACTCAGACTTATATGCGCCTTTAAGATAACATCTTAGGAGCATTTAAAGCTTAAGACTCCTCGAGGAGCATCTACCAGGAATATATACACTGAGGCGCAATCACTCTTGTTATTTATACTTATAACCTCATCTAGGCTATTTTTTTATGGCCAATATAAGTAAATTTAAGTTAAACTACTGAAAAGCATTTAAACTTCTTATCTGGTTTTACATTACCCTAGAAGTGTATTTTATATCCGCGTTTCAAATATGTATAATTAAATCACTAATATTATAACAGCTCGCAGTAGGATAAAATGTTTTCTATATTGATTTATCGCATGCCATTATAAGCTTAGATACACTTATAAAGGCTTTCCATAATAGTGTTATAGTCTAAGTAATCTCAAACAATCCTGGTCAAAACTCTTATAAGATCACTTTTGCTTGAAACGACCAATATAGGCTAAAACACGCTTTATATAGTTTCGCAAATTCTATTATAGGATTTGACATCAGCCACAGTGAGCACTGATGTATTAAATTTAATTGGTGAAGAGCGCATCGCGAATTCTGATGAGGGTTCCGGATAAGATAACTGTAGTACTTTAGATGGAGGAGGTTCAGACTACGAAAGTTATAGTGAAAAATCATTGAGCGATTCTGAAAGCGATAATGAGGCAGAACTTTCAGATTACAACAAAGATTTAGAACTGCGTTATTCTATTAAAAACTGGGCCCTAAACTTCAATATTTCTCACGCTGCATTAATCTCTTTATTTGAAGTTATAAATGTAAGAATAAACGATGTTTTGCCTTAAGTTGCACGAACACTACTAGATACAAATAAAGAAAAGCTACACATTACTATTCATTACTATTTCACCCCCAGGGCTCCAGGGTATCCAGGAATATCATCATACTTTTATTTCGATCGTTGGGAACCTGAATAAAATAATTAGATATTAAATAAAAACAATGTTTAAAATAATGTTTAACCTAGCACGCACAACAAACCCTTACAATATTCCTATAACATGCTAAGCTATGAACATCAATAGAGTTTGTTTTTATCTGACAATGTGGAACCCTAATTGGTTACAATATGGCGAATTCTTCGGTTTTAACACTGGCCAATATAGAACCAATATTACTTATATTGGTTCTAAGTCACACTTGGCAATGCTCACAAAAAAAATGGTAACTTTTCATGATATTTTCATAATAAAATATTAAATATTAAAATGTAAATAAGTTAATTACAAGAGGCGCTTTAAAATTTTAATTAAAACCATGATAGAATTTTCGGAAAATTCACATTCCCCTACGAATATACACCAGACTAACAATAATAAGCTTTTGATTTCCTACTATGGTTGACATTCATTAATATTAAATTAAACTTAGTTATATTTACACAAACTATACCCTTAATCAAATAGTTAAAACAATTCCTGAACAGAATTCGAGCATTGCGAGGCGCGTATTCATCTCAAATTATCCTATAATTTACTTATATTGGCATTTGCAGGACTAATTGGATTGACGTAATTCTAATATAGGAGCAATATAGGCGTAAACGGCATTGAAGCGGTCTATTATAAACACGATATAAGTAAAAGTTTACTTATAAAATGGGCCCTTTCCCGGACTTATTAGCGGATATAAGTCTCTTATAATCCTACGGAATAGTGCTCCTGGAGATAGTAATGAAACCACTTTTTGCTAGTTGGGTAAATTATTAATATGCATTTAAATGTCAAAGTTATAAGAATTATGTAAAACTGTCCGTCATATAATCGACCTCCAATGTACTTTGGTTAGATTTTCAAGTTTATCAACGTATTATGTAAACACGAAACAGGTTATATATCTCTTGATACCGGTAGTTCGAAGGTCGCCAATGATTTTACTATTATATTTTTTAATTAATTATTCTCAATGCAGTTGATAGCTTGTCACATAACACTGAAATTGGTTAGTCTAGAATACATTTTTTGTTGAAATTTATTAAATTATTGATTTAATTGAAATAACATTCTTGATCAAATAAAAAGATCGCCTTTCATTTGTATGATCTTTAATAGCCTCTTTGGTCTTGTGGTTTGAGCGCCCGGCTCACGATCCGGAGGTTCCGGGTTCATTTCTCGGTGGGGAAATTTTCTTACAAAAATCTCTTTGTGTGACTGTGTCCTCCGTTTGATTAGGGCATTACAGGCTGAATCACCTGATTGCCCGAAAAGTAGGATGATTCTGTGCTTCAGAGGGCACGTAAAGCCGTCGGTCCCGGTTACTTTCTACGGATAGTAGTCGATGAGCTATGTCAGAGGCCTTTGGCGGCTCAATAACTCTGACACCAGGATTGGTCAGGGTGACCATCCACTCGATGAAGAAGAATATCTTTAATAGGTTTCATCTATTTCTCAAACTTTTTCGATTTTTACACATTATTAACGTATTACTACGGGTTTTTTCGTGGCACAGACGGTTTTTTAGTAAGTAAAAACACTTAGTTTGATTTCCCGATGTTCCGAGTGGATTGCACTTACGAACTACGCGACCACGGGTGATGCAATAAGGTTTCATCTCGTCTCCATTTTTTCTCTTATAAAGGATGAATAGTTAGTTGTGTAGACCTCCTTGGTGGTCAAGTAGTATGTGCACTCGCCTGCCAAGACTGAGGTCCAATTCCCGGCTTGAGCGAAAACATGTTTACTACTTTTCAAACATGGCTCGGGTTTGAGATCAACAACTCGCATTTGGCAAGCGTGGTGATTATGCCTAATACTCCTCACTGTACTGATATCTTCAGTGAGATGAGTGGCCTTTGCCCAGCAGTGGGACATTACAGGCTAATACTTTCTTACTTTACTTGACTTTCTATAATTCTCAGTCTTAATATGCAGTACTTATCATATACTTTAGTATTACAATATAGGTATTTATACTCGTAATTTCACCAAAAATTCTTGTGTAATATAACCATATTCTGAGAAGTGAAAGACATTAAGTACTCGTTTCCGTAAACAATTGAACACATCACACCGTTATTGTTTACCGAGAATTGTATTAAAACGTTATTTATCGTCGCCTTGTCATGCGACGCGACGTCTTGGGAAATACACGTTTTGTACAACTTTACTACCACATGGTTCTACCTTAACCTTTTGTTGTATGATGCGTGGAACCATTTCTACTTACACCTTAATTTACAGCGTTATTGTAACAAGGTTCTATGTATTCGGTTTGTTGTATGAACCGTGGAACCTTGTGGTTGTATAAAATGGTCGTTATGGTATCTGAATTTCTGATGTTTCGGGAATCGCAACTGTGTTGAAATTTTAACAGGTGCGAACAGAGATTGCAATTTTTTTGTTAAATATTCATGAAGGATTAATGTCTGGTTGGGTGTTTTCAAAATATTTATTATATGGGCGGTGTCCTACTGAGACACAAGTACGAGTATTCGCGGCCTTTTTAAACTATATATAGAATCTCCAGTAGGATTATGCTATACCCTGAGCGCTATGAATGAATGACCTATGCTTTTTTATTTAGTAAATTTAACATTAAATATGTTACGGAACGTAACGTATCGTAACGTATTACCCTGTAATTCCCACTGCTGGGCAAAGGCCAACGTAACTTATTTCGGGAACTATCAGGAATTTGGATAACCATATTTAAGGTATTAGATTCTTATCCCGAAATTCCCACGGGAACGGTCACAACACGGGTAAAACCGCTGCCAGTTTGGTAAGATAAACATTTCTTGTCGACCTCTTAACAAAATGACAATGACTTACTTCAATCTCAACAGTGTAAGTATTTTAGTATACCGGCATTCATCAAAGAAGATGTTGTAAACCCGGTAGCATCAATTACTTTACTCCCTTCTCAAGTTGTAAATAATTTAACCGATTACACCTAATAAAGGTTAAATATATTTAAATTGCGAGCCATTCAATTCATGTCATATTTTTTTTGACATGCCATCGAGTTTAATATTCAATTTATTGAATACTCTGCGTGGTTTTTCGTCGAAACAAGAGGTATAAATTATGATAATTGACTATAATATTCGCAGACAATTATGCTATTTTTTATGATATTTTGTTGTATTTTTTGTATAGTTAAGATTGAGGGTCATTACAATGTCATCTGTTACGATTCAATATATCTTATTGAAGCTTTTATTTTGTTTTATTAAGAATAAAATAGGAAGGCACGGAACATTCTCGGGTGATTTAATATAAAGACTAAGTCGAGTCTTCTAAAAACTCTAGGGTTAGTTAGCCACTAACCTACTCGAAATTACTACTCTGAAACTCTCTGCTCTACTATGAAATAATTTAAGGGTCTTTCAAAAAGACCACTGCTATTTTATCTATTCTATAATACATTAAGGGGGAAAATGTTCTCTGAGACCAACAAAATGTGTAGACCAACCCTTCTAAATCTGAGAAAATAACATAAGCGCAATCTACAAAATGTTCACATTGACACCCTCTATTAGGGTCGCGGGTGGAACTACCTTCATATACATATTTGATGCTGTATACACGTCAACGTTGAATGAACATGAACTAATGAATGAACATGTTGTATTCCAGGTAAAACGTTGCTAGCCCAGACCATAGCGACATGCTTGGACGTTCCGTTCGCGATATGCGACTGCACCACCCTCACGCAAGCGGGCTACGTCGGCGAAGACATCGAGAGCGTCATCGCTAAGCTACTGCAAGATGCTAACTTCAAGTAAGTACTGATACAAACATATAGGTATACAAGCGGACCCGGCAAATGATTTTTGCAGTATAAAAATTAAGGAACCACCCTAATTAATATAAATTGAGATATAAGCTAAAATCGGTTCAGTAATTTAGGAGTCCATGGCGGACAAACAACGTGACACGGAATTTTCATATATAAAGATATCTTTAAATCTGATGGAGTAAAATGACAGCTCGTTAGTTCAATTGTCAAAATAATGTTGCCAGCCTTCAGGTCTTAGTAGTGATGCCTCGCATGTTCCGCATGATTATTGCAGATTTTGGTATCTCGATGTATCATCAAGACGAGGTTTCATTCGTGTAGATTGGACTTATTTTCTACTAAAATTGAGACTTTTATCATTATATCCATTCTCTTATGTTGAAGACCACAAAAAATAAAATGACAGCATGTATACAAAATAGCGCAAAACGCGGAACTTAGCTATTACCGCTTGACACCTAGATGACAAATATTTACTACGAGATATCAGATACCATAAGTCTAAATATATGTACATTATGCATACAAACAGCATTTTATAGGTACTTAATGTATTGAAGCATTTGTTAAATTTAATGAATAAAATCCTGACATTATTTTTACCAGACGTAAGCTGTTAAAGTTTAATATGATTAGAAGGACTAAGTTACGTTGCCTTAACATAATATCAGGACTTTGAGGATTCGTATCTTATCTATGAGTGATTTCCACCACAGCTTAATGCTATATATACATATACTAGCAGTGCCCCGCGGTTTTACCCGCGTTGTGCCCGTTCCCGTGGGAATTTCGGGATAAAATGTAGCCTATAGCCTTCCTCGATAAATAGACTATCTAACAGTGAAAGAATTATTCAAATCGGTTCAGTAGTTTCTGAGATTAGCGCGTTTAAACAAACAAACAAACAAACAAACAAACAAAACAAAACAAACTCTTCAGCTTTATAATATTAGTATAGATATGTTACGTATTATTCAGTAATGTCATTAAATTTCGCATAAAATAGGTTTGGCGAAAAGTCACTTTAATCCCAACTTCTTCTTCATCGAGTGGATGGTCAACCTGACCAATCCTGGTGTCAGAGTTATTGAGCCGCCAAAAGCCTCTGACATGGCTCAAGTAACGCCTACTATCCGTAGAAAGTAACCGGGACCGACGGCTTAACGTGCCCTCCGAAGCACGGAATCATCTTACTTTTCCTACTGTACTGATATTTTTAGTGATCAAACCTGTAATGGGACATCACAGATTACTTTATACGTAAATGCATTTTCCAGTGTGGAGCGAGCACAGACCGGTATTGTATTCCTGGACGAGGTGGACAAAATAGGCGCCGTGCCCGGGATACACCAACTAAGAGATGTAGGAGGTAAGACATTGAAATTTGAAGTCACTGCTTGTTTTCTTTTCCTATGGCACTGAACCACGCAACCACGTCTGCCGGCCTCTCTTTATGTTCGCACTGGACACAAAAACCATTGACAAGAGGTCTTGATCTATAGACCTAGAGCCCGTGAACCCCAGACCTTCGTTATTTTATAAAAGCTGAAAGTTTGTCAGCGCATGCTCCCACACATAGGTAAGAACGATGGACTATTATGAAGTTTGGGTTATCGTGGCTTTGGCAGATAAACGATACTAAAGGTGTGTAAAATACCGATCTAAATTCATCAAATAATAAAGTGTGATTTGTGACATGACATATGTCATTTGAAAGCTCTTGAAGAGTTGTACAAGTCACCCTTTGACGGTGATATCGAAATCGACGGCCAACTTGGTGTTTTCGACCATTGAAGATTGGAGTTGACCTATGTTATGGACGCTGATCCTAATGCTCAACAGTGACATGACCTATATCATTTGAAAGCTCTTGACAAGTTGTACAAGTCACCCTTTGACGGTGATATCGAAATCGACGGCCAACTTGGTGTTTTCGACCATTGAAGATTGGAGTTGACCTATGCTATGGACGCTGATCCTAAGTGACATGACCTATGTCATTTGAAAGCTCTTGACAAGTTGTACAAGTCACCCTTTGACGGTGACATCGAAATCGACGGCCAACTTGGTGTTTTCGACCACCGAAGATTGGAGTTGGCCTATGCCATGGACGCTGATCCTAATGCTCAACAGTGACATGACCTATGTCATTTGAAAGCTCTTGAGGAGTTGTACAAGTCACCCTTTGACGGTGATATCGAAATCGATGGCCAACTTGGTGTTTTCGACCATTGACCTTTAGTACCGTATACCTGCCAAAGCCACGATAACCCAAACTTCATAATAGTCCATCGTTCTTACCTGGTGTTGGGAGCATGCGCTGACAAACTTTCAGCTTTTATAAAATGACGAAGGTCTGGGGTTCGCGGGCTCTTGGTCCACTAGTTCACGATATCTAAAAACAAAAAGCTTTTGTACAAAATAAAATAATAATTTATTGCCACAATTGCAAACAAAATAAAAATATTTTAAGAAATCGAAAAACAAAAGTCTACTTACGGTTTGCCGGTTTGCCAAGTTCCTAAGACGTATATAACATATAGTCATCTTTCGAAGCAATGGCCTGTTTTCCGGTCCAATATTTAGTTCATTCATTCATTTCGAGTAGGTTAGTGGCCAACCCCTTGGCAAAACTACGCCACGAGCGCTACATTTTTGCAGAAGGGCAGCATCTGAGATGACTTTGGGATATTTAACCTTTTTCAGGTGAGGGAGTCCAACAAGGCATGCTCAAGATGTTGGAAGGTGCTGTAGTGTCGGTGCCCGAACGAAACTCGCGCAAGCTACGAGGAGACGCCGTACAAGTCGACACCACGAACATACTGTTTGTGGCCAGTGGCGCTTACAACGGATTGGATCGGTGAGTTACTTCCGAAGCCAAAAGAAAAGCAAAGCAACTTGAATTTCTCTACGTTTTTTACGTCACTTTCTGTGACACCATCACCAGTGGCAATTTCCATCTAAACTTTACCGTGCTTCGGAGGGCACGTTAAATGTCGGTCGCAATTGTTGCAATCGTTAAACCATGTCGGAGGCCTTTGGGCCGTGTCAAAAGTCGGACACAAGGGTTGGCCACTGACGTACTGGAACTGACTTGCCTTGCAGGCTGGTGCAGCGGCGCAGCAACGAGAAGTACCTCGGGTTCGGCGCGTGGGACGGCCGCGCGGGGCGGCGCGCCGCCGGCGCCGCGGCGGCGGCCGACGCCTCGCCGCTGGACTCCGCCGCCTCCGAGAACACGGAGCGCGACGCCTGGCTGCGCAAGGTGCAGGCGCGCGACCTCATCGACTTCGGCATGATCCCGGTACGACACGCACATATCATTACACACATACCACTACACTCGGCCCCTCCGAGAACACGGAGCGCGACGCCTGGCTGCGCAAGGTGCAGGCGCGCGACCTCATCGACTTCGGCATGATCCCGGTACGACACGCACATATCATTACACACATACCACTACACTCGGCCCCTCCGAGAACACGGAGCGCGACGCCTGGCTGCGCAAGGTGCAGGCGCGCGACCTCATCGACTTCGGCATGATCCCGGTACGACACGCACATATCATTACACACATACCACTACACTCGGCCCCTCCGAGAACACGGAGCGCGACGCCTGGCTGCGCAAGGTGCAGGCGCGCGACCTCATCGACTTCGGCATGATCCCGGTACGACACGCACATATCATTACACACATACCACTACACTCGGCCCCTCCGAGAACACGGAGCGCGACGCCTGGCTGCGCAAGGTGCAGGCGCGCGACCTCATCGACTTCGGCATGATCCCGGTACGACACGCACATATCATTACACACATACCACTACACTCGGCCCCTCCGAGAACACGGAGCGCGACGCCTGGCTGCGCAAGGTGCAGGCGCGCGACCTCATCGACTTCGGCATGATCCCGGTACGACACGCACATATCATTACACACATACCACTACACTCGGCCCCTCCGAGAACACGGAGCGCGACGCCTGGCTGCGCAAGGTGCAGGCGCGCGACCTCATCGACTTCGGCATGATCCCGGTACGACACGCACATATCATTACACACATACCACTACACTCGGCCCCTCCGAGAACACGGAGCGCGACGCCTGGCTGCGCAAGGTGCAGGCGCGCGACCTCATCGACTTCGGCATGATCCCGGTACGACACGCACATATCATTACACACATACCACTACACTCGGCCCCTCCGAGAACACGGAGCGCGACGCCTGGCTGCGCAAGGTGCAGGCGCGCGACCTCATCGACTTCGGCATGATCCCGGTACGACACGCACATATCATTACACACATACCACTACACTCGGCCCCTCCGAGAACACGGAGCGCGACGCCTGGCTGCGCAAGGTGCAGGCGCGCGACCTCATCGACTTCGGCATGATCCCGGTACGACACGCACATATCATTACACACATACCACTACACTCGGCCCCTCCGAGAACACGGAGCGCGACGCCTGGCTGCGCAAGGTGCAGGCGCGCGACCTCATCGACTTCGGCATGATCCCGGTACGACACGCACATATCATTACACACATACCACTACACTCGGCCCCTCCGAGAACACGGAGCGCGACGCCTGGCTGCGCAAGGTGCAGGCGCGCGACCTCATCGACTTCGGCATGATCCCGGTACGACACGCACATATCATTACACACATACCACTACACTCGGCCCCTCCGAGAACACGGAGCGCGACGCCTGGCTGCGCAAGGTGCAGGCGCGCGACCTCATCGACTTCGGCATGATCCCGGTACGACACGCACATATCATTACACACATACCACTACACTCGGCCCCTCCGAGAACACGGAGCGCGACGCCTGGCTGCGCAAGGTGCAGGCGCGCGACCTCATCGACTTCGGCATGATCCCGGTACGACACGCACATATCATTACACACATACCACTACACTCGGCCCCTCCGAGAACACGGAGCGCGACGCCTGGCTGCGCAAGGTGCAGGCGCGCGACCTCATCGACTTCGGCATGATCCCGGTACGACACGCACATATCATTACACACATACCACTACACTCGGCCCCTCCGAGAACACGGAGCGCGACGCCTGGCTGCGCAAGGTGCAGGCGCGCGACCTCATCGACTTCGGCATGATCCCGGTACGACACGCACATATCATTACACACATACCACTACACTCGGCCCCTCCGAGAACACGGAGCGCGACGCCTGGCTGCGCAAGGTGCAGGCGCGCGACCTCATCGACTTCGGCATGATCCCGGTACGACACGCACATATCATTACACACATACCACTACACTCGGCCCCTCCGAGAACACGGAGCGCGACGCCTGGCTGCGCAAGGTGCAGGCGCGCGACCTCATCGACTTCGGCATGATCCCGGTACGACACGCACATATCATTACACACATACCACTACACTCGGCCCCTCCGAGAACACGGAGCGCGACGCCTGGCTGCGCAAGGTGCAGGCGCGCGACCTCATCGACTTCGGCATGATCCCGGTACGACACGCACATATCATTACACACATACCACTACACTCGGCCCCTCCGAGAACACGGAGCGCGACGCCTGGCTGCGCAAGGTGCAGGCGCGCGACCTCATCGACTTCGGCATGATCCCGGTACGACACGCACATATCATTACACACATACCACTACACTCGGCCCCTCCGAGAACACGGAGCGCGACGCCTGGCTGCGCAAGGTGCAGGCGCGCGACCTCATCGACTTCGGCATGATCCCGGTACGACACGCACATATCATTACACACATACCACTACACTCGGCCCCTCCGAGAACACGGAGCGCGACGCCTGGCTGCGCAAGGTGCAGGCGCGCGACCTCATCGACTTCGGCATGATCCCGGTACGACACGCACATATCATTACACACATACCACTACACTCGGCCCCTCCGAGAACACGGAGCGCGACGCCTGGCTGCGCAAGGTGCAGGCGCGCGACCTCATCGACTTCGTGCTTGTTCACGTTGAAAGCGCGGGCGCGGGCGCGGTGGAGGGCGCGGGAAACGTCGCGAGCTCGTGTTCACGTTAACCGCCAGGCGTTCGCGCGAGTGTGACGTATTGTCAGAGGTCGTAAACATATCAGGAAACATTATACTAAATGAAACGGGTCTGTATCGCGTTGAGTTCACACTAAATGTTGTCTATTCGTTTCTAAGTGACAGGAGTAATTTTAAATATTTGTATATAGACCTTCCGCTGTCACTCAAGCGCAAACTCGTCGACATGTGTATCCTGCCCGTCCTAACCTACGGTGCCCAGACATGGTCCCTAACAGAGCTGCAGAAGTCTAAGCTCAAGATTTTCCAGAGGGCGATGGAACGCAGCATCCTCGGATTCAAACGAATCGATCGAGTGCGAAACTCCACGCTGCGTTCCCTCACCGGCATCACCGACGTCGGTGCCAAAACTGCCCGACTCAAGTGGGAGTGGGCGGGGCACGTGTCGCGGATACACCCCGAGAGATGGGCCCACATCACCACCCAGTGGGTCCCGTGAGGAGAGCGGCGCCGCGGGCGGCCTAGGAAACGCTGGAGGGACGACATTGTCTCCTTCGACAGCGAGTGGTGGGAGACCGCGAAGAATAGGGAAAGATGGAAGAGTTTGGGGGAGACCTTTGCCCAGCAGTGGGACGATATAGGTTAAGGAAAAAAAAAAAAAAAAAGAAGATTTGTTACTTTATTGCTAGGTGTCATGGTTGTAATTAGGTTGAACTTCGAACTGTTTTAAAACTATTTGGTCAGTTCGGTAGTAAACAAAATAAGCTGTCACACGTCATTCACGCGGACAGTTTTTAGCTTTGATTTTGTACGTGACCCGATATCTAGTTGTGTATTTTTGATCGAAGATGTCGTTCAATACAGAAGAGTTTATTAGTGCTGTTCAGGCTAGAACTCCTATTTGGCAAAGTAAACACAGTCATCATATGAATAGAAATGTTCTTAATAAGCTATGGAAGGATATTGCTGGATTGTTTCCTGATATGGAGGGTGAGTAAATGAAATACATATTATTATTCTGGAAAAATGTTAAATTTGGAGGTATTTTAAACTTTTTATTTCTTTATGGTAAGATAATAAAAAATTTAAAAAAGTTTTAGCCTGTAATGTCCCACTGTTGGGCAAAGGCCTCTCGTCTCACTGAAGATATCAGTACAGTAAGATAATAATAATAAGATAATAACACAAAGGCGACTACGTGTATATTAAACGATTGTTTTCCCAAAAATATTTCGTGAATAAATTCCGAACTTGTTTAGCCCGATTTGATGGATTGTTGTTTCTTCCAGTTCCAGTTTGTCGCCTTTGGTGTCGAGTTGGAGTTGTGAACTCATTATCACAATCGTAACCATCTGTATCAATTACAATATTATGCAATAAGCAAGCGGTTTTTATAATCAGACGTGCATGTTTAACATCAGTTTCAATAGGTTGTAACAAAACTCGCCATTTATTGCATAAAATTCCAAATGCACACTCCACGGTTTTTCTCGCTCTTGACAATCTATTATTAAAATTTTCTCTCTCTTGATTCAATGTTCTTTGTGGGTATGGACGCATTATATATTCTTTAAGAGGATAAGCTTCATCGGCTAATATAACATATGGAGCTGTAATGTTAGAATTGGGTAATGTTCTTGGTTCCGGAATATTAAATGCACCTCTTTCGAGTAACCGGTTCAGGGACGAGGCATTAAATGTACCGCCGTCGCTTTGCTTTCCTCTACCTCCCACTTCAATAGTTAAAAATCTTTTCCTCGCATCAGCCATAGCTTGCAAAACAATAGAGAAATAATGCTTGTAGTTAAAAAATGCTGATCCTGATTTTTTAGGTCGTTTAACCCTACAATGTTTACCGTCCAAACTGCCAATGCAGTTAGGAAAGTGCCACATCTCCTTAAAATCTGAAGCAATATTCATAAGCTGATCTTCAGATGGCTGTGGCATGTGGACATTCAAATTATTTTTCCAAATAGCTTCACAGGTACTATAAACAATCTCAGACACAGTACTAACACCCATACGAAAGCTATATGCCAAAGATCGAAAAGCCAACCCAGTGGAGAGATATCTGAAACATAATAAAAAATATAATTATAATGTAAAACTTAAATACATTTACACTAATCATCAACACTAAACAATATTTCTGATTTTACAGAAAAGGCTTTAAGGAAGAAATGGAAGAACATTCGAGACCAATTTATGAAAGAATTTAAGAAAATTCCGGTTTCTCGTTCTGGTGATGCTGGAACAGATCAAAACACTTCAGTGTGGCCATATTTTCAAATGATGCTGTTCATAAAAGATGACGTTACCCCAGAAATAAATGAAGGCAATTTAGGTGAAACTGCTGATGAAAACTGCAATAATAATGATGATAATGATGAGCGGTCCTCAACTCCCCAATCCATAGCTGGTGCATCTTCAAGTACACAATATACGAGCACCAAACGTAAATGTGCACAAGATGTAAGACAGGAATTTATGGAATTGGAGAAGAAAAAGTTGGAATTATTACAAATTAAACTGTCACAAAGCAGCGAAAGACAAGAACAAGATTGCGAAGATCTGTTATTTTTTAAAAGTTTGTTGCCGTACATGAAAGAATTATCTCCTATGCAAAAACTACGTGCTAGAAACAAAATTACACAAGTTATTATGGACGAAATGAATAGTGACATGACTTCAGTCTCACCATGGATATAAATAATACATACGATTATATATGTATTATTTATATCATGGTGAGACTGAAGTCATGTCACTCATTATGGACGAAATGAATAGTGACATGACTTCAGTCTCACCATGGATATAAATAATACATACGATTATATATGTATTATTTATATCATGGTGAGACTGAAGTCATGTCACTCATTATGGACGAAATGAATAGTGACATGACTTCAGTCTCACCATGGATATAAATAATACATACGATTATATATGTATTATTTATATCATGGTGAGACTGAAGTCATGTCACTATTCATTTCGTCCATAATAACTTGTGTAATTTTGTTTCTATACTCGGAATTTTAATTCGATTCCAGATTTGACATTAGCTACTGTCATTTTGTGAAATAATGATACCACATTAATAGTGTAGTGTAGTGATACGAATATCTTATTTCATTGCGAATCGATATTTTGTTATTTTGTTGGGTTTTTGTTAAAGTGTTGTTACGTTGTGTTTGTTGTTACGTTTATAGTTTTAATTTAATAATTATTACCATAATACATCTATCTGTTTTATTTGTCATGTTCCTTCATGATCACATTTTTTATTGATTTCACACACAATTATAAAAGAAAAGTCTCAGATCGTTAATTAATCATCAAAACTAAATTATCGGTTCAGAAATATTTAATTTCCTGATATACTTAGTTTACGAGAGTAAAATTATAAACGAGAAGAATCGATCCGGAAATATTCCATTTCCATATCGAATAATTTCGCAACGTCACTATTTAGTACTTGTCATAATGTTGCAACACTGAAATTGTCAAATCTGGAATCTAATTAAAATTCCGAGTATAGCACGTAGTTTTTGCGCGGACAAGTTCGATCGTCTATTAATGCTTAGAAAGCATTAATAGACGATCGAACTTGTCCGCCCGAACCGCCGGACCGGTACGGTGCGCTCGACACGCCACAATTAAACTTTGTATAATTGATAACGATTATTAATTAAATAAAATAATAAAGAGGAACGTTGTTTGAATTTGAATGACTGCAATATGTATCCCGATAAAAAATGATGATCTATTCCGATCTAATACCAAAAACTAATACCACTAGGTATTACTTTATTTCCGAATTTATTTTTCATTCCCAACGAGTACCACGTTTTTTTAAACAAAAAATGTATTCCTAACGAATACCAAAACATTAGTTGTAAGTACAGTCAGCTTCATAAATTTTATTCTATTTTCTAAGATTTAATATGTAAATCATAATATCGTAATTAATAGGTACTAAAAGTCTTAAAACTATCCAAATTAACATCGTTCCAGTACTAAAAGTCTTAAAACTATCCAAATTAACATCGTTACATTGTTAAGTACATTAAAAGTTGATTTTCTGTGATATTCTATGAGTATTATTAGATTGTAAGTAAATTACCCATTTTGTTATTGTTCCAAAAACTTTCTTACATTAAAAGTTGATTCAGATATTTTATAATTTTGTTAGGATTTAAGTAAAATAATTACTTACATGATTACATGTTTCATTATTAAGATACGTAATTAGTCGATCGTCTGTGATGTCCATGATGTCTATGATATTTTATTCTAGAGCATCTACACCTTTACATACTAGGTAAGTATCGCAGTTGATAAATACTGCAAATTTCTTCTATTTGACTTGGAATGGTAACAGTAAATTATGTGATATCTGTTAAATTTCTACAAATGTCTAATTAGAGGAAAAGAACCTTTTGTGAGTTATATGTATATCAAACCATAATATTGATTAAACATTAACTGAAATCGTAACTCAAAGCATTTTAATTTTACTGAACCTGACTGTACTTTATTCCTTCAGACTTATTTTGGTATTGGTTTACAATGTGGTACTCGTTGGGAATGGAAAATAAGTTCAGAAATAAAGTAATACCAAGTGGTATTAGTTTTTGGTATTAGATCGGAATATATCAAAATGACAATTTACTTACTATAAAAAATATTTTTTTAAAACTGACCTTATAGTTACAAATAGTCTTTCTTCGGGCTTTATACTTTTATGTAAATTTGTGTCCACTTTTGAAATATCACTCCTTATTGAATCCAGTATGTAATCAAAACAGTTGACACTCATCCTGGTATATCCAAAAAATCTTGAAGGATGTTCTCTCAAATTACCATATAAAGTATGAAATTCACCATACCGTTCTCTTTCTTTATTAATTTCGTGCACGCCAATTCTAATATTAAGCATCTCCCACTTTAGGTATGAATTTTCGGTTAAAAATAAAAGATCGTGGTCCATATTGACGATCTCTGACAATACGTCACATTCGCGCGAACGCCTGGCGGTTAATGTGAACACGAGCTAAATGTTGTCTATTCGTTTCTAAGTGACAGGAGTAATTTTAAATATTTGTATATATAGACCTTCCGCTGTCACTCAATTTAGATCTCATTTAAGTAAACTATTATTAGAAAAATGTTATTATTCTGTCTCAGATTTCCTAAATGATTCCTGTTTATAGTTATTTCATAGTTGTTTGTATATTTTATAGTTGTTTATGGTTAGTTATGTTTATGTTTTTTATTTTTATATAATAATATTATTACATAATTAGTTACTTTATGTTTACGTTATAAGTTTCTTCTTTAAATTCGTATGCCAAAAGGCGGAATATGAGTTTTAAAAAAACAATGTAACCCGTATTCGAACAAATAAATAATTTTGATTTGATTTGATTTGATTCAGTCCTGATTTTAGTAATAAGTCCATGGGTTGAACTTACCTGACGTCGCGAGTAAATCGCGCGCGCCACCGCGCTAGTTTGACGTGAACACACACAAACGTCTCAAGCGTTTGAAATTGGAGCGAGCCAGTGGTCCGATTTTGCAAAGTTGGGACATAGGCCTTCAAAATCATTTTTTTGTATTCTTTGCATGGAAACAAACATTTTATGTTCCAATTGGAAAACTATCAGAAGAAGCTGCAGAGTCTAGAAACAAAGATTTCAGAAGGTACCGTGAAAGTTATTCACGTAAAATTAACCGGACTGCTTGTAATCAGGATATTATTAATAACTTGTTGATTAGTTCTGATCCCTATATATCAACAAAGAGGCATAAAATAATTCGTGTACATAAAATGCTTTCAGAAGACGCGAAAGCATTGCTATTACCTGATAGTTTTGATAAAGATGATGAGCAAGAAAACATTGAATTTATAAATGTAGAAACTATCATCGAAGGACAATGACAGGAAAATTTGATTTGTGTAATTTACTTTTTTTAAGTGCTTGTTTTTAAGTCTGTGTAAGTGGAATATGCCTCTTGGGGACACCACTTAAAAAATAACGCACTTTATTCTCTACCTCTGGGGTGGTGTGGAAATGAGAATGAAAAGTGAAATTTCTCAAAAATCGGGGCAAATCGAGGGTTGGCATAGCTTTTAATTTAGCACTAAAATAGTGATATCCAAATCTGAAAACCATATTTTGAGACATTTTGAGACTTTCAAGATATTCGAAATAATGTGTTTTTTTCCATACAAAAAATAATTCAATGACGTATATCTCGAAAAATATAAGGTTTAATCAAAAATTACCATCTATAAAAACATCTTGTATTTAATAGCAAAACCCAAATATGCAATAAAAATATTAAAAATACGAAGTAAATTTTCGCGATTGCCTATGTCCACTACGAGCGATTTTCGGACCATTGTGGAGCGCGCCGCGCGCGCTAGTCGCTAGTTAGCTCGCTACTTACACCGCACTCGCGTTTTGAACGTGAACACTTGGATATCACGTCATATGTTTGATATTTCGTGACCGCGCCCGCCACCGCGCCCGCGAGTCAACGTGGGCAAGCACTTCGGCATGATCCCGGTACGACACGCACATATCATTACACACATACCACTACACTCGGCCCCTCCGAGAACACGGAGCGCGACGCCTGGCTGCGCAAGGTGCAGGCGCGCGACCTCATCGACTTCGGCATGATCCCGGTACGACACGCACATATCATTACACACATACCACTACACTCGGCCCCTCCGAGAACACGGAGCGCGACGCCTGGCTGCGCAAGGTGCAGGCGCGCGACCTCATCGACTTCGGCATGATCCCGGTACGACACGCACATATCATTACACACATACCACTACACTCGGCCCCTCCGAGAACACGGAGCGCGACGCCTGGCTGCGCAAGGTGCAGGCGCGCGACCTCATCGACTTCGGCATGATCCCGGTACGACACGCACATATCATTACACACATACCACTACACTCGGCCCCTCCGAGAACACGGAGCGCGACGCCTGGCTGCGCAAGGTGCAGGCGCGCGACCTCATCGACTTCGGCATGATCCCGGTACGACACGCACATATCATTACACACATACCACTACACTCGGCCCCTCCGAGAACACGGAGCGCGACGCCTGGCTGCGCAAGGTGCAGGCGCGCGACCTCATCGACTTCGGCATGATCCCGGTACGACACGCACATATCATTACACACATACCACTACACTCGGCCCCTCCGAGAACACGGAGCGCGACGCCTGGCTGCGCAAGGTGCAGGCGCGCGACCTCATCGACTTCGGCATGATCCCGGTACGACACGCACATATCATTACACACATACCACTACACTCGGCCCCTCCGAGAACACGGAGCGCGACGCCTGGCTGCGCAAGGTGCAGGCGCGCGACCTCATCGACTTCGGCATGATCCCGGTACGACACGCACATATCATTACACACATACCACTACACTCGGCCCCTCCGAGAACACGGAGCGCGACGCCTGGCTGCGCAAGGTGCAGGCGCGCGACCTCATCGACTTCGGCATGATCCCGGTACGACACGCACATATCATTACACACATACCACTACACTCGGCCCCTCCGAGAACACGGAGCGCGACGCCTGGCTGCGCAAGGTGCAGGCGCGCGACCTCATCGACTTCGGCATGATCCCGGTACGACACGCACATATCATTACACACATACCACTACACTCGGCCCCTCCGAGAACACGGAGCGCGACGCCTGGCTGCGCAAGGTGCAGGCGCGCGACCTCATCGACTTCGGCATGATCCCGGTACGACACGCACATATCATTACACACATACCACTACACTCGGCCCCTCCGAGAACACGGAGCGCGACGCCTGGCTGCGCAAGGTGCAGGCGCGCGACCTCATCGACTTCGGCATGATCCCGGTACGACACGCACATATCATTACACACATACCACTACACTCGGCCCCTCCGAGAACACGGAGCGCGACGCCTGGCTGCGCAAGGTGCAGGCGCGCGACCTCATCGACTTCGGCATGATCCCGGTACGACACGCACATATCATTACACACATACCACTACACTCGGCCCCTCCGAGAACACGGAGCGCGACGCCTGGCTGCGCAAGGTGCAGGCGCGCGACCTCATCGACTTCGGCATGATCCCGGTACGACACGCACATATCATTACACACATACCACTACACTCGGCCCCTCCGAGAACACGGAGCGCGACGCCTGGCTGCGCAAGGTGCAGGCGCGCGACCTCATCGACTTCGGCATGATCCCGGTACGACACGCACATATCATTACACACATACCACTACACTCGGCCCCTCCGAGAACACGGAGCGCGACGCCTGGCTGCGCAAGGTGCAGGCGCGCGACCTCATCGACTTCGGCATGATCCCGGTACGACACGCACATATCATTACACACATACCACTACACTCGGCCCCTCCGAGAACACGGAGCGCGACGCCTGGCTGCGCAAGGTGCAGGCGCGCGACCTCATCGACTTCGGCATGATCCCGGTACGACACGCACATATCATTACACACATACCACTACACTCGGCCCCTCCGAGAACACGGAGCGCGACGCCTGGCTGCGCAAGGTGCAGGCGCGCGACCTCATCGACTTCGGCATGATCCCGGTACGACACGCACATATCATTACACACATACCACTACACTCGGCCCCTCCGAGAACACGGAGCGCGACGCCTGGCTGCGCAAGGTGCAGGCGCGCGACCTCATCGACTTCGGCATGATCCCGGTACGACACGCACATATCATTACACACATACCACTACACTCGGCCCCTCCGAGAACACGGAGCGCGACGCCTGGCTGCGCAAGGTGCAGGCGCGCGACCTCATCGACTTCGGCATGATCCCGGTACGACACGCACATATCATTACACACATACCACTACACTCGGCCCCTCCGAGAACACGGAGCGCGACGCCTGGCTGCGCAAAGTGCAGGCGCGCGACCTCATCGACTTCGGCATGATCCCGGTACGACACGCACATATCATTACACACATACCACTACACTCGGCCCCTCCGAGAACACGGAGCGCGACGCCTGGCTGCGCAAGGTGCAGGCGCGCGACCTCATCGACTTCGGCATGATCCCGGTACGACACGCACATATCATTACACACATACCACTACACTCGGCCCCTCCGAGAACACGGAGCGCGACGCCTGGCTGCGCAAGGTGCAGGCGCGCGACCTCATCGACTTCGGCATGATCCCGGTACGACACGCACATATCATTACACACATACCACTACACTCGGCCCCTCCGAGAACACGGAGCGCGACGCCTGGCTGCGCAAGGTGCAGGCGCGCGACCTCATCGACTTCGGCATGATCCCGGTACGACACGCACATATCATTACACACATACCACTACACTCGGCCCCTCCGAGAACACGGAGCGCGACGCCTGGCTGCGCAAGGTGCAGGCGCGCGACCTCATCGACTTCGGCATGATCCCGGTACGACACGCACATATCATTACACACATACCACTACACTCGGCCCCTCCGAGAACACGGAGCGCGACGCCTGGCTGCGCAAGGTGCAGGCGCGCGACCTCATCGACTTCGGCATGATCCCGGTACGACACGCACATATCATTACACACATACCACTACACTCGGCCCCTCCGAGAACACGGAGCGCGACGCCTGGCTGCGCAAGGTGCAGGCGCGCGACCTCATCGACTTCGGCATGATCCCGGTACGACACGCACATATCATTACACACATACCACTACACTCGGCCCCTCCGAGAACACGGAGCGCGACGCCTGGCTGCGCAAGGTGCAGGCGCGCGACCTCATCGACTTCGGCATGATCCCGGTACGACACGCACATATCATTACACACATACCACTACACTCGGCCCCTCCGAGAACACGGAGCGCGACGCCTGGCTGCGCAAGGTGCAGGCGCGCGACCTCATCGACTTCGGCATGATCCCGGTACGACACGCACATATCATTACACACATACCACTACACTCGGCCCCTCCGAGAACACGGAGCGCGACGCCTGGCTGCGCAAGGTGCAGGCGCGCGACCTCATCGACTTCGGCATGATCCCGGTACGACACGCACATATCATTACACACATACCACTACACTCGGCCCCTCCGAGAACACGGAGTGCGACGCCTGGCTGCGCAAGGTGCAGGCGCGCGACCTCATCGACTTCGGCATGATTCATTCATTCATGCATTCGTGCATTCGGCATGGTCGCCGATACTAGCATTTCTATCTGAGCGCTACCGTGCTACGGAGGGCATGTAAAGCAGTCGGTCCCCGTTGTTTCAATCGTCAGACCATGTTTAAGGCCTCCAGGCGGTGTAAGAACTCCGACACCAGGGTTGACCACTAATCTATTCGAAATGAATGAATGAACAATTATTTTTCATTTTGTACTCGTTCGTTTGCAGGAGTTCGTGGGCCGGTTCCCGGTGCTGGTGCCGTTCCACAGCCTCAACCAGGACCTGCTCGTGCGGATACTCACTGAGCCCAAGAACGCTATGGTGAGACACTGCACTTCACTGAGATACTGTCACATACAAAATACCGTTTTATTACCTCTTAGGTCATTTATAGTCTCCTAATACTTTTCAGAATAACAGTACTCTTTACAACGTTAGTGCTGAAATCGACTTAATCGAGCTTCTATTTCTACTTTATTTTGGCCCTTCGAGCCTTTTTTGTGCTGTACCCTGATGGAATTTCTGGATGAAAAATAGCCTATAACCTTCCTTGAATGTGACCTATCTTAGACAAAAATATTTATTAAAACCTTTCTTAAACAAGCTATACGTATCTTCAGGTGGCCCAGTACAAGCTGTTGTTCGCGATGGACAAGTGCGAGCTGTCGTTCAGCGAGGAGGCGCTGCGGGCTGTCGCCGCGCTCGCCATGGAGAGGAAGACGGGCGCGCGCGGGCTGCGGGCCATCATGGTGAGGGGGAGGGGGAGAGGGAGAGGGAGAGACGTAGGGAGGGAGGGGTAGGGGGGAGGGAGGGGTAGGGGGGAGGTGGGAGAGGGAAAGGGTGAGACGTAGGGAGGGAGGGGTAGGGGGAGGTGTGAGAGAAAGAGAGAGGGGGAGGGAGAGTGAGGGGAGGGAGATAGAGAGACGGGAGAGAGAGAGATAATTTGAGTATACAGATAATGGCAATTTGGAGTGTGACGATGTGTGTAGTTTGTCTCGTTAACCTCTGTTCACCTGCTGGTCAGAGACAAATCGTGACGGGGCGGGCGTGTTGCAGGAGAACCTGCTGCTGGAGGTGATGTTCGAGATCCCCGGGTCCGACATCGCGGGCGTGCACGTGCACGAGGGCTGCGTGGCGCGCCAGGAGCCGCCCGCGCTCACGCGCCGCGCGCCCGCGCGCCAGCCGCTGCACGACTGGCCCGAGGTGCGCCTGCACAACTGTACGTAGCCTCCTAGCGTAGCGTAGCCTAGCGTAGCGTAGCGTAGCGTACACTACCTCGCCTAGACCACCAACAACTACAATATACGCTACGCGCTCTAGTACTTTGCTACGCACTGTAGTAGTAAACCACGCGCTGTAGTACTTTGCTACACTGTAGTACTACGCTATGCGCTGTACATCACGCGCTACGCCCTGCATATACGAATAGTGAAGTACTCTCTACCTACGAATAGTGCTACGGATCTCGTAGCACTGCATCTTCTACTCGACATGAGTCGCTGCTTCCTATTGTGCTACAAATTTCGTAGCAGTAATATTGCCATTTCGTAAGCACAACCCTTTGTAACTTATGTGGAGGCGTGGCCTTCAACTATTTCGTAGCACTAAGCTTTGCTTCATAGGTCTCCTACTTCCCACTTTGTGTAGTTTTGATACGCACTTCTTTGAAATCGTTCGACTTTGCACTTATCGTAGCGGTTATACTTTTGTTCGTAGCTGTATTTTCCCCGATCGTAGAGTTGTTAGTTCCCCCAATCTCTCGTAACCACGTAGTCTGAACCCGTACAATATATCAAATAACTTTCAACTCTATCTAAAACACATTTCAGAATTTGTCGACCGCAACGACCAGACATAATGGATGCACTTATTGAAGTCGTGTTAGTTTTATTTCTTTTTTATTACTTGTTTTTTTTTCAAAGACTTTTTATTTTACCAGTACTTTCTTCGTTTTTATTTTTAGTTTATTAAGTGGAAAAAAATAATATTCTAATATAATTAAATATGTAATTTGTATTTGTGTTACAGAGGCAATCAATACTACACCCGTCTGTCACTCAGTGTGTGCTGTAAGGAGGTACTAGCATCGAGTTAACACACAGACTAACGAACGACAACACTGCCCTGACACCTAAAAATCGGCCTTAACCCTATCCACATTAGGTATGTTTTGCTTGGCAGTTAAAAATTGACAAGAAGGATACCACAAGTCAAATTGACAAGTCTTATGTCAATATGTCAAATGTCACACGTCAAATTGACAGGTTGAATGTCAAATGCCAAATTACATACGTCTAATTATTTTGGTGAAACTTTTTGAAAAAATATTTTTGCAATGAACGCTAGAATCAACTTGTGTTTTTAATTTTTTGACTGTGCAATAATATACGTTTTAAATTAAAAGGAGTATATTATTTATTCAACTTTTAGGGCTATTCGAGGGCAAATCGACATATACGTCATAAAGTAAAAAAGACTCCAAAAATGTGACAGTGTTAGTGACATAGCCAGTCTTCTTTTACCATTGCTTTTTCTCTTTCCTTTGAAACTTTTTTAGTAAAGGACGGCACTAGCATACAATTTTATTGCTGTTCATACATTCGGCACACTAAACGTCAAACATAATGACTCGTAAAATTATAAGTTATTGATTTCGAGGAATTAAAATAATACTTGATACGTTTTAAAAAGTAAGTGCTAAACAACCTATCTGTCTCTTTCTAACAGTTGGAAATTAATCGAGATAGGAGATGTTTGAATTTATTTGGAAAAGCATATATATTTTTATCATGATTCAAATTACTCTGTAGCAGATAAAGCTCGCAGCAGAGTTATCCTTGGCAAGGATCTTCAAAAATATATCGAACCACATTCATAATCAACAATTAGCAATTTTTGACTTTTGACTTTAGTTTTATACATCTTGTTATTGAATAATTTGATAATTAAATTATATTTTCATAAGCTTGCTAGTTGTTGGTTTTAAGTGCGGATTCCAGCGCCTGTGCAGACGACATTAGTCCGCGGAGGTCAAAAGTCTTCGAATAAAATGTTCATGTTGTAAGGGGGACTTTTAACCCTTGGAGCAAGGTATTTGATAGAGTTTTGAATTTTATTTCGACGGACAGAAATGTCTGGCGGACTGAAGTCCTTCGTCTGTGCAAGATTTAGTTCATCTTTTACAACAGGGCTACAATATAAATTGAATGACATTAAATTCAGTCGGTTCGTTGTTTAAATAACAATAGTGCGTAATTTATCAGCTTTTTACATGGAGATGGCGCCAGTGAGACTGAGTTTAAAAATTAATGGTTTTATATTGATTTACTGAAACATCCTAGTTTGTTCTGCCGTCTCAAAGATGGCGGGTGTTCCAAGCTCATGTCGCACTGCCACCACATAGAGTACAGAGTGAGCAGAGTGTTGCTAGATTTCTTTAAATTGTGTGTAGCGAAGTTGTTGATTCTAGTTCCTTACGTTAGTTGCAATGTTGCATACAGCAACCGTGCGACATTGCTCTTGTGATGTAAATTACTGTAAATATTATAATAAAAAATAAATAATTAAATAAAAAATGTGTTTTTTAATTATTAAGGTTTAAAATAGGGTTCTTTTAATAACTGTCCAGAAATAGTTGTAAGTACGAAAGTTACACAAAAATATGTTTAATTTTTTTTATTCAGTCGGCAACATTAAACGTTTTGACATTGTTATACTTAAATATTATTTTACATAAATATTTTTTGTTAATTTATGATTAAAGGTAGTGGTGTGATTACTGAATGATATGAAAATCTCAGAAATGTTCTGAACATGTGATATTACAATGATCTGTAATCACACCACCGCTCTAATACATAGTTTAAGCCTATTTGAATTTCAAATATAACTGAAAACAAACATCGATTTTGTTTTATTTTACAAACATAATCTTTAGTCTATAGCCATTACATTATCCTAAGTATAAACACACATATGAATACTATGTTGAGTCTCATCATCATCTTGTGAAAAACACTTCAGACATTTGTTATTCTAGACTTTTTAAAAGCTATGATTTATCCTACTTCCTAACCTACATACATATATTAGTGAGGTAGTAACTAATAGTTGGTGAGGATGGATGTATGTTTGTTGCTCATTCACGAAAAAACTGCTGATCGGATTTGGATGAAACTTTATAGTAATATAGTATATGTTATACATCAGAATAACATATGGCATACGTTTAATCCCGAAACTCCCACGGGAATGGAAAAAAAGCCGGGGCGCGGCTAGTGAGAACAATGTTACACAACCAACGCTTTCTTCTCTGTATACTCCTTATAACTTTCATTCTTAACTATATCAGTCAGAATATTCACCAAAGTGTACACTTCTTCGTAACTAGTGTACAAGGCTGTAGGCGTTAGTCGTATGACGTTGGGTTCTCTGAAATCGGGGATTATACCTCGGTCCTTCAACGCTATACTTATTCTGTAAGCCTCTGTATGTTCGACGGAAACATGGCCGCTTCTTCGAGTGTCATCTCTTAGATTACCTATCACAAACCCGTAATCACCGAGTCTAGTTTCGATCAGAAACATCAAGTAAGCTGTAATGTGTAAAGATTTTTTCCTTATGTTACTAATTCCGGCTTCTTCGAAGGTTTTTAATGAGCCTTCTAAAGGAGCCATGGAAAATATTGTTGGTGTCCCTAGTTGCCATCCGCTTGCGCTCTTTTCATGGTCAAACTCTTGTCTCAGCAAGAATTGGGTCTCTACTTTATTTCCGAACCAACCTGCCATGCCTGGGAGCAAATCAAAATGTTTTCTGTTCAAGAACATGCCGGCATTGGACCCAGGGCCTCCGTTTAGGTACTTATAAGTACACCAGATAGCAAAATCGGGGTCTATCGCTTTGAAATCTATTTCAACCGCCCCTATAGCGTGGCAGAGATCCCAACCAATGATAATGTCTCGTTCCTTCGCTACTCTGCTGATTCTTGCCATATCAAGTAACTGTCCACTTCTATAAAGAACCGCTGGTAGGAATACTATCGCCACATCTCCAGACATTGCTCTAATGATATCCTCTTCATGAATATATTTTCCTTCACGACCTTTAACTACTTTGACTGCATCTTTCGGCTCATATCCTTTGAGTCTGACCTGGCTATCCACTGCGTATCGGTCGGTGGGAAAATTGAGATTGTCTACAAGGATCTTGTATTTGTATGGAGATGGCTTGTAGAAGGTGCTGATTGCTTGATGGATGTTGGCTGTAGTGGATCCTCCTAAAGCTACTTCTTCAGGGTCTGCGTTGATTAATGGCGCCATGAGCTGTGCCAAGTTTTTGGCGTAAAGAAAGTATTTATTGTTCTCTACATTCCACATTTTGACGCCCTGTTCTTTCCAGCATTCGATCGCTTTTAGCACTGATTCTTCGGCCGCTTTTGGACACAATCCCAAGGAGTTTCCACACATGTAAATGGTCCCTTTCTTGATGTAAAACTTGTGTCTGAAGTGGCCCAAAATATCGTTATTGTCCATCATGGCCGGATATTCGGGACCTTCTTGGAATTTTTCATCCATTTTGGCAATTTATTTATTTAACTTGATATATTAGTTACCTACTTTTATATACAAAAAAATATTTTCTAAAATCTTTGAAGCAAGAATTGTACTGAATACTTGAGGAATCTGTTTCAGTATAAATAGGAAGCATGTGTTATTGTTATCGTAAGGATTATCAATAGGATAATATGTTAAATAATGTATTTATATACTTACTGATATTGTGTTCGGATGATAAGCGTAATTTATACCTATAGATAGAACTGGGGTGACAATTGTTTTGTATTTTTATGCATAATTGTCATCTAACATAGTATAGAATTTTCGAAATTTGTTGTTAAGCCAAAATGCTCGGTAATTAAATTGAATTACTTTTGGCTAACAATAAAAAAAATGTTTTTTTTGTAGTAAGTAATTTTCAACAGAAAATCTAAAAGAGAAGCGGGGTGAGTCGCCAGTGGAAGTATATCCTAAGCAGAAGATCATATGCAGTAGGCAGAGGTACCTAATTATATTTTTGCTGATACCTATTGATGTAACAAAATATATTTTAGGTTGTTTTTGCGGAGCTCTAAACAAAATCAAATTTTAATAATTTAATTACCTTTCAGTCTGGTTTCTGGAAAATTCCCATTATCTTATCAATGTATAGCCACCCTACTCATTGATTATATCTGCGAATAACAACAATAAAATGGAGCATAAATAAGTTAAGACCACGATTTGATTACAATAAAGCAATAAAAGTGATAGGTTGATCTGATTGCCAAAAACATAAAATCACTGATTTTTTCGTATATTAATTGAGTAAATTACGATACAATTAATATCAATGCACTTATTTGTACTTGTCATAGTAAAGTACTTTCTATTTCATATTACGAGCCACTCTCGGTTTGATTCACTTCAAATCACGAAAAAATATTTTTCCCATTGGAAATTATAGTTAGGTTTAGGTGAGTTATCTATCTTTTGTAACACTAGCAGCGCCCCGCGGTTTTACCCGCATTGTGGCTGTTCCCGTGGGAATTTCGGGATGAAAAATAGCCTATAACCTTCCCGTTCAATGTGGCTATCTATTACAAAAAGAATTATTCAAATCGGACTGATATTTCCCGAGACTACCTTGAACATACAAACAAACAAACAGACTTACAAATTTTACCTCTTTATAATATTAGTATAGATTATAATGGTAGGAAGGATATCTATGCCTACTGTTATTATATAGAGGTTCAGTTTGTAAATGTGTTCGTATGTTCAGGCTAATTTCAGAAACTACCAATTTGATTTGAATAATAATTAATAATAATTATCATTTTGTAATGGATAGCCATATTCAATGGAAATTCCGAGATTCCGAGATTCCCACGGAACCGGGCCAACGCGGAGTATACCGAGTGGCAGGTCGCTGCTAGTTTACTTATTTAATAATTATTAACCCAGTTTATATTATGTGTTAGTTTGTATAATTGCTATACAGTGCCATTTTTTTTGGTCAGAATATCTATTCTATCTAATATAATAAAGCTGAAGAATTTGCTTGTTTGAACGCGCTAATCTCAGAAATTATTAATACGATTTGGATAAATCTATTTTTCATCCCGAAATTCCTACAGGACGTGCGCAGCGCGGGTAAAACCACGGAGCGCTGCTTGTTAAATATACTTACATATGTTTGGAATTTTCATCTTCTCATCGACTCTTAAAGGTCGCCTTACACTTTGAATATTTCGATATTTCGGTATCTACAGTGCCCTTTCTAATTGTATCAACACTTTGAATACTTTCTTAATTTAGGGTCCATCTTAACAGCCTATTAGATCCCTCCGGTAAGGAGTAGCCTTTATCTCACTGAGGCACATACCTAACTACAACGATACTCGCAATGTTAAGAGTTCCTTTCCACCAGAAAAAGGGTGGATGTCCATTGAAGAGGAGAAATACTAACCGATAGATTGGCATAAAATCTGCGCGGAGATTTTATGCTATATCTATATATATTTCTCAGTTTCTCCGCTCCACAGTCTCGCTCCACTTCAATGAGCAGGCAGCCTTATGCTAAAATTACATACTTGTGGAAGTTGTAGAATTTGGTGACAGAATTGTGTGACCGTCTAACAAATTGGAATACCTAAGTTACGATTATATTATGGTTCCTCCCAGTATTAACTATATGTTCAGTGCCTTAGCAAGACCTCTTTTGGGCCTAGCTACCAATAAAACATAAGGCCAATAATATGCCCTTTTGTCCAGATGTGGAATGTTCAAGGGTGACCATTGATGTCTCTTCTGATGAGACACTTTCTGTTCTTCAAGGACAAGTCTCTTCTTCTTCATCGAGTGGATGGCTGACCTGACCAATCCTGGTGTTAGAGTTATTGAGCCGCCAAAGGCCTCTGACATGGCTCAAGTAACGACTACTATCCGTAGAAAGTAACCGGGACCGACGGCTTAACGTGCCCTCCGAAGCACGGAATCATCTTACTTTTCGAGCAATCGGGTGATTCAGCCTGCAATGTCCTAACCAAACTGAGGAAAGTCTCACAAAGAGATTTTTGTGAGATATCCCCACCGGGAATGGAACCCGGAACCTCCGGGTCGTGAGCCGGGCGCTCAAACAGAGGCTGTTCAAGTGACAAGTGAAATATGTAGAAATCTTCTTCAGGATCGTCGTACATTGACACACCCTGTAACCCAGCGTCAATGTTATTGTACCAGTCGTTATCAATTTATTGGAGCCTTACGCAGCCGGATTAGAGCGCATGTGACGCGGGAGCGTGAGTCGAACAATATCTTATCACGTCTATAAATATCGGTATTGTTATTTGCGTTAAGACGCAACAGGAAAAGTTATGGGATTTCTCTATTTGCATAATTCGATACATTTTTCCTAACTTCAGTAACTGCTAGAAGCTATTCTTTGATCACTGAAAGGTTTTCATTGACGCTCATTAAACATTGAGTTGCAATGTACTGTACAATACACAATATTATTAAACCCTGATTTTAGAGCCAAATTACAGATCACCGCCAAACATTGATATATGTACTAAAGTTCAGTAACTACATATACGAGTATATATACTCAATGCCTCCAAATCAAAGTGCTCCTGATTTTTAAGAAATCTCCTAGCCCCACTGACCTCTACTAGGTATATTAGAGGTCAGTGCCTAGCCCAAATGCCACAGACTAAAGGAATAAAGAGTAAATACTCATACCAATAGAAAAATAACAACGAGAAATATCAAAGTTGTGACGTTTCTGCAGCAAGTAAATATTTTGTACTAAACAACAAGTTTTTTGAGCAAAATAAAGTTTGTCATGATATTGAGTAGATTTTTTAGGACTTCGGTACTTCGACAAGCGAGATGGGTCCACTGTGGAGTGGCTGACTTAGGGTATATGCCGAAGCCTGACTATGGGCCGGCGGAAGTGAGGAGAAGTGCTATCATGAACGGCATCAATATTGCGTGCGCTAAGCCAATGGGAGCGCCTATCTCGGCTTGCACTATCATGTATCAGGTGGAGTAGAGTTTGTTAATATGCAGATTTATTAATTACTAGCCGCGCCCTCGGTGTTACCCGCGTTGTACCCGTTCCCGCGGGAATTTCGGGATAGAATGTATTCCATGTGTTATTCTGACGTATGACCTACATTACTGTAAAATTTCATTCAAATCCGGTCAGTAGTTTTTGCGTGAAAGAGCAACAAACATACATCCATACATCCATCCTCACAAACTTTCGTATTTATAATATTTTTATAATATTATATATAATATATATAGTAGGATAGGATTCTTCTTCTTATCGAGTGGATGGTCAACTTGACCAATCCTGGTGTCAGAGTTATAGAGCCGCCAAAGGCCTCGGTTACTCTCTACGGATAGTAGTCGTTACATGAGCCATGTCAGAGGATAGGATTAATTACTTATAACGTTATCCTTACTTCTGGGGATTTATTTTCCGTCATGTTGTATCAATGCGCCCAGGTATTTTGTGAGTTTGGACCCTGGTGTTACAAGTACCTACGACTAACACTCCTAAGTATGGCTATATTGGCCTAGTAACGAAGTGGGCGTTAATACGATTTGGATAATAATATTATCAAACATATAACATAATACTTATATTTTGATTTGATTTGTGTGTGTCTGACTATCTTCTAACGTTTAGCCCAAATTTCACATTTGCTGCTCAACTCGATCAGTTCAACTTAATCCTAGTTCACAAGCTAAGCTGAGATGATGATGACATTCTCAGTTTTAGTGAATTAATTTTAAATATTTGAAATTCTTAATTTAGCTCTTAAACTAGGATTAAGTTGATCGGATCAATTTCAGTTGTAACGATAGAATTGGGGCTAAAGTTGTCCAAGTATCACGTATCAAATGTTTCTCCAACAGGCAGGATCCAGGTTCGAGTTGGACGATGATCTTGGCGCGAATCACTTTCTGCGCAACATCTCAAATGCGTCAGGGAACTCATACAGTGGGTTTACCAAGGTCAGGGTAGTGCAGCAGCAAGGCTGCAGCATCACCTGTTCTTCTGACCGGCAGACTATTTCATATACTCTGCGGTGTCCGGTTCTCTGTTTCGCAGAGCTCAAGAAGTTCCTTCTTGATTCGGCTACCAGGTGACTTAGTTGGCTAATTACTTGAGCGTGTTGGTTTTGAGTGGTCTAGTTAAAGCAATGAGTTATGGGGCTCTTTCCATAATACTTCATAGCCTTACTTGAATGAGCGTAACAAGCCGAAAATGGCGGCCGGCATATAAAGTAGTTATCATTTAATCTATACAAATACTAATAAAACTGAAGAGTTTGTGTTTTTGTTAGATTGAACGGGCTAATCTCAGAAACTTTCAATCCGATTTGATTATTTTTTGGTAATGCATAGCCACATTCAACGAACAGGCACAACGTGGGTAAAACCGCGGGGCGCTGCTAGTACCCACATAACGCTTGGTGCACCTAAAATACATTCATTTATACCAGTTAATGTTTGCTTCGTACACTCAGAAAACACATTACCTGCCACTCACAAGTTTTTTCCTAAAAACTTTATTAACCCCCTCAAAACTCCAGATGCTGCTACTACCAGCACGAGATGGACGATCGCAAAAATTTTATGCACGACGAGCTCTTCAACATGGCTCCCGAACAGCGCTGCCTCGACCTGCTCCAAACGGCCAGCTTCCGAGGGCCCCTGAGGAACTCCATCTTCTGCAACCCCCAGAGGATAGACCTGATGGACGAGGACACACTCAACTGCTACGCTTCCACGTACTTCAAGTCCGATGCCTGCTCTATTGGCTGCGTGGGGATTCCTTTCGATGAAGCTATGCAGTTGGCAGAAATGATGGATGCTGGTCAGGTGAGTCGATTATTTGAGTATTATTACGGGTTTTTGCGCTGCACAAAATATTGTTTTTTATCGTTCTCACTGTCTAAATATATATCTTCAATACGCCTCTCATGTCAATGAAGATATCAGTATTAGCCTATATGAGACACAGTATTAGCCTTTATTGTCCAACTGCTGGGTTGCTATATCGCCCTATAGTTCGCAAGTTCTGTAATACTAACCGCGAATCGCGGTGTTACCCGCGTTGTACTCGTTCCCGCAGGAATTTCGGGATAAAATGTAATCCATGCGTTATTCTGATGTATAACCTATATTACTGTAAAGTTTTATCCAAATCTGACCAGTAGTTTTTTCGTGAAAGAGTAGCAAACATACATACATACATCCTCACAAACTTTCGCATTAGTTAGCTCTCCATTAATGCATGGGATTGGCAATACCTACATTTGAAGGTGTCGCTCAAGTGAGACATACTTTTAGTAGGTAGGTACTTTTTCGGTGAAATTCTACCCTAACTACCCCATGTCCCCAGTTCGCGCCCCCGCCCCGGCAGGAGTACGGCTCGTGCCACCGCGCCGGCTTCGAGCACTACGACCTCGGACCCAACTCAGAAACCTGGGTAGCCATCGCCGTGCCGGGATGCGGCACTCTAGACCTTTGGTATTTATTATACCTTTTTGAACGTAGTTTTAATGATCATGTAAACCAAAAATAGTAAAAGTTAAATAACTTTTACTACAAGTTTCCTACTTTTCAAACATGGCTCGGGTTTGAGATCACCAACCCGCCTTAGGCAAGCGTGGTACCTTTTTTAGGATAACTTACCTCACCTCATCATAATTTAGGTTTATTTTTGTAAGTATCTATCTCATGACAGGAATCTAAGGTGATAGGTACTAGTGTATTTGATGAAATTATAAAGTTTCGTGGATCCATCCAACGCATATTGGACCCAGACATAATTGTTCAAAATAAATTATGATTATCTGATTGTTCATCGTCTGAAGTTTAAAGTAATTGATCCTGGTTTCTTAACTTTAAGCCAACACTACTCTTTCTCTCTCCTCTCGTTCTTTTGAATTGAAACTACGTTTACGGATACTTTTTTACTTCATGTTTGTATTTGACATTTCGGCCCCTTTACAGGAACCAAAGTCACAGACGACTGAGATATAAACGTAGTTTCAATTCGAAATACTTATAGATGGTCAAACCAGTTGGACGAGGTCCGTTTTGTTCGGCAGCTGCCTGTACAAGCACGCGATCATCGCGGCGGCGTGCGGCGTGGGCGACATGCAGGGCGGCCAGCACGCGCTCGACCGGACGCCCATGACGCCGCTGGGCGCGCTGGCGGGCGCCGACGTCTACACGCAGTTCCGGGCCTTCAACATATCCTATAAAGAAACTGGCCTGTTTGGTGAGACTGTCTTCATTGTGGGCTTACTTTATTTTATTTTATTTTATTTTATTACAGCACAAAACACATTACAACCACATAAAAATCTTACTTACTAAAACTCGAATTTGATCTTGATTGTAACATAAACACATCTTTACTTACAACTACAAAAGTAATTTCGAGTAGGTTACTGGCCAACCCTGGCATCGGAGTTTTTAGACCGCCTAAAGGCTTAATAATCATAATATAGTAACTATAGTAATAATATGTGTATAACCAACTGAATTCATTGAGTACTTGGTACATTAAGCTGCACATACATATGCCTCTTCTGCTCAGGTATCCTATTGAAGTCTAAAGCCGCGACCGCGTGGAAGGCAACGATGGCGGCTGCGGACTTCCTGCGCAACGTCGGCAACCTCGACTACAAACAACTGCAGATCGGGAAGAACCGCCTCAGTAACAACATCAATCACACAAATCAAATACCTATATCAATGACTATCCGCGCCCTTGGTTTCACCCGCGTTGTACCCATTCCCGCGGGAATTTCGGGATAAAATGTATGCCATGTGTTAATCTGATGTATAACCTATATTACTGTAAAGTTTCATCCAAATCCATCCAGTAGTTTTTGCGTGAAAGAGTAACAAACATATATACATCCTCACAAACTTTCGCATTTATGTATGTTTGTTACTCTTTCACGAGAACTACTGGATGGATTTGGATGAAACCTTACAGTAATATAGGTTATACATTAGAATAACATATGGGTTACGTTTTATTCCGAAATTCCCGCGGGAACGGGTACAATACGGGTAACACCGCGGAGCGCGGCTAGTTACTTCATAATCTGGCATTAGCAATTTTATTATAATAAGTAAGTTGTTATTGGTACGTGTGCTGTCCCTCGCGGCAGAGCTGAGCCTGGCGCTGCACGACGAGGACTGCGCGCTGGTGGCGGAGGGGCTGGCGCTGCAGCTCGCCAACAAGGTGCAGATCGACAGCAACCGCGACTCGCTCGACACCATCGACCGCATCGGGCTCGACGAGATCACTTGCGCCGCCAAGAACTTGGCCTCTAAATGTTAGCTCTAGTCTTTTAAATAGACCGCCTCGGTGGTCTAGTGGTATACTCGCCTGTCAAGATTGAGGTCCCAGGTTCAATTCTCGGGAAAAAAAACATGTTTCCTACTTTTCAAATATGGCTCGGGTTTGAAAGTGAATTTAGCAAGCGTCGTGAATATGCCTAATCCTCCTCATTGTACTGATATCTTCAGTGAGATGAGTGGCCTTTGCCCAGCAGTGGGACATTACACCTGCACCTGTATACATTAAATACATTGACTACATTATATAAATACCTCTGGATAATATTTTTTTAATTGTTTCTTGTCTACAGGTGGTCTCATGTCAGTAGCAGTCGTGGGAGATGTATCAGCCGTCCCACACGACCGCGAGATTGTGTGTCGATAACCACAGATTATGTTTCGCTTTTGATCTATACAATTGTGTTTTCAATCGCTTTTCAGAATTTTAATAAAAAGCTTTTGATTGTTTCAATGGTTTCTGCATCTAGACATTGTAGCCTTTAGATAAACTGAGTTTTTGGTGATACTCATTAAATAGGTACTTAATTAGGGTTCAATGTATTTAAGTCCGTGTTATAAGTAAGTATAAGTAAATAAATCATTAGTAGTCTACTTAGGGCCGGCGCCCACTGCCGGCACGGCACGGTGAGTCATGGCAAAGGATTTTAATACTAATTAAGTTATTTTGAATCTTATTTCAATGAGTTTAGAAATTATGTTACTTTATTTTGATACCACGATGCCGTGACGTGCCGCAGGATGCTGCGGCATGATGCGACACGCCACAGGATGCAACGGCATGACGTGTCATGATGTTTCATTCCACGGGATGCCCCGGCGCGCCATTGCATCCCGCGAGACGTATGGGTCACTTTGGGGTCGAGGAATTATGATTGCTAGCTAGTTGAAATAAGGTTGAAACTTATGCAGCATTTCGGTGGGGCGCAGTCCGGCAAAACTGATGGATGCCAGAGTGGCTGGGCTTTCAGCAGGATGCCACGGCATGCCACGGGATGCCACTACACGGTTGTGTAGTGGCATCCCGTGGCACAGCATGGCACGGCAGGTTTGCCGTGCCATGCTGTGCCACGCCGTCAGTGAGCGCCGGCCCTTACTTGTTATAGATTTAAGGATTTGCCACATTGGATGTGTTCTGCGGTCTGCGGTCAGGTCAAAGTGAACGCTGCCTGCATTATGTATGAACAACATTGTCGGTCTCTATATATTTTGTATAGAAATGCGTTCCGACCGTGCGGGCTTGATCAAAGACCGCGGGGGAAGGTAGGATGTGTACGGGCAGGTAGGCGGGGAGCGGGCGGCGGACAGAGGGCACGGGCAAGGTGGGCGGCGGACAGGGCAACGGTCACTGCAAGCTTGTATGCCCTGCCCGCATCGCTGGCCGGTTTCTCTGCCCGGACCACTGACCGTTTGCCCTGAGTGGAATGCTGATCGATTGCCCTGACAGACAATACCTATTGTTCATCGTACATAATGCGGGCAGCGTTCACTTTGACCTGACCGCAGACTGCATCCAGTGCGGCAAATCCTTTACAGCGGTTTACTAGTAATTAGAACGATATATTTAATTGAGTTTCATCTTAATTGTATTTTTGTAATTGAGCACGCTTTTGGCCACTAGACCACAGATTTCGATTACTTTGTTTGAATACCTACAGCAACTTGACTTTGACAGTTGGTTGACAGTACTTGACAGTCAGTTTGCTTACCGATCGTCGATCGATTCGATCCGTATTTTTAATTTTGTGGAACCAAACAAATTAATAAGCTATAAAATAAATATGTAAAAAGAAAACTTATTATACATTCACAATGAATTCTTTGTACAACACAGCTAAATGTAAGTAACAATATTTAGAAGCCCCAAAAGAATATAACCTCAAAACTTGTCAGTTAACATTTCCTAACATTTTTACAGATTTACGTTCTATCAACATAAAGACAGCTTTACAAGTAGCTAAAGAATGCAAGCCTAGTTTTATCAATCTAGAAAACGTGTCCAAACATGTCGGAAGTATTGCTAACAAGAGAGATATTCAGGCCGACTTTTCGCCTAGATCTATTGGCTTGGAGATTGGTGAGAAGCCGTTAGTAGGTCGCATAAAGCAAGAACCTATCAAATACGTGCCGATTGTGAACCCTCGGTCTATCCTGCCTCTCATTGAAGACCAGTGGAAGCGTGATGAAGTGGGGCTTCCGTCAGTGAAGAGAGAGGAGAAGCAGGCGGCGCGACTCATCGTGATCCGGAGGAAGAAGATGAAGAAACATCAGCGCAGGAAGCTGTGGAAGAGGATGAGGCATCGCTGGGCACGGGTTAGTGGGAACTATGTGATTGAATAACAAATTTAAACATTGTTAGATAGAATACATTCCAATTCCAAGGCATATTAAGTAGGTATTATCTCATTGTGTTCCACTGATAGGCAAAGGCTTTTAATTTCACAGAAATTAACAGATTATTCTGCCGTGTTTCACTTTATTGAGGTGCTAGAAAATATTATAATTGTGTAAGAAAATGATAAGTTGATAGTTTAATTTATAAACAAAACAAGAAGAACACATTATTTAAAGCTTAATCTTATTTAAATTTACAGGTAAAGCAAAGCCGTCGTCAAATTAAAGAGAAAATCTTCCAAAACGAGCTATTGGCTATGGTGAAGGAAGCCAACGAGTTTTCAGCTGAGGACTATGTCCGAGCCAAGCTGGAGCGAGTGAACCATAACCCATTGCCCACCCGGTGGAAACACAAGCGTCTTCCCGAGTTCATCATCAGACAACTCCTGGGCATAGACAAGAAGATCAACTATAAACACACGGATGTTTATAAAGCTTAATGTTTAATATTTGTTGTAGAAATAAATAGATTGTAAATGGTTTAGCTTTTAATTAAATGTTGTGGATGTAGAAAGATGAGATGGAAGCGGTGGATTTTATTTATTAAATAAAAGCTGACTTCATGAAGTTTAAATCATAAATAAATCTTAAAAACTAGACAGAAAAGCTACCTGTCACCTATCTCAGTAGTAGCCCAGGTGCACGTAGCCTAACAATCGCTATAGTTAGCATACTACTAATATTATAAATGCGAGTGTGAGGATGTATGTTTGTTACATTTTATCCTGAAATTCCTGCGGGAACTGGTACAACTCTGGTAACAAAGCGGGGCACGGCTATGCTAGTCAGAAATAATATTGCTTTTGGAAAGCATCAGTAGTACCATCTAGTGATGGCTCTAAGAACTATTTTGGCAGTGAAAAAGCGAGAATCAAAACCTTTTTCTGATAATGTTATTAAAAATTGCCCAGAGATGTCACTAGTAGTAACATTTTTAACCCCTGTTCACATTTTCATCTTTCTTTATTACAAGGTAGATAGATCATATTTTAATCTAGAAAACGGGATTTATAAGGAAATATCAAGTAGACTTCTTGTATGTAATATTGACTTAATAATTTCTTACATAAATTTCGTTTTTTTGTTCGTTTCGTCTTATTTTTTTGTAAAATCCCACGTTTTTAATTGCCGCGACACGTCCATGTTAATAAAAGCTAATTCAAAATAATGAATAGCTACAGTTCCACTCCACAGTTTCCTCACGTATTTTTTTTGTTATAAAAATGTAAATATTCGGGCGAGTATCTAATTTATTTTGGTTTAAGTGAGGGAATAAATTAAATTAAAACGCATTCATCATTTGGCTTCCCTTGAGGGCGAAATAACGAGATAGCAGGTACGTCGCACTTTACTTATAAGAAGGTTTGTATTATATTTATCTTTTTATAAAATATTACTTGAGTTATTCCACGGTTTTCCTTATATTTCCTGGAAAATGTAACTTACAACAGGCCTTTTGCATATTTATCTTGCTATCGTAGAATATAAACCGCATGTATGGGGTAGTTATCTGAACTGATGTAAAGGCATTGTGTTAGTATAAGTAATGTACTAACGTACGTATAATTACATTTTAACTCAAAGTTTATTTATGTATTTAGTGAGTAACCGAGAGTTAAGTATTTAAATGATAATAAGTATTTGATAGTCTCCTGATTCTTCTTGAAGATAATATTTGTAAGTAATAAGAGGAAGGTTATATACTTACTTCTGTCACGTAATATTCCGAAATTCCCAAAGCAAGAGGTAAACCCGCAGGCACTGCTAGTTAAAATTAAAGTTAAGTACCATTTTTAATGAAACAAGGTTTGTCCCTACGAGGATATATTTCGTCCATTATGATTACTTCCTTAATTAAAATGTAATGTTTGAGCCGAGATTAATGACCTCTGACTTGCAAAATGTCCCAAAGAAATTAAAAAGTGTACAAAATTACTTAAATTATAATTAAGTAGGTAGGTAGGTAGGTAAACTAGGGTGCTATCAGACCAATCGATCGATTGTGTGGTAGAATGGGCTAGTCGACGTGGATCGATAGTTCCCACCACCTATAAACACCATTAAATATAAAGCTAAATAGTTTCGATGTGAATAAGGCTCAAAGTATAAATTACTATTTCCCAAAATAAAAAATAATTTAATTCATAATACTGGTTTCTTACGCCTCGGTGGTCTAGTGGTATGTGCACTCGCCTGCCAAGACTGAGGTCCCGGGTTCAATTCCCAGGTCGAGCGAAAACATGTTTCCTACTTTTCAAACATGGCTCGGGTTTGAGATCACCAATCCGCATTAGGCAAGCGTGGTGATTACGCCTGAAACCTCCTCACTGTACTGATACCTTCAGTGAGACGAGAGGCCTTTGCCCAACAAGTGGGACATTACAGGCTAATACTTATACTTTATACTGGTTTCTTAATTTTAAGCGAACACTACTCGATACACTTCGCTTTTATTTTACATTTTTATCTGACGTTTCGGCCCCTTACAGGATAAAAATGTAAAGTATCCAGTGAAATGAGAGTCTATTCCTGCAGTGGGCTAATAGCCTTATAGACTAATCTACTACAACTACCACAGATTAATAAATAGTTACTATACGCCAACCGTTTATCACCACCACATCACCACGTACCTACTGGTACCTACCTGTACCTTTTTAACTGAATCTAAATCTAGCTATACAAAGTAGGTAGGTACACATTAATGTAATAGCACAAGATTAACTTAAACTCTCGTGTAATCTAAGGAGAGTCGAGTTAAACGTTTGTCTTCAAATTTTAACTGCTTTGTTGATGGTTGAACTGTATTCCCGGAAAATATGGAGGGAGGTAATTATAAAGTTGTGCGCAAGATGTCTGGATGACGTGGCGGCTGGGGCTTGGAGAGAAACGTAAGAATGTGGTGTATAGGTCCATTATAGGAAGTAGATAGATATACCATGGACATAGATGGACAATTGTAGAGATAAGTTGAGGTCACTGAGGTGGATAGACCATAGATAATGTAGGTAGTATAAATAGGTGCATTTGACATAAGTAGATAGACCATAGACTTGACCATAGGTTCTTGGAGCCTTGAAGGTAGGTTCTAGATTGGAGCAGTAGGCCCTCTGCAGATGCAAAGTTTATATATCTGCTTTCAGTAATTGCGGCGCAGATGTTAAAAACCAAAGTAAAATCCGTACCCCGATAAATTGCTATGTTATGTGCTAGTGCCTGGCTAGGAACTCGAAGAAGTCTGTATTATCTTAATTCCTTCCTGCGAATTAATATTCTATATAAAGAAAATAATTTGTACTAACTGTCAAGAATTTCAACAAAGATCAATAAAAGTCCATTGAAATTGTAACAAGAATTATAATAAAACAATTTTTACAAGTATAATTCATTTGCACAAGAAAATGCCCTGAAAATGTTTTCCAATAATTCAGCTGATGACCAATTAGCTCCAGTCGGCTTCATCCAGGGTGGTCACACGGAGACTTATCGCCCAATGGATGAGACATACAGCCCACTTTTTTTTACGTAACCTCGCTGTCCCACTGCTGGGCAAAGATCTCCCTCACATATCCGTTTATTGCGATTGTTAAGCAACGTGCAGCTCGCCTCCTACTTCGATGGGTGGCCGTAAGTGGCATTTATATCTGAGCGCTACCGTGCTTCGGAGGGCACGTAAAGCAGTCGGTCCCGGTTGTTTCAATCGTAAGAACATGTCAAGTTTAAGCTTTACGATGAAATCATTTATTTTATCAAAGAACTATAAATTATAACACAAAAAACACAATATTTTACGGAATTTCAATTAATAACTATTTTTCAAAATCTAGTAGTTTGACAGGTTTCGTAAACACACCCGGATAAATTCGCATATGTTTGTTAGACCACAAATAACCATGCAAGGACCTAGAAAACATGGGTAGTTTAGTAGTCAATAAATAAAAAGTTGCAGAACCAAAAATCGTTACCGTTTCTATAAAATACATAATCTTTGTTTTCACCCTGAAGGGGTGTCGGGGGACGTTGACAAACAGTGGGAATATTTCACTCCGGCAAGCTTTCACAGGTCGCGGGGTTAAACTTCCAACTGAGGACTATTTATCACGAAGCTACAATAATTACGATTATTAAATAAAATGTTACTTCCCTCATAAAATATCCAAGAAGTTTGTTCAACGCTGTCAACCTATTTCTTTACTTGAAGCGCTTTTTATTAGCGCTTCGAGCGCCGGCGTGATTAGTGGCTTATTAGATTTGACGTTATTAGACGAGCGAGATATTTCATTTTTAAAATAATGTTGCGAGCTAGATTAAAATCTCTTTACTTTTCTCAGTGACTGCTCAGTAAGCTTGTCACAATTAAACGCTCTAGCCACCCAGACCGGCTCTGATATTCTAATTTCAAAATTAAAAACCACTCCATTATTTTCACAGAACGTAATCCTGGCCACTCGTAACGAACGCAGGGAAAAAAACAATTTCCTAAGAAAAAAATAAAGTCCACATTTTAATTAACATTCATAAATAATTTTACCGTAAAATTTTCCTCAAAGTATCTTCGTTTTTTAAATCCAAAGTTTTTTTCACAACTTTGTTGGGAATGTGTATGTTCTTGTTTTATGTTTTATTTTAAAAAGTATAGAATGTCACATACTGAGTAGTTTAAAGACAGTTTTTTAACTCCGAGTACAATCTTGTTCTTTTATTTAACGTCAGTGATTTTCCTTGTGTGTGCCAGTTATTGTGAAGTGGATGTTGTGTCGTGCTACCTTTTGTTGCTCCTGTGAATCATGGATTCTATTGATATTAGGCATCCAGTTTGGACTAAATGTGTGTGATTGAAGGTTAGTAAACATTTTATAGTTTACCTACATTTAGGTATATTTAAACAAAAAATGTCTAACAGTCGATCCCAATAAACCGATGTCAATCCGAACTTTGCAGTTTTGGATCAAACTTTAAGTTCAATACATTTTAAAATTTCAAAAATCAATCTAAGTTACAAGCACGATAGAAGTTTCTAGACTTGACATCTGTTATTGAGCTAAGTGATCCTTGACCGCAGTAAGTGTAGCAGTAAGTGTAAGTGTAAGTGTGTACTTAGCAACTCATTATTATTAATATTCTACTTAAATTGTTCTTAAAAAATATTATCATTAAAAATTAGGTTAGGGAAATACTTCATTCAATATTAAAACCACAGATCATAACATTTTACTAAACTTTTAAATAAAGAATGCATTCAACATTCCACGGGTGTAAATTCAGCGGAATTTGCGCTGAATGCCGCGCTTATGAAGACGTACACCAGACATCTTGTGGTTTAAAGCGCTTTTTTCTATTTTTACTACAGTATGCAGTTGACAAGAGTTTTTCTTGGCGAGTGCAGAGTTTTATTTTCTTTTTACGATGTTGAAATAACTGGGGTTAGGTTGCTTTATAAGAACATTTCAATTATGTTCTTTGTTGAGTTTTGGTAATACTGGCACGTAACGACTTTTGACGAAGCCACGGAAGCTTTTATGTTCAGTATATTTATTTTACCTTCGTACCTAGCTGCATAATATAACATTGCAAGCATAGATTGCAATAATAATTGCAGAAATCTAAAACGAATGAATGCACCGCGACGTTTCCATACACAAACAAATAGCTAAAAAAGCTGTATTAGTCTATGGTGTTGCTTAATTCTTTATTCAAAATATTTGAGTAAAATTGTAAAACTTGTTTTAAATGTTATCGGCGCGTGGCTAGGTATTGGGTTGAGCTAGAAGTTGATATATTCCCTGAATGTCGCAGTGCCCGGGGGCGCGCATTCGGAATCGCAAATATTCAGGCGACTGATTGAATAAGGAAATCATTTTGTATCTAGTCGGGTTGAAGCGAATTAATACATGGCCCTTGGTTATATCTATTTACTTGGTATTTACTGTACTGATCTCTTCAGTGAACGGGACGTTACTGGTTAAAACTATTAACTTACTCACTTTCATAACCTATTGTTGACGCTGGTGTTTCCTATATAAGGTTAATGGATCATAACTCGTTCATTGTGAAGCTATTTAAGTTATTTTTTCTTCTACTTCTATGTAGCGCTTGTAGCAAAGATTTATTTACCCATTGCGATTGTTATGCAACGTTCAATGTGTATTAATTGACTCATCAAGATATTGTCCTACGGAAATAAAAGATATTTGAATTTGAATTCCACCTTGGATGTGATGACCGATATATTTGACCGCTACCGTGCTTTAACCCGGTCTATAGGCAGTCTAAAAACTCCGATACCGTGGTTGACCACTACTCGAACTTACCGGCCCATTTTCTTGTTAAAACCCCGATCTTATAACCTAATGAATTCACAAAAACCTTGTGAAACACATCCTTTATTCTTCGCGTCTCGTACATGAGGTGCGGCGGGGGCGGGCGCCGGCCGCGGGGGGAGGGGAGGTCACGTCGGAATCCGCCTTATGAAATTCAATGAGCATTTTGTTCCTCTACGGGGTACATATGTGACAAGTAGGAAGTCTCGTTTGTAATTCACTGCGGTGGGTTGAAACGTAAGCGGTGGCGGGCGGGAGGAATATTTTAGTAATAAAGTTTTTACAATGTATATTTTATGTATATTATAAATTATAAATACGAATAAAGAATGGTCTTAATTGAGATATAATATCGAAAGCTAGTCTGAGAATGAACAACACGAGAGGCGGCGAGGCGTTGGACTAGAATAGCAGCAGGACAGATACATCACAGACATATACAACAGAAAACCTGAGGCACTAAACGTAGAGTACTCTATTCTCTATACAGACGTATGTATAATGAAGTCTACATGTTGTTTACAATGGTGAACATTTGTAATAGATTTACTTTCATTGTATCTAAAATAAAAATATAATTACTAAATTTTCACATTAGTGTCACTAACTTATGTAAGTTGATTGATTCACTAAACACAGTAACTTTCAGCAAATTTAGTCTCTCAAACAGAAATAAGTGAGTCATAATTCCGCGTCATCTCCCGACTTAAGGCACTCCCCACCAGTAGTAATCCGACGGGTACTTGACACTGCTTACCCGGGCTAAGTTAGCCATCACAACTTATTCAAGTTGGAGCTACGACTTCGCTACGACGCTACGAGTGCTACGAGTGTGCATCTCGTAGCGCCTCAACCAAATCGTATCTTCGGAGCATTGAACCCAAAGTGTGTTCTTTTGATGTTTTCGATGAATTCGAATCTAAGTCTCAGGAATATATGAATCGGAATGGATGGGAATGTCTTGGCTTGGGTTATTGTATTACGATGGTTTTCTTGTTTGGACTAAGTTAGTAAATTGTATTTGTTAGAGTTGCTAAGTGCTTTGCAGAATAATGCAATCCTTGTCTGTCTGAGTTTTTGAATGTGTATTAGTTTATTAAGCAATTAGCAACGCCGCGGTTTTCCCTTAAATGTTAAAAGGGTACCTTTTTAAATAACTCAATCGGATGAGTTGAATTATATAAAAGTTCAGTTTAGATACTTCCCACCCCTAGCAAACTCAAAAATGAACATTTCTAAATAAATAAAAATACTACTTTTTAAACAATGCTCTGAGATCACCAGGCAAGCAAGCGTGGTGATTACACCTAATCCTCCTCACTGTACTAATAACTTCGGTGAGATGAGGAGCTTTTGCCCAGCTGTGGGAAATTACAATTAAACCAAATTTTGTGTAACCATGTACAAGTAAGTAAATACTTGAGTACTGCGTAGGTACTTAAGGCGATAGGTATTTACTCGTTAAAGTAAAGCAGGAGAAATTAGGCTAGTTTCAGCGATTCACAGCGGTATTTTGGTCACGCACTGCCGATGTGAAGTTTGTCGCACTGTTACAACAGACACACAAACTACAAATTGACACACAGGTGTTACAGAGGTAACGTTCTTGTCAGTCTGTTGTTTCAATCATTTTTCGAGAGTTGGTCACTAGCCTATTTTAAATTAATGTTTGAATCGTTAGACCATGTAGCACTCATCGCTTAGTATGACTAAGCGATGTTAGCTCATTGCTATTGTTAAGTGCAGCTCAGCCCCTATTTGAATGGGTGGCCGATAGTGGCATTTCTCTCTGAGCGCTACCGTGCCTCGGTCCTGCTTGTTTCAATCGTCAGATCATGTTTGGCCTTAGAGAGTTCTATAAATTCCGAAACCAGGGTTGACCATTACCTACTCGAACTAACTTGTAGCTGTTAAAACTTAAGCTATGTAGCCTAGTATCCAACCAAAGGATGTTGGTAAAAGCAACTCTCTGTCTCTACCTCTAACTCTCTACTCTCTGTAGGTACATATTTTAGAGCAAAAAGTATTTTACGTCATAAATATAACTTCTCAATTCCAGAAAAGCTATAAACAAGACTTTAAAATAATTATACGTCTCCGACGGCGCCGAGCGAACACCAAATTATCATACATTTAATAGTGATTGCCGAGCAGGCAGCCTCATTATATGGTTATTTATAGACTTTTCAACTTAAGTGTTGCCATTTCAATTTGCTTATTACATTTAAAAGTAGAGACAGTTTGACTTTACGGCACACGAATGAAGTTAACAGACGTTGTGCTAAGAACTTATAAGTATGTAAAATAACAAATAAATATTCCCGGAAAAAACCACACACGGTTTATTAGAGCCCAACTAAGCAATTAGCTTGTATTACGGAATCTTACTGATAATTTGCACGTTCAAACAAACATCTAGAAATAAATTATTCAGCTTTATTACAGTAGCAGAAGTACAGATAGATTGTAAGTAAAGACCAGTCTAGTTAAAAAGTCATTAAAATGCCACAAAAGCACAAAATAATTGACTCAAAAAGTAGCCAACGAATGAGAAACCTTCCTCTATAAAGCCGGCTAGGGAAGCTTCTAGAACAATCAATTAACCTACTTTAAACAAAACGGTAGAAAAGTTGAAAGTAATAAAGGTACAACGGATGGTCTGTAATCCATTTAGAGTGTCTAATGAAAGTCCTGGGTTCGAATCCAAGACTAATTTCTGGGAGATACCCTCATGAAGATTCAAGAGGTAAACTGAAGGCGACAACAGGATTTTCAGTTTTTACTTTAGTAACACAAACAAAAAAGATTTTTTTTCTAAAGCTGAATTTTCATTAATTGTTCTAAGCGGAAAATGACGTGTTATATAAATATCAAATACCGGCTAAAAGAACGGATTTATTTCCACACAAACAATATGAAAACCCGGTCGTCATAGACGTAACATAGTCCGACGAAACAACCCCTAGACAAAAGTCATTGGACACCTTTAGCTATACTTTTTATATAGTTTCCATCCCTCTATCCCCTTTTCCTATGAACACAAACCAGTGCCGGTTCATCTGTATTCATTGTCCGTTCTCTTGTCAATCGTCGCGTCCGATGAAGATTGATGCTCGCCGTAACGTAGACTAACGCGTTGTCACAATTATTGCCCCTTGTACCCTTTTCAGGGCGCGGACATGCCGACAGGATTTCTATCAATATTGTACCTAGACGTCGCTTCGTTTTAAGCTAGGTCTTTTCAACAGATGTCATATTATTTTCCTAGATCTCTATGAATTTGGCATTTATTGAAGGACGTTGGAATCTATTTTGTGTAACGTTTAATTTTATTTCGAGTTATTGATGGGTTAATTTCCTTTTCACTGGTTTCAGAATAGGAGGTTCTGCGTTCGATTTGTACTATATGACTTAGTTCCGTTTGTTTGTTTGTGTGCGTGATATTTTGAATAACTACTGATCAGATTTTAATGATGTTTTCGTTATTTTAACGTTGTTTTTTTTTTATTAAACGTACTCACACGGGTTTTTTCGCGGTAGAAGGTTTATAAAACAAGTACTTGTTATTTCCCGACGTAATTTTTTTAAGTTAGGTTAGCACATAACTTCATATTGAAAAAAGCTTGTTGTAATAAATTGTTTCAATAAAAACTATTGCTTGAAGAAAATGATTTCTATTCTATCGTATTCTAAAAGCATTGCTGTACTTATTCTTGCAATAACAAAATCAAAATAAGTCCGTTAAACCATCTTTTATTTCAAAAGCTTGCGAGCTTCCATTTTTGTAAACTATTCGTTATAATATGTCGTTGGAACAAATTTGGTTGTCGGTGAAACGCCGGCGAACATTTTTTGCTCGTCATTTTGTATATTTTACAGTGCGGGCCATTTCAACTGGTCGCTGTATATTTTGATATGCTAATGTCGGCATTTGCATGAACCCGTCGATCAAGTGCGAGATGATTTGAAAAAGCACAATCGTTTATATCGAACTAATTTGAATGGTTTGGTGAAGGCCTTCGTCCGGTCCGTTGTCCTTGTTTATACGCCATTAGAAATCAAAAGGTTATTTCACCCTTCCTCTTTGCATTAATGAATTCAAATTGCGCTGTTTTGTGTTCTACAATTTTATTAATGTTTGAACAAGACAGCCCTTATAGATAGCTTAGCGAGAGGAAGCTATTGCTTTTTTATACTTTTAACTTCGTTACAGACGTAGCTATAATATATATTAATATAATATAGCGAACAAATTTCGAGTGAGCACACGCACAGCTATAATATATTATATCTATGACGTTACCAAAATACTTCGACAAATATATTTCGGTATTTTTGGGCAAATTGCATAGCAAAGCAATAGGCCGGCCCATCTGTAGGAGGATGCTATACTATAATATATATCTCGATAAATTATTGCTACGCTGTGACAGGCTTAATGTATGAATGTGTCATATCCACGTGATAATCTTGTAACATTCCTTCATACATTTTATAGCAGCGAAGTGACGCGATTGCCACTTTTATAAAGAGGATATTCTGTGTAGTTTAAAACCTAAACAACAGAATATTAAACTAAATACTATGTAATCTAATAAAATAAACAAACAAAAATAAGTCAAACACAGTTTAAAAGGTAGTGTCGAGTGTACGCGCCGAGTGTCCAGCAGTGTACTGCTCTCAGTGGCCCGTGGCGACATTTCAATTCCATTTGCGGTGACGTCACGAGATCTCTCATATTTTATTTATTTATTGGCATCCAATTGTTTGTCACAATACGGGTTAAAAGCCTGGTTAAGTATGGTAGCAAATAATTTGAGTTTTTCAGTGTACTTACTGAACTTATTCATCTCAGAAACTCAAGAACCAGTTCGAACCAAACAATTATTTGTCTTTATAGTCAACACAGTCTATGACAGTCTTCACACTGACTTACTCGATGGCAACAAACCTGTCTTGTTTTCAGTTTAACAAGTTGTCAAAACAAATTCTTTACTCTAACAGACAAAAATAGCTTTAATTTCAGTTGAAATACTCGACGTTTTAATATAATAAACTAGCTGTGCCCCGCGGTCTCACCCGCAGCGCCCCCGTTCCCGTGGGAATTTTGAGATTTTTATTCCAAGTTTTCATTGTTTTTTAAATGTATTCTGCTATTCAGGGCGGAGACAAATCCAACGAAACAAAAACCATGAAAATTGATCCAGCCGATCTCGAGTTATAAGTGTTGTAACAAACCCGTCTTTGTTTTATATATATAGATAACTTTATCGTGGTTCTATTTTAGTCTGTAATTACTTCACAAAGTTCCAAAAATATTTGTAAAAACCAACTAATTAAATATTCGCAAACAAAACGCTTTTGTCTAAAAGTCTGATATACAAAATTAATAAAGTATTTCGTTTATATTTCAGAAGCACTGTTTTGTTTGTAGTTTGATATTTATCTATTTTTTTTAATATAATTTGCGATAGTTTACCTAGAATTTTGTTTTATAACGATCTTTTTGTGATTGCGTGTTTGTGCGTTGGTGAGTTAAAGCGTCGTTTAGTTTCAACCAGTTTACAAGCCATAAGCTGGCTAGTTCAGTAGAACGCTGCGTCAAAAATGTCATATAACTATGTCAAATAAGAAATCAAACTCGCCGCCGCTAGTAAACTCGCATAATCTATCTATATTTATAAAACAAAGACGGGTTTGTTACAACACTAATAATACGAGATCGGCTGGATCAATTTTCATGGTTTTTGTTTCGTTGGATTTGTCTCCGCCCTGAATAGCAGAATACATTTTAAAAACAATGAAAATTTGGAATAAAAATCTCAAAATTCCCACGGGAACGGGGGCGCTGCGGGTGAGACCGCGGGGCACAGCTAGTCTAAAATAAAGCTTAAAGGCCTTCTTCATAAACGCTTACTATAAAATAGCAGCATTTTAGCTATCAAATGGTTTGTCCCTTTCTGACATACGCTATTTTCCAAAGAGCAAAAGAGACAAAACACTCACTAACAGTGTTTTAGTTAGAGAGCGTCTATTAATAAGGCAGTGAAACATTTTGTAGAAAGTAAAATGATTAAGATAACTCACTCATTAATATGTTACGAATACACATTTTAGATAATAAGGCAAAAGAACAAACACTTAGAAAACGTAAAAAGTAATTATAATAATAAAGTAAGAATGGAAGACGTTTAATTAAAGCACTAATTTAGGAGATACTAAGAAATTGAGGTTTTAATTAAAACGTCTTGTTTGAGACGGATTTTAATGTTTCTGTGGTTTCTTTGTGGTAATTAGCTACATATTGAATGTATTATTTCTTTATTTTATAAGAGTTTAAGACGATATACTGTATTTGAATGTGTGTGGGAAGATAACCTGTAAGGTCCCACAGCAGGTCGAAGACTTTCTATATAGACAAAAGGGTGTAGCGAAGAATTGATTGATGTACCTAGTATTATGATGTGCATGTTGTTCATTGCTTCTGAAACTACTTAGTTAATTTAGTGCATAGTTTCCAATGTAGACTTATATCTTGATATCCCGAAAATCTCTAAATAAACGGGACCTACTAAAAGTGGTCTGTTCTTAGCAAATTTTCTTTATCATAAATGCTCGCGACAATATTCCAAATAACAAATATATTGCAGAAATACCTATTAAACAAGTAACATTTCAGTGCTGACTCCAAGTAGGGTATTTCAAACTAAACTGTTTTCTTTGTGCTTTGTAAAAATAAATGTAAAATACATAAAAAATAAGTGGAAGGCGGAGTCGGAGAACAGGAAATAAACGGAGAGGTGCTTCAGGTGAGCGGCTGAACTGAGGCCTTGATAACGAGAGACAGGGCGCGGAGCTAGTCGGCACTGGATGCGACAGCTAGGTACGTGGCGCTCGCGGCGTGGTCTGACAGAGCGATGTTAGTTCATTGCAATTGTTAAGCAACGTGCAGCTCGGAATGGGTGGCCGATAGTGGCATTTCTATCTGAGCATTACCTTGCTTCGGAGGGCACGTTAAGCAGTCAGTACCGGTTGTTTCAATCGTCAGACCTTTAGGCCTTTAGGCGGTCTAAAAACTGCGATATATCTCTATGCAGTCGTACGCTTCTCTTGGGTAAACATAGGCTAGTGGTGGACCGTGGTTTCGCAATCTGTCGATCGCATAAAGTCCGATTGCGACAATTGAACGTTCACAAAGCATGGTATGGAAGAAATATTACATCAGTCACCCATCTAAGTAGTAGCAGAGTTGTTCGATGCTTAACACTCGTGTGAGTTGACATAATTATCTAGGCTACGAGCGCTGCTCGTATTAAATGTATATCAAAAGATATAGACGATTTCTAAGTAGAAAATCTTTGGGTACCTTTAACAAGTAGATTAACAAAGTACACTATCTAGTATTTCTATATCCTTACACGAAACTCATCGGTGGCGCAAATACGATTCTATCCCATTCAAGAGCGGGTCTATCAGAGCACTGATTTACTTTGATACCGGCGAGCTTTCTTTGCGAGCTTTTATCAAAAGCTCCGCCGGTGTGTGCCTGACGGATCGAGATGAACCACTTTTTTTAATTGGTTTTAATAGAATTTTTTGTTTGCGTTGACAAGATGGCGGGTAATCCGGATTAGGAGGGACGGTTTGAATGTTTTGATGCTCGAGTGGTATCGGATTCGTTTACTAATTATTAATACTATTATAGGTATTAATGAGTTGCTTGTTATACATGAAGAAGACAAACATAAATAAGACATAATGGGGATTGTACAAAAGCTGATCGTAAAAAATCATATTTCTTATTAACTTCATTAATTGTGTAAACATATTGAATCTATCTAAACAAATGCCTAAAGTACATGGTAAGACTTCACCTTTGTTTTCCTCTTACAGTTCGTTCTGTTCCAAGATTGGCGATTGATTGAGTTCGATACTTTTGTATTTCGTTAATAATCGGACGTGATTGTGAGCTCGCTCGGATACAACTCATCACCCGAATCCCGATGATATCCAAACAGAGAAGTTATTCACAAACTAAATTATTTTCACTTTGGATACGCAACTTGTTTCGCAAAGTTCATTAACCAACTTGAGGGAAGTTGGGTGCAACTATTACTTGAGCCGATAAGCCATAACCTCGTCTTTGATGAGCGTATAACTCTTGGGTGACTTTATCCCTGGGATAAGCTATACCGAAGATACGAGACGTGTGAAGCTCATTTACAACTTATTAACTGTGTGCTGTCGTACCTTCACTTGATGAATAGTTGCATAAACTTGTTTACTTCCAGATATAATGCTCCGAGTACTACGTACTTTAGAAAGAAAGTAATATGTCCAATGCGGTCACGGTTCTTGTTTCAAACTATATCATCTTCACACTACGTTGTCCATCAACTACCAACACCCAATTAGTTGACAACTGCAGTCGCCGAATGCAGCCAATTACCGTATTACCGCTAGCGGACCGCATGTTGAACGCAGCAAATGACGTACAACGGAAAAGAAGAACTACGGAACCCTAAAAACCGTCAAGTAAAAAAACAAAGTTATGCCAACTATTAAAGTCTGCAGCCAACTCAAAGAGCAAAGAAAAACAGACAAATAATAATGGTGTGCAATTTGTAAAGAATTCCTCCGACATTAGGACGTTCTATACGTTGTCGGGTTATGTTCGGGGACAAAAGCGTTGATAGTACGCGTCGGTAAATTGGTTCGGTTCCCGGACAATTTGACATCAATTTGCTGTTATTACGGAGAGACTACGTGTTGTAACTTCTGGTTTAGGCCGGGGATGTGGTGACGAGCGGGGCGATAAGGTATGCTGCTATGTGATGAGGTAACGTGTGTTGTCTTTCGCGGTATTTTTTTTAACTGCGTGCGCCACTTATTCTAACCACTTATTCAATTGATATTGCGAACGTTTTAATGTAATTGCGCCTTAAAATATCTAGGGTAGGAGGACATTTTAAAACTTTTTACTTTAAATAATAATAGCTTTACGAAGTTATTTTTCAACGGAATAACTTAAAAACTTTGAACAAGCACAAATGATATTATGCATCTATTCGAACGCATAGCATTGCAAACACAAAATAAGTTTTTGTGAAAATATAAAACTTTTTGTTTCAGAGCTTTGGAACTCTTGGAAATTTAATTCTATGCTATTCGACTTCTACGAACTATTTCTGTCGTGTTTTCCAAAATAGTACCTATAGGAAATGGAAAATACATGAAAAATTATTTGAAAGAACTTTGAATAAAATGGTCAGTAGAACTTGACGGGATACTTAATCTCGGAACAGTGTCATATTTTAAAATATGTATCATCTAAAGTAAATTAAAGTAAAATTAAGTACTTCAAACAAATGGATAATGGATATTTTACATAAACATTGATCCCAAATCGCTCCCGCCCATACATTCTACTAAATAAATGCGAAAGTTTGTGAGGATGTAAGTATATATGTTTGTCACGAAAAAACTACTGTACGGATTTGGATTAAACTTTACAGTAATATAGGTTATACATCACAATAACACACGGAATACATTTTATCCCAAAGTCACGCGGGAACGGGTACGATGAGCGTAACACCGCGGGGCGCGGCTAGTATACAACATGTATTCCAAATCGCTCCCGCCCATACATACACAAGAATACACATATGGTGTCCCAAATCGCTCCCGCCCATGTCAGCGCGCGCGCCCGCCGAAGCACACATTGTGTCTCAGTGTTATGTCCGCTCATGTTGCACATCCAATTATTAACGGGCATTCGCCCACCTGCCCCGTGTCAGAGGCCCAAACTACGCCATTGTATGCCCGCCAACACAATTACTTTCAAACAATTAAAATATGTATATGTTTGTGTATGTATATGAATTAGTATCAGTTAGTGCTATAATAAAAGTATAGAGCTTAACTTGGGAGCTTAATTGCTTAACCGAGTGTGAATTTGTTAGAGTATATATATTTATTATTATTCAAAATTTGTTATACGTTTTATAACGTAGCAATTTTATGTAATTTTATTCAGAGAGGGAGCATTGCATTGCTGGTAATTAAATCGGTGTAGTTATATTTATTTTAAATTCGAAGAACTTCGTTCCGCCATATTTTTGTATTATTTTTCAAATATTTTTATTCATACAAACCTTTTGCTAACAATAACGAAACGAACACATAAAAGATTTATCCAATTTGGTGCAGTCGTTTGGAAGTTATGCGCGTGCAAACATTTCTGTGGTATATTTTTATATGTATATACAAAAATAATTCATTTTAGTTTCCATGACTCACTTATTTCAATGCTCGGTACTCTATCAGAATCGTTCTTCATTAGTTTCACATATTTGCTGAGTATACGACCTCCCCCGCCCAAACACATCATATTCCGCATTATCTCTACTTTAATATGACTCTAGGTTTGACTAAAATACTCGTATAACGTATCTTTGACGTCAAAAAACCCTTTTCAAAAAGCTCCATCTCCATATGATAATCAGTTAAGCCTTCTCTTACGAAACGCATAAAATTAAAGCACAACACTCGACCAGAAACCAATCGATATTTAATTTGCTGAACCATTGCGCGCTATTATCTGCTATCCCGAAACTATAAACAAAGGAGATCGGTAAACTATACATTGTGTTGCAATAACTTGGGGAAAACTATCAAAATATTAGCGTTGGACTATTCCGGGCCCGTGCCGTGTTTATTGTATTACGGACTGCATAACAATTAGTGCGGGGATGCATTCGGGATACATTGTACAATGAATACCGTATTCGGACGAACGATGAATCAATACAAAGCTTTTAAAATACATTGTTTCTATTGTCGCTTCCGTCCGGGTCGACCATTTTTAACAGCGTTCGACAGATGCTCTAATATCATTTCATTTTATTTGTTCACCTAACATGAGTTTTTATTGTTCATGTAAAGCTTACGCTTTATACTTTTGAAAACTGATTGGTTAGTTAGTTTTTAATAAATCGACACTTTTATTTGAAAAAACTCCATTCGTGCAATAAGTCTGGGATTAAATACAATCTTTGTTTTATTTTTTCCTCCGAGAGTTAAAATAAAACCATGATCACAATTTATTTCAGAGATAACCTTTAATAAAAAGAGTTCAGTTAGAGAGCAAGAATGGAATAATATCACTAAACCTGTTTTCTCTAATTGGCACTCATTAGTTCATACCAGTTCATATTTTAAATCTCGTAAGAAAACATTCAAATATTTTTATTCAGTTTTGGCGGCTCTTTATGAACGTACCATTTGGTTTGTAACCTCACATATAATTTAATTGCTATAAAAGGAGGAATGTTATCATAACATCTGAATATCAATTCAGGAGTGCCCCAGGAAGAATGACTGTACAGATTCGAAATGGATGAATTGGTACAGTTTTATTATTGAGGTTTACAAAACTTCTTTAAAAAATACCACCTATTACCAAAGAAATATACAAGAAAAGTAAAGTAGCCTGTAATGTCTCACTGCTGGGTAAAGGCGTCTCATCTCACTGAAGATATCAGTGCAGAAAATTAACATAATACGTGAGAGAAACTTATGTTAAAGTATAAATAAATCAAGTATTGTCCAAGTCGTTCCTCATAATACCGCGTCAAGTTTAGCATAATCTATTTCTATTAACGTTTAGTTTATGGGCGGCGCCCACGCCGCCAGATAACGCGCCGCCCGCCCTGCATCTCATTACACCACCTATCCATATTATTGATACATTTTCATATTCTGCGTCGGTTAACCTCATTATAATAATCACTTAAATGCAGCCAATACTATCCCTTTGTGGGTAAATAATTATATTAGTAATTCACTCGTGTTAACGTGTCTCTATGTGTCGGGTTATGTGTACTGTATGAATGCTGTTAGCACTTTGTGATAGTCAAACATTTATTTATTTGAAAATGTAAATTTATACTTAAATTTAAATTGTCAAATGATCAGTAACGTCTGCTTCTTTCGAGTCAATGGCGCAAAACAATGATTGTTTTATGATCCACTACACATAAGATGGGGGCTATTACCTATCTAGATAGGTTATGAAATTTGCGAGTTTAATTTCAGAATTAAAATGTTTTAGTATGTAATATAGATCCTAATGATCTAACTGACGCACACAGAAATCCCCATCAAATCGCCGCTTAACTTAATTGATGTAATTTTTCATGCGTTACATAATCAAAATCACTCATTGAATCTCTACTAAGAAAGCGTTTGACGTTTCTGAGTACGGGTGTAAGTCTACGCGTATAATTTTGCGAAAAGAGTACCTACCTAGTAAATAATAATAGAATAGTTACTTCGGTCTTACGTGGGTGGAACGATAAAGTAATTACCCTTGTATTATATTACAGACCGATGAAGTTATTTCATTCATCCTTGGTTAATGCTCGTATACATGACGCTTCAAACAAAACACAACACAGATAATGAAGACATCTTCCTTTTTTAATTCGGTCAAAAACTTCAATTAAAGTTCAAAAAGAACGAACATCAAACATTCCCAACAATACTTTGACTAATAATAAAAGACGAGATACTTTATAATTAAAACGTAAAATTAATCTGACTGCCATTAATGGGTGTACGCTAAAACTCAAGGAAATTACTCTCATTCCAAGTTTTTGGCAAATTAAACGTTATTGTGTTAAATCGGCCATTTTGTAATATTTTTTTTTTCAATTTTGTAGCCATTTACTGAGATTACTTTGGAAAGTTTCGGTTTCAGGATTGCTTATTCCAGTTTGATGGTAGATTAGCAGATATATTTTGGGTAATCTATTCCGGCCATCGATTAGCAGAGAGTTCATCTTTAGTCTATGATATTAGTCGTTGTCTTTGAAGTTATCTTTGGCCTGATTGGCACATTATCTCCACGACCGGTATTCCAGGGTTCTATTAATCTAAGTGGTTACGACTTCCGAAGCCTTCTCTCTTACTAGTCAACCCAAAATACCGAAGTAATCAGAGTGATTAATCTCGAATTGAAGCACTTAATACTCAATAAATTCGACTCACGAGTCCACCGAATTCAAATACAATATTATACGACACAATATAAATCTTATACGGCCAATAATATACGAACAAAATACTCAGATCTTCTAGATTAAATAACTGAGATTTATTCCGTGACCGGCATGCATAGCGGATAAATAGTTTTTGCGCGAGACCTGAATCCTAATGCGAAGGGAAAAATTAAATTAGTAGGAGTTTGTTAGCGCAAGTTTTTATGGTTTCAGTAAATATTCTTTGTTGATTTGTTGTCTTAGGAGCGGCTACGAGTACTAGTGAAGTTACAAGACGTCGAGTTTGATAATTAAGGACGAATTTAACAACTGTTTCCTTTGAATTAAATTAAATTCGAGCCAAGATATAATATTTACTATTCCAGTAAAATTCCGCAATCCTTCAAGCAAATAGCGAAGTAAACATGAAAATACCCAACAAAATAAATAAACTTGAAAAAATATGTTTAAGACATCAAACAAGCTAAAGTCCGTGCAGGTGTTGAACACAAAAAGCATATTCTTAAAGAATAAAATATGTGGGCAAAGTTTTTATTCGTTGAAAGGCAGGTGATTGTGACAGTAAACATTTTTTATAGTGAGCTCGTGGCGAAGATCGTAAATCAGGGGCAGTTTACATCGGCGCTTGTAAACCGAAGGTTTATGAGCCCCGCGCCCCATCCACCAGGATTTGTGTGTTAATGGAAACGGTTTATACTGATTTTTTAGTTGGTCCGTTTTTATTAGAAGTTTTATCTGTTCTATGTTTTAAAGTGATTTAAGATAGGCTTTTATTGGGCATCGGATTTATGGACTTTTATGAACAGAGATCCGTTCCGGGACGGATATGAAAACGATTTGTTTGTGGGGAAATGTTGCGAATGGGTTACCGAGTGAATGAGACAGCAATACAAGGAACAAAACCAAAACATTCAGTAATCACCACAGTAAATATACAATACAAAGATGCGCTACTAAAGGAATACCTCACAAACTAAATAAATGTCTCAACAAATTGAAACCTCCTTTTTCGAGTCAGTCAAAAAGTAACTTTAATTACAAGTGTAGTTCTTCCATGAGTTCGGGATCCCTGGCGCTCCCACAGGACTCTTGACCATAACATGGTTAATCACCTCTCAGCGAGTTAACCATGTTAACATCGGGCCGCTTTGCGTTACTCTCAAAATTACTATTTATAAGAATGGCTCCCTTTTATAGATATTGTTTGGTTAATAAGCCTCACTTTACGCTGAGCTCGCGAAATCCCTCGGCAACTATCTGTGAAAGGTTAAAGGTTAGCACTCTGAAAGTATTTGAAGTTTTTAACTAATTTTAGACACGAATAGTGTTTCTAAGTAAAGTAATATATTAGGCTTGGTTAAGTTTGTTAGACTTATTAATAATAAAGTAATATGTTAGACGCCCTATAACTATTGCGGGGCAAAGGCCTCGAATTCTAGGTTTTGGTCTGGGTCACTGAAGTATGTGAATAAATCAGCTTTCTACGTATTTTTTAAAAGCATTTTTTGTCTGGTTCGACAGTGAAACCAATGGTGACGCCTACACAGAAGCCTCCAGTGACAACAAACGCCGTGCCAGTGTTGGTAAGTATTAAAACAATGCTATATCCTAAAATAATATATTTTGTCCTATCACTGTCACTGACGTCGACGACAGACTGAAGTGTAGCAGAAAATGAAGATGTCCCACCACCATGAGGGACACAGCCTGGAAGAGAGAGAGAGAGACTGACGTGTCAGGCCGGACTGGGCGCGTCACCGCTGACACCCCTGCACATACAAACAATGTCAAAGTATGATCTCAGATTATAGGTGGAGATAGGTTACTGAGAAGTCATTCCGGACAAAGATTCTTATAGCACTCGTATTACAGTCTGAGCCCACTATAGTCTCAACTCGCATCAGTGTTTTGACTGATTTCTTCTACGTGAACATAATTTCAGTCAGTTTCAAAAAAGTTAGACAGAAAAACCTGTTTAAGACATCAAACAGGGTGACTTGGTAAAGTCGGTGTTCCTTTATATGTTTTCACAGACTCATCTCTCGTAACGAATCGGTTGTCATCTCTGAGTATATCAGTAAGAGATAACATACATAATGATTAACTATAATTCAAGAAGCAATGAACACTGTACAATGTATCGATGTTTTATACGAAACGTTAATTACAGAGAGTGATAAACAGCTGATGTAATTAGAAGCTGTGAATTATACGTCTTCATACCGCCGTATTGATGAGCCGCCAGTAAATTCAGTATTAATTAGATCGTTTGTCAATTGAATATATCGCTCAATATCACATTTCGATCATTATTGGATTTACTCATCGGTTTATTAATGTTTGCGTGTGACGTACTCATATAGTGTCGGTTCGATGTATAGGATATCGTGTGGGTAATTGATTGATTAGGAATTGTGCGGGATATAACTGCATTAGATATAACTACTAGCAGCGCCCCGCGGTTTTACCCGCGTTGTGCCCGTTTCTGTAAGAATTTTGGGATCGAAAATAGCCTATAGCCTTCTCGTTGAATGTCGCTATCCATTACAAAAAGTATTATTCAAATCGGACTGGTAGTTCCTGAGTTTAGTGCGTTCAAACAGACAAACTATTCAGCTTTATTATTATATATTAGTATCGATATTCGTACTGTCCGGAATTACACATAGACTACTTTTAACTATTGTTTATACATAGAGCACCTACATCAAAAACCTCTTTCCGCTTTTATTGAAAAAAATACGAATATTATTGCAAAGCAGGAAAACCCGGGATAAAACAGCAAACAAAAACAAAATTCCCAAACTTTCGAACCGACAGCCCCAAAAAACAAACCAGCACAACCCAACCTCACGAATCGTTATTTCAATGTTCTAAAAACGATAAAATCCGATGAAATTCACAAAAACACCGAACGGTGAGCTAAAAACAAGAAAACTGGAACACACCTGGGTATAAATTACTTCAATTCGGGCGACAAATTGCCCGATTACCTATATAAATTACGGCGCGAGCGGGTCGCAGCGATACAAACGTCTTGGGCTCTTTATAACAAAGCACGTGATGCCGTTTCAGACGACAGATCGGTACAGCCTTTCAATTTACTTCTACTTTGTATGACAAAGCCCTAAGCTTGAGTCTGTACTATAAATAAACAATACAATGTAGTGAGACACTTATACACAGACACACAGGAACATAAAGAAACATAGCTATTTATAATTAGGTTGTTGTGTGTTTGGGAATCTTTTGATTCAATTTACATTTTATAATAGTACCTTTCATTACTACCTTTTATTAGTGGATATGAATACTATTATTTTTTAATGAAAAACCTTGTTATCCTTAAATTCTAAGGCGAGCGAAAGGAAAAAAACACACGCAGTTTATTAATAATAACATTACTTCGTAATAAAATGAGAAAACGACCATCAAACGTAAAATTAAACATCCGAACATGATGAAAGGGTATCCCATAGTAACATAACCACGAACTTGAGTAAAATCAATGACTTTCTCCTCAAAACACATCTGAGGAGTAACTACGTGAATATTAAATGGAATGTAAATAAAATAACACATGAGCGAATACTCAAAGGATTGCTTCGAACTGATTCTTTACAAAAATGACAGACTCCTAACTTAATCTCGTTTCTAAACACACCAGTTAAACATGGTTTCTCAACCGTAATAATTTCTCTCGGATCCTTACGGAGTAAACCTCCTTGTTACAACCATTTAAGATTCATTTTCCCATGAAACAGTTGAAAGTGTAACTTGCCAATTTTATGGGACCATTTATTGGTTCGCGGAATACGCATATTATGGGCCTTGAATATTATATTTCGGTGATATAAATATGAATTTGACGTGTGAATAAAGAATTATATTATTCATTGGGATGTATTTCAAGATATTTTCTCGGTATTAATGTCTATACGTGTAACTAAAATATCGGAGTTATCGTTCAAAGTAATTTTTCCACGAATTAATTCTATTTATGTAATTACTGAGGGCTCTTTCATATTGGGCGTTCTTGGCCAGCTACGCGCCGCAGTGGGACTCTCACAAACATTCCATTATCTTTCACACAATACCCGCGTAGCAAACCGACTAAAAACGCTTAAATCGCATGGTTCTTAGAAGTCTTCTTATTGTATAAGTTAGTGCCTAAACCTGGTATCAGAGTTTTTAAATCACTGAACATAGTCTGAGAATTAAACCTTTGAATTCCATCTTAAACGTGCTTTGCGAAGAACGGTGAAGGTAATATGAAAATGTCACAATTGTCCACCTCTCGTGTCAGAACTAAACATTGTGAGGAATTACTAATGGTGAACATGTTTCCAATATTATAAACATGGTTGGGGTTTGAGATTACCAAACCCGCATTAGACAAGCTTGGCCATTACGTCTAATCCTTCTTACTGTACTGATATCTTCAGTGGCTAGCACTACTTTACTAATTGGTACTGAGAAAAACACACCTAGTTATCGACGGACCATAATCCAAGTAGTGTCCGAACTAAACGTTTCTTCAAATTCATCTTGAATTACTATCTCGAAGGTAACACACTTCAATGATTCCAAAAGGGTATTAGAAACCAATATAAGTATTAAAACTTATTCAGCATTACTAAATCACTCAAACCACACTGTCCCACGAGCTACGATGAATTGAGGTCAAAATCAAATGAAATAAAGCCTGTTCCCTCAGTTCCTCTCTCATCCCTCCCTAAGTAAGCCAGACAAATATTCTAATAGCAGAAACGTGTAATACAATAAGGAGAATTCCGCTAGATCAGTACTACATTACATTTACATTCGGTACAGAGTCGAAAATCTAATAATAAATGAATATAAATTAACTTATCCATTGGTAGAATGACAGAGAAAGCAGTTTGTTCTCATTTACACAGATACAAATTCGGGTAGTGATCCATCAAGGGGGATTAGTCCGTCCCAAGATTCGGGCGCGATGACACAGGCGCGGATTAAGTGCAGGTCGCGCGGGCGGCCGGTAAGCCGCTAATTACCGTCACTTGCGCGCCCTCACGCCCAAGGGGCCGGCTCTCATTCTGACACCCAATTAAACTTATTTGACACCTCAATTTCAAATATAGAACCTTTTTGGAGTTTTATTTGTTTTTAATACCAACACAAATATCCACATACAATTAACTCTCAGCTCAATTTTAATTTCTAAATAGATATGCATCTAAGCTACATAATTATAATTTAACATAATCAGAACAGTTAAAAAAGTTTTTCAACGCATCACTTAGTTATGACAGTTATTTTTAACATCAAAGTTAAATGAACGTTATTAACTTCCATATTCCCCGGAAACGAAATCTCTCAATCAATTTGCGTTTAACAAAATATAAATCGTAATTACTTTATTTGACTGAGTAAATGCAATCGCTTTTCTCTTGACAATAAATTTTATCATTTCACCCAAATCGATACTGGAGCGGTATCTGTAAAAACGTTCTTTGGAGACAGTTCGCAATCTTCGCGAGACATTTCGCAACGATTTTAAGCTCCCAAGTCTTAGGATTTCACGCGTCTCCGCTCGTAAAGATAATTGTTATTACTTTGATTATATAACGCTGTTATTTCATATATTGTTGGATAAGTGTTGGGCTTTAGAGATTCTGTGAAGACTATTGCGTTTGACTTGCTAGTACTTTAAGAATTAAAGCTTTTGAATTATGAAATGGAAGATACTTTTTATATACGATTATATCTCAAAAAAAAAAGTTTCTTCCACCATCTAACCATCAGACTATCTGAAGCCTAAAGACTAAGTACTCAATGGATTTTCATGTAGATTTCGGCGTTATACACCTTTCTGTCTATCAGATATTCACGACGAAGGTTTTGGCCTACTTTCACCACAAGATTCCCACAGGAAAGCGTACCAAGAAAGAGAGAAATGTGCTTGAGAACTGATAATGCTTAGACTTCATTTGCATATAACTTAAGGTATCCGAGTACAAATACCAAGGTGTATATATATTTTTTATAACAAACAACCAGCGCCCCGAATTGTACCCGTTCCGTTCCGCATCCCGTATCTGCATCCCGTAGTCTCGTTGGAATTCCGGGATGAAAAATAACCTATAAACTTGCCGTGGAAATTGCCTATCCATTACAAAAAGAACTTTTCAAATCGGATCGGTAATTTCTGAGATGAACGCGTTTAAAGAAACAAAAAAAAACTCATTATACTAAATGAAACGGGTCTGTATCGCGTTAGATAATTAAACGTATTTACTAAAATACGTACCCGACGTTTCGAGCGGATTACACCGCTCGTGGTCACGGGAGAACTGGCTGGAGAGGCGAATATTCACTGCACAATATTGTTTTTTCCAATTACCCGCACAAACTACCCGCACTTAATGTTTATCATCAAAATTGTTAGTCATTAAGTTGGCGACACACCACGCTCACTACATCCGAATTTTCGGTCAATTTTTTGTGTTGCCTACGACCATTAATTACCGGATTCCACATAGACGAGAGCTTAAAACCACTTTCCCGGTTGAAATTCAAGTGTTTTTTGATTTCCACCGCTTCACGAACAATCCTGGAGTAGTAATGTCGTTCCGTGGAAAGGATTTTCGGCGCATGCAACTCAATCCAATGGTTTGGTCCTGATGATAATAAATGGTCGGCAATTGCGGACTTTTCGACCTGGCGGTTTTTGACCGCTGCGATATGTTCTCTGACCCTCTCCGCTATCGTGCGCTTGGTCTGTCCAATGTATGAACTACCGCAGCTACAGTCAATTTTATAGACGCCTGGAGTCTGGTAAGGGATCGTGTCCTTCGGTGACCTCACTTGCTGTGCTATTTTCGACAAAGGAGTAAATATGGTGTCTATAGAATACGATTTTAAAATCGAACCAATCTTGTCTGTTACTCCTTTGATGTATGGCAAAAAAGCGGGCTGCCTGACAACACTCGTTGCCCTTCCCTTAGATTTCCTCCTCGAATGTGGTCTCCCAACGCTGTATCCATTGTTCTTCATAACCTTACTCACGTGAGCTAGTTCTTCATCTAAAAACTCCGGGTCGCACAACGCGTAAGCCCTGTTTATTAGAGATGTCTGCACGGAGCGAAGGTGTCGGGGATGATGATGAGAAGACGCGTTGAGGTACTTATCGGTGTGTGTGGGTTTTCTATAGACGGTGTGTTTTTTTTTACACACCGTCTATAGAAAACCCACACACACCGATAAGTACCTCAACGCGTCTTCTCATCATCATCCCCGACACCTTCGCTCCGTGCAGACATCTCTAATAAACAGGGCTTACGCGTTGTGCGACCCGGAGTTTTTAGATGAAGAACTAGCTCACGTGAGTAAGGTTATGAAGAACAATGGATACAGCGTTGGGAGACCACATTCGAGGAGGAAATCTAAGGGAAGGGCAACGAGTGTTGTCAGGCAGCCCGCTTTTTTGCCATACATCAAAGGAGTAACAGACAAGATTGGTTCGATTTTAAAATCGTATTCTATAGACACCATATTTACTCCTTTGTCGAAAATAGCACAGCAAGTGAGGTCACCGAAGGACACGATCCCTTACCAGACTCCAGGCGTCTATAAAATTGACTGTAGCTGCGGTAGTTCATACATTGGACAGACCAAGCGCACGATAGCGGAGAGGGTCAGAGAACATATCGCAGCGGTCAAAAACCGCCAGGTCGAAAAGTCCGCAATTGCCGACCATTTATTATCATCAGGACCAAACCATTGGATTGAGTTGCATGCGCCGAAAATCCTTTCCACGGAACGACATTACTACTCCAGGATTGTTCGTGAAGCGGTGGAAATCAAAAAACACTTGAATTTCAACCGGGAAAGTGGTTTTAAGCTCTCGTCTATGTGGAATCCGGTAATTAATGGTCGTAGGCAACACAAAAAATTGACCGAAAATTCGGATGTAGTGAGCGTGGTGTGTCGCCAACTTAATGACTAACAATTTTGATGATAAACATTAAGTGCGGGTAGTTTGTGCGGGTAATTGGAAAAAACAATATTGTGCAGTGAATATTCGCCTCTCCAGCCAGTTCTCCCGTGACCACGAGCGGTGTAATCCGCTCGAAACGTCGGGTACGTATTTTAGTAAATACGTTTAATTATCTAACGCGATACAGACCCGTTTCATTTAGTATAATGAGTGCAAATCGTGTGAGTTTAAAAAGTTTGTAAAAAAAAACTCTTCAGCTTTATTATTTTAGTGTCGATACCAAACAATACCAATATTGAAGTTTTTTTTACCACCTGAAGGATGTCAAAGCACCTGCATCGGTGTGTGTGAAGAGGCACTAGGGCTGGCACGCGCGGTAATGCGTGGCCCGTGTCGCGTCCACACGAGTGCGCCTCTAGTGTTTGCACTCGCCCGGCCCGGGCGAGGCAGCCCTATTCTGGTGACGGACAATGCATTGGAGCAGAAAATGTTCACGTCAGGATGGTATAGAGAATAATGCGGTTAAGAATTTGATGGAATAATGCGTTAAAAAATCGGTGCACTACCTGCTGTTCTAAACTGTAAATTCATTAATTTACTAGCAGCGCCCCGCGGTTTTACCCGCGTTGTACCCGTTCCCGTAGGAATTTCGGGATGAAAAATAGCCTATAACCTTCCCGTTGAATGTGGCTATCTATTACAAAAAGAATTATTCAAATCGGTTCCGTAGTTTCTGAGATTAGCGCGTTTAAACAAACAAACAAAACAAACTCTTCAGCTTTATAATCTATACTAATATTATAAAGCTGAAGAGTTTGTTTTGTTTGTTTGTTTGTTTGTTTAAACGCGCTAATCTCAGAAACTACTGAACCGATTTGAATAATTCTTTCACTGTTAGATAGTCTATTTATCGAGGAAGGCTATAGGCTACATTTTATCCCGAAATTCCCACGGGAACGGGCACAACGCGGGTAAAACCGCGGGGCGCTGCTAGTATTAGTATAGATTTAGAGTAGGTTAGTGGCCATTCCTGGTGTCGGAGTTTTTAGACCGCCTAAAGGCCTCCGACATGGTCTGACGATTGTAACAACCGACTGTTTAACGTACCATCCAAGCAATGTAGCGCTCAGATAGAAATGCCACTATCGGCCACCCATCCATGTAACGGCCGAGCTACACGTTGCTTAACAATCGCAATCGCGAACATCGCTTAGTCAAACTGCGCCACGAGCGCTGGTTGATTAAATAACAAGTATATTATTTTTCGTATTTCCGCTAAGTTGTTGTCCAACTTACTTAACCAAAAATACAAGTGAATAAATTATCTGAACAATATTCCCTCCCCACTGCATAAGGAAAACATCTATATACAAATAATTTACTCCCTGTTTGTTTCACTCGGAGCCGGCAAACAAATACTTACTTATGTTTTACAATAACTCTGAAACGCATCGTTTTTTATGTGACGACATATCTATGAGTAGACTAATAATCCATTACATTAAACATCTCCAAAAGGCTTCTACGAGCTGAATCTGTATCTGTCGCATGCCTCTCAAAAAGATCGAGCTTGTCCCGGGACTCTAAGGAGAAGCATAATCATATTAGGCGCGTTATAGATTTAAGAGTTTTTATGCAAAGTTTAAATTTCAAAACAACAAAAACAGACATTGACAAGTTGCGTGCTGCGAACGACCCAGTCTATACAGTGTTTTGTCTCTTATATAATACACTAGCAGCGCCCCGCGGTTTTACCCACGTTGTGCCCGTTCCCGTGGGAATTTCGGGATTTTTTTTACATAAAAACCTTCCTCTTGAATCACTCTACCTATTACAAAAAACCGCATCAAAATCCGTTGCGTAATTTTAAAGATTTAAGCATACAGACCGACAAACAGAAGACAAACAGACGCGACTTTGTTTTATACTATGTAATGATTTACCCGACCTTAGTTTACGTTCATCTAAGTTTGAGTAGGTCTGTGGCCAATTCTGGTGTCGGAGTTCTAAGACCGCTTAACAGTACTATACCACATTTCTCTAATTATTAATTTCTCTCTCATTCCTTTATCTTCGCTAATCTCGATCCAGAATAGGCCCGCCTGGACAATAGACAAGTGGAATCCATTAGCGAGTTCAAACCGTCCCTTCATCTGCATACCGTGTCCGGGTCCAGAGTAGGCGCCGAGTTGTGTACCCACTCGCGCCGTCGGCTGCGCTCGCACACACTCCACTAGCCATTGTCTGTATGTTCCTTTCAGTGGCGTACTGGATCTCAGTTAATGGGTATGTTGTGTTTCATTGATTGGTATAAACTGAATTAGTTTACAGTTTTGTATTGATTGATTAGGATTGCGTGAACACAATTGCAATACAATAGGTTTTGATTGAAAAAGTAGCATTGCAAAACATATACGGTCTCATTGAGAAATATCCTCCTTTTTTGACGTCGGTTAAAACACGATACGACATGACAAGACTATACTGCCTAGAACGCGACTGATTTAAGTTTTCATAGTTTTTAGGTTCGTAATCAGCCCGATTTTTAAAAAGATGGAAGAGAGTAGAGTTTTCATGTCAATACACTTTATATAACATTTGAATCGAGTCGATATTATTTGACTTACAAAGACGATTACCAATTAAATTCAAGAAACCAGTAGTTATCACTTCATTTGGCCTTTTTCACAACTGTCAGTGCCAGTTATATCAGTCGTCAGACCACGTCGGGAGACTTTAAGTGGTCTAAAAACTCAGACCAAGATCGGCCGCTAACCTACTTACTTTCACCCACTCGACAGCAAATAACACATTACCAACTCAGAAAAAGAGACCAAAGTATTCCTCACCACAATATGAGAGTTTGAGGCATGCGAATAACTAGAGCACCTGAGAGTTGCCAACTATCCCTGTGAAGTCGCGAGGCGACCGCATACCGGCGCAACTATTCACTGTAATCATGTCTAAACTTGACTCAACAATTCGTCCGCACCTAAACTAAATGGCGGTATAAATACGAGGATCACGTGCGATGTCTTGTTTGCTTCAAACAAAGGTAACGCATGGTAACACCTACACTTGGACGGTGTTTGTAGTGTGTGATTTGCATTAGGTATACATCATTCAATTCAATGGTGGTACTAACGATATAGGTTCATGTTATTAATTGCTAAACTCAGACACGTGTACTAATTCGATACTTAAATTATTGACTATATTTTTCATATGTTGCTCGTCAAAATCGCTTATTAAATCTCTACTGAGAAAGCATTTGACGTCGCTGAGGTGGTGAAATGAAAACTTGTTTGATCTATTTTTAAGAGCCGATAAAAATGTCGCTCTTACCCAAAAAAACGTATCTACCTTCATTGAGATTAAGCGGCTAGTTTAATAAAACACGATCGTTGTTTTTTAAACATTTAAAATCACTCGCACGCTCACCCGCGTTCTATTTAGCGAATTTGCTAAAAAAACCTCTTTGTTAACTCATACAATCTAAACAATACTAAAGAAAGTTTTAAAGTGTCAACTTTCATACAAGCACATATAAGTTACCTTCTTTACCCTTTCTTCCATCTTTAATACAAGTTTCTTAAACTCAAAGTTGCGCAAAATTCATGCAAAATTTTCCTGTTAAATACACGTTACATATTCCTGTAGATTCATCAAACTAAGCACGAGAGCTTAATAGCTACTAGCACATACATAAACTTATTCAAGTAACAAGTACAATGGCAGACGAAGTTGCACAATGTATCTCGAACTACGGTTTAGTGGTAACTGGCTGCGGCGTGCGAGTTTACTTGCTCACATCAAACTCTGCAGTTGGCTCAACTCAAACGTTCAACAACTCATTTTAAAATTACTTCGTAAATGTTGTTTCACAATGGCTGTTCGTTTACGTTAAGAGAAGATATAAAGTATGTGTGTAATGTGTGAGTATAACGATGCATTCAGCGGTGACTACATGAAAAATAATGATTAGATCATCTATCTATACTAATGTAGTAGAGATGAAGAAAGTATATTTCTTTGTTTGTTTTAAACTAGTCTAGGTAGTTTTTAAACTAATTTTCATACCAATAGAAACTGCTACAGCACGGATAAACCGCAGTAATCTGCTAGCACGTAACATTAGATTCCTTTCGGAGCTCCAATTGGGTTAAATCTAAGCACTTTATGAACGGAGCCATTACACTAAACCGTATTAGAAGTAACATCCGTGAAGCTCAACCCAACATTTGTGGAACAGTAACAATATCAAAATCGGTTTAACAACACAATTTTAAGAATGGAACGGTAAGAGTCGAGTCCACGGTAATGGCGCGCTCAAAAGGCTCACTCTATTAAATTATTCCGTTTGGAAGGCACAAAATGGCCGACGGTAATGTCGGTTGTATTCAAAAGAGTCGCCGAATAAAAGGGTATTTTTTCGCGCTTTACCCACTGACGGTCAAGTGCACCCTTTACAGTATTTGTACAAACAGAAACACTTCCCTCTTGTATATATATTTTTTGTCGCAATTCCCTTTTTCGATGTAAATTGGTATCGGGAATTTTTTGTTTGACGAATCTCTTTTGGATTTCGGATTGTAATTGTGTTAGCTAATGATCAAACGGGGATTTGCAGTTGTTAGGGCGTTTGTACAATCGCTTTAACATTTCGAGCAGAAAATGATAACACAATTAACTTTCTACACAATATTCACATATTGCTACGATTTTTTGAGCAAACCAAGTTTACACGAAATCGCGTGTACAACGACTACTAAAATGAATGAGCAAATATAAAATTCAGTGTAACCGACGTTGTTATACGTAATCCGTAAATAAACATAACAAAAACCGCACATATAAATTTAAATACGAACATTAAACAAACATATTATAAAATATTAGCCACAAACGAGGCTATAGGTCATTAAGGCAGGTTTACACGATGGCTGTCCCAAAAACATTGCAACTCTAGTTATTTATGTATGTAGCATGATTTATAACTACCGATACGATGCCGCGATGGTTAAATGCAATGCGAGTTGTTATCTACGACTATGTAGGACGTATGAAATATTGAGTAGCACTTGCCGGCGTAGCGGTGACCGTGCTGCTTTGAGTACTTCAGTATACAGGTTCGATAGTTATGTTCATACTTTGTGCAAAGACTGCGAGCAAAATGTCTTACCGGATAAAAGACACATACTTACTTTGCAGTGACAGTTACAGTGACGTAACTTGATATTTAAACTAATATTATAAAGAGGTATAATTTTTAAGTTTGTTTGTATGTTCGAGCTAATCTCGGGAATTACCAGTCCGATTTGAATAATTATTTTTGTAATAGATAGTCACATTCAACGGGAAGGTTATAGACTATTTTTTATCTCGAAATTCCTATGGGAACGGGCATAACGCGGGTAAAACCGCGGGGCGCTGCTAATTACATATAAGACAGCACGAGTATTACGGTTTAACCCGAATTTCCTAGGGGTAACATGCGGGTGAAATCGCAAGGCACAGCTAATTAATCAACTTAATTTTTTCTAAAGTAATCACCGAATGCCGTCTTTACAACTTATCCCCAATCCTAGTTTATTTATAAAATTTGAAACGCAAACGCTGATCAATAAAATGAAAACTCTGTAATAATTTCAGTTAAACTTTACGAAAACACATTTCCTCTCAAGTTTTTGCGGTGTGGCCACACTGACAGCGGGCTCAGTTTTTTGCTACAATCCTCTGCGTGTTGAGAGGACCGCTCGCATCTATCACGTGGTATTAACACGTCGGCGAGGGCGGGGGCAGACTGTGAGCGGGTAACTCACTTGGGAAATAAACGTTGGCAATAAAATAAATCTATAATTGTAGTAGATAGACCTAATCGTGTAATTTGAATTGTTATAATGTAGTTTGTACGTTACTTAATTTTATATGCAACTAGCCACGCCCCACAACCCGCGCTATCCCCATTGCGGGGGAATTGCGGGATAAAATGTATGCCAAGTGTTATTCTTATGTATAACCTACATCACTGTTAAGTTTCATACAAATCTGTTCAGTATTCTTGGCGTAAAACTGTAACAAACATTCGCATTTATAATATTAGAGGGATGTTAAAGTAATCGGATATATTTAATTAGAACTACTTATGTAGGCGTTGTGTTAATTGAGGGAGTTAGGTAAGGTAAATGTTATGCATTATTCCCTTAGGTCACAATTGGTATGGTTTAATGATATGTTCTTTTTGAGCGCTACCGGTCGTTGATTCATTTAATATCAAATAAATTATAAATTATATTTTATGATCTAAAAATGGTTATGCGACTTAGCGTTTTAAAAGTCTAAACACCCAAAGGGCTCGATTGCCCACGTGCCTAAAGGTACAATGTTCATCGGTAAAATATTTTATTACTTTTGAATAAACCATTACTTAATAACAATTATAGTATGTATCGATTACATTGCGCGAGTTTACAAGCGGTTAACACGCGAGTTCAATAGTACAGGTGCGAGTAACTTCAAATGTAGGTATTTTACTTGTATTCCATTGGCTTGCGGCTAGTAAACTGAAGGCGATGCCTTCAGAATTAGACGAAATGGCAACAAGGTCCTAAATGTATGTGAAGTCACTACATAGTATAAAACAAAGTCGCTTTCCGCTGTCCGTCCCTATGTATGCTTAGATCTTTAAAACTACGCAACGGATTTTGATGCGAATTTTTTAGATAGATAGAGTGATTCAAGAGGAAGGTTTATATGTATAAAAAATCCCGAAATTCCCACGGGAACGGGCACAACGTGGGTATAACCGCGTGGCACTGCTAGTTAATTTATAAACCTAAGTATTGCATGGTCTTACATCTACGTCAAATTAATTTGTAAACCTAAGTATTGGCAAAGTCCTACCAGCGATAGCTTTGAAACGGTGTCAAGATCTGTCGAAAAGCTAGAAACTCCGGAATAGGATGCCGCTCGTCTGCGTGTCTGTTGCCCCCGGGTTCGGTCACTAATTGCTCGCTATAAGCCTTCTCTGATAAGGGTCAGGACATTGTGCTGATTGAATAGAGATTAGAATTTGATTGAGGCGGGTTTTGTTAATGTGTCGTTTAATTATATGAAGAGTGTTCGGTGTCGAAAAATATGTCGGGGTTTGAATGATATATGTTGTTTTAATTACAGGTATAAATTACCATCAGTATCAATCATACTATTATATTAATAGTTGATGTTTTAAAAAGTTTTAGTTTAAAAGAAATTAATTAAATAATTTATAATTTAGCAACCAACCCTGGTGGAGATTTCCAAGTTTTTAAAGTGCTTAGTTAATTAGTTAGTTATAGAGTACCTATATTCATTTATTCCTGTTATTCTGATAAACTATAAATTATTCTTATAAAGAAATTTAAAACTACTCTAAGAAACCCGTTAACATATTTGAACCATTTTATGTTAACTCGCTATCTGCTCCGCTTATCGCTCCCGCCCCTACCACGGCCACACCCATTTAGTAAAGAGTGATGTATATCCCAATGTTCCTGCCTTTACTTCGTTTCCGAGATATTTGTGATCGGGTGACAGTTAGATAATCACACTCCGAGTTTCATTCAATATTTACAATATTGAACGAATGACAATATCGTTCCGTGTCTGAAAAGATAAATAGGAACAATTTTTATACATAAATTATTTCTGTAGCTTCGAGTTTTGTGTCTCAATTCAATTTAACAATTTAAATCAGTGTCAGAGTGTATAGATAAGGTTTAGATTCCTATCTTCAGTCTTTTCAGATATTTGTTCATACAATCATACATACTACTAAACTGGTTTTAATGAATTTTTCGTATATAAACAGTTATCTTTTCTCAGTTGCCGTCGCTGTATCGTGGCGCGAATGATACCGGTGCACATTTAGGGCGGATTTAACAAGAACTCTTTAATCGATTTTGCCCCTAAATATGTTTAAAAACAAATGACGGTGGTTTTAAACTGTATTCTATTTGGTGCGAATTAAAATACAATTTTGAATGAACAGCTTTTGTTTTAAACAGTTTAAAGATGAAATAGATTCATGTTATCCACCCTTAGAATCACACAGCCAGACACTCATTTGACAGATATTATGTTAAATCCATACATAATAATGAGTAGCATTAATTTGGCAAATGGCATGTTAAGCTGGGTTTGATAGTGACTATAGTTATATTATAATATTCTACGAAAACATAGACGTAGAGCCCGGAATAGTAACATATAATTATGTAGCTAGCCTGTTGCATTTGTCATTAAATATGTACATGGAAAGGCAAGTCGGTCGGTCAATTAGCGAAACCCGAATATTAGATTACGTAGTGCGTAGTAGATACTCAGAACTGCTTACTGAGTAATACTTTGTGGTAACGCCTCGGAGGTCCGGTGGTATGTGCACTCTCCTGGCAAGACTGAGGTCTTGATTACAATTACCGGGTCGAGCGAAATCATATTTCATACTTTAAAAACATGATTCGGGTTTGAGATCACCAACCCGCATTAGGCAAGCGTGGTGACAACGCTTAACCTCCTTACTGTATTGATATCTACCAGTGAGATGAGCCAAAGGACTCTCGCTTTACCATATTTAAGTTAGCTATGACTCTGGTAACGCTAATATCCGAACTACCTTAAAAGTACTAGCCTGTAGTGTCCCACTGCTGGGATTAGTGATTGATCAAGTTGACCATCCACTCGATAAGAAGAAGACTGCTCGGCAAAGGCTTCTCATCTCACCGAAGATATCAGTACACTGAGGAGGATCCATTGGGCGTTATCACCCCGCTTGCGTAATGCGAAACTATAAGCCATTTAAATGTTCCTCCACAATACTCCGACTAACGCTAAAAACTTATTATAAACTTAGCGCGTAATTCGATTTTCTCCAACATTGCTTCAGTATCGAATCAAGTTACCTGATATCGGAGCGAACACCGCTCTATGGGGCGATAGTATCGATGTTGCGATTGTATCGATTCTAACTATCAAGTTAATATCTAAAACGATTTTATCAGCACTCGTACGTGACCGCTATCGAGAATCGGTTCTACACGGTGCTTCCGATTTTGTATCTCTTTTTGTGAATGTTTTTGTCTTGAATGTGTATTAGTAGATTAGGTGGAGTTTCTTGTAATCCTACGGTTTTAGGGGTAGGGGAGTGTTACTGTTAGCCGTTATAGTCCCACTGTTGGGCAAAGGTTGCCAGTCCCTCTTGTAAGCATCCAGTTCGTCCCGCCACTGCCTGCGTGGTCTGCCGCTACGCCTTCTCGCTGTCTCCGGGGTGTTGGTTTAGGATATCATTAATTATTAAATGAATAAATAATTGATTTCGTTAGTCTCTATCTGGAAGAGAACGGCCTTTGTCGTTCAGTGGGACAACAGAGGATGAAGCAACCCTCCTCTTGGGCTCGCCGCAGACGAGTATGAACACTGTATATAGAGTGAGAGTGAGTGAGTGGACTTTGCTCTGCAATTTATTCGATTTATTGGTTCAAAATTTGACAGAAATGCTTTTCAGAATTTGAGCAAATTTTGCGAACTGCATTTTGCAACCCAAATACTGTTATTGGATCCTGTTTTTCTTTAGAAAGAAGTTAGATGATTATACTTTCTAAGTAGTTTTCTTGATACAGTTTTCATTTTAATAAAAATATAAAATTCTTCCTTGATTCAGACTTTCAAGTTGAACGACATTAGAAGGGTGTTTCAGTGCAACGCCAACTAGCTAACCTATTTTGAAAAAAGAATACACTAATAGTACAAGAGCACATCAGTACAGAGAGCGCTAATGTATTCTGTTTTTAAAAAAAATCGCAAATCACGTTTGCCGTCGTCCACACCACAGCACTCCCTGAAAAAAACTCCCAGTATGTATACTTTACTGAAAACCTACAGAAAAACCTTCTACCACTAGAACAGCGCCGCGTTACCTGTTCTAATTCAATGTTAATAAAACCGCCCGTAACGCCGACACATCTATACGCGCAGTTATTTCAATAGGCGCGCCGTACAGAAGCCACCTACTTTATATTCCGATGTGAGCTTGTTTACTTGTGCCCTTATTCCACGCACGAAATAAATCTCCCCTTATTTATCCTCTCCGCAACTAACCTATTGTTTCTCCGCACTGATTTAGATTCTTTATTTTTTGTACAAAAGAATTCAATGTTTTCCCTTACACTATAGTTTTAGAAGCTTTTAAATGAGAAATGGGTATGTGACACTGTTTGTAACCCCTGACAGAAAAAGAAAGGTGTCAGAAAGACCTTGATGTCTGTGCGTGTGTGTGTGTGGCACCGTAGCTCTCAAGTTCTTTTCTTTCTCTTCATTTGGAGGCCAGTTTCCTTGCGGTGTTTCTAAGCTATGATTAGTAAAAACAGGTCCAACCGTTTTTGCGTTGGAGGTTTTAATATTATGTCATATTTATGCGATCCCGTCACACTAGAAAGATATAAATTACATCATAAAAACCCACCAAATACCTATTTACTTAATAAACGTCAATTTATAAATACCGATTAGTTTCTGGACTCGTTGCGTGTATTAACACATCAAAGGTAAACAAGCAGACCCTATTCGCTAAGAAAGCCAACAATAACCGTCCGCAACATCAAACGTTGTTCAGCGCATAAAATTAATTATTCTTGTTATTTGACAAGGCTGATATAAAATGTCAGTTACAGCGTTGTACATAAATCGTGGGGAGGTTTCAATCTCGTCAATATTTCTATACGTCTGGGAAATGTATTCGTATTTATTATTAACTCTATTCCAGTTGTTATAAACATTTGGTTGTATTGCTTTTTAATCTGTCATATTTCCGAATCCACGGTATTACATCGTGCGGTTTGTCTCGTCGTGTAATTAGTAATTTGAACGTGTCTGTGGTTGCTGGAACTATTTTGTAATCGTTTATATTATATTTACGGGTATACTGATTTTGGTAATAATAATTAATAGGCATATTTCAGACTCAGAATACAGAAAGTACCAGAAACGGCATTCAAATGTATTTACAAGCTACACGCTGTGTCCAAAAACAGAACAAAGTCCCTCGCGTAGTGTTGTTAGCTCTCGCATTATTTGCTCATTTTTGGGGTAAATTTTGGGAGTTTCGGAGGTAATATGATAATAGAATAAAAATTGTCCTTTTCTATATAACTATGTACCTACCTGATTATCTCAAGAAATAGATATGTATATTAAATAAAACACGGTGTTACGGTGGATGTTTGCACACTTTTAAGGGGTGATGGAAAAATTATATATTTTTATTTTATTTTATTTTAAAGTATTCGGAAAACTTACAGCTAGGTACAAGAGTTACATAAAAAAAGAATAATAAATTAAGTCAAAATACATCGAGCAAACTACGCTTCGCTTCGATGGTTTCCAGAACTGTTCCAGCCGTGCTCTTTGTATAATTTTTGTCCACACCGCTTTCATCAGCAGGGAAGCTAAAATTTAAGATGGCTAATATAGAAACATAATTTAATACCCGCTCCCCCTCTCCCCTTCTCCCACAGGCACACCAAAAATTTGTTTAGAAATCCTATAGACTAACATACTTACTACTTAATAGGATTGTTAGGTTAGGTACATACGAGCCACACTTACGCTTTATACTTTCTTTTTTCAAGTTGGTTGATTTTTATTATATTACTTATTAATATTCTACAACGAATTAAAGCCCTCAAAAGGTAATAAAAAGAAGGGTAAATCAAAACTCTTATATTGGCAACACTAACATAAATTGACGCATCACTCTCTATGACAATTGAAATCTGAGAAAATAATTAAATATTTAAATAAGACGATACCTAAATGCAATACTTACACGTGAAATGTGATCCCATCCTGTTTCTTTTTCAGACCCACTGCATTTTTACAGGTAGGAACGACACAAGACGGCATAGTTTCGTGAAATTGGTCACGGGTAAAACACGTTAGCGCGTTCCGACGGTCACAAAGTGACTGATCGGTTGCGCATCAAACTACACTATTTAAGGCTAGTTTGAGTACCTTCAGTATTAGGCGCGCTCACGGGTTCTGGTACTTTCTGTATTCTGAGATTTCAGATTGAGTGAGATTACAAGCGGCTAGCAGCGAGCGCGAGTGAGAGAGAAAGTAGACATGTGAAGCTCGCCTTTCCAAGGAACTCGCTAGTTAGTAGCGTGTAAACTAGCTTAATCTAAATGCCGCCCTTCACATTAAACGTATCCATTAAGTGACTTTCCTTCGCATGCCTCGTACCTTAAAGATATAATGCACGTAAACCTCACGTTTTACTTGTGTTTTCTGTTAAAACTAACATAAAATCGATACCGCACAACCTCGAGGTAGAAATTAGGCCGATTCGGTTTATTCAGCAAGCATGGCGTCGACGGCGGTTAATAGAGTGGGTTTACTTACTAAATACCAGGTCAGCTCTAAAAACTGTAATCCCGGCTCCGTAGGTGAGTGAAAAATTAGATTGCTCAGTACACCGGACATGGCGGAACCGGGCCATAATCTCATTTCTGAGGTCACGACGCAAACTGTAAGAGGTAGCGCTCTACACTATTTACTCGTAGAGTACGACGTCTATTATATTAACAGGTGAGCCTACTATCTACTCGGACTAACATACTTACGAGGTTTTTGTAAGAGTTTATTTAAAGAAACAAATATCAATACATAAGCTTACCTTTACTTTGTTGTATCCGATTTAACGCACAAAGTACTTAGTATAGTGCCACCATAATAATGCTACGCCGTAGCGATTACCGCCATAACCATGCTCAGCTGTAGCGGCTATTGTGGATAAAATACTGCTAATTGATAGGAATCTCGTATTACGTAGCTACTACGAAGTGCTAATGCTACATAAAGTTCTAATACATTGCTACACTACAGCTAACTAGTTCTCGAAGAACATACTAGCAGCGCTATGCGTGCTACGCTTACAGCACTACGCCGTAGCAGTACTACGCCGTAGATGCGGAGCTACGGTGCTTATAGTTAAGCTTTGAGGACTACGTATTGTAGTACACTAGTCATACTTGTTTTCATATATACTAGACATTGTCTAGTATAGTAGGGTTGACCACTACCCTACTCGAATTAAGTAAACGGTCCCTTGATTGTCTCGTCGCTTGGACCGCATGCGTGGAGCGAACGTCCCTGGCTGTTTGGTTGTCTTTTTGCTCGAAGCAACACGAAGTGGGTTATTTCCGAACTATATTGATTTTACATCTTCCAATCCAAGATTTTCATAGCTCCACGTGAATTTAGGTCAAATGTTATTATGATAATGTTGTTTGCAAATTTTATTTATTATTTTTGCTTATATTTTAAGGGGAACCGGGTAATTGCCTAGGGAGTTGTATGTTTTGTAGGTAAAGTTCGGAGAGTAACTTGAAATATTTTGTATATTTAGTAAGATGTTAGGTAAATTATGAGCCGAGATAAGACTGGGGTAATTAATGGATCACTCCGCTCCGCGGGTGCTGCTCTTAGGAACTGGCGCAATCCTAATTTTCTTTGACGTCTATAATATAGGTTTCATTCTATTTATTATTTCTTTTCTAAAACCGGCCTGAGATTCTGATGAGCCGTGCTAGTCCAGTTAGTCGTCGAGTGGCTTTCCAATAACTCTAAAACCTGTAAAAAGACCAGATTATATTTTATTTCAAACCCTCGAACGCAAATTGACAGGCTTTTTAAAGGCACTTCGCCGAGCGGAGGGAAAGTATTATCGAGTGGCGCTCTTCTTTGATCTCGGTATAAGAAATTAAAAAAATGAGGACTTTTCACGATCAAATTGTTTTTGGAACGTTATTTTTGGCGCGGGTTTGAAAATAGAGGGCATGTGACCTCTGCAGGATGGGAGAAGAATGTGATTAGTATAGTTATACTCGTAGTATATTGCTAGAAACATATCAGATTCTTCTTAGTATCGAAAGAGATAACTCAACAGAAAAAAATAATAAGAAATGAGTATAATAAAAAATGTAATGAATCCAATGAGCTAAGTTGTACTTGATTGCACTTTACACTTTATTACATTACACTTAACCCGGCTCATTACAATTTAGTAATTAGCTACTTTACGCCCAATCATCGGTTATTAACTAATATTTAATTACGCCAATCACACCACAATGAGGTCGTCAATAAATAAACGAATTCAATATTTATGTTGAGTAACTTTTAATTAAAAATAAATATTTTAACGGGATCGTTATAGAGGCCAAATTACACGCGAATAAATTTGACTTAATTGCACACTATGTGCAGTAATTGCACGATATCTGAGCATTACGGAGCATCGTTTTGTTGCATTAATTTATAAGGAGGTAACTAATTGTGCAGTAGGGCAATATCGTCTGACATATTAACCGACAATTTATGATAACTGGCAACACCGAAACAACATCGGGTGCGATTGTTTTCGGCTTTAATTAAATGAGGTTTAGTCTCATTTTGATTCACACTGATCATATTGGAATGACGTTTATTTATTCATAAATAACTGAACAATTGACGTTTATTTCAGAGGATATTACTCTCATTTAAACAAGTGATGGTACAAAACATAGAGTCCATTACACTATGTGTTTTTACCCTACTTTTGTAATGGTTAATGTTCTTTAATAAAAAATCCTTGGTCACCATATCGACACATCCGTAAAAGTGCTCCAACAACCATAACATTTTATCCATCGTTTTTTGTTTACAGTATTCGAATTTATCCATTTTTAAAACAAAATGTGTAAAATAATAAAGTGGTGAATAAATAAATGGTTAAGTAGGAACGTGCCACCAACTAATACCTCAAAATCCTCAATCCATTTCTGTTGTGCACCGCATAGCTGGTACACTGCGGGACAATATATTTGGATCATTTCGTTTTTATTTTCAGTGAGTTTTTTGCGCGATACTATTACTTGTTTCAATCTATTTTGGTCATCGATCGTAATTTTCTCATGACGTCCGCAGAATTACAACTCACTCAAGGGTTACTTAAGTCTTACTTTTATCAAAAGCGCAACAGTATATGTATAAGTTTGATATATATTAAAACTGCTGAACGGATGTTCTTATAACAACTAGATTATTTTTGCCACAACTCCCTCGGAAACGGTTACAATACGCAGTAGAGTAATGTGTTTCCCAAGAAAACAGGTATGAATAATGAAATGTGTATAATCACGGGGAGCAGCTGGTTCAATAAAGTCATTAGTATGTTATGTCGATTATTCCATCCCGCAGTGTACGCTACAGAATCGTCGTGTTTCAGCTCATAACCCGGCAGCGGGCCATATTTCTCGCGAGGCCATTTTTCCCGCGCTGCACAGCGTTCGTAAAATACACCCATTGACGCTCTATGAGAAATGGATGAGCGGCTAAAACGGCGCTTTCACAACGCCCCTTAACACACCGCGAGAATACACTAACGCATTACACCATTATATTTTCACGTATATTTTGCGGGTTCGCTCGAAATTCTGATGGGATTTTTGATTCTTTTGATGTATGGGTCGGGCTTTATGAGGTGTCAACGTGGTTTGGGTGTTTCATTAGTATTGGATGGGGTTATGGAGTTTTGGTGATTGAAGAGCATCGAAGAAGCCTTGACTTGGATTCAGTTAACTTAACGAAAAAAAAGTTATTTAAATGACTATCCTTATAATTCAACAGAGAATTTCATGCAGTAGTTTGACATAACAGAATAGCAATAGTGCAGAAATTAAATGATTTATGTCGTTCAGACAACGTTTACTTCATGGACTATTATAACCATCGGTCAAGGATACCAGTTTTATAAACCTTAGTGTTTACGTTGTTATTTTAATTAATTTGTAAAGAAGCTAGATTATGCAGAATTGAGTTTCGGTTACGTAAAAGCGAAGTGACGCGAAGGATATTATCATTTCAGCCACTTCTCGGCTCATAAACCGTTGAATATGAATTTAATACGTCCCCAGAAATAAAACGAGTTACACACTTCGTGGAAAATATTACGCTTAGATTATTCACAATATAAAAAGTAAATTTTACATGAAAATGTTGATTGTGTTGAAGTAGATTCGCCTGAAGGTTCCGTTGAAGAATTGTTCATATAGATTAGTAGATTTGTTGAATCGACGCAGTTAAGTTAGAGTTAGTTAAGCAGAATTATCTGTACAATTATCTAGTCTCGTTCATAGGTTTTCATAGATCGGAAAACAGTCGTACTCCATTGCGGCATTCTATACTGGTAGGGTAGTCTAGGGAAGTCTGCTTAAGGGTAGTCTACTACAGAACAAACCATAAACAAACAACCTTTACCAACAACTTATTTTTATTTAAACTCAAATCTCAATAGAGAGAGAGTATTAGCCTGTATGTCCCACTGATGGGCAAAGGGCTCTCATCTCACCGAAGTCATCAGTACAGTAAGGAGGAAGAGATTGAAATCTTAAACAATTCAAATGTAATGTCGAAGACGTTAGCGTCAGATAAAGGCCGCGGTATATAAAAGCAGTGAAATAAACAAGCGCATAGTAATCCGGACATTCGTATATGTCGGGGAACCACCTCCAGCGGGCATCTATACATGTCCGGGGAATCCCGTAACTGATGCCCGGCCCACGGAGCGGGGGCTGGCGCGAGGAACGGTTTTGGAACAAACATACGGTTTCTTGTAAGTAGCATAGCAGTACCGTAGAGCAGCAGGTTCTACCCGTATAGATTTATTTTAGACATGCGAAATTTAGCTCACTGAAAAGAAAAGAGAAATATAGCTCTTTTGATCAAAAGAGCTATATCACTCTTTTAGCTCTTTAGCTCACCGAAAAACTCTTTAGTTCATTTAGCTCAGTTGCGAGCTACAGATCAAATTGAGACGCGCTTTTTAATGCGAGTCAAACGAGACAACTAGCTCAACGGTTCTTTAGAATCTTTAAAGTTCCTTAGTTCTTTTAGCTCAGTTGCGAGCTACAGATAAAATTGGGTACATACATTAGATTGTTAAATTAAAACGATGAAAGCTAATGATTTTCCTTCATACTTGAACAGGCTTAGGACTGTCAATCTAGATAAAGAAATATTAAAAGCGATTGTTAATTACCAGTAAACATAATAATTGGACATATTTAATTTAGATTGATTATTAAATCGTTCGCCTGTTCGTCGGAGAAGTTCGGACCCTGTCGGCCGTCGTCGGCAATCGGTATATCGGTTTCGGTAGAGTCCAATATAGACTACATTATTCGGTAGAGTTGTGAACTAGTCGGCGAGCTAAATGAACTAGTGAGCTATACCGTGAATGAGTGAGCGACTGGGAGCTAGATTATGATCAAAGAACTAGCTCAATTTTATCTCTCATTCGCGAGCTACCCATGTCTAATTTATTTACCTTTTCTGAAGTCTCATATATTAAGATATCAAAATAAGTCAAATTTAATAAAAAGAAGGAGTGGTTTCCTAAGTAATTCATGGTGGCATTTTGTATATTTGATTTGACAGCCAGTTCACTACTATACATTCCTTTAGGCGTGTTTTTTTCAGTTCAAAGTCAGTATGTTTACTCCAGAATAAAATACATTATACAGTTTTTTTAAATCTACATAGTCAACAAAAATTCAATTTACAATTACAAGTTACGATAGTAATTTTGTAAGTACAGTACAATGTGATTTCAAAATTTAAAGTAGCATTAGCATTTTAAAACCGTCCTCCCCATCAGCCCACTATCTCAAAGCTATGCGATCACCAAATACAATTCCGTGCGATATTTCTCAGTAGTAACGGCCATTTTGTCTCTCCGTAATCGTGTGACCATCAAACCGGGCGGAGTGGACATTTTGTGGGAACAATAAGCCTTCACTTAGTATTGCCTACTTACCGGCTTTGTAGCGGCTTCTCTGATAATTGCTGCCCTAAATTATGTTTTGTTGCTTCCCCGAGATCGGATACAAGGTCGTTTTTATTACAAGCTTCATTTAACTTGAATAGGCGGAATTGAACAAGAGATTGCTCTTTATGTGGCGTTTTGCATGAGTGTGCACTGTGCCGATGTATGTCTATATGATAATGTATATGTTCCTTAATTTACTGAGATAATAATTTTCTTTCTTTCTTTTAAATATCTTTTGTCACAACAATCTTTTACAATCTAACTCGCGAGGTAGTAAACCGTCGACAGATTGTGAACTTTACCTACTACTTACAATTCAACGCATTATTTTTCGATAGTTTATAATCTGTATATTAATTATCAAACCGTTTACAATTTTCCGGTGACATAATCTGAGTTATTCCTAACAAGTGTAAAAGATTTTCCTTTGTTTTAACTCTCGGCTAAGACTTATTTTTTCCCACAAAAGCCTTTGTCGAAAGCGTCTTTATTACCCTTTTGTAACCCGTTTTACTTCACGGCTTAAGAGCAGCGTTTGCGACATACCCACTTAGTAATAAAAAGGTACAAAATACCTCATTTACTGTCATCACTTAGCACCTAAGATAATATCCCTTCTAAAAGAAACAAGAAATCTAGAAAGAAACCCAACGATGCATCACCAATAGTATCCGAGTAGTCCTAGATCCCAGTAAGCAGACAAATAGAAATTCTAATAAACCATTTTGAAACTGCTTTTACAAAGGCCCAGGGACGTATTCAAGGAGCAAAACGGCGCCCCAGGCAACGTATGGGGTCCGAAAAGAAATTTATACTTTCACCAAACGCCCAAATACAAGGAAGGTATAGCAATTTTTTATGGAAAGGTGACATTTGCCTGATGGTAAATGGTTATTTTACGGTTGTGAGTTGTCGTTTTATAAGATTTCGGCCGATGGCTTGTCCGATAGTGATAAGCTTAGTATTTCATGAAGGTCTCGGCTGTTACATATTTTATGTCATCGATATTGTATTAGAAAGTTACGTTTCCACTGTGTCGGAGTATTTGACTCGTAAAGCTGGAAGGTTATCGATTTGTTACAATAAAATCATTTCCAACGATTATTTCTGTTACTGCTTGATGTTAACTTTGGACTTTATGATATACCACCTGGTTTATGAAGAGGGACCATTCGCTTCGTTTCAAAATTGATAGTCTACTTTGCGGATTGAATTTCATTCCATATTTTATTGGCTGCGTCTTGTTTTATATTTTTATCATAAAAAATACTTGATGACATAACGCAGATAAATAAAATCCAGGGGCGTATTCAATGCCATCTTCAATTTAAACCACATACATTACCTAATACATAAAAAACGAAACCAAGCTCTCACATAAAGCATGCAGCGAGACCCAGTCAATACCATTCCTTTGTCCTGATTACATCTCTGTGCTAAAAGCGTGGCCGCTCGATCTGGAATAGACCGATTTCTTTAACCCAGTTCAAAAAACATTTCTATTTCTCGGGAGCCATTAATCTTTACATGCCGGGTTACAAAGCATTCGAGTTGTTTTCTCTTGTTCGCGGCCTCCCACCCCGCGCGGATGTCACAAGATTCCTTTACAACGTAGATAGAGGTGTTATGGAGACGGTATTAAGTTGGGAGTATTATTTTGTCTTCACTTATTAGTTGCGAAACATTCATTCATTTATTTCGTATAGGTTAGAGGCCTACTCTGATGTCAAAGTTTTTCCCACATAATCTTAAGATTCAAACATCAGTTATGAAGCGGTCGTTCGATTATTTATTCTGTTTCTGTGTTATAGAATGGGCTATAGAAGTCGAAAGCCTAGCAAATTTGTGTTACGTCTATTGTAAGTAAATACTTCAGTCAATATCAAAATGGAGTTTCCAGTTAGATTCATTCAGGTTATTCACATATTATCACAGCTAGTCCAGTTTGGTAAGGCAAATGAAATAAACGTTTCAATGCTATTGTAATATAATTGCAATATAACATTAGATAATAACTGTAATGGTACTAGAGGCCTTTGCCCACAGGTGGGAAAGGCAAATATTACTTTTCACGTTTAGGTACAAGATCGATATTCAAGGGTAGGTACCTAATATTTATTTTACAGCCTTACGAAACGAATCTATTATCTTTAGATCTGTGTGCAGTTTAAAGGAGAAACAGACAGGGTCGCTCACTGCGACTGCGTGAAGATAAATCGTCTCAAACGAGATCTTCCTTCCGCGAGTCGCTTTTGAGTTAACAACCCCGTGAAATAGGTAAATAGGGATTTTATTTAGCCTTTGTGCAGTTTAGCTTCCTGGACACAGGAATGTCAATAATCGAGGATAATGTTTTTTTACAGTCCTTAGACTTTCGTAGAACTTTTATGTAGAAAATTAGTTCCAGTTGCCGCTCAAAGGATGGCGTTAGTAGTTGCATTATGTTAACAGGTTTTGTGGTATGCCGCAGTTATCATATAGGTGGTTTTCATTTGATCTTTTAATTTATAATCATCTCATCATCATCATCATCACCTACATTTGCAGCATACTTTAGATACCTATTTTCATATTTCGTGTACGTATTTTACAGTTCAATATTTCTACTATGATGTTTATAAAATAGTTGCGTCCCGTGGTTTTGGTTGTGTTGTACCTGTTCTCGAGGTTATGAAAAATTACCAGTAACCTTCATCTTTTATTTAAATGTGGTTATCATATTCAAAAACCTTTTCCATCCAACCAAGTAACAAAGGTAGTTCCAGAGATGCATCATAAAAACTGTTTGTACCTGTGACGGTTCGTCTTCAGCCTCATAACATTAGTTATGAAGAATAAGCTTGCAACGCTTTCCTTCCTCATTACATAAATGTACATCTAATGGCGTTAATTTTTAATTCATTCCGAACATGCTCCAAATCTGATTACACGAAACATTTCAATCAACGTAAATTCAATTTTAAACCAGAAGTTTTAAGTCCCTCACGCGCTTACGAGTACGTGTTGTAAATTATTTTGAAACATAAATAATGTGTAAAAATACAAAAGGCTACATGAATGGAATAATATAAAAAATCTGTTGAAAAACTTGAAAAGCGACGCCAAATCCCTTGCACGGTTGGTTTATACTTTCTTTCGCTTGTATTGTGGCCATGGGTTAGGGCAATTAAGTGGGATTGTTTTCAATTTAACTTTTGTTTTTGTTTATTTCGTTACTTATATGATGTCATTGCAAGCTTTGTCGTTCAGTGTCTGTCACGTCATTATGCATTTTTAGGTCGAAATGAAAGAGCAGTGGGCAAAGTTATATATTTAGTGTACGTTCGTCTTTTCTAAAATTCATGTAAATTAGTCTTTTCATTTTACATAACTCATCCATAAATCCTAAAAAGTTCATCATCAATTAAGCCAAATCAATTCTACCGCTAATCAAAACCCTAAAACCCCCATCATAACCAGCTGAAGGATATCCAATGCTGGACATAGTTAGACTTCCCAAAAAATCCGCAATTACCACTTTTAGACTATAAAAATATCCATACCTTTACAAAACCACAGTCACCCTACTTAGGGTGGTTTCTTTTTATGTTTGACGAGAGCGTATTAAGCAGTGCGAGATCTCTGAGAGAAAAACGTCGGATTCTGTAATCTCCGCGCAATTTGTTAGCGCCGCGGCCGCCCGAATATTATAACTAATTTACTCGCACTGGAAAATGGAATACGTATCTAGACAAATTGAAACGAGAATCTGTCCAGAATATATGTGCGCGAATAATGAGGGTAATGTTTTATTTTTATTAACCGCTTTTGTTTACTGGGCAATATCCTTGAAGTTACTTGTTCGGTGAGGCTTAGGGCTGAAACACATACTCGTAGTTGATAGTAAGTGCTTTTTATAATCTTTATCATTTTTTTTGGCCCCGATATTAGCCTGGATTAGAAGTACTTCGACCCACAGGAATGGGATAAAGTAAGTTAGACTTAGTTAGTGGCCGACACTGGTTTTGGAGGCTTTAGACCGCCTTAAGGCCTCCGACATGGTCTAAATAAATAAAAATCAATTTATTGTATTGGTCTGACGATGTTTTATTATTACGTGCCTGTATTACGCAGCTGTGTTCCCACCCTAACATGTTTTAAGGCAGTTTGTATTAATTTCGTTATCTTATAAAATATTACATCGACCTTTGCGAATGTTATTCAAGTTATAATACCGATTTTGCTAATAATATTGTAAAGAATAGGTACAAGTAATTTTGTTTGCATGTGGGCGGTAATCGCACGGAAGCGACCTAAATGGAATTCGGTATAAAGTTACCTTGAGGGCTTTCTTGAGTGTTGCCGAAAAAGAAAACATAACAAAATGGATGTATATCTTATCTCACTAATATTATAAATGCGAAATTTTGCGAGGATGGATCGATGGATGTTTGATACTCACGTAGAAACGACTTAAATGAAAAATTTAAAGCTCATATTTTACCCACATAGGTATTAGGCATTCAATAGAGGTGATTCAATAAGGGTGTAACATATTTTTTATCCCGAAATTCCCCCGTGAATGTGTTCAATGCGAGTTAAGCCACAAGGCCCGCTGAACCCCAATATATTCAAATAGCGACACGAAACCATACACTACACAAACTTCCCATTCCTTTAAAAAGTTTATTCAAAGAAATCCACGCTGTTTTGCATCAGTTAAAACACAAGATTGAAAAATTCAGGATGTTTGAGTTTTCCCCTTTCAAAGTGTCGGGATGATCGCGCAGTCCCGGTTCTTTACGACACCGCGTCCTTAGGGATTACTCTTTGAGGGGAAACTTAATATTTCACTGTGAAAGAGATTTTGAGATAACACGAGACGTATCTGATAGATGCAACTGTGACGACACGTTGAATTCGTTCTTTTAAAAATACTCATACATAGAATGAATGGGAGCTAGTTTTTGCTGACTTACAAATATAAGAGTATCTGACAATCTTGAAAATCTTGAAAATTCTGAACAGCTTCATGCACCAAGCATCTTAACAACAAGTTCCTGTGAGGAAAAAATCATAACTCTTAATTGATTTTTAGATTAGTCAAAGCTAAAACTACGTGTAAGGTATGTAAGCATCTTTCAAACAGAAAATCGGAATTTAAATCAGTCCGTTCGTTCTGAAGTTACGTCGCTACAGACAGACACACGAAACAGTAAAACTTACAACATTCCTTTTGCGTGTTTGGTTAAATAATAAACAATACTACATTTATATTAAGCAACAGTAACTCCACAACATGCCCAGTTTTCTAATAAACGTACGATAAATAAAAAGCGCCGCCGAATGTAAATAGCTCCTGTATTGTAGAGCCAATAAATTTCGCATCATTCCCCAAATACACACATTTCCCTTGGAAACTCGTTGTTTGCGTAGTTTCAGGAACCGTGACATTCTGCCTTCCTGTTCCGCTAATATCCCACAGGAAGTGTGGAGTCCTGGCGGCGGTTGGACCCGACTATCGCTTCCCGACTCCAAATATTGTCACCCTACAGGCGACACGCTATGGTTTTGATGAGAATAACTGTTATACTAATGTTATAGTTATCCTTGCTAATGTTATCCTTTGATACAACCTCTACTATTCGAGTACAATATTTAATATTACTAATTTGAAATATCATCTATCATAAGTATATAGCGAACGCCTTGGTGATCTAGTGGAATGTGCACTCGCCTGCCAAGACGGAGGTCCCGGGCTCAATTCCCAGGTCGAGCGAATACATGTTTCCTACTTTTCAAACATGGCTCAGGTTTGAGACCACCAATCCGCAGTAAGTAAGCGTGGTGATTACGGCTTATCCTTCTCACTGTATTGATATCTTCAGTGAGATGAGAGGCCTTTAGGCCACGGGCAGAAATAAAAGCAAAGTGTATCCTTAAACGTAGTTTCAATTCAAAATCAGTACAGATAATATAATTTTACTTCAGCTAAAACAATAGCTATAATGTTTGACTTCATATACATACAAAGTTAGACTAAAGTTGTCAGTCGATATGCGTAATACAAAAAGTTAAATTATAACATGCAGAGGAGGCAGAAGAGGAAGTTGAACCGAGACCGAGAGGGGATGGAGTAAAAACGCGTGCCGCGTGTGAAATCTCCACCATTCAATCTAAGGGATTTACGACGAAAACGTAATACGTGAACTATTTATTAAGATGAGGGCCATAATAATAGCGGGCGTTACGCCGGCGGCAAAAACTCAACTGAAAGTATTTAGAAGGTTAATTGTGTATTTTACGAGCTATAAAGACAGGTTGCTTGAAGCTTATAAAGTAGAAGTTAGTGTTTTCCTTATTATGTAGCTGGGACGAGTGTATTTGGTTTCATTGTTATTAGTTATTGATATGCTTTGTATATGAGTAGGTGGGTCTAGGACGTCGTTGATATCAATAGAAACAAACCGTTTTCATAAGCCGAAAGATCAATAGAAAACTGGTCACGTACGTTGTCGTTAAACTAACCTAAATCTATTAGCAGTGCTCTACGGTTTTACCTGCGTTGTCTCTATTCTCGTATAAACATCGAGGTAAAAAGTAACTAACAACCTTTCTATGGAATCCAACTCTCATATGCAAAAATAATATTTCGAATCTTGTTATTTCGTCAACGAAACTCTTCAGGTTTATTTTATTAGTGTAGTTATCCTCTTGTTATTCGACTGCCCCCAGCTTCATGGCCCCGCGAGGCGCGAGGCGAGCGCCACTAACTGATACGTGCAATTAATTAACTCAACTCTTCGCTCTTATATTTGTGTCACGCGCCAAATAAATCTTTCCCGCTCTGAGTATAGAACGTTACTCAACCAGAATCAACTTGAGAGCCAATCTGGAGTTTTTATTTAGAAGCGTAGATCTTAACGGTGTTTATTTCATTGTTTAGACCTGGGTATTAAAGCTAAGTTAGTAACGTTTTCTTTATGAGGTGGCTCAATCTCAATTCGTTAACTTAATCTTTCAATTTATTCCCTCTAAGAACACTAACACATTTTCCCCGTGTTACAAATGACTCGACTATCCAAACACATTTCTTTTGCCGTCGAAAGGAACCATAAAAATAACCCCAATCAAAGTGGACCTCCGAATCTATTAAACATTCACGTGTTCATGTCAAGGGCCCTTTTCATTACTCCACACTCTACCGTCCCCGGACCTCCGACCGCGCCCGACCGCTCCCGACCGCGCCCGACCGCGCCCGAAGACTCCCGATCCACCGCGAGGCTCTGTCCCACCTATTTGCTGAAACCGCATTTATTTTTTATGAATGGAAATAAATATTATTCGAGGACTTAGCGTCGTGACGGGGAGATTCTACTCTTTGAATAGTTTATGTTGCTTCTCGGTATTTGATGAAAAACTTGATAATATATAATAATACATTTTTCTCGTGATATTTTGTATGTCGTGTGTCAGGTTTCGGTCTGGATAACCTATTGTTGGGGCTCCTTTTGAATGAGGACTGGCCAAGATTTTGGGACATTTTTAGAATATCCGCGTGTTGGCATTCCGGCCATTGTGCAGAGGTCCGTACAGAAGGCAAGTCGATATTTATAAAAGCTTAGGTATTTAGGAACAAAGTCTAGTATCTTAGGGTTGTTTTACGTCTGTTTATTATGAGCGTCTAGATACAAACCTTACTAAACAAGCGTGGTGATTGTGGCTAATTCTTCTTACTGTAAAGGCATCTTATCTTTTTGATATCTTCATTAAAACGAGATGCCTATGTCCATTAGCGGGACATTACAGCCTATTACTTTGATTTACTAGACAAATTATTAGTGAACTAAGCCGCCCTCCTTTCCTAGTGGTTTAGATGTAGACAGCTCAATCACATGAACCACAAAAGTATGTGAAAAGAGCCTTACAATAAGTCAATAAAATGTAACAAATGTCAGTACACAATATATTCGAAGGGACTCGATTTTTATCCACTTAATAAGATTACGCCACAGCTCATGGCTGTAGCCATCAGCTCGGACGGCTCCATACAAATGTCTCACAAGGTTTTTTGCGAGAAAAATAAGAGAGGAAGAATTTATTTTACTGTGGCAATAATCATAACAGTTGGAGCATAAGGAGAATAAAATGCGGCTCTCGAATAAAACATCCTAGTTCGTTTTACCACTTCTGCGGTACGCATAACATGTACAAATCATCTTCGAGGTGGAAACGTCCGCCAATGAGAGAGTATTTAAATATTTTCACTATTTACGATCTGCACATAATAAGGAGTCATATTTTCAAAAATAAAGTTTTCTCGTAATCATAGTTTATTGTTTTTAAGATGCTATATGTTATAGTTAAATTCATAATAAAGTTTCGGTAGAAAACATAGTTCATCATTTTTAAGACGCAATATTTTAAACGAACCATATTTCTAAAAAAACAAATAAATAACATTAAGGGTTTCGTAGGTGCCCTGATGTCTTCAGTGATTGAGAGGCCTTTGTCCTGCAGTGGGGCATTACAGGCTAATATATTTAAGGATTATTCTCTTTTATGTTTGTTTGTCTGAGGCATTGTGGCTTTTAGACGGATGGACCGTTTTCGATGCGGTTTTCCAACACTCTACACTATGGGATACGCGAGAAAAAACGTCATCCCTAATTACAAGCTTATAGCTTAGTTTGGGTTTAATTAACCGTGTGTGAATTTATTTATTTATTTATTACTAGCCGCGCCCCGCGGTATTACCCGTGTTGTACCCGTTCCCGCGTCGGGATAAAATGTATCACTGTTAAGTTTCGTCTAAATCCATCCAGTAGTTTTTTCGTGAAAGAATAACAAACATAGATAATACATACATACAGTCATCCTCCCAAACTTTTGCATTTTATAAAATGATTTAGCTGTAGTCATGATGTTATAACTCGGCTGAATAACACAACACAATAAAAATTGAAACTAAATAAATACCAAAAAGTCAGTAAAGCGCATTTAATTTCGTTGCAAAACTAGATGAATAAAAACTTTAAAGTAATAACGAAATTTAAAACTACCTCAAATCAGTCGGTTACGAACAAAGTAAACTTGGTTCATAAAAGTAACTTTGTACTGCGGATAGAGGCTACTTAGAGAGCTTAACCAACCGAGGTCGTGGGTTCAAGTTTTCAAATAAAACAAGAGCGAATTTGATGCGACAACTTATAATCGACGGAGTTGTTCTGAATGCTTGTTTGTTCTGGCGGTCGTCTGCAGCGAGGGTACCTTCGTTGTGTTATTATTGTGGAATCGAGAAATGATAAACTATTTTAGATTTTATATTTTCTCACGTTCGTTCACGTTGGTGATCGGATGAGTTCCACATGTCTAACAACCTTCGATTCTATAAAGGATTACAAACAAAATTGTTTTCACCTTTTTAATCCAAACTAACCAAATTAACCTTAATACTGCTACTGCTGGTGCTGCTACCTGTTCATTTATTATTTTAATTAATAACATGTAAATTCAGTCGATGAGTTGTGTAAAAACCTCAATTAAGCAGGGCCGGCGCGAGTACATCTGATCTACTCAAGGCGGGCGGTGTGGGATAACATTTTTGCGGCGAGTAGAGAACGAAAGCCCCAAGCGGTGCCAATCACACAGTGTCCCGCCAATTTAACTTTTAATCAACCCCCCTTACTCGCCCAGTTCAGCCACAACACCCTGGGGCGGACTCAGGTAGGTGTTGGAAATGTCATCAAGTCAAGGAAGAAAAATGGGGTATGCTTTTAGTACATTTTTTTTGGAATATATAAACAACAATGATTTTGATAAAAACATAAAATTAAAAAGTGACATGTGGGGTTGGGATGCACGAAAAGAAAGTTTTTTCACGGTCTTTCTCTCTCCTTATTCCAATATGAAGAAAAGATCCAAGCTGATATAATAAAGCTGAATATTTTGATATTTTGTTCGTAAACTACCAGTCCATTCAACGAACAGGTTATAGCTTATTTTTTATCCCGAAATTACCACGGAAACGGGCACAACGCGGGTGAAACCGCAGGGCCCTGATAGAATATAACACAGAAAAGATTTTGTCTTTGCCGTGCATTTTAGTCTAACTGGACATACGAGTAGACGCTTTATCCCCAAAGAAAATATAAAAGTTTTTTTGTCAGTGTAAAGTATATTAAATAAAAGGTACGCTACAAGGGCGATCGGTTATCCCAATATTTCGTATCTTTTATTTTGCAAGAAATCAGATTGGAAGGATTAGTTTTTTGCTCTTTTGTTGCGAAAAATTTTGGATTTAGCGTAAACTGTTTACTGCTCGCCGGTTACCTAAAATTCAATGTATCTTTTTATAGAATAACCGGATGAAGGTTAGGGATGATCGCCGGGAAATCCAGGAATACGGGATAATAAATGTATCTTTTTTGTAGTATATCGTAAGACTTGGGTGTATGAGTTGGTATTAATTACTGATATTAATTGCTATTAGTTCATTGTAATTGTTAAGCGCGTGCAGCTCGGTCCTTATGATGACTGATCGAAAGTAGCATTTTTATCCGAGCGCTACTGTTCTTCGGAGGGCACGCTAATTAGTCGGCCCCGGTTGTTTTACTTGTAAGATCATGTCGAAGGCCTTTAGGCGGTGTAAATTAGTCGTCTTGCTTTTAGACATACAATTTCATAGACCAGAAGATTCTCTAACTCGTAATTCTATTGTTTTTTTCAAATCACAAGATATTTAAAGAATAACCTCCTCGTAGAAGTCACCCCGAGTGCGCCCCTGTAGACCGCAAGCAACGTTCATTGTTGCGGCCAGACGCACTTTTATATTGGAATTTTATTTATTTCAAAGTTGACTTGTTTCAGTTCAAATACAACGAATTTCATTAAAATACAATATACATATTTTGTGAAATATCTCAACTTCAGGGCATGTGTAATTTTGATTTAGCTTATTAAAGCGAAACACTGCATGATATCGAAATAAATTGTTTGCTGGAATTTAGTAAATAGTATGATGGTGTTGAACTTAATTGAGCGCAGATTATTAATTTTGATTTTGTCTATTAATTTTGGACTAAAATATATACTCTGCTTCTTTATTAAACCTGCAACATCCAAATTGCCTGTTTTAGCATGAAGTAGTGTTATACGTAGTTACAGACGGGACGATTATGGGAGTAGAATTTCGGAAAATCTTTTCTTATAAGATGCGTACGTCTTACAAAGAACACATCCTCCCAGTTTCAGGTCTCTACGATCAGCGGGTTGGTTTAGGTTAGGTTCTTTCTATTTTGGTCCATCAACCACTTAAGACAAAGCATTTATATGCATAGGTCACAGTATGAAGCCCCATAAAACATATTAAGTGTTTTGAATTGAAACTACTCTTTACAAGAACCGTGGTCCCGGTCAAGACTGGACTCTTCTGTGGCCACGGTTCCTGTAAAGGGGCCGAAACGTCATAATATAAAAATATAAAATAAAACCAAATTGTATCCGTAAACATAGTTTCAATACAAAATGAGTAGTATTCGCTTAAACGTAAGAAACCAGTAGCATCAAGTGACTCATCTATAACATCAGAAAACTTTATTCCAATAGAAGCTTTTGAACAAAAGCTCAATCATCATCACAAAGCATCTCTAGAATGTATTCTCGACTGAAAGCTCGAACATAAGCTTCTCACGTCATTGGCCAGATGAAATTAACCTAATTCCTCGACATAATTCCGTCCAGGGCTCGATTCGGGAATGTAATGAAAAGATGACTTTCAAATTTCTTTGCGGATGGATGGAGGTAGTTACGTCGATGAGTTTTAGGAACTAGTTCTGATCGTTTGTGTTTTTCTTTTCTATTGTAATAGGAAAAAGCTTCTTACTACTTCATAGACAACTCAAGGTTGTTGGTGATAGAATTGTTGCATTGAATGTACTATATGCTGAAGAAAGATCGCAAAACGCACCCGTAAGCGGTTTGTGAACATTGTAGGTGCAGTGTGCGGTTCACCTTCAAGTTGTAACTGTACAATTATTTAATTGATTACGAATTATATCTGTTTATAACATTTTGATAATTTATTTAACGGAGTGATTTGCTGAAAAGCTCCGCAGTTTAATTAAAATAACATAATATTCTTAGTTACTAATATAAATAAACTTTGAAGGAACCCTCGGTCGAATTTGAGCCTCTCAAACATAGATCATAACACTAAAACTAATATAATTCAAATATTTGACAAGTCCACGATTAAGTGAAGTCAATTTAAACAATATCCAATTACGAGGGTACGGAACCGGGTAGTGAAGGCCCGATACCCCTAATTCATTATTGAACTCCAAAGTTTCACTCCAGGGTCTTCGATAAATAAATGCCATGGGGTCAAAAGTAATAATGTGATTGAACCGATAGATAGTTCCTGTGGGAGATCGGGTTTATTACTGAGCAACTGGTTCCAATGGCGGTGTTAAGGTACGGGACACTGACAGTCGTCAGATGGGTGACCGTTCGCACTAGTTAGTAAAGAGAATATTTAGGGTCGGCTATAAATTGAGTTTTTTCTGGCTAACATCTAAAACCACTTCCAACCCAATTAATATAAAAGTAATACATGAAAACGCAATTAAGTTTTAATACAAGTTGTGCGTACCGGGTCCGCTCGGCGTTTCATCCGGTCATTACTGGTTCACATAAACATTTGGCTGGCAAATAGTCGGCCCACGTGACCCGCCCGCCGGACTACCCTTGTTTACGACCCCCTACGACCGTCCTCTGTTAGTTTTTATTATGTAATCTAAAGAAACGTACGAACCCCGAATACTAATCTAGAGAGATTAGGCCACTTTCTGAGTTATGTTCTACGGCATAAATGTGAATTTTCTATGTACAATTTGCGATATGTCTTTTATTGCTAGTTATGTGGGTCGAATAGGCTCCGGGTGAGAAAGGTCTTTTCTTTAAATTATTGTCTTGGCGACGTAAAGGAGCACTATGACGGTTGAATTAGATTAGGTCGTGTGATGCGGTCGCTGAACGTGTTTCAATCTACTGCGGCCACCTAACCGCTTCGTACTAGACTCTACGCCAACTGCAAACACTTAATTATTTGACTGCTGCAGCAGAATGCCGCTGTCTACCGTATTTTATATTCTATAGTGTACAGAATACGGTAGTATCATTGCCGTAAGTCTTCACATTGAAGATAATACCGCTCGGTATTAATACGAAAACAATACTCTTTAATAAAATTGTTTGTTAAACTAACAAAATAACCGTATTTTAAACGCAACGATATTTCTATAGAATGTTTTGAAAAGCGGTTCAACAAGTAACCGTTCACGGCTGGTTAAAACCATAAGTTACGTAAACGGAGAAACACTAAAGAATAGTAACAGAACGTAAAAGAATAAAAGAGTCGGAGCGCTCGGATCGCAATCTTAACTCATCGGTTATTGGATCCAGTTTGCACGGGATTCACGGAATCCCACGAGAATACCCGCGCCCACTTTAAGTAAACAGTTGTGTTCCCATTACGGGGAAAAACGGGTGATTTAGAGGGAAATATGAAATTATTTTTGAAAGAAAATGGTTTTATAAGGTTTTTGTTTTATATTTTAGTGTTGTTGGTTTTTGCACATTTTCTTTTTCACCCTCGACGCAAAAAGAGGGGCTTTATAAGTTTGACGAATGTGGGTGTCTGATGCATTGTAGCTCTGGAACAAATGGTAGTTGAGTTTTTTGTTAAAAGATGCTGACACGGGGAGTGATCTATGATTGAATGAATAAAAAATATGTTAGGGCTTTAAAAATATGTCATGTCAGGGCTATAAATTGATATTCTACTTGGCTCTCACTCAGTCAGTTATAACCAGGAAAGGCGAATATATTAGTTCGAGGGGCCAATTCTTCTTAGTTCTAAATTAATTTGGGATTGCGACTATTGAGTTATAAGTACTAAAGAATTTTTTTTACCAAATGTGTGTTATTTGTGTGTCACTCTACCCTAACAGAATAACAACTGTATCAACTATGGAGATCCGGTTGAGTCCCCATCTAGCAAAAATTTGAATAAATAAATGTCACCTAAATATTATACTAGTGAAGGGCTTGTTAGTGCCTCACACGGCCAAAGTATGTTTATAGCGAAAGTTGATTGACCCCTACTAATTGACTTATTAATAAGGTGGTTGACCTCAAAGGGTCAGGGGTCAAGGGTCACTTGAAATAATTAGATTATACTTTGTAATGTTGTCGGGTACCTTTGTTAATAATTGAGAAATGGCATGGTAGCAGAATTCCTTGAAAGTTTACAGGAGTTTAGCACTTTGTCGTATTATGCAATTTAAAAATTGGCTCTGGCGGTAGTAGTTAGGTGGAACATAAGTCTGAATATGATAAGGTTGCATTATGTATGACTAACCTTTTTATCAGCTCCTGTTCTTAAAGTAATTTCGGGTTAGTATTAAGATTTTTAGTTTAATCAGCCAATTTAATCAGTTCTTTTTAAAAACATAGGCTATCGCACTCTTTATATACAAAGATGAAAGGAACGGCATGCATCTCAAAATTCCTGTAGATTTCGGCAATTTTTGAAGGCGAGCGGTGCCACTTAGCTTCAAGTACAGTTTTCCAATGAGTTCCCTTGATGTTTGGAGTACTTAAGACGCGTACACATTAGCTTGAAGCACACCTGCGGCACACGAGACTATATTCTATTGTGTTGTAAACGTGACAGTGTGTGAAGATTATGTGAAAAGGTGATAGAGATTCTTTCACTCGCGAATTACTGAATGGTTTTAATATGACTACAGCCGCACTGTGAGTCACTGAGGATTCCTTAAGAAATTTTACATACAATGCATGAAAAATTACGTGAATTAGTTATTGTAAGTTTTATTTACGTCTCTGAATAAGGCAGACAGGGTAGATTTAAAAAGGCAGATATTAAAAGAAGCTTACATTCCAGAATCATGCCTGGAATATACATTTTATCCCGAAAGTCCCGCGGGTACAACCCGGGTACAACCGCGGGGAAGGCTAGTTATTATATAAAAGTTTCAGTTAACTTTATCGCGGCTCATCCTCGCGATCACAAAAGGCTTGTGTAAAGGTGTATCACAATAGTTGGCCCCAAAGGGTGCGTCCGACCCGCGAGCACAAAGCCTAATACTGACGTGACAAAGCGGGTCACGCTCAGTCGCCTACAGTGTGAAATGGCCTTTAGTTGCAAATATCATTCGTGGCTAACTTTTTGGGTTAAGATTTTTTGGTACTTTGTGTGTGGTCGGTGTTGGGAATCGTTGTTGTTATTTGATTTTTACGTTGCTAACGGAAATTGGGGGGTGTTGTAAGTTTGAGGGGGATGTGTCTGTCTGTATTTTGCTTCATAATTGAACCAATTGTGTTGATAGATATTTAAAAGGCAAACCTAGTTACCGTTATATATTCTTGTTAGTTGTTTTATATCTTCTTCATTGATCTTTGGTGCGTAAAACTTTTCAATCAAAAACCAGCATATGAACCATCAATTTGCATTAAGCTGTGTACAGACCGGCCCAACGAACGCCAACGAACGGATTTCGTTGACCTTCGTTGCTACAATCTGGACGGCTCGGCTTAGCGAAATGCTATCCTATCTATCTATCTATCCTATCTATCTAGATCCTCAATTCTCCGTTAGGCATTCGCTAAGCCGTCTAGATTGCAGCAACGAAGGTCAACGAAACCCGTTCGTTGGCGTTCGTTGGGCCGGTCTGTACACAGCTTTAGGCTGGCTTGGTGATAAAGTGCCTAATAGTCCTAATTGCATAAAAACTAATTGACATTGTACTGATAGCCTCGAGGGAGAGGCCTTTGTCATCAAGCATTTTAAGTACAAGCTATGCCTTTACTTATTGTATTAAGGCGTGTTATTAATAAAGCGAGTTCTTGTTAATGTAAAGATACTTTAATAATGTATCGCTAATAGTGCCCCGTGGTGTCACCTGCAATGTACCCTTTTCCGAAAATTTCCGGTTAAAATGTATCTTATGTATCATGTATTGTATAACCTATATTACTGTAAAGTTTAATACAAATCCGTTCATAGTTTTTAAACGTACATACATACAGATATACAGAGCAAAAACCATACATGTATGTTACATTATATGCATACAAAAAAAAACTCTTTTTCTTATACGTGTTACTCTCTCACGTAAAAACTGACAAAATACAAACTTTCGCATTTATAATATTACTTAGTAGGATTATGAAAAGAACGACACATACCATTTTGTGATTTACATAACATAAAACATAAATAAAATTTAAAAAGTATTAAACAACGGTTCATAAATAAATAAATTAGTTTCACAGAAGGAATATTAACAAGAAAGTTAATGAGAATTAATTTGGAAACAAATTACTTTGTTGCTTGGAACTAATTCTTACATTAATTACTTGAATTCAAACTAGAATTTTGAGCGTTTTTGGTGTTAACAACTTGCTAAGTTTTTGTAGAAGGCTCACGATGTATTACAAGTTGAAAACTAATTCATTATAACTAACATAATGTACTTAATAAAAGTTTACAATTATAAAGTTATTAGGCCGTTAACGGCTCTTTCAAATTAACCGTTTTCACTCGTCCACCTGCGTGCGTTTTTTTATGAAAAACAAAAGAATATCATTGCGCGGTCACGTCTGTGCAGTACTGCGGCGCGTAGACTTCTAAATATGCTTAAATTGAAAGTTGGTCAATATCTCACTTCAGATCAATTGCCTCTTCCACTGATGTTAGCAATATAGTGTTATCACCGTAAATAATACAACAAAAACGTATCTCGGTAGCGAACACGTTTTCTAAGTGATTTTTTGCTTCTTGTGTAAATAATAATGACATTTAAAGCTCTATTCCTTAAACTTCCAAAACACAAAGCTATAAATAAATATTTTAATTACATTCGTTATGTTTCGCCAAAAATCGCTATTGCGAATGAGGCCTTAAGTATTGTCACTACCACCTACATATTACCTAAGCTTACCTATACCTCGTATATAACGAAGTCCTCTGTCGTTTTGTCCGGTATACCTAAATTAACTGAAAAACTACTCCATGGATTTATAGGTGGGTTTTACTAAAAGACAAAAAGAAAGAGAAAAAATACTTTAAAAAAATATCCTTTTTGAAAAAACCTTTTCACCCCACATTCTCACGACCACATTGCGGGTAAAACCGCAGGCCCTGCTATAACCTTACTTAAACTCAATTTCCCTACACACGGGCAGACAATAACCTTCCAATGACAATACATTAGACGGACAGTCCAGGAGTCCAGACGGCCGCGACATCAATCACACAGGGTCCCCATCCATCATGCTTCGACCAGTCTCAGGAATATTCCCCAAATATTACACTTTCCCATCTCGACAAAGACGTATGACTTGTTTTCTTTGTCTATTATTGGTAGCGCAGTTCATTGGCAACTAGAATTGATGGTTGTAGTAGGCGGTTGAGGCAGTTTAAAGAAGGACGAAGGGCGGGTTAAGTTTACGCTTACACACCAGTAAACGTTAAAATAAAATGGCGTCTCAACGGACGTAAGAAAATTAAATTCGGTTAACAATCGTGGCTTTCTACTCGCACCTGAATAAGTTTTACTGACATTTAAGTTATGATACACCGCGTTGTGAAAATCATGAACGTTTTAACGGACCCGGACGTAACGATTACCAACTGTTGGAAATAACACTATACGGTTCGTATTTAGATTTCAATTCTCGAAAAACTATTGATGTTTTAAAATAGTTACGTAACGATTAATAATGTTTTAGCTCTAAATGTCCCACTGCTGGGCAAAGGCCTCTCATCTCACTGAAGATCAGTACAGTGAGAAGGAATAGGCCTCATCGCCGCGCTTTAATATTAATAAATCTTATAAATAAATCATGGGCACTGGTAATAAAGATACCGAGTCAAATGAACCCACACCAAGCTAAGTTTCCATCAAAAACAATTCTCATAAAAACTAACGCAATACTCCGCCAATAACCCCGATGCGAATACTTCTGTTATTAACTAACTGTTGCCCTTGACTGAGTACATTAGGTATAGCATGACTAGTCGGAACTGGCGCATTCTTGACAGTTCACTTTGCGCTTGTACTAACAGGCTGGTAGCTCTGTACTAACAGGCGCCGTGAATCGATATTGATTGCCTTATATTTTTTAGTATATCTCGGTTAAGGTGAGGTATTAGGAAGATATTCGTTCTTTTTTACTGATAAATAGGAAGCGAAATTAAATTAATATCTATTCAGGTTTTTCTTCGTATTGATTGATTTTAAAATGTCCATATATTTATACTGTGATTAATACATTTGCAGCATGGATAATGCTTTAAATGACTACGCACGGATCTTTCATTATACAAAAACAATGGACATGTTCAGACTTAGAGAGTAATTTACAAGCGCCAGTCTTTAGTACTCGCGCCAGTCTGTCAATATTTCATCACAAGATGTGGGTTTCCCAAACGCGCCAACTTAAATTTACCCGCCTATATCCCGTACCCCCAGGTGAACTCCAAAGCTATAATAATAACAGGGCAAATAATATTTGAACAACATCACATGTAGTTGGAGCCACACACTCCAGGAAAATCTCCAACTTGGCAAAACATGTTATTTGAAGTCGGATGCTTGAAACTTCACTACTTACGCGAGAGGACACTTTGTTGCCAACTTTTAATACCCCACTTTCAGTACTTCAGAGTCATTGTTTCACTCTACGAGGATCTTTTCATAAATATACACAATTTTTTTAAACTTATAAAAATTGAGGCCCCTTTTTTGCCTTGTTTCTTATACTTGACTTTTTAGTTGAAATATTTATTTTAAATAATTGAAATATTTATTTTAAATCCTCTGCTTCAGTATATTTCAATGCAAGCTTATGATGATTATCTATATCTTTATATATAAATCTTTATATTTATAAAAATAACATGTAGCGTTGTTTGTCCGCGATGGACTCCTAAACTACTGAACCGATTTTAAATTTGATTTTCACACCGTGTGCAATCTGATCCAACTTGAAAGATAGGATAGCTTACAACTGAATTTATAGTGATTAGAGTGGTCCGCCCCTTAACTTTAGATATATGGCAAAACAACGTTTGCCGCGTGAGCTAGTATATTATGAAACAAAGCCTCCTAAGCGATAGATGTGTATCGATGTGTATAGAAAAAGTGGTGACTGGGTCTGCGGAGATCTTTAAATTACAAGGAGATATTGAAAAAAAAAATTCAATGAAATCACCGTATTTTTTTAGTGACATTTTGAAAATTAAAAAATAATACAAATAAGAATTCGAATAAGGCTATTTCATAGAAATTCCGTATTTCATTCAATATTGAAATTATTGTTGATTTTCCTTGAAATTTTTACATTTTTCCTCTTAAATGTTTTCGGATTTTATTAAATAACTTAAAGAAATTGAATAAAAGCATTTCTCCGGAATCAAATTCCGGTGCAATTATGGAACATGGACAAAATAAAGTAATTATTATATTAGCCGTTGTTTACGATCGAGGTCGTCATGAGGAAAAAAGTTTTATTTTTCATAAATACAAAGTACAGAATTTTGCTAAAAAAATCATCCAACCAGCGCGTTTTATTACAATGACTGATGTTCCGAGTTCAATTTTGGCGTTCTAGTGGGATGTGCATTGGTCTGCCAAGACTGGGGTCCCGGGTTCAATTCCCAGGTCCGAGCGAAGCATGGCTCGGATTTGAAATCACTAAACTACAGAAGGGGCGCGTGTTGATAAGGACTTATCCTCCTCACTGAAATGATATCTTGACATATACTTATAAGAAACCTTTGCCCACCAGTGGGCCATAACAGGTAGAATGCAAGTTATCAACTAGCCGCACCCCGCGGTGTTACCCGCGTTATACCCGTTCCCGCGGTAATTTCGAAATAAAATGTAACCCATGTGTTACTCTGATGTATAATACTCGTAACTGTAAAGTTTCATCCAAATCCGTAGTTTTTTCGTGAGAGTATCAAACATACATACACATTTATAATATTAGTAGGATTTCGTAATCCCTCTTTCACAAGTTGGTTGAACTCTAAGTCCAAATAGTCAAGTTGGAATCAACACGTTTAAACTCCGAACTCCAAAGTACATTCCGAACCAATAGGTCGGTGCAACGATTTGGCGCAATCAGCAACTCGAACGCTTTACACAGCGGCTGCAGTTACAAACTGTTTTTAAAGTCAATCAGCTTGAAGCGCTTGTTAATAGCTGTTTCTGGCACTTAGGGAGATATTTTTGCATATTGTAACTCCGTTCAGCGGCGAGACATAATTTTGCATTGAAAATGTAAATCTTAGCAAGTTTCTGGTTAATTCTGTGGACACAGTGCATGTTTTAACATTATTTTAGTTTATTAATAATGTAGATTTATGACGTCGGTTCTTTGAAACTAGTTAATATTTTAATAGGATTTAAAGTTAAAAAGTACTGGTTTAACTAAGTGGTAACAGTTATGTTAACTTTTAGTATAATATTAATTGCTTGGGCGGCGTTAAGTTTCAAGTAGCTTACAAACTGCGAACCGGTGAGCTCAGAACAGAAAGCAAACGAACTAACTGTAACTCAAATGGGCTTAGCACACGCACAAGCTATACCACAGTGCTGCGCAAGCTATACACCGAACACCGTCGTGTAGCTGGTGGTTTATAGCAGTTTTACCAACTACATCCGGCTCGATGTGTCATGTACAAGGCAGAACTGTTCCAAACCTTGTGCGTGTGGGAGGACCTAACATATCTAACCAACTCGCCGTATCACAGCTTACAGACTAGCTATATCTAAACAAATGTGTTACCTATGGTCCCCAAACTAAAAACATCGTAAACAAAACAGTTCCACTAAAACGTAATCCCAAACATAATAGTCTATTAATTCGTCGAGTTGATCGCGTAGACGATACATTGTGAAAACGAATTCATTAATCAGCGACCGCAGGCCCTTACACTCAGAAATTGAAACGTATGGCGAGGCCCACGCATCAATCCCACGGGGGGGAGAGGGGGGCGATTAATCAGTGGGACTCTAATAGAGGGGATTTAGATAAACTAATTTGCAGTGATGAGAAAAACGGGAAAAACTATTATTGCAATCTGTCAGATCGTCAGTAGCCAGAGCTGGTGTCGGTCGGAGTGGGATCTGAGTTGGTTATTTTATTAGTATAAAACTAGCTATGCGCCACGGTTTTATAGGCGTAATGGCCGTATTCGTTTGGATTTCGAAATTATAATAGTAGGCTTGACTGATTTGAAGGGGATTGGTCTAATCGAGCCCAGAACAGAAATGCTTGGAAATTGTTGAGGGATACCTTTGCCCAGGAGAGTGACACAAAAGGTTAATTTAAAAAAACAGTAGCCTACTAGCAATAAACTGCTAACATTGAACGTGGCTATATAACAAAGTAATGATTATTCGAATAAGACTAGTAGTTTCAGAGATTCGCGCGTTCAAACGGACAAAGTTATTAAAGACTTCAGCTTTATTATTTACATTAGAACTGGATCTTTTGGCGAAGCGATAACACCCATTCGAAAACTATGATACTAATCACTGTAGTTTACCGCCTACCAAGATCAATTGTAAACACTAATCTAGACGGGACTTAATCGCGATACCTCCAAAAAAATCGATATCAGATTAAATTTGTCTCAAAAATGGTTTTTAAACAGCACTAGCGCACGATCGAATGAGTAGAGGTGCAAAAAAGAGGTTTCGTTTTCGGCTCGTGGCACCGTTCAGTTCATTAGCTTTGTTTTGAATTCCTAAATCAGGATCAACGTTTTCATATCTGCGGAATCACCACCTAACCCCGGAGATACCTACCAGTCAAAGTTATAACACGTCTGTATTCGTGTCAGGGCTGAACACACCCCGTGACGCAACATCTAGACTCCGAGATACGTTCGATACTCACAAGAATATTTATATTCATGAGCGCAGAGCCCAAACGAACTCATCAATTTCACCTGTAAAGAATTTCTTGTCTCTTTTTATTTTAATTTAAAAGGGAAGCCCGTAATCCCGGGGGTCGGCAAGAAATTGATTCTATACCTGCCTACTTTATTGCGAAGAGTAATCGTGATATTAAAAAGCGGCCAAGTGCGAGTCGGACTCGCCCATGAAGGGTTCCGTAGCAGCGAGTAACATAATAAAGATGTTCTTGAAATAAATGTTTTTTTATTTACATTTGAGTTATTGAATGAATAATCAGTATTTTTTTGCGGTTTACGATTTATGTCGTAAAAAAAAAAACTACTAACTAGACCTCGTTCAAACCAATTTTCGGTGTTAGATTACATTGTTATGTACATCATATATTTTTTTTAGTTTTATCATTCTCTTATTTTAGAAGTTACAGGGGGGGGGACACACATTTTACCACTTTGGAAGAGTCTCTCGCGCAAACTATTCAGTTTAGAAAAAAATGATATTAGAAACCTCAATACCATTTTTGAAGACCTATCCATAGATACCCCACACGTATGGGTTTGATGAAAAAAAAAATTTTTTTTTTCATTTCTATGTATGGGAGACCCCCCTACAATTTTATTTTTTTTCTATTTTAGTGTGAAAATATTAATGCGGTTCACAGAATACATCTACACACTAAGTTTCAACAACATAGCTCTTATAGTTTCGGAGAAAAAAGGCTGTGACATACGGACAGACAGACGGACAGACGGACAGACGGACAGACGGACAGACAGACAGACATGACGAATCTATAAGGGTTCCGTTTTTGCCATTTGGCTACGGAACCCTAAAAACTGAGGGAGAATGGCCTTTTACTTATGTGGATAAGAAATTATGTTTAATGAAAATGTGGTTTCAGGAGATGAACTTTATTACAAGTACCTTTACAGTGCCTACTGGGTCGTGGGCGGATTCATTAATATTAGGCGTTCCTGTATTTTTAACTTCCAAACTACTTAAAAATAAAATTCATCTGTATTTTTTTTGTATGTTTGTTACCGTCAATTATGAACCGATTACGATAATTATTATTTCTGTTTAAGAAAAGATCTTCTTCATCGAGTGGATGGTCAACCAGACCAATCCGGGTGTCAGAGTTATTGTGCCGCCAAAAGCCTCTGACATGGCTCATGTAACATCTACTATCCGTAGAAAGTGACCGGGACCGACGGCTTAACGTGCCCTCCGAAGCACGGAATCATCTTACTTTTCGGGCAATTAGGTGATTTAGCCTGCAATGCCCTAACCAAACTGAGGACAGTCTCACAAAGAGATTTTTGTGAGATATTGTCCCCCCCGGGAATCGAACCTGGAACCTCCGGATCATGAGCTGAGCGCTCAAACCACAAGATCACGGAGGCTGTTAAGAAAAGATTCGCTGACAGAATGGTCCTAATTTTTTTCGCTTGAAAAATTTATGATTAGGCAACTTACCAACGGCGAGTCGGCGAATTGAATGAGTAAATGTAAATAGACGTTTTATTAACTAAGGCATACTATAGCGTTTCTGATTAAATTGAGGACAAATATGTCTGGAGTCAAATCCCTGCACCTGCAACACAACCTGATTTTGACATGTAATGAATACTTATAGGTATTAAACTGTATTAAAAACCTTATTTAAAAAAATAACCAGCAGATTTTCTGTTTTTCATTCTTCTCTGCCGATGTTCTTTCGAATGGGTATGTTGGCTCAAACTGAATAAAAATATTTGACTTTGACTTTGTGACGGTAACCTTCAATAGAATAGATCTTTCTCGACGATTGTAAACCCACTTAATCTAAACTAATACCTTTCTTTCAAATAGTAGATTCCAAGAATTCGTTTAATAAATCCGAGTGAACGAATGAAATTATCACATCACTGTGTTTGTGCGAGTTAAATGTGTTAAATATTCATCGCATCGTATATTCTAAATAAATTCCAGTAACTATTGGATGTATTGCGCTACACACTGAATGGATTTCGGATCAATTCAGATTACAATTTTGGCGGAATTTCACAAAAAAGGCCATTTAAAATCCTTTTAACTCTGTCAATGAACATTGAACAATATTCATTGTGAAATTGCTGAATATTTTTTGTACGTGATAAAGTGGTTTGTGAAGGCTTTTTTCTCTTTTGCTCTACGGCGAGATAGGCTAATTAAGCGGTAGTTCCACAAAGCCCGCCTAGCTCCTGAGCCCTAAGGTCTCATTATGCAGGTACGTCCCGGACTCAGCAACTTTTGACATTCAGACGCACTTTAACTTGTGATAATATCTTTGGAAAATTGACACTTTTTATAAAAAGGGTGAGTATCTTTTGAATACTTACTGGTTTTCGCTTTGTAGCGGTTCTATAAATGGCATCTTTACCAAAATAGTATTTTTTTAGTTTCCATTAGGCTCACGCGTGGTGATTACGCTAATCCTGATCCCTGTAGTTATATCTTCAGTGTGATGAGAGGTCTTTGCCCAGCATTGGGACATTACAGGCTAATACTATTATTTATTATATAAGGCTCGCCGCACACCTGTCTACAAGTGGCTGTCATTAAACCGGATTATAGAGAGCGCTTCTTGTGGCTCGATGAAAGTTCTGAAACGCTTGATTTGCAGAGCTTCTGCATTAAAATATGTATGAACAACTCGTGGCAGTTGCCTTATATGCGGCCAACCTTATGTTGAATTCATTAAAATTAAAAAGTAATTACTTGAAGTAAGTGGCATCAGTGGGACTCCACAGCTTAAATAAATAAAAAAGTGACTGTGACTGAAGCAGATAAAATATATTTTAATAAAAAGAAGTCAATTATTTTCATTCCAATTATACAGAGTACACTAATAAAGTATTTTCTTATGACTTCAAACTAAAAAGTATCAGTAATTCTATGAAAATAACAACATTATTTTAGAACAATCGTTGCTAAAGTTTCAATGACTTTCCAAACATCTCCACTAGGTTTGAAACTAGTCAAATAATTTGCTTGATTTAGTTCACTGACGGTTTTCAATGAATTGGTAATCCTCTGTGAATTTAGTACTACACAGAATAGGCAACAGTATCTATTTACGTTATTTAGTTCACAGTGTAAATAAAGTTACAGTTGCTTTATGAATACCTACTTTAATAAGTAGCGATAACATACTTCTGATAAGATTGAAATAAACGTAAACCATTATAATAAAACTATACCAATAAATTTACTGTCTGACAGTGGTATAACTTTTTGGTTTATTTAATAAATAGTAATGATATTTTCATTGAGCGTAGAGGCACTAGGGTTTTGCACTGCAATGACACGGGGTACTTGTACTTTACATTCACTTTTTACCCCACTTTGTCTAAAAAAATATTTTATTGAATAACAAATTATTCATTACGAATGAAAACAAATGCGAGTATAAGATTCAGTACTTAGTACTTACTTATGTACTTTTAGAGTTGAACTACTGTGTAATTTTACTCTGTGGCTCAATATCGTAGTAAAATGACCCTTTGTTATATTGAGAGGTGTTTCTTGTAGCTTTCATTAAACTCTGAACGAAGTCTAGGTTTTACGTAAACCTCTATTTAGTATTAAATACCTGAGATAATATTTTAAAAAGCTTTTAGAGTAAAGTGGAGTTCACCTTGGGAACAATTTCGATAATAATATGTCTGGAATATGAACGACTTTATGACGTTCACTTAATTTATTTTTTAACTAGTCACGTTGAAGTGGTGTTTCTATTGGAACAGCTCCTTTTGACAATAATTATAATGAGTATTTGTATATGTGTATGTATATGTATCTGTTAGTTAGATTCCATAATTATTTTATTATATTATTATCCTCTTAATATTATAAATGCGAAATTTTGTGAGGATGGATGTATGTATGGATGGATGTATGTTTGTTGCTCTTTCACGCAAAAACTATCTAATGGATTTGGATGAAACTTTACAGTAATTGAATTTGAGTAATGTAGGTTATACATCAGAATAACATATGGAATACATTTTATCCCGAAATTCCTGCGAGAACGGGTAGAACGCGGGTATCACCGCGGGGCGCGGCTAGTTATATTATAATACAATCTTAGAGCTTAGTTTGGGTCTCATTAACAGCCGGGAGTAAAAGACAAGTGGCTATCATTTGGCTACTGGCAAAATGTATGGGAATGTGTTATGACCACGTGACTTTGTTATCAATTTTGGACTCAGCGAAGCGAATTTGAACTGTTTGCCACTTGTCAATAAGAGTTGTAATGAGTGCACCACTAATGTTCGCAAACCGCCTACGGATGCGGTTTGCGGTCGGGTTCTATATTTAGTTACGTCATCAAACCCGTACACAAACAAGGGAGTCCTCCCGAATCAGCAGCGTCCCGTGACGTCACATCATCTCCGAGCACGGCGCAAGTTTGTCCAATAAATTGTGAAGCGCCATCGACCCCAAACAATGTTTATTTATTTACTTTTACTTACTCGTTCTGTTCTAGTAGTTTGTCGACTCACGAATAAAATATTGCTTTACTAATAAAGAGGACAAATAGTAGAATTGTAGGAGTGTTTTCTATGAGTAAAGGTCTCAATTTGATACAATTAGCCGTATGTACGTCTAATGTTTCCTTAGTAGAAATTTAATAAATGATTTTAGCACAATATGCTTGCTTTTGATATGATTATTGAACCTCAAAATTACCATATTATAGCTCTAGTGGCCAAACACCGTAAGGCCAGGAACACACAAATGTTTAATGCGGGCCGCTTAGTGCCTTTTTAGAGGCTCGTAGAATGCAAACCACTAGGCTGTAGGGGCCAAGCAAGCCACCTGACACCGCGTTCGTACCCTGAGCCTATGACTACAGTGACATGGACACGACGCTTCATTTGATTACATACAATAATGACTATTTAATTTCAACACAATGCGCAGATATTCAAGTAGTACCTTTTCAACATCCTCTCAATATAAAACAAAGGAATCCATGTTAACCCAACAGCGCGGTGTGAACCACCGAGACGTTCAACTGTCAATAAACGTTTACTTATTACAGAAGCTTACCCTCTTCACGGAGGACTCGAGAGCTATCGGCGGGTCTGTGAGGCCCATACTGATGTAATCAGTTAAATACTTACGCGGGTACACTCGGCCCTAGAAAATGTTTACTTTGTCAAAGTTGTACAGCTTTAGTAGCTGAAGTAGGTGTCGTGATGATGTTATATATGAGAAGATATTAAGAATGCTCAATATTTTTGAGACCGACTTTACATTCAGTAAAAATGTTGAGGTTTTTACGTAAGGCATATTCGCATATTAAGGAATATAAATAATTATGTACGGTACATAGTTTTCAGTTCGGTTCCGTTGGAATATTTTAAAGAAATGTTTCAGTTAGTGGTTGTTGACCGACTACTAAAATAAAGAGTTGATCTTCTTCTTAATTACTGTTTGTTATCTCTCATTTATCTCGTCTATGGATTGATTAAAACATCAAATGAAATTACTAGTCGCGTGGAATGAATTCCTGAGTGAATTCCATCGTCAGACAGACATATTACTCATTCATAGTTGTGTGTGTAAGTAGTTTGGGTACACGAAATGTATCCAAAAATATTCGCATTGAATTCAACTAAATATAAATTCAAAGTGAATGTAACTAAATGCATATTCAAATTGGAATATTATGAGCCGTTATTGAACCGTAATTTGTTTTGCATTTCAAAATCAATGGTTGCATTATTTGATCGTTTTTATATGCAAATGGCGAGATTGTGGGGAAACAAATTTAAATAAAATTAGGTTTATTATTACAAGTCTATTCGATCTATTTAGAATTTCAAATACCTATTAAGTTTGTTGATGACATGGCTGCATGTTTTACTTTATAAACGAATGCAAATACCCATTTTAGGGTCTCTCCTCCAAAATCTTCCTATGCTACGTGGCTTATGTATCCTTTTTTTCAAAAGTAGCACATTAAATCAGTATAACTAAGGCGGTATCCACTAATACCATCAAACGTAACATATCTAACTTAAGACTGACTTTTGGTCTATGGAAGTAGGCACACAAGACACGTTTCACAGACTTAATGCAAATATCTATTGAGCCAAAAGTCACTATGTATAAAAAAGTCGAAAAAAACCTTTTTTGAAACTATCTATGATAAAAATACATATGCTGCATGCACATGCACATAAATACCATAAAAAAGTATGAGCCTGTAATTTCCTGCTGCTGGGCAAAGGATCCCATCTCACTGAAGGTATCAGTACAATAAGGAGGATTAAGAAATACCCAATAATCTTTTTGTCTCTCTACTATATATATTTTTTAAATTTTACTGGTCGTCATCGCTATTGCTACACCGTAGACCGTGGTTCGGGTTGTCGGGTTTTGACCTTTCCGTAGGCGTCTTAATACTTCAGCCAACAGAATAATTGAAAAATGAAGGATTCGTTTCCAATACCTTTCATAATGTGAGTGTTTTTCTAGTCCTTCTCAAAGGACTCTTGAATTTTTATAATTAAAAACCCTCCTTGAGGATGATGGAATGATATCAAAAGGCTAAACGAATTATTTTGATCGTTTAAAGTACTGTCGGGGAATTTAATAGTTATAATAATTTATACCAATTCATATTAGTGGACCAGTCGTGAGACGTTACAGGCTAATTTTACTTTAATAGCGAACCAATTAAATATATCGAATAATCAAATTACTCGTCGCTTATTTTTATCTGAATTTAATATAAGATAATCGAAACAGAATACGCTATTTTTAATAAAAAGATTCACATTTGTGTGTATTTTTGAATTCAAATAAAATGCCTATCATATCAATCAGGGAATAAAATAAAATATATTTTTATATTGTAATTGAATTATCTTTTTCTACGAAAATAACATCGATTGATGGCTGAGTACAAATAACCCTCAATTTTTCCCCGAACAGTACCAATTTAAAAGCTCTTTTTTCCACTTTTGATGTTTACATTTCCAGATAAAAGAGAGAAAAGGAAAAATTCGGGGGCGCTTGATGTAACAAATGTCCAATTTTAAATTGACAAACTGAAAAGCAACCCCTTTTAGCGGAACGACGAAATGTCAAACACATTAAAATATTTAAACAGTTTTAATAATTAAACGCTTCCCGCTTAGAGGAAATGGTTAATTTTTAAATGTAATTACGTAAATTATCTGATCAACTTCGGGGTAATTACAAGTTTGAGTTTCTAATCAGGAACACATTTTTTATTTATAACAAACTTTTTTATTAAACCCAAAATATACTTCATTCTTTCTCGTATACGGTTATATCGTAAAATTGTAGGTTAATTTCCCTTGCATGTAAATATTTGATGCAATCTATTTACATTTTGTATGATTTGGTTGTAGATATATAGTTGTCAATGAGGTAATCCATGACTTCTTATAATTCTACTAAGTTAAGGCACAGGGTTCAACTCAAAGAGAAAACTATAATAAACATCAACTTTGTACTCGAACTAAAAACAAAAGAACGTGCAAAAATATGGTTTAAAAACTCATTAAATTTTGAGGTTTTCGACCAAAAAGTGATTTCCTATTTGTGGGTGAAATGGGGTAAAAATCAGTGAATCTGAGCCGTCAGCCGCTCTGAGCGATTGCGCCGCAAGAAACAACGCTTGACTGATGGAACACGCGACTAGTGCCGCTACGGTTTTCGGAAAATTTGGACTTTTTCGAAACTTGAGTCGATTAGAACGAAGAGTACGCGTAAAGTAGGTAAATTATTGAAGCATCTGTACTTTGCTTTTCTTTACTAGTTGTATGTACTTTTTTTATAAGTTTCTGCCTTTGCAATTTCTGCATAGTCTGCGTTTCTTGAACGTGGCTTTAGTTTGCAGATACAATTATAGATGCAAACCACTCAATGTGTTTAATTAAACCGCCAAATTTTTAAGCTATGACAATACACAGTTTGACACCACCTTTTCTTACGTAAAGTTTACACAATTCTAGTCTATTCCCAAATCATAGGCACCCTAAACCCCAGATATTCTATTACCCGCAGGCAGTGTTAGCCATCTAATTAGACAGGCTGGTGCGAGGGCCGGAAATTGGGCCTCTCCATCACCAGGCACGCTTCACACCTCGCGGCTGCATCCACCGCGGTAACACCGGATGTCGGTACCGACTTGGGGAAAGTGGTATGATGATGTAGGAAACCTCCGAATTCAGAGAATTTTAAGAGTCGATGGCCCATTCTTTCTCTGCTGGTCTTCCGAGTGGTATGGTCCAAAGGTACCGTAACCGTAGTTTAAGACTTCCTAGTCGTAGTCAAATAGACTCCTACGAATATATTATTTAACTCTTATTTTACTACCAGATATTATATGTTGTTATGTTACTTTTGGTATTCCCAATAATATTGAACGTAGCATAGCAACGTAACTTAGCGAAGGTGGTACATACAACAGAATTGATATGAATTTTATCGAGAAAAACACTCTTAAACACAATACCAAAAAGAAAAAAATGCGTGATAACATTTCCATATAATATTCAAAAGAAACCAAGAATGTGTAATGTGTACAATTTAAATGGTAAATTCGATGTAAGAATGAAATCTCAGACATATTTCTTCAGGCCCATCACGTCATTCCACAAAGAAAACACACAATACATGTTTCTTTTCCATTTACTCCCCACGCAACACAAAACCAGATACAATTACAAGAACTAGAATTATTTAATTTAAAATTTAAAGCGACTTATTCACGCCCGCGCAAACCGGCGAACAAACTAGTTGGGGTCATAAATTAAACGCAAACTTCAACAAAAGAGAGGTTGAATGGCGCAGGCACATTGTTCACTCAGCCGAGACAAAGCGTCATTGAGATTAGTTCGTACGACTCATTATAATTAACTTACCGTGGTACTTAATGCTGGATACTCACTAAGAGATTACCCATGGATTGTTGGGGTTCAGCTTAATGGTTTAGTCAACAGATTACAGCTTCGCACTTCCACTATGTAATGCAATTAATATGAGTATTATAGTTAGAATTTCTAGGTATATTGACCACACAAAATTTACGGTATTAAGACGCAGTCACTGATTTAAGCTTTTATTTTATTAATTGCTTTTACATTTTAGTATACTCTACGTTAGTTCCCATGCTTTAGTGACATTGGTATAAAGATCATGATAGATCTGTTGGCCTTCACAAACTTACTTACTTTTATTCGGTTGGACATTGCATATCCAGCTTTTACGATGTAAAAACCAGCGCAGGTGTTTCTATTCCATCGTATCTGTTCTACGCTCTCGAACTGGCGACGTGACTCAGAACTTCAATACTTTATCAAAATAGGTACTTCGTTTAATTTGAAATATCAAATTAATAATAATAATTAATAATTTACAGTCTCTTTTCACAGCTGATACTTTAATTATCAACTGTGAATTACTGAGACACATTTAAAATGTAGACTGGGTACTGCGTTTCGAAGATATTGTTTTAAATTACGACGTCCAAATAAATGGTTGTTGGCAACGAAATTGAATTAAGACTGCTGCAGAATATACACCATTTATTAAAAAATATGAACCAAATAGCTTTACGAAGATAACGCAAAATCGAAAAACAATAATCTTGAAGTCGTACAGTCTTACTTAACTGTTATACTCGTAGTAAATAATGAATAAAATTACCCGGACAAATCCGCTCACGGTCACCCAAACTAAGCTCTAAGCTTGCAATATGGAATCTAACTGATACTACTACATATACATACACAAACTATACTTTATAAGAATATATAATTGAAATAGAGACGTCAGACGTTACAATTATACTAAGTACGAGCATAATCCTATAGAACTAAATAATTGTCTAGTATGTAGAAAAATGTCAAAGAGGTTTAATGATACCTAACATAACTTTTATTGGCGAAAGGTATTTTAAAATTAAGTCAAAAGATATTTGAAACGACCCATTCTAAAAAAAATCGTTAAAAATTATTATACCAAAATAGAATCATTTACAACGAAAAGTTTCCTTTAAAAACAGGAAGGCAACCGCGATCCCGTGCAAACAATCGAAGGGGAATCAGGTCCTTAATGGATAGAAAATGGATAGTGTTGTGAAGAGTCGGGGAAAACACTGGAGCAAATTTTGCATAGTCAGAGTCGAGGATATAGAGAGAACGGAACTGACTGAGACTGACCATAGCGATAATGATGTCCACGAAATAAAAAGCATATTTATGCATCTACTTTATGTGTTTTATGATATAGTACAAAACAAAGTTCATAGACGTGTCTGTCCGGCCATCTCTATCTTCGTGTTTATAAAAAAATTGGTCAACGGATTTTCCAACGGTTTCCAACAGATGGAGTAATTAAAGAGGGTTGTTTTGGCTACTTTTTACACAATAATTTCCATGGAAATCTAATACAATCTTTAAACAAGTCATTGGAAACTGATACATGCATAAGATATTTGTTTTTGTCATTACAGATACATAAATCGTTACACATATTCAAGTCCAATATATAACTCTCCTTTTGGGTTTCGCGGTGGTCGGGTAAAAAGATCCTAAAAAATATGCAATGGGTTCCGTTTGGGTTGTTCTTAGAATGAAGTCGCATTTAACGAAGCTCTAATCAAAGTGGCAGGCAACAACTAGTGGGCCGGGTGTCGCATCCAGTGAGCGTGGCGAGCCCATCGTCGGCAAGCAATCGCGGCCTTTGGCTCCCGTCCAACCGGCGGGATGAAATTTAATACCGACCGCTGAATATTTATTTATGATAATACATAATGATTTATGCCTGGATTACTTTCGGCTAATAATTCTTATTGATCTAACTTGTGAAAAGAAATTTACCGGAATTATAGCCATTGTTTTGTTGATAACAAAAACATGGTCTTATTTTTCGATTGTTGCTAAGTGGCGTTCTGTAGTTGTTTCTCTTGTTATTATTCATTTTTGGTTGTACGCTTCCTGTTTATTTTCTGTTAATATTGTTTGGGGAAAGCGTGGCTTGTTTGGAGAAAGGTATACGTTTCTGATTCTGTGAAACTGTTTTTGTGGAACAGTTTTGATTCAACTTGTCAAATAAATACACCTGAAAAGATATTGATTTCGAAGACACTTGAATGATCCTTCACCATTATAGCTCGTTATTTCTTATCCGAATTATAAACAAGTGCCTCTCGGAACTACAATCACACACAAGAAAAATCTGCGCCAACAATAGGGAGTACTGCCGCGGACAAAACGCGTCCTGTCCCCATTATCCATCTAAATTGTTCAGAAAATCATCTTTGTTCGTTCCCTTTGTTCACTTCACACTGCGGTCTCTTCATTAAGTAAATTATGTGCCCTATTGTACCTCTAGTGCGCGCCTGTTTCGACAACCTTTACATAAATTGAGTTCCCCAAACTAATGTATAGTAAAAATTGATCACGTGTCACGTGAAAGGGAACTTGTTACCGTTCTTCTTTGTTAAAATGCTTGTTCATTATCTGCTGAGTAATTAATGGGCCCTCACGAACAATTACTCATGAATTGGTGCTTTAGTGTTAGGCATTGTATTATTTTAGGTATCCTATCTGAAAATTGGTCGTAAGAGAGTTAGATAGTACTATACGTTTATTTTAAAATGATCCTAATTCTAGATACTCTTTTATTGTTATGTTTATACATATTTTACTATTTTCAATCAATTTTCCACTTTCAATACAGATGCTACATAGAAGGTATTTTAGATGTTGTTAAACCTCTGTCTTGAAGGATGGCACCCGACCTACTCAAATTTATAAATAAATGAATATTTACAAGACAAAGTCACACGTGATTAATTAAACCCACACTAAGCTCTAAGCTTGTATTATGGAATCTAACTGACTGATGCTACTACACAAATACTCGTACTTTACATGAATACACAATTGACACCCAGACGTCGTAGCCAACAACTATGTCTGCAATTACTTAATATATACACTGCATTCATGGTAGGTTTTCTGGGTTGGTTTAACATACCCAATGATACGCTAGGCAAGACCCGATCCATCTCCAAGACATAACTTATTCCCCGCAGCCAACCACCTACCTCAACCAGTGTATTCACCTCGCAGACAAACTCTCACAAATATCATAAAGCCACCGAGCGGCATCCTAAACTAATCAGAATATTAATCGGTGGTTCCAACACGCAAAGACTTCAATTACTGGATCATGAATAATGCAGGCGCGAGGGATGCCCCGAACACAAGCCGGACAAATGTTTTGTCGAATACGGATTCGGGAACACGAACAGAGATGCTTCGGTCTTCCGTGGGACTGGCTACCGAATGATGGCTTTTATGAGTGTTGTACATCACTATTTGACCCTGCAAATTTACCGATTATACGATCTACACTCGAATTGGTATTGTTCGATTTCAAAACTATTTAAAGATCGTACGGTACGATCATAAAACGATACGTTTTGGTCTTGTAACACAATTTTAAAGGGTTTGCAACTTTCAGTCGGTCCATAATGTACCTATGTATTAGGTATATAATGCTGTATGTATTAAGTATATACTCGCAATACTGTTAGCTATGGAAAGATGTTCGACAGGCCTTATTGTTCACCGTCCTGCAACTCATATTTACAGGACAAACAAGACACGTCATAATATCGTTTAAACGAATTATGTGTGAAGTAATTAGTGTGTGTATAACATTTGTGTATCTAATCCTCATTATCATACGTCGGGTAACACAAACACATGCAAAACACCGTCTGTTCTAACATTCTATCGTTTTCCGTGGTTATACCTATTCCCCCGTGGGAATTGCGGGGTAAAAAGTAGCCTATGTGCTAGCTAAGACTTCTATCTCCATTTGTGAGATTCTTCAAAACTGGCTTAGCGCTTTACGAGTGATTACGTAAGTTAGTAAGATTTGGTTAGTGTTTGGTTTTAAGACTGCCTTAAATTCTCGAACATGGTCTAACAGTTCAAACGATCGGGTCCGTCAATTTAACGTGTTCTATGATCTTAAGCACGGTAACGCTTGGATAAAAACGGAAGAAACATCCAACTCACTAAGTTCACAGTCACGAACTTTCGAGCTAACAATAGTACCGTAAGATCCCGTCTATAACAGTCAGATTATCGACTCGAGGCTGTAAGTCACGTCCCAGCTCTACCCGTGAACTGTAATCGTTTGTAAGTCCGTACAAGTTTGGAGTTAAATCTCTTAACGAATATAATTTGCGGCATATGTGTCTAATTAAATAATTCACTGAGATCTTACAAGTAAACTTGGATCGTTCAGAGTTTTAATGTTGGCTTCCGTTTTATTACAGTTTTAGTGTTTTAACTTTACACGTTTAAGATGTTGAGTTATGGGGTTGTTTGGGTACTCTTCCGGGGGTGCGGCGACAACGACTGAATTTTTGCAATAAATACATAACCCTCCTTTAAGGCTTTGCCACAGTCGAGTAAAAACTTTGAACACCGCTCATACACTATAATTGGATGTCCTTTTTTAATAAATCATTATTCGCTCTCACTGCATCCTGACGCATCCCTTTCTTATAAATATAAATAAATAAATAAATATACCCGGACAAATTCACACACGGTTAATTAGACCCAAAGTAAGCTCTAAGCTTGTGTTATGGAATCTAATTAACTGATACTACTACTTATACATACACAAATACTTTATAAGAATATATAATTGACACCCAGACGTCGTCGCCAACAACTATGTCTGCACATATTGTTGACTCCGGGCGGGAATCGAACCCGCAACCCCCGACACAGTAAGCGCTCTCACTGCCACTGTGCCAACGGGCTTGTCGAATCCCTTTCTTATTTACTTGTTACTAGCAATGCGACTACTAGGCGATGTTCATTCATTGCGATTGTTAAGCAACGTGCAGCTCTGCCCCTACTTGGATGGGTGGCCGGTAGTGGCATTTCTATCTGAGTGCTACCGTGTTTCAGAGGGTTCGTTAAACTGTTATTATAACAAAGTTAATCAATTTTATTTTTCTCCATCAACATGACAAGGCCCGTATTGTTTATTTCCAGCACATAAATCGTCAACCCAATAACAATAAGAAAACAAATTGACGACTCAATATTGTATAAAATACGAACGATTAATTGCAAACGAAGTCGGGCCTGGGGCGAGTTTAATTAAATGAAAGGACAGCGCTAAAACACCCCTCCTTCTCAAGAAGGGGTAACTGGCAATTTTGCACAAAGCACAAAATATAGAGCGAATTAAAACATAACGCTAAAATACCTTGAAAAGGTAAAATGGTGTAATAAAGTGTGCACTTTATGAGCTGATGTATTCAGTTTAAAGTTTGCTTCTGTCTGATGTTAGACTTAGCAGTAGAAAGACTTTTTGTATCGCTGAGAAGAAACAATAATCCGAATTCAAAGTTACTGAAAGACCTTTTATAAATTGTCGCTTACTGCGCTCCTGTTTTGATTCGTCAGTATCAACAGTGCCGTCTCGGAGCTAGTTTTCTCATTTTTATTGTTCTGAAGGAATGTCTGGACTCCATTTATTAGTCAGCATCACACTCAAAGGGAACGCCTTCGCCCGCGACCCTCCGAAGATATTATCATTTTCAGAGGGCAAGCATTCATTTCACTGTTCACTTTATGACATTTCAAACACCAAATACTGAACGCAAATTAGCCTTTAACTCTAAGCACTAAAGTTGATATTCCCGCAACAAATATACAAGATTTAATATCTACAAAGTTATTGTTAACGAAGTTTCGGTTAGATTGAGCTGTAAAACTATTCTGAAGTTGTGAACGTTATTTGACTTCAATAAGTCTGAGTTTAATAAGCAATGTTTTTTCATAAGAAGTTAGAAGACTCGAGCCACGAGGGGATTTTCTATAATGTAAAGTAATTAGCGGGCGGGCGAAGTGAGCCCGCGGAGGGGAAGGGCAATAAATTAAACAAAAATGGAACATCCAAACAATCTGTGCCATAAACAAGTAGCGAAACAATGTTCGCAGCGATTTTTGAGCGAATTTATGCATTTTTGTGTTTGCGTTCACTTTATACAAATTGTTTAATGTTTGCTAAATGACGACTCGGGAAGCGGAAAGGGTTAATGGTTTTATTTTTGTGTTCTATTTATCTCAATAGAATACTCGTTTATTAGTGTTCTAACAGATTACTTCGCCGACAAACCTTGCACAACAGGAGTTTGTGTACTTATACATTTGTTGAAAATAACCGCTATAGGAATTTGTGGATTTTCGTAGCTGTTGAAAACCTTGTACTCTATGGTTAGGTTGGTTAAAACTAAAGATTATCTAGACTGTTCGTCTTGATCGAGGTCTATGCTATGGTATGAAAATAAAAATAACTCAGAATACCCCAACGGAATAATAAAAGACAGAATAAAAATAATGCGTTAATTTCACCGGATACAGTGGCATTATTTTAGGACACGTTAAATTGTCGGCATCGTATGTTTTAATTGTCAGGCCATCTCGTAGGACTTTATGCGATCTTAAAACACCAATTCCAGAGGTATTGCGTGAAAGAGTAACACAAACTTTCGCATTTATAAGTCGGATTCACATAACTAGAATTATTTCACATCAACTAAGTACTTAACTTAAGTCTTAACTTTAGCACCAAGCTTGATACGCCACAGTTAGTTAATTAGCCCTTAATCCAGCCGATAACCACAATTTATCTGCGCAATAAAAGTCGAATTTACAAAAAATATTCCGCATTTGTACCGTAAATAATATTTGTTCGCAAGACATTTATACTGCGATAAATAAAGCGTGTCGCGATGTATGCGCACTCCCAGAACTATAACAGTAAATCATTCGATCATCGTAAAACTATCTGTATCTCTATTATACATTACGATACTTACCCTCTTTGAAAAGGGAGGAAACATTTTTTGTGTATGCGATCTTTTTGAGAAAAAATGAATGAGATATTAGTTAAAGGGGCTAATATTTGGTCTGTATTATGTGTAACTAACTATATAGCTATGTATAAAGTCTAAACTTGCTAGTTATTAAAAATTGTTTTTGTTTGTTTTTATGACTTTGGAAAATTTTCGAAACTGCCAGTTATATTTGAAAAATATTTTTGAAAACATGTTTCCTCTTTTTCAAACATGGCTCGGGTTTGAGTTCACCAACCCTCATTAGACAAGCGTGGTGATTGCGCCTCATCCTCCTTACTGTAATGATATCATCATTGAGATGAGAGGCCTTTGCTTAGAAGTGGGAAATTACAGTCAATTTTTTTATATGATATATAATCTACATTCACAAAATAGCGAGGCTACTTCCATCCCAGAATTCCCACAGGATCGCTCATAACGCGGGTGAAACTACGCGGCGCTGCTAGTCTATACTAATATTATAAAGCTGCAGAGTTTGTTTGTTTGTTTGAACGTGCTCATCTCAGGAACTACTGCTCCGATTTCAAAAAATATTTTTGTAATGGATAGCCACATTCAACTGGAAGGTTATCAGCTAGTTTTCATCCTGAAATTCCCAAAGGAACGGGCACAGCGCGGGTGGAACTACGAGGCGCTGCTAGTTTACAATAAACCTTGAAAATCCCTTGGCCGTGACATTTTCTTAAGTTATTCCCGGATTGCTTTCGTTAAAGCCATACAAGCACATTATTGTTATAATCCTTTGTTAAGTGTTATTTTATTTATTTCGGAAATGTAATAAATTATAACAGCTCGTATAACGTTTCGTTGCGTATTAACGTAAGTTAGCACCGCATATTCAATGGAATTGTAATTTTTTATTGGTTTTTAGTAGACTTAAAAAAAGTCCTTCTTTTAAAGTCCACTTTAATGTTCCGATATTACTGGATTTCTTTATAAATATAGTTTGTAAAGTTTCGTGGTTTATATTATGTACATTAGAATTGGTTTATGTATTTAAAAGAGTTATTAATTACGACTAAAGTATCAGGCATTATATTCGTTACCTATACTGATATATAAAAAAGTTGTAAAACATATAACACCCCTATTTTTACATCAAGTTTAATGCTACCCGATGTAATCGTACTTACCCGCGCCAACATCAATGACGTCATCACCAAACGGACCCGTCAACTGTAATCAATTAGTGACGTCACCGTGTTAAACGTCAAACTTGGCGCGAACAGCTGCTGACGTGTTTTAATTAAACATTTTTACTTTATTCAATGTTGTATTTTCGGCCTGTGTTCCGTTTAGTAGTTCGCGTTTATTGACGCGATTTTAGGTGCCATTTTAATTGGATGTTTTATTGTATACGTTTTAATTACGAGATAGTGATAATGTTACGGTCGCGTAACATTGCACGTTGTCTGGTGAATTTTTAGACGTTTTGGTAGATAATGGGTCTGTGTCAGTGAACCTTTCCGTTCTTTACGCTCTATGACGTACTTACATATATACTAAGGCGAATGTAAAATTCCTAGAATATGAAAATGCTCGATAAGAGTAGTGGTCCTTTAAGCCCAGCAAAACAAGGGCGGGTCGCTAATCAACCTAAACCTTAAAACTTAATGAATTTTCAACCCGAACTTTTAAATATCACATACGATACTAATTTAATAAGAAACATGTTTACTAAACCCTGATCAGGACATCAAAGGATTATCTCATCAACAACCTCGACAGAGTTCGTAACGATACTTCCGCACGTCCAAAACACATCACACACGCATAAATTCAAAAGAATTTCCCCGTGAATTGCCGGGTGAAATCAAATCGGTGACCGGTTCAGTGCAAATTGGTAATAGCCAGGTTCCGATAAAACGCTAGTTGAACCGAGGGCGGGCGGCGCCCTGTGTCCACTAGCGTCCGGCTAACAAGTGCATACCAACGCTTTTTTACCTTCAAAGCTTTAGCCGTTCACATATTTGTACTCGTACCAACACCCACGTAACGGCGCTGTGAATATGCATCGCTGAAAACGTAAAATGAATTTGATGAGAGGAAAATAAAAGAAAATCGAATCGAAATAAACGTAACTCTTAAACTTAGCACTATATACTTCAGTTCGTAAAACGTGGACTTATTTTAATACGGCATAAAAGTGTGAATAAAATTGTGGCTTGTGTTATGCATGAGTGTGTGTGAGTTTGCTGAACTAATAATTTCGGTTTGGAATCTTGGGATATTTATCAACTAGAAGCGCCCCGCGGTTTTACCCGCGTTGTACCCGCTTCCGTAGGAATTCCGGGTTTTTTTATACATATAAACCTTTCTCCTGAATCATCACTCTATCTATTAAAAAATCACATCAAAATCCGTTGCGTAATTTTGAAGATCTAACCATACATATGGACAGTCAGACAGCGGAAAGTGACTTTGTTTTATACTAGGTATGTAGTGAACCAGAAAATTACTAAACCAAGCATTTTGTAAAAGTTTCGATTTCCTTTCCATGTCTTTGTTGCGTCAACCGTGATAGGATAAAATGTGTTCAAAGCAGATGACTTTGTAATACTACATAGCTTATGGAGAGAAACAAGCAATATAGGATTTAATTACCATTTCGTATCGAGGATATGACATAAAATAATTCCACTAAAGCACGCAGCGTAATCGGAACCATTATAAAACAGAAATTAAATAAAACAAAAACAATGAAACGATTCAGAGCATTTGTAGCGGAGAACTTGGCACTTATACCACAATTTACATGAAAATTTTATCTTTATCTGAAATATTCAGACGCTTCGAGAATATAATGTGGAGCAGTGCCTCTTAAAGGGATAGGCACCGGATTTATGTTTTACTTGTGAGTTTTTATTGTTCTGTTATAATATGGAGCAGAGAACGGGCGAAATAAATGTATGGGGCCTCGGATCACTTACGAGAATGTTTCGCGGTGTGCTCACTGGCGAAGCTACGCTCCGTCTTGGAAATGGACAATAATTTGTCTTAAGAAGAAATTTTAGTGCTGCTGGAGTAGATTTTAGTGCTCTCGCATTATTCTTTTATTAGTTGTAACTTTAAAGAACTAATAATAATGAAAAAACTCACTTAATGAGTCTCGTAAGTTTTGCTACTACATCATAATAAAACAAAAACAACATGGCGTCGTTTTGATTTGAAAATGGAATCACTTCTAACTCACTAGGTACCTATTATGTTTAATAAGGAACGTTAATGTTACCAACAATAAAACGCGGCAATTCCAACGAGTTATAAAAATGGAACACCCAGCAAGTTCTAAATTAACATTCGTATTCACAAGAGTGTATGTGCAAAGTTCCACCACAATGGAACTAGGCGATGGAATTAATTCAGAAGGTACACTTTTAATTCGTAATGTTTCGCTTCACAGCACTTATTTGAGTACGCAAATAAGGAATAATGCAAATCTGGTATAACGGTCCAAGTTATAAGAACTTGGAGTGAACTTGAACGAATGTAATTTGAATTTGGATTACGTATGCGATGCGATTATGTTTAACGGTTGTTGCTCCGTTGGCTGCGGGTACGTTCGTGGGGCGCTTGTGTTCCGGTTGGTAATTAAAAGTGCGCTAATTTATTTGTTAATTAAGTTTTATTGAGCATTGTAATTACTTTTGTTATCTTTGATAAAGTAATATACAATTTTGAGATTTCAGGCCATTGTTGTCCGTAAATAAATATGTTATATTTTCAGTTAATTTTCAGATCACTATTCTATCGTTTTCAAAAGTATGACTTGAGCTATGAGCTACCTTATTTTCATTTACGTACCTCAACTAACGTTAGTTTGAACCCATTCAAAAACCGAATAACTACGCATCTATGTGTGCGTGCCGTGCACCCTTTAAAGCTACTTCGTAGACCTCTTGTGAGTACAATTATATAATTCCTGCCCGTTGTCTTTCCTCTCATCACTTGCGTCTTCCGGATGGAGCCTCCGGTCCAAGGAAGCCGCACGGCCAGTAATTATATTAGTCGGCAGCTCTTTGCTTTCAGAAGCTCCTTGCTCAGACTATAACACACTGATTATTCTGCTATCGTAGCTCTCACAATCATAACAAGGTCACTGGTTACTCGTAGACTCGGTCCAAGATATACAAGAGAATGGTTTCGGTATTTCAAACTTCACTCAGGCTTCTATAGGTTGAAACGTATTAGAATCTGTCAGTTGGAAAGCTGTAATTGTCAACAAGGCTTCTTGAGACCTTATCTGAACAGATGTATCTTTTAAAAAGTTGTTTTTAAAACTGATTTTTTAGGCATTATAATGCTCTTTCATCCAAATCAAACGTGGATGTAAATCGGTATGTAGGTGAAAGCATTCAATGTTTGATTATAGACGTGGGAAATAAAATATTTCATTTTTTGGTTATGAATGTGATGGTTGTCATTTAAAATAATAAGATACGCAATATTAACACAGATTGAAATTCTTTACAAAATAAATGGGTCCGGGTTTTTTTTTTTAAACTGTGCTGTTAAATTATCGTAACCCATTCAAATAAACAATATATTATTAGATTTTTTAGTATTGAAAAAACTGACATTCAAAAGTTGTCATTAAATTAAAATACCATGTGTGAAAAATAAAGTATTGTATGCTTAAAGTAGAGAGATATCAAAATCAATTGAACAATAAGCAGATAATACAAATTAAAACACAATAACGTACAAAAATCCACACGAACTATATTTATCATTCTTCGTAATCAGATTTGAAATCCGCTTTAATTTCGAGTGCTAATAGCATACACGAAGTTTTCAGCGCTGAAGCTGTATTAATCAACACATATGATGCAGCGCTTAGTTTACACATGCACACATTTGTTTGCTTATGTGCTTATGTGTGCTTATGCTTATGTATAAGCACACACACGTGTACATACTCTTAGTTATTAACTGCTGGCCACGAGCTGAACAAAGCAAAGAGAACATCACATATGTGTGGATAGGGAATGGGTAAATGACTTTCTGAATGTGGTTTAAAGTATTTATTTGGATGGATTGGTGACGGTTTTATTTATATTCGAGTGCTACCGTTCGTTGGACGTTAAATTGTCGGTCCCGGTTATTTCAATCGATAAACGATCACGGAGGTTTTTGGGCTGTCTATGACTATGACTCTAGTGTTGACCACTATTCTACATGTGGTATTTTTTATTTATCAACTTTTAGATAAAGAATGATAAGACTGCATTTTTTCTGTTGATATTTTACAAATTTAAAATCAAAATCTCTTTATGATATCTGATCATTACAATAATTTATTATCATCTTTTCAAAAAATTGTTTATTTCAATGCAGGTACCGCTTCCCGCCGCAGTAGCCACGCGGTTTATTCGCACTCTAACAATAATCTTCCTGAACTCTCGTCTGTCGATTTTTTTCATTTCCGACATAAATGTTATTTTCCTATTCATCCTGTTTCGCTATTTGTCTATTTTTAAAACCACTGTTTGAAAAACGAGCTCAAAAACTTTGTGATTTTAAATGAATGGTTTAGGTTTTTATGTAAGAGATTTACCTTTTTTCATGTACCTTTTTATATACTATGACTAGCAGCGCCCCGCGGTTTTACCCGCGTTGTGCCCGTTCCCGTGGGAATTTCGGGATAAAATGTAGCCCATAGCCTTCCTCGATAAATAGACTATCTAACAGTGAAAGAATTATTCAAATCGGTTCAGTAGTTTCTGAGATTAGCGCGTTTAAACAAACAAACAAACAAACAAACAAAACAAACTCTTCAGCTTTATAATATTAGTATAGATACGATGCTATACTATATTTCGTATCTTTTAATTCAACATAGTTATGATGAAAAGAATGTTGAGGATTAAAAACATTTTATTTATTGTTCACTCATTAATTAATTTCAAGTAGGTTAGTGGCCAACCCCGGTGTCGGGAGTTTTTAAACTCCCTAAAGGCCTCCAACATAAAAAAAAAAAAAAAAAAAAAAATAAAATATTATTTATTTCACAAACACACATTCATATACACGAAATAGGCTAGGATAATCCCAGTAGGCTTAAATGGCCTGTGTCGGGATATCCCGCTCTTCTTAAATTTAAAGAAATAAAAATAAAAATTAACAAAATAGTATCGTTTGCAAATACATATAGGGTATTTGTTAGTTTTTAAGTAAAATAATTAAATTATACATAGTTGTAGATCAAAAGCGAGTTTTAAGTAATACTTCAATATCTTTATATTGTAGTGTTTTCAACCATTCAATAACTATATTCTTACATTCTCGATAAGTACATTGATAAATGTTCAGTATTGTGTTACTTTTATTATATATATAAGCTAGTCTATACGTAACTTGTCTTTGAGCAAAGCTTGTCCTAGTGGTTGTCGGAGTAACAACTGTGCCTTTTCTCCGGCGCTCAATTAGTGACTGATCAAATTTTAGAGTTTTGTGACATCTTAAAATAATATTTAATACATAAAGCTTTCTCATAGACAAGACGTCACTTATTATATAGAGCTCTTCAGACGAAAACCTAAGTTTTTTAAAGTGCATTACCTTTAGCAATAATCTCTGTGCTCTTTCAGCTTCTAAGAACTTTATTTTTGTAGAACCGCCCCAGATTGAAATACAATACATCATTATAGATTGTGCAAGTGTGGTATAAATTTGAATAATTAAATGCTTATTTGTTACATATCTCAAGTTCTTAAAGATCCATATTAATTTCCTTATTCTATTATTGATAAATTCTATTTGTGTATGCCACGTTAAGTGTTGATCAATGAAAACACCGAGATATTTGATACAAGTAACTCTTTCAATTACATCACAGTTACAGTTTGAGTTACTATCACAGTTAGTGTCATGTATCATTAAATTAAATTCACAGTTCGGTAGCGACTTTTTATTAATACTAAAACAAGCATACTGTGTTTTCTTAGTGTTAAGAGTTAGGTAATTAGATTTAAGCCAGTGTGATACAGTACGTAAACCTACATTTGCTCTTTCAAAAACAGAAGCCCAGGTTTTATCATTAAAGACAATCGCAGTGTCGTCTGCGTACGAATAGATATGACCATGGTTTAAGTTGAGATTAGTAAGTCCATTAATATAAATTAGGAATAAGGTAGGTCCTAGGACGCTACCCTGGGGTACCCCGTAGTTGATTTTAGCGTCTTTGCTAAAGTAAGCTCCGATTTTAACCCTTTGCATCCTGTTTTTAAGGTAGTCAGTCAGTAGTCTAAGTGGTAATCCTCTGATACCAATTTTTTCTAGCCTTTTCACAAGAATGGAATGAGAGACGGTGTCAAAGGCTTTTTTTAAATCAATAAAAATTGCTATGCATTTATTAAGTTGATCTAAATGTTTAGTAATATCAGATACAAGAGCTTGAATCGCATCTTCTGTGCCTTTGCCCTGCCTAAAGCCATATTGAGAATTTGAAAGGATTCTGTATTTTTGCAGATAGCTAATCAGACGTTTGTTTATCAGTTTTTCTATAATTTTGGAAATTCCAGTTAATACTGAAATAGGCCTGTAATTATTGACATCGTCTCTCTTTCCACTCTTATACACCGGCGTGACTAGGGATCTCTTAAGGGACGATGGAAAAGTTCCAGTTTTAAAACAAAGGTTTGCTAAGTGGGTAATTATGGGTACTATCTCAACTCTTGCCATTTTCAAGTATTTTGTGGGGATATTATCCCAACCGGGTGCACTATCAGACTTTAGGTTACTTAGTATATTATCCACTTCTCGTGGGTCCGTTTCCAAAAGAACAAACGACTGTATCTGATCTATTTCATTAGATTTTGAGTTTATATTACATTTGTCTGGGGGAACGATATCTTTAGCAAGATTTTCACCAATTGAAGAGAAAAAGTCATTAACTTGATTAACAGATAGTTGAGGGGATGTTTTATTATTTATGAGTTCTGTATTTGGTACTTTTTTAGATTTGTAATTGGTTATGGAATTTATTGTTTTCCAAAGTGATTTAGGATCTTTAGATGATAGCATTAACTGCTCCTTTTCATACTTACGTTTTACTTTTTTAATTAATTTGTTGCAGAAGTTTCTATATCTTAAGTATGTTATTTTTTCAATTTCATTGTCTGGATCAGATCTGAGTTTTAATTGCATTTTATTTCTATTTTTGATACATTTTAATAATCCGGCGGTCATCCAAGGTTTTATTGTACGCTGGATATTGGGAATGTTTTTAATAATTTTACTATTCTGAATAGAATCTATAAGTTTCATTGTTAGATGTTCAATAACCAGGTTAGGGTCATTACAAAATAATAAATTTGATAAGTTTTGAAGTCTAAGGTTAAGTAGTGCTTTATTATAGTCTATAATTTCTTTGGTTTTTTGACAGGTTGTTTTATTTTTAAATTTGGATAGAGTTAGAAATACAGTTTTATGGTCCGTAATACTAGTGTTTAAAATAACTATATTGGGAACTACCTTTGTTTTGTCTATTCTAAGCATGATATGATCCAGACAATTTGTTTCTCTGGTAGGAATGTAATGTCCAGTAAGAATCTTATGGAAGGATAACATGTTAAGGTAATTCGATCTATTGTTACTATCTATAGACGTTTCTGATTCCCTAGATATTAGATTTATATTTATATCTCCAGCAATAATAATGTTTTTATGAGAGTTAATACTACGCAGGTGATCTGATAGTGAATTAATAAAGCTGATTGCATTGTGATTTGATGGAGAGCGGTATATACCCAAAATTACATAATCCAATATATTTATTTGAATACAAGAAGCATGTACAAGCCTTATCTCTTTCACATGACCCCTGAGAAAATTTTTGACATAGACCACTACACCATCATTTTGATTTAGATTGTGTTTGGTAGCTAAATGTGTATAATTATTTATTTGTGGGATAGGCTTATTCTCACTTAGTCTACATTCAGTTAGAATCAGAATATCTACATCTAAATTTAGAGACGCAAGATTAATTTGCATGTCATCGAGATTACGATGAATACTTCGTATGTTTTGTGTAACAATTTTCAGATCCTTAATATTTATTTGTACATGTTTATGTAAGTCTTGGGTTTCACAACATACAGCATGATAAAGGTGAGCATTATCTATTTCATTTATGGTATATAAAGAGCTATCCATAAAATTTAACTATTGATTTATCATTTACATATATAGTATAGGACTTTACTTTGGTATATAGAATCAATTTTTTATAATCAAGAATGTGTTTATATATATAAAATTGTAAGAATGTGAAGTATATACATATTATAGAAGAAGCAAAAAGTAATTTTATGTGACTAATATATGAGTAATAAAAGCAAACTAAAGAAGAAATGATAATAGTAATAAAAAACTGCTTTTTAACAATTATCATGTACAGACCATTATAAATGGCCAAGTAGAGAGTTACCAATTCACAAACAGAGATTAGTCAGATAGCGGAAACTTTTTGAAGTACTTGAATTTGTGATTCTGACTTTATCGGTATTACAGCTGAGTTATCATCTTTTCGGACGAAGACGTTACCATAAGCGGTCCAGCAATATTTATATTTGTTACTTTTAACCAGGTCTCGGGCCAAGAAGTGTAAGCGGGATGCCTTGGCTGTCAGTTGCTCTGACACGTAGATGGGGGTGTTATGGGTGTGTTCAGTACGAAATCCCAGTAATTTAGCAGTTAGCTTTTCTTTGTGTTGTACATTGTAGGCCTTAGCCATTTTTAGTACCCGGTTTTTCATTAAAGTGGACGAAGTTTCGACGATTATTGGTGAATTCAGTTGGTTTTCCTTTTTTCCCTTTATTCTGTATATGTCCTTGATGTCCTCCTTTTTGAGCTGACTTCCAATTGATTCTGATAGACATACAGTCATTTCAATCAGGTCTTCCTTAGTTTCGTGTTGTTTTTTAGGGACGTTTTTTATTTCGAGATTTGCTTTTCTACTGTGTCTCTGCATATCTTCCATCCTACCTTCCAGAAGAATAATATAGTTCTTGCTGTCCTTTAGTTCTCCTTCAAGATTTTCTATTTTGCGCTTAAACTCTTCATTCTGTGACGTTAGAAACGCTACTGAATTTTCTATGTTTAAGTTTGTTTGTTGAATCTCAGTTAGTATAGCATTGTGATTTTTTGTGTCTTCTGAATGCTTTTTCATAAATGTTGTAAGCATTGCTTTCACTTGTGATATTTCGTTGAAGTAATCATCTTCCCTCTTTCTCTTTGATCGTTGTGATATAAAATTGAGTGGTGTCGATTGTTGTCCAAACTCGATTTCGGTGTCCGACGCTGATTTATCCATTATGAGTATGTGTACACAAAGAAACCTTTGATCGAACTTAGGAAATGGCGAATAATCAGCCAGTAAGAAGTCAATCAGTTCGTAGTGCAATATGTAAACAAACTTGGTACAAGGTATCGCTCAATTATCGTATTACTGTCGCACAATCTTGGTAGCGGTCGTATTCACCTCCGAGTGCAATATGTAAACAAACTTGGTACAAGGTATCGCTCAATTATCGTTTTACTGTCGCATAATCTTGGTAGCGGTCGTCTTCACCTCCGAGTGCAATATGTAAACAAACTTGGTACAAGGTATCGCTCAAGTATCGTTTTACTGTCGCATAACCTTGGTAGCGGTCGTATTCACCTCCGAGAAAAGATCGCGAGAAAAAGGTCTTAAGTGCGCGGCAAAAACATGTCGCTTACACGTTCGTTCAACATCAACTGAAGATTAATCACAATAATTGAACTTGTAGCGTACCAAGCAGTATTTAGTCACTATAGATATTAATTATACTGTCCAAGACAACTTTTTGTAAAGCAATTTATTGCAAACTTCACTTTTAGTTTAAGTTTTAACAAAAACCGTCTTGAAAAACACTGGGGAGTCAATATGTACGAAGCGAACGCACAATTTCTATGCACAGTCGCGAGAATAAGGTCTTATGTTCACGGTAAAAGCCGTCGCTTACGCGTATCACCAAACTCCGCTGCAGTCAAACTAAAGTTGAAGAATGTGGGTTGTTAAACAGTTTGTAGTCGTAATTGTTTTTATTTATACTGTCCAAAATAACTATTTTCTTTCAAATTCACACACTTGGTTATTTGTAAAGTACACTTTTAATTAGGTTTTACACAAACTTTGAGTGGAAACTGTCTTTTAAACACTGATATAGAATTAATTTTACGGAGCGAATGCACTATGTATGCACGGTACGGTATCCGGGCGGAAGAGGACCAACATGGTCTAACGATTAAAACAACTGAGACCAACTGATTAACATGCCCTCCAAAGTACTAATTGTAGATAGGTAATTCAATGGTCAAAGCTTGAACCCGGTTCATTGAAAGACTTGTGAAATGACAGATTTAGCTTTAAGAGTCTCTCAAAGTAAAAATTTGAATTCACAAATGTCTTACTTTTACTATATAATACTGTAGGTTGATAATAACTTATCTCAGCTATTGTGTACGAATTTCTTGAAGACGTTAATGTCTTCAAGAAATTCGTTCTTAAACCGCTGAAACAAATGAAAGGCGTTATCAAACGCACGCGGGAGACAGCGGCCATAAACTAACTTTAAAACACATGAAAGCCCCAGTTTATTAACAATATGAAACAACAATACGTTTAAACCGATTTGCATGAAACAAAAGGTAATAAAGTGTTTCTTTAACATTCGGTTTAGCTGCGTAAACAGAGCGGCTAACGAGACGCGTCACGTAGCGCACTACGTGAAATATACGTGCAGTCACGACATGACTCCGTTTCGTACAAACCCGTTATATGAGGGCCGGTCACGGAATATGAAAGCTGTTACCCTTTTTTTGTAAGTCGGTTAATTAATTAGTGGAGAATGGGATTTTGGCGAGCTTTATTGTTTTAAGTCTGGGGAGTTGCAAATGGATTTTATATCGCTTTTACTGTACAAAGGAGTTTGTTAGACTTGGATATGAATACAAGAATACCTAAACTAAAGATACATATTATGTTTGGTACGCCTTGAACAATGTTGCACTGTACAGCCTGGGGCTAGACGACTGAGAGGCTTTTTCCTTTAGTGGGATATCTTTTAAATATCTCATACAGGTAAGAATCCTACTAATGTTATAAATGCGAAAGTTTGTGAGGATGGATGTGCATATGTATGGATGGATGTAAGTTTGTTGCTCTTTCACGCAAAAACTACTGAACGGATTTGAATGAAACTTTACAGTAATATAGGTTAAACATCAGAATAAAACATGGGACACATTTTATCTCGAAATTCCCGCGGGAACCGATACAACGCGGGTGACACCGCGGGGCGCGGCTAGTAATGATATAATTCTTCAAATACGTTTTTAATAAAAGCTTAAAATTAATCCAGAAACACCAAAATTTTAAACTTCAATCTAATTTTCGGCAACAACGCGCGCATATTTTTATTAGTGAAAAAAATTCAGTCAGCGCCCCAGTTTGCACAATAGATTAAAATAAACTTGAGCTGGAAACCAAACATTAGATTAAATCTGACAATTTGTTATACAAACAACATTTTTCAATCTCACCTCGCACACACTGCGGGGCCACTTTTATTTATGTCCTTTCAAACGAGCCGTGTTTGAAATATGAATACGTTGCTTTCGTTACTTTCGCATTAAAATTAAAAATCACAAATTCAACTAGAGCTCAGCTCAACAGACTTACCAAACTTCACAAACTCCTAAAACCTCTTCTAAGAGCTTTTTAGAGCTTACAACCTTTATAATGTGCTTACACTCGAGCTTTCAATGAATTTCAATGTTCGACAACTTTGGAAAACTAACATTCTATTGGAAATATTGTCTCTGAATTGTCGTAGAGATCACGTATCTTGTTATGTTGAATCTAGCAAAAGAAATGGAAAAAGTAAAGCTTATTATACGAGTACGAGTATGTAACGATAAAAAAATAAAGTAAATATAAGAGTTGTCACATCTTTTCCTCGTCGCGATGGAGGAAATAAATAAACAAAACTTTATGAAGAGGAAGCCGAGCTGTTTATAAAAATTACGACAGAACAATAAGGAAATCATTCACGAGATTGTGTTACTAGATGTCGCTGCGGGTGACACTTTAGTTGAAGAGGTTTGCAGTTGGAGAATCCAAAAACCAACGTTTTACTACTTGTAAGAATGTCCTATTGATATTTTTGTAACTATTTAGACGATTAATTGCTCGACTTTATTTAAAAAACTAGCTGTTCCGCGCGGTGGTTCCACAATCGATCCAATGGATGGCGCTACAGTGAAAGTTTTTAAATCGTGCTTACGCTATTTTCCCAAATTTTGTGGGGGCGGGTTGACGATGAAGACATTTTTCCATTTTTAACCCTTAATTTTTATATGGCAAAACAACGTTTGTGGGGTCAGCTAGTATCGAATAAAATCCATTTGGATATAAGTGAATATTACAACTGACGCTTGTGTTGCCGCTAGTTGTATTGAATCGGTAATTCTGTAATTGGGCGGAGAATGGCCTGATTGGCCCATTCACGAGTGACCGACCTAATGCGATATTTACTCACGGCGTATTTCAATGACGTTAATTATTGTAATTGTTATGTAGGAGTTATTAGGTTGGAACTATAATATTCATTATTATTTATAACTATGTAGTGATAACTATTTAAGTGTATTTTGTGACGTGTAGTTAATTTTTATATGGGACCACTAGCTAGAAAACAATACCAATCATACTTAAACCAAATACAACACTGAAGTTGATAATACATAATATCATATATAGACGTGTCAAACTTATAACACCCTTTTTGTGTCTGTGGTAAAAAATAGTATAAATTCAAATTCAAATGATATTGTTTCACCAATGACGGAGGTAGGTTCCCGAGGGAGAGTAAGGCGGTATCCATTAAAAGTTGTATTAATGCGGTGACTTGTGCTTGGCTATTCGGCCTCTAGGGAGAGGCCGCGTGGCCTCTGCCTCTGCCTCTACTAGAGTACATTTGACGAAGGTATTACACCTTTCATATTGAGGATGCGAATGTTTGTGATGATGAATGAGTGGTGATCGTTCGGTGACAATTAACTGTTTAGCACTCAGTAAAACCTTATGCCCGTTGTGCCCGTTCTGCCCTATAAGAATTTCGGGATGAAAAAAAGCCCATTATATATACATATATATATACCCATTATATGCCCATATTTTTCATGTACTGACTATTAATATACTTTTTATATATTTGAATAAGCTAGTGAGTGAAACCGCGTACCATTTTCTCTATCTATTTTATCTATTCTATCTATTCTATTCAGAATATATTTTCATATTATTTTTGTATTGTAAAAGTTAGGACTAATTTTGGTGTCTGGGGCTTTGAGTTGGCCTCGGAAAGTTCACTATTTGCCCTTTAAGGTCCTCATTTTTGTTTTTATTTTTAAAACAATTCATAAATCATAATCAAGGTTCACAAATGACGAAGATGTGAAGTAGAAAACATACAAAATAAAAACATTCTCACGAACTGATAGCCTCCTTCTTTATTGAAATCGGTTAACAACTGCTATTAAAACTCCTAACTGTCAATAGACCTTTAAAATTATGTGCATTTAAATCGGTGTAAGTACAAAGATTGTACTACTTTTTTCTTTACAGTCGATTTGTTTACCAAATTCCCGCCAATGGGAGTCGTAAGTAACTCGTTCAATTAACTCCGTCGGTGAAACAGACATGAGTCACGAGTGTTCTCAATCTCGATCCAATCGTTCTTTTCATTCACGCACTCCGCGATCGAGATATAGAATCCATTTACACTTTTCCATTTAGTCGAAATAATCGCGATTTCACTTACTGAATGTCGCTCTTGCAGGGACGAATTGAGGTTATGTAAATTCGTAGATAAATATTGTGAATAAAATAACTTTGTAGTTAAAAATTTATGAATTAAAAATTTACATCATAAGTAAAAACTTCACAAACAAATATGTATAAGTCTAATTCACACACAATGTATAGTTAGTTTACACTTAAGACAATACGAGTACATAATACGAGTACATATAATATTGTTTAATCTACTCTACTCTGTGAGTACACTGTACTGACTCTCAACCTGTCAAATCTATGATTAATCTCTCTCTGATTACGTCCCTGCAGCACTTGTCAGTCTTCCCTCTCGCTCGCACTCGTTCCGTTTCGTTTTTATCATGTAAAGCAGAGATGTCTACACTCTATTAGGAGACAAGAGTTTCCCCGAAAAGGGTTCTGATATTTTTCGCCTTTGTAATGGAAAATACTGCTTTTATAGCACTTCGCTTATTGATCCGAGTGCATTGTGTTGTGGCACTTTGGGTTTTAATTGAACGGTTTTGTATTTACATAATAATCATTTATTCCATCATCAGCTAAGCTTAGTATTGAACTACTAAACTAAGAAACAGGCTTGGGAGTTTTATACCGCCCCATATGTTACAGTAAAACGATTGTAACATGCGAGACCTACTATTTAACGTGCCTTCCAAAGCTCAGTACCACTTTGTTAGAAATGCACTCTACTCGTAGGCTGGTTACCAAGAAGTGTCTGAGCTCCTCGCACTACTACGAATGATGTACTAACATCGCTTAGTCAAACTACGCCAGCCTACGCCACGAACGCTACACCTCGAGTGCTACGCCACGAGCGATACGCCACGAGTGCTACGCCACGAGCGATACGCCACGAAGCTACGCCACGAGCGCTACGCCACGAACACTTCGCTACGAGCGCTACGCCTGGAGCGATACGCCACGAGCGCTACGCTATTATTGACTCAAACCACCTACCTAAATAGAACCCTAAAATCCCAAAATGATACCCCCATTAGTAAAATAACGACCGTGTGACGTCACGACTCTGACATTTGTGTCTATTCCGCTGTGGATAGAAAATAATGGATTGATAATCAGCCGATGGATTTGGATGTGTTTTCAGGAGGGTATTGATATTTATTATGGATGCGGCATCTCATCTCCATTACTGCTTGCCAGTACATTGTTTGTGCATGCAGTTTACTCCGTAGTAGCATTTACGAGTACATGTGAGCGCTATCGTGCTTTAGACGTGCGTTAAGTTGTCGGTCCTGGTTATTTACACCTACTTACTGTTAAAGATAATAAATCAATTGGAGGCTTTTAGGTGGATTAAAAACTCCTACACCAGTGTTAGCTCGTAACCTACACTAACTCACGTTCCACTCAGTAAGTCTTCCACAAGTGGTATGTACTTTCATGGTGAATAATGTGCTGTACTTGCACAAAGTTACCATCCAATAATATGAAGTTTTCCGTACTCAGTATTGACACACCGACCTATAAACTGAACAGGCCAACTATTTTTTAAAGTAAAGTATTAGCCTTTAATGTCCCACTGTTGAGAAAAGGCCTCTCATCTCACTGAAGATGTCAGTACAGTGAGGACTAGGCGTAATAACCACGCTTGCCTAATGCGCATGGGTGATCTCAAATTCAAGCTATGTTTGAAAAGTGGGAAACATGTTTTCGCTCGACCCGAGACCTCAGTTTTGACAAGCGAGTGCACATACCACTAGACCACCGTGGCGTCTGTAAATGTTATGAAGTATTTAAAAATGGATGCCTGGGAAACCATAAAAATACTATATTTAATAGACTCACAAGAGGACAACCTTTTATGCAAAAAATATCCGAAACCACTGCCATTGCCATAACAACTCGATAAACGTTCATTGTCGAAACTATTTCGATTATCTTTTAAGGTCTCGTGATCGTAATATAATATGACACAGTTATCTAACGAGTAATGAAAGTCGATACACACAATAGTACCGGAACAATTACTGGGAAACTTTTGAACGGAACGCATTTGGCACTTGTCCAACAGAGCAATGAGGACTTTAAGTCTAATGAACGAAACTCAAGTTTCACTGTAACATGGAATAGCTGGCCAGTGAAGCAGTTAGCATGGAATTGTTATTTGGACTGCAGATTGAAAGTTAACGACAGTAGTAGTAACGACATACTTAGGTGTTTATTAAAAGTCTCAGTATGGTCAAGTAATTATTGGTCAAGCTACGCACGGTTTTCCAAAAATGGAATTTCTATCTGAGCATTAACGTGCTTCATAGAGCACCTTAAAATATGCCAAACGTGGGTATACCACGTCGAAGGTAATTCGACCGTCTACGAAATCAGACACCACTAACATGATACGTTCAAAAGAGCCTCTTTGAATCCAAAACCGAATATAAATATTTTCCATAACGTATCACATGTATTCTATCATATCTATACAACTATATACTTTTAGCCCCCGCCATATCCATCCTGCTACACATCCGTGGCACGACACAGTAATTGTGGCACGTGGTTGTGGAGATAGAGGCAAGTTCCGGCCAGTTACGTTAAAGTTTGCTATAAATTAGTTTTATGTAGCCGCAACGTATAGGCCTTGTTAATACTGCTTATACGATACGTCTGCTGTAAGTTTAGCTTTAAAAATTGTCGGTAATTTTAACGTACTCACACGGGTTTTTTCGTGTTAGAAAACTTAATAAAGCAAGTAATAACTTACTTTTTATTTCCCGACGTTTCGAGGGGATTGCACCTCTCGTGGTCGCGGGTGAACTGTTCACCCGCGACCACGAGAGGTGCAATCCCCTCGAAACGTCGGGAAATAAAAAGTAAGTTATTACTTGCTTTATTAAGTTTTCTAACACGAAAAAACCCGTGTGAGTACGTTAAAACTATGTGTTCAAATCGTGTAAGTTTAAAAAAGACAATTGTCGGTAACTTCGTTATTAAGGTGGAATATAAGTTGTGTTGGTTGCCTTTCCACGAAAGTCTAATGTCGCATAGCTTAGAGATATAGCAATAGAGCTATAACTAAAGCTAATATACTATGTGTTATAGCATAATAAGTTATTAGAAGAAGGGTTTAATGTGTTTGCTTATTAATATTAGTACGATTAGCATAATTATAGCATGACCACTTCTGATTGTTTTAATTTGCTTCTGTAAAAAGGTTATGTACAGTTTGGTGTAAAAAGAGACCAATGTATAAGAGAAAATTGGTTCTCAGCCAGCAAAGGCGAAAGTACTTCCAATGGTAAGTACATTTGTACTCGTGTGATTCTCATTGACGAACTTGTCATTAGGTTTTTTTTAAATATGATATGTTTAACATGTGCATGGTCCAACTGTTATTTACATCGAATAATTTGTAACAGGCAGAGTCCTTCCCGCGCAAACACTAACGCGTAATTAATTATAATTAATTCGTCAAAACAGATCGTTTGAACCTGACTAATGTAATTAAACAATGGCAGCTTCCACTGTGATTTGCGAAATGTTATATTTCCAATTTTCCAGCGACTAAACTCACAAAGGTTGGTTTTCACGAGCGAATGTGTCCTGTTCACTTGTGAAATCTTTTTGACATAAATAACAGAGCACTACACCCAATTAGTAACTTGAAACGGCGGTATAATGAAAGAGATTTTTGTTTGCGCGCTTTTTTGAGTAGGATGAAAAATTTAAAGGATTTCTACACTGTTTTAGTTGGTTTTCAAAGGGAATTTTTGGGCAGTGAAAGTTTTTCACTTATCTTTTACAATTGGTGAAACAAACTTTTAGTTTCATAATAATTATTGCAGTCTATTTAGATCATAGTATTTATTTAATTGCTTTCAACATTAATTTGAAATTTAATGAAAACCATTCATCCTTTATTAACATGTTTGAATATCACATTGTCATTAGTGTAGTCGGTTCAACTGAATTCCATCGACGTTTGCGTCAAAGATATTCAAAGATTAATGTCTCGAGATCGTAATTTATTCTTGATGATGAACCAAAGATCTAGACTTTGAGTTAGGCTTTGTTTGAGCACTAGATAATCTAGTTATATTGCTAAGTAATACTTTGACTTCGTTTGCCTTTTGTTAATGATTCTAGATAATTATTCAAATTACAGTCTCGGCTATGTAATATAGTGATGAATCAAATGCGTCGGTTTATTAATATCAAGAAGGGCTTTGTGGTTTATTGTGCGTTGAATTGTGTGAGAGACATATATCTTTATATTTATATTAGCAAAAGTTGCAATAAATTCGTATTTGAAGAATTTAAATTTTAATACGAGATGTATATGATAGCCAAATAAGAAAGATCAAAATAAGATAGAAATAAGATGAAAATGTTTTTATGAAATCTCTATTGGATGTTATAGTAGTTTCCATTGGGTATTTCAGTAGCATCAAATCATAATATAACTCTTCATCTATACCAATAATACTAACAACAAAGCTGGGGAGTTTGTTTGAACGCGCTAATCGCAGGAACTACCAGTCCGATTTGAATAATTATTTTTGTAATGGATAGCCACATTCAATGGAAAGTTTATAGGATTTTTTTATTTCGAAATTCTCACAGGAAAAGGCACACAAAGTGGGCAAAACCGCGGTGCTAGTTCGGAATTCGACGATAATTCTAATTTCAAATTCAATTGGAAACTGAACAGATGAGTAATCTTTTAACTAGAACTCTAAGCCAACTTTTTAAAAGCAAAATAACCTCATTTTCCTATATTTACAAAACAATATTGTAAACACATACTCCGCAATAATCCCTAAAGTAAACAATGGCGAGATGTTGAGCGTAGTAAGTGGTAACAAAAACATGAGTGGAAACCAACTGTTTGCAAGCCCTGAATACTCGGTGTTTGACTTAGTTATCGAGTTGGCAACTTTGCTTCTTTGCCGACAATTGATTTCTTTATGTAATGCCACTTCTACTTTATCTAACATTCGGGATAAATTGCTCTTTTATAAGTTTTAATTTTTGAGTGATTTACAAACGTGTCTCGAGATGGAGTTACTCGTATCTAGTGTTTAAGCAATCATAGTGATTACGCGTAATCCTGCTTCATTTACAGTCAGGTGTTACAAACCTTTGGAATGAGTACCGTCTTTATGTTTAAGGAGGTTGTATATCTTTAGACTCTATCTGACACAAGTGTAAAATGTATGATGTTTCTTGTGATCAAGGAAGTAAAGGTATTCAAATTACTGTGGCTATTTCAAATGATCCGAAATCTTTAATTTAGCTTATTTCATTAAACCTTTTCTATTAAAAGATATTCCATAAATTGATTAACAGGTTATCACAACCGCAATTGCTAATAATCAAACCAACGCATAATCAAAGAAATTGAGAATCAGGGGTGGGAAGGGGGATGGTAACCCCAGTAAGAGCTACAATTAGACCACTACAATATCGGTACAAAACGTAAACGGTAAACATAACATAAATTAATTTAGCAATACAAATATAATTTCTATTTGACAGTAATCCGATAACAGAGATCGGGCGATAAATTTCTGTATTCCAATTAAACTGGGCCAGTTCGTGCGGCCGAGCAGACGGGCGGCGACGGCGGCGGCGGCGGGGACATGCAGCGTTTTAAATTATATTTTAAAATCGTACATTTAATAACCACCAAGTGTGAGTTATGTGCACTCGTGTTGAGAGGGTTCCGTACTTTGGTTATTTAACATTTCTAAGTAATTATAAATACCATAGATTGTTATCTCATATATTCCTTTTTACTCAGTTTTCTTTAAGTTACAACAGTTTTAGTGTAAATAGAGTGAGACAGACCGACAGGACACAAGTCCTACATTTTGAGGTAAAGAGCTTAAAGCTTTATTAGTCTCCAATTTTACCAGATAAAGCTTTTCTATGTGGTTTGTCTTAGTTTCAAGTTTAACTAGCCAACTAGCACCCGTTAAAGTTGAAACAATATTTGAACATAGCGACTTCTTTAGAGTACAAACGCACAGGCTTGTTCGGCGCCTAAAACCTATTGATTTGCATCCTAGGTAAGGAACGTTTGTGAGTATTCGCGACCGACTGCACTACGCGCTTGGCGCCTATTAGTAAGCGCCTTACCTGGGTTGCCTCGGTAGTCTAGTGGTCTATGTGCTTTCGCCTGCTAAAGACTGAGGTCCCGGTTTCATATCTTCAATGAGATGACAGGCATTTGCTCAGCAGTGGTGCACTTTACTTGACTTTTTAATCTAGGATGACCTAGGATGCACGCCACTGGGCTCTAGGCGCCAAGCAAGCCGAGCCTGTGCGGTCGTGCGCTAACAGCTGTAAGCAAATTATATTGTTTAACAGCTGAAAATTATAGCCTTTTTTATTAAATGAAATTCAGTTTGATGTCTTATTATAATTATTTAGGAGCCACTATTGTTTCTACTATTATTCCACTACAGAGGAAAAACTTCTCTGCTCTCCTTTACAATTTGGTACAACATACATTATAAAAAAAGCATTAGCCTGTAATGCCCCACTACTGGGCATAGACCTCTCATCTTACTGAAGATATCAGTACAGTGAGGTAGATTAGGCGTTATCACCACGCTTGTCAAATGCGGGTTTACGGCGTGATCCCGAACCCGACCTATGTTTGAAAAGTAGAAAACATGTTTTCGCTCGACCCGGAAATTGAACCCAAGACTTGAGTCTTGGCAGGCGAGTGCACATACCACTGCACCGCCGAGGGGTTAACAGACATAATAATAATCAATAAATTAATTAACAGCATCATTAATAATGAGACGAGCTGACAATGACAAAGTTGGTCTAAACCGCCCGTCTGCAATCGTCAAGGGAGGAAATTTTCATGGAACCGCGGGAAAGGGTCCGCAACAAATTAATGTTTTTGCGGGAGTCCGCCGCGAGGCAGCCCTCGCCGACTGACCGAGCCGCTAATAGATTTCACTATAATTAAACTTATACTTATATTTATAGGATCTCAATATATTAATAGAATCCAGAACCCCGTCCATTGTATTTCTTGAAAGTTATAAGTGATGCTGAATAGAGAAATGATAAGGTAAAGTTCACATGACCCTACACGAAGACAAACGGTGCGGACCTGAAGAACCGAGCGCCGAACTGGGACCAAACAAATTTGGGACATTCAGACAAACAACACCTCGCGCAATTATGTAGGTACAACCTTTTCTGAGGTGTGCATGCTACGGAGCTGTTTTAGAAGAGTGCGTAAACTGTAAACACTAATCTATAATCTGTACCAAAATCCCAGATAATTTTTGTAAACAAAGTTATGTCAAGATTTTGTCACTGTCAATGTTAAATTACCCGAAGGTCAGGTGTGTCGAACCTTCGGGTAATTTCATTTAAAAATAATAATATTATAAAATTATAAAAAATGTTAAATATTTCTGTATGAACTTTTAAGGCTTGTTTTTATTATTTAGTACAACAAGAAAACATATTTTATTCGAAATTAGGACATTAAAAACACTGCAAGTTCATTACATACATTTATTCACTATCCGAAGAGATATTCAGTTATGGTCCTGCATCTGAGTAATTCACATTTTATAATAAAACTATCAGTAGGTAAATTAAAAGAAAAAGATTAAAAAAAAATAGTTTTTCACGATTTTTTCACGATTCAGCGAGACGGTAAGTTTTATCATAAAATACCCGAGACAAAATTGTAGATCATAAAATTATCTAAAAAAAAGATATAACACTTTTTTCCCACGAGCCACTCTTTTTGAGATATAACGATTTAAAAAGTTGTAAAAGTTGTAATGGTCAATTATGACCAACGTGTGCATAATAATGCACACGTTTCCACCTATGAGGTAGTGTACTTAGCGCTTTTTTTGGAGTCCGAAATATGAACCACGATAAAATAAAATGGCGACTCTAAAAAATGTTCTGCGTCTCTGTAGTGTTCCAAGTATACATAAATAAACTGCACAAAAAAAGCTTTTGATAATTTTAATTTTCTTCAGAATAACAATCGTATAAAAGTCAATACTGCATAATCGTTGGAATAACTATAGCTATCCCCTTATTTTTATAAGATAAATAAATACCGTGAAATCGTCAAATTAACAACTGCACGATTTTCGTGGAGGTTTTGTGTACTGGTATCACATTTGTTTACAAATTTGATCTGGGATCTGGGAACATGGTATAGACGGGACTTAATCACGAATAAAACATTTAATACCATCCCTCTCGTTTCGGTCGGTTCACGAGGGTACTATTGCGAATGTAGATGATTCTCTTGTATGCACCAAATATTTTTCTATGATTTTTAAATCTCCATACCTACTAAATATAATAAAGCTGAAGGTTTTTTGTTTATTTGAACGTGCAATTCTCATAAACTACCAATCCAATTCGAATGTTTTTCGTGTAATGGATAGCCACATTCAACGGGAAGGTTATAGGTTATTTTTTATCCCAAAATTCCCACGGGAACGGGTACAATACGGGTAAAACTGCGGGGCGCTACTAGATTTTCTATTATTGGTAAACGCTTCGCATCTATCAAATTGTATAGTCATGTCATGTCTTATTCATAGCAATCACACGTTTGTTTCAAAAGTAGGTACTCTTCACATAGCGGCTTCATTCATCAGCCTATGTACTGAGACATGCTTTAGGCAGTCCTATATCTAGTGTCTGTGACATCAGGGTTGAGTGTTGTTTGTACTACACTACCTTGGACACACACACACACTGCCATAATGTATGGCCTCTGATAACCAAAAGAATAAAAATATAAAACATAAAACGTAATAAACTACACCCTTTTATTACAATCCATTAAACGAATCCTGTAATTAAACAAATGTTCGCAAAGAACACTCCCAAGTTTCAAGTTCGGCGGAACCGGAGCGGGCGTCAAAATGTAACAAAAAATATAATAGTATAACATCGTTCCAAAGTATTCAAATTACTTTCGCCGATGAGAGAGAGCCCGTCTTTGGGAGTGTACATTTATAATGGTGGGCCGCGCAAAAACGGCCTATACCCAACTTTTGCCGAAACCAGGGGTGGATTCTAAGCCTCTGTGTTCCCAAAGAGGCTTAGAAACCTTATATTAAAGGGAGTCGTACTGGATTACCGGTTGATGAAACGGCCACACGACACAGATGTGCATAACCTAGTGCCACTCTGTCGTTATCTCAGGATGAAGCCTTCGAAAGCCCTGGATTAGGGCAACTGTTATCACTTCCTCCGAAATAATTGAACTCCATCTGAGTCTTCAAAGAAATTGGGATGATACAAATAGAATTACTGTGTTAGTAGCTCCGCTCTCAGCAGTTATGTGCTAGTTCTGTTTACGAATAAATTTGTAATGGATTCAAAGATATTTTAATAACATTATTGTCAAACCAATCATATCGAAAAATAATAGACGTATGTCAAACACGTAAATTAGTGTTCTTTATTGTCTTTTCATTAACATTTCAAAAGACTCATCACGTTAAGTTTGTGAAGGTGAGTGGCCTAGCAGTGTTGACATTTTAGATGCCTATATGCCTCGGACTTGGTCTAATTGGAACAACCAGGACCGACAATTTAGCGTGCTCTCCGAAGATCGCGCTCAGCTAGAACTGCCATCATTGACATTCCATTCAATCAGTGGCTCAGTTGCAAATTGCTTACCAACCGCGATAACATAACATTAGTTTTAGAGCACTGCAGTACATAGTGTAACAAGATATAACAAGAGCACAATTTTATCTTTGAACCAATATATTGAACATATAACAATGAAATATGAATTTAAAACATACATAAAATGGCTTGGTGTGAGTGGGGCTGGTGTTGCAGTAGGCACCCTTACAGACGCACACGTGGTATCTCAAGAAAAGGGCGATACCCCGGGTGAACGGAGTGAGAGTGGCGTGAGGACTGGAACTGCAGCCCTCCTCCACGTTGTGCAACGTCTTCTCCAAGTAGCTGTACCTACAAAAATAAGAGTCGTATAAAATTTATGTGGCGTAGAACAATATATAATTCAAAAAGTGGCAGAGTAAATAAGTAAGACTAAGTATCATAGTTATAATACCGCTGTTGCTTAAAGGCCTCCAACAAGGTCTAGCGATTGAAACAACCAGCACTGTCAGTTTTACGTCCCCTCTGAGACACTCTGAGTCTACCATCCAAGTACGTGCATCTAATGCAATCTTATCGCTTGTGTAATCTTTATCGTCAGGAAACTTTCAAACCTTGACACTTTGGTACCTTTATTAATAATAAATACCGCAATAAATTCACACCCAGTTAAGTAGATCCAAATTAAGCTCTAATCTTGTATTTTGGAATCCAATTTACTGATACTACTAGATACATTCTATGTCTGCACATATTATTGACTCCGGGCGAGAATCGAACTCGCAACCCCCGACAAAGTAAACGCTCTTACATGCCACAGTGCCCACGATATTTAAAAAAAAACACTTTGGCAAATAACTTTAAATATACAAGTTTTAAAAGCAGGTAACATAAATAAACTGAGTAATTTTGAAAAATACAGTTGTTCTCCCCTGCCTCCCCCTAGCGATGTTGTTTAACCTCACCTGATGGAACTAGCATGTACTCCCATATAAGGAGGGTAGGTGCGACATCCCCGCTCCTCGTACCCTACCTCCAGATCCGTGAATCTCTTGAAACATCCTTGTCTGTAGACATTGTTCGAGAAAAACCTTCTCACCCCTGGGCCTAAATATGAATTACGAGTATAGTATGAATAACCCGTACAATGAACTCTATACGAAGAAGTAAACGTTCTCTTTGATGATCCGCCGAATATGTCTAAACAGCTAGGATTGTGGAGTGTGCCCCCGCACTGGTAGCAAAATGTTAGGTGAGAATTTGGTCCATAAGGCTTGTATCTTAATATTGGTTTCTTATAATATTCATTTTCCTCCTGAGATTTGGTTCTGTTTTTTGACTTGATAATTTCTGTACGTTTAATTTTTTTGGTGGAATTGATCATCAACCTTGTCGTTCTTGTGGGTTTTCGGGTTAACTTTAGTTTAGTTGTTTTCAAGTTCTTCGTAGTTTTATTTGTTAAGCGCGTCTTCGTTATCCTTTCAACGTAGCTCTTTATTTTGACAGTTCTTCTAGTTGTTGTTATCGGAGTCGTCGGTGATGAGTTGACGATGTCATCGTAGTCGTAGTACCCGGTTTCACGAATTGCTTTATATTCATCAAGATAAAACTTTCTTGTATCTTCAAGATGTTCTGATGAATTCTGCATTACTGGATAAAATAATCTGAGACCAGTAGATGGTGTTACTTTGGGTGCAGGGAAAAATAAGGCATCTATCGTAGAATCATAGTACATATCTTCAGATGAATTGTAGTCTGAAGATGATAATATAAATGGTCCCATCGTATTATAATCATAATATGCTTTGTGAGATAATACTAGAGGATAAATAACATTTAGCAAAATTTTAAAATCCATGTCCAACTAAAACAACAATGTTTAGCGAAAATGAGAACTTCAGGGGCATCAAATATGGGAAAGTCATGTTTGAAGTAGACAACGTCTGATTTATCACGAAAATAACAGTGACAATCAAAATGTCCGGTATCGCGCTGTTTTCATAAAAAGTCAAAGAAGATGGATCTCATTTCTTACTCCAACATTCGATCTTGGAGAGAGTCATTAGATCCCGATTACTGAAGGTCATAAACATTTAAAAACTCCATTATAAATGCGAAAGTTTGTGACGATATAGACGGATGGATGAATGAATGGATGTTTGTTATCTTTTCATGCCTTAACTACATCACCAACTATTGGCACAGATTTGGCTTAGAGTTTGTAATAACACCTAGACTTAAAATTCTCCTCAGAACCGGGCGTAACACGGGTAAAATCGTGGGGCGTTGCTAGTTCCTCAATATTTGTTTACTGTGCCTACTTGCACTGCTGTAATCTTTTCTGTAGCAATACAAAACCAGAATATCCAGTACGATCTGTGCTTGAACGTAAGCAACAAAGCTTATTGGTTTCCTAACCGTTACATCGCTCTGACGTGCAATTCCGTCATCTTATTGAATTCTCCATCAATGTCCAAATTCGCGGTTACCCCACGTGGTTCGGCGAATCGAATTTAGAACCAAATCAATGCATTCCTGATCTAAGAATCCAATTCCGATCCTCCAATGCTGATTTATTGCATTCCCCGTCTTAAAATTTATTTCAAGTTTCAGTAACAATTTAATAGTTTTATTACTTATTGGTATATATACGTAGATATGAGTAGTAGTAGTGAGACATGATGGACTCGTGGCGTTTTTTGACTCAGCAATTTTGATCTATAGCGATGGTGCTTCGGAGGGAACTTTAAATTGTCGCTCCCGGTTGTTTCGACCTTTAAGCCATGTCGGCCTAGATGGTTTACAAACTATTAGACGTGGATTGCCCACTGAACTACTTGAATTTACTTACTTAAATTTTACAGTACTGCGATCTTCTATGTAACTGCTGTAATTCTTAAATCAAAACAAAGTTACTTTTAAAATAAATCGTTGTTATAAAATTGTTTTGTAATTTGTGGTAAACACCGGAAATAAACGTGGGCCTTAAATATTTTCTTAATCACATGCCCCGGTCCGCTTCGTGTACACATACAAGTGCCTCCCACGGCCTCTTGTAAATGAAGGTCACTTCATAATACGTACTTCATTTTTCATTATTCTTGAATTGTCCTTTGACATTATAGCTTCGCCCCGCGATTTTAAATGTTTTCGTGAGAGATAAGGAGTAAGAAGATGTTGGTACTCGTTACACTTTGGAGGCTAATGTTGAACTATTAAGCCCCTTGGCACAATGACATGTGACAATGCTGACTGTGTCGAGGTTTGCGACTCATTTTGCGGGTTCGATTCCCACCAATGTGAAGACCTCAGAATACAGAAAGTACCAGAACCCGTGAGCGCGCCTAATACTGAAGGTAGGTACTCAAACTAGCCTTAAATAGTGTAGTTTGACGCGCAACCGATCAGTCACTTTGTGACCGTCGGAACGCGCTAACGTGTTTTACCCGTGACCAATTTCACGAAACTATGCCGTCTTGTGTCGTTCCTACCTGTAAAAATGCAGTGGGTCTGAAAAAGAAACAGGATGGGATCACATTTCACGTGTAAGTATCGCATTTAGGTATCGTCTTATTTAAATATTTAGTTAATTCTCAGATTTCAATTGTCATAGAGAGTGATGCGTCAATTTATGTTAGTGTTGCCAATGTAAGAGTTTTGATTTACCCTTCTTTTTATTACCTTTTGAGGGCTTTAATTCGTTGTAGAATATTAATAAGTAATATAATAAAAATCAACCAACTTGAAAAAAGAAAGTATAAAGCGTAAGTGTGGCTCGTATGTACCTAACCTAACAATCCTATTGAATAGTAAGTATGTTAGTCTATAGGATTTCTAAACAAATTTTTGGTGTGCCTGTGGGAGAAGGGGAGAGGGGGAGCGGGTATTAAATTATGTTTCTATATTAGCCATCTTAAATTTAAGCTTCCCTGCTGATGAAAGCGGTGTGGACAAAAATTATAGAAAGAGCACGGCTGGAACAGTTCTGGAAACCATCGAAGCGAAGCATAGTTTGCTCGATGCATTTTGACTTAATTTATTATTCTTTTTTTATGTAACTCTTGTACCTAGCTGTCAGTTTTTCGAATACTTTAAAATAAAATAAAATAAAAATATATAATTTTTCCATCACCCCTTAAAAGTGTGCAAACATCCACCGTAGCACCGTGTTTTATTTAATATACATATCTATTTCTTGAGATAATCAGGCAGGTACATAGTTATATAGAAAAGGACAATTTTTATTCTATTATCATATTACCTCCGAAACTCCCAAAATTTACCCCAAAAATGGGCAAATAATGCGAGAGCTAACAACACTACGCGAGGGACTTTGTTCTGTTTTTGGACACAGCGTGTAGCTTGTAAATACATTTGAATGCCGTTTCTGGTACTTTCTGTATTCTGAGGTGAAGACATAGCTCTTGGCGACGACGTCTGGGTGACAATTACATATTCTTACTGGCTGTCCCGCGCGGTGGTTCCACCCGCGACCCAATATATGTCACTAGTGTGAATCTAAACGATCCAGGGTGCCATTCAAACGCATACAAAAAAGTCATTCAAATCGATCCAGCCGTAAACGGCTGTGTACAGTACAGTAGAATAAAATAGTATACCTAGATGAAGTATTTGTGTAGTAGTATGTAGTAATATTAGTCATTTTGATTCCATAATACAAGCTTAGAGCTGACTTTGGGTCAAATTTACCGTGAATGAATTTGTCCGGGTGTATCATATTATATTATTAATTTTTGTAACTTTTTACTTATACGAAGACAATTTCTCTTTTATTCCGCTGCGCGGTTGATTGTATTTGTATCGAGTTTGTGATAATATTGGTAGTCGTACCGAGCCCGACCCTGGGCAAAGATTAATTACGCTTGGACATTTCAGGATTAAGCGCTGGCAAAGTCTATTGGCTTTAAATTTACGGTATAATTAGGTTTCATTAAAGTTAAAGTACACTTGTAACGTTCTTAAAGGTTTAAAACTGTATGCTTCGATTCATTCTGTTATGAGTCTTTAACTTTGTAGGATAATGTTATGGTTAATGGTGCTTAGTGTTGCCAGCTACGAGTAGGTTAATATATTATTAACGTTTAAAATGAGATATTATCTAAATTAATAGATATAGTTGAAATATAAAGAGATTCATATAAAAGCTTTTGATAAGTTTAAGAAATTGAGATGGTTATGATCCTATTGTAATAAACGATATTTGATATATGTATTTTTAACGAATATGAAATATTTTGAATGAAGCAAAATTTTCTGATACACTTAAATAAAAAAGTAAATCAAAACGAAAAATGACTTTATAAAAGTAGCTTCATTTCAAAAAGCACTTTTGGTTTAGGTACTAAACTAAAGCTATTTGTAAAACAGTTTGGATTTAGGAATGTGCCATTGTGCAACGTCGACGACAGCGACCAGCATTAACAAAAAATAACACAAAATTGTAGTATAGGAGGTAATACTCAGTTATCAAATTATTATTTGTTATATCGCTTATAACCGTGGCCATGCTGCACCGTGGCCTGCACAACACCTGCACAGCGACATATTATCCTAAGATTAAGCGGAGCGGAGCCAATCACAGCGCATTACGAAAAGAGTTTGACAATAACACAACGAATTTGTTTGACATTTGTAACGCGTTGTGATTGGTCCATCGAGTTCCACACAGCCCCGCTCTACTTCAACGGAAACGCATCTTTAAGCGTCCCGTCCAATCGTATTTACCAAAAATAAAAATAGCATTGAATAAATACAACAAAAAATGTTATTAAAAACAAAACAGCGGAATAGAAACGTCTCAACTGTCAAAGTTAGTTAAAATAATGAACAATGTTTAGATGGTCGGTTGTCTCACCCCCCTCGCCCAGGGGGGGGACTCCCCAGGTATCTGCTTACACAGTTATACTTTGTAATAACGAAACACAATGGTGGAACAAAAAATATATTACTCGTACCTATTCGTGACATATTGATAAATGAGTTTATAGATGGTCTAAAGCCAATGAGATTGAATGTATACCTAATCTAAGTTTATAATGATATTTATCGCGTTTAAAAAGAAGTGATAAATTATCTTAATTTAGAATTAAATTCAAATTATTTTGACACTTAGTCTAAATTATTATATTTTGGTAGACTAACTTATTTTGATAACTTCAATTGGTTGGTGGTTTGTTTAGCACCAGTGCCTAATGGCTATTGTTTTCAAGGTAAGCAAGGTCGCGAACATTCGCGAACGTTGGTTTTACTAAACTACTCGGTAAATGACTTGCTGGACTCTAGGCGCCAAGCAACCCGCCTGCCTGTGTGCTCGTATTAGTCCTAAGGTAAACTTACTTGCATAGCGAGAGCTAAGGTAAAATATGAACTTTGAAATATCTATACTAATATTATAAAGCTAAAGAGTTTGTTTTGTTTGTTTGTTTAAACGCGCTAATCTCAGAAACTACTGAACCGATTTGAATAATTCTTTTTGTAATGGATAACTACATTCAACGGGAAGGTTATAGGCTATTTTTTATCCCGAAATTCCCACGGGAATGGGCACAGCGCGGGTAAAACCGCGGGGCGCCGCTAGTATTTAGATAGAGGCACAGACAAGTCACAAAAGTTACAACCCAATCGGAAAGTCATAAATTCAAGTATTCAAAATTCTCGCCGAAAGTAAATACTAAACAACTTAGCGCTCAACTGTAAATTGAATGAACTAGTTGAGCGTTTTCCGGCTTCAGATTTATGTTTCAAGTTAACCTGATCACTGAAATAAATTCCGTTCAGTTTTTAATATGACTGGGCAATGTCGCGCGACTTGGGCGGGTTTCAAACAATTTATGGGGGAAAATGTGAGTATGGACTAACGCCTGAATTCAGACATGTTACATTTCTTAGGTAGAGATTTCACGAGTAATTTTGACATGTAATGTATGAAAAAGTACGTCAATTAGTTAAGTGTCAATTTAATGAACATCTTTGAGCGCAGCGATAAGATACTACCATAACTTTATAATTAGAAGATTACCTCTATAATTTGTATCAATATATGCGTATATACGTTCGGGCGTAGTAGAAGTTCTAATTAGCGCTCAGTATTGAATGAAACAATAATTGTTGGTCTACCCGCAATTGCATAACTCATTATTGAACGTGCTTATCGCTTTGTGGTCGAGATAAAGCTTGGGACACAATGAGATTTAGGTTTTAGCTTAATTTTTAATATGTAAAGCAGTATTGACGATGAACAAGTGTAGCTATCATAAGCCTGCAAGGTGTTAATTCCTTTTTGATTGGTGTTTGAGGATGGAAGACCGAAGTAGCTCTTTATTTCCTGCGTAACATGTGCGAGGTGCCTGAGCGATGGAGGATGCCGAACATGCTCTTTTCAACCGAATTCAAAAGCCAAACTGAAATTTTTACCTGATATCTCCGTCATAGTATTATCTCTTCTGGTCAATGAGAGATTGATCCAGCTTTGTTTCTTTGTAAATTTATGAAAATGTACTACCTTTTGCCGTGCCCTACCCAACTTGATATGTGAAGTTAGTATTCAGATAAATAGGTTTTCTATGTATATAAAGGGTCGATACGTTAAGTGAACTCACTCGTCTATTTCTAAACAGTTGATATTTTATTCATGTTACAACTAAACACATAATATGCATAAGGTCTTGCAAGTCCTTGAACGCATATTTCCATTCAATAATAATATGTTACAAGTACTATTTATGGCTTGCTGTATGGTTTATAAATAAAATAAAACAAATACTTTTAATGACGCATTTAGTTGGTATTCATAATATTGATAATCACTAATAATATGTCATTTAAATAATTATTTTTCTACTGGATAGCACCGGATATCATTCAAGAGGAAGGTTTATTCAGTTTTATGAAGGCTACATTTTATTCAGAAATTCCTACGGGAACGAGCACAACGTGGGTTAACCGGGAGGTGTGGCAAGTAGAACATATTGTAAAACCTACAACCTCAAATAACAGACCTATAGGCCTATAATAATAAATCATTATATTTCTAAGTCAAAAGTAAGGTGTGGCGTTGTAGATTGCAACCTTGAGTTCAATACTCACTCGGGCTTAATTAAATGATACGTTTTATTAAAAGTAAAACTAGATATTTAATGGTATTTATTTTAAATATCTTGTTGTGCCTCTAACTCCACCAAAATTGTTTTTGCTTTAGATCGCGATGCGGTGAACCAGCGACGTTCTAATTAATAAGTAATTAATTCAATATTGAATCGAAATCCAAGTGGCACATTGAATAGAATAGTGATGTCACAATCGAAACTGAGGTCTCGGACACTAAGTGTGAGTGAGTGAGACAGAAACAGTTTGGGATTACGATTCAGATTACCTTGCCTTCATTGTATACCGTATTTACTCTGCACGTAAACCCTATCAAGTACCTCCAAAATCAATAGCCCCCGCTCAAAACCTCAAAAACCTTCAACAATTTAAAGGTAAAGGTAACAATATTTCAATTAATTCAAATACCCCTCAGATCGGGAAATGATTCTCATCTAATTAATACTTGATGTTGTGAAACAATGGCAGTTCTATCTATACGGAGTGATGTGACGTCGAAATGAAAAGGGTCTGACAAAGACTTTACATCCTTTGTGTCTTAGTTAACTTCCTCAAAGTTAAATTGATTTGCATTGATGTCGTTAGTTGCCGCCCTAATCGTTCCACTCGAGATTAATTCTATGAAATTTTGATGTCTCTCGGATGGATGGCATCTGGTACGACTAGTGAGGCGCTTGGACCTCGTTGAGAAGGTTTATGCGTGTTGGGAGCTTAGTGTGTGATGTTGTTTGGAGATAACTGGACCCTTCTGTAGCAATCAATCTCCGGAACATTGTGTTAGACGCGCACAGAATGTATTTAATTCAACAGTACTTCGAAATCATCTAAGAAGTTCAAATTATTCTTACAAGTGCTAATAAGTACATACTTGTTTCCAATTAAATGTACATAATTATTTAAAAAAAAGTTTCATGACTAAAGAAAATAAAAATGTGTTTGGTTAAAAAACTGAACATATTATCTGTTTACTTTTGAGGAGTTATGAAAAGACTGACTGTAAGTACACGACTCTCAAGAAGCACCCGCCATCCAGACTTAAAAGCTAGAATGCATTTAGAACTGTAAACAAAAATAGGAATCACGCGCTCTGAGTCACACTAAGACCGGCTTTTCACGTTCAAGTAAGCCGTTAGTTTTTCGGTTCGGTATTTGTGAAGTGCATCGGTCCATTCCTCCATGAATAAATTACCGCGGCGAATAGTTTACCGCACCGCACCGCCTCATTACCATACCGAATGTCTCTCGACTCCATCCAACGTATTTCGACTCGCACTGACCGTTTGTTTGCAAAACCTTGTTTTACTCCTGTATTTAGATTTTGTTTCTTCACTTGATAGATTTTTTGTCCAGCCGGTTTAGCGTTTTGTTTTTATTACTTTTTAATTCGGTTCCAGAGCGAATTCCAATTTTTATTTCAGCTCGTTTTTGAAAAGACTGCGATAATCTAACTGGTTTATAAAAATGGAGGTTTATCACTTGTTTTGTTTGGTCAGTCCTAATTGTTGGACGTTTACGTAAGACAATAATTGCAATAATGTTGATGCCTTTTTAATGCTGTTATTAAATAACTGCTTATTCATACTTATATCGTAATTCGTCTCGTCATGTAAATGTTATGATTATCCGCATCAACATTCATGGCGGTATTCTCGTTGAAGAATGAAATTTTTCACCCAGAGTCTGTTCTGGTGAAACGTGGTCTTCGCCGCCGCTCGATAGACGTTCCAAAATTTGAATTTTAAACTAAGCGTTCCGTTTTACGCGAAAGGTAAATTCAGGCTAACGTTTTTTACACTCTCTAAGGTAATTTGGTGTTTGAATAATTTATGGTTACGCTAACTAAGGCATAAAACCCTTGTTTGGGAATGCCACTGCTCGCGCTGGGTCGAGTAATCACACTTATTGAGTTACGACAAAATACAAATTGCGATATTGTTGTACAAATCTTTGCCTTTTTTATTTAAAGGATTTTTCGGGTTCGAGGGTTTAAAACGGAACGTTAATTAGAGTGGCTCGAGGTGACCTGCTGGCGGTTGCTGTGTGATTGAATTTTTTATTTGTATTTTTGATCAAATGGAAATTCAATACTGTGAAAATGTTTGATAGGAAAATTGCAGACGATTGAAATTCTCCGTCACTGGAGAATTGGATAGAAGCATGAATAGTCTATGAACAAGCATGTTTTTAGCGAAAATATCAGTAGAATGGGGCTCAGTGTGAGTCGTTGAATATTCGCTGGCAGCGATACCTACTGGCTATGAAATCTTGGAGCGTATATTCAAAACGTACCGGGTTGGGTAAGGCCATTATTCACATTGGCTATCGACGGACGGTTAAAATGAAATATGCGCCTCCCGCCTACGCCTTGGGTTTAGTGATGTGCTTACACACGAGACCCGGTCTCGAAAATACCCGGCAGAACAATTAAACTAATATACTTACAAAAGTTATTATTATGTTTTTTATTCAAACTAGACGACTTGTTGCGTGAAACAAGCTTCTAGACTTTTGGTGAATAAATATATCGATTTTAATAAAGCATAAGTATTATAAATCCTTATCAACTTCTACTGATCATAATCGCTGATATAGCTTCGGCATGGGTTGTCTAGGGCTATTATTAGAAAGAAATATAAACACTAAAATATTTTAGTAAAGAGAAGGAAAGAAAACGAAATGAAATCTGGCAAAAAACTTCAAAAAAGAAAATATTTTCAAGACCAGTCTTGAAAACGCACCAGCACAAATCCAATACAAATATTATAACCTAATCTATTTTAATTTATCATGATAAATAAACAAATCGAGGCCGGTCTCGAAAAGTGAGCCTTTATCACCGGCATGAGAAAAATCTCCGATGTCGATTTATGTACAAAGGGGATATACGGGGCGTAAATCTATGGTTTTTGCTTTTATTTGGAGCCGACATGACGCGCGCTTTTCAAGTAGTGAACCGATTACCTCACTACGTTCCCAGTGAGAAATAAGTTGTGTGTTTTGCAAAAAAATAGTGCCTGTGTGTTCCACTTGGAAGCTTGTTGCGTGGTGTTTCGTGTTATAAGGCAACAACCTTTCTACTCGTAATACAAACTACATAAATGGACTCTCCTACGCAAGAGGAAAACTTGAGAAATATCAAGTTGTTTCAAGAACCCGATATTTCTTGAAGAACCTTGAAGAATATTCTATTATTTTCTGTAAAAAGTACAAAAGCTGAAACCCTCGGAATTGGTTAAAAACACAATATCAATTTCTTAACCGAAACGTTCCACGAATTGAACAAAATTACAATTCAAGAAATACATGAAACGGGCACATCAAAGGGATGCGCAATAACTCAAAAATTCACCGTTTTTAAATTCCCCTTTGTGCCGATAGAATATTCATTGAATTGGCGGCACAATAATAACATTATTGTGATTCAATTACTGGGTCCCGGGTTCGATTACCGGACCAATTATACGCAGAACAATGGGCCTAATGATACCGAGGCCCGGCCCAATGGGTTCTGACATAAAAGAAGTGGGTCCTCTACGTATAACCGATATTCAAAGATTAATCTGCGGCTACTGTTCGCTACGCACTTCCAACACGGAGTTATCGCTGATCATTTTATAATTCATTTAGAAGAGTGAAAATAAAGGGTGCTCTATATTGGAAGATAAACGAATCAAGAAGCTGCGAGCCAGCAAGTTCCAATAGAACCCGAGATTCACACAATAATATTGTAATCTTTGTCTCTATTTCTACCACATGTGATATTATTTATAGTCCAGTTTCTTTAGCGTAAATAAGGGATCAACCTCTCAACACGAAGCTACATATTTGTATATAATTTTTTGACGTTCTAAAAGTTGTCTCAAACATGTCATAAAATTTCGTGTCTGGTATGTGGGTCAAGGTTAAATGTCACAAAAAACAGGTTTTTTAATACAATTTCTAGATTCCTTTGCCTTCAGTCGTTATGTACAGCAAAATATTGCCGATACACTTTCTTCCAGGTTTATTTGTTTTTGAGTTAGAGTGTCCAGAATGTCATTCGGGCGCAAAGGTGCTGTTTGAGCCATTTTTACAGTCAAGCCCAGAACAAATAACCAGGTGTTCCTCGTTTTAAAATATTGCTAACATTCTAGCCGGCACTGCAACATGATAAGATGATTCAAAGTAACCATTACAAGCTTCGAAACTATTTTATCAATAAATGATGAGATGTATCGAAAAAGGTTCCTAATCAGAGTGAGGAGTGGCTCAGGATAAGCCGAATTACTAACAAGGTAACATGCTCGTAGAGACCACCTCGTAATATGGTTAAGGATTTCGCAGACCTCCGTTGATGCAGCGACTCCAAGCTAGCTAATCCTCTCCTCGGCTAGCTTTTGTACGATTGTTCCATTTTCAAGCACTGAACTAATTCCATGTGTAATAAAATTGAGAGAGCACCCGATACCGCCGACCATTAGTCGCGCTTCCAACCATAATCGTTCCTTAAACGATACCTCCACTAATATTAAAAGTTCGCCCAAACCTCGAGTGGCTTGTAAAAAGTTTACGTTTTGTAATTAGCTACTCTTCAGAAATAAGGGAAAAATTTACAGAATAAAAAATGAATTTTAAGACTTATAACTGTTGTAAAGGGGGAACGGAAAAAATTAAACATTGTTCAAAAAGTACAATGGATGGAGTGAAATTAAATTAAAAAGTTTCGTTTATAATACATTTGTGGGATGTCAGGTAGTAATGAGACCGCGGCCGCGGCGCCGCCGTAATGAGTGTTGCGATGTCTTCTACCGTCCGTGCTTCAGATTAATTGAATCCTTCTGTTGAAACGACTTTATTTTTCTGCAAGTTGATACGAAACATTTTGGAAAGTTAGTCGAGAAATCATATTTAAGGCGAAGCTAAGCAAGAGGTAGTGCACACTGTAGTCTTGGCTGTAGTTAGACAGTCTTTTGTTCTCTTACAAGATAGTCCAAGAGCCCTCGCCCACGGCGACATTCTGTAGCTATGGACAAGGGCACAATAGGGCAAGGAAATGTAACTATGAGAACGCCCGATATCTGCTTCTTTACAAAATTCGCTGTCGGTGAGACGTTAAAGACTGATGCGACTATAGTAGCCTCAAACTTTGATAACATCATCTATATAATGATTATTGCTGATATGAGGTACTCAGGTATACCGTGTTAATTATCAAAGAGGCTTTATTCAATAATACAGAGGCTTGAGTTCGAATTTCTCTCTCCTAGAGCCAATTGAACAAAATCCGATAGCATATTTTAAAAAAAGCAGTTTTCACGAAAAGTATTCATCAAAATTTAACATATCGAAAATGAAAGAATATATCAATTTTAAATTATTTTTGGCCCAAGAATCAACATTTCAGTTTTTCCGTTAAAATAAATAATACTCGTACATTTTTACTTTTTGAAACTGAGGGCGCAGAGTTACTTTAAGTTTTACCGGGCGTTGGGAATTTGGTATCAAAGTTAAGGGTTTTTTTTCATCGGGTTTGTAACTTGATTGAATTAAAAACCATGAATTGTCTATGCGGCCGAAGGAACAAGATATTGAGATATGTCGATGTAAAATGTGCTAATCACCGTATTGTTATAACATAAACATTACGTTATCATGTCACCATGCCACTATGTCCACTAAAAATTAATTCGTTGTATGTGAGACAAATAAAATATTTATAATATACCTATATATGATACAGTTTTGTCACACGGTACTGCTTGGCGTGAGATATCTACAGTCTACTCTACACACTCTTCACAACACTAATCCTATGTCCTACGTAAAGCGATGCGATGCGATGCAGTACGGCACAAGTACTGAGCTCAACTATTTTCTAGCATCGCCTCGCGTTGGGTCGCTTATAGGTATTTTTATACTTTTTTATCAGTAAAAGTATAATAACTAGCGCTTTCAATTTTTGCCTCGTCGTTTTCTTAATTTTTAGAAATTTCGTCGTCTAGTATAAAAGTATTAGCTTGTAATGTCTCACTGCTTGGCAGAAGCCTCTCATTTCATTAAGAATCAGCACATTGAGGAGGATTACGCTTGCCAAATGCGGGTTGGTGATCTCAAACCCGAGCCATGTTCGAAAAGTAGGATGGTGTCACTCGATCTAGGAATCGAACCAGGGACCTCACAACAAAATAAATAAACAAAAATCTATTAGACAAACGCTCTTATTTTATTATAATAGTATAAATATATATGAGATTATTCGCTCGTCGCTCTTAGTATTCTCGGGGCGCCGTCTCACGGTCAACATGTATTTGTATTTATTTGTGTCTCTGATTTGCGTGCTTATCGGCTGGTTCTTAACAAAGTGGTACAGAGTTAAGAACTATTGGAAACATAGAGGAGTTCCTCATAATCCCCCTCACATCATCTATGGAAGTCTAACTTTCCTGCAAAAATTAAATCCGGTAAGTTTGAATTTTTACTTTTTTATAATTTTCTTTTCTGAGATTTTGTGTGTTATCCGGGATGGGATAAACAAAAAGTCATTTATTAACTTTTTTGTTTTTTAAATGATTGTGTTCAAGTATCTTATTATAGAAAACTGGTCAAGTGCGAGTTGGACCCGTGCGCGAAGGGTTCCGTGCCTATAAAAATTGCCGAAAAATTAAAAAGTTTTCTGACGTTTACAGACGGAATGGATGCTAAAAATGTACAAAGATTTCAAGAGGGCTCCTTACATCGGCATCTGGGTGTTCTGGCGCCCCGGCCTGATCGTCAACACCCCGGAGCTGGCGCGCAGGATCCTCGTCAAGGACTTCGATAACTTCAGGGACAGGCTCCTGAGCTCGGGCCGCTCCGATCCCGTGGGGGGACTTAACATCTTCACTGTTAATGTGAGTACTCACTCTGTTGTAAAGTTGTAGTGTGTATAAACATTCGTGGTATAGTCCTACTAATACTTATTATAAATAGTTTGTGAGGATGTAAGTATGTATGTAGGGATGTATGTTCGTTGCTCTTTCACGTAAAAACCACTGAACGGATTTGGATGAAACTTTACAGTAGTTACATCAGAATAACATGGGATACATTTTATTTCATTCCTGCGGATTTTTTTAAACCGGTCAGGATAGGCAAGTTTGAAGCCTACAAGAAATACAAAGATCATTTCTTAACATGTCATCCATTTTAGATATGAGAAGAACTGCGTTATTTCTTTTTCCCTGATTGTGAGGTTAACGTTCTTATTTATATCTTAACTATATTTCTGATATATGCATTAAGTCAAACTCTTGACTTATACATTTATGTTAACCTCTAGTCTAAAGTGACTCACTCTGAAAAGTACAGAAAAAACACTAATAAGTAGTACTTTACCCTCTACCAGTCAACATAAAATTAACCAAGGAATGTTTTTTGGATAGAATTAACATAGGTATTCAATAAGTTATCTATATTTATAAAATCCAAATATGGTTATCATCAATTAATAAAAATAAATTGAAAACATTATCTAATCTTATCAAGTTCATAACAAATTAGTTTTTTCTTTACGAGTGTTGACATTCCAAACCACAAATACAAATTCTTTCATCGAGGAAAATTCTTCAGTGATGGAGTAAAAATGGTCTGAGATCACTAAACCTTTTTCCTCTTCATAGGGAATATTATTCGACTGGAAAAACGATCCCTTAGTCCACATTTAAACTCTCGTAAGAAAAAATAAATTATGATAATTATCGCTAAGGTATGTATAATATGACACGCAATCCTACTTCCTAATTAATATTATAAATGCGAAAGTTTGTAGGAATGGATGTATGTATGGATAGATGGATGTATGTTTGTTGCTCTTTCACGCAAAAACTACTGAACGGATTTGGATGAAAATTTACAGTAATATAGGTTACTAGCAGCGCCCCGCGGTTTTACCCGCGTTGTACCCGTTCCCGTAGGAATTTTGGGATGAAAAATAGCCTATAACCTTCCCGTTGAATGTGGCTATCTATTACAAAAAGAATTATTCAAATCGGTTCAGTAGTTTCTGAGATTAGCGCGTTTAAACAAACAAACAAACAAACAAACAAAACAAACTCTTCAGCTTTATAATATTAGTATAGATACATCAGAATAATACATGGGGTACATTTTATCGCGAAATTCCCGCGGAAACGGGTGCAACGCGGGTGAAACCGCGGGGCGCGGCTAGTCATAATAAAAAGTATTCGAGCTCTGTGACTTGCATTTACAAACAATAATTATTTAAATCACATAACACGTGTTCACATAAATGATGTAGCAAAATAGTGATGATAATGTTTTTCTGTTTACATATTATTATCTACTCACTGTATTTACATCATTTAGTAAAGGTCAGTGACCAATCTTGGTGTCAAAGGTATAGATCACCTACCTCTAACAAGCTCTACTCTAGATATAATAGGGTTCTAACTGAAAATAATCTAGGAGGTAATTATTTTGAGTTTTAAATAAATTTTCGTTTTCTCCATAGATTACATATTATTTTCGATCTATGTTGTCTAGTAACGAAATGTATTAGTCACGAGATAGGTCACGTGGTATGGGGAGAAATAAGTCTTTTATATCTTTGAAGTCTTTTATGGAACAGCCCGGCTAGGTTAGCTAGGTTCAAGATATGATAATTATGAAAAAATACTGCGAGTTGATTGGCGGAATGTTTAAAATTCGAATTTTCCTTCAATATCTCACCAATTAAAACACAGTATTTATCATATCATGTTTTGTCTTCTGCCACGTTCGTTATACTATGGGTCTAAACTCTAGTCAGGTACTACATATTACACTCTTCACCATAACTATGATAACGTAATGTTCTCGTCCCAGGAGCCGACATGGTCCTACGTAAGGCGACGCCTAACAGCTGCCTTCACTGGAGCCAAACTCAGAGCCATCGAAGTCATCAACCAGAAGAAGTCCAAAGCATTGGTCGAGAAGTTCCGACGTTCCTATGAAAAGGGAGAACAAATGTTTTTGAGGGTAAGTGACTATCTATTCTATACTGATGTGATGTAGGTAGGAAATCCTACTAATATTAAAAATGCGAAAGTTTGTGAGGATGGATGTATGTATATATAGATGGATGAATGCATGTATGTTTGTTGCTCTTTCACGCTAAAACTACCGAACAGATTTGGATGAAACTTTACAGTAATATATGTTAAACATCAGAATAAAACATAAGATACATTTTATCCCAAAATTCCCGCGGGAACGGGTACAATGTGGGTGAAACCGCGGGGCGCAGCTAGTGTACTATAAAGAGTTTGAATACTATATGTGCGTGCATCTACTATTTGTACCATTAAAAACGGTTATAAAAAAGATAAAGTTGATCAGTAGCTAATTATTGGAATAACCACTCGAAATTAAAGAATTCTAATGTAATGTATCTGTAATCTATAGTAATGTTTGAAAGAATTTGTCCGTTAGTTAAGTGTTGATTTAATGGACATCTCTCAGTGCGGTAGTAACATAATCACAGTCAAAGATAAGTTTATCGGGTACTTTTCATCCTATATTACTATAAACACGTTTGTATAATGCGAGTGAAACCGCGCTCCGCAGTTATGTAAGTAGCGTGGTATTCATTAACTGAGACACGTGCAACATCACCGTGACCCTGACTACCAAAAAAAACAAAAAACTCGTCCGACTGCTCGATGCTTTATAGGAAGTAGTAACGTCGGGTCTAATCTAAACTTATTTTGTTGTATTTGCAATCAATTGATTCATACATCACACAGTTTTGTTGTGACGATGTAAGTGTATCCTGAGAACGTAAACATCTATAATAATACTATGCTCTTAATTAGTGCATAGTACATGTTGTTAAAAGCATAGTTACATTAGGGTGGTTATATACATATATATTTTTTTTAGCAAATTACCGTCTTTTCTGCTCTGGCATTTTTAGAAAACCTTCACAGACTACACCACCGACGTGACCGGCGAGTCGGCCTTCGGGATTGAGAGTAACTCCATCAGAGACGGCGACAGCGTCATGAGGAAGGTGACGAGGGAGTTCTCCGCCTTCAACACCTACAGGAGTCTGTGCTGGTCCAGCATCTTCTTCTGGCCTGAACTGGTTGATATTTTCAGGTTCGTTCGATAATCTTAGGAATACCTATTTATTCCCACTAGTGTAGACGGCTCTTTTGCTTTTAAACCGAATAGCGCTCATGTTGTTGTTTGACGTTGTCTCATCGTGATTATTAAGCAACGTGCTGCTCGGACCCTAATTGGATGGGTGGCTGATAATGGTATTACTATCTAAGCGTTACCGTGCTTCAGAGGTTAAATTGTCGGTTGCTGTTATTTCAATCGTTAGACTATGTCGGAATACTTTAGGCGGTCTAAAAACTCTGACGCCAGGGATGGCCACTAACCTACATGATTCACTTACCGAATAGCGAAACATAACTTGAAACCAACAAGGCTTAGTATCAGCTGAATGCACCTGCAACCGGATCGGCTGCAACCGAATCGGTTTTGTCGATAAGCCTGCGTTGTCAAACTAGAGTCCAATACAGTGTTTTGGCAATAGAAAAAATACCCATTGCTGACGGATGATTGAACAAAAACAGGGAAAGTAGTATTAGTTAAGCTGCTGCATACAAAAGTAGGTCATAATGTGACAAACCCTTTATTACCGTAACAGTACATAGTTTTACTATAAATAAAGTATAAAAAAAGTCTCACAATTTTGCAGGTTGTCCTTCTTTCCAAAAGACACAACTGAGTATTTGAGACAGGTATTCCGTACCGTCATCGAACAGAGAGGAGGATTTGACAAGGAGGTCAAGGACCCCAGGGACCTGCTCGATGTGTTGATAAAGTTCAGACAGGAGGCCGTCAAGGAAAATGAAGGTATTTTAGTAGTTTTCGGTATATTCTGGTATATTCGGGACATCTAGTTTAATCTAATATTTTGTATTTCAGAAATAAGTGAAGATTTGTTACTAGCGCAAGCTGCTATTCTGTTGTTTGGGGGGTACGACACCACGGGCTCCGCCCTCACTTGGATCTCCTACGAGCTGAGCCACAGTCCTCAATGTCAAGTAAGAACCACTACACACTGTTCAAAACGCAGTCTCACAACAGTTGTGGCTATAGTTATTTTGTCAAATAGACAAAATTGTCAATAAGCAAGATGCCTTAAGCTGTGTCTTGTTTGTCTCAATAAGTTTTCAAACAGGTTAAAAACTGATGTGAAGATTCTTGTAGGAGCACTTTTGTGAATAATTAAATTATTATTTTGCTGTTGAAATAAAAGTACCTAAATCGCCAATTTGTGATAATTTCCAATTCTTTGTTTTGTAATCTTCTTAATCACCATTATGTCGACAGGATACTCTTTACAACGAGCTGGTCGAAGCCAAAGCAAAGTTGAACGGAGAGGAATTCACCTCTAATGTGTTAGCCGAGTTGCCTTACATGAACGCAATCATTAAAGGTACGAGTATGTTTTGTCAGTTGGTGTGACACCAGCATGCCGAAAGTGACGCAAAAGTATGTTTAGTTAAAGTTTATTAATTTAGAAAATAAAAAATTGAAAAAGGAGAGAGGGTAGAAAGGTCTTTGCCCAATTTGGGCTGAAAATAAGCATATATCGAAAATAAAACAGGTTGTGAACATTTTTGCGATAAGGACAAAGTTGGCGATCGGCAAGCTGGTGAGTTCAAAAGACTGTACGATATGAGTGATTTGATATTTATTTTCCACACATCAAATCTTGTTCCATAGCTCCGTAACTCACTCGATACATCACCATAATCAACTTTACCAATGCACAGAGACCCTCAGAAGACATTCCCCCATGGGCTGGTTGGACCGGATAGCCGAGAAGAGCTACAAGATCGACGACTCGCTCACCATCGAGCCGGGCACGGTGGTGTACGTGAACACGGGCTCAATGCAGCTCGACCCAGAGTACTTCCCGGACCCGGAGAAATTTGACCCGGAGCGGTTCCTAGGGGACAACGAGAAGAATCTCACGCCGTATACGTACTCTCCGTTCGGGGAAGGACCTAGAGCGTGTATTGGTAAGTTGGTGGAGAATCTAACTTTGATTTGGTAATCCCTATAGCCAAAGTTAACAAGTTTAAATATGTATGTAAGTTGATGGTTGGTGGCCAACGCGCTGATGTTAAAAGAGAAATTATGTGTCTCTCGGTGCGTGAGCCTGTCTGTTTGTGACATTTGTAGCTGTATATTGTGTCACATCGTATCATTTTTTTTAGCAGGTGTGGTTGAAATGGTTCATAGCATTTTAAATGTATTACGTGTTATGATTTAGAAAATGATGTTCCCATATCAACGATATTCTTTTCATTAATATTTTCGCATTTATAAAAGTATTAGGTATGTATTGTACAATAAAGTGTTTGCCCTTCAGGTCAACGGTTCGGGTGGCAGTCGATGCGGTTCGCCATGGCGTCCTTGTTCCTGGAGTTCCGCCTGTCCGCCGCGGAGGGCGCGCGCGCGCCGCACGCCGTGCCGGGGAACAAACTGGAACTACTCAACATGGCCGACCATACACTGACGGCCATATTCACCCCTAGAAATAAAACTTAAGTCACTCAATTCAAATTTGTTTTTTGTTTTCATAGTCAAAATCTGTAAATTAAAAAAAACTGGCCAATTGCGAGTGGCGCGAGTGCCACTCGCAATTGGCCAGTTGTACACTAGCCCCCTTTGAATATTTGTTTTATTTTGTTTTTAGTATTTGTTGTCATAGTGGCAATAGAAATACATCAATCTGTGACAACTGTCTTAGCTATCACCGTTCTTGAGAAACAGCCTGGTGACAGGCGGACAACAAAGTCTCAGTAATAGGGTCCCGTTTTTACTCTTTGGGTACGAAACCCTAAAAAGATAATTAGCCTGTAATCGTCCACGGCTAGGCAAAAACCTTTCATCTGACTGAAGATATTAGTACAGTGAGGATTGACGTACTTTTTCATAATCATAACCATTTATTCGTAAGCCTGGGTAGTGATAATTTTCGTACATTACACGTCAAAATCATTCATTAAATCTCTACTAAGGAATTATTTGCCGTCTCTGAGTGCGGGCGCCCAATAACTAACAATAAAGCTAAACATTGAACTAACCCATATTTTCCTCTGACCCGCTAAAGTTTAAAAGCCAAAAGCCAAATGTATTGCAGGAAATAAGAAATGTCAACGATACGCGAAAACGTTAAGTAAATACCGATAACTCGTGCAACGTTGTAAAATGCATTTCTAACGTAAAACGTCCGATGAAATATAGAATGAATCGTTCGGGAACAAACTTTATCGAATTTGCTTTTAGACTTTTGATATTATCTTCATTTGTTTTAACAAATTATTATTCACTGGATTACCAGACATTATTAATAATAGGAAGGTCATTGTACGTAAGGAAAGGAATGAAGAAAGTCAAGCCAAAAATGGAACAATAGAATTTGAGAATCGCGCCCTTTTTCGAAATTACATTAATTTGAAGAAAACAATGAAGAAATTATGAAAGTAGGTTATCCATCCATCAATCCAAGTTACAGCAACCGGTTCTAATTCAAACACAAACATAAAATTCAATTCGCTTTCAAAGCCGTCCGATAGAATCATTATTTTATAAACTTCACAACTCCGACATCAAAATAAAATAGTTTGAAATGTTGTTAATTTAGTAAGTGGGTTCTGAGATACACATCAATCTGCGGACTCGACTTTGGCAGCCATTAAACAAGTTGGGAAAATCACCGCAAGTCATCTTTTACTTCGGAATAAACATCCTTAAACGACAAGCCTTTCACAAAGTTTTTCTTTGGCGCGGGATGCGGAGCGCTGCTAATAACATTAGATGGGCTAATTAGGTATTTGATCCGAGCTTTACCTAAGTTCAGACTCATTACTTTGCGTTACAACGTTAAAGTTACATCAGATACCGGATTGGAACGGTACGACTTTCCTACTAGCAAAATAGAAATCCGATCATAAACTACAATAAAATACACTTTCAAAAAAATGATGACTCGAAATACCATATTTCTATAAGGAGGGACCACTAAAAATAAACGTTACGACCGTCCTTCTTATAGTTATTCCAAATACCGGTTTTATCTGCTAAAATAGCGGCCGCCATATTGGAGTTATATCGAATCATGACGTCATTACACTTTAATCGGTGAATTGGGGACTAAATCTGTTGTGTGATCCTTATGTTCCGCGTTACGATAACTCGGCACTCGATCGTATTTAAATATTTATAGATATTGAAATGTGAAGCTCAATGTAGTAAAAGCACGCCTATCTATAGCTAGTTTACTCACACATAAAATTGAAGATATCTTTACATAATATACCTCTAGTTTCTAACAAGTATTTTTTAAGTAGCTTCGGGGAACATGTTAGAGTTTCGGCTCCGTTTGTTTCAACAGTTAGATAATGGTAGTCTTGAGGGGATCTAAAAACTTTTGAATTCATCTGGGTTACCATCTACCACGATTGAGATGAATTTAAATAAAGTAGAGTTTAATATCATCTCACATATTACTAATAACACGAACATATTACTAATCGAATCAATTTATATTCGAAAATGGTATTTATTAAGCGGGTGGGTCTATGAACTAAATATTTTATGACTTAAATGGCATCGACCTGGATGTGGTAACGTATGATCGTATTACGATCTTCATAGATGGAGACTGGATTCTGTACATGAGGTTGTGCCTAATTTTCCTGTGAAACCAATAGAACTAGTCGTCCATTTTGTATCGCTTCCTATTTGGTGCATGTTAAACCCAATTTCAACGAACACATTTTATTTTCGAGCGTATTAGGTACTAAATAAAATTGTGTTACGCAAGCCGGGATGAAACTAGTTTGTTTTTAACATTTTTTTATTTACTTTGGCCATAACTCTGTTAACGTCGAAACGTAATGTCGTTATTTTGTAGCGAGATGGGTGGAACGAACGTTACTCAAAAAATAACGTTACAGTACTCGCTACAAATGTGATAGAAGACGGACAGCAACTCAAAACTGTTTTGTTTACCAACATTTTTAAGGAATTTCCGTTGAATTACTTAATGTTGTATTTCTTAACGGACAGGTGTCTGTTTTGAATTGTTTCTCAGAGTCGAGGCAAGAAAAAACCGAATCTTTTCTTCTTAATAATAAATGTGGAAACAAATGTACTTACTCTCGGCATCGGCTCCGACACGTGTTCACAAATATTTAATAATTTCCCTCAATTCGTTCCGATCCGATAATATTAGTGGCAGCAATTTTATCTGTAACTTCTTTGTTGGTTTCCATTTGATCAACTTCGCCGATCTTTTGATGTCACTACTTACATAATTTGTATTTAACGTATTTGATGGTAATTTACTTAGTGTTATTTAAATTGCGGTAACGTGGTATAAACTTGATTATTGAATAAGAAATCGTTTGATAACATTACTGGGGGCGACGATGCTATGGTAACTACATTGGTGGTAGATGTAGTTAAATTATATTGAATGTGTTTGATGAACGAGCATGGTTTCAAATTAGGAATCAACCATGGATTTAATATACATCATAAAGTCTTTGGAATCAACTAACGATTTTGACCCAGCAAGGGCGGTGGTCAGTCTTGCCAACATATTGACAGTGACACGTCATAACAATAGATAAAGCAGTCAAAAACATATCTACATACAAATAGATCAACTACAGCACCTCCTTTTAGAAGTTGGTTATATAGCGGTCTAAACTCTACATCCTCTACTACTAGAGTTGTAATGACTCTAAACCGTCAATCCATAAGACACTGCACCTGCAAAGTCATCCAACATCGCACGGTCTCACATCATTACAGCTCTATACCCGCAATGATATGACAAAACTCAATCAAAATAGTAGAAACCCATTAACCTTCGGCTTGATGATCGCGCAGAAAGAACGAACGATAACACAAAGAGTAGTATTTGACGTGAATCACTTGATTTATGGTTCCGTACAAATAGGCCGGTGTGGACTTGCCTGAATATCGTTTTTGTAATAGTTGTGTTTTTGTGATGGGAAAGTTTTGAGGTTTTTCCGGGCATGGAAGTCCGTAGGACTTACCATGGTGCTGTAGATATTGCCTTGATGTACCTGACGCCCGTACTCAGAGACGTCAAATGCTTCCTTAGTAGGGATTTAAAGAGTGATTTTGACATGTAATGTATGAACAATTACGTCAATTAGTTAAGTGTCGTTTTAATGGAGGTTCTGCGGCTGCTTTCTACGTTCTGAATTAAATGTACTTAATTCATAGGCAGTTTTATTTACTTGACGTTCTTACTGATAGTTTTGGTATTGTCTCTTGATAACCTGATAAATCGTATCTCACGTCTTACAAACGAACGTAATAAATAAGATTTTTTATTTGTTTTGGTTTACAACTCTCGAAGTTATTCGGGATGTAAAAATGTTTCAAAGCCCAAATTATTTTCGTTGGAATCGAAAATAGGTCAGACAACCTCCAAAGTTTCTATTCAATATAATTATTTACAAAGGAATTATTATATTATATTATTATCGAACGTTAATAATTGAGTTAAACAATAGATTACGGTTCAATGAATAATTGGTTGAAATTGCTCGCTTGATTATGATTATATTTTGTAGGTACTCGTTTGAGTTGTTTTTCATACTTTCTTTGACTGGGAGGCCTTCCAGTCGTGAGACATTACCAGCTATCACTTACAAATGATTACATTAAGTATCATATTACATGAATTGGAAAGCTAGTGTCAGGGGTTGCGGGTTCGATTTTCGGCCGGAGTCAATAATATGTTCAGACTTAGTTGTTGGCGATGACGTCTGGGTTTCAATTTTATATTTCTGTCTGTTAGATGCATTCAATTTTCAAACACTCTCTAACTAAAACACTGTTAGTGAGTGTCTTGTCTCTTTTGCTCTTTGGAAAATAACGTATGTCAGAAAGGGACAAACCATTTGATAGCTAAAATGCTGATAATAAGCGTTAAAGAATAAGGGATAGAGTCTAGTTTGTGGTGCAACGGCAAACATTGTGTTATTAGTGAAAATAAACTATTTTGTATTCGGTAGTTGAAGAAAGCTCGGAACTGCCGCAGGAATGTATCAGCTAGGATCGGGGACATGACACTGTATGTGCAATTAATCTGTATTACTAGCGCCATCTGTCTGGCCGGATTAGCAGACACAGGCGCTTCGGAGCTGCCTAATGCGGCCGCTTACCGCACTCAATTTACTACTACGCCTCTTAGTTTAACGCCTGATAATCTGGTACATGTTTGTGACTAGTTGGAAGCTTAAGATATCTCTCATTTTTGGGGACATCCATCTATTTATATACGAACTTATTATATTTAGTTTTATGATTGTAAACATTAAAATATTTCTTTTAAATGTGGCCACCATTATACACAATGAATATCACAATCAGACGCATAGCTCCGGAGATAAGCATGTTCAATGAAAGCAACAAAAAATAAAACAAATGCTTCAGCTGTTTATATAAAATAAAATAAAATAAAATAAAAATAAAAATAGCCTTTATTTTCTACTACTTAATACTAATATTACAGTAAACTTAAACTTATCTAAAACTTTTTTCTTTTTTTACATAATAAATACAATATATTTTTAATAATTACAGTAGGTAGTAGTCGCCTCTGCGGCGAAGGCCTCTCCTAACCCTTTCCACACATCTCTCTCTCGCGCTAGTTGCATCCAGTGGGGTCCACATCTTTGGTTAAAGATATCTCTCCATCTTTTATACGGTCTTCCTTGTTTTCTCTTTCCGTCTCTTGGTATCCATTCTGTTAATCGTTTTGTCCACCTATTGTTATTCATTCTACAGATGTGGCCTGCCCATTGCCATTTCAGTTTTCTAATTATTTTCTTTATATCTACTAGTTTAGTTCTACTTCGTATCTCGTTGATTTCGATTTTATCTGATAATTTTATTCCGAGCATGCTTCTTTCCATTTTACGTTGGCATATAGCGATTTTTTCTTCATCTTCTTTCCTTAATGACCACGTCTGGCATCCATATGTTAAACATGGGAGTATAGTTGATTCATATAGTTTTTTCTTTATTTTTATATCTATCGTATTGTTTTTCATTACTTCTTTTAAATTCCAGTATTTCTTCCAGGCTAATGTTATCCTACGTTGTATTTCTTTCCCAGTGTTGTTTTTAAAGGATACCAGCTGTCCTAGATATATGTATTCACTGACATATTCAATTTTGTCTTTTCCTACTGTAATATCTGAAGGTTCTCCATTAGTTAGTATCTTTGTTTTGGATGTATTTAGCAATAGGCCCACTTTTTCACTTTCCACAGTTAGTTGATTTACCATTTGTTCTAGCTGTGCCGCATCTTCCGCAAACACTGCGATATCGTCCGCGAATCGTAAATGGCTCAATCGTTCTCCATCGATTATTATTCCCTTATCTTCCCACTTCAAGGCTCTGAAGATCCATTCGAGAACCGCTGCAAATATTTTCGGAGACAGTGGATCTCCCTGCCTTACTCCTCTCTTTATGGGAAATTCGGTACCTTCGCGCTCTAGTCTTACTTTCGCACAACATTTTAAGTATATACTTTTAAGTATGTTTTTATACTTTGGATCAACTCCCTGTTGTATTAATACTATCCATATAACTTCGAAGTATAACGAATCAAATGCTTTCATGAAGTCTATAAAACAAATATATAGCAATTTGTTATATTCCTTTGATTTCTCTATTAACTGCGTTATAACTTGAATGTGATCCGTAGTGGAAAATGTCTTGCGAAAACCCGCTTGTTCTCGTGGTTGGTTTTCTTCTAGGGTGTTAGTTATCCTATTTAAGATGATTTTTGAAAATATTTTATATATATTTGATGTCAGGCTAATTGGTCTGTAGTTCGCTAGATCACTTCGGTTGCCCTTTTTGTGTAGTAATATAATTGTAGACTGCGACCATTGTTCTGGAGTGACTTCAGTTGTAAGAATGTTATTGAAAAGTATTTGAAGTGGTTCGAGAAGTGTGTTGGATAATGATTTAAGTACTTCGTTGGTAATGTTGTCTCTACCTGGAGCTTTGTCACTTTTCTGGGACTTAATGGCATGTTCAATTTCTGATTTGAGAATGCTCATTATTGTCGAGTTGTTATTACTAGTGTCGAGTTGCTCCGTTTCCCTCTCATTAGAATGAAGTGAAGGATATTTGTTGGTTTCAGCGCTATACAGCTCTGTATAAAATTTTGTAGCTTCTTTTATAATATCGGGGCGTTTGTATTGCATGGATCCCTGTTTGTTTTTTAATGCAATGGTCCATTGTGTCTTATCGCTTAGCTCTCTATATGCTTTACGTATAGCTCCCGATTTCCCAATGAATTTTTCTATAGTGCGTTGACGTTTTATTTTTCTTTGTTGTGTTATATTTCTGTTAATGGTTTTGCTAATTGTTGTTATTTCGTTTTTTATTTGTCTAGTTCTTTTCATTTTATATAAAGTTTCCCTACGTTCTAGGAGGCTTTTTGTTTCCTCGTTTATATAGTTGTGTCTTTGTTTCTTTTTTCTTGGTAACTTCTTCAAAAACAGTTGTAATGCATTTTCTAAATTATTATATTGGTATTGTACTTCAGTAGATTCATTGACAGCTTGCGTAAATTTATTTTGCCAATATTTGGCGTCATCTTCTGGTATTACAGGGAGATCTCTGGAGTATTCGAAAGATGTTAGAATTTTCCTTCTCTTCGGTTTTAAGTCTATAGTGAGCTGGCATCTTATCATCCTATGGTCTGTATTGAAATTGAGGTTTTTAATAATATCAAATTTGTTTATGTACTTTGGTTGGTTGGTTAGTATGTAATCAATTTCATTAAAATACTGACCATTTGGGGATCTCCATGTCCATCTTTTCCTTGGTTTGCACGGAAACATGCTATTTATAAAACATAGGTTATTTTCCAAAGCCAATTCAACCAGTTTCTGGCCATGAGGGCTTCTTGTACCGTATGCGTGTTTTCCTATGCACTTTTCTTCGTGTTTTTGAGGTTTTCCAATACGTGCGTTAAAATCTCCTAGTAAAACTCTGTTTTTAGTGGGGGTGGAGTCCAAGGCCGATTGAATTGACTCGTAGAAAACACCCATCTCTTCTTCTGTGTACGCTTCTGTTGGAGCATAGACTTGGATAAAGGACCATGTCGAGTTGTAAGGTGTTATAAGTTCTAGTATTGCAATACGATCCGAGATGCTTCTTATACTAATTATATTGGGTTTTAATTGCTTTTTTATTAAGAATCCAACTCCATTCTTTCCGCTAGTTCCAGGTGAATGATATAGGATAAATTCTTCATATTCTTCTATTGTCTCATTTTCTCTTCTTGTTTCACATAAGCCAATTATGTCCCATTTTATTTTCTTAAGTGCGTATTTCAATTCTTCGATCCTGCTGTCTGACATTAAGGTTCTGACGTTAATACTTGCTATGTAGAGATTCTGTGGTTTTCTTCTTTTGCTTTCTAAATAGTAATTATTTTCCTGATTATGGATTAAGAGGTTGCTGTGCAGCTGTTTATATACTAAGTAGAAATACTATAAACTAAACTTAGGTACTAGTTAGGTCCGTCTGCCTTTCCCCTGAGCTCGAGGTCGGGGGATGCAGACGGCATTACTTTTATCTCCCTCCGTTAAATTCAACATTACGAGTCAACGAAAGTATGAGAGTAGCCAAGTAGTCAAATCATAGAATGGGACTGAAGATGCAGCCAATAAAATGTAGTTTATACGATGATACTGGGACGTTACCTTTTTTGTTTACTGGGCAAAGTAAGAACGTTATATAGCGGTAGTTTAAGAACCGCTTTCAAAAAATATTTCATTGTCGCTATTCTTCTTCTTATCGAGTGGATGGTCACCCTGACCAATCCTGGTGTCAGAGTTATTGAGCCGCCAAAGGTCTCTGACATGGCTCATGTAACGACTACTATCCGTAGAAAGTAACCGGGTAATTGTAATTGTAAAGTAATTGTCGCTATGCTGGTATGCTATCAAAATGGCCCCGTTTAACCATAGTTTTCACCAATTTCAAACATTGTTGATATTTTTCATAGAAATCTGTTTTATAGTTCCAGTCGAAAAGTTCTTGCTGAAAGTTGTTGTTAAAAGTAAGATTTTGTATATAAACGTGGCTTCAAATATGATTTTGAGTCGTAAAAAGTCAGTTTGTGCACTTTGCTAGACATGTTTTACTGCTGTTGAAAATTATATATGAATTAAGTTTTAGAAGAAGCATTTGTTCAACTTTTATAGAAATACATCTGTTCTAGCAAAATACAAGAAAGAACTTTATGAAGCATAACTCGTATCGTGCAAAGTAACGTATTAACTTCTACTATTGAACATTCTGTTATTGTAAGTCAAACGTGTTCATTGCCCCACATTCCAACTATCTTATCAAAATCACTGGCTAATTCAAACCGCTGTAATACGTACAGAAAACGTCAAACGACCAATTTTCAAGCTATTTCTAATGCATAAAACTTAATGTGCCCTCACAAAATATACGACCAGCCCTACCTGGCCCCCGAACCCTTTGAATATAATGTTGTTAGTGACCGGTTTTTAGAGAAATGGGGTGTCTTCGCAGACTGGCCGCGGGTAAAGTTGTAACTGTTAATTCTGAAGAACAGCCAAAACCTTTCCTCTTAACGAGAGGTGGTCATTAAGGGGTGTTTAACAACCCCTTGAAGGTTTCACGTCACAATTAAACCTACAAGTTTATTGCTCCTATATTGGTTGTATTTGATTAAAGAATTCGGCTTAATCTTCGAACGAATTATACAATTTTAATAACAAATGATCGTATACAATATAGAAACTGTAACGTAACATTTTTCCTAATAATACAGGCACGCAAAATACGTGTACTTACGTAAGATTTCAAATATTACGAAAGAAACCAAATATCTGCGGTATCGGGGAAAATATAATCACGAAAATAGGAAACTATGGGATACAGCCTCCGTATTAAGCGTAAGATTTTCAATAACAATTTCGTTAAGAACCTCTTCGTGTAGTTTTCTCTGATGCCTCGTCTTATTTTGTGATATTATTTACTTTAAGAAGTGTTTTACTATTGTGGATTTTATTTTATGAAGTTGTAAAAGATGGATAGTTTTTATGTGGATATATCCACTAGTTTTATTATTTTTGCATTAAAAACTATCAGCCTATTATATCCCACTGCTGGGCAAAGGCCTCTCATATCACTGATCGTATCAGTACACTGAAAATGCTAAAGGGGCAGTCACCGCCTACTTAATATTTAGGTTACTTATAAATATATTGGGAAGAAAATAAACTACTATTTTTCTTTACTCGGAACTTCAACAACTGAGTAAAAGTAAAATATGCCTAATAATGACGTTAAAATGGAGATTGTCATAAAATTTCTTGAAATTGTTTTCGGAATTTTCGTAAACCTACGCAAAAAAGCAGAAAGGCATCTCAACCACGTGGGCGTGACAGACAAACACTGTTTCAATTTATGTATATTTATGGATGAAGAATACACCTCTTAAGCTGGTTTTTGCCGACACATCTGTAGTATAATACTCATTATGATTGTGACAGGGCTTGATACACCGTGGGAAACCGAACAATGAACATGATATTACCGTAACGAAATATTACATAAATTATTCTAGGAATTATATGGTATAGAGGTATCGCAGTGCAACACCGTCAACTGAATTACGAGTATTATTGAAAAAGAACACTTACCTATAGTATAATAGCACGAGAGAACGTTCTTTTTTCAAATAATTTGCTTGTGGCCGTCGCCGTTGCAGCACCGTCGTACTTCTGTAAAAGTAACGTTACATTTCTTTATTTAAAGTAATTGATGTAACCACGCTTCATAGCAAAACTATACCGAGTATGCAGCCAGAACAAAGGACTACACCGACAACATTTCGGGTTCACAAAATCTCCCAGAACTCCAGATTACGGTTAGTTAAAAGCTCCCGAACAACCGTTCAAAAACAAACAATAAGCATCCTTTTTTACAGTCGGTTAACAAAGTGCGGATTGCTCCCAGTCTCCGATACAAGGTAACACGAATAACAATTGTAAGAATATCGTTAAAGTCCGTTTATAGTCTACTAGAGTGGACACCGAGAAGGAATAAAAATTTTACAGCCCCGGATAAGTTTCATGGAGATCAGAATACCTGGCCAGAGGAAACTGAACCTTATTGCTTAGAGATAGTGCAAGTTGGATTTGAATGCAACTGGAAGTCGCTGCTAAGGATTCTAAATGTACAAATAGTCAGGGTTCTATTGAGCTATCGCTGTTGGAAAGGACATTGTAGTCGTCATGTAATGAGAGGATTTAAAATTATTTAGAGCGGGAAGTTTAAATATATTGCTCATTATTTGTTGCTACATTTCAATGTAATTTGTTACATATGTATAGTCAATTAGCAGAGTCTATCGATGATTTATAGTTTTGCTACCAAAGACAACTTCTTTCATTTAGATAAATGGTTCAGTGATGGGTTAAGAATGGAATGAAATGACTAAGACTTCTTTCTTTTCAAAAAGAAAAATAAATCGTGGGTGTAGGAGTTATAGCATCGACATCGTAGCGTAGCTTTGATCACTACTGTGAGGCCGTTACCCTAATATAATATATCTGATAACTAGGTAACTTACCGAACGTTTCTTTGAATAAAATAATGGTTTCTAGCCATTGACCCTTTCTATTCGATTCCACTCATAAAGAAATAAACTCAATTCAACAAATACCTTTAATACTCTGTAATAAGGTCGATTTCAGGGCACAACTCTGATCGCCATTTCATCGATAATGCGTGAATTTCTAAACATTTGTTACAGAAATAAAGATTGTTGGACTTCGTTTGATGTTGTTGACTTTTGGCAATAAAACTCAAAGGTCAATGACCTTCAAATGGTCTTAAAGTTATGCAGTAGTTAAGTATAATGTGAGTGACTTTATTGGCCTATGAAAGAAGAACATTAACATATTATGTTGGGAAAGTAAAATATAATGCCTTCGTAGACTGCCCTCTCAGACAAGTGGCAATCACTTCGTATTTTATTTCATTGTCAAATTTCAAATGTTCCATACATTTGACTACCTACATTTGAATACCTACTGTTTACATTATTACGATTTTTACACATGAAAGGAATTTGTTTAATGAAGTAAAGTATTCAATTTGCCCAAAAGACCAACTACTAGGATATTGTTGTATGGCAGCTTAATATGAACGTGCATTTTTCTAATATTAACTTTGTGAGGGTAGTTTCAACTAAACTCGAACGCATCACAGCGGTAACTTCAGTCTTCAGTGTGCCCGCGACCGCGAGTGGTGCAGTTGACTCGGAACGTTCGAAAATCAAATTAAGTGGATTTAATTGCATAAAAATTTTGCACCGCGAAACACAGTGGTTATACGTAAATAATGTGTTGTAATGTGTGAACGCTTAGTAAAGAATTTCCTGTCATTCGGTAAGTTTGTAAATTGGTACATAGTTACTTAAAACACTACTCGCCTTATTCGAAAAACCACTATAACAAAAACACTGCTTTAAAGTGTTTTGTCTCTTACTATTCTATGACAAATAGCGTTTGTGGGAAAGGGACAAATTTGATAGCTAAAGTGCTGTTAAAAAGCTTTTATGAATAAGGCAGTATATTATTGAATTGAAACTACTTTAACGATACACTTGGCTTTTATTGTACTTTTCTGTCCGACGGTCCGACCCCGGAAACGTGTTCAGAGGACCAACAAAATGAATCTGTAAACGTAGTTTCAATTTTCAATTGTAAATTCATGTTAATTTCCAACAGCACCAAGTTAACTTCACCGCCCAATAATAGTTATTTATGATTGAAACATTCGTTCGTTTCCGCTTATTAATATCCATTTACGAATACGTGAAATTATCGGTGACACTAGATATTTAATTAAAAGTTTAAGGAAAATGTTTTGATATCAAATATGGACTCGAATAGTGGATGTGATGATTACCGCAATAATTAAATAATTGGGTGAGCTCGGGTCACTGAATATCTTCCAATTCCAATCCAAGTTGGATTAAATACGTAATTAACAATTTGTTATACCGAGGCTTCACATTGGTCGTATTGGCTCCACGTTACTTGGTTGTCTTGGTTCCAGCACACCATTGTGTGGATTGGACATGGGCTGACTTGGTGTGACCTGTGACCGATCCATGCGTTTTTGATGGAACCATTGGATCCGATACTGCCAATGTGAAGCTCCGGCATTAAGTTAGGCATGTCGTTTTCATTAAGCGGGTGAACAAGCTGTGAACCAGCAAGTTGCGAACGAGCGAGTAATTTGGCCTGTTTGAGCTCGCGCTGTATTCATTAAGCCACGTATTCATTAGTAAACATTTGTTAATAAACACTGTTTATAAACTGTTCATAAACAATGTTTCATATTGTTTCATCATCTCTGTAAACAGTTTATAAACAGTTCATAAACATAGGTAATGAAACATTGTTTATGATACATGTTGCCGTGCTCCCCACTACGAGTGGAGAGCAAGACGAAACATCTAGTTTATAAACAAAAGTCAACAGGTGTGGACGTGTTTTGCGCGAGTTTATAAACATGTTTATAAACAAATTTCGATGCTCATAGAGCTTTATCACCAACGTAGTATCCTGTAAACAACTGCCAAGTGTGGACGGCCAAGTTTCAGAAACATGTGTTTATTGTAAACTTGTTTAACGCTAGTCATAAACAGTTTATCTACAAATGTTTACTAATGAATACGAGGCTTTAATAGCTTCTGAATTTGTTCAATGGAAACGACACACAATCATTATCTTACGTCTGTACTCAGAGACATCAAATGCTTCCTTAGTAGAGATTTAATGAGTGTTTTTGACTTGTAATGTATGAAAATTTACGTCAATAAGTTAAGTGTCGATTTAATGGACGTCTCTGAGTGCGCCAGTACTTCTAACGATTCAACCACCCGAACATTTCAACCAGTCACCGTATTCGAAACCTAAAATTCTATTACATTATCCAAACAGATCCTCAGATCGTTATTTCCCTACCGTTCCGTAAACCCGAGTTTTAAACCCATGATTGATAGTCCGACCGCGCTCAACTGTTTAAAGTTTCAAAGTGCGCTGTAAATAGAAAATTTTTCGCGTCATCTATTAGAAGTGAGCCGAGTCGAGACATTGTCATGAATAAATAAAAAATCACTTAAGGCACTAGCGCGTCAGCTGCGGCGCTCAATTACTTCACGTCGATGACTCGGCGAGTACTTAGCTAAGAGATAACTCACACCACCGCCTTAATACTACCTAATCCACTTCGGGTTGTGTTCTAAACTTGAAAACATATACACTATCTCTATGTCACTGACCTCGCAATCAGGCGACGCTACGTACAACCTTTATATTTTAAAATATTTGCACAACATGTAAACAAAGTATAAAAAATATCAACAAAAAATACGGCCATATTTCTTGGTTTGACATCCCCGTGTTACGGGCTATGTTATATTTGATAGAAACATAAAACTTGGTCCCGTGGATAATATAAATTGAGTAAGCGTCATGTAATCTTGGCAGATTGTCAGGTATTCGCTGTTCAATCAATATTCATGGAGTGGCGTGACATCACGGGACATGCACGTGACGCGTCTTTTGTGTCCCGCCGACGTGTTTGTATCTCGCTTCTTTGTCACGAATATATGAAATAAGATAATTTTATTTTCAGGATATAATAGTATTGTACCAATCTTCTGTCACTTCACTTAGATAAATAATTTTACTGTACGATTATTTATTTATTTATTTAAGGACAACCAGTGAAAGATACATCAAACTTACAAATAAAACTTACGACTAAATTAATGAATTAGATGCACTTTCTATAGGTGCCACAACATGCATATTTTATAACAATAATAATTCTTTAAGCAAAAACATGAACTTTAAGCGTTCTATTACATATACGATGAATCATAAAGTATGAGAAATATGTAATAGAACACATTGTAATGTTACGTCATTACGTGTGAATATTCAAACGCAGAATCAAACAAAAAGTAACCAATCCGAAAACAAATGACGAGCGAACATTAGAATAATTTTAATAGCGACAAAAACGGAATAGGGATTATCATTTAAATTGTTTCACTTTATATGCATAGGACCCAGATCTGAGTGAAGAAATACGGCCGGTAAACTTTACTTATGAATTTAAATACGGCTGCCCAGGTGCCTGCGACACCCTGTATACGGCTCACACAAGACTTGAGGATTTTTTGTATAATTCGCGTAGTAACTACAGTTTTAATTTAAATCATGATGGGTTTTGTAGTGAGATGTTACAGGCAGTTCAACAAACAAGCATTCTATTTTAATCGCTTATTTTGTTTCCTATTTTATAATTTGACTAGAAGAAAGAAGATAGATACATTTTATATTTAGTAATCTTTTGTAAAGGCGTCAAATGGAAGACCTCCACTTCTGGTTTTAGTCATCAGTTAGTAAGTGGCTTTGCCATATTCTGTTCTATGAGAAAGGTATGATAAAGGACATAATACATTCAAGTTTTGAGACCTCGCTCTAATATATTCCTCTCTAAATATTAGTATATCAGAAATATCAGTATAGTCAGTATTTGGCATACGCCCTACTACCTACATTCTAGAAAAATCTTAAGCTACATAAACCCATATTGTCCTAATACAAACTACTTAATAAGAGTAGGTAGCAACGTGTGTCTGATAGCAGTTTGAAGCTGTCTCTAATACTGCGCGGCCAACATTAGACGCAATCTCGGGTAATGGCGTTTTAAACTGGTCTGGGAGCGAAACTACGATGTACAACTAGTACGTACAGGGTTACTGTAGGAACGAGTTTTATAAGCGGTTGTGAATATGATATTGCTAAGGATTTGACCGTATGCTGACAATGTTGAGGCGTATAGTGACACTATAAGGTATGGTTTTTGTGACTTATTGGAGTGCTAAGTTAAGTAGGCAAGCGAAGGCGACCCACAATTTGAAAAAAGAATACGAATTTCAGATGTTATATGTTCAATTTACGTTTATGAAAAGTAGTTGAAGTATCTAAACTTTCTTCCGATCACTCACTTTGTAAAGCGTCTTCTCAATGTATAGGCTTGACTGACAGTCTACATTAACTAACTTGTACCATAAATAAAACCAAGCCAAAACAGCAACAACTATCAGAACTTTAAACAAATAAGTAAGTTCGTTCCTTTGCGGCCAAAAATAAATGTATAACAAATAGAGATGAGCCGAAACTCGAGGGACCGACAACAAACAGCGGATCAGCTTATTGACGTTTGGCTAGAACAATACCGACGCGTGACGAGGGTTCCGTCTCACACCATTATAACTTGTATTAGTGACAAATTTCAAATGGATTTGGATATCAAAGTTGCTCACGAGAACCCCTTTGACTATTAACTTTGCTTTATTCTAAGGGGAATGGTTTCCACAACTGTGATTGGAGCGCCGAGCCATGGCTGGCTACTTTATAATGGACTGACTTTACAATGGTCTTACCTGCTGGATTAATAGGATTCGGCGGCAAATTAAACTTACTCTCATAGTTGATGCTTCAAGTATCATTGTTAGACAACAATCCATCTAAATATTGAAACTGAGCTTTCGCAGTGAGCACTAGTCACAATCAGTCTTTTCACTGCCTTGTTCGACGCGAACAAAACGGTCAGACTGATAATTATTATAGTAGTCAGTACAAATTCTTTAGACAGACAGGCAAAAAGTCCGAGACAGGCAAAAATTGTAAGACGGATAAACAATGCTGTCAGACGTCATGTCTCTAGTGTGAGCTCCTTCATATAATGTTTTCAGGGACCTTTTCAAACGACAGTCCAGCTTTAGCATTGACTACATTACTATCAAGTTCATCACAGAGCACAAATACAAATATTATTAACTAGCTGTGCCCCGCGGTCTCACCCGCAGCGCCCCCGTTCCCGTGGGAATTTTGAGATTTTTATTCCCAGTTTTCATTGTTTTTAAAATGGATTCTGCTATTCAGGGCAGAGACAAATCCAACGAAAAAAAACCATGAAAATTGATCCAGCCGATCTCGAGTTATAAGTGTTGTAACAAACCCGTCTTTGTTTTATATATATAGATAGACTAGCAGTGCCCCGCGGTTTTACCCGCGCTGTACCCGATCCCGTAGGAATTTCGGGATGAAAAATAGCCTATAACCTTCCCGTTGAATGTGGCTTTCTATTACAAAAAGAATTATTCAAATCGGTTCAGTAGTTTCTGAGATTAGCGCGTTTAAACAAACAAACAAACAAACAAAACAAACTCTTCAGCTTTATAATATTATAGTATAGATACGTTCAAAAGAGCACTATTAAGGCATAGACTGAATAAAAATATTTGACTTTATAAAGGCAATATTTTACTAGAAAAAGTCGGTAAACAGACACTCTGTAACCGCCATTTTTTTAAGTCTCGTAACGTATTTGAAGTAAACACCCGGTCAAAGTGAAGAGGTGGGAAGTAAAAAGTTATAAAATAAATAGTTGGTGTGGTAACGAGTCCGAATGCGGAATGCAGCCATTAACTTGAACGATACCAGCACTTGTGTTTCTTGCGAGAGCCTTACTGAGCTCGATGCTGTTGCGGAGCGGGCTTAGTAATAGGAGCAGCGATTAGAAACGGTTATGTATGGCTTGGCAAGCCGCAGCTGAGGTTTCGCCAAAGCCTTGACGGACATATCAAGGACGATATAGTTGTAACTCGGCATGTAGTTGTAACTCAGTCAGTCCCGGTTGTTTAAATCTTTAGACCATGTCAGAGGCCTTTAGGGGTCTAAAAGTACTAATCTACTCTAAATCAATGAATGAAGCGAAACGTAGAATATGTAGCGATTGTCACCTTGTCTATAGCATCTGTATCTTTATAAAGCCTTTGGTGGTCTTATTAAGTCATGATATTTTAGAATACATTTTGTCGCTTCTACACCCGCTCCCGCCGCCGCCTGTGTCCATGTCCAAGCCCCTAGTCCCTTTACCTCACTAGTAAGCTTCGTACGTGTAAATGTTCACTTTTTACTTCCACTGTACTTAACCACTTCACATCTCGCGAGTACCTTTCAAAACATGCCGTTAATCAATTTTGAACCTTATCCCGTTGAGTTAAAAGAGTCGCCACGCGTGTTTACTCTTTGGGAGCAGCAAATTGTGTTGGTTCAAGACTTCTAATGCGATTTCAAGTGTTACACTATTTATTTGCAGCTGAAAATTGGTTCCGATGTTTGTGTTGCTTTTTGGAAAATTGCTTTTTGATGGTAGATTATTGTTTATTTACGTCCGCCATAAACATTGGCAAGAAATTAAATTAAATAGTGCTGCAGTGTACAACGAGCTTTGAATTGAAACATACTGCTGGCGGGAGCATATTTACGCTAGCTGTTAACATATAATAAAATGCAATCGCTATACCGACCGAACATATGTTTTGAAATTCGATAGATCATTACATAATTATAATACATACACTATACTGTGTATATTGAATCAAGGAATTCAACAGTAAAAGCCTTAATTAAAATTCAATTTATTACAATTTCAATTATTACTTGTTTGACTTCCTTTTGTTTGAAATTGTAAGAAATATACTATCATAATTAATAGGTATTTTTTTCACAACAAATAATTGTAATTGTAAATTTAATCGACCTGATACCCTCATCTATAATAACAATGTATCATCAGCAACAAAAACATTTCAAATTAAGAAATCACGCAATAAAAAGAGGTTAGTTTAAAAAAGAGACCGTTAGCGTTGCGTCTGACACAGACAAATGGCTTCGTGAACATTTGTAGTGAAACTTCTCGCGAAATAGACGTATCAACTCGAGAACCAAAATATAAGAGAGACAGTTGGATATATCGCACCTTTTCACTCTTTCTTTCCCTGAAAAAGTCTTCGAAGCGGGCATTCGTTGAATTTTTCCCTCATTTACCCTTGGGCGGGTAAGAATTCGAGTCCAGTGTCTTAATTAAATAATTTTCATTTCGACTCGTCAAGCCCCGTTAATGTTACATTATTTAATAAAATCCATATTTCCAGTAATTGTTTGATAACGTTTTAATTAGTCTGTGAAATGAAATACTATTTGCTGAGTTTCTTGAAGGTTTATTTACTCTCTTAAGTCTAGAATGTTCAGTGACTTGTGACGCACTTTGTCATTTTATAATGAGGTCACGGACTAACAATATTATTCACTTAGATTTTTTCCTTTAATTTATGTTTGTTTTTAATCTGTATTGTCCTATTGAAGGGCTCCCTACCCCCTTTCCCCTGCTCTTTATTGAGCATTATCCTTTAATTAGCATATTCCTTATTTTTTCCTCCTCCCTTTACTGATAACATCAGTGCGATAAAAGGCCATTGCCTATTATTGGGACATTACCGCATTGGCTGTTACTTACTCAAATAAAGTTGTAATGCTAAATTAAACATGTAAAGTGCGCCGGCTTCTTTCACTTACTTTAGAGCAGATAAAACAGCGACACTACATGCGTCGTGGACGGCCAATAGGATTTGTGACTCCCACATTCGTGTGACAACAGTTACCGGGATATGTGGGACAAATTGAAGTAAACATCATAGTTAAATATAGACTCTAGGCAGGAATACCTTGTATCAACTAACACATATCTGTTATTGTTTGTTCAATACTCAATTCATTTATATATTACAACTAGAAGAAATGGTTTTATTTATTTCATTTTTAGTTTTGGTTTTGCATTTACTATCTCAGATGTGTAAAACCTACTAAGCACATCTAATCAATTTGTCATTTTTTCAATATTGATTCTTCCTCTTAGCGAGTCGATGGTTAAATGACATTGTGCCAGAATTTTACTTTTTTCTTGATAACCAAACTATATATAAGTAACTTTCTTTCCTCCTTCATCACCAAACTCGTAAATTCCCACCTCTCTCAAAGGCATGGTCACCCTACATCCCAGGATAAGCCCCCAGCTCCTTGCTGCTAAGTCCAGGCGCCTCACAGCGCTAACACGGCAACAGTATGGATTACAAACTTTATGCCGCGACCTACTGGATTTAAATTAATTTGCGACGAGCTTGTTGAAACATGCGAGGGTTAAGGCGGCGTTACATGGGATTGTGGGGGTAGCGTTTTTCTTGGTATTATGTGGTTGGATGTTTTCATGTGAATATCTAGTCTTGGGTGGGTTTGAGATGTTTTTGAAAAAACAGCCGCCTTAACAAACAACAGGGCCTTATTTGAATATTTGAGATGGTGTGATAATAGTATGTTACTTTTAACCATGAGTTCTATTAGAGATTAAAAGTTAATCATTATATGTATAAAAAATCTATTTATATATTATCATCAACAGTATAAAATCATGTATATTTATTCATCAGTTATATAGTTTCTTTCCAAATAATTATAATAAACTATAAATGTCGAATATTAGACAAAAGAACTAACACAATTAATAATATAAACTAAGTTACTTCGCCTTCCCAATATATATCACAATAGATAGGTATTTACTTAGTGCGTCTATTCTTAAGTTGGTTAGTAATAAAAATGGGAGCATCTTTGTAAATTAGCAGCTTCCTTTGATTAATGTCTGGAGACGACAATTTATCACAGATCCCGGACGAAGCACTTTTTGTCCGGTCCCTGTTACTACTCGTACTTTACATTGTAGTTACATTTTACTTAGGTTTTGGTTTAAATACTAAAATACTTTGCAACTACGTTTACGGATACACTTCGCTTTTATTTTACACTAGCAGCGCCTCCCGGTTTTATCCCCGTAATGCCCGATCCCGTAAGAACTTCGGAATGAAAAATAGCTTATAACCTTCCCGCTGAATGTGGCTATCCATTACAAAAATAATTATTCAAATCGGATTAGTAGTTTCTGATATTAGCGCGTTCAAACAAACAAACTCATCAGCTTCATTATATAAGTATAGAGTATAGATAAATATGACAGCTCATTGGCTCATGGGCTCATGGATGTTTGGCTTGTATTTAAAGAAAAACTTTCCCGGAATTTCGGGATAAAATGTATCCCATGTATTATGCTGATGTTTTACATATATTACTGTAAAGTTTAATCCAAATCCGTTCAGTAGTTTTTGCGTGAAAGAGTAACAAACATACATACATCCTCACAAACTTTCGCATTTATAATATTAGTAGGATAGTGGGATTATTATCAATGTATAATATGTGGTTTAATTACCTGCGGCCGAGGAAACCAAGAGAAGCTCTAATCTTGTGAGATTAGTGCGTCGTTAAGTAAATAAAGACACATCACGAGTGCCTAGGGAAGGGCTCAATGTGGAGCTTGTCTTATCGACAAGATATGCGTAACGGGTGAATGAAACTGAGTTGAGCCCTTAGACACGGTATTGTGACTTTAGCCTTAATTTCGTTAACGCGTTTTTGACATTGAGCGAGTGTTCATTTTCGTGAGCGGTGAATCCTAACGAGGTTTCAAGAAGTGGAGTGGAGGAAGTTAGAGTCGAGTTTGACGCATGATTGTTAAGGAACATGGAGGTTATACATTCGTTCTCTGGCAAAGATGCTATCCTATCCGTGCCGTATCCGGACTATCTCTGTTACTTGTATTTTTTCCTTAAGTATATATTTTTTTGTGTTTGGCAATACCAGGTGCACAGTTTATAAAACTTTTTCAAGCGAAAAACAGATCCAGACAAGGATTTTGTGAAAACTTCCACTTTTTAATCGGTTAAAAATAGAGTCAATCTTTTATCATACCCTTTTATACCAAAAGAATTTTCGAAATCGGTTCATTAACGACGGAGATATGTACCGAATTTACAAAAAAAGTTTAATTGTAAACCTCCTTTGTATTTTGAAGTCTGTTAAATATAAATAAGACGCGTGAGTAACCGACAGCCCTCGCGGTACCCCAACCCTAGCACTCTCGGTGGTATCATCACTGACCTGATTACAGTAACGATCCATCAAGGTAATGTCAGTTAACAGATACTTACCACTGTTTTATTCACACAACTTATTTTTATACAATACCTAGGTTGTTCTTCAAATGTTTCTTAGACTCGGTTTTTTGATCCATAGTTATGATAAGAATGGTTGAAAATTACAACTTTTAAGTCAGTTTGGATGTTCGTAGCAAAATTCGTACGCAATTTTAAATTTCGTTACCGACATACTTTTTAAACTCACACGATCTGCACTAATTTGATTGTTTAGTTAGATAAATAAATTGCTCGGGACCGTATCGCGTTAAAATTACATATAACGTATTTATCGAAATACGTATAAACCTTTCGAGCGGATTACACCAATCGTGGTCACAGGATGCCAGATCAGTCAATTGACCCGACTCCTGAGTCGAAATTAATTTAGTCGAAGTCATATTCGTAGTACATATATTGTAGACTAGCAGCGCCCCGCGGTTTTACCCGCGTTGTGCCCGTTCCCGTGGGAATTTCGGGATAAAATGTAGCCTATAGCCTTCCTCGATAAATAGACTATCTAACAGTGAAAGAATTATTCAAATCGGTTCAGTAGTTTCTGAGATTAGCGCGTTTAAACAAACAAACAAACAAACAAAACAAACTCTTCAGCTTTATAATATTAGTATAGATTCGTAGCCAGCTTCGTAGTAGAATTGGGCGTTCGTAGCTAAGGTGGTAGCCAGTCGGGAGTGTCGTAGCAAGGTTCGTAGTAGATTTGGACGTTCGTACCAACTTTTATTTATTTATTTATTACTTCTGAATGTGTCTAATTCTGTGTATTTAAATATTTGAACTATCTTAGTTTAGTAGTGGCTTGATCGAATTTTTGTAACAAAAAGTAATTTACGACGAGTGTGTCATTCTCATTGCAAAAAAATGTTTATTAAGTAATTTTCATAATTGGTGAAATAAATAATAAATATCGATTATTCCGTTCCTAAACTACAATTAGTAGTTAAGCCTGAGCATACCACTATAAAAGTGCTTTACGATTTTATAAATAAAAACAGCATCTATTTTTACGCAATGTTTTATCGAACCGATAAGCCGCAGCCTATATTTATAAACCAGGATAAAAAATATTAAAAGGGATTTCATATATTTTCTTGTAAAAAACTAAACCGGTGTTATTATTTAGCAGATAAAGCCGTATTTATATGACACGCGAGTGGTGGCAAGTGCCCGATACCACTATCTGGGTTCGCGCCAACAGATTCAATAACTTCCATAAACTGCGCTAAGCCCCTAACTTGCCGATACGTAATGAATATTAAAGTAAAGAGACGCTCAAATTTCATTATATTTCGGTAAACTGATTGCGGAACGGTATAAAAGTTTACTAGGAGTATTATGCGGTTTCTGTCGGGTTTTATATGCTGCTACAAAATCTCATTAGTATGCATTTATATCGAAGGGGGGCGGAGCTGTGCGGAGCTCCACTGACCAATCACAACGCAATGAAATTGTCAAACAACGCATTGACATTATCAAAATCTTTTCGTAATGCATTGTGAGCTCCACACAACTCCACACAACTCCGCTCCAATGGAGACGAACCCTAATCCTTTCTCTCTTAAGTTTAGTTGATATTGAAATCAAACCTCATCTTAGATTCGTCAGTCCGCACCATAGAGTTTGAATATTAATAGAGGGAGACATAAGTAGCTGTCAATGTAGTAAGTTTCGAGCAGCTTCGGGCACACGGTAGTGGTAGAATGGGTAGAAGAGACTAAACAATGAATAAGCGGTAAAGTGAATCTGTCTTGAAATAAGCAAGTCTTTCTAACAGAGTACCTCGTGAATTAATAGGGTTCTTATAAGTATGTAAAATGTCTTCCATAGGACAATAATATTTATAGACCTAGAGCCCGTGAACCCCAGACTTTCGTCATTTTATAAAAGCTGAAAGTTTGTCAGCGCATGCTCCCACACACAGGTAAGAACGATGGACTATTATGAAGTTTGGGTTATAGTGGCTTTGGCAGATAAACGGTACTAAAGGTGTGTAAAATACCGATCTAAATTCATCAAATAATTAAGGGTGATTTGTGACATGACATATGTCATTTGAAAGCTCTTGAAGAGTTGTACAAGTCACCCTTTGACGGTGATATCGAAATCGACGGCCAACTTGGTGTTTTCGACCATTGAAGATTGGAGTTGACCTATGCTATGGACGCTGATCCTAATGCTCAACAGTGACATGACCTATATCATTTGAAAGCTCTTGACAAGTTGTACAAGTCACCCTTTGACGGTGATATCGAAATCGACGGCCAACTTGGTGTTTTCGACCATTGAAGATTGGAGTTGACCTATGCTATGGACGCTGATCCTAAGTGACATGACCTATGTCATTTGAAAGCTCTTGACAAGTTGTACAAGTCACCCTTTGACGGTGACATCGAAATCGACGGCCAACTTGGTGTTTTCGACCACCGAAGATTGGAGTTGGCCTATGCCATGGACGCTGATCCTAATGCTCAACAGTGACATGACCTATGTCATTTGAAAGCTCTTGAGGAGTTGTACAAGTCACCCTTTGACGGTGATATCGAAATCGATGGCCAACTTGGTGTTTTCGACCATTGACATTTAGTACCGTATACCTGCCAAAGCCACTATAACCCAAACTTCATAATAGTCCATCGTTCTTACCTGTGTGTGGGAGCATGCGCTGACAAACTTTCAGCTTTTATAAAATAACGAAGGTCTGGGGTTCGCGGGCTCTTGGTCCATTAGTATACATTTAAAGTGAAACTGAGTAACATATATTTGTCTTTCTTGCACCAATGTATTCGCTATTTTAATACATCGTGACGTGTTATAGCAATAGTTAAGAATTGAGTTTCTTAACCATAGTACCTTGATAATAAAAACTACAATAATTTTTAGGGTTCCTTACCCAAAGAGTAAAAATAGGACCCTATTAGTGAGACTTTGCTGTCCGTCCGTCCGTCCGTCCATCTGTCACCAGGCTGTATCTCAAGAACGGTGATAGCTAGACAGTTGAAATTTTCACAGATGATGTATTTCTGTTGCCGCTATAACAAAAAATACTAAAAATAAAATAAAACAAATATATTCATCCCATACAAGAAACGTGATTTTTTCCCTTTTTTTAAAGTACCGAACCCTCCGCGTGTCCGACTCGCACTTAGCCGGTTTTTACAATCTATACTGTCCCACGTCTGAGCCAGTATAACAGTCATTTAAAAACACGTTTTATTTGTAATTTATACACTGCAAATGTCCCAATAAATATTGTTGTCATTTAAAAACGCTTTTTAAGCAAATATCCATCGTTATTTTATTTCAATAAAGAATTTCAATAAAAAAATAAAGTTTAAACGGTTTCCGCCGGGTTTCCACGTATAGCCGGTATCGGAATCGAATTAACAGACGTCTGTGCCCCTCCCGCCTGGCGGGTGAGGGGGGAAGGAATTATTCAATTTCCGTGGAACACCACCCAAAACCGATCGGTTCAGGTGACTTAATTAGTTACCACTTGGCTTTGCTCACTTTTGGTACAAAGTTTTAAAAGATATCTTGTTTTAATTAATTTTAAAATTAATTTCTTGTTTCTAGTTACACTTTTTAATTATTTCATCTATTAATAAATCGAAAGTAATTACATCGTAATCTATATTTACCAATACTTAATTTCAAATTCGATCTAACAGTTATTGATGCTTTTTGGTCAGTTTAATTAAAACAAAGGTTAACTGTTGGCAAAGCCGACGTCAAACGCATGATTTAGGCACAAAGGGCTTCATTCCGAAACATATATTCAGAGTGGAGTAAAAACAAGAACAAAACATAGTTGTAACAATAGTTAGCGAACAATGCGCAGTATTAAATCATGTTGGTTATGGCCGGCCATCGCTCGGTACCAACATTCATCTTGTCATCACTTAACCTTTTTGTAACGGACCTGTGAGACCTCATTATCCACCATTATTAACTCGAATGTTGGATCAACCTTTACCTTTCATCAAACTAACTACACATTACCAAGTCTCAAACTAATACTGAACCTTAAAACAATTGCCTAAAGTTGTAAGTCGGGTAGTTGGGAGACGTGTTTCCACCGCAAGCTTGGGTCACGTGCCCACATTTTATGGAGTAAAAGAAAACTCTATTTTAAGATGAATAAACAGAATTAGTTGAAGGAAATTTGGTAGGTTTTCAGAATACGTGCGGCGGGTAAAGGGTCGCGGCGGATTGATTTAGAATGAAGGCATTAGCAGGAAAATGTTTCGCGGACGTGTCCGCCGATGTTTTGTCGAGCTCTTTTGCACGTACACGCCTTTCATAATTTGACTGATTTTCGTGTTCGTGCTCCGGACATACGTGACTTTTGATGAAATATCAAACAGAGTTTAACTACACTTGAGCCGCAATTTTCGTTTTCTCCAGCTTATTCTGTCACAATCGGACAATTTAAAAATCTCCCAAAAAATGTAACTGTATTTTAAAGTAAAGCATGATTTCACGAAAAGTTTTCTTAAATTGGTAAATGTTTGAAGGAGATTTAAAGTAAATTCTATTTGAACGCAGTCAAATTGAAAACTGAATGATTTCTATTGAAAGTCGTTTAAAGATTGGAAAGTGTCGAACACTATTTTCAGAAGTGTCTTGAAGAGAGAACTGAGACGTTTAATTGTAGACGGTGGGCCAACCAGCTGAGGTTATTTCTCCCTTAGGCACATTCATTTGTCTTCTCTCCTTATCCCGAAAGAAACGGATTAGATACTTACTATGTGAAATGTAATTACAAGACCCACATTAAAAGAACTCCAGTTAAACACACGCAGTGTTTCTATTCGATTGAATTGATAATATAATCATTGCCTTTCATCTGCCCTTCGTAAGTTCAATAAAATGGAAAGGAAATTGGATTATTATTTGCCTTTAGAAGTTTTTATAAATTGAAAACGATTTGTGGGGTTTAAGGCTTTTTAGACTTACCTACTACACATAGAGTAGTACATTTAAATGATTGTTAGTCTTTGGCAACTAAAATTCTTGTAACCGTGCTGTAAATTTCGTTTTAAATTTATAGTTCTGATATAATAAAGATAAAGAGTTTGATTTTTTATTTTTTTAAACGCGCTTATCTCAGAAGCTTCTACACTGATTTGAATACTTATTTTTGCAATGGATAGCCACATAAAACGGGAATAATCTCTAAATTGCAACGGGCCGGGCACAACGCGTTTAAAACCGGGGCGCTGCTAGTATTAATATAATGAAAATTTAATGTACCTCCAAAGCACTATCGGCCACCCATCCTAGACGTGGCCGAGCTGCACGTTGCTTAACAATAGCAATGAGTATACTTACCTGAACTACGCCACGAGCGCCATGCTATTCAATCCATTTAGAAGCTACATACTAAACTAGCACGTATCTCAAACACATAACATCCACTATTTTCTTCCTTTTTTTTTATAAGTCGGTTAATAAAATATGACGTCACAAGTGTAGTCGATGCTCAACATATAGTCAGACACAGTAAACACAAACAATGGAGAACTAAGTTAATAGCTTAGTTGGGAGTTAGACGTTCCCTAAGGGTGCTCATTGAATTTCATGCGGATGCATTAAGGCGAGAGATAAGGCTGTGTCTGTGGTGGTATAATAATATGACGAAATGTTTTTTGCGCCGCTGTGTGAGTGAATTGACGTCAACATGTAATCATTTATCAAAACATGCTTCGTTTTAAAAATATCCTCGGAATAAAGAAACTCGGGATGTTATTACAAATCACGATGATATTATATAAAAATTTTATGAATTCTAAAGTTCTTCAAAGATTTATACAAAGTTACCAACTTCGAGGTACTTGAAACGCTCAATTATATTATTACGGTATTTTATCCCAAATCGCTGTATAGGTCGCTTTTCATCCCAAACAAAGCTCTCTCCCTAACCAGTCCATAAGCATACACATGAGTTGTGGGTCAGACTCAAGATTTTTGGATTTTCATTAAATCTATTCAAAGTTTGAAGGATGTGGCATTTGCATAGTTTCTCGCTACGCTATTATGGAGACAGGTAGGTGTTTGTTTTCTAAGAGGATAGATTGGATACAAACTTAGTAGAGAGTGAGTTAACTTAGTAACGCCCCGGGGTCTTACCCATTATGTGTTCGTTACCGTAGGAATTGCGCCACGAAAAATAACCTACCTTTCTTTTAAATGTCGCTACTTATTGCATAAATAATTATGCAAAATAATTATTCAAACAAACAAAATTCTAACTCTTCAGCTTTATTATATAAGTATAGATATTCAGTGTATGCACATAATTATGTATCTGTTTATTTCCGGGGCCTAGAGTATAAACGCCCCGGGACAGTATCACAAAGCAATCGCATTCGCACATCGATATAGAGACACATTCAATTTAACGAGCAGATTCGCGATTGTAGGTTATGTTCACCTGAGTACGGTGGCCAGGGTTTCGTACGATGAGAGGAGTATTACTTTATATTCATTATTAGAAGATCATTCATCATTTCGAGTAGGCTAGTAGTTAGATAGAAATGCCACTATCAGCCACTTATACAAGTAGGGGCTCGGCTGCAAAAAGTAACATTCGCAATAAACTAACATTTACGTTAACATTAACGTTTGGTTTTACTAGGCCTCGAGCGATATTAGATGTAGCGCCAGGTAGATGTATTTAAGGGAAAAAATAAATATGCGTGTCGCGATGGAAAAGTATTTTATAACTTACTTTAAAAATAATATTATAGTCACTAACAAAAAGTTCTGTCCCATAATCCTAAAGTTATGCATTATCTCAGGCTCTCTCAAGCTAACTTCCTCCCCAACCCCTATATTACCGGTCAATCTTTTCATCTCCTTACAAGACAATCCTCCATTGTACAACCCAAGACATAAATATCAAAGGAATTTGCATTTGATATGCTCAGATTAAGTCGTATTTATGAACTTGAAGCAAAATACGAAATAATGGTCACCCTAGCGCCAAGATCTTTATCTCGTTGGAGTCTATTCTTTTAGACGATAACATCTTCTGAATTCGGAGTTTGGACACACGACTAATGTACCAGTGACTCGACAATTCCTGAACGGATTTTTTGTTTCAGAATCGCTTGAACCCATCTCTTCGATCCATTTGGGTGTAGATGAATTCGTTCGATATTTCAGTCTAGTTTTTATTGTTAGGGAAGGTTTCGAATGAATAGTTTTTGTGTTACCTTTTTATGGTTACTTTATGTAAACACCGACGCTAGTATATTGTTAACTATTGTGTTTCTGTGACCTAGTTCCGCGTGTACAACTAGATGTATCGGGCTCCGCAGTAACTGTAAATCAGCCGATATGAGTATGTAACATACAACATATTTATACTTAAATGAAATTAAGAACACATTTACACCGACATTGTAAAATTGTATATTTATCTACGGTTATTAAACTCCCTGTTTGCAGTTAAATTAATAATGCCCTCGGTCTGTGCAATTTGTGTAAGCGCGAAGGTAATTATTAGTGGTAATTATTTGCACACGTGAATCGGAGAGGTATAAAGCTTTCATTAATTATTTAATGAATTGTAATTAAGGAGGCATATTTTGTTATCAAACAAAGCTTGCCATGAAATGAGTATAATCAACCATTTTTCCGATACTTTTACTTGAGATTAAACACAAAACAGTCTTTAGACTGACTACTTCTACACAAATCAAAACTGACTTTTGACAGTCTATTAAATTACGGTGCAAATTCTTCAATTTAACGGACAAAAAATCTGTTAGACGTCTTTAGTGTACGCGCCTTCATATATTTTCATAGACTAGAAAACTGTCTACCGAAAGTATTGTCTACTACAGTATGCTCAGACTCTAAACGACTAGACTTCGCTTTATCGTATGCCATTTTATTTTATCCGTCCTTAGAGTATATCGTGTACCAAAGACATAACTTCTCTGATCGGTGTAAGTGCATTCGAAGCCTTACGTCGAAAGAAGTCACATGTCGACCGGATCCGACCGGACGGATACCCGGCCACCGGATCCGATAACACTGCGATAACCGGACGATAACCGTTTAACGAGATCAACCCGTGGAATATGTATAAGGGAACTCGGTTTATGTTAACCGGTCAAGGTTTATGGAGCTTTTTGTGATCGATTTTGTATATGTTTTAAGTAAACGCTATTTGTATCAGGGGGAACTCACTGTACTGTGTTTCAGTGAAGAATATAAAGAAAGGTTTTTCCCAGTGGGATATTACTGACTTATACTTTACCGATACTTTTATCTGTATTTACGAGCTGAAAGGTTGATGTATCGTATCATTACCAGTTACTTGAAATCACTAGCGCAGTCCCATTCTGACGACAATTCCACTTCTACGCCAGTCTCACTTCTACGCCAGTCTCACTTCTACGCCAGTCTCACTTCTACGCCAGTCTCACTTCTACGCCAGTCTCACTTCTACGCCAGTCTCACTTCTACGCTAGTCTCACTTCTACGCCAGTCTCACTTCTACACCAGTCTCACTTCTACGTCAGTCTCACTCCGATACCAGTGTCAATCAGGCGGCAATCCCACGCCAACATCAGTCCCACACTGACGCCGATATATACACGTAGGTAGTTACAGTCTCTCAGCCTAAATATCTTATACAGATACTAATCGAACATAAGTGTTAATGTCCCGATTTTACTCACACATAAAATCACTATTTTCGAAGGCACAAAATAAGGAAATATTATGTCAACTGTTACCATTTGCCACGGAAACTAAATCATACGTAGATAGGGCGTCGAAATGTGAAGTAAGATTTATATCGCTTCGTCATGCGTGAGGCCGGCGGCGCAGATCTGACCGATAACTCTCCCCAAGGTTTCTTTGGCCAGAGGATTCGAACAGTACCGTATTCTATACCCTAATATTCTACTTGTACATATGTATCTATATTTACGGTACCCCTTTCTATGTTAGGAAATTTTGATCGCTGGATTTTGTTGCTAACGAATGAAGATGGTTTGAGCTTTATTTATGTATACTGGTTTTTCTTTTGTTTCCAATTGAAAATTTTGATATTATTTCGCTGTACAGTACCTCTGTATACCATTGTTGAAGCCTAGAGGGTATGGTGCTGTATTAATTCGAAATAAATAATATTAAGCACAGCTTGGTTTCAGATTTATACTACATACCAGCCCGCAGTAAGCAAGCGTTGTGAATACAATCTCCGCAAGGAATGACATCTTGAGTGAGAGGAGAGGCCTTTGACAGTTATACGTTAGAATCTTAATTCACTTTAATTTAAATTTTCGAAATTCAAATGAGAGTCGTTGATTGTGTAATGTATGTATAATAATATGCATTCCGCCGAAGGACTACCCGTAACATTCTGTTCCATCAATATATCGTTTGACCCCATCCGATAGAATTACAACGTGCATTTTACAAAGGACGGTAACGGTTGCCTGTTATGTAAGGTATGTGAGAAATTCCACATAGTTTGCAAGCAATGTATATGTGACTACCCTGGAACTACGACTCGGATAGAACGGGCCCTCAGTCAAGCGTGGCGCGAATTAATTGGATTTTACACTCTGGAATTTGTTGTTTAACAAAATTGTTCTCAGCTCTTTTTATCAAACGTAATCCTGTAATGAATTTAATTCTAGTCATTGTAGTAGCTCATACGTAAATTGAAATGAAATTCTTTTAATTTAAAAAAATCATAAAGAGCAGTAAATAACAACGCTGATTGGCCATAGCCAGTAAATCAAGTGCTGCGAACACGTGGGACGGAAACAAAGCGCCTCGCGTAAGTTTGCGCGACATTTGTACAAACGCAAATCCCGAACGATGAAAACTCTTCGAACTCAAAGCAATTTCGCGTTGCAACGAGATGCATTGTGTTTCTACATGTACAAATACGTACGTGGCGAAAATTCAATACAAAAATGTTAGAATATTTTCTTCGATTTTCAAGAAAGGTTGTAGTTTAAATTCTGAATATTTATCAGGGTTTATTATGCGGGGAGTATGGTGTGTTTGGATGTGGGCGATAACGAAATGTGGTGGGGACCGCGTAGTGGTGTCACCGTGCTATGATGCTACCGACTAATGTTGATACGCAGTAGTGTTACAGCGGAGTGGTGTCACCGCGCAGTGGTACTAACGCGTAGGGATGGATGATTCTTTCAGTGGTGCCAACACGTAGTGGTGTCTGTCTTTTATCAGGGAAATGCACGATTTTGCTTTTTGCGTTGAGAATAACTAAGAATGTATTAATTATTATTTAACTATTCACTCAATTTAATCTACGCCCCAATAATAGCTCGGAAACATAACGACCCATTAACATCATTATACAGAGTTGCAAAGTATTGCAATAAATTATGATCGCTCAGTATCTCCCTAAGGTGGCTCCACACAAGGTTATCACGTCGCACGTGACGTGCAGGCGTTACGTGAGCCAAACTTTAAAATATATCGACGTACAGACAGTTTAAAACCGATAACGAATAGCGATTTATGAGTTTACTTCTGTCAGCTTTGGAGCTGCCTAACAATGTTTGGGGTTGGATTTACAAAGAGGGTAAGATTACTCGGTGGTAACATATTATACTTATTCATGTTAGTTACTCTAAGTATATAGAAAGCAAAATATTATTTGACATTGCTATGGTTTATATTATAGTGTGATTTTGTAGAGTTTCGTTATTGAAATGAAATGATCAACTGTTTTCTTGTTTACAATAAAAGTTAATTATTAAAGACGAAGAGATACATGGGATGATAGACACATACCAAGAGTAAGTATAGAGTTATTTGCTTTGGAAACATCACCAACCTGCAGTGGATAAGCGTTGTGATTACGCCATATCTTCCTCGCTTTACTGGTATCTTCTGTGATCTGAGAGGCAGTGACTCAGAGATCCTGCAGAGATCCTGCAGTGACAAATAAAAGACTCCATTGATGCATAAAGTAGTGGTTAGATTAATGTGTAAACTTTTAAACCGCCTATAAAACAACACTGCACAATAACAATGAAAGTCTCACCTAACGAGCTTATTCTAAAAAACAAAAAGACACTAAACAAAAGGCTTTTAACAAAGAGTATTATCAAATTAACACCGCCTCAGTTGAGGTAAATAAATTAATTTGTGCTCGTAAAAATATTAATTAGTTTGTGTTAAGTTAATGTTCGCGGTTGCTGTAAACTGTTGCATGGAAGAGTGTGTGTTTTTGAGATCGAGTTCTTGAAGCGTCGCTTCTAGTCTAGATTCTAGACAGTCTTGTCTAACATGTTTACGGAGTCTTTCTAAAGGCAGTCTAACAACAGTTACTGGTTTTTATTTAGTGGATAATGTAGACTTAATGAAATAGCTTAATCTATACTTATACAGCTTGATTTTTTTTCGTGAGTAAAACCGCGGGGCGCTGCTAGTGTAGACATAAAATTCCGTCTAAAAGATTATTTTTCGTCTGATACATCTTGTCTGTAGTGTGCGCTCCGTACCAGATTGTCTTAGCCTAGAAGTGAGTCTAAGGACTGTGTAAACCAAGTCCTGTGCAGGTCACGGCTCCATAATAACGCAGAATCTGGGCAAAGCGAAGCGTACTCTATAACCATTAATATTAGAAATGCAAACACTGAGACAGAAGGTTGTTTGTGTGTCAGAATATCTACCGTAGAAATGGTAAGTTGTTCCTAGAAATGTTTGAAATGTAGAAATGACATCAGAAAATTAAGGGGATAATGCCAATGATTCCAGCAAAAAAAGTCAGCTAAATGTCTTACTAGTGTAGTACACAACAAAGTCCTACAGCGCTGCACGCCCCAAACTGTTTGCGCTGCAAAAACTAAAGCGGCTTTGTTCGTGTTAAATCTTTCGATACTTCTGTTGTGGGGATAAACTATTTGACAGCGATTAACTCTCAATAGTTCCGCAGGACTACAACCGACACAACCGAATCAAAGTCAAAAACAATGCCGGTGGTAGCTCTGTTATTCTCTTTGAACAGACGAATGAACAACAAACATAGATTTTGTATATACATATATTTAAAAAACAAAATAGTCCATAAAAATATATTGCCTTTCACAATCACCATTTTGTATTTTATTTTGAGTCAACAGTTTTTTTTCAATCAAAAATGCGGCGCAGATATTAGTGCGTATTGTTTGTAGAATCAATTTGCGTTTTCCATTTTCCATTGAAATTGATATTGTATGAAGTGCGCGCGTCCCAATAAAACCGGTTTATTGTAAATGGTCATTAGAAGCATAAAATGAATGGAAAAAGTACTTTCTACTGAATAACGTAAGCAAATATTTTATAAATGAAAACCATTGTTATTCGAATGCTAAAATAAACTGTAAAGAAATCAGACATGTCGAGCGAGCCGAAACAACGTTATCTATAAAATATCATCGAGAATATAAAGCGGGCGCTCGCGGAGCCGCGCCGATAATATTGAATCAGTTGACTCTATTAACAATGCAAATAGTGTAGCAAATGCCGGCATCTAGCTTCGTAAATGCACCGACTTATTCCACAAACATCGATCAAGTCGCTATTTTTTATCAATATCGACCTTACGGTTATTGTATTAAGACCTCAGCGAGATGTAAAGCGAACATTGCCAGTTTGTACAGAATTGTTTGCGAATCCAAACTTATGCAGAAAAGCGAGTGTTTACAGGGATCGTTTGTTACAGCTTAATGCTTGTAGTTTAGATTTCGTTTTTATCGTATTTTTTTTTGTTGAATGTCTCTTTGTCCAATCGATTGGCGTATTTGTCGGGCGAGAGATTAGTTGACGAGTATTCCTGAATAGATTGATGTTTACAAATCTTTGTGGAAGCTTTGTTTTGTTTCGCTTCGTTTGTTTTAGTTTTGTGTTTTTATTCAGCAGAGAGCACTCGATTAGTAAATGTTTCTTTGATAAACAATGCTTGGTTGTTTATAAATATTTTATTCAATATGTTTTTTGGCACAATACGACGCACTCTCAGAGCCTAGAGGCCCAACGTGAACCAAACTATCTTTGTAGTTAGTCGTAGGCGTGTTTCTATTGAATCGGTGCGGAGCTCAATCGAAGAACGCACAGCTCTGCTCCTTTTCAATGTTAACTTTTAACAGTTAACGGAACAAATTCATTAGTCAAGCGGACTAAAAGTCTCTTAGAAACCTTGTCTCTCATTTTCACTCCTCATACCCTTCTTCTCAGAAGATATGTATTCATTAACTAAGTTACTATCTAGCTACAGTCTAGACAACGAGTATAGCATGCTTAGGCGCTAACAGTAACTAGCTCTACAAGAGCTTATGTCATAACCACTGCACACGTAGCCACCTAGAACACATCTCCATAAAATCATACACTAATATTGCAGGGAGAATCGCGATTACGAGACTGATTTACGAGCTAAACCGCTGGAAATATGTTGGATGAGCCATTTGCATTTATCTTGTATGCATTATGCCGCATCCACGGCGTACATGCAATAGTAATTTGCTAATATTAATTCTGGCATGTAATTTGACGATTGTTTGTGTTCGATGCATGCGAGTGAGCTTAACTGTGTGATTGGATTTATGTTCAGTGTGAGGTGGAACGCTGATGTGTCTCTAGGTGAATACTTGCCATTAGGGGTGTATACGGATATACAGATGCAGGGATATACTTTAATAGGACGGACTTTAATAAGAAGCTAGCAGCGCCGCGGTTTTACACGCGTTGTGGTGGTAATTGTGGGAATTTCCGTATAAAAAGGATACTAATAGCTTGGTCTTTAACGTGGCTATCACTGACAATAAAAATATGTTTATTGAGTCTAGTTTCCGCAGATTAGCACGTTCAAACAAACAGAAATCCAACTCGTTAACTTTATTATATAAGTACATTACGTTTTAAAACAAAAGATAATTTTCTTTGGTGTCTACTAAAGATAAAAGCATTTAAAAACCATTTTATAAGTGTTCAAAGGAAATCTAAACAGTCCACTTACAAGCGATTCTTTCAAAGGGAATCTTCCCTAACACCGCGCGGGTTGTAACTTGTTATCAAACATTTCAAAGCCATAATTTCCCAAACTGACAACTAATTAAAGAGAATATTTTAAGAAATAAGAGTTTGCCGCTTCCGAACTCGAGATTAGAGCTTCTTGTTAAATAATAACAGTTAGCGGAAGCGAGTGTAATCAGGTCGGTCGAGGGTTAAGGAACGAACTAGTAGCGGGGGAGTTAGCAAGTAAGTTCGAGTGAGGTAGTGGGTAACCTTATCGAGCTAAAATGCATCGTTTTTGCCGTATCTGTACACCAAATGCTCCTGAACTAATACTTCAGTGATCAAGAGGCCTTAGGTTATTGTATACAGAGATATCGTATCTGCTTCCAGTCAGCGAAAAGGAGCACACACTATCACTACAACTTTTGAATCAGAATCTTAGAAAAGACCTTAATTTTCGAATCATATGGTTTTCTACGTTTTCATATCCAATTTTGTATGTGTTCCAGAAAAAGCGATATAAGTTTAAAAACAAAATTACAAAGGAACCTTATTCCCAATCCATCACTGGTTAAATCGTAGTTTTCTTATAAAATCCGGCGGAACTCCTCTCGAACCGGCAACCGATATTGCAGAAGATGCTTTTAAAAAAGTCACTTTCACGGTGCTACGTTTAAGTGCATTCCTTCGCTCAAATTGCTTCTAAAATCTTAAAGGATTCTCTGAGAGTGCAACGGAGCGGCAAAAAATTCTACATTGTAAAGATATCTACGAAGTTAGTACAAAATGTGGAGGATCGATGGATACAGGTAATTATACATATTAGGTATTTAGTATTTATGCTTTAAGACTTAGTTTTTCTATTTGTTTTCTGAAAACATTAATTTTTGAAAGTAATTCTCGGATAAGAAAAAGTATTTTTGTATAAAGAAGTAGCGTATGTACTTAATATTCTGTTTCTTTTCGGAAAAGTACAACATTGTGAAATCCGAGTCACGCTTTTACAAGTATTTTTGATTATTTTATAATTGTATTTTTAATTTCAACTGCTTATATTTTTTGTATTAGCTTGTATTGTCACACTGGTGGACAAAATCCTCCCATATCAATAAATATACTAGTGCAACGATGGTTTCGAATGCGATGGTCGAAGGAAGCCGTCGGTCCCGGTTGTTTCAATCTTTAGATCATGTCGGAGGCCTTTAGGCGGTCTAAAAACTCCGATACCAGAGTTGACCACTCACTTACTCAAAATGAATGAAATGGTTTTCGTAATCACCACGCCTGCTGTTGATCTCAAATAGTATATATTAAACCGACACTGAAACTCATCTTTCAGTAAAATTTATCAAACTATTGAGTAGACGTATAATGAAAGTCAGTTCATAATTTTGAGTTCAATTAGCAGTGACTTTCAATAACCCGTCACTCGAAATAGTTGGTCTGTGTAGCACAATTGTTAGAGCAAGTAATTCATTATTATTAATTTTGAATATTATAGTCATATATGTATTACTAGCTGTTACTGGTTTCACCCGCAGCACACCCGTTCCCGTGAGAATTTAGGGAATTTCATTACTTATTATCCGATTCCTAAATTCTTAAAAAAAACAATCCATTTTATTGAATGAATCGGGTCAAGAATCGAACCTGTAACCCTCTACACGGCAAGTGATATTACCAGCAACTCTACCAACGATATTAGAAATCTATAATATTAAAATGAATCGCAAAATGTGTTGGTAAGCGCATAACTACAGAACGACTGCACCAAATTGTATGATTCTTTTTTTAATGTGTTCCTTATTGTCAGATAAAGGTTTTTATATAAGAAAAATAGGAATAAAAATCTCAAAATTCCCACGGGAACGAGCGCTGCGGGTGAAACCGCGGGGCACAGCTAGTAAAAATATAAAATTTTAAGTTGATATTTAATTTGCGAACACTTTCAAGCTCTACAATTAAAATGCAATCGCCAAACACTGGGATTACACTGCGGGACGAATTAACTGGCTCAAACTCTGCACATTATTTCAGATTATTTATATCTCCATTTTCAATTTATCACAACTTAAATATTATTTACTTTAAAATGTTTAATATAGCAAAGTAATTATTAACCAAATTACTTAAACAAAATTGGTATTGTTTTTAATAATCCGCTAATGATAATATATTATTTCCCAAATTATAAATGCTGTAAACGTTTCAGAGATATTCATTAAAATAGCAAATTCAAATTACATTAATTATGTTCAATAAATATTGATTTGGAGGCGTTATTCATTACAATTTTAAATTATTTTAACACGCAAACCAAAAAATTCGGCTCAGCCCGTCGCATCAGCTAGGTTAACCCCAAAACTAAGTAATGTGCTCATTTAATCGTCCAGCACTGTAGCGATATCTCAAAGCATTAAAGGCGTCACCAGTAGCTTCCTAATTGCATTTCCCCTACCTAGCAGATTACTTGAACTGCAATCTACACAAGAGGCGCCACTGTAACCTGACCCCCGACAGATCCCTTTGAACCTACAAATTGGAGGTTCAATGTTAGACTTCGTTTGTTACACAGAGCTCTAGCTATAGTGGACAAGTTAAGATTTGCAAAATTAGTTGACTGCTGCAAAGTGAATACTTACTTATGCATTTTATAACATTGTCTAATTCTGAGCTGCGGGTGTTTACTTGGCGTGTTTTGAAACTGTCGACCTCGGAGAAACGTAAGGTATCTTTATGGGACGCTGGGAAGGTTTACTGCCAGTGGAAATATCAAATAGTTTCATTATTCTGTGTACTGTGCTTTACAGGTTACAACCCTGTGTCGGGGTTTTTACACCACCTAAAGGCCTACTCGTTACTACATTCGAATACAAATGGAATCGAAGCCAGTTTTATCACAAAATCTTAAGCATAATAACTTTTCCAACATCTTACACAAAATAAAAAACGTAATACAGAATTTTTTGATAAACCTCTTTCCTGAAATAAAGAAATTGGAGTAAACGTAAAGATATTAAATTCCTGAGGAAAAATGATTGCGATCGTTTCGTCGTTTGTATTAGAAATGCCGATGTTGTTTGATGTACGGGAGCGGTGTGCCGTGCCTCGCCGTACGTTAGTTGTAAATAATGTACGTACGACAATATAACCGGGAGAATGTAACAAGCGAAATACAATTGAAGGAAAAACTAATGAGATTTTCATCATGAATAATATAGAAAATGAACGTTTATGTCTTTTTTATTGTTATTGTGTGGAATAGACTTACTGTTGGTTATTCAAATATTGTGACTGTTATCGTAAGATTATAACTGCCGTTAGTTTAAAAGGAAATAAATCCTGTGACCACGTCTTCTGGTGCTATGTTATGTGGGAGAAAGAATCGTAGCTGCGTAGCTCAACAGTGTAGGTATGTAGCTTGCATCCGTAGTACTCCGTAGCATGCAACCGTAGCAATCCATAGTTCCCATTTGTAGCATTCCGTAGCACGTATTTGTAGCACTCCGTAGCACGTATTTGTAGCTTGCTACTGTAGCAGTCCGTAGCATTCCGTAGCACGTAATCGTAGCATGCATATTTTCATAAAAACAAAACTGTCGTTTTAACCACAGCTACTTATTTTTAATAGATATAGATAAGATATCAACAACGTAGTTTAGCAACGTTACGTACTATACCTCTGATGGAATGATACCAACGTAATAGCTACAATGTAAAAAATATAAAAATACAATGTTTTCCACAAATTGTCAATAAAATGTAAAGTGAAGTTCAGACTTGCGTCACGGGGTGTCACCTGCAGTGGTGACGCGCGGCCGGCCACGCGTGAATAACCGGCAGTGTAATGTTGCCTTTATTTATTCTACTAATATAATACCGAGTTGGTAAACTCTGGGACAATGTTCATGCTAATACATACTTTGCTGGACAGTATTATAATAATGTATGAATAACTAAAACTCACAGAGTTAGTTTATACTATGACCTAGCTTTGACTCACCCATTTAAGTCTATATTGGATACATTTTGAAGCAAAGAATGGATTTCAAACTTATTTTGAATGGAACCTTTTTTTCAATCGGCTACTATTATGTTAGCGTTGATGTTATATATTGATTGGTAACATAACCATTAACAACCAAGATACAACACGTTAATACGTTGAATCGGTAAGTAGATATCTTGTACGAGTACGTACTATGCATGATGAAAGTTTACATGTATCATACACTTTCAACAGAAATAATCTGTGAGTTTAGTGTGTGTTTAAATCGCGAAAAAAGAAGATTCGAGATTCCATTGCATTGTGCGACCGTGGTCCGTGGTCCAACAGTTAGTGACTGTGGTCCAACATAGTGTGTTCTTGGTACAACATAGTGGGATCGTGGTCCAACATAAATTGACCGTGGTTTTACAAAATTTTACCCTGGTCCAACGTCTGGCAACCGTGGTTTAAGAAAATTTTACCCTGGTCCAACATCCTGCGACCGTGGCCCAACAAAATTTGATCGTGGGCCAACATCTTGCGACCGTGGTCTAACAAAATTTGACCGTGGGCCAACATCTTGTGACCGTGATCTTATAAAATTTTGCCGTGATTCAACAAAATGTTACCGTGCTATTATGTGGATATTCAAAACGAAATATGGATGACAGTATAGGGCACTATCGCAATTGTATTAATAGTATTCTGATGGAAATTCTAATGAAAAACTTTAACTACAGGCAGTCAATAAAAGAAGTTGTTCTATTATTAATTGTCATTCCAGTTTTTAGTTTGAGTCAATTCTATTTAATTATTCCTTTAATGAAGTCTTTAATAATATTGTTGAATAATTATAAAGTTTAAAGCGTATTTAAGTTTCATCTTTATGATGTTTGCAATATTTTGAAGACTAGAAACCAAGAATTAGAAAAGTTTATAAATTGTTAGTAAGACCGGCTTAAGGCTTCCGACGTGATCTAATGATTCAAACAACCGGGACCGACTATTTTACGAGTCGTCCGAAGCACGGCAGCGCTTAGATAGAAATACCTCTATCGACCACCCATCCAGCAAGGGCCGAGCTGTACGTTGCTTAACAATCGCAATCACTTAGTTAAACAACGTCACGAACACTACAATAACAACTCAGGTGCCTATTTTCATAATGTTTTGCCAGCCTATTAAAATTAAAATAAACTAATTAATTCGCACAACAGACTAATTAGTTTTTATGGAAGCAACTAAACTACATATATTACTATTTAGTTAACTAAATGGCTGTATGTGAATTGGTTTTACCTGTTTCGATTGTAGCCACAAATCTATTGTGGACTCGCCGTCACAGCGTAATGAAATCACCGTACGGTACTTTATGTTAGTTGTAATTCAAATATCTGTTTGTGGTCGTAATGTTGTAATTATTGTTGTAATTGTGTTACCGACTTATTTAAACTATGTACGATTTTGTATTAAGTTTGCTCTTTTGTCTATGTGTTATATATCAATGTTTTATTTGATGACTTAATTTAGTTCTAACGTTGCGTTTGTATAATAAATTTTAAATGGTAACCTTTCAATATTGTGATAATACATTCACGTGTAGCAGCCGGGTAGTTTTTCAAGAAATGGGATCTTAGCTGACTTTTCATGTAATAAGATACATTATCCATATAAACAGCATGTCTAAATTTTTCCTTATCATCGTGAAAAGCTTTCAATAAAGTATCAGTATAACTATTACTTTCAGAGAGCTTATAGGTCTGCCACAATGTCTATCGATTGACTTAACCTGGATTAAAAAATAACGTCTCCAGCGTAGCACGGTACCGCTCAGATATAAATATTATTAACGGCCACCAATAACGGTCAACATCCCAATCGGCATGGAATGTATCATCATTATTATCAAAATATTAAAATACTAGCAACGCCTCGTGATTTTACCCGCGTTATACCTCGTGAGAATTTCGGGATGAAAAAAAGCCTATAACCTTCCCGTTAAATGTATGGTTATCTGTGGGTATTATTCAAATCGGACCGATAATTCCTGAAATTAGCCCGTATAAACAAACAAATACAGCCTCCGTGGTCTTGTGGTTCGAGCTCGAGGTCGAGTGGTGAGCGCTCGGCTCACGATCCGGAGGTTCCGGGTTCGATTCCCGGTGGATGATTCCGTGCTTCGGAGGGCACGTTAAGCCGTCGTCGGTCCCGGTCACTTTCTACGGATAGTAGTCGTTACATGGGCCATGTCAGAGGCCTTTGGCGGCTCAATAACTCTGACACCAGGATTGGTCAGGTTGACCATCCGCTCGATGAAGAAGAAGAAGAACAAACAAAATTAGAAATGTTACCTCTTTACAATATTGATATAATTTAGATATATTCTGAAAAAACGTACCACAACCATAAAAACAACAGTCAACACAAGTCACCCTACCGCATTACCTGCAACCAGTTAACCCGCCCCCGAGCCAGCCTATGGGATCGGTATGAGATTCGATTCCGGAGCGCACCTGTGACTCATTGTTACGTACGTGACCACCGCTACCTACAACAGACACACAAACTATTCATAATGTCTGTTTATACAGGCTTTCATGGAAATGCGTAGTTACCTCTTTAGGTTTTGTATTTTAAGTATAGTCTTATACGGGCTATTAGAAAAGTGTTATTCAAACCAAAAAGTTTTTCTGACCAGAACTGGCTATGCAAAGTTTGGTATCGGCTAATCTCAACAAACGTAACCTAACAACCTTGCATCGGTACGTAGCAATAGCATAACTATGATGCAAAGGCATTATGTAGTAATGTTCAACATTTCTGAAGTCCAAAGTATGTAGTATAGTATGCGATGATACTAAGAGTCCGTAATAGTGCATACGACGCTACCTAAAGGTTGCTCAAATAGCCTCTACTCGGCCAGCCGACGTCACGTTATGGCCTCTTTAGACCCATACCACACTCAACACAAGCAAATAAACACACCCAGAAGGCCCGCTAGAAATGCTATGATGCACGCACACATAGACGCGCACATACACAGCTTTCGTAGTAAATCAGGTTGCACTTTCGAGACTATTGTAAGCGCGCATGTATGTGTGCGTGCGCGCCTATTTTACTAATTCGTTTTTGGCTACATTCTAATAGTATTGATTTTGTGCTTGTGGTGTGCCACATGACATCTTAGCTGTTTGGTGTAGTAGGTAAACATATCAACAAAGGTTGGTACACTTTAATTTACTTCGCACTTTTGGCACTTGAGGACCGTCGTAGACAGTCTGTTAGTCTGACTGACTGACTAACTAACTGACTGACTAACTTTCCTACTGATTGAGTGACTGACTGATTGACTATCTAACTATATTATGATTGACTATCTAACTCACACTTTGTCTGACTAGACTAGTTGGTAGTCGGCCTTCTGGGTGTATCTACTCAGTCGGTAGTCACCAGCCGCCATTCCCCAAAGCGCTCAATACAAGATAACGCACATTACCTCAACCGCCGCCCCCGGGGTGCGATTCAAAGATTTTTTAATAAAACTTGTCCCGTTACTCACTCCGGACGATGTTTATGGACAAACAAACACGCCTTGAGGTTTTATGATCAAACTTTAGCTATACAATAGACATGTTAATGAAATCGAAAGGTTTTTCGCTTTTTGTTGCTGTTGAAATGGGGTTTCAGTCGATTGTGTTCAGGAACAATGTGGGCTATGGAATTGAGAGCGGTGTTGGATCTGATTTGATACTTAAAGCGAGTTTACCAAGGAACAAATTATGATGTACTAACAACATAGATTATATTAATAGAACGTGAGGTTTAAACATGTGTAAGTCTTGCTCATGTGTATGTCTTTATGAGACCCAGACCCAAAAAGGCGACGCTGCGACAGACCCAAAAGGAGATGGCGAGATGAACTCGACGGATTTTTGCCTGGTTGGCGTCGTGAAGCTCTGAATAGAGAGAAGTGGAAACGATGGGACACCCAAGGCTAATGAAAAAATAATAATAAAGTCTTGCTCACTAACTATCTATTGGATTGTCCATCTTGAAGCTTTATAACTAGAGAGAACAGTGTGACACCTTTCATACAAATACAAGGAATACAACATCACGCGATCGCACCCGGCCCGCACCCGGCCCGCACCCGGCCCGCACCCGGCCCGCACCAGCACTATGTGTGTCCTGCGCTTTTGAAACTGAGTAACAGATGTGCCTATAAATAAACACACAGACAGATTTCAAGAATTCTTATTTTAGAATTGTTGTAAATGTTTTAAGTTTTATGATTTACGTAGAGGTTTTTATGAATAACCTATTTCGGGATTCCTGTACCTCTCATAAGTCTAACATTAACTTTGATTCAAAAGTAATACTTAGAATAGCTATTTCAGAACCTACGCGGTAAACAAAACTATTTACTTGTAATCTATTTCGTGGAAATACCCATTCATCTTATTTTGTCTATGGTATTACAAGTATAAAACAGTTTTTTTCTTCTTCTACAACAAAAATACGCTTCAGAGATTACTTAAAGAAGTATGAATAACAAATAAAAGTAATATTGTTAAGCTTTAACTTGAACACAACAATAACAGACTAGTCTGAAGCGCTTTGGAAACTCGAAGGTCAAGTGAGGATAACTAAGTGGCTTACAGTTCGGGTCTTATCCCTGTTTGGATATATTACGGTAACTTCGAGGCTTGGCAAACAATAATTTTATGACAAATTAAATCACTATTTGTGTACACATTATTACGTAAAGTTGGGCGGTTTGTCTCCCGCTGGCAATTTCAATGGTTCACATAAGCTTTATTAATGATCTTATCATAACGTTAACTAATATAAGTCAGTCAATTATAATCTAAGTTCAGCAATACTTTCATTTGGCCCGAGGATACTTTCGAACATCTACACTAATATATTAAAGCTAAAGAGTTTGATTATATTTTTCATTCCAAAATTCCCGTGGGAATGGGCACCACGCGGCTAAGCCCGCGGAGCTCTCCTAGTTTTCTTATTGTATAGATCTGATACCATCAAATTGCATCTACTAGGTAGATTTATTTCTCTATGTAAAGTCATGCAAGTAAACCCAAAAGCGTGAATTGAAAAATCTTAATAAAAACATAATCTTAGGCGTCTTTTAAATTGAGCAACGAACAACGAGCAGCGAGTGATGCTCGCCTTTTATTGCTAAAATTCTTTATTCATCGCCTCTCAACTTGCAAGACTCAATCTAAGCGAACTTTATTATAGCCTAGTTATTATTGAAAGATAATGTACTGAAAGGAAAAGTATATTCTCACATTTCACGCAGCAAATATTTCAGACTTCTCGCGCCAGTAAATTCCAATACGCAAGATATCCCAAGCGTACCCCTAGCTCTGGATATCTAGATATCTATACGTTTCTAGCTCTGAATATTGTTTCGTATCCTAGGTTTTGCGTCTTATGAAAGATCTGACCTAGATTTGTGCTAGGTCCGTATTTTAGTCTTGGTTTCTTTGAGCGTATGCTTTTTATTGTTGTACAGGCTTATGTTCTGTTTTGTATGGATATAAAGAAAATTGTGGATGCTGGCATGTCATTGCTTATCTCAGGAGCCGTGAGTAAGATCTGCCGGAGATTGTTCGTATAAGTTAAACGAGATTGCAGTTTTAATCTTTTTGCTGTTTCTATACAAATAAAGGGAATTGAATTGTGTTCCGTGGTATTTAAACAGCAGCTTTTCACTAAATGTAAATGAAATCGTACAGTACTTTTAGCGAATAAGTCTCTTTTATGTATAGCAACGTGAAACATACCATGAGCTTGAGCAGTACAGCTCACAGTCTTTAAACTAAATTGTTCAACACAGACACGTCGGTGATTAGTTATGTTCGATACTAATTATTTAGTGTAACATACATTAAGTCTGTAACCTACAGATGCCTAAAGTCTGCGCAATTTTACTATGCTGTCATGGACCAGAAGACTGTCTAACAGCAGACTTACATCTGTTCTTGAATATTTTGTCCGTTTGTCGAGAAAAACCACGCACCATTAGCAAGTAATAGAATCAGTTAGGTTCCATATCTAAGCACTAGTTTAACTTAAGCTACGTTTGGGTCTAATAACGTTACGTTGGGGCCTTGTGAGTCCGCACATATTTATGAATTTAAATTACTTTTTATGTGGAGTTAAGGCAGGACTGGCATAAGTACAGGGTCTAATGAGTGTGGAGGCAGATTACTTGTGATTCTGATATTCGTCGGCGGTCCGTCGGCTCGGGGGCGGCCATTAATAATTAACACAAGTTATTTAAATAAATGTCCGCGCGCGTAGTTGGTAACAACTCCGTGTTGCGTATCTCCGATGTGATCCCTAAAATTAATTTGAGACGCCATTAAAATTAATATTCAACTAAACTGAGCTCTGTGGCCGAGCCGTGAACTTCGGAATATTTGAAACTTAGCCTTTATTAAATTTATTCACGTATTTTGATTTTCAAACTCAATTTTGTAATAGTTTTCCAACTTTTAATGAACTGTGCGAAGTGTTGTAATATGAAATTCTGTTTGTAATGAAAACGATCCTTCTAAGAATTACCATTTGATCCTGTTCGAGGAAGTCTGATCCTTTAATGGCGGGTGGAGGTATCGTTACTAATTGAAACTGAGGTATTACGAACATAGTTTATAAGTTCCTATTTTCATAACTTTACAAAATTAAGTTTAAAAACTGTGCACAAAGTGCGCCGTGTTCCAAAGTAGCACAAAGACAATACACCAAGTTTAAAACATATTTTTAAAGAGCATTTCAAAATAATTTACGATAGTTGTAACCGTGTTCAAGTTTAGGGTACAGTCGTAAGAGACACGTGCGCCGGGTTCCGGCGGGACCTTGCAACTTATTGGATCGCCGTTCGAAGGAGTAACGATCTTTAACGTAACATTTTAGTTTAAAACGTTACACAAAGACTTGCCGAATAATGTGGCGGAGATCTGATTCACAATAGGGCTTTGAAATTGGAAGTGTAGCTTTATACCAACCGCGGCGTATGAGTATTTTATCATAAAGTAAACTTAATATAAGAGATGTTGTACCCGTTAATACATAATACCGTTATTGTTAAACTAACAAGATGATCGGTTTCTTTGAACGCGCGATTCTCTGAAACTCTCAGATACATCAATGAGGAAGGCCTATCAAAATTCAATATTTACTTGACTAGCAACGCCCCGCGTAACAACATATTTGATATACCCGTGGTTTTACAATGAAAAATATTCTATTCTTGTTGTTTTTTAATGAAAACAAGTTATTTATCCAACCCAAAACAAACAAACAAACAAGAACCTCTTCAATAAAGCTTTATTAAGCAAGATCGAGTAGGTAAGTGGCCAACTCTGGTTTAGTTTCTAGACCACCCGAAGGCTTTGAAAATGATCTTGCAATTCAACCTTATTAAGTAAGGATGTGAGTAAAACACATTAGAGTTGATAACAACAAAACCAACACAATAATATTGTCGAGTAGCAGTCACCGCGGTAACCGAGACTATAGCTAAGTGCTAACATTTGCACTAACTCCTAAACTAGGAATCGTCCCGTCGGAGGGAGTTGTGCTAAACAAATATGGCCGCCGGATAAACACATTCAACTCACTTCCGGTCGTCGGTTATGGAATGAGTTTTGTTTTTAAGGAGGAAAAAGTTTCGATTTGATGTTAGCTGTTGTAGCCTTTATCGTCGAAGACCTTCATAATTTAGCGTAGTTTCATAATAGAGACTAGGTTTTGACCTAGTTTACTAGTTTCTGGAAGGGATGGAGTCCTTTATAGCAAAATGTTAAAGAAGTCATTCAGATGAGGCAATTCCTAAGTCCTGTCCCGGCACACAAAGAGGTTTGTTATTTTATTTTCTTTTCATTTGCTTAAATAAATTTTATGAATAATTAACATAACTTAATTGAGGTTAAAGCTACATTATTTAAGTATCTCCACTATCACTACATATTATAAAACAAAGTCGCTTTCCGCTGTTTCTCCTTATCATTAAAACTACGCAACGGATTTTGATGTAGTTTTTTTAATAGATAGAGTGATTCAAGAGGAAGGTTTATATGTATAAAAAATCCCGAAATGTTCACGGGAACGGGCACAACGCGGGTAAAACCGCGGGGCGCTGCTATTATTTTATAAATGAGACTTGTGAACAGAACTAAATACATCATTATCTATCCAAAATCAAATTTTAACTTGGAAATCTAATAAGAAATGGAAATGTACTAAGTTTGTGATGAAGACGATAGTTTCCAAATTCCTTTCCGTCAATAAGATAGTTCTAGACTCAAGTTAGGTAATAGTTGGAGTTAGGTTCTGATCTAGGGCGTCTAGTTTGACGTGCAGACAGACAAGCTTCATTACAAACTTTTATGTGTAATGATCGGAGTCGGTTGTTACGACAGTCGTGTTGTTATGACTTGGGTTGTGAGAAATAAGGTTGTTACTCAGTTATGAAGATGTGTTGTGTTAGACGTTGTATATCATTGCTGTTCCGCGAGGTTCTACCCGAGGTCAAATAGATGGCGCTAGTGTGAATACTGTTTAGATCGCGCTTACGTCATTTTACCCAAATTCGGTAGGGTTTTATCTACAAATTTTGTAGAATTAATACTAAATTAATATACTTAGATTTTTCGTTTAGTTTACTTAAATTTTTTTCATATATATTCTCATAAGATAAATTATCAATTTGTACATTGATGTGGCTCTCAGTAATTTAAAAAATGATTACATTTCCAACACATACGTTTGTCCCATCTGGTCATTGATTTCTTAGTTAACTCTTTTAATATAATTTTAATGACGTCTCAGTTCAATATTAAAATTCAAATGGATACAAAACATTATATTTAGGTATATGTTAAAACGGAATGCAATCAAGTATAATAATGTAGTTGAATATATTCAATACTCCTCACGACTAATGAATAGTCAAGCAAAGCCGAGTAACAGTGATGTTAATTGGCGCTACATGTGTAAAGGCCCGTGCACAAGTTGGTATCTCAGAGCGCACCAGTGAGCACACGTCCTAAATAGTTCAAGTTTCAACTCCTCAATGATTTACACGTTGTATGTATACGCTTATGAACCGACTTAATGCCTGTTTTGACTAAATAATTATGTTATGGTATATTATCCTCCTCACTGTACTGATCTTCAGTGAGATGAGAGGCCCTTGCTGAGGAGTGGGACATTTCATAATAATACTTTTTCTTCTTATTATGGTTTTGTTGGCTATGAAAACGATAGTGTATTTAGAACCTTGTCATAATTAAACTTATTTATAGTTACTTACCGTGTTCTGAGAATTTTCAAATTTGTAAATATGATAAAGTACTAATGAATACTTATTATTATAGAGGCTTACTGTACACAATACCTATGTGGGTGTCATGATATTATTGTTTCATATTTGAACACGATATTTAAGTATGTTTAGTTAATAACACATGGACGAAGACCTGTCTGGACATATCGATTTTTAAAACATAAATTGTTGACCTTAATTTTGAACATGGTTGACACTTTGTGGAGGTTTAAGAATGTCTGTTCTGAGCTTTTTCTCTTTATCAGAGTACTCAGAGACGTCCATTAAATCGTCACTTAAGTAATGAACGTAATTTTTTATACATTAAATATCAAAATCACTCATTAAATCTCTACTAAGGAAGCATTTGACGTTTGAGTACGGGCGAAAAGGCTTCAGTTAAAACTAAAACTAAACTGGATACTTGTTCGTGGCTCATTATTTGGTTCCCTTTCCAACCAAATACCATTTAAAATTAATTGAACGAAATGATTGAACAGTTGAACAGCAACTAGCTCCGACCAGACAAACAGGACTGTTTAACGATTGCGATTATCCGTTAATCACAGATGTCTCTTCCAATTAGCGCGCCCGACCGGACCACATTAATTTAGTTAATAACAATCAATTGATACAATCTATCTGTTTTATTATTTAATTGTTTCGACTTGACTCCTTTACATAGGAACCAAACCACTACCACACTGAGTCGCTAATCCTACTCATATTATAAATGCAAATGTGTATGAGGATGTATGTATATATGTATGTTTGTTTGTTATTCTTTCACGAAAAAACTACTGGGCCGATTTAGATAAAATACACTTACAACAATACATTTACAGAAATAGCTGTAAGAGGAGGAGTAGTCAGTAGGATATACATACATCAAAATAACATACGGGATTCATTTTATCCCAAAATTCACGCGGGAAAGGTATAATACGGGTAACAACGCGGGGCGCGGCTAGTGATTCTATAAAAACGTTACTTACAGGTTTTTGACAAAACTTCTTGTACAGATAGTTTAACTCATTTCTGCGCGGCTCTATGCCTAGGTAAACTTTACTAGGTACATTGAATAAAAAATAGAACACAATCAATATAACACAGTCAATACAGAAAATATACAGATATGATATCCGACGCCATTTAAGATTATTTTATTTTATTTAATGACACAGTTTATATTAACGTTCAACCCGAGCGTCCATTTTGCTAAAACAAATGAATATATAAAAAACAAAGTTATTTAGCAGAATGTCCCAAGTGCTTTTGTTTAGATATAAAACTCGAGTGTTCATAACACACATATTACCATAACATTTAACCAGACACGCTATCACACCGAACCGTAACAAAGTTACCTAGTCCTATAAAAGCAGAGTTTAAAAACAAGGTGTAAGTGGTGGATGTTGAACGAACGAAGAATTTCATTAAACTTGCCTCGTTGCCCGCGATAGAGAATTACTAGCTGCCTCTATGGAACACGGTCACACTGTTGTGAACGTTACCGTGGCCGCACTTTACATACGCTAAATGCTCTGCACTTGATAAAATGAAGCCTTAAACATGGTACTACACAAACGTGTTTTTATAAATCTAACGAATTAGTCGCTCATTGTTGGTATTGATGCAAGCTAAAGCCTGTTTGAATCGCCAAAGAATTGTAGCTGACAAAGAAACGCTTTCCATTCAGCAATTTGTACACAGGAAATGTTGTGCTGCATCGATATGTATAAAGGCTTTGAAAGTGGGCATCGTTTTTATTGTAACATGTTTAGTGAAAAAATCATCATTATACACACTTCGTTACACTAACGTCATACTTTTCAAATCACTCGCCCGTTCTCGTTCTATAAACTTGTTAACAACAAAAATAGTCATGAGTTAGTCTTTAGGATTCCTAAACATATCCTACTATACTAATATTATATATGCGAAAGTTTGTGAGGATGTATGTTTGTTACTATTTCACGATAAAATTACTAGACGGATTTGGATGAAAATTTACAGCAATACAGGTTATACATCAGAATAACTCATGGGATACATTTAATCCCAAAATTCCCGTGGAAACGGGTACAACGCGAGTAACACCGTGGGGCGCGGCTAGTATACTATAAGTATGTATAAAACAAGTAACAACATTAACTACTAAGAACCTTATTTTTAGATTAGCTTCTTTATTTCTGCATCACAAGACCCTCATCACTTAAGTTACTGTTACGGTGTTCACTTCGGTGTGACAAGGTCCCGACGGCGGCCTTTTGATTTTATAGCGACACTAATTTCACATCCTACCGGCGTACTTTGTCATAACGCCCGTAAGACGTAGTTTACAAATTGAGCGACCCTAATGGCGCCTCGGCGTAAACGGTGTGCTCACTACACGTAATGATATTAATCTTCGCGCTAGAGAACACTTTGCATTCGAAACTAGCGGTTTAATAAACAATCGATCAGGTTAATGTGCTTCTTTGGTTTATTAAATCTTATAAAAATTAAAGTTATTTACTACCCCATTTAATTGTCATGTTTCCTACTTTTAAAACATGGCTCGGGTTTGAGGTCACCAACCCGCATTAGGTTCAACTCCTACTGGTGTCCCACTGCTGGGCAAAGGCCTCTCATCTCGCTGAAGATAACAGTACAGCAAGGAGGATTAGGCATAATATAAGATATATTGTTATTTAATGAATAAATGAGCTCAGTTGACCTTGCCCCAAGAAAAGTTCGTCGAACAAATCCATACAGAGTAGTGGAGAGAGTAATCTTTGTTTGCTCATCTCATTTTATAGCTATGATGGAAAACTTTTAATTTATTTTACTGCCCACTTGATTATTCCCGAAGGATCCAAAGATTACGATTTGGGGGTAGTTTTTTAACGACTATAACCATTACTCGGTAAAAATTGGATTTTCGGGAGGATTTTATTGTTTTTATGATGGGCTGAATCGGGTATTAGATTACTTGTTATGGATGGCTCCTTAGGATTTGTTTTTTGGCAAGCATTGGTTTCTGTTTTCGATGAATTGGGGTACTAAGATACAGCGATAGTGATGGTGACGGTGACTTGTGATTTTTTTGAAAAAACTTCTTTCTCTCTTCTTCTATTCTGAAAATGGCTGGACCAATTTTACGATTTTGATGTTTGTTTTGTTGATTTGTCTCAGCCCGAACACTGGACAGTGAAACAAAACGAAGCTGGTCATACCCTAAGGAATAGCTGGATTCTTTTTAAAAAGGAACATAAAATTATAGCCTTTGTGAATGTTCTTTTTTCGGAAAAACCGCCGTGCTCCGTTTCTCGCCTATTCCATGCACCCCTTTTTGAAGGCACTGCAGGTGTTGGTAATTTATTTGAAACTTGTGTTCATAAAAAATAAGTTAGTTCATGTATGTCAGTGTCCGACCCTTTTATTGGAGGTTTTAGACCATCTGAAGCCTCCGACATGGTCCATCGATTGTTAAGGACCAACAATCTTACGTGAATCACTGTAGCGCTCAGATAGAAATGCCACTATCGGCCACCCATCCAAGTCCGAGCCGACCTGCACATTGTTTAACAATAAATATGAACTAACATCGCTAAGTCAAACTTCACCATGAGCTACAAGATAAATTAATATGTAGCAGAATGCAACAAAGACCGCGTCTGTGCCGGCTCGTTACGCGGAGGTCGAATACTCATTTCATGCGTCATAAACATTTGATTCGGCGTTACAACTCCTTATTGTGTCATGTGGCGCTGTGATTCAGACGCCTCTTTATTGTATAAAAATCACGTAATTTGTTGGTTATGAATTTGAATAAGCGAAGCCTTATTACGTTGTGTTGGTAAGTAAGGACAATAAACAATGCGGGAAGTCGCGAAGCAACTCAAAGAGTTAATAGATTATTGATTACATACATAGATTGTATGGTTGAAAGAACTTGCTACAAGAAGCACAATGTGTTCATCAGCCTGTTGAATTATTCATTTTAATACAATTTTATTTTATTTATTAACTCCAATTAAACCATTGAGACTAGCCAATACCTTACTATGCCTCCAAGCCATCTCCCCACCAGAATCCGTAATACATTTAAAGCGGTATCACAGCTATCTGACATGCTAATTTAACTTGGTGAATGTGGACCCGGAGCTAGGAGCCGCGTTCGGCCAGCGACGACCAACTTTAAAATAAACTTAAGATCTCGAGTTTCGAGAAACGTCCGACACAAAACATCTGCACTTGAAATATCGCTTGACTTGTGAATAACCTCCTTTAGTAGGTTTCTTTTTATTCCTGCACCCTTTGTTCACCCCGCGCCGTGACCGAACTTCGGAACCGTCCCGAATTACGATGCTTTACGAATATGTATAGTTTGGTTGTTTTAGAAGCGTACGGGAAATGTTTTTTGCATAAGGACATGTGTTGGGATGGATAAGTTAAGAAGTTTGTTGTTTTGGAGTTGTGACAGGAAAATTGTGTTATAAGTATAATAGAGTGAGAATTTTTGACGTATCTCTCCTATAATAAAAATACTATCATATATGAAATAGAGAAGAGAGTATAGTAGATTTTTAAATTACCATACCACCTTTGAGCTTTGTATAGTTCCCTTTTCCTTTGTATATACTCGTAAATAAAGTCTATTTCAAGCGAAGTTAATATTCTTCCGGGAAAAGTAATATTCTTGATGCAAGTGCAGGCCACAGGCGCACAAAGCATATTCCAGTACAGTAAGTAACACGTTATGAAACTCGTAATTTCAAAAAGATCACCCGCTCCGCCCAATCTGTCCGCCCTTCCTAACCGTTGATTAGCCATCTAGCACATTTACTGCCCACACTCCAATGCCCCTTACTAATGGAGATTACACCCCCAACTCCTAAAATAAACCTTACACCTTCAACAATAGAGTAGATTTTACCACTGCAGTGCGGCTTTAAGACGGTAGTAAGCTTACACGTCGTTTTGTTTCTTAGTAGGAGAGATAACGTTTAGTTCAGTCCATTTGTCTGCGAGTACTGGCGACTGTTTACGGAGGGATAACCACTCTAACGTCCATGGATACTACGACATCCAAAAAAAAAGTAGCGTCATACGCCCACGGATACTGTAGTATCCAAAGCGACGAGTTGTCTTTAACTCCATCTAGTTTAAAATACGGTACTGTTTTGTGAGTTTTGATAGATTATCTATAAAGCTGTTGAAATAGTTCGACGAAAAAATAAGAGATGGCAGTGTAATATGCTTTGACAAAAAAAATAGAAATTTTTAAGTTCAGTTGACTCGTGTGACGTTTGTGTCGTGAAGTGTTTTTACAAGTGTCAACCATTATGTCGTAAGTATTACAGTTTTGTTTTATTTATCTTACAAGTGTTATACATCAAAATAAACTAGAAGATTTGTGCTTTACGATGATGTTTACATATCACAGTTTTAGGTGATAAATCTAGTCTAATTTTAACTTCAAAGTATTGTTTTTTCGAAAAAAATGGCCGGTCGTATGGTGTCGGCCAATTTTAGTTTTGTTTAAACATATTTTACATACTTTGCATTACAAAAGTATATGGAATATCGAAATACATTTTGTAATAAGCAAAATAATACATTTTTCAAAAAGAAATATACTAAATTCATTGAAGATTCCATAATACTGTCAATGTGTTCCTCAGGTTTTTTGTTGTGGACTGGTTGGTATCCACGGACGTTACACGAAACGAGACAAATAAGGTTCGCTACAGACGGCAAAATATGTTTGCAATATTTTTTGTTTTGCTAGTGGTGGTATATTTTGCTTGAGATGACTAATATTGAATGATGACTAATATTGAGAGCACTTTTTGGTTTTGGACTAATTTTCTTCATTTATTTTTCGCTTGGTTTCCGTTGGATGTGTATAATGTTCCAATGTTTTTTTTTTTGTTTTGACATATTATTAATATATTAAATCTTCTTAAACATATTAAATCTCTGCATTGAGAATTGTTTTATGGATTACCATATATAGGTTGTGTGGCTGGTTTAAATTAAAGTATAAATTGATTTTTTTATTTGTTTTAATTTAAAAAACCCAACTAGAACAAAAAAACAACTTCAAAAATATAATTATTGCATAAAACCAATTCATAAATAAAATATAAATATTGCATAAAACCAATTCATAGATACCATTTTTTTTCAGTCGGTTAAAATTACAACGTGTGTAGGAAACCTTAGGGCGGCCATGTTGCTATTATTTCGCCTTCGCGAGCGAGTCGAGAGCGCTCGAGACATCGCGGTAAAATTACGAGGAGTAGTGTTTTGTTTCGATTTATTTCAAATACTTAGAGTTAGCCGAATATAATCATATATACATCAAAAGAAAGGGCAATAAGTCTAGTTTGTTATGAAATTATTTTATTGATAAAATATGCAATAATTATTCCTTATATTTTAAAAAGATATAAATAAATATGTTTTTTTTTTTCGAATTACATGTTTAACTCGGTTTTGAGTATCAAAGCTTATAACTAAGGATTTAAAAAAATAGTTAAGTTTGATCTGTATTCTTCAATCATTTTTTTCGTATTTTTTTCTTTATTCTAGCCGTTACGGTTCAGTAGTTATGTAGGTTTTTGTTACGACGAAGTTGCGGCGTCGCGCGCGGGTCGGCAGCCGCGTGTGGCTGGACGTTAGAGGTATAAACGGTCGCGCGGGCCGGACGTTTGAGTGGATAATATTAATCACGGCTTAAGGTCGTATGTTGATATCGGACGGTTTGTTGCCGACTATTATTCTTTTTTGCTCCTAAGAGACGTCCACACTTGAACTGACAGCTTTATCGGACTTTTCTATTTTCGTTTGCGCTTTTAATACGAGAATTATATTGGATTAACAGCGCTTGGGCGTTTTACTCGTATTGTTTTTATTTCCATGAGAATTTTGGGATTAAAGTTGATAGCCAATGTGCTCTGCCAGACTCTGTGTGTCTGCAAATTTTCATTCCCATCTGTTGACAAGTTTTCCCATGAAATACACATCCATAATTTTTTCCAAACTTTCACATATATACTTAATATTTATTAGTAGGAAGACTGTGTATTAATATAATTATTTAATATTATAATTATAGGAATAAATGATTACCATTATATAGATATACAATCGTTATCATTTATTCCTAAAATTGGTTAGTACTTTAAACACTTATTTAATAACAATAATATGACTCATGATAAATGTCTGTTGTAATCACATGTACGTCAAATGCTATTGAAATACTCAGGTCAATAAGCTTCTTGGATCTTTAACGAAGTTTTTCCGAGTGAAGTTAATGTGAAGGAGCCGTTAGTGTTCAATCAACATTAAAGGTAATTTGATTACATTCGTACCTTTATGTTGCCGATTCTTAACCTGTATTTAAACCGAATTCGGGAAATCGCCGTTTCGATTGTATAATGCGGGTCATACACGATCAAGTTTGCAGCGTACTTGATAAACTTGACGGTGAACTTGATCGTGTATGGCCCGCATTATAGAATTTAAATGACCGTATCATTGAGCGAATTCAATAGAATGCGAGTAAGCGACTGAATAGTTTGATATGTCTGACGATCCTGTTCTATTGAATTGGCCAGCTTGCTCATTATACAAGTCTGTTCAGCGAATATTAGCAAAAGGTAAGGTATTATTCTTATATAATGGTAATAATTTTGTACTCATTCCAAAGAAACGTGATAGACTGATAGTTATTACGATTAACTTGCATTTTAGTTCGCTTAAATATAGAAAGAAAAACTATGTAAAGCGAACTCCCAACATAAAACAAGAGTCAACAAAATTATCTTAATTTAAACTCACGTAAAATGTTTAAGAGTAATAATGAAACAAAAAGTTTGTTATCGATAGCGACAGCGGTGGCCCTCGTAAACCTGTCCCAAGACCGGTTTAATAAAGAGGTATATCGTCCCCGATACCCCGCATCCCCGCATCCCCACAGGCCGGGGCATTACCCGCACCCGCACCCGCTGACATCACGGGCCACTATACAGACTACACTCCGCACCGCTTATATAACACACAAGCATTGTTATAATATTTACCTCTCAGGTGTACTCTGAAGCAGAAAGTCAGATGCAACCGAATTGAGACATATTACACGATTCCAAAGTACAACCATTCGCAAAAACGTAATCATAGTCCATTTGTGGAAATGTTGATAACATCAGGCAAAACTGTACATGGTTAGCCAAGTGTGATTCCGTACATAGAAATGTTTCAAGCATTTATTTTGACTTTTTGAAAGCTTGATTATACTCGTATGTACATAAATATACAATAAGGATTAACATGCAGAAAATTTCTGAAATCAAAATTATTCGTACTTGAAACTCTTACTTTATATTTAAAGGTCATGTCTCTGACTCGCTGATCGCAATTCCACGTAAATGTTTTCATTATTCAGTTTGGGAGACTAAACATGTACATTAACGTAATCTACGCTCCCAATATAATTAACCTTTACCTAATTGATGCCCGAAAGACGTACCGACGTTTTCCAAAAGGTCGGAGAGAGTAAACACAGTCCGCTCAGCGGGAGTGCGTCCAATCATCTTTATTCCCCATAAATCTCGATGATCCACCAACAAATGTCTAGGAGGCCCATTGATCGGTACATAAGTGAGGCTCCTGACCCGAAACTTTTGATTTCGTTCCCTTTTATCAATATCATCTATACCGAAGCGCAGGATACTTTCCTTTCACAAAAAAGGACGCAGAATGGAAAAGAAATTCGGAAAAACGATCTTTTCTTCTGTCTGATGTTATCCGAGGGACGCACCTCGCTCCTTTCACGAACACAATCGGTGTTTTTTATACGTGTGATGTGCATTATCAGACTCTATGTGTGCTCTCGAAAGTTAGTTAAAGTCTTCCAACTAACGCTCGAACTCAGAAACGTTAAATGCTTCCTTAGTAGAGATTTAATGACTGATTTTGACGTGTAGTGTGTGAAAAATTACGTCAATTGGGCGAGTGTCGATTTAATGGAGGGCAGTAAGATACTTAAATAGATACAGCGAATGGCTTACAACAAAACCATTAGCAATTCCAAAATGAAAAGAAAAATTTTATCACAAAAAAATCAGTAACATTTCTCTAATTTATTATTTATTTTGATTTATCGACGTTAATAATTGTTGTATTTGATTCATAATAGTAAAAGCAAATGGTTTTAATGGTACCATTAGAGTGTTTGTTTCGTTATATTTGAGGGTGTCTAAGTGGTTTTTAACTGTGCGAGGAAACGGCCCGGTTATTCATTAAGCGGGGATATTTCGGGGACTCGTCGGCGCTAATAGCCTTTTGGTTATTTTTTCGAAATGGAGATACAATGAAGGCCGCAGCGCTTGTTGAGGAAAGTATTTCAGTTTAATGGGTCACTGAGTATAGTTCACTCGGCGGCTTATTTAGAAGCTTTTTTGGTTCGTTATTTAAAAGGATACATGCGTCAATTCTTTTTACTTTCTTTTGTAAATGATGCCTATTCTGTATGAAGTATGTACTTGCAGACTGACTCACATGTGACCCATACTAAGGGGACTGCTATAGAAACTAGCTGATTATATGACGGAATACATAGCTTTTAAAGATTATAGGAATTCACACACACTCACACACATACACACAAGCAACTGTTTTAATTTTAACCCCTGACGCACAAGTGGGATGTTAATTTTGTTTACAAAGTCTTTCATAAAAATACAAGGAATACAACGTCACGTGTGTCTTGCGCTTTATACTGTCGCAGTAAGTGCAGTCAGTTACCACTAACGAAATCCGACTTACTTAAGTAACCTCCTTGTTTATACCTCTATCTCATTAACCGTGTTGTCATCAACTTAAATTACCTAATTAACTTATCAATACAAACATTCTGTGTCGACAAACGCTGACGAACTCGGCTAATTAACAATTAAGTTATAATTGACTTACTTTCTCTTTGGTAATAATCTGGTCTCGTTTGAATTACGACCCAAATGAAACCTTGGGCCTTTCGCAGGCTTGTTAGGCTAATCCTGTCTCAGAGCTGATTTATGTATTTTGGTAATTAGTATTTAGTCCTAAGAGGAGTACTTAAGGCTTCCTTAGAAATTAGTAATCTAGATTTTGTGAAACGTTTTCAAAAGGGGGCTTCGAATTGAACTGCGGTATATATTTAGATTCCATGTTACATACTCTCTCGCACAGCTACAATATCAGGAGCTGTTAGACTGCTACGCTGTTAGATTAAGCGACGATAGTTCATTGCAATTGTTAAGGAACATGCCGCTCGACTTCTACTTGGATGGGTGGCTGATGATGAAATTTTTATCTGAGCTGAAACAACGGTAGCTGTTTCAATCGTCAGGCCATGTTGCAGGCCTTTAGGCGGTCTACGCCGACGCCGGGGTTGGCCACCAACCTACTCGCACTTACATTTTAGCTTATTTATTTCGCTTTAGTATAATAATAACTACCTATGGACTACGATGTATGCAATAATAATATACAAAGTAAAAAATTTGTATGTAGGTCTCGCATACCGTTTAACAAATTATTTTAATAAATGCACGTCGCTATCGCTTTTATTTACGTAACGAAATAACATGAAACGAACGTTGCTTCAAATATTTTAATTACAATGTAGTTACGGTTACTAAGTGGAAAGGAACTGCTATAACATCAGAATCTATGAGATGAAACAGGTGTCATATCGAGTGAGTTGAGCCACTGAGTTAGCTAAATTTTCCACTCTATTATTAATCGACTTTACATTGTTCCTAAATTTTTTTTTTGTAAATAATAGTATGTTGATCGTAATTTGCTGACGAATCTATACTAATATAATAAATATGAAGAGTTTGTTTGTTTGAACGCGCTAATCGCAGAAACTACCAATCCGATTCGAATAATTATTTTTGTAATGGATATCCACATTCAACGGGAAGGTTAAAGGCTGTTTTTCATCCCTAAATTTTTACGGAAACGGGCACAACGCGGGTAAAACCGCGGGGCTCTGCTAGTGTACTAATATAATGAGGCTGAAGAGTAATTTTTGTTTATAACAACGAGCTGATCTCAGAGACTGCCAATCCGATCTAAATAATTGTTTTCGTAATGGATAGCCACATTCAACGGGAAGGTTATAGGTTTAACCCCGGAGAGTGGGCACAATGCGAGTAAAACTTCGGGGCGTTGCTAGCGCCAGAATTAGCTGGTTCAGCTAATACGAGTATTACCCTCCACTTGCGGATCATAAGCGTTATGACAGCTGCCCCTCGTCGATATCACAATGACGTACTATAGACGATCATATAATTTTAGTACGTATAGATACACGTATTTTTGGTACTCAGAAACACATATTTTTGTCGTGTAAACTATAACATAACTACTTACGAATCAGAAATATATATCCTTTTTTCAACTGGTTTAAATTAAATGAATTTATTAATTAACAACTGGTTTCGAAACTTGGTTACGAAAACAACCGAAAAAAAATAATCAAGTTCGCATTCACCACATTATTGATAAACGATAAAGTCGATAACATAACCATTGAAACGTGACATAAAACAAAACACCCTCAATATGTAACTGAATAAATGTAAATCATAAAACTGCAATAACTGTTGCGATTGTCATTACACAGCGAGAATCGATGGCTCGTGTCACGGCGACGTGACACCGTGATAAATTGTCGTGTCACTATGCAAGTCTAACTGTCACGGCGTGCGATATACTTAGCATATACGTACGTCGTACGTGCAATAGATGGGTTGTCGTGTGAGGGTTATTATTTATTTCACGTGTTCCAATCTTAAGACGGAGAGCACTTGATGTGTTTTATAGTTGTGTTCTGTTAGAATCGTCGAGCTTTTAAGTTCATAGATTAATACTCAATAGACATAGGGCCTTAATAGTTTGTATAAATAGTCTGTCCCTCTCCGACATACGCTATTTTCCGAAGAACCAAAGAAACAAAACACTTTTTAACAGTGTTTTAGTTGAATAGCGTTTGTGAATAATGTTGAAATTAAGTTTGTTTCTTCAATGTTGTTTTTAAAATAGTGTTTTTAATTTTTTGTTAAAAAAGCGGTCTACTCCAAGATGTCAAATTAAATAAAAGTAAATCTCAATGTTATTTCAATTGTGGTCAGTAATGACCTACATGTAAATGTTACATAGCGATTGGAAATAAATTGTTATAAAAAAAGATGTGAAATATTTCTCAGATTAATCATTTTTGTGAAATGTGTAAAAATAACCTCAATTAGTTAATTCTGTATTCAATTAACGACTCTCGGTGCGGCTCCAAGTCAGCTGGAAATCAAGTTCATAATTAAATTACTTCGTTCCAAATTGAAGTTTGCAAATTGGGACACTATATTAAATTCTAAATAATCCGATACAAATATGAGAGGGCGCGAACACACACGAAACAATCGATCAAATTATAAAGGAGCGACGTAATAAATTGGAAGATATTCGAGTGTGCTCGAGTACCGGGATGAATTAATAAAAGCACCCCCCCCCTCGCCCCCCTCGCCCCGCCCGCTACGTGATTAGCCTGATTGCCCGATATTAACTTTATTAATTGGAGATAATTTGTTTGGAATATTCACGTTTTGTTAACACTCGGAGCGGTTCTAAAGTATTATTAAAAACTAGCGGCGCCCCGCGGTTTTACCCGCGTTGTGCCCGTTCCCGTAGGAATTCCAGGATGAAAAATAGCCTATAACCTTCCCGTTGAATGTGGCTATACATTACAAAAAGAATTTTTCAAATCGGACCAGTAGTTCCTGAGATTAGCGCGTTTAAACAAACAAACAAACAAACAAAACAAACTCTTCAGCTTTATAATATTAGTATAGATGTGCTCCAATTACGTAGATATTACATTAAAATAAAATATCATTTTGTTCTAAATTGATTGTGTTAATATTACAAATAAAATTACTTTTGTAACATAAATACTTCGAAATCTCGTCGGCAAACAAAATAAACACTTAAATTATTTGCCACGAGTTATTGAAACTTTACTGAAAGTCGCGCAGGATTATCGGCTAGTGTGTACTACGGCTTGATTTAACGGAGAATAATTCAACAGACGTTTTCCAATATTTTTATAAAACATTTCGCATTCACAATTTCTTTAAGTTTCTTTAGAATTCGTCTAATTTGTTTAATAAAGTTATTCTTCATACTTAGGGTCTAGACAGACGGACTGCAATTCAACTGCAATCCGACTGCCAAATGGCAGTTCAGATGCAGTTTGAATGCAGTTGGCTCGACTGCAATCAAACTGCACGTCGACGGGCAGTTGGCGTGCAGTTGGATTGCAGTCTGAGTGCAGTTACAACGACTGCAATCAATCAGACTGCAATCCAACTGCACGCCAACTGCCCGTCGACGTGCAGTTTGATTGCAGTCGAGCCAACTGCATTCAAACTGCATCTGAACTGCCATTTGGCAGTCGGATTGCAGTTGAATTGCAGTCCGTCTGTCTAGACCCATAGAGTCAGGGTGGACTATTCAAACTTTAAAGCAAACGTTTGCGGCTTATTTTGGGCGTCGTAATTCAACAGTTTTCCTTCGCGTGACATTCAAGGTACTTCGTCGACTCAAAGTTTTTATAGAAATTAAGTCTAGACTTGTTTAAGTGGGCTTTTTATAGCTAGTTTTATTCGCTAAAGCTCCACCTTAATGTTCCTTGTAAATATTTCTGTTTTGGCGGAAGTTGTTCATTTGAAGTAATTACAGACTGATAATTTATGTTATAGCTAATTACTTTCAACCTTAGTGTACCAATTAAGATGCTTTAATGAACTCTCTTTAATTAATATTATGTGCTAAACATTTACAGTGTAACGGAGCCAATTTGAGATCTGTCTTGTTCCGTAAAACTAGGTTGTTATGCGAGTGAGTGTGAGTTATGTGGTTAGGAAGTAAAATTATCGTTCGAAACAAAATATTTAATGAAAATATAATAACCCACCTTCAGTAAGAGTTGCCCTGTTGGCCCTGTATTAGGCATATCAGATTATCTAAAAGCCTACATTATAAAGAACTAGCAGTACCCGTGGTTTTACTTGTATTGTACCCGTTTCTCTTAGGAATTTCGGGATAAAAATAGCGTATAGGCTTTCTCTTAAATGTGGCTATCTGATACAAGAAGAATTATTCAAATCAGATAGGTAGTTCTGCGATTAGCGCGTTCAAACGAACAGAAAATCAAACCCAGCTTTATTGTAGGCATTGAGAGATAGGTATAGAGAGATAAAAAATAAACAGAGTAAAAGCACTATCCTTAGTACAGTTTTAACATGTCTCTGCTTACATTTAAAATGTTCATTGCTATTAAAAATGATAGCCTTCTAATGTTATAATAATACCTATGATAACTAAAGATTCCTTTAAGTAGGATAGCTTCGGTACAAATAACCAGAACAAAACCTTTACCATTTTCCTAGAATCGTCTAGAAGGTTATCTTCAGTTGACAAAGAGTTTGCGTCGAACGGGAGAGGGCGGCTCTAATAGATATCTGCAGTTAATAGTATTCAGAGCGCGTCAGTCGTACGGAGGTGAATGGAGGACGCAAATCGGTCCGAATCACCGGCGACCGCCAGGGGCTTGGCGGGGAGCGAGTGGCGAAATTCTCTTAAATAGGCAACATTTGGTCATAAATGTAATCTTGTACTATAGTTAAGGCCTCTCCTCTCACTGAAGATATCAGTACAGTGAGGAGGATTAGGTGTTATCACCACGCTTGCCAAATGCGGGTTGGTGATCTCAAACCCAAGCCATGTTTGAAAAGTAGGAAACATGTTTTTGCTTGACGGAATTGAACCCGGGACCTCAGTCTTGGCAGGTGAGTACACACACCACTAGACCACCGAGACGTTGTTAATAAATTAAAATAATATATTAGCCTGTAACGCCTTATTGCTAGGCTAGGCTGTCTCATCTCACCAAAGATGTTATCAGTGACGACATCACAGACCCAAGCCATTTTTGAAAATTACACAGCATACGTCACTCGAAGCTTGAATTTGAACTGAACCCGGGACCCCAGTCTTAGCAGGCATATACCATTAGACCACCAAAGCGTGAACCAGCATCGTCGTGAATCAAAAGCGCAGGTGTCCTAACAGTTGGTCCTAGAGAATGAATTACCTTTGCCTAATCCCGACGCTCACGTAAATTCGTACAATTGTTATAAATGTGGCAGATTTTCTGGAGCTAATTTGTTTTTAACCAGTAGAATAATAGCCTCATCATTTGAAGTCATTGGGCTCATGCGGTCGTTGAACTTGTTGGGTAGTTATTTAGTTCGAGTAAGTCAGTGGTCAACCCTGGTGTTTCTAGACCGCCTAAAGGCCTCTGACATGGTCTAACGATTGACACAACCGAGACCGACAGTTAAATACAGTTTCATTAAACTTGTAGTATCGCCAATCACGCAAATAACTGTAAATACTAATTTGTATTAACATTTTCTCATTAGCTGTATCATCAAATGTTACTATGTATTTATTCTAAATTATTAAAAAATATATAAAATGCCAGTCTCTATAATCTAGTTCCGCTACATAGATCCGCGTCAGTATAATTTATTTAAATATCAGAAAGATTAAATTAAAATAATATGAAGATTAATTTCCAATGAAGCTGTTAACTTTCAACATATATTTACATGGAAGAGCGAAGTACTTACTTCTCTATTTTGTGTGGATCTAATTAAATATCCAGTATTTTTTATTTATGCTGACATTTAACAAGATAAAGGTCAGGATTGGAAGAAGAAATAAAGATGAGGTTATTTCTTCTTCCAATCCTGGTGCCAGAGTTATTGAACTGCCAAAGGTCTCTGACATGGCTCATGTAACGGCTACTATCCGTAGAAAGTAACCGGAACCGACGGCTTTACGTGCCCCCTGAAGCACGGAATCGTTTACTAACATCATTATAGTCATCGTCGCCACCTCCCGTCGGCTCGCTACATCAATGGCCACAATCCAATCGGCGAGGGCGCAACGATTTGTCGTCACAATCAACGCGCATTGCAGCTGCGACGCGACGTGATCACTCGCCTCGGCCAGATATTACACCAGACGCTGTTAGTGCAACACGGTTCATTGTGGTTTCATGACACTTGGATTCACTTCCCGGACGTGGTACTCGGGGTATTAAACTTAGGAAGTAGTGAGTGATTTTAGTAATTAAATTAGAGGGTTTACTTAACCCTCTTATATGGGTGTATTTTGATTCTTAAATTATTGGGAGCATAAGTTTCACATCCTCATTGTATTACTGAAATCCTGATTTGAATTGAAGTAGGCAAGCGTGGAGATTATGCCTTATTTTTCTCACTATACTGGTACCTTCAACGAGATGAGAGACCTTTGCCTAACTGTGGGGTATTACAGGCTAATATGTTACTTTTACTTTAGGTATTTAAATATTGCTGAGTTTGTTGTTGTTGCTCAGCGACAGTGACAACGACAATCGCTTTTCATTTGCTTTGTTGCTATAAAAACGTGAAATGTTTCAGGATCCCGTGACATTCCTTTTCACGTACATTTTGATATCAGCGAACCGAAGTCAATGTAAATCTATTGAACTGTGATTGAACTATACGACTGTAACAGATAATAGACAAACAATAGACTGACGAATTTGTTATTAATTTGTAAGTCATGAAATCGTTTAGGAATCAACATTTTAATTGCTTTTTGTGCAAATTGGACATTACAGGCTACTTTACTTTACTTTTGTACAAAATTACTGAACCAACAATATTTGAAATTATTTAATCAACAGCATTGTGAAAAGTATTAATAAACGAAAATATAAAACAATGTTAGTCAACCGGAAGCATGTCCCCGTTGATCTTGACAAAGTCCCCGGAGCTTTTGTTCTCAAACTTTGTCAGAAGGCTGCAGCCTTACAACTCGGAGGAAAACTTTAACTGATAAAAAGTTTATCAACTCCGTGAGTACAAATATTAGAGTTTTGGCAATGTTCTACCCAATTACACGGTTTAAAGGTCCAAAAAACATTTTAAGTATACTTTACACATCTTTTATGTTTTATAATATTAAGTGTTAAACAAGGCTCTTTACTGCTGTAATTTAAACACCCTTCCCTCTCAGCTAATCAATAAACATCATAACTTCCTCAGGAGCTATATTTTACTGTAAAATAACTCACTAACTAGATTAAGGCAAGGGTTAATGAACTTAACGTGGCCATTATGTTTAGACCCGTTGATTATCCGACGTGCCCGCGGAAACGGTCGGCTCGGAGATTTACGAGGTAGCGGCAGGGGTCAGGATAGAATGGTTTCTGGTGTAAACAGACGTCGAGCGGCCACAGCGCACTGAATGCCGGTAACACAAGTGTTGAGAAAAAGTTGAGTCAAGTTTTCATTTGAAACCGAAACAAATAGAAACGACAACTTGGTTCATTTAAAGAGAGTTATAAATAAAAACGTTGTATTTAACGTCGCATTCAGCGGACTCGGCGGCGTGACGGCAAACTTTAAATCTTTATTTAACATGATTCATGTAATTGTTCGTGTCAGTCGCGGTAATAATAATAAAATATACTCTTTACGTTAATATTGGAACTCAATGCCGACTGCCGAGTATTATCCGACCAACAAAAGTACCTATTGTTAATGTGGTTCAATCATTAATCACATTATTGTGAGCGTTGTGATGCTATATGGCTTGTCTGAGGCTCACCTTTATAATTGAGGACTGTAATACGGGCGGGTGGTTGTTCTATGTATCGTGCTAGACTGTGGCGGCGTCACGCTCATTTACTCCTAATACCGAACCATCAAGCCTTTTTGATGTGCTAAGGAGGTAAATCAGGTGCTTTGATCTGAGATTGTATGTTAACGAGCCGAGATGGTTCTCTTCGAAACAGAGTCCCGCCACGTTTTATTTTGTCGTAAACTTATGTGGAACGCAACAATTTTGTATATATTATGGAAATTTTGAAAATGAATATTCATAACACGTGAAAGGTAGAAACGTCTTAGTGGAAAAGATGTTAAATAATTTTATGAGTTTGTATCAGACGGAATGTGTTCTGCTGATTTTATTTTAACAAATATTTACCATTTATCTAAATAGATATAACGGTGTCTCCTTCTGTCTCTGCTCCCTTCGGATCGTAAACAAAAACGTCCAAACAAACAATATCGACATCTTTAATATCCAACTGATCTTTCTTTTCCGCCTTCACAAAATAAAAGAGAAAAAATCTCACAAAACACTTCCGCTGAATTTACATTCTAAATGAAAAGTATAGTTCGCAATAAAACCGGAGCGACTTATCGCTGGATCTGGGCTTTTATCTATGGTAATCTATGCGGCTTCTCCGGCCCGAATAGCACTTTTTAATTAAAAACTTTTCCTTAGTTCGTACGTTTCATTTTTGATGTGTCATAAACATCTTTGCCTATTTGAACCTTTCAAACGTTGGGTGAAGTTTTTGGGAGTTTTCGCAAACTTCTGTAAGGGGTCACCTACTAAATGTGAATTTTGGTCCGTTTTCTCACAAGCGTAGACATTTTCCGATTTAATGACCGTAGCAACTGCTGGGTGCTACGGCGTAGTCGAAGCTACGTACTACGATGTAGCAACTTCTACGAGCTACGCCCTAGTAAATTGGAACTTTCGTGTAATAATTTTTAAACTCTATTTGGAACACAAACTCAATGCTTAGTAATAATTCATTCAAAGTTTCATTCTCACTACTCTGTACCAACTGAATTGAACTGTCGTAAACTGGTAAATAGTTGTATAGAGCACATTGCAGTAGGTACAAGAGTGTGAATAGCATTGTCTATTTCAAGTTGGAATGGAGCGTGTATGCACCTGCACCGCAGCCTGTCCTCAAATGGATGATACCTACACCAAGAGGTACATTGTTCAGCAGTGCTCGATGCGCCGTTCCGCAGGTAATTCGATTCGATCGTGTTTGAATAAATTGTTTGTTTTAATGTTGCTCCGATATCGAATGGATCGGGTGATGTAACGAAAGCGCAGTGAGTAATAACGTTCAATAGGCACTTTAATCTGACTACCAGTTCTGTGAACCAAAGGCTTGATTGATTTGATTGAACTGTAATTTAAAATAGCTGCTGTTAAATTCATTGTATAATTGTATTAAGTTACAAAACATAGTCGAAAACGCCACAACTTTAAAACAATTACAACAAAATAAACCTGAAACACAAAACTATTAATCTGCACAAAAACAACTGTTTGCGTTTTAGTTTTAATTAAAGCCGGGCTAAAATCCTAGAAATAGGAAGTGAGTACAACTGCGCCGCACCTAATCTCTCTGGAGTTCACCCCAAGTTGTCACAGCACACCACACTTTGTTCCCAACTATTGTTGTTCTGCAACTTATCTAGGTGAGATGTATTAAATTAATTTACTCTGCCCTAGTTGCTGGTTCTATAATCAACCTACCGATACAGTTCTTTGTTTCCTTGGCAGTTTGTTTGCGAGTTGAACCGTGTTAATACACGCGAAGTAATATACACGGCGGAGTTAAAACTTGAAAAGAACAAGTCTCATACTTTGTATCAATAAACCACTCCGGGGAAAACATTCAAATGTGCTTTCAAAAAAGTTTGTTGCTTCAAATTCACATTATATTGGAGTAATTATTTGTGGTAATGTATGAATTTTATATTACAGATAATTATTATGCAGCGTATATTATATACCTACTACAGTTTCATCTTAATTAGCACTGAATTCGATATAAATATGAGTTTATCCTCACACCCAGGGCTTTAATTTTCTCTTTTATATAATTCATAACAATAAGTTGAACAGTTGCCTCCATCTTTTATTGACTGACATTGAAAAATATTTTGGCAATGAAATATTATTATGCTTTTAGAGCTTTTCGTATTGTCTGAGCATTCTTCTGACTTATGTTCACATATGATGGAGCTCGCTTTAGAGACAAGATGTCTTAAGAGACTTAGACTGAAAAATTATCGAAAACTGTTGTTAGACTTGACCGCGTCATACGAGTAAGTAAACCAAAGATTGCCTGAATAGTACCCTGGCTTAGAATGGTACATGTCTTAGTATGAACAAGAATTAATTTTAGGCCGACAGTACAACGTACCTAGTCCGTACATTACATCCCACGGTTTACCGTTTACTATTCAGTGGCTCAGAGTGCGGGTCTGCAGTGGTCCCGTAAGAACGGAGATGAATGCGCTCATAACTCACAAACACTATGCGACGCCGCACCGCACTGCGAGATGTCAGACTACCCTTGAATTGTATTCACGAAAAACATGCTAAGTACGTTTAGTGAGACAAGAGTGTTAGTGTAAGCATTAGTCAAACAAGAGAAATGTAACATCAATCAAAATAAATACATCCAAAACATCAACTAAGTATGCTACGTTTCAAAACAGACGAACACATACATAGAAAGGTGCTTGCTTACACTTATTTTCAACCTAAACTTCACTGTCATTCGTTAATTCCTTCTGAAACTCGTGTGAGCGCGCATCAAAGTGTGCGTGCGCCTATTTCAGAAGGTAGTTCATAGTTGGTTGTATTTATTGTATAGTATTCGTACTAGCTGTGAGAGAATACAAGTACGAGTGAATAGGCCTGAAAGGCCGCCGGGTACTCGGGTCCGGATTATGTATTGCAATATGTAGCGCGTGTAAGCTCGTATGCCAAAACGATCTACTTACGCAAGAAAAAACTAGTCTGAAATAACATTTCAGAAAACCTACATCGGCTTTAATGTACTATGGTAACAGCCTATCAAAAGTTTACATTTCTTAAAAAATAAATATAGACTTCGAATATAATGTATTTATAGTGCGTAAATGAATTTAAACACGTTATAAAATTCAAAATTAACGGTCACAGCAGCTGGAATCGAACTACGAGTATCTCCAGCTTCTTTATAAGCCAAAAAATTATCATGAAAGCGAGTAAGTGAAGTGAGTAAAACCATGGTTTGTGGCATCTACACAATATTTCCTCTCTTGATGGCTTATACGTTGGTATTACAGCAATGAAACCTAATCGGGCTCACAGTACAAAAACGCTATAATGTAAGTTCGAGTGCGAGGCTATTTATTTATACATAATCATAAATCTGGGGAGCCATTAAGTGCCCTACATTATGAAGGCTGGTCCCTATTGGCATAAACTCGTTTTGGTACAAGTGCGCTCGTAGCTCGGTACTCGTTCGGTGTTGCAAATTACAGTTGAACTAATAATTCGAAGCAGCAATCGAACATTTTGAGGTTTCCATTTTGTAAGAGAATATAATTATATATTGACTTGTCCATTACAAGCGAATGGAATATTATAAGTACAACCATTAATGGTTAATATTAATGGTTGCAATATTTCTAAGAATTTGGTATGGTAGCAATGTTTACATTTTGCATGTCCCAGTTACAGTGTGAGATCTGTGTATTAATAATCAAATATTTCAAGTTAAAAACCTAATCCGTTTTCCGACAGAACTGAAATTTTAAATACACATTAACCGTCAATGGCAATATTGATATCTACATAGATTACGTCAAAATGGATTTTTTATAGGATAAAATCAATTGACTCTACGATATTGAATATGTCAGACCGCTGCCTCACATTCTATGTTCCACTATAGTTGTAGTTCGTACACGGCACTACACGGTTACATCCACTACAGGCGGCGCAAAGTGCGGATAAATCTAACACTCGCTACACACGGGAACACGGAGCGGTACACATTTGTTACTAGCTGCTGCTGCATGGGATACAACTTTTAAAACACTAGTGAATAAAAGCGGAATTAAGAATATAGACATTCTTTATGTCTATGAGTAGATGTTGAAATCACTTGAATGGGAATTTATGTGCCGTTAAAATATGTGTTGGTGTAGTGATGATGTCATGATGTTAAGAGTGTTTTTTAAGACTGTTTAAAATTGTCTTATCGATTTCGATTCAAACAACTGATGCTGACAATTAGGGTGCGTTTATATTTAAGCGGAGTGGAGCTGTGAGGAGCTCGGGACAGCTCCGCTGCGCTTCAATGAACACGCATCCTTATCTGTATGCCACTAAGTATACCATCAACAAATATTGCTTCAAAAACTTTTCCATATTTCTTACGTTTATGGATTCAAATTTTACCGATATATTTCAACGCTCTTCCATCACTCGACCCGCCCGTGAGTCGTTCGCGTCACACCGAACGCGGGCTGATGGCGCACAATTTACCTAATTCCAAAACTTGTGCGAGAGAAATGCACCAATCGAACGCGGCCGAGAGAGCGTTCAAACACAACTTTTACTAACACCAATACAACAGCCAGCTGATGGGTTAGTTTGTCCAACTCTGAATAGATGAATCAAACCAATTTACTTTAGACTTTTGCACGTAAATACAATATATTTTGATTGAAATATTTTTCGTATTTCAACCTGCCTCCGCCCGCCAGCCGTACACGAATACACGGCGTTTGCATTTAATATAAAAAGCATACATGTGTATTTAATAGACTGGTTGGATATAAATTGCAATAAAATAAATATTTAGTTAAAGAAACATCTTCGGATCTCTATAAAATTATATAATGCGTAAATTTCTGCGTAGATGTATGCGCACAACACACATAGTGCGGGTGCGGGTGACGTGACGTATTCGTCACACTGGCCCGCTGTGGACACCCAAACCGCAACCGTACTATGAGTGTCTTGCGTTTAAGTTAGTTAGTTTTTATGAAGATGCGTTCCACGCCGATTTTTGCAAAAGAAAGTATTTTTTTTACGCTATTGTGGCATACACTAAAACGGTTGCTAACAAGTAACTGTTTTGGTATAACTTCTCATGTATCAAATAACACAACAACGCTATTTAAAAACTACTGTTAACACTACAATCTGCCCTACTAGCCATTTTAATAGTTTCGCTCTAACACGAACGCAAACCCGACAGTAGTTCCCTCCACCACACTCCAAACGAAAACTTGAGCTCATTACTCGCAAAAACAACACGCTAAGCTAAGCATTAGTTTAAAATAAAGGTAAAGTGAAGTGGTGTCTATTCAATCACTCGGTGACCTCCGCGGTCAGCCGGCGGTCGACCGCGCGCGCTGAAGTTTGCGCAAGTCAGACGCCATCAATCACGGCCCTGCTTACGGACTGGGACACACTGGCACAATTGGGAACGAACTGGGATTCTTCTGGTACTGCTCTAAAGATGAAACCTTTTAAAATTATGTTTGACGTTCATTTGTATATCTTGGCTTTCGACCCAACTATTGACCAGTTTACAAAAGTGTCTGTTGAACCCACAAGGGCAAAAAATAGAAGCACTAATTTACTACCTGCCAGTCGGAGAGTTCTATATAACGGGACTTTCATTAGCCTAAAATGGGGAAAAAACTATGATAATAATTTCAGTCAACAACTTTGTATTTTATCATTTTAACTCTCCAGAAAATCTCAAGATCCTTAAGACTATAAATAAAGAGCACGACACGGTAACAAATCTGAATGTAACCCCTAACCTACCGACGTGTATTACAGACCTCAGCCACCAGGTGGGCATTACACAAGTCGCAGACACCGCGCTCGACACGGGCCGCTCGCGCCCACCACACAACTCGGGCCCGACCACAATGTTTTGCAACCCGCGTCACTTCCAGTTATTAATGAACAACGCAAATGAAAAGGTTAACAACTGATTTATTATTTTCGGGTGTCACCTCTAGTGCGGATGGGTGATAATACATCGTTTAGTTCACTCATCGACTGAAGGGTTGTTTTCGGTTTGAGCCGTTTTAACTTGTAATCTGTACTCTAAACTATGGTTTCTAGATTTAACAGCCGCTCAGAGACGTACATTAAATCGACGCTTAACTAACTGACGTAATTTTTCATACATTACATGCTAAAATCACTCATGAAATCTCTACTAAGGAAGCATTTGATGTCTTTGAGGACGAGCGTAAGCCAATATAACACATATTGAATTAAGTAAGTTCGGGTAGGGTAGTGCTGACCCCGATGTCGGTCAACATTTTGGATTGAAACTACGTTTACAAATACACTTTGCTTTATTTCACACATCTATCTGTTGCGTATGTTTCAGTCCCTATTCAGGAACTGACGTGGTCACTATAACACGTGTCTCTACAAGAAAAAGTAAAATATACTTATAACGGGTGATTTTTTAAGAGCTTGAGAACTTTTTTTTTAAAAAAAACGCATAAAATTTGCAAAATCTCATCGGTTCTTTATTTGAAACGTTAGATTGGTCCATGACATTTACTTTTTGAAGATAATTTCATTTAAATGTTGACCGCGGCTGCGTCTTAGGTGGTCCATTCGGAAAGTCCAATTTTGGGCAACTTTTTCGAGCATTTCGGCCGGAATAGCCCGAATTTCTTCGGAAATGTTGTCTTCCAAAGCTGGAATAGTTGCTGGCTTATTTCTGTAGACTTTAGACTTGACGTAGCCCCACAAAAAATAGTCTAAAGGCGTCAAATCACATGATCTTGGTGGCCAACTTACCGGTCCATTTCTTGAGATGAATTGTTCTCCGAAGTTTTCCCTCAAAATGGCCATAGAATCGCGAGCTGTGTGGCATGTAGCGCCATCTTGTTGAAACCACATGTCAACCAAGTTCAGTTCTTCCATTTTTGGCAACAAAAAGTTTGTTAGCATCGAACGATAGCGATCGCCATTCACCGTAACGTTGCGTCCAACAGCAGCCGCGGTCAACATTTAAATGAAATTATCTTCAAAAAGTAAATGTCATGGACCAATCTAACGTTTCAAAGAAAGAACCGATGAGATTTTGCAAATTTTATGCGTTTTTTTTTTTAAAAGTTCTCAAGCTCTTAAAAAATCACCCGTTATAAAAAAAGTTGGTGTAAGAAATTGGCATGCTGTAATAACTAAGCGCCGCCGGTACCAATATCCAATCTCGGTCAATTCGCTCTAATGTTAAAATCACTCAGAAAACGACGCCACTGTGCCTTTGTTAATAAAATGAATGTGCATGGCAGGACCGTGGCTGTGAATTATTCTAATTCTCCCGGAGGACAACACTACTAAATACCAGCAGTTGTAAGGCGAGATAGCGGCGCACGTACAATTAAAACTCGCTAATGGCGGGAACTACATTAACTACCCTTGCGAGGGCTTTTTGTAATAGTTTACTCCACTCTTTAAAGACATTAGCACAGTTTTTCTTTTAGCTCTCTCTTTGTAACTCAATGACCTACAAAGCCTTTGAGATTATTTAAGTTTTTATAATAAAAGAGGGCTTATAGAAAGTCAGAACATTATCGTTTTATAAGATACTCCTTAATTTACGTGTCAGAGCAGACAGCGCTTTGAATATAAGAGCAAGTTGAAATAAAAATATTTAAACAGAAATTTCGAAAGAAACATAATATTGTAAAAAGTGGATATTTAAATAAAATTCTGTAATAATTCACAGTTATTTCAGAGAAACAGTAATCAAAATGTTTCCAGCGACTGTTGAGAAAATTATTATACATTTATATTCCTTTTAGTATTAATGGAATGTATTTAGAATCAAATTGATTTCTGGATGTTGTGTACAAAATATATTATAAGCTTACGTGTGAGTGTGTGGAGCGTTCGTGACGGTTTGTGTTTGCTTGTCCCCTTTACACTTCTATAGAATTCCCATTTTGAATGTTGTCTATGACCTAAAGCGATTACAGTTACGAGAATTTCGTCTATACATAGAAATGTTACCTATAACATTAAGCTACGATTCGATATTCAATTAAAATATAACCTCTTCCAAATTCAAATTGATTTCGTTCTCCATTATTTAATGCCGAGTGTAACAAATTATATAAATCTAACGGAAACTTGAAGGTGTAACAATGTACGCGTAACATCGAGCGAGCACCTGGTGAGATAAAAACAATTATATTTTAATGACAATAAGTAAGCGCTCTCAGGCCGTTCAACAATTTAATTATTAACACGAATAAATTACGGTTGTGCTCGCCGCTTTTCATTTGTTTCATTATATCTTATTATTATTAAAATGTGGAACGACGTACTCTTGCGATTTGACTTTGTTACTAGGTTATTTTTTGAATACGTTACTTTGACGGACTTCACTTTATCAAGGAGCGGTTTTCGGTCCAGTGCATTGAAGGTTGTATACCTATTGATCGGTTAAACCTATCAAAGTTATTTACCTTGAGCAAATGTTAACTAGTTTCTATAAAGCTTCTAAAAGCACATTCATAAACGCGCTGTAGAGTGACCGTATACAGGGGATAATTAATCTATACTAATATTATAAAGAGGAAAGGTTTGATTTTTTGTTTGTTTGTTTGTTTGTTTCGAATAGGCTCTGAAACTACTGCACCGAATTAAAAAATTCTTTCACCATTCGAAAGCTACACTATCCCTGAGTGACATAGGCTATATTTATTCCCGAAATTCCCACGGGAACGGGCAGAACGCGGGTATATGTAACCCAAGGTATGAAAAACATGCCTAAAAAAATTGGTTATTGGCGTGCGCTACTAAATCTATTGATGATACACAAAAACAATGTTCTACACAATCAAAGTACATATCATTGCGAACAAATAAGTTCGCGAGGGCATATGTCTAACTATTATAGTTAAGACACAATAACCGTTTTAAGTTAAAATTAATTAGTTAAAAAAGGAGTGTAATTTTAAGTTGATGATATTCATATGATGATATGAATCTACATCAAAATAAATGGCTCTACAATCAAGGTTACTTATGTTTCTTTGTGTACCTCTTTAAATTATTAAAATCGGACAGTTATTTTCAGAGTTATGATGAGAAATATCACTACATAGTATAAAATAAAGTCGTCTCTGTTTCGTGTCTGTTTGTCTGTATGCTTAAATCTTTAAAATTACGCAACGGATTTTGATGCGGTTTTTTTGTAATAGGTAGAGTGATTCAAGAGGAAGGTTTTTATGTAATAAAATTCCCAAAATTCCCACGGGAACGGCCACAACGCGGGTAAAACCGCGGGGCGCTGCTTACAAAATAGTAATGCTCGATGGCGGGTCTCTTATGGCTACTTACTGTTTCGTGCGGTCAAAGCGCGCGGGGATATAGGTACCTACCTACCTACGAACTACGAACGACGAAGACGTGCTATGTAGGTATTATCCCGAATTCTTCCTCACATGAAATCTTGATTGTGTATACATATATACTCGCGCGAGACATGTAATATTTTATCCCCAATTTCCCTTGAAATTTTGATTGTGTATATTCCTGCGGGAGACACGCAATGTTTTATCCCGATTTTCCTACATGAAATCTTGATTACCCGAAGCGAAGCGAGGGCGGGTCGCTAGTCTGAAATAAGGTTATTGGAACATCAAACAACGTAGGTAGGTATTCGGTATTGAACCCGAGACTTCAGTCTTGGCAGGCGAGTGCACATACCACTAGACCACTGAGGCGTGAATAAAGATAGGAATATCTATACTAATATTATAAAGCTGAAGAGTTTGTTTTGTTTGTTTGTTTGTTTGTTTGTTTGTTTAAACGCGCTAATCTCAGGAACTACCAATCAGATTCCAATAATTCTTTTTGTAATAGACAACCATATTCAACGGGAAGGCTATAGGCTACTTTTCATCCCTAAATTCCCACGGGACCGGCACAACGCGGGTAAACCGCGGGGCGCTGCTAGTTAAAAATAAAGTGTACGTACAACGTCACGCAAACCGCACCCGCAACCGCACTTTGTGTGTCATGCGCTTTAACACCACACACACAACAAATTGATCTCACTTCTATAACCACTTCGCATAAAAATAACACAAAAATAAATTTATACAAATTTAGTAAATCCCTTTTAGCGGCAGGTATCGCTGCAGAAATATAAAAAGGTGAAATGACACCATTATGTTTCATGTAAACCAAGGGGGAGGGGGGGGGGGGGATGAAGGTCACAATAACAGGAGCGGCCAGCTCGACGGGGCCTGGACAAATAATTACAACTGTTTAATTATGGAATACGGAAAAAATCTACTTTCGAAACGATGTTCTTTACTTGAGTAACATTTAATGTTTTATTTATTTTTTAAGTTTTATAATTAGGATAACCTTATTTGTATATGTAATTTATTTATTAAAGGACGTTTTTAAAATGTTATCAATTTCACAATTTTCATGATTTCAAATCATGAAATCTACCTATCCCATCGCTAAAACCTACTCTAAACAAGGAATTGTATTCGAAAAATGAGCCGTATCAGTTTACATTTGAAGACTCGTAAAAATAAATAGTACAGTATAGTGAGGTATGCTTATTTCGTCATTTTATCGTCACCCCGGGGTGGAACTTTACCTTCGCCGGCTCACTCGCCGTCATATTTTATTCGCGCCCTGAACTCGGTCTCCACATTGGCTTCACAAAACTTTACACCCTCCTGATATTGAGTTATGTTTTTGAAAAGTATTGAAAGCTTCCAAAAGGTCCTGATAGTGTGCTTTATGCGAGTTCCATTATTTCACACTTTATGGATTTTTCAGCTTTGAGAATTTGAATGGATTGGAAATAGGGAAATATGGCCTAAAACATAAAGAGAGATAAATCTACACTTATTTTAAACCTCACAGAGATATAGTTTTGCCTAGGAATTAACATTGGAAAAAGTTGGATACAGTAGGCAAACAATTGCAGTATATGAAAACCAATTAAGTACTCATTTGCCTACGTGTGCAACTGTAATAACCCGTCAAGTGCCAGTCTTACTTGCTCACTAAAGGTTCCGTACTATTCTCTACATTAAAAAACGCTATAAAATCATGGTTTGTTGTGTGAGGTTAATATTTATTTATTTTATACTGTATTTAGTTATTTGTTGCATGCAGTTTTCGATTAACTATTTCCGCGCCTTTTCATAGAAACTGGACTGGGCGGTGCGAAACTCAATTGAACTCAATCACAATACATTATGACGAGATTTTAAAATGTTCATTGCGTAACGATTAGTTTTAAATTAGTGTTCTATTAAGTGCAGAATAAAGTACAATTTTGAACGAAACCGCTCATTTTTCACAAAGATATTTAGGAACTAAATAGATTAAAGAGTTCCTGTGTAATCCACTTATACCACCTTCTTCATAAATGCACATTAACTAAAACACGACTATCTTAGTGTTTTGTCTCTTTTGTTCTTTGGTAAATAGCGTGCGTCGGAAAGGGACAAACCATTTAATAGCTAAATTTCAGTTTTCTCTTTAACTAAGAAACTGCTATGAAGTGTTTAGTTTTGTATTTAAAAATAAGGTATTTAGTCTTTATGTGTCCTTTTTCTTCCAGGTACTCCGACATTCCAGACTGTCTCCGTAACTCCCCCTCAGTATCGAACACCTGTCGTCGTTCGCTGTCATAAGGTAATGTCACATTTTTGGAATTACGAGCTTTTACGGTAATTAGATTTAAGTCGATAAACAGGGATGTGCTTGAAAGTAGGCACTTTTTTGTGATGTACTTGTTTTTTATAAATTCTGTCTTTGTTGTGACTTCAGTCAAGGAGTCCTGTTGGCCGTTTCCTCTCGATGAACTTTAAATACTCAGGTAGCTTGTCTTCCATTGCAACTAGCATAAATCATGAGGGTTCTTGTAACGACGACGAACTGATATCGACAACCAATGAGAACTAGCCGATGGCAAAAGAACACTATATTAAAGCGTCTGTCATGTTCTAAGTTCTTTGTTTAAAATATTTTCGACTCGACACTTTCAACTCACATTATATAGCGCCTCCATATTATATTTTATCTGCTTATTACCTCATACATGTTACCTTACCTTTCAAACAATGTATGTAGGTACTAAGACCAAATAAACCGAATGTTTCTCACAAATATGACCACAGGACAATAATTATACTTCAGCTGCCTACATTAATTAACACATAGCATTATATATTAACACTAGCAGCGCCCCGCGGTTTTACCCGCGTTGTGCCCGTTCCCGTGGGAATTTCGGGATAAAATGTAGCCTATAGCCTTCCTCGATAAATAGACTATCTAACAGTGAAAGAATTATTCAAATCGGTTCAGTAGTTTCTGAGATTAGCGCGTTTAAACAAACAAACAAACAAAACAAACTCTTCAGCTTTATAATATTAGTATAGATAGTTGATAGCATTGTTTATTAATTTCCAAGAGCGACTGCACTAATTCAATATGTATTACATTACTGATGTTAACCGCCGGAAAATGTTTAACTTGATGAATACACGAGATATGGTTTACGAGGGAGTGGATTACTGTGAGATATTATATGAGGGATGTTTGGACAATTTTGTAAGATAAGTTGGTCGAATATTGCTTAGAAGTGAAATTTTGAAATTGATTATGTAGGTAACCAAATAAATTTTAAAAATACGGCTTCTCCAATTCGTATCATGACTTTCTTAACACAACTATAAACAAAAGCTGTTCGTTCAAATAATAGAACTATAGTTATTCTCATAGAACACTATTCAAAACGAGCGTCATTTGTTTATTAAACAGATGTATTTAGAAGCTAAATCAAATACCTACAGAATGCTTGTGCATTCAGCTCTATGTGTAAACATTGATGATATTTATGTTATTCCATCCGAAGATGTCCATAAATCAACAGCAACACAAGCCTCTCAATAGTAACCAGAAATTAATGACAAGTATCCTGAACTTAGTGCGCAAGTTGAGCTCAAACCCCAATTTGAACGAGGAGTAGGTAATTGTAAAATTGGCCCACTGGCGTAACTAACTCCACAGTAACTTGTAGCGTCCAATATTACCAAACTTCCACCCGGTATGTGCCACAGTGCGGCAATCGAAATAAAACACAAACTTGCAGTCGAATTCGCGGTGGAACCATTGTCGTACATTACAATTAAACGTGTAGAAATAAAGTTTCATTGGAACAGAGGTATATAACCTTAACGAGTGTGTTGAAAATAATAGTTAGTACTGACTGTTATTATCATTAAGTTGATAATGGTTATCAAGTATTTCCTACAACAATAAGATTACTTTAGCCATCACTTTAAAGTTTAAAAATCTGTCTAATTAAAACGTTTATCATCCGATAACTCTACCATGACAGTGTTATTCCTTTTACGTTAAAAATCAAGTTTTGACTGAAATAATCGTTTACCCCTAAAAGAGTGCGTCTGACCTAGCCTACTGCGTACCGCGCACTGTGGCCTGTATCTCAGGGGGCCACGCTCGAGTGTCAAACACATTCACACCCAACTTGGTCTGCGTACACGTTCCCGGCTTCGTTCGCTCCAATTGATTCCCAAGCGTTAGGATTTTGAATACAACATAGCACTAAACTTTTCCACTCGAATGCTCGCGCGAGAAGCTCGAGTAACTAAGTCCCTTTGTACTGCGCGCTTTGTGCTTATTCTGTGACCTTGTATTTGGTTGTAGTTGCTCGAGTACTACTAGCTGTATGGATCTCCAATGTTATATTTCGAAGATTTACAAAAGATTTTATTTTTTCTGAAATGGAAATATTTTAAGATTCTGTGATACTCTGTAATTTGATTAAATAGTACACGTGGTTAGAATCTTTGGTTCATTATACAGGTTTATATTGCTCGACCTCAATCTCCGATGAAAGAAAACATAAGAGCTTTGTACGAAACATTTCAATTAAGAAATAATTTATTTGGTTTTAATTTAAGTGGAAATTCTTTCCAATTACAGAATACCTTACGAACAGAAATATGCCACAATACCTACCCGTGAGTGGAAATTGTTCACAAAATAAAACTCATACGAAAGTGTCAACATTCTAGAATCAAGTTTAAAACCGAAACTAGTTAAAATTCCAACATTTCCAGTGCGCTTGGACTTCATTAAACCAGCGCACTTAATTCAAAACTCGCAACTAGTCCAAACCGCAGCCATATTACGTTGACATAAAACTTATATTGGATCATAAAATGTTAGTGGACGGATAAAAATCTTAAACGTTGGTCCGAGTGACGTCATCTGGTTGCAAATGGACTCGATGGGAGGTTGAGGCGAGGCGAGGTGTGGGTCAGTCGCGAGTCGGCCGGTGGCACTGTTTAAGGTCTTGACTCACTCTCTGTACTAAGACTCATAATAAATACACCTATAAGGCCTAATACGAGGAGCTATTGAAACAGACGCACACATAGACGCGTGCTTACACATCTTTCGTAGCAAATCTCCATTATCATTAGTTCGACCCTTCACTAAACTCATGTAAGCACGTATCTATGTGAGCGTTTTAGAGCTTAGTTTTATTAGTTGGCTTTAGGATATACCTATTTTGGTACTGCGGTTTGGTCTCGCCGAACGCGCTCGATTGTTCCCGATCTGACACCACAATCCTCAATCTACATAACACCACCATCAAACCCGAATCACTTTGTTTGATCACCTAAAATAATATAGAAAATTGAGAAGCTCCTGTTTTATAGGTTATATAAATAACAAAATTAGATTGCGATTCTGGAGGCTCCATTGTGAGTGTCATTTGGTACTAGGCGAGCGGTCCACGCTCGTCTGGCGAGGGCGTCTCGTTCCCGCTAAGCCTTTGTTTACATGTATTGTGCCGCCTTTGTTTCCGTTCTCTATAAAATTCATATTAGGCAGTCGTTGTTCGCGCCCACGGAACCGTACTACACCATAAATCCATCTTTTACATCCCCACTCCCGTGAAATTGGATAATTTCTCGTCAAAAATATCATCAAATTTTTCCTCACAATTTATGAAATAGCTGTTTATAAAATAAAATTCAATTTACGCAAGAAAAAGGTTTTACAACAGAACAAATATAATAAACTGCACTCCCCTAGTAATGGAATACATGAGGGCCTCGCCGGGGACAGGCAACTCGGCTCCTCACTCTCATGTCAATAAGCTGTAGTTTCCATACAATGTTGTCGGCAAAATGAGCTTTATGGACCGTGGCCACAGCGTCAACATTGTGAACCCTTTAAACCCGAGTATATTTGCAATGAAAATGCTTGTTTCATAGAAAAGTTTATGCTCTCCACTTGCGTAATTACGATCAAATAAATCATATTCCGAGATTTCATTCAGATACAAACGTCGTTACTTACTGAGCACTTCTAACAGCTGTCAAATGTTACGTCAGCTTTAGCTTTTGATTAGTTAGTCTAAACAACTAATAATATTTTTTAAAAATCTCTTAGTACGGTGACTTATTGCGTGTTTTGTAAACAAAAAATAAGGGTAAAGTAGGGTAGAGGGTGTCGAGGTGAACGGGCGAGCACGTGTGGCCACAGCTGGGAGTGACGCGCGGACAAATAGTCCACCAGACAAATTGTCCGTCATCACAACGACGACCCACCGCCACCTCACACAACCATATTTTAAACTGGCTCCCAAATGAAGGGCTCTCTTCAACCCGAACAAACCGCAATGTTTACTACAAAACACACAATATAGGTACCAAACTTTTAACTTTAAAAGCATCATTGCCCTCCAACAATATCATTCAAAAACACCAAAAGTCAAGAAATCTTGTTAAAAATATTTCGGTCTTAAAACACAAAAATAAGTTCGAAAGTAAATAATACATCAAAGGGCTAAGTGATTGATGCAGAGGGTGACAAAGGGGTGTGAGAGGAGGGGTGGGGGAGACACATCATTAATCTTTCTTGGTCACCCCCTTCGTGGAGTGAAGACTCTATGAGGCGTTGATCGGTCGCTGTTGTTTTGATGGCAAAGTGGCTTTCTCACCATTTTCAACATAGTTCGGGAAAACTGTGATTGTTATTGACTGTCATTGATTTGGTGTTACTAGTTCAGTGGTACTTCGGATATTATTTTTAGACGAATAAAACATTTTACTAAAGAAAGGAAATATTTGAATTGTTGTAGTTGGATATTGCGTACACGAGTGTGAACAAACCGAGTCGTCCGAACAAACCGAATGATCTCAAATATCTTTCTAAAACGACTGTCATAAAATCTCTCAGCTAGAAGAAAATCCAAAACATTCTCCAACCCCGTCTAATCCATATTATTTGTACAACTCTAGACGGCGAAACCGATTTAAATATATTGAAATTGATAGTCAAATAACGGGAGACACTTTGTTGCGCGGCGATGCTCGGCGTTCGGCGCGCAAACATTCCGACTCCTCTTATTACTTTGTTAAAGTATAAAGAAACAATTGAAGCGATGTATTGCCGTTCAACTGTTTTTGTTTCCCCACAGCAAAAACACAAATACTATAAAAAGTACACGAGAAGCGCAGAACACCAAAGTAGTGCTCGTATTTACCCCACTCTGTGATCTCATCAATGTTAAAGAAAGTAGTAAATATAGCCGTGACGGGCAGACATCAAAGGGAACCATTTATTCTTGCAATGTCTTACTTATTTCAATCGCGAAAAACTGGTGTTAGAGAGAGATAGAGAATGCTTTGTGTTGAAATACTGTGTTGTATGAAAGGAACGATTAATGCCTCGTTTTGGGGTACTCCTTGACAAAGACACTATGTCTTCAATGGGTGACGTTAATTGCGATGGATTTATTACGATTCCAATTGAAAGGTACGCCGCGACAAGCTCTAGAACATTCCACGATCTCTCTGTACGCCGCTGAAAGGAGCTCGCCGCCGAATGTTTGTTCAGATTTTGGTTAATTCCGTTCACGATGCTTCTGTTCAAACATCTCGCAACAATATTAACTTTACGTTAAACTCAATAATGTAGGTCTGTTAAAGCCTCCCCTTCCTACTTTATAATAATTTTCGAACACAATGTGCCAAAATTGTATAAAACAAATTGTATTATATAATTTTCCATGGAAAGTGTTCTGAATGCGAGTCGGGTCGGTGCCGCTGATAATGGAGGCTCCCTCAAGTAGTAAACAATAAGTTGGAGACTCTGTGTATAGTTTAATAAGTCGGGTAATGTTGTGTAATGCCCCCGGGGAGGGGCGGGGCGGGGGTCGCGCGGAAGTATTTCAATCGAATCGGCTCCTCCTGTAAACATCTTCGACTGGAATCAATAAATAGAAGTTAACTAAGTCAGCCGAAATCTCGTCCTCTATTCTAAAACACATTTATTTTTAGTCCCCCCCGAGATGGCGCGAACAAATCTCAGCTTTATCACCTCCGGCTAAGAGTCACGTATATTTATGAGCGAGCAATATACACTTGAATTGTGCTAGAAAGTCCCTTTATGCCCCATGAGGCGAAAATTGGGTTTCGGTGGACCTTTGTGGGGCAAATTTAGAAAATATTAAGCCAATTTGAGTATTATATGACCGTTTTGGCGATTGATAGGGCCCAAAGGTTGGAGGTGAAGTTTGAGATAACTAATATCGTAGAGATCGAGTGTCGTTACCCTTAGTCCACGAGCAAAACGTCGGCCACGTTTAATATTTGATTATATCCATTTGTTTCGATAACTTTAACCAAAACTTTAATGTTAACATACAACATAAGTGGAATAATGAACGGGCCCTATTGGAAATACTTTTTCCTTTTCGTGTCCACCTTCATAAAGGAATACAATATATTGACAGGTGCCGAGTGACTGTAATTAATGTTGCTCGATGCGCAGGACAACAAACAACAATGGACGTAATTAAATATTTTAGTACATGGACCTGTATGTATGTACGAGGAAGTATCAGTTCATTTGAGGTCTTTGTAGATATTTTACAATATATTTTACACGGAAATACTTCGCTCAAACACCTAGTTTTCCACATTTACTTTTTCATCCGTTAACTGCAAAAATTTCCACAACCGAGTCAAACTCCAGCCCCACTTATTTTATTCACACAATAAATAGCACAAAACTAGCGCACTCAAACTTTCAGAAACGTTAAAAATTTGAACAGTAATTCCGATTCTTCGCCGGGGAATCCGTAAGATCTCGTATTTCACAGCAACCATTGCGCGGTGGGTGGCGCAATTTACAGGATTAGCTCGAACATACCGAGTAATGTACGTCGAACGTGTAATCTATGGGCTGTTTTAACTTTTATTTGCCGCATTTATTGGCTCCACCGCTCCGCGCGCCTTCTCAAACTTTCATATTAATTGGGGACGCATTCTTTGTTATTGTGGAAAGTGGTGATATCATTTTGTATTTCGAATTTAGAATGTTTTTCTCGATGCGGTTAAATACATACCAGATAAGTTCGTATCGCAGTAGGTACGAGTACTTTATCAATTGATAGCCCATTTGATCTTCAACATGGCAATTAGAAGTTAACAAGTAATCTGCGTGAGGAGCTGTGTCTGACATCTCATGCAATGATTGTGTGTCCCGAGACTTGTCCAATTAAAAGTAAAATACGTAGGCACGTAATCTTGTTCTAGTTTTTGTCTGAAGTGGTTCAAATATCTTTTTAACAAGTTAAAGATGTTATTTAAACCAAAGGTGAATAATAGGTTAAGAGTCTGTCTACCTTTTTTGTTGAAGGTGGGTTTAAGCCACATATTTAATTTAAATTTTATTTGATATTATAAATAAGCAAAGATGTTTTCCCCCGATATAACCCTAACCCTCATTTAGATAAAGCGAATTTACAATTTATTTTTTCAATTCAAGCATTCATTAGAACTAGTTCTTTGTAAAATCGCAGCATATAAAGTCGCTTTACCTAAACGCCCTAACCACCGCACTCAGAGACGTCAATTAAATCGACACAATCATATGAAGTAATTTTTCATAGACTACACGTCAAGGTCACTCATTAAATCTCTACCAAGAAAACATTTGACGTCTCTGAGTATGAGCTTTAAATGCTTAAACACGCTTAAACATGCTCACACCAAAACTTAATCACTGGATGGTCACTCCACATCACGGCCGGTTACATTCACGCCCGATCTGTGTGGACGTCACATCGTGCCGTGTTTACACGAGCGACGAGGTTGACGCGCGTGACGTCACGCGCCGGTGTGTGCCGGCTTATTGTAAATAGTGCTAGTGGCTGCCGCCGCCGGCGTTGCTTGCATGTTGATGTGGCCGGTTGTGCGCGTGAATATAATAATGATCTTAACGGACGGGTAAATACAAGTGCTTACCTATTAGAGCGACGTAAGAGTGGTGTTAGTGAATGATTGTGTAATAATTAATAAGGGATATTGATTTAATTAGTTTTAAATACTTATTTTAGCATTACAATTGAACTAAAGAGCTTAAGTTTTAGTCGGACAAACTGATAAAGGCTTATATTGGCAGAGTATTACAAAAATAATCACAACTTAAAACCAAATATTATTGGTTGTATTGTGTATTTGTAGTGAATTGTTATTGTTCGATTCAGTTATTTCTAGGAAATGTTTAATCTATTTGTAAGCTACCGAGTTAATGAACAATGTGTACGAAAAACAAACTTGTTTAAATTAAACCGATACGTTAAAAAGATTTAAAAGCTCTCCTCGTCATAATCATAAAGCACGTCAATTAACTGTCATCAATCACCAAAATAGCTCCGATTAAACCGAACTAAATAACGGTGTGTCCACACAAACAGACATACATATGTAAGTACATGAACGACGTCGGTGCGATCACCTCGGTGTGATATACACTCGTCCAGTGTTTGCCCACATATCACTCGCCGTCTAACGGTTATAACTGTTATAATAAAACAGTTATTTATCTATCCGTCAGTCATTGGGACAGCTATTTCCGTGCGGACGGGCCATAGTAATGTTTGCTCAGTGTGTGGACGGGACATTAGCGGCGCGGTGTCACTCACGCTCACGTCTGATCGCGCCTTTATTACGGATTATGTTTTTGTTTGTTTTATTTGGATGTTTTCGTATTGGAGAGATGTAAGATTTTATTTTTCTGATGATAAAAGAATGGTATTTATTTCTTGAAGCATAGTTGTAATGATAATAAAATAGAAGAGTTTTATGATTGGACTATCTGTATTGAGAACTATTAGAATTCTAGAACTTTCACCAATAGATAAAGTTCGAGAGGACAGTTTATGACTACTTTTTTATCCGTAAACTACTAGAACTTTGATTATATGCAGTAAAGTTCGGTCGGATCGCTAGTCAACAATAACATCACATTGTTCTATTAATATTTATTCTAAATAATGGTGTTTTAGTCTATTATTTATAGAATAGCAACACGAATAAATTAATGTCTATGACACAAATGTGCTTATCTAGCAACACCACGCTGATGCACGCGAATGAATTCAGTCCGTTTATAATAATACTAAACCGACTACTAACAGAGAATAGGATGCTGATAGGTTTCTATAAAGGACGTTAGTTGAGGTGCAGTTGGTACGAGTACCTAAGTGTTGTCGAAAAAAATAATAAACACGTAATGTCGAAAAATGATAATCCTACTAATATGGGATGTATGTATGGATGTATATATGTTTGTTACTCTTAACCAAAAAACTAGTATTCGGTTTTGGATTAAACTTTATAGTAATATAGGTTATACATCACAATAAAACATGCGAAACGTTTAATCTCGAAATTCCCGCGGGAACGGGTACAACGCGGGTAACACCGCGGGGCGCGGCTAGTAATACTATACATGCATATTCTAAGATAGAACATCGAATGTTACAAAGTCGGCCAATCGTTCAAGTTGCCGAAAACTGTACAGCCAAAGGAAATTTTAATCACTTCGTACTTTGTCACAAAATGATAACTTAAAATTCTCATTGATATGTATTGTATATTTAAATTCTTATGACAATAGGTTTCATAGAAGTTTGAATATGAATATGACATTCATGGGCTGAGTCAAGATCATACCTAGAAATAGTGGCTCTATAATAAATATTATACCTTTCTTTGAAGAACAAGTATTATGATATCCTTGAAATTATTATCAAGTAGTCTCTAAAGAACAAATAGGTCTTTGAAAGTTAAATACAGTATTCATATTCTCTGAACTTTTAAAAGGATTATCCTTTAACATAAAGTATTAGTTTTACGTATAATAACCGGAGCGGCCGAAAAAAGAGATAAAACAATGAAAGTAAATGAAACATTACAATTTTTCCAAGAATAGTTTATCAGAGGGTCCGAGGGGTCCGAGGGGAGGGGAGGAGGGGAGGGAGCACCCCATAAGTCATCTTAATGGCCAATATACGTGTTTGAAAATAAGCATTCCAAATGCCAAGCACGACTCGAGCTAATCTAAAGAAAATTTTCACTATCCTCAGGGAAATATCCTGAATGAACCGATGTTCGGGATAAATGCTAAGATATTAATGAATCGGGAGATGATATTTTAACAAAATTATGTCTTACTTCACCGTCTGTTTTGATAAAACGTTCCGCCTTCCGAATAAATTAAATAGGGGGCTGCATGCCGACACTTTAAATAATAATATTAAATAACTTAAATAATAATTTGAATCGACAAATATTGTTATTGAATTCAAAGAAGTTATATCCGAAGATAAAAGGTAATTGCCAATAGCTTTTTATGGACTAATAAATGTTAAAATTTTAAACAAAGTATAATTAGAAAGAGGTCCCGAATAAAAATAATGAAACAACAAAATGAAATTTGAGCTTATTCAAGTTGTTGGAACAAGTTGGGTTAAGGGTCTTTGTTTTAAGTTTTGGAGCGGGCTAATAAATAGGTTTCCGAGAAGAAGGGCCTAGCCCCTATGTGCGTAGGACTACCCCTTGGACTATATACTACCGCGGGTATCGATACGACCAACCGTAGTAGTAAAAAAATACACTTGTTAGTAAAAACAATTATTTATACTTAAAGTGCAAAATAATGAATCAGCTTGTTCTCTTTCTAATGTTAGTCATAATAGCTGTTTTAGTTGTTTCTAAAAAGCTAAATTTCACAGAAAAACGTCTGCTTTAAAAGTTAATAATAAACCTTTCATTAAATATTAAAAATACAGCTCAATACACTCCAAATTGAATCTTTATTGGATTTTTATTCAAATCAATCGAATATTTCATCTCGAAGAACACTCAAAACCATTCACGAGCTAATTCAAAAATTAAATCCAAACTGAACTTCCGTAATTTAAAATTCTAAAAAGTCTCATACCTAAAATGTCACACGTAAAGTAAAAATATTCACCCTCGAAGCAATTTATAGTGGTTGGAGAGTGCAGACATTCCCGGGATTTATACCATGGGTGAGAGTGACGGGCAATTATTAAATCCCGGCAAGATACATTGAGGTGAGGGCCAAGTGGGGCTTAATTGTGGTAAATTCGAAGATTTATTCGTGTTTGCAGAGCTATGAGCGACGCCGCCCGCAGCCCGCCGCCCGCCGCTCGGCGACTCAATCAGGGCCACGATTATTGGCTTTACACAGCATTTAGTGACGCATAAATTATACTCCCGTTACCTGGCCGGGCACAGGACGAGCGATATACGTTACGGTGTATGTTGAAAAGTTTATATTTATGTAATCTTTAGGTATAATTTGACCTCGTAAAAGGACAGGTGTTTCTGTAAAGAATATATATCTAAATATTACAACGAATAGTTAATTTTAATAATAGAAATGTAAACAAAGTATTTTAATGGTGAAATTCAGATAGTTGTTATAAATACAAAAACTATTCAAGTCTTCTAACAAATTGAAACTAAACAACATAAATAAAGATGTTCCATAAACAAAAGTTAAAATATTATGAAACACGAATCCGTGAACGTGAATTCCCGCTCCGCCGTTCCATCAATTAAAGTTAACTACAAAAGGTTATAAAGAAATCACCAAACGAGTCGTAAATACGGCACCGACATTAATTCTCGAATGAACATAAAATCCGAATGTTTCTGAATACTGACAATGGCGGCTAACGAAGTTGCGAAGGAATGTCCGATGTATTGACACCCGTCCGGGATCCCGGGATCCCGGGACTCGGGATTTTTGATCACGTACATACCTAATGGAATACAGTTCAACGGGATTTAGGTGCTAACGGCCGTTATTTACCTTTGTACCGAAACGGCAACTACGCGCCATTATTGTTTTTGCCATGTTTCATTAAATAAATTTTGTAATAGAAAGGTTCATTTGAACATAGAAATGATTGTGGGATGACATCAATAAGTTCTATATGTTAATGACCATTATTGAAATAATATGTTCAACAGCTTTCTGTAAATTGAATGAGCTTTCATATTAAACCATTTTCTGTAAATTGGAGTCTTAATTAACGAGCGGAGGACGTCGAAAAGGTATTTCATATTTTTCAGAAATTTAAGTTTAACACTTTCGTGAATATAAAACGTCTTGTTAATTTTAAAACTTCGGTTCATTTTTGTATTATTTAAAGTAATAAAAAGAGTTATGGGGGTGCCATAGTACATAGATGATGACGGCAAATAGCGATATTTTGTAAAAAAAATTACATAAAAATTTACACTTCTAACACTTATTGGCAATATTTAAAAAATCATCGGTTCATAGTCACGTTACGATTTTGGGCGTCGACTGTGGGATACCCATCAGATTACACGATTTGTTTTTCGAATAGATTTTCAAAACAGACAAAGGCTGTGTTTTACCTCGAATTTCCTTCATCGTATCTGGTTATTTGACTCAAAGCTAGTCACTAGAATACAAAAGGAAGTTCTCAAAAGACTTAAAAAGAACATTCCTAATAAAAACTCATTTGATTCGAGTAGGAATGTTTATTAGTTTTTAAACAGTGGATGAGGGACGCGCGGCTATTTCAGGAAAGGATGTCACGCCTGAAAATAGAGCAATATCCGAAGAGCTTTGTCACTCACTGCACTTCAGCGTTTTAGGGGCAGACTCCACTGAGCGAGCTTTTTATATCATGCTAACTATTAAACCATCTTTTATTACTACAAGCTTAACGCCCTCATTAATCATAGCATTAATCTCGAATAAAAAAAAAATTACTGTTTAAAATATCATCTACTTACTTTTTACTTATCATTGTTTCCATAAAAGTGATACCTACATATATTCATTTCAAAAATATATAAACCAACTGCCGCACTCAGAGCCGTCCATTAAATAAGCACTTAACTTATTGACGTAATAATCCAAATCACTCATGAATCTCGCTACGGAAGCGTTTGACGTTTTTGTGTACGGGCGTAAGACAAATCATCTTGGTATTTCGGATAAAAGCGATGACTTTAGACACTCTACAAATGTATAAGATATAAGTATGAATACAAATCTTGCCGCATCGTATATTAAATCTTCAAGTACCCAACTGCCCTGCCAATGATATTTCCAGCAAATGAAAGAGGCTGAAACTAATGAGGGGACAAGATCAAAGGCGGGTGTAACTTTATTCAAACCAGTTTTGTAACAAATGGACCGACTGCCGACTGATCGCCCGATCAATCACCCGACCAGTCGACTGTAACATACTGTTCACAAAACACACCCAGAAGGAAATGACGAAATACTTTGTAAAACGTAAACGCACACATAGATGTGCACTACACGAAATTTGGGTGCAAGAATGTCGTTGTCCTTTGTGTCTCTAGATTATATTACACAGTAGTCAAAGCTTAGTTTCGCTCTAACTAACCGTCCGTGAATTAGTCCTTTACACCTTTATTTAATAACTAGTAAAAGTTTTTTAACGGCCATAGATCAAGATGGCTAGATTCTTAAACGACCAATTCAATTAGTACAGATATCATTTTCAAAACACATAGTATAGTCCGGTCAAAGTAGACCAAAAAGAAGGGGTGAGGTAAGTAAAGTTCTCAAACGACTGCCTGTAGAGAGAGCGTCTATATGTGCGTCGGTTTTAGTATAATTTTGTTATTGGCATTCTGGATGTGTGTGTATTGTGTGCTACGAGCTATACGCATGTTGAACTAATTTTAGATGATATCTAAACATATCGGCCGTAAAGTTGAGAGTGAAGAGAGTCTTGTTTACTAAACAACATGGTGTTAATGTTGCTTTAATGAATGCTTAAAGGATTATAAAAGCTCATTCTCTTGACTTCGTTTTACAAGCTTTAATTTAGTTTCACCTGCCCTGGCATGTGAAATAGTCTTTTATTGTTGAAACACTTTCGATTGAAGAAGCATTTGCTGTTTGGTGCAAGGTATTTATAGAAAAAGCTGTTTAAAGCTGTTGAAAACGTACTTTTTCGTTTTTGTGATGATAAAGATAATCACAGCTACAGTGTGACCATGAAGTTATTAAAAATAGGAGCATAATATACATAAAGCTAAAGCATTTGATTTTAATGTTTGTTTGTTTGAACTCAGTAACTACCAGTCCGATTTGGATAATCTTTTTGTATTAGATAACCGCATTCAAGAGAGGAAGGACATAGGATTTTTATCCCGAAATTCCCACGAAAACAATCACAACACGGGTAACACAATTACCCGTTTACATTAATAAGATAAAAGTTCTTAAACGAAACAATAAATAGACTTCAAGATACGCAACAAAAGTTGAAGTTATTCGTGTAGAAGTAATTATTGTGGAGTGATTATTCAAATACCGACACGGTGTGGGTTGTTATAATGATATGCACATAATTCGACCTATTACCGAGATGTTGGTACATGTTCCCGAGCCTCGGCAACACGATGCATATTAAATTATATTATTATGAATAGATTACCTTATTATAACTACCTTTGTGGTAATCTTAAGGGAATACACTTAGGCAACTTCCAAAGCAACCTTTAAGTCTATTTAGTACTCAAATATGTTTGAGAACCTTTTAAATCTATTTACCTAGTACTTAAGTATATTTAGGAACCAAAAGCTGTTCGTTCTAAATTGTATTTTTTATTTCACCCAACATAAAAAACGTTGTTTGACACGAAAGTCATTTGTTTATTGAACATATTTAGGCGCTTAGTAAAATTGAAGAATGTTTGTGCAATCCGCCCCGAGAGGATTTGAAAAAGTATTGTATTGGGTGCAATAAAACATAATTTAGAACAAACAGCTTTTAACAAACATATTAAGTTACAAATAGATTTATTAGTTCTAGAAAAAGAAGAGAAGTTCTTGTGAAGTCCACTCTTAGAGTTTGAGGACATTGTCATAGTCTGGGTACTCTCTAGAGTAACTTATCCATTGTCGGGTATCTTTGGTTCTTAAAACAAGTTCTTGTTTTAACATTATACAAAAGATAGAATACATTTTTTACCAAAATTTCAGAAAGTTATTCCAAACATGAACATAACTCTTTGCTACAGGCGTAGAAGATACACGAACAAACTTCTAATGAGTCGGGCTTATATCAATAATTATAAGGAGCTTTCAAAAGCTCCGGCGTCGATAATTACTAACCAGAATTAATTCAGTAACACCTGAAGCAAAGCTTCTTGTGCAGTACTTAATAAACAAGAGGCGATGGTGTCATGTTGTATACAGCACAGAATACAAAGTAAAATAGAATAGAATTTTAAACATAGTTAGGTAATAATTTAACATATTATGATATACCCGGACAAATTCACACACGGTTATTTAGACCCAAAGTAAGTTCTAAGCTTGTGTTATGAAATCTTACTCACTTACACTAACTTGTTGACCATTGACCTAATCGAAATAATTGACAAGAAGAACATTTCACCATCTCTACCACCGCCATCACCATAGTCAACCTGACTTCGGATAAGATATACGAGTAAAAATAATATTTGACCGTATACTTCTTACTTATAATAATAAGGGATTCGTATAACGTCCCATTACCGCCCCTACATATTAATGTATTAATCACCACCGAGAGCTCTCGCCCAAACATTCATAATATTCGTGTATTCCTCCGGCGAGCTCAAAGCACAATGTTTTTATATTTCATGTAACGTGCAACACAAGTCACTCTTAATTATCATCTAGCGGCTTGGGTGGTGATTTAGATATAAATAACTGACGAGGTCAGAGCTGTAGTGGTTTTGTTTGTGCTGTTATCGTTTCTTGGAAGTTGTAACAGAATTAGTATTTCAATGCCAATTTAAAGTCTAACCACCGCCCTCAGACACGTCCATCGACTCTTAACTTAGACGCAAGTTTTTATACATTACTTGTCAAAATCACTCGTAATCTCTACTTAGGAAGCATAATGACGGCTCTGAGTACGGGCGTAACTATGGTAAAGTATACACAGCTAAGATCTATTCAATTTTCTTTTTTTTATATATGAATGTTTGTGCTAAAACATCTAAACCCTTTGTAAGATATTTGAGACTTAATCTCAAAATACCCCACTCTTAATTCCAAAAAGAGACCAATTAAACCTCAAAGCGTTGTACGGCGTAGTATAACAGATTGCTTTACAAATCGAACATCGTTTACCTTCTCAAAATAGAGTCAACTGAATCACTCGGCTCATGAAACACTTAATGCACAATCTGTGAGATGACAACGAGCTCAGACGCAGATCAAAGGACCCGCGAGCTCCCGAACATAACGATCAAAGATGGCGTCGTCTAATCACTCATGTTGCACTTTAATCTGTCACGTCAACGTGAAACCCGTGGTATTAATAAGTATTTGTAATAATTCGCTCTTTGTGTAAGAGCAGATCTTAGTCTAGACAGTCTTTATACTGGCTTCTTGTCTATGAAAATCTATGACGGAGCGCACACTAGAGGATTACAATACTTTGAGTCTGTCACTGAATTTCTTGACTTGAGTTTTAACCTTTAGTTGTCAAATTCTTATTTAAGCCGTTTTTAGACTTGCTGACTAAACTGAGAAACTTGACTAAGGCTATGTCTACTTGGACTATGTCGAAGAAGTATTAGTTTACTACTGTCTGTGATGTTTCGATTACCAAGTTACGATCTAGCGGAAATTTCCTTTGCTTCAACGAATCCTACCCTTTTGGTTGTTCCAAAGTTGCATTATTGATATCACAAAACACAGATTAAAATGAACCATTAATTTTGACATATTATTACCTGCAATTAATAATGATTATAGTTTGTGATAAAGGCCAAATTCGCAGAAGTAAAAAACCGATTTTCTCGAAATAAACACAGGTCATAATGAGCTTCACCAACCTGATAATATGAAGGCTCTATTCCTGCAAGTCATCGTATTATTGTTTCATGTAATTGCAATCGTCTGAACACCCACTATTTAAATAATTGATGGAACAATGTTCGCATTCACCGCGCCAGTTCTTTCAACAAAACGTTACTTAACTTGAAATATCTGTATTTTATTGCGAAATATTTTCCGTTTTCCATTCAACGCTAGACCAACATTAATTATATTAATAAAACAATTGGAAAAGGTTGGATATCCAACAATGGCTGCCGTTATATAAATATTGTATCGCTGCGTACTCGCCGCTGTAACTCGAATACAAAACTAAACCGGGCGAGCGATCCGCGTTCATAATTAAACAGCTTCAATTAAAATATCGTTCAATATTATAACACATCGATGCACCATTTTTACGTGTCATATTTTTCAAACAAAGAACGTATGGAATTTATTACGTCAACGTTTGTAAAAGGTATTTATATTATACTAGCGACCCGGTACGAGCTTCGCTACGTATATAGTGAACAAATTTGATAAATGAAGAACCGTTCGACCGATTTTGGCCAAACTTCACATAAACCATCTACTAAATAGTCCGAACCTAAACATTTGGTTTCGATAGGTAAGCCCGATCTTGAGTTATAAAATTACAACGAAAAGTGACATTGATTTTTATATATAGAGATTATTACATAGATTGCACATTTTAAAATAAGATTTCAAATTATTAATTTTAATATTATTGTATTTCGCCAAACTATAACAGTTTGTTGGTATGAATTATTACGTCACCTGACTACGGAGATAAGTCAACTCTGATATGGACTGAAGCAGAGTATAAAGCACGGAATTCAAGGAGTATTAGGGCACTCCAAAGTACAAACTCTTAGTTTTCCCACTAAGAAGATATATTAACATAGCGCTTTCCATAGCAAAAATGATGAGAGATGGAACACTACAGCTGTTCAAGGAGTTCCCGATGACGTTGATGAATGTACACGATCGTGAATCTGGATGCAGTATTTATTATAATGTTGTCAAACAGATCAGCCGAGGGAATGTCCATTAGGCGCGCGGGCGGCGGCGACACGCGATCTTTCAATTAAAATCCAACCATTTCTCACTCGCTATCATTGCACCATGATTAATGACTGTTTAGTTTACCTTGCCGATAACAACACACGCCCAATATGAACCTTACTCCCTTGTAATACCGCCCTGTAAGCCACTGTTGACCGTTGTCCGACGGAAGGGTAGATTTATTAGTTTCGCGATTTCCTGAAACTAACAGGACAGGGGACTGAATCTGTAATCAGGTGGAAATAAATCAAATGTTTTCGGTTTTCGGCCCTTTTTGTTGGTTTGTTTTGATTTGATGGAGTAAAGTTTTTCTTGTTACTTTTTTCATATTGTGGAGGAATTGAAATAAGGTTTTGAAGGACTTGGAGTGCGGACAGGGGTCCTTGAACTCTAACCTTTTACCTTGACGACACGTATTTTAAAGTTAATGGAGCGACTGAAAAATATCGCCATATTTCTGTGAAAACAAGTCAATTTATAAGTGTCTGCTCTTGAAACAGTATCTCAGTGCGGGCCATTGAACACTATTAGCATCACTTAACGCATTTTCTTGAAGAACTCTTAAAATACACATTTACTTAATATTGACCTCACCTCGGTAATATTTTCTTCAAGTCTTTATAAAAATGTTTTCAAGACTAATCTAATGAGGTAACCCTGTTTTCAACATAATAAATACAATTTAATTACCTGCGCTACGCTATTTGAAGCCCATATGTGAGATGCAGGGCAAAACTTTTTACTCTAACTAATTACTAAAATTGAGACGCAACATTTTCTAAAGTTTCTGATAAACATCAAAGTGGTTACAAAACTCAGTACTTTGATATTCACAAAGGAGTACCGAAGCTGCAGCGCCGCTGATCAAAAACACAAACACTCAGACATTTGGAGCCCGAGTGCCCTCGAGGGCCGGGGGCCCCGTCAAGGGCCCGGGGCCCCGGCTGACGGTATTGAACTCGCCCGCGCCCTGGGGACCACGCATGTGTTAAACAAGGGGAGATCTTAATTGGAAAACAGGATAATGTTAGAAAAAATGTGTTCCTTACACATCTGTCTACGTTTGGGGCAATATCTGAATTATATATCGAGTGTTAACAACCATCGGAGGGCGAGAAATGAAATAGATTGTATTTTATTTATTTATTTATTTTATTGAATTAAGAAAACAAACAGTTGAACTCAATAATTAACATAAAAACTAAAAAAACTGACAACCATATTAATGTTTTCGCCTATAGAAACTAAAAACACATCACGTCCAAAGTAAGAGAATTTTTTTTTTTTTTTTTTTAAGAAAAACAAACACAAAAAATCAGTTCAAAGTTCAAACCACTCCCTGGCTATAATATTCTTGAAAGTATTCACTTTAGAATTAAATATGTCTAAATCAGGATCGACAGCCAGCTTATTCAGCTTTAAAGTAGATCGAATAAAAAATGAATTATGCCTGTAGTTAGTAGCAGAGGAGGCAGGTATGAAGTAACTAAATATTCTTACTGTACGATTGGGAACCTTTAAGTTCAGTTTGGATAGTAAGTGGGAGGAATCAATGCCACCTTGCGCAATCTTTACTAAACAAGTGACATCCGCAATATCTCGTCTAACATTTAATGGAAGCAAGTGATGTCTACGGCATCTATCTTCATATAGCAAGTCATGGACATTGCACTTATATTCCACGTACTTAAGGAATCTACGTTGTAACGACTCCAGCCTGTCACTGTACACATTGTACCGAGGGTTCCATACTTGACAACAATACTCGAGGATACTACGTACAAATGAGCAAAAAAGCACCTTTGCCACTTTTACCTTACTAAACTGAGAACACGTTCTCATAACAAATCCTAAACTTTTAAAAGCTTTATTTGCGATATAATCAATATGTTTATCATAAATAAGTTTGCTATCGTGTAAAACTCCCAAATCTCGTACGGAATCAACTCTATTAAGATCATGGCCAAGGAGCACATAATTATACACGATAGGTTTAAGTTTACGAGTAAAAGAGATAATATTACACTTAGCGACATTGAGTTCTAATTTATTGCTCCGACAATAATGCTCAAAAGAGTTGAGATCCTCCTGCAGGAGACGACAATCTTCTTCTGTATAGATAACTTTATATATTTTCATATCGTCTGCGTAGAGAAGAACCTGAGAATACTTAAAGCATCTCACAATGTCGTTGACCATGATGTTAAAGAGGAGGGGCCCCAATAAAGAACCCTGCGGCACACCAGAGGGAATTTGGAACCAAAGGGAACAGAAGCCGTTAACAACTACTGCTTGAGTTCGGTTCATGATGTAGGAACAAAACCATCTATAAAGGTTACCATGGATACCTGCCAATAACAATTTCTTTAAAAGTAACAAATGATCTATTCTATCGAAAGCTTTACTAAAGTCGGTATACGCTGCATCAACCTGACCACCACATTCCATAGAACTAAAAAGAAAATCAGTAAATTGAAGGAGATTGGAAGTAGTGGACCTATTTTTTAGAAAACCGTGTTGTTCGGGTATAAAAAAGGTAACTAAACTGTCATGTACATGTGTGTAAACAATTTTTTCTAATATCTTGGCAAATATACACAATTTAGATATGGGACGGTAGTTCCTAACATCATTTCTGTCACCACCTTTGTATATTGGAGTGATATAAGCTGACTTCCAGATATTAGGAACATAACCTTCCACCAACGACCTTTGATATAATAAGAGCAAAGGTTTAAGAAGTCCATCAGCACATTTAGAGACTAAAATAGGCCCAATGGAATCCGGACCAGCACCCTTCTTCAGATCAACAGATTTTAATAGTTTTAAAAGAGTTTCCGAGCTAACATCGACATTACCAAGATTGTCACAGAAATGTTTATGTTGAGAGTCTAAAGAAGGGTTACGATTCGAGGATTGCTCAATATCAGATGAGGACCTGAAATTTGAATGAAAATACTCTGCAAAAAAATTACATGCTTGTTCACCAGAATCGGATAATTGGCCATTATATTTAATTGTAGAAGGGAGTTTATTTGAGCAGGACTGACTGTTCTTAATAAAAGACCAAAAATATTTAGGATTATCAATTATGTCATCTTGAGTTTTACTTATATATGACTCATAACACTCCATTTCTAGCTTTTTGGCCCTTTTGCGTGCCTTACTAAATAAATCATAATCACTACTATTGCCATACACATGATATTTATTTAAGTATTTAATTTTTTCTTTTAATAATTTTAATAAAGATTTACTATACCACGGAGGAAAACTATGCGGTTTCAACAACTTATGAGGGATAAACTTATCACGCAAACTATACAAAATGTCATAAAATGAAGTGACAGCTTGTTCCAACGAATTGTTGCTTAAGTGGGTAACCCAATCAGTCTCTAACAAAGCCGACGTCAGAGCTTCAAAGTTGCCTTTGTTATAAAAATACTTCAATCTTGGTTTGGTAGATAACGGTTCTATGTCAATATCATGAAAAAATATGTCGAGAGCTTTGTGATGGACATCCTCCGGCACCAGGGGGTCACTACATGCAGAAACGGAAACACCACAATTGCATAGGACTAAATCAAGTATACGATTGTTTACGTTAGTTATTGAATTAAATTGATTTAAGTTGCTCTGCGCTAATATATCAAAGAAAAATGATTGATTCGATCCTGAAATTCCCAATGGGTCTAAATATTGTAACTGCGTATTTTGTTGCCAAGTGATATTACTTAGGTTAAAATCACCCATAACAAGAAATAGATCGTCGGGACATTCACTCGTTGCGAGTTCAAGTTTATCAGTAAATAGGTTCAATTTATCATTAAAAGATCCCCCTAGATTCTCAGCACAAAGATATAGGGTGCATATATGAATTTTGCGGGTAGTTTTCATATTTTTATTTTTAATCAGTATAGTGACCCATAAATCCTCAGCATCCGATCGCCATTCTGGACGTTCAAACGTGAGTAAATCGCGGCGAACAGCAATCAAAACCCCTCCACCATATATTTGATTAGTGACGGAGTAATTTCTATCGCGCCTAAACACAACATACCGGTCATCGAAAAGCTCATTATTACTAATGCCCTCAACCAACCACGTCTCCGTCAGAGATATTATATCAGGATTTTGCAATAACAGATTACGTTTAAAGATATGCGTTTTGGTACGTAGTCCTCGAGTATTTTGATAAAATACATTAAGCTTAAAGTTCCCCATTATGATTACATGACAACAACAACAATATGCAACTCACAAATGTATCAGCATCCCAAGTAATATAAGTATACCATACATATTTAATATAGGCAGTTAGTAATGAAATTATATGCAAACAATAACTGATGAAATCGCAAAAGTATCGACATAACACCTCTCCAAACATAATCCCTGTTACATTAACTGAAGCTACGTCAAAACAAATGTTAATTAAATATTTAAACAGAAAGTATAACAAAAAATGTTCAAAATAAATACCTTCATAATAAGATAATATTAATAAAGTAAACATAACATATAAGCTATATAAGTAATACAATTTAGACAATTCGATGTTTCTGTTTACGATTAAAGTTATATAAAAAAATATATGAAAATACATGCTATTTAATATTAAATACTTTAAAATATAAACGCATAATGTATTACGTAAACTAATTACCGATGCGAATGACCCCAAACAAAGATAGACAATACAATGATAAATAAAACGATTAGCAACACAATCGAGGTTTAACTGATTAGAAAATTGCATAAAGTTATGATAATAATTCATTTTTACGACAGATATAGCACAAAAAATAAGTAGAAATAATATACTCAAAACAAAGGTAGAATGACAGAGCAATATTACGATCTCAACAAGAAGTGCAAGCAAATTCCACAGTGAATAAAAACAAACACAATATATAATAACTCCTAACGCACATAAATATACGGGTGATAGTCGAATGAAAGTTAGAGTACTTACAAGCGTAAACTGGCTGACCGAATCCTTTACGTTCGAACAATAGAACTGGTATAGCAGGGCAATGGTTCTCAAACTGCATCTCACAACAACTTTTAATACAAATAACTTAGAATTAAACACTTTTAAAACTAAAACTAAATAAATAATATATAATAGTTTATTTATGTTTCTGTCAGTCCTCGGGCAATCGCCATCTATTTTTAATTGGAATAACCAGAGACGAGACTCAATTATTTTAGTAGCACTATTTTTAAATGAGATACAGATTCTTTTATAAAATTTTAAGATTTTTATATCACGTAGATCAATTGACGTTCTTCGTTGAACTCGACGCATGTGAATTCATGCTTTAATATTAATTTGTGACGCCATGTATCGCAGTATGTGACGATGTGTCGAAGCTTTCCGTTCGAGTGAACATAGTGTTATACACGTACATTTTTATACAAATACAGCATATGTGGTACAATATACATACGATGTTATAACACGATAGGTAAAGGATTATATTGATCAAAGAGGAGTGTCAATGAACTGCGTTATCGCGATACGAAGGGTGCGGAAGATCATTGCTGGGAAGTTTACTTGTGGGGCCACACGGGGAGCGGGGGAGTCGCCACTAGCGGATATTACATAATATATTGTTTGAACTATACTTTGCTTACTTTTCAAGCCCAATTGCATTGATGTTATAATTAGCCTAGTAATCTTTATACTAAACTAGCCGTGCCCCGCGGTTTCACCCGCAGCGCCCCCGTTCCCGTGAGAATATTGAGATTTTTATTCCTTATTTTTCTTATATAAAAACCTTGTCCTGACAATAAGGAACACATTAAAAAAAGAATCATCCAATTTAGTGCAGTCGTTCTGAAGTTATGCGCTTACCAACACATTTTGCGATTCATTTTTATATTATAAGATGAAACGGGTCATTATCGCATTAGTTACTTTTTTTGTAAACACGTACCCGACGTTTTGAGCGAATTACACCGCTCGAGGTCACGGGATGACGGCGCGACGCGAGAATTTCGGGTTAAGATGTATTCCATGTGTTATTCTGATGTATAACCTATATTACTGTAAAGTTTCATTCAAACCCGTTCAGTAGTATTTAGTTAAAGAGTAGCAATCATACATACATACATCCATCTTCACAAACGTTCGCATTTATAATATGAGTAGGACTACACGCCGCTGTTAATAGGAGCACACCCCTTCTAGAAATTCCCATGTAACATGATTAGTATAACGCGGTATGTGGTTATTCCGCCTTCGTTCAAACTTGGCATCTTGTACAACCTCTCGTGATTTCGAGAAACGTTAACTCTCATACTTTGTGTACTAAACTAAACATTACTTGGAATGTTGTAGATATCGCCGTATACACTTCATATGGAGGAAGTTGCTAGATAGTAGCTAATATTGTGTATGGAGAGCGAGTTTCGGCTTCTTTACAAGGATGATGATCTTCTTTACAAGTATATTGAATAATATACTTTTTACTTCTCAAGAGTTTTCGTTATTGTCGATGGAACTTTTTCCAACTCTCTCTGTCCTCCGCTATCCTCTTCAACTTTTAAAACGACACTTCATTCGAAAGAAAGGCCTTTGAGCAGGTCGGCATATGCCCTTATATATCAGCCAGCATATACTTAGTAAAGGAGTAGAGTCTCTGCCTCTGTATATTCTTCTGCGATGAAGCATAAGTATAAGTTTTTTTAAATAGATAGAGTGATTCAAGAAGAAGGTTTATATGTTTAAAAAGTCCCGAAATTCCCACGGAAACGGGCACAACGCGGGTAAAACCGCGGGGCGCTGCTTATTTTACTTATAAGACGAATTTAATCTTTGTAAAGTTTCTACAAGTAAAGAAATCCTGTATTCAGATCGAGTTGGTTCTATAAATAAGAAGTCTAAATTAACGCCCATGTCTTTACGAGTGTATTCTTATTTCAAACCCTTCGATGACGTCACGGAGTATTTTTACCGAATGTTTCATTATTCGGCGACTCATGTCTCATCGAATGCTTACAGTTCCTCATTCAGGAGATCCTTTTCATCTCGTTACACGTTTAACTGTAGTCATTCCGGTTTGATTGTATCTGATTTGAATATTTTTGATAAAGTTATGATATACAAATGAGGAGTGCTTTTCATGTTTTGATATACTGTCTACCTTTGACAGTTATTTTATTCATGTATGAACAGGATTTAATATCACAACAAAAACGTGAAGCTAAATTAATTGAAGATAAACTACTAATCTGTTAACGAAGCATCGTTGATATTGAGGAAGTCAAGCAAGACAATCTGCAAGCCAGCGATTGTAAAGATACAGATTGAAAGACATGTGTGACGCTCCTTTAGCTGCTTATCCACATAGGCAGCTTCAGGTTGAGCGGGCTGCCTATCTGCCTATCTTAGGCGAATACACATATCACTAGGCCACCGGGCGTTGTATATAAGGACTACTGCCCCGCGCGGCGGTTCTAACCGCGATACAAACATGGTGGCAGTGTAGTAAAAAAAAAAACAGATTTAGTGGCACCGAAAAATGTAGTTACGCTGGAAAAAGTATCTTCCTCTTTATACAATTAGTGAGGAAATGGAATATAGAAAATGTTTACATTAAACGTTAACATAACCAACACTCTAGTTTAACAATAGCACTAATGTCAGTATTAACGGAACCCTAATCCATCGGAGACGCTACAGAATGATCTCCTTATGTAATGAGGCTCACAGTGAGGTTGCGTTTGATGTTAATCATCCCCGCGACGCGCCGCACACATTATGTATTCATATTCAATTACAATCGTTGTTCCAAATGAGTGTAGCTAATTGTAGTGATGTACATGTGAGCTATGTAGTTATATGGGTTGTTGATGTCAATGTCTGTGAGGATATATGGCAATCTTACATTCGATTTAGTAAGGTTTCTTCAGACGCGAAATGGCTGCTTATTTTGAGATATTCTTATCATTTTTCGTATCCGTTGAAAAAGCACAACCGAGAAGCGCAAGGGAGACGGAACCGGACGCGCGTCATCTATGACGTCTTTGATGTTAAAACCACACACGTAACTCGATTCCTCTCGCTGTTAGACCGGACAACTAGATATTGGAATTCTTCTTAAATAAACTAACACAAAATAAAGTTACGTTAGTTTTCTAAATTATTTAATGACTTAAACATTAATCGGAAAGTCAATCAATTCAATGATTTAAATAAGGACTATCTGTATTCAAATATACACATTGGCGAATGGACTGTAAGACTACACATTCACTACATGTTACCTCATTGCCAATACAATTCCAATACCTTTAAAACACGAGCAATTCGCCAGTATTTAATACACCGCCATCGCACATGTCATTAGCTCGTCGCGAACATTTAAAACTCGGCGCACGTCCAGCCTCGCACATAATTGAAGGGGCCATTTTTTATTCCGATACAAATTAATCACGTCACAATCCCATTGTGCTAATCTCGTTTGAGCCCCTGTTTACAAATCTCTTCTATCTATCAGGAGGGACTCGAAAGTTGCGTTCACACTAGTTGGGATACTTTTGCCTGAGTGATCGAAGGTTTTTTTTCTTAGTTTGAAAACAAACTTTTTCTTTGGAAAGTAGTGAAAAAAAATATTTAAAACTAAACGAAATATTTGGTAAATGTATTACTACGACAATTTTATTTTATACATCTGTTTTAGGTTTCTTGTTTCTTGTTTTATATTTATAAGGCTGCTAGTAGACACAATTTGTTAATATCATTGAATTTAACTGCATATATACATAATTATACTCATAAAGGTTTACTCGTAACAACAGTCAACATGCACACACCCAATTTCAATGGCGCAGGCCCAAACTGCTCTCCGTGTGCAAGGGCCCTAACTCGGCGTGACGTCGACGTGACGCGGGCTCTAAGTACGTAGCGTGACATTGACATGCACGGCGTGACGCTGCATGTCACGGAGACGGCTTAAAAAATAGATGAGAGTCTTTCAAGTGTTTGTTACGTGCAAATTGTGTTCGAAGAGAATGAACGCGCGGCCCTTCGGCGAGTGCGTTTGTTACACGTAGTGTTACGAAGGGGGTTGGAGAGGCTTGTTGTGTGGGGAGGGCCTTATCTATTAGTTTAATAGAGTTGACGAATAGTTAGGTGTAGACGATGGAAATATAAAAGTTATTTAAAAAAAATACGTATGATATCAATGACATATTTTTACGTTATATGCATTTACAAATCAATATTCGTATATAATATCAACTAAACATACTATTCTTAAAACAAACATACACTCTAACAACGAAAAAGGAACTAAACTGAAATTCAAACAACCTAAAATTCTCCTCAAAATCTGTGGCTGAAATAAAAATAAATTCAACATACAGACTTCGAAATACTTTTACAATATCCTAACATCGATACTAGGTATTCGAATACATTCCACATTCGAATAGTGATCGTAGTGCGACCCGAACCGCATCCGAATCGATTATCGGGCAGCAGTTGATATCGATTTTATAGTCGGTTGGACGATGCAGCGACGAGGCGAAATGGTCAACCTTGTGGGGAGAATGTTTAACAAGTATGTGCATACGTAGGGAGGGGCACTTCACTACTCACGGATTTCAAACATTCCATACCGAAAGACTACGAATTCTTGCACTAAATACGCTGGCAGTTCATTTCTCATTGATAGAAGTGAAACATGGTTCACTCATCAATAAAATAAGTTCGCATCCCTACTTAATCAAATACCGCACATTTAAAACAGAACATGAAAATCCAATTACAATAAAAATAACACGGAATTAATGTTTTTATTTCCGAACGCCAATAACCGTTATCGTTCCGTTCCGTTATCAACAGTTGTGTAAATAACGTTAAAAATAAACAGGGGATCGCTAAAACAGTGGGAGACAAACGCGGCAGTATCTGGGAGCACATAAATTTGTGTGACGTATGTTCGGAGAACGCCTCTCGGTGCAACTGCAGTACCGACGTAACGACATCATTGTTACTTACCAACCACGTTATATCGTTACATTCTACTTGTCCTCGTTGTACTGATCTTTAGTATTCGTTTTTATTTAAAATTTTATTATAAACGTTGTGATAAAAATGACTAGAAGAGTTTCTTACCCATTCTTCTCTGCTGATGTTCTTCCGAATGGGTGGTACGTTCAAAAGAGCCTCTTTGGGGCCAGAACTGAATTAAAATATTTGACTTTGAAGAGAAAACTGTACAAATGTGATCCTTGATTAATATCTACGTGTAAAAACTGATTACCTCATTCAGTACTAATGTATTTAATTTTATAGTTTTTCGTAGAGCTAAATTGAAATAATGTAGCGATATTAAATTACGATATAAAGTGATATTATTTCGTAATACAAATAACACCCACTGCAGATCAACAATCTCAATGAAATTATAACATAACACACAGTGACCCTCGTCTACTTTTCTAAAATTAAATTGATATTTTCCGAAACGTTTCATGAACGGATATTAGGTATGAGTTTCAAATTACATTATTTAGACTAAAACTTTTTCCAGCCTCAAAGCAAAAGGGCAAACAGTTTTAATGATATTTTACTCAAAGTAACAGACATTTAGAACACTGTTCGGCAATTTCACCAAACGTCCTACAAGTCCTTCAACCTCCTCATTAAAAGTGGCTAACATTAACTGCGTATGTGATATATTTTTGCAAAAACAAGTCGTAAGTAAAAGGGACTTTACAATTAAGCTTTCGTTTTATTTACGGTTAGCAAATAAGCTGTAAAGCTGTCGTGAGAGGTGACGAGTGTATTTACTCGGGGAATTACAAAGAAACTACGCGAAGCTTTTATTGACTTCAAAGCTTTCGCCTCCGTGATTCTTTTATTAACGTGTTCTGCCAAAGAATTTGAAATGAGATAGAATGGCTTACCTTCCTTTGTTTTCGTGTACGTAATTATTGTTTGTGGAAACACTCGGCGGGTCGCGGGGCCACTAGACACATATTAATTTAAATAATTGAATACAGATCCTGAATTACATTCGGTTTCCACTTCAAAGGTTTCAGAAAATTATATTTTAACCAACTTAAAAAATCAGAAGGTTCACAGTTCGTTTGTTTATTATTTTCTTTGTTATCTCATTTCTGTCGTGGTGATATCAAATTGTGTTTTGTAATTATGAAAAAACCGAGCTCCTCTTTCGGTTTTTGAAGACGGTTAAAAAACAAGTTCTAGACAAATTCGTAAGCAATTCATAATCAGTGTTTCTTGCGTATTCTATTTAACTAGACAATTCGCTCAATCCAAACTCAAATGTTTGGATCCACAGATGCGGGAATCATATGTAATTGGCCACTGATCCCGCCCACTTGTATCTACCGACACCGGGATCCGTTTCCAATAAAAAACAAGAAAATAATTTTATCCGCTGATCCCGGGACCCGTGGCTAACACCTTCACCTTATGTGTTTCCAAATGCACATTCGATAAGCAGTTCTAAAAACACCTTAGTATAAAGTCACGCGTCTTATTAATATCACCATCTTCCCTCGAGCCCTTGACTCCGTCTTGATAGAACTCAAGGTACTCATTAATCACAAACTCGATGGTCGGTTCAATCAAACGTCGATTCTAGAACAATAATCATACACTTCATTCGGAGATTGACTGTCATGGAAGGGCGTGATGCCATAACGATAGTTGTGTATCGATACTTAAATAATAAAGCTGATTCCTTTGATTGGTTCGAAAAAAAGTATTGTGCTATTAGATACCGTAAGGTACTGGTGTCTAAAAAAATGGGAATGTATCGGTACTAATATAATAAAGGTGAACAGTTTGTTTTTTGTAATTTTGTTTATTTAAAAACCGCGACTTGGGTGCGACCGCGGGGCACTGCTAGTATTTCAATATATTCAGTGGGAACGTCTCGAAATTCTGATCTTTTCTCATTATAATTATATTTCAAAAATAATTTTACAAAGTTGTATTTTCGTAAAGGGTAAAAGAAAAACAACTCTTTTGGAACAATACGTTCCTCCAGCGAATTCCCTTTGTTGTGGAGTCTTTCCAATAAAAATAAGACTTAAATAAACATACTCAACTGCCAACTTTAAAACAAAGGAGAATACCAAAGAGCCGGAGAATCTCTTAATTTTATAAGTTTATTTTCATTGAAGTATTACTTTATTACATTTTCTTTTGAAATCAACTTGACATTGAACTTACAAAGGCGAGCTAAGTAATATCCGATAGCTTTATTTTGATATCTTTGTTGTGTTAGGTTTGCTTCACATTGATTGATATCACAAAGATTGTTTTATTATTGTTTTTTAATTTTAAAGTTAGACGCATTTTGATCTCCATAAGCCGTGGGTCGCAGACTACAGTCTCTTCTGGTGAAGGGGCTGGAAATTCAAATAAAATGTAAAGTAAAAGCAAACCGTATCTATAAAAGTATCTTGTTTAAGTATTAAAGACCTATAGGTTTCACGCCTTCCTTTCCAGATAAAGGTCATTCCACGCGTTTGTAGTTCCGTGGCTCCTTATATGGGTGGAAATAAAATCGGTTTACTATGTTTGTATTCTAGAATTTAATTGCGAACTTTTATTAACCCCTAAAAAGGGTAAACATTTATATGGGGTAGTTATTCAGCAATAGAGTCGCGTAGCTACGAGGGTTGCATGCTAGAGCGAGCGATACGGTTCATTGATGTCATTATGAGACCTGTCAACGGGTTGTAACATTTTAACTGATGAATATGAACACCCCAATTATAACGGTGGTCGAATTAACGCCTAGTTTACATTACGGTACAGTCGAAGCCACATCTAACTTCACACTTTTTCACTTCATGTAATAAGCTGTAAAATTGTATAATAATATATAATCTGGCGTTGACTGTACTATTCTGCGAACACCGAGTGTGTAACACAAACAATACACAAGTCCAACATAGAACACACACTGGCGTTCAAACACAGACACTTTGTGTACAATGTAAGGTAATGCAAGAATAAGGAAACCTAGGTTTACCTGCGTGGTAATGTTAGATTAGGTTCAACTTTACGTATAACCATTAGTTTACCTCATTCTGAACATTACCCGTTAACAAAGCAGTTTGTGTGAGCGCTTACTTTCTTCAAAACAGAGTTTCGGGTTCTATTCCTAACCATAGTATAAAATAACACAAAATATGTATGTGCATACTTAGTTGTTGGTGACGACGACGTTTGGATTGTATATTCATACTACCAGCGCCCCGCGGTTTTACCCACGTTGCCCGTTACCATGAAAAATAGCCGATAACCTTCCCGTTGAATGTGGCTATCTATTACAAAATAATTATTTAAATCGGAGTGGTAATACCAGAGATTAGCTCGAACATTCAAAGAAACAAACAAACTTATAAATGTTACCTCTTATTAGTATAAATAAAGTATTTGACCATAATATACTCAATACCTTTCTCTTCATCACTAGCCAAAGTGCATAAAAAGTCAGACTGCAAGCAGAGTCCCCGCTTCGGCCGCGGTGCACCTAATTAACCCGTTCGACGCCTGCCCGTCGGACCGACATTAATCGTCCAATCTTGTTAATTGTCGGTCATCGCGCCGCGCCGCGGTGACACTGCGGCCGCTCCGCCGCGACCCCGCTACATTTTCATTGCTAATTGACTTCCATTTTAATATATTTTTGTAGGTAAAGAGATCACTATCAAAAGACCCTCGCTATCTATTATTGAGATAGTTCGCAGACTAATTGATTTGTTCGACGCAGTTACGACTGTCTTTAGTTGGTCTCTCAACTGTTGTCGTAACAATTATATTTGTTCTTAAAGACAAAAGTCTGATAGAATTATTACCTCTAGTGATTTCTCCTTCACAGATTTTCATGGACCAACTTAACACCGTCTATATTGTAATGACTGTCTAAATACCGTCTGGGATATAATCTGTGCAGTCTAACTTGCCCCAGACGTCCAGCGCTTATCAACTAACTGGTCAACGATGAGACCCGGGGCTCGGAGTGTCTAAGAGTGCGCTTCCATTGAAAGGGGGCGGAGTTGTGCGGAGCTCAATCAACCAATCACAACGCATTAAAATTGACAAACAAGACGTTGACATTGTCAAAACCTTTTCAAAATGCTTTCTGATCACAATCGATAGGTTAATCAACGATCCAGCGCTTATCAGCGCCAACCAGCGCTGGCTAACGCAAGCGAACAGCGTTCTTTCCATAATTATGCGGCTTTAGTTTCTTGATTCTTTGTCAATCATAAGTTTAACCTTTATTTCATAACCATGTCACTTCTACAATACGTAGCCTAAAAAATTAGTTTTGATCTTTGACATTTTGACTACAAAGCTCCCCTTCTGTATTTGCAAAGATATCCAAATATATACTGCTTAAATTTTATAGTTAATTGTCTGTCAGGGACCTACGACAAGACCATAATATCGAGTTTACTTATTAATCGATTACCCAAAAGTATAGTTCAGCCGTTTGATCTTAAGTTGTAATAACATCTTAATTAATCGTAAGTTGGACGCGTTAGTCTCCAGACAAAGTGCTTCAATCTAGTGTTTATTAATTATGAAGTCTGAACTTTGAGCTAAAGCACTATTTTAATCGTGTCGTTAGAAGTTCGCGCAGGAGCATCAACTTTCATCTCGAGTTACATGTAATTTGAAACTCTGACTTCAACGATATGAAGTAACATATTTTCTTCAGTAAGTTGATTTAATTGTATGAGATCTTTAATTTTTTTAGATCGTGTATACTTGTTCCCAGTAACTATAAGGAATTTTTGCAAAATATAACCCACACAGTTTTAAACCGTGGAACAGCTCCCAAAGTAATAAGATATCATCAATATCTAACAATAGCCAGCATCCGTTTCCGCTTATCTTTCTGTTTCACTTTACAATAAGATATTTTATATCGCATCAGCTCTTTGAGAGATGGCCCCGAGCCGCGCGCTCGGCGCGATTGAGGTTTCGTTCAGATACATCTCAAAATAAACGTTTCCGTACAAATGTTTGACGGAAAATGACGTATCATAAAAGTATTTTCGAGTACCGTCTACGAGTATTTACAGCCATCGAAAAATGTAAACAAAATATAAAACAGAAGCGGTACACGTTGAGCGCCTCAACGCCTCTGATAAGACAATAACATAATATATTTCAAAATAACAATAATGCCACCATTTCACTGTTGTTATTTCACGTTTTTTCTCAACAAAAAATCTCATAAAGGAAAATAAACAAATATTTTGTTCAATTGTCATGATTTACAGCTGAAAGAAACTTAAACGTTTTATCTTCTTTTGTATTGTTTCTGTGAACGTAGGGACGTGAAAACGGAAAATATTATACGGCGCGATTTGATAAGTGGAACGAGCGGCCCGGCGGCGGCGCCGCCTGCGGACACGGCTGCTCGCGACTCGACCGGTTGACCGCGCTTCATACTCGTCGCGTATTATACACTCATCAACATTCATTACCTACTATACTATTACATCACTATGTGGTTATCGGGAGGGGTTAGGTTGAGGTGAGACCTAGATTATTATATAGTCAAGTGGTGTTTTAAATCTTCGGATAACGAATTTTATAGATTTCTAAGCTTCGGTAGCTGACCTGCTACTAACGTTGGACACATAATTACTTACGTTCTTGTTTGTATGTCGATGTATTTGACAGTTACAGTCATATACTGAGGTGTTAGAGCGATCCGCGACCGAGTGCGTCTCGCCCCGCACTCCGCATTAACTAACATAACCGTGGCTAAATTATGAAAACAAAAACTACGTACCTATTGTATCGCATCATTCTTAATTTCAGTTCACAGTTCAGAGGACGACTGCCGCCAAAATCTGGCGCGCTGTTATAACCGCTATTATATAAAGTCATGGAGTTGAACACAGTAAAGTATTTTACAAAACGTTATCCGTCATTTTAATAAATTAAATCGGAGGGAAGTGGTGCGCTGCAGCCGGGGCGTCGCCCAATGAGATGCTCTGCTTTATACTTGGGACTTTATCGCATTGGTGGTTTAGTGGTGTGTGCTTGCCTTGCCAAGGTTCAAGTCCCGGATCAAGCGAAGCAAGTTTTTTAAACATGGCTGTGGTTTAATAAGATCACCAACCCGCATTAGGCAAGCCTAATTCTCTGATGTAATCAGATCTACAGTGAGATGAGAGGTCTTTGTCCATCAGTGGGATGTTTTAGGCTAATACTAAACTCATAATAGACTTTGTTTACGGTACACTCCATTCCGTTTACATTGAAATGTCATTCTGTTCTCGCAATACACATAATATATTTAATACGGAGATGTCGAAACGTACACAGTTGTATCATAAGGTACTGAGCAGACTCAGTGACTCCAAAACCTTTTGTAGGAAATATGGAAATAAACAAACCCCGCATTTTCACCATATTCTAATTCAACATAAAAGACTTTGTTGCATTGAAACAGCCCTCGGCTCTAACTCCGCACTGACTCTTTAAGTTTTTACGTTTTCATAATACTCGTATGTAAATCCGTAGTTTTGAATGCGCTCTATAATGCAACATCGGATGAATAATTCACGATCCGAAAGACCAATTGTTTACCTCCCCACCCGTTCCGTCTGTTTGACCATCTTCAAGAATCAACTCTACACACACCGCGCTAGGTCCACATTCCAATGAAGATAGAATACTTTTTGCAACGATGTGGGATAAAAAACATTTTCTTTTCAATGTAACAGCGAAGCTTCGGCTCAAATTAGGTAATTGTAAATGCATATAAGTTTTATTTTATTTCAATTTATTTTATTCAACCTCAAAACAGTTAGAATGTAAATAAACAACCAGAAATATAAGCAAGGATGAATGACTTGTTCTAATTAGGTTTTCTTTGGTAATCTTTTTCGTCATCTTTATTGGTTGAAATAACTCAATGCGGATGATGATAAGGTGTCCCTGAAGCGTGATTGGCTGAAAGAGTTGCCGCCGACGAGCGCACGGGCCCGTGATAGGCTGTGATAAGAGAACGTTCACTCCGTAACAACTAGACACAAATATTTATTGTCCAAACGAAGCGTGATGTTATGAACACGGCCTTTTCAGCTTTACGGTTATTTATTTAATAAAACTCTGTGTACAATTTTATAAGCTTAAGAAGCTTTTAGTTATTGTTCGATACGAATATTTTAACTGTTCTTGTAACACAATAATTCATTACTAAAACTCTATTACTAGTACAACTATTACCGCCGTTCTTAGAGACGTCAAATGCTTCCAAAGTAGAGTTTTAATGACATAATTTGACATTTGAAAAAAAAGTCAATTAGTTAATTATCAATTTAATGAACGTGTCTGACTGAGTGCAGCAGTTAGTGTACTTCGTATCGACCGAAACGTTTTATTATCAGGGTTAACGTCCATACTGCCGGCGGAGGTAGCTTACAATTCCAACTACGAGCTGAATATTGTCCTCGTACCTTTAAAAAGCTAATCACAAAAACCTATTGGAGTGGGGAATGGACAATTTAAACCGCTATCAGGATCCGTCCGTCCCGCCCGCATGCACCGGGGAGCGGGGCTCAAAGACGCCGCTATCTTTGTCTCAGATCGCACCGCGACAGCCAGATTACTCACAGGAGGAAATTGAAAAACAGAACAGCTCGGTACAGTTCGATACAGATAGATAGTATACACCACAGCTACTCTGTACTCTGCCTTGGTGTGTACTCCGTCGTGTGGCGCACTCACACGCGCCCACTCGCGGTGAACGATTACATACTCGTACCCAGCTTTATACAATTCAAATTCAAGCTTTTCCTGCTATCCCTCTTATCTGACTTCCTCCTAATATTATAATGAAAAAAGTAAAGATGATGATCCTTACTAATGAACGCATTATGATGAAACTTAGCTAAACTTAGTGCAGCCTAAATCATAAAATACATTTTATCAAAAAATGATTTCCACTAAAATGAGTACTACGTGGATTAAGCCGCAGTGAACAGTGCGTGTTGTAAATTATGTTGTATTCTCATGCCCAGAAACGCTTAATACTATGTAAATCACCTTAACAAATTAAACAATGGTTAAACTGCATTATTTAAATATTGCATAACTATTTGGTCACAAAGCCAGTTCCATGTAAAGCAAAATAATTAATTTTGGCAATTATCGTAACGGACAATAGAAGCGTTTCAGTCATACTAATGGGGTGTTATAATAAATGCACATTACATTACAAGTGTGAGTGTGTGCCTGTGTGTGTACAGCTGAGTACACACACGCGTAGCACAGAGTACACACGAACGAGATTAATAAGCTTTGCGCATCTCGGAAATTGGATTCCAGTATTTCAATAGGTATTTCACGGCGGCTTCATCCCTGACGTGCTGAGTTATTACATCTGTTTATTTAGATTATTATTATCATAACGGGATTTGTGACTTGTGAACGTTATTCGGATCTTCACGGTGAATCTGTTAGACGCTAATGGAACGAAGAACGAAGCTTTAGCGAGGTGACCTCTCGAATACTAACGACGCGCCGTTCAAGGTCGCGAGTTCAATTGGATTCCAATGAATAATTTTCAAATAAATAGTGAAATATACGAAACTAAAACTGTAATACGAAATAGATAGAAGATAGTTTTTCATTATTCACATTAGCCCGCAATCGTATGAATATCTCAATTGCAATCCGTATGATGTATAGCGATATTTATGTAACAAATCTGCGTCTGAGCGCGCATCAATTCAGAACCGTTATGAATAACAATATAAGATATAAAGTGGAGATATGGAAGGAGTATGAGTGCTCGTGGCACTTCAGGAGATTTATAAAATACGGACGAATGACTCGGAACGTATTTATTGCATCGATACCGACAGTTATATTTTATTTATTATTCTACTGTTAATGGTCGGAGTGCGTGAAATTGACAGCTTGCTTGTATTGAACACTTTTACTTGAAACAAGGATGATGATAGCATAGGTACTTAAGACGCCTTGTCAACAAAGATAATATGCTTTTTACATAATTATGACGTAGATGCTACCGTTCGCTGTATTATGTTTCATGTTACGTTTAATGTGATTGGTATGCTACCAAAGCAATCCCTGGTGAATGCATCCTTATATTCTTTTTATAATTTCATTGTAGTTTTTGTATTTAGCTATAGCTTGATATGAGAATTATAAAGAAATCAAGTTTTTCTCGTCACGTTCTATTCTTTAATTACATTACGAACTAGTATAAGTAAGTGCGTGTAGGTCAGTGGCCAACCCTAGTATCGGAATTCTTAGACCACCAAAATACCATCGATATGGTCTGACGATTTAAACACCTTTGTCCAACACTAGAACATTACAGGCTAGATTAACAATAACAGTCGAAAATTATGTAAAAGTTATTAAACCATTTAAGACCATAATCTTACGGATCAATATCGGTTGGCCCGCTGACTGTCCCCGATCTCTCCGGAATGCGAATAAGACAATATTACCCGCGTTTGACCCGCGATAAATATCACTCCAACCCTCTCGCTCACACCCCGCCACGCCAAATATCGCCGTCTCCCTCCAACTCTATACACCGGCTAATGGAAAAGAATGTAGTGTTCCCGACTTACTTAAGAGGAGTAAACAAGTGTTGACAGGGCGTCCCGCAGGTTTCGGGGGAATCTTTTCATTCGATCCTTTTTATTCGGTCTCCATAGAATTCTTTGAGATGTTGGATTTATACAATTGCTCGTTGAAACGGAGACACTACGTTTTATTCTGCTAATTCTGTAGTAAATTCTATCCAACAAATTCTTTATTGTACGAGTACCTACATAATTATTATTAGGTGTTTCCATGAATAAATAACCGAGTTAAAAATCAAAGTGCTTTCTGAGTTACACTGACCTTATACACGACCTTGTGTATAAGTACCTACTACTCTATATTTGTATGTTTTACCATATTTTTGTGTACTATTTGTATAATACTGAATAATACATGAATAATTGAGGCGATATTCTGATTTAAAATGAACCGGCACGCGTACTGGATAGTAATACTGGTTCAAAAAACAACAGAAACTAAACTTTAGATCAAACGAAACATTGTTAAGAGAAAAAAATCAATCCTCTAGCTCACTAGCTCACAATACAATACAAAATAGGTGGTTTAACAAAATAGGGTAACTGTACCTGTTAGTGACGTGTGACGGGAGCACAAAGCGCCGGGTCGCCGGGCCGGGCCGGATCGCCCGGCGCCGGTTTTTGCCGCCGGATCGCGGCGGCCGGTTTTGTACCGGGATTGTGGTCACGCTTGTGTGGAAATATTTCACTACCCTCGCTATGACTTTATTGTTTCATTCACAAATGAGATTTCGTATAATTGTGATTTGGAACGGTTCCGCTCGGGTTTGTGTTTTGAAGTGTAATGACGTGGCTTGCTCTACTCGCGTGGTTAAGCGAGGCCTTTATTTATAACTGCTACTGTTTGTTTTAAATGTCAACGGATTCACGAAATAGGTTCCACATTTTGATATTTTGTTGAATTAAAATTTTCTATTAGAAAATTACCTAATTCTTAAAACCTCTCTATTTCTTTATTATAATTAGGAGAGCCCCACAAATTGAGTTTAAGATACTTTATTCGATGTTAATACACCATCATCCAGTATTAATATTATATAACGAACTCCTCCCCGTGAGTCAATGAGGCACTTACTTAAAAATGTAATCTACCGTGATGAGCCGACCCGCGCCGCGCAGTGTATCCGACGCGCCCTCGAACGGATCATGCCGGCTGCCGGCTGTCGTCTCCTCAAATTATCTACAATATTAATGTCTAAATAAACTCCCCCATACAGAGAACTTTAATAAATTACAGTGTAAAAGGTCTATTTATGTTGACGAGGTAACATCGAATTACTGATCCATCATGCTCCCCCAATGTTCGGGCGCGCCTTTAAAACAGCAACACATATCACACACAATGCTGGACATTTATTATTCAGGGGACGGTAATCGGCGTGCTTATACCCCGCTTCTTTACTGCGACAAAATTTATCTCCAGTCATTTACGCGCGAATTTGATGTTTACGTGCGACAGTTTAGAGTCGGATTTTATGTGGACGTAATTATTAGGGTGAGGGTATCTATTGATGACGTGTTAAGGTGCGTCCACATCGACGCATGGAGTGGGACCGTGCATCTGGTCCCGCGCGAGATATCGATGATGTACGACCGCGTGTGAACACACCCTTGTAAAAATCCCGCTTAAAAACAGAAGGAGGGTTGAAAGTTGAACGAGATAATTGGAATATTTTATTGGAATGTTTGTCTGGGTTGATTGTGATTTGTGAGGCTAATTCGGAATAAATCAATTGTTCTGAAAATTTGATTTGCCGGGTGGCGGACGTTAGATAATATTTGTTTGATGTTCCGAGAAATGTTACGTTAGGACCAAATTGTTATATTTCTAATCTAAGGGTTAATTCACATTGATTCTCTGAGAACACGTGGACTCCTATCCTACTTGTTTATAGAAGCGAGCTACTGGTGTCGTGAGTGTTGCTAATCGTATGCGGGCGTCGCGGGCCTCCGCCGCCGCCCGCTGATCGATCCCGATACATATTTAACACCCGGCCCGGTCGCGGCCGCTCCGCCGCTCCTCTGCGCACGCGACCTAACAATTCAACTCCATACTATCGCTACTTTATAAACTCACAAAACTGAAATCTTTATGATTCTTGTTAAACAAAAATAAACCATCCGAAATATATAACAATTGTGATATTCAAATAAAGAAAATTATTTCAATACGAAATATATTCCAAAAGTATTGTAAGTTCGATTCGTTCGAAGACGGCTCGTGTAATTTTAAATGCACGACTCAGTGAGCATCGTAAATAATACTGAACACATAAAACTCACTCCTTTGGGTATTATAAAAGTGATATCAGTTCTTTATCTGCGATTAACTCCACTATCGATATATTTGGGGTTTGAATATTATGAACATAAAATAAGCGATCGTGCGCACTTGCAGCAAACGAGAGAAATATTACACACTGAAATATTATTCACTACAATATACTATAGGTACTCTGTACTAGCTTATATATTAGTTACCAAATAGCTACTGAAATAGTAACTACCTGCCTAATAACAGGTAGCAAAATATCCGATATTTAAATACTAGGTAGTACTTTACACAAGCGGCACGGTGTTGCGCATACAGTTAGTTTCCTTCATTGCAACATGTAATCCAGATCTGATGACGTCACGCCTTCAGGGACCGCTCTCGAGGAAGGCTCTAGACTACATTCAGAGTATATTGTTTTATAAATAACTCGTATCGCTTCTTTGTGTATTGTTTTGTCAATACAATATGCTTTAGAATTGGAGATAGTAGATATTCCATTTTTTCATATTGTGTTTCTAAAATATGATTTTTTGGAATACAAACGATCAGGAACATTACATTAATGTCAATAAGTAAGCATATACTGGCACAATAAACAAATAGTCTGTGTATTTTTATCAGGGTTTTAAAAGAATAATAGAGATGTAGAATTTGGAACTAACTCAAAGTAATACTGCGAAACTGTCGCTAAAGCGCAAGACACACATATTGCGGGTGTGGGCCGGGTGCGAGTCGCGGGTGATACCCGCACTATGTGCATCTGTTGCATCGATGGCGTCCGACATATTCTACAATCAATTGACAGTCGATGGCATCCCAAAACACCGATACTTATAAAAAGCTCTAGTTACAGATGTATCTAATCAAAAAGATCATCTATGCAACAGATATACAAATATCGTATAAACAACAGTCGACCAAAGTCGTCCAACTAAGTTGCTTCGTATTTACAGCGTGCGTCTCTCCTAACCGTATCGACCTCGGGCGAGTCCCTTCGTTATATCGAGTGGTTCTTATTTGAATGTGTTCCATTATGTGGAATTCGGCCACTATCCGACTGGGGCTAATGACGTCACGCCACGAGGTGACGCGGAGGAAACTATCTGTCTGTCAGTCTGGTCGATCGGGGAGGATGTTTATAGAACTATGGAGACGCTATGGTGCTGTGAAGATGGCTAGGGATTTGCTTGAAAAAATAACGTTGAACTTACCTCTTTATATCGTTTTGTGTTCTTTTTTCAAATACGAGTATTTGCCAGTCTTCGTCGTGGCAATGTGGTATTTCCTTTTAAGTTAAAAATATTATGATTAAGGTTGAAATATTCCTTCTCGTCCAAAAACATTGAAAATAACGCTCAAATGGTTGTTGTAAAGAAATCAAAATTGAATCTGAAAACCTAGCCCCAAAGTTATCGTCAAACAAAAACTCAAGCGCTGTACAAAAACAAAAAAGTTAAATTCCACAGAATGTCTGTTGGACGTGTTTTTCGGTTCCATTTAAAGCTATTATTTAAATTCACGCGAATGCATAAACATTTCTCAACTAAAAAATATTAGGTCTCAAAATGGTATTCCGCCGACATTAGAGTAACATTAGACTTTCAAATAGAGCAGGAGTACTAGCATCACGTGACTGTTACGTATTCTATTCCAATTTCACGTAACAACTTATAGTCGGGGAGCCGATAGCGATACACCACACGCGAATACACCTTGTTGAATATACACAACACACGCACACATATGGGGCTCACGATGGTAATGTTTCACATACACAACAAATTTCTCGTGATGCAGTCACCAATCTTTTTCTCATCTTCACACTGGGTTGTCCGCTGACTGCTAACACTAATATTTGACTGCTGCAGTCGATCGCCAAATGCAGCAATCAAACTACGGCATTCTTTGCACATTGCAGCGGTCACCGCATGTTGCATGCAGCGAACGACTAACTGTATTATTATCAATGTTCCAATATTTTTAGAAAGAAACATAATTGTTTCAATACTGCTAACAAGTTGATATTTTCGATTAGTTCTAGATTTCAAATTACTGTCCGAATGAGTCCGAATGAAATCGATTACATTAGTTTTATTTAGAAGATTAGAAAAACCTTAAGCGTGCGGCGTCTGACTCTCAAGACCGAATTAGTATTCCACAAACATTCCAGATTATTTGTGGACTGTTGACGTTTGGAAAAATTAACTCTCTCAAAGAGGGTGAATACATTTCTAGCACAATATAACTTCCAATGTATTTGCGTCGGAGCGAGTTTCCAAACTGAAAAACAACAAGCCTCAATTTGATGTAAAAAGCAAACTGAACCAGGTAATTATAAAGCAAGTTTTCTTCTCACAAACTTGGGACGATCAAGTTACATGCGTTAATTAACTAGCCATGTTTCAAGCGGAGTGCCAGTAACTTGTTCAACTTACTAGAGACCCGTAGTTAAGGCGAAGTTAACGATCCTAGACCCCTTTCACAATAACGCCGGCGCCGGTAAAATAGCCCTTATGTACTGCGATAATAAAGAAGCGTTTTCATTGCAGAAGCGAGTTGTTTTAGCATGGGTCATATCTGCCCTTAGCTGGACCTCCGCCGAAATTGGTCAAATTCCTTTGCTATTCTTAGCAAACTGCCCGTAACACGTAATTTAAGTTTAGGGCCCGTTCTCGCCGGCACCGACTGCGGAATATTTTAACACTCGCCTATATTAATGCTATTGTACGGAGATATTCAGATGACCTGATTACAGACGAAATAATTTTATATTATTTTAAATGAACTGGTGTTCATAGAAATTGAGCACTCTATAGACACCACCTGTAGTTAGTCTTCTAGTCTATTATATCTATGAAGGAATGTGATAGCACGCGATAAGATATCTCACAGACTTTGTTTATAATAACTTTTTTGGAATAATATTTTAAAAAAATCTTAAAACATCTTCAATATAATCTATATTACAATAATGTGCTCGCGTCTCTACACCAAGCTATTGTTATCGTCGAAGGATATTTCTAAAAACGAAATGTTTGATCCAATGTTGTTCCTCCGATACATGAATCGGTTTCATTATTCTACTCAGCAGCCGTATTCCAGATTGATACCAAAAAAATCATATCGAATAAAAACATTCCCGAAAAGAGGGCGGCGATATTCCCTAAATTCAAATCCGAAATAGCAAAGTAAACATTTTGTTTTCTGGAGGCGATGCGCGCCGACCGCGATCCGGCGGCCGATAGTCGATCTGAGACGTCCAATTTCCTGCATTCGGCTCCGAGACGAGCATTCAGGAGAAAACCCCAGGATGAAAGGACTATTATGCTGTTTTATGATATCCTCCGCGACGCGAGGGTTCACTTTATGATGGCTCACAAAAGTGATTTATTGTAACATGTTTGCGGTTCTGTTTACTTAAAATGAAAGGCGTGGCCTGTTCGCAGAAATATCACACTTTTAAACCAAAATTTATGCTAAAAAGATTACACATAAAGTTAGGTATACAAGTGTTTATTATGTAAACTGTTCGATTCATAAACGATGTGGAACCTCGGATACGATGCGAGCCGGCGAGTCGCCGCGGTCTCTGATAACGAACAAAGCACTCGGCTCTCGGTACATTACCTTTATTAAAAAATTCAAATACTCTATTGATACCGTATGTAGGTAGGGAACGTTATTTTTCCTCGATTTTCCTCAATCGGGTACTATCATTATCTATGTATTGGAGAGTGGCTTCGAGGAGCGACTGATAATCGCATAAATTGAATATATACGAACGTACTCGCACCGAGATATCGGGAACATTGGCATACTTCCAATCATAATCATTAGACCGCGCACACTGCGGACTTGGGACATTATTTTATTGCCATTAGACGAGACATGTTACAGTGTTATGGAAATGAGAGCCACAAACTGCGACGCTCGTTGTTTGATCAAGTGAATATTGATATTGTTTTTATGAGTTTCGTTACGGCGAGCGACCGACTTTTGTTCTAAAACTATGATGGTATTGTTATAAAAAAGGGTAGTCACGATTAAATTAGGTATAATATCGTCAGAGTCCAACTTTTGGTAATATTATTTGTTATAACATAATTACGTAGCTCAAACTATCCAAATCAAATCAAATGTCCTATACATTAATAAAGAAATTCTCTAATATTTACGTAATACACCCTCGGTCTGTTAAACCAAAACCATTGCTCAAGTTCAAAGCGTACAAAATAATACAAAGCATCGGTTGTAGTTTTAGAGCTCAGTGGGTTTTATCTGCGGCATCTCGGCATTGTTCCTTGGCCAGCCTTCGCATCAGCTCAATTGGATCCACCACCTCGGCACCATCCAATACTTATTGGAGCAATACTTATTTATATTCGTGGTGGTTGCTTTATTGGGCTCGTTCGGCGACTCCCCTACCGCTGTCATACGTATTGATACAGCGATACGTTCGAGCTCTTGATGCGTAGGATATTGTTCTTATATTACTTTTGTTCAGTAACCGCAGCGTTACGGGTTATTGGTACTGTCGTTCACTTAATGGTGATTCTCTTCTATTAGTTTAGATGGAGTGGGCTCTAGAAATAGTGGCGAGTCGATACAATTTGTTTATTTATCAGATTACCAAAGAATATGTTTAGTAAAGATTATTATTCAGACGTTACTTACTAGTAAATGACTATGTTTATCTTGTCTACCATATAAGATAAACATAGTGTCGGTATCCATCGATATATACGCGAGTGTGAGCTCGCTATTGGAAGCGTGTGTAGGCGCAATTGTGCCTACTTTTTGCTAAACGCGCAACTCGTAAGAGCGTTAACATATACGAGTACGCGCAAAACTGGGAATGATTATATTACTGCTAATTTGAGTGAAAACTGTACGTGAGTTCAGCTTCTTAAAGCGCAAAATAACGCAAACGATTGTATACAATATGCGAAGAAAAAACGCAAGCCTAAAGCCACCCTAAAAAACAAACTACAGTCAATTACAACAGTAATTAAATGAAACAACAAAATACTTGTCATAATCGATAGTAATCACTTAATAATAACGTTTGCTCTACATTCGAGCCCGACCTGCCACATCGGCTCGTAGTTATCGCTACAACAGGTTCAATAATTGAAACAACTCTGCCTTGTTCTGCTCAACTGTGCTTGTTTAACTCTGCTCGGAACAAGCATTGCTCTGTCGAAGAGAGCATACCTATTGGCGGTGGTTCCTCGAAATCAATACGTTTAGTGGAGTCGAGTTTCATGAAATATGCATCTCGCCCCTACATCACATTAACTTTGATTTTAACTGCCCGTTGCATAGCTCTCGTTGTAATTGATTGTTTACGGAGTTACTTGGATAGCATTCATCATTCATTGTGTTAGATTACAGAAGTAATATCATTGGTTTACATTTTTAGATAAATAGGTTGAAAGTTAATTCGTACACTGTATTAAACTATTATTTAGGTTATACAATGAACGAATTAGTACTTAAACCATTGCATCTCCCAAAGGAAATAGTTTGTGCCCCGCCGGTACTGCGCATATACAAATATTTCTGTCGGAACCCGCCCGAAACATTGTCCAACGCTCCTAATCTCGGTCACTTGATACAACGTTATCATTAACAAAGCGCTCTGAACTAAATCTAACTAAACTCCTCAAAACACAATAACGTTAATACCGAACTGAAACAGTGATAACATTTTAAAGTAACATTTCAAACATAATTCAGAGCTCTTGCTTTACAATATCTGTCAGTCGCACCGTGTTTAGGCAACTGACCGCAAACTGGGAGCCGGCGCTCACCAGATGTGACCCGCCGCAGCGGCTTGACAAAGGAAACACGACCCTATTGTCCCCCCGGTAGAGGTCACTGTTAGCAGAAAACTCCAAAGTGTCACCAGATAAAATAATGCCCCAGAAGATAGTCCTAGATGTTAATACGGATGGCGCTAGGTCTCTGTTATTGTATCTCCTTCTCCGAACGATCTCGAAGGATTAAATCGTTTAATATATTGAAGTCTTTTGTCAGACTTCTTTAGGATTTCTTTTTGTTCGATAATGGATGATGGGGATCAGATTATTTTTGTGAGATTCGTTCGCCTTTTTATACGATTATTTAATATTCATTAAGGATCGAAAATCGCTGCGTTAAGATTGTTTGAGAATAACTTTACTTAAAAGAGTCCTAATTTCTGCCAAAGTGCTATCAACCGAGGCAAAGGTAAGATGTTGTGATGACTTCACATATCAAACAAATCTCTTAATCTCCAAAGAAGTATTTTATAAGATTAATGTAAAGGAACTCCATACATTTGATTCTATTACATTTCAAAGAGAGGCTTAATTGTTGAGTTGCTACCGGTTGCTCGGTACAGGCCCGTGCAGACGTGGCTGCGGTGGCCCGGATGACCCGAGTGGCCCGAGAGGTCCGAGTGGCCCAAATGGCCCGAGTGGCCCGTAGACCGCGGCCCGGTAACCCGAGTGGCCCAGTGGCCCGCGACCGTGGCCCGGTGGCCGCGACCGCGGCGAGGTTCATTATCCAACTTACACAATAAATCGAGCGAGTCAAGTGTGGCGGATCAGGACGCCACAACGCTTACTCGCCAACTTTGTTAGCGCTTTGTTCTTCAACTCTGTTTTTTTCAAAGTTTTAAAATAATACAAGTATTACCAAGCATTATAAACAAGTATATTCTCTCTGAGTAGATTCATATAATATAAAGAATTTATAGGATGTAATAGGGAATAATTGATTCTTCAAATGCGTTTTCGAATTTAATATTATGACTTTCAAGGTATGAATGCGCCTAACAAAACTGAAAAAGTTATATAAATCGTGCATTCAGAAAAGTCAAATCTTAAATGTAGACTACATAATGAGTGCCTTGTTATTTTCTTCTGCTAACCGTTACATATCGTGTAATGTAACCGCAGCGCGTTGTGTGTGTGAGTGTACAGTGTGGATCCCACTTGTGTGGAGTTCATCGTAATGTAACATATCGTAAGAGTACATAGACGTATCGTAAAAGTAAGTAGAGAGAAAAGTATGAGCAGAATGGAATTAATATTAACAAGGTAATCATTTTAATTACTCCCGTAGTAATCGGTAACACCCAACAAACCGAAAAAGTAATGAGTTCGGCAAATGTTAATAAAATCCATTGACTCGTTATTTGAACACCTCTTCAAACATTCCAAAATAAACTGAGCTTGATTCGATTCCGCCACAGTGTCACATCGTACGAAACGCAAACATTTCTAATAACGATCCATATTTAAAAACACGAACTAAGCAAAACGTACAAACTAGCAAAAGCTTCGGAACACCAATAAAACTTTACAGCGCGGAATGTTGCGATAGTAAAAACCTTTTTTTATCAAAAAATTGTACATTTTTATATGAAAAACCCGCGATTGTAGAGCTCTGCCGTACCACTGGCAACAATTAGGAACAAGATGAAGAAAAAATGCTTGAACGGAAATTTTCATTGTGACTGTGAGAAGAGAATCAGAGCCGAGAGTTCAACTCAAAGGACAGTAAAGAGCTCTCTGGCCACTTTTGGGATCGCGGCGTGAAGTCGTGTTATGTAAGAGAGGTTAATTCTTACACCCAAGTTTGAAGCAAAAGTTGTATTACACCGAATTATTGTATGACCATTCTCTGCACCAATGGTAGTGATCGTAACTGACAGCAGGCACATTAAATAGCTCGTGAGCTATCTCGGATCGCGCTCGCTCATCTCCTATTACCCGATGTTTGCCGTCGCCCTCTCCGATAACAAATTCACCTGAAAATCACATCTAATGGCCTTAATCTGTAATAAAAGTGTTTACGCCTTTTAATGGTAATGATTTTCTCGGGAACCACAATACATGCAATGTAGGGCAATGTGCGCCTTTTTTCGTGTTAAAATTTTATGAATTTAACACTTATTAATTAAATACAATATGTGAGAGTCTGCGTAAACCTTAGATGGTCTTAACAGTGTCTTATAGTCTTTAAATGATGTTTCCGTCTGGCACAGAATATATCTCATACTCATAAACATCTTGACTGCGGGCTGCGGCAAACAAGTCATTTAAGGGTCTGTTACTGCTCGTACAGGATGTAGACTACTCGTTTAGTCTACGATAGCTTTAAGACGCATTATTTTCTGCTACTAATATTTTAATTAACCGTAGTGGTACGAGTTTAGCACGCGTGGTGCACGCGCGTGTGTAGAGCGGGGCGCCGCGTGCTCGCAGTAACTGTAAAAATAGATTTCATATCATTTATATTTAAAAAGCAGTTATGGACGAGTGGCGAACAAGATCTCGATATGATGTATAGACCCTCGTAACATCCATTCAACAAAATATAAATGCGATGCTATAAAAACACAAAAGTAAGACAGTTTTACAAATAACACAGAAAATACGATGGAAAAATCTACGCTCCATTTCACACCCTATCAACAATGGCTCAGCAGTAGTATTTGCAAAGTATGCGATCACAATGGCCCTCTTTATTAGGAAGAGATTAATGATATAAGTTACTGCTCCGCGACTTCCTCTCAGGATAACGCACGATATATGGACCGCCTCTCGGATACCGCACCGCTGAATTATCGCTCCAATAACTTTAATAAAAATATAATTTGTTGCCAATAGTAACCGAAATACTGACTATATATCTTACCACAGTTACACTTTTGTTTACAAAATGCTGATAAATGTGGCCCGTTATAAGTTATATTTCTTTTTAGCGCAATATGTTTGTTGAAATTAGTTAAATATTTTTCTGAGCTCGTTTCGCATGCACCGGATCTCATCCATACGTCGGCCATGACAGCTGTGACATGTAATTCCAGCGAGCGTTCTGATTGGTCCCCGGTCGCAATCAATTCACTCTGATTGGTTGATGAATTGGGTTCCGTTGTCATGTAACATGCACAATCGGTGCAGGGATTGTTAGTGTATCGATCATTAATAGCATCGATTTATGATATTGTATCTCGATTAATTGGTAGTTGTAGATATTACCTTTCGGTTGAATTTGATAACTTAGACGTGATATGTGGGCGTTCAAACAACGCGCACATCGAGCAAATGCAATAAAGGTACCACTAATTAATTTACGAGGAGGATCCAAGTCGTCGTAATGACGTCACATATCATCCGGCCGGCATCGGGTTACGGCCGAAGCAATATTCACAAGAACAAAACATAACTCATTCCGGCAGACATGACTTACTGCATCAAAGTTTTTTCATACAATTTGCTCAAATAATTCGACAAACAAAATGGGCGAGCCGAATGAGCCTCGTAAATTGTGCCTCGTAGGGCGACGCCGAGAGGCGCCACAGCGCGGCGGCGACCCGTGCACTCACTCGCATTTTTGTACAACTTTTATGAGTTACACACAACACCAGTTTTAAAAACTACTGTTCAGTTTAATGCAAAAATTCGCAAACGTTGCAAAGCATGTTGTAAAAGGCATTCTGGAAATAAACTGTTGAGAGCATATGCGACTGAAATATCGTAGCTTTACATATTTATAATGTTATCACCAAGTTATTACCTTACATTGATGGGAAAAATGGCTTTCTTAATAAAAGTAATAAAATCGCTATTTTATTACTTTCATTTATACCCGTTTTCGGAGTACATAATAATGATTCAACATTTTCTGCATTTTTATAAAAAACTTGATTGCAGTATTATCAGTTGTAATAAATTAACGCCACGATTTAGCAAAATATCTTTTTAGAGTCATGTGTCAATTGTGGTTCGACCTGTGTGCATGCCTGACTTGTGATACCGTTTCAATTACACTACGTCCCAAGTGCGGCGGGCGATTATCGTCGGCTCACCAAGCGAGCGCCGGGAGACGGCCGCGCGTGACCGCGTCTCCGCCGCCGACCCACTGACCACCACCGTATACCTCACGACCACACACTGCTTGTATTAGAAACATAACATTTATTTATATTGTGATAGGTCTGAGATAGTGATGACGACTTTATGATCATAGTTTTGGTAAAACAATTCTAAAATACTTTTATAGTGAACTGCATTTATTTCGACTAACATAATTTAAGGCGGAACTCTTAAGTCTTGTTAGTAATTAAATTTAGGTTTTCATAAGTTTTACCTGTACTGATATCTTCAGTGAAATGAGAGGCTTTAGCCCAGCAGCTAATACTTACTTTTTTATATTTAAGAAACAAAAAGTGTAAAAAAACAAGGTGTAACTGGGAAAAACTAGCTTTAGTATCGCTTGCAGGTGATGGACCTTGGTGCCTTTGTTCTTGTGGTTTCTGCAATTGAAGGGTTGCGGAGAAGTCACATGCTTCTCCAATGTTCTCTAGAGCCAGTACAGTCTCTACAGGAGGTTGACTAGCCCTTTGACTTCCTGGATGGGCTCTTCAAGTTTGGATTTAACCAGACAAACATTCTAAGCTAATTCAAAACTTTTAAACGGTTCTCCAAAGTACAGAAGAACAAGTGATTATAAATGTATCCCGATGTTCTAATGAAAATACGAAACTCTAAAAATACGAGCAAATATTCTAATTCGCAAATTTTCCAATTACAGTATGAAAACAAATGTCTCAATTTATAGGTAGGTTCAGTGGAAGGCGGACATTTATTGGGAGACCCGCCGCCGGATTTGCCTTGCAAATTATAATTAACCGGCTTGTGACTAAACGCCGGAAAAGAACTTTGGAACACTTTCGCCTAATTCAATTCTTAAATATTTACCAGAATATACTTTGTTAAATACAAATGATTTTATATACCTAATGATTTATTTTTATACGTTTTTGTTAACATTTAACTTTTTTTAATTGCTAGAAATAGCCTCATCAATGGACTTTACCCACTTTTTTCCACCTTTCATCATTTACTTTTTATACAGATCATTTTCCGCTGTCCCATGTACAAATCAAACGCTGCAAATCAAACTACGAGTTTAAACCCATACAGTGAAAGTTAATCGTAAAGTTAGTTTCTGACCACGTCTCCTTCCTGGAAAGTCGTGAATTGAGCAATCACTAACAGTCACCGCCGTATTTGTTGTCGTTCATTCATTAACACGCGCCCTGCGACACGAATGTTAAGTAAACAACAACTTTAAATATTTCTTTAGGGCAATTGAAAAACAATTTCTTTATACAATTTAAGGTATTAACTTGTATTGTACTTTAATTACACTATAGATAGGAGAGACTTTATTTTTTGAATTTTTGAATAAAAAAGTGTCATATTGTCATTATTATTTGTTTAAACGGGAACTTACGTACGATGGAGGTTTCTGTTGAGTATTCCTCAACACGTTTCGGTCACGTCCGGTGACCTTCATGCTTAGGAGGTTTCATGGTTAGGAGGTGCAAATCATAATGACATTAACGTACGTTTCAATTAATGGTAATAAAGTGTCATGTCGTTGAAAGGCAAAACTTCTACGCTTACTGAAAATGTCAGTACCTACAGAAAGAAAATTTGTGGTCGGCATACAAGGACTAAAACTATGAGTGACTGTTTTGTTTTCACATTTCATCTAGTGTACCGATATCAATTGACGACAGATGAATATTTACTGGTCAAATGTATCATCTAGGCATTAAATCAGAAAACAGATTAAGAATAAACCACAATAATGAAGACCAACTATTTATCTAAAATAACATCTTTACAAAATACCGGTTCAGTAACGATAACGGTAACGGTATCAATATACCACTAGGATGTAGTCGCGACGGTACATTACCATTAATTAATAACTAATTTCAGCTGGAGGGTGTTTTGTTTAGATAAGTGCCAGATACCGAGTTATGTTCGCAATTACTTAACGTGTGTTCGCGTTGGGATGCGGTATGGGTGGAGCAGTGGGGACGTGGTGCTTGCTGTTCGTGTGACGTAGATCGGTGTAGTGTTACCGTTTGGACGAATCGTGCTCGGTGACATAAGCTAAGGTGACTCGTACATTGGTAAAATAAAGGTACGGTTGGGTGGTATTAGAGGAGTTAGCAGAAACTTAATTTTCAAACTCAATTTTATCTAATCACATATATTTTAATTATAAGTTTTGCCTTAGCTACTCACTACTGAGTCTACGACTTTATATTTGTGAATATCTATTAACAATTTAAGTGTTGGCTAAAACATCCACAACACATTGCTTATTGCTAGTACATTCACAATATTATTGACTCAAACTTGGAAACAAACCTCATCACGGTACATTTAAACAAGGTAACTAACCTCTTTTCCTCTTTTAGAATATCCCACTGAAGCTAAGCTCGTCAAATACTACTTAATGATGTTAATTCCACGATTTAAAACATCAGAAATGAACCACAAACCAGAGAACACTTCTTAATGCTCTCTCATAGCCGTGTGGTAACGTCTCACGTCAATCGTCTCGTGTAATGGTAACTCACCGAGCGTGTTAGTTACCCGCGTCTGCGGTACTTCACTCTCGCACTCAGAGCTCACGCAATGTTATACTAAACTTAGGTAGTTTATTGCTATTTGAATATGTGGCAAATATATGTTTATTTAACTGTAATATTATTGACTTACAAACTTTGAAGGTAGAAGTGTTACACATGCAATTTTGTACTACGAGTATACGACTACGGCGTAGAAAAACACTGCGGAGGCGTAGCAAAAAAGACTACGGCGTAGCAAAAGGTTAATTTTCTTTTAAATTTTTTTTGGATTTCAGAGCTTCAAATCCACTCAAATTTTTTTACCGAAATGATTCGTTGTAATCATTTGGCATTTCTCGTTTGACACCAATAATCGATTCTGCCGAGTAATTTAAGGAATCAATCAATTAGGCGAATGGTCCCCTCTCCGATACATAAGTAACGTCATTCCGCCGCGCTCTCTAATGCGCCTCATTTTATGGAAATTCAAGGAAAGTAATTGATTTTTTTTCGTATTTTTAGACGGTAAATTATTTGGTTAAAAATCCGATATTTGTCGATTTTAGCGTTCGGTTATTGAAGGCGTGATGGGATGGTTGTATTATGTATTTTTTTCTTTCTTGTTTGTATCTAACGTTTCGATTTATAGGTACAGCTTCAATACATTATTGTTTTTCACACATCTAATAACAAAGTAAGATCAAAGTTAGTAATTCTTTGAGTCCAACTGTTTAGAGATCTTGTTACAGTCCACCGCTAGTCAACGAAAGCCATTAGACAACCTTTATGCAGTCAAACAACCAAGAATTAATATAATGCGATAAAATCAATCATTTAACATTACTTTCACTAATTTGTTATCTAATACAACATGTAGAACAGTTTCTACACTACACTATCATGATTATAAAGTAATTGTACGTATATTTGCGTTAAGTTGGGAAGTGATAGCGAATCAAGACTAAGAAAAGAAATAGCACGCAAATCTTAACATTTAATTACCCGTTTATAAACTACTAGCAGCGCCCCGCGGTTTTTCCCGCAATGTTCCCATTCCCGTGGGAATTTCAGGATGAAAAGTAGCATATAACCTTTCCGTTGAATGCGGCTATCTATTACAAAAAGAATTATTCAAATCGGACCGATAATTCTTGAGATTATCTTGAACAACAAACAAACAAACAGACTTACAAATTTCACCTCTTTATACTCGTAATATTAGTATAGATAAAGCCCATACTAACAGACACACATATCGGTGAAACTAATAACTCCTTTCTATTTTCGTCGGGGTTGATAAATATTTCTACGTCTTGGTCATCTCTAGAAGAACTACATATTAAATATAATATCTAATAAACCCTAACTCTATAGCATTTTTTAAAGAAACATTTCACAGTGGAGGTCTTGAAATTCCCTCGCCATTCTTGTTATGACGCCGACAACTTTTCCACTGAGCCACTCCACCTGCCTATGTTCTCCAAGTACTCGCTACATATATTGGATCTCAGTCAAGACTGCGGTATACTTTACAGCAAAAATAATATAAAGCTGAAGATTTACATCTATGGTTTTTTTTGTTTAAACACAGCAATCTCAGAAACTAACAATCTGATTTTCTTACGAATATCCTTATTCACCGGAAAGGTCACAGGCTATTTTTATCCCAAAATTCTCACAGTAGCGGCAAATGCGGGTAAAACCGTAGAGTGCTGCTAGTTCAAATATAAGCGTATTGTTTATTCACTCTCTCTTTCTTTATTTCTCTCCGTCTCACTTTCCCTATCTCATACTTATGGCGTATATACTTACATGGTCTCTATACTCTTGTCCAGTGCTTGCTTTAGTTTGGATCTAATATATTGTTGTTAACGTATTACAATGTATACGTTAACAACAATAACTTTGGCGGCTCAATAACTCTGACACCAGGATTGGTCAGGTTGGCCATCCACTCGATGAAGGAAGGAATGTATACGTGTACGACAGGACAGACTTTTTTCATATGGCTCATATAGCTGATTTTATATCGCTAAAATAAAACTTAGATAAGTTAAATTTAGCTCTGCCTGATGTAATGTTTTTTTTAATAGTTCATTTAATCACCTCGATCCCAAAATGAAATCAAGAAATTTGCCAAATAGTTTTTATAATCATTTAATTCTCTTACAACTTAAAATATTAATTTAGCTGTGAGTCTCCCCACGAAATGTCACTCCCACGCAGTTTGGACGGAAGGGGATTTGTGTCTGTTGTTAGAACACTTGGGTTCTATTTCCGAACGGTACTTTACAGAGTAAAAATACACCTTTTTCTACCTAGACAAAACCGGATTAACTATAATGACTTCGCTTTTGTTCAAAAAGGGATAAGGTAAGTATAAAATCTGTATAAATAACTAATAAACGTAATAAGGACTTAACGTTTACCTTAAGTCACAGTCTAAACAATGCCAATAAGGTGTAACTAAAGATTGGGTTACCATTAAGCTTGTAAACTATGCTCTACAGTGCTTAGTTTAGCTCGCGGCGTAATATGACTCTATGCAATTGTAGAGCAACTTGCAACTCTGCTTCTACTTGGATGGGTGGCTGTTACTGGTATTTCTGTTCAAGCACTACTTTTGCTTCGCGACCACGTGATAGTATTGCTTTCATTTGTTTTGATTCAACTAAGTAGAAGGCCTTAAGGTAGTCTAAAAACTGTGTAACTGTGGTGGCCACTGACTTGACTTGGATTCAAACTTGACTTATGAACTGGGGCGTAGCTGTCATTGTTGTGATATCTTCAGTAAGGGACAGACCCTAATATTAGTACTCGTAGTGTCATTATAGGCCTCAACGTACTAAGTTGGCTCCAACCGTTACAAAGCGAAGTTGGTCCGGTGAAGTCCGGTCAGCCGGTCACCCGTCCCGTTCCGTCCACAGCTGCCAAACTTTCACTCTTCAGTACTTCTGACTACATTGTTACTCGTTCTAGGCTAAGTCTTGGATTGAACCGATAAACTGTCCTTATTGTATATAATATTGTATATAATAATGTCTGGATAATATAGGAGATACCAATAGGAACGGAAAAATGAATGATACGAAACGTAACAAAATTATTATAACAAGTTTTCTTATTTATATATTTTTTTTCATTAAATTAAAAGCATTAGAAGAAAACCCCTATTGAAAAACCGAACGTTTTATGAACGATGAAAAAACCATTTGTTGAGTACAATCTAACCCATATACCAAACTGTACTAAGATCTGCTCAGTCGTGAAAAGTAAACCCACATGGACCGCTTGGCAGGATTTCCATTTCCCGTTTCACCCCGTTTGTAGTTGGTTTTGAAAAAAGGAACCTTTATCCCAATATTTCGGAAAAAAAATCATTGAAAGTTGCACAAAGGTTTCGCTAAGATATGATAACAGAACGGACTGCGGAAACGTTTTAAACTAAAAGTAAAGGGCGAGGAGAGAGTTCACAAAAATGTATTTTTACTTTATATAAACAGAGTCTGGTAATATCCCTAAACCAACAGTGTCCACAGATTGCGCGGCAGTTTGTACAGCGCGTCCGCAGGTGTATGCAATTACGATTCACAACACAAGCCGCGCCCGGCGCCGCCCGCCCGCCGCCGCCCGCCGCCGCCCGGAGAGATTTCCTACAAAAAATAACTAAAATAAAACGTGAACTTCATTTCGGTAGATGTACCGTTAAATTAAATTTGTTTTCTACACGAGTATAAAGGGAAAATATAATATTTTCACTCGAATAGTTCACTCGGGATATTGTCTATTCACTTGAATTCAATTGAAGTATTGCAGCTTTCAAACTGTACGTACCTGGAGAAATATCTTATGTCATTTAGATACCGTATTTCTCGATCCATATATTTTTATCCATTATATTCTACAATCTAGGTTCATTTCTAAATATACAGTATAAAGTTGCTCATATACTTTGTGTCAAACAGCTGATAACATCTGTCAACATTGTGTATCGCATCTCAGAACCGATCACCGCCTCGCATCCCGCTTCACGTTCCAACGTAATTTCCGCTCACACATTGTAGTAAAAACTTTATAAAGTTGCGTCTCGGAGCTGTAATTTGGCAGAAAATTCCCGGGTAACCGTTAATTCAGTTGAACCGTGTAAGGCCGGTCCGGCGCCGGTAAATAAAACCGGGCGAATCGAGAGCCGAGTAACGTCTTAACTGCCACGCGAGAAATAAGGAGCGGGAATTATCTCTCCATTTGTTTTTATAGCAATTGCTTTATTCGAACTAAATGTTGCATAGTTCTGTGGAAGAGTCGATTGCATTGGATTCGAGATTGATGAGCAATGCAAGTTGATTTTCTACTGTTGAATTAAGTTTATAAGTTGTAATTTATTATAAAGTATGACACCTAATACTTAGTAAAGTCGGTCAAGACTTAATTATAAGTTAAAGCAGGACGTCAATATTTATTTATATCATAACCATTATCTTTTTGGTCATGATTTTAATCTTCCTACATTAATATCCTTGGAAGGAGTCCAAGCTTTTATGTTGTACACATCACATGTAGTCCTGAATTCCACGTGAATTATTGTCAAGACGGTGAAATATGAAGTGTAAAGCGTGGTCGGCAGCGCGCGGCTCGCGGCGCGGTCACGCCACGTGGCTGCTGGCCAGCGTGCACCCACATACCCGACCTGATAATATCAACACTCGTAATTCACATCACACGAGCACGGCCACCCAAACTTACAGCCAAATATATGTCAAATACAAACGAGAAACATACATACAAAGTTAAGTGGTGTAATGGGGTACTCGTATGTAGTCTTTTGGTTGTTATTTGATCTTTACTAGATATAGAGCGAGTAATAGTGTTAACAAATTTTGTGAACGTTTAGATCTAGATATATTTAACACGAAAATATCTACAGCTAAAAGGTTATTAAGTTTAGAGTTTTTCGAACAATAGGTGTCTCCTGTTCATTGAAGCCTATTATTATTATTATTTGTAGACGATATATTGTATAAATGTACCAATATATTTCTTGTTTATATCGCTTAAGTAGTATAATATCAGCTTTAATACACTGCTCAAGTTGCTAGTTTTAATAAGCTATGCGTGGGTATCTATAACTGGCTGCTGTATATCAACGGTAAGACTTAGGCTATTATGTAACTTGCTGTTGATACTCCATAAAAAACAAATAAATAAATAAATAAATAAAATAAATAAATATAGATCACCGGGAAAAAGACTCAAAATTTATTTAAAAAAGAAATACTTGAGAATAGAGAGATTCCCTCTCTGTATTGTTATTTTTTTCCTCACTCTCTCATTCTATCTCTGTTAACTCAATGCTCCCAAACCATTTACCATTTACCTCACATCACTGTTTAAAGAACACTATAATCTGAGCGAGCGAGTGGAGTAGCGTCCGATCACATGACTGCGAGTTATGATCACCTATCGGAGCGTGTACGCTTACAAAGAGAATAGATAACCCTTGTGCGAGTGGCAATCCTAATTGATACATTGTTCACGACTGCGCCCGATATTACCTTGTGCCTTCGACTGTGCTGATCTAACAGACTGGCGCTGTTATTGGTTATTAGTTGGAGGTCAAGGAATGTGGTTTACATTCAATTGAATTGAAATCTAATGGGAAATACAGAGGTGGAGATACACCCACGCTTAGTTAGAGTATCAAATTACACAAACATTTGAAACTTAAACAATTCATATTCATTTGGAACTTAATAAAATAAACTTAGACGACACTGGATCTGATACATGTCACGTAATAATTATATTGAACATTATAGTAAAAGAGTGAATAAAATTTTGAAATTCAACTGACAGATTGGGGATCTACGCCATTTTGTTAGTAGATTCAAATGCATAATCAGAAATACAAACAATTTAATTTTCTAAAGTTTTTCAACTACAAGTACATTCAAAGTTCAAATCAAAGCCACGTAAAAACTTCACTAAAGCTTCACTAAAAAAATAAAATATATTTCCAACTGATACACCGATACGTTTAAACATATACGCACGATCGATATTCAAATTCGTACTCATTAACACATGAACTGTTGCTAAGCTATATTAGGGATATTACTGTTAATTGTGTTCACCTCCTGCGGTCTGGAGCCTCCTGCTCAGTCGTAATACTCGTAATTACATCACTTGACCTGCGCGGTGTTATTACAAGATTACGGCGCTGGTCTCGCCTCACACTGTATTAGATGGTGTAGTACGGAGTATTAATAACAGGATTTGATGAATAACATGTTATGATAATGTAATTACTGGGAGATTAGATACATTATATGGGAGTCATCGCCTTTCATCTGAGGCGGAAGGTAGAAGTGATATAGTTATGTTACTATAACTACATACATATGTTATGATTCGTCTTCTACACAAGGCGGTTTATACACAATTGTTACCGGAAAAAGTACGATTTTGTTTGCCGTTTGTTTATACAGTTATTGTTATTTGAAGCACTATGATTTTCATGTAGACATAACATAGCAGTAGTAAGCAATATTTATCCAAACATTTATTGTTATTCTTCTATATCAACCTAATAAAAACATGAATCTTACTACATGTTAAACATGTATCATATACTAAAAGCAAATACATTGATAGACCTCGTTATCTGTAATTTAGTTTACGGTAATGTAATGAAGAACCGATCAAACAACGTCAACAAAACAAAAAGTAAAATCCTTTGGAATCCATTTAAAATGAACACTGTATCGTATTTCATTGGAACTAATCTCGGCCGGTAATAAAACCAATGGCCCGGCGACTTGATACGGTTTCATTCGATCTATTTAACGATATATATCTTTCTCTAACATATCTAAATCAAATTATAGCTGCGATAAATCTAAATCTGGACATTTTGTGTCTCTTTTGTTCGTTTGTAAAAAGAGAGAGAGGTGAATGGATTAAGGTAATCTTATATCGGGGATATTGGACAGCACGTGAGTTTACGCGAGTGTTACCTGATCGTGTTTCAGTTCATTTGGTTTTGTACTTGTTTCTGTGGGGGCTTGTTGACCTGTCTTCAGTTATTAGGAAATACCTTGATTTATGGTAAAAAAAAATTAAATTATTTACTAAGCATAACGTTTTTCATAGAATTGTTAGTTAAGTGTCACTATTCTTTTTAATGTATTCACTTTGTTTGTGATAAATATTTTGAATTTAGAATAACTTGCGTTGGTTTGACGCATACCTAAATCAGTGAACTGCATTGCATAAACTCATTGTGTAGATATGTACATAAAAGAGTGCTCGACAGTTGATTGCCCCCGGCTCTGCCTATCATGTGGATATCAATCTGAAGCCCCGCGCATCAGAACGGGCGCCCTCGTTACATCGCACTTATATGGCTCACGACTAATCATTTATTCAATCGCAATCCTGAGGAATGCTTTTGTTTAACGTTTGATTAATCGAAAGAATCATCATTTGATTATTGTTACCCAATGGGATGAAAGAGCCTTTGACCTGCAGTGAGGCATTACAGGCTGAATACTGCTACTGCTATCATTTATATAAACATTCAGTGAGACAGGTTTTTGCCCAGCAATGCGGCATTACACCCAATTTTTTATTTCCATATAATTTTGAACGCCTTGTTTTATTTTAATTTCTGTGGTAGAAATAATTATGAAGGAAATTCAATATTTCTAACAGAAATATACATAAACTAGCAGCTCCCCACGGTTTTACTCGCGTTGTTCCCGTTCCCGTAAGAATTTCAGGATAAATATTATTACCACCTTTCTCTTGGACGTGGCTATCTAATAGACAAACAGTTATTCGAATCAGACCGGCCGGGAACTGCGCGCTATTATCAGGAACTGCCGCGGCAGTTCCTGATAATAGCGCGTTCAAACAAACTAAAACCATTATATATTAGTACTAGCAGCGCCCCGAGGTTTTGTCCGCGTTGTGTCTATTTCTGTGAGAATTACGGGATGAAAAATAGCCTTCAAAAATAATTATTCAAATATGATCGTTTGATTCCGAGATTACTGCGTTCAAGCAAACAAACTTTCAGATTTATTAAATTATATATTAATATAGAATACACTGTTATTGTGTTTAAAATCGAGCAATAAGCCACTGCTTGAAATAATTCCGTAGTAATTTATTATTAGAGATCTTATTGGACAATCATATTTTTATCGATTCCGCGAACAAGAACAACAGAAATCCGATAAGCAAAATGAGAGTCCTTAAGTTGAATAAAAATATACAAGTTCGTTTAAAATTTAATTGCAATTTAGCGCGATGTAGGGAGATATAAATCTATCGCGAGTGGGAATATATCTCCCAGTTGTAAAATTAAAAGCTGTTCGCGTGGATTCCCATTGAGAGACACCACTTACAGAACTAACTCGGGGCGAACTTCGCCGAATAAATCATTCACAACTACAACTAAAATTCAATAATTTTTTCAAACTTCATTTAATCCAAACTTAGAGCACCTTACCATCGCTAATGTCAGACAAAAAGGAGATTTATTTATATGAGTATAATGTTTATATTAAAAAGGTTGGCGCCCTCGCTGGTTCAGGAATAATGGCAACAGATTACATTACAAAGTACTCTTCGGTTGACGGGTTTATTATAAAAGTTAATTCCAGGAGCGAGTACATACTATACGAGTATCTATCCATTATGTACGTCAACCCCAATTAATTATGTTTATAAATATATTACTTTTTTAACTTTTCCTCTTCTTCCAAACTCAATTTATAACTTCGAAGATACTTATTTCACTTCATTTCATAAAAATCTTAGGACGAAGTGGCCAATAGACGCAAGCTGTAAACTGTAAGGGTCAGATTACACGTACAAAGATGCAAATGTCCCGATGGTCTTCTACAATAAGATTGCTTTAGGTTCGTAACGAGCAATGTGTCCGGAGTTTGTGTCGTGTGTCGCGGATAAAGGGCCGCTCGCAGTGTCACGTGTGTCGCGGAGTGTCGAGTGTCGCCGGCCGTGTCCTTTGACACATATGACGCTCTTTATCTCACTTCCAATTGAAAAATGAACAGGAATTTCACTCGTTTGGTTTACTTTAAAGGGGTGTTTGGTTACAAGTTGGTGTTTATTTATTGAAGCAGCTCCCCTTGGGTTGTTCCGCTGGTTCCCATTTACATTGATGTTTTGGAAAAAAGAGCTTGATAGCTTTCAGGAAATTCATTTTGTTTTCGGTGAAAGCTACATGATCTGTATAGTAGTTTTTTAGATTATCACAACTGTACGGACAGACGCAAAAGGATTTTTTTTTGTAAAGGATTACGGAAGGATAATCATTTATGGTTGTTTTCACGTAAACGCACCGCTATCTAACACATAAGAACTCTTCATAAACACAGAACAACACCCGTACAACAACACATTAATTGTTAACAGATTACGTTATTTTACAACGCCAATAAATTTCAGTGTCCATAACCGCGTAATCTTGAATTTGTTGACATTAAAATGGTATAAAAGCCGCAATGGGCGGGGAGCGGGGGCGGGCGGCCGTAGATTACGTTGTTAAACATCGACAGGAGTTAAATGGCAATAACATCGGCGATGCAGCCTCAAATTAGATCGCCCTTTACACAGCGCAATCGAGACAGAACTACAATTCAGTGGTATATAGGGCCATTCGTAATAGGTTGCGCTACTGCTGTTGTGAATTTATTACCCCTTTAAGGTAATCTTTACTATCTAAGTCGTCGTTAAGATCAAGCGAGTCAGCTGGTTCAAAAGAACGCAAGTAAGCGAGCAAGCCTTTCGGCATGTATTACAATCGCGCTCCACGTAAATGACGCTTCACAATAGGAAACTGATAAGAGTATTATCATCAATCTCCAGAGTCCGCAGCTACACCCAGTGCTCCTCCTCAACCAGCTCTGCACCACTCAACACCACTCGTTCGTCCCACCACCACTCCCCTCCCTACACCACTCGCTCGTCCCGCGGCGCTACCGTCTCGTCTCCACTGTGGCCTCCTCGGGCCGCAATGCGACACTCACTTTATTGCGCTGCCCCGCGCCAGATATTATAATAATATTAACAAACTGGATCCATATTTGAGTTGCAGAATATTACCTTCGGGCTCTCCCGCCGATAGCAATCAGGAAGAGCTTATACTGCCGCTGGTCGCTGCGAACCGCCACTAACTGTGTCATGTAGTCACTTGTATACGCATCGCTCTACAATACTTGGTATGTAGCTCTCGTGAAACTGTTCGAGCTAACAAATAGAACAATACCGCTTGTAAACAGATATATAAAAACTTCCAGATTGTAGAACGTATAACACCAACAGTACCCGTAATGTCAGCACTTGAGTCATCTACCCGCTTGACCCATTCCCAAGCTAACAAAAACTTTATCAAATTAAAACAACCAAAAATTCTGAACTAAGCTAGTTTTAAAATTTCAATTTCATAAAATAAAATTACGTGAGTCCTAAACAAATAGTCGTTGAAATATCTGAGTTTCAGTTTTCATTCAGAACTAGTTTTACAAGTTGCTGGACTGGAATTAAAGTTTGCAAACGTAATGAGATCACACCGCGCCCGCTCCCGCGCCCGCTCCCGCACCCGCTCCCGCACCCGCTCCCGCTCCCGCGCCCGCTTTCCGTCTGTAATCGTCGATTCTTTGACCCGTTTTCAATTGACGTCTCGCACCTCTTGACCCGAGTCCCCGTCTAACTTCCAGTAATCGCTCTTCATTACGTTGTTGGTAAACTACTCGATCCATTGTTGGGATCCACACAAACATTGTTCCTCATTGATATACTCGTAACTTCAAAATAATGTTACCTTATTGGATTTGAATTTGTAAGTTAGTTTTGAGTTTTGAGGAGATTAATCTATCAAAGATACATCTCCATTGTATTGTATTTTATTATTTGACTTTTATTTACTTAAATATAATTATAGTATATTTATTTTAAAGATGACTTTAATTTACACTCTAATGACTCCTTGTGTTACACTCTAATGACATTAATTTGTTGAAAAGTGTAATATTTTAAAATAATGATATCTATGAATAAAAAATAACTTTAGCACCCTTTTATGTTCATATAAAATTATTAGTTTCTATTATTTGACATAACTGCAAAGAGCATCGCCTACCCCGACCGGTTCGCAATCTCAATAAATATAATCACGATATAACTGAAGATCAATCGTCGTTCCTCCTCGGAGAGATTGCTCTCATCATTATTACTTTGTATAGTGATTAAAGTATTAGGACCTAAGCTCTTTATTGTCAACGACTCACTGATTTCGCGATTTACTTACGGTTATTTGTTTAATTAATTTATCTTGGGTTTATTTTGTATCTAAAGTTACTTTTAATTGTTCTCGAGCGTTGGTTCGTAAATCTGACTATATCTCATTGCAGGGCAATGTTGAATGACAATTAAAAAAGTTATTTGTTTTTTTTTATTACTTTATTTTATCCAATCAATAAAGTGTCGTACAGAAGACCAGCTAAGATCGGAGAGCATAGATACGTTTGTGAGTGGGCTAGATCGGGATTTAAAGATTCTCGTTGAAAACATTTAGTTTAAACAACAATCAATTGTATCTCACTACTAGCGACATGAACAAATAAAATACCGTATAGAGATAGCCACACTTATTTAGCGCGATCAAAATGATGCTCTTATCCCTACTCGGTCCGTCCGACCGACCCTTATAAACACTTATTAATACGCTTACTGCCATAACCGAAGTTTCCGGATGTGCTACAAGCATGTTGCTTCTATTATTACCATTTTAATTAGTACATATTGCACACAACGACTATATTGGCTTGATTATCTCCTCCAACTACCAGTAGTACGCGCTCCTAATAACAACTCTGAGTAGCTTGTATTGACTTCACTTATACTCTACTAGCCGCGCCCCGCTGTACCAGCGTTGTGCCCGTTCCCTCGGGAATCTACGATAAAATGTATCCCATATATCATTCTGTTGTATAAACTATATGACTGTAAAGTTTCATCCAAATCCGTTCAGTAGTTTTTTCGCAAAAGAGAACCAAAAACAAACAAACATACATCCATCCTCACAAACTATCGCATTAATATTAGTAGGATTCCTTTTAAAAATACCATAATGTAAACAAGCATGGTTACTTGTTTCGACTCATTCGGTTGAACATTCCTTTGCGTTGTGTTTTGAACTTAGGAAATACTGTATGTTGTGTTGTAGACTATTGACATTTTGTCGGAGTGTGTTACTGTCGAATAATAAGAGCGGTTAGCGGCAATTAGAGTGAGGTTAAAAAGACATAGACATTACAGCAAGCCTTTAAAAATATCGTTAGTTTTATTCTGTTATACTTAGCACTGGTAATTTGTTTAACGCTTAGGTAGAAAATATTTTATGTTTCCTGCTTAGGTGTTCACAATTGTGCACTAAAACACAGTTTGAAACAAATATCATATCGGGTGATCAAGGGAAATGTTCAACTAATACAAACTCACCCTGTATCATGGTGAGTTATTCAAAGAAATAAAACGTACTTGATTGAAAATCAAGTTTCGGAGACCGTACAATATCACTAAAAGAAGTGAACCTCGCCCGGCACACCGGTACGTCCCCGTGCACGCTACGGATGCCGGCACAGTGCACACCCAATAGCTCCGACATACCACCTTAGCGTGTATGTCCTACATTACTCTTTTCAGCACTTTTGCTATTTCTCATAGTTGCGAATTTTGGCACTGACGCCCTCTCAAATTTTCACCTTCGCTTGTACATGACGTTGAAAGAAGTATTGCTCATAGCTCAAACTAAAACAATATTTCGACTAAATGATAACTTCTCTTTTTTTTCGAAGTTGGATAAAAAGATAATAAACACTTTAAACCGCTTGTCGTAGAGATAAGGCCCTTATTCAGCCTCAGGTGTAGAGGAAACAAATCATTTTGGAAATCTTACTTTCCTAAAGATGGGTTAAATACAAGTTTGATACAAGCAACCCTGGTAAAACGTAATATACTAATAATTTGTTATTGCCATTAAACAATACAAAATGATGATGACAGTAATAACAATTAAATATGCTAACGTTGATCGATACACCGACCAGATCACGGATATACGAGTATATCTAATAATATCGCCGCGTATAAGCGGCGTGTAATATTTAACGTTCGTGTAATCATTGTAAGGTCCCGAGGGACGCGGACATAATTACATCTTGTACTGGACACACACGATTGGATCATCTATACAGATGTAAGTAGCTAATTATTATACAACAAACTATGAGGTATATAGAGTGTTGTATAGGATATGGTATAGTATTTAAACTTACGCGATTTGAACACGTAGTATTAAGTATATTATATTATTAAGTTTGCGGGTATTAAGTTTGTAAAGCAAGTAAACTACTTACTTTTAATTTCCCGACGTTTTAAGTGAATTGCACCACTTACGGTCGAAGGCGAACGTAGGACTAAGAAGTATAATATTGTGTTAACCTCATCAATGAAACTGATATAAACTGAAAAATATTAAATGTAAAGATCTATAATTATATCAGAGTTAAAACAATCTTTACTCGTCTGCTAACTATTATAGTAATAGTTTATTAGAAAGGATGGTGACGGAAGAGTGACTTCGAAATATTAACTGTACGATTTGTTTTTGGGGACAATTTGGGAGTTTATTTATACTTAATATTATTAAATGTAGCAACACTAACTATACCTCAGTTCCTCAGTAACCAATTGTTTTTCTTTTCACGTTTTTTACTTGTATTAAATAAAGAGCTTACTTGCGTTCCTGGGCGCGAGGAATTCCCGAGTTGTAAACAATTGAATTTATGTTGGTTTAATTTGCTTTTCCTCGTGATTAAGTTAAATTAATTCATTACCCGGAGTACGGACTCCGCACATGTTGCGTTTTTGCATTTCATTGTAACACTCGGCCGAGGAACAAAAAACAAAATCTTTAAAAATAGTTTTAAATGAATTTTAACTCACACAGGTAGCGGAGGCTCGCGTGTCTAGAAATAATTAAAAATTAAATCGTAATTATGTTTTAAGACATTATATTTGAACTTTATATTAACTCGTGTCACGATTTGCATAACGTTTTCTATTTTTTGTCTCGTTCGATATTTTAGCATAAAACTTTTTAAAACTGTATACATTAGCAAAAGCAAAACAACCTACCTATCTACGAACGAAGAACGTTTAGTTTATTTTTCTGTATAATGGAACGTTAAATAAATAGGACACACGTAAATAGATACATTTAAAGACTCTCGTGACGCAGCCAGAACACAGAACACAAATAGCATCATTGTTGTTACTTAAAACCACGCTTAAAACAAACACCCTTTGTACCGAATTATTTTCTATTTTAAGTATATTAAATTACAATTAACTGTCATTCATTTTATAAACATAATATTCAGAATTTCTATATAATAGCTTTGGTCTAAGATACGCCCATTCATGGTATCACTATTTTATAATCGCCTCTACTTTTTACATTTTAGGAGATTGTGCAACTACGCCCGCTGTACCGCTGCTAGCCGCTACTGTTCAATCAGCTTAACAGTACCGCACATGATTCCAACTTGAGGATGTGTAAACGCTCTTGAGCTAAACAAGATTGATTAAATAATGAACAAAATTGATGACTAGTTGGAAGTCCCGCGGGCGGGGGGAGGGGGGGATGACGCAGCGAATGCAAATCAGAACATTGTCGACATCGAGTTGCGGCTCTAATTTATTCCAAGCTCGTCCTAATTAAAGTCTTGCACTTTTCCCGACGTCCCGCCGCGGCCCGGGGCCCGCCGGCGCGCCACCGGCACTCTTCAACTACTGGGACTATTACTTACCTATATTATTCTGATTGCCATATTCGTTTCAGTTGCAGTATGGAGTACATAACATACCTATATATTCAAAATATTTTATTTTGTGACACATTATTAGTGTCACCCCGCAAGGGTGTTGCAAAAACAAAACGTACTTATGAAGTAGGTACTTATTTACTAAATACAAAACAACATTAAAACCTTCAATAGTGATGTGGGTACATTATGATTTATTTAGCTATTTATATATTAAACATTATTCTGGATAATGCTATTACAAACGGCTCGAAATATTTTTTATATTATTGGTCAATATAACGTTTCCAAGAATAAACACGATCTAACGACACCTTGGGACCGTATTCGACGCGATTGAAACCACCGGGGGTAGCTAGTTATGAATATATTTCGATTGAAGCGCTCAGCGGCATCGATTCCCTGCCCGCCTCGAGTTCAGTTCGATGTGAGCTTTTGGCATTGACATTGAATTGAACTCGGTAGATGAAATGCGAATGTATGAAACGAAACCGAGGTGTTAACTTCTTACCAATACTTCACGAGTTTGTAGGGATGTATGTTTGTCGATATTTTCGAGTTTCACGCCAAGGAACATAACCGTAATTCTCTTGATTACATTTCTCAACGCTGATTAACTTGCAAGCTGAACTGAATTGTCACCAAGAAACCGTTTGAAAGTAAAGAAATATTATAAAAAGGTGTTATTTTACTCGCGTTTCACTACATTACTCGCTTCGTTAGTAAAAGAATATTCCGTGGTCTCACCGAGGCCTGATTTAATTTCATGTCCAATAAAACGCCCCTCCCCTGCCCCTCCTCTTCCCCGGGCCCCGGGGAGGAGGTTGCACGCTAATCTCGTTTGGTCCGAGTACGAGCTCCGATTTTGTTAAGAGAAACTGCTTTTATTTCTAGAATCACTACACTGAGCAGGCATCTACTGATTTTTATAGAATATTGGCCTTTCTGTTCTCCCGCCGTCCGTTCGTTCTTCCTCGCGCCCGGCCCGCACTTCACACGAGAATACTTACGACACGTCATGCTCACCACTTACACATTCAACTATTCTATATAATTACACACACACACTCACACTATCTCACTTTGACATGGATATCCTTTTCTTAAACCGTTTACTGTAAATTCAAAACAAATATGTACCGGAATTCAGAAATTCTGAGCGTATATAAAACCGTGTGTTACTTCGTTAATTGAGTTCTGAAATAAAAACTATCAGACAGGTATCCGTTGGAATGGATCCGTGTCAATGTTTTGATGGGAAATGAAGAGATATTTGTTTTAACGTATGTCGGTGCTGTAAAGGGCTCGCCCCCGTGACCGCGTACTGAGGTGAATCATTAATGTGGGGTGTCCTACACTCATTGCGAGCTCATTCACTGATTATAAATACTTGAAATAGGAACAAGTTTCATAACAGCGCTGTATTTTTTACTAAACATGTTCTATTGTAATCCCAGCCGGTGTTGCCGGGTGTCGGCGGGCCGCGACGCTCGAGCCGAACCCGAACGGTTAAGCCTCATAACATTTATCCGGACACATTCTCCGGTGATAAGAGAAAGACTCCTATCGCTCGTCAAACTGATTGATAGGATCGTTTAGCGGAGCTGTGGGGACACTGAGCGAGGCGCGCCTGTGTGCGTCACGTGTGACACACACACGCGCACACATTGTCGCCGGAGATTTAGGCAAGATAAATTCGAGCCTTCGTTTTGGTAGGTCAAATGAGAGTTACATTGTCCCTTATTTCTGCCAAACCTTTCAGACATTACTTAGGTGTGAAGTCATATCAAAATGATGACTAAATGTAATCTAATAATGATTTGTAATGCACGCGGTCAACTCGATGTCCTGTTCCCTCTGGCTCAACACTCCCTATGAGATCGCCTCGCGCGGCCCCGCCGCCCCGCACTATGACTACTATCTAAACACACCCCTATAGAGGCGGGATTGTTCTGCGAGTAATTTAATTATTTGTTGGAACAGTCGGATTGTTTGCGACAACCTGCCTGATATTTATTTAGTGTCGTGTGTTTGCACTCCAGGAAATACTTTCGATATATATTTTTGTTGAATTTCCAAGAATTAGAATCTAATCTGTCCGACGTTGAAGTCTATTTTTTAAGGTAGATTACAATCGCGGTTATATTTTTGAATATTTTACTGTTTTCTTTTATAGCCGTGACTACAATTATGAATTCCAGGATAAACCCAGAATAAATATGTTAACTAACTGTTAACAATATTAACCCAGTAATGACCGTAAACTCTCCTAACTTCAGTGTACATTATATTAAAATCTGTTATGAAAGGTAAAACACTCCAGTTCGGCGAACAACAATTATTAACAGAGTATCTCAACTTGATACTACAATATTGAAAACAACGCGGCCTCTTCAATGGGGTACAAATAAAGCTCGAGATCTCATAGTAGATCGGGGGAATTAATATAAATTCACCCTTATTGACCTCGAGGTAATGTCCAAGTTGTAAGGCGCTTAGTATTGGCATTGTTTGAAATTACCTGGAAGTATGGCGGCCGGCGACGTCACGGTGAATGAGACGTAATTAATGGCGCGATGTATCGGGCTCGCGAACTTTCCTAATTAACGCTTATTGTTTTTATTGCGGCTCCATTACGCGAACTTATACCACAAAAGGTTTCCGAGGTTTTTCATCAACAACTTGAGTATTAACAAGCCTCGTGTCGCGATGTAATCATAATTACGACGAAGAAAGAAAAGCGAGCAAAACTAAATACTGGTACGATGTAAGTTGGACAAGCGGACTTAATTGGAATACATCTCGTTCTGTGAAGTTCTAAAAACAAACGGTCGCGTCCTGGCGGACCCTGAGACACGGGCGCGCGGAGCGCCGCCGCGCACTCTGAAACCAACCCTCACACGACACCTATAGGGTTCATTTTACATCGGAACCCTAGGCTGACTGGCATCTATTTCGGCACTGCCTTTGTAAAGGATATTATTATATTACACGTACTTTAAGCTAATGTATGAGCGGGACCGCTGGGCCCGACGTTCGGTAACCACTTCATAGGTTTATTAAATGTTTCGTGACACAAAGTATGGGGCGTCATCTAGAAGTAGTTTCATTGTTCCATCATTAGAAATAATTTTCAAAAAATGAGCCCCAAATAATTCAATTCGTCAAAACCCCAATTTTCTCGGAACAAAATAAAATAACAAGAATCCTTTTGAGCGAGTCAGCAAATAAAAACAGGCGCCGTCGAGTGGAATACCTCCGGCGCCTTTTGTAGCGAAAAAACAAAGCAAATTATTAATTAACAAGTGCTCCTTGGAAATTAATAAAACGGAACAGTCCGAGAGGTTGTTCAAAAACTGCTTAGACGAGTCGGACGGGACGAGACGAGGTAGGGCGAGACGAGACGTCCCGACACCTGCGATCACGCGGCGCGAGTCCGGGGTTTCCAGAACGTTCGAGATGGCTCTTTAAACCTGTCATAACGTGTTATCATTAATTCAGTTACGTCTCATATCAGTGCGCGCGTGTAATCTCGCCCCGCGCGGCTTCCAATACACTTAGCGCTCGAGCGAGCGCAGCCGCGCAGCGTCGCTAGTATCCAACATCATTTAATAATAGAAGAATGCTTCCATTTAATCTATTGAAGTAACAAATCTATTTGAGAACTTGAAACCTTATTGGAGCAGGTCTCGGTGCCGTTTGTTTAGTTTTATCTACCGTAAAGTAAACAACAGTGCAAGTATATCTTTCAGTATTTTTTTACTCTCCAGGTACCATTTTGTCGGAAGGGATTCATAGTTTCAACAATAATAATATGAAATTGACAAAGTTTGTCTAAACTGTACTGAAAGTAAAGCTGTTTGGAAAGATGCAGTGGTAATATGGCATTCTATGACTACAGCAGTACATACTCGGGTCTCTCGCCCGCTCTGGATTCCCTCTAAAGTCATCATTGAAACCCCGTCATAAGTTCCACTGAAACAAAGACCTATGTACATAAGTCATCGATGAGACCCCGAGCTCGGAACACGAGTTATAGTCCTCGGGGTTGTTAGAGCTACTGCACCGCCGGGACTCGAAGACTTATGAATGGAATTATCTTATGGAGGGTCAACTACTGCCGATCAGTACACGTTATGGGATCGCAGAGGGGAATAACATACGGCGATGCGATGAAGGAGGGAATTAGAAAACGTGGCCAGAATAAATACGTAAATGGGGTGAAATATTGGTTAAAATACCTCAATTTACCGAAGTACGATTCACCTATGGTTATTTTATCAAACACGATTCGTCGAAGTATTAAATACCATTGAAGTATCAAATCACCCAGTACTTATTTGTCCTTTGTCACGTTTCATCGAAATTCTATGTACCGAAATAAGACTGAAATACGTTTAATCATTGTTACAATTAGCAACAATGAAACAGCTTTTGTTTTAAATTCAAAAAAAGTGTCAAACTTAAGAACGACTTATATATTTTACTAATTGTTGAATCCCAAAGGATAGTTTTTTAAACTTACACGATTTGAACATATAGTTTAAACGTAGAAAGTTAATAAAGCAAGTAATAACTTACTTTTTACCCTTGAAACGTCGGGAAATAAAAAGTAAGTTATTACTTGCTTTATTAACTTCCCAAAGGATAGTTTAAAAAAATGTAATAGGTACTAATAATTTGAAAATAAAAAAAACATTTCCTTTTAACTAAGCAAATTGATATTATGATAACACTAATAGTATTATGTACTAAACCAAGTTTCGTTACGATTCATTGCGTTCAAATTATTAGTTTAAAGCACAAGTACGCACACACACTCTGTTAACGCTTTGTCGAGAAATCAACTGAGTTAATAATAAACATTACGAATATAAATTGCTAATTACAGTAAATCAAAGTTAATCATCGCATTAATGCGGACAAACGAGTGACTTGTTCGGCGATAATTAATAAAAGGTTTATTATTGTAAACCAACAGTTAGCTCGGTATGAATTCCGTTCAAAACTTTATATATATTTAACAAGCATTATGAATACCGACCCGGGTTTGAGAGCACCAACCCGCATTAGAGCAAGTATGATCTTCTTCTTCATCGAGTGGATGGTCAACCTGACCAGTCCTGGTGTCAGAGTTATTGAGCCGCCTAAGGCCTCTGACATGGCTCATGTAACGACTACTATCCGTAGAAGGTAACCGGGACCGACGGCTTAACGTGCCCTCCGAAGCACGGAATCATCTTACTTTTCGGGCAATCAGGTGATACAGCCTGCAATGCCCTAACCAAACTGAGGACGGTCTCACAAAGTGATTTTTGTGAGATGTCCCCACCGGGAATCGAATCCGAAACCTCCGGATCGTGAGCCGAGCGCTCAAACCACTAGACCACGGAGGCTGTTAGCAAGTGTGATGATTACGCCAAATCCTCCTCACTGTACTGATATCTTTAGCGACATGAGAGTTCTTTGCCCAGCAGTGGGACATTACAGGCTAAATACTATACTACTATAAATACCCTCATCACAATCTAGTAGGCATTACAACCAAAGCGTTTGTATGAGTGCACCGTTCAGTTTACAATATATAAAATAACTAGCAGCGCCCCGCGGTTTTACCCGCGTTGTGCCCGTTCCCGTGGGAATTTCGGGATAAAATGTAGCCTATAGCCTTCCTCGATAAATAGACTATCTAACAGTGAAAGAATTATTCAAATCGGTTCAGTAGTTTCTGAGATTAGCGCGTTTAAACAAACAAACAAACAAACAAACAAACAAACAAACAAACAAAACAAACTCTTCAGCTTTATAATATTATATAAATTATATAAATATAAAATAATGTTTGGGAATCTAGTTGAGTTTAGCATTTACTATAAATTGCTTTTACTTTTCTGCGAAGTAGATTTAATATATTGAGAATTGAGATCAATCTCCGCAGCATACAATTGAGTTTTGTCAATAAGAATAAATAAGTTTTGTCACAAGTAATAAATTGTTTATCGATTTATATATTTTTATACCCATTCGTGTCTTGCGCTTCCCTCGAGTCCCTCCTGGGAGAAGTCATTCCATATGAGACCCCTACCCCGATGTCTGCTCAGTCACTTTGTGACAAACCAAAATAACTGTCTTGTCTTTATTAGGTAAAATAAACACAATAATGCAAGTAACAAATGTTATTTTTACGGTATCTTTACATTGTTTAATTATGATAATATAAATTGTATCTTTGGCTGTAGTCACAAGGAGTTTCTTCTAGACCACGGCTGCTGAGACACTAAGGAAATGATGGAATATTTATTAAATGTCCCGTCTATATACATATTGACAACAATTTATTTATAAACGATATGATGTAGATGTTATCCTTGACGTGTTTGCGGGTTCAAATTGAATCCGAGCCATTTGCGCGAGCGGCGGGATTGAACTCGCGCACCATCCATCACCGAGGAACATATTGATACCCCGGTGTTCTGGAGAATAATGTTTGAAGGTCTCTCGAAGAAAATAGTTTATGGAGTCCTGCAGTCATTTGACCAGTTGTCTTTGTAAAGGTAGGTAGGTTTGCTTTTTAATAGTGCTGAATATGAAGTTCAAATCTTTGCACTATTTTCATATTGTAATATGAATAGCTGAGACAAAAGTAATTAAAAGCCCAACTTATAGAATAATAATTTATGTTAACACAAGCGGCAATATTTCAAAAGTCAGCGCCAACTATTCGATAACTCGCTCAAGTCGAACTTTTTACTAATATAGACCAAAATTAGTTCGCCATCTGCTACGATTCATTCCAATGCGAAGACACCCCGCCCCGCGCCGCGCGCCCCGCGCCCGCCCTGCGCTCCCCGCCACATCCCTGGAGATGAATCCAAGAGAACATTTTAAAAACGCAGCACTAGCCACCACTCGCCGCGACTCGACGAAACTACCCTCACTTATTGTTTTATACGTTAATATTCTATTGTATAGTTTTACAGAATTTAATTAATATTTAAATTTCCCGGCTGCCTTCTATGTCTTTAACTTGAAATTAATTTTTGTTGGCACTTGAGAACAAATGAAATGCGACTAAATTGTGGAGGAAAGAAATAATGATTTGCATAATATTGTAATGGGTTATCTCTGTGAAGTGACGCGGGAGTGCCTCCTGCCGGCGAGGAGACCATGTGAGCGCGACGTTCACCAATCACAGCAGAGATCAGAACTTAAATTAACCGCGTCGCTCAATAATAACTTTAAAACAAGCGAGCGAGCGACGGCCCGCGCTGAGACTCCACTCAGTCAAACGATCGTTTTAATTGGAGTCCACGTTCAAATGGGTTCTCAGATCCTTTTACTTGATTTTAATTCTTCTATAATATAAAGGGTTTTATAAGCGTGTTTGCGAACTATGGTCTCATAAAGACCCTCAATAGATACATAGACAGCGTAGTGTAGTGGACACTCCTTTGCCGGTCCATATTAAATATAAAAGAAAAGTTTGTGAACCCTATTGGAAGTTGTTGATGTGTGGCTTGTTCCAGCGGGCCGGCGACGTTTTGATTTAAAAGTTTCTCAACAGAATACCTCCGCTACACGGCTCTAGCTGCGGGTGACTGCCGTCACAGACCGCCATCCCGCCACCATACCGGGCGCTACTCGCTCAATACATTCATTGTTTTTATTTATATAAAACGTTAAATAATGTCATCTTACTACTCAATTATAATCTCCATTTTTAACTAATGCGCACAACACTGATATCATTCAGTCAAATCTTTAGTAAAAAAGTAAAGTGACAAAGTGTTTGTAAAGATAGCTCAAGTGTTAATAGAACTAGACCCCAGGTAACACCCAGGCCCGTTAAACCGCACTCAGCGGTTATTTGGATATCACTGTGATGTTTTTGTTTGCACTACTTGCCTGACAGACTCCTGAGACTCCTAAAGGTTACATACTTCATGTATTATTATATTTTTTCAGAACAAAACGGAATATTTATACATTAAAATATTCAGACAGATCAGATGACTTATGTTTTTATTTATCTCAGTCGTGATTTATACTCAACTCACTTTTATATAAAAACACACGCGAATCAGTTACCGGTTGGATTACTCTATATCTAATGTAAATGTTGAACTAAACTTTAACAAACGATCTTGTCCGAGTTGTTCAAACAACGTAAACGAATCGATTTAAAATTGCTGTCGGTAAGTGAAATAATTATCGGTTTATAGACGCCAGTGTAAAATAAGGCTGACGGTATTTGTACAGCTTTCGATAGGACATGGCGACGCTATCATTGTCACTGATTACTGATTTTTTTTTTAACATTAGCCTAAGAGCCTCACCCCACTATAATCTTTACAGTCCTTAGAATGACTAGTTGTACTAAATGTCTTTTGCTAATCAAATAACAGTAATTATCGATACAAATACTGTAGTTAGTTTATCAGCGAACAAAGTTTGCGACATAAAACTTAAACATATCATGACTCTAAGGTGCTCATCCCCTTATTATACAACTTGGTGCTCATTTATTGGTTTTAATGAATGAATGAAGACATATGAAACACATTGTATTGAGACCATTAAACAAAAAGCTTAAGCCCACAATAAATATTCCATCTGGTTCTGTTCGGTCCGCATTGTGTCGGCGGGCGCAGACGTAACAATCAAAATAAAGATTAAATTCAAATTTACATATTGAGAGATTACCTCCGCCGGTGAATATTCATAAGTTATATTAAAAGCAAACAAAAGTACTGGTTTTTATTTACATGTTATCAATTTGACGCGCGGCTACAGGCTAGAGGTTTAATGAGTAATTAATGCGAGTAATTATTGAACTCCGCCTGTTGTTTGTTGATTGAAAACTCATTAATGCCCCCCCCCTCCCCTCTTCCCTCTGCTGCTAAAAGAATTACAAGGTTGATGATACGCCGCCGGCCGCTGATGACCACCTATTAGAGAGCGATCGTGTTCCGAAACATACAAATTTGAAACACATATCGTAGTGAGCGCTTTTAATACTGAAACAATACACTACAGTAATTACATGTTTTATATTACATACATCCGTGTGTTCAAAAATATATACCTAGCGCTTGGTAATTCATTTATATTTTACATTGTATGGCTAAATAAATGTTATAGAAGTGTATTATTTAGTAACTTGTGTTGTGATTTCCATTGACAACATAATATAAAATAAATATTAGGTGGACAAACAAGAGTATAAGTTGTGTATGGTGGAGTCGTAGTATATTATTGTAATGAAAGCCAAGTAGCATTTCCATGTTCATGGAATATGTTGTAAATTAGCGTTGTTTATGGACGCCGCCCGCCGCCGCCGCCGCCCGCCCAAGCGCAACTATTCATATTGAACGTTAGGGAACAGAGAACTCGACAACTAACATATTTGTGTCCCGATACAACCCCGTACTTACACTGTTACAATAATATCAGTATTGTTATGAACACAGCTCGTGAAATACGATTATTATCATGGAGAGAGGCAGAATTGTTATTTGATTTTAAACTCTACATTTTCGGTTTCGTCAACGTGAGTTGGTCACAACGGGCTTCGTTTTTTCCCCGGCTTATCTGCAGTTCGACTAACGACTGAGCCGGCGGCCGCTGTCAGCGGCGGCTCTCTCCATTCTAATCGTAATACAGGACGTTCTCGACACTTTAGTCTCAATTTTCCGACTACAAACTTTAACAGGTGAAGCTGCATTTAATATTATATGAAAAGTAACATCTTTTACTTTGTACTTCGTTGCGTTCGTCCTAAATATATTAAGTAAGCGCTTGGATATTGTTCCCTGTACATTACACCGTAGACTTGTCAGTTTGCTCGCGTCGTTCGACAGACAACGTGACCTCACACACGCCGCAGCGTAATGTAAACAAACAATAGTTTTCATTTGAATGTTCTTCATTGTCTCATATTAATCCAGAACTCGACCGTAAAGTAAAAATAACAGACGCAATGTATGGTTCTCATTGTACCCGCAATTACGTAACAATGGACTTGAATTGAAAAGCGCTCGAGAACCCCCCGCGCCCCGCCCCGCCCCGCCCGCAGACCGCACTGTATACGATGCACAAACCGAATTTCCAAAACATATTATATCGGGACGTTTAACCCGAGATTTGTCTGCATTTACGGCTCCCAACCGGCCGACAGAGCGCCGACCCGCTCTCACGTACAACCCTCAAACAGAAACTTTTGATCGCGAGATCTATGAAGGTGTCTTTATTGTTTCCTGAGCGAAGGGTTGCTTCGATTGAGAGCTATGAGAAACATTTGCACTGATATTTCTTAATAATGAAATACTTTTGCGAACCACGCCTTTTCACCGCCGTTTCTGATTGTGGAATGAAAATGAAAAATGAAAGTGGGAAAATATGATTACGACAAAATTAAATCCCATTAATCTAACAACACTCAGAGACGTTAATTAAATCGACACTTCATTATTTGATATAATGTTTCATACATCACAAGTCAAAATCAGTCATAATAATATTTACTAAGGACTACGCATTTGACGTCTCTGAGTATGGGCGTTAGTTAATAGTCACTTCTACGCATTAGCCGATTCGCTTAAACATATCGTAGATAATAAGTTAACACACAGCTTCAAGTTCATTCTACAATGTTTATTAGATTTTATTTCGCGAAGTGTACTCAGTTGTAACATTTAGCGTATGTTTAATGTTATCTATAGACCGTTCACGTCAGCCCATTAACACAGCCTGCAGGTCTCTGCTTCAGTTATGACTGCGCGGCGCCTCGCCACTGTCCGCGGGCAGCACTCCGCCGACGAATAGGCCAAGTAAAAGTAATCACACCACCGGATATAGTCTCCAACTGACCCTTTAAATATAACATTGTAACGAACTGTTCTCTATATACATTGATAGAGAGCTAAAAATAACATAGAAATTAATTATTTAAAGTCCAAGAAATAAGCGCAATAACGGCCGCACCCACGCCGCGGCGCGAGGGTTCATGACAAATATAACGTTTGTTGAGGGATCCTTTACGTTTATCTTTCCTGTTATTATTTTTCGTAATTGTTAGGACGCAGGACATGGGTGTATTATATTTGTACACCGACCATTGTAACGATCCCCATACAATTCATTACAATAGACACTACGCCGTAGCGGATAACGCTACGTAGCTCGTAGCTCGTAGCAGACCCCTGTGTAGCCGTAGCATATAAAGTTCCGCTACGCATCGTGCATCAGAACTTTATAGGTGTGAGAGTGGCTACTTCTCAAACGAGGGGAAATCCTCAGAAGTGCGATAGACATTAAGTAACGGAAACATTCACTGGAGTCCCAGTTATTAAAATGTTATCCAATACAATAGGGAAATAAAATATAAATCCACTCTCGCAAAATCTCAAATAATGTAATTGGTTCCGAACAATCAACACTTCTACGCATTAATTTACCGAAATCCGAGCAATTATACGATTTACCATCAAAGGGTTTCATTCAACTCGAACAATTTTCATACACCGACAAAAAATTCTGTTTCTCGTTATTCAAATACGTACACGACTCCGGAACCGATTCGGAACTCGCCGAAATCGAAAATTGAATTTCAATGTCACAACAGTGCAGATGTAAAAATCGGAGGGTTCGGGCTGCGATCGTTGTGTAGTGCGCGCGCCGCGGGGCGGGGGGCGGGCGGCGGGGGCGCGGGGCGGGCGGCGCGGCGGATGCGCGCGGGCGGCAGTGTCCCGGGCCGCCGCGGCGAGCGCACGTGCCGCGACATGCCCCGCGACCCGCTCCGCACGCGCCCGCGCCCCCTCGCCCGCGCCCGCTGACCACCTGCACCCGCGCAGCCCGCGACTCGCCAACCGACACACACGGAACACTTTCCGTTGCGAAGCTTAAAAGTGAAATTCATTATGAAGTGGCTCTAAAGTTGTTAAAAGTGGCTGAATTGTATACGTTTCCGGCTTGTTGATAACAGACACCGTATCGGTTACGGTGCGCCGTCCACTCGGTAAGTTGTATTCAGGAGTCGCACTGTCTCCGATAAGTGATTGTTGCAAGTCGTCCGTCTACGTCTGGTCTGAGCGGGCCCGAGCCGCGGCCGGCGGCCGGTGCGCTTCCGCAATCGGCGTAAAACTTTACTATCAGTTTAAAGCCGACATTAACCGCGCTCTCGGCAGATCGCCGCCTCTGAATAAAACATTCAATCTTGGAGAGGAGCACTCTAATTGATTAGCGTCGTAATTACTCATACAAGAGGCCGGCGTGGCCGCAGCCCGCGCGGCTCGCGGCCGGGCCCGGTGCGGGCCCGGTCGGCGTGGCGAGTGAATGAAGCGGGCCCGGTCCGTTACCTTATTACTGGGTGAAGGCATTGAGGCTGTATGGGACGCCCGCTGTCGGAATCGCTTTACCGAGGGTCGAATGGGATTAGCCCTTTCGAGGGGACGCGATAAACTAATATGTGGACTCGAATTGGCTTCGAATAACCCTATTTGCCTCCTCCGACCGCACGCGCCGGCCCCGGTCGCGGCCTCACCCGCCGCGACACACGCACCGCTTCACACCTTTTGTGATATTTATTTAAAAATGATATAGTATTCTCAAAGTTATTTCAAAATATTTTACTTAAGATACCTATCGTATTGAAATAGAAATAGTATTTCGATACTATGGGTAACATAACTTATGTTACATGAGTGATGGTTCATAAACTATAATTCATACATTTTATGCAATCACATATTTTATTTATTTAAAAAAACATACATATCTTCTGAGGCCTCTAATACGATAGAAGAAAATGAACTGTTACATTGATTGAAATATCATTTCTTAAGGTACCAAAGACATTGAAATTTAAATAAAACAATAACTACAAAGAGCTCGGTGTTGGGAGTACAATAACGATATCGTTAAGTTGTAAAAACGATTGAGATGCAATCGAGGGCCACTGTTTAATGAGCCCCCGCCGGGGCGCGCCGCCTGCCGCGGAATACGCGATGCAGCTTATTGATAGTTCAGCTCTCAGTGGTCGCTCCTCAACACTAACTAGAGCCACGAACTCCTTACAAACTATGAATAGTTAACAATGAAATCAAGGTAATCTTCTTACATCAGTGTTAGCCACTAATCTGCTCAAGTTTTTGTTTTACCAACGAAACCAAACAAACTCTTAACTCTTGCGGGGGATTGACACACACCCATTGGAACATGATTTGCTTTCAACAAACACTTATAACTTTGATTTCAATTTTAATAATGATCAGTAGTTAATTATAAATAGACATTTGGGACAAAACTATTACGAGCATTGCGAGGTACTATGACAAAACTACGTTGCGGCAACGCCTAACTAATACTTTTACCACACATAATTCAAATATGTGTTTTAGTATTAGTTTCTATTTGTAAACTCAAACAATATTTAAGTATTATATTAATGAAAGGACACAAAGAATAATCATAGACAATGATTTAAAAAACAAGTCTATGTTAAAAATACTACGGGTGGAAAAAAGAATCCATTCCATTGTTACCATTAAAAATGTACAATACAAAACAAAATCGGATCATGAATGGTAATAATACAAAGCACTCATTGCGTCATTTCTTTAGATGGAGCTCTGTGGACGAGGGTTTACATAATATGGAGCCAGATCACGGAATGAAACAAATATCGTAATTATAGTTAACATAATTACATTACAATAAGTCATCGGGAGTCACTTCAGTGAGGCAAAGTAAGGCAGGGAGGCAAATTGGAAGACGATATCCAATCCTTTTCCACCAACACAATAATAATACATGACATGTTCTGTGGAATGAGTTGTAAATTCAAAAGAGCCTCTTTGAGGGTAGAAATGATAAAAATATATGACCTTTATTCGATTCACCACAAAGATCAACATTGTATATCCTTATGTGAATGTATTCAAAAAGGACTTACGAAGTACGTAAAATAAACAAATACACATAGTTACAATGTATACAATAACACAAAGTTTTATGTAATAATAACTATCACGGTTGAGTACAATATACTAATATCACCACTTATGTAATAGACTTAATTGGACAGATAAGGTAATATACAATAATAATTAATGATACATCTGCTAATACACGATACATTAACTACCGACTGGCATTAGCAATTAATTAATGAGAAAACACGCATCGAATGTGCGAGCGAGGCCGAGAGCCTGATGATGGATTCAGGCGCGAGGGTAGTACATGAGTATGATTTAGAGAAATAATATGAGTTCAATGCAGAGATAAAGCATCATTGACTAATAGATAGTATTGTCAAGATTAGATGTAGTGATTACGCTGTGCGTTGTAGAGATATCAGCATAAAAAGGGGTAGGAAAATAAAAAACAAAAGGGATGAAAAAGCATTATCGTTTTACTTTTTAAATGGTTGATTGTAACATTTCTGAGTTTAACAAGACGCGTTGTTTATATTGAGCGAATAAAGAAGCTTTTTTTCTAATCTTAAACTATTCAGGAACTTTATCCATAAAGTGAACAAGCTGAGTGTCGGCAAATTCTGAAGAATTTTCACATTACTTACATGCGTGTTCAAAAGAACGCGATTTCTATTCAACTCGCCGATACACAGATTCTAAGAACTGCATCATCCAAACAACGATTATTACGACGCTTTACAAATTAAAGCAAACTCTTTTACTCCGCTCCAGGGTATTTCTTTCTCAGGAACTTAAACTTGAAGTGGTAACGGATGCACGGATGCACACCGCATCTCGAAATCAGAGAACATTAAACAAACCGCTTAAACTAACTTGTAGCTATAATTAACCTTTAAATTCAAACTCTAATTATAACTTGTATAGCTTAAAGCTTTACTTGGAAGCTGGGATTAGTTAAGTATGATATTAGTGCGGTGTGACGTGATAGTTAATGAACGTCAGTCGCGACGTAATCCTGCGATACGGTTTGCGGTACTGAGATTCAATCGGTGAATGAGCAACAATAGTGAAGGACCGACGTGTGACGTCACGGTACGGTGGATCCCACTGATCGGAAGCCAGTGCACAGCACGAAGTCTGCGCTGAAGAACTGGGTCCGCGTCATAACTCGACGGATATAATGTTCATCAAACCGTGCCCCGGAGCCCGCCAGATATTTATTCGCACACACGCCGCGGCCCGAGCGGGCACCGTCTTCAATCCACTCTCGCTCTCAGTCGGTGGATATGAAAAGCCATCTCATATTTTACTGCGTGTCAAGACATTTCCCCGCGTTTGGTCCCATTACACTAAACTTAACCTAATAAGAATATAAGGAACGTTCGAACGACATAAACAGGAGCCAATATGTAGAGATAAACTCTTTTATATAGCAATCGTGTGGAGCAGTGCTGTTATTGTGATTGTAGTGGTGTATGATATCGTTATTGTATCGTTACGTGATACGCGAGGTGGCTGATAGTGATGTTATCAGCGCGGCCCTCCCGCGGGACGCCCCTCGCCCCGCGCCCCGCACCGCACCCCGCGCACTATTTTACGACGACATTCAACACCCACACAACGTTTAAGATAACGCACTTTGTTTTCCACACTTTATTTTGGTATCGGTTACAGAATACAGCATCACATAATATTATATTATAAAACAAAATCTAAAGGATAGTATCACGTGTTCTAAAAGGTCAAACATTATCTTGTTTGATGTCAGGACGTAATAAATAAATTAGACAGTCATATGAGTTCTGTTTGTGAAAGTAATTTCTCAATTGACATAATAGCTTATTCGATAAATGTTCCACGTGTTTCGTTTCACGTATTCGATTTAATCATGTTTGACGAAGTTTGATTGAACTTGTTTAATGTATGTGTGAGGTGAGGATCATCCTCAACTACCCGAACGAGTGTTAAATTGAATCAAATAGTGGATACCAGCGACTCTACTCGCAAATTAGATAAGAGAGAACGGAGCGCGGCCCGCGGCCCGCGGCGACTCAGGAACAGACGCGCGGGGACATTGAGCCGACCAATTATTAGCTTCATCTCGTCACATCTGCAACAAAATGACAATGTTTCGCAGACACACGAACAATATGAGATTTCATTTCACATGACAATGTTTATATTTGAAGATACTTAAAGTGCCTTTGTATTTTAAATATTTGACGTCGTCAGTTCTACTAACTTTTACATTTATATTAATTTCGTTGAGATGTCGTTTGCTTACATTCAAAACATGGCTTTAGTTGAAAGCTTAAGATCTTTAGAGAAGACGATGATATTGGTTTCATAAACGAACATAACGTTTTGAATCGCGACTACGTATACGGATTCACTTCGCTTCATAGTTAAATACTAGCATAGCCCCGCGATTTCACCCGCTTACCCGTGGGAATTTCGGGATAAAAATAGCTTTTTATTTAAATGTAGCTATCCGATACAAAAATAATTGTTTGAATCAGTAGGTAGGTAGAAAGTTCTTGAGAAGCATTACTACAAACAAAAAACCTTCAGCTTTATATATTAGTATAGTTTAGTCCAAGATAAGCGATCCACCCACGTGTGTCTAGTGTGTTTTCGTTCGGATTTGGAGATGATAGACTTTTAGGTTTTTAAAGAACATAAAATAAAGTTATAGCCAATTGCTCTTATCTTTAATGATGTCTACTTAAGTTCATTATAACTGGGTCTTCTCCAATTACGTTACAAATCAGAAAGATTCTTTGGTATCCTAAATTATAAATTGTAATTTTTGTCTCATGGAGGGCACAGTCGTGACACTCGTGGCGAAGTTTAGCTAAGCGATGTCATCTCATTGCTATTGTTAATCAACGTGCAGCTCGGCCCTTACTTGGATGGGTGGCCGATAGTGGCATTTCTATCCGAGCACTACCGTGCTTCGGAGGGCCACTTTACATTGTCGGTCTCTGTTGTTTCAATCGTTAGACCATGTCTTAGGCCTTGAAAAAAAGGCGGTCTAAAAACGCCGACACATCTAGGGTTGGCCATTAACCTACACGAACTCACTTACTTTATAGGGCACTGTGCACAATGCACATACACAATACAAATCATTTACTATTGCTAATTTGATACGCATAACAAAGTGGGAACAAATGGAAATGAATGTGGGGTTGATTACTGAACAATTTTTAGTTTCAAACTATCAAAGCGTCTTCGGAGTTCATTCCGAGTCATTTCCTGCGAGCCGATTGTCAGATGTTTCTGATTCCATTATTGAACACTTTTATTCGATCGTTTGTATAGGACTGACACTTTTATGCGTCTGGTAAAGAGAGCCTAGAGGAGCTTAAAAAAAGTGATTTCCTAAAGGATAAAGGCCTCTAGCTACTGAGTTACAGTGAAAACAATTAGTACAGTGAGGACGTATCACCAAGCTTACTACTGCACTGGGGCAAGCATATAGCAAGCATCTTTTCTTTCCGGGAGATTTTATGTCTCTCTCTCAAACGTCAAAATAGGACGCATGTTGCCAAAATGCATGTAGACTAAATTTAGAGAAAACTTCCGCTGATAATAAAACCATTGGCATTAAGTCTTCACTTGAAAGTAAAAACCAGAGCTTTTGACATTGCATGTGCCTAGATAAAGAGACGTTTGTCTCAAAATTGGAGAATGAACGAAAAGAAAACCCTTGTCTTCAGTTATATGCTTGCCGGGCTGGTTGGTGATTTTAAATCAAACTTTGTTTGAATTTTGATGTAGTAAATGAATTTGTTAAACTATTTTTTCTAACCACTCGAACCGCGAACTCCGGTTTGTGTATCATTAATATACAAACCGTAGTCGCGGAGAGCATTGAATTAATGAATGAATTAAAATAAAGAGTGCATAGAGTATCTGTGTTTAAGTTGTCAGTTCCTTATACTCGTAGAACGCACACACAACTTTATATGAGTCAATATCTCTGATAGAGAGTTTGTATAACGAAATTAAAGTGATAATCCACTCTTTGGTATGTTTGTATGTACATACATTCTATTCGTTGTGAAACCTTAAAAGTTGCATTAATGATATCTTTTCAGTACTCTATATGACATACGATGTTGATGCTCTAAACGATTCCAAGTATTCCTTAACGAACTCTCCTCTCAGAACTGAATTTTTATAATTTTGTTTCGCTTAAGTATACTCGTGAAGTTAGTCACGGATCATGTTTTTGTGGTAGTGCTAAAGTTGTGTGTGAAGTTATCGAGAGCTGAATACGTGACGTGTGGACGATCAACTTATCTATTGACACTCGGAACTTATTCCAGCGCGACTCGAGAACTTCAACACGTGGAAATAGAAAGCTTTCAATTACCAACTAGCTTCCAGATTTAAAATAAACTTTTTATGTAGTTTATTGTTTGCGTCTGCTCGTCGTCTGCACGTCCCTGTGATGACGGATGCCAGCTCATAGTTGTGTCTTAAGTTGTGAATACGTAAACATACATCAGAAACAAAAGAATAAAAGTGAAACGCAACTCATGATTACCGTTTAAACTTTCCCGACAGTGAAGCACTCTTGCAATCAGTTTCGTTTGCTCCATGGCGCACACAACCTTTATAACGTGAAGTCTCACAAAGAGCAAACAGTTAATTTGTACACAAGTAATATGGCACAAACCGACATCGCCGACATTTCCACGAGCGCTCCCGACAAAGGCTCGTTTATGTTCCTCCGCGGACCGTAACCTCTGATACCCGCGCGTTATGATACTACAACCAAACGGTTCGCTATTAAGTAACGTTACCTCGTAAAGTTATAGCGCTGCGTTATGTTATACCATACTACGTTACGTTACGTTATAACAGCTTAAACGATTTCTTACCAGCGCTCAGCGCGTTCTCGGAAATGGGAACTTTAAACTTCCACGGTACCTGCACCGAGACGTTATTTATGATAATTTAGTATCGCAGTAGTTACAACCTAATACTTATTTTTCTGATAATATTTGAACGCGTCACGCCTCGATCTATTATCGACTACGTAACAAGTGGGAGCCATTGTAATATTGTTTGACGTCGTCGATGTTCGCGAGCCTCTTCAGATCAGAACTCGCTCAAAGAACTATATTAAAAATACTTCGGCTCCAATATGTTGTGTCTTTACTTTGAGCATTGAAATACAAAGCTTTCAACTAGTTTTCTTACAAATGATTGCTTTTTTTTCGAATTTCTTAGTAGGAGGTTGACGAACAGAACTTAAATCCGAAATTTAGAGTATTTAGGATATTTTTCTTTACATTAATACTATCTGTACCGCGCGGTGCTTCCATCCGCCCAATAGATGTCGCTAGTGTGAATCTAAACCATCCAGGGTGCCACCCAAACGCAAACAAAAAATTCATTACGTGCAGAAAAATTATATATACAAAGATTTATCACTATTTAAATCTCTTAATCCTACATATCAACCAGACTGTACAGTCCGTAGCGTGACATTAACAAAGTTGTGCATCGCGTTGATTGAACAGTATAAAGAGTCAATAAAAACGTTTAACGGCGTACAATCCATCAACATTTACAGCGGCATACAATATTTAAACACCCAATTAATAAGGCATAAAGTGTCGGTCCGATGTGTCGGCTCAGATCGGGTATAATGCGGGTACATATCGGGTGTCGCGCGTGATGGATGCGGCGCGGCGCGCCCTTACGTGACGCGCGCTCGACGAGCTCTACGCAAGGAACGTACAACTGACTACGAGTATAACAGATTCCAATATTGAAAAACCTCAAACAAGTTCCATAAAGGTAGCATTGTAGACGCGCTCAGCGATACAAACAATTTGATCTGAAAGAAACTCAATCTATATTCTTCCAAGTCACCGTTCCGGAGGAATTCATTCCCATGATTTACTGTACTCCGGTACAGCGGAGTGCGTGCCGCGGCGGCGACGGCGGCGGCGGCGCTATCGATCAGCCTTGACTCGCTCACCGATTGGAGACAACAACAACAGATTATTACAATAATTGTAATACAACCTCTAGCCGGTCTATTTATAACAATAAGTGGCCGGAACTGAATTAAGTCCAATTGGTACTGAGGAATAACAATCGATGAATACACGCTGTTGTATTATCGAGTTTGTATTGAGGCATTGCCTTCGTCGACCCCACTCAACACAACACTACTCGCGAGTTCAAATAATCGCAGTCATTGAAGTTATCAGTAGATCGTAATGGCGGTGGTTAGCTGCTGTCGCTCCGACTCGCAGCTAATTGTTGTTTAATTAGTGAGGACTAAACGTAAACTTAAAGTATACAAAGTGGAATAATAACGGAGGCGTTATTATTCCACTTTGTATACTTTAAGTTTACGTCATTTGTGTGCTGCGATCACGATATTGTTGAAAAATTAAACTTGAGACTTTAATAGTCCACTATAGTGATTTGTAAATGAAAATTAATCTTGATGGCGCAAATGAAGCGCCCTCTTGTCTGGAAGAATGTTCCCAATACCTCTGTTGTGTGTGTGTCTGTGTATATGTGTGCGTGTGTAGAGATACGTGGAGAGTGTAGCGCCGGGCTGATCGCATTAGCCGCGCAAGTGAAAGTGTGCGGCCACAGTGAATGCGCGGTGGCTTACGCGGTGACTTACGCGGTGGCTTACGCGGCGGCGGCGGCGGAGGTGGCCACACTGAGGCGCGAGCTCTAGTAGCGATCAGACGTATATCAGGGGTTGCAAACAATTTTCGTTCAACAATACACAACTAGATTTCGGGTCACGTACAAAATCAAAGCTAAAAAATGTCCTCGTGAATTACGTGTGACAGCTTATTTTGTTTATTACCGAACTGACCAAAAAGTTTTAAAACAGTTCGAAGTTCAACCTAATTACAACCATGACACCTAGCAAATCTTCAAATATTTAAAATTACTACTGTCACTTAGAAACGAAAAGACAACATTTAGTGTGAAATCAACCTTAACGACCTACAAATAAAGTATTTTATTCCCGTGTTTACCTTCCTTTCGTTTCGTTTCTTTTAGAAGAACTACAGATGGAATGGAGTCGTGTTGAACACTTAAATAATTTTCAATATGCACGTAAAAGTTTACTTAAAATTATTTATGTTTTGGGCTAGCTAGGTTTGATAGTATACATACTTGTTTTCATTACGATTTTTTTGATAAACTTGATAGTATAACTCTGCAAATATAGATCCTAGCGTATATATTATATAATAATGATCAAACTTACTGTCATTTTTGCTCTAGAGTTGAAAATTAACGAGTTATTTCAGAAAAACTAAAAAAAATGAACTTAAAACAAGATGGCGGCGAATACTCTACCGGGATTAGTTACAAAATCGAAATTTATAAGTCCAACCACACCCCCCCAAACATTAAAAAAAAATCGCCCCCAGGATAAATAAATTATTACTACAAAACAAATCTACTCCATGTTTCTGCTGTTCTGTTTCACAAAATTTGCGCCAACGTTGGCCAAACATTTGTAGCGGTGACTTCAAATCAGTATTTTTTTTCAAAATTTGATATTATTTAGTTAAAAGCTTAAAATATAACTTATTCTACATGTACTCACAGAAAGTAAGACACTCCGGCCGTTAAATTGTTTTTCCGGCCATTATTTTTGCAACTTTTTTGGCTGTGGTTCGAGGGAACTAAATAAAAGAGTGGCTCACTTTTCAAATGAGACCCTAAGCACCCAGACGTATTATTTGCGCTGACCCGAAATCTAGTGTGTATTGTTGATCGAAGCCATTTTACGTCAAAACGCCGAGCGGTAAGACCACTGGTTTGATACACCTGCCACCCGCTTGTTAAGTCGCTCGCCGCCTAGGCCCGTACTGTGGCCACAACGCGCGGATCGGTGCGTTTGAAATCACCGCGCGCGGAGTCGCTCGGTCTTGTCGCGCTAGGCTTCCGCCTAGTCACTTCAGTATGGACACTTACACGCGTTTCATACGTTTGATATTTCGCGCCCGCCGTCGCCACCGCGCTAGGCCCGCAGTATGGACGCACACCACTCGCGGCGCTACAATGCAAACATCTCGTAGGTATTCCAATCATCGCGCGTATCAAAGAGAACGCAGAATCCGTTAATAATCTCATTACTTTGTTCCTTTCATGTTTTCCTTACATGTATTTTTATTTGTAGCGGCGCGGCGCGTGCCCCGACACGTATCGTATTATTATAAAAACGGTAATTCTGCCGATTCAACAATACTTTCGGGAAGGCGCCCCGGGTGCGGTGATTGTCTCGCGTTTCTCATGTTCCTGTGAGAATCACGATTAAACTTACAATGTAAGGTCCTTCCTTGGACGTACAGATGAGGTGAGTTGTCAATCTGCATGCATGTAATTAGTGGCGCGTGCGTGTGTTGTAAATGTCCCGCTCTCAAACCTCTCCGTTCCCGACCCGCGCGTGACGCCGCGTCACGTCGCGGCGCTTTGTCCCGCCGCGCCCTCTCGTGACAACTTTGACAAACTCTCCTCTCGTCACAGCCCGAAGTAAATAACTTTATAATGAAAAAAGGTCCGTTTTTAAATTGGTATTTATTGTGGGACTCTCCACCATTGAAGATAATTTTATAAGTTTTCACTGTTTGCCGGCGTGAGGCGACGTTGTTATTCCGATAGAGTTCACTGCGACAGACTATTACAAATTGTAGCCCATCAAGATAAATGCAATATAAATGTATTGCTCCCTTTTTATACTTTCTTATTATCTTATTAAAAATGTTATTTGACTCTGCACACTTTATCCTCTTATGTCAGCTTATGTTAGATGTTTAAAGTAGTCTGACCTTTGTTTCAGTTTTCAATTTATTTTTCTTTTCACAAAAATTATTCAAATATGTTCGGATCTCAAAAAGCTTATCTTATTGGAGCCACATAAATCTGCAGCACATTGCCCCACCGCGCGCGCCGCGGGCGAGCGCAGGTCACCTAATGTTATTCCAGGAGCCGGTTATCGGCGCGGAGCCCACTCCGGCGCCAATTTAAAGAATCAAAGTGAAACACTTTTTTGAAATAGGTCGCGCTGAGTCCCCGATGGCGGCGAGGGGGCGGCGCGGGGCGCGGGGGGCGGCGCCTTCGTTATGCACGAAATTAGTGATACCACCGTTTATTTAATTTCATCTTTATTATAGATGATGAATTCAAGAAGAACATCAGTGTTATAAGTTTAACATGTCTATGAGCATTTGCGTAAGAGGTTTGTGCCTACATCTATTGTTTTTTATTAGCGTGTCACTTCTCACTGGAGCTACCGGTTGATTTAAAATGTTCCAATCAATGTATCACTCATATTATATGTAATATACAATATAATATAATCGTTATATTCGGACTCGTATTCACTAACATTGGTGATCAAAACCGTGACTGAGAATGTTTCAGAAATATTACTATTTAATTAGTAAGTGAAATAATATATGTTTATTCTTCAATTCGGCCCGGAGCGGTGGGCGGCGCCCACGCGGCTCTGTCTGGACGACACGCGCCTAATTACAACTCCGAATAAGATCTACAATGTTCTATGATTCATCATTATATAATTGTAAACACGAAGGCCCGACTTGTGTTACCTCGATTTATCCTTTTCAAATACATTGTATATCGCAATATAAGTGTGATGGATTTGTTTTATTTATTTTATTTTATATTCAAATACTCTCTTCAAAATATTTTCGAGTTGATTTATCTTGACACTACCGATACCGATTGAAATGCATGAGGAGATGTATAAGTGATTAAAAAAGAATTATCCAATAAGCCTAACTTCTATGGCGGATTAAAAATGATATCATTAAATCATTTCTTATTTAAAAGTAACGGAGTACCCTTATATGTATAATGTAACATGAACTGTAATCAAAATTAAGCCGACTAATAAAAATAGACTAACCGTAGATACTTTACTTGAATTACACAACACACATAAACAGAAGAACTTGAAAGTTATTAATACATAAAAAAAACGTGCTAAAACTGCTTTAACTTTAGTTTGTTAGTAATGATGTATCCGTCAGACGTAAGAAAGAAATGTTTATAAATCGTCACGCGCCGGGCCGGACGCCGGGCCGCCTCCGTCCCGCTACTCCCACGACGCCACGTCGTTCATCTCAAACGTTAAATTATTACATTTCGCAGAAAACATATTATATCACAATACCGAGCAAATGAAACAAATTACTCCGTAAATTACACTCGGTAATATCGCCTCGAAGAATAAATCTGGAATTCGTACAAAAAAAGTTAATAGAGCGACAACTAATTACGTTATTATGCGCAACAACTATTTTAGTAAAATACAAAGTGAGCACTCGACTGATTTAGAATTTTAATTTGTCGTGTTGCACAATTATGTTGTTTGTGGACCGAATGCAAATGAGAGTTCCTTCGCCTGCGGAGCAGGGACAAGCGGGGCGCGGACATCGCGCGCTCTCACTGTGTCCTTAACGACTTCTTTACTTTCATTGGTTATTCCGTTGAACTACTCTTAGTGCATTTTAAAATGACTCTAAAAAGCTTTTAAGTCAAAAGACGTACATAAGATAAAGGGGCTCGAAATTATTCCGTTCACTGTATGGACATACAGCTCAGTAAATATGTATCGAAGGTAAGTGTTGTAATTCAAACAACACACGAAGCGTCCAAATAGCCGCTGCATTGTTAGCCGTCGATCGCTAAGCAAAGGCGCAGATTGCGAGTCTACTCCGGGGAGTGTTTGCGCCCGTGACGTCATCGCTCGCCACCCCACTGCTGGCGCATCAAAATTGCAGAGTAAACTAAAACAAGCTTGTTATTAAGACTTCGTGTGAGCAACTGCCCACTCCGGCGAAAATTGAACAAAAAGCTAACGACCGGCCCACACGAGCAAACACCGCCCCCACTACACATGGCTGAGGTGCGAGCCGGCCACTCCGCGCCCCGTGCTGTGCGCTAAGCACTCGCTTTATTAACTAAACAACCTGCGCTGTGTTTGTTCGGCAAGTTTACAACGCCAGCTGTGTACTAAATATCAATGATCAAACATAACTTAAAGTGGCGTGATACATTATTCAGATATTGTTATCGTAATAAAGTACAAACAATGTAGACCGAAGCAAACGGATTGTTTCATCACAAGTCAAAACCGTACGTTTGGAACTTTGTACAAAAGGGAAATAAACTTTTCAATAACATTTTTGCGTGAGTGAGTCTTTTGATGTAATTATTTGCGTGTGACGCCGAGTTGGGAATATTGCGCTAAGTTGTGAATACGTGTGTTATATTGCCTCTCCGCGGCGGAACATAAATAATTTATAATTGCTGTCAAAAGTTTCGTCGTCATGACTCCGCGCTCCGCCGCTCCGCCCGGCTCCGCTCGCTCCGACACCCGACTTGTCCCGCTCTTACGCGATCCCTTACGTCGCCAACTGTACATTTTGCTCGATGACATTTGCATTATTTTAACCGAATTTCATCGGAAATTTTCCGTATCGTAAAATATTTCTTTATCAAACACATATTGTTTCCTCATCGATGTTTGTGATCCTCGAGCTGTGAGCTGTGGGATGATTCAGAATAGAAATTTTTCATTCCAAAGAATTTGGGAATAATAGAAAAATATGGATTGTGGATAGTACGCAAGTAAACAATCTTGCAAACCTCTCTGTAAAGAATAATTGGAGATACTTATTTAACGTGTTGGTACAAACTTGCTTCAACTTTCTTTACAAACTGAATTTATTTTAATAGCTGTCGTAAATCTTAGGAGCCGTCGAGATTACAACCTAATACATTATACGCGATGTGTTCGCCATCAGTACTCACTACATAGATGACATCGATACTTTTTTACAAAGCATTTCAAGTCCATTCGTGTGTTGTGACAATAGTTGGAGTAAAATATTTGAATGGCGAGGACGGGACGAGTGCTTTCGAGTACGTGACGGGCGAATCGTTGTAGGTATAACGGTTTACAAATGGAATGACACAATGTTATACTTGCATATCGTAGAAATACCGAAAAGTGGCAACAAATTATTTTACTTTGACAAGAATTTTCAAATTGAATTTTGGAAAAGTAAAATCAGCTATTCAGCTGTGGATAATGCTGAATTTAAATATGTAGTAGTTTGTGAACCCCCCTCCAGTAGTATATAGGCCGATTATTCGAATTATATCTTTATATAAAAATTCTGAATATATTACTATATTTGTTTGAACGCACTAATCTCTGGCACTGAAAGTTGAATTAAAATAAATATTTTTGTACCTACGAGTATATGATGACGTTTAAGAGAAAGGTCCCTTGTTATCCCATGGCTCCCCCGGAGGCGGTACAGCGGGTTCCATATCGCCGTTACATAAATAGTACAAAGCGTGCGCCCCGAACGGTGCCCACTTACCTGGTGCAAGACCCTCACAAATGCCATAATTTCTTCGGCCTCTAAATTCAATTTGAGGTACATTGTATTGTTTTCCTTTCGCTCACTTAAACATCTTCTCCACCAGACCTGGATACAGCTAAGAGCTTCACGTAAATGATCCACTTCCTTATAATAACTCTTGTAAGTTTGTGAAAAATATCTGAACCATAAAGATGTGCAGCAACAGGAAGGAACTGCTGAGAGGGGGAAGAGGGGGAGGACAGAATGAATAGCCAACAAATTGTAATAATCGTGTGTTTGAAGGATTCCCTCTTCCAAGTTATTTACTGCGCAGTTTATTTTTACGCTCCTCCGAGATGTTTGTTTGTCTATTTAGGGAACACCTCTCCTTAATTCGATACACTTCCCGCGCTCAATATTTTCTGTTTATTTATTTAAATATGGCCGCGACGCCGCGCCACCCGCCATGCTTCATTTCGGAAATCATCATAAATATCCCGCGCCAGAGCGCCGGCGGTGGATTTTATAATAATTAATGTAAGCAAACATTAACGGCGAATTGGGGTTTTGTGTCAATATTTATGAATCGGGAAGATGGTGAGAAATGGATTCAATTATAACTGTGATACATGAGGGCGCGAGTGCATTGGGACTCGCGCCGCGCCGGTGCCGGCTCCCACACTAACCCGCTCTCATTAATACGCGCCATTGCAGCTCTCTCTCCCCCTCACTCCCTCTTTCTCTCTATCACTCTCCAAAATAATCCTCTGTGCACTTACGTCACACTAGTGATCCTATTCAAAGTGACAACTAATGAATGTACACCAAGTTTTCAGTTTTTAAATATGTAACACTTCATGCATAACATTTCCAACTAAATTTAAATAATATCGGTGAGATTCAGTGACTTTTATCAATAAAGTCTGTTAATACTTCAATACCATCCCTAAAAGCTATCGACAAACTTGATATGGTACAATCATAAGACTAAGTAGGACGAAACTATAAACGCGGAGCCATCCTTCGAGTTCCACCATGATACTGCCCGCTACAGTGTGTTCACTCGAATAACTATTTGTTCATTGTAATCGTCTCGTCAGCCGCATAAAACGCATACCGAATAAAGAAACATTAAGTGGAGCTATGAATTAAAATCTTTACGATCAAAATAGTGGTTTACTTTTCTACACAAAAAACCGGATCATTCGCATTAGAGCGTTCGCAAACTGCGATAAGAGCGCGACAAAACGCGGCGGCACGCGAGCGGCGCGGCTCGCGTGCCTCCGCGCGCTCTAATACACTACTTTGTTTACCGCTCCGACTCTAACTAGACTCTAATCACTTCAATTTGAATGCTAATTATTTCAACTCGATCTTTTCATGAATAAACTTTTATAGTTCCCGACTTGAAGCTCCGAAATTATCTAACTTTTTGAACGTAAAAACTGTATGTCTTATTTTGGTTTATAAATATAAATCATTCGAGACAAGATACATATTTATGAGTCTCTTTGCTAGAGACAGAGACAAACGGTAAATCATAACGAGGAGGATCGACCCAGCCGACATCTATGCGTGTAAAATATTGCTATATATAATGTGCGTGACTTTCGGGTAGTTACAAAATCACAAATAAGCGATTGTGAACTTTTCGTTGCCCTTTGTTATGAAGCAGTCTGAACGTGGTTACGGGAGCGAGCGCCGCGAAGTAGGCTCACTGTGTAGGGAGTCTTTCGTGTGTTTTGTTTGGAAGCTGGAGGCGCGCGGGAGCTCGGGAGCCGGCAGAGATAAGCGACACGTCGCTATTGACCGACAAGTTGATGTCGAGGAGACAAATGCACCGCGAGGGAGACCACTTATGGACACTTCTGATACACGTGTATTGAAAATAATTAATATAGTAAAGATAAAGATTTAGCATCGACCCTAAAACTATAAAAGAGCCAGCGTAGATCTAAGGAAGCGCAGACAACAAACATACTCGACCGCGTCGCACTCATTCTGAAGGCTATCTCAATAATATGTAGTCAGTTGTAAACTGAGTTGAATGATTATCCATAATTTTGTGTAATAACCATATTTCTAAGTAAAGTTATATTCCAACTCAAAACCATTAAAATAAGTTTATTATTAAATAACGAACCTTGGCAAGCGAGCCTGTTCATAAATCCATCGTCAATCATCTGCTATCATTGTTAGGCTATGATTATCTCTGATAAGCTTTAAGTTGTGAACGACAATTGTACACGGCTCTATTTGAACCGAATATCATCGGTTGAATACAATCAGGGAGCTCCGCAGCGGCGGTCGTTTGTCGCGTTGAGTCGCACATGTCATCTGTGGTGCGCCATATTGTGTCTCGCTAACTCGCACAATCCAGACATCTGACTAATACTTCCATGATATATTTTTCAAAGCTAAACTCGGCCCACGCGGCGCACTGCTCGCTGAATACGACCGAGAATACTGTACGACTCTAGTTTCAAACTGACGTCTGATACTTTTAATAAATGCAGTCAACATGATTGAATCGTTTAAATATCAACGCGAGCGGAATGCGCCGCGGGTCACAAGACGAGGCTGTGAATTAAAACGGAATTCTCTTGTGAAATAATGACAAAAAGATTTCTCGTTAGCACTGAATAAAATTGCTCTTTGAGCCGCAATCGGAAATGTAGAGTCGGATGTGTGACGAGAGCCCCGAGCCTCGGTGGTCTCGGCGGTCTCGGGGCGTCTCGGAGCGTCTCGGAGCGTCTCGGAGTCTCGGCCGCTGGGCTCGTCACAAAAGGAAGGAATAAAAACATTATGTGTCGGCATCCGGCCCGTAATTTGGCACTCGATACTTTGTGTGTCGGACCGAATCCAACCAGAGAGGATTTATTTTATTATTTCCCGGAATTCGTTGATTTCAAAGTCGCTTTTGATACACGACGGAAAATTGTGATTTGGAATCGTAAAACAAAAATGATGTAATTGAATCTACGTAACGCTAAGGATCAAACGAAATCGGAACTTATGTTTTATTACGATGAAATCGTATGAGTGTCGGTGTTATTTTTTATTGAGATCAAACTACTCGACAAAATGGGTTTTGGAATACAAACTTAACATAATGTTACCTATTGGATCCCGATACAAATATAGATATTGAATAGATCAGTGGCGCGCCGCTCGCAAACCTCCGTTCTGAGGTGATCGGCGCAGTGATTCCTAGTCTGTTCTGGAGTAACTAACCTAACAGTTCTGGAGCGAGTGCTTTATGATACCGAATAGATTCATAGATTGCATCGAATCGAATACCTTTACAGACTCAAGTTCTATTCAACCGATTCGATTTAATTTAATTACAAAGCTTAACTACCATATTATGAAATTACTAAATATGTAATGGACACCGCGCTCCCTCAGACGCAGTCGGTCAAATAATTACAGTGATCGTTGACAACCACTGAGTACTCGCGGTTACATTCATCACTTATAAAATATTCTATGAGCATGACATTAACATTCATTAAGTGGACTGCGACGCCGCGATCTAGATAATGGAACAACTTTGATGACACGATACAGTCACGGTGAATACATTTGAATTATTTCAGGTACTTAACACAACGCTCGGTAATGTATACTATTCATAATGAAAATGAAACTTGTCTTTTTTGAACTTGTTTTGTACCAATTACCGGTTTGAAAGAAATCGATTGAAGAATGTTTATTGTAGTACGTTTAGTAAGTCCGATATCAAAGAGAGTTAAGAGTGGTAAAGAGGTGCACTGACACAACAGTATCTCGCGGCCGGCGGGCGGCAACATTGTCCGCGGCGGGCGGCGGCGCGGGCGGGCGGCGCGACGCGCTCATCCGTCCGCCGCCCTATTACTGTAATGAACCGTGAAATAGCAGCTTCGCACTCCCTGAAATATAGCGCAATTATTTCTTTTTTCGAAAGAGCCGCGATTGCGACGAGACGCGCCCCTAAATCACGCTGACAACCACCCCCAGCGGGAGACAGAGCCCCAACTTTTAGTACGCCACCTCTAATATACGACGTGCCGCGAAACTACCACTCGCTACACCACTTCAGACAAAGGTTATATCAGCACTATCTCGAGCGGAAAATGGAAAATTTTGAATTCATAAACTTTAAATTAAATCCACTTAGTTTTGCATTCATTTAGAAAAGTTTTCAAATGAGCAACTTGGTGGGACAATAAACATAAAAGAATATTAGGTTAAAATTAAAATAAATAATATAATATATTTAATTTGAAAATATACTACGATTGCAGTATTATGAAAGTTTTTGAGCTCTGTGTACTCCGCGGTGTCCCACCGCGCGGCGTCAGGGACCGCAGCGGTCTGTAACGGGAATATTTCACCCTGAACTAGGCTCTACAATTAATGGCTCCAATTCAAATTCTTTTCAGTCACTCCGCTTCGTGCTGTCAAATAAACTACTTTACGAATAACGGCCGCCGAACTATATACAGTTTCGCCGCTAACCAGGACGGTTTCACAAAAGGTTGTCGGCATAACGGATGGAAAACGAGAGCGTCGAGTCGCACTAGTTTAGTGTTAGTTAACAATCGCTCGTGAAGACTGTTGGGGCTAGATCGAGAGCGTGGCGCGCCGTGCCGCGTGATGTACACACGAAACGGAAACAGAAACAAATGGGCCCGAGACGAGCTCACGAATCAATAGTTCACACACGAGTTCACTCCACGCATTTATTTGGCATAATTCAACTAGAGGATCCCTAAACTTGGCTCGTCCGTTTCATTTCTGGCGTGTGCTCGTGTCCGGTCCGGTCACACTGATTCAATTATCGACTTTATAAGTTTGGTACTCAAAACACACCACACGGTGCAAATGGTTTGTGGATTTTAGAGAATCCCAAGCAGTCGAACAAAAAGTGAGTAATATAGTTCCTACTACAACATTGGTTACAAAGTATACTATAACATTGAGAGAAACTCCGTCGAACCTCCGTCTGTCACCGGAGGCCGTCTCAAAGCGTCGTAAGTTAGTGGTCGCGGCGCTATCGCTCGAGTTGCGAAGATGAAGGCGGATAAGCGGCGGATATCAGGTGGGGGCTCTCCGACTAACTGCGTCTAATCTAGATGGATCGTATTGTGGAGACAGGCCGCGGTGACGCCACGCGCCGCGATTTATTGCGCCAGAACTTAGCTTCTGTTGCTACACCGGATTTATTTTACGGTCGCTTTAAGAACTTTGAAATTAACTTGATAAACAACGAGACACCGACGCAATGATCGCAGTTACTCGCATTTCTTGTGAATAAAATAAGTGTACAAGTTCGTTTAATTGATAACTCGCTCAAGTTATCTCTATCAATAAATCTTGTACAAACAAGGAGGCGTCTAGTACTCCAAGTTCACGGATTAAGTAAAATAAAGTTGTCGCATCCCTAGAGTATTTTGTTTGTATTGACAGTCACTGTCTCTGTGGCGTGGGTTGTGAACGGAATATGTGCGTCGTGAATACATGCCTCATGAATGATGTCTATCCAGTATGGTTGATGATGACGTCACGCGAATACTCATTAGTATTGATAAGCTGCTTCTATTGCAGACCCACACTAGTTGTACTAGATTTCGAATAGCTCGAATAGTGGATGTTCGGATGACCCATGGAACAAATTAAAATGTAATTCTATCTGCTTATTCGATTTATATACCGATGTTATATAATATATAGGTTTAGAGATATTTCAATGAAACGTTGGCAATAAAAGCTAATCTTATCGGTTCTTCGGTCATGGATTGATCTGCAGTATGCTGCGGTTGGTCATTTGGTGAATGTTGTATTATCAATATGCGTTGAATTGAGAACATTTTCCTTCGGTCTTTGGAGCCGGTTGAAAATATATAATCAATTATGAATTCTTTGAATCGAGCTTTCGTCTGTTTTGCCAAGCGGGCCCCAGGGGGCTCCGCCCGCGTCTCGTGACGTGCGGAAGACGCACGGATATTCGCAAATTGATTGATCGATGCGCATTCTAACAATGATTTAATTTCACCGCTTGAACAAACACTTCCCCCGGATTCACTTCGAGTACTTTATCAGAGTAGACAACCGTGACATAACGAGATTTCTTCCGACTCTTCACCAATCCCGAGGATTTTATTCAGATGTGTGTTCTCCGCCTGAGACGATTACTGCTGATACTGGCTGTAACTGATTGTACCTGTGTGTGTGTGGCGTGCACAAACACCACACACGCACGTGACGAGTGTGTAATCAACTAGCCCCTAGCCAATACAGAATGTTTATTATTTCTGGAGGGGAACAGTATGTTGTTATAATCCAGAACAAACTCGCTGCGGGCAGACATAGCTGATTAACTTTTTAATGAAGTTAAAGTTGTCTAGAGCACCGCAATAGTTGGGCACTATACGTCGCGCGCAGGAATAAAGTCAACTTGTCACGTAGTTGAGGGAAAGTAACAAGTTTAGTCGGACAAGAGAAATCGAATTAGAGCGTGTTCCATTCAATACAGAAGCGGATTCTCATAAACAGCGCGCGCCCGCTGCCGGCCGCCTCGTGTTTCTCTCTTTGGCCAATATTTGAAGCGCTCTGTATGTTCCGAGCGCACATTTACTCTACATAGAAAAATTGGTGTTTCGGCTCAGTGTATTTGCATCGGAGATAATGGCTTTCTTAGGAAAATTCTGCCTTCCGTGAGACTGAATAGGGTCGGTATTCCCGTGCAGCGGACATGGCGGGTGGAGCACGTAGCGAGAGGAAAGTTGTTGTGTGCCCGTACGTGAGCGCGCCCGCACCGCGGCCGCCCGCGCCGCCGCCCGCCGCCGCCCGCCGCCCGCCGCCGCCCGCGAGCGCCCGCCACACGTACACAACTACAACACAATTAAATTTAGAACCAGGGAAAAGAACTCTCAACAAATGTATCCGCTCGGAAACACTCATCCCGAGTGCTCAACAAATGAAACAAGTTATTTCCATCGGTTCTTAACCAAACAGTGGTTCATAATGAAACCGAAGCGATGTGGCGCGCGATGCTGTATCACCCTTTGGAACTACACGTGTATGCTAAATCAACTGAATCGAATGCGCGGAAGTAGGTCAGAATCGATTCTCGCGACGCGGGTTGTACCAGCAGCTCGCACTGCTCCCAGTGATCCGCCGTCAGCTCGCCCAGCTCCGACGGGCCAGCGCCGCCGTGACGCCGCCCTAGCGATCACAATAAAAAATAATTCAGAAACAAACGACAATTAATAATATTTATCCCTCGAAACAATAAGTCATTTGAATAAAGAGGGTTGTAAGAATAACAAAGAATAAAGTGTAGTTAACCTTGTTCCACAGATATAGCCGTAATTAATCAAATGGAAGCGGCTCGGGGAGATTATTTGTGATAAATCTGAAGATTTATTAGTTTTTACATCATCCAGTTTATTAATGAACAGTGAATTGCGAGTGACGCGCCGGATCCCTGTATTTATGGAGTCGGCGGCCGCTCTCGCGACGCAGCTCTCACGACTGTTGTTACAACGAATTAATAGCACCTGTGAGAGGCGCCGCGACACCAACTTTGAAAAATGACAGTTGTGACATCGTAGGGGTGCGAGCGCCGCGCCAGGCGCGCTCCACGACGTTCGCGTCTAATTACGATTTAACGCTATTTTCGGTTCGTTATTATTAAACTTTTGTTACAAACTTGCCTACTTCAAGTTTAACCTTTACTTAATTGCCCATCGGCGTACTTTCGAGAGTTTTGACATTATTTACTTAATTCTATTATTATAAACGGATTTTGAATTTTCCGGTTATTACATCTATTATTTGACAAGAATAGAGTTTGACTTTGAATTGTGGAATATTGAATCATCTTATTGGACAAGTCTCCAACAGTTATGGAAGTGTAAACTAAGTGGACAGAAGCATGTTTATTTATCAGTGAGACTGTGGAGTGCTCTGTAGTTCTATGATGGGTGTACGAGTATCTCAAGCGAGTGTGTCTTGAGCGGCGCTGCAGAGACGCGCCGCGCCCGAGGCCGCGAGGAGCACACCTGGCTGCAGGCCAACTGTCGGCTGGGTCGTTATCATTACTGTGAACCGAGCGGGACACATCATGTGGCTGCACAGAAATGCCATGCCTAAAGACAATGCCACATACCTAGTTAAATAATTCTATTCAGTTTTGGTCCAAAACAGTTTCGAAGACACTATTGCAATAGGTTCAGAATAATTTCATCTTTCGAGTAGAATTGGCAAGTATGGTTATTTTTACGTCACATAAGAGTAAACACAAGAACATAAGCACAGATTTTTGTTGTTATAACTAACTCAAAATCTTAGCGTTATGCACTGCCTCGCATCAAACTCGGTGACATCAAGTTTGGTCTTTTACAGTTATTGGTCGCGGCTCCGAGGCACGGTCCGGCGGTCAAAGGGTCGAGTGACGAGCGCCGCTGGCGACCAATCAGTGCGCTGTGATTGGTTCGGACTCTTTACTGCCACTGTGCCACTACGCGCCAGCACATACCCGTACACAGACAATTGTTAAAAAACATTAAATATTGAAAGGATGGAGTTGTTCAACCAATTAATTATCGATGAAAAAGAAGCCTTTTAAATAAAAAAACAAAAAAAAAACCTATAAATTTTAGAATCGTATAGTTGTCCCTTCGTTATAACTAAAACATACAACATAGCTGCCCCTTCACTTCCACCGATAAAACACGGAGTAATGTCCACCTCGACGACGCTAAATTGTGGATAAAACTATATCCGGCGTTATGAAACATGCTTATTCGTAGTAAAGCTCTACGAGATGACGAGAGTGACACAGTTAGTGAGTGGAGCCGCGCGCGGCCGCGGGTCAAGGCTTTCGCCGCCCGCCCAGCCGCCCCACCCGCCCGACCGCCCTGCCGAGCGTTATACATGTGGCTGATCATAGCTTGATACACAACTTCCCTGTTCTAATGTTCGACTAATACCAAGAAAAACCTTCCTATTTTACATTTTACCGTTAAACAAGTAATTGATTTTTGACCTACTTATTGGATAATACCGTCTCATTAAATATTGTAATCTTCCGTTTCGTCTATCCCGTCTCCTTTAATCAGAGTTTCAAACGTTGTTTAACGCGCTAATCTCTAACAATCCGGATTTAAATCTAGTGGATTTGCAAATATTTATATACCCTCGATAATAATCTCGGCATCAAACGTAGTAATATTCCATGAGCGGTACCGCCGAGCTGCTTACATAATATTGCGATGTAAAAACTGAAATGTCACGTATATTTGTATAAATATTAGGCTTTAGGAATATCGAGTGGCGTCTTCGCAGTGAGCGGAGTGAGCGGAGTGAGGCTAGTGGGCGATGTTTGATTGTAGCGGGCGGGCCGCCTGGCGCGCGACGCCCCGCTCCGCTTCAAATCTAAACTTTCAATCTCATATGATTTGCTCTCGGTTTATTCTGCACACATTCTTACACTTGCCGGCTGCGATTTCAGCTTTGTATGTTTGCAGATTGAATCGCAGATTCCTTTATCGCAGAATATAGTTTTCAGCATTAAATATTAATTTCTTGTTATTGGTGGTTCCTACGGGCGGCCCGTAATGTAGATCCATCAGCGCGGTGCGCCGCGGTCGGGACGAGCGCGATCACAATCCTCGTTCGTTCGGTTCAATTTAATTTCGTTTATGGCGTCCTCAAAAAGGGCATCATATAAAATTTGAGAGGTCGCGTCGGAGTCGTAAAGGCGGCGTTAGTGGCGGCGGGCGGAGTCGCCGCAGTTAACTAGGTTTACTGCGTCCGGCGCGACCGCCGCGTCCAGCGCGACGCTCTGCGGCGCATGGCTTCTGCTTATTTACAGTTCACATCTACACAAGTCCGAACAAAATATGTTCTGTGCTGGACACGCTACTTTAACTTTGTATGTTTAGAATAAACGATATACCTACTGGCATGCCCTTTCCCACGGAAGAGCGAAGTACTTACTCTTCATATCATGATACACTTAGGATTGCGCTAGCCCTTGTCGTTTAATCAAGGCAGCTACTGCTTGCTTACAGAAGTACGAGTATAATACGAGTAGGTACATATACATTTTCCAAACGACAGATAAATTTACCTAACCTAAATATAACAAATATTGGAATCAATAATTACAAGTACATACATCCAATCCACAGTCGTGTCGTGTTCGATTGTGAAACATCGTATCGCGTATTGATTGCGATGCGTATAGAGTTATTATCTGAGAGTAATAAATCAAGAGTAGTTGGAGCCGCCCTCAATAACAATGAGCTTGGACAGGAAGGAAATAAATATGAATCGGTTAGTGATCCCGCGGCCGAGGGCCAGGCGCGGGGCGATACGTCTTGATCCTCCTTATGAAGTGTGTGTAACTGTGTATGTAGGTAGGTACGAGTATGTGTTTGAATGCAATCCAAGAGTTCAGCCTTCGATTGCGAGTCCAAGTATAACCTTCTTTACCTTACCCGCATTCAAAATGATGGATTGCCGGCCAGTTGCGACCAAACCGGTCACAGAAGTAAGACGGAGCTGTTGTTAGCACGGAGGTGGGATCCCCCAACTACCGTAAGAGCCGGTTATCAATTCGGTCGGTATTTTTGTGACAAGAACTTACTTCAACTTTTACATATTTACAAAATATAACTATCTTACATGGATTCTAAATATCAAACTGGCTAAAAACGGACCATATATCAGACTGCTGTGTCATATGAAGCTATTCTGTGAATTCTGTGATAAACATAAAACAGCTTTTGTTTGATCGCGCCTCGTAGATGTAGTACAACGTAACGAGTAGCCGACACTCCGAGCCTGCGTCAATCTCTCGTTACCAAACGTCATAGTTTCAGCAACAACGACTCACCGGGACGGCTGGCCCTATTGTTCGGATTCTTGACAAATATTTTTATGAATTTTACCGAGTATTCGCTATTGCGTTTAGTAACGGCCGTTTACATATCCAAATGAATAATAGGTATAATAATATTATTATGTTTTTATACAATACGTGACGTTGCACTCTCTTTTTAATTATGATTCCTTTTCTGTAGTTACCTGACATTGTATTGATAACAGGACCTGACACATCATAAGATGCAGCTCCTTGATGAGCCGCGGTACTATAACACGGTGTAGTGTATTAGCAGGGGGCGCGATCACTCGCTAATGACGCGACACGTGTTCACTGTGAGCGACGACACGCCGCGCGTGTCGGTGAGAACTAATCGGCCACTATCATTTGTGTAATGTGTCGAGAGTCCATTACACCGCCCTTGAAGTATTATTTGGAGAACCGCCATTACCGGAATGGCCGTTTGAATATTTCATACAGTGCTTTAGTTTGGCAATTAGATATACCCAAATTAGCTATTAACGTTGCCCCCTCGACGTTGTTTATTGTGCCGCTCCACACTACAGACATTTCTGTGTGTATTGCGATATTAATCTCGTTTTTATTGCCCTTGATCACGCATCGGCCCTCGCGAGCCGCGGTGCTCACGAGGCGCCCGCCCTCGATGTTACGTTACGTTACGGCGCGTCTCTGTCCCTGGTCCCTCCGCGCGGGTCGAGCGGTGCACGACCGGAAGGTGTTCATTAATAACGTAAATGGGAGAGTTCCGTCCCGCTGTGACACGCGGACTCCACTTATTCAAACTGTAAAGTTTCACTACAATTTGTAATAGAAGTCAACGTCTATCATAGTTAGCAAAGTTTATACTAAAAATGAACTTTGAACACTTTGAGTTAAACTGAGTCCTGGAATTGGACGAGTTGGTGGCGAAGTACTCTCCAAATAGGTTTAATGTCGCAGCTGTGACGTCACTGTGGCCTCAACTTTAATAAAAAAATGAGAAATATTATAACATGTTGTGGTAATACTTGTAGCATGTATTGATGTGGTATTATATTTTGTCCGCAGGCGGTGGTCGGTGGTGTTTGGTAGTGGTCGTGAGTGATCGAAAGTCGGCGGTCATCGGGGGTGGTCGTCAGCTATCAGGAGCCGGTGGACGGCGGTGGCCGGCGCTGGTGGACGGTGGTCGCCGGTGGTCGGCGGTGGTCGGCGACCAGTGGTCGGCGGTGGGCGCAGGATGTGCGCGGGCGCGTGGCGCGGTCACGTGTTCACCGCCGTGCTTGTGCTCGCCGCGCATCTCATTAAAGGTAAACTACTTACAATGTATCCACACTTCTTTTTACTAAGGCTATCTTACTTGCTTCAGAGAGCTTAGACCATATTATTGAGAGGAATTTAGACCATATTATCGTGGGACTTTGTTGGCTACAAAAACGCTGACATCAAGGTTAAGCTTTTACTACTACTGATATTATACTGGAACTCATGTACCTACTTAGAATAACGCTCAGACCCATATTAGTATCCTATGTTAATACTAGCTATGTAAGACTGACCTTCGTTTTATGAACAAAATTCAATTCGCTCAGTGATGTAGGTAGTGAAAACGAGTGCTAACATCTCCGTACAAATTCGTGGCTTTCATTTAGATGGCTCACATTACAAATTACGATGATACAGTAAAATATGCTTTCTGTACAAAAGTATTTCAAAAACGGAAAGTTAATGTTTCACAAACGCAATAAGAATGTAAAGTGGAGTCCGGAGCGAGTCGGGTGCGGGCCGCGAAGCGCGCGGCAGCAGTGGCGCGCCGCGGGGACCGCCGCCCAGACCGCGCGGCGCCACTCCCGCTCCGACGATGCTAGTTTTAATGAATATTTAAATGCTTTTCCAAACATCAATTCCTCCTGAAATTCCGCAACAAACTTGCTATTTATTCGCCAACTTGTCACCAGAATTATAAAACAAGTTTTAATGGGAATTAAATGAAAAGTTTAGTCTCGTCGGAGGTACCGAATACTGAATACACCCTCCGCTGCGGGAAGGTAAACAGAATCACTCGAACGAAATGCTTTTTAAACTTCCTCTTTGTGTGGTGCCAACTATAAATTACATTAATGTACCGTCTCTGTGTGCTCCTGCGCCGAGTCCACGTCGCGCAATCGATACCTCACTCTCAGCTTGGCGTGCTCGTTTAATCAATTGACGTCATAAAACTGAACATTGTTGAGAGACGCTCGTTTGAGTGAAGGAATGCGAGTACACGTGTAAAACACAAGCGAGTGGCTGCGTGCCGGGGAACTATAAACGAGCGCATGTTCGGGATAGTTCCGCGCAGCGCGGCCGGCTCGGTCGGGACGACACACTCGCTACGCGCTCCGGTGTCGGTTCCAGTTCATTAAATATGACGAATACGGTCCTATTGTTTCGTGCACGACACAGCTCTACAACTTCAGCTTACGTGTCTAATTCCGGTGATAGTAATAAAGATTTCGAAATAGAGCTTATGTAGCGAGACAATGAATTATTTTTTATATGAGCGACTTTACTGTAAAAGCTAAATTATAATTACCACTCTAAAGCCGGTGCTCCACTGCTCACGTCGCAGAAGTCATTGCGGTTGTGTCTCGGTTTACTTTTTCCGCAGCAAATCTCCACTGGCATTAGTTTGACACCTTTCGAAACTCGTATATCGCGCATCGGTGTGTTTGTGCTTTAGATATCGTTGGCCCTCCTGGGTGTGTTTGCCCTGCGAGCCGGCGCGAGCGGTAATCTCCGAATGCTCCGCGTTATTGCAGCTTATCGGCTGTCACGGCGATATTGTGTGTCATATTGTAACGAGTATTATCCTGTTCCGGCGATGATTTATTTTACTAAGTAATGTGAGCGATACTGATACATACATACAAGTACTATCGCACACACAAAGAGCATAAGTTTAAGGTTTGGGAAGATTAGATATTTTACTTATTGACCGACGTCAAAAAAGGAGGAGGTTTCTCAATTCAACCGTAATATGTTTTTACACTAATGTTCTTTTTACTTTTTCATTATTCGAATCGATACAGTTTAAAGGTTCAACTTTTGATAGACAAAGTAGTTATTTGTGGACAGGAGGACTGAACGGTCCGTTCCCACTAATTCTAATCAGTCAATTTATCAGTTCCATTGATAGAACTAATGGAAATGCAACGTTTAGGCAAACCTTAATGTTATTGAAGCTACCGGGTGTTTAGATGACGCGCTGAACTGAGTATCAATACTGGGCTCGTTATTGTGAGGCGTCATCTCGGGCCCTTGTTTATGGAAATGCGCCTCATAGAGATATCCACAACTTGAGATAACCGACGCGTTCGGGTCGGGAATTATGACGAGCGCAACAATGCTCCTTAATTAACGATTGATCAATATGGATTGCGAAATATTATGACCAAGTTGCAAATACACAGATTATTGAATTTAAGACTTGGCCAAGATTATAGTATCATTGTGTATGACAATATTTTCCTTGCCTCTCCATATACCTACATCCTCGCAGCGCCGCCGCAGCGCCACCGTGGCGTCATCTGTCAGACACAAACTCCCCGCAGTTAATCTAACCGAAAAGTTTATGATTACAATTAAACTGCTAAACGAACTCCTCGTCGACATCCATTATGAGCCGGTGTGAGTTGCGCTTCTGTTTCGTTTGTATTTGTCCGCGCCGCGGGCGCCTCTAATACACCGGCTTTAACAACAATCGTCTAATAGAAAGCGCTACACTTTCACAGAGCTTACATATAATATTTTATAGTCTATATATATAAAATTCAAAGTCCTGACTGACTGATAATCAACGCACAGCCTCAACCGCTACACCTAGAAGCATGAAATTTGGCAGGAAGGTCTTCAAGTGACGTAAGTGCACACTAAAAAAGGATTTTGATAAATTCTACCCCTAAGGGGATAAAATAGCGGATGAAATAATGTATAAATCTTCTTAGATTTTCGACTGATTGAACTGAAATTAAAGATTGGAGCTACTATGATGACGACATCCGCATAAATAGAATTTTGATAAATTCAACCCCCAGATAAAATGAGAGATGATGGAAGATGTAAATGTATTAGTTTGAACATGTCAGTACCTAATCAATTCATTATAATACATTGTAATGATCGCTGTCTGTACATAGAAGATATATAAGGAAATAAGAGGGGCTCTATGAACCCAAAACAATGTTTTTTTGATTTTTTGTCCGTTTGTTTGTCTGTACGTTTGTGCGTGCTAATCTCAGAAAAGGCATAACCGAATTGAATACAGATTTCACCAATGCGTTGTGATTTGCTGGGATTAACATTTAGTCTTTGTTTAGTTTTAATCGGTTCATAAATAAAAAAGTTATATCAATCTAAAGAATCGCATCAGAGGTGGCTACGATGCGGCGGTGGGTGTGTGCTACAATGCGGAGGTGGGAGTATGCTACGATGCGGAGGTGGGAGTATGCTAAGATTGAGGTGGGAGTGTGCTACGATGCGGCGATGGGAGTATGCTACGATGTGGAGGTGGGAGTGTGCTACGATGCGGAGATGGGAGTATGCTACGATGTGGAGGTGGGAGTGTGCTACGATGCGGAGATGGGAGTATGCTACGATGTGGAGGTGGGAGTGTGCTACGATGCGGAGATGGGAGTATGCTACGATGTGGAGATTGCTACGATAAACAAATGTTTTAAACGATCTATAACGAAACTTAATGCGGCAAACTAAATTCCACGCGAGCGAAGCCGCGGGCAAAAGCTAGTATTTTATAGGTATCAAAGTGTTTCTTTCAGGTAATTTACTTAACAAATAGTATGTGAAAGACGCCGAGTGTGCTCTAGATACCGTGGATCGATCCGATCCGAGCCGATATCGCAATAAACGCAAACGGCGTCAAACAATCGTCCGGATAATGAAACGTAAACATCGCCTTCCTGAAACAATATGGTGATTTGTCGCCCCGACAACTAAGTTTTCAGTTTTATAAGCGGCCGCCCTTCACTTTATAAGAATTAGGGGGAAAGTTTGAGTTTCCCGGGTTCTTTGTAATTTATACGAGTGTCGGCAATTTGGTAACATTCAAGTGGCTCTTGGAAGAGCGGAGAACATTGAGCAGCGATCGTGGGGTCGCGAGTCACCTGCGGGCGGCATCACAGGCCGCCACTGATCCCGTCTTAATTAAGTATGGTGTTGTGAGACTATCGCCGCTCCGACGTTGCATAACCCTTGGACGAGTCAGTGTCGCGGCACCCGCGCGGAGGGGTGTGCGTTGACCGTTATAATCGCCCTCCGCCCGTCTTTTGATCTTCATTTTCACTGATCCCCCCCCTCGTCCCCTTGCCCCTCTCCTCCCCGCATCACGCCGTTGTCAAATAAAAACTTTATCAGCGCTCCCCCGCGCCGCCTTACTCGCGCACTGCAAATTGAACCCTCGCCAAAGCAACACTCGAAACTTTTAATATTTAGAAATTCTTTTGTTTCAACATTTTTAGATATCATTTGAAAAGTTTGACGAAACGGAAACCCGGCAATCTCTCTTCTTTGTCTGCGCTTCCGGAGCAAAATAATAATTTAGAATAATACAGAGAACAGAACATTAACAGAAAGCGAGTCTGAACTGATAAACATTAATTGTTTGATGCCAATAAAATTATCTATAGTGGTTACAAACGCCAGGAGCCCGTAACGTCCGCGGAAGTCCATTAGGAACCGCAGCCCCCGCGGCGCGCGGTGCAGCGGCCTCCGCAACTGCGCGGGCACCGTGCACACCTCATCACACACTACACACATAAGCACTGATAGAGTTCACCATTACATTATGGATGAGGTCAACATGTACAACGAACGTTCAAAAGTGCGGGTAGTAGGTTCAAAAGAGCCTGTATGGTATGGGGCCAAAACTGAATAAAAATATTTGACTCTTGAATATTATTCTATCTTGAATAAACCAAAATCATTTTATGAACAAAACTAATTTGTATAATTTTATTACACTCTAAACTATAGTAAGTCCATACGTTTTAAAACTAGTTGTAGAGCAATTGGCTTGGGCGTGGGGTCGGGTTACGTATAAATCTAATGCAGCGTTCAGACTGGACGTAATCGCGGAGCGATCGCGCGCGGCCGCGGCGGAACCGCGCGACACTAAACACGACGCGCCGCGCGATAACAACTACTCGCTTCCGGCACATTCGAGGAAACATTCGCATCGCGCCTCGCACCCTTTTAAACCTCACACACAACAATAACCAGATTATGACACCATTAACCCACAAACCCTAACCTAACTACCGATAGATAACTGCCGTTCACAAATAAACCAAACATTACATTACAAACAATACTTACCTACTGAACTACAACGCGTATCTTGTGCGCTTGTTTCAATACAAAATAATAGTCCTTAAGATAACAACAGTGCCGCTGTGCCTCCTGCAACTTTTCCCTCAATTCGATTTTTTCATAGTTACGATTACGACTGTAGGTACAAAGATAATAATCATTAACTAAAGATGAACGGCAAGTCAAAGCAATTAATAACTTTCACGAGGGAACAACAAAAATGAACTTTCGTCATGCAAGATTTATTAAAACGAAACAAAAGGGCCACAACATTAAAGGTTACTTATTAACTTGACTGAAAATATTGCTTCGATGACATATAAAGATTAGTAAACCGGCGCCTAGTCGATAGTTAATAGTAGAAAACTGTTAGTAACAATGTGTGCATACAGGATGTCGTATGGGTGAGTGTGTGTGCGCGGGTGACGAAGACGAATCTCCGGTGAGGTAAGGAGGCGCGGGCCGAGCACTGCTCGCGCCTCGTCACCTCGTCCTCAGTTAATTTCACTCGCCGATCAACCTGACGAAAATTTACATAACGACATGCGGTAATAAAACGAATTATAACAGAAATGTCTATGTAGCCAGTTTCTTCACCCTTCTGAAAACTGTGCGCGCAACTACGTGAACAATTCCACCTACATTTAGTTGTTGCTCATTCCGATGTAAATTAAAATACTTGTACCGCGCTACTAATATCAAGAATTCATGAATTTATGAGCACAAAGTCGTGCTTCCACAAGACGGATTGCGGTTTGAATTCGAGGCAGGTACCGGTGGCATGCAAGTATTTACTAGTTCTCCTCAACCACGAATTATTTTCTTAATATTCGATGGAACTTGGAGATTTGTGTTTTATAAAGTGTTGGCATTCCTCGCCGCGCGCCCGCGGCTATCACGGGAGCCACTTGGCATTCTTGACAAGAAATTGACACTGACGTTGTATTTAAATACTTTGTATTACAATAACTTGTAATACCGAGTTGGCCTGCTTCTGCACCTATGTTCTGGGGATGTTTGGAACTGTTCTGTAAGTAGTTAGTGAGTGATGTCCACAATTATGTGTTCACAATGAAGCGGCGCGCGCGGCGGGCGCGGGCGGGCCGCGCGGTAATGGTATGCAAATTGTTGGAAAAATCGCCGCCGTGGCGGCCGGCTGAAATATGGCGAGACATTAGCCCCGTTACAGATACATCGCACGCCACACATCGCACACCCGCCGTGTAACACTCGGCTTTATTCACAACAATGTATTACGGATAATAAATTGGTGCGATTTTATTGTAAGTAAATAGATGCCGCGTTTTACTTGATTGTACCCAAACGGGAGCGGTCACGTGACCCGTCGCCATTACTGACGAGCCCAATTCCTCGATTATTATCCTCCGCTATAGCGTGGAATTACTTCGAAAATAAATGAAATGAACAATGTGGAATACTTAGTAATTGTTATTTAAACAAGTTGCGGAGTGTGCCGCGCGCTCACTTTCGTGTGTGGCCGGCATTAGCCTCCGCCGGAACACTGCGAGCAAAAACACCTGAACATAATTTAATTAACATACGGCAACAAAGCCGGCATGTTGCGAACTCCCGTTTAATCGGTTTACCGGGTTCAGGATAATTGGGGACAAAAAGTGTTCGTTGTTTGTGGGATTTCTTCCCGCGTCACCCAGAGTCGCCCGACGAGCCGAACAAACAACACCACAATTGAAATAAAATAACATCTCTATGTGCAATCGGACCGTAGAATGCTGCGAGCCTTGTTCTTACTTGTGTGTATAGTATATTATATGTAGAGGTGTAGATATTTTCCGTTGATTTGTATTTTTGTGATACAAATATTCCGTTCGAACCGTACCCTAGTAGCGACAGTTCATAAACAACTAATCTTAGCATTACACCCCTAAGTCCGGCAGACGACGCTCGCGACGCTCGGCTCCTAATTATTATGAGTTCTCTCACTATTTATTGCCGGCGCGCTGCGAACTGAGGAGCCATTCGGCGCCGGCTCTCATCTCAGTCCGACTTTCTGTGTCATGTTTATGGCGGCCATTAATATGTTAATACGATAAATCATCTAGACATTTCGGTGGGTGGGTCGAAGCATCGGCCTGCAATTTATAATAGAGTGTGTAGTCGGACGTGCCACTTCACGGATGCTGACGAGACGCGGAGGCGGAGGCGGAGGAGCCGCGGCGTGCCTGTGTGTGTGCCTGTGTGTGGGTGTGTGTGTGTAGGGTGATTAATCAGCGCGCTCCCGCTGACCCACTGGAGGCACATTCAGGAGCGCGCGCCGCGGAGCAGGGTACAATATTAAACTTTAAATTATACGCCCGATGTAGAGACCACTATGTCCTCACCTATATCACTGGTATAAATTGCATCGCTCCGCAGCGCCGCGCCGCTCGAGTGTTACTTTAAAGGATAAATATTCCCGAGTCGGCGACGGCTGCACTCCACCATTATAAACACACCCGCGCGAGCTCACTGTCACCGTGTCATCCGTCTCAACAGCACCGGGAACCATCATTTATCTTTATATTCGTTGATGATCCAACAGTGAGTTTGTGTTACAACAGCGCGATGCTATGAGTATAGTGTATAAGGATAGGATAGGAAGTTGATATTCGGTGCAGAGCGCACGAGTGCCACCGCGAGGTAGCGGTAACGGATTACGGCGCGGACGCGGTCTCTCCCGCAGGAATGTCAACCGCCCGAGGTTATCCCATAAACTTAACAAGTGTTTATTTAATCAAATATTAATTCTCTACTACTACTAGTTATGATTTTCCGACCTATTTTCAAGAACAGAAAACGGAAAATAAGTAAAAACACAAGTCATCACTTGTAAAATATAAAAAAAAGCGGGAAACATAGTAACGCGGAAGCTGAGGAGGGGATAGAGAGCATTCGGCAAGCGTGCGGTGAACATTAAATTTAAGTAAGGACATGGCGTTACAGTATAGCTACATTTACCCCCAAATTAAATAATGTCCCTCGTGTTATCTGCGCGTAATCCGGCCGAGGGTCGCCGCGTCTCGCGGGCTGGCGTCGCCCGCGATAACCGCCACCGCTGCATACACTGATAACACATACTACACTTTATTCAAACACCCCCAGCCCCGGGGAAACTCCTCAAAAACACAACGTTCTGCTTAAACTGTATCGTTATTATCGAGGAGGCACTTTAACCGACGTTACTTTGCCAAACCAGCCTAAGATTAAACAGACAAATACATAAAGAATATGAAAGACAGCGATAAGACTCGTACTCCCATAATAATACATCACGCAGCCAAATAACTCGCGCTAAAAGCATTAGCTTTGACTTCGGCCAGCCGCTAACAGCCTCAAACCCGAAACATTTGAAATTCTACCCTGTTTCTAACCAAATAAGGTTTATTTGCATCAAATATAATTTAGTGTGGTCATGTTTATCGTTGAAATATGCTAAGTGTTGACGATAGCGTCCCGAGCATTGTCGCCGGCGGCGGTAAACCAACACGACACGGGCCCCAAACCAAAACAGAACTTACACCTTCGGCCCTGGGCGCAGGGTGTACTCTCGTCTGCAAGCTGGGCACATGTGCTCGGATAAGCAAGGAAACACGAGTGTTAGGAGCAACTATTCAAGTAGAGTTAGAGCCGGAGTCGCGCGACGTCGTGCAGCGCCTTTCACTCGAGGCGCATAAACATCATATTACAGGCCCAGTTTTTATTGAACTCAACATGCACCTAATTATTTGACGTCTGACGTGTTCTACTATTTGTTTGAATCTACTCTAATCATTCTATTGGCCATATCACTACCCTGTCACACTACGTAACTGTTGCTAGCCCACCCTGACTCGCTCGCTGTGTCGAGTCGACTAGTGTGAACAGTGCGCGAGCAGCCCCTCGCGGTCGCTGTCGTGTCACTCGGTGTGTACGCGCCGTAATATACGCGATACCTGCGGTGGTAGCGTGTGCTCGCGGCTTTAATTAACTTTTTAATTCGTTCATTAGCACCAACCCTTCGCGCCACATTTTCCGTTCCTCCCCCGCCGCTACCGCCGCCTCGTCCGCTTAAGATATATTATCACGATAATACACAATACGTAGTCGTACTGTGTATGTACATTATCGTTATACAACTTGATTCATAGGTTACCTCGTTTATCATACGCATATCTCTTTAATAATGTACTCAGTTCTATAAAACGTGGTTTTTACTTGACTTGTTTTTATGATAAACAAACTAAATCCATGAAACAGTTTGAACCAAAACAGGGAGGCCATACTAGAGACATAAATATGTACAGGTGTTAGGTACCTATAGCTAGTAGATAATGAGATATGTGTGTGTTGAGCAGAGAACACTGCAGGCGAGTGCGCGCGCGCTGCGAGTCCGGCCCTGTGCGGGCCCGAGACCCGGGTTGGATTGAATTACCTCGCGCAGAGTGCGGCACAATTGTCGATTTTTCCTGCTTTGTTACGTAATGGAATTAGTGTAGTTTAGCCAGCGGTAGTGGTCCGGCCGTAATTAAATAATAACAGAACAAAGCCCCTGGCCCGCCCCCCCCCCCCCGCCCGCGCCCCGCACCCTGCGGCCCGGCGCCGTCACTCCGCGCGCATTCCTCTCTAAACAATTTGTACATTTCCTCTGCATTACATATCGTGTCTTCGTACCACTACCGACGTAAATACGTAAATACTTCCTCTTGATGACTGCTCGGAAGCAATGTGTTAGAACAATGGCTCAGCGAAACAACACCACGAAGCATCCACCAATTTGTTTTCATCCGTACCATGGAAACGTGCCGTTAAAGCCTTGTTTAAAGTTAGATTCAATATTTCTTAATAGTGAGTAAAATTATATTCGTCGAGTTATTGTTGAATAATTCTTCGTTTATGTGTTACCTCGTAATATTTGAGCGGCCTTGACCATTGTTGTTTACTGGTTACAATACAAACACGGACCGCAGCACGTAGGGGTTGTCCGCGCTAGCGGGAACTCGGGTGATGGCCCCCAGCTCGCCGTCTCCGGCGCGTAATTAGCTCTACAGAATGACCTTGTTAACTCTGTTATCACACTACTCCAATATTTTGCCATTAGTTGCCTGCCTTGAGTTCCAGAAAAAAACACACGACATAAAGTATTATACGTGTTGAGACTATTCAGCTGACAGCTGTGATGCATTTTTGCACTTAATGGGTGATGTAGCAGGCTGTGAAACAATCCATAAATGTTATATGATATTAATTTCGATTGTAGCGCTATCTATCGGCGCGGATGTACGTGAGCCAATTGCCTGTGGACCGCGCGGAGGACACGCGAGAGCTGTAAATCTCAGTTTAGTGATGTCAAATCTGTTTGAAATGTGACCGGCGAGGTGTCGCGCGTTTATTGCTTTTCATGATATTTTTATCGTTCCGTATCGTATGAATGTTGTTTTCTCGCACAAATCATTCTCTACAACGTCCGAGAGTGGGAAGGTGAGACGGACGAGCGAGGGCGCGGGGCGGGGAGCGCGGAGCGGGGCGGGAGCGGGGAGCGGGCGGGAGCGGGCGCCGGCGGAATTGAAATAATTCCGTGGAGTGGAACGAGCTGCGGCACGGGTTTAATGTTGACAAACGAGCTGGAATCTGCTTTGTCATATAAACCAACCCGCGCCCCGCCTGCCTGCGCGGCCTACGCCGGCCCTGTACTCTACGGGAATTACTTACTTATTACAACGCTTGCTGAATACATTTATATTTTTCCTGAAAATATTGTCCTTTGTTTGTTTGCAGCCTCATGGTTCAAAGCTAAACACTGATACTCCGATAGGACGCACAACTGTTAATTATTTCCATATTGAAGGAGCGCACTGCGCCACGGGCCGCGCGCCGCCCTAATGTATTCTCAATAAGGAACTTGCTTTGTCTCGTTAAATTCCCGTAAAGCCCGACGCTCAAGACATGCACTTAAAACTTTCACCTGATCCTCAAGACGACACGCTCTCTATGTAATATTCCGCACACACTCGGCGCGGCGCAGATGAGACGCCTCGCGGCGACACTCGCCGAGACAAACCGTTGGCTTACATTATAGTCGAGAGAAATTACGGTGGAGCGGCTATAAATTATTCACCGGAGTGCACTTGCCAACAACCGCTATTACAAACACTGTCTGAGAAAAAAAAAATTGCAAAAAGTGTAGCGGAAAGATGTGCGGCGACCGCGCGCCCGCGAGGGGGCGAGGCGGCGGGGAGGGGTCGCATGAAATACAAACAGCTGATCAATCGCGCGTGGTTTTATTGTGCGCTATTGAAGGATTCGACCCTACAATAAATGTAATATTTCGGACTCGAGTAAGTAGTATATGAATAATTGACAACCTCCGCAGCACTGAAATCATCGTCAAAGACAAGTTCCTCAACAACTGCTCAGATTAGGTTCAACAAAGTTAACAGAGAAGTAGTTCTCCACACAACGCTAACTTACACTTACATAACGTCATATCCCCTATGTAATACTCACATTGCAGAGGACCAAAGTATACTTGTAGCTACTGAATATTATGAATGCGAAAGTTTGTGGGAATATATCTACATGCATTGTATCTATATGCATTTTTACATGTTTGTAAATAAATTTTAAATTAAATACGAATGTGGTTCAACGCCGAAACATCGTAGAGCCATGAAGTGTAAGCGCAGCGCTAGGGGGAAATATAACGTCAAATTATACCACAGACAGTGAACACACAAGTACGTACCCAAATAACTTAAATCCAGACTTGGCTACGACATTAACTATTCACAACGCAAATCTTATAATAGTATACTAAATTCAACTCTAATGCCCATTTGGCAGTAACGCAAAACCCGAAATTGTCAAAAATACTGAAGTCGTTCGTATAAGGCGTAACATTAGTGCACACTCAGCTGCTCGCCCCAGCCCACCCGCGCCCCGCGCCCCAGCGCCCCCGCGCCCGGGCCTCGGGCCGGCCCTGGACTACGCACGTTCTCCTACAATATGCGCTTCATGACCGCTCAAAATTAGCATCTTTTCCGCAACACATAGAATGTTTTTAAAGTGATACTTTCCGGATATCCCTTGCCTAGACATAGGGCTGCTAGCTAGCGATAAAAATAAAGATTACAGTTGTCCGCGATAATATCGTTGTATAATACATTGTGAGAACGTTTGTATTCTTGGGTCAACAAAGCTATCTCGTATTTAGTGAATCAAACAGATGATTGGTCATTGTGGCGAGGCTTGCCTGTGAATGTGCGATGGATTAGTATGACACTCAAACTATTAAAGTATAGTAAATATTGTTTTACAATTACGCTTCATTTATATTAATTGTATTTTATTAATTAATATAAATTCTAATACTATTATGTTAATTTATTTCATTAATTATTCTAATATTCTAATGTCTTTATGTAATTCTCAATTAATTTTGTCAATTGATTTTTTCCATTATTCCCCTTATTTTCTTTTCTAATTATATTTAACTTAAGCCTAATAATTATTATAAATGCTGTGTATACCTCGCATTGACGTTCATGTAAGAACTATTATTTTATAAGTATTTATATTAATTAAATTTACATGTATCGCCTTCATATAAACTATACATGGATATATAAAATCAATGTTATGCTAAATAACAAGTCGTCTCAAACAAGCTGTGCTCTAATCGCGTATTGTATCTGAAACAATGCGATATGGCCGCTCCTCCCGACTTCCCATTAAAACTATTTGCAACCAATTGGCGACCGTCCGCAAGTTTTCTAATTGAATTCACCGGTTTGTCCTCGATTACAAGTAATTATGAGCGGGTCTGTATCGGGGCGCTCTGAATTAGGGTCGGAAGGAACGTTTGAATGAACTCGCCCCGAGCGGCCCGCTCCGGCGCGGCGGCGGCTCATCCGCACCACCTTACTTATCTATATGTCGGAGATGGACGTTTTGACGGCGCCTAACCTCATCGGATGAAAACAACACGTGCAACGGTTAACCCCACCACTTCGATCCTATATAAGGCGATGTGAACAGAAACACGTCTCACTCGTTCGACGTCGGTTGCCCGGTGCACACGTTATGATTGTTATGAAATAAACCAGTGTATAAAAGATTAAGCTGACAGCAGAGTTTCTTGCCCATTCTTCTCTGCTGATGCTTTTCCGAATGGGTGGTAAATTCAAACCTGAATAAAGAAAGTTGACTTTGACTGATTTGGTGTTTTCAATATAATGGCGGACGCCATTCCGACATCAGAAGTGGGATCAAGATCGCTATTGCCCACCGAGCGTCCAGCAGAGAATGATCAAGATCGCTATTGCCCACTGAGCTTCCAGCAGAGAATGATAAATTTCACCATAGCAACTGAGATTGGTGCTGAATATCATATCGCCATGGATTGTTTTCAACCACGGAGCTAGGTTTATGATAAGATGAAAGAATATTGAGAGCTGCAAGCTGAGCTCGTTAGTGCATATTATCGACGACGACGGCGACGACGACGACGGGATTGAAATTCATGTACCTTCCACTGGATTATGAAGCTCGTGGTATTCAGAGATATGTCTGAATCATCATCCCAACGACTATGGTGCTTTACGTAATGTTTATTTTGCAATTGGTTATAAAACTTGGAATGTTCTGTGAGTATAGTTAGTTAGTTTTCTACTCTATTGTGGAGTTAAGAAGGTAATTATGAGCTTCCGAAAGAGTCAAGTTTAATCTTGTACGTAATGTGATATGTTCTAATATGTTTTCTTATTTTCATGTTGGTTCAATGCTGGTAATTATTGCGAGCGTTGATGAACCTCGTCTAGGGAGGAGCGTGGTTCTCTTCTCGGTCCTGTTACCTGAGGAATATGAGGGATTGCGGTATTCCAAATTATTCAAGAATCTATCACGACAAATTCACATTGGATGTTAAATTGGTGATGTATTGCGGTAATGATTGGTTTGTTGGGAAATATCCGGTGAGCTATTTTGTGATATTTGAGTCAGTTAACATTGAGAGTTTTGTAGTGAATCTTCGTACCACTTGATAAAGTAGAAAGCTTATTGAAAGTATTTTGGATGTTTATTCCGTTGTAAAATATGAGAGTATGAGTAAGGGTTTCATGTGACTATGTGACTTTTTGAGTTCATTGTTCGAACTCGGCGATGGTCGTGGTCTGGATTGACCGTACTGTGGAGTGGTCTGCTGAGACCGTGTGTTGTTGAGCAATGTGATTGCTCGTCGGCTGGTTGCCGTGACTAGACGTGACTAGACAAGCTTAATGTTACTTACTCATGGCTCATATTGTAATGTGCATTTGAGATTAATAGTCTATTGAAGTTAAAGTTGAAAATGACGTGGTACCTAGTATTCATGTGTTACATAGCATTGAAGATTCCCGATTGATAATAATTGAAATTAACTTTTGATTGAAATCAAGAATTTAAGGAAGAATAGTCAGGTTGACCGAGCGAGTGCAAATTACTGTGGCCGCGAGGTTTAGAGGAGAACGAGTACACAATATAGTGTCATTGACTGGTATAGGAAAATGCCTGAAGGGCAAGTACCCATTGTTAGTGATTCTGAGCCTTGTGAGGATGAACTGTAGTCACTTTTGACTGTGTGGTAACTAGTTGTGCGTGTCCTCTTGAGTCTGGGTGGTCACGGGGATGATCACGGGTGATCACTGGGATGATCACGGGAGTGACTGATCACAGGGATGATCAGGTTTATGGGTGATCACTGGGATGATCACAGCTAGTCACAGGGATGACTGCGTATTAGGGCTACGGGGATAGCCGGACAATGGAGACACACACACTTTACTTTTACTTTGATTTGAGATTAATTTGATTTTTAATGGGTACTTGTGCCTGACGATGTTCTAGTATTATGTTGACATAAGCAATGTGATTATGAATATTGAGATAGTTAAAATTGTTGATTGGAAAAGAATAATAGTTTGAGCTTTACTAAGTCTTTTGTTGAAGTAGAGTTATTTAGGTCAGGAGTGAGCGAACGATGGTGATCGTTACACGTTGAAAAGCTTTGAACTCTAAACGTACTTACAAGTATACACATGATCGTGTTAGGAATGCCTGTGGGGCGGGTAACAGCTGACTCAGACGAAGGTGGAGACAGTGAGGTTGATTAAGTTGTTGATTGTTACTGGGTTTTTATGTCGGTGGGTCAGTCTGAGACCGCACCAGGGTGCCGTAGCTGTAGCCCGTTAGAAATCGGTGTCTACTACTTGTAGTAGTCCGTGGGTAGGCAGTAGGCGGTAGCCCTGGGTAGTGTGGTCGGGTCTTGCCTGGTAGCGAAGACCGTAGAGTCATGGGACGACTCGGCATTCCGAAATGGAAGTGCATAAAGGGCAAATGCGTTTGCTAAATCTTGTGTTGTGACCACGAACAAAGACTCAGTAGTAAATCAATTGTGATTAAATTGTTAATTGTGTGTGAATAATGAACCAGAGTCTGTCACTGTTACTGGCCTCAGGGTTTTGGTAGATGAGACGTTATCATAATTTACTTTGTGATTTCTTACGCTATTTGATCATATTATTAATCTGAATTTGAGTTGTTAGTAATCATGAGTAAGGTCCTTTAATTAATAAATTGAGAGCCAATGAAGGCTAGATCCCCAAGATTGGCCATGAATAAGAGGTATGGCCGAGCGGAATTGTTCTCTCGTGATTTTTGGTTGCAGATTAACACACGAGGACGTGTGCTAGCAGGATGGCCGTGTCGGAGATGGACGTTTTGACGGCGCCTAACCTCATCGGATGAAAACAACACGTGCAACGGTTAACCCCACCACTTCGATCCTATATAAGGCGATGTGAACAGAAACACGTCTCACTCGTTCGACGTCGGTTGCCCGGTGCACACGTTATGATTGTTATGAAATAAACCAGTGTATAAAAGATTAAGCTGACAGCAGAGTTTCTTGCCCATTCTTCTCTGCTGATGCTTTTCCGAATGGGTGGTAAATTCAAACCTGAATAAAGAAAGTTGACTTTGACTTAAGTGGTGTTTTCAATGTAATGGCGGACGCCATTCCGACATATAAATAGCCGAGCGAGGGTCATTCGTTCATAAGCTGTAGCGAGAGCAGGCTATCAGCTGACGCGACGAGCGTCCGGCTCTGCGAGCACCGCTGTCACAGTGAGCTGTTTTCACTTGGTATCAGCAAGTCAAGTGAAGTCACATTCGGTCGGGAAGACTGCGGGTGTCACGCGTGGCGTGTCACGCGTGGCGTATCACGCTACACGTCCCGCCATTACATGATATTGTACCGATTTGTGATTTATTCAAACACGATCGGAAACAGACGTCATGCCGATTTGAATGACAGCCTCAATACTTTATGTGTGAGTATAATATAGAGGTGATTTACTGACGGCAGTATGTTTACAGCTCCCGTAATAATAAATGACATTGGAACGGCCCCATATATAACCCGTTTCAAATGAAAATATTACTGGGCTTTTGACAACTTCACCACAAAGACAATAGTAGCGTTAGCACACAAACATCTAATATTTTTTATGTAGGGTGGTTATTATTACTACTTGTTCATATACCTACTGGAAAAACAATATAAATAACCAACAATTTTAGTTTTATTATAAACTAGCAGCGCTCCGCGGTTCTTCCTATGGGAATTTCGGGAATTTTTATCTTTATCAACCTTCCCCTTGAAACACTCTATCTATGAATAACTGCATCAAAATCCGTTGGGTAATTTTAAAGATCTAAGCAAACATAGGGACAGACAGAGCGGAAAGCGACTTTGTTTTATACTATGTAGTGATATCGCGAATTGCAGGCTTGGTACTCCAAACATAGCCTAACTTGAGATACAGATGAAGACGCTATTATCTAGTAAAATTATTTAATTGAGACTATTTTATAATTCTATAATTAATCCCTTTCTAACAAATGCAATCTCTTAAAGGTCCGACCTTAAACGACAGTAATGCGCGAACATACGCATAAACAAACAAACTTACAAATTTTACCTTTTTAAAATATTACTATAGACAACTTTCTATTTAGCTACTAGCCCTAGTTGAATGGTAGTTGAAATGAATGGTAGTAGCTATTGCCAGTTATTTTACCCTGATTTCCCAATATCACAGGGTCTTTACCCTGTGATAATAACCGGATAAACCGTAGCCAAAGTTCCTCCTCGTCCTCCTCGTCCCCTCACTATTTTCACAATAACCATTTCTCTGAAATAAACCCAAAGGTTTCGTTGTAAAGTGTTGATTGAGGTTAATTTTGAAATGATAATATTGTATTTATTTAGTTGGTAATAAATTGTAACGGGCGAATATGAATGATATATAAAAGGCGAATATAATATAGATCTCTTGTTGCTCACCACCACGCAAAGAGGTTTCTATGCTTACTACAGTGGGGTCTACGAAACGCTACGAACTACGCCGTAGCCCGTAGCAAGATCATAGTCAGTTTATCATTCGGAGAAAGAAGATTCGAAAACGATTTGCTTACATATGCAAATAAGTACAGTCGGCCAAGAAAGTGGTCTACCACTTTTGACAAAAGTTTCTGCGAGATGTAACGATCGCTAAGGTTGACTTTTCTATGCACAATTATGTTATGACGTTTTGTCTGTTATCTGAGATGCCTGACATTTGACATCATTGGGTAACTTAGTTGGACCTCTATTATTAAATGAAAATTGACCTTGTTGTTTCATGACGTTCAAATGAATCTCAACCGTAGGGTGGTAGACCACATTTTTGGCTGACTGTACCTATTCCAAGCTGTAAATTAAATAAATTAAACAAAAAAATTAAGGAAAAATAGATTAATTAAAACATATTTACAAAACGTATTTAATAATATTTATTTGACAAAAATGTCGGTTTAAAATGTAATATTAAAGTGCAACTCATCAAACGGCAAGCGGAGCGAAGTTGAATAAACGCGAGACACCGCATGCTTCCTATTAGCGTCGCGGGGAACCACTCGACTTCAATTACTTTTCAGACTTGATAATCAACATCATTAACTTAATCATTTTACAAAGCTTTCCTACATCTCCCCTCTCTGTCTGACTCTCGCCCTCTCGCCCCCGCACTTGCTCCTAAACGTCTTACATAATCTCACATCTCTAGGCGGCTCACATATTCCCTGAATTATGAATATGTTTGAATTATATTTTCAACGTTTTAGAATAGATCGCAACGTGGCTTTTCTGCTATTACACAATACTGTAGTAAAAAAAATGTTTTAGCAAGATATACATACACTTCAGCGAAGTGAAATGTTCAATGGTTAGTTTAGCGTTAATCATCGGCGGGCGGGCGGGGTCCTCTCGGCGCGCCGCCGCCCGCCTGCGCCGCGCTCAGCTCGGTGATGTCACACGCCGCTCGTGACGTCACTGACAGCACACCTACTCGCGCTCGTCTTCTCTCGTTCCTCCAGAGCGCCGCGCTCGTCGCGTCCACCGCTCTTGTACAACGTGCCTAATCATCGTCTCCGCCTAATTCACCTCGTCTTCCAGGAGGAGCTTTGAGGAGCAACTCTTTATTTAATTCCAGAAATTTAACAATACTCGTTGAGATTACTAATGCCTCTTTCTATGAGTTCGGTAACTAGCGAGCCCGGAGCCCGGGCGGCACCGGGCGCGGCCGGCGGCGGCGGCTGCGGTGAATTATGAAAGGCTCGTAAACAATATAATATCGCGTTACGAGAGCGGCAAGACGGCCGGCGCAGGTAGCGGCCGCGAGTCACTAAATCAACCGGCCGCATTACTTAAACATTTGACCCTTGTTACTTAACAAGGGTTCACTAATTCCGACAAACGACTGCCCCCGCCGCGCCCCCCGCACCCCGCGGCCACCCGCTCGTTTCTCATATTCCCGCGTCTCGCGACCACAATGGAGCTGTTCGATGGAACTCGATGATATTATGAAAGTGAACACAAAGTTGGAAGACTATTATGTGCAAGCGCGCGGTGATTCCTGAACAACCCACCGCGCGCCGGAACTATATATGCGAGCGGTTCAATTTAATTATTGACACGACTGTCCCCGTCTCCGCCAACAAATTGGGCTTATTTTTGTTTCAACTTCACATTTAAATCGGTTGCGGCTTGTAATTCAACCATTGAGCGGTATATTTTGACATTCGGTTTAAAATGATTAACGAGGGGCGGATGACGCGTGAACGGAATGACCGAATGAGGGAGCGTGTCCGTGTGCCAGACAGAGCGCGACACCCACGGGGACACTTGTTTGTGTGTACAATGAATTGTGTCATGTAGTATTCTGTTTATTCAATATCGTGCAATATAATTAATTATTTAATTTAACTAACGAGTTATCTTGGCATATTCAAAAATTCTCACATCACTGTCACCACGTTCATTTGTTACAAATGCGTGACAAGCCAGGTATGACCGCGACAATACGCTGAAGCTGTTATTCACAGTGCGTGTGTGTGTGTGAACTAGTCGGCGACTGCGGCGCGCCGGAAGGGTTGAAAGAGACATTAAATAGATTCCAACACCTGAATAATATATACCGCGAGCGTGCGCGTACCGCCACACGGCAAACTCAAATTAATGGCCTATTAAGAGCAATATATCTATGGAACCCTAAAACGAACACCGACATTCGCCAAATCGTGACCTGAAATTTTATGAAGTTATTATTAATTTCGCATTCATTCTCTTTCCCTTTATCTTGAACGTTAGGTCTTGAAGAAGAAGGCGGTCGGATAGCAACCGAGTCGCGACAATACCGATTCGTTAACGGACCGAGGCCCACGCGCCGCCCGATATATTATTCAGATAATTTAGAGCGCGCCGCCCGCGCCGCCCGCGCCGGTGAATAAGAAATGGAACCGAGCGCGCACCGGCCGGCGCCGCCCGGGGCGCGTCCGGGGCGAGTCCGGGGCCCGCGCCGCGCGCACACATGGGTTTACACCATGGAAGAACAAAGTGCTTGCTGGTTCATTTCTACTATGAGTGTTGCTGGATTTAAATACTGTTAAATTATCATGATATAACACTTGCAACAAATTTTCTCATTACCTAAACATGGTTACAGGAGACATAGATTATCATATCAAGCTCGAGGAGATATCAGCTTCTGTCCGAAAATTGATACACCTCCCCCCTCTGTAACCCTCCCTCCCCCCTCACGTAGCGCTTCAACTTGCTTAGGAATGCACATCCAGTCCGCCGCGGCGTCAGAATTCCCTGGAACGTTACTAGCCATTTCAAACACAGAAACACTTTAATATATTCAAGACATTTTATCTAGATATTGTGTGATACAGAAGGAGCCGTTCTTTTAATTACCGACCTTAGTGAACTAACTGATGGTGGCCATTACCCGCGCGGAGTGCTCCTAGCCGCCGCATCAGATAGCGCCGGGCGTCGCGGCGCTCCGTCACGCGGCTCCTCACCTCATGTAATCGAGCGTGTGATATCGCCGCTATCTGTGGCCCCTGATAGATTGCGCCACCGCTATCTTTATATTACTTTTGCAATCTTGCACCAAGCCAGATTAAGAATAAAACGGTTTGAAAAATAATTTTATTCAGTTTTGTTTGCACCTTTTGAACTTCTTTTGAACGTACCATCCATTCGGAAGAACATCAGCAGATAAGAATGGGCAAAAAACTCTGCTGATTACTTTACATGTCAAAATCAGGTTGTGACGCAGGTGCAGGAATTTGACTCCAGACATCTTTGTCCTCAATGTAATCAGTAACGCTATGGTATGATTTTGTCGACGGACGATTTGAATCTACCTTCGCTGAGCCCAGTTACCTCCTTGGGAATTTTGATATTTGATTTGATGCATCATAATATTTTGAATAGTTTTTTGACTATAAAGTTCCCATCGTTCCCAAAGTGAATGCTATAGCAATATCTCAGTGAATCGGCGTTATTGAAAGCTTTGCGTCTCAAGTATCCGTAAGACTCGCGATCAGGTGGAACTCATAAGCCTCTCGGAGTTGGTTCCAACAGGTGTTGTGGTCGCGGCGCGCTCGCGCGACCTCTCAGACGACGCCAGTAAAATAGACGTAACAAATACTCGTAATGTAATGTAAAATTATTTTAGTTACCAGTTCCCTTGCCTTTTCCTCGATGCTTCATCTGCAACAGAATCTATAACCAAAAACCCAAATATCTCGACCCGATGTTGTTTCCCGAAGTGTCGGTGTCCCGAGGTGTCGTGAATGTTTCCAGATTACTCAGTATCAAACTGGCCGTCGCATCAGTAATCTTCTTCATCGAGCGATGGTCAACCTGACCAATCCTGGTGTCAGAGTTATTGAGCCGCCAAAGGCCTCTGACATGGCTCATGTAACGACTACTATCCGTAGAAAGTAACCGGGACCGACGGCTTAACGTGCCCTCCGAAGCACGGAATCATCTTACTTTTCGGGCAATCAGATGATTCAGCCTGCAATGCCCTAACCAAACTGAGGACAGTCTCACATAGAGATTTTTGTGAGATATTGTCCCCACCGGGAATCGAACCCGGAACCTTCGGATCGTGAGCCGAGCGCTCAAACCACGGAGGCTGTTCAATCACGGAGGCATCAGTAATAAGACTAGCTCGTTATTCCCCTGAAGATGGAACCGTTTTGCCGTTTTGCTGTTTTGCTGTGTGCGGCGCGGTGTGTGCGTTCGGATTGAGAATCTGTCACGCGCAGTGATCGGTGCATCAGCACCGGAGCCCATTACATACGGCCCGCGCGGGTGCGGGGTGCGGGGCGCAGGGCAACACACCCTGGTGACATCACAAGCACCCCGATCCAAAACCACTTCTGACTAGACTAGCCGAAAAATAGACCAATTGTTTTAACTTACCTTTATAATACTGATGATTGCGTTTTACGTTATCAGTTAATGTATGTGCGAGTACATACCATAATTGTGGTCCGACGCGGCCCGGCTACCTCTAATTCTGTATGTTGAGGCACATCCTGTGCGTTCGTGTGTTTACTCGCACATTAAATTAGATTTTAACCCAGTTGTGTGCAGCTATCGAATCCGGCCATAACGCATGCACCGGTGGTTCCGGCGACAATGCCTACACGCCCACTGTTAGTATCGTGCCCCGAATTATGGTAATACTCGCTCTGGTTACTCGCCTTCCGCAATATTGATTCGTCTGCTCAATCACAGATCTCAGCTCATACATAATGAAAGGAATTCTCCGGTATACTACAAGTGTTCAGAATTGACGTATTATTAGTAGTTGTTGACGTTTGTGACATGAAATCATCATAATATTAGGTAGTTCAGTCTAACTGTAGTTGTAACGGTGATATGTGCCGAGTACCCGCCGCGGTCTCGGCGCACAGCTCGCCTCCCGGCGTCGCCGCAGGCTGTAGTTCGCCGCGCGTCACCGTACAATAAGCAATCACAATTACCGCGACCATAATTAATGAGCGCCCGCCGCGCCGCCGCGCCGCCGCGCCGGGCGCGGACTCCGAGCTGAATATTCATTCCCGCACTCTATGAATATAACATTACGTTGCGGAATCATATTTTCTCGCTGTCAAAATAACACATTACGATTGATTTATTCGAGGAAGGAATGCTGATCTTCCGCCGGCGCGAGATACGAGGAAATAAACGAGCATCTCGCTCGCTCCATCACTCACCCGCCCCTCCCGCCGGGCGCCGCCCCTCCCCCGCTGCTGCTAATCAACCATTCATTATTACAACCACACTACATCACTATTAACTGGCCGATCCTTTTATAAACAGCCACTGACCACAGAGAGAATGCCACCGGATTGCCCGATATATTTGTACAAATTAACAGAAACACAGGAGGGGGAGTGAAATTGCCGCAGCCGACAAAACTGGTACTAAAAATGGCAGCGAACGGGCGGAACGAGAAAACTCACCAGAAATTATCAAAAGTTTCGCATTGTTATTTAATGAATTCCAATATGGCAGAGGCGGTGTCGCGTCCCGCCGTGTTATGAGTAACAGAGCGCGCCGCACTCACTCGAGTCCATTGCTCCAAGAATCAACGAACAAATTAGAATAATAGTTAACCAATAACATCGATTCCAAAATTTTATAATTTTCAATGAAATACGCGCCTCACTACAAAGCTAAATTATATGGACTACGAATATTTTTTCGTAGTGCTCGTAGCCGTAGCACACGTAGCAATTATCGTAGTGTTTGCGTAGCAAAGTTACTTTGTTTAGTTTGCAGGGTGTTCCGTGGCTATGCAATACGAAGGGAAACTAACTTTAACATTGTAAAAAGGGTATGTGACTGGAAGGAAACTAATGATTTCCTCTTTTTTTCGTTATCTCTGCAAAACGCCTCACTTATAATATTGAACTTCCCGTTGAAGTATGGCCGCGAGACACGCTGGCAGTTTATTTATCGAGCTTGTTACGCAGTTTGACGCGTGTCCCAGAGAACACGCGGATAACCGTATAACTGTGTATTGATTTATATCACTGAACAATTTAGCCTACCTGTCAGTATTATGTTAAGGCTATCGCAGACTATAGCATCTGTAATTCCTCGTTTGAACAGCAAATACGATTAGTTAGTCTAGAAGACAAAAATATCTGTGAGAAACGAAAAAGTCTTGTCCCTGGTCCCTTTTGGGCTATGCAAAATCATAATCATAAAGACTACTCGGATCAAGGTCTGCGAAGACCTAATGTAAATCGTATAGTTTGTCCTATTGTAATTTTGACTTCTGTCAGGCTCGTGTGTGGTACTATACGGTCCGTAGCTGTTTCCGCTGATTGTTGTTTATATAAAGATGGTGGACGTTTGTCCGCGGCGATGCGGGACCGGCGCACGGCGGTCGCGCGCAGGGCGCGTGGCCGTCGCGCGGCTAGATATCACCCACTACGAATAATTACACCAATTAGGGTTAACGATCGCGTTTCAGTCACCGCCACCATTATCTCCCAACTTTGAATTATTGTAATACTCGTTAAGCACATTTTTCGCTAAAATGGTAAGAAATGGGGTTCGTCTGTTCTCTCGAATGTTCTATCATACAGTTCTGATCATGGAAGAGCGGAATCTGCCGATGGACTCTGATACGAGGAGCGCCAGCGTGTATTCTGTAGTCATTATTATGAGGTCCAGGTTACTCTCTATCTATCTGATAAGTTCATTACCACTCGGTATTCGCTAAGTTTGTAGACAAAGTTTTCTTTTATTTGGATTAGGTAACTTTCTGGTTAGCTACCCAGACCTCTATTTGTTTTAGGCATCATGTAGTATGATTCTCCTTATTATATAGATAACATAAATATTACTTGCGTGTTAACACTGTGCGTTACTAGTAACTGCAATCGCGTGGCAACACCAACAACACTACGACACCGGCTCTAGTTTATTTATGAACAGGCTTCGCGTAGTAGTGACGTCACTATGGTACATACTTTATGTATGTCATCGGAATATCTCATTTTAATACTTAAACTTCGATTCAAAAAGAATTTAAAAAAATATCTCACGATAAATTTTTCTCTCCGGCACATGAATAGTTCGCATCGCCGCGGGAAATTCTCATTCGAACTGGAAAAGAAATATTGTAAAGAGGATCCGTTTTAGAGCAGGCGGCGGCAGCGGCGGCGGACCGAGCCAATATCGCCCTTATGTCGAGGGCAGAAGGTGCACGGCGCGCGCGGACAATAGGCGCCGAGAAATATTGCGGAGCGGGGTTACGTAACAGCACACACGAGTCGGTGTAAAACTTCAACAATATGACGGAAATAAATTTTATTTCTATCTGCTGCGCTTGCTGCTTTCAAAATGAACACTTCTTTACATTTCACGAATTAAGGATGTTGCAGCTCTGTGCTCTGAATTAACTATTGCAGCACCTCCGGGTGCGGAGACGGTTGCGGTACTCCTAGTGCAGACCAAACTATATGAACATGAGTCGAGTCGGTGTGACGACCTTCACCCGCACATCGCTTGTATTATTCGAATCCCTCCGGTGACACACACCCGACCCGGGCTCGAGGTCGCTCAACATTCAATCCGTCAGTAACCACGTAATCAGCGCATACGAATGAATAAAATATATCGCTATTTTTAAATTCTGTTTGTATCTGTCGCCCTTGAGGATGCGCTGTTGAATAAAACATCGGGCTTTGAGTTTTGTGTCACGTGTGAACACGTCGCACACGACGAGCGCTGCAGCCGCGTGCAGCGGAGGCGAGGGTGGGGCGGGGGCCCCTGGCGCCGCGTTCGCAAACCCGCGGATACAAAAACCATGTCTGTGTGAATTTATTTACAGTAGAATCGCGCGCCTCCCGCGGGTCAGCTGCGTGGCCTACACCTCGCAAGCACGCCGCGCACGACGTCTCGTGACTGCAGTCTTCCTTGTAATGTAATCATTTGGCTTGAAAAATATTTTACTCTCCTCTTAATTTGAAAATAGTAATTTCTTATGTAGCTCATTGACTCCACAAAGGGATAGTAGCAGCAACACGTTAAACAAAGTTAATAAACGGGCTCGGGCAACAGCGGGCGGCGGCGGGCGGCGGGCGGCGGCGGGCGGCGGGCGGCGGATAATAAGCGCGGAGTGTTTGCTCGCGCGATGAAGACGTGCGCCTCACCTGCGAGCGCGGCGTACACCCACTTGATTACCGAGCGTCGGCTCACACACACACGCGCAGAGCCGTCTCTATGTCTTCACTCGGTACACGCTTACTCCCTCAAAACGTACTACCTCAAAAGATTTATATTTTTTGCAACCATCTTTCATGTCCTTGTAATGTGAACTCACAAACTGTTTATGCTGAGAATGTTTGTCATTGAAAGATAATAAACCATTCGTTGTGTAGCATCATCTAGCCAGAAGTATTTAATGTTTATGTAAGTAATTACTCTGGATGCGTAAAAATATGAGCAGGTAGAGTTGTGGTGATAATCCTGAGGTCAGTACAATATCCCGGATTAGCGGCGGTGCACGCGGCTTCATTTCCTGCCCCTCGGAGCTCGCTAAATATTAACGCAAACACTCTGAGAGGGACATCGCTCACACCCGCTCGCAACGTCGCGCATGTTACACGCGAGAAGCCCAAGCCGACGGAGTTCATTATATACGGATTCAGACGGTAGCACTCCGAGCACTCCACACACTGCCCCGAAAAGGATAACACACATCACCAATAACCAGATATGATCGACACCAATATACAACCAATATACAATAACACAACAATACCAATATACAACCAGATATGATCGACACCAACACATGAATATCATAATTAATATTTCAGTAACAGTAGTGACATGAACAAAAGGGGATCAGACCGGAATGTTGCAATAGTTGCGAGTCTTTCTCTGTATACCTAATACCTAGCATTCCGTTGATCGATTACATCGTACTTTGTATTACAGCATTTGTATTGAAGTGTTCAGTGGAAGACGAAGCTCAGGGTGTAATCAATGTGAGCGTCACGTCATCTCAACACTCGCGTCGGCGACTAATGAGTGGCTCGAGAGCGGACGTGCCGCGCGGCCGCGCTCCGGACCAGGTCCTGAACTATAATAACATTCAATACATTGCTAAACGAGCAGCTCTTCACCCTGCGGTAATTAATGGTTATCAGACATCGTTCATTTACATAATTGGAAGTAAATTACGGCATTGAAATGTTAAACAGCCGAACGAAACACAAGTCGAAACGGCCATTCTATTTGAATAAGGCTTGAACTGTTGGGAGGGGTGCGGTGTTTTAGCAGTGAGGAACTGCGAAGGAAGACCGACGGCTCTTTGCCTCTGAATTCGAATAAATTGCATTCTGAGTTGCGTGGAGTGCTCTCATGAGCGTCGAATGCTCGTGTTATTGGTCGCGAGTCGCCGTGCCGCGCCGTGCACTTATCCGCGCAGTTTCCCCGCTCTAACGGTGGATTAGAACCATCCCATTCCACGAAAATAAATATGATATCATCGTTCGATTGGTGATTGAATCAGTTCGACTCGCTCTTCTGTTTGTATTACCAATCAGCAATTTCAATAAAAGCCTAACCCGGAATTCAAATAAAAAAATCGCAGTAGTATCAACATTTTGATTTGGATTGCTAACGATGTTACGTGAACTCTCAATTTTAATATTATTGTATGAACAAAGCGTTCATTAAAAAGAGAAAGAACTTGGTGAGTTCACACATAGGCGCTGGCGGAGTCAGCCGTCATCTCGAGCAGCGCGGGTGCCCAGGCCTCGCTCCTACCGGGGCTGCTCCGTTCGGATCTATTATTAAGTGCACTCCTCTACGACACTTCACCCCCCGCTCCCCATGCCCCTCGGTTAGTCCACTGTCTACCCTTTTATTTTATTTTACGCAACGCTTCAAATCCATTGTGTGTTAACGGACGTCGTATCTTTTTGGTGTTAACGCTTACTTGCGTTTTTTATTCTGAAGCTCCTTACTTTATATTGTGAGCGTAATAAACTCTGAATTATTTTGGGAAGATAATGTGTATGGGAACAAATACTTACCGACTTAATGCGGTTTGAGGAGACTCAAACAATTGGATGTTACTTTCTACGTCACAATATTTTTACCGTTTTCTACGTTTCAGTGGAACCTGCACTAGTTGTCATTATAATTATACTCTCGTCTCCGAGCAGTATGTCACACGTGGAGTTGTTTGCCTCCGATTGAACGGTGCATTACTGATGCACGGCTGGTGGACATTTGTAACAGAATCCTACTGGCTCGCATTAGACGAGACGATCTGTCATGTGAGAGTTCACCGCGTTAACATTTAGCAGCGGTCCGGAGTGTGCTCTCGCCTCGAATGCCGACTGTTCCCGCGCCGCGCCGCTGCTTCCTGCGGGGCCAAAATTAATAATGCGCGGTGATTAGTCTGCAACTTTATGAGGTTTTTTCCGGCCATAAAGCAAAATGAGGTTCATCTGAGAAGTAAAGCAAAAACTCAGTCGAGTGTAATGGTCGCGGGGTGCGGGCGGGGACGAGGCGGGGACGGTCCGGGTACGCGCGGGTCCGCACGACCCACCACTTACAAATACTATAACAAATATATCAACCAAGTTACGTCCTTTGTGGCCATCTAACCACTACGTTTGTCTTCAGTGTTAGGAATGTTACGAATTTATACCGTAACTTTCAACTCTTCACATAGGTACTAAATTATTAATGACTGTTATTGTACCAATGCACAATCATAATGCAAACATTTAGACGGTATTATCTCTGCGATAACATGCCGCCAGAACCACGTTAACCCAAATCATTTAGTCTATTCGTAGCGTACAGCTCTTCTCGTAACTCTATGTCCTCAGCCAATAGGTAGCGCGTAGCACGTAGCGTTTCAACTCGTACCACGTAGGCTGGAGCACACTTAACATGTTTTGTACATAATAATACATAAGCATTTTATTTAAAGTAATATATTATATTACTTTAAATAAAATGCTTATGTATGTTACTGTTCTCTCCTTGTGTAACTGATAGAACCATGGAACCATGCTTACTGTTTTTTTTTCATACGTTACGTGAGTCGTACACAAAGAAATACGCAAGACAGGATGTAATGAAAGTCAAGACGCATTGTGAGCCGGCGACAATGGCGAGTGCTCTCGACGGCTCGCTGACTCCGAGAGCGCGGTGTCGCGACGACTCTCAAACAATTGACTGTTTGTCACGCATCCACTGCGCGCTCACCTACCCGTCATACGAGTACATCTCACACAAGATCAATACTTTAAATAAGTTGCTAATATGTCAACACAATGAGTATTGTATTGATGTTGGTGCGTTGCGGTTACAGTGCTGTCGTGTGGCGAGGCGGGCAGCGCGCCGCGGCTCGCCAAGCGCTACGTGGGGCTGTACACGGGGCCCTACTTCGACCCCTCCGCGCCCAACAACATCACCACGCAGCTCGGCACGCACGCCTACCTCCCCTGCAAGGTACATGTCCTCCGCGCCCCGTGCAACCCCCGCGCGACCCCTGCTCGACCCCCGCCGCTCTCACTGACCGCGTGTCGCAGGTGCGCCAGCTGAGCAACAAGTCCGTGTCCTGGATCCGGCGCCGCGACGCGCACATCCTCACCGTTGACCGGTTCACCTTCATCGCAGACGAGCGGTTCCAGGCGTTCCTCGTTGAGGCCACCGACACTTGGACGCTGCAGGTACTCCACACTCAATCAACAAGGATATTCTTATCTGAGATTGCTTTACCAGATGTTTTTGCATAAGTATATTTCCATATACTAATGAAGATCAACCGTGTTCAGGTAAAATACGTGCAGGCGCGAGACGCCGGCGTGTACGAGTGCCAGGTGGGCACCGAGCCCAAGATGAGCCACTTCGTGCAACTGAACGTAGTCGGTGAGTTCCTTCAATGATGTCTAGAGCACTTCGCGGATCACGCCTCGTATTACAGTTACTGATGCGAGTTTTTTAATTCATGTTTCAGTGCCAAAAATTGAGATAGTGGGTGAGTCGGACCTGTACGTGAAGGCGGGCAGCACGGTGAGCCTCAAGTGCGTCATCACGCAGGCCCTGGAGGAGCCCGCGTACATCTTCTGGTACCACAACGACGAGCGCGTGCTCAACTACGACCGCAGCCTCGTCGAGATCCGCATGGAGCGCGTCGCGCCCGACACCACGGTGAGCCCCCGCTCCCGCCCCCACCCCCGCCCCTCTCGCCCCTCGCCCCCGCTCGCTCGCCCCCACTCACCGGCCGCGTGTTGCAGGTGGGCAACCTGATCATCTACACGCCGCGGCGCGAGGACTCCGGAAACTACTCGTGCGCGCCCTCCAACCTGGACTCCGCCTCAGTCGTGCTGCACGTGCTCAGCGGTCAGTACCCGCGCACTGCTTGTCTTGCACTACATGTCGTACACAACGTAAATACCCACAAGACGAACTCGAATCTATACTCGAAAATTACGAGAGTTTCAATAGATTTGCTACGTGTAAAGACTAGTTATGTTTGTGTGTATCTGTTTTCGTAGCACGTCGCCTTCTTTGTTTGTATATAACTTTGTGGGTATAGTTGTGTATGAGTTATCCCACCAAAAACATAAATGTAAAAAAGGAGAGCCAAGTTCAATACAAAAATCATGCTTGGCTATGGGCTTCGCCGCAAAAAGAATGGAGATCTAAATGAGTGCCAAGTTGTAGGCAAAATCTCAATATGTATTTATAGGAACAAAATAACATTATGAACAAGTATTAAACTCTATTTCTTCTCTTTATTGGATACCTATGACAATTGCTGTTATTTAAAAATGTGAGATTTTAAAGTGGCTTAGATTTGACTTGACCAGTTTTCATTACATCAGTCATTTTATAACGTTATTCAAAAAATAGGTATATTTTTTTTTATTCTGGTAAAAACTGGCCAAGTTAAATCTAACCCACTTTAAAATCTCACATTTTTAAATAACAGCAATTGTCATAGGTATCCAATAAAGAGAAGAAATAGAGTTTAATACTTGTTCATAATGTTATTTTGTTCCTATAAATACATATTGAGATTTTGCCTACAACTTGGCACTCATTTAGATCTCCATTCTTTTTGCGGCGAAGCCCATAGCCAAGCATGATTTTTGTATTGAACTTGGCTCTCCTTTTTTACATTTATGTTTTTGGTGGGATATCATTACTTTTTGTAAAGAAAACTAGGTAAGTATTGATATCGCTGATTGGCTGGGGCGACGGTGGACCGACCGCGTCATAAGCACCTACCGCGCGCCGCCGACGACACACCGTTGGCCGGTTGTTTAGCGCGAATTACAAGTTTTTTTGTATGGGGGCACCACTTATTTTTTTACATAACTTTACGTTTATATTGCAGTTAAATAGCAAATATGATAATACTTAGATTGGGATAGTTTCAAATATCTGCTTGTAACGGTTCCAACGCTACAATTAAAAAATATATTTTTTTGTATGGGGACCCCCCCTATTTTTTAACTTTTTTTTATTTTTAGATTTTTTCTTACGCTTACACACAACTACCGAGCTAGATTCCAAATTTCAGCCTTCTAGGTCATCTGGAAGTAGGTTAGGTTTAGGTACTATATGTCAGTCAGTCAGTCAATACTAAAATTTACGACTTTCTGACGTTCATATCTTTATAACCGTTTGAGCTAGCTTCATGAAATTTGGGCTTCTAGGTGTCCTAATGGATATAATTAAACACACGTAGTTTCATGTGTTTACGTTAAATAGTTTTTGAGTTATAGAAGGGTCAAAAGTGGCACCAAGTGGTTCGTGTAATATTACACTCGGCGCTGGCTAGCCGTTCCTTTGCTTGAACTTGGCTTGACACGCTGCCGCGTGTCTAGATATGTATGAGAATGTGACCGTGTGCGCTGCGTGTGTGCAGGCGAGCAGCCGGCGGCCATGCAGCACGGGAACAGCGCGGCGCGCGCGCGCGCCTCTCTAGCGGCCGCCGCGCCGCTGGCCGCGCTGCACCGCCCCGCGCGCGCGCTGCTGCTCGCGCTACTCGCCACTTTCCTGATGTTAGTATATACCTATGAATTCTACTTGGGGAGCGAGCGTTAAGCTCGGCCGCTCTGCTGGCAGACTGGCACCGTGCGATACGTAACAGAGCGTGTTGTGTTGCAGGGTGCTGTGCCACGACGAGGAGCGCGACGGCGCGCGCCCGCACTAGCGGCGCGCCCTCTGTACATAGCCGCGGGTGGACCCCCTCGCCACTTGTAAACTTGTACATACATTACTACTATAAGTTAACTGATTTACTATTTAAAACGATTGACTAATACATTATAATTAATATAAATACGTATAATGATAGAAGTCGCGCCACGCTCGACTGCTCTAGCGACATCGAAGTAACCGCGGCCGCTCGCCTCACATTCACTCTTACCTTAGTTGAGCAGTACATTCAAACTACACGGAACTTTCTTGTCGGCCTCTACCCCTCGCGGCCTCTCCTGGCCGCCGTAAAGGCCGAGGACTCTATCCAAAAGCACCGCGGCCCGCGCCGCGCCTCCACCTACCGTCCACTTCGCATAAACAACTACCCGGTGTGTACCGGGTACCGGGTACCGAGTACCGGGTACTGGGTAACGGTGTACCCATTACAATACAACAAATTATAAACATTAAAAGCTCTCTGAAACATCGATTAAATAAACCTTACTTATTTAGAAATAGTATTCAGAAAGAAGATTATAATCAGTTGGTGACGTGTAAGTGGAGCTGAACATGAATCGATTGTGATTATGTTTGTTGTTTTATGTAAATGTACGATAATGAATGACGTTTAGTGAGAGATCGTCCAAGACGAGACAACACTCGAGGGTTCATTTGTTACACGACTCGAGCGGGCCGCGCGCGAGTGTGTGCGTGCCGTGGTGCGCGCACGCACACGCGCGCAGCGCCGCCTCCGACACCGGCTCACTCAGAGTAATGTAAGTTCGGTTGACACTGTTACTGCCTCACTTGTAAATATATTATATTGTAAGGAATATAAATAAACATGAGATCGTTGAAACATTCACTTCTTTTATCATTTTACTTTAACGAGCCCTTTCTTGAACTCCCTCGAAGTATAACGCACGTCACGTCTCCCAGCCGGGATTCAGAGCGAGTCGATACTTGTTATGAACTATACCTTGCGCGACACCGCTGACTGTCACTGTCCCCGTGTGAAGTGGTGTCATTCGTTGGTGACAAATGAGTGTTCCACACAAATGTAGTAAACCGCTCATGTATTTAATATACAAACTGGATTGCGTACTACTGATTTGTTTTTATAGAATATTAAACTCTATGACATAGTGATAAGTCTTAATTTAACATAATAGAACCATCATCACCACCTTACTTAGAATATATACGGCTATAGAAGTAGTGAATCTTACGTCATAATTGCTAGAACGGTCAAGAGATATTTAACTTCGCCCAGGAAAGAATGAGACAGAACTACTAATCGTGCATCCCTTTCGCGTAACCCATTATTTTTACTGTCACAAGTTAAAAGTTGTGACATACAGTACAAGTGATCGCTATTCTGTTGTTGTGCCAGTGTTATAATTTAAATTACAGTGTGTATTTTATGAGATATAGACTCCATTAGTTAAGATTGTGCTAAAAACAAGTTTACGGTATGGTTGGATGCAGTGTGTTAGGCTGCCGAAAAAATATATTGCTATCTAAAAGGGGCACGCGAACGCTACTTCTATAGGTATATATATATTCTAAGCCACCTTAACCCCCTTAAAGAGAGAAAACGTTTCGCATGAGAGCACTGTGAGAGGCATTAGAGAGCCCTGTGTCCCGCTCGCACAGTTGCCATTACCAAAAGTATAATCATGCAAAAGTAGAATGTATTCTTTATAACGTTAATGTACAACAGTATAGTTTTACAAAGTTCCGCTAGTTTACAATACATATTGTACATTTATATCATTATATAATATTATTGACATGTGAAAGATTTCTTCGTAAAATAACCATAGTCATCAGAAATTACAGCTTTACTTTTGTATTAAAGTTTGGCGTCTTAATTTTTTTTTCTTTTCATAACTTTTAATATACTTAGCAATGAACCGAATTATGTGAGAAATGTTAATGGCATTAGTTTTCTTCATTTACTGTTTTCATAAACCCAACTATTCAACTACAATTTAAGTTCTGTCCCTGAAAGTATTTGGTCACCCTACTTAGAAAGGGATGCAGGGCTCTCAATGAATTCCTTGTCATAGACGTTTTGTTCTTGAGACAGCTTCACTAGCTGAGTCGATGTGACAATATCCGGGTTAATAAAACATATTACTCTTGGTAAACATATTATATTGTATTATAATAATAATGAAGGCACACATTATACTTAAGACGAGATGGTAGTACACTTGAGTATTAATCATTAGGAGTAAGAGCTGTGAGAAAAATATCAAAAGTAAATTACATTACAATATCAATAACTTACGATACAAAAAAAATATTACGGAAATGATGGAGCAATAAGTGCAATGAGTAACAGTAACTAAGTAAGTACTTTGTGGATGTAATGTTAAGAATGTTGGAGGTAGTCCCGTATGTGTTGCGTGAGCGTATAGTTGGGCGCGAGCGCGGGCGAGGCGAGCGCGCGCGCGGTGAGCGGCGAGCGCGGCGCGGCGTCGGCGGCGAAGCGCTCGCGCAGCGCCGCGCGCTCGTACGTGAACCCGTCCGCGGCGCGCACGGCGCACGCCAGCACGCGGTGCGTCAGCGGGCACAGCAGCGCGTGCGCCGCGCCCCGCTCCTGCAAACCACCACGCACACGCGCACACTCAACTCACAACGCGTTGCAACTCATACCGCGATGCAGAAAACGGTGTGGTGTATGCAACGCACCACACATATTACATTTTATTTTATAATAAAATAAAACATGTGTGCTAAATATTGTACAATATGTTTTGATTACCAGTCCTATACTGTTTCATTGCTGAGCAAAGGTCTCATCCAAACATCGCCAACCATCCCTTTCTTTCGCCATCTCCAACCAATCTCAGTTTACTCCCACCTGTTCTGTTGAGTAGTTCTGTTCGAGGTGTTCTGACCGAGGAAGTGTTGACAGGACGATCATATTATTATCGCCTTAGATAGAGATTGGCGTTTACTCCCACCTGTTCTGTTGAGAAGTTCTGTTGACAGAACTACTGGGACTTTTTTTATCATTAGTTTTGTCCACAAAACAATTGGGAATACAATGCTCACTTGTTCTGTTGACAATACTAAGTATTCGGTAGGTTAGGGTTATTTTTTTTTTTACTAGATAAAAGTCAGGTGTAAAGCATAGTCTTTTAAGTCACAGAACTAATGGTAAAAAAAGTCCAAGTAGTTCTGTTAACAGAACTACTCAACAGAACAGGTGGGAGTAAACGCCAATCTCTATCTAAGGCGATAATAATATGATCGTCCTGTCAACACTTCCTCGGTCTACCCCGACGTCGGCGTCCTTGAGGAACCCATTAAGTTGCGATTATTTTTTCTCACGAGAGTAAGAATGTCCGCTGGAGCTAGACTTGCTCGATCCAGATCACATGTCTGGACCAAAAATATCTATATAATGGAAATATTTCGGCATCTTCGCAAAATTACGTTAATGTCGAAACCGTTTTATGGAGCGCAAGCGTCACAGCTGGCCGCGCTCACCTGTCCGTGCGAGGGCGGCGCGCGGCGCACCCACTCGAGCTCGCCGCGCACGCGCGCCGCCACCGTCTCGCGCCGCTCCTCGCACACGCCTTCACCTGCAACATTCGCAATAACAAACAACTACATACAACATACTTTTACACAAACAGTACAATAAACTAATAAAGAACTATAGACGTAACTGATCTTATCAAGAAGCTCCTCCATAGGATCTTCCATGAGGTTCAAGCCGGTGATTCTGTGTTCTTGTACTTTGAGCATCATGCCGGCTACCTCATCTTCGGTAACGTCTGAACCTGCCGACATAAAGTATACGTCAGTGAATGTAATGTCGACAGTAGAGTGTGGAGGCGCGCGTGAACACGGACCCGGTGCTCGGAAGATATAGTCGTGTATCCAGGCGGCGATGTCGTCGTCTCCCCAGAAGCAGGTGGCGATGTGTTCCAGTTGCGGGAGGTCGTGGTCCGGCAGGCGCCAGAGCGCCAGCTCGCCCGCCATGGAGCCAACGAGCACTCCAGCGCCGAGCGGCAACGCGGCAAGCGCGCCGCCCGCGCCCCGAGCCGGCGCCGCGCCGCGAGCCGCCACGCGCGCCCCCGCACACCGCACGCGCCACACGCGCGCCCAGCGGTCCTCGCCGGCCGACACGAGCACGCCGTTGCCGCCCCACCGCACGCTCGCCACCGCGCCGCCGTGCGCCTCCACTCCACGCACCAGCTGAACGCGCGCCTCCACGCCCGCCTCCGACCCCCACTCCTTACAATTAACACGTTATGTTTATTCATGTGGGATAATGCGAACCGAAGTATGTATATCGTGGGCACTACACCGTTTGTCTCACCTCTACAATTTCGATAAGCCACAGCTTGATCAGCGAGTCGGAGCCGGCCGTGGCCAGCAAATACTGACCGTCGCGAACTCCGAGATCTTCGGAATGAGGTGCAAAGTCGCAGCTAGTGACTCCTGCAGGCAACACGAAAGCGTAAGGTGGCGATCGGGGAGCGGTCAGGGGGCGGGGGAAAGGACGGAAACTTACCGAGGTCGTGCGCGTGCGAATTGTGGTAGAGGTGGCGCGGAGCGGGCGGCACCAGCACGCGCAGCTCCCCGCTGGAGGCGCCCGTCACCGCGGCGCGCCCGTCGTCACTCCATGCGCAGCACGTCACTGCCTCGCTGTGACCCGTATATATGCTGAATACATGTATACAATTTTAATGAACAGCATCGGCGTAATTGCATACTTTAGTAACATTTAAAAATTCATGAGTAGAGAGTGGTATTCTTCAAATTTAGAGACACAATCTGTCAATCTCAAAAATGAATAAGATTTGAACGAACTGGTGAGGCTCCGGGTCGGTGTCGGCGAGCCTCCAGAGCGGCGCGAGACCGTCGTCGGTGGCGAGCAGCAGCATGGGCGGGTGGTGCGGCGACACGCGGCCCGCGCGCACGCCGCCGCCTCCGCCCTCGCCGCCCGCCGGCAGGCTCAGCGCGCGCACCTGCACCCCCGTCTGTACACATACGCGCGCGCTCAGTGCAGGCCCGGGGGGTGCCCCCCCCCCCGCACCCACCTGCACGTCCCAGAGGAAGGCACAGCCGTCGAGGCCGGCGGTGAGCAGCACGGAGCCGCTGGCGCCCAGCTCGGCCACCAGCGCTGGGTACTGGTGCGCTGCCAGCGCGTGCTCCAGCACCAGCGCGCCCTGCTCCTCGCTCCAGCGCCACACCTTCACGCCGCCGTCGCTGGACGCACTCGCCACCACCCCGCCCTGCGACGACACGCAGTTCACGGCGCCGCCGTGCGCCACCTCGCTCCACACGCACTCCGCGCCCTCCTCGCCCCCTGCCGCCCCCGCCCCCGCCGCCTCGTCCCCCGCAGCGCACACTGGACCGATGCCCTGCGCACAGACAATCAGTCACATCCGTTTCACACTCTCTTCTCTCGGTTCAATCTTACCTCCAGGTCTCCGATCGCATAGTGAGACAGAACAGTACACGGGGGCTCCAAGTCATCGTCCAGAGTGAGGTCATCCAACGACCACATCCGAAACGACTTATCATTCGATCCTAGCGAAATAAAACATTCAAACTAAAAATAAATCCTTAGGGACATCTACCGAGACAGCTCATAATTTGAGTAGGAGTAAAGTAGGTGATGTACCGGTGACCATGTAGCGCAGGTCCCTGGAGAGAGCTATGCAGGTGAGGTAGCGCGGGTGTGCGGGCACCACGTGTAGGCAGACGGCATCGCGCGGCGCCCAGAGGCGCGCAGTGCGGTCGAGCGCGGCTGAGGCGAGCAGCGGTGCGGCGCGGCCGTCGCGCGGTGTGCCGGCGCCCGCGGCCCAGCGCAGCGCCGTTACCGCGGCCACGTGCCCGTCCAGCGCGCCCGCCGCCTCCACGCCGCGCCCCGAGCGTCGCCACAGCCGGATGCGCGCGTCGTGCCCTCCCGTCGCCACGGTGTCGCCGCCCTCGTCTGCGTCCGCGCACAGCGCGCCCAGGTCGTGCGCCGCGTCCACCCACACCAGCGGCGCCAGCGCCCTGCCCCCGCCCCCGCTGCTCCCCTCCGTGCACTCGCCACGGCTCCCCAAGCTGGACAACTCTGTCCACACAATCAGTCGATCAATGTGACATATTTAATAATTATAATACATAATTATGACACCGGAAAATTAGAAACGCTCATTGGTTTATACTCCAACTAGGTAGGACTATAAACTGTCAACAGATTGTGAACAGCTGATTGTGAACGAACCATTTACAGTCTTACGCATATTATTATTTATTTATTTATTTAGTATCAACAGCAAGTTACATAATAAGCGAAATTATACTATTGCTATACAGCAGCCAGTTACAGATACCCACGCATAGCTTAATAAAACTAGCAACTTGAGCAGTGTATTAAAGCTGATATTATACTACTTAGCGATATAATAACAAGAAATATATAAGTGCATTCATACAATATATCGTCTACAAAATAATAATAATAATAATAGGCTTCCATGAACAGGAGACACCTATTATTCGAAAAACTCTAAACTCAATAACCTTTTAGCTGTAGATATTTTCGTACCTATTAAATATATCTAGAGCTAAACGTTTACAAAATTGATTAACACTATTAATCGCTCTAATAATAAAAGAATTTTGACGGTAGTTGGTACTGGCATGCATTGAATGTAACGGGCTATAATGTCTTGAAGACTTTTATGGGACGCTAAATAATAATTTAGCCCCTTATTGCATGAATTATGAAGGAGGCAAATAAAAATTTTTTTTTACTGAAAATGTCTTTTATATTACCTCATATAATAAGTTGAGATGAGAAAAAAAAAAAGTAATAATAATTTAAAAAAATAGCCAACGAAGCCACATATGGCTTCGTATGCATTATAGCAAAACGAAATGAAATCATATATGGCTTCATATGCATTAACAATTAAACTTTATGAAAGTCCAGAAAACAGTTGCGTTTGTCATTAAAACATAGAAAAACCTTAGATTTTCCACATTTCGTGAAGGAACGGTATTTTAAGCAGTTTTGACATATTTATCGATACTTCATCCATTGGGATTCATTGCTGCAAAGAAAAGAAAGCGAAACTGAACATACATTGAATGCATACCAAGCCATATATGACAGACAGTGAATGTGACTTGAACGCATACGCAGCCAAATATGGCGATTGAAAAAGGGGGCCCAAAAATCAACCAAAATGCAAAAAAAACACTGAAATCTGAGTTATTTTATGTTTATGTATGTACAAAGAAAGCATTTTAAAAATCCCGCATTTTTACTCACCGTATTATTGTTTTTATTCCAATAACAAAATCAGCACTAAATAAATTCACTTTACCGGTCGGAGTTGCTAAACATAACCTCTAATAATTTGACAGATAGACCTTACCATAGAAAACAAAAAATACGTTCCGTTCCACGAAGAACTCTATAATATTGTTTCATAGTTGGTTTAGAAAAAATATTAATATTAATATGTAAAAAAAAATAAACAAAACTAGAAACCATAAATGGCGTTGTATGCGGTAAGGGGTTAGAAAGAAGGGCAGGTCAGTCAATTTTGTTATTGATTTGTGCTAGAACAAGAGATATATGATATATGCGATGTTTCTGCGCTGGGACAATGGCAAGAAGTGGAATTTTCTACACAATTTTAAATAGTTTTGAGATGAATATGAAATTTTTAATTTAAAACATACAAATTTAATTAATTTCATTTGGATCCCTTCAATCCTATCCACGTACTTGTCATAAGATGGATTCCAAACCTGCGACGCGTACTCCAAAATACTTCTTCAAAATAGACCCATGAACGTGCTGTTTGATAAAAAATCACAGTTTTAGATTTTCCTATGGACAGATTATGAACTTAAGAAAAAATATGTATTAAATTATTGTGAGTGGTTTATATAGTTCACAATCTGCCTATAATCATAATCAAGTCACATAATAATTGGATTACAAACCATTCGGCCGGCGTCATATTCATATTAACGTTAAGTTAAATATAACAAAACGAACCGTCCCGCTTCCTCTGAAATGAGTTATCAAAGGCCGAGAGCATATTTTATTCAGAGAGTATGCTCATCGTTTACCATACGGCAGGTTCATTTATTATTGTTTCAGGAAAACTATTATTTACCGAACCCTTGGACGTGGACAGTTAACACGCAACTACTAATATATCCAAGTGTCGTATAACATGGCAACTAGATCAATGCTATGCTTTATAGCTTTTGAATTATCTACCTTACCTACCGGATATTAAATAAGCTATTCCTGTAGACTAGGCAAAACACTTTGATGCTCTGTATCCACTCCCATTGAACACCCGCACGAGTTATAGTCCAAACATAATTTATAGGTTATGAGAAAAGCTCACCAACGAGATCATACACCTTGAGCACACCATTAGTGCAAGCGGTGAGCAACAGCGAGTCGTGTGCGAGCGTGGCGAGCGCGTGCAGCGCACCCTCGTGCGCGAGCAGACGCGCCAGCAGCAGCGCGCGTGGCACCGCCCACACGCACACAGCGCCGTCGTCGTGGCCCGACAGCAGGCGCGCGCCGCCCGCGCCCGCCCAGCACAGCGCGCGCACCGCCGCCGCCGTCGGCGCCACCAGCGCGCGCCGCGCCGCCAGCGAACGCGCGCACCACACGCGCACCGCGCCCTCCACGCCGCCGGACGCCACCAGCGCGCCGCCGCAAGACCACCGCGCCGCCGTCACGCCGTACCGGTGCGCGGCGCGCGCCTCCGCCTCGTGCGCCCAGCCCGCGCCGCGCGCCCAGCGCCACAGCCGCAGCGCGTGGTCGCCGCCGCCCGTCACCAGTCGCGCGCCCCACGCGTCCAGGCACGTCACCTCGCCGCGGTGCGCGCGCTCCGCCTGCACCAACGTCGGCGCGCCGCTCCACTCCATGTCGCTGCGAGCAATGCCGCCGCCGCCGCCACCGGCCGCCACCGTTGACCTCGCGCCGTCCTTCGCCGTCCATCGATTTATAACATCGACACACACTTGTTGTACTCCTCCAATAAACTTCCCTTAACAACCGGAACTCACAGTAAAAATTAAATAAAACATTACTTATTTCAATCCAGCGTACCAACTAACTACTTATCATGTGTCAGGCTCTAAAGGGAATAAATTATTATTAACAACATAGGTGTTCAAGGTGCAAATTGGCGACATTCAGTTGCTTCCGGCTACATCCTAACCCGCAGTAGCCTGGGTGAAACTCAAGAAAGGTGAAGGTTAAGATTGATTTTATAGTTCAAAATAAATATTTACTTAAAATTGTTAACATAGGTAATGACTTTTATTCTTGACTAATAAGTATAAATTAAATAGGTATAACTGTTAATAAGAGTATTCATAGATACGAGTACCCTAAGCTGGTAGTAAGTAGGATCACATGGCGGCGAGTTCCTTCTTGACGATGGCGTTGTACTCGGTGGTGGCCTCGATGAGGTCGCGGTCGCCGGCGATGGCGTCCATCTCGGTGGTGGAGCCCTGGATGCTGCCCTCTTCTGCCTGCCGCATCTTCAGCCGGATCTCGCGCAGCCGCGTTTCCAGGATGTGCTCGCGGCGCGCCTCGCGCTCGAACATCTGACAACACACGCACCGCCCACTGACAAGGGACTCACTCTACACGCACACGCGCGCACACACACACACACACATACGCCTCAATATTACCGAGGTGAGGTACTGCTTGTCGTTCTTGTCACTCATCGTCAGGGCCTTCGACATTTCAACCATGTAAATGTTTCCTTTCTGACTGCCGCACGCGATCAAAGCGCCCTGGAAGCATTAAAAGCATGTATAGTGTGGCACGTACGTCACGTACTACATCACGGAATTAAGATAGTTAAGGTCTTAGGTATTGTACGGTCCCGACCACGTCACCGTACATTTTACTTAGTCGACAGTTTCACGCAATTAGCATATTATATTAGTCAGTAGTGCAATTACCGCCATATCAATCGGACCGCGCATAGTCCAATAAATCCATCATTTTCTTTTATAACAATAAATTAATTAAATCATATTATCAAGCATTTATCAGTGACTTTTAATCAATCATCCAAAGACGTACTCCCGAACTGTACATCTTTAAACATTATAGCTCGTAGGATTACATATATAAGGTAATAAATAATAAGACAGAGGGGACTATTGGTCGGAGGTCGTAACCCTGAACACTCGGTGTTTCATTTTCCACCCTACATCACACATGAATAAGTTTGTGAGTGTGTGTGATGGTGCGTGAGAGCGAGTGGAGTGTGTGAGCGAGTGGTTACCGTCTCGTGTATTTTGATACGCAGCAGTGGCTCGTGGCAGATCTGCACGGAGAGCACGGGCTCGTTCAGCCGCCGCAGCACGTCCCACAGCTCCAGTCGCCCGTCCCACATCACCAGCCCGATCAGCGACAACCTGCTAGCACACGGACTCGTCAGTACCAACCGCCCGCGACACGCCCGCGCGCCGCCCGCGACGCGCCCGCGACCCGCCCGCGACCCGCCCGCGACCCGCCCGTGACACATCCCCGACACGCGTGCGACGCACTCACTTCTCACCTCGTGGGGCTCCAGGTGCCGTTAGTGATCCGATGTCGCCTCCGCTGCGACCACATCACCGGGGACTCCTTACACTCTTCACTGAATATGCGGAACGACCAATCACCCACCGTCAAAAAGTTCTTCAAAAAACCAGGGTTGCGTTCTACACAGTACACTGGACCCAAATGACCGAAAAACTAAAATAAAACAAAACATAGTAAAAGTGTCAAAAGGAAATCTCAATGAATAATTATCATGTTTAAAGGCCGATTTACATCAGGCGAGCGAATGCTCATTCTATGTCCACTCGAGCGAATGTTCTAGTGTTGAATTCTTGGTCGTTGATATTTTGATGTAAACACTGAAAACGAGCAGTCGTTTACACTAAAAGATCAAGAAAAAATGCTCTTGTGCTAACTCTAGCTCTTTGTTCGTTTAGTTTAAATGCACCTTAAGCCAAAGGCAAATTAAGAAATTGATTTTGTTCTACATATTCCTGTGATATTATTCGATAAGCATGAAACTAAGAAGTTGGAGAACAATTCGCATAGATTGGTAAATTGTTAGTCAGTTGATTTAACCTTAGCTGGTAGTTTTTCCGCTTGTGACTTTCCTTTCCTGTTACCGCAAACGATGAAACCATTTTCCGTTCCTGCCATAAATCGAGTGGGAATCGTAGGTTCAAACTCCAAAACGGAGATACCGTTCGAGTTGGCTACAGACGGTGTGTCAGTGGGTAGCTTGATATAGTCCAAAATGATCTCGTCGATGGGCTCGCTCATGTTCCTCGCGTCCCACCACTTGCAAACGCCGTCGGGGCCGCCGGAAAAGAACTCGCGACCGGACTTGGCGTTGACGAAGATCACGCTGCGCACCAGTTCCCGGTGCGCCACGTGCGGCGGGCACAGCAGCTGCGGCTCCCCGCCCGCCTTCAGGTCCCACAGGCCCACCTGCCCGTTCATCAGCCCCCCCACCAGCATGCTCGTGTTGCGCGCGTTGAACTGTAGGTCCAACAGCGGCACCGGCGGCGTCAACGTCAGCTCGGGCCAGTTGGCGTTCTCGATGTCCCAGATGTAGCAATCGGTCGACGCCACCGGGGTGTAGTTATAGTCCACGTCGTTGTAGGTGACCGCGAACCGCGAGCCTTCCGGCTGGAAGGAGATGGAGGTTATGGGCCGCGTGCGGGGGGCCGCGTCGCGGTACACGTTCAGGGTGCGGCACGAGATGCGCTCAAGGTCCGGCGCCGGCGGCAGCTCCACGTAGTACGTGCTGTACAACTCCACCGCGTTGTTCTGGTGGATGTAGTGGTTTAGCACCTAAAACACATCACAATATTATTCTATTCAATATTCTATTAGCAACAAGCTCGATGGTGTCGTCGGTGGTGCGGTGTGGTGTGGTGCGGTGTGGTGTGGCGCGGTGTGGTGTGGTGCGGTGTGGTGTGGTGCGGTGTGGTGTGATGTGACGCGCTGTGGTGTGGCGCGAGGCTCACCGGGAAGGTCTCCATGACGCAGTGTATGTAGGCGTCCTCCTTCTCGATCTTGCGGCGGTAGCGCTGCGATGCCTCCGGGTCCAGGTAGTTGACGTCACGCGGCCAGCCACCCTCCGCGTGGTTCTGGCTGCTGGAGGTCATCTCCACGCGTATAGTGTTGACGTCGTTCTTCGAGTAGATGGGCGTGTTCTGCGTGGCTTCATGCACGGGGTTGCGCAGCATGTAGTTCTTGTACTCGGCCGGGTTGGGTGCAATGCTGTCGCACATCACCGGGCCTTGCTCGCAGAACATCGCCTGCCGCCCGAAAGACTCGCGCTTCTTCGTGAATGCGAACGTTATATCCATTATTATTTTAACTCCTACTTCTTTCCTCTCTACAATTTGTAAAAAATCACAGAGGAAAAATATACACATGTAATAATTAGCATCAATGACAAATCAATGCCACTGAGACAAGGAATATAATACTCTCTGCCGAGAGAAGAACTGTAACTCTATAGTAAAAAAAAGCAACCATAGCGTTACACATCTACACTACTAGCGCCATTGCGGAATAGCAAGAAACAAATTTGCGAGGGAATATTCGAAATTTACAGTAGAATATTGTACCATAAAATAAATATGGCATTAAGAGGATTGTTATTTGTATGAAGTAATACGTTAATAATAATTATTATTGTATTACTTCATACAAATAATATCCTCTTCATGCTGAAGTTATAATGTAGTTTTATATTAAAACAACCAGTCAGTATTAGTTTAATCATTTATTTCTTATAATCCTCATTTTCCTTTCCATGGCTTTTCTTTTCTCTTCTTCTTCCAATTCTCTGTTTTTTAATATAATATATCTTTTAATACATATAAAAAAGGTGCTGGTTTTAATATGATTTATATTAATTTCTAAATGATTATTACATTTATTTAGAAAAGAAAAATCAACACAATCTAAAGCAGCCATTATATTTTTTTTTATTTGATTTTGCCAGGCATCCGTTTTAAAGTAATTATTTACTATTGTAGCCATTGTTTCCACACATAGGACCACATTTTTATTAACATAACTTAAGGAGTTATTTGTTGTTTCATATTCTTTGAAACTTGTGAATGTGTGGAAGATTTCATGTGTTTCTGCCAAAAATGCGTTTTGGAAATTTAGACAATTTTTGTGCCTTAGTTTTTTAAAAATAAAACCACACACATACCCACAAGCTTGACTTTCAGGAGTCACCAGTTCGACTGTCTCAACTGCATTAGCTAATAACGTCTCCATCTCATTGGCATCAAATTCAGCAGTATCAAAATTTTTAATAGGTATGTCCACAGTTAAAAAATTCGAAAAATTATTGGATAAAATGGCGGAGTCATCTTCACAATTTTTTTTTTGTCTAGATTGTCGTAAATTTGTAATAATTGCTGTTTTCACACCTGCTACAAATTGCTGAATTGTCGGATTATTATTTGACCCACAATTATACCTAATGCAGCCGAAACAATTTTCTAAGGGATCCTGATTTAGGCGACGCGTCGAAAGACTCTTAATGTCTATAGCCAGCAAGTTTTTCCATAGCCTTTCAATGGCATTCATCGTGTGAATCCATCCTTCTTGAGACGGAGGATTTGATTTACTCCCAAGGTATTTCATGGATGATATAAACTTTCTCATCTCTCCAAAGAGTGCTATATGAGGGCTCCGTGCAGTCAGGTTTGTGGAATACTTTTTTCCTCTGCGTAGGTCTGGGCTGTCAGCATTAACGGCATCAAACAGCTGGTCAAACTTTTGGACGAATGTTGCCGTCGCATGGGCTTCAGTTGGTAGTTCATCTGCAAAAAATATTTTAAACATTTAGTCATACTAACAATAAAGACATAAGCTTTGGGGTATTTAGTTCTTAGTAGGTTCATCATTAGCATACATCTCTATTATTTCAGAGTGAAGTTTAGGAAAGGATGAAGTTAAAGCATGGTGAAAACTAAAATACTTACCTCTTCATTGTCAGTTGATTTAGATGGCCGTATTGACAATATATTTGTTGGCTTAACCAAAATGGGTGCTACCGGGATGTTTCCAATTTCTGAAAATGGTACTCTTGACTTTGGCAGTCCTGCTACACTTGACTGTGATACATTCTGAAAATAATGGTTATTATAATTAAAAATGCAAATGTGTTAATAGTGAATACTACAATTAAATAAATTACTAATGGCATACCTCATTAAATACATTGGTTTTATCATTTGGTATTTCAGTTAATTCAGGCACAGCAAATTTACTCAATTTTTTTCGTTCATTGTCATAAAATTGAGACGAATGAAAGTGTCTTCCACATAAAACTTTATTAGTTATGTGGAGCGAGTATAATGGTTCTCTAGAACTCCAGTCATCATTCGGCCAACAATATTTAGCCCAAGCATGAGCCCTGGAAATAAAAATTTAATCATCAAACAACAGAATTACAAACTTACAAATTATAAAGTAAATAAAACGAGTTATTAAGTAGTTAAACAGGTGTTTACAGTGGACGCTAAGATACGCTTAGCTGCGAGAAATGGGACACTAAAATTATAAATATTCTGCCTTTATTCACTTACCTACTTCGTGATATTATCTTTTCCTGGATTTGGAAACCTATGATAGGTTACCGACATATCTTCAGCGCGTGTTCTACCACACTTTGCACATTTTCTATTATTGTTGACAGACATTGTTCACAATTTACACACAAAATCAAAACATACTTTCATCAATATCAAAACATAATTTGAAAGAAACTGTAATGGCGGATGGCCGCCGGCCGGCGGCGGCAAGTCATGACAGTGTGGCCAGTCACCCAATGTTTTAATTTTTGACGTCTCATCTTATTTTTTAAAGTGGTATACATTAGCAACAAATACATAGAAAAGATCGATGTGTGCAACCGCAAAAACACAATTAAGAAAGACAACAGACCCTGCACTGAGAGCTCAAAGAGTAATATAATAAAATAAAACTTTATATAAGTATAGACTTGTCTTGATAGAGATTATAGATAGTATAAGGCGACGGTTACACGTAAAGTATTTATTGTGATCCATCAGTAAATAATGACGTATCGTGGTATTTAATTAACGTGTAACCTAATGTATTGATGTATGTCATTGTTAATTCATGGATTTTTACCAGACAAGACACAACAACGACCAGAACAAGCCGGATTTCGCCCTAATTTTTCTACAACTGACCACCTTCACACGCTCAATCAGATATTAGAAAAATACAAAGAAGTAAAACGTCCACTGTACATAGCTTTCGTAGATTTCAAGAAGGCGTTCAACTTCATAAATCATTCAGCTATCTTTACTGCACTACACACCCAAAATATTGAAAAAGCATACATAGATCTCTAAAGGCTACTACACACATCCCGGCGGCAATGCCGCCGGGTTCATGTCGAGCGGCTATGCCACCGGCAATACGAGTCGCCGGCACAAGCCGCTTTGTGCGGCAAAGCCGGCGGCTTTGTATGCCACCGGGTGCACGACGGCTTGGCCGGCGGCTTACCCGGCGGCCCTGCCGCCAGCACTGTGTGTAGGAGCCTTTAGATTAATTTACAACAATAGCACTGCAAATATCAAACTACACACTAGCGGTCCTATTTTCAAAATTTTCAGAGGAGTAAAGCAAGGTCGCTCTCTCCCAAATTATTCACCAGCACTCTCGAAGAGATTTTCAAATCTCTGGCAGTATCATGGGCAACAAGGGGTATAAACATCGGTGACAAACTCCTATCGAACCTGAGATTTGCGGATGATATTATCCTTTTTGCCCACTCAGCAGCCGAACTGGAACTCATGCTCCAAGACCTGAGCAGGGCAAGCCTCGAAGCGGGTCTTTTGATAAATTGGTCTAAAACCCAACTGATGACCAACAGCACGGAACGTAGGGTCGAGGTAGATGGGCAAGTAGTAAGTTATGTCAATGAGTACATATACTTGGGCCAGTTAGTGTCTTTCGGTAACAGGCAAGATGCAGAAATTGCTCGTCGCATATACAACGCCTGGAAAAGCTACTGGTCCATGAAAACGCTAATGAAGGGAGATTTACCAATCTCTCTGAAGCGGAAACTCATTGACATGTGCATCTTGCCCATCCTAACCTACGGTGCGCAAACATGGTCACTTACCAAAGGACTGAAGACCCGACTCGAGGTTTGCCAAAGAGCAATGGAACGTAGCATCCTCGGTATTAGGATAGCAGACCGCGTCAGAAACACCACGCTACGTTCCATAACTGGTGTTGCAGACGTGGCGATTAAAGCTGCCAAGCTAAAATGGGACTGGGCAGGTCATGTCTCCAGAATGCATCCGGACCGATGGGCTAGGATCTCCACAGAATGGGAGTTCCAGAATGTTCGGAGACCTCGCGGTAGACCCCCCACGGGGTGGCGGAAGGAACTGGAGGACTTCGATAAAGAGTGGAAAGAAGTGGCAAAAGATAGATCCAGGTGGAAAGTATTGGGGGAGACCATTGCCCAGCAGTGGGACACAACAGGTTAAATAAAAAATAAATTAGGTTAGGTTTTTTTTTTGTCCTACTACAGACTGAGGCGTCTGTACCCTTTGTCAGATATCTTTACATTTTGCATAATTATGTTTTCTTAACTATAAGAATTTTTTTTTTTTTTTTTTACTAAAATTACACACAATAACAACACTTAACAACTATCTTACTTTACAAATTTTCTAGGTTTTTTTTTTTTTCTTCAATTAAGTCATACAATAATAATTTAAATATATTTACTTACACAATATAGTATGATAACTTACGACCAACATTCAACTACACTTCTCACAATGCACATTCATCTCTTTTTTGAGTGAGCCCGTTCACACACCTGCTATATTGCTATAGCCAGTGTGTGCCGCGCCCAACAGACTTATTTCTTGCGCAGCTGTGTGCAGCTGTCTGCTCTCTGGAACAAGCAGCCACGCACTGTGCATTGTGAGAGCAGCCACCACGTCAAAACCCGCCCCCGCTTACTCCGTAGACTCTCCCCGGGACAACATCCTTCCTATCACCTGTCGGTCCCGGTTACTGATTGCCATTCGGAGGTTGTGGTCCCTAATAGCCTTGTCGGAGGTCGATGTTGCGCGCCGGATGAACTTGGCTATCGCATCATCACTGTCATTTGTGTAGTATACATAGCTGACAGTGTGACGCGATATTGCAACGACTGCATGGGGAACACTATTGTGGAGTTGGGTTTGCCTCTCCGTTGTTCGCACAATAACCACGTTGTCGAGGTTTAGGTTAGGTTAGGTTAGGTTAGGTTAGGTTAGGTTAGGTTAGGTTAGGTTAGGTTAGGTTAGGTTAGGTTAGGTTAGGTTAGGTTAGGTTAGGTTAGGTTAGGTTAGGTTAGGTTAGGTTAGGTTAGGTTAGGTTAGGTTAGGTTAGGTTAGGTTAGGTTAGGTTAGGTTAGGTTAGGTTAGGTTAGGTTAGGTTAGGTTAGGTTAGGTTAGGTTAGGTTAGGTTAGGTTAGGTTAGGTTAGGTTAGGTTAGGTTAGGTTAGGTTAGGTTAGGTTAGGTTAGGTTAGGTTAGGTTAGGTTAGGTTAGGTTAGGTTAGGTTAGGTTAGGTTAGGTTAGGTTAGGTTAGGTTAGGTTAGGTTAGGTTGGGGCGCGGGTCAGACAACCTCCTCGTGGTGCGCCCTGGGCAACGTGAACCCTCGAGTCTCTGCGATTTTAGCGGAGACTCGAGAGTTGACGGCAAATAGTCTGACAGGGGAGGGAGGGAAAAGTGAAAGTGTTGGGGAAGCGATGGCTGGGGGAACAGTGGGGGAAGTTATTGGACAACGGGGGGGACAGGGATATAACACATTCACACACACCTTTACACACCACACATACAACATTACACACCACACTCAAGCATCCCATCAACTCATTCATACATCTACACGCATTCAGATACACACGACGTTCAGAACTGGGAGTTGAATAAAAATCATGAAAAAGACGACAATTAAAGTTAGTCCACGGGTGGGTCCCGCCTCAGGCGGGGAATCCCACCAGGGTGCTTCGGCGCCCTGCTGCCCCGTTGTATACGTGGGGGGCAATTGCCGTTTGGATTGTGATAGGAGTAGTGGAAGTGAGAATGGAGGAAGGAGTAGGAGCGGACGTGATAGCGAGAAAGAGGACCGAGAAGGTCAAAAGAAGGAAGAAAGGAAGAAGGAAGATTGGCCCCAACTACCGCCCCGGGCCAATCAGCGAGAAAGAACGAAAGAGAGGAAACCTGAAGAAAAGAGCTCGGGCGAAAGCGGCCAAGAAAGCCAGAACGAGCAAAGACAGCAAAAAGCGGTTTTGCTACTCCCATCTTGGGCCAACCATGGGGAGAGAAAAGTGGAGAAGGAGAGAGACAAGAGTGTGGCGTCCATATCCTCGGGGTCCGAACGGAGCCTGAGAGTCTTGGTGGAACGCCTTCCGACACCGATGTCCTTCGGCCGCCTCAGCGACGGCGAGGCTGGACGTAAAAGAAGAAGAGGATCGGACGAGGACACTCCGGAGTCATCAGACATCGAAGGCGTGGCTCGGGCTCCACGAAAAATGTCGACGACGCTCCGGGGCCGTGGACTCGGGAGACCTCCATCCCACGGGAAGTACGTGGGCTTGGCGAAGGCCAAAAAAGACCTGGAAGAGGCTCAGCGTGCCGCCGAAGAGTCTGATAGGACTGCAGAAAAGTCTTCGAAAGATCTGGAGACAGAGAGAAAAGTCGCCGAGTGGACTCGAAACAATATTCGGAGTTCCCGGCTGTTCTCTGCCTCTGGGTCCGACATGGAACAGTCTGACCATGGGACCGACGTAGAAGACGACGTGGCAATCATTAAAACGATTGCCACCAAGTCCGGAAATCTAAAGGGAGGATACGTTCGGGCCCTTAAGAATGCTGCAGCGGCCATCTCCGAAAAGTGCCAACGGATGGCAAATAAGAACACATCCGAGGAGGAGGCGAGATTAAGAGCCGAAAATGCTCAGCTCCGGGCCGCCATGGATACACTCCGCAAGGAGTTTGACTTGGTCCGGGCTGAGCTGTCTCGGCTTACAGAGGCGGTGGGTCGTGCGAACCGAGAGGAGCCTCAGCCCTCGCGGAAGTCTGGTCCCCCCAGCGAAGAAGAGTCCTTACGCAAGTTCGCAGTCATGGTGGGGACCATGATTGATGCAAAGATGGCGGCGCTTGAGCCCCGCCTTCTTCCGGCCCAGCGCGAGCGGCCACCGCTGGCTGCAGACTCTCTGAGGAGGCAGTCAACGGAGGCAATGATAGTGCCAGAAGCTCAACCGAGTTCAGCACCGACAAGGAAGACAACAGCACAAGCGGAAAAGAAGGGCAAGAAGAAGAAGAAGGCTAAGGAAGGAGAAAAGGCTCTCCCAATACCGCCACCGGCAGCCCCTTTACCGGCTGTCACGTCTGGTGGACCCAGCGTGATACCCACTCCTTCACAAGAGGGATGGAGCGCTGTCGTCAAAAGAGGCGGTAAGGGAAATCCCCGACCCGCCCAACAGGCTCGAACAGTCCAGCGCCGGGCTGCAGCACAAGCAGACAAGACCAGCAGCAGAACAAAGAAGAGGCGGATTAGGGGTCCCAAGTCCTCAGCTATTGTCCTGACCTTACGTCCAGAGGCCACTACAAGAGGACTGTCTTACAAAGAGGTGCTGGTCAAGATGAAGACCAGCATCTCTCTTTCTAGCGTGGGCATCACCGGAGGCGTGAAAATTAAGGAGGCGCAGACGGGTGCAAAATTAATTGAGATTCCCGGATCCAGCAGTGACGCCCTGGCTGACCAACTAGCGGTGAAGATCCGGGAGATCCTCGGAGACGACGTCTGGGTAACGAGGCCCGTGAAGTGTAGCGAGCTGCGCATCACGAACCTCGACGAGTCCATCACGGTGGAGGAAGTAGTCGCTGCCGTCGTAGCGGAGTCGGGATGCAACAGGGAGTCCCTCAGGACGGGCGATATCCACCGCGAAGCTCGCGGTCGTAGAGGGTTCACCCTGTGGGTGCGGTGCCCGACAACTGCGGCAAAGGTCCTGGCCCAAAAGCGGACCATATTGGTGGGGTGGATTCCAGCGAGGGTCACCTTACTGGAACCCCGCCCGCTCACCTGCTTCCGCTGCATGGAGCTGGGGCACGTCTGCGGCAAGTGCGACTCCGACGTTGATCGGAGCGCGCTCTGCTACAGATGCGGCAAGGAGGGCCACAAAGCAGCGTCCTGCTCAGCGGATCCCCACTGCAGCCTGTGCGCGGCCGCAGATCTGCCGGCGTCGCACAGAGTGGGGGGCAGGGCATGTGTCGCCGCTGCAAAGAAGAGGTCCCGGAAAAGAGGCACTCAGAGTGTCCATATGACGCGTCCCCAAGCTTCATCAGAGGCCATGGACGAGGGGGTTCCAAGTAGAAGCGGATAATGGATTACACCCTTACCCGCTTCCTCCAGTGCAACATCAACCACTCCGCCCGAGCCCAGGATCTCCTGACCCAAAGCATGGCAGAGTGGCTGATCAACATAGCCGTCGTCGCGGAACCTTATTTTGTTCCAGAATCGGAACATTGGGCTGCGGATCGCGACTCCCTAGTCGCTATTGTCACTCGACCCTCCGCTGGCTCCCCTCCATTTGACCATGTAGCAAAGGGTAGGGGATGCGTAGCGGTCACCATAGGTGGCTTAGTGATTGTGGGGGTGTATTTCTCTCCGAACAGGCCTCTCGTCGAATTCGAGGGATTCCTGGGAGAACTATCCGCTCTTCTAGAGAGCAGGAGGCGGTCCCGCCAGGTGCTCGTCCTCGGGGACTTCAACGCCAAATCCTCGGCGTGGGGATCCCCGACGACTGATGCCCGCGGTGACTGTCTCTTGGAGTGGGCAACTTCGACTGGACTGGAGATCCTCAACCAGGGATCGGAATACACGTGCGTGCGGCAACAGGGCGGATCCATAGTGGACATCACGTTCGCATGCCCCGCCCTGGCGCGCCGTGTTCGAGGCTGGAGAGTCTTGGTGGAGGCGGAGTCGTTGTCCGATCATCGGTACATCCGATTTGACACCTCCGCCACCGCCTCGAACCCCAGTCAGCCGGTATCCACTTCACGAGAGGGACCGCGTTGGTCACTGAAGCGTCTCAACCGAGAGCATCTTGAAGAGGCGCTCCTAGTAACGACGTGGGAGACGGCGCCGGAACGACCGGAGTGCGTTGAAACAGAAGCAGAGTGGTTCGGGGCTGCCATGACGTCCATCTGCGACGCATCTATGCCCCGAGTACCTCCATACCACCCAAGACGATGCGTCTACTGGTGGTCCGCCGAGATTGCGGCGCTCCGCGCTGCGTGCATCGCGGCGGGCCGCCGATACACGCGTCACAGACGCAGATATCGACGCCACCAACGCGACACAGACGAGGAAGTCGAAGAAGCCCTTCTAAATGAGCACCGACGAGCGAAGGAGGCCCTACAAAAGGCGATTGAGCAAGCAAAAACACAAGGAAAGGAGGAAATGCTTCGGACCTTGGATGACGACCCCTGGGGTAGGCCCTACCTTATGGTACGTGGCAAACTGCGCCAGTCGGCGCCGCCCCTCACCCAAGTTCTGGAGCCGCAGTTCCTGGAAGGCGTGCTGTCGACTCTGTTCCCGGACAGAGGCGCACACACGCCGCCGGAGATGTCCCCATCTCCCGGCACAGGACCTGCCAACACCTCCGTCCCGGAAGTCACCAGAGAGGAGCTGAAGGCGGCCGTGATCAGACTTCGGTCGAAAAACACGGCCCCTGGGCTGGATGGCATCCCGGGTCGCGTTTGGGTGGAGGCCCTGGAGTCCGACGACTTCGCGTCTCGACTTAGGAGCCTCTACTCGGCGTGCCTGGAGCGCGGCCAGTTCCCTCTTAGGTGGAGAAACGGGAGGCTTGTGTTGTTGAAGAAGGAAGGACGGCCGGCAGATGTTCCGTCATCCTACCGTCCCATCGTCCTCATCGACGAAGTGGTGAAACTGCTCGAGCGAATCATCGCCGCCCGCCTTACGAATCACCTTCGTACTGTGGGGCCTGATTTCACAGACAACCAGTATGGCTTCAGACTTGGTCTTTCAACCATAGAAGCCATACTGAGGCTGAGAGATCTCACTGAGGGCGCTGTACACCGGGGCGAGGTTGCATTGGTGGTGTCCGTGGACATCTCCAATGCCTTCAACTCCTTGCCCTGGGAGTGCATACTCGCGGCACTCCGTTACCACGGGGTGCCCGAGTACCTCATTAGGATCATCGCTCAATACTTGCCACGAGTCGTGACATACTCCGTCCAAAACGGCACGCGATGTCATCCGATGTCGCGAGGTGTTCCACAGGGTTCGGTTTTAGGACCAATCCTGTGGAACTTTGGATTTGGTTGGGTACTTCGTGGGTCGAACCTGCCGGGGGTCTACTATCTTTGCTTCGCTGACGACGTCCTAGTGATAGTCCTGGGAAAGGACTACCGATCAGCGAGCATTCTGGCCACGGCAGCGGTGGCCCACATCGTGTCCAGAATAAGGAGGCTCGGCTTGGAGGTGGCTCTGCACAAGACCCAGGCGATGATGTTCCACGGCCCTCGTAGAGGACCCCCACCTGGGGCTCACATCATCGTCGGTGGCGTGCGGATCGACCTCCAGCCGACCCTCAAATACCTGGGATTGGTATTGGACAGCCGGTGGAACTTCAGACCGCACTTCGCAGCCCTTGCGCCGCGGCTGTTGAAGGTTTCATCAGCTCTCCGCAGAATTATGCCCAACTTAAATGGGCCTCAAGAAGCGAGTCGCCGCCTCTATATGGGAGTCGTGCGGTCCATGGCCCTGTACGGCGCACCTGTTTGGGCTCGCGCCCACTCAGCGAGTGCCGTCCCCCTCCTGCGAGCGCCTCAGCGCGCAATCGCGATAGGGGTGGCCAGGGGATACCGCACCATATCCGGCGAAGCGGCCTTATTACTCGCTGGGTCCCTGCCCTGGGACTTAGAGGCTAGAGTGTTGGCGTCGGTCTACGACTGGCGCCAGCGCCGTCGAGATGGCGGGAACAACCCTGCCCTCCGAGAAATCCAGCATCGCAGGGAGCTCGCCCGACTCGATGCTGTCGATGAGTGGAGGGCTCGTATGGAGCGGCCGAGTTACGGCACACGCACGGTCGAGGCCATCCGCGATGTCCTCGACGAGTGGCTCTACCGGCGTCATGGCAGACTCACTTTCCGGCTGACGCAGGTCCTGTCGGGGCATGGTTGCTTCGGCGGGTACCTGTGTCGTATAGCCCTGAGGGAGCCGACGCCGGTGTGCCACCACTGCGGAGCCGAGGAAGACTCGGCACAACATACGTTGGAGGAGTGTCCGGCATGGTCGGACCAGAGGTCGGCTATGGCTGCCGTCATCGGTTTCGACTTCTCTCTGCGGGCCGTAGTTCGCGCTATGGTCCAAGGGGAGGAGTCCTGGACGGCGGTGGCCAACTTCTGTGAGAGCGTGCTCACACAGAAGGAAGCGGCAGAGCGCGAGCGTGAGGCGGTCACTGACTGCCCCATGCGCCGCCGCAGAGCTGGCCGACGGCGAAGGGCGTTTCCGGACGCCCTGCGCCCTCCATAACTGGGGCCGCGGTGGTCCTCCCGGGGAGCGGGATGACCGCCGCATTAAGGCCTCGAGATGGCGCGCGCGGTGTCTTCCGCGCGCCTCTCAGTAAGTCCGGTGTACCACACCGAGGACGGGGTTCCCCCTCTGGAGGGTCCCAGCGCTGTCGGGGTTCGGTGGACGCATCCCCGGATTTCCCATGTCCCCGACACAAGCGCCGAGGATGGAGACACAGCTGTGGTTTAGTGGGTATTACTGCGGTGGATGCGATGAGCCCCGGCAGCGGGGGGAGCTGGTCCACCGGGTTCGTCTTCAACTGAAGCCTAGTTGCTTCTAAGTCCATCCGGGCTTCAGTCTCGGATTGACTTGGAAGTGGCCAAGGTCGAAGTTGACGGCACTGAGTCCCACATACCCCGACTATTGGCTCCGCCCAATAGTTGGGGATGCATAAAAGGCATTCCACTGCTATAACAAAAAAAAAAAAAAAAAAAAAAAAAAAAGGTTAGGTTAGGTTAGGTTAGGTTAGGTTAGGTTAGGTTAGGTTAGGTTAGGTTAGGTTAGGTTAGGTTAGGTTAGGTTAGGTTAGGTTAGGTTAGGTTAGGTTAGGTTAGGTTTTTTTTTTTTTTTTTTTTTTTTTTTTTTTTTTTTTTTTTTGATGTTTCGGTTTTCCCCTGATATTTATTTTTCAGGGACCTTGGATCTCCTGTCTAAAAGCACTATCACTTATCACTGTGGCCTGATTGTGGCCTTATTCATTTTTGCCACTTCTTTTATCACATCTTCGCAATATTGTGCGAATTTCTTTTTAGAGTGACTACCCTTAATAAGAGTGTTCCAGCTTTCAGTTTTTAGCTTTGTGTTAAGTTCGAATTCTAAACACATTCTCTTATTTGCGAATATGGGGCAGTCATTCAAAATGTGCTCTATGTCTTGTGGCACATCAGAGCAGTGGCAGTTGGGACTATCTTTGCGTTTAAATCGATGGAGATACTGGGCAGTGGCTCCATGTCCTGTCAGGATTTGGGACTTCCAGTAGGACACGCCCAGTTCCCTCATCGATTTATATGCGCTTGTCACTTCAGGGAAGAAAGTCTTGGTAACTTTTCCTTTCTTTGATTGCCTGTATTCTCTTTGCCAATTTTGGAGGGTGCGTTCTCTAATGGATTTTTTGGCAAAGGATACAGGGAATCTGTCGTATTCCGAGGCCGTTTTCATGGATAGAGCTGCTTCCTTAGCCAGTGTGTCTGCGCGTTCATTACCGGCTGTGCCAGCGTGGGCCTTGGTCCAGAAAAACTTAATTTCTTTGCCTTGTTGTTCTGCATTTTGGAGGTCTTTCTTGATTTCGCAGACCAAGGGATGTGTTGAGACTGGGTTCTTTATTGCTTCGAGTGAGGAACGGGAGTCACTAACGATGTGGCATGGTGTGTAGCTTGGCGTCTGCAGGACAAAATTAACGGCGTGTTTCAGTGCAAGGAGCTCCGATTGGTACACCGAGCAGAAGGGCTCCAGACGGAGCTTCTTGCACCGAACTTCTGATCCGTTCCTCCAGACTGACAAGGCGCAGCCAACTTTTCCTTCGAGCTTGCTGCCGTCTGTATAGATGTAGACAGCAGGAGGGGCTGAGTCTTCAGTGGGGTTCTCGACTGGAGCTATGATCGAGAACGAGACTTCTTTTCGGTCGGCCGGGTGCGGGAGTTGGAAGAATGGGACTCGAGGTTCCAGTCTTCTGCCCCAGGCTTCCGTTAGAAGTTTACCCCGTTTCACTTTGAACAGCTCTGCGACTTCTTTGGCCCTGTAATCTAGCGGAAGAATTCCCGCCAGAGTAATTGCTGAGTCGAAGGATGTAGTCCGGTAAGCCTTGGCGATTTTGAGAGCAAACAGTCGCTGGGTTGACCGCAGCTTCCGGACTATGTAATCCTTCGAGCAGCTGTCACCCCAGACATTGGAGGCGTATAGGATCATGGGCTCGATCGCGCCGATGTACATCTCCCGTACAATTTCGGGACTGAGTCCCCAAGAGGGTTTTGCTGCTCGTGCTAAGCCCTTGTACACCGCGGTTGCCTTTGCGCAGGCGCTGTCAATGTGTTCCTTGAACGTGAGGTTGTTGTCTATGACCAATCCCAGGATCTTTGTGCTGGTTACTGGCTCAATCGGGACATTGTTCATGGTGATGTTCGGAGCAGAAATATTCTGTTTCCGGGTTATCACCATGAGAGAGGTTTTGTGGGGGGAGAAGTTGAGTTTGTGCTCGCGTCCCCACTCGACAACTCTGTTCAGCACTGGATTGAGCTTCGCCTCGATTTCTTCGACAGTGTCGCCATGTACCACCATGGTCACGTCGTCAGCAAAAGCCTGGAGGTCTACTGGGCTATCCTCTAGCTCTTCGAGAAGGGAGTCTGCGACGAGGTTCCATTTCACCGGGCCTGCTACACTTCCTTGGATGCGGTTAGGTTAGGTTAGGTTAGGTTAGGTTAGGTTAGGTTAGGTTAGGTTAGGTTAGGTTAGGTTAGGTTAGGTTAGGTTGGGGCGCGGGTCAGACAACCTCCTCGTGGTGCGCCCTGGGCAACGTGAACCCTCGAGTCTGCGATTTTAGCGGAGACTCGAGAGTTGACGGCAAATAGTCTGACAGGGGTGGGAGGGAAAAGTGAAAGTGTTGGGGAAGTGATGGCTGGGAGAACAGTGGGGGAAGTTATTGGACAACGGGGGGGACAGGGAGATTACACATTCACACATTTTTACACACCACACATACAACATGACACACCACATCCAAGCACTTCATCAATTCATACACACAGATACACACATAGTCACATACACACCGACGCATAAGTACAAGGAGAGGAAATAATCATGAAAAAGACGACAATTAAAGTTAGTCCACGGGTGGGTCCCGCCTCAGGCGGGGAATCCCACCAGGGTGCCTCGGTGCCCTGCTGCCCCGTTGTATACGTGGGGGGCAATTGCCGTTTGGATTGTGATAGGAGTAGTGGAAGTGAGAATGGAGGAAGGAGTAGGAGCGGACGTGATAGCGAGAGAGAGGACCGAGAAGGGCAAAAGAAGGAAGAAAGGAAGAAGGAAGATTGGCCCCAACTACCGCCCCGGGCCAATCAGCGCGATAGAATGAAAGAGAAGAAGCCTGAAGAAAAGAGCTCGGGCGAAAGCGGCCGAGAAAGCCAGAAAGAGCAAAGACAGCAAAAGGCGGTTTCGCTACTCCCATCTTGGGCCAACCAAGGGGAGAGAAAAGTGGAGAAGGAGAGAGACAAGAGTGTGGCGTCCATATCCTCGGGATCCGAACGGAGTCTGAGAGTCTTGGTGGAACGCCTTCCGACACCGATGTCTTTCGGCCGCCTCAGTGACGGCGAGGCTGGACGTAAGAGAAGAAGAGGATCGGATGAGGACACCCCGGAGTCATCAGACATTGAGGGCGTGGCTCGGGCTCCACGAAAGATGTCAACGACGCTCCGGGGCCGGGGACTGGGGAGACCTCCATCCCACGGGAAGTACGTGGGCTTGGCGAAAGCCAAAAAAGACCTGGAAGAGGCTCAACGTGCCGCCGAAGAGTCTGATCGGGCTACAAATAAGGCTGCGAAAGAACTGGAGACAGAGAGAAAAGTCGCCGAGTGGACTCGAAACAATATTCGGAGTTCCCGGCTGTTCTCTGTCTCTGGATCCGACATGGACCAGTCTGACCAGGGGACCGACATCGAAGACGACGTGGCGATCATTAAAATGATTGCCACCAAGTCCGGAAACTTAAAGGGAGGATACGTTCGGGCCCTTAAGAATGTTGCAGCGGCCATATCTGAAAAGTGCCAACGGATGGCAAAGAAGAACAGATCAGAGGAGGAGGCGAGACTAAGAGCCGAAAACTCTCAGCTTCGGGCCGCCATGGACACACTCCGCAAGGAGTTTGACCAGGTCCGGGCTGAGATGACTCGGCTAACAGAAGCGGTCGGTCGTGCGCATCATGAGAAGACCCAGCCGACGCGGCAGCCTGGTCCCCCCAGTGAAGAAGAGTCCCTGCGGAAGTTCGCAGTCATGGTGGGGACCATGATTGACGCGAAGATGGCGGTGCTTGAGCCCCGCCTGCTTCCGGCCCAGCGTGAACGCCCACCGCTGGCAGCTGACACTCGTAGGAGGGAGTCAACAGAGGCGACGGCTGCACCAGAGACTCAACCAGCACCGCTTAAGCAGACGGCATCCCAGGCGGAGAAGAAACGGAAGAAGAAAAAGGCCAAGGAAGGAGGCAAGGTCCCTCCGCCCCCGCCTCCGGCGGCTCCTCTTCCGGCCGTCACGTCAGGTGGACCAAGCGATGTGCCCTCCTCCCCGCAAGAGGGATGGAGCGCCGCGGTCAAAAGAGGAGGAAGGGGAAACCCCCGACCCACCCAACAGACTAGACCAATCCAGCGCCGGGCTGCACCATCAGCAGCCAAGACCAGCGGGAAGGCCAAAAAGAGACGCATCAGGGGTCCCAAGACCTCAGCCATCGTCCTGACACTACGTCCAGAGGCCACGACGAGAGGACTGACATACAAAGAGGTGCTGGTCAGAATGAAGACCAGCATATCTCTTTCCAGTGTGGGCATCACTGGAGGCGTCAAAATCAAAGAGGCACAGACAGGCGCCAAATTGATTGAGATCCCCGGATCTGGCAGCGACGCCCTGGCCGACCAGCTAGCGGCAAAGATCCGGGAGATCCTTGGAGACGATGTCTGGGTCACGAGGCCCGTGAAGTGCAGCGAGCTGCGCATCACGGACCTCGACGAGTCCATCACGGCGGAGGAAGTAGCCGCTGCCGTCGTAGCAGAGTCGGGATGCAGCAGGGAGTCCCTCAAGACAGGCGATATCCGCCGCGAAGCTCGCGGTCGTAGGGGGTTCACCCTGTGGGTGCGGTGCCCGACAACAGCGGCAAAGGTCCTGGCCCAAAAGCGGACTATTTTGGTGGGATGGATTCCAGCGAAGGTTACCTTACTGGAACCCCGTCCGCTCACCTGCTTCCGCTGCATGGAGCTGGGGCACGTCTGCGGCAAGTGCGACTCCGACGTTGATCGGAGCGCACTCTGCTACAGATGCGGCAAGGAGGGCCACAAAGCAGCGACCTGCTCAGCGGATCCCCACTGCAGCCTGTGCGCGGCCGCAAATTTGCCGGCGTCGCACAGAGTGGGGGGCAGGGCATGCGTCGCCGCTGCAAAGAAGAGGTCCCGGAAAAGAGGTACTCAGAGTGCCCAAACAACGGGTCCCCAAGCCTCACCAGAGGCCATGGACGAGGGGGTTCCAAGTAGAAGCGGATAATGGATCACACCCTTACCCGCTTCCTCCAGTGCAACATCAACCACTCCGCCCGAGCCCAGGATCTCCTGACCCAAAGCATGGCAGAGTGGCTGATCAACATAGCCGTCGTCGCGGAACCTTATTTTGTCCCGGAATCGGACCATTGGGCTGCGGATCGCGACTCCCTGGTCGCTATTGTCAATCGGCCCTCCGCTGGCTCCCCTCCCTTTGACCATGTAGCAAAGGGTAGGGGATGTGTAGCGGTTACCATGGGTGGCTTAGCGATTGTGGGGGTGTATTTTTCTCCCAACAGACCTCTCGTTGAATTCGAGGGATTTCTGGGAGAACTCTCCGCACTTGTGGAAAGCAGTAGGCGGTCCCGCCAGGTGCTCGTCGTTGGAGACTTCAACGCCAAATCCCCGGCGTGGGGGTCCCCGACGACTGATGCCCGCGGTGATCTCCTTCTAGAGTGGTCCGTGCAATCCGGTTTGGTCATCCTCAACCGGGGGTCGGAATACACGTGCGTGCGGCAACAGGGCGGATCCATAGTGGACATCTCGTTCGCATGCCCCGCCCTGGCGCGCCGTGTTTTAGGCTGGAGAGTCTGCGTTGAGGCGGAGTCGCTGTCCGATCATCGGTACATCCGATTTGACACCTCCGCCACCGCCTCGAACCCCAGTCAACCGCCCTCAGGGGCACGAGAGGGACCGCGTTGGTCGCTGACACGCCTCGACCGAGATCATCTCGAGGAGGCGCTCATAGTGGCTGCGTGGGAGACGGCACCGGAACGTCCAGCGTGTGTCGAGGCTGAGGCGGAATGGTTCGGGGCTGCGATGACGTCTGTCTGCGACGCATCAATGCCCCGCGTAACAACCTTCCATCCTCGCCGTTGCGTGTACTGGTGGTCTGCCGAAATTGCGGCACTCCGCACTGCGAGTATCGCGGCGGGCCGCCTATACACGCGACACAGACGTCGCTACAGACGACATCGTCACGACACCGACGAGGAAGTAGAGACCGCTCTCTTAAACGAGCATCGAGTGTGCAAAGAGGCTCTTCAGCGGGCCATTGAGCAGGCCAAGGTACGAGCGAAGGAGGAAATGCTTCGGACTTTGGATGACAATCCTTGGGGTAGGCCCTACCTCATGGTTAGAGGCAAACTGCGCCAGTCGGCGCCGCCCCTCACCCAAAGTCTGGAGCCGCAGTTCCTGGAAGGCGTGATGTCGACTCTGTTTCCGAGCAGAGGCGCACACACGCCGCCGGTGATGGCTCCGCCTCCCGGCACAAGAACTGCCGACACCTCTATCCCTGCCGTCACGAGGGAGGAACTCAAGGAGGCCGTGATCAGACTTCGGTCGAAAAACACGGCCCCCGGACTCGACGGGATACCGGGCCGCGTTTGGGTGAAGGCCTTAGAGCTCGATGACCTCGCGTCTCGACTCAGGGGCCTCTACTCCGCGTGCCTGGAGCGTGGTCAGTTCCCTCTCAAGTGGCGTAGTGGGAAACTTGTGCTTCTCAAGAAGGAAGGACGACCGGCGGACTCACCCTCCTCCTACCGCCCCATCGTCCTTATTGACGAGGTGGCAAAGCTCTTCGAGCGAATTATCGCCGCCCGCCTAACGAACCATCTTCGCACTGTTGGGCCAGATTTTACCGACAATCAATATGGCTTTCGTCTCGGTCGATCAACGATCGAGGCCATATTGAAGTTGAAGGACCTGACTGAGGGCGCTGTACACCGGGGCGAGGTTGCGTTGGTGGTGTCCGTGGACATCTCCAACGCCTTCAACACCTTGCCCTGGGAGTGCATTCTCGCGGCGCTCCGATACCACGGGGTGCCCGAGTACCTCATTCGGGTCATTGGACAATACTTGCCGCACGTCGTGTCCTACATGACAAAGCACGGCATAAAACATCACCCGATGTCGCGTGGAGTCCCGCAGGGTTCGGTCTTAGGACCAATCCTGTGGAACTTTGGATTTGGCTGGGTTCTTCGTGGGTCGACCCTGCCCGGGGTCTACTACCTTTGCTTCGCCGACGATGTCCTAGTCATAGTCCTGGGAAAGGACTACAGGTCGGCGAGTATACTGGCCACGGCAGCGGTGGCCCACATTGTATCCCGAATACGGAGGCTCGGGCTGGAGGTGGCCCTTCACAAGACCAAGGCAATGATGTTTTCCGGCCCTCGTAGAGGACCCCCACCTGGGGCTCACATCATTGTCGGTGGCGTGAGGATCGACATCCAGTCGACCCTCAAATACCTAGGCCTGACATTGGATAACCGGTGGGGTTTCCGACAACATTTTGCGGCCCTGGCACCACGGCTGCTGAAAACAGCATCGGCCTTGCGTAGGATAATGCCCAACCTTAATGGGCCTCAGGATGCGAGTCGCCGTCTCTATTTGGGAGTCGTGCGGTCCATGGCCCTGTACGGCGCTCCTGTTTGGGCTCGCGCCCTCTCAGCGAGTGCCGTCCCCCTCCTGCGAGCGCCTCAGCGCGCAATCGCGATAGGGGTGGCCAGGGGATACCGCACCATATCCGGAGAGGCGGCCTTACTTCTCGCTGGGTCAATCCCTTGGGATTTGGAAGCGCAGGTTTTAGCGACGGTATATGACTGGCGTATGGGCCTTCGCGCTACCGGGATAAGTCCTGCTCCGCGCGAAATTCAACGCCGCAGGGAGCTCGCCTGCCAGGACGCTATCGAAGCGTGGAGAGAGCGTCTGGAGCGCCCGAGTTACGGCACACGCACGGTTGAGGCCATCCGTGATGTCCTCGACGAGTGGCTCTACCGGCGACATGGCACACTCACGTTCAGGCTGACGCAGGTCCTGTCGGGGCATGGTTGCTTCGGCGGGTACCTGTGTCGTATAGCCCTGAGGGAGCCGACGCCGGTGTGCCACCACTGCGGAGCCGAGGAGGACTCGGCGCAGCATACGCTTGAGGAGTGTCCGGCCTGGTCGGACCAGAGGACGGCTCTGGCCGCCGTCATCGGCACTGACTTCACTCTGCGGGCCGTAGTTCGCGCTATGGTCCAAGGGGAGGAGTCCTGGACGGCGGTGGCCTCCTTCTGTGAGCAGGTGCTCATGCAGAAGGAAGCGGCAGAGCGCGAGCGTGAGGCGGTCACCGACTGCCCCATGCGCCGCCGCAGAGCTGGCCGAAGGCGAAGGGCGTTTCCGGACGCCTTGCGCCCTCCTTAACTGAGGTCGCGGCGACTATCCCGGGGAGCGGGACAGCCGCCGCACATAGGCCTCGAGATGGCGCGCGCGGTGTCTTCCGCGCGCCTCTCAGTAATTCCGGTGCACAACACCGAGGACGGGGTTCCCTCTTTTGAGGGTCCCAGCGCTGTCGGGGTTCGGTGGACGCATCTTTAGATTTCCCATGTCCCCGACACAAGCGCCGAGGAAGGAGACACAGCTGTGGTTTAGTGGGTATTACTGCGGTGGATGCGATGAGCCCCGGTAGCGGGGGGAGCTTGTCCACCGGGTTGGTCATCAACTGAAGCCTAGCTGCTTCTAAGTATATCCGGGCTTCAGCCTCGGACAGACTTGGAAGTGGCCAAGGCCGAAGTTGTTGGCATTGAGTCCCACATACCCCGACTATTGGCTCCACCCAATGGTTGGGGATGCATAAAAGGCATTCCACTGCTATAACAAAAAAAAAAAAAAAAAAAAAAAAGGTTAGGTTAGGTTAGGTTAGGTTTTTTTTTTTTTTTTTTTTTTTTTTTTTTTTTAAATAAACCTGTCCGGGCGCTATCTGGCCCGGCCCGCGAGCTAAGGTTTTTACAATTTCTTTATTCAGGGTATAGGTTTACATATTGATCTTAATTTAGGTTTTTACAATTTCTTAATTTCTACAATTTTATACAAGACTTTTATACATCTTATAATATATTTATATTTTTATACAGGTTTTACATATTTCCATTAATTATTAACATTTTACAGTTTTTTGATTATATAACCGTGATATTTCAGGGTATAGGATTCCTAGTATCCCTCTGACGTGATCAGAGTCCGTGTTTTCTGTTCGTGTTTTGTGCGTGTGTTTATTTAGTTGTTAGTTATAGGTTTATCGGAGAATTACATTGATGTTTTTGGTGGCTTTTTCCAGTCCGCAACGGACCATGGCGCTTTTACCGTAAACGGCGGATCATAGCTTGTATTATGTTGCTGCGTGTTTATGGTGCTTGCTGCCTGTGATTCTGTCCGTTGTGGATTCGACTTTGCTATGGGTACAAATTGGTACCTTTTTCGATTACGAAACTGTTGCCAATTCAATTTATTAGGTTCGTTGGGGATAGAGTCAATCGGTGTAGTGTGTGCTGCATGTGTTGTGTTTATGTCTGGTTGTGTACTGTCTGTAGTGTGTGTTGTGTTACTGCTTGTATAGTGCTGTTTTGGTAATTGGGTCACTTTCTCATGAGAGTGATCCCAATTTGCAGTTTGTGTGTAGTGCTTGCTGGTGTTTTCGATTGACTCTATGCTTGTGTTTTGTGCTGTTCCGGTTGATTTTGGGCTTGTGGTGTCGCCTGGTGCAATTTTAGCAGTACGCCACTGTCTGCCGGGCTAACGCGTCCCATTTCCGCCTCACCGGACAGTCTCGGCTGAACGCATTATGGTCGGCCCTGTCCAGTTTGGCGGTGATGCAGTTGCTACAGGTTGGGGACGCTCCAGCTCTCCAGTCAGCGCACTCGGTCCGCATATGTGGTCCGCCGCAGTGACAGCACTTCAGCGTGGTCTCCGTGCAGAAACGCCGGCTATGTCCGTACCCAAGGCAGAGCGAGCATTGGACAAGCGGCGTTTGATCGACCACGCTGACGCTAGGCTGCAGGTCTATACGCAGCTGTGCGGCTGTAGTTAGGCGACTCCACAAGCGGGGTGAGACTTTTGCCGATATGCTACACTGGTGGGGGTTTCGACCTGTTTTCCTGTAGCGGATTTCAAATTCGTCTTCCAGCTTTACGTCTCTACAGATGTCGGGGTTCTGGTTTTTAAGGGCTTTCATTATGTCTTCGTTGGTGTTATACGAAAAGACGTCTTTCAGTGTCACAAGGGGACGTTTATTCTTAATGTCTTCGACATTAAGGGTCTCCGTCCCCTGTAGCCTCTTCTTCAGTTTTTCCCTTTCATCTGTAGATCCGCAAGCTATGATGACTTTCTGGTCTTTGGCTTTCCTGACCCTCTCTACCTTGACCCAGCCCTCCTTTGCATCCACGGCTTCCCGGACTTTTTCCAGAACTTGATCGCCCGTGTCCATTTCGTCCTTCGAAGTCACCACTACGGAGTGCAGCGCCTTCGGAGCCACATGTTGCGGCGGCGAGGCACCCGCTGCCACACTCGCATAGGTCGACCTTGACAGCGCGTCCACTTTGCTGTCCAAACTCAATTTCAAATTATCCAGTTTCTCATTGCTCTCCTTCACCAGTCGACTGTGTTCGGCTAGTGTGGAGAGCAGATGAGAAATCTCCTTTATTTCAACAGGGGCAATCAAGGATGGCTGGGGAGCTTTAGGCTCTTCAGGTTGTCCTTTCTTTGGTTTCTCTTCCCTTTCCTCATCTTTTCTTGTCGTTTTTCTGTCTTCCTCGGACTCCATCACGAGTCGGTACAGCCGCTCTACCGCCGCGACGACACCCTCCTTAATCTCCGTCTTCGTATTTCGGGAGTTGCCAAGATGAAATTTTGCCTTCATCAGGCAGGCTTTCGCCTCGGCAACTCTGTTCGGATACTTAGACGGGGACTTGGTGAATGTCGTCTCGGTGGGAGTGGCCCCCCGGGGTTGCGTGATGGGGTCCGAGGTTTTCTTTGTTTTTAATATTGCTTTCTGTTTCAGGATGTTGGTGGTTGTTGGCGGTTGCTGATTTCCAGCCTCCCACTCACCGATGCTGCGCCTCACTTGTGAGGGTATGGGGGCCGTTGGTGATGCTGGTGAGTTGGCGGGGCTGGAGCCGGATTTCTTCATTGGTGTGTGAAACATTGTGTGCAAGGTGTTATGAAGGTAAGTATGGAAAGGTAAGTCTTTCACGTCAGAGGGGGAATATTATTTAAAACTCGCGGGGTTGTGCTGTATTAGAATTTTGACATGCAATTCGAGTTATGCCTTGTTGCTGATATACTGTGTATATGGGTCAACTCCGGCAGGTAACCAATATTTAATTAATTAATAATGCAGTAATTAGAACAATTTGTCAAATAATGTCAGGGATGTCAAAATCTAATACAATATACACGAAATTTACAGCTTAATAAATAAATTAAAATAAAAATAAATATAGAGTAATTAACAATTTAGGCTAAGTTTTAAAGAATTTTTTGTCCCTATGTATAGGGTAGGGACGTGTCAGACTAAAAATGGACCTCGCTTGGCGAGGTTAGTTACTTATATTATATAATTTTCTAATACAACGTGTATAGAGCGTCAAAGATTTAATCAATGTAAAAATAATTCAAAAATAAGATTTCAATGGTCAATAGACAATAAGTAACAATAAAATATATAAAGTAAACAAAAACAACAAGGGTCAATAAAAGAATAGTTATGGTCAAGCTTAGCCTAAAAATTTATAAATTTAATATGGGCGAAATTTTTTGGGGTTGGCTCCCCGACTATAAATTATTTTTACTGGTCAGCTGTGAAGGGCTCTTTGAGCTGGTTACAAATATGGAAACCACGTCACCGTAGGTCCAAAGTTGCCGGAGTTATGACGTTTTTGAAATTTCGTCCTGTACGGCCTGTAAAATTTGAACCTCGGTTTCTCCGGTATTACTGGTCGTATCGAGTCGGGACTTCCTTGAGGGGACGCAGGAGCACCAGGACCGTCGGCCCCGCGGAGAACCTGAAAATTCTTTCAGGCCTGAAAAAATTTCTGTCCGCCACGGGATCCGGTAGCCCCAACACGGCTACGCCAACCCTGAAAACCCCGACACGATACGAATTCTAGGGCCGAAGATATTTACAGGGCAAAATTTCAAAATGGCGTCCAAAATGGCCGACAATTTGACCTACTTCTTTGTTTTTTGACTTAGGCAAGCCGTGTTTGGGCTCCAATTGTGCACAAGCCAAATTCCTATCAATTGATGTAGGTTATAGGCCCTCTTAACCTACCCCCGATTTTTAAAACAGAAAAAAACACAAATAAATACAGTAAAACTGCAATAATTCAAATTTTAAAGCTAACTTAGGTCTAAAAATTTGGTCAGTTATCTTAATCGGGGTCTTAAATCTAATATCACAGTTATTATTTATCACACTCGTCTGAAAAGGGGGTTTTGACTACCCTCAAATTTTTTAATGTCCCTAATTCCGAGCGCCGTCAGCGGAAAATTTTGAAAATTGGTAGGGGGCTAAAGGTCCCTTTGGTCTTCCTTTTAGTCAAATAAAAACAATATGTCATAGATCGTCTAAGAAAGTTATCGATCTGTCAAAGTTCCGAAATTTTCAAAATCGCGTATCTCGTCGTGCACTTATCTTTTCGGTCCGGAAAAACTGCCTCCAGGGTCTGCGTTGCTGCCGCTGTCTGATGCCGTTGTCCGTTTGCGCCTAGGTGTCGTAGTTGCGTGGCTCAAAGGCCACGTGGTTTTTGTTTTTTTGGCCTGAGCCACGAAACTATGGGCGATTTGCACAAACGTGGTGTGCAGGGGTGTTGGGGCAGTCCAGGGCTTCCTGACCCTTGTGAAATATCAGGGGGTCGTCACTGTAAATCCTGAGATTTAACACTTTTTATTTTTCAAAATCACTTTTTCACTGATATTTTTCTCAATTTTTAACCGATTTTCGCGCGGATGCGTGCGGCGGGTGCGCCTCGCGGTTACGCGTGTTTTGAGGTATCACTTAGATTTTTCGGTTCACAAATGTATTTTTGGTAAAATTTTTTGTGCGGAGCGACTTAAAAACTTGGCGTTCTCGGGCGCGGTTCGAGTGCGACTGGTTAGGTTAGGTTAGGTTAGGTTAGGTTAGGTTAGGTTAGGTTAGGTTAGGTTAGGTTAGGTTAGGTTAGGTTAGGTTAGGTTAGGTTAGGTTAGGTTAGGTTAGGTTAGGTTAGGTTAGGTTAGGTTAGGTTAGGTTAGGTTAGGTTAGGTTAGGTTAGGTTAGGTTAGGTTAGGTTAGGTTAGGTTAGGTTAGGTTAGGTTAGGTTAGGTTAGGTTAGGTTAGGTTAGGTTAGGTTAGGTTAGGTTAGGTTAGGTTAGGTTAGGTTAGGTTAGGTTAGGTTAGGTTAGGTTAGGTTAGGTTAGGTTAGGTTAGGTTAGGTTAGGTTAGGTTAGGTTAGGTTAGGTTAGGTTAGGTTAGGTTAGGTTAGGTTAGGTTAGGTTAGGTTAGGTTAGGTTAGGTTAGGTTAGGTTAGGTTAGGTTAGGTTAGGTTAGGTTAGGTTAGGTTAGGTTAGGTTAGGTTAGGTTAGGTTAGGTTAGGTTAGGTTAGGTTAGGTTAGGTTAGGTTAGGTTAGGTTAGGTTAGGTTAGGTTAGGTTAGGTTAGGTTAGGTTAGGTTAGGTTAGGTTAGGTTAGGTTAGGTTAGGTTAGGTTAGGTTAGGTTAGGTTAGGTTAGGTTAGGTTAGGTTAGGTTAGGTTAGGTTAGGTTAGGTTAGGTTAGGTTAGGTTAGGTTAGGTTAGGTTAGGTTAGGTTAGGTTAGGTTAGGTTAGGTTAGGTTAGGTTAGGTTAGGTTAGGTTAGGTTAGGTTAGGTTAGGTTAGGTTAGGTTAGGTTAGGTTAGGTTAGGTTAGGTTAGGTTAGGTTAGGTTAGGTTAGGTTAGGTTAGGTTAGGTTAGGTTAGGTTAGGTTAGGTTAGGTTAGGTTAGGTTAGGTTAGGTTAGGTTAGGTTAGGTTAGGTTAGGTTAGGTTAGGTTAGGTTAGGTTAGGTTAGGTTAGGTTAGGTTAGGTTAGGTTAGGTTAGGTTAGGTTAGGTTAGGTTAGGTTAGGTTAGGTTAGGTTAGGTTAGGTTAGGTTAGGTTAGGTTAGGTTAGGTTAGGTTAGGTTAGGTTAGGTTAGGTTAGGTTAGGTTAGGTTAGGTTAGGTTAGGTTAGGTTAGGTTAGGTTAGGTTAGGTTAGGTTAGGTTAGGTTAGGTTAGGTTAGGTTAGGTTAGGTTAGGTTAGGTTAGGTTAGGTTAGGTTAGGTTAGGTTAGGTTAGGTTAGGTTAGGTTAGGTTAGGTTAGGTTAGGTTAGGTTAGGTTAGGTTAGGTTAGGTTAGGTTAGGTTAGGTTAGGTTAGGTTAGGTTAGGTTAGGTTAGGTTAGGTTAGGTTAGGTTAGGTTAGGTTAGGTTAGGTTAGGTTAGGTTAGGTTAGGTTAGGTTAGGTTAGGTTAGGTTAGGTTAGGTTAGGTTAGGTTAGGTTAGGTTAGGTTAGGTTAGGTTAGGTTAGGTTAGGTTAGGTTAGGTTAGGTTAGGTTAGGTTAGGTTAGGTTAGGTTAGGTTAGGTTAGGTTAGGTTAGGTTAGGTTAGGTTAGGTTAGGTTAGGTTAGGTTAGGTTAGGTTAGGTTAGGTTAGGTTAGGTTAGGTTAGGTTAGGTTAGGTTAGGTTAGGTTAGGTTAGGTTAGGTTAGGTTAGGTTAGGTTAGGTTAGGTTAGGTTAGGTTAGGTTAGGTTAGGTTAGGTTAGGTTAGGTTAGGTTAGGTTAGGTTAGGTTAGGTTAGGTTAGGTTAGGTTAGGTTAGGTTAGGTTAGGTTAGGTTAGGTTAGGTTAGGTTAGGTTAGGTTAGGTTAGGTTAGGTTAGGTTAGGTTAGGTTAGGTTAGGTTAGGTTAGGTTAGGTTAGGTTAGGTTAGGTTAGGTTAGGTTAGGTTAGGTTAGGTTAGGTTAGGTTAGGTTAGGTTAGGTTAGGTTAGGTTAGGTTAGGTTAGGTTAGGTTAGGTTAGGTTAGGTTAGGTTAGGTTAGGTTAGGTTAGGTTAGGTTAGGTTAGGTTAGGTTAGGTTAGGTTAGGTTAGGTTAGGTTAGGTTAGGTTAGGTTAGGTTAGGTTAGGTTAGGTTAGGTTAGGTTAGGTTAGGTTAGGTTAGGTTAGGTTAGGTTAGGTTAGGTTAGGTTAGGTTAGGTTAGGTTAGGTTAGGTTAGGTTAGGTTAGGTTAGGTTAGGTTAGGTTAGGTTAGGTTAGGTTAGGTTAGGTTAGGTTAGGTTAGGTTAGGTTAGGTTAGGTTAGGTTAGGTTAGGTTAGGTTAGGTTAGGTTAGGTTAGGTTAGGTTAGGTTAGGTTAGGTTAGGTTAGGTTAGGTTAGGTTAGGTTAGGTTAGGTTAGGTTAGGTTAGGTTAGGTTAGGTTAGGTTAGGTTAGGTTAGGTTAGGTTAGGTTAGGTTAGGTTAGGTTAGGTTAGGTTAGGTTAGGTTAGGTTAGGTTAGGTTAGGTTAGGTTAGGTTAGGTTAGGTTAGGTTAGGTTAGGTTAGGTTAGGTTAGGTTAGGTTAGGTTAGGTTAGGTTAGGTTAGGTTAGGTTAGGTTAGGTTAGGTTAGGTTAGGTTAGGTTAGGTTAGGTTAGGTTAGGTTAGGTTAGGTTAGGTTAGGTTAGGTTAGGTTAGGTTAGGTTAGGTTAGGTTAGGTTAGGTTAGGTTAGGTTAGGTTAGGTTAGGTTAGGTTAGGTTAGGTTAGGTTAGGTTAGGTTAGGTTAGGTTAGGTTAGGTTAGGTTAGGTTAGGTTAGGTTAGGTTAGGTTAGGTTAGGTTAGGTTAGGTTAGGTTAGGTTAGGTTAGGTTAGGTTAGGTTAGGTTAGGTTAGGTTAGGTTAGGTTAGGTTAGGTTAGGTTAGGTTAGGTTAGGTTAGGTTAGGTTAGGTTAGGTTAGGTTAGGTTAGGTTAGGTTAGGTTAGGTTAGGTTAGGTTAGGTTAGGTTAGGTTAGGTTAGGTTAGGTTAGGTTAGGTTAGGTTAGGTTAGGTTAGGTTAGGTTAGGTTAGGTTAGGTTAGGTTAGGTTAGGTTAGGTTAGGTTAGGTTAGGTTAGGTTAGGTTAGGTTAGGTTAGGTTAGGTTAGGTTAGGTTAGGTTAGGTTAGGTTAGGTTAGGTTAGGTTAGGTTAGGTTAGGTTAGGTTAGGTTAGGTTAGGTTAGGTTAGGTTAGGTTAGGTTAGGTTAGGTTAGGTTAGGTTAGGTTAGGTTAGGTTAGGTTAGGTTAGGTTAGGTTAGGTTAGGTTAGGTTAGGTTAGGTTAGGTTAGGTTAGGTTAGGTTAGGTTAGGTTAGGTTAGGTTAGGTTAGGTTAGGTTAGGTTAGGTTAGGTTAGGTTAGGTTAGGTTAGGTTAGGTTAGGTTAGGTTAGGTTAGGTTAGGTTAGGTTAGGTTAGGTTAGGTTAGGTTAGGTTAGGTTAGGTTAGGTTAGGTTAGGTTAGGTTAGGTTAGGTTAGGTTAGGTTAGGTTAGGTTAGGTTAGGTTAGGTTAGGTTAGGTTAGGTTAGGTTAGGTTAGGTTAGGTTAGGTTAGGTTAGGTTAGGTTAGGTTAGGTTAGGTTAGGTTAGGTTAGGTTAGGTTAGGTTAGGTTAGGTTAGGTTAGGTTAGGTTAGGTTAGGTTAGGTTAGGTTAGGTTAGGTTAGGTTAGGTTAGGTTAGGTTAGGTTAGGTTAGGTTAGGTTAGGTTAGGTTAGGTTAGGTTAGGTTAGGTTAGGTTAGGTTAGGTTAGGTTAGGTTAGGTTAGGTTAGGTTAGGTTAGGTTAGGTTAGGTTAGGTTAGGTTAGGTTAGGTTAGGTTAGGTTAGGTTAGGTTAGGTTAGGTTAGGTTAGGTTAGGTTAGGTTAGGTTAGGTTAGGTTAGGTTAGGTTAGGTTAGGTTAGGTTAGGTTAGGTTAGGTTAGGTTAGGTTAGGTTAGGTTAGGTTAGGTTAGGTTAGGTTAGGTTAGGTTAGGTTAGGTTAGGTTAGGTTAGGTTAGGTTAGGTTAGGTTAGGTTAGGTTAGGTTAGGTTAGGTTAGGTTAGGTTAGGTTAGGTTAGGTTAGGTTAGGTTAGGTTAGGTTAGGTTAGGTTAGGTTAGGTTAGGTTAGGTTAGGTTAGGTTAGGTTAGGTTAGGTTAGGTTAGGTTAGGTTAGGTTAGGTTAGGTTAGGTTAGGTTAGGTTAGGTTAGGTTAGGTTAGGTTAGGTTAGGTTAGGTTAGGTTAGGTTAGGTTAGGTTAGGTTAGGTTAGGTTAGGTTAGGTTAGGTTAGGTTAGGTTAGGTTAGGTTAGGTTAGGTTAGGTTAGGTTAGGTTAGGTTAGGTTAGGTTAGGTTAGGTTAGGTTAGGTTAGGTTAGGTTAGGTTAGGTTAGGTTAGGTTAGGTTAGGTTAGGTTAGGTTAGGTTAGGTTAGGTTAGGTTAGGTTAGGTTAGGTTAGGTTAGGTTAGGTTAGGTTAGGTTAGGTTAGGTTAGGTTAGGTTAGGTTAGGTTAGGTTAGGTTAGGTTAGGTTAGGTTAGGTTAGGTTAGGTTAGGTTAGGTTAGGTTAGGTTAGGTTAGGTTAGGTTAGGTTAGGTTAGGTTAGGTTAGGTTAGGTTAGGTTAGGTTAGGTTAGGTTAGGTTAGGTTAGGTTAGGTTAGGTTAGGTTAGGTTAGGTTAGGTTAGGTTAGGTTAGGTTAGGTTAGGTTAGGTTAGGTTAGGTTAGGTTAGGTTAGGTTAGGTTAGGTTAGGTTAGGTTAGGTTAGGTTAGGTTAGGTTAGGTTAGGTTAGGTTAGGTTAGGTTAGGTTAGGTTAGGTTAGGTTAGGTTAGGTTAGGTTAGGTTAGGTTAGGTTAGGTTAGGTTAGGTTAGGTTAGGTTAGGTTAGGTTAGGTTAGGTTAGGTTAGGTTAGGTTAGGTTAGGTTAGGTTAGGTTAGGTTAGGTTAGGTTAGGTTAGGTTAGGTTAGGTTAGGTTAGGTTAGGTTAGGTTAGGTTAGGTTAGGTTAGGTTAGGTTAGGTTAGGTTAGGTTAGGTTAGGTTAGGTTAGGTTAGGTTAGGTTAGGTTAGGTTAGGTTAGGTTAGGTTAGGTTAGGTTAGGTTAGGTTAGGTTAGGTTAGGTTAGGTTAGGTTAGGTTAGGTTAGGTTAGGTTAGGTTAGGTTAGGTTAGGTTAGGTTAGGTTAGGTTAGGTTAGGTTAGGTTAGGTTAGGTTAGGTTAGGTTAGGTTAGGTTAGGTTAGGTTAGGTTAGGTTAGGTTAGGTTAGGTTAGGTTAGGTTAGGTTAGGTTAGGTTAGGTTAGGTTAGGTTAGGTTAGGTTAGGTTAGGTTAGGTTAGGTTAGGTTAGGTTAGGTTAGGTTAGGTTAGGTTAGGTTAGGTTAGGTTAGGTTAGGTTAGGTTAGGTTAGGTTAGGTTAGGTTAGGTTAGGTTAGGTTAGGTTAGGTTAGGTTAGGTTAGGTTAGGTTAGGTTAGGTTAGGTTAGGTTAGGTTAGGTTAGGTTAGGTTAGGTTAGGTTAGGTTAGGTTAGGTTAGGTTAGGTTAGGTTAGGTTAGGTTAGGTTAGGTTAGGTTAGGTTAGGTTAGGTTAGGTTAGGTTAGGTTAGGTTAGGTTAGGTTAGGTTAGGTTAGGTTAGGTTAGGTTAGGTTAGGTTAGGTTAGGTTAGGTTAGGTTAGGTTAGGTTAGGTTAGGTTAGGTTAGGTTAGGTTAGGTTAGGTTAGGTTAGGTTAGGTTAGGTTAGGTTAGGTTAGGTTAGGTTAGGTTAGGTTAGGTTAGGTTAGGTTAGGTTAGGTTAGGTTAGGTTAGGTTAGGTTAGGTTAGGTTAGGTTAGGTTAGGTTAGGTTAGGTTAGGTTAGGTTAGGTTAGGTTAGGTTAGGTTAGGTTAGGTTAGGTTAGGTTAGGTTAGGTTAGGTTAGGTTAGGTTAGGTTAGGTTAGGTTAGGTTAGGTTAGGTTAGGTTAGGTTAGGTTAGGTTAGGTTAGGTTAGGTTAGGTTAGGTTAGGTTAGGTTAGGTTAGGTTAGGTTAGGTTAGGTTAGGTTAGGTTAGGTTAGGTTAGGTTAGGTTAGGTTAGGTTAGGTTAGGTTAGGTTAGGTTAGGTTAGGTTAGGTTAGGTTAGGTTAGGTTAGGTTAGGTTAGGTTAGGTTAGGTTAGGTTAGGTTAGGTTAGGTTAGGTTAGGTTAGGTTAGGTTAGGTTAGGTTAGGTTAGGTTAGGTTAGGTTAGGTTAGGTTAGGTTAGGTTAGGTTAGGTTAGGTTAGGTTAGGTTAGGTTAGGTTAGGTTAGGTTAGGTTAGGTTAGGTTAGGTTAGGTTAGGTTAGGTTAGGTTAGGTTAGGTTAGGTTAGGTTAGGTTAGGTTAGGTTAGGTTAGGTTAGGTTAGGTTAGGTTAGGTTAGGTTAGGTTAGGTTAGGTTAGGTTAGGTTAGGTTAGGTTAGGTTAGGTTAGGTTAGGTTAGGTTAGGTTAGGTTAGGTTAGGTTAGGTTAGGTTAGGTTAGGTTAGGTTAGGTTAGGTTAGGTTAGGTTAGGTTAGGTTAGGTTAGGTTAGGTTAGGTTAGGTTAGGTTAGGTTAGGTTAGGTTAGGTTAGGTTAGGTTAGGTTAGGTTAGGTTAGGTTAGGTTAGGTTAGGTTAGGTTAGGTTAGGTTAGGTTAGGTTAGGTTAGGTTAGGTTAGGTTAGGTTAGGTTAGGTTAGGTTAGGTTAGGTTAGGTTAGGTTAGGTTAGGTTAGGTTAGGTTAGGTTAGGTTAGGTTAGGTTAGGTTAGGTTAGGTTAGGTTAGGTTAGGTTAGGTTAGGTTAGGTTAGGTTAGGTTAG